>CM063526.1:20959660-23604660 GCA_032199755.1 Ambrosia artemisiifolia
TGACGACATTATATTTGGAGTTTTGTAAAAAACAAAAAGGCAAATTGTCATTTTAAAAAGAAAAAACTAAACCGATGTTATATAGTACTGCTACCGATGGTTGGGTGGATCGATAATATTAAAAAAAAATAACATCATAACTTGAAAACAAAAACAAAATAATAATAATAAAACACAAAATATATTTTTATAAAAGAAATAATAAAAAATGAAAAAAAACACTATGAATTATTATAAAAATGAAATACTATATCAGTCGTATAATATTTATCACAAGGGAAAATTACGAATATAGCCATTGACCAAATGGTTTATCAAAATAGCCACCTCCCATCTCTTGGGAGGTTGCTCATAGGTTCCGAGACCTCTCCAAAATGTTTCCTGTAAGAACCAATAAGGAAGTGACACATGTTTAAAATATAATAAAAAAATCATTACACTTTCACTCTCATTTTTAAAACGACCATAACTTTTTCATACGACAATATTTTTTTAAAAAAATTACACCATAAAAACAAGCTTTTCATCATCTTTCATTTCCATACCATATTGCTATACTTTAAAAAGAAATTGCCGGATTGATAGTACTTGCGTCTAAATGTAAACAGTTGATATTATTACTTGCGTTTAAATATATCTGAACCAGAACAAGTCTAGTAGTAATATCTGTACTTTTAAAAAATAAATTTTTTTTGCTGGGTTGATAGTACTTGCCTCTAAATGTTTAAACACTTGCGTTTAAACATATCTGAACCAGAACAAGCCTAATTGTTATTATGCTTTTGATGTGAATTCAAATTACATAAGAAATTTGACCATAATAGTTTAACTATTATAACTATTTATTTTTTTAGACATAAATATTTGATCATGAACTTCAAGAAACACACAATATGTAGTATGAAGTTTTTGTATATATATGACCAAAAGGGTCTGCACATACCAGCAATGTCATACTCAGTAGCATATGAACTGTTTAGTTTATTCAAATAACCCTTTAAAACCTTTACTAAATCATATTCAAATTCTCAGCTTTGAGTTAGCTTTATAGCTGATCTAAAATTAATAATTAACTAGCATTACTTGAACAGAAATGCATACCTCTTGAAGGAAATCGATCCAACTTGGTACATACCTCATGGGGTCAAAAGTAACAGTTGGGTTGTTTGGGTCAAATTGTTACTTTTTAGTATATGTGATTAGTATATGGACACTGAAATTATTGTGTATCAAATAATAATAAATAACCCTTTTGTGTGGGTTTCATTTAAGCAGAGCACTAGCGAGTAGCAACAGAATCGGCGGCGTTGGTCGCTTCGCCGACCTCGATTTGGGCCAGAACGTAACTGCGCGATGGTGTGTGGTGTTGTTATAAGCGATGTGGTTGATTGGCTGGTGAGTGACAAATGTTTAAACGCAAGTGTTTAAACATTTAGACGCATGTACTATCAACCCAGCAAAAAAATATTATTTTTTAAAAGTACAGATATTACTACTAGACTTGTTCTGGTTCAGACATGTTTAAACGCAAGTAATAATATCAACTGTTTACATTTAGACGCAAGTACTATCAATCCAGCAATTTTTTTTTTAAAGTATAGCAATATGGTATAGAAATGAAAGAGGATGAAAAGCTTGTTTTTATGGTGTAATTTTTTTAAAAAAATATTGCCGTATGAAAAAGTTATGGTCATTTTAAAAATGAGGGTGAAAGTGTGATGATTTTTTTATTATATTTTAAACATGTATCACTTCTTTATTGGTTCTTACGAGAAATCTCTTGGAGAGGTCTCGGAACCTATGAGCCACCTCCCAAGAAATAAGAGGTGGCTATTTTGATAAAAACCATTTGATCAATGGCTATATTCATGATTTTCTCTTATCACAAACTGGTTGGTAGCTCAACTGGTTCAAAGTTTCAAACCATTATCTTCCAAAGAAAATGTCAATAGTTTATATTTAATACAATCCGGTTGGTGGCTCAAATGGTTTAAACCATCATCTTTCAAACAAAATGTCAAAAGTTCAAATCTTATATGTCAAGACTCCATATGTAGAATGTCTATACCTCCAAATGCGAGTTAATGGCCAAATTCGTCCCTGGGGTTTGACCAATATTGCCACATCCATCCATTTTGAGAATTTATGACAACTGGGCCACTGTAGTTTCAACTTCATTGCTAGATCAGTCCAATTTACAAACCCAGTTAAAAAAGTTTGTTAACTCGGGGGCAGTATTGTAATTTCACCTTTTAAAATGACAAACCCTTTTTAAAACCCTGAATCCCCAAACTCCACCCCCAATTCTCTTCTCTGCAAGTTTCATATGTGAACCAATTTAACTCCTCTCCAACTATAATAACTAGATGGTTTAACTGAAACGGTATGGTTTCCAAACAGAAGACGATAAGGTCGGTCAACGATGGTGGTCGAGAGTCGGAGCTAAAGTGACCGGAGAGCTGTCAGGTAGTGGATTATCAGAACAGAAAGGTGAGTGGTTATAAAAGGGTATCGATTGTCGGTGATGGAAGTTAAAGGGCCTTGGTTCAGTAAAGTGTTACCGGAACGTGTCTCTAGGATGAACTGAAGATGGGATTGTAATGTTGCTTCAAACGGGTCACATCGTTGCTGTTATGTTTCATTTGGGTCTGCTCATGGATTGGGTTGGTATTCTGATTAGTTTTGTTTTATTACATCAGTTTGATTGTTGCAGCAAATGGGCGATACAACAACAATATTTCGGGTCTATTCTTGGCATCAAATGGGTCTGTTTGGGTTTTCTCGGTCTCATTAAGCGGGTCAATCGCTGAGCACAGGAAATCTGGTCCACGACCTCTTCTGTCAGCTGTTTATTTTCTGTTTGGGTCATCGTTTCAAGTCCTCCTCTGAATTCGGTGGCTAAGCCGAATGGGTACTGAAATCCAATTAGTTGCAACGGAAAGTTTTAGGCGCTGAAGTTGAGCATACAGGTAGAATAGGCGCGTTTATGTCGTTGAAGCAGAAAATCCGGTTATAAAGAAGTAATAATCAATGAAGAGTGTTCAGTGACGATCATGATCGAAGGCCAATTTTTGTACTAGTGATAGCTGCCACATTTGTTAATCATAATCAGCTCAAGTGCGCAACAATTGATGTATCTTTTTAGTCTTTGGTTTGTATTAAAATGAACAGCTTCTGGTGTTTGTGTGTATATTATCTTGGGTTGCAAATAAGAGAATTGGGGGTGGAGTTTGGGGATTCAGGGTTTTAAAAAGGGTTGTCATTTTAAAAGGTGAAATTACAATACTGCCCTTGAGTTAACAAACTTTTTTAACTGGGTTTGTAAATTGGACTGATCTAGCAATGAAGTTGAAACTACAGTGGCCCAGTTGTCATAAATTCTCAAAATGGATGGATGTGGTAGTATTGGTCAAACCCCAGGGACAAATTTGGCCATTAACTCTCCAAATGCCAATACCCCGAAAGAAAAAATCCGATTTGACCCACGCACTGGCATAGGTTCCAGCTCTGGGTCCCACCGGTTAAGAAAACAATGTGGTTGATGATAGATATAATTTAGAAAAAAAAAGGTTGATGATAATTTTCCAAAATGTAAGTTTGGTGCATTTTTGTCAAAATTAAGTGGCTGAATAAAAGATACCAACCAACCAACTAATGTCTAATACACAAAGACATACGAAAGTTATATGCAAGATTAAAAAAAAGGCCTAGTTAGAGCCTTACCAGTAACGACATCTCTGAAGAAGTCGACGGAGTCCGTCAACTCCTCAGCAGTTTTGCCTTTCCACTTAACGGCAAGGGAAGACACAGCTTTATCCTCCAAGTAGACACCAATTCCAGTGAACTTCACGAAATTGCCTTGGATCTCCATACCTCTCACACCTAGCGCATGAATCAAACATTATATTATTCACACGTTTCTATCAACAACACATTTTAACGTTAACAAATAAAACCTGAATATCCACAATACTTTCTTTGTCACCCTCCTATAATATTTAAAACTCATTTTTATCTCTAAACTTAAAATTCACATTTTATATCTATAGTTCGTTTACTTTTTTTAAGCCAATATGTCTTTCATTTAATTAGATTATATTTTTTGTCACCCACGTATAGTTGAAAGGTTCACTTTTATCTCTAATACTCAAACTCACCTTTTATCTCTAAAGTTTGTTTTTTATTTTATCTAACATCTCTTTTTTACTTGAAGAATATTTATTTATCATTATCGTATTGTTTTTTGTTCTTTCTTCTATTTACAAAATATCAGGTTTTAGTAATGTTTTTAAGACCGGATCGGATGTTAAACTGGTCTTCATACCACTCCACAGGTAGGCCGGGTATAAGAACCGAATGACATCATATACCATACGCATTATAAAAAATAAATAGAGTAAAATGAGAAATTTTAATCAATTTCCCGTTCAACCCTAAAATTTCCGGTTCAACCCTGGTCCATTCCGGTTTTCAAAACACTGTGTTTTAGGGATGATGATAAATATTTTGGCTCAGCAGGTTAAAATAGGGAATATAATGATAATGATATGCTCTAAACCTACAAGAATCCAAACCGACATGATTTCCTATCAGTTAACAATTACAACTGCTGTTTTAAACGAGAAACATTATTAACACTATTCGATCACCATCAGGATTAACACAAACAACAAAACTCTACATCTAACTGAAAAGAAGTAAACAACATAATTAATATCTAGTTGATTAATATATTCAATGATTTGAATGCAAAGATACCTGCGCCTCCGAGGAAGAAAGTGGCGATTGAGCCAGGAGGCTTGACTGAGGATGGAAAGAGGATGGATTCAACCTGCAGGTTAGCCATGGCGGTAGTTAAGGGTAAAAGATGGGTTTGACTGACAGTTGTGACGTACCAGAATTCTATTTATAAAGGAATTTGAAGTGGTAGATAGATCGTGTGGTAGATAATCAAGGGGTAGACGATATTCGCGGTCAAGATCAAAGCTAAAAGAATAAAAAATAAATAAAAATAAAAATAAATAAACAATAACTAGATATCCACACGTTATAGCGGGACGTTGTATAAACTACGTACGTATTGAAACAAAAATGCTAGCGTTTACCGAATAAATATTTTATTGATAATATAACTTTACTTTTAATATATTTTATACTGTGACGAAAACTATAAAACGAATACGGTATTGATACTGATATTAGAACAAGTACTGGTTTAGTGCTTTAAGATAAAGAAAATATCACTATACTGGTACCGAGCCGATACCTGCTAATATAAGTCCATTTTCAGTGGATTTTATACAGTCACGTTAAGAAAACTGTAAAAACGAAAACAGCGTCAATACCGATGTTGAGGTAGTACTGGCTCAGTTCTCCATGATAAAAAAAATATCACTATACCGGTACTGAGGTACTGGTTCAGTATGAGAACCCGGTACCATATACTCATCCCTAAAAAGAAAAAAAAAACAATACCCGATACTAAATAAAAAGGTTTTACAAAATAAAAAGTTTTTTTTAAATTGGGGTACGTTAGCAAAATAGGGATGATTTATCTTAGCAAAGTAAGGAGCATGTAAGCGAAATGGACACTATTAAAGAGTTCCGTCTTGTCGTTCAAAAAAAAAAGAGTTCCTTCTTTGTAGTAATAATATAATAATAATAACTAGCGGGATTCCCGCGCGTTGCCGCGCATTAGCAGTCATTATCGTTTTAATTTATTAGCATACCGATGCGACAATGTTAGCCTAAGCGACTACAAAAAAAACATGGATAAACGGTCGCCTCAAACCAGGTCTCGAACCTGTGACCTCACTTTATGGAAATGCACCTCAAACCACTACATCACCAACTCAATTTGTGTTTTATTCCCAACCCAATTATATTTAACATGAAATAGTGTTGTGAAAAAAAAAATATATAAAATGCACTCGCCCGGTCTCAAACCTATGACTTCTCTTTATGGAAGTGCACCTCAAAGCATTACACCACTAACTCAGTTTGTGATTACATATGAAACCAATTATATTTAACATTAAATAATGTTGTTGAAATGAAAAACATAAAATAAAATACCTCCACCCGCTCTCGAACTTGTAACCTCCCATCAGGGAAATGCACGTCAAATTAACCACTATATCACCAAACCAATTTGTGTTTTAATATGAAACCAATTATAATTATTATTAAATAATTTTGTGGAAATAAATCTATACTACATTATAATGCACTAGTAGGAAACCCCCGCAATGCGGCGGATGCGACACTTTGCATTGCAATACTAATTTCAAATTCGTATAATATTTGTTGTAGCATCATTGGGTGGATATATGTAACCTCACGTACTTTTCGTTTATGTTTCATTTAGCGTATTTCTTGATCGATTGCATAAGACTCTATGTATTTCTTTTTATTTAAATTTTATCCTTGAAACTTCGTTATTTTAATTACATTGGCGTTGAAATTCGATGATTTAAACATATATATTTACAAAAGATTAGTTTACCTCATATAAAATATAACATAAGTGGGGTATTATTTGATTATTTAACTAATTAATACATATCCTATAACACATATCCTTCAAGATGTTAGAGGATAATAATAATTGTTTTTATGTATAAAAAAAAAGAAAAAAAAAAAGAGATAATAACATGCTAGGCTCAAGAGTCGAACTTGAGACCCTTTACTTAACAAACACGCATGACTTCCAGCTGATCTAGATGATCAGTTTGTTACTATCTCTGTCTAACGGATTTTTATCTTGTAAAAGCTTAAGCCTTATCATCACCATCTCCTTTCAAATCCTCTAAATCGATCCAAATCTCTTATCCATACCTCAATTTATTTTCAAATTCATGTTTATCTCCTAGAAATCGGTCCTAAACACATCCTAATTGTGATTTGAAGGCTGATTATTGGATAAATATTCGAATTCGTAACCGCCATAAACCCTTATCCCTTTTCGAATCAATTACGACCTCCTGATCTGTATTCACCCTATAAATACCCACTACAAAAAAATTGCCAATCAGTGGCATTCAAAAAGTGTCACTAAAAACCAACAATGTGCCGCTAAAGACCCCTTAAGGAATGGGCGGCACACAAAAAAAGTGTCACTAGAAGCAGTAACACTAAAGCCTTTTAATGACACTTTTTTATTTGCCACTACAAACTTTTAAGCTTTTAGTGACACTTTAATTTGCCACAATATAAAAAGGCTTTTGTGGTACACAAGATTTGTGTCAGTAAAAACTAATTATAGATAAATATTTATACTACTTGTAGTGGCACATAATTTTTGCCATAAAAATCACATAAAACTAAATGTCAAACGTTATCACATTAATTCTGATTGATTAAAATTATTATTTAATTACAATATAGAACAATAATATATAAATCACAATATCATCATTCAACAAAACTTAACATTGTATTCCGAATATATGCAAACAAATGTCTAATAAATGTCACCTTAACGCTAAATATCAATACTTATAACACAAAACTAATAAGTGTGTGAAAAAAACTCGAAACTTTATTGTATTCATGAACCTCTTTCACAATCTTCTTCGAGTAAAATGATCCTTTTCCTCAGGAAGGTCTTTAAACTCCTTTTGAAACCATATCAAACCAAAATACAATACCATTCCAATAGACTTTGTAATCAGAAACACAAACCCACGAGTCTGGCTTGACACAACCATCTTAAAATTTAAGCCATTTTGATTTCTAGATCTACAAACAAAAAACAAAAGCCAACATTATTCTTCAAATTTATGAACCCTAAGTCAATTTAAATTCAACAGCTAAAAGTAATCACAGACTCATACATACCTAGTGCATGAATTGGAAGAAATGTATAGGAAGACATGAATTTGACTTGGGTAACTTACAGTTGGTGTAGGAATATGAAGAATGAATTTGACCTGGGTGATGCAGTTGAAACCAATTCGTCAAAAGGAAATGCTTGTTGGTACTGGTCATTTCATAATAATATTAGAAGATAATACTAATGAAGAAAGCACAAATAGGTTATGACAAAAGAAAATGCTATCCAAAATACTATAATGATAGCATTTTTTTATACACATGTATTTCATCAGTGTTTCCGTTAGTATCATAATATGATACTTACAATAACCTGTGACTAGTATAACTATTTAATACTTTATACTAGCAATGATTCTGTATATGCTAAAGGACTAACATCATAAATTAGCAATAGATGGTTGTGTGGGTTCTAACTGTCGCCACCCGTCTTTCAAAGTCTTCCCTTTCTAAATGGCATAATATATTTATTAGAAAAAATGAAGTAAGACTTCTGCAAGTAGACAACTTATGTTTTATAATGGTAGAACTAATTTATGAAAAGAACAATGCAAGTTCACAACCCATTTTCAAGTAATCTAGGAAGAAATATTGGGATCTTTATAATTAAAGAACTAATCTTCTTAATCCATGGGAAACAAAGATCGAACTTAAAAACATATATGCAAACATGACACAATAATAGGAAGATTAAGTAAATTTTATTCAATTTGGCACCTTTTTTGTGACAACACCTTTGGACAAATCAATGGAATAAATCTACTTCCACCGACACATTCTTTTCTTCATTTCTCAACTTGTGCCAAGAAGTTACTCGACATGGAAATTGCTAGAAAGAAACTTAAACAAGGAAATGAATGAACTAAATAAATTAGCAATTAGCAACTATAAAAAGCAAAATGATATGTGTAGCATGGACATAAACATGAAAAATGTAAGTGAATTAACAAATAAACTCATTAAATGAAACATGCCTACCTCTTGATTTACTTTCCAAGGCATTCTAATAGCATCAAATGTCGATAAAACTTGTTCATTATATCAGGCATGAACTTTTGCACACCAAATCAAAGTTCCAAAGGATTTTCACCTTCAAGCAATGAACCACGGTATCACAACACCTTTAGTTTCTTTCTAAGCTAGCTATTGGTCGTAGCTTCCAAACTTCGACCATGAAAATAAAAACACCCTGCACTTGTTCATCGATACAATATATATGTAAAACATAAAGAATGCATCTTCACTAATGGACTTCCAAGGTCCAAAAAGAGGCTTCTACACCATTAAAACGGTGTTCTTCATTTGTGGATCACAAATACTAATCGAATGTGATTTATTTCTCAAAGTGTTGCGAAAACCCGTCTTTTCACTATTACTAAGTATAAACTTGAAAACAATCAACATGCTTAAATGCAACCTCTACAAGCTGCAACCAACCAATTACATCTAAGAGACACGATTAATGATTCAACATGATAGGAGAGGCTAATTCATGTCAATCGGGTTGATCTCCAAATTTCTTAATACATTTGCCCCCCATTGCACAAACAAAAAACAGTGATATGTCAACTGTAAAACTATAGATTGTTTTCTTCTATTTTTGGTCGTTCACCTTCTGTAACTAAAATTATCATTCAAGTTGAGCAAAATCTATGACCTTTATGATGTTTAGTAAAACTAATCTCTTTGCTATACATTTACAATATGTATACGTATAAGAATTAAGAAAACAAATTATTAAGTGCCATAACTATTATAGCAATTTACATCAACAATTGACCTAATATGCATAACATTCAAATCTGCAAAGAATCCTTGATCTTCCATAAAAAAAAATTAATTAACCCTCAAGAAAAATAAAAAAGATAACATCCGATGCATAAAACATTAAACCAATTTCATAAACTTATTTCTAGTAAATAAAACAAAGAGAATAAATTCTTATTCCCAAACTATGAACACAGCAGTTTCACCAACAATCTTGGAGAATAAAAATCATAAAATGAATAGAAAAAAAAAGACCACAAAATCAATAAGATAGAGAATGATTCAAATACTAAACAAAAGACAAAAAGCAATAGTATTTTCAGAAAATATAATAGAATGGGAATGAAATTGAATCCTTAATCAGTTATTTAAGGAAGTTGATTGGAAAATTGGGGGCAAATGCAAATAAAATTACAGTGGAAACTCACCGTGAATAATAAGGCGGAGATATTGGGGATGAAAACGTGTAAAATTGGGAATTAAGATGCCAGTGAGGGAGATGGAGAGATAGAAGGATGTGTGAATTAGGAATTTAGGATCAGATTTTTTGGGAAGTTCAGTTTAGGTTTTGAGAATGAGTGGAAATTTGGGTTTTTTTTGAGGTAGGGGGAATTTTTTTTAATTTTTTGTGTGTGTGTGTGTGTGTGTGTGTGTGTGTGTGTGTGTGTGGGGGGGGGGGGGGGGGGGGGGGGGGGAGGAGGGGGGTAACTAGTTTTGAGGGGTGTAAATGACACGCAGCGGCTCGATAGCTAATCGGGATCGCCTCGGTAAAAAGCTCGAATGAGCCGAGCCTTAACGAACTGAGTTTGAGCCTGAAAATATGACTCGTTAAGTTATCGAGACAAATCTTGTTTAGGCTCGCGAGCCTAAACAAATATTATATTTTTTTTTATGTATTAGATTTTGTCCTTTGAATATGTTCAACTTTAATTAATAATATTTGTGAACCGAGCTTCTGCTCGTTTAAGCTATGGAAGCGAGCTCGAGCCAAGCTCTTAGGTTTTACTTTCGAGCTGAGCTCGAGCTCAGAATAGTAGGCTCGAACCGAACCGAGTCATGCTCGGGCTCCGCTCTTTTATACCCTAATTTTAGACGGTTACATTTTAGGAGAATGCCAGAATGTTTAAACTTGAGAGAATAAGGGTTACCTTCAATAATTTTAGATGAGTTACGGATGTATATGTATGTATATAAATTAACTACATAGATTACTACTATCGTGCTACACACGAAGCTTTATTAAAAATTTAAATTAATGCATAAAAGCTAAATGTCATTAAAAGTGCTTTGGCATACATAATGTGCCATTAAAAACTTAAATTAGTGACACAAAAATTAAATGTCACTAAAAGTTTGTGGTAAGTAAATATGGCATATCTAAGTGCCACTAAAACTTAATTTAGTGGCACAAAAGCTAATTGTCATTAAAAGTGTGTGCCACTAAATGGCAATTTTTTTGTAGTGACCCCTCCCCATTACCTCTACAATCATACGAACGATACCCACAAACACAATCGCTCTAATCGTCGCTCTACAGTCCAGAATCGAAGTTTCTTTGTTCGCATTTGTTCCTTCTTTCTTTCGTCGTTTCTGGTACGTTTTAATCCAATTAATTCCTCTTGGTTGGTCGATTATACTTAGGCTTTAAAACCCCTATATAATTCAGGTCGATCGTAGCCTGTTGTGGGTTGATTTTATTTGGGTTCGTATGTTAGGGTTTGGTTGGGTTAATTTGGGGAAGATGACTTTAAACAGATCTGCATATAATAGTTCTGATCGGAATATAACCAACTGGTCTCTTAGACCAGCTGGTCATACAATCGTTTAGCAGCGTCAAGGACTCGGGTTCGATCCTTACTGTCACCGGGTTTGCTCTTTTTGTTTTTTTTAAATAATCTGAATATGGAACGAATGTTTATAAAGATTCTAACAGGAACAAAAACCAACTGATCTGGTAGACCAGTTGGTTGCTGTATTGCTTTTCAAGTTGAAGGTCCCGAGTTCGAACCCCGGCAGAACCGGTTTGAACCAAAATTATTTTTTAGCTGAATATTTAGATATATTAAATTGTTATTTAATATAAAATGATAGTATAAACTTGTTTTATTCATAACTAATTCATAAAAACTCCGTTTTTGACGATTCAAAAGCCAAAATTTTTATAAAATTATTTCCAATCTAATGGATTAAAGATATAAACTTTTCGAGAGAAATATATATACTTTATATTTTATTCTATTATATTATTTAAACCCTTTCTATAAAATAAATTGTTTTATTCAAAATAAATAGAAAATAATTTATAAATAAATATTTTTTCATACTTTCAAGAGCTATATCTTTTAGTCTTTGTAAAAATTAATAATGTTTTAAATATTATTATGTTTTTAACTAAAGCATTAACATTTAATCGTCTTTCCCCAAAACTAGAGAACCCTAATCGAACGACCTAGACATCTTAGACTTATTAGACTCGTGACACTTAGACTTTACAATGTTAAATCTAGGTTGATACATTTGGGAATAATATTTCCCTGCTATTGCATACTTGGGATTTTGCTTGCTTGCTTGCTAAGGTGAGTTTACATATCCCCATTTTTTTACTGTTTTCAATATTTTTGGGGTGAAAATGTTTTAAACTTGTGCAATTACATTTACGCATCATACAATAAACTCATATACTTGTGAACTGGTTGTGGTATATATAGTCTGACTCAGTACACTCATTCACTTTGATCAAGCCGCCTGTGTAGATTATAGCGCTATAGGTCTGACAAGCCCATCCCCCGCATAAATTTAGGGATGATCGAAACAGTAACAACATTTACTAACTTGCGAGTTAGGTCTCAGTCGACACAAGGGTTGATTGTACAAAACAATGACTTGAGCTACCAGTAGATCATGTTCACATATCTTTGATTATTTTCTATCACAGTAATTGCTATATGAATCTTATCACTATTTTATTTAAAATTATGTATTCTCACCAACTATTTATAGTTGACCCCCTCCATTTTCCAAAACTTAACATGTTTCAGGTATTCATTTTTGCTTGGAAGTTAACATTGCTTGTGGATCACATAGGAGCTGAAGCCTTAGATTCAATTAAATTAAACATAATATTGTTGTTTGAACCTATGTTATTTGTATATAAAGGTTTGTAATTTAATTTATTAATTTATCGAAACTTTATTTATTTGCCATGAGCTATTGAACAATCGTCACTACGTGGCACCCCGATGTTTCCGCCATCGGTTGGGGTGTTACAGATTGGTATCAGAGCCATGGTTATAGGGAACTAGGTTATTAGAACTCCTAACCTAGACTATAACCTTAGGATTCCATCCCTTTATTTGTCTCTTTACCTCATCCCTATCTTTACTTTATTCTATATCCCCTACCCTAAAGCCTAACCTCTACGTCTTATCTTGCTTCTCTCTCTTTCATTTAACTTTCTCTCATACTAAGGACCTTTAACATCATCATCTATGGAGGAGCTATCATGCATCACCCTGAAGTGGGATTCTGCTGAAGACTTTACTCTCAGGCTAAGACCTATTTTGTTCTTCATAATCTCGTCAAAGTCTTATGTCCTAATAATGATTAAGAACACGTGCAATCTGGAAGGGTGGACGCCTGTATTCTGAGTTTTCTGTCTAGGATTGGCATTGCGCATATATCCCAATCAGACGAGGGACCCGGATGCCTACCTGGGAATTCTCGGGATGAGTGTTCACTTATAGGCTAAGCATGTCTTCCCAAACATTATTGAGACCTAATCACTTTGATTAGTCACCGTTTTCGTTTATTCGTTTTAAGTAATGGATAAATGATTACAATCATTGTGCTTTATATCGTTATCATTTCAATTTCGACTTAGAAGATTTATCAATATCCTTGTCTCATGATTTTCTTTGTTTCCTTCATTTTAGAAAATGGCTCCTCGTCGCGACATCAACAACAATGACAACCAGAACAACAATGCTCAAATCGCTGCTCTTATTGCTCAACAGATGGCTGCTGTCCTTCCTAACTTGGTGGCCCAACTCAATCAGGTTGCCAATCAAGGACCCAATGCTAACAACAATGGGAATGCAAATCAACCTTGCACTCTCAAGCATTTCAACTCTTGCGGTCCAACTAAATTCTCTGGTGATGAAGGAGCCACTGGACTCTTACAGTGGTTTGAAAGCATTGAAAACACTTTCATCAACAGTGACTGCCCTGATAATCTCAAGGTCCGTTACGCCATGAGTGTTCTCCAAAAAACGAGCACTCACATGGTGGAACGGAGAAAAACGAAATCGTGGTGCTGAAGTTGCTCTTGCCTTGCCCTGGAATGAAGTCAAAACTCTTATGCTAACTGAATTCTGTCCTCGGAATGAGATTAGGAAACTTGAGGAGGAATTTTGGCAACTCAAGCAGGATAGCGGAGAAAATCTCACCTACACTACTCGTTTCCACGAGCTTAGTCTACTTGTGCCTTACCATGTTACCCCTGTCTCGCGAGCCATTGAAAGATACGTTGGTGGCTTACCTATGCAGATTCAAGACACAGTCTGGGGAAGCAAACCTACTACTCTTGAGGATGCAATCCATTTGGCTGCCACCTTATCTGATAATCATGTGAAAGCTAGTACTTTGTTTCGTAAAGGCGAAAAGAAAGAAAGTGCTAAGACTGCAACAACTACTGAGGTGGAACCTGAACCCTCCACTGGCAACAAGAAGTGTAAAACTTCAAACCTCACTGCTGTCTCCACCAATGCTCCTCAAGCTCCCACCAAGAAGCCCTACGGGAATGCACCTCAGTGCAACACATGCAAGCGTCATCATTCTACTAACTCACCGTGTCGTTTATGCACAAGTTGTGGAAGATATGGACATTTGGCCAATACCTGTCGTTCAGCTGTAAATCCTAATACCAACCAGCTTGCGGTTACTTCTCAACCTGCTGCCCAAAACCAAGTTATTAACCCCGTTCATCCCCCTAGATACAATTATGGGCAGTGCTTCGAGTGCGGTGATCCAAATCATTTTCGCAACCGTTGTCCTAAGTTAAACCGAGATCAAAATCCTCCAACTGCTAATGACACAACTCGCACTGGCTAAGCTTTGGAATGGAAAGTCTATCCTCTTAGAGAAGCTGAACCTTTTGCTCCTCACCTATCCCTTTTTATTTGAATTATTTTCTCGTTAATGTAGTTTTCTTTTGGATTATGTTAAACTTTAATATTGGATAGTATCATTTAGGTTTTCTTAAAATCTTCCATGCTATGCTTTGTAGAAATTTGACTCTCATAATATTTATTACATGACACTTGGAATTTTACCGTCCATAATCCTATAAGATTGTTATTGTGATTATTTGTGTATTCTTATTACTATCACTGTGTTAACAAACTATTATGACCTAGTGTGTTTGTCTTCGCATCAACATAAACTCATCCTCTTTGTGTCTTATTTGTCATAATGTGTTGAAATAGTTTAGGATCATAGAATGACATAAAACCTTAATGTAAGGTAAATTGGTGAATGCGGTCCGGAACGTAATCATGAATTTACAGGTACGTTAAAGTGGTGTGAAATTCTATTTAGGTTAACTGAGAGATGTGCAGTACGCTTTCGAAACACCAAAGGCGTGGTGGGTTAGCTGCGGTACACCCTATATATAAACGCTAATGGTGCATCGAAAATGAGACTGAGAATCAAACTCAGGACTAACCTTTGTGTTGTGTTCCTATTATATAGATTTGACCACCAAAATTGTTCCATCTAAAACTCTTCAATTATCTGATCTTGAACTTGAATTCTTATACCATAAAATCCAATTCCCATTATCCATTACATCTTAGGAATATATCCTCTAGAACCATCAAGTCCCTAGTTTTTCTTTAAAAATTAACCATACAAAATATTTACTCAAATTTTCCCGCAGACTCTTCTACAATTTCGGGACGAAATTCCCAAAAGTAGGGGAGACTGTAACCTCGCGTACTTTTCGTTTATGTTTCATTTAGCGTATTTCTTGATCGATTGCATAAGACTCTATGTATTTCTTTTTATTTAAATTTTATCCTTGAAACTTCGTTATTTTAATTACATTGGCGTTGAAATTCGATGATTTAAACATATATATTTACAAAAGATTAGTTTACCTCATATAAAATATAACATAAGTGGGGTATTATTTGATTATTTAACTAATTAATACATATCCTATAACACATATCCTTCAAGATGTTAGAGGATAATAATAATTCTTTTTATGTATAAAAAAAAGAAAAAAAAAGAGATAATAACATGCTAGGCTCAAGAGTCGAACTTGAGACCCTTTACTTAACAAACACGCATGACTTCCAGCTGATCTAGATGATCAGTTTGTTACTATCTCTGTCTAACGGATTTTTATCTTGTAAAAGCTTAAGCCTTATCATCACCATCTCCATTCAAATCCTCTAAATCGGTCCAAATCTCTTATCCATACCTCAATTTATTTTCAAATTCATGTTTATCTCATAGAAATCGGTCCTAGACACATCCTAATTGTGATTTGAAGGCTGATTATTGGATAAGTATTCGAATTCGTAACCGCCATAAACCCTTATCCCTTTTCGAATCAATTACGACCTCCTGATCTGTATTCACCCTATAAATACCCCTCCCCATTTAGGGCTGTTCAAATTGCTCGTCGCTCGTGGATCGCTCGCCGCTCGTTCGGAAAATGCTCGAAAGATGCTCGCTCGATCCTCTGCTCGGATGTAAATGAGCCGATCGGCTCGGTTCGGTTTGTAAACGAGCCAAGCATGAGCAAATGTCCGCTCGGATCGGTTCGGATCGAATAAATTATTATTTATTTATCATGTATACAATTACACACACACCCAAATCACAGTAATATTTATAGCTTTATATATGACATTTGGCCCAAGATAAACAAGTAAAATATAACTAGCCAGCTTAATCCGATAAAAATTTAACACTAAGTTTAATATTAAACCCAAAGTCGTGAAGAAACAGTCTTGACTTCATTATGTTCTTAGTCGTCTGTTGCTAAACGTCGCTTAATATCACCCTACGTCACAATGAGACACTTGTTCCCTGCAATATTCTCATCCCCTCACCACCTCAACATAAGCCTCATCTTCGAACACTCGAACCTCAATATTAGGGTCAACAACGTACAATTTGACCTTGGGTGTCACCCCGACAACGAAAACATCGAAAGAAACATCCTAATTGTATGGTTGTCCAAGTTACTCTCCGCTCGTTGCTCGCTCGACGCTCGCTCGAAAAAATTCACGCTCGAAGAATGCTCGCTCGGTTTTCGGCTCGGTTGTAAATGAGCCGCTCAGCTCGGTTCGGTTTGTAAACGAGCCAAGCACGAGCAAAGGTCCGCTCGGTTCGGCTCGGCTCGTGAACAGCCCTATCCCCATTACCTCTACAATCATACGAACGATACCCACAAACACAATCGCTCTAATCGTCGCTCTACAGTCCAGAATCGAAGTTTCTTTCTTCGCATCTGTTCCTTCTTTCTTTCGTCATTTCTGGTACGTTTTAATCCAATTAATTCCTCTTGGTTGGTCGATTATACTTAGGCTTTAAAACCCCTATATAATTCAAGTCGATCGTAGCCTGTTGTGGGTTGATTTTATTTGGGTTCGTATGTTAGGGTTTGGTTGGGTTAATTTGGGGAAGATGACTTTAAACAGATCTGCATATAATAGTTCTGATCGGAATATAACCAACTGGTCTCTTAGACCAGCTGGTCATACAATCGTTTAGCAGCGTCAAGGACTCAGGTTCGATCCTTACTGTCACCGGGTTTGCTCTTTTTGTTTTTTTTAAATAATCTGAATATGGAACGAATGTTTATAAAGATTCTAACAGGAACAAAAACCAACTGATCTGGTAGACCAGTTGGTTGCTGTATTGCTTTTCAAGTTGAAGGTCCCGAGTTCGAACCCCGGCAGAACCGGTTTGAACCAAAATTTTTTTTAGCTGAATATTTAGATATATTAAATTTTTATTTAATATAAAATGATATTATAAACTTGTTTTATTCATAACTAATTCATAAAAACTCCGTTTTTGACGATTCAAAAGCCAAAATTTTTATAAAATTATTTCCAATCTAATGGATTAAAGATATAAACTTTTCGAGAGAAATATATATACTTTATATTTTATTCTATTATATTATTTAAACCATTTGTATAAAATAAATTGTTTTATTCAAAATAAATAGAAAATAATTTATAAATAAATATTTTTTCATACTTTCAAGAGCTATATCTTTTAGTCTTTGTAAAAATTAATAATGTTTTAATTATTATTATATTTTTAACTAAAGCATTAACATTTAATCGTCTTTCCCCAAAACTAGAGAACCCTAATCGAACGACCTAGACATCTTAGACTTATTAGACTCGTGACACTTAGACTTTACAATGTTAAATCTAGGTTGATACATTTGGGAATAATATTTCCCTGCTATTGCATACTTGGGATTTTGCTTGCTTGCTTGCTAAGGTGAGTTTACATATCCCCATTTTTTACTGTTTTCAATATTTTTGGGGTGAAACTTGTTTTAAACTTGTGCAATTACATTTACGCATCATACAATAAACTCATATACTTGTGAACTGGTTGTGGTATATATAGTCTGACTCAGTACACTCATTAACTTTGATCAAGCCGCCTGTGTAGATTATAGCGCTATAGGTCTGACAAGCCCATCCCCCGCATAAATTCAGGGATGATTGAACCAGTTACAACATTTACTAACTTGCGAGTTAGGTCTCAGTCGACACAAGGGTTGATTGTACAAAACAATGACTTGAGCTACCAGTAGATCATGTTCACATATCTTTGATTGTTTTCTATCACAGTAATTGCTATATGAATCTTATCACTATTTTATTTAAAATTATGTATTCTCACCAACTATTTATAGTTGACCCCCTCCATTTTCCAAAACTTAACATGTTTCAGGTATTCATTTTTGCTTGGAAGTTAACATTGCTTATGGATCACATAGGAGCTGAAGCCTTAGATTCAATTAAATTAAACATAATATTGTTGTTTGAACCTATGTTATTTGTATATAAAGGTTTGTAATTTAATTTATTAATTTATCGAAACTTTATTTATTTGCCATGAGCTATTGAACAATCGTCACTACGTGGCACCCCGATGTTTCCGCCATCGGTTGGGGTGTTACAATATACGTCATAAGCGTTACACATGTCTAGTAACTTAAAAGATTTAACATTTAAATTATAAAGTACTTCAAGAAACATTTAATAAAATATAGTAACATATGAAAGGAAAAATAAGTATTTAATAAACATAAAAGTTGAAAACTAAAAGCTCAAGTGTGACCTCCTTAAATCATGAGATCAGTTTAGTCATATGCCTTTCAAATGTGCATGAATTTTTCTATATTGTCTGCCCATCATTCCTCATCAAAAGCATTCCCTAGAATTTCTTGTATAGCTTCATGCTTGATTATTACATCTTTTGGATGATGGATGAGTTTATTTCAATAATTAAAATCTAAAGCAAATTCTTTCTTCCAATCCATCTTTAACATTTTTAGCGGACACATATTTTTATTTTCTTGTTGTTGATTTGCAAAGTTAATATAATAATTAAAATGAAGAAAAATCATATCATAACTGACTAAATTAAATGAAAAGTTACTGGAATTAGCAAAATAAAATACGATACTAAAAATAACACAACTTTTAAAAAACTTATAATATTAAACCGCATGAAATCTGTTGCGCTTCTGAATTGATACCCAGCGTATCTTAAATGAAGTTTTCAGTTTAGTGCTTAAATCTGCAGTATCATCAAATACGTCTTCTTTGTCATTTTCATCAGAACTGTCTAGATTAATAACTTGACTCCCTTTTATTTAGAGAGCTTCTTGGATCTCTTCCTATTAATTTTATGCATCCGATCCTTAAAAAATAAAAAAATATCCAATACACAAGTTAATAAAAGATGAAATAAATATTGATATTACCTCTTCACTAAATTCATATGGAAGATCAGATATATAGGAAGTAAACATTGTACCATAGCAAATAATCTCAACACTATTATCACCATTATTCTGCAATAAAACACATACAATATACCACATAAAATAACAACCATGTTAATATTAAAAAGTCAATATTAATATACAACCTTAGATGCTACTTTAGACACTTGTACGGCTATTGGTTTGTTCATTTCTGAATGTTTTTCATCTAAATGAATCTGCAAAACCAAGAAGCTAACATTTAAATGACTAAGATATGTATAAAACTGTATAATTAGTAAAATAGGATGAATGAAAACCATAAACTAACAAAGAACCAACTTTAGAAGCTTCAACATTTGATTCAGATTTAGATCCATGATTAAGTATTTTAGCAAGTGAAATAGGTGTGCAATACTATGTGATGGGATTTGGCACTAAACCACCACACAGTCAAGCCCAACCCAAGCCAAGACTTGCGTGAAAGGAAGATCCCGTGCAATCATCACCTTATGGCACAGAGATCAACATGTCAACTTCCATCCTACAATCACGGGTGACTTCATCTACTGGCCTCTTTGATTGCTTCAACTCCTCTATATCCTTGAGCAACATCTGTTTGGTTCTTTCCTGTTACTCCATTTGATCCTTAACATGTCTAATACAGAAAGAATTTCAATATTAGAAAAAATTATAGGATCCTTGTTAGTCAAACCTGATAAAAAAGTGTGCTTTTTAGGAAAAATGTGAATGATAAACTGAGGATATCTGACTATTGGTTAGGATCCTTAATATTATTAAAGGTTATAGAAATGTTTAGTTATAGTTTTGAACAAAGATTGAGATGAAATGATGTAAACAAGTATAACCAAATAGAACAAACGATTTTGTTACGAGGAAAGGCCCTTGATCTTCTTTAGAAAAGATCCCCGACATAAAAACCTCGGGAGCTGACAATTATCTAGCTCCAATCTATTAAAATAAAGAAATTACAACTCAAGAATGATTGTGGACCAAAATCTAAGTGATACAACATGATTGTGAACGTGTAAGTGTGATGATTCAGTAGTAAAGTGTGAAAGTGCAGTGCTTGAAGTGTCCTATTTCGTCCACAATGCCCCGTTTATATAGAAATGGAAAGTATCTGATATGCGAAAATCTTGACGAGAATACCGAAACTAACTTGGTCTTCACTTATGAAGTTAACAAGCCTTCTCTACATGTTTTCCCCATAAGTCTCGCTACTTTTGACCAGACCAAGTATGTATAGTCGTTGTGAATGAGCTGCAACATTTAGTCAAAGATAATAGACCAACAATCGGGTTATTTGTTAGTATTAAAGTTACTGAACCTTCTCGGGATCCTGATCCAACTCGGGATCCTGACCCAATTCGGGATCCTGGACTCCAGACTAAAAAATTTCACCCAAAACAATAAAGATGAATAAAAAATTATTTTTTATAACGGATCCGGGACTTAATTCTTCCAATTGTTTGTTCATTAATAAAGAGTATTACCATATTTGTTTAATTATTATTGAATTAGGTACGTTTTATCTAATTAGATTAGGAAAGAGCGAAATACATTTTTTAAAAACATCATATAAGTAAATAGTTTTCTATGTTGATCAATTTTCCTTAAACATAATACATAAACATAATAATAAATCAGACATACCCGTTAGTCCAGTAAAGGATGATTGGGAAGACGATGCCATGACAGGATGATTACGCTGATCGGGTTCCCGTTTAGGGTGTACAATTAGGATGGCTTATGGAGATCAAAGATCTCAGTTTTAGAGAGGAGAGAGAAGGAAGAATTAGGGTTTAGAGTATTGGTGTTTCATTAATCTTTAACCTCTCCTAATAGTCTCTATATATACACCAAAGGGGAAACCCTATTTAATAGTTCATTAAGGGTAATTACGTCCATCACATAAAGACCAGTTAAACCAATAGGGGTATTTAGGTCATTGATCATTTATTAGATAAATGATTATAAGGGCCATTTAATTAGAATATATAAATATATTCTTACATTCTCCCACTTGGCCGAGTAATCATTTATTATGAGCATTAGATAAGTCTGATAAGGAGTTAACACTCATTTTAGTTTTAAACCCAAAATGTAGCAGAGAAATACAGTCGTTGAGTCAGTTATTCAACTCAGGACCCCCATTAATCATACCACACCCCAAATTTAAAACTTAACATTAGGATCATGACAATTAAGCCCTTAACGTTAATTTGTATAATTCGTGTCTATACGTCCTTAGGCATGCATGAACGTATTTAGAGACAAAAAAATATCAAACGAATGAGGAATCATTAATAATTAGTCATTCATAGTGCAATATGTAGTTGTATATGGTCATTAGTAAAACCCGTCTCTATTATGGGCCCTTAGAGAGACTTACGGGTGATAGACCTTTAGTTATTGGATCCATAATCATATCATGAATGTATTCGATACAAAGAATTAGTTTACTCTACTTGTTCATAAAATAAGTGAACAATCAATTTCGTACCGAAATTCTAATGCAGCTCCGCTCGAACTGTTACTGTTCGAGAAAATAGGGTAGCTGACTTTATTACAGTAAGTCATCAATATAGAATTTAGATGGAGTTATAAATTATGAGTCTACTGATAAAAATTCCAATAACATTTAGTGACAGTCGCGTTGTGATAAGCAACATATTATGTCATAATTCTTTAGGTTGTTGTTAACAGTTCATTATGACTCCTCCATGAGATAAGTTTTGTCCGCTGAAATAAGGATATATCCCGATGTTGACATATTATTTTCTTTGAATACAACAAAGTTAGAATAAGAGTATTCAACTGTTATAAGTTCTCACTTCTTTAAATTATAGTCTCGTTTCTTTAAGATATTGTAATATTTTATGAGATGCTTCACAATAATCTAGAGTCTAGTGTTCAGCAACATGAGCAATATCCAAACGAGTATAGACTTAAACTTATATAAGGATTCTAATTAATGAAGCATAAGGTAATAATCTCATTTATCCTATTAGCCTCTAAAGGAGAGCAATGTTGTATGTTACATGTGTAAGGACCCGCTTAGAGACGAAACTAATGTCTCGTTGAGTCTGTATCGGTGGATTTGATTCCTATAACATAAGAGGTATCTCCGAGATTCATTATGTCAAAGTATGAACAATGATTTGACTAACGTAACATATACTTGTCAAAAGAATGTCATCTATATAAGCACAAGTTTGCATTAGTTGCTCCCACTCATCTTGAAGTAGGTGTATTAATCCCCTTGGTTCTTGATGAATAGAATTGCATTATAATTTCATCATGTTTAAATGCTTGTATCAACCCATACATGGATTTCATTGACTTACAAACTAAGTGTTCTTGACCTTAAGTTTAGAACTTTCATGTTATTTTATGAATATGTAGGTCAATGTTAGGGAAAGTTGTCTAATGTTCATCTAATGTAGCTTTTAAATTATTATAAGCTACTAGAACGGTAATGATCCTCAAATAAACCTTTTGTAAGACAAGTAAGAAGGTATATTGATAGTTTATTCCCTCTTGAGTATAACCCTTAACAATCAATCATACTTTTAGTGTGATAACGTTTCCATTCAGATTCAGTTTAGTATGAACACCTTTAGGTAATTCAAACAAATCCAAACGTCATTCTAATTCATGGAATCAAGCTTGCCAATAGTAGCTTTATCCCATTTAGAAGATTTAATTGATGCCGATGATATAATAAGAAGAGGTAGGATCAGTAAAATTTTTAAACATCCATTTCAGCTTTAGTTAGGTAAGGTACATAATCATCAAAGTTAGTAGGCCTTTTAGACCTAGATAACCTCCTGAGTTAACTATTGGGTTTATTAGGATACATATGCAGTTTTATGAATTAGCTATTGGTTAAATGCTTTCATTCTCAGGTAAATAAGGGGCAATACTAGTTTCGAGTTGGTGCAGTATGGTGTACAAGAGGTGTAATTGGAGTTAAATTCGGAGTAGAATTTAATGAGTCTCTCCCCCCGCCTCTTGTACTTCTAGAAAGTCATGATAAGGACTTTTACTCCTCCCATTAAACTTAGAAATCTTTAGGAACTTAGCATGCTTAGGGTCTAAGATTGGAAGATCAATAGATTCTAATAGAGAAACAACGCAATGATGTTTATGTTAGTTTCTCTTATTGAGAATTACTTTAGCTTTGGTAAGAAATCTAAATTCTTCCCATAGTTAGGCACCAATAAAACTTTAGTAGGAGTATCATTATATTCTAAGGAGACAAGTTGTGATGGAACAGTGTCATATACAAGAGGTGTAATTTGAAATAAGATCAAAAATTGTCACTTCCCCCACCTCTTGCAACTTTTGCAAGTTATAATTAGGACACTTAATGCTCCCACTAATCTTTTAGGTCTATGGGAACTCCATATGATAAGTTTTGGCGATACATGTGAATGGGAATATTTCATATATTTTAGACTTGATTTCCTTATTGTCCAGATTTCATAAGAAATTTTAAGGACATATTTAGAAGGAAACCTTTTAAGTATATGAATTGGTTTCTTGAAGACTTAGGTCCGTACGAAAGATTAGATACAAGTCGATATTTTTCTAGGCTCCACTAATGTTAATTAATTATACCATGTGATGGAAACCCATTTATTCCTTTTTCTATTTAAAGTTTAGGGTATTTAACATATATTTTAAAGTCACTAAGAATGAGATTTGATAACAAATCATCCTTAATTAACCTATTCATGATTGCTCATGAAAAAAAATTGGTCTCAATGGATGAAGTGCATAGGTCTCATTATCCTTTGTTAAATTTTCATTTTCATGATAACAAAGTTGTGAAAGTTCATGTATCATTTTGTTTTATTTTATAAGGTTTCTGTTCAGATAATGACAACAAATAATATGAGAGCTTAAGTTAATAGTGACTTTGTTTTAGTCATAAAACTCATAACTGTCAAAATTTGACTTTAGTATTGATACTAAAATTCTAAGTAATCTCCAGAATATTATAAAGTATCATAAAGCCTAATACAAAGATCAGTTATTTATGGTTCTTTTAACCTTAACATTAAATTCGTCACTTACTCTCATTTTAAGTATTTGTTGAAATCTGGTAAGGAAACGAATAGAGCTAGACTCAACAATCATGTGCTAATTGGAATATTTATATTTGTGGAGTCAAATATCATTGATTTTCTACTACTTAACTTAGCCAGCTGTTTCCTTGGCTTATGGATTGTCTCATTACTTGTGCCTAATCTAATGGCATAGTTTTGCAGTGAGACGTCCGCTTGGAGAACTTAGAGCTGGAAGCAATACTTGTATTTTGTTTCCGGACTTTAAAACTATCCTCTCTATTGTAAGTTATCTTCCACTTTTAGGTCTTAGTGGTAGTAAGGTGAAGAACATCTGATTTTTCAGTTTTTTTTGGGCGTTTCTTTTCCTGTACGTATGTTGCTATCAACACACTCATTTTCCTTTGGTACTTCTGAGTGTTGTAATTGATTCATAAGGCATCTAATCGTACTAATGGAAAAGTTATTGTATAACACACTGAAAATCATTATCGATTCCATGAATAGGCCCATAGTTTAATGGGCCTTGTTATTTAATATTATGATGTATTCACGAATGTTACCAAACAATTTTATTTGAATTAGATTTATTGCATGTTTCTTTAAGAGTTCTTTTGATTCTTCTATAGAAAACAAAATTAGTCTTTGGAATTTCAGAATCTTTTAATGGCTCCCCTGATAGCAATCATTAATTTGAGTTCTTGATTACCATAAGTGACATTAGATTTGACTTATCCCACTTCTTAATGAAAATAGATTTTAGTTTGTTAGAAAATTAGCAGGAGTGTCATGTCTTAAGGGATAATCAAGACTCAATAAGAGCAAATCATAGAAGGTTTTGGAATAAGAGTGGATTAGTTAGTTTGAGATATAACCTTTTAGAAGAACTTTAGAGTGATTTATGTTATGGGATATTCAAGGCAGACAAAATTATATTAATGAAGGATCATTAATATGTGAGGATCATAGTTTTGATGAAGATGTGATAACATCTATTATAAACACCAAAATATAATAGATTAATTAAAAGTTCTACTTAAAATAACACCATATCACCTTTGGGCAGAATTAAAATCATTTAAGCATGATGTGCAATTAAGTGCAGCACATCACCTTTGGGCAGAAGTGGGATACTTAATTTATTAGGCACAATTTAGTTTTACAGGGCATGAATGTAACACATCATCTTTGGACAGAAGTGAGATATTCATGTTAATTAGGCAAAACTTATTTGGTATGCTCAGTTAGACTTAGATAATTATGTTAAGGTAGCACATCACCTTTGGGCAGAAGTGGAAACCTTTTAAGTGTTACCAAAGTCAAGCAATGTTTATTGATTTAGGTTTTGAAAAACATATTAAGTAAGGCTTTACAAAACTAATAAACTAATTAATAGCAAACCCCGAGAAAATTTTAGATTACCAGTTCTCAGGAAAGAAGGTTTAGTTCTCGGGAAAAGAGGTTCTCGAGAAAAATAGTTAGTTCTTGCAAACAAGGAAGTTCTCGAGAAAATGGTTAGTTCTCAAACTTGTCATAGTTCTCGGTAAAAATTGAGTTCTCGGGTGGCCTTTGGTTCTCGGAAATTAGTTAGGTTCCCGAAAAAACAAGTTTGTTCTCGAATTCTTAAGAGTTATTGGATTCAGTAATGGTTTCCGAATTTAGTAATGGTTCTCGGTTTTGGTTTAGGTTCACGAATTTAGGTTTTCGAAAACAGAAAATCAAGAACTGTTGGTTGATGAACCTGAATTTGAAAACATGTTTGAGAACAACTTTTCAAAAAATGTTACTTCGTGAACAATTGAATGCAAGAACCTTAATCCCATTAGTGCTACAATTTAGGGATTTTAGAAAATCTATTTCAATTAATTTCAGGATTTCAGTATATCTCCAAAAGATTTCAAAAAATTATGATAACCCTTTAACTTAAAACTTGGAGATTAAGTTACTCCGAAAATTTTAGGATACAGATTTTAATACTAGTTGTAACTAACTTATATTAATTTTCATCAAAATTAGTATGAAGATTATATGAACAGTACCATGAACATACAAGAATCGTTCATAACAATTATCAGATATATTATTAAAGTTTCGATTAATAAATCAAAATACTTTGATAAATCAAAATATTTTAATAAATTAAAGTTTTTGAAACTTTTCGTTATTTGCAATTCATTCGATTTATTCGATTTATGACAGTCGAAACTTGAGGGTGACAAATCATAATATTGCAATAAAACAAACTGAGGGAGTAATGTTTTGATTTGCACAGTGGCCGACAATCAATGATCATGAAATCAATTATTTTTTTTTTTCAAACCACAAAAAGTTTTCGTGAGTTTAAAAATATTATTCAAGAATCATTAATTAATTTGAACCATTATTTAATATTGCAAATCGAATTAGAATTGATGTGATCAACATAGGCAACGGGTTGAACAAGATACAATAATCACCACTTCAACAACTCTTTGGGCAATCTAAGTTTTCTAACTACAACTATTTAGTAAATTTGTTTTTCATGTACACCCTTACTAGAAAAGGACTCGAAAAAATATTCGTATCTATATCTATATACTAGCCGATTACCCCGGGAAGGTCCCGGGGTTGAAAAATTTAATATGATTTAATAAAAAATGATAAAAAAAGAAAACTCAAATCACGAAAAGAGTAAATAACTTAAACATAATCAATCTTAGTTAAAAAACATTTATTTAAAAAGTTAAAAAAATAAAAAGCATAAACCATATTAAACATAATAAAGTATTAAAAGGATAACCTTCAACATATAATCATCTTCACGTAAATTAAAATATGTTACAATTTGATTAATGAATAACCTGAACACTTTGTGTTTTTTTCTCTATGAATATAACCCCACAAAAAATAGTCGTTTTTTTTTTCGTTTTTATATAGCACTATGGTACTCGTTGGAAAGATAATAAAACGCTCGTTAATTTGGTGTAATTTTTTTATTTAAAAAATCTCGAATATAAAAGATATTTATGTTTAAAAATTATGGGAGGAAGATAAGAGAGAAAAATTTAAATTTGTTTTTAAATTCTTTTTTCCTAAAATAACTCAATTTAATTTTAGTAATTGAGAATTAAGAGATAGAGAGATAAATTTAGAAAAATACTCAAAAACACCAAAAACACTCAATTATTAAGTCACGTGGCACTCTCAATGGGCATATATGCTTTCTTTTATATATATATATAGATATTACAAAGCTAATAATCATACATGTCATAATAATATACAATCTCTCCTTTGAGAGATGCCACATAGGATGTGATGTGGCAACTCTAGACCAATTAAAAAAAGGAATATATATGGTTTAACCTAATCTATTAAATATCTAATCTACTAAATGTAAATATTAAAACTTTATTATTTTCTCTCTCATGTTTCCTCCCAGAACTTTTAAACGTTAATATCTTTTATACACGAGATTTTTTAAAGAAAAAAATTATACCAAATTAACGAGCGTTTTATTATCTTTCCAACGAGTACCATAGTGCTATATAAAAAACGGAGAAAAAAATGACTATTTTTTGTAACCCGACACGTATTTTGTCAGGTTTGGGATTGGTTTAAAAAAAATTATGGGTTTGGGTCGGGCCTAGGATCACGACCCAGTTACCCGAAACTACATACCCAAATACCCGATCATATACCAATGAATTTTTTAACGCATCACATAACCCTTAGACTAATGCGTTCGATATTTCAATAAATAACTTTTTTTCCTTATTGATATTATATAATATTTTGTAATGGCACTAAATTTATACCCCGGCGCAGAGATTCGTTTTTTTATTAGAATATGATAACTTATGGCAGAGATTTGTTTAAAATAAATAATAATAATCATTAATCATATATTGGCAAGTCATTAATTATGTTGTCATATAAGATATTTTATTATGTCATATTAGATATTTCAACCCGGGACGCTCCCGGGATAAAAACTAGTAAAATATATAAAACAAACTAACTAGCCTTAATATTTGAATATATTCAAAGAAGGATCAAATCTTCACACAAACCGAATCTTGTTTATCTACTACCATACCTAGGCACTAATTAACTAGCCAATGATCCAGCCAACACTAATGATATACCAGCATACAAAAATTAGGATTTGAAACACAAATATGATGCAACAACACGTTTTGTTTTTGCAACTGCTGATATACGGACGTAGAAAAATTAGGATTTGAAACAGATCGCTTTGGCTATGATATCAGATAATAGCAATCAGAGTATCAATAGATAGAATTTTTGAAATAAAATGAAAGTGATAGGCAACAGGTTGAACAAGATACAATAATCATCACTTCAACAACTCTTTGGGCAATCTAAACTTGAATATAGATAAAGAAAAAAAGTAATAATAACTCGCTCCAAAGAACACCATTCAACATACCACTATGGAAATTAAATTAATTCACAATCTAATAAGACTAGTCAACAATAGGGCTGCAAGCGAAGCGAACGAACACGAACGAACACGAACAAGGCCTTGTTCGTGTTTGTTTGTTTAGGAAAATATGTGTTCACAAACTAGTCATGAACACTTACTGAATGAGATTTTCTGTTCGTATTCGTTTGTTATGAAAAGAATCATGTTCGTGTTCGTTTTTTAATTTTGTTCATGAATGCACATGAACACAAAGAAGTGTTCATGAATAAAAACAAAAACAATTGGACACTGAAGAAATAATATGTATCCCGGGGATTAAGACTAATCCCCGGGTGGTTAATACCTTTGTTTACCCAAGAGTTATCATTTACCCAAACCGTTAGTTAAACCCGAACCGTGGAGTAAGAAGAAGTGAGTGTGTGTTGAAAGTAAGAACACGAGAATATAAGTGGTTTGGTTGTTAATGACCTACGTCCACTGTCAAGAGCCGTATGTTTATTACTTTGGAGGATACAGAGTTTTTCAAGAATGTTGCTAATCTAGCTTTTGAGTACAAGTGGTGAATTTTTCGGATCCTTCGCTAAGGAGTGGAGGTCTTCTATTTATAGGAGATGTCATGGGCCTAGTGAAACGACCCACGAGGAGCACTTCTAACCTGGGCTTGGTGTCACCGGCCCAGTAAAATGGCGGGAAACATTGGACCATGCTTGCTGACGTCATGAGCGGTTGACCAGCTCTGCAAGGATGACATGTGGCGCCCTCTGATAAGACGCTGGTGGCCTATTGATCTGACACGGTGTGGTTGACTTACCAGCTAACGTCTGATGTGACGTCTGACAGCAGGTAAGCATGTCTTTTGAGTACTGTAGACGGCAGCATGGTGGAAGCATGGGAACAGTCAAGTCGCTGTTCATGTCAGCGGTGGTTGGACTAACTTTAACACGTGTCGCCATATGGTTGGCGCATGCTCTGGCCTAGATCTGAGTGACTCTTCTTAATCATTGATCTTCCGTACCTCGTACAAAAAGCTGGTGATGAACAAATATTTCGCGCGCGTGCGCACGCGCCTCTATTTTCCTGAAATAGTGACGTGGATAAGGTTGGACCTCATTCAGATTGATCCCTCAAGCGGAGTAAGTTTTGCTAGAAGGTTCCGCGGAATAGGGATGTATCTTGGCGCTGGCATCAGTTGGCGCCAGAATTGCTGTAAAGAGGGATAGGGATGCCGCCTCTGCGAGGATTGGGCTCCCTATCCCTCCATGTCCCACTAGTACAGGGCTTCTCCTGATCTTGATTCGAGAGTAGGTGGAGCGATAGACTAAGTGAAGTATTAGTCGCGGATGACAGCTCATCTGCTTGTCAAGGGGTTTGAATGTTTGCATTGATTGTTGGCAGAGAACGTCTTTCTCTGCTTTACATCAAGTTATCGCTGGAAAAGAACGTGTTGCACCTGGACCTGAAGAGGAGTTAGGCGGAGAACGTCTTTTACTGTTCTACGTCAAGTTATCACTGGGAAATGACGTGTTGCGCCTTGACCTGAGGATGAGGTAGGCGGAGAACGTCTTTTACTGTTCTACGTCAAGTTATCGCTGGAAAATGACGTTTTGCGCCTTGACTTGATGAGGAGTTAGGCGGAGAACGTCTTTTACTGTTCTACGTCAAGTTATCGCTGGAAAATGACATGTTGCGCCTTGACCCAAGGAGGAGTTAGGCGGGGAACGTCTTCATTTTGACATAAAACTTGTGCCATCGCGATCTTGAAGCTGTAGTAAATGCTGCAGTAGTTAATGCGGCTCCAGAGTTGGAGTAAAGTGGAATGATTGTAATTTAATGTGTCGCCCATTATTTGAAATTAATGCGCCTAGAATTCGAATGAGTATTTACTTCGGAGGGAAGGTTTGCAGAATTCGACGGGGTAGACGTGTCAGACAGCTGTCTGACACATTGTCTGATGTCTGTCACATCAGTTGTGTGCAGCAATGATTTTTCTTCTGGTGTAAGGCGCATGTGAGCCACGTGCGCCACTTGATGGATGAGTGCTCAGGATTGTGCCACGTGTCGAAGATCACGTGAAGTGTGTCAGACGCGTGAGCCGTCACGCGTCTCAATTGTTGGAAACGTGAGATTTGATGACACGTGTCACCCATCCAGGAGAGTGCCAGCTGTTGTGCAGACACACGCGCGGGTATGGACCGTTCGATGACACATTTGCCACGTGTCATCATCCTGTACTTCTAGACGAAAAGGTGTGACGGTTCCTTCCGGTGAGTCTTCCACTGAATACTCAAGATTTCCTTGAAACTTCAAGAAGATCTCCGTTTTTCTGATAACTTTGTCATTCCTTTCTTATTTTTTCTAGAAATATGTTTGAAATTTCCACCGGTGTCTCACCGTCCGATGAGACTCACAGTGAAGGTCCGGTGGTGGAGCCGGTTGTTGAGGAGGTTGTGCAGGAGGAGCCCGTCATCCAGGAGGGGAAGATTAAGGAGAGGAAGTTGATGACGAACACTCCTTTTCAGTGGACGGTGGCTGCCTTTGCTGAATTCTGTAAGGGTTATGAGATACTGCCGGAGTGGGAGCCGGAGTTGCCCACTCCAGGTCTAAGGGTGTTGACTCCGACTGATGGGAAGATTGCACTATATGAAGCCTACTTTACCAAGTGTGGGTTCCGCCTACCATGTACCCGCTTTCAATTAGATACACTCATTGAGTATGGGGTGGCGGTTACGCAAATGAGCGCGTTTGGCGTGCTTAGGCTGGTTCACTTTGAAGCCTCTTGCCGCGCTCTTGACATTGAACCGACTGTTGTACAGTTCAATGTGTTTTACTACATGGCACGCGATGAGAAGTAGTTCTCATTTAAGCCACGTCCAAAGGTGCCGGCGGTGGCAACTGGTGTTCCCAAGTCCCTCAATTAGTGGAAGGACAAGTATTTCTTCATGAAGAAGGGGGTGATTCCAGTGGCGATGCCCTAGAAGGTGTTATCCGGGAAGCAGTGCGTCCCGAACCGCGTTGTTATGTAGGGTTAGAAGAATGAACCCTAGTTCACCAAGCTGACCACCAACACTACTAAGTTGGAGTTCAAGGGTCTCACGGAGACCATATTCTTAGTGCTGGGCACCAGCCGTGTTGGTATTCACGCAGGGAAGGAACCCTACATCCCTAAAGAAGGTACGTTATTTTTTTCTGTTTTTGTTGTCTTGAGTATGTTTATCTTTTGCTGTTATTTATCCAACGTTGTTGATAGTAGATTGGTCAAAGTTTGATGTGTTTGCCGCCCGAGGGAGCAAAGAGTTGAAGTGGAGACGCCTGGCGGAGGGGCATGTATTTGTGTTGGAGTAGTTTGTGGGTAATTTCTATTACCCTAACTCTGGAGACCCCGCCCAACCACTTCTACACCACTGATGAGTCTTCGCGCTAAGGTTTTATTAGCATTTCTGACTCTAAGTCTACTAGTTCATCCGTAGAAGTATCCCAGCAGTCAAAAACTTCCGGGGGGAGTGGACATTGGAAACACACGCCGTGGAAACATGATTATTCCGCTTGGAGAACATTAGCCCCTTCTGACTTTGAATCTTCAAGTGCAGGGGGTGAGTTTGTGAAAAACAGAAGAAAACGGAAGGATGGTCCGCCCTCGGAGGATGAAGAGGAAGATGATGGCGCGAAATTGAAAATGAAGAAGAGGCGCCACCATGAGACATCCTCTCATGGGCAAGGGGGTAGCAAATGTAGTGGTGGGAACACTGGAGGCTCAAAGGGTGCTGAAGGGAGCGGCGGAGGCTCCGGCAGCGGTGGAAGCTCCGGGAGCGCTGGGGGAGGCGGGGATATGGGTAAGTCCCCTGCCAAGACTACTGGGCCACAGGAGGAAGGAGCTCCTTCGTTTTCTGTTGATATTATAGCTCATCCTGTGTGTCAGCCACTCCTTCACAAGATTGTGAAGAAGAAGACTCCTTGTAAGTGTGCTCATTCTTCTCCTTCTTGTTTTTAAGTTTTCTTGTATGAAATTTATCTAACTGTTGTGCGCATTGTAGTGGTTGCGCCAAAGGTGATTTCCACATCCTCCCCACTAACTCCTACAGCCGAGCAACTTGCTGAGGCGGCTAGGAAGAAGGAGGAGGAGCGTCTCTGGAAGGAGAAAGAGTGTGACAACCGTCACCCTCATATTCTAGTATTTCGTCAATTATAGTCCTTCGTGTATTTAAATGTTCTTATTTTGGTCCCTGTAAGTTTTGTTTTTTTTTAAATTTAATAAAAAGAACGAACTCAAAATTTATCATTTGCATTTATTATGGATTGGGTATACGTTTTAATCAAATGCGTATGATGAAACGTTATTCGGAATGGATTCTATAAAAATTTCAAGTTTTATAAAGTTTTAAAACATTTTAGATTAATCTAGTTAACTTGGTTAAGTTTTTATAAAGGAAAAACTAAATGATTTATAATAAAAACTAACAAGGTTAATTATAGAGGGACCATTCTTGCCAATTACCCAAAGTTTTAAAAAGTTTTTTTCCCTCCTCCTTGTATCCCAGTTTTCCGGCGCCTTTTTCCGGCCGGCGAACTGTTTTCCGGCGAGATCGAAATCGTTCTTTTCTTTTGTTTTATATGCGTTTTAATCATTGGAATATATAACTCCATCATTATGAGTCATTACCTGTTTCATTTAATGCAAATTAACATGTTAAAACGCAAATAAATCGGGTATACAAGTGAAACCGTCGACCTTTTAAAAACGAACCTCAATCGTTTATCTTTTCGAATAACCTTATAAATTGAGCATCCCTAATCGTTCTCAATCCTTTACCCGACTTAAACCCACAACGAAAACAACCATAACACGACTGGAACGCCTGCAAATCAGAACTTTGTACCCGGTCGTTATTCCTTCGCGTTCGACCCATCCTTCTTATTGTAAGTCGAAATTGTTTAAGCCTTTTTACCTCTTTGATGTTAAGGGTCAATAGCCCCATGTTTTTAGGCGATATCTGGCTTGTTATCGGGCTATTAGAATCGGGGTTTAGGGTTAGGGTTCATGTGTTGATATGGGGAAGAAGATGAAGTTGGTATTAATATATAAATATAATTTTTATTAAAACCTTTCAACATATGAGTCTTGTGGTGTAGTGGTTTACATGTTGTGTTGTTGGTTCATAAACCCGAGTTCGATTCTCACAAGCCTCGGGTCTGGGCAATTTTTTTTCCAGATTATCTATTTTTTTTTCCTTCCTTATTTAATTATATATAAATACATTTATAACTTGAAATATTCATAATAATTTCATTTTTACTCCAGAAATTATGAAAATTTAGGTGTAGCATCTTGCCATCATAAAGAAAATTATCACAATTTTACTTCCTGAAATTTATTTAATTTTCGTTAATTTATTAATTTAAATTGTTTTAATCATAATTAATTGATTAAAAATTCGTTTTTAATGATTTTGATCTCAAAATTTTAGGATAATTATTTCTAAGCATTATAATCTGAAATACAAATTATTGGTTCAGAAAACATTTATTTTTATTAATTTTCCTATTTTTAATCATTTAAACATGATTAAATCTCATTAAATCAGTTTTAAATATAAACAAGTTTATAAAAATCATGGGAAAATTATTTTCATTGATTTACATCTGAATGCATTCATTTTCTATAAAAATAGCATTTTTTTGAATCATGTCTTGTATTATTAGTTTTATTTACGTTTAATTAGACATAATTATACATTTATTTATTTATATTATTTAAACATCTATTTAATAAATACTTTTCTTATAAAATAGAAATATTTTTGTGTTGGAAAGTATTAGTTATTATTTGTTGGAACATTGTGTAACTCGTAATTATTTATTCAAATAGTTATGATTATTATAATTATTTACAGTAATTGGTTAAAATAATTAACTAATTATTTTGTCTTAACTATTTTAAACATATTTTATCTAAATATTCAACTGGTAGTAATTATATTTAACTAAACCATATTTACAAACTTTGGTATATTATTTTTAATATACAACTTTTATATTAATTCGACTTATCATAAAAACTCTAATTCCCCAAATCGACTTAGCAAACCCTAATGCATTAGACGCTAGTTACCTTAGACTTCTTAGACTTTTCCCTTATTAGTATTCTATTACGTTATAGGTTGAATTCCTCGGAATTCCCATTACTTAGCTCACGACCGCTTAAGTTGGACCGCTTTCGCAAAACTGTGAGTATATCTTTCCCCTTTTTCATGTTTTACTCTTTTGGGGCTATTCATGTACACTATTACTAAATGTTATTCTTTCACTAAATGCAATTCTCATGTGTGTTTGCTTTATGTTAATTTGTGTGTCTATGACTTGTCAAAATCATTAACCTTTGAGGGCCTGGCATTTCAATGAATAGTACTATGGTATATACCCTTGTGACTCTGTTGAGAGTCCTTGTCATTGCTATGTATTTCATTACTACTAGCGCATACTATATATATTTCCTTTCATTTCTAGGGTTGATTTTGAACGGATATTACTTATTATATAATTGCAAATGGTACCGCACATGAATTGCTAAACACTTTTCTTACTATATGTATTCAAAACAGGGTATGCTCACCAATACATTTTTGTATTGACCAAATTATTTTTGTACATGTTTCAGGTTCTTATGAGATGACTTTTAAGCTGTTGGAATTTTACTAGAATTGATTTATTGTATTTCTGTTAGTTGGCATTTAGAATCGTTGTATTTCATTTCAATGTAATAAACTATTTAATCAATGTATCAATATTTACACTTTTAGTCCATGAGCTATTGAACAATCGTCACTACGTGACACCTCGATGTTTCCGCCATCGGTTGGGGTGTTACAAAAAGGAGGTGGAAGCCAAGGCACAAGCCGATAAAGCCGCTAAAAGGGCAGAGGCTGAGAAGGCTGAGAGGGAGCGCCTTCATCTGGAGGAGCAAAAGTTCCAGGCGGAAAAGGCTCGCCTCGGGAGGGAGAAGGCTGAGAAAGTGAAGGCTGAAGCTGAGTCCAAGAAACGGGCCGATGATGCTTCAAAGTTGGAGAAGGCCACCTCAGCGGGAGGCGCTGGGGATGGTAGCTGGGAAACTGACCGGGCGGGGAGCGCGCTATGACAACAGTCAACAAAACAGGTCAACATCTATACACGTTTCATTTATTATTTCATTAGATGTGCATATCTAGACATTTTACATACACTTTACCCCCCCCCCCCCCTCCAGTCTAGTGAAGCATGAGTTTACCAGAAAACTCAACAAAGAACATTCGTTCAGTCATACAACACCCGGACACTCACCCATCAAGCATTCAATAAGAGTATATCATCCTAACACATGAAAGGTTTTCACCAACACATGTTTATGAATCAAGAAAGTGTTCATGTACTCTCATTTTCTAACAAAGGTACACAACTAAGTGATCACATCACCAAGTCAAGACCACAACTACATCGTGTACACACAACTAGTTCACAACATACTCGGCTAACTATTATAGAAACATCTTAACTCACTTGGTGTGGATCGAAACATTCATCAAAAGACTTGATACATCACTATCACATTTAATAATACAAACACAAGAATCCAAACACTACACCTACACATCATGGATTTTCGGCTATGATACCTTCCACACTAACACATAATGTAAGCACCTATACTAATGCTTGAGATCATCACTTACACAAGACAAGACACATGACTTTAGGTAACTATATTTCCATCCAAGAATCACTACCTATATATGTGTGTGTGTTCACCATTTTCGGCCATCAAGAAACACCACCACTAGACACAAGACAAGTGCTAAATAAGGATTGGTTCCCACATGAGACAAACATTCCTTTGCACTAGAATGGAAACCTTAGACATACACCTATACACTTGATCCTTACCCCCTTTGTCTCTTGATTTTCGGCCGAGCACATCACTAACACACCAAGAAGCTTCCAAAATCACAACTAAGACGCCTTGAACTATCAACATCCAAGCATGTGTAGACAAAACTAGTCATAGAAGCATCACTATCAACCTAATACTCCTCTTTTTAATCGGCCAATCCCAATTCCCAAGAAATGAAAGTGATGGAACATAAGACATTCTAGATGGCACAACAAGATAACCAGCTCATGTATGACTCACTTTCATCCATTTGGCTAAAGACAAGGACGCCACCTTCTCCTAAGCAAGTCCACCCTTCCCTAACTATGATTAGAGCCTACACCTCATGATCTTTCACACTTTCATGCAACTTTTTCCCTAACACTACCTTCGGCCGAAACCTTAGTAGAATACCCAAAATGTTTTGTCACCACTCTCTTGAACCCACTATATAAAGGCCTCTTTGTTCCACTCTATTACTCGCTCCACACCCATCCGTTTCCTGATATCTTGCAACCAAGAACACCCTCTCAAACACCTAAGAATCCATCGGCCAAGACAAGCTCAAGCCGAGGAATAGGAAGGCCAAGCACACGAGACATTACCTCACCTCAAGCTCACTTCGAGTATGTCATCTTGTTCTAATAAGCTTCTAAACTTTCGGCCTATCATGTCCACCCAATCTATCAACCTTTGATCATTAAGAACCGGCCCTATGCATACACTAATCACACGCATTGTTTCACCTATAACAATCACCTAACTAACAAGCATTTTGGCACCAAGTCACTCATTATTAATCTAGGTCGATCCTCACATCTACACTACATGTCGAGTTGTGCATAAATGAGTCAAACCCCATCATAAAACAACTTTTTAATACGTTTTGTTAGAGTATAGCTCATTTGATCCATGATTCAAGATTAAGGTTTTAATGGATGTTTTGTAATCGTTGTTGTTGTGGGTGAAAATCCTCAGGATGATTTTACCTTACATCCCTAATGTACCATCCTCAGGATGCTGAAGGACTCTGCTGACTTTAGGATGTAACAGTAATTCAGCATGTCACATCCCGAGAATGAATTAACGAATTAGCTTTCTTGTATGATTGCAGGTACAACTGAGTTATAATATAGATTTTAATGCTCAAGCAACGTCTATATTATGATCCTCAATTGAAGAAGTCAAAGATAGGAACGTAACTCATGGTCTATGATTGAAGATGGAGTCAAACTTGTAACCGATACACATTTAATGTCGGCGATAAACAAGGAAACAGCTGGATCATTGACTAGCTAAGGAGAAACCGTTAACCAACGACTAGTTTCTGTTGAAGACCTCCAACGTTCACCTGGAGCAGCTGTTACACAACATTGAAGAACTTTAACTACTTAGCGGATCTCGTGGGATTCTTTAGTTATTCTCATGTACTATATAAATAGGAGTATTGGACGAGTATAGGACACTTACATACACATTGCTTACACTATAGCCGCACACTTACACTTAGAAACACTCACACAATCATTGTAATCTTAGTACACTCGTCCACATACTCATCAAAAGTTGTACTTTTTTACCAAATTAATATTAACAAACAAGGCAGGGGCCTAGTCTCCTCCCGAGGTTTTATCTCGGTGATCTATAACTGATTAAGGGCTTTCCTCGTAGATCGAGTGTTGTTCTTTGTGTTTTACTCCTTAATTCGTTCATTGCAAACAGTTCCATCTCGAGGATATAACTGTCCATCCCGAAGCAAACTTAAGCCATCCCGAGCATAGTTGTCACTTATTTACTTCTTTTTACATCCTGATCAAACATTTTCAGAATATAACTAGTTTTGACCATAAATTTACATTCTTAGTACTCTACCTCACAATTTCTAATTTGGAATACAAAATTATTTCTACTAGGTAATTTTTGACCAAAACAATTTGGCGCCTACCGTGGGGCAAGTGGTGCTATTTTAACAAAAAACTTTGTTAAAAGCTTTTCTCATTTAATTCTTTTTTACAAAACTTGACAACTATGTCGTCTTCCCAGAAAACTATTTCTTCATCCATGCCTTCATCAACCTCCACCAGAAATACTGCCTTACCACCTCCACCTACATTCTCAGAGAGTGCTACCTCTAAAATTCCACCTAGGCCAGCAATGGGGGCATCTGGATTTTCTTCTGTTCTAGTGTCAAATGATGAGATCCTATCCATGTTTTCAATGGTAAAGGATCACATGCAGCAACAGCAGGAGACCAACAGAATGCTAATGAGAGAGATACAATCCCTCAAAACATCCTCAAAGAAGCCAAGTGAAGACACGGGGACACCCTTACAGCTAAGAGTGTTAGATTTCAATTCTGGCATCTCGGGAGGTGTTCATCAAGGAGATTTCATCCCCATGAGCACTGGATTCTCTGCTCCTGAAACGACTACTACACCCAGGATGGCAACTACTAGGGATACAGGATATACACCTGTACCATCCCAAGGGTATAACAATAACGGTAACAATTTAAGTTCCAGTACTTTTGCTGCTAATGATGTTGCTTCTTTGCAGGATACAAGAATAAGCCCTCAAGTAGCAAGGGAGCTTCAGAAGATCAAGGACATGGTATCGTGTGTGCCTGGGATAGTGCAACCTATCCCTGAGGTATCCTCAGCATGCCACAGGGTGTCAAGATTCGCACCCCCAATATGTGATGCAGAGATCCCAAAACGGTTTCAAACTCCAAGCATGAAGCTCTACGATGGATCAACAGATCCTGAGGAGCATGTAGCTCAATATAGGGAAAGGATGGAAATAAATCCAATCCCTGCTAATCTGAAAGAAGCATGCTTATGTAAGGGATTTGGTTCAACTCTCACTGGTCCAGCCCTGAAATGGCTCCTAAGTGTTCCTCCCTATTCTATTACTTCTTTTGCACATTTAATTAACATGTTTAATAATCAGTTTTCTTGTAGTCGAACGTTCGAACGTTTGACAAGTGATCTATACAGTGTGACTCAACCACAGGGGGAATCACTGAGAGAGTTCATTACTAGATTTGGAAAGGAAGCACTTGACATCCCGAACCTGGATGTCACAACAGCAGTTCAAGCTTTCAAGATGGGACTGCAGAAAGATTCACCATTCTACCAAGAATTGGTGATGAATCCATGCAGAAACTTGGATGAAGTCAGGAACAGAGCTTTAAGATTCATCCGGCTTGAGGATGATAAGAAGATACAAGAGAGGATAGAATCATCCTCAAAATATAACCATCCCAATCGAAAGTCCACTCCCACATACGAACCATACAAGCATAAACCATATGCTAGGCCTGATAATAAGAAGGTCAATGTGGTAGAGGACGACGATGAGGATGACTGCCCTAAATTGTCAGATTACTGTTTTTCTGTGGATGTAACAGGATTGATGTATGCCATGAAGGATCTAGGGGACAAAGCAAGATGGCCGAAGAAGGACAACAAGACAGGATGGAAAGACAAGTCCAAATGGTGTGCCTTTCACGAATATTTCAGCCATACCACTGAAGATTGCATCGCATTAAGAAAGGAGATAGCATATCTCTTGAGCAAAGGTCATCTCAAGGATCTCCTGGGTAAAAAGAAATCAAGGGATCAGGATGGCACCAACATCCCGGAAAGAGCAGCATCCCCACCTAAGGATATTGGTATTATCAACTTCATTTCAGGAGGGTCAGACATTTGTGGAACCTCATACTCAGCTGCTAAAAGACATGCGAGGGAAACAAAGTCTGAAAAAGGAAAAAGACCAACGAAGACGACCATCCTGACAACCTCTAAAGTGATCAGCTTTGAGGAGGAAGACAGAGAAAACATCCTTGATCCTCATCATGACGGCTTAGTTATTACTTTACATATTGCTAACCACTTTGTTCGCAGGATTCTCGTAGATGGAGGAAGTTCAGTGAATATCATCCAGCTTGAAGCCCTTAAGAGAATGAACATTCCGGAATCTGAAATAGTTTCCAGGTCATCAGTTTTGGTGGGCTTTAGTGGAGAAACTAAGAGCACAATGGGTGACATCAAGCTACCAGTATATGTAGAAGGAGTGAACTCTATCCAGAGATTCTGTGTGATAGATTCCCAATCCTGCTACAATGTCATCCTGGGGAGACCCTGGACACATGACATGAAGGCTGTTCCTTCAACATATCATCAGTGTGTGAAACTACCCACACCTTGGGGAGTTGTGGAGGTCAACAACGATCAGCAGGAAGCTAAGGATTGCTATACAACATCAATGAAGGCCTCATCCCGTCAAGCATAGCAATTACAGCAGGATGCACAGTGCCATCCTCAGGATGTTAAAGCACATCCTGACCAGGATGTAAAAGCCGTCTGCCTCGACGATAATAATGAGGATATCACTGTGCAAATCGGTAAGAATATCCCACATGATATTGAACAATCACTAATCTCATTTCTTAAATGCAGGATGTCTACTTTTGCTTGGAAACATGAAGATATGACTGGCATCTCTAAGGATGTCATTACTCACAAACTTGGGATTGATAAAAGTTTCAAGCCCATTCAGCAAAAAAGAAGGAAATTTGCTCCAGAGAGAAATATCATCATACAAGAGGAAGTAGACAGGCTGGTGAAATCTAAGATGATAAGGGAAGTGAAATTCCCAAGATGGCTGGCGAATGTTGTGGTAGTTCAAAAGAAAAATGGGAAATGGAGAGTGTGTGTGGACTATACAGACCTTAACAAGGCCTGTCCTAAAGATCTATTCCCATTACCACACATAGATTCAATGGTGGATGCTACAGCAGGCCACGAGATGCTGACATTCATGGATGCATCCTCAGGATTCCAACAGATACAGATGGAACCAGATGATCAGGAGGACACAGCATTCATGACACCATCAGGTATATATTGTTACATAGACATGCCATTCGGACTAAAAAATGCAGGTGCCACTTATCAAAGGCTAGTGAACATGATGTTCAAAGAGAAGATTGGGGACACGATGGAGGTCTACATTGATGACATGGTAGTGAAATCCAAGAAAGCAGAAGATCATCTTCTGGATCTCAAAGAAGCTTTTGACATCCTGGATGCTTACAACATGAAGTTAAACCTAGCAAAATGCCATTTTGGAGTTGGAGCTGGAAAGTTTCTTGGATACTTGGTAACAAAAAGAGGGATAGAAGCCAGCCCTGAACAAATAAAGGCCATCCTTGATCTCAAATCCCCAAGAAATATTAAGGATGTGCAAAGGCTAACTGGCAGGATAACAGCCCTGAATAGATTCATCTCGAAATCCTCAGATAAATGCAAAGAATTCTACGACATCCTGAAGAAGAATAACAAATTCGACTGGGGACAGAGACATGAAGAGGCATTGAAGAAACTAAAAGATTATCTTGCAGCAGCTCCATTATTGATGAAACCTGAGGATGGAGAACCTCCCAAGCTATATCTTGCAGTTTCTGGGATTGCAATAAGTGCTGTATTGATAAAAGACTTCGAAGGGCAACAACATCCTGTCTATTATGTAAGTAAAACTCTACTAGATGCTGAAACCAGGTATTCACATCTCGAAAAACTTATCTTAGCTTTAATAATGGCTTCTACTAAGTTAAGGCACTATTTTGAAACACATAAAATATATGTTCAAACTAACTATCCCATTAAGAATGTACTTAGAAAACCTGAAATGTCTGGAAGAATGGCAAAATGGTCAGTTAAATTAAGTGCCTTTGACTTAGAATATGAGCCTAGAAATGCAATCAAGTCACAGGCTCTAGCAGACTTTGTGGCTGATTTCAGTAGTGACATCCTGAGTGAAGTAGAGTCTGAAGTTCAACAACTAAATGAAAATTTGGAAAAATGGACTCTATACACTGATGGTGCTTCGAATGCAAGAGGCACAGGTCTAGGAATACTACTAAAATCGCCACAAAGGGACAAGATACCCCATGCCATTAGATGTGCATTTCAAACAACCAATAATGAGGCTGAGTATGAAGCTCGCATTGCTGGTTTACAACTTGCTAGAGATATGCATGTTATTAATATTGAAGTCTTTGTTGATTCTTTGTTGATTACTAACCATTTCGATGGATCATATGCAGTAAAAGGACAAAAGTTAGCCATTTATCTTGAAATTTTTAAAAATTTAGCTACTTCTTTTGTAGAATTTTCACTAACACAGGTACCTAGGGAAGAAAATGCTGAAGCTGACGCCTTAGCAAACCTAGGATCCTCCTTTAATCTACCAGAAGGATCTAAGATTCCCATCATCCACATCTTGAAACCAGTGATTGAAGAGTGGCATCCTGAGGATAGCCAGGCACATCCTGAGGATTAAACAGACCATCCTGAGGATATCACTGTTTTAGCCACTCAGGAACAAGATGATTCATCATGGATGACTCCCATAATGAAATATTTACAAGAAGATGTCATTCCCGATGAGGAAAATCTAAAGGCTTTCAGGATAAAGGTATCTAAATTTACAATTATAGACAATATTTTGTATAGAAAATCTCTTGCAGGTCCATATTTGAGGTGTCTTAACAAGGATGAAGCAAACGAAGTGCTCAAAGCCATTCACGAAGGAGACTGTGGAAACCATACAGGAGGAAGATCTCTCTATTCAAAGACTTTGAGGACGGGATACTATTGGCATACTATGCAGAAGGATGCCATGCTATATTCCCAAAAGTGTGATGCATGCCAAAGACATAGCAACATTCTCACCAGCCTGCTGAACCACTACATCCTATTATTTCACCATGGCCCTTCATGAAATGGGGAATGGACATAGTAGGAAAGCTACCCAAAGCTCCTGGAGGAAAGGTATTCATGCTAGTGATGACATACTACTTCTCAAAATGGATTGAAGCTGAAGCATTTGTGCAAGTCAGAGATAAAGAAGTGGTCTCATTCATCAAAAGAAACATCCTAACAAGATTTGGAGTACCATCTGAAATCATTTGTGACAATGGCTCTCAATTCATTAGCAAAAGAACAACTGACTTTTGTGAGAGTTGGGGGATTAAGATGATAACTTCAACACCAGTCCATCCTCAAGCTAATGGACAAGCAGAATCCTCAAACAAAATCATCGTCAACAACTTGAAGAAGAAGCTTGGGGAAAAGAAAGGGAAATGGGCAGAAGAACTTCCATTTGTACTTTGGCTGATAGGACTACTTCTAAGAATGCTACTGGCCAGACACCTTTCTCTTTGGTTTTTGGAACAGAAGCAATGCTGCCAACAGAGATGGTCATGCCTACAGCAAGGAAACATCTTCAGGATGCAACTACCAATTCCGAAGCATTACTACAAGATTTGGAAACTGTGGACGAACTCAGGGATGCTGCTAAATTAAGGATGGCAACATATCAACAAAGGATTGCTAAAGCTTACAACAAAAACATCAGGATAAGAAGATTTCAAGAAGGAGACTTGGTATTAAGAAAAGCCTTCCAAAATACAACAAAACCAAGTGATGGTAAGCTAGCTCCCAAGTGGGAAGGTCCATACTTGATCGATTCTGAAGCTGGTAAAGGAGCATATTGGCTGTCAACAATGGAAGGAGAGATTCTACCAAGAGCTTGGAATGCTATTCACATAAAATACTACCATGCCTAGGGATGCATGTGACTGATCTCTCTGGAAGAGAAACCATGGTCCGAATCACAGGTGGGATGAAGGTGAAGGCTGATAGAGATGAATCATCTCCATATGTAAGTACTTATCCTTGACTTATTTCGATTGATTATATTTTCGCTAAACATGGTCTAGAAAAAGTCCATCCTGAGAACTTTGCAGTACCATCCTGAAGATGGAATGCTTAGAAGACTAGGGGGCTGGCCACCCTCTCCTCCGTTAAGGTTTCTGACACCTTCCTAAGGTTTAAAGGTTTTCACCTTTCCCAATGGGTTAGAAAATCTCCTGGTGCGCACGATGCCCATGTATATTCTCGGGATGGTGGGACCAGTCCATGTAAAAGTGGCTGACAATTTCATTATCTTTGAGATATACGATGGAGCTCTTAAGTTTTGGACATTTTTCAATGTCTCTTTGGTCTAGTCACCAGGGCCTTGTCGCCAGTTGTTCCTAAAGGCCTTGTCGCCAGTTATTCCTAAGGGCCTTGTCGCCAGTCATTCTCAAGATGTTACATAGTGGTTTTATCACAAAGATATTACAAAAGGGTTTTGATCCCAGTTAAACCAAAGGCCTAAGTCGCCAGTATAATAACAAAGTTTTCCTTTACAGGATATTATCAAAACTCAATTCTTTCTTATGAAGGATTATAGACTTAAAGTCTATTTTGAAGATATTACACCGGGGACATCCTCAGAATGCAAGATCATCCCAAGGATGGAAAAAAACTGGTTACATGAAGAAGAAACTGGGAACATCCTTAGGATAATGAAGACCATCCTGACGATGAAAAGGACTTATAAGGAATATGGCAAGATCAGAAGAATTCTTCTACAAAGAAGATACAAAAGGTATTATTTCAGATTATTTCGTTACAACCTAAGTGTTTGCTAATGTTTGCAGAATATCAAAAGGAAATAAAGAACACAGGAACAATAGCGTCAAAAGTTTGTTACCATATATTATTATGCATCATAAGTCAAAATTTGATGTCAACCCCTGGCTTCATCCAAAACCAGGACCCATCCACTAGGGGTCAACATCTATAGTCCAGGGTCAGCAAAACGATTTGGGGCGTCGTCTTGAAACCAAGATCCCTCCACCCCAAACCTTATAATATTCTAAGTGATTACATATTAATAATTGTCTGAAATTGTTCTACCAAACACAACCACAAAGATCAAATAAAAAGTGGGCTCCAGCCTAGTCAACACATCCTTCATCGCCCACTGGATGGTCCTTCACCACCTCAGCAATCTTGGCTTCCGCTGCCTTCACCTCTGCATCCTCAGGATCCTTAGCCACATCCTCAGGATGAGCGACAGGTACAGGCTCATAGACCACTTCTTTGCCGCCTAGGCTCTTAATTTATTCCTTCCAAGCCTCAATATCCCAGGTATTCTGATCGAATCCTGAATCCCTGACCTGGAGAGCCATCTTCACTCTGGCCTGAAATACGGCAATAGAAGCAGACTTGATAAGCCCGTTCCTGTGATCCTGCGCCTCCTTCTGCTGATCCAACAAGGTCTTAGCATGCTCCGCCTTCACTCTCTTCAGTTCAGCCTCAGTCTCTGCCAGCTTGGCTTCAAAAAATTTGCCCTTCTCATGAGAAATCTTCTGAACATCTTCAATCTTGGTTTGGGCCTCATGAAGTTCTTGAGCAATAGCATCCAGAGACTTTGAGAGATACTCATGGCCCTAACAAGGAAAAGGGAAGGTAAGTATTCTTCATCTTTTTTCACTAACATAACAGTGTTATCCTCATGATAGGACCATACCTGAAGAGTGAATTCCGAGATCTTTCTTAGAATATTGTTATAGCTCAAACCCTCGAAAGGGGTGATCTCCTGAGCAACAACAGCAGCAGCACTCCCCTTCCTTTTCTTTGAAGCAGCAGCGACAGCCCTAGTTTTAGGGGGGTTGGAAGGAGGAGTGACCATCTTGGAGCTTGAAGGAGAGGGAGAGGACACTTTGGTAGCCATGCTATCAATATCATCCAGGTCAAAATAAGCAGGTTTCTTGGTTGAGGCTAAGATAATAGCAGGGTTAGTAAATAAATAAAAAAGTAAACATCCTCAGGATGTAACATAATATGCTTACCAGACATCTTGGAGGCTTGACAGGTGGTATCACTTTCTTCCACTACGAAGGTCCTTACTGATTCAGGTAACTTGTAAACAACTCCACACCGAAGAAAAGCGTCGTTCAAAGGGGTGGCAAACTTGGCAAAGGAAACACCTGTTGAACAAAAGGTTTCAGGATGTTAGCATCTTCAGGATGTAACTAAAATTTTTATAAAAACACTAAAAATAATTTTACCACTTTTTAACCAATAAATAGGAATCTCATCCCCATAAGGAATAGAACTCATCTTAACAAAAAAGAACTTTTTTTTTCCAATTTTTCTCAGATTTGACCACATTAAACAGAAAGGGTGGTTCCTTTTCTGTAACTTGAAGAACATAACGGTTGGAACCGTGTGTCCTCAATTTATAAACATGAGCCAGGTCTCCCACTTGAAGATGGACACCATGATCTTCGACGAGCCTACTACAAACCATCAGAATCTTCCAAAGTTCAGGCATGGCTTGGGAATAAGCCATCCCAGTAATATCAAAGAAATCTTTGATAAACTTGGGAAAAGGATACCTCAACCCTAGAAGGAATGGTAAGTACAGGAAGCAGACCCATGAAGGAGATGCAAAGTCTGATCTTGCATGAGAATCATAAGGACGAAACTCAGTAGAGCTTGGGAAGACTTTTGAGCTTTCTAGGGCTCGAATATCCTTGTCATCAAAAGAACAGATCTCCTGTTCAGGATGACTCAAGAGGTTTTGGGGAATGAAGTCACTGGAAGTTCCCACACTCCCGAAGCTCTTCTGGATCTTTTTTCCATCTTCAGAATATTACAAATATTTTTTTGTAAGAATAAAGAGAAAAGTGGAAGAAAGAAGAGAGAAATTACCTTCTTAAAAATTAAATGTGATTATAAAGGAAAGGATCAAGCTCTAGATATAGAGGATAGAGGATGATGTTTGTAACGGTCATCACATAATTACTACCGAGAAAATAGCCGTTGTCATCCTGACAAGACATCCCATCAGTCATCAGAGAAGATATTTAGATTAAGAAATATTTTTACCTTGAAAGATATTAATGGTAACATATTTTTTGGGGACAATTGTTGTGGGTAAAAATCCTCAGGATGATTTTACCTTACATCCCTAATGTTCCATCCTCAGGATGCTGAATGACACTGCTGATTTCTGGATGCAACAGTAATTCAGCATGTGCACATCCTGAGAAAGAATTAACGAATTAGCTTTCTTGTATGATTGTAGGTACAACTGAGTTATAATATAGATTTTAATCCTCAAGCAACGTCTATATTATGATCCTCAATTGAAGAAGTCAAAGATAGGAATGTAACTCATGGTCTATGATTGAAGATGGAGTCAAACTTGTAACCGATACACATTTAATGTCGGTGATAAACAAGGAAATAGCTGGATCATTGACTAGCTAAGGAGAAACCGTTAACCAACGACTAGTTTCTGTTGAAGACCTCCAACGTTCACCTGGAGCAGCTGTTACACAACATTGAAGAACATTACCTACTTAGCGGATCTCGTGGGATTCTTTAGTTATTCTCATGTACTATATAAATGGGAGTATTGGACGAGTATAGGACACTTACATACACATTGCTTACACTATAGCCGCACACTTACACTTAGAAACACTCACACAATCATTGTAATCTTATTACACTCGTCCACATACTCATCAAAAGTTGTACTTTTTTACCAAATTAATATTAACAAACAAGGAAGGGGCCTAGTCTCCTCCCGAGGTTTTATGCCGGCGATCTACAACTGATCAAGGGCTTTTCTCATAGCTCGAGTGTTGTTCTTTGTGTTTTACTCCTTAATTCGTTCATTACAAATAGTTCCATCCCGAGGACATAACTGTCCATCCCGAAGCAAACTTAAGCCATCCCGAGCATAGTTGTCACTTATTTACTTCTTTTTACATCCTGATCAAACATTTTCATAATATAACTATTTTTGACCATAAATTTTCATTCTTAGCACTCTACCTCACAATTTCTAATTTGTAATACAAATTTATTTCTACTAGGTAATTTTTGACCAAAACAGTTGTTGTCATTAAAACACTCGTAACATCTTAACAAACTCACGGCCATGACTTGACAAGTCTATGCCAAGCCCATTTGAAGCTTAGAACATTCGGATTCAATGCAAACATAAGGCATTGTTTCGGCTATGGACATCTAACATGTGTTAGCTTGGGTCGTAGCATGTGTTAATGCATAATAGGCTTATAAAGGGCTATAAAACATATAAATGCACTATGTTTTCCTAAAAGATCGACCACACATAAGAAATGGGTGTTAACTTAGAGCCCATGATAACATGTGGGGTCCATCTTGTATACAACACACCACACTTTCGGGATTACATAACTTGAATACACATTAAACACGAAGGTCCATAAATGTCGGGTGAACAATTTCTATGATGAACAATGGGAACTTGTGATTTACCATGCTTTTAATAAATCATAGGGCAAATACTATCCGGGCGCTAGTTACTTCATATTCCGGCTTCACTAGACCACGTGCATCTCAAACAGGTGAGTTTTTACGGCTCCATTTTACTATTTTACATTTCAGGGGAATAACATGCATCAATACTAGTGTCATTTACAAGTGTGTGTATATTCTATCATGACTACCATGTGGAACATGAGACATATTGGTTCATGAGCTCACTAGTCCTCGTACAACGTTTACTGTGACCATTAGCTATCAAAAGCCATGGAACACTTTAATAGATCTATTGGGTTGACACCCTCACTCTTGGTTAGTCGCTCTAACCGGTTACATACAAAAGAGTGTTAGTATTCTACTATACATACATTGTCTTTAGTGTACAATGCGCGAGGCACAACAGTCAAGAGGTTTGTTTATGGGACTCATGGTTTGCACAGTAATCATTTGCTTAGCTAGCTTATGATTGGTCATACACGAATTACACGTTGGTTTTACGTGTTACATTCAAACCCATGAACTCACCAACATTATTGTTGACAAAACTCGTTATACAGGTTTTTCAGGTAACTAATGGAGGGCCACAGAGATTTGAGGGAGGGGTTCGAGGATGCACTACGTGGTACCACTTTGATGGTTCTTTTGTCAACCTTATGATCTTTATTTCAAGTCTATGAGTACAAGACAATATCTCCTTTTGTTAATGTTATGATGACAATATCCATCGTTTATGGTGGTACTATTTTAAAATAAATGTGTGTTGGTTGAACCTTGTGCTTGAAAACCTTTCGATGGTCACATCCCCGTGTTTCCGCCATGGCGAGGTATGACAGATTGGTATCAGAGCACGAGGTTATAGCGAACTAAGATTCTTTTGAGTCAACTATAACTTAAAAATTTTTCAAACCGTTTTCACAAAGTACCACGCTGTCTCGCCTTGCACCTCTCAAATCTCAAGCTGCTCCACGAATACATACGGGTACAATAGTTCATTTATTTAGACATGTGATTATTTACATATATATGCATGTTATGACAGGAATCATGGTCATTACCATTGACATTGTTTCTTCATCCGAGTCTGAGCCAGATTACTTGGTGGACGACTCTCAGGAGGACGACTTGCCTCTTACTCAGCCAGCCCCAGCCCCCGAGTCTTCTCATCACGGGTGTGGATGGATCTCAGACTCCGAGACGGTCATCGACCCTCCTCCAGTCATGAGTCTTACCTCCGACGACGACGATGCCCCACCTCCTCTAGCCATCCCCGACACTCACCACTCTGTTGCCCCTCCTGTTTCACACTCTCCAGCAAGCCTTAACCCCTTCTTTCGCCTAGACACTTCGGAAAGTACGCTCACAAAGTGTACATCCCGAAACAGGGTACGACCAGCTCTTGTTATTGCTATACTCGCTAGAGCCCCGATCTTTCCCCTTCCCGCTGACCCTGTCCCGACCAGTGAGCCTACCCAGCCTGGCGACCCCGTATCAGTGCCCTTAGCAGTGGAGGTGTGCGAGCCGTCGAAGAGACTGAAGCGGCGCTCTCAGGCCCGCAAGCGGCCTTTCCTTCCCAGCCTCTCTAGCAGCCTGGCACACCAGGACGAGGAGGATGATGCCGAGGTCTTGAGCTTGGGAGACTCATCCGGGAGACCTCTCCACACTGAGCGTGGCGTCCTTATATCCCACGATGTGCAGCTAGTAGCGTTGGGAGACCGCATTCGGGAGCTCGAGTGCCAGCTGTCTGAAGCTGAGCAGGGGAGATTATCTGTTGTGATGGAGAGAGCCGAGATAGAGAGACGTCTTGAGGTGCTAGAGCAGAGGGTGGCGGAGACTGACCGACGCATGAAGGAGGCGATGGTTTCTCTCGCTGCTGCTTTTCCACCACTTTCTTAGTTGATGCTTGTGTGTTATTATGTTTATGTATGTGTTGACTAATGATGCTTTATGATTTTAGGATGTTTAAAAACTAATTGCTGTTCAACCGCCCGTTTTGTACTAAAACTTAACTACTTTTGGGATCATGTATGGATATTATGTTATGTGGTTGTATGAATTCAATTTAAATTATATGCAATTTTGTGTGGTTTTTATATGATTACATGTGTATATGCATCTTTTATGCTTGTTGTGTTCTCTTCTCTTAGTTATGCATACCCGACAGTCAGCACGGACAACCGAAGGCGGACCACTACCAGCCACTCCCGCTGAGTTAGCTAGAGTAATTGCCGAGGAAATTGCTCAACACGATGCAGCTCGGGCTGACTCCAGTGGAGGTTTAGGAGGTACCGGTCGCCGCCGAGGGAGTGAAACAGATCATGAGGCTGAAACTTCTATTCATGGCTGTTCGTACAAAACTTTCATGGCATGCAAGCCATGGAATTTCCGTAGTACGGAAGGTGCTGTAGGAATTGTCCGATGGATAGAGAAGACCGAATCAGTCCTCGACATCAGTAGTTCCTCCGAGGATCAAAAGGTAAAGTACTCCACTTGTACCTTTCAGGATGAAGCCCTTCCCTGGGGGAACCTACAAGTACAGTGTCACACCACGCCAATGGCAGAAACACGTGGCGCAACGCTCGAAAGCATATCAAAGTCAAGACTAACACAAACTATATTTAATTAGAAAAGATCAATTTATTAAGATGTCGAAACGGACTATCATATTTCAAACATTACATAAAACAACGAACATTAAGTGTCGATGTGGTGTGTTTCCGTTTATGTTCCAACCCGATGGTAATAATAGATGAAACCCCGACAAGTATACAACATCCCGTATTCCACCGCACTAGCCTCATATCTAATTAGCACTTAGTTACCTGAAAGATATGTTTAAAAAGAGACGTCAATATATAAAATATTGGTGAGTTCACAGGTTTTAGTTTCATAATAACAACATTTTTACAACATGTGCGGAACCTACACAATTTGTGGCCTTTGCAAGGAGTAGCTAGCTCCTACAAAACTACGATGATGAGCAATCCCTTGAGCCCATAACCAAACCAAGACTAATAAATATGCCCCGCGGGTACAAGTTGTTTCTCGGCAAATAACAACTTAGTTCAGAATACGTGCACCCCAGGCATACACCGATGCATAATCGACGCTATCGATTAGGGGTGGGCCTCGTTAAGAGAATTCCGCCCCGGGTTGTTTGCACTTCACGAGATCTCCTCTTCCCTAAGTGAACTTAGGTTCACGCTAGATTCACGCTTAGCGCTCTAACAAACACAATATCTTGATCTAGCTACGACTAAGCTCTTGGACATCCCAATCTGACAATGGTATCAGTTTCCCGAAATACTAGAGCTTAACGTTAACCTGGATTCTGTCGGTCGAGGAGTTGAAGACACTTCCTCAGACTTGACTTGCGGGATTCATCAAGAGTCCCGCTAAGCTCTTGCGATAGTTCGAGCTTAATTGTCATGAGACCAATTTTGATCGATATCTCCGTGCCACTGGAGTATCAAGAATTTGGCCTACTACAATCTCTATGCTTATCGACACCCTCTGAGAGTATAACTCTCAGTGAAAACCTATTACGAGTTCGAAGTTCTTAAGGCCTACACCTTGTCCGTATGATAATAGGTTCGCATCTCATCCAAGCAGTCTCTAATCTGCATGATTTCTTGGCCATCTCTCGAATAAGTCAAACCAGATTATGTGTCTATCTCCGTCTGTCATGCATCGTACTAGAGATGTACACGTATGCCCTCCAAAGGGTTTGAGCAGTACACCCCGAACGCTGGGATGATAATTCCTATCACATATGAAATTCTGGCGATGAAGCACACGAATTCGATGTGCCACGGACATCAATCGTGTCAACATGGAACAATTCCGTCAAGTACATTTAATTTGTCCGAGAATGACAAGAAATACTCGTCTCAAATCGATTATCCCATGCTTGTGTACAAAGTTTGTTGAACTTGAGGTAGAGTGACTACTATAATCCGATATAATGGAAGTAGGCAATCCAATGTCTAGCCACGGCTCTCCAAGAGTATAGGTAGCTATCCATATGCCTCATTCTTGAAGCCACAGATGAGTACGAAATGAGAGGGTTCCAAACAACACTCAATCGTCACTTAGGTCACATCCCGACCACGGGACACCTCGTGTGACAAGGTAATGATAAACATGTGATCTTACTGCACCACATAATAGTTATAAAAGTCCCCTTGGAAACCTCGTCGGGTATCCCATTTTATTTATCCTTCGGCTCGACTCACTTTACCGTATATTTACCTCCCCATTAAGATAAATATACTAGGTTCTTGTAGACCGAACAACTACATTCAAAATGGGACTTTATTTCCGTAGAATCCTCTAGGTACTGAATTGCTACCTCCCACCTGAGCAATTGTGGTTAATGGTACTAGGACGCCTAGTATGGACTGATGGAGATCAAAAGTTTTGCGTCGCTTTCACCCCTCAGTTCCCTTATAGTAAGTAGTGCATATACGACACACGGGCCGTAAAATTTCCACAATCCGAGAGAATTAAAAGCCGAATTAACACAAATGACTAGAAGCTCACGTCACCTCATCACATTGGTCAACACGAGCATGATGCATATGATTCATCATGATATGGTTGCCGCAACAAACAGGGGACAGGGTTTCGACAACATCTTGACACGCTGGTCTCCACCGAAACGGTATACAGAGAATCGGTAGCCACCCAAAACAAGGCTATCCAGTACTTATCCTGTTATACGAGCCTTACGGGCATTGATGTCCTATCGTCATTAGAAACCAGTAAGTCAATTCTGAATAATACAGGCCACACGCCCTCGAATTGACTATCAGATCTCATGCAGAGATTTGAGTGAAAGGAGTCCTGAAACAGGAACCCTCACTCGCCGAAGGTTCCATCTCTTCGGAATCTTTCGAGGTAATAGGTGAAATTGAGTCATAGATGATTGCATTTGGAATAGATTTCACGTTTGGCTTGACGGCTTCATGCGCCAAAGTCGTTACTTAAAACAAACAAACGACTAAGATCGCACCGCAAGCAATAGTCTTTAGCCTTCCCGTAAGGCATCCCATTCAACGACTCGGGTAGTCACACATATGGGTGCGATTTGTAAGCATTCAAGTTCATCTTGATCAGTCAGGTGCTGAACGCACTAACCTGGCAGCTCACATCACTATGGTGTCTCTAACAGTGTCTGTCAAGGATAGGGGATTTTACTCTAGTGCGAGCAATGCTACTAAAGGATAACTGGGAACACTAGTATCGATTCAAGGTCGAAATGGTCCCACTATTCCAAGAACCTATGCAACGACACCAAGACAAGATAATCCTACCATCAGAGGAATAACAACATTAATCGAAGGGCTGAGTTGATCGACCATCTCATAACGTTAGGGTAGCACCCTCATAGAGTTGACAATGCTACACGCCCTTCTGGATTCAGGGTTTCACAAAACCTCCGAGATCATGTACCAGGGACTCCACCAATACACACGCCATGGGTGGGTCCACAATGGTATTTCCATAATCATCAGTATGACACGTCAGCATGTATGACGTCAAAAAAATCCACTGGAATGAGCAATAAATGAATTGAATCTTTCAACTCTTGCTAGTCCCAAAGATATGGACCATAATATTGCTCACAATCACTCGATACCTTCGGGGTCCAAGATGCATTCGAAATCCCTTATCACAAAGACGAGCCTCACCTCGTCATGTGTGGACCCCGGGATTTCTTCTCGACATTGATTTGCATAGCCGATCGTTGGTCGACCAAATTGCGCGTAAAAGGTTAAGGCTGGACACGGCGTCACTGATGCCTTAGATTCTTAAGATGTAACGATCATGAAATGCGTGAGCATATCAAGGGGTGGACACATGATTCGGTCAATTACCCAAACAATCACGAGACTCAGAGGTATACATGGGCTAACACTCAGACTAGAGTGTCTTAGTATGACTTCTAGAAAGTCCATTGAACACCCGAAATCCTACATAATCAATGTCAGTGCTACACAATCAAACAAATAGAACAATGACAACAACGAGGGGTTTAGGTGATGTCTCCATCCCGAGGGAACCAAGAGCGAAGCAAACGACAAGTAATCACATCATCAAGGAATTCCTACAGCTGTAGCAATACGTCCACGGAGCAACACGACAGTAGAAACAACACGGCAATGGCAGCAACACATCCACGAAGCACATCAACTAGGGGACACTACACAGGAACAACACGACAACAGAGAAGCATGACGACAAGGCAACACCGCAACAAGATCAATGCGACAACACGGAAACACGACAGCAAGCACAACGACAGGAGTGCATTCGTCGACAATGCAACGCAACCACATGGATACGCAATCGGCAAAATAATGCAACTACAAGCATGCACAATCGCTGGGGGTAACACAGCAGCATGAATGCACACGACAATATGACGCTCAATATGGAAAATCTATAGTCCACATCAACAGAAGCTCCGTTACGGTGAGCACGCATCCCGGTGCGTCTTAACTCACTTGTGGGGGCGGGATTTGTACCCATGCCTTCGACCTCAAGCCTATCCTCCATAGGCTCCAATGGTAGGAACGGTTGAGTCAACAAAGTTATCCGTAATCATAACAGAAATGGGAACGATGGGTTCCGCATAATTTAGTAGACTTATCAGACCAATTTTGTTCTTAGGGAGAACGATCCTAGTCTCAATATAAGTCATTCGAATAATGGCAACTGCAGCATTGACAGACTCAACCCAAGCCTGAGAATCCATCATCAATATTAGTCTTGGCAGGAGTCCAAGGAATAGTAACGAGTGGTTCAATGAAAGCCTCAAAGAAAGTGGAGTTGACAACAAGAACTCCACCGGAACATAGACATGGTCATAGCGGCTTGGAAAGAGTCATAGAGACGTCTACGTCAACGTTAGTAACCTCAGCAGGAGCTTCCATATCAACGACAACATCAAACTCGACAAGAGCCAAAGAAAATAAAAGCAACAACAACAATAGGCTCGACGGAAGCCTTAGACTCGTCGTAGTTATTAGATGTGCGGCAAATAGTATCCATAGGACCTAGCAACTAACCAACATCTTCCCCAATATCAAAGATAGTGCTCACCACGAGAATAGCAAGTAGAGATAGAAGGATCATGATTTATCGAGACATCACGATAAAATGGAAACAAAACACACTCTGGCAAATCAGCCGAGTCGTCCTTCTTATTGGAATCCTCTTCCATGTTATTTTGCACCGACATTGAAAGTCATCTGATTAAGTGCCTTTCCGTCATCTAAGCGAGGCTGACGGACTCGCTTCCTGGTAGGCCACGCAGTGGGAGTGTCGAAATATGAAAAGAGATTAGCCAGGTCACGTTATCCATAACGAATGTATCTCACAACCTTAGTTTATAAATCACTGTGACGAGGGGACGCAACGCTCCATATCTACGGGGATTGATAAAAACACATTCCATCAATCGTCGACCAATGGTTAACTAGTCTCGTCGTCATGACGAGGGTGACGAACATTCAACATTGCAACAAGAGCATTGGAATTGTCGTCCCATGGGTAAGTTTAATTTAATAGATAAACGTGACCGCTTTCAGTAGTCCGTCATTTGATTCTCGAGGAGGATCCAATGTAAGCAAAAGCGTCTTACGACATTTGACAATTACGGAACACACCCTTACGATTACAATTCCCAAAGTGTGGTTCCACTCCCCAGGATTTATGACGGATTCAGGCACAGTACATGTTTCGAACCTACTCTGGTGTTCATTGACTGAAGCGAGACTACCAATAATCCTTGAAAAACAAACAGGAGGTAGATAGAGGAGTCTTACGATGACTTTTGCACCTCAGGAGAGTAGTATGACATAAGTACCAATATGCTAAGCCCATCCCAAATCGTCTTTCGGAATACGATCCAGCGCTATTGCAAAGGGTGTTGAACCATACCTGAACACTCAATACATCGAGAAGTGGCTTCCCATGAGTAAATCGTATGCACTTTCGAGTGAGTCCATAGCCAAACGCTGACTGGGGCTTGTTGTTCCACTACACGCCGTCATCATACCACTGGCAATAGTTGCCGCGGTCGTGATTAGTGGCCGAAATTTTCGACATCATCGAAATTTAGCAAAGCCCTATGACTCGCGGATGTGCAATATGGCATGCTGATTTCGCGACCAGTCCACGACTGCATGGGGAAACCAATACTGTCGATTCAGACGAGGGCTATCGAGCCTTCCAGATCACAATGATCAGCTTCCTAACTCAGCAACTTCGATTCTGTCCTCCAAAAGGAGAAGAAAAATGCTCGACCCTGGTAGACAACTTGGGCATGTCTGAGATCGAGAATGACTTATCAACATAACAGCACACGGGCCACGATCCTCATATCTGATCCACATAGGGTCGCGTTCTCAAAACGCACTGGTCTTGCAGGGACGCACCCTAGGTCTTTACTGGGTTCCGGATATAACCTTCCACGCATCGTACTCGACACTTCTCGCTTTGGTAGGCCGTGTATTCTTGTACGTCCGCTCCTTTGGAAGAACTTTGTGGCGGAGGCATTCAACTCCTATACAAGGAAGTTATCGTCTCCCGTCTTTATCCAATGTGAGGGTTTACGTCAGATTCCTCATATAAATATACGTCCGTGCTCTTCCGTGTTCGAACCTTAAAGGTAATATTGAAGAAAACTCATTGGGTTAGCTAGGATCGAAATCAAGGGACATTGATGAGTCCTCCCTTTTAACCCGTAGGCCAATCAAAAGCTAAGACTGAAACTAAAAGAACAAAAACAAACAAGACAAGGAGTGATCACCAACCCCGGCCCTATCGCCCACCAAGGTTACCGTGCACCCCAAACTATTATTACGTGTGCACCCGTAATGATAATTTGCATTGGCAGGTAATCTTGTTGCCCGTTAGTTCCGAGCTTCCTGATCCAAAACAAAGATTTCATACAACAAAAGACCTAGGCTAGCTTCGCCTTCACAACATTAACAACACGGCGACATCCATTAGCGCGATAGAGATTAGTCCTTCCTGTCCTCCCGTCTACAGGTAAGCGAGTGAGCTCATCGTAGACCACAGCATCCTTCCCACTTGCTGGTAACGGTGATTGATGCAAGAGTGTGGACTAATGTGAAGCGTGACACGACATCCTTACTGGCAAAATATCCGTACTACGTATATGTATTAACTAATCTTAGAAAATCGGATTCCTATGCAACATGAACATTCTTATCCGTATTTTCTAATACTTCATATATTGACACACATGGCTAGTCGGTCGGAATTTCCCCTTGTACAACCCATGTACAAATTTCTTTCTTTTCTAAAAATATTTTGTTGTGTTTTAATTTTAAAACTTTGTTTTCGAGCCGAAACCGGTTGTAGTCTAGATTTTACAAAATGCTAGTTCGCTATAACCTTGGCTCTGATACCATTCTGTCACACCACGCCAATGGCGGAAACACGTGGCGCAACGCTCGAAAGCATATCAAAGTCAAGATTAACACAAACTATATTTAATTAGAAAAGATCAATTTATTAAGATGTCGAAACGGAGTATCATATTTCAAACATTACATAAAACAACGAACATTAAGTGTTGATGTGGTGTGTTTCCGTTTATGTTCCAACCCGACGGTAACAATAGATGAAACCCCGACAAGTATCCAACATCCCGTATTCCACCGCACTAGCCTCATATCTAATCAGCATTTAGTTACCTGAAAGATATGTTTTAAAAGAGACGTCAATATATAAAATATTGGTGAGTTCACAGGTTTTAGTTTCATAACAACTACATTTTTACAACATGTGCGGAACCTGGACAATTTGTGGCCTTTGCAAGGAGTAGCTAGATCCTACAAAACTACGATGATGAGCAATCCCTTGAGCCCATAACCAAACCAAGACTAATAAATATTCCCCGCGAGTACAAGTTGTTTCTCGGCAAATAACAACTTAGTTCAGAAAACGTGCACCCCAGGCATACACCGATGCATAATCGACGCTATCGATTAGGGGTGGGCCTCGTCAAGCACCAATAGTACTATCCAAATATTCCTTCGGTTTCATGCCCTTGAATTAATGGTTACAGCCGCGAGGACTCAACCCCAAGTGGCGAACACACAACAAAACTGAAGTACTCATCATGCCACTCATCACATTTTAACCTTTGAAAACATTTCAACATGTGACAACATTTGACAAACATATCATTCCCCCAATTAAAACAGTAAAATGGGGCCGTGAAACTCACCTGAAGTACTGCGTACAATCAAATAGCAGAGAATAGCAAGTCCGTGGTCAAGCACCTACGAACGTCCTAGTGCGTGTAAGTCACTAAGTCTATAGCGTGTGTTTTTCTGGCAAGTTGTACACCCAACTCCCAACACCACCATTTACATATAATTCCCCGTTTAAATTAAACATATGTCCTAGGTCCGTTGGTGAAGGATTACCCTCGTTACAAGCTACACTTATACTTCCATGAATATTAATTAACTTGTATAATATTGTTCTCGACTCGACTCACTTGACGTATAATTATTTTCCCATTAAATAATTATACTAAGATCTTGTCAATCGATATAATATTTTTCAACACTCGACTTACTTTACCGTATATTTATTTTCTCGTTAAATAAATATACTAGGATCTTGTCGATCGATAACATATTCTCAACACTCGACTCGACTCACTTTACCGTGTATTTATTTTCCCATTAAATAAATATACTAGGATCTTGTCGATTCGATATAACATTTTCATTGTCAACTCCATATACTTGTTTTAAACGTTTAATCGTTAGAATATTTACGTTATTTTCTCCCACGAATATGTTTCCAACACTTAGAAAAGTGTTATGTATTTTCACCCAATTTATATACTTTAAATCCTTAAAATATATGTTTTCATCTCCACATTAGACGTAATGATACAAATACTTATTCGTCCGTTTTACGTCTTAGTCCGTTAACACGTCGTAACACGTCCACATCCAATTCACTTAATCTTGTATATATTTTGTTAATTTTTCCAAGTTTTCAACAATATGTATTCTTGAAATTGTTCATCCTTTAATTTCTACATATTTTTACTTGGAAGTTTATAAATACATTTGTATTTTTCATACAAAGACTTGGTTACTTACACATAAAAATGCTCCAACACTTTTATATTCCCATTTATATAAAAGTGTCCATTTTTATACAAGTTTTCACCAAGTTTTTAATTAATCTAACATTATTATAAAAACCTTTGTTTTTATACTTTTCCAACATGTTAGGAAATTTATATTTTTATAAAACCTTATTTTATAAAAATATTTTTATACAAGATATACACTTGTAAGTTTGCTACCACTTACACAACCAACCTTGGAAAGTCAACATTTTGCACTTTTGTCACCAAACTTTCCAAAGTCATATTTTTATATTCAAGTTTCTAAAAATGACATTTTATGTCCCTCAACTACCAAAGTTACCAACATAGTCCTTTAACTTCCAAAAGTTACACTTTTATCCTTAATCTTCCAAAAATGACCATTTCCTACTAAACTACTAAACTTAGTTTTATCAACTTTGTCATTCTAGATTATTAATATGATCCATCATTATCAATAGTCCATAATAACCTTATTAAGGATAATAGTAGGTGTATTTGGTGTATTAAGTCCATTTTGTCCAACTTGATGATTTTATGTCCATATCTTATAATATGTAACTTTTGTATTTTTAATTTCTAACAAGATCAAACCTATTTCTTGTTTTAGATGATCATATTATAAAGATCAAAACCACTTTTAGGTGTGTTCGAGTCACATTTATAAACAATGCCTTGGATCATCATTTAAACATGTGTATGTGTATTTTATAACTTACAAAAATAATATAACATCACCATCTAAACCCACGACCCATGTATTCTTTTTAGAACATCCATTTTGTTAAAAGAAAACCATTATATCTTTTGTTTAAAACCATGTTTCAAACCCTATGTACAACTTGCTTTAAAAACATAAAAATTTAAATTTTTAAAGACAAGAACAAGATCAATAACACTTACAACTAGCACAAGGCTAGGGAAGCTAAAAATACTTGACTTTGAAGGGGTTTAGTGTATTCTTCCAAGGTGGTTAAGCTCCAAGCTTGAAACACACAAATACAGGTTTGGAAATGGATGTTTATGGATGACTTTGGAGTGTTAGAACTTGAAAATGGTGTGTTTGTGTGGGTGGAAACTCACGGCTCAAACAAGGAAAGAAGAGTTTTTTTTTGTGTATGAAATGTGGTAGTCATCCATGCCTTTATAAATTCTCCAAGATCACCTAAGATACACCATATCTATACTTGATTCTTCCAATCCCTTAAATCATGGGAAGAGTACTTAGGATGATCTGACTAGATATGGGGAGGGTTGTTTGGCCGAGAATTATTAAGAATGTGGAGGATTTTCTAATATCTTCCAAGGACACACAAATCCATCCAAGATCTCATAAGATACATCATATCTAGCTTTAGATTTCTAATCCTTATTTTATGGAAATTGGTACTAGAAATGATCTTGATAGATCACTTATGTAATGTTTTATTCGTTATGGTTACCAGGATATTTGTATGTAAAGTTTTCACTTATGGTTTTGGAGTTCCAAAAAACATTATATTTTGTGAAAATACCCTTTATTTTATATCCTCGGTGTCTGGGATCCTTTTCATTTATTTAATTTTTATCGGGTAATCACCAACGTCCTTTCCGGACAAGTTTATTCACACGCGATTTCGTCGTGCTTCAACATTAAACATGTGCATCCCTATGCATCTTATGGGGAATTTGCTATTCTCTAAGGCTAAATTAATCCAATTAATTTAAATATGACCTTAAACCGTTAATTACATATATACTACTTACGTACGGAAACACATCGATTTTTGCCGGATGTTACATGCAAACCCTGAGCAGAGAAGCGGCATACAACCTTGCTTGGGCCGATCTCAAAACACTGCTCATGGAAAAGTGCTGCCCTAAGAGAACTCCAAAAGCTGGAAGCCAAGTTCTGGAATGTTGCCATGGTGGATGCCAACCTGACTGCATATACCACTCGTTTCCATCAACTCTCTCGACTAGTCCCACACATGGTCACGCCTAAATATAAGAGAGTTGAGCGGTATATCTGGGGTCTGTCACCAAAGATCCGCAGTATGGTCACTGCATCGGCACCCTCCTCTATCCAGGCTGCGGTTACCCTAGCTCAAAGTTTGACCGACGTCGCTGTTCGCATGGTTACCAGTGAGAACTCCGGGAACAAGCGCAAACTTTGCGACTGCAAGGCCAAAGCCACAAACACTCCTCCTGCTAAGAACGAGTGCTTCGAATGTGGTGCGACTGACATTTCTGGAAGGATTGTCCCAAGGCCAAGGATCAAGCCCGTGGTAGAGCGTTCGTTCTAGGAGCCAATGAAGCACGTGATGATCCTAACGTAGTTACGGGTACGTTTCTCCTTAACAATCGTTTTGCATCAGTAGTTTTTGACTCAGGCGCAGATTTTAGCTTTATGTCCTCCGACTTTAAGAAATCCCTCTGATTAAAATCTAGTATGTTAGAAACACATTACACCATAGAGTTAGCTGATGGTAAGTTGATCTCGTCCGAGGAAGTTGTTAAGGATTGTGTTCTGGTACTTGACGGCCATGAATTTCATATCGATTTACTGCCTATTCGACTGGGTAGTTTTGATATTGTCATTGGCATGGATTGGTTATCCAAACATCGTGCAGAGATCGTCTGTCACGAGAAGCTGGTTTATATCCCCTTGTCCAGTGGTGAAACCTTATTGATTCGAGGAAGCCAGGGCGTGCCCACTCTTCGGGTCATACCCTGCATTTACGTGAAAAAATGTTTAAGGAAAGGTTGTGTTGCGTTTCCGGCACATGTCGTTAAACAAAAAGCTAAAGATCGGAATCTCGTGGACGTTCTAGTGTTGCGAGATTACCCTGAAGTCTTTCTAGAAGACTTGCCAGGACTTCCATTTCCGCGACAGCTCGAGTTTCGCATTGATCTTATCACAGGAGCTGCTCCAGTAGCCCGCACTCCGTATCGGCTAGCATCATCCAAAATGCAGGAACTGTCTAATCAACTTCAGGAGTTGTTGGACAAAGGCTTCATTCGTCCGAGTTTTTCTCCGTGGGGAGCTCCTATTCTGTTCGTGAAGAAGAAAGACGGGAGTTTCCGCATGTGCATTGACTACCGGGAGTTGAACAAGCTGACCATCAAGAACAAGTATCCGTTGCCAAGAATTAACGATCTGTTCGACCAGTTGCAGGGTTCTTGTTACTACTTGAAGATCGATCTGCGATCGGGATACCATCAGTTGCGGATTTAGGAAGACAACATCCCGAAGACTGCATTCCGAACTCGTTATGGGCATTACGAATTCTTAGTCATGCCATTTGGGTTAACAAATGCTCCTACCGTTTTCATGGATCTCATGAACCGTGTCTGCAAGCCATATTTGGACAAGTATGCCATCGGTAAGCTGATAGTGAAGAGCCTTGTGTCAAATCTTCCGGGCCTCTGACTTGTTTTCAGGCAGGGTTCCAGAGGATAAATAGGCCCTGATTGGCGTCATCCAGGATGTGTTACCTATTTGGATGACGTTGACTTGTCACAGTGTGACAGATGGTTTATTGAGTACTTCGACGCGGACTTCTTTGGCCATGTGCTCGAAGACTGGTGAAGCCATTTTGCTCAGCGCGTCAGCTGGTTTATTTTCACTACGCCGGATATGTTCGACTGTGCAGGAATCGAATTTGCACATGAGTTTCTTGGCTTGTTCCAAGTATAGAGCCATGGTTTCGTCTCGTGCGTCGTATGTCCCGTTTATCTGTCTTGCGACAAGCAATGAGTCCACATGTGCTTCCACGTGCTTGGCACCCATTTTTTCCGCAATGCGGAGGCCTGCCAGCAACGCTTCGTATTCCGCCTCATTTTTGGTACTTTTGAAGTCCAGGCTGATAGTGTATGTGAACTCCTGATTATCTGGGCTGATAAGGCAGAGACCTGCACCAGAACCATCGTCGTTTAAGGCCCCGTCTATGTAGAGGGACCATTTTTGCGATTGTTCTTGAGGCGGCACGGGTGATTGTTCGGCTAAACATTCATGAACATTGTTGGTGGGTATTTCCGTTGTGAAATCAGCAAGCACTTGCCCTTTGACTGCAGGTCTAGGCTTAGAGTAAATGGTGTGCTCTCCAAGTTCAATGGCCCATTTGGCGAGGTGACCTGACAATTCCAGCTTGCGGAGGACATCACTGATTTTGTAACCCGTGAGGACATTGATGGGATGCCCATGGAAATACCTGCGCAACCTTCGGGATGCGTCAACGAGAGCTAGAACCAGCTATTCCATGATGGTGGTACCCCTTGTACGCATCCAAGAAACATTTGAAGCGATAAGGGGCCAAGGAGTCCACCTTTAAATCGATTTCCGGTAGCGGATAGGAATGTTTGGGACACGCCTTGTTGAGGTCCTTGTAGTCAACACACATGCGCCAGCCCCGTTGGCATTTGCGACCATTAAGGGGTTAGCGACCCAGGTTTGGTAACGAATGGGGCGGAGGATGCCCACATTGAGCTGCTCGGTGACTTGCTCGTTCATGGCTTTTGTTTTCTCCGGGCCCATAGTCCGCTTCTTCTGGACGATTGGCTATACCGAGCGGTGTACGTTGAGCCTGTGTTCCGCTATGTCACGCGGAACGCCAACCATGTCCGCCAGTTTCCATGCGAAAACATCCATGTTTTTTATTAGTAGCTATTTGAGGTGATTGCGGATGGTCTCGGAGATTACATTGCCAATGACCACCGTTTGCTCCGTAAATTTAGGGTTAAGAACCCCTTTTTTCCAGCTCTGTGCGGGCGTCAGTTTTGACCATTTCGGGGGTTTGGCGCCTTCCGCCGTGTGGCAGTCTTTGTTTCCCCGAATGAATGCGACGCCGGACTTGGTCGGGAAACCAACCATTCCTTGCGCCGTGGAGGGGTTCGCATTGAAGCGCGCAATGCCCTCGTGACCCAATAAGATGTCGTGATGGGAGGTGGTTGGCAACACCATGAAGTCACAGATTTCAGTGGTTCACGGGTGCCGTCCGACATCGTGACGTGCATGGAGATCATGCCGCGAGGCATGATGGTTCCATGGATGAAGCCAGCAATTAGCTCCTTAACTGGTATGAGCCTTGCCTTGTCTTCTTCATCCAGCCTTTGTTTTTTTTATTATTATTATGATGATGGTGCTGGTGAGGGTGGTGCATCTGATGGACGGACTTTTCTGATGAGGCATATATTTTGGCGGAGTAGATGAGCTTGTCCCATGACTCTGGGATACCGTCCTTGCCTATGAGGCATTTCATGAGCTCTGGACTACGCACATTGTGAATGAACGCATCGCGAGTAAGCTCCTCTCGCAGCCTATTTGAAGGGCTTCTTTGTTGAAACAGATGATGAAGTCCTCGATGGACTCATGATCATGGCGCCGGCATAGCAGTATATGCGCCTTGTCCCTTTTATGCTTCCTCAGATGCGAAAAGTGGTTACCGAACTTGTCGGTAAGATCGTCAAAGTCCGTAATACTCCCCGCGGGGAGATTATCGAACTAGACTCTGGCGGCGCCAGTCAGCGTTTGGGCAAAAAGATGGCACCAAACCTGGACTGGCCAGTTAACAGACATCCCTGCACATTAAAAGTCATGAACGTGGTCATCTGGGTCACAAAGGCCATCGTACTTGCCGATGCTGCTAGGGAGTTTTGCTTTTCTTGGGATTCTAGCAGTCGCTATACGAGCGACGAATTTTGATTTTTCAGCGAAAGACTTTGGCCTAAATGGCTTGACCAAGTCATCGTCCACATCCTTGCGGTGTGAACGGCGGGAGTGCTTCCGCCCGCTGTAATCGGAGTCGTTGTTGGACGTCTCGTAACCGTCCAACTCGTCGCGTGACCTCACGTAGCCCCGAGCCCCAGCGTTTCCGCCGAGCTCCCCGCTACGACTATCGCGTCGACCAGTACTTTCTTTATTCTTATCACCATTTTTTGGGTGGAGAGTCATAAGTGAGGGCCTTGCCCTTCCTTTTCGCCTGTTTCAAGAGCATCCGCTGATATATAGCGGCACTCTTGGTGTTTGGGCGAAGGAGCCACTGATCTGGGTCCTCGTCAGAGTTTTCGCTACTGTCCTCTTCGCTGTCCACGTCACGCACCTCGAAAGCTGGGTTCTGAGTACGTGAAGTGGGCTGCTTAACGACAGTGGCCGGAGTGCCGTCGTTCTCAAGGAGTTGGATGTCAACGTCTCCGGTTGGGATAGTGACGGAGGTGTTGGGGTTGGGCTCAGCCATGGGTGGGTTAAACGATGAAAGAAAAATTTGTTCTAGCCGTTGGATGGCGCCATTGATGAAACCACAAGTATCACGGGGGTTAATACTAATCCCCTAGTGGTTAATACCTTTGTTTACCCAAGAGTTATCCTTTACCCAAACCGTTAGTTAAACCCGAACCGTGGAGTAAGAAGAAGTGAGTGTGTGTGTTGAAAGTAAGAACACGAGAATATAAGTGGTTCGGTCGTTAATGACCTACGTCCATTGTCAAGAGTCGTATGTTTATTACTTTGGAGGATACAAAGTGTTTACAAGAATGCTGCTAATCTAGTTCTTGAGTACAAGTGGTGAATTTTTCGGATCTTTCGCTAAGGAGTGGAGGTCTTCTATTTATAGGAGTTGTGGGCCTAGTGAAACGGCCCACGAGGAGCACTTCTAATCTGGGCTTGGACCTGGGCTTAGTGTGACCGGCCCAGTAAAATGGCGGGAAACATTGGACCATGCTTGCTGACGTCATGAGCGGTTGACCAGCTCTGCAAAGATGACACGTGGCGCCCTCTGATAGGATGCCAACGGCCTGTTGATCTGACACGGTATGGTTGACTTACCTGCTGGCGTCTGACGTGACGTCTGACAGCAGGTAAGCATGTCTTCTGAGTACTGTAGACGGTAGCATGGTGGAAGCATCGGAGCAGTCAAGTCGTTGTTCATGTCAGCGGTGGTTGGACTGACTTTAACACGTGTCGCCATATGGTTGGCGCATGCTCTGGCCTAGATCTGAGTGAATCTTCTTAATCCTTGATCTTCCGTACCTCGTACCAAAAGCTGGTGATGAACGAATATTCCGCGCCTGCGCGCACATGCGTCTATTCTCCTGAAATAGTGATGTGGATAAGGTTGGACTTCATTCAGATTGATCCCTCATGCGGAGTAAGTTCTGCCAGAAGGTTCCGCAGAATAGGGATGTTTCTTGGCGCTGACATCAGTTGGCGCCAGAATTGCTGTAAAGAGCGATAGGGATGTCGCCTCCGCGAGGATTAGGCTCCCTATCCGTTCAGACATATATTAACATTTTAATAAAATTGAATTTACATACATATACATATATGTTTATGTTTTTATTTATTTGGGTTAAATAAATGAAGATAAAATAATACTAAGACAAATTACAAAAATTAAAAACCTTATTAAACTATAGAACGTAAACAAACATAAACAAACAAAAAAATATAAACGAACACGTTAACGAATGTTCAGCAACATAAACGAACGAACGTGGCCTCTGTTCGTGTTCATTCGTTTAACTAAACGGGGTTTAACTAAACGAATGAAATATTTTGTTCGTGTTCTTTCCTTATTAAACGAATGAACAAAAATGAACTTCCCGCCAAACGGCTCATAAACTGTTCACTGAAAATTCAGTTCGTTTGCGGCCTTAGTCAACATACATATTTTTTTGTTATAAAACTCGCTCACTCTTTTCGTTCATAAGCCGTTAAATAGTTCGAGTACAAGAAATAATTGAAAAACAAAAGTGAAGATAATGTACACAACTACTTGAACAGTGGAAGATGGCTATCACGTGCTACTTGGAAGGTGGCTATAAGCCACAACTTTAATTTCGATCCATCTACCTCTACAAGTTCCTTTGTAAATAGCTTCCTTTATAAATAGCTTCCTTTATAAATAGCTTGTGGCAAGTCATGTATATCAGTCAAACATAACTTTGAGCTCGAACTATACTAAGGGCCATGGCGAAGCTACAATCCTTTGCCGGTCTCCAGGTCGAATCGATCGCCTTTCCACCATCCGTCAAACCTCCAGGCGCAACCAACACTTTATTCCTAGGAGGTGCAGGTATTTAAGCATTAGGCCGTCTAGGTTCTTGCTAGTCGGGTCTTTAACTAAATCAACAATTAAAAACAAAATGGATCATCCACGTATTGTGTCAATTAAGTGTTGATCGTATCGTGTGCATAATAATAATATTTGTATCTTGCGCTAGGTGTGAGAGGAATGGACATCGAAGGAAACTTTGTGAAGTTTACGGGACATGCTGTGTACTTGGAGGATAACGCTATTTCTTCTCTTGCGGTTAAGTGGAAAGGAAAAAGCGCTGAGGAGTTGAGGGATTCCTTCGAGTTCTACAGAGACATCACCACTGGTAATCATAATCATGAAACATCAATTATTTGTTGATTTGACTAAATTTAGATTTACAATTTATGATCATGTAGAAACACCAATTATTTGTTAATGATATAGGCGATAAGATATTGATACTGTTTGTTAAAATATTTAATAATTTTCCACAACTTTTATTTAATATTTAATACTACTTTTTGTAAATGTTTATAATATATACATAGTATATACAAAATATCAATCCAAAATCTTGTTTAGTTTTTAGTAATTTCAATATAAATTGTATAGAAAAGTGAATTGTATATATTAAATAGTACTTACATAAAGATAACCTGAGGAGATGAAAACCTTAAAGTGGGCCTCGCCAAAGTAGTCTAAAGCTAGGGATACAACTGGAGGTGCATTTATAAATGATTATGTAGATGATATGTGACACACTTTTGAATTACATAATATTAGTAATCAAACTTATTTAAATAGTTAGGTTTTAATTTTCCTATTTTTGTCACATTTTTTTTCTTTTTTTGACCACCAAATTTTTTGTTAAGTTTTTTTTTTCTCATTTTGGTCACACAATGTTTTTTTACTTTTTGTTTAAGTTTTTTTTCCCGTTTGTTATAATTAAAGGGCAATTTATTCTAAAGACACAAATTTTTACTCTTTTGTTTATTTAAAATCTAACACAAAAATCTATCAAAAAAAAATCTAGTACAAAAAATTCTGAACAAAAGATACAATACAAAAAATTTGGTACAAAAAAAATTGATACAAAAATTTTAACAAACAAATGTAGTACAAAAAGTTCAGCAAAAAAATCAAGAATAAAAAATTTAGCACAAAAATTTAGCCAAAAAAATCAACACTAAAAAATCCAGCAAAAAAATGTTATGTAACATAGAAATAGCCGTGAAAACCCTATGTTTACGACATTTTTTCCTGATTTTTTTACAATATCATGTATAATCAATTTTATTAGTTTTGGCTAAAAAAATAAAAAAAAAGCACTGAGTAGATTATCTGTTACAAATAGTTTACACAAACTCTTTTTTATCATACGTCCGCATTGTTACATATGTAACATGTTTGTTATGTAATTTAAAAAAAATCTCTTGGTGCTTTTTTTAATTTTTTTTGGCCAAAGCTAATAAAACTAAATATACAAGCTATTCTAAAAAAATATTAAAAAAAAGGTTGTTACATAGGGCTTTCAAGGGTCTTCTCAACTCAAGAGGATTTTCATATGATACTTAGCCTATATACAGCAACATCACCAACAAGCAACACCACCACCACCAACAAAAACAATAACAACAATAATACGAAATATAGATTATAAGTTTTATTTTATTATAATATATAAATTAAACTAACCTTTCGTATATCATAAATTCATGATCCTTATGTCTTTTCAGGCCACTTTGAAAAACTTGGTCAAGTGACAATGATAGTACCATTAACGGGTAAGTATTTCGCCGAAAAGGTGACGGAGAATTTCGTAACAATATGGAAGTCTTTCGGTACTTACACAGAAGTGCAAGCTAAAACCATTGACAAGTTTCTAGAGGCTTTTGAGAACCAAAACTTCGCACCAGGCTCGTCTATTTTCTTTGCAGTTTCACCAGTTGGATCACTAACGGTTAGCTCAATCAGTCTTACGTATTTATATAGAATAGTAAAACTCAAATCATATCTTCTAATTACGATAAAGATAATTATAATAAATCATATGTCATGGTCATGTGCTTAATAGTTAGGGTTGTAAACCGGTCTAAAGAGTATATGATCTATGTCTAAACAAATGCAGATCAGCTTCTCAAAAGACGGTAGTATCCCCGAAGTTGGGAATGTTGTGATAGAGGAAGGAAAACTGGGAGGAGCAATACTTGAGTCGATGATAGGGGAGCAGAGTGTTGCTCCAGCAACCAAACAAAGTTTAGCATCAAGACTCTCCGATATCATGAACCAGGAAGCAAATGCTTAAATAATAATGGTTTGCCGTTCAAAAAAAAAAAATAATGGTTTGCAGAGGGTAATATAGGAATTTCAAGGGTGTAATGGCATCGAATACGTAATATTTTACGTATGTGGTCCACTAAAACCACCAAACCATTTAATTTTGTAATAATAATAAGGTTTGATAGTTTATGTAGAGGTGGAAATTTCATAAGCAATACTTATAACCCTTTATGGATTTTAGGTGTGAACTTTAAGAATAAAGGAAAATGCATAATAAATCTTAATACATGTGTCGTGTGGCACATTTCCATAGCTTCAACATTGTATATTCCCGATTTTTTCTTCTTTTTTTTTTTTTCCAAAGATATGGCCATTATTTGATGGATCCTTTTCAAAAATATATCGATCATACACAACCAATTTGAAAGATATGACCAATATTTTGAGGAACCTATGTTAAACCCATGCAATACATAGTTTTCTAACCTAGTTATTATTGTTACTAGCTTTTATCCCGGGAGTGTCCCGGGGTTGAAATAAATAATATAACATAATAAAATATCTAATATGACAACATAATTAATGATTTGCCAATACATGATTAATGAATAATAATAATAATAATAATATTATTATTATTTATTTATTTTAAACAAATTTCTGCTATAAGTTATCATATTCAAATATAAAAAAATGAATCTCTGCCTATGAAGTTATGTTTATCGTTTGTGATTTATTAGTAGAGTAAAATGTATTTGAAAACAATGTCTCACAAAAATAGTTGTTTTTTTCTCCGTTTTTTATATGGCACTATGGTACTCGTTGGAAAGATAATAAAACGCTCGTTAATTTGGTGTAATTTTTTCCTTTAAAAAATCTTGTATATAAAAGATATTAACGTTTAAAAGTTACGGGATGAAACATTAGAGAGAAAATTTAATTTTGTTTTTAAATTCTTATCCTTTCCTAAAATAAATATAATATATATAGATTTATTAAAAAAACTAAAAAATTAAAAAATTCTGCATGATGCCACGTGGCACATTCAAGAAGAGATTGAGGCCTCCATTGAATGCCACATCATCAAACTTCAATTCTTTTATTATAAGTTATTATAGATTATAGATTACTAGTAGTAACATTTCCTCAGACATTACGAAACTTGATACAAAAAGATGAAAGTATGTATTTTACTTAGATTAAAAAAAAATATATATATGAATGAAATGCTACGCACTGCCTTTCCATCTCTATTCATTTGATTACTATTTTCATAACCATACTACATATCAAATTGGTCACCTGACTGTTACGTCGCCGCTGACATAAAGAGGCAAACCAGGAATAAAACAAAACCTTAGGGGGCTAGGTTTAATGAAGGTATAACCCGTACCCTCCTTAATGGAGTACGACCCGCACATCAAGTCAAAACCATCACCTATTTAAACCATGCAATGAAAACCCCAAGTATAGACTTTTGACATCGTAGAAAGCAAAAGACGAGATAATCAAAGAACTAACATTGTAAGAAGCAAAAGTTGACGTATTGGGTTACTTTACATTTTCTTATCTCTAAGCTTGTAGATGATGATTTCAGTATTTGTTCGTATATGAGTATATGTTGCTTGTTGATTGTGATGTTTTTCCATGTGGTTGAATCGATCTTTCTATTAGGTTATGCATGTAAGATTCAGTATCTTCTATGTCCAGGTTATATTGGTGTCTATTAACTTAAGGCTTGAAACCTAAAGAGGTAATAGAGAACTTAAAATCATAGTGGAAAAACATATTGGCTACCTACGTGAAAGATCTGAATAAAGGATTTTAAACTAGTTAGAGTTTTCAATATGATTGATCTTAATTTGTTCTTAAGTCACTATGTTCGTAGTTCAATCTTGAACCTAATCTAGAAACCCTAAATCATAAGAATCCATAGCAATTCTTGTTTTACTAAGTTAGATCTTTAGGCATGAAGTTGTGAAAATTTTATAAGTAACACTTAATAACCATTTATGGATTTTAACGTGCGGATCAGTTAAAAAATCGCTCATTTATGCCTAAATATGGAAAGTGGTGAACATGAGCCCGAATTGACGGAAACCAAAGTGCGTTTTGTTTGGCAAATCGTATCACTAGGACATAAAAACTGAGTCTGGAAGCTGCAAAATAGTAAAATTACACACCAAATTAATGCGCGGATCAATTTAAAATTCGCTCGTGTTCGACTAAATATGGAAAGTGGTGAACATGAGCCCGAATTGATTAAAACAAAAGTGCGATTTTTTTGGAAAAATCGTATCCCTAGAACATAAAAACTAAGTCTGGAAGCTGCACAATACTGAAATTCCGCACAAAATTAACGTGTATCGATTTAAAAATCTCTCCTTTTCGGTTAAATACGGAAAGTGGTAAAAGTGAGCCCGAATTGACGGAAACCAAAGTGCGATTTCATTGCCAAATCGTATCCCTAAACCATAAAAACTGAGTCTGGAAGTTCTATAATAGTGAAATTCCGCGCTAAATTAACACGTGGAATCGTTTAAATATCACTCTTTTACGCCTAAATATGGAAAGTGGGGAATATGAGCCCAAATTGACGGAATCCAAAGAGCGTTTTTTTGGCAAATCGTATCCCTAAAACATAAAAAATGAGTCTGCAAGATGCACAATAGTAAAACTACGCACCAAATTAACGCGCGGATCGATTTAAAAATCGCTCGTGTTCAGCTAAGTATGCAAAGTGGTGAAAATGGGCCCGAATTGACGGAAACCAAAGTGTGATTTTTTGGCCAAGTAGTATCCCTAAAACATAAAAACTGAGTCCGGAAGCTACACAATAGTGACATTACGCACAAAATTAACGCGTATATCGATTTAAAAATCGCTTCTTTTTGGCAAAATTTGGAAAGTGGTGAAAATGGGACCTAATTGAAGGAAACCAAAGTTCGATTTTTAGGCCAAATCGTATCACTAGAACATAAAAATTGAGTCTAGAAGCTACACAATAGTGAAACTACTCACCAAATTGACGCGTGGATCTATTTAAAATCGCTCGTTTTTGGCTAAATATGGAATGTGGTGAAAATGGGCTCGAATTGACGGAAACCAAAGTGCGATTTCATTGCCAAGTTGTATCCCTAAACCTTAAAAACTAAGTCTGGAAGCTGTATAATAGTGAAGTTCGGCACCAAATTAACGCGTGGATCCGTTTAAAATCGTTTGTTTACGCCTAAATATGGAAAGTGGTGAACATGAGCCCGAATTGACAGAAACAAAAGTGCGTTTTTTTTGGCAAATCCTATTCCTAGAACATAAAAACTAAGTCTAGAAGTTGCACAATATTGAAATTACGCACCAAAATTAACACGTGGATCGATTTAAAAATTGCTCGTGTTTGGCTAAATATGGAAAGTGGTGAAAATGAGCTCGAATTGAAGGAAACCAAAGTGCGATTTTTAGGCCAAATCGTATCCCTACAACATAAAAATTGAGCCTGGAAGTTGCATAGTAGTGAAATTATGCACCAAATTGACGTGTGGATCTATTTAAAAATCGCTCATTTTCTCCTAAACATGGAAAGTGGTGAACATGAGCCCAAATTGACGGAAACCAAAGTGTTACTTTTTGGCCAAATCGTATCTCTAGAACATAAAAACTGAGTCTGGAAGATGCACAATAGTGAAACTACGCACCAAATTGACGTGTGGATCTATTTAAAGGTCCCTCGTTTTCGGCTAAATATGGAAAGTGATGAACCTGAGCCCGAATTGATGGAAACCAAAGTATAACTTTTTGGACAAATCATATCACTAGAACATAATAACTGAGTCTGGAAGTTGCATAATAGTGAAATTTCGCACAACGCGTAGATCGACTTAAAAATCGCTCCTTTTCGGATAAATATGGAGAGTGGTGAAAATGGGCCCGAATTGACGGTGCCAAATCGTATTCCTAAACCATAAAACTGAGACTGGAAGTTGCACAATAGTGAAATTACGCACAAAATTAACGCGTAGATCGGTTTAAAAGTCGCTCCTTTTCGGCTAAATATGGAAAGTGGTGAAAATGGGCCCGAATTGACGGAAACAAAAGGGCGATTTCTTTGCCAAATCGTATCCCAAAACCATAAAAACTGAGTCTGTAAGCTATACAATAGTGAAATTCCGCACTAAATTAACCCGTAGATCCATTTAAAAATCGCTCCTGTTCGGCTAAATATTGAAAGTGGTGAAAATGGTCCTGAATTGATGGAAACCAAAGTGATTTTTTGGCCAAATAGTATCCCTAGAACATAAAAACTGAGTCTAGAAACTGCATAATAGTGAAATTACGCACAAAATTAATGTGTAGATCGATTTAAAAATCGCTCCTCTTCGGCTAAATATAGAAAGTGGTGAAATGGGCTCGAATTGACGTAAACCAAAGTGCGATTTCTTTGCCAAATCGTATCCCTAAGCCATTAAAACTGAGTCGGGAAGCTGTATATTAGTGAAATTTCGCACCAAAATGACGCGTGGATCTGTTTAAAAATCACTCGTTAACGCCTACATATAGATAGTGGTGAAAATGAGCCCGAATTGATGGAAACCAAAGTACTATTTTTTAGCCAAATCGTATCTCTAGAACATAAAAACTGAGTCTGGAAGCTGCACAATAGTTTAATTACGCACCAAATTGACACGTGGATCTTATTAAAAATCGCTCATTTTCGGCAAAAAATGGAATGTGGTGAACATGAGCCCGAATTGACGGAAACTAAAGCGCGACTTTTTGGCTAAATTGTATCCCAAGAACATAAAAACTGAGTCTGGAAGCTGCACAATAGTGAAATTACGCACCAAATTGACACGTGGATCCATTTAAAAATCGCTTGTTTACGCCTAAATATGGAAAGTGGTGAACATGAGCCCGAATTGACGGAAACCAAAGTGCGTTTTTTGGGCAAATCATATCCCTAGAGTATATAATTGAGTTTGGAAACTATACAATAGTGAAATTACACACCAAATTAACACATGGATCGATTTAAAAATCGCTAGTGTTCGGCTAAATATGGAATGTAGTGAAAATGGACCCGAATTGACAGATACCAAAGTGTGATGTTTTAGCCAAATCGCATCGCTAGAACTTAAAAACTGAGTCTGGAAGCTGCAAAATAGTGAAATTACGCACCAAATTGACGAGTGGATCTATTTAAAAATTGCTCGTTTTAAGCTAAATATGGAAAATGGTGAACATTAGCGCGAATTGACGAAAACCAAAGTGCTACTTTTTGGCCAAATCGTATCCCTAGAACATAAAAAACTGAATCTGGAAGCTGCACAATAGTGAAATTACGCACCAAATTGACGTGTGGATCTATTTAAAAATCGCTCATTTTCGGCTAAATATGGAAAGTGGTGAAAATGGTTCCGAATTCACGGAAACCAAAGTGCGATTTCATTGCCAAATTATATCCCTAAACCATACAAACCGAGTCTCGAAGCTGTATAATAGTAAAATTCCGTACCAAATTAACGCGTGGATCAGTTTAAAAATCGCTCGCTTACACCTAAATATGGAAAGTGGTTAAGATGAGCCCGAATTAACGGAAACCAAAGTGTGTTTTTTGGCAAATCGTATCCCTAGAACATAAAAACTGAGTCTCGAAGTTACTCAATAGTGAAATTACGCACCAAATTAACGCGTGGATCGATTTGAAAATCGCTCTTGTTTGGCTAAATAAGGAAAGTGGTGAAAATGAGCCCGAATTAACAGAAACCAGAGTACCATTTTAGGCCAAATCGTATCTTAGAACATAAAAACTGAGTCTGGAAGTCGCACAATAGTGAAACTACGCACTAAATTGACGTGTGGATCTATTTAAAAATCGCTCGTTTGGCTAAATACGGAAAGTGGTGAACATGAGCCCCAATTGACGGAAACCAAAGTGTGACTTTTTGGCCAAATCGTATCCCTAGAACATAAAAACCGAGTCTGGAAGCTGCACAATAGTAAAATTACGCACAAAATTCACGCGTAGAACGATTAAAAATTGCTCCATTTCGGCTAAATATGGAAAGAGGTTCAAATGGGCCGGAATTCAGGGAAACCAAGTCACGACTTCATCGCCAAAATCGTATCCCTAAACCATAAAAACTAAGTCTGTAAGCTGTACAATAGTGAAATTCCGCATCAAATTAACTCGTGGATCCAATTAAAAATCGCTCGTGTTCGGCTAAATATGGAAAGCGGTGAAAATGGGCCCGAACTGTTGGATACAAAAGTGTGATTTTTTGGGCAAATCGTATCCCTAGAACATAAAAATTGAGCCTGGAGGCCGCACAATAGTGAAATTACGCACAAAATTAACACGTAGATCGATTTAAAAACGCTCATTTTTGGCTAAATATGGAAAGTGGTGAAAATATGCCTGAATTGACGGAAACCAAAGTACGATTTCGTTGCCAAATCGTTTCCTTAAACCATAAAAACTGAGTCTGGAAGCTGTATAATAGTGAAATTTCGCACCAAATTAACACGTGGATCCTTCTAAAAATCTCTCGTTTACGCCTAAATATAGATAGTGGTGAACATGAGCCCGAATCGACGGAAACAAAAGTGCATTTTTTGGTAAATCGTATCCCTAGAACATAAAAATTGAGTCTGAAGCAGCACAATAGTGAAATTACGCACCAAATTAACGCGTGGATCGATTTAAAAAACGCTCTTGTTCGGCTATATATGGAAAGTGGTTAAAATGGGCTCGAATTGATGGAAACCAAAGTGTGATTTTTTTGGCCAAATCATATCCCTAGAATATAAAAGCTAAGTTTGGAAGCTGCACAATAAAATGGGCCCGAATTAACGGAAACCAAAGTGCGTTTTCATTGCCAAAACGTATCCCTAAATCATAAAAACTTAGTTTGGAAGCTGTATAATAGTAAAATTCGGCACCAAATTAACGCATTGATCCTTTTAAAAAGCGCCTGTTTACGCCTAAATATGGAAAGTGGTGCACATGAGCCCGAATTGACGGAAACCAAAGTGCCTTTTTTTTGGCAAAACGTATCCCTTGAACATAATGAGTCTGGAAGCTACACAATAGTGAAATTACGCACCAAATTAACGCGTGGATTGGTTTAAAAATCGCTTGTTTGGCTAAATATGAAAAGTGGTGAAAATGGCCCGAATTGACGGAAACAAAAGTGCGATTTTTAGGCCAAATCGTTTCCTAGAACATAAAACGTGAGTCTGGAAGCTGCACAATAGTGAAATTATGCACCAAATTGACGCGTGGATCTATTTAAAAATTGCTCATTTTCGGCTAAATATGGAAAATGGTGAACATGAGCCCGAATTGACGAAAACCAATGTTTGACTTTTTGGCAAAATCGTATCCCTAGAACATAAAAACTGAGTTTGGAAGCTACACAATAGTGAAATTACGCATAAAATTAACGCGTAGATTGATTTAAAAATCCCTACTTTTTGGATAAATATGGAAAGTGACAAATGATTGTGGAGATAATATGTGACTCTATTTAGAATTGGGGTTAAAGGGCATTTTAGTCTAAAGACACAATATTTTACTCTTTTAGTTTCATAAAATTCAACACAAAAATCTACCACAAAAAAACTAATACAAAAACATTTAGTACAATTTAATTAATACAAAAAATTCAGCAAAAAAATGTAGTACAAAATTTAGCACAAAAATTCAGAAAAAAAATCAGCACAAAAAAAATCCAACAAAAAATATTATATAACATGGAAATACAATTAATTTAAATATATATTTGACCTGAAAACCATTACTAGTATACTATATATATATAGAGAGAGAGAGAGATGGGATAATTTAAAAACTCTCTTGAGCTGATAAAACCGTGAAAACCCTATGTAACAACATTTTTCTTTTCCTGATATTTTCAGAATAACTTTTATATTAAATTTTATTAAATGTTTTCCAAAAAAATAAAATTAAAAAAGCTTCATAGTAGTAGTAATATAATAATAATAATAATAATAATAATAATAATAATAATAAGAAATATAGATTATAAGTTTTGTTTTATTATTATATATAAATTAAAATAACCTTTCATGTATCATAAATTCATGATCCTTGTGTCTGTGCAGGCCCCTTTGAAAAACTTTGTCAAATGACAATGATAGTACCATTAACGGGTAAGTATTTCGCCGAAAAGGTAACTGAAAATTCCCTAACAATTCGGAACTCTTTCGGGACTTACATAGAAGTGCAAGCTAAAACCATTGACAAGTTTCTAGAGGCTTTCGAGAACCAAAACTTCCCACCAGGCTCATCTACTCTCTTTACAGTTTCATCGGTTGGATCACTAAAGGTTAGCTCAATCAGTCTTAAATAACTATATAGAATAGTAAAAACTCCATTGGTAGGATCAAATATCCTAATCTTCTTGCACATCTTCTTCGGGTCTTTATCATTCAAACTATCACAGCTTCACCTGTTCTCCATTCAAAATTCCAGAATGCAAAATCTTGACTGAGATTCTGTTCAATCGGCATCAACGAAATCTTCTGCATGCAGGCTGGAGCCTTGTAATACAGAGTCATGAATGGTGGGTTATTTAATGGGTTGATCTTCTTGTCATCTTCTCAGCCATCCATTCTAATAAGCTTGAGTGTGTAGCATCAATCATCTTGTGTCGGCAAATATCTCTCACAGCCCAATAAGGAAGAGTCTTGATGTCATGAAATCTGCTGAAATACAAAATCCCTGTTTCCCATTTAATCCCAAGACACTTCAGCTGAGGAAAGAACTTCCAACTAATCGCTCTACCTTTGAACATCTTGTTATGATATCGATAAAATTCTCCTTGGATTAGTGGTAAAGGACGATTATCGGCTTCTTCGCGCAATATTCTCAAATAATTCTTTAATGCATTCAATTGTCGATTCACATCTTCCTTTTTTTAGCTTCAAAGAATATTTCGTCAATCACGTTCTTTCCTTTTTCATCAGCTACCTTCTTTGCTTCCCTCAGAATGTCATCATCAACAAACGGAATCTGTGTCTTGTCTTTCATATTGTAATACTTTGGATATTCTTCATGTGAAATATCTTCAATTTCAACTTCATCAAAGTTATTCACATTTGTACCATCTGAATGACATCCTGGTTCAACAACTGGTATATCTGGAATTTCCTTTTTGATAAATTTTTTTTTTATAGATCTTAGTCCAAAATCATCATAACTTTTGCTGTTTTCAGAGTTTGAACATTAAACATGGTTTTTGAGTGATTTGGAAGTCAATTTCAATTTTTTTTTCACAAAAGTTGTGCAGATTTCAATCCGATCCATACCCTACACATTTTCAATCCAAATTGATAAAAATTTCAAGAATCAGATCAAAATTGTGTGTTTTTGAAGAAAATATGATCATGAACTCTGGACTGGTCGAATGGAAATTGACCACAGGTCGAATGAACTTTTTTAGTACTCATTTGTGCTAAATTTGGCACGAATAGGAGTTATTTCTTTTTCATTCGAGCCTTTCATTCTCATTCATGCTATCAGTTTTTGATTTGTGCTTACGTTAGGTCGAACCAAACTTAGATTCTCTCATTCGTACTAACTAAAGGGTCGAATAGGAAGTTACTCTTTTGGTTCGTGCTCTCAACTACAAAATCAGAAATTTTTCTAAGTGTTGAAGCTTTTTCACCATGGAGAACATTTGGAGATTTCCAATGAACCAACCCAACATGACTCAACAACAACCGATGAATCCTTGGCAATTTGCAGCAGAGAAATGGAAGCAGGTTTAACAACAACCGCAACAACCGATGGTTAACTGTTGGGCGGTTTCGGGTCCAACTCAAGCTGTTGTTCGACCTCCTACTCAAACAATGCCGGACTATTGGGGTGTTGCAGCAGCTGCAACTGTTCAAAATTAGAAAACAACTGCTATATCAACGTTGATGAATGGCTTATCCATCAAGAATGGTAACCGACCCTCGAAGTTGATGAATATGTCTGAGTATCCATCATGGCATAAGAGGTTTAAGATTTACTTGGAAGGGTTAGATGGTGGAGAAGCATGACAAGTCTTATAGCGTGGGTATGTGCAACCTATGGTTGAGAACTCAAACACTTCTGTTGCATTGGATGATCTGTCTGATGCTGAGAAGAAAAATTATGCAACTGAGAAGAAAGCATACTCACAGTTGTCACAAGCGTTAACTACAGACTTGTTACATCAGTTTGGACCTTGTGTAACATCAAAGCATCTGTGGGAAGCTCCTAAAAGTAGAAATGATGGGAATAAGAAAACGAAGAAGCTCAAAATGGATAAATTGAAGAGAGAGTTTGAGAATTTTAGCTTTGTTGGAAATGGGACTTTGAAGGAGTTGAAAAGTTTATGTTGAAAAGTTTGTAGATGCTTTGCCGGTGTATTGGAGCCAATATGTTGAAGTCTTAAAGGAGAAATATTCTTTTCCTTTTTGGACTTTGAATGAGTTTATTCAAAGGTTGGAAAACAAGGAGATTGAAGAAAAGAGAAAGGCGAAGAGAGCACATATTCCACAGAATCCGGAATTGTATTATGGTAGTTCTTCTTCTTCAGTCATTCCTAATGTTGGTGTGAGTTTAGCACCACAAACTGCTTTCGTTTTGAGTGTTGAATCAGCCAATCCTGCTAGTTATTATGGTGTTCCATCAGCTTCTTCATATACACCAACTCAAGCTCCAATGTAGTCTGCATCATGGTTAGCAGATCTAACGATGAATATGACTCAACAATCTTCATCTAATGTTTGACAAGGACCTTCAAGCTCAAGTTCTATTGTGTTAGAAACTTCTAGCTTGGATAATGTGACTGTAGAAGTGGCTCAAAAGCATGTTGCTTTAGTATCAGCTTTTGCTGCATCTTACAATGGACTTGTAGCTAGTTAAATTGGTAACAACAATTTGACCAATGAAGATTACTCTCAGATTGATAAAGATGAGATGGAGCTTATAGATATTCAATGGACATTCGCGAGTGTGGTTAGGAGAGCTCATGAATTCATGGAGCGTACTTGAAGAACGGATCTAGCTACTTCACCTAACACTACTTATGGGTTTAAAAAGGCGAAAGTTACATGTTTTAATTGTGGAACAAGAGGACACTTTGCCCGAGAATGCACCAATCCAAAGCAGCAAGGCAACCAAAACTCATTTAACACCAACTACTAAAACCGTCAAACCAATTACCAAAATCAAAACCAAAACCGACAATCTATTTCACACAACACTAACCAAAGACAAACATCATCACCTAACCAAACTCAAAACACACCAAACCATGAAAAAATATCATTCATGTAACCATTTCCACCAACCAAAATCGAAATGACAACAAGGCGTTGATGATTCAACAAGATGAAGGGTTCAGTTGGAACAACATGCAATTGGGTGTAGAAGATATTTCTGGAGGAAATGTTGCATATTTTTCTCAGGAAATCGTGAATGATGAAGCAGTTCAAGTAGAAGAGTCGAAGGTAGAACTGGTAGTTGAAGAAAAAGATATCGAGATGGTTGACGAACAAGTTGAAGGTGTTTCGGATGCACAAGATTTAGACTTTTCAGATTCTGAAAGTGAAACTGATTCGGAGACAAGCCTGAATTCTTTCGACAATGATGTTGATCAGTTACTAGCCAAATCCGACTTTCTTATTAGTAAGAAGTCGAGTATGGTTGATGATGCTTGCACCAGGATTGACTATTCTAAATTCTTTTCTGGAAAGGAAGCTCATTTTGCTTTGATGGCTATGATTGATTCTACAAATCTGGTAAGTTCCGACTCACTTCCTAAACGCAATGATTGTGTTACTTATTAGGAAGATGTGATAGGTCAGAAGAACAAATTCTCAACTTAAAATCTGAATTGACCAGTGCTAGAAGTGAAGTTGAAACCTATCGAAAGAATGAAAAAGCTTTGAACAAAACTCTTGACAGTTATAAAAAGGATGTATCAGAGTTAACAAAAACGCTTTCAAATAAACAAATTGCAATTAACAAATACATAAATTTAATTGTAGAAATAAAGCTAGAAATGGCCAAAGTCAGATGTTTATATGAGAAAATGAACAAGAAATTAGAAAGCTATCTCAATGTAAGATATGTACTTGATCACATTATTGAACTACCTGACAAAATTAGTGTTCCAATTAGTATCGATTACAAGTATGTTCCATCTCCCGTGTTATTTGAGAATCACAACCTTGATGTGATAAGTACATGGAGTTCGGAAACATCGACTTCCACTTCTGACAACGAATCAAACACCTCAAGTGTGGGTGATCCGTATTCAGATGTGAAACAAGTAGTAGGTGTGAACAATGAGGATGTGGTAGTTGTAACTGATGATTCAGATTTGGAAGCTAAGGACGAACCTGAACCCAATGTTGACATTCCTTTGGAAAATCACATTGCGTGTGATCCAGTTCCAAGAGTTCAGTTTACTCCTAAAGCTGAAACAAAACCGAAATCATCAGTTAAGAAAACTGATGAAAAATAATTAGAAAAAGGGGTGAAAATATACTATCAGATGGAAGGACCCGATTAGATATTTTCTGATGAAGAATATTCCATACAGTTTGTTAACTATTCAAAGGTTTCTAAAATTTGGGAAGAAAGTATAATCTGGTTTCCAAAATCTGAAAGAACAAATGATTTTCCACCAGAACTAATTAGAAAACTGTATGGTGATAATTCTAAAAAGCCTGAAGTTCATGTGACCGAGTTTGTGAAACCAACTGGAAGTGTTGAACCATCTTACTTAGTGGAGCCCGCTCCTAAGAGTATAAGAAGGAAGTGAATTGATGATCAATACCCGGTTAACACTTTTGCCAGTTATCATGACAAACTAAAGTTTGAGGAATACCGTGCCTGTTTTAAATGTGGGGAGCAAGGACATTTACTTGTTCACTGCTCATTTGTAAGACATAAGAGGCATGATGTTGAGGTAAGAAGAAACCAAAGGGATTCGAGAGTTGTTTATCTCCAAAGGCAGTTTACCAATCGTAATCGAATTGCCATGAACCGACTAGAGAAGAAACCAATGGTGAACTTGGTGAAAGACGAACAGAAGGTTTATCCTAAACCATTTGCTAAGTCTATTGCTGGTCCTTCGTCTGTTAAATCAGACGAGGTTACTAAGAATGCTCCACAAAAGGCCATTTCAAAGAAAGTTGAAAATGTTAAAGATGAAAACTTAAAATAAATTAGAATTTTAAAACGACCAGAGCAAACTTGGTTACCAAAGTGTTCTTCTAGTGGTTCTACTCTAACTTCAAATGAGTCATTTAAAGTTTCTGAAAAACAAATTGATGAAAAGAAAAAAATTCCATTGAAAGAAGAAACTGCAAGAACCAAGACCATGAAGGCTTGTGTCCCCCGAAAGAACTAATCATTTAATTGCTCGTGAAGGGATTTCCAGCTGGCCATGTTAGCAGTCTTTGGATTGTTGACAATGGAGCTTTCGGGCACATGACATCGGACATGAAGCTCCTTTTTAACATAAAAAATATTAATGGGGGTTATGTTGCTTTTGCCGGTAACAAGGGAGGTTATATCACGATGGAGGGAAGTGTAAGCAATGGGATTGTTAGGTTTGAGAAGATATCATATGTGAAGCAGATAGATTACAATCTTTTGAGTGTTTCGCAAATCTGTGATAAGAAGTTCTCTGTGCATTTTGATGACAAAGCGTGCTACACCCTGAAGCTTGGTTTCGAAATACAAAAAAAGTGGATAATGTTACAAGCTCCAAGAGTGAATAATCTTTACATTCTTGATATGAACAAAGCTATAACTTCAAAGGGCCAAGTTACGTGTTTCTTGTCGAAGGCAACTGGGAAGGAATCGATCATGTGGCATCGAAGAATGGGGCAGATTCATATTAGGAAGATGAACAATCTTATGAAGAATGGTCTCGTTGATGATGTCAAAGTGAAACATTTCCATCTAAACGACAGGTGCGTATCTTGTAAGAAGGGCAAACAACACAAACACTCCCACAAACCCAAGAAAGTGAACTATGCGAGTGTCCCGCTTGAAAGTTTACACATGGACCTCTTTGGACATGTGAAGTGTAAAAGCATCTGTGGAGACTTATATTGTCTTGTGGTTACCAATGATTATTCAAGATTTTCATGGTTGATGTGCATGAAACACAAGATCGAAACGTTTAATAATCTGAAGATTCTGTTTACCCGTTTGGAGAATATCTATGGTTTGAAAATAAAGAGACATCGAAGTGATAACAGGACAGAGTTTAAGAATTCATCGATGGATGCATTATGTGAAGCAAAAGGAATTCATCATGAATACAGTGCACCGTATACTCCACAACAGAATGGTGTTGCAGAAAGAAAGAACATGGATCTAATAGAGACGACAAGAACAATGCTTATGGATTCTAATCTTTTGATTATTTTCTGGAGTAAAGAGATTCATGCAGCCTGTTATATGTTGAATCAGGTGTTGACAGTGAAGAAGTTTGCAAAGACTTCTTATGAATTACTCAATAGATGAAAGCCGAATTTAGAGTTTCTAGAACCATTTGGGGCGTCGTGTACTATGTTACAACCTAATGAGAAGTTTGGGGCAAAAGCAGAAGGAGGTTATTTTCTTGGATACACTACTCCAAATAAGCGTGTTTTCAACAAGAGGACGAAACGTGTTGAAGAGTGGTCAAACGTGGATGTTCAACGTCACACTCAAAATGCTCCCGACGTAGGACCCGATTGGATGGTTGACTACTAAGAACTATTTGAGTCATTCAATCTAGAGAGTTTGGTTGAAGAAGCTGTTCTTCGTTTATATTACGAATGTGAAAATTCAATCACTTCAACAATGATGCGTCCAAACACCTCACCAGTGATGTGTCCAATCACCGTAACTGTAGATGCCGTTTTGCGACTAATGATTAGATATTAACATGTGTTAAGGGGCGAAGGAGAATCAGAAGGGGCGAAGGTGATATAGAAGTGGGCGAAGGAAGGTTAGAGGTGAACGAATCTGGAACCAGGGATGCACAGAAGACACATTCGACCACATACTGTGGGCGAATGTGGAAAAGCTTACATTCGACCAGTTTATCTGGGCGAACGTACAGTTGCTATAAATAGAAATTGGGTTTTTGTAATGTATAAGGAGTCATTTAGAGTGTGTGTTTTCAGTGTGTGTTCCTGAGAGGATTGAGAGTGTTAGATTGTGTTCTAGATTAACTGTAATCAATCTGTAAGCGTTTATTTGAACAAGTTAATCTATGAAAAGCTTTTAAAATGACTTTGATTATGTTTTGATTGAGTTTATATCAGTTTGTTCTAAGCTAGGGTTTCCGCACCTGGTTTAGCAACTTGTATGATCATATAATCCTGTTTTAGTTGTCGAATTCTTCCTCTACAAAGTGGTATCAGAGCGTAGAGGATCATACAACAACAAATTGATAAACTCAGAGCTGATTTGGACATAATTTTCATCAATTCACATCTGTTTTCAATTAAAAATGGTTTTTGTGTGTTTTTGAAAGAATTAGAGGTGATTTTGTGGTTAAAATTCAAAATTCCAAGTATTAAAGTTGTTCCAAATCATCTCCGAAGCAAAACCTAATCAAAATCATTCAAATCCACAAACTTTTGAAAATCAGAGATCAAAATAACCGTTTTTCAAAGTGTAACCGTTTTTCAAAAGTCAGATATGGGCGAACCTGAGGTTTGTGGGCGAACGTGAGTGTTTTAGGACGAACGTGAGTGATTTTCTGGGCGAACCAAGGTGTTTGAGGGCGAACCTAGAATTTTCTGTTTGAATATTGTTCATTCGGGTCACAAAATTTACCTTCGGGAGATCGGGCGGACGAACGTAGAACAGAAACGGTCGAACCTAGGATTTTTTGGACGAAGGTAGAAGAGTGTTAGTATATTTTTACTTTCTGGTGAATTTTTACCTTCGAGTGAACTGTTTTGGGCGAACCTGAACTAAAAGGGACGAACCTGAAAGCTTACTGGGCGAACCTAGGATAGTTTTTGAAAATTTTTCTAAGTGTTGAATTTCTCGAAGTGCGTGATTATGTGGCGTTATCAGACTACTCCTACACCAGCAACTACACAACCACAACAGCAGGTGATGGACCCATGGACAGTGGCAGCACAGAAGACGAGCACACAGTCTTCACAGCCGGTTAACTACATGACTCAGAGTGCACCTACAGTACCACAGTCTGACTACTGGGGAGTAGCAGCAGCGGTGGTAAACACTCAAACTACTAATGCTATTTCCACACTGATTAATGATTTGTCTTCAGGTAGCGGGACTCGGCCACCGAAGCTCATGGAGATTCAAGAATACAATCAGTGGCAGAAAAAGTTCAAGATACACTTGGAAGGCATGGGAGTGGAAGGTGCTGAAGCATGGAACATGATAGCTAAAGGTTACACACAACCAGTTCTGGAGAACACAGGTGAACCAGTGCCATTGGAGAGCATGGCGGAGGATGAGAAAAAGAAGTTTGCTGTGGAAAAGAAGGCATTCTCCCAACTGACACAAGCTATTACCAATGATCTTTTGCATCAGTTTGGGACGTGCACAACTTCTAAGGCTTTGTGGGATATGCTTAAAAGGAAGCATGATGGAAATGAAAAGACTCGAAATTTGAGGATGGAAGAACTTGTTAAGGAGTTTGAGAATTTTTCTTATGTTGGAAATGAAACTTTGAAAGAACTAACTCCTAGATATAATCATTTAATATCTGAATTGTCTAGCTATGGTGTACAGATTCCTATGGCAAAACAGGTGGACAAGTTTGCTGAAGCATTACCACCAAACTGGGATCAGCATGTGGATGTTCTGAAGGAGAAGGATGCTTTTCAATACTGGTCTCTTCAAGAGTTCATTGAGAAGCTGGAAAACAAGGAATTGGAAGAGAAGAGGAAGGCTAGGAGAGCACAGATTCCTCAGAATCCAAACTTATACTTTGGAGGATCTTTAGTTCCAACAAGTACAAGTTCTGGAGGGCTAGTTACACCACATGTTGCTTGTATATCCAATGCTGTAGAATCACCCATCATTAACTACCATCAACAAACTTCATCTTTATCACAACCACAACCACAAGTTCCATATCAATATTCATACATTCCACCATTCTCCCCAAAACAACAAGCAGCTTTTTACACTGCTGGTCAAACTCAACCACAACCAATGAACCAACCTAATCAACCAACTGTGGTTTTGGAGACTTCCAATCTTGGAAATGTGACAGTTGAAGTTGCTCAGCAACACATTGCTTTAGTCTCGGCAATGGTTTCTTCCTACAATGGTTTAGTTGCTAGTCAAATTGGTAATAACAACTTGACCAATGAAGACTACGCACAAATTGACAAGGAGGAGATGGAACTCATTGACATCCAATGGGCCTTTGCGAGCATAATGCGAAGAGCAACTGAGTTTATTGAGAAGACAGGTAGAACAGACTTGGGAACTTCTCCTAATACAACCTATGGGTTCAATAAGGAGAAAGTGACTTGTTTTAATTGTGGGGGTAAAGGTCACTTTAAACGTGAATGCACACAGCCACCGAAACAAGGCAACAGGAATCCATTTAATGCTACCTATCAGAACCGTCAACAACAAAACCAAAACCAAGTTTCTTCCCAAAACAACAACAACAACTACCAAAATCGTCAAAACAACTTTAACAACAACCAAAATAGACAACCAACCACACCAAACCAGACACAAAACCAAACACCAAACAATACTAACCGAACAGTCATACCAATCACTACACCAACTGAACAACAGAATACCAATCAAGCATTGGTTACTCAACAAGATGAGAGGTTTGACTGGTCGAGCATTCAGATAGGTGTTGAGGAAATCACCACTGGGGGAAATGTGGCGTGTGTTGCCTATCAGGTTGATCTTGAAGATTCAGTGACGATGGAGGAGAAGGTTGAAACTGAGGTTGATAGTGATGAGTCTGAGGCTGAGATGGATGGGGATTTTGAACCTGTTAAGGTTAATTCTGAAGTTAATGTTGAGGTTGAAAATGAAGAGGCAAATTCAGGAGTTGTGATTGATACTGTTTCTGACATTCCTGAGGAGTGTGAATCGGTTTATTCTGATTCAGACAGTGACTCAGATACGGAAGCTAGTGTTAATTCTCTTGATGAAGATATTGATCAGTTGCTTGCAGAAGCAGATTTTCTGATGACTAGGAAGTCGTGCATTGCAGATGATGCTTTCACAAAGATTGATTATTCCAGATTCTTTGCAGGAAAGGAAGCTCATTTCGCATTGATGGCCATGACTGACCCACCAAAACCTGTAAGTTCTGCTTGTAGTACTGATAATACTAGTGAAAAATACTGTGGAACTTGTGATAGATTGACTGAGGAGGTTAAACAACTCCGTATTCAACGTGATAGTGCTATCATGAACAGTCAATCTACTCGCAAAGAGTTGAATGCTTTTAACAAAGTATTAGATGGCTACAAAAAGGACATTTCTGACTTGAAAAACACTTTGTCTTTAAAACAATTGGCAATTAACAACTACATCAATGAAATTGAAAACACCAAGTTGGAAATGGCCGCCATCAAATGCTTTGCTGAGAAAGTAAACAAAAAGTTGGAAAGTTACAAGAATGTTGCTTATGTGGTAGACCACATCATTGATGATAAGACCACCAATTATCGGGCTGTACCATCTCCGGTTCTCTTTGAAAACCATAATTGTCACCAAGTGACACCGGAGAGTTCGGTAAAATCTGATTCAGCATCGGAAAATGAATCTAACACTTCAAGTGTTGGTGATCCAAATTCCGATGTTAGACCGATATTGGGAATCAATGATGAGGGTGTTACTGCTGAAAGTGTTGACTCAGATTCAGAGAGTGATGATACTGGTTGTAATCAAACTGTTAATGTATGTGATATTCCAAAAGAGAATCACATCATTACAAATGAACCAGTTTCATCATCTCAAATTGTTCCAATGAGAAATGTTTATCATGTGAATAAGTCTGAGAAGAATGTTGTGAAGAAAGATCTTAATGTGATTAAGAAAGATCTTGAGAGAAATGAGAAAAACGAACAATGTGACAAACCTGTCAAGGTGTTCTATCGGATGGAAGGATCCGATAAGATCATCTCTGATGAAGACTTTCCAATTAAAAATGCCAACTATGCTAAAATTGAAAAGATTTGGCAAGAAAGTACTATTTGGTTCCCAAAACATGAGAGAACAAATGAAATTCCACCAGCTTTGTTGAAAAAGTTGTATTTGGATGTTCCTCAAGAACCAAAGGTCCATGTCACAGAATTTGTTAAACCCAAAAACAGAGCTAATGGTTTCAATGAGCCTACTTACTCAAAAGGGCCACTCCCTGAGAGTTTAAGGAAGCAACAGTACAATGATCAATATCCTATTAGATCATTTGCTCAACCAAATGCTCCAAATGTTTTTGAAGAGTACCGTGCGTGCTTTAAATGTGGGGAACGCGGGCATTTACTTGCTCAGTGCCCATATGTAAGGCACAAGAGGCACGAAGTTGAAGTGAGGAATTCTATGCGAAAGTCGATTGATCATTATGTGCCACCTCATAGGAGAGTTGTTCCTCAACAACAACAATCGTTTTATAATCATAACAATTTTCAAATGAGGAACACTCGTCCAATGCACTATGATAGAAGGAATCGGATTGCCATGGAACACTCGTGGAGAAAGCCTGTGGTGAACTCAACAGTTGATAGGCAAAAGGTTCCACCAAAACCGATTGTCAAATCAAATGTTGGACCTAAGTCTGTTAAATCAGATAAGGTTACCAAGAAAGTTACATTTGCTAACAATGTTCAGAAACCGACTGAGAACCCAAAGTCTCAGATTCGTATCCTGAAAAGGACTGAACAATCTTGGACATCCAATGGTACTCCAGGAGCCTCATCTTCAAAGGTTAATGAGAGAAAGGAAACTGTTTTGAGCAATCAGAAAAAGATTGATCAAAAAGTTGTTAAAAATGTTTGTGAAAATGTTATTGTGAAACCTGATGTTGAAAGACCCAAGACTCAGGCTTGGGTCCCCCGAAAGAACTAACTGATTTACTTTATGTGTGCAGGGAGCTTCAGCTGGCCCTATTAGCAGTCTTTGGATTGTTGATAGTGGAGCTTCAGGCCACATGACAGGGGATCTTGCGTTGCTGTTCGACGTGAAGAACATCAATGGAGGGTATGTAGCGTTTGCGGGAAACAAAGGTGGATATATCACGATGGAAGGGAGTGTGAGCAATGGAATAGTGAGTTTTGAGCGGATATCGTATGTGAAGCAGATAGACTACAATCTGTTGAGTGTCAGTCAAATTTGTGACAAGAAATTTACTGTGCATTTTGATGACAAATCCTGCTATATTCTGAAACCGGGCTTTACAATTCCTAAGGAGTGGATAATGTTGAAGGCACCTCGCGTCAACAATCTATACATTCTTGATATGTCCAAGGCGATGACATCACAGGGGCAAATAACATGCTTTTTGTCCAAGGCGACTGAGAAAGAATCGATAATGTGGCACCGAAGAATGGGGCACATTCATCTGAAGAAAATGAATCAACTCGTAAGAAATGGACTTGTCGATGGAGTAAACGTGAAACATTTCCATCTGAATGACAAGTGTGTGAGTTGTAAAAAGGGGAAGCAACACAAACAGTCCCACAAAGTGAAAAAGGTCAACTCTGTTGAGATGCCACTTGAGCGACTGCACATGGATCTTTTCGGACCGGTCAAGCGCAAAAGTCATCTTGGAGAGCTTTAGTGTTTAGTCGTCACTGACGATTACTCAAGATTTTCATGGGTGATGTGTTTGCAGAATAAAAGCGACACTTTTATTAATCTAAAAGTTCTGTTCACTCGATTGGAGAATCTCTATAATGTGAAGATAAAGAGAATTCGGAGTGACAATGGGACGGAGTTCAAAAATGCCAAGATGGATGAACTTTGTGAAAACAAAGGAATACATCATGAATATTCGGCTCCGTACACCCCTCAACAGAACGGTGTTGCTGAACGAAAGAATAGGACTCTAATTGAAGCGGCTAGAACTATGCTTGCTGATTCAAATCTTCCAGTAATGTTCTGGAATGAGGCGATTTACGCAGCAAATTACACACTTAATCGGGTTTTAACAGTGAAGAAGTTTGGCAAAACATCTTATGAGCTGTTACACCGAAGAAAGCCGAACTTAGAGTATCTAGAACCTTTCGGGTCGCCTTGCACTATGTTGAATCCAAGCGAAAAGTTTAGTCCTAAAGCCGAGGAGGGTTACTTTGTTGGATACGCAACCCCACTCAAACGGGTATACAACAAGCGAACTCGTCGTGTGGAAGACTGGGCTAACGTGGACGTTCAACGATATACTCAAAATATTCAAGGCACGGGTCCTGATTGGATGTTTGATTACAAAGATTTCTTTGAATCATTCAATCTAGATAGCTTGGTTGAAGAAGCTGTTATTAGACTACTTTACGAGTGTGAAAATGCAACAACTTCACCGTTGGTGCGTCCAATCACCGTGAACCCCCTACCAGCTTCTAATGATACCACTGCTCCTATACAAGAAGAAGAGATATTTCAAGAGGCTTCAACTTCATTAGACACTTCAGAATCTGAAGATGAACAATTTGAAGAAGCTATTCTTGATCAAGTTGAAGAACAGGAGGCACCGCCAGTGAACCCAACTCCAAATTCTGATGTGGCTTCATCATCAAATACGGGTCATGATCTGGATGCTGTAGAGAACTTGACTGTTCAGACGGGAGTGCAAGTACCTGATTATCCGGAATCTCGGATTCATCGTATTCACCCGCTGGAGCAAGTTATCGGTGATCCTGGAAGTAGTGTTATGACCAGAGGGCAGCTTAAAAGCGTTAATTCGCCAGAGAGTTTTGGTGCTTTAGCTTTATATGCCAAAATTCAACAATCTGGTAGTCAAAATGATTGGTCGTTTGCGTGTTATGTGTCGCAGGTAGAGCCAAGGACATACAAGGACGCTTTGAAGGATGATGCCTGGGTGGAAGCTATGCAGGAGGAGTTATTACAATTCCAGAAATTGGGAGTTTGGACGCTTACTGATTTGCCGCCGGATAGAAAGAAGATTGGCACCAAATGGGTGTTTAAGTGTAAGAAGGATGATCGTGGGGTAATTGTTCGGAACAAAGCCAGATTGGTCGTGCAGGGTTTCCATCAAATCGAAGGGATTGATTATAATGAAATCTATGCACCGGTAGCACGAATCGAAGCTATTCGGATGTTCCTCGCGTTTGCTTCTTATAAGAAATTCAAAGTTTACCAAATGGACGTGAAAAGCGCATTTCTGTACGGGAAAGTCAAGGAAGAGGTGTATGTCGGGCAGCCACCAGGCTTTGAGGACCCAATCCACCGGGATAAGGTCTACGTGTTGAACAAAGCTCTTTATGGCTTGCACCAGGCTCCGAGGCAGTGGTACGAGGAGCTAAGTACATACCTCATCACCAAAGGATTTAAGCGCGGCCTCGTCGATTGCACTCTCTTTACGAAAAAGACGGGAGATGACTTGCTTCTAGTACAGATATATGTTGATGATATAATATTTGGTTCAACTAACGAGCTTTTATGCAGGGAGTTCGAAACTGTCATGCAGGAAAAGTTCGAAATGAGCGCAATGGGGGAGATGCAGTTTTTCCTAGGCTTGCAGGTGGACCAAAGACCCGACGGGATCTTCATTCACCAGACGAAATATGTCTCCGACATCTTGAGCCGGTTCCAGATGGAGGACTCAAAGCCAATAGATACCCCGATTCAACCCAATCACGGGATTGGAGTGGACGCTAAGGGGGAGCTGACGGATCCTTTTACATACAGAGCAATCATCGGATCTCTGATGTATTTGACGGCGTCTCGACCAGATATTATGTACGCAACGTGTCTCTGTGCCCGTTATCAATCGAAGCCGAAACAAAGTCATCTGACGGCGGTCAAGCGTATCCTTAGATATCTGAAGGGTTGTCCCTCAAAAGGACTTTGGTACCCTAATGATGATAATTTTGATTTCATATCTTTTAGTGATGCAGATTGGGGCGGCTGTGACAAGGATAGCAAATCTACTACAGCTGGTTGCCAGTTTTTCGGGAGCAGGTTAATCACCTGGCAATGCAAGAAACAGACTTCCGTAGCACAATCTACCTGTGAAGCCGAGTACATTGCAGCCTCGAGTTGCTGTTCGCAAGTACTCTGGATTCAACAACAAATGGTGGATTACGGTTTGCAGTTTCTTAAAACCCCTATTTACTGTGACAACGAAGCCGCAATTGCATTAACTAAAAATTCGGAAAATCATTCTAAAGCGAAACACATCCGGATCAAATATCATTTTATCCGAGATTGTTACGCTAAGGAATTGATCGATATGATCAAAATACACACTGACTACCAACGTGCAGATCTGTTTACTAAAGCCTTTGACCGTTCACGCTTTGAATATCTTTTAAAAGTAAACAATATAAAGGAAAAACAGGACTAATCGGCACCTCGGTTTATCGTTTTTTTTTTTTTGTTTTTTTTTAGTGTTTATATTTTGCTAATTGGGAATTTCTCTTTGCTAATTGGGAATTTCTCTTTACTATTATAATCCTCAAAGAAGTTGATGCTTTCGAGGGGATTGTTTAGTCCTCAAAGAAGTTGATGCTTTCGAGTGGATTGTTTCTTTACAATTTTTGTTTTTGTTTTTCAGAAAAATCAAAAATACCAAAAATATGTTCTTTATTTTAGGGGGAGCCAGTTTTCAGAAAAAAAAAACAAAAACATTATAAAATTCAAAAAGACCTAAAAATTAGAAAATCAAAAATGATTTCCTGGTAAAACAGAGGAAATGATAGTACATCAGTGGGAATCTGACACAGGCTAAAGAATTGTATAGTTTATGAGGCGTGTGTTGATTATGTGCGATATGCTGATAGGCTTCGTAGACTAAATATTGCGTGCATTAGTGATACAAACATAACGAACTACGCGTTCGTGGCTGAACACCTCATGGGCATATGGTCTTAGTACCGTAATTTCGTTTGATAGGATTGCCAAAATCTGAGGTTTCGGGTCGTTATGTTATGGTTATCCGGGATATTCTGATAAACTTTTGTCGTATTGATTTACGGACCTAGTTTTATCAGAATATTTGCTAAAAGAGCTTAATTGCCAAAACCGGAAGTTACCGAATTGAGGAACTTTATGTTTTAATTGATCATAGATCATTATTACATCGTATTAATCATCTGATGCAAATCAGTGATTAATATCAGCCTCAACCTAGTGTATACGCACATGTTACTCTGCTGCATTTATTTGCTGACCTGTATACCTCTGTGCTATATACTTTGTAACTTTTACGGATAACTCTGGCATAATCACGCGTTACGACGAAGCTTTGTGCAATTACTTGATACGGGAGTATGTCGTGTGTGTGGGCACCACATCGTGTTAGTCTAATACACTTAACTCGTATCATTTTAAAGCATTGCGTAATTGTCTGCATGTGAGCTTACGTGGACCACAATATCAGCAATTGCCGTATCACATACTGTTTCTAATGATAATATTAAACAAAAAGATCAACGCTGTGATCAGATTTCTCAGAAAACTGATATGATCCTCTGACCGGATTTCACAAAATATTTACTGCTTTCATTTACTTTGAAGCATTTTATTTTGTTGCAATTTACTTTTATTGTCAAAAAGATACAAAATCCAAAAAAAAAAAAAAAAAAAAAAAAAAATTTTAGGTGTGTTTTGATAAAATTTCAGAAAAATCCAAAATTTTTGCATTTCTGCTTTATTTTTGATAACCGGGGATGCTTGATAGTCAATTTCTGAGATTTGACAACACCATCTGGGCTTTGTATCATTCTAAAAGTGAAAATTAGTGTTTTGGAAGCTTAACGGATTGAAAAATGTTGAACGGGTTTCGAATTTGTAATTTGGCAAAATTTTTCAAAATTCCATTTTACATTCGCCCTTAATTTGGGACGAATGTGGGATTTTTGTTCACTTTCGACCGTTACAGTTTTGGGCGAATGTGGCTTTTACCTAAATTTCACTTTCGGGTAAAACCCTTTTACCTTCGAGCCTTTCATTAGGGGCGAAGGTGAAAACTTTGTTCGTTCGTCCAGATGAAACGGACGAATGTGGAACCTTATAAATATGCCAACTCAGGTTCGACCGGTCATTCTGTTTTTTCAAAATTTTTCCTCATAACAAGACCTTGTTGATTTTGATTCCTGTGCTTGTGCATTTTGATCCTTAGTGTTTGCTGATCATTTTCGTATAAAGATTACAGGTATTGGTTCAGGAATGAAGCCGGAATCGTTTGCTTTATCACCGGACTTAGGGTTTTAGTGTTTTTGATGATTGAGGGATTCTTAATGCTTATTGTTGATAACAAATCATTCCATATCAGTTTTAGGGGGAGAGTGTAACAAGAATTAGGATATTAACAGTGATTAAGGGTTGATTGATTGTTTGAATACATTTAAACCCTAATTCTTTATAAAAACTGATATAAAATGAATATTAGGGAAAATTGATAAATGGCGAAGCTTAGTCGGTCACTTTAGATGAGGTTTTAATCAAAATCAAGGTTTAAAAACAAGATTGAAAAATTTTCAAATTTTGGGTATGAACCAGATTCACCTTCGGTTCGTCGATATGGACGAAGGTGAAGTGGAACGGACGAAGGAAACAATAAACGGGCGAATGTATCTTTTATTCAAAATCTTTGTACATTCGACCAGAAAAATTGCACCTTCGGCCACAAAACCTTACATTCGACCAGTTAATTTTGGGCGAATGTGGAATACCAAAACCTAAAATTTTGAATTTTTGATAATTTTGTGTTTTGACGTTTATTTTGATTTTCCATTTCAGATGGCTGAAGAACAAGCTAATGTTGATATTCCTGTGGAGACTGCAGTGACTGATCCTATTCCAGAGACTGTGCAAGAAGAAGGATCATCAAGCGGTAGCAAATGGCCGTTTGAGAAGACCCATAATTGTTGTGCATATCTTGGAGATGTGGAGAAGAATGTGGAGTTCACTGAGATCATTAAGTTCTTGAAGAGATGTAGAGTGGTTTATGCATTGGCCACACCAACTATTATCTACAAGGATATAGTTGAGGATTTTTACAACAACGCCAAGTATGATTACTTTGATAATCAGACGATCATTAAAAGCAAGATTCAGGGAATGGAGATGTTTATCACTGAAGCTGATATCAGAGAAGCTCTCCAGATCCAATTTGAAACAAGTGAGGATCCAAGGGAATTGTCCTGGACTGAGCAGAAAGCATGTTTCCTGAGGATGAAATACAAAGGACCGATTACTGATGGTTCAATGTATAAAGGGAAACTGAGCGTACAGTTCAAGTATTTTGCTCACGTCATCATACTAGTATTTGGATGTGTTAGTGGTGGTTATGACGTGATGAGAAAGAGTTTAAGCTCGTTAATGGTTGCATTGACTCTCAATAAACCATTTAACGTTGCTGGGATGATCTTAGATCACATGTTGGAGATGTTGAAAGGTTTGAAGAAGAAATACTTCATGCTTTATCCTAGATTTTTGATGATGATCTTCGATCACAAATATCCAAACTTGAAGAAGGATCCAACACAAATACTTGCTATGGATCACATGAATGTTAGAACTTTGGCTAGAATGAAAGCTTACAAAGGTGTGCCTGAAAATGAGAGACCACCTTACAGAAGGTTATTTGGAGCTTTGGCTAGAGAGGATTATATGGATCCTGGAAAGAATCTAGCAAGACATCCTGACAGTGATAGTGATAATGATGATCCACTAGTTTATGCTGATGCAAGCACGAAGAGGAAAAGGCAAGTTGTCAATCCCGGAGTCAAAGGGAAGGGCAAGGGAAAGACAGATCAGGGAAGTTCAAAACAACAAGCGGTGAGGAAGAAGACTACTGCTAAAAAGGGTATGAGTTTGGTAGATGAGGAGTCTGTTGATTCAGAGGAAACAGAGACTGAAGAACAGTGGGATTCGGATACTGAAAATGTCCGGACTACCAAACAAAAGGCCACTTTGGTTGGTGAGTCTGAATCATTGAACAGATCAATAGAAGAAGCTAAGAAGAGCAAGCAGTCTGTTGATGCTGAAGATGAAGGTTTGACTGTAAATCTGGATGAGTTGAATGAAGGTGAAACAGTTGTAGTGAATTTGCCCAAGCCCAAACACAAGACTATGGCAAAGAAAACTAGCACCAAGCAGCTTAGAGAGAAAGAATTGAACTTATTGTTGAAAGGAAAGAGATTACCAGATGCTGGAACATCATCAAAACAATCTTCACCAGCTGCTAAGAAGCAAAAGACAAAGGAGGCTACAACATTACCAGTGGATCAGTTCAATATTGCCCTGGATAATGTTCTTAACATGTTTACACAGCCTCAGAAGGGAAAAGAAGCTGAGATTGAGCCATCTAAGTCTAAGTCCAAGTCTAAGAAGATCACTGTGGATGATGAAGTGATGAAACAGATGAATAAAAGAATGGATGATATGATGAAGATGCTTGTGGCTCAACAAGCTGAGATTGCCAAGTTTAAGCTGAATGAGGAGAAAATGCTTCAGATCGTTGTTGCTTCTAAATCTAATCAAGATGAGATAGATGAGAAGGTAAAGAAGCTTGAAGCAAAGAATAAGAAGCTTGAAAGTAAGGTTCTGAGAAATAAGAACAGATACAAGGCAATTAAAGAAGATAACAAAGAGCTGAAGGCTGAAAACAAACGCCTTAGTGATCTGATTGATGATTTGTACAACATAGCACCCAAGCTGAAGGAGGGTGAGGAAGATGCAGAGAAAGAGGTTGAACAAGTAGATTTTGAACCATCTGAATCTGACAAAGAGGAAGATGAGGATGATGAGAATGAAGAATCGGATAAAAGTGATGATGAAGATGATAATAATGATGATGATGATGATGCTGAAGGTTCAGGAAGTCAAAAGGAAGATGATAGTAGTAGCAGTGATGATAATGATGGAGGTGATGATACTGCTAAGTTTACATTTGAGAAAAGACCACCTTCTAAGAAGAAGAAAGACACAGGTGAGTCTAGTTCAAAGAAGAAGGGAGAGAATGTTGATGATGAGACTGTGTTTTGGAATGAAAAGGTGAGGTCCTTATCTGATGATGCAAAACAAGTTTACAAGGACATGTTAGAGAAGAGAGAGTGGACCATTGAGTTCACAGGTCGTTTTGCTGAAATATTCCAAACAGATGACATGAGATATGAATTGGAATATAACGATCCTGATCTTGAAGAAGGGGAAGTACCTGCTTCTGTGGCAAAGGAGATTTTGGATGGACTTGCACAGAGAGTAGGGAAAACGTTTGAAGAATTCATTGTAGATGAGTCGATTCCACCTATTCCTGAAAAGGATGTTGGAACTCACTCTGATGATAAAGAAACCCCTGAGTTTGAGGAAGTTGAGATAGAGGATATTACACATGAGGAATATCCACAGTACTTCAGACAAAATGATGAAGACGTGGTGTTTCCTGATTTTACTGAAAGGCATAATACGTCTGCTAAAAGAAAGGCAAGGAAAAGAAGTGCTGAGTTTGTTGAGAAAGTACTTGGAGCTGATTTGCCAGAATCTTCAAATAAGTCTGATGAGTTGAAAGAGTATTTGAAGAAATTAAGATTGATGGATGAAAACCGACCAAAACCTGAAGCTCAAGGAAACTTCTATAGGTTTCATAATGCAAAGTTCAGAGGCAGAGCTCTTGGGTGGACATACTTGAGCAGGCTGAAGTGTTTAGCTGCTAAGTGGGAATCAGGGATCTTGTATTTCTACAGATTCATTGACTTGCTAACTCTACCGTACTGGGCGGTTAGAGATTTATGCAGATTCCCTATGTCGGGTGCTTCAGTGAATAATATTCATGTTGGTTGGTGTGCAGACAAATTGGTTTGGGAGAGTAGAACAAGATGGAATAGATTCAAGCCTCAATATCCCCGGAGGAAAGTTCACAGGGATATTGATCCCAGAACCAAGTTGAAAAGGGTTACCTTGATTTATAAGGCACCTGAAGTTATGAGAAAGATACCTTTAATGCCTATGTCTCAACACTTCAGTGCTGACTTCATATTTTGGTATTATGATTGGAGGAAGGCAGAAGCTGTGATTGTGTTGAGAGATGGAAAGGATAAATACAAGCATGTGCATGTATTTGATCCTATGTGGCTGATAAATTGCACCTTCGAAGACATCATCATGTTATTCTATAATCCGATTCATCATGAGCCAAACGATGCAGATCAAGCAAGAAAATACACACAAGTTGTGGGTGTTTGCTTTGCTTATGACATTAACGCTGGAAGTAATTTGGAAGGGAAGCTTGGCAAGAAGGTGAAGATGGCTAATGTGTCAAAGCCGGTAAAGAGAAAGTTAGAGCCGGAGATGACAAAAGAACAGAAGAGTATACTTAGAATCAAGTTGCTGAACAAAGCCATGGACGAAGATAGAAAACGATCTAATCAATAGTCGAGGGGGAGTTTGTAGATGCCGTTTTGCGACTAATGATTAGATATTAACATGTGTTAAGGGGCGAAGGAGAATCAGAAGGGGCGAAGGTGATATAGAAGTGGGCGAAGGAAGGTTAGAGGTGAACGAATCTGGAACCAGGGATGCACAGAAGACACATTCGACCACATACTGTGGGCGAATGTGGAAAAGCTTACATTCGACCAGTTTATCTGGGCGAACGTACAGTTGCTATAAATAGAAATTGGGTTTTTGTAATGTATAAGGAGTCATTTAGAGTGTGTGTTTTCAGTGTGTGTTCCTGAGAGGATTGAGAGTGTTAGATTGTGTTCTAGATTAACTGTAATCAATCTGTAAGCGTTTATTTGAACAAGTTAATCTATGAAAAGCTTTTAAAATGACTTTGATTGTGTTTTGATTGAGTTTATATCAGTTTGTTCTAAGCTAGGGTTTCCGCACCTGGTTTAGCAACTTGTATGATCATATAATCCTGTTTTAGTTGTCGAATTCATCCTCTACAGTAACTCCTCCTACCACAGCTTCTAATGATACCTATGCTCCTGTTGCTACTTCAACTGAAGAAGAAGTGTTCCAAGATGTTTCTGATACATTTGATTCTTTGAGTCGGAAGATGATGAAGAAGTTACGAGTGAAGCAGTCTTGAACCTGAATATAGTATCACCACCAGTGAACCCAAATCAGTCTACAGATGTACTTTCTACATCAAATGTGGTTAATGATCTGGATTTAGTAGAGAATGTCAATGTTCAGACGGTGATTCCTGTTCCAACACATTCGGAATTTCGGATCAATACTTATCATTCGTTGGAACAAGTTATTGGTGATCCTCGTAGCAGTGTGATGACACGTGGTCAGTTAAGATGCACGTCATCGAATGATAGTATTGTAGCCCTAGTCCTTTATTCTAAAATTCAGAAATCTGGTGAATAAAATGATTGGTCATTTGCATGTTATGTTTCGCTAGGTAGATCCGAGATCATATAAGGAGGCTTTGAATGACGAATCATGGGTGGATGCACTGCAACAAGAACTTCAACAATTTCAGAAGCTTGGAGTGTAGACGTTAACCGATTTACCAGTCGATTGAAAGAAATAGGAACAAAATGGGTGTTCAAGTGCAAGAAAGATGATCGTGGAGTGATTGTCAGGAACAAAGCTTGATTGGTAGTACAAGGTTTTAGTCAAACAGACAGAATTGACTACATTGAAGTCTATGCACCAGTCGCACGTATAGAAGGTATTCGGATGTTTCTAGCGTAGGCATCTTACATGAAATTCAAGGTGTATCAGATGGATGTAAAGAGTGCTTTTCTCTATGGTGTAGATAAGGAAGAGGTATATGTTGGGCAACCACTAGGTTTTGAGGATCCTATCCACTGGGATAAGGTCTATAAACTGAACAAAGCAATGTACGGTTTACACCAAGCCCCTCGTCAGTGGTTCGAAGAGCCCAGCACACTTGCTTTCTTGAGGTTTCAAAAGAGGTCAAGTTGAATGTACCCTATTTACAAAACGAACAAAGCAATGTACGGTTTACAAAAGAGGTCAAGTTGAATGTACCCTGTTTCGAAAATGTCATGAAGGAAAATTTTGAGATGAGATCAATGGGAGAAATGCAATTCTTTCTTGGATTGCAAGTGGATCAATCACCGTCAGGGATCTTCATCCACCAGACAAAATATGTTTCTGAAGTTTTGAGCCGATTCCAGATGCAGGATTCAACACCGATTGCCTTTCCCATTCAACCTAATCACGGGATTGGAGTTGATACTAAGGGTGAAGCATGATGTCGTGTGGATTAAAGGTTTTAGTAGTCACACACGCACGCACCAAAAACTTGTTCAAAGAGAGATTTAAGTCAAAACTTTAAGATGAGAGACTTTTCAAGTTTTAAATTTATAAAATAAAACGATAAATGCTAACGTTCTAAACCCACACAATAGGCGAGTGTACCTAGCGAGTGCAGTATAGACACAAGCAAGTACCGAGTATCAATCCCAAAGACACGACTTCCCCTGCTCAATAGGCGAGTGTACCTTAAGTTGCTTTTTAATAAAAGTTAAGATAACTGAAAAAGAGCGAGAAGAACCGACGTAGAAACCAATATCCGAAAAGAAGTGTTACTTGGGGATCCAACTAACTTTGGGATGAATTTATTGTAATTACTTAATTGAGTGGTGTGTTCAAGTTACGCACTTTTGCGTAACTTTGAGTTACGCAATTTTACATTCTCTAGAGGTGACTGTTATCGCATAACTAGTTTGTTTTCTTGTTATTAAATTGAGGGTCTCCTAAACCGGTAAGCTCACCTCTCAACAATGAGGAACAGACTACTCAAGACTGTGTTAACCCAACCGTGAATAATCCACCTCCCGATGTTGCAATAAATACATCAAACTACTTCAAACTTTTGTTAATAACTTACCGGCAACCGGAGCATGGCCAAACAAGCTACCACTTGACTTCACAAAAGAGTCGTGGCCAACCAGCTCAGGCTCATCCTTTGTTAAAATTGTTTATCTTTTCAAAAGTGATTGACCTATTACTAACTGTGCGGCAATATAGTAATGGAAGAAGATAAAGACCGTCCGCTTCCAACACAGGTTCACCAATTCTTGGTTTGTGCCAAAGCTAACACATAGGCAATGAAGCAAAGTCGTATGACCAAGCCTTGGCTTATCACTAGGACCAAGTATAAAGACCGTACCGACCCTAAGTGAGATTTTGATAATAGAGGATTGAGCCTCAAATTGTGAATGTTTCCAAACACAAATGGGCTTATCACTACTCGCGGGATTAGGTTAGCTTACAAGTGCATGGGTTTTTACACAACATGGGTAGACTCATAAGTCCTCCCACTTCTTATCAAACACCCACAAGATCAAATACTAAATGATAGTTTTAATTAATTCATCAAACAAAGTTTAAAGTAGAAAGAATTAAACAAGAACACAAAACACCACTCAATAAATAAAAACTATATACTCTATAGCAAAGAAGGCTTTACCCTAATAACACTGAAGAATCCTAACCAATGATGGGCATTACAACACAACATGCACTCTGAGTTGGTTTTTCAAAGAAAACATAGTAGTGGTTGTTAAAGGATCAAAGAGTGTTTTCGGGATGATTTTTAGTGATCTCTCTCAAGCTCTCACTCTAGTAGTGTTTATGGAGTGATCCCATGCTCCAAAGGTCACTTACAAGACCCTAGAAATGGCAGAAATATGAGGGAGATTCGAGTGGAATGGGATAGAAGGGATGGATGAACGGATAATCAAAGTGTGGAGTGGGGCCCTCTATTTATAGGTAATTCAGGGGCTGCACGCCCGTGCTCACAAGGGTGGCACGCCCACGCTCGACGGATGGTACTGTTGCAGCGTCTTTTCGAGCATAATTTGTTCGTCTTCAGGGCTGGCACGGCCGTGCCAAGGGGTGGCACGCCCGTGCAGGTCAGTATGTCTACCAGACTTGGTCGGTTGAAGCCTTAGGGAGCACGTCTTTAATGGCATGGCCGTGAACATGGTTTTAGCACGCCCATGCATGTCTGCAAGCTGACTTTTTACCTTCTGTTGACTTAGAAATGTTGAGTTGTTGACCCGAGACAGGTGCACAGCCGTGCACGGCCGGAGCACGACCATGCTGCATCTGAAACAGCTTTCTAAGTCTTTAGTTCCTTGTCTTTCGTGCCGTTTTCATTCCTGGACTTCAAAACATGCATGTGGGAGACAAGGTTGTTGTACCATGTACTCTTTTGTCCCCTAGAAGCTTGTTCTCCACTCAAAATGTGCCTTTTTTTTTCCTTTTGCTTTTTGCTTCCAAGAACCTGCATTTATCTTATAGGAATGTTTTAGCTATATTTTATATAGATAAAAGCATAATAAATGTGCAAAAAGGTGGACAATTACATATGTAAAACATGTTACATTTTCAGCACATCATAACACCTTACACTGAAACGTTTGCTTGTCCTCAGGCAAACAAAACCTTAGGCAATTTTTATGAGATAAAAGTTGTAAGTTTTACTCGATGTGCCGAGCTCAACCTACCTGATAAGAGTCACACTTAATAGATCCTGGGGGTTTCGGGCTTGGTTTGTGGTCAGACTACTTAAACACTCCTAAAGTGTCCCAATTCCTTTTCCTCACTAACTCTCATTCACTCGGGTTTCATTTTGGAGGTGATCACTCGGATACAACCCGATGCCAAGCACGAATCATAGGCTTGTATGCAAATCTGTAACACCCTTAAACCGTTTTACAGAAAATATGCAGCGGAAATACGGTCTAGAAAATTTCTTGCTTTATAAACAATCTCAAATACTTGGAAAACATATCTAAGGGATATTTTTGGTGTTACATCTTTTATTTTATCTCATTACATTCAACATGTCTCATATCTAATAAGTTATGTGACCGTGACCTCGTACAATCCGCCTCCTTGCTCGATCTCCATCCTTTCCTTACTCTATTAGGTAGACAAGACAACCTGCGATCACCAAATAACCGTTTCGTTAGTTCATTTAGTGACTTAATGCACATTACTCAAAATGCGGAGATAATATCCATAGATACTCCATGATCTTGTTCCAGCGCCTTTTTGCAAGTTCGGGGGTGGTACCCCGTACCAAACCCACAAGTCTCTTGCATTCATATATTCATACCTGCACCTTCATTATCATTCTCATAACAAAGGTTAATAACTCCACAATTCATACAAGCATATAATTTCCCTAGTAATCCCACAATTCATACAAGCATGCAATTCCCTCATATAACTTACTTGACCCGTTATGTTACTCTTTCTTCGCTATTCTCTAAGACAAATACGACATTTCCAATCCTATACTCAATCTACGTAATATTTACCCACCCTTACATACATGAAGCTCTCACTCAAACCCGAGTATGAGTACCCGTATATACATCACATTTTCAATCTACCTAAGCACGACAATCTACTTACTGTATTTAATACCATCAAACAACGTATCAATTAAACTACACGCACATGTATCATTCCGTACTAGGATCATATTTGCAAAACCGACATTACTATTACATGCTACACCCTTACACAGCCTTACACAAGGTCCAACAATGTTATTTGGTGCGTTAAACGCAATTACGGGTCGCGCACATAAGCGAAACATCAACAAACGATAAAAATTAACATTTCTTCCCAGGGGCCACCGTAAGTTACGGTGGCCACCGTAACTTACGGTGGACCTCAAAAACCTACGGTGGATTCCCACTGGCCTAAGGTGGAAAAAGTGTCAGGGGCCACCGTTAGTTACGGTGGCCACCGTAACTTATGGTGGGGCCCTGAAAATCCCCATTTTTTGCTTCCCTTTCCATCCTTTCTTGATCCGTCTCACGCCGGCCCAACCGAAGCTGCGTTTTTCCTATTATAAGCTTCCTAACATGCCTTGGCATTGTTATTGACGTCCCATCATTCCACATTTTCCATTCTACTTACACATACATATACATGAATAAATTCGTTATTCTAAATTGAATAGGAATTCACTTACCTCGAGTCTTCCAAATTCATGCTCGTTTACTTGACTCTTCTTAGTCCATTAACCCTCCATGCTTGAGTCTATCTTGACAAGGTCCACATCCTTTTTTTGTCATCATGTTTACAACATCATTAGTATACACGATCATTCATACTAACAACCATTCCCAACCCAAATATCACATTGACTTTCACTAGTCAATTTCTATCCTTCTTAGAACATATATTCGTAACCACGTTTATTCTCACATCATGTAATACAACGTATTATCATATATGCCTCATAGTCTAACATGTGATGCATCACCTAGTGTTTCTAATCATATCTTCATGTTTGGGAGCCTAACCATGTTATTCTACATTATTGACTTGGCGGAAAGTCATCTTTCAACCATTCATCTTTCTAGTTAGAAATATATATCCATATTAGCATACTAGGTTGTATGAGATTCACCATAACATCATGTTTATACCTCATTAATGTACAAGATCACTCGTCTTACCAATAAATCCAACACCATGTCGTGCATAATATTATTTAGACATAGTGTACACACTACTAATGCATTCTCCTTACCACATCATACAATCAACTAAGTCCCCACATAAGATACTTCCTAACACAATCCTCATGTTTACCTATCATCAATTGTATCTATTATCACATTACTTTCATATTTGTCAAGTCTTGCATACACAATCATACACCATACTTATCTAGACATTTCATCAAACACATAGTGTGCGTACAACATTCTAAGCTCAATGTACAAGCTCCTAATTCACGTATTCCATCAAAACGCATAATCACCTTCAATCATCATCAAATTTTCCACATGCATATCATCAACTACACATCATTCCTACCATTACATGTATTTACAACTAATTTAACAATATCAAGGCTCAAATGAAAACCCAATATCATCATCCTTTGCAAACAAGCAATCGATAGTGAATAGCTCCTCTCTAACTATTAGAGATGATCAATATCACATAAAATCAAGCAATAATATGAATTTAACATGTTTTGCTCAAAACCCACATATGGGGTTCGAATCCTACACGAAATTTGGGGTTAGGGTTCATACCAAAGCTTAATTCTTGAAGATTAGCCCTCTAGAACCAACCATTCATCTCTTACACCAACCTCTTGCATCAATTCTTCATCTTTAGGGGCTTAGGGTTTGGTTTGAGCTCAAGAATGCGCTCAAAGAGGGCTGAATTCGTTTACCCCCAAATGGGGTGTGTTTGGATCATTTATTTGTGCCATATTTACACCACAAGTCCCTCAAGTTTACCCCCAAGCCTTTTGTTATCAAAACTTTAACTATGCAAGTTTCTTTCTAGTGTTATTTCTCCATTATAAAGATAATAACCTCCACTAGAAATTTTTCATAATAGAACATAACCCACACTCGTATCATCCCATTTTACTACCCGAAAAAGGCTCAGTCTACTATTTAATTCATCTTGTCATTTCTTATTCACGCCTAATAGCGTGATTAAGCGAAGCGGATTTTTGGGATGTTACAAGTCTACCCCCCTTAAAGAGGGTTTCGTCCCCGAAACCTCCTTCATCACTACCGTACTAGGTATTCTCTACTTACTTATTTACTCTGTCACTACATTCAAAGTTTCATGCCATCTCGCAAGCCCACATTAAAGTTTCATGCCATATACTATTTAATTCATCTTGTCATTTCTTATTCACGCCTAATAGCGTGATTAAGCGAAGCAGATTTTTGGGATGTTACAAAATCACAACTCCACCACTTAAGTTGAGGTAATGTGTGTGAATCAAAAGGACTTTATACGGGTTATTTGAGTGAAATGGAGACGAATAGGGTAGGAATGGAGTCTACCATCATGACTAACTTCGGGCTGAGTCTTTGAGGTGTTATCGGAATCTCGTAAATATTCTAAGTTAGCTTTTGTCACACCCTCAAATTTCCACTGAAGGGTTTATACCGCGAGGCGCAAAATAAACCAGGATCCCATAGCCATAAGTCACATGAACGACTCTAAATGCCCAAACCATTTAGTTCGTTATTGTAAACCAAGTTTCATAGTCAACCAAGCGTTAAAATATTTGCGGAAGCGAAATTAAAGAAACAGTTAACCAAGCAGTCTACGCAAAACAACTCGCCCAAAACCAAAAGTAAATAATTAAATATTCGAAAATAGTTATGTGTTCATATCCCCATGACACTATATGATGCATGACCTATGCAAGCTCCGAACCTAGCGACCTGTAAAAGCATGCTAGTGTGTGTCAACATAAAGTCGGTGAGTTCACAGTTTAGATAACAGTTGTAAAGTTGTCAAAAACCCAAATGTTTAAGTATCATCAGTTTAAGCTTGTCAGGGGTAGGTAGCCCACTCATTGTAACTAAACAGGTGATTATTGGGAACATACAAAAATTGTTAATTTGCCTTAGTACTAGTGTCTATCAACGCTAGTAAGTTCAACGGGGAAATGTGGATAGATCTATTGGGACTGACAAACCCCACTCGTCGGTTGGAGGCCGGTGGGTGCATATTGTCTCGGTCATTAAAAGGTTGCCGTGGCGACGGTGGTAAATATTTGGGCATATTCATGCCCTATCTTGTCAGTAATGGTTTCCATGTCGTAGTAGTATCATACATGCGTTTGGCTAGCACTATCATTTTAACATAGTAACAACATGATGATCTTTCATACTTTAACGTTTATTATAAAACCTGTGAACTCAGCAGCATTATATGTTGACAACTTTAAGCATGTTTTCTCAGGTCGCTAAGGCAGCTGCACTGGATAGGCGCACGAGTCTCATGGCTTCTAATTTGCATCTCATGTTTTGAAACTTTGTCTTTTACTTCCTTTTAAAACTTTGGATTACGGTTTGTACTTTGCTTCCGCTGTATCGAATGGATTTTGAACTTAATGGTTGACTACGTATTTTAAATCATATCGTTGTCGTTTATTGTGACCGTTTACTTGGATCCTAGTTTGTCACGCGCCTCGCGGTAAAACCCCGCATGTGGAATTTGAGGGTGTGACAGATTGGTATCAGAGCCAATAGTTATAGTGAACTAGGACTGCATGTAGAGTCGAGTCTATAGCTGAGTCACACACACTAGACGGCCACCTTCATATGAGTCAAACTACGTGGGGAATTGCCGGGGTGTTAGTATCATATTCATTATCATCATTTATGTTTACATCATCTACCTTCTATTCTTATTCTATTTCCATCTTTGGGTTGAAGACGTAGAGGCTAGTTGATCCCGCACAGCAGTGGCGTACATTGGAGTGGCTTCGGCATATTCTTGAGATCTGTCCATAATTCGGACATCTCCCTTTTATACTCCAATGGACACGCTTGCCCACACACACTATCGTGCACTTGTGGTTGTTATATTACATCTTGGGTGTTTTACCACCTGGGAATTCTTACCTTTTCTAGAATGTGGGTGCCTTGCGGCTTGAAAGTCAAGCTAGGAGCACGCCTTGGGGACCATGTAGAGCGACTTATCACTTCGGGTGCAGATGAAATAATAAGTTGAAATGCATGGAAATCTTGGTGGACTTCGTGTTTGAACCGATGGTCATAATGGAACCCAATTCTCAAATTTACTTTTGTTGCTAGTTGTTTCATGCTTGTTGAGGATCCTGATGTCTTGTCTTTGGTTTTGACAGAATATGTCGGGACGTCGTGGCGGTGGTGGTCGTACTGGTGGCCGAACTGGCAGTGGTCGCAATAAGGGTCACTGCAACATTAACATGACCCAGGCTGAGCTGAACAACCTGTTTCAGGAGCAGGTGCCTGCTGCTCTTGCTGCATATCAGGCCGCCCAACAGGGCCTTGGTGGTAATTAGATCACTACTACCCTCATTCCTTATCTCATTACAAAAAAATTGCCATCTAGTGACATACAAAAACTGCCACAAAATAGCAAAAAAGTGTCACAAAAGACCATTGTAGGAATGTGCGGCACACAAAAAAAGTGCCACTAGAAGTGCTGATGCTAAAGCCTTTTAGTGACACTTTTTCAATGTGCCGCACAAAGTTTTTGGGCTTTTAGTGGCACATTTTATTGCGACAATAAGTAATCCTAGTTACATATCCATACTATATTTAGTGGCACTTTATTTTTTGCCCTAATATAGAAAGATCTTTTGTGGCACAAATTTTGTGTCAGTAAAACTGTTCTAGTTGAAGTTATGTACTATTTTTTGTGGCACATAATTTTTCCACAAAACCATATTATTTACAGAATGAAATATAAAATAAAAGTTCAATAAAATTGTAAATGTAGTAATCCTAATTTTATAACTTCAATACTATGTTTGATCCCAAACTCAGCAAAACATTGAGTAGCAAAACATTGCATAATAAATAACATTCCAAATGTTTACACCAGTCTAAACTTTCTTTTGGGTGAGAATTTCACTATCATAAAATTAGCTCCAAAGCTTCTCATGATATCTACCTTGTCATCAACAACTATGTAAATAAGCATAAGTCTCTTCCACGAAGAATTGTCAAGATGTAATTGTTTAAGTTCTTGTTTAATTTCTTCCACCTGTAAACAATATGGTTTAGATGATTAACTCAAATGTTTCAACATGATCAATGAACCAATTGTTTACAAGTAAGACCAGCATAAATCATTTAATTCATAATTAATTGTACAAAAGGTATGTGACTATATTGTAAAGAGGATAAGTACTTGTCATGAGATTAAGGTTTGATCTAAATTCCAATATAAAGAGCTACTAACCCTTGTGTCTCATTTATTGGTGTCAGATGCTTTAAGGAAAAAAAGAACAAAATTGGTTAAAGGGCAAATTAAGAAAAAAAAAGAACAAAAGTGCTTAAAGGGCAAATAACAGTTCAAATAAAAACAAAGTCACTTGAGAAGGCAAATTATATAAGTTCATAATAGATAGATTATTAAATAATGGGAATGATAATCTGTTACCACGTGTGCGGTAATCAAATTATAAAGTACTCAAGTCTAAATAAACTTATCAACTAATAAGTAATGCTATTTAGCAACTAAGCATACGATAAAGTAATCAAATTATAAATGAACTTAAAAACTAAAAGGTAACTAATCAAGTCACCATGAAAGGAAATTAAAGAACACGGTTATTACCTTCTGGTTACTACTTACCTGATCTGATGTATTCCACTTTAGCTTGAACCAAATCGACTTTAATTTCCCAATCCTCTATGATTCAACATAAGTGGTGATGACATTAATCAATAAAAAGGATCTTTGTATAGATAAGTAAAACTACACTTTACTATTTTATACTGTTAACCTTTTAGGAACCCTCCGCTTTCTTCCCATTTACATTTGTTCTATGCAGCAAATCAAAATGAAATTTAACGAAAATATATCTATAAGGAGTTGATATATAGCAACAAAACTAAAACATGGCATAACTAAACCTGTTATTATCCAAATAGGTTATATGCAGGAACGGATCCATTAACAAGGGATTTGGTTGACTACACAATTTGGAGAAACGAATCTTTACATTTTCTAAATGGCATGGACTAGTGAGATACTGGCTAGAAAATGAGAAACAAATTATTGCCAAGAATTATTGAGGTTCAACAAGTACCTTATCTTAAATTCAGAAAGCACACTCTTGACAAGCGAAAATTAAGATTTAATAACAAACATAACATTATAGATGTGAAACAATAAATAAAAAAGAATGTTAGAAAACATCATACCCTTGCAGTCGACATCCATATATCTGTGTAGTAGGAATCATCAACTAAGTCCGTTATTTATTTAATCTGCAAAGTAAAAAAAATACGATTTAAACCACCATCCATATTATTAGTGTAAATGTAACAAGATAAACAAACCTCTGTACTATAAAGAGCAAGGTGCCTAGACCAATGCGAAAGGCGAAGACTTGAGCTAAACTTTCCAGCTTTCCACTAATTCTTAATCTTCAATAAGTACTCTGATCTTGATCGACCAAATCTAGAATACTTGTTGTAAAAGAAAAGGAATTCATAAAAAAAATTGTAATTGCAAATAAATTACAATAGATAGTAGCAAAAAGATCTTTTCGTTGTATTGTATTCGTTTTTGTGACCAGTGTTACTCGTTGTAGCAGGGGGTGCTGTTCATCCTCCACCACCTCCTCACGGCCAGTGTACTTTCAAGATGTTCAAGGACTATAAGCCTCACAACTTTAGTGGATCTGAGGGAGCCGTGGGACTGCTCAGATAGTTGGAGAAGATTGAGTCAGCTTTCTCCATGTGTGATTGTCCAGCAGGGTTGCGTGTGAAGTATGTTTCGCGGACCTTTGAAGGTCGTGCTCTGACATGGTGGAATTCGACAGTGCAGACTATTGGATTACTTGAGGCCCATGTGATGCCGTGGGCCGAGTTTGTGTTCCGTTTGAAGAGAGAGTACTGCCCCAGGGATGAGATCAAGAGTCTGGAACACGAGTTATGGAACCATTAGATGGTGGGGTCGGAGATTGAGGAGTATACCACTCGATATCATGAGCTGGCACTTCTGTGCCCGGATTTGGTGACACCTAAGTTTAAGGGCATTGAGTTCTATGTTAGTGGGTTGGTGCCAGAGGTTCGTGGGTTTGTGACCACAAATGATTCCGCCACACTTCAGGATACCATTCGGTTGGCTCACAAGCTAACCAAATAGAAGGTTCAGGAGGGTGCCTTGCCACCTAAGGGCACTGCTATGAAAGCTCCTGAGGGTAATAAGAGGAAATGGGAGAACGCGGGAAAAGGTACAGTGCAGCCTCAGCAGCAGGTGAAGAAAGTTGAAGCTACAGGTTCATCATCTAAGCAGAAACAAGGCGGGTACACGGGGAAGCTGCCTAAGTGTAATCAGTGTGGGTATCATCATTATGGGAACTGTAATCATTGCAACCATTGTTAGAAGATCGGGCATCAGGCCAAAGACTGCAGGGTTAATATCCAGCCAACTCAAAATCAAGTGGTTACCCCTACTACTGCTCCTCGAGGAAATCAGGGATGTTACAAATGTGGTGAAGCGGGGCACTTTAGGAAGGATTGCCCTAAACTGAAGCAGGGAGATGCTGGGAAGAATGGCAATGGAAAAGGTAACAGGGGTGGCGGCAGGAATGCGCGCGCCTTCGTCATTGGGTGGTTACCCCTACTATTGCTCTAGTTGCCAATTCTGAAAATGAACTAGGAAATTTCTGTTTCATGGCTCTAGAAACAATTGTTGAGGAGGTTGAATCTGAGGAAGTGGTGTTTAAGTCTTAAAATGTGACTAATGATGTTGTTGATGCAATTGTTTCAGTTGAAGAATCTAAAGTTGAGTTTGTGAATATCTCAGACCCATGGGGTACTAATGACTGTGAGTGCAAGTGTAATTGTGCCTTGATGGCTGCTGCTAAGGGAGCTTTTGCTTGCTTAGATAGTTTTTGGTATGTAGATAGTGGAGGCTCCAGGCACATGACTGGATGTAGAGCCCTTCTTCTAGACTTTCTTGCTCATGGAGGGGGTGATATATCCTTTGGTAATGATTCAAAGGTAAAGTGTTGGGTTCAGGGACTTTTCAGGCTGGGAGACTCAAGTTTGAAAATGTTAATCTAATCAAATGGGTCGGGTCGAACCAGAGAGAACAGGGTCGAACGTGTGAGTTTTTGGGTCGAACCAAGTAGTTTCAGGTCGAATATGAGTCATTTTAGGTCGAACCAAAACTTTTCAAGCGTGTTGTGTGTTCATTCAACCATCTATTGTACATTCGACCAACCGCGAGGTTGAAGGAGAGTTTATTGTGGTCGAACGTGTCTAGTGTGTTTATTTCTTCATTCGACCTCATCAACAGGGTCGAACCAAGGGATTCTTACATTCGAACCCTCGTTTGCTTTACAGAGGTCGAACCAAGCATGTTTTTGGGAAAATTTTCTAAGTGTTTACATTTCAAACATCATGGACAACTTTTGGGGATTTTCTATGACACCTAGGCCCACAACAACACAGTAACAACACGTTCCAATGAATCCATGGGCTGTAGCATCTCAGAAGACGAACACTCATTCATCTCAACCTATTAACTATCTTGCCATGAGTAGTTCAATACCACAATCTGTTACTCAACCTCCACAGCAATCAGTGAGTGACTATTGGGGCGTTGTAGCAGCAGCGGTACATTCTCAAACTACTAATGCTATTTCCACACTAATCAATGATTTATCCTCAGGTAGTGGAAATCGTCCTCTGAAGTTGATGGAAATGACATAGTACAACCAATGGCAAAAGAAGTTCAAGATTCATCTTGAGGGCATGGGTTTGGAAGGAACTGAAGCTTGGCAGATGATTGCGAAAGGTTATGTTGCTCCGTGTCTTGAGAATTCAGGAGAACCTATTCCACTTGAAGGTTTATCTGAAGATGAGAAGAAGAAGTTCGCAGTGGAGAAGAAAGCTTTCTCACAACTATCTCAAGCATTAACTACAGATCTATTACATCAGTTTGGGTCGTGTACTACATCTAAACAGCTATGGGATATGTTGAAAAACAGACATGATGGTAATGAGAAAACAAGAAGATTGAGGGTGGAAGAGCTAACGAAAGAGTTTGAAAATTTTAGCTATGTTGGTAATGAAACTTTAAAGGAGCTTGTTCCAAGATACTATCATCTATTAACCGAGCTCTCAAACTATGATATCAAGATTTCCCAGACAGAATTGGTAGACAAGTTTGCTGATTCTCTACCACCATATTGGAATCAACACATTGAAGTCTTGAAGGAAAAAGATGTGTATCAGTAATCGACCATTAATGAGCTGATTCAGAAGTTGGAGAACAAGGAACTAGAGGAGAAGAGAAAAGCTAAACGATCACAGTTCCCACATAATCCAGAATTGTATCATGCTACATCATCCTCTTCTATGTCAAGTTCAAGTGTTGGTGGAAATGTTGCACCACATATAGCTTGTGTTTCTAGCGTTGTTGAACCACCAAGAAACCCAATCAACTATCTTGCACAAACATCAACTTACACACCAAACTATACAACAAACTCTTACATTCCACCTCCACCTCAAATGTCTGCAGCATGTTACACATAAAACATGAACACACCTCAACAACAATTATATGTTCCACCAATGACACAAGCTTCATCAAGCCAAAGTCCGTTCGTGTTGGAAACTTCCAACATGAATAATGTTACAGTTGAAGTGGCACAGCAACACATTGCTTTGGTTTCAGCAATGGTCGCTTCTTACAATGGACTTGTGGCAAGTCAGATAGGGAACAACAATCTGACTAATGAAGATTATGCCCAAAATGATAAGGAAGAGATGGAATTGATAGATATTTAATGGGCGTTGCAAGCGTGATGAGAAGGGCTACAGAATTTATTGAGAAAACAGGCAGAACTAATCTTGCTACTTCACCAAATACCACTTATGGCTTCAACAAAGCCAATGTAACATGTTTTAATTGTGGTACTCGAGGTCACTTCAAAAGAGAGTGTACTCAACCGATGCAACAAGGCAACAGGAACCCGTTTAATTCCAACTATCAAAACCGTCAGTCACAAAACCAGGTTACCTATCAAATCCAAAACACCAACAACTATCCACAACCAAACAATTTCCAAAACCGAAAAAACACCTCTCAAAATACCTCTACTAGACAAACATCTACACCCAACCAAACTCAAACTCCAAATAACCCAACAAGAACCATTATTCCTATTTCTACACCAAATAGCCAACCTCAAAACGAGAATCAGAATCAGGCGTTGGTGATTCAAAAGGATGAGGGTTATGATTGGACCTCAATGCAATTGGGAGTTGAGGAGATTAGGAGTGGGAATGTAGCATGTCCTGCGAAGGAGATGGATTTAGAGGAGTCGGTGATAGCTGAAGATGTTTTGGAAGTCGAGAAGGTATCTGAGGTTGTGATTGAGGAGATGGTTGATGAAGATCAAGTTTCTGTTGCTGATCAGGTTAAAGACACAACTGCTGAGAAGGTTTCGGGAAGTATCATTGATTTTGTTACTGAAGTTTCTAATGAGCCTGAATCTGTCTATTATGATTCGGAGAGTGAAGCTGACTCGTAAACAAGTATTAACTCATTGGATGATGAGATTGATCAATTATTAGCCGAAGCAGACTTTCTGATGACGAGGAAATCGTGCATTGTGGATGATTCCTTCACAAAGATTGATTATTTGAAGTTCTTTGCTGGGAAGGAGGCTCATTTTGCACTGATGGCTTTGACAGATCCACCCAAATCGGTAGGTTCTGACTCTACAACTGATATGAAAAGTGACAAATATTGTGGTACTTGTGATAGATTGACTGAGGAAAACAAGCAACTCAAGGTTCATCTTGAGAGTGCTAGAATCAACATTCAATCTTATCGTAAGGATGCACATGAATTCAACAAAACACTTGAAGGGTACAAAAAGGACATTTCAGACTTAAAGAAAACCCTTTCATTAAAACAAATTGCCATTAACAATTACATTAATGAACTTGAAGAAACAAAGTTGGAAATGGCAACTATCAAGTGTTTTGCTGAAAAGGTCAATAAAAAGTTGGAAAGCTATAAACATATAGCTTATGTTGTTGACCACATAATTGAAGAACCATCACAATCCGGTAGTGCAAACTACAAATCTGTTCCTGCTCTAGTGTTATTTGAGAATCACAACTTGAACTTAGTAACACCGGAGAGTTCAGTAAAATCGGACTCAGCATCGGACAATGAATCTAACACTTCCAGGATCCGATAAGATAATCTCTGACGAGGAGTATCCAATAAAATTTGCAAATTATTCAAAGATTGATAAAATTTGGTAGGAGAGTACCATTTGGTTTCCTAAACATGAAAGGATCAATGATATTCCTCCTGAACTTTTAAAGAAACTATATTGTGATACTCCTAAGGAACCAAAAGTTCATGTCACTAAATTCATTAAGCCAAAGGAAAAGGCAAACGGATTTATTGAACCGGCTTACTCAATGGAACCCGCTCCAATGAGTTTAAGACGTAGATGTGTTGATGATCAATACCCGGTCAATTCATTCGCTAAGCTTAATGCTAAAAATGTCTTTGAAGAATACCGTGCATGTTTCAAGTGCAGGGAGAGAGGGCATTTACTTGCTCACTGCCCGTATGTGAGACACAAAAGGCACGCGGCCTTATAGAAGTCCAGTTGACAATCATAGATATCCTCAAAGACAGTTTGTCTCTCAAAAACCACCATTTTACAATCAAAGTCATTATTTTCAAAATAGGGAAAACCGTCAATTTGTCTATGATAATAGAAACCGGGTTGCTATGGAAAAGAAACTGAAGAAACCAATGGTGAACACAACTAATGATAAACAAAACGTTTTTCCAAAACCGGTTGTTACGTCATCAGTTGGACCTGTATTTGTTAAATCAGATAAGGAAACCAAGAAAGTTTCATTCACGAACGATACAAAGAAACCTGCTGAGACACAAAAATCTCATACTAGGATACTTAAACGTCCTGAACAATATTGGTCACCAACGGGTTCTCCAAGTGCTTCTACATCAACTGCTAATATCAAAACTCAAAGTGAGAAAGGTTTGAATGATCAGAAAAAGGTCGAATCAAAACCAAGTGTTTCTGAGAGTGAATCTTTGAAGTCTAACATTCAAAGACCCAAGACCAGACAGGCTTGGGTCCCTCGAAAGAACTAATCGTTTCCTTGATTTGTGTAGGGAGCTTCAGTTGGCCCTGTTAGCAGTCTTTGGATTGTCGACAGTGGAGATTCTGGGCACATGACCGGAGATTTAACGCTGCTATTTGATATCATGAACATAAATGGTGGATATGTGGCATTTGCGGGAAACAAAGGCGGTTATATTACGATGGAAGGGAGTGTTAACAATGGGATTGTGAGTTTTGAAAGAATTTCGTATGTGAAGCAAATCGATTATAATCTGTTAAGTGTCAGCCAAATTTGTGATAAACAGTTTTTTGTACACTTTAATGATAAATCTTGCTATATTCTGAAACCCGGTTTCGTCATTCCGAAAGAGTGGATCATGTTAAAAGCACCAAGAGTGAACAACTTGTACATTCTTGATATGAGCAAAGCAATGACAACCCAAGGCCAAGTCACATGTTTTCTATCCAAAGCTATAGAAAAAGAATCAAGCATGTGGCACAGAAGGATGGGACACATTCACCTAAGAAAGATGAATCATTTGGTGAAGAACGGGCTTGTATAAGGGGTTAATGTGAAGCATTTTCATCTAAATGACAAATGTGTGAGTTACAAGAAGGGGAAACAACACAAACAGTCCCACAAACCAAAGAAAGTGAACTCTGTACAAATGCCACTTGAGCGTTTGCATATGGACCTTTTCGGACCTGTCAAGCGTAATAGTCATTATGGAGAGCTTTACTGCCTTGTGGTGACAACGACTACTCAAGATTCTCGTGGGTGATGTGCATGCAACAAAAAAGTGAAACATTTAATAACTTGAAGGTTCTATTCAACCGGTTGAAAAACATCTACAGCTTGAAGATCAAACGAATTCGTAGTGACAACGGGACGGAGTTCAAGAATTCTCAGATGGATGCACTCTGTGAAGACAAAGGAATTCATCACGAATATAGTGCTCCGTACACTCCATAGTAGAACGGTGTTGCAGAGAGGAAAAACATGACTCTAATATAAACAACACGAACAATGCTTGCGGATTCGAATCTTCCAGTAATGTTTTGGAATGAAGCCATATACGCAGCTTGTTACACATTGAATCGTGTATTAACGGTGAAGAAGTTTGGCAAAACTTCTTATGAACTGTTAAATAGACGAAAGCCGAATTTGGAGTATCTAGAACCTTTTGGGGAACCTTGTACTATGTTGAACCCAACTAAGAAGTTTCGACCGAAAGCTGAAGAGGGATACATTGTTGGATATGCAACCCCGCTTAAACGGGTATTCAACAAAAGAACTCGACAGGTTGAAGAGTGGGCGAACGTAGAAGTACAACGTTACACTCAAAATGTACAAGGCAGTGGTCCTGACTGGATGTTTGACTATAAAGATTTCTTTGAGTCATTCAATCTAGATAATTTGGTTGAAGAGGCTGTTCTACGACTTTATTACGAGTGTGAAAACGCGGTGACTTCACCGTTGGTGCGTCCGATCACCGTAACTCCTCCAGCAGCTTCTAATGATACTAACGTTCCTGCTAATGAAGAAGAGGTTTTCCAAGTAGCTTCTACTACTCTTGACTCATCTGATTCGGAAGATGACGATGATGTATTCAGTGAAGTTATTCTAGATCATGCTACGGAGGAACCACCAGTGAACCCAAATCCAGATGTTGCTTCTTCATCTAATATGGGTTATGATCTGGATATGGCAGAGAATCTGACTACTCAAACAGGAGTTCAAGTTCCTGATCATCCGGAATCTCGGATTCATCAGATTCATCCGCTTGAGCAGGTTATTGGTGATATCGGAAGTAGTGTCATGACTAGAGGACAACTTCGTCATGCAACTTCACATGAGAATATTGGAGCCCTAGCCCTGTATGCTAAAATTCAAAACTCTGGTTGTCAAAATGATTTGTCCTTTGCTTGTTATGTTTCGCAGGTTGAGCCGCGGACATACAAGGATGCTTTACTGGATGATGCCTGTATTGAAGCGATGCAAGAGGAATTGTTGCACTTTCAGAAACTGGGAGTTAGGCAGATATGAAGATTGGAACAAAGTGGGTTTTTAAATGTAAGAAGGATGATCGAGGCGTAAGCGTAAGAAACAAAGCTCGGTTGGTCGTTCAGGGATTTAGTCAAAATGAAGGAATAGATTATAAGGAAGTCTATGCACCTGCCGCACGTATAGAAGCTATTCGAGTGTTTCTAGCTTATGCTTCCTACAAGAAGTTCAAGGTGTATTATATGGATGTTAAGAGCACCTTTCTGTACGGTGTGGTCAAGGAAGAGGTATATGTTGGTCAACCACCAGGCTTTGAAGACCCTATCCACCGGGATAAGGTTTACGTACTCAACAAAGCACTCTATGGGTTGCACCAAGCTCCACGACAATGGTATGAGGAGCTGAGCACGTACCTACTTTCAAAGGGATTCAAACGAGGTTTAGTAGACTGTACCCTATTCACAAAAAGAACAGAGGGTGACTTGCTTCTTGTTCAGATATATGTTGACGACATTATTTTTGGTTCTACTAATGAGCTTTTATGCAGAGAATTTGAACGAGTAATGCAGGAAAAGTTCGAGATGTGCGCAATGGGGGAAATGCAATTTTTCCTAGGCTTGCAGGTGGATCAATTGCCAACGGGCATTTTCATTCACCAGACGAAATATGTATCTGAAGTCTTGAACCGGTTCCAGATGGAAGATTCAAAGACTATGGATACCCCGATTCAACCTAATCACGGGATTGGAGTTGACGCTAAGGGGGAGCTTACAGATCCCTTCACATATAGAGCCATCGTCGGATCTTTGATGTATCTGACTGCATCTCGTCCAGACATAATGTTCGCAACATGTCCTGAGATATCTGAAGGGTTGTCCGTCACGTGGACTTTGGTACCCTAATGATGATAATTTTGACTTTGTTGCTTTTAGTGATGCAGATTACGGTGGTTGTGATAAAGACCGCAAATCCACAACGGCTGGATATCAATTCTTGTTTGAGGGTCGAATGAACATTTTGTTCAGTATGATTTCTCTCATTCGAAGCTATTTTCCTCATTCGAACCACATAATTTCTTCATTCAAACCATCGTATGGGTCGAAGGAAGAAGTTTTGTCCAAAATTCAAATTTTGTCCGATTTTGATAAATTTCATGTTTATTGTTTTGCAGTTTCCAATGGCTGAACAACAAAATCCTGAGAAACAAGTTGCTGTACAAGAAAAACCAGTGGAAAAATCCAAAGAGAAAGAGTTATTATTTGAAGAAGCTCATAATTGTTGTGCTTTTATCGGAGAAGTCAAGCAACATACATAATTTTCTGGAATTGTGGATTTCTTGAGAAGAAGCAGGGTGATATATGGTATTGCTACTACAACAACCATTTACAAAGATCATCAAGTAGACTTCTGGAAGAATGCTTTGATTGACTTTTGGGACGGCAAAACAGCTATATGTAGTAAGATTCAAGGAGAGCTTGCACTTGTTACAGAAGATGACATTCGTGAAGCTTTGGAGTTGAAAGATTCTCATACTGATCCCAGAGAACTCTCATGGATTAAACAAAGATTGTTCTTTCTGAGAATGAAATACAACGGTCCTATCACAGATGGTTTATTACACAAAGCCAGGCTGTGTCCACAGTTCAAGTATCTAGTACATGTGATCTTACATGTTTTTGGACCTGTTCGTGGTGGTTATGATGTGATGAGGAAGAGTATAAGTTCTCTGGTGGTTGCATTGATTCTAAACAACCCGTTCAATGTATCTGGAATGATTTTTGACCACATGATGGAAGTGCTGAAAGGATTGAAGGTAGACAAGTTTCTGATGTACCCAAGATTTTTACAGATGATTTTTAACAAGAAGTATCCAGATCTTAAGAAAGATCCCAAGCAGATTGTAGTTCAAAGTCATATGAATCTGAGCACGTTGAGCAGGATGAAGGGTTACACGGGTATTCCAGAGAGTGAAAGACCACCATTCAAGAATTTGTTTGGACACTTGATTAATCCAAACTACAAAGATCCAGGTCAAAACAAAGCGAGGAATGCTGATACTGAATCTGATAATGATGATCCTTTATTTCCAGTAGATCCTGATGCAAAAACAAAACGTCGGGTAATTAACAAAGGTGCTAAGTCTGGGAAGGGCAAAGCAAAGGTTGTGGAAGTTGAACCGAAGAGGCAAAAGAGTGTTGCAAAGAAAAAAACTAGTAAAGTCAAGACAATCCTTGTTGACGAGGAGTCTGTAGATTCTGAAGAGACTCAAGATGATGAAGAATGGGATTCGGGAAATGAAAACATCAAATCCACTAAGCCCAAGGCCACTGAGGCTGGTGAGATTGAAAGTTTGAATAAAGCGATAGAATATCAACAACAGAAGAGTCCAATTGTTGTAGATGAAGAAGAACTTGATCTTGGAATCGGTGATCAAGACTTTGGTGGATCTCATGTTGCTGGTGGAAAGATTAAAAAGCCTAAATTCAAATCAATGGCTAAGAGAGATAACACGAAGAAGAAGAGGGATAGAGAAGTTGTTGGATCAGTGGCTTAGTTTATGAACACTTATGTGTTATCAGATTTATATGTGAGTTATTAAGCAGCGGAAATACAAGTGTTCAAAGGTCTAAAAGATCACTTTGATGAGGAGTTATTACTCCCCCTTGACTGAATAATAAATGAGAAACAATAAACAGTTTAAGTATATAAAGCAGTAAGAGCAGTTTATGTTTCTCAGATGTGAAATGGAATTATAAGTTTAAAGCCCGAAGGATTTCAATTTAAGATCAAAGATATTACACAAAATCACATGTCAAAATAGATGAACAAACTCATCTATTTATAGACTAATCTACTAAACTGTAGTCTGAAGTAATCTAAGATATTTAACAAAGATATTATGCAAAGATAAGGTTACTACAGTCTGTACATTGAAACTTGAAATCTAGACTTTAACAAAACAATATAATAATCAAACTGCTGATCTTTCAGTCGGTTAGAAGCTTCTGATGCAAAGTGCTGATGAGTGACAAACTGCTGATGAGCAGTTTGTCTTCAGCAGTTCTTTAGTGAAATGTCTGGTTAGACTTCAGAACTTCTGATGAGTTTACTCTTCAGTACTTTGGTGTTTGTTCTTCAGCACTTCTTCTTTTGTTCTTCAGCAGTTCTATACTTAGGCAGATATGAATTAGACTAAGGTTATCAAAAAGTGGTTTCGTCAATCCTCTTTGTCCCAACAATCTCCCCCTGGATTGATGAAGCCAAAACCTTATCTATTCTTTATTGTTGTCCTTTTCTCTCTTCTAGTATCCTCCAGATCTCTGCTGTCATCCGGGTAGTAAGAGTACATCTTTGTTGCTCAGTGAGAGGACCAAGTTCAGGTGTTAAATGTTGAATGGTAAGAAGGTCTTTGGACGATAAAACACTCAACTCCTTTAAGTTTCTATAGACCTTACTTGAACGGTCTCTCCTGGTCACAAGTACTGAGTTGGATTCAGTAAATGACCACTTGATAATATTTACCTTTGACCTGTCAAAGTCAGAGGCATAGGAAATTAAGCCAGTTTCCTTAGGTTGACCTGATTGAGGAATGTCTTCTATTTCAGTGACTCTCCGGTGAGATTCTTGACTACCTTGAAGTTCAGCAGCACCTTGAATAGGCATGTTGGGCAGGTGATGCTCTGTAACAACCCTTGTATGTGTCTTCTCTAGGATGGATTGTTGTAACTGATAAGCATAAGTAGCCTTGTCTCTGAATTGGGTCAAGATGGGTTTCTCTTCAACATCAAAATCACCATGTACTAACTGATCTCCTTCTAAGAGTATCATCTTGAAGTCAGTCTTGACAATGGGATCACCATCTGCTTTTCTCTTGGTGGCTGGCCTTCTTAATGCACCAGATGATCTCCTAACAATAGAAGTTGTTTGGACTTCTGGAGTTTCAAATCTCTCTGGTTCTGCAACTTTCTTTGCCTTGAACTTTTTGTAAGCCTCATAAAGAGTTTGTTCTTTCCATTTGGAGATTGAGGCTTTTGAACCATAGCCATTTGCCACTAATTCTTCAATCACTTCAGCTCTTTTGGCTTTCCTCTCAGTTTCTGTTGCTATTCTATCAGATAGCAGTTGAGCTCTTCTGGTCAGCTCTTGTGTTGAGAGTCTTTTGAGGGCCACTTGCTTTGATTTGGAGTTCTTTGTAATGAATGCTATAAGCTGTGCTCTTTTGTCTTCTTCAGCAGCAGCTTCAAGTGCTCTCTCTTCAGCCTCAAGCTCATCAAGTTTCTCTTGGTACTTGATTAATTTTTCTTCAAAACTCAAATCATCTCTAGTCTCTAGGCTGTTCCATACTCTGTCTTCTTTTGCCTTCTTTGAAGCCTCTTTTAAACTCTTCTCCAATAAATCTTTAGACATGCTGATGGGAGTAGGGTTTAAAACAGTTGTGGAAGTTGTTGTAGGCAAAGGAGTGGGAGCAGGTTCTTTTTCTGTTGCCTTAGGAACTTCTGATGTTGGTTTAGGAGGTAAAACTGCTGATGAGGTAATTGGAGTCACAACTGCTGAAGGATTGTCTTCAGTAGTTTGAGAAATGGGATCAGCAGTTTCCTCTGATGCCTTAGACAATTTGAATTCTGGTGCTACTTCTTTTCCTGGTCTTTGTTTTGGCATATCAGCTTCTGGATCAGGAGTTTGTCTTTGTGTAGTAGCAACTTCAGTTGGTTCCTTAATCATCTCCCCCTTTTTGGCTTCATCCACTTCTGGAAGCCTAATAGAATGAGATGTTGCAGCAGACAACCTTGCCAGTTGATCTTGTGTTTGGTGTAACACCCGTAGATTCCCGGACTTGTGTTTCACCTTGTAAATTCTGTACACTTATATAGTTCTATTTTGGCCTTGTAAAGGCGGCTCTTTAGCATTTTTTTTCCTAAGACCATTTGAGTAGCTTTGAGAACAAGATACAAGGGAATCAAAATGGAGGGGCCTTAGTAAAAATATTTACAAGTTGAAAACCCTAAATCATCACCTCAATCCCTTGCTCTTATTCACGGCGCAAAGGAAGGACAACTTTGTTTCAAAAATTCTAAGCTTCTCCCAAGGCTTCTTCATCATCTAACAAGGTTGGCATATATTATTCTATAGAATCCATCTTGTTTTTTTTTCTTACTTGCGCCAACAACAAAACAAACAATAACATCCTCTTTGTTGTTTGCGTGAACAACCAGGCAAGCAAACCTTATTTCCTTGTTGTTATCTTCTATCACCTTCTTGACAAGGAGGTCGAATTTTATCACAGCAAGCTAATCTTGGACCCGAGTTTCAACATAGTCAGTTCTCATCCAAGGTCACCGATCACAATGAAGCGGCCATCGCAGGGTTTTGACTAGTTCGACCATTGGCCGAGAAGCTCTAACATCCCGAAGCTAAACCTCATTGCCGAGCTGCGGTGTGGGATCTTTCGGTGGTTGTGGCGAGATTAATAACCGATCTTTGCGATCGCAGGTAACTTCTAACTCTCTTGTTGTGATGAACTATCGATCATGGAATGGAAATCGGCTAGTCGTTGATGGATATTCCATGTATAGGACGAGGGTTAAGGGTCGAGTAGCAAACGTGCGGTGTTCAAAACTAAACTCGGGTGCTACTGTAAGACTCGTTGTGTTCCTGTATGGCTCACGGTGGTGGGAAGGGATTGCAAGGAAAGGTTGGGTTTATAAGTGGCATGCTAGGTCTTGAACAAGCTTGTTGGTTTGAACAAAAGAAAAATAGGCACATGCATGGACTGATCTCAAGCTTGTTGGTTTGAACAAAATAGGCGCTTGCATGGATGCTAAATAGGTTGGGTTTTTTTTTAAAAAAAAAAGAAGTTACATGATGATGAGGATTTAATACAAAGGTGGCATGGGCAGGAAGTTGTTCAAAGCATTCTGTTGTAGAATTTAAAAAAATGGCAACAACAATATTTTGGCTCATCCATGCTTTCTTTGAAATCCTAAAACAAATTAATGTGGAGGTGGTGGTATAGGCATGATTAAAAGTGAAATTCTAGTACAAGGATGTCTTGTGTTGAGAATATTTATTATATTTTTTTTTAGCACAACATGCCTATGTGTAATATCACCACACGGAAAGGAAATATTAATACACTAGTAATTTAGTAAAATATTAGCTAAGACTTGTGTAATATGTTCTCTTCCCTCGTAAACCTTAGGACATTGGTGACGTTACGTCCTCATTACCAGGTTATTGACCACTTGCTCGCTTGTGCTCCCTTGCTGTTGAGAGACGAACTATACACGTACTAAGGTGAATTCATGTGCCCTTTTTACTGTTTTAAAGCATTTTGGGCTAATATGCATGTCTTGAAAGTATATGTGGAACCTTGCTTGTTAGATCGGGATTTGCCTTGATTTATACTTGAATAGGTTTAAACATTTACTATATGTTTATATATATATAAGCTGTGTATGACAGTTACTTGACATTATAACTTGAGCTATGATAGTTATATGGTACGTCTGCTCTGATTCATAGTTGTGGTTTAAGTCTTATTTGATAAGCGGAATGCGCTTAATGTCTTAAACCCGTAATTGAGTCCGCACTTTTTGACCAGGTTTGGGTTTGACTGATGTTTTTGTTTGTATAGAATGCAGGAATTTCTATATATTTATATGTATATATATATAGGTTGTGTTTATCGACCGCCTGACCTTATAATCCGGGCTATGTCAGAGGATGGGATATGCCTGCCCTGATCTCTGGTCTTGGTTGTGAGTTTGGATTATTACATAGTTCGTATTATATGTTCTCATATTAACTGAGTTACGACAGAGGCGGGATATGCCTGCTTTGTTCTTTAACTTCGGTTTAAATAATATTTTGTGTTTATTTTTATAACCCAAGTTATGATAGAAGTAGGATATGCCTACTCTAATCTCTAGCTTTGGTTTGACCTAAGTGTACTGGATTGTATTCTGTGGTGATTAAGCGGTATGCGCTTATTATATATTTGGTGAGTAAAGTCTTGGGGTTATACTATTTTGGTTAAACCATACTTTGACTATTTACTCAAAATTAATAAAACTTGAATTCACTCAGTTCGTCTGACTTTGCGTGCATATTAGTTTGATTTTTAGGTTTGCTGAACATTAAAGGAATGCCTTGGCTTGTTGCAGGACTACTCAGAGGCGGTTGACATTTCAAGTTAAAGAGTCTACTTTATTTATTTGAGAACTATTTTTTTTTTCTAAACTTATTGTCTGAATTACAAATGTGATTGACCCATTATGGGAAATTTCATGTTTGGATGACTTAAACAAATTTTCTCTCCGCTGCGTGTTTTCTGATAATAAAATAAGACTTCTTAAGCATCAATTATGGTTTTAGTCTTTGAATGCCAACTGTTTGACCTGTCGGATTTGAGGGTCTTACAAGTTGGTATCAGAGCAATGGTTCGAGGGATTTGGGCAGTTTGTGCTCGAACTCGAATCTGGTATGGGACCAAACTGTTACAAGGAAATGTCCACTGCTGGGTAGCTGCACGCCAAGAGGTAATCCTAACTCTTTTTGACGTATGTCTATACACACACACACACACACACACACACACACACACACACATATATATATATATATATATTTACACTTCAATGGATGCTTAATAGCATGAAGGCGGTTAGTGCCTTTACATCTTGATGTAGCATGGGAAGTTTATTATGTGGTGCGTAATGCATGACACATAGGTTGGGATGCTTCTCGTTGAACACTTAGATATATAAAGTGTTAGAAGAAAACCCAATAGTTGTATCTGCTTTAAGTATGCCATGATGGCTCTTATTGAGCGCTTAATTGTATTAATTCATAAGGGGGTATGCTCTTGTGTTTTGAGGTAGGGTAGAATTCTCTTCTTCCTTTGTTAATTGAAAACCTTTAAGGTTTAATAGCTAAATACCATGTGTAATTGCCTTAATGTGTAGGCATAATTGTTAATGTGGTCGTGACTTGTTGTGTTTAGGGTGACTAAAGTAAAGTAAACAGCTAATCACACTTGATCAACGTTATTAGAAGTTTACCCTTACTTTACACATCCTGAATATGTCTTATTACAGATCATGTGACGGTTTTGTCGTGAATGTTTTGGTATGGGATGTGTCTATCACCTTTTGTATTGGGGTAGATAAGATCCTAAGGATACTAAACATTTAATCGAGAAAAAGGTTGCAGTAGGAAATTCACTCCTTGTGACCAAGGCTGTAGTTAGTTGTCGGATTGAGTTATCGGGCCATAGTCTTCCTATTCTCTTGTACTTAATGTCATTGGGTTGCTTTGATGTTATTCTTGGGATGGATTGGCTGGCTACCGTGGATGCTCTCTTTGTCTGTGGGCGGGGACTTGTGCGACTTACAGCTCTTGATGGGAATCGTATTGCTATTCATGGGCACAGTGGTTGCTCGTTACCTCGGATTAATTCTATGCTAAGGGCGAGGAGGATGTTTCAGCGTTGGTGTAAGGCGTACCTGGCGCAGGTCTTGGATGTGGGCACTAATATCCCTAAGCTAGGGGATGTCCCCGTTGTGCGGGATTACTCGGATGTATTTCTTGAGGATTCGACGGAATCGCCATCGGACCGCGAGGTCGAGTTCCAAATAGAACTCGTGCCGGAAGCTGAGCCTGTAGCTAGAAACCTAACCTCCTAGCCTCTGCGTAAATGAAATAACCCTCATCTCCGTTGGAGGATTTGCTCGAGAAAGGATTTACTAGACCGAGTATCCCACCATGGGGTGTGCCGGTTTAAATTAGTAAGATGGTAGAATACGGATGTGCACCGCTTGATGATATAGAACTAGATGAGAAGTTGAACTACATCGAGGAAACTATTGCCATACTTGAACGTAAGGAAAAGAACTTGCACAACAAAGTGGTTAGACAAGTGAAGGTACAATGGAGACACAGAAGGGGGTAGGAAGCTACTTGGGAGTCCGAGTCAGAAATGATGAGACTCATCCCACACTTGTTTCCCTTGCAGCAAGATTCGGGGACGAATCCTAATGCAACGGGGGGAGACTTGTAACACCCGTAGATTCCCGGACCTGTGTTTCACCTTGTAAATTCTGTACACATATATAGTTCTATTTTGGCCTTGTAAAGGCGGCTCTTTAGCATTTTTTTTCCTAAGACCATTTGAGTAGCTTTGAGAACAAGATACAAGGGAATCAAAATGGAGGGGCCTTAGTAAAAATATTTACAAGTTGAAAACCCTAAATCATCACCTCAATCCCTTGCTCTTATTCACGGCGCAAAGGAAGGACAACTTTGTTTCGAAAATTCTAAGCTTCTCCCAAGGCTTCTTCATCATCTAACAAGGTTGGCATATATTATTCTATAGAATCCATCTTGTTTTTTTTTTCTTACTTGCGCCAACAACAAAACAAACAATAACATCCTCTTTGTTGTTTGCGTGAACAACCAGGCAAGCAAACCTTATTTCCTTGTTGTTATCTTCTATCACCTTCTTGACAAGGAGGTCGAATTTTATCACAGCAAGCTAATCTTGGACCCGAGTTTCAACATAGTCAGTTCTCATCCAAGGTCACCGATCACAATGAAGCGGCCATCGCAGGGTTTTGACTAGTTCGACCATTGGCCGAGAAGCTCTAACATCCCGAAGCTAAACCTCATTTCCGAGCTGCGGTGTGGGATCTTTCGGTGGTTGTGGCGAGATTAATAACCGATCTTTGCGATCGCAGGTAACTTCTAACTCTCTTGTTGTGATGAACTATCGATCATGGAATGGAAATCGGCTAGTCGTTGATGGATATTCCATGTATAGGACGAGGGTTAAGGGTCGAGTAGCAAACGTGCGGTGTTCAAAACTAAACTCGGGTGCTACTGTAAGACTCGTTGTGTTCCTGTATGGCTCACGGTGGTGGGAAGGGATTGCAAGGAAAGGTTGGGTTTATAAGTGGCATGCTAGGTCTTGAACAAGCTTGTTGGTTTGAACAAAAGAAAAATAGGCACATGCATGGACTGATCTCAAGCTTGTTGGTTTGAACAAAATAGGCGCTTGCATGGATGCTAAATAGGTTGGGTTTTTTTTAAAAAAAAAAGAAGTTACATGATGATGAGGATTTAATACAAAGGTGGCATGGGCAGGAAGTTGTTCAAAGCATTCTGTTGTAGAATTTAAAAAAATGGCAACAACAATATTTTGGCTCATCCATGCTTTCTTTGAAATCCTAAAACAAATTAATGTGGAGGTGGTGGTATAGGCATGATTAAAAGTGAAATTCTAGTACAAGGATGTCTTGTGTTGAGAATATTTATTATATTTTTTTTTAGCACAACATGCCTATGTGTAATATCACCACACGGAAAGGAAATATTAATACACTAGTAATTTAGTAAAATATTAGCTAAGACTTGTGTAATATGTTCTCTTCCCTCGTAAACCTTAGGACATTGGTGACGTTACGTCCTCATTACCAGGTTATTGACCACTTGCTCGCTTGTGCTCCCTTGCTGTTGAGAGACGAACTATACACGTACTAAGGTGAATTCATGTGCCCTTTTTACTGTTTTAAAACATTTTGGGCTAATATGCATGTCTTGAAAGTATATGTGGAACCTTGCTTGTTAGATCGGGATTTGCCTTGATTTATACTTGAATAGGTTTAAACATTTACTATATGTTTATATATATATAAGCTGTGTATGACAGTTACTTGACATTATAACTTGAGCTATGATAGTTATATGGTACGTCTGCTCTGATTCATAGTTGTGGTTTAAGTCTTATTTGATAAGCGGAATGCGCTTAATGTCTTAAACCCGTAATTGAGTCCGCACTTTTTGACCAGGTTTGGGTTTGACTGATGTTTTTGTTTGTATAGAATGCAGGAATTTCTATATATTTATATGTATATATATATATAGGTTGTGTTTATCGACCGCCTGACCTTATAATCCGGGCTATGTCAGAGGTGGGATATGCCTGCCCTGATCTCTGGTCTTGGTTGTGAGTTTGGATTATTACATAGTTCGTATTATATGTTCTCATATTAACTGAGTTATGACAGAGGCGGGATATGCCTGCTTTGTTCTCTAACTTCGGTTTAAATAATATTTTGTGTTTATTTTTATAACCCAAGTTATGATAGAAGTAGGATATGCCTACTCTAATCTCTAGCTTTGGTTTGACCTAAGTGTACTGGATTGTATTCTGTGGTGATTAAGCGGTATGCGCTTATTATATATTTGGTGAGTAAAGTCTTGGGGTTATACTATTTTGGTTAAACCATACTTTGACTATTTACTCAAAATTAATAAAACTTGAATTCACTCAGTTCGTCTGACTTTGCGTGCATATTAGTTTGATTTTTAGGTTTGCTGAACATTAAAGGGATGCCTTGGCTTGTTGCAGGACTACTCAGAGGCGGTTGACATTTCAAGTTAAAGAGTCTACTTTATTTATTTGAGAACTATTTTTTTTTTCTAAACTTATTGTCTGAATTACAAATGTGATTGACCCATTATGGGAAATTTCATGTTTGGATGACTTAAACAAATTTTCTCTCCGCTGCGTGTTTTCTGATAATAAAATAAGACTTCTTAAGCATCAATTATGGTTTTAGTCTTTGAATGCCAACTGTTTGACCTGTCGGATTTGAGGGTCTTACAAGTTGGTATCAGAGCAATGGTTCGAGGGATTTGGGCAGTTTGTGCTCGAACTCGAATCTGGTATGGGACCAAACTGTTACAAGGAAATGTCCACTGCTGGGTAGCTGCACGCCAAGAGGTAATCCTAACTCTTTTTGACGTATGTCTATACACACACACACACACACACACATATATATATATATATATATATATATATATATTTACACTTCAATGGATGCTTAATAGCATGAAGGCGGTTAGTGCCTTTACATCTTGATGTAGCATGGGAAGTTTATTATGTGGTGCGTAATGCATGACACATAGGTTGGGATGCTTCTCGTTGAACACTTAGATATATAAAGTGTTAGAAGAAAACCCAATAGTTGTATCTGCTTTAAGTATGCCATGATGGCTCTTATTGAGCGCTTAATTGTATTAATTCATAAGGGGGTATGCTCTTGTGTTTTGAGGTAGGGTAGAATTCTCTTCTTCCTTTGTTAATTGAAAACCTTTAAGGTTTAATAGCTAAATACCATGTGTAATTGCCTTAATGTGTAGGCATAATTGTTAATGTGGTCGTGACTTGTTGTGTTTAGGGTGACTAAAGTAAAGTAAACAGCTAATCACACTTGATCAACGTTATTAGAAGTTTACCCTTACTTTACACATCCTGAATATGTCTTATTACAGATCATGTGACGGTTTTGTCGTGAATGTTTTGGTATGGGATGTGTCTATCACCTTTTGTATTGGGGTAGATAAGATCCTAAGGATACTAAACATTTAATCGAGAAAAAGGTTGCAGTAGGAAATTCACTCCTTGTGACCAAGGCTGTAGTTAGTTGTCGTATTGAGTTATCGGGCCATAGTCTTCCTATTCCCTTGTACTTAATGTCATTGGGTTGCTTTGATGTTATTCTTGGGATGGATTGGCTGGCTACCGTGGATGCTCTCTTTGTCTGTGGGCGGGGACTTGTGCGACTTACAGCTCTTGATGGGAATCGTATTGCTATTCATGGGCACAGTGGTTGCTCGTTACCTCGGATTAATTCTATGCTAAGGGCGAGGAGGATGTTTCAGCGTTGGTGTAAGGCGTACCTGGCGCAGGTCTTGGATGTGGGCACTAATATCCCTAAGCTAGGGGATGTCCCCGTTGTGCGGGATTACTCGGATGTATTTCTTGAGGATTCGACGGAATCGCCATCGGACCGCGAGGTCGAGTTCCAAATAGAACTCGTGCCGGAAGCTGAGCCTGTAGCTAGAAACCTAACCTCCTAGCCTCTGCGTAAATGAAATAACCCTCATCTCCGTTGGAGGATTTGCTCGAGAAAGGATTTACTAGACCGAGTATCCCACCATGGGGTGTGCCGGTTTAAATTAGTAAGATGGTAGAATACGGATGTGCACCGCTTGATGATATAGAACTAGATGAGAAGTTGAACTACATCGAGGAAACTATTGCCATACTTGAACGTAAGGAAAAGAACTTGCACAACAAAGTGGTTAGACAAGTGAAGGTACAATGGAGACACAGAAGGGGGTAGGAAGCTACTTGGGAGTCCGAGTCAGAAATGATGAGACTCATCTCACACTTGTTTCCCTTGCAGCAGGATTCGGGGACGAATCCTAATGCAACGGGGGGAGACTTGTAACACCCGTAGATTCCCGGACTTGTGTTTCACCTTGTAAATTCTGTACACTTATATAGTTCTATTTTGGCCTTGTAAAGGCGGCTCTTTAGCATTTTTTTTCCTAAGACCATTTGAGTAGCTTTGAGAACAAGATACAAGGGAATCAAAATGGAGGGGCCTTAGTAAAAATATTTACAAGTTGAAAACCCTAAATCATCACCTCAATCCCTTGCTCTTATTCACGGCGCAAAGGAAGGACAACTTTGTTTCGAAAATTCTAAGCTTCTCCCAAGGCTTCTTCATCATCTAACAAGGTTGTCATATATTATTCTATAGAATCCATCTTGTTTTTTTTTCTTACTTGCGCCAACAACAAAACAAACAATAACATCCTCTTTGTTGTTTGCGTGAACAACCAGGCAAGCAAACCTTATTTCCTTGTTGTTATCTTCTATCACCTTCTTGACAAGGAGGTCGAATTTTATCACAGCAAGCTAATCTTGGACCCGAGTTTCAACATAGTCAGTTCTCATCCAAGGTCACCGATCACAATGAAGCGGCCATCGCAGGGTTTTGACTAGTTCGACCATTGGCCGAGAAGCTCTAACATCCCGAAGCTAAACCTCATTGCCGAGCTGCGGTGTGGGATCTTTCGGTGGTTGTGGCGAGATTAATAACCGATCTTTGCGATCGCAGGTAACTTCTAACTCTCTTGTTGTGATGAACTATCGATCATGGAATGGAAATCGGCTAGTCGTTGATGGATATTCCATGTATAGGACGAGGGTTAAGTGTCGAGTAGCAAACGTGCGGTGTTCAAAACTAAACTCGGGTGCTACTGTAAGACTCGTTGTGTTCCTGTATGGCTCACGGTGGTGGGAAGGGATTGCAAGGAAAGGTTGGGTTTATAAGTGGCATGCTAGGTCTTCAACAAGCTTGTTGGTTTGAACAAAAGAAAAATAGGCACATGCATGGACTGATCTCAAGCTTGTTGGTTTGAACAAAATAGGCGCTTGCATGGATGCTAAATAGGTTGGGTTTTTTTTAAAAAAAAAAGAAGTGACATGATGATGAGGATTTAATACAAAGGTGGCATGGGCAGGAAGTTGTTCAAAGCATTCTGTTGTAGAATTTAAAAAAATGGCAACAACAATATTTTGGCTCATCCATGCTTTCTTTGAAATCCTAAAACAAATTAATGTGGAGGTGGTGGTATAGGCATGATTAAAAGTGAAATTCTAGTACAAGGATGTCTTGTGTTGAGAATATTTATTATATTTTTTTTTAGCACAACATGCCTATGTGTAATATCACCACACGGAAAGGAACTATTAATACACTAGTAATTTAGTAAAATATTAGCTAAGACTTGTGTAATATGTTCTCTTCCCTCGTAAACCTTAGGACATTGGTGACGTTACGTCCTCATTACCAGGTTATTGACCACTTGCTCGCTTGTGCTCCCTTGCTGTTGAGAGACGAACTATACACGTACTAAGGTGAATTCATGTGCCCTTTTTACTGTTTTAAAACATTTTGGGCTAATATGCATGTCTTGAAAGTATATGTGGAACCTTGCTTGTTAGATCGGGATTTGCCTTGATTTATACTTGAATAGGTTTAAACATTTACTATATGTTTATATATATATAAGCTGTGTGTGACAGTTACTTGACATTATAACTTGAGCTATGATAGTTATATGGTACGTCTGCTCTGATTCATAGTTGTGGTTTAAGTCTTATTTGATAAGCGGAATGCGCTTAATGTCTTAAACCCGTAATTGAGTCCGCACTTTTTGACCAGGTTTGGGTTTGACTGATGTTTTTGTTTGTATAGAATGCAGGAATTTCTATATATTTATATGTATATATATATAGGTTGTGTTTATCGACCGCCTGACCTTATAATCCGGGCTATGTCAGAGGTGGGATATGCCTGCCCTGATCTCTGGTCTTGGTTGTGAGTTTGGATTATTACATAGTTCGTATTATATGTTCTCATATTAACTGAGTTATGACAGAGGCGGGATATGCCTGCTTTGTTCTCTAACTTCGGTTTAAATAATATTTTGTGTTTATTTTTATAACCCAAGTTATGATAGAAGTAGGATATGCCTACTCTAATCTCTAGCTTTGGTTTGACCTAAGTGTACTGGATTGTATTCTGTGGTGATTAAGCGGTATGCGCTTATTATATATTTGGTGAGTAAAGTCTTGGGGTTATACTATTTTGGTTAAACCATACTTTGACTATTTACTCAAAATTAATAAAACTTGAATTCACTCAGTTCGTCTGACTTTGCGTGCATATTAGTTTGATTTTTAGGTTTGCTGAACATTAAAGGGATGCCTTGGCTTGTTGCAGGACTACTCAGAGGCGGTTGACATTTCAAGTTAAAGAGTCTACTTTATTTATTTGAGAACTATTTTTTTTTTCTAAACTTATTGTCTGAATTACAAATGTGATTGACCCATTATGGGAAATTTCATGTTTGGATGACTTAAACAAATTTTCTCTCCGCTGCGTGTTTTCTGATAATAAAATAAGACTTCTTAAGCATCAGTTATGGTTTTAGTCTTTGAATGCCAACTGTTTGACCTGTCGGATTTGAGGGTCTTACATTTGGTCCATTTTCTTGTTCAACTCAGCAAGTCTCGAATTGATCAACCCAAACTGATTGTTAGCTTTTAACTCCCAAGCAGTTGTGAAGGGTTTGAGTTGATCAGTAATAATTTGTTTGAGTGCCTGGTACAGGGGACCATCTGGGCTGCATAGTTGGTTCAAGTCTATGCTTGTGAGCCCAGGGAATTGGGTAGGTTGTTTTGGTGAAGGGGTGCTTTTTGGGTGATCCTCAGGTTGCTCTGAAGATGCCAGTTTTGGGGAACTTTGGGCTAACTGGTCTTTAACCTGATCCTTGGTGACCAGCTTCTTGAGCTTGGATACCTTAGATGCAGGACCTTCAATATCAACCGTCAATTCAGTTTGTGGAATTTTTGATTCATCAACCAAATTAATGGAATCATCTGAATCCCTGATAGTGTCCTCAGAGAAGGCAGGATCAGTTATATCATGAGCTGGACCCAAACCAGTAGTCTCATGAACCTCTTTGTCTTGGTACTGAGGTTTTCCTACTTCTGGCCTTAGGCCTTCATCAGTAGTTGCCAAGTTTGAGGTCTTAGCTATGTTACTACTGTCCTCAGGTTCACCACTGGGTGATAAGTGAGTAGTAGCAGCCTCAAAAGTATCAAAAGTTTGTAAGTTTGGGCTTATAAACTCTTGTTCATCCTCATCTCTCTGGGTTGGGCTAACAGGATCCACATTCATGTCAACTTCTGAAGGCATCTCCCCAATTTGATGTGTTGCTAGGGGAGTGACATGTGGTGAATGGGTTCCTTTTAGTCCTGAGAGAAGTTGGGCAATTTCTATTGTTGTGTGTGATGGTTCAGGTTCAGTAGTTGTGAGGGGTTGGTGTTCAGGAGTTTTGATGGGTTCAGGGTTGGTTTCAGCAGTTTCAAAAGCAGGGTCAACAGTTATTGGTTTCTTAAATCTTTTTCTTTGAAAAAATAACTGTGACAGGTTTTCTTTTGGTTGGTGGAGAAGGAGTGTGCTGAGAGGATGTTTCAGCCACTTCCTTTTCAAGTGCAGATTGCACATCAGTAGTTTCAGGTTTCTCCACTTCCTGAACTTTCTTTTTCAGTGACTTGGTTTGTTTTGGTTTTTGTTGTTTAGGATTTTGAGTTTTCTTTTTGGGTTTGGAAGATGTGGGCTCCTTGGGGATGGGTTGTTCTTCCCCTTGGTCATCTTCTAGCATAAGTGCTGGTTTGTTGTGCCTAGAGAATACTTGAGCAGTTAAAGGGTTTAAAGTTGTTGCTTCTCCCTCAAGTACTCTCTCTCCAAGTTCTTTTATTATGCATTGCATAACAAATCTTGGGTACAACAAAAATTTCTTTTTATCATTTTCATGATGTAAAACCAGTTCATTGAAAAATAATTTTGATGCCTTGAAAGGAGTTTCATTTATGATGGAATGAAAAATAGGTTGAAAGGTAGAAGGCATCTGATCTATTGACCCAGTTTTTGGACTAAGACACATAATAATATAATGAAATAACAGTTTATATTGTGGGTCAAAATATTTCTTATAAACTGTTGCTTGTGCCAAAGTACCTTGATAACCACACTCTGTCATGGTTAAATGAATGTCTGAGGTTGGAATATGCTCAGGTGCCTCAGAATCCTTCAAACCAAGCCTGATGCTTAGTGTTTCTGGTGAGATGGCCATCATTTTCCCTTTTATGGAAGATTTGAGGGAAATCACTTCATTGTTCACCTTCACCGTTTCAGAATTGGCCCATAACTCATTAAGAGTTTCTTCATGAATGGGTGGATCAATGGTGAAAGCATCATAGTATTGGGATTTCATGATGAGATCAAGGATATTACACAAAATCACATGTCAAAATAGATGAACAAACTCATCTATTTATAGACTAATGTACTAAACTGTAGTCTGAAGTAATCTAAGATATTTAACAAAGATATTATGCAAAGATAAGGTTACTACAGTCTGTACATTGAAACTTGAAATCTAGACTTTAACAAAACAATATAATAATCAAACTGCTGATCTTTCAGTCGGTTAGAAGCTTCTGATGCAAAGTGCTGATGAGTGACAAACTGCTGATGAGCAGTTTGTCTTCAGCAGTTCTTCAGTGAAATGTCTGGTTAGACTTCAGAACTTCTGATGAGTTTACTCTTCAGTACTTTGGTGTTTGTTCTTCAGCACTTCTTCTTTTGTTCTTCAGCAGTTCTATACTTAGGCAGATATGAATTAGACTAAGGTTATCAAAAGGTGGTTTCGTCAATCCTCTTTGTCCCAACAGAAGTAGAGTTGTTGATAGCTGGGAAGAAAGTTCCTGAGATTGGAAGTTCTAAAACTACTACACCTGTTACATCCCCTGTGGCAAAGAAAAAGAAGAAAGAAGTTCAAGAAACATCAGTGAATCCTCCTCCAGATTTTGAAGTTACTTTGGAGAATGTATTGAAACAGTTTCCGAAGAAGAAGTCTCCAGTTGCTGAGTCATCCTCACCTCAGGTTACTGTTTCTAGTGATGTTATGGAAGCAGTTAATCAGAAGATAGTAGAAATGATGAAAGCTTTTAATCAGTAACAACAAGAGATTGAGAAGTTGAAGAAGAACGAGGAAACTATTGTTAAAGATTGTTGTATCATCCAAGGCGAATCAAGATGAGCTGGAAGCTAAGATCAATGAGCTTCAAGAAGAAAACAAAAAGTTGTTAGCTATTGGTAAGAGAGATACGAGAAGATTTAAAGTTTTACAGATTGAAAATTCAAAGATTCAAGCTGACAGCAAGTCTATGAGAAAGTTATTGGATGATCTATATTCTAAAGCTCCTCAATTAAAGGGTACTGAAGAAGAGGAGAAGGAGGATGATGAAGAAAAGGTTGATTTTGAAAACTCAGATGATGATAAAGGAGATAATGAGTCTGATGATGATTCTTCAGATGATGATGATGCTGGAGATAAATCGGGTAATAAGAAAGATGATAAAGCAGATCATGATGATTCTGATGAAGATGATGATGATGTTAACAAGTTCAGTAATGAAGAAAGAAAGTCTGATAAAGGAGATGCAAGTGAGTCTAGTTCTAAGAAGACACCTGGAGAGAATGTAGATGATGATGATATCTTCTAGACTGAAAAGATCAAATCTTTATCAGAAGATGACAAGAAGTTGTATAGACAGATGTTGGAAAAGAATGTTTGGACTAGAGAGTTGACTGGAAAATTTCCAGAGATCTTTGAATCTGAAGATATGAGGTATGAACTGGAGTATAATGATCCTGATCTGGAAGAAGGTGAAGTGTCTGCAACAGTTTCTAAAGAAATCTTAGAAGGATTGGCACTGCAGGTTGGAAAGACACTTGTGGAGATTATGAATGAAAAGGAGATTCCAAACATTCCTGAAAAGGATGCTGGTAATAATTCTGATGACAGGCAAACTCCAGAGTTTGAAGATATAGAGATTGAAGACATCACACATGAAGAATACCCAGAATATTTCAGAAACAAAGAAAATATGGTGTTTCCTGATCTAAATGAACAAACTTTGAATGAAGCTGAACAACTTGCAAAGAAGAAAAGTGAAAAGATTGCTGAAGAAGTGTTTAGTGATCCAAGTCTAAAACCAACTGTTGAGCAATGTGATGATTTGAAGACAATGCTGAAGAATTTGAAAGAAAAGGATGAGAATAGACCAAAACCAGAAGTTCAAGGAGGTTTCTACAAATATCATAATCAACTGTTCAAAAGAGAGCATTAGGATGGAAGTATTTGAGACAGTTGAGATGCATTGGTGTGAAATGGGAGAAAGGGATTTTTTACTTCTACAGGTTCCATGATATTAAGACTCTACCGTACTGGGCGGTAAGAGATGTTTGTAGATTCACGATGAGCGAAGCTTCTGCAAATTGTGATGTGGTTGGTTGGTTTGCTAACAAAATGACTTGGGAGAGCAGAACAAGATGGAATATGTTCAAGACTCAATATCCAAAAAGAATAGTTCATAAAGAGGTTGATCCTATCACTGGATTGAAGAAGGTAACTTTGAAGTATAAACCTCCAATGGTGATGAAGAGGATTCCGTTGACGCCAATTCAGCAACACTTCAGTACAAAGTTTGTCATGTGGTATTATGACTGGAGAACTGCTGAAGCTGTGATTCTTTTGAAAGACAATAAGGAAGAGTACAAGAAGATTCATATATTTGATCCGATGTGGATTATTAACTGCTTGTATGAAGACATCATCATGCTTTATTACAATCCGATTTACTGTGAGGAGAAGGACGCTGAGCAAGCAATGAAATATCAACGCGTTGTATGTTTCTGTTTTGCGTGGGAGGTTAATGCAGGTTGTAATTTGGAGAAGAAGTTGGGTAAGTATGTGAAAGTTAATGAATTGAAGAAAAGATCGACAAAGCGTCAACTAGAGCCGGAGATGAGCAAAGAGAAGAAAAGAAATCTCCGTATCAAGTTGATGAACAAACAGATGGATTATGAACAACAACAATCCAAGCAATAGTCGAGGGGGAGTTTGTAGATGCACGAAATGCGACTAATGCTTTGGATTGTCATTATAAGTCTTTTTGTTGATTATGTGAGGTCGAAGGAAGCATTTACATAGGTCGAATGAAGATCAGAATGGTCGAAGGTAGAAGACTGAAGACAGTTTCCTTGTTCGAGCTATGTGAAGGGTCGAAGGTACACATTCGACCTAGTCGAGAGGTCGAATGTGCAGGTCTATATAAGTAGAAAATTTTGTTTAGTTATTAACTTTTGCCATTTCAGTGTGTGTGTTGAGTCTAGGTTCTCTCTGTGTCTCAGGAAAGTTCTAGAAGTGATTTATTTCATTGTAAACCTAAATTGTAAAGAATATTAACAATGTTTATGAATGAAATTATGATTGAAAAGTTAATTGATTGTGTCTTATTCGACTTGTATCATTTTGTATTCAATCTAGGGTTTCCGCACTTGGATTGTTCAACTTGTATGATCATCTAGTTGTTTTCATCAAAACCGATCCTTTACACATGTGATGCAATAATCACTTGTACATAGTGCATTTTTGTCTAGTACATTTCAATCTACATGTCAATATTGACTAATACAAACATTGATACGTCAACAAAAATGAGTAGCTCGTCACGGTATTTTCGAATGTTTTTAAAATATAATACTTTAAAATTTATGATATGATTAAATAAAAGAATTATAATTTTGTAGAAAGGGGAGAAAAGTGTAACTACTAACTAAAAATGAGGGAATTAAGGTAACTAAAATAAGGTACTAAAGTGTAAAAGTGTTTGAATGACTACTTTACCCCCATTTTAGGGTTGTTAATGAAAATAAAGTTCTTTACTTTTGGGTATGTTAAACTACCACTCCCTTATGCATTATAATATAGTGTGTATATATATATTGTGTTGAAATCATATTGCCATTTGATTAAAAGTGAGGCTAACACTTAAGGGACCAACATACTTAGTTATTTACCATGCAAGTTGTTCAGCCAATTTGTGTGTCTTTGTACTATACATTGTTATCGACTATTCACGTGACGATTATTACGTATTGTTGTTTGTACTTTTGAATACATATTTAGTTTTAACTTGTGGGTCTTGAAAGTCTTGTTAACTCCGTTGTTTATAGACAAAAAAGTAACCAATCTTTGTCAAACCGAGTTCATGGATCACCACATGGTACTATATGGTACCTTGTATTGACACATGTTGAAGATTTGTATGAAAATGAAGAGTTAATACGTGTTTTGCATTTCTTGTGTTAAAAGCCTGATTAACACATGTTCCTCTTACATCAAAGATTTCTATGTGTTTATGTTTGGTTCAAAAAGGACTTTTATATACCCGGCTTGACTCTATATTAACTCGCCTATACTCGAGTTCCTAGCCGATTTCCTCCACATTAAAGCTTCCCAATACTCAAACAAGGTGTGGTGTGGGCTAGCTGCCATGGCTAGCGATCAGAAAGGTTTGGGTGTGGGTGTTTGGGGTTCAGGCGAGAGCTAGAGGAGATGGGATGGAGGTGTCCTAAGTGTTAGATGATTTTAGTGATTGGTGTGTGTGAACCTTGGAACTAACTAACCCCATATATACACGAGAGATAGTGAGAGTTAGAGTAAGGTTGGGAGGTGTTTGTTAATTTTGGAAGGTCAACATCTCTAGAACTTGATGGCCAAAAGGTGTTTTGCCTATTTGATACAAAGGTTTGACTATTAGAAACATGCCTCACCTAGGGAATATATGTGTCAATTTTTGGGAAGAGGAAAAAAGCTTTTGGAAGGTCAAACTCTCATGGTACAATGGTAAGACTTGTAGGTGTAGTCAATTTGGTGCAAGGTGTGGTTATGTGTGAGGTTTTGTTGTGTTATGTTGTGAGATGTTATCTTGAACTTGGTGAGCATGCACATGCATATGCATACGTGCATGTCGTGTGGTGTGTATGTGTGAGAGTTGTGATTCAAGCTTCAAACACACACACACACACATATGTATATGTATATCGTGTGGATATATGTATGTATGTACAGTGGTTTAATAACTCTCATACACATGTGTATTTATGTGTGTAGCCATATATATATATGTGTGTGTGTGTATATTGTATGTTCCATGAAAGATCCTAATCACAGACAAGTATGCGATCGCGTACACATATATTTACATGGATGTTTATGTTTGGAGTTTTGTCATGATTCATTACACATACATGTATATATATATATATATATATATATATATATATGTGTGTGTGTGTGTGTGTGTGTATATATATATATATATTGACCAATTTATACATACGTGCATATACATAATATGTATTTGAAATACATCATGCTTATATATTTACAAACCAATTGGTATATGTTTATTTGTACATGTTTTTGTGTTTTGGATGTTGATTACACATGTTTTATGATAATAGGATTTGATTCCATAGATGTCATGTGTAAATCATGTTTAAACAGGTGTTATATTGTATAATAACACACATTACATATTTTCTGAATTTGGATAGATCATTGTTAAGCTCAATATGTTAACACGTGAAATCTTGTTTTGTTTATACATAACTAGTGGGGAACCCGCGCATTGCTGCGGGGCGACAATTCCTGTTAGAGTATCAATCTTCTCGTTATATGTTGTGTAGTACTTATGTAGTAGTTTTATTTGTACAATTTAGTGTCATAATAGCAAGACTTATTTTGTTAAGACAAAAGTACCGTTTAGTATTAACAAAAGTAGTGAAAATGTATATTAACTTAAATAGCAAGGACGTGTCACATTATTTGAAATTAAGAAGGAAAATACTTTATAAAATTTACGTTGGTAGACATCTTATTAGTTATAAGGTTTTCAAAAAACGTATGTATTTATATGCCGTTACTTATTCAAGTGACATGTATTTGTAATATTTGTAGTTATATATAGTACTAATCATTGTTAACAAAATATTTTAATAAGCTTAAGAAAGACATTTCACTTGTAAAACAATTTGCTCAAAGAATAGTTTCTCCTGTGATTTAAATGAACCACTACTTACTAATAGCATCCACAATGCACACACATCGGACGGTCCAGTGGGAGTGAACGGACCAACAAAGATGAAAGTAGCATTTGAGGGGTTCGTTGGGAGTGGACGTCCGCTCTAGCGGACGGTTTGCTAGACAATTATGTGGGGCCGTCTTGTACTATTATTGATTAATTAAAAAAAGGTTTTTTTGTGTGCGGGGTATACATTAAATAAAAGGAAAAGTATGTGATGAGGTGAAGGTTTGGAATAATTTATGATTGGAGGAAAAAAGTGGGGTTGGAAGGGTTGTGGTTTGGAATGGTTTGAAATGATGGCGTGACGGTTTGGAGTGATTTGTTGGGCTAACATTCCAAACCTTCACATCATAATATCAGCAACCGTTGAATGTTAGGGTTTCTCCAATGATGGCTAATTATAGTCGGTCGCAGTGGCGGATTCAGTAATTTTTTCCAGGGGGTTCCTTTTTTTAAATGCTTCAATCTCATATGATCGTACAGAAAAAAAATCGGGTCGGTTTGACGGTTCGAATCGGATAAAGTTCATTATGTAAATAAAATACGATACAATAATGAAAACTAGTTTTGACCAGGATTCAAAACTAGAAATCAGTAGAGATAAGAAAGCTAACCATATCAACATCAGCCTGTAGAGGTTGTCCCTTGCTTGCAGCAGCATTGTGCGATATGCGACAAGTTGACATCACTACTCAAACCAACAAGCTTTGGAAATTATACTTAAAAATAAATAACCCTTGCATTGTTTCTAAAATAAAAAAGATCATAACAAAGACAATACAAAATGGTTGAATAAAATTTTAATTATACTAAAGTTCATGTCAACAGAAAACTTGCAGCAAAGATTCATTTTTGTTCTCTCTTTGTGTGTTACCAATTCCCATATGAGAAGGTATTAAACATTGTATGATATCAAATATATTATTTACAATGCACTATATATTATTCATTTTTCTCAAGATTATGGACAAGAAGTTCCAAATGGTTCTCTAGTTTCTTCTACATAAGTCCAAACAGAGGACAAGGAAAATGGTTGAATACTATATGAGTGTAACTAAACTCTATAACCCTCACTGTGACCAATTGACTAAACTATAAACACAAGCCCCAAATAAGGACTGCAACAGAAAGATGCACAATTTATCAAGCCAAATCAACTGTGTAACAAAAAAGACAAGTATTTTCTAACATTCTAACTCTAACAAATAATGAAGCAACTTAGGCAATAATCTAAGTTTGAACACATTAAAACAACACACTATAAATTAAAATCACTAATCAATTAATCATAGTATAAAGCATATTATAAAGCATACTAAAACACAACCAATTGAAACTCAACATGATAATATCAACAAATTAAAACATACCTAAGAAAGTTGGGGGCTACTGGAGAGGACAGAGGTAGTGGTGGACGACACTTTGGTGGGCGGAGGGAGCTGCTCACGACGAGGGTGGAGGTGAGGAGGAGGGAGGCGGCGGCGAGGGCTGGAGGTGATGAGGATGAATCTCTGATGTTTGACTTGGGGGTTAGTGGGTCACAAGAGGAATCAGGAAGGCAAAGGGTGTTTGAAGCATGAAATGGGATGTGTAGGTTAGAAGAGGAGGGATTAACCATTGGAGCACTTAGTTGAGATGGACAAGGGTTCCTTTCTAATATATTTAGGGGTTCCTACCCAATTTTCTATATATAATAACACTAAAAATTTCAAACCGAACGGGTTCCTGGGAACCCCCTTCCAAAGCGTAGATCCGCCCCTGGTCGGTCGGTTACAAGGATGCACCGCTTGCATGCAAACAATGAGAGCAGTGATCATGGCAGGTTACAAAACTCCTCTTTGGTTGTATTGAATTTATTAGTTATATACACTCACGTTTAAATCAATTTAGAAACCAATAAACGAACCAAGTTTAACCCGTCGTTATCTTAAAGAAACAATTATTTTAATGTCCATATATCGAAATTCTAATGAATGCGTTCAGCCTTTTGTAAAACAATTTATTTATATAATTTATAACAAAATGTTACCTTTTATCATTAAATATATTTTTCATATAACATTTTAAGATCATACCAAACACAGTGATGCCATTTATTTGTGCCAATTTCCCATAATTCCATTGTACTCTAACCTACTAAATTAAATTCTAAAAATATTAACGTTACATGTATCTTTTGAAGATTGATTAATATTTATCTTAATACTAAATATTTGTAACAATATATTTATAACTTTACATGTATCTTTTACTCCATTTTATGGATTGTAGATTAGTCTAATTAATGCCACTTAGGCATAGCCTAGTGATAGAGAGAGTTATCTCTCTTTGGGGAGAATAAGGGTTCGAATCTACCAAAGGTGGAATAGGGTATAATCATTAGCCGTTCAAAAAAAGATTAGTCTAATTAATCCATAAAATGTCAAAAGACACATGTTAAGGTTTATGTGACTTTACATTCCAATGAAACCACAAAGTTTAATAGAAACCTTGTTGCAACTCACATTATGTTCAGTATAATTACATGGCATTGAACCAGCTTGATGATCCATCAACAAATAACACCATTCTTTATAAATCCTAGGATTTTGCATAAAACCAGGAAATTAAATTCATGCATAAAAAATGCAAGTCCTTGTTCTACTAAAACAACTCAAGCCAATCGGATAACCCAAAGGTTGTATCATTATCTGAATCGAAAATAAAACGAAAAACTAAGAGTTATCTTTCCACAAATTTGGGTTAAGGTGTCGGATATTGTACTACATGTTCAAGATATAGATGGTCGATTTCGTATGGTGTAAAATGATCCCAGAATTAATAGTTCAAAGGTTTACCTTTTGGTATTATATTATACGTGGTATTTGGTGGAGCTTTAGCCCGCGTGCTGCGACTGTTGTACCAAGAGAAGAGGAACACATACTACATGTTAAAGATATAGATATTAGATTTCTTATGGTGTCAAATGGTCCCATTATAATAGATCAAAGGTTTACCTTTTGCGATGATTATTCGTGGTGTCAATCGAGGTTTAGCCTGTGTGTGGCGACTGTTGAACCAAGCGAAAAGGAACACAAGTACAAAACAGTTACATGGCTGGTTGTGATGAAAGGCCGAAGGTGCAACAACGATGACGATTAACAGTTTCAAGGCCTGATGCGATGGCAGTCGTGCTATGGAGCAGAGTTCGGAACTAAAATCCCCGGTACAATGATGGAGGTACATAGTTCGGTTGCCTAGAGCTTTACTAAATGATTGAGGTAGTTTGGTTCGTGATTGAGTTGAAGCGACTATCTTAATCCATGGATGATAATGTTTTATAACTGAGTCATTGAAGGAGGTTACGGTTTTTTGGCAAACCAAACGGTAGTGTGATGCTTCATACATATATTTTGGTGTGTGCATGGGTTTGTGCATTCAATTTGGTTTCATAATTTAATAATTTAATAAAGTAATGTAGAAATAATTTGTATGAATTAAGATAGTTTAATAGTTCGATGGCATGTAAATGTAATAAATGATTCTACATTCAATTTAACATTTCATAACTTAATAGTAGTAATAATGTAGTAATACATGAAAGATAATGAGGAGGGGAGTTTTACATTATGCCTTCAATTGAATTGACATGTACAATTGAGTTTTGTAAATAGGGGTAGTATTGAAAATTTTTCATAACATTTTAGGTGTAAAGCATGAAACTCTTCATATGTCATCTTAAAAAATAGAGCAAATTACCTTGTTGCCCATCTAGAATGTATTATATAGAAGTATAGATAATTGGATATTCGGTTGCTCGCTGTTGAGCTGGTGATTAGCTTGATTGTCTATGCCAAATGTTTTTGGATTAATCTGTTGTTACATGTGTAAATGGAAAATGTAGTGAATTCTTAACTATTTTTGGCTTTACTAGACTTGGGATGACATAATCACTGTAAAAATGTCTAATGCATAACTAAAAATGACATATTGTGAGAGTGTGCATGGCTCTTGACCTAGAAATTCAACGGGTATCACATATAGTATGATATTGAATAGGGGTGTTCATCGAATCGAATAACGAATTTTCGAATTATTCGAATCGAATTATTCGAATAAAATTTTTTTTTTGCTGAATTCGAATTCGATTCGAATTCGAATAAGAGTTGGAAAATTCGATTCGAATTCGTATTCGAATAAGAATCTCAATTCGAATTCGATTCGAATTCGTATTAGAAATTCGAATTCGAATCGAATTCGAATAAATTCGTTATTCGAATTCAGATAGGTTCAAATAAATTCGTTATTCGAATTCGGATAAATTCGAATAAATTCGTTTTGATTCTATGCCTTTTATATGTTAAAAAAAACTAAAAAAATCATAATTTTAACACCAAATATAAATTTGTATATTATCCCAAATTCAAATGTGTATATATAATTATATATAAAAATAAAAAATAAATATGTATTATTTTTATTCGAATTTCGAATCGAATCGAATTTAAAATCACAAATTCGTATTCGATTCGTATTCGATTAACTTGACTCGAATTGAATCGAATTCGAATTCGAATTTTCGATAGTCGAATCGAATTTTTGATAATCGAATCGAATTGAGTCGAATTTCGAATTTTTCGAATTCGAATCGAATTCTGAACACCCCTAATATTGAAGGATGAAGGTCATGTGATAAGCACAGACTATGAAATGGATGCCGAGACTACCGAAGCAGTTGAGGATTATGTTATTTATGAGTTACACGACTAACATACTCATCTTTCCATACGCATGTTACAAAGATCAATGATTGTATGGATAACTAGTATTTTCTTTTGTTAATTAATTTTAAATTACGTTAGGTTATGTATTTAATTATGTGTACTATTTTGTTTAAATTGATTGTTATATGTTATTTTTTTGTTTAAATATGCATTTGAAGTTTTCATGTTTAAATTGATCTCTAGCCCCGCTGGTTTGAGGTGGAAAGGTTTAACTCCTTGGAGGGTTCCTGTTCGGGTTTGGTCTCAGGTTCGAATCTCATGCTCCACCAAAAAAAATAACCGCTTGGGTTTGAAAGGAGAAACCCGTGTGGTGCTATGAGATTCGATCCTGGGCAGTGGTCGCTTTGCAACTCAAGATTTACCGCTGAAACACTACTCTTCAAAAAAAAAAATATACTCAATTTAATTATATAAATAACCTAATTTTATAAGGGTTTTGACTTAGTTAATTTTATATTTAATTATAATTTTATTTGTGGTATGAGAAGCGTACAATGTGTAAAACATTTCTAGTGATTTGGCAGCGAAATAGATTATGACAAGTCTGAAAAAAATGACAAACACTCCCTACGTACCCTAGGAACAAACAGATCCACCGTAAAGATACTGTCATAGGACTCATACATGGTACTATCATAGGCGTACATAAGTTCCACACTAGTACTTTTTGGCATACTAAGAAATATGTCATTTTGTATTGGTAGTCAATTAGTCTTGATCTTTATAATCTGATTTGTTTGATTGATTTTCCGATATAATCTTTTGAATCAAAACACTTGTCTCAGTTTCAGACATTCTCTTTGATCCGCTTGAAGATTCATAGTATGACTGAAAGAACTCCCTGTTCGCTTTCTCTAACTCGTTCCACACTGCAATTATATGTTTATTTAAAGCCCACAATTTACAAACATGTCAAATAAAAAATGTTGCACCATTCTTTATGTGATCGTATTAAAGGCTTTTATTATTTCATAAAAGTTTGAGAAAAATAGACAGAAAAGTGTTTCCAAAGAACCCAACAGGCCCGACGGCCTATAATAACCCGTGACCCCTACCACTCCTTCATATACACCACTGTTAAAAAATTGGTTACTTTTATTACAGTATTTCATCCAAAATACATAAGAAACTCTTTATTTCCAGCACACTTTATTTTTTGCTTATAGTTATTATTATTGTTAATATAAATACTAGTGACACAATTAATAAAATGATGTTTTCGACGCAATACATAAAATTAACGTGTAAATGAGTATCGTTGGAAGTACATCGCAAAATAAGTAAGACTTATTTATTTTCAAAGCAAAATTGATTAAGGTAAAATTATTTATAGTTTGCGAAAAATCTCAGTAAAAGTTACACTGTGTTATTTGTGTCACTATTGTGTCAAAAATATGTCTATAGGTTATTGTTTTTCCGTAGAAAAGTTGCAGTTTGTTTGTTATTTGTGTAACTAAGGGTTGGAGTGTGCCTTGCCCATACCGTTTTTTGACTCAGTCGTCCAAAAATTCTACCCGTTTTCTTCTAAAAATTTTCATATGGCTGCGAGACAGCAGGTTTGTGATGGGGCAAGCATTTTGCTTTCAATACGTTTGGATCCCTCGACTCTGAGGCAATACGTTTTCTAAATTAAGGGCATAAAGTGGTTCATAGTAATTCAATGGTGTTTCTAATTCAAAATGGGGTATCAACACAACTTGTTACTCATTTACCTGTCATTCTTATGTAATTTGTTTTGTATGTGAAGTGATGATATCAACGTTAGCAACTCAACCAAAATATATTGAGTCCGACTCCTACCGATTTAAAAAAAATATTTCGGTGGTTTGGGGAGTGTATGCATGTTTGCTTTAAAGTGATCTTACTTGCGATGTATAGAAAACTAACCGGTTGACGTTATGACGGGCATGATGTTTGCATGTTTAGAAAGGGCTTCAATGCACTCTTCTTTGTTCATGTGGAAGATCAAACACTTCTCTATCATATATTGTACCTATATCAAAATAATACGAAACTAAAACATGATTGGAAACAAAAGTTGATACAAACTATGTGCGTTTGTTGTTGTTACCATGTGTATGTACGAAGCCGAAGATTCCCCCATCTGATACACTCTTCGCACTTTTGTTGTAAGTTGTAATATAAAATATGATCAGAGAGTGCAAATACGAGTGATCAGTGCTAGTGACTGTGAAGCAAGCAAAATACGTTAGAAAGTTATATAGAGAGATTAAATGGAGAGATGGTGGGGTGAGTCCACGTGGGAGAGAGATGCTAATTGGCGGAGGGGAAATCAAAGGAGACAACATGCACATGACAGTAGGTCCCACCTTCGATATTCTCTAAAGTTAAGACACCTTAGGTGAGTTCCCGCTCGTTTGAGGTCACCGGTTCGACTCCTGGCAGCCCCCAGCAACCTTGGCCGGCATGGGTGGTTAGGTTATCTTTCGGGGTAACAAACCAGTTTGACGCCATGGCGCCGCTTCGAACCGGGTCCGCGTCAGTTGTCAGTGACTCCTCAAAAACCAAAAAAGAGACCACTGCGCTAGCCGATAAAAGAAAAGAGCCATTTCACTTATACAAGCCAATAATTTAATATCCTTTGTAATCTAGAGCGAATCAGGATGTGACAAGTAGCATTTTTGATGAAACTACTTCTGTTTAGCTAGTTGAAAATAATAGTATCTATGGTGTCTCCAATAGATGCTTGTACGGATTGAGCCATATCTAAGACTATTCATCCGCAATATTGTGAATGTCTTCTACATAAGTGGTTGTAAGTAGGGTTCGAGCCCAGTGTCAAACCGTAAAAAATCGATCTTCATATCAAAAATATCGGTACCGATTTTTTTTTTTTGCCAAAACATGGTACTGACATTGATACCGAAAACAAATCGTACGGTAATGGTATTTTAGGGTAAAATACCGCTAATGAATTGATACCGAACTGATCCGATAGTGAACCGAAAATACCGATACCGATTTTCGCCAAAACTTGGTATCAAATTGATGCCAAAAATGAATCAGTGTCGGGATACACTCGCTATCGGTATTATCGGTATTTAATACCGAAATGCTCATCGCCTGTTATGAGTGATGGATAAAGAGAAGGTTACCGTTTATCTCTATATTTGTTACGACATTGTTCTCTCTCTATAATTTCTTACCACTTTTTTAAAGTGGTTGTAAGTGAAGGAGAGAAAATGAATATTAATAAAAGTATGAAAAATTAATATTTAATTCGAAAAGAGAGAGAAAAGATAGTAATTTTTATTATAATTATAGAGATGAAAATGGAGATGTTAGTGTGAATGCTCTAAGCGTTGTCTTGACGAACCACCTCACGGTGGAGAGGACATCTAAACCAAAATGCCCAAACTACTAAATCAAACACTACTCGATAGATTTAGGCCACCTCAAAACTACTCTACTCAATCAAACTTTGAAACACAGATTATACACTAATATTAACTACTTTTTCTCTATTTACTCACCCCCCCCCCCCCCCCACACCCACCCACACACACATCTGAGTATTGAAACCCCATCATCACGCTTGATACCCTACTCAGAGTAGCGGGGCCCCCTTACCCCGACTACCTGGACCTATTTTGACTTACCCGGGGAGCCCGAGTATGACTCCCCTCCAACCCCTGGATTGTATATTTTCTTTTGATTTCAAAGGGTCAATTTTTGTAGATGCATATATAGGGACATTGACTAACCTTAATTCTGTCTAAACCTAATTGGTTGAACACTAACTATTTACATATTATAGTTATTACACCTTGTTAAATGACGGGAAGACAAACATTTAAACTGACAGTCACAACAAATCAATAAATATTGCTCACGACAAATCCTTAATGAAGATGTCAACATATTGGAAACTCAATTATTCATGAAGGCAAAGGTGACACATATCGACTTTCTCCTAACAAAATTTTTGTCAACACTAATTAATGTATCACGTTATCAAACATGTTTCGACTACCGCATTAGTAAATCACAATATCTAGCTCAACTACTAGAGCGAAAGACAATGGTTTGATGCTTAGAAAACCAAGATTGAGTTACCACTCATGAAAAATTTAAACAAATCTCCTATAAAAAAGTGACAGTTAAATTTTATTGGGTTAGTAGATGTATAGCCAATACAGATGTCACATTATCAAAAATGTTTCGACAACTTCATTAGTAGTAATAGATAACAAATAACAATATTCATAATATTCGTAAGTATAGTATAGATAGGCATTATCTTTGTATTCTGATCTCTATCCATAATTATAGAGATTATGTTTGTAATTATAAATATTCATACAATCAATGGAATAATTCAAGGGGTTCCATTCTATCATGGTATCAAGAGACCATCAATCCCTAACCCTCTAATTCTTCTACTCGATCCCCTGCCGTTGCCCCTCGGCCGCACACAGACCCACTGTCTGCTGTTGCTCCTCTTCATCTGTCTTCTTTCTCGTCCTGCTGCTGCATCAGTCTTCTGCTCGTCTGCTTTCATCATCGTACCTGCTGTACCTGCTGCTGCACCATGTCTTCTCCGGCTGCTTCCACTGATATCATACCACCTATTACGGTGGAGTCCAAAATCCATCCGGCTGCCACGATATCAAACATTAAGAACTACATATCAATTACTCTAGAAATTGAATCTTCTCAATACTCCTCCAGGGCCACACACAACCATCCAACCCAGCCCAAACCCGGACCATGCATACTCGCTCCATAAGCGGTATTTACAAACCCAAACAACCCTTCAACCTGGCCACCACCACTACTTCCATCGTTCCTATCCCAAAAACCCCCACCGATGCCTTAACTATACCGGAACGGTATTCCGCCATGACCACTGAGTTTAATGCATTAGTTAGGAATGGAACATGGGAATTAGTCCCTCGTCATGCTGACATGAATATTATTCGTAGTATGTGGCTCTTTAAACACAAATACAGGTCGGATGGGTCCTTAGAGCGTTACAAGGCTCGTTTGGTATGTGATAGGCGTTCACAACAGGTTGGTGTCGATTGTGGTGAGACTTTCAGTCCGGTGGTTAAGCCTGCCACCATACGGACTGTTCTATCTATTGCTCTCTCCAAGCGTTGGGACATTCATCAGCTGGATGTCACTAATGCGTTTCTTCACGGGACTCTCAATGAAACCGTATATATGTACCAGCCCATGGGTTTTCGAAATAAACAGTACCCGGACCACGTTTGCTTACTTAAAAAATCTCTCTACGGGTTAAAACAAGCGCCCAGGGCATGGTACCAACGTTTTACAGATTATGTGCTATCTATTGGCTTCTTGCATAGCAGGTCGGATGCTTCTCTATTCACTCTACATCAGGGTACTCACACAGCATATCTCCTCTTATATGTCGACGACATTCTTCTGGTTACCTCGTCTTACAAACTGCGACACTCTCTCATGTCGAAGTTAGCTAGTGAGTTTGCGATGAAGGACTTAGGTCCTCTCAGCTATTTTCTGGGCATAGCTGTTACTCGCACCCCTGACGCCCTGTTTCTTTCTCAGCAGTCCTATGCGACTGAGATCATTACACGTGCCGGTATGCAGTCATGTAATTCGGTAGCTACACCCGTTGATACAAATAGTAAACTGAGTGCCACCGCTGGAGAACCTTTTCAGGATCCTACACTCTATCGAAGTCTAGCTGGTGCCCTATAGTACCTCACCTTTACTAGACCTGACATATCTTATGCAGTTCAACAAGTTTGTATGCACATGCACTCTCCTCGGGTTGACCATTGGAACGCTATCAAGCGCATTATTCGATACATCAAAGGGACACTACCCTACGTTTTGACTATTCACGGCTCTAGTACACAGTCCTTAGTCTCCTATACGGACGCTGACTGGGCTGGCTGTCTGTCCAGATACGAGACGTTCAACTTCAGGTTACTGTATTTATTTTGGGGATAATCTAATATCGTGGTCTTCCAAACGTCAGAGCACTGTCTCCCGCTCAAGTGCCGAAGCTGAATATCGAGGAGTTGCGAATGTTGTCGCTGAAATTTGCTGGTTAAGGAACTTATTGCTCGAACTTCATCATCCATTATCTCGTGCGACTCTTGTTTACTGCGACAACGTTAGTGCTATTTACTTGTCTGGCAATCCAGTTCAACACCAGCGGACCAAGCACATCGAGTTGGACATTCATTTTGTTCGTGAGCAAGTTCAACGGGAGCATGTGCGAGTTCTTCATGTGCCATCTCGCTATCAGGTTGCTGACATATTTACTAAAGGGCTACCGCGCGTTCTCTTTGAAGATTTCAGGGACAATCTCAGCATCCGGTCTCCTCCCGCTTCGACTGCGGGGGTGTAATAGATAACAGATAACAATATTCATAATATTCGTAAATATAGTATAGATAGGCATTATCTTTATATTGTGATCTCTATCCATAATTATAGAGATTATGTTTGTAATTATAAATATTCATACAATCAATGGAATAATTCAAGGGGTTCCATTCTATCAAGTAGATTCATGATATCTAGCTTAACTTCTAGAGAGAAAGACATTAGTCTAACGCTTCGAAATCCAAGATAATAGGTTACCAATCATGAAAATTTTATACAGATCTCATATAAAAATTAACCAGGTGAAATCCCGTGTGATACACACGGGAGACCGAGTCCTAAACTTAAGGCCTGTTTAGTAAAAGACAACATTAAGAACTCATTCGTCTGCTCCGAAAAACAACTGTTTAGTACTGTCTGTTTTATTTTTTTGTTGTTAAAAAGAGAAACTGTAGTTTGTAACCTCTGTCCCTTTCACGATACCAGTTAATAATACTGATCAGATGTTCAATAACTGCAACTGTTACAACAAAGGAAAATATAAACCTACAGACGGCTTAAAGCTGTGTTGAGATAACACATATAAATTTACAGACGGATTAAACCTCTATTGAATAAAACATAAAAATTAATATTAGTCAATTTAAAATCATAAAACATAAATAATCATATATACTTTTGACACACACACAAAACTAAAAACAAAAACAAAATATAAACAATCTTTAACATCAACATACGTAGCTACTTAAAGGAATTAATAAACTTAAGTTTCAATTTCATTGAAGCTTCAATTTGTGCATGTAGATCTATAAATTTATTCAAAAACTCTACATCCTTACTCCCAGCCTCTGAATTGCACAATAACGACAAATCAGCAACAGGGGTCGAAGGCATTGACTTCAAATCTCTTGTAGTCTTCAAATCTTGATAGTATTGTGCTGTAATTTGATTAAGAACAAACTCCTTCATTTCATCTTCTTGCTTATTACTTAACGCTGCCATTGATCCTATTGATGAAGAGTGAAATGTAAATGTTAAAATGGTTTATAATGAAATTCGTGATTTATTTACTAATTTATACATTTAAAACGCGTGAAATAAAAGGTCATAGCCTAGTATACTTATTATAAAGCACAAATTTTAATACCATTCAATTTAGCATCACAAAACATAAAAAACCATATATTATTTTCAAAGACATACAAAACTAAAGACATAAATAAACACAACTGTTGCAATAACCCAAACATAAAACTACAGACGGATTAAACCTTTATTGAGATAACACATATAAATATACAGACGTATTAAAGGTCTGTTAAATAAAACACAAAAGTTAATACGATTCAAATTACAAAACATAAAAAACCATATATAATATTAAAATACAAATACAAAAGCAAACACAAAAATAAATAGAATCAACGTTAAACATGATGATACAAAGCTACTTAAAGGAATTAAATAACTTAAGCTTCAATTCCATTGACGCTTCAAATTGTGCGTCTAGATCTTTCAATTTTGCCAAAACATCTACATCCTTCAATTCCATTGTCAAAGGTCTCGATGAATATTTGCATGAAAATCAGTAAACGACAACGACAATATCTTTGTTATTCAACTCTAAAGTCACAGATGATCCTCACACTTGTGCATAAATCAAGGAGATTCATGCAAATATTCATCAAGACCTCTAGCAATGAAAAACCCAAGATCAAGGATAATAAAATGTAAAATGCCTAAAGATTGAAAATAGCGATTCTGTGCAGCATATATAGAAAATAATAATGGATTGATGTTTTCCTTTGATTGTATGAATCATCGAAAAACATCAATTCCAATTTTCTTATCTACGGAATGTTGGTAATATATTTTCCTTTGATTGTAGGAATATTTCAAAAATTTGTGCAACACATTTGAAAGTAATATCATTATGCATATAGAATGGAGAGATGAGATGTATGTGAGAATAGTTAATAGTTAACCGAATATATAAAGATGGAAGATGAATATTGGGAAATCCGCCCCTTTAATAGCGTGAATATACTAAATATTCGTAAAGTTGGTTTTCAAGTTTATCAGTTGGATTTCAAATATATCTAACATTCGAAGTTACTTTTGGCACCTTTTATTTATTTATTTTTTAAACAATGAATGACAATTGCAAGACGACAATAATAAATAAAATAATAATGATAATAAAGTAAGTTCAAAATCGTAATCATTATTTTTGGGGCTTTCTATAACATCTGTTGTCAGTATAAACAGTTGTTGTCCAAACTAAGTTTCCCTATATTTTTGCCAACAGATTGTGTAATCTGTGGAAGGAAAAATAAATAGAATGAACCTTAAAACGCGTGAAATGAAACGTCATACCATAGTATATAGTTATTATACTTGAGTTAATGTGTTAACCGAAAAGTTTTGTTATAAGGACTATTTAATTTCAAAAATGTTTATTGTTTTTGAAGAGTATATACAACTTGGGAAACATTAAATAGACAAATTATTTAGAACACGAACAGACGAAACCAATCGTCTGCTATAAAAAAACGTAAATAGGCTAACTGTAATGCTCTGTTGATATAACACATATTTTTAAAAGACTGTTTTAAACACTGTTGATTAAAACAGATGTAAATTCAATTGTTTAGATAATATTCCCACTTAAACAATTCTTTAAATTATTTATTTTTTTTAATACAAATTTCCATACAAACACAAAGGTTTATAATATTCCCACTTAAACATGTTCTTGCTTACTAATTGCGACTGCCATTGATTCTATTGATGAATACTGAGATATAAATGTTAAAAAGGTTTATATTGAAAATCATCATTTATTTACTAATTTATACATTTAAATTGCGTGAAATGAAAGGTCATACCGTAGTATAGTTATTATACTTGAGTTAACGTGTTAATCGAAAAGTTTTGTTATAATGATTACTTAATTTCTATACGTTTATAAATTGTACCGAATATCGCGTGAAATTAATTATCTTTCAAAATTATTTCTATAAATATGTTGATATCAAACTTCAAATTTATCTATAAATTCCACACAGTACATATATTAAACTTCATCTACAAAAATGGCAAACAGATCATACTATCATTTTGCTGATACATCAGACATTAAGTCAATATTCAGCACTTGCTCACTAAAGGAAAGTAGAAAAGACGAACATCTTAGAAATCAAGTAGAGATGATGAAAGAAATAGTTAAGGAACAATCATGGACAAACATTGGCATGCTAGATATGATTTTGCAAGAACCTCCAACTGCTTTGAGATAAAAGATAGAAGACTACTTGACTCAACAACTACAAATGGACAACAACATTCATGAAGCATTGATAAACTTAAAAAAAGATCTTTCAGGCGAGATTTTGAAAAAGAATCAAAGGGCTTTTGACATTTTAATTTATTAGTTTATATAATAGATATGGTTTTTATTATGTATGTTTTAAATGTAAACAACTGTTTATTACTATCTCTCTGCTTCTTAATGACAATTACTTTAAGATCTGTTTACTAAATTCAATGTAAGGAAGCCAATTATCTGTTGTAATTAAAAACTGTTTAGTAACGTCTGGCTCGTAACGTTTGTTTCATAAAAAAACAGCAGTTAATAACTGAAACTATTACAACGACATCAACATAAATTTACAAACAAATCAAACTTCTGTTCAGATGTAAATTCAACTGTTTAGATTATTTTCCCACTAAAACAACTCTTCAAATTGTTTATTTTATAAAATACAAATTTTAATAAGAACACAGACACTATTTAGCAATATGAACATATTTTTTAAATTATTACTCTTACCTTTAAATGAAAAATACACCAACCTCAAAATTATAATCATTAACATTGCGATTCACACGACTGAAACTGTTATAATGAGAAGAGGAAAATGAACAGACGAATGAAACTGTCATAATTTGAATTAAACATTAAATTTAACAGAAATAAAATACAAAATGGAACACTTATAAAAAAGTAAATACAAATATCCCTAAAAAACTACTTTAATAACAACAGAATTACAATATGTGAGTAACGTGTGCATATATACCAGGTTGAGGCTGATATCAATTACTGATTTGCATCAGTAGATTGTGTAGATGCACGAATTGCGACTAGTGATTGGATTAGCTTTTAACATATGTTAGTTGATGTTCAGAAGTGGGCGAATGTGTATAGATGGGGCGAAGGAAAGAAAGTTTGGGCGAATGTAGATATGGTATGGGCGAAGGAAGAAAGTCAGAAGACTTGAAGTACAGGTTCGACCATGGAAGTGGGCGAATGTGGACTATGTCCACATTCGCACCATAACAATGGGCGAACCTGCAGACCCTATATATAGTTTTTGTGTGTTTTCAAGTTAGATAGAGTTTTGGTAAGTGTGTGTTTAGAGGTCAGGTTCGTGTCAAGTTTGTGAAAGTGTGTGAAAGGTCTAGATTAACGTGTTGAGTGATTGTAACAAGTTTTATGAAAGTTAATCTATGAAAAAGGTGATTAAAATGATGTTTTATGTTTTTTGATTTGACTATTATCATTTTGTTCATATCTAGGGTTTCCGCACCTGGATTTGGGACTTGTATGATCATTACATCCTGTTTTAGCTAAATTCTTTCAACTACAGATTGACACGATGTAATTAATGATCTTTGATCAATAATAAACATGAAGTTCCTCAATTCGGTAACTTTTGGTTTTGGCATTAAAGCTCTTTTAGCAAATATTCTGATTGAAACTAGGTCCGTAAATTAATACGACAAAAGTTCAATCAGAATATCCCGGATAACAATAACATAACGACCCGAAACCTCAGATTTTGGCAACTCTATCAAACGAAATTACGGTACTAAGACCATATGCCCATGAGGTGTTCAGCCACGAACGAGTAGTTCGTTATGTTTGTATCACTAATGCACGCAGTTATTAGTCCACGAAGCCTATCAGCACATCACACGAAGTCAACACATGCCTCATATTGCATTACATATCTTTAGCCTGTGTCAGATCCCCACTGATGTACTATCATTTCCTTTTTTTATCCATGAAATCAATTTGGATTTTTCTATTTTTATGACTTTTTGAATTTTTCAATGTTTTTGGTTTTTCTGATAAAAGACTCCCCTTAAAATGTAAAACATATTTTTGGGTTTTTGAATTTTTCTGAAAAACTGTAAAAACTTAAAGAAAATTTGAAAACTAAAAAGCGATAAACCGGGTGATGATCAGTCTTGTTTTTCTTTTATGCCATTTACTTTTAAGAGATAATCGAATCTGGATTTATCAAAAGCTTTTGTGAAAAGATCCGCTCTCTGATAGTCAGTGTGGATTTTGACCATATCGATCAACTCTTTTGCATAACAATCACGGATAAAGTGATACTTAATCCGGATATGTTTAGCTTTCGAGTGGTTGACCGTGTCTTTAGTTAATGCAATTGCAGCTTCATTATCACAGTGTATAGGGGTTTTAAGAAATTGCAAACCGTAATCCACCATCTGTTGCTAAATCCAGAGAACCTGTGAGCAACAACTCGAGGCTGTTACGTACTCTGCTTCGCAAGTAGATAATGCGACCGAAGTCTGCTTCTTACACTGCCAGGGGACTAACCTGCTCCCTAAAAACTGGCATCCAGCTGTCGTGGATTTGCTGTCTTTGTCACAGCCGCCCCAATCTGCATCACTAAAAGCGACAGAGTCAAAATTATCATCATTAGGGTACCATATGTAAGACCCTAACCCGTAATCACGCGATCAACGCCCAAATCATACGGTTGTTGACCTTACTTAAACCACTCCCGATTAAAGCCTTGAAATTTGTTATAAGTTAACCCATTAAGATCAAATACATGTTTGATTCACACAAAAAAATTTTTCTTACATTTTAATTGTTAAAACATATTTTACGATGTTGCGTTTTAACGGGAGTTCCTTAGATTCTAGTGCGGAAGCTTGAATGAGTGATCGGGTGTGTTCGGCTCTTATCGCGACTTGATCCTTGCTCCGGGACTTCCATCACATGTTTACCTAGCACCATTACACAAAGAATGGTTAGTGAGTGGTCAAATGAAACATTTAACTAGTACAATAGTCGTTACACGTCGAAACGGAACGATCCAGGCCAAACGGCCCTTTATCAGGAGAACAAACTGCTGCAACTTATGCGCAGTAGCTGTTCGGATCACTTTTTCCCCTTTAAAACCCAAAATCTGACTTCGACGTTCAAATGAGAATTGGTCTACGCTCCGAGAGCTTTCCAGGCATATAAAGAACATCTCCTAACGATTTTTCTACGATTTTATATGGAATTTTAAAGATCGTGCTGAAATGCAGGTCTACGCGTACGGCCGGTCGGTTTAAGCGCGCGGCCGCGCATAGCTTCTGATCATTTTTCAGTGATTTTTAAGCATGGGAATCATGTAGCAACCGCATTTGATGATTCCCGAAGCCTAAATATTGACTTGTCGACTAAATAAACCTTTGTTTAACTGAAATTATAGTCCGGTTTATGTCGCCATGATCCGGTTCTTAGTTTTGAATGTTTATGGCGACTCTTACCCAAATCGACCCATTTAGACATTAAACTTAACCAAAACACCATTCGACCACGCGCAATGCGTGTAGTTTAGGTTGTCAAGCCATTAGACACTTGATCAACTAAAGTGCTTGTCCGATTTGTTCATTAGGATTCCGTTATTAGATTTATCCTTTAGTAAATCTTTATAAATTCCCTAAATGCCCCTCCTAGCCAAATCTTTCGATTTAGCCATTCATGGTGACACTTCTTGATTCAAACCCATTGTTTTGGACTCAATGACTTGTTTAAAAACCTCTAAGTCCTTCCGGACTTAGATTTTCATCCTTTCACAAGTTTTCACTTATTTAGTAGATTCTAAGCGCATTAGAGCGTACTAGACATTCTTATGAACAAGACTCACCTATTTGACACCCACACTTCATGTGGGTAGTTTCATCCACTTGACTACTCGCATATGGCCATATCTTATACTACGGACTTACCCGGTAGTGTTGACCCATTTCCATACCTCTTGAATCTCCCTCAAGAAAACATGGCATCGCGTGCCATTCCATTCCATTCCAATTATCCATCTGTGCAAAAACTCATTACCCTATTAACATTCCGGGATTCAAAGGGTGTTACACCACCAATTGGCCCGTCTAGCTTTTTCTCTTAACTATAAATGCTTAGCATAGAAGCATTATGTACCGAGTTCAATTGATGCTCACAACATCATTTGACCCGTTTAACTATTTATTCACACAATCTTCAATCCTCAAGTTGTATTCATGAGTTTTAATGAAAATAACATTTTAACTCATTAGACCCATTTACAAAGATTTTTCCATTATCTAGTTAGGCGTCCCAATCGGACTTATCAATTTTATTTATTTAGGCGATTCTGGCCCATTACAAGCTAGTAACCCATATTCCATATTCCTTTCGTGGGTAAACACCCATTCTTTACAATCGATATAAGAATTCATGATTTCAAGAATGTTTACAAGATCTTCTAGTTTCTAAGAGGCTTATTTAAGATAAGTCACTTACCTTGTCCTCATGTATGCCTTCCATGACCCTCTTAGCTCATTTGATCCGGTTTGTTCCAAGCCTCCACCTAGCCTGACAAGATCACTTCACTATTCTCAAGATTAATTCAGGTTAGTCATCATATCAATTAACTAACTCGTATCATGAGTTTATTCACACCATTATTTCGTTTTCCCAATTATCATTTGGCTAAACTTTTCATGTATGGTGTGATTCATCTTTTAAACATGTGTTTCACGTTTTATATGCGGGTAATTCCATGATTACCCAAATCAAGTTATCACCTCAATTTGCAAACAAGACTATTGAGACATTTCATCAAACACTTAGTGTGCACCCACCACATTCACTTGATTTTCATGAGTTTAAGTTTATCAAAACATACCCATCTACCTAAAAATCATCATATCATGTTATTTAGACTTTTTAGCCAAATTTTCTCATGATAACAACTCCTAAGAGTTATCATAACTACTAACCATATGTGGTATCCACCTAGAGGTAGAAACCCAAACTTTACACATTAACATAATCATATGATCATGATCAATTACACGTGTAGAATGTGATTCATAACCAAATTAAGTATGTTTGAGGTTCCCCAAAGCTAAAGCAACCTCTATTAATCATAAATTTCACGTTTTATAAAAACCCCAATTTTCACCATGATCAAAAAAAGGATTTTTACATCAAATTGAACCAAATAAAAGATACCTTGTTGTGTAACAAGCTTGGAAAATCCGGATTTTAGCTCATGCATCGAAACCCCTTGATTTGGCTTGGATTTGAGCTTGAAATTGGTGTTTTGGCGTTTGAGGTTCAAGGAGGTGAACCTCCTGATGTTAATCGCATACACACACACAAGTGTGTGTGTTCTCACTCAATTTACCTTTACATATTTCTTGTTTGGCCAGATGGCAACTATAGTCCCTCAAGTTATCCAACTATCATTTTCGTATAAAAACTAACTCATAAGCTAGTTTCAAACACCTTTTATTAATTTATAAACATAATATTACTAACTAGGTTATTTCCATGTTAGAATATAACCCATATTATTATCCTCTAAGTCTCGTGTTTTTATATTGCTAATCACGCCTAATGGCATAGTCAGGCGAACAAATGGTTTTGGGGTGTTACACCATAGTCCTCTCGACGGACAACCCTTCAGATATCTAAGGATACGCTTGACCGCTGTCAGATAACTTTGTTTTGTCTTCGATTGGAACCGTGCGCATAGGCATGTAGCGAACATTATGTCTGGCCTTGATGCGGTTAGATACATCAGAGATCCGACGATTGCTCTGTATGTAAATGGGTCAGTCAGCTCCCCCTTAACGTCAACACCAATCCCGTGATTACGTTGTATCGGGGTGTCCATCGGCTTAGAATCCTCCATCTGGAACCGGCTCAAGACTTCGGATACGTATTTGGTTTGATGAATAAAGATCCCCGTTGGTCTTTGATCCACCTGCAAGCCGACGAAAAACTGCATCTCTCCCATCGCACTCATTTTGAACTTTTCCTGCATAACACGTTCAAATTCTCTGCAAAGAAGTTCATTAGTTGAGCCAAAAATAATATCGTCTACATAAATCTGGACGAGAAGCAAATCATCTCCTGTTTTCTTCGTAAACAGAGTACAGTCGACCAATCCACGTTTGAATCCTTTCGACATGCGTACGTGCTTAGCTCCTCGTACCATTGGCGTGGAGCCTGGTGCAACCCGTACAGTACTTTGTTTAGAACGTAAACCTTATCCCGGTGGATAGGATCTTCAAAGTTCGGTGGTTGACCAACGTAGGCCTTTTCTTTGACCACACCGTAGAGAAACGCACTTTTGACATCCATTTGATATACCTTAAATTTCTTGTACGAGGTGAACGCTAGAAACATTCGGATAGCTTCTATGCGCGCCACAGGTGCATATATCTCATTGTAGTCAATTCCTTCAACTTGATGAAAGCCTTGCACTACCAATCTGGCTTTGTTCCTCACGATCACGCCTCTATCATCTTTCTTACACTTAAATACCCACTTGGTACCAATCTTCTTCCTTCCTGGAGGTAAATCTGTAAGTGTCCAGACGCCCAACTTCTGAAATTGCAACAACTCCTCTTGCATCGCCTCGTCCCAGGCATCATCTAAAAGAGCTTCTTTGTATGTCCGCGGCTCAACCTGTGAAACATAACATACAAACGACCAATCATTCTGATAACCAGATTTTTGTATTTTTGCATATAAAGCTAAAGCACCAAAACTTTCTGGTGAATTGACACTTCGTAGCTGTCCTCTCGTCATAACACTTCTACCAGGGTCACCAATAAATTGCTCTAGCGGGTGAATACGATGAATCCGAGATTCCGGATGTTCAGGTACAATAACTCCCGTCTAAGTTGTGACGACCCGGAAAATTTTTCTTCTTATTTGCTTTCTCTCTCTTCGACTTCGGGAAATTTTCGGGACGAAAATTCTTTCAACAGGGGGATGATGTGACACCCGGCACTTTCTGGTAACTAACTTTTGAAAACTTAGTAAGTCTACCTTAGCGAGTCGCGCATACGTTACACAAAACAAGGTCGGTCGAGTCGAGTCGCACGTCACTAGGGTTTTAACATACGCAAGTCTCGAGTCCCGGGAATTGGTGAACGAGTGTGAACGTGTTTGTTTCCATGTATTATGTGTTTATAATCATTATGTGACTTGTCGGTATGTGAAAATGTGTTAACATATGTTAAAACGGAGTTTAACGCGCCAAATACACCACACCAGACCCTGTAGGCGATTAGCATGGCTAATTGCCTTCAAGGTGGCTATTAGCCACTCCCTTTAGGCGATTAGCTTTGTCTATAGGCGATTATGGGGGCTAATCGCCTATAGTGAAGGCGATTAGCAGCCCTAATCGCCTGATAAAGCTGCATAATCGCCTATAACGTGCCTGACGACTAGAAACGCCTATAAATACCACCCTTGACCTCCAAAACATCATTTACACAACCCTAGCCGTCCCATAACATATCTCAACCCACAAACACCCTCTGGAACCCATTTTTACATCAAAACAACCATTTCCATGCTTATTCCATCATCTCCTCTTAATACAAGGTGTGTTCTTCAAACCCAAACCTTTAAATGATTATATTTTACTCCCTAAATGTCCAGACCTGACTTATAAATGTTTTTGTCTTTGAAAATCCATTTAAAATCGTTTTTAAACAAACCCACACCTTTACATGTGTTATATGTGTTATATGTGATTAAAGATAGAATTTTTAGGATTGAATCATGGTTGTTTTTGTGTTATTATGATGTTTATGGCTGTTACAAGTTAGTATGATGATGTCCTAGGAGTTTGAATGGTTTTGGTTGTGTATTGTTGATACTTGATGTTTTGACCCATTTGAAGGATTTTGGATGATTAAGGATGATATGAGGTGTGTTGTTGATTGTTTGATGTTAGGGTTTGCTCTAGGATGATGTTAGAACAGTAGGATGCTTTCGGACAACGTGGTTATGTGATTAAATCTGGATATTTGCTATTTAGGGCAAGTTCTTGCATGTTGATGTGATGTTTTCATGTTAAGTTGCTATTTTGGGAAAACGCTCGCATTCGGGACTGTTAGAATGATGAAAACTTAGGGGTTTTGCTTGAAATATGTTTTTTAATGTGTTAGGATGATTATTGGGTGTTCTTACACGTTTCGGATCTGATTTGGAAGGTTAAACGCGCGAAAAACCATATCTGCTGCACTATAGGCGATTAGGGGCCTAATCGCCTGGATTGAAGCCCTACTCGTGTGTACATAGGCGATTAGGGTCATAATTGCCTTCATTTCATGCAATTGTGATCCAAATTGCCTTCATTTCATGCAATTGTGACCTTAATCACTAGTTAAGCCCTGAATTGCATACCTTATGACCATAATCGCCTATAATGCATGTGATTAGCCCTAATCACCTATCATAAGGGGCGATTAGCCCTTGTAATTGCCTGTTGACCATCCCTAATCACGTGTTGACTTTCCTAATTGCATAATAAGTTCCTAATCGCGTGTAATGCTGTTATAAGTGTATTTTAACATCCCGAAACCCGATTTGACACTTAGGAACATGATAGGAACCCCGTGACATGCTTAGTAACATAGTAACACGTGTTCAGACTTGTTCGTACGTTATTTGACCTATGTGTTAGAATCATTGAACTTTAACGCATGATAAGTGCTGAGTTGCATGTTTTGTGTATGTTTGTGTATGAGATGAACACGTGGAATGTCGGGTCACCAATGGGATGTCGAGTCTTGTCTTACGTAGTCTGGTTGTCGGTCAAACACGTTTTTCAAGCACATCATGGTCATGGACTGGACTTAGGGACTAATGAACCCGGCGGGTTATTAGTCTAACTTAACACATATCTTATGATAGGTCGCCACTATTTGGGGCAATCATATCTTACAGACGGTTTACTCATATCACACATACGGTTTACTCTTAAATGGAATACACAACCTAAGGTGAGTTCATGACCCCACATTTTACGGTTTATGTTTTCGGGGGAGAAACATGCTTAAAACTCTTTTATGACTTATGACTTATTTAACTCTTATTGCTCATGACTCTTTATCACGTTATACTATGGCTTACTCATCGTACTATACGGTTCATCAAAAAGTCCCTTAGAAACCACTAACATGGGCGTATGGCGGGGAAATATGGATAGCGCTATTGGGAACTGACAAGCCCCACTCGACGGTAGGACCGGGCGGGTGCATATTGTCTCTAATAAAACAAGGTCTACCGGTGATGACGGTAGCCCATAGGAAACTAAGGGTCAGTAAACGGCATAGTCAGAAATGGTTTCACCCGTATGAGTATCTTATTCTGCGCCTAGCTAGCGTTCTTACAAGCATACTAGTAATTGTGATGGTAACGGTTTTCGAAGGATTACTCTAAACGTTTAAATAAAACCTGTGAACTCACCAGCATTATATGTTGACTCTTTTAGCATGTTTTCTCAGGTCGCTAAGGTAGCAGCTGTCAGATAGGCGCACGGAGTCGCACTGGGGTCGTCTTGCGTCTAGGGTCTCATGGCATGTTTTGGAAATGTTAAACTTTGGAACTTATGTTTTTATTTTCTGCATGACTTTTGTAAACTTTTAATGCTTCCGCACTGTTAAATGTTGAATTTTAAATCTTATGCATGGTTTTTATTACGTATGTTTTACATTTAGACGTCGTTTATTGTGACTGTTGACTTGGATCCTGGTATGTCACACGCCTCGCGGTAGAACTCCGCAGGTGGATATTTGAGGGTGTGACATAAGTAGTCAAGTTCTCTACTGCATCCAGATCATGACCCGTGTTGGACGATGAAGCAACATCTAGAATTAGGTTCACTGGCGGTGCCTCTGTTGCATGATCAAGAATAGCTTCATCAAAATCTCCATCATCTTCCGATTCTAAAGTATCAAGTGTAGTTGAAGCCTCTTGAAACACTTCTTCCTCTGGTACAGGAGCATTGGTATCATTAGAAGTTGTTGGAGGAGTTACGGTGATCGGACGCACCAATGGTGAAGTCGCTGCGTTTTCACACTCGTAAAGTAATCGTAACAGCCTCTTCAACCAAGCTATCTAGATTGAATGATTCAAAGAAATCTTTGTAATCAAACATCCAATCGGGACCATTTCCTTACGCATTTTGAGTATACCGTTGAACTTCAACATTTGCCCAATCCTCCACCTGTCGAGTTCTTTTGTTGAATACCCGTTTAAGCAGGGTTGCATATCTAACAAAGTATCCCTCTTCAGCTTTCGGACTAAACTTTTTGCCCGGATTCAACATAGTACACGGAGCCCCAAAAGGTTCTAGATACTCCAAGTTCGGCTTTCGTCGGTTCAACAGTTCATAAGATGTTTTGCTAAACTTCTTTACTGTTAAGACCCAATTTAGTTTATAATTTGCTGCATAAATCGCCTCGTTCCAGAACATTACTGGAAGATTCGAGTCTGCGAGCATTGTTCTTGCCGTTTCTATGAGAGTCCTGTTTTTCCGTTCAGCGACACCATTCTGTTGAGGGGTATACGGAGCAGAATATTCATGATGAATTCCTTTGTTTTCACAAAGATCATCCATTTGTGCATTTTTTAACTCCGTCCCATTGTCACTCCAAATTCTCTTGATCTTAAGACCATAGACATTTTACAATCGAGTGAACATAACTTTTAGATTGTTAAATGTGTCACTTTTATGATGCAAACACATTACCCATGAGAATCTTGAATTGTCGTCAGTAACAACTAAACAATAAAGGTCTCCAAGATGACTTTTACGTTTGACCGGTCCGAATAGGTCCATGTGCAACCGCTCAAGTGGCATCTCAACAGAGTTTACTTTCTTCACCTTACAGCTTACACACTTGTCGTTCAAATGGAAATGTTTAACATTTACGCCTTTGACAAGCCCATTTTTCACCAAGTGATTCATTTTCCTCAAGTGAATATGTCCCATTCTTCTATGCCACATGATTGATTCTTTCTCAGTGGCTTTTGATAGAAAACATGTCACTTGTCCCTGGGTCGTCATCGCCTTAGACATATCAAGAATATAGAGATTGTTGACTTGAGGTGCCTTCAACATTACCCACTCTTTTGGAATTTTGAAGCCCGGTTTAAGGATATAGCAAGATTTGTCGTCGAAATACACAGAGAATTGTTTGTCGCATATCTGACTAACACTTAACAGATTATAATCGATCTGCTTGACATATGAAATCCTCTCGAAACTCACAATTCCGTTACTCATGCTTCCCTCCATCGTGATGTAACCTACTTTGTTTCCAGCAAATGCAACATAACCTCCATTGATAATTTTCACGTCGAACAGCAAGGCTAAATCACCTGTCATGTGGCCTGAAGCTCCACTATCAACAATCCAAAGACTGCTAATAGGGCCAGCTGAAGCTCCCTGCACACATCAAGTAAACAAGTTAGTTCTTTCGGGGGACCCAAGCCTGTGTGGTCTTGGGTCTTTGAATATCACCCTTCAAAGATTCATTAACATCAACAATTGGTTTTGAATCAATCTTTTTCAGATCATTCAAAACTTTCTCAACCTTTTCATTTGATTTTGAAGTAGAGGCTCCCGAAGACCCATTAGGTGTCCAAGACTGTTCCGAACGTTTCAGAATTCGAATATGAGACTTTGGAGTCTCAGTCGATTTCTTAGTATCGTTCACAAATGAAACTTTCTTGACTACCTTCTCGGATTTAACCGATTTAGGTCCAACATTTGATTTGATAACAGGTTTTGGTGGAACCTTTTGTCTATCAACTGTTGTGTACACCATTGGTCTCTTCAAAGGTTTTTCCATGGCTATCCAGTTGCGATGATCATAATTGTATTGACGATTATCCCTCTTTTGATATTAATTGTTTTGATTATAAAATGGTGCTGGTTGAGGAACAAATCGTCTTTGTGGATAATGATGATTGTCGACCGGCTTTCTCATGGATTGCCTTACTTCAACTTCGTGCCTTTTGTGCCTCACGTACGGGCAGTGAGCAAGTAAATTCCCTCTTTCCCCGCACTTGAAGCATGCACAGTATTCTTCAAACACGTTCTGAGCATGCGGCTTAGCAAACGTATTGATGGGATATTTATGTAGATGCCGTTTTGCGACTAATGATTAGATACTAACATGTGTTAGGGGCGAAGGAATATCAGAAAGGGCGAAGGAGTATAGAAGTGGGCGAAGGAAGAATTGTCATGGGCGAAGGTGGAACAGGAATGCACAAGAAGACACATTCGACCAGTTCAACTGGGCGAATGTGGAAAACTGCTACATTCGACCACTCACTTTGGGCGAATGTGCAGACACTATATATAGAAATTGGGTTTTTGTAATCTATAACGAGTCATAGAGAGTGTGTGTTTTGTGTGTGTGTTCCTGAGAGGTTTGAGATTGTCTGTTTGAGGTCTAGATTAACTGTTATCAGTCTGTAAAGGTTTATTTGAACAAGTTAATCTATGAAAAGCATTTAAAATGATCTTGATTGTGTTTTGATTGAGTTTATATCAGTTTGTTCTAAGCTAGGGTTTCCGCACCTGGTTTAGCAACTTGTATGATCATATAATCCTGTGTTTTTGTCAAATTCCTTCCTCTACAAAGTGGTATCAGAGCGTAGAGGATCATACAACAACAAATTGATAAACTCAGAGCTGATTTGGACATAATTTTCATCAATTCACATCTGTTTTCAATTAAAAATGGTTTTTGTGTGTTTTTGAAAGATTTAGAGGTGATTTTGTGGTTAAAATTCAAAATTCCAAGTATTAAAGTTGTTCCAAATCATCTCCGAAGCATAACCTGATTAAGATCAATCAAATCCACAAACTTTTGAAAATCAGTGATCAAAATAACCGTTTTTCAAAGTGTAACCGTTTTTCAAAACTGGAATATGGGCGAACCTGGTTATTGTGGGCGAACGTGAGTGTTTTAGGTCGAAGGAGATAGAAATTCTGGGCGAACCTAGAAGTTTTGGGGCGAACCTAGAGGTTTTCACTTGAATTTTTCACATTCGGGCAACTTTTTGTTCCTTCGGTTCATCGGGGGTACGAAGGTGTTTCAGGAACGGACGAACGTAGGAATTTTTGGACGAAGGTAGTATAGTGTCTGTGAGTTTTTACATTCTGGTGAATTTTACCTTCGGGTGAAAGATTTTGGGCGAACCTGCAACAAAAGGGACGAATCTGAAAGTCTTTTGGGCGAACCTAGGATAAGTTTTTGAAAATTTTTCTAAGTGTTGATTTTTCGAAGTGCGTGACTATGTGGCGTTATCAGACTACTCCTACACCAGCAACTACACAACCACAACAGCAGGTGATGGACCCATGGACCGTGGCAGCACAGAAGACGAGCACACAGTCTTCACAGCCGGTTAACTACATGACTCAGAGTGCACCTACAGTACCACAGTCTGACTACTGGGGAGTAGCAGCAGCGGTGGTAAACACTCAAACTACTAATGCTATTTCCACACTGATTAATGATTTGTCTTCAGGTAGCGGGACTCGGCCACCGAAGCTCATGGAGATTCAGGAATACAATCAGTGGCAGAAAAAGTTCAAAATACACTTGGAAGGCATGGGAGTAGAAGGTGCTGAAGCATGGAACATGATAGCTAAAGGATACACACCACCAGTTCTGGAGAACACGGGTGAACCAGTGCCATTGGAGAGCATGGCGGAGGATGAGAAAAAGAAGTTTGCTGTGGAAAAGAAGGCTTTCTCACAACTGACACAAGCCATTACTAATGATCTTTTGCATCAGTTTGGGACGTGCACAACTTCTAAGACTTTGTGGGATATGCTTAAAAGGAAGCATGATGGGAATGAGAAGACTCGAAATTTGAGGATGGAAGAACTTGTTAAGGAGTTTGAGAATTTTTCTTATGTTGGAAATGAAACTTTGAAAGAACTAACTCCTAGATATAATCATTTAATATCTGAATTGTCTAGCTATGGTGTACAGATTCCTATGGCTAAACAGGTGGACAAGTTTGCTGAAGCTTTACCACCAAACTGGGATCAGCATGTGGATGTTCTGAAGGAAAAGGATGCTTTTCAGTATTGGTCTCTTCAAGAGTTCGTTGAGAAGCTGGAAAACAAGGAATTGGAAGAGAAGAGGAAGGCTAGAAGAGCACAGATTCCTCAGAATCCAAACTTATACTTTGGAGGATCTTTAGTTCCAGCAAGCACAAGTTCTGGAGGGCTAGTAACACCACATGTTGCTTGTATATCCAATGCTGTAGAATCACCCATCATTAACTACCATCAACAAACTTCATCTTTATCACAACCACAACCACAAATTCCATATCAATATTCATACATTCCACCATTCTCACCAAAACAACAAGCAGCTTTTTACACTGCTGGTCAAACTCAACCACAACCAATGAACCAACCTAATCAACCAACTGTGGTTTTGGAGACTTCCAATCTTGGAAATGTGACAGTTGAAGTTGCTCAGCAACACATTGCTTTAGTCTCTGCAATGGTTTCTTCCTATAATGGATTAGTTGCTAGTCAAATTGGTAATAACAACTTGACTAATGAAGACTACGCACAGATTGATAAGGAGGAAATGGAACTCATTGACATTCAATGGGCCTTTGCGAGCATTATGCGAAGAGCAACAGAGTTTATTGAGAAAACAGGTAGAACCGACTTGGGAACTTCTCCTAACACAACCTACGGGTTCAATAAGGAGAAAGTGACTTGTTTTAATTGTGGGGGTAAAGGTCACTTTAAACGTGAATGCACACAACCACCGAAACAAGGCAACAGGAATCCATTTAATGCTACCTATCAGAACCGTCAACAACAAAACCAAAACCAAGTTTCTTCCCAAAACAACAACAACAACTACCAAAATCGTCAAACCAACTTTAACAACAACCAAAATAGACAACCAACCACACCAAACCAGACACAAAACCAAACACCAAACAATACTAACCGAACAGTCATACCAATCACTACACCAGCCGAACCACAGAATACCAATCAAGCATTGGTTACTCAACAAGATGAGAGGTTTGACTGGTCAAGTATTCAGATAGGTGTTGAGGAGATAACCACTGGGGGAAATGTGGCGTGTGTTGCCTATCAGGTTGATCTTGAAGATTCAGTGACGGTGGAGGAGAAGGTTGAAACTGAAGTTGATAGTGATGATTCTGAGGCTGAGATGGATGGTGATGTTGAACCTGTTAAGGTTGATTCTGAGATTAATGTTGAGGTTGAAAATGAAGAGACTAATTCAGGAGTGGTGATTGATACTGTTTCTGACATTCCTGAGGAGTGTGAATCGGTTTATTCTGATTCAGATAGTGACTCGGATACGGAAGCTAGTGTTAATTCTCTGGATGAAGATATTGATCAGCTACTTGCAGAAGCAGATTTTCTGATGACTAGGAAGTCATGCATTGCAGATGATGCTTTCACAAAGATTGATTACTCCAGATTCTTTGCAGGAAAGGAAGCTCATTTCGCATTGATGGCCATGACTGACCCACCAAAACCTGTAAGTTCTGCTTGTAGTACTGACAATACTAGTGAAAAATATTGTGGTGCTTGTGATAGATTGACTGAGGAGGTTAAACAACTCCGTATTCAACGTGATAGTGCTATCATGAACAGTCAATCTACTCGCAAAGAGTTGAATGTTTTTAACAAAGTATTAGATGGCTACAAAAAGGACATTTCTGACTTGAAAAACACTTTGTCATTAAAACAACTGGCAATTAACAACTATATCAATGAAATTGAAAATACCAAGTTAGAAATGGCTGCCATCAAATGCTTTGCTGAAAAAGTAAACAAAAAGTTGGAAAGTTATAAGAATGTGGCTTATGTGGTAGACCACATCATTGATGATAAAACCACCAATTATCGGGCTGTACCATCTCCGGTTCTTTTTGAAAACCATAATTGTCACTCAGTGACACCGGAGAGTTCGGTAAAATCTGATTCAGCATCGGAAAATGAATCTAACACTTCAAGTGTTGGTGATCCAAATTCCGATGTTAGACCGATACTGGGAATCAATGATGAGGGTGTTACTGCTGAAAGTGTTGACTCAGACTCAGAGAGTGATGATACTGGTTGTAACCAAACTGTTAATGCATGTGAAATTCCAAAAGAAAATCACATCATTAGAAATGAACCAGTTTCATCATCTCAAATTGTTCCAATGAGAAACATTCATCATGTGAATAAGTCTGAAAAGAATGTTGTGAAGAAAGATCTTAATGTGGTTAAGAAAGATCTTGAGAGGAATGAGAAAAACGAACAATGTGACAAACCTGTCAAGGTGTTTTATCGGATGGAAGGATCCGATAAGATCATCTCTGACGAGGACTTTCCAATTAAAAATGCCAACTATGCTAAAATTGAAAAGATTTGGCAAGAAAGTACTATTTGGTTCCCTAAACATGAGAGAACAAATGAAATTCCACCAGCTTTGTTGAAAAAGTTGTATTTGGATGTTCCTCAAGAACCAAAGGTCCATGTCACAGAGTTTGTTAAACCCAAAAACAGAGCTAATGGTTTTAATGAGCCAACTTACTCTAAAGGGCCACTCCCTGAGAGTTTAAGGAAGCAACAGTATAATGATCAATATCCCGTTAGATCATTTGCTCAACCAAATGCTCCAAATGTTTTTGAAGAGTACCGTGCGTGCTTTAAATGTGGGGAACGCGGGCATTTACTTGCTCAGTGCCCATATGTAAGGCACAAGAGGCACGAAGTTGAAGTGAGGAATTCTATGCGAAAGCCGATTGATCATTATGTGCCACCTCATAGGAGAGTTGTTCCTCAACAACAACAACCGTTTTATTATCAAAACAATTTTCAAATGAGGAACACTCGTCCAATGCACTATGATGGAAGGAATCGGATTGCCATGGAACACTCGTGGAGAAAGCCTGTGGTGAACTCAACAGTTGATAGGCAAAAGGTTTCACCAAAACCGATTGTCAAATCAAATGTTGGACCTAAGTCTGTTAAATCAGATAAGGTTACCAAGAAAGTTACATTTGCTAACAATGTTCAAAAACCGACTGAGAATCCAAAGTCTCAGATCCGTATCCTGAAAAGGACTGAACAATCTTGGACACCCAATGGTACTCCAGGAGCCTCATCTTCAAAAGTTAATGAGAAAAAGGAAACACTTTTGAGCAATCAGAAAAAGATTGATCAAAATGTTGTTAAAAATGTTTGTGAAAATGTCATTGTGAAACCTGATGTTGAAAGACCCAAGACTCAGGCTTGGGTCCCCCGAAAGCACTAAATGATTTACTTTTTGTGTGCAGGGAGCTTCAGCTGGCCCTATTAGCAGTCTTTGGATTGTTGATAGTGGAGCTTCAGGCCACATGACAGGGGATCTTGCGTTGTTGTTCGATGTGAAGAACATCAATGGAGGGTATGTAGCGTTTGCGGGAAACAAAGGCGGATATATCACGATGGAAGGAAGTGTGAGCAATGGGATAGTGAGTTTCGAGCGGATCTCGTATGTGAAGCAGATAGATTACAATCTGTTGAGTGTCAGTCAAATTTGTGACAAGAAATTTACTGTGCATTTTGATGACAAATCCTGCTATATCTTGAAACCGGGATTTACAATTCCTAAAGAGTGGATAATGTTGAAGGCACCTCGCGTCAACAATCTATACATTATTGATATGTCCAAGGCGATGACATCACAGGGGCAAATAACGTGCTTTTTGTCCAAGGCGACTGAGAAAGAATCGATAATGTGGCACCGAAGGATGGGGCACATTCATCTGAAGAAAATGAATCAACTTGTGAGGAATGGACTTGTCGAGGGAGTAAATGTGAAACATTTCCATTTGAATGACAAGTGTGTGAGTTGTAAAAAGGGGAAGCAGCACAAACAGTCCCACAAAGTGAAAAAGGTTAACTCTGTAGAGATGCCACTAGAGCGATTGCACATGGATCTTTTCGGACCGGTCAAGCGTCATAGTCATCTTGGAGAGCTTTATTGTTTAGTCGTCACTGACGACTACTCAAGATTTTCATGGGTGATGTGTTTGCAGAATAAAAGCGACACTTTTATGAATCTAAAAGTTCTGTTCACTCGATTGGAGAATCTCTACAATGTGAAGATAAAGAGAATTCGGAGTGACAATGGGACGGAGTTCAAAAATGCCAAGATGGATGAACTTTGTGAAAACAAAGGGATACATCATGAATATTCGGCTCCGTATACCCCTCAACAGAACGGTGTTGCTGAACGAAAGAATAGGACTCTAATTGAAGCGGCTAGAACAATGCTTGCTGATTCAAATCTTCCAGTAATGTTCTGGAATGAGGCGATTTATGCAGCAAATTACACACTAAATCGGGTTCTAACAGTGAAGAAGTTTGGAAAAACTTCTTATGAGCTGTTACACCGAAGAAAGCCGAACTTAGAGTATCTAGAACCTTTCGGGGCGCCTTGCACTATGTTGAATCCAAGCGAAAAGTTTAGTCCTAAAGCCGAGGAGGGTTACTTTGTTGGATATGCAACCCCGCTCAAACGGGTATACAACAAGCGAACTCGTCGTGTGGAAGACTGGGCTAACGTGGAAGTTCAACGATATACTCAAAATATTCAAGGCACTGGTCCTGATTGGATGTTTGATTACAAAGAATTCTTTGAATCATTCAACCTAGATAGCTTGGTTGAAGAAGCTGTTATTAGACTACTTTACGAGTGTGAAAATGCAACAACTTCACCGTTGGTGCGTCCGATCACCGTGAACCCCCTACCAGCTTCTAATGATACCAATGCTCCTATACAAGAAGAAGAGATATTTCAAGAGGCTTCAACTTCATTAGACACTTCAGAATCTGAAGATGAACAATTTGAAGAAGCTATTCTTGATCAAGCTGAAGAACAGGAGGCACCACCAGTGAACCCATCTCCAAATTCTGATGTGGCTTCATCATCAAATACGGGTCATGATCTGGATGCTGTAGAGAACTTGACTATTCAGACGGGAGTGCAAGTACCTGATTATCCGGAATCTCGGATTCACCGTATTCACCCGCTGGAGCAAGTTATCGGTGATCCTGGAAGTAGTGTTATGACCAGAGGGCAGCTTAAAAGCGTTAATTCGCCAGAGAGTTTTGGTGCTTTAGCTTTATATGCCAAAATTCAACAATCTGGTAGTCAAAATGATTGGTCGTTTGCGTGTTATGTGTCGCAGGTAGAGCCAAGGACATACAAGGACGCTTTGAAGGATGATGCCTGGGTGGAAGCTATGCAGGAGGAGTTATTACAATTTCAGAAATTAGGAGTGTGGACGCTCACGGATTTGCCGCCGGATAGAAAGAAGATTGGCACCAAATGGGTGTTTAAGTGTAAGAAGGATGATCGTGGGGTAATTGTTCGGAACAAAGCCAGATTGGTCGTGCAGGGTTTCCATCAAATCGAGGGGATTGATTATAATGAAATCTATGCACCGGTAGCACGAATCGAAGCTATTCGGATGTTCCTCGCGTTTGCTTCTTATAAGAAATTCAAAGTTTACCAGATGGACGTGAAAAGCGCATTTCTGTACGGGAAAGTCAAGGAAGAGGTGTATGTCGGGCAGCCACCAGGCTTTGAGGACCCAATCCACCGGGATAAGGTCTATGTGTTGAACAAAGCTCTTTATGGCTTGCACCAGGCTCCGAGGCAGTGGTACGAGGAGCTGAGTACATACCTCATCACCAAAGGATTTAAGCGCGGCCTCGTCGATTGTACCCTCTTTACGAAAAAGACGGGAGATGACTTGCTTCTAGTACAGATATACGTTGATGATATAATATTTGGTTCAACTAACGAGCTTTTATGCAGGGAGTTCGAAACTGTCATGCAGGAAAAGTTCGAAATGAGCGCAATGGGGGAGATGCAGTTTTTCCTAGGCTTGCAGGTGGACCAAAGACCCGACGGGATCTTCATTCACCAGACGAAATACGTCTCCGACATCTTGAGCCGGTTCCAGATGGAGGACTCAAAGCCGATGGATACCCCAATTCAACCCAATCACGGGATTGGAGTGGACGCTAAGGGGGAGCTGACGGATCCTTTTACATACAGAGCAATCATCGGATCTCTGATGTATTTGACGGCGTCTCGACCAGATATTATGTATGCGACGTGTCTCTGTGCCCGTTATCAATCGAAGCCGAAACAAAGTCATCTGACGGCGGTCAAGCGTATCCTTAGATATCTGAAGGGTTGTCCTTCAAAAGGACTTTGGTACCCTAATGATGATAATTTTGATTTCATATCTTTTAGTGATGCAGATTGGGGCGGCTGTGACAAAGATAGCAAATCTACTACAGCTGGTTGCCAGTTTTTCGGGAGCAGGTTAATCACCTGGCAATGCAAGAAACAGACTTCCGTAGCACAATCTACCTGTGAAGCCGAGTACATTGCAGCCTCGAGTTGCTGTTCTCAAGTACTCTGGATTCAACAACAAATGGTGGATTACGGTTTGCAGTTTCTAAAAACTCCTATTTACTGTGACAACGAAGCCGCAATTGCATTAACTAAAAATTCGGAAAATCATTCTAAAGCGAAACACATCCGGATCAAATATCATTTTATCCGTGATTGTTACGCTAAGGAATTGATCGATATGATCAAAATACACACTGACTACCAACGTGCAGATCTGTTTACTAAAGCCTTTGACCGTTCACGCTTTGAATATCTTTTAAAAGTAAACAATATAAAGGAAAAACAGGACTAATCAGCACCTCGGTTTATCGTTTTTTTAGTTTTTAGTTTTTATATTTTGCTAATTGGGAATTTCTCTTTGCTAATTGGGAATTTCTCTTTACTTTTATAATCCTCAAAGAAGTTGATGCTTTCGAGGGGATTGTTTAATCCTCAAAGAAGTTGATGCTTTCGAGTGGATTGTTTCTTTTAAATTTTGTTTTTATTTTGTTTTTCAGAAAAATGAAAATACCAAAAATATGTCTTTATTTTAGGGGGAGCCATTTTATCAGAAAAGCCAAAAAACATTATAAAATTCAAAAAGACCTAAAAATTAGAAAATCAAAAATGATTTCCTGGTAAAACAGAGGAAATGATAGTACATCAGTGGGAATCTGATACAGGCTAAAGAATTGTATAGTTTATGAGGCGTGTGTTGATTACGTGTGATATGCTGATAGGCTTCGTAGACTAAATATTGCGTGCATTAGTGATACAAACATAACAAACTACGCGTTCGTGGCTGAACACCTCATGGGCATATGGTCTTAGTACCGTAATTTCGTTTGATAGGATTGCCAAAATCTGAGGTTTCGGGTCGTTATGTTATGGTTATCCGGGATATTCTGATAAACTTTTGTCGTATTGATTTACGGACCTAGTTTTATCAGAATATTTGCTAAAAGAGCTTAATTGCCAAAACCGGAAGTTACCGAATTGAGGAACTTTATGTTTTAATTGATCAAAGATCATTATTACATCGTATTGATCATCTGATGCAAATCAGTGATTAATATCAGCCTCAACCTAGTGTATACGCACATGTTACTCTGCTGCATTCATTTGCTGACCTGTACACCTCTGTGCTATATACTTTGTAACTTTTACGGATAACTCTGGCATAATCACGCGTTACGACGAAGCTTTGTGCAATTACTTGATACGGGAGTATGTCGTGTGTGTGGGCACCACATCGTGTTAGTCTAATACACTTAACTCGTATCATTTTAAAGCATTGCGTAATTGTCTGCATGTGAGCTTACGTGGATCACAATATCAGCAATTGCCGTATCACATACTGTTTCTAATGATAATATTAAACAAAAAGATCAACGCTGTGATCAGATTTCTCAGAAAACTGATATGATCCTCTGACCGGATTTCACAAAATGTTTACTGTTTTCATCTACTTTGATGCATTTTATTATGTTGCAATTTTACTTTTAATGTCAAAAAGATACAAAATCCAAAAAGATTTTAGGTGTGTTTTGATAAAATTTCAGAAAATCCAAAGTTTTTGCATTTCTGCTTTATTTTTGATAACCGGGGATGCTTGATAGTCAATTTCTGAGATTTGACAACACCATCTGGGCTTTGTATCATACTAAAAGTGAAAATTTGTGTTTTGGAAGCTTAACGGATTGAAAAATGTTGAACGGGATTCGAATTTGTAATTTGGCAAAATTTTTCAAAATTTCCATTTTACATTCGCCCTTAATTGTGGACGAATGTGGAAATTTTTTACCTTCGGGTTGTTTTATTCTGGACGAATGTGGCTTTTATCATAAATTTCACTTTCGGGTAGAACATGTTTACCTTCGTGCCTTTCATTAGGGGCGAACGTGGACATATTGTTCATTCGTCCAAATAGAACGGACGAAGGTAGAACCCTATAAATAAGCCATAACAGGTTCGACCAAACAGTTCCATTTTTTCAAAATTTCATTCGATCACAAGACCTTGTTGATTTTGTTCCCTCTGCTTGTGCGTTTTAATCCCTGCTTCTTACTGATCGTTTTCATATAAAAATTACAGGTAATGGACCCAGATTCAAGCCGGAATCGTTTGATTTTACACCGGACCTAGGGTTTTAGTTTTTGTGATGATTGACTGGTTTTTGATGCTTATTTTTGATATACATTCATCCCACATCAGTTTTAGGGGGAGAATGTGTATGGAATTAGGATATTAACACGTTTTAATCACTGATTGATCATTAAAATGATAAGAACCCTAATTACGTTTAAAAACTGATGAAGAATGAATGTTAGGGTAAATTGATGATAGACGAAGTTTAATCGGTCATTTTAGGGTAGATTCCAATCAAAATCAGGGGTTAAAAACACGTTTGATAAAATTTTAAATTTTGGGTCAAGAACAGGTTCCACCTTCGGGTCATCGACCGGACGAAGGTGAACTGATTGGACGAAGGAAATCTTTAAACGGACGAATGTATAATTTTCATCAAAATCCATTTACATTCGACCGTAAATCTACACCTTCGGCCATTTTTATTTACATTCGACCACGTTGAAATGGGCGAATGTGAAATTTGAAAAACCTAAAAATTTGAATTTTTGACGATTTTGTATTTTGACGTTTTATTTTGATTTCTCATTTCAGATGGCTGAAGAACAATCAACTGCTGATATTCCTGTGGAGACTGCAGTTACTGATCCTATCCCAGAGACAGTACAAGAAGAAGGATCATCAAGCGGTAGCAAATGGCCGTTTGAGAAGACCCACAACTGTTGTGCATATCTTGGTGATGTTGAGAAGAATGTAGAATTCACAGAGATCATTAAGTTCTTGAAGAGATGTAGAGTGGTTTATGCATTGGCAACACCAACTATTATCTACAAGGATATAGTTGAGGACTTTTATAACAATGCCAAGTATGATTACTTTGATAATCAGACGATCATTAAAAGCAAGATTCAGGGAATGGAGATGTTTATAACTGAAGCTGATATCAGAGAAGCTCTCCAGATCCAGTTTGAAACAAGTGAGGATCCAAGAGAACTTTCCTGGACTGAGCAGAAGGCATGTTTTCTGAGAATGAAATACAAAGGACCGATTACTGATGGTTCTATGTATAAAAGCAAGCTGAGCGTGCAGTTCAAGTATTTTGCTCATGTCATTTTAATAGTATTTGGATGTGTTAGTGGGGGATATGACGTGATGAGAAAGAGTTTAAGCTCGTTAATGGTTGCATTGACTCTAAATAAACCATTTAACGTTGCTGGGATGATCCTAGATCACATGTTAGAGATGTTGAAGGGTTTGAAGAAGAAGTACTTTATGCTTTATCCTAGATTTCTGATGATGATCTTCGATCACAAGTATCCAAACTTGAAGAAGGATCCAACACAGATACTTAATATGGATCATATGAATGTGAGAACCTTAGCAAGAATGAAGGGTTATAAAGGTATACCTGAAAATGAAAGACCACCTTACAGAAGGTTATTTGGAGCCTTGGCTAGAGAGGATTACAATGATCCAGGGAAGAACACAGCAAGGCATCCAGACAGTGATAGTGACAATGATGATCCACTTGTGTATGCTGATGCAAGCACGAAAAGGAAGAGGCAAGTTGTCAATCCTGGAGCCAAAGGGAAGGGCAAGGGAAAGACAGATCAGGGAACTTCAAAACAACAAACAGTGAGGAAGAAGACTACTGCTAAGAAGGGTACAAGTTTGGTAGATGAGGAGTCTGTTGATTCTGAGGAGACAGAAACTGAGGAACAATGGGATTCGGATGCTGAGAATGTCCAGACTACCAAACAAAAGGCCACTTTGGTTGGTGAGTCTGAATCACTGAATAGATCAATAGAAGAAGCTAATAAGGGTAAGCAATCTATTGATGCTGTAGATGAAGTTTTGACTGTTAATCTTGATGAATTGAATGAGGGTGAAACAGTTGTTGTGAATTTGCCCAAGCCCAAACACAAGTCTATGGCTAAGAAGACAAGCACTAAGCAACTCAGAGAGAAGGAGTTGAACTTGTTGTTGAAAGGAAAGAGATTACCTGATGCTGGAACATCATCTAAACAATCTTCACCAGCAGCTAAGAAGCAAAAGACTGTGGAGGCAACAACATTACCAGTGGATAAGTTCAACATTGCACTGGATAATGTTCTTGATATGTTTACTAAGCCTCAGAAGGGAAAAGAAAGTGAGATTGAGCCATCTAAGTCTAAGTCCAAGTCTAAAAGGATCACTGTGGATGATGAAGTGATGAAGCAGATGAATAAAAGAATGGACGATATGATGAAGATGCTTGTGGCTCAACAATCTGAGATTGCCAAGTTTAAGATGAATGAGGAGAAAATGCTTCAAATTGTTGTTGCTTCTAAATCTAATCAAGATGAAATAGATGAGAAGGTAAAGAAGCTTGAAGCAAAGAATCAGAAGCTTGAAGGTAAAGTTCTGAGAAATAAGAACAGATACAAGGCAATTAAGGAAGATAACAAAGAGCTGAAGGCTGAAAACAAACGCCTTAGTGATCTGATTGATGACTTGTACAACATAGCACCCAAGCTGAAGGAGGGTGAGGAAGATGCAGAGAAAGAGGTTGAACAAGTAGATTTTGAACCATCTGAATCTGATAAAGAGGAGGATGAGGATGATGAGAATGAAGAATCGGATAAAAGTGATGATGAAGATGATAACAATGATGATGATGATGATGCTGAAGGGTCAGGAAGTCAAAAGGATGATGATAGTAGTAGCAGTGATGACAATGATGGAGGAGATGATACTGCTAAGTTTACATTTGAGAAGAGACCACCTTCTAAGAAGAAGAAAGACACAGGTGAGTCTAGTTCGAAGAAGAAGGGAGAGAATGTAGATGATGAAACTGTATTCTGGAATGAAAAGGTGAGGTCGTTATCTGATGATGCAAAACAAGTTTACAAAGACATGTTAGAGAAGAGAGAGTGGACCATTGAGTTCACAGGTCGTTTTGCAGAAATATTCCAAACAGATGATATGCGTTATGAATTGGAATATAACGATCCTGATCTGGAAGAGGGGGAAGTACCTGCTTCTGTGGCAAAGGAGATACTGGATGGTCTTGCACAGAGAGTAGGGAAAACTTTTGAAGAGTTCATTGTTGATGAGTCGATTCCACCTATTCCTGAAAAGGATGTTGGAACTCACTCTGATGATAAAGAAACCCCTGAGTTTGAGGAAGTTGAGATAGAGGATATTACACATGAGGAATATCCACAGTACTTCAGACAAAATGATGAAGACGTGGTGTTTCCTGATTTTACAGAAAGGCATAATACGTCTGCTAAGAAAAAGGCAAGAAAAAGAAGTGCAGAGTTTGTTGAGAAAGTACTTGGAGCTGATTTGCCAGAATCTTCAAGCAAGACTGATGAGTTGAAAGAGTACTTGAAGAAACTAAGATTGATGGATGAAAACCGACCAAAACCCGAAGCTCAAGGAAACTTCTACAGGTTTCATAATGCAAAGTTCAGAGGCAGAGCTCTTGGGTGGACATACTTAGGCAGGCTGAAGTGTTTAGCTGCTAAGTGGGAATCAGGGATCTTGTATTTCTACAGATTCATTGACTTGCTAACTCTACCGTACTGGGCGGTTAGAGATCTATGCAGATTCCCTATGTCGGGTGCTTCAGTGAATAATTCACACGTCGGTTGGTGTGCAGACAAATTGGTTTGGGAGAGTAGGACGAAGTGGAATAGATTCAAACCACAGTATCCTCGGAGGAAAGTTCACAGGGATACTGATCCTCGAACCAAGTTGAAAAGGGTTACCTTGATATATAAGGCACCTGAAGTTATGAGGAAGATACCTTTGATGCCTATGCCTCAACACTTCAGTGCTGATTTCATATTTTGGTATTATGATTGGAGGAAGGCTGAAGCTGTGATAGTGTTGAGAGACGGAAAGGACAAATACAAGCATGTTCATGTATTTGATCCTATGTGGCTAATCAATTGCACCTTCGAAGACATCATCATGTTATTCTATAATCCGATTCATCATGAGCCAAACGATGCAGATCAAGCAAGGAAATACACACAAGTTGTGGGTGTTTGCTTTGCTTATGATATCAATGCTGGTAGTAATCTGGAAGGGAAGCTTGGCAAGAAGGTTAAGATGGCGAATGTGTCAAAGCCGGTAAAGAGAAAGTTAGAGCCGGAAATGACGAAAGAACAGAAGAGTATTCTGAGAATCAAGCTGTTGAATAAAGCCATGGATGAAGATAGGAAAAGATCTAATCAATAGTCGAGGGGGAGTTTGTAGATGCCGTTTTGCGACTAATGATTAGATACTAACATGTGTTAGGGGCGAAGGAATATCAGAAGGGGCGAAGGAGTATAGAAGTGGGCGAAGGAAGAATTGTCATGGGCGAAGGTGGAACAGGAATGCACAAGAAGACACATTCGACCAGTTCAACTGGGCGAATGTGGAAAACTGCTACATTCGACCACTCACTTTGGGCGAATGTGCAGACACTATATATAGAAATTGGGTTTTTGTAATCTATAACGAGTCATAGAGAGTGTGTGTTTTGTGTGTGTGTTCCTGAGAGGTTTGAGATTGTCTGTTTGAGGTCTAGATTAACTGTTATCAGTCTGTAAAGGTTTATTTGAACAAGTTAATCTATGAAAAGCATTTAAAATGATCTTGATTGTGTTTTGATTGAGTTTATATCAGTTTGTTCTAAGCTAGGGTTTCCGCACCTGGTTTAGCAACTTGTATGATCATATAATCCTGTGTTTTTGTCAAATTCCTTCCTCTACAAAGTGTGGAATTAGGATATTAACACGTTTTAATCACTGATTGATCATTAAAATGATAAGAACCCTAATTACGTTTAAAAACTGATGAAGAATGAATGTTAGGGTAAATTGATGATAGACGAAGTTTAATCGGTCATTTTAGGGTAGATTCCAATCAAAATCAGGGGTTAAAAACACGTTTGATAAAATTTTAAATTTTGGGTCAAGAACAGGTTCCACCTTCGGGTCATCGACCGGACGAAGGTGAACTGATTGGACGAAGGAAATCTTTAAACGGACGAATGTATAATTTTCATCAAAATCCATTTACATTCGACCGTAAATCTACACCTTCGGCCATTTTTATTTACATTCGACCACGTTGAAATGGGCGAATGTGAAATTTGAAAAACCTAAAAATTTGAATTTTTGACGATTTTGTATTTTGACGTTTTATTTTGATTTCTCATTTCAGATGGCTGAAGAACAATCAACTGCTGATATTCCTGTGGAGACTGCAGTTACTGATCCTATCCCAGAGACAGTACAAGAAGAAGGATCATCAAGCGGTAGCAAATGGCCGTTTGAGAAGACCCACAACTGTTGTGCATATCTTGGTGATGTTGAGAAGAATGTAGAATTCACAGAGATCATTAAGTTCTTGAAGAGATGTAGAGTGGTTTATGCATTGGCAACACCAACTATTATCTACAAGGATATAGTTGAGGACTTTTATAACAATGCCAAGTATGATTACTTTGATAATCAGACGATCATTAAAAGCAAGATTCAGGGAATGGAGATGTTTATAACTGAAGCTGATATCAGAGAAGCTCTCCAGATCCAGTTTGAAACAAGTGAGGATCCAAGAGAACTTTCCTGGACTGAGCAGAAGGCATGTTTTCTGAGAATGAAATACAAAGGACCGATTACTGATGGTTCTATGTATAAAAGCAAGCTGAGCGTGCAGTTCAAGTATTTTGCTCATGTCATTTTAATAGTATTTGGATGTGTTAGTGGGGGATATGACGTGATGAGAAAGAGTTTAAGCTCGTTAATGGTTGCATTGACTCTAAATAAACCATTTAACGTTGCTGGGATGATCCTAGATCACATGTTAGAGATGTTGAAGGGTTTGAAGAAGAAGTACTTTATGCTTTATCCTAGATTTCTGATGATGATCTTCGATCACAAGTATCCAAACTTGAAGAAGGATCCAACACAGATACTTAATATGGATCATATGAATGTGAGAACCTTAGCAAGAATGAAGGGTTATAAAGGTATACCTGAAAATGAAAGACCACCTTACAGAAGGTTATTTGGAGCCTTGGCTAGAGAGGATTACAATGATCCAGGGAAGAACACAGCAAGGCATCCAGACAGTGATAGTGACAATGATGATCCACTTGTGTATGCTGATGCAAGCACGAAAAGGAAGAGGCAAGTTGTCAATCCTGGAGCCAAAGGGAAGGGCAAGGGAAAGACAGATCAGGGAACTTCAAAACAACAAACAGTGAGGAAGAAGACTACTGCTAAGAAGGGTACAAGTTTGGTAGATGAGGAGTCTGTTGATTCTGAGGAGACAGAAACTGAGGAACAATGGGATTCGGATGCTGAGAATGTCCAGACTACCAAACAAAAGGCCACTTTGGTTGGTGAGTCTGAATCACTGAATAGATCAATAGAAGAAGCTAATAAGGGTAAGCAATCTATTGATGCTGTAGATGAAGTTTTGACTGTTAATCTTGATGAATTGAATGAGGGTGAAACAGTTGTTGTGAATTTGCCCAAGCCCAAACACAAGTCTATGGCTAAGAAGACAAGCACTAAGCAACTCAGAGAGAAGGAGTTGAACTTGTTGTTGAAAGGAAAGAGATTACCTGATGCTGGAACATCATCTAAACAATCTTCACCAGCAGCTAAGAAGCAAAAGACTGTGGAGGCAACAACATTACCAGTGGATAAGTTCAACATTGCACTGGATAATGTTCTTGATATGTTTACTAAGCCTCAGAAGGGAAAAGAAAGTGAGATTGAGCCATCTAAGTCTAAGTCCAAGTCTAAAAGGATCACTGTGGATGATGAAGTGATGAAGCAGATGAATAAAAGAATGGACGATATGATGAAGATGCTTGTGGCTCAACAATCTGAGATTGCCAAGTTTAAGATGAATGAGGAGAAAATGCTTCAAATTGTTGTTGCTTCTAAATCTAATCAAGATGAAATAGATGAGAAGGTAAAGAAGCTTGAAGCAAAGAATCAGAAGCTTGAAGGTAAAGTTCTGAGAAATAAGAACAGATACAAGGCAATTAAGGAAGATAACAAAGAGCTGAAGGCTGAAAACAAACGCCTTAGTGATCTGATTGATGACTTGTACAACATAGCACCCAAGCTGAAGGAGGGTGAGGAAGATGCAGAGAAAGAGGTTGAACAAGTAGATTTTGAACCATCTGAATCTGATAAAGAGGAGGATGAGGATGATGAGAATGAAGAATCGGATAAAAGTGATGATGAAGATGATAACAATGATGATGATGATGATGCTGAAGGGTCAGGAAGTCAAAAGGATGATGATAGTAGTAGCAGTGATGACAATGATGGAGGAGATGATACTGCTAAGTTTACATTTGAGAAGAGACCACCTTCTAAGAAGAAGAAAGACACAGGTGAGTCTAGTTCGAAGAAGAAGGGAGAGAATGTAGATGATGAAACTGTATTCTGGAATGAAAAGGTGAGGTCGTTATCTGATGATGCAAAACAAGTTTACAAAGACATGTTAGAGAAGAGAGAGTGGACCATTGAGTTCACAGGTCGTTTTGCAGAAATATTCCAAACAGATGATATGCGTTATGAATTGGAATATAACGATCCTGATCTGGAAGAGGGGGAAGTACCTGCTTCTGTGGCAAAGGAGATACTGGATGGTCTTGCACAGAGAGTAGGGAAAACTTTTGAAGAGTTCATTGTTGATGAGTCGATTCCACCTATTCCTGAAAAGGATGTTGGAACTCACTCTGATGATAAAGAAACCCCTGAGTTTGAGGAAGTTGAGATAGAGGATATTACACATGAGGAATATCCACAGTACTTCAGACAAAATGATGAAGACGTGGTGTTTCCTGATTTTACAGAAAGGCATAATACGTCTGCTAAGAAAAAGGCAAGAAAAAGAAGTGCAGAGTTTGTTGAGAAAGTACTTGGAGCTGATTTGCCAGAATCTTCAAGCAAGACTGATGAGTTGAAAGAGTACTTGAAGAAACTAAGATTGATGGATGAAAACCGACCAAAACCCGAAGCTCAAGGAAACTTCTACAGGTTTCATAATGCAAAGTTCAGAGGCAGAGCTCTTGGGTGGACATACTTAGGCAGGCTGAAGTGTTTAGCTGCTAAGTGGGAATCAGGGATCTTGTATTTCTACAGATTCATTGACTTGCTAACTCTACCGTACTGGGCGGTTAGAGATCTATGCAGATTCCCTATGTCGGGTGCTTCAGTGAATAATTCACACGTCGGTTGGTGTGCAGACAAATTGGTTTGGGAGAGTAGGACGAAGTGGAATAGATTCAAACCACAGTATCCTCGGAGGAAAGTTCACAGGGATACTGATCCTCGAACCAAGTTGAAAAGGGTTACCTTGATATATAAGGCACCTGAAGTTATGAGGAAGATACCTTTGATGCCTATGCCTCAACACTTCAGTGCTGATTTCATATTTTGGTATTATGATTGGAGGAAGGCTGAAGCTGTGATAGTGTTGAGAGACGGAAAGGACAAATACAAGCATGTTCATGTATTTGATCCTATGTGGCTAATCAATTGCACCTTCGAAGACATCATCATGTTATTCTATAATCCGATTCATCATGAGCCAAACGATGCAGATCAAGCAAGGAAATACACACAAGTTGTGGGTGTTTGCTTTGCTTATGATATCAATGCTGGTAGTAATCTGGAAGGGAAGCTTGGCAAGAAGGTTAAGATGGCGAATGTGTCAAAGCCGGTAAAGAGAAAGTTAGAGCCGGAAATGACGAAAGAACAGAAGAGTATTCTGAGAATCAAGCTGTTGAATAAAGCCATGGATGAAGATAGGAAAAGATCTAATCAATAGTCGAGGGGGAGTTTGTAGATGCCGTTTTGCGACTAATGATTAGATACTAACATGTGTTAGGGGCGAAGGAATATCAGAAAGGGCGAAGGAGTATAGAAGTGGGCGAAGGAAGAATTGTCATGGGCGAAGGTGGAACAGGAATGCACAAGAAGACACATTCGACCAGTTCAACTGGGCGAATGTGGAAAACTGCTACATTCGACCACTCACTTTGGGCGAATGTGCAGACACTATATATAGAAATTGGGTTTTTGTAATCTATAACGAGTCATAGAGAGTGTGTGTTTTGTGTGTGTGTTCCTGAGAGGTTTGAGATTGTCTGTTTGAGGTCTAGATTAACTGTTATCAGTCTGTAAAGGTTTATTTGAACAAGTTAATCTATGAAAAGCATTTAAAATGATCTTGATTGTGTTTTGATTGAGTTTATATCAGTTTGTTCTAAGCTAGGGTTTCCGCACCTGGTTTAGCAACTTGTATGATCATATAATCCTGTGTTTTTGTCAAATTCCTTCCTCTACAATTTATCATCAACACATTTGCGCCTTAAACTCTCAGGAGCTGGGCCCCTAGAGTAAGCTGGCTCAAGAAAACCGTTTGCTTTTTGTTTCGGTTTGATGAATTGGGTGACATGAACTTTAGGTTCTTTAGGAACATCCAAATACAATTTCTTTAAAATTTCGGGTGGAATATCATTTGACCTTTCATGCTTAGGAAACCATATGGTACTCTCTTGCTAGATTTTCTCAATTTTAGAGTAGTTAGCAAATTTGATTGGATATTCCTCATCAGAGATAATCTTATCGGATCCTTCCATTCGATAAAATACCTTGACGGGTTTGTCACCCGAATCCATCTTAACCTCTTTCTTTTCGGATTGTTTAACACGATGTGCGTTAGCAATCGGATGAGAATGTTGAGAAGGTGACACTGGTTCATTCGTGATAATGTGATTTTCCTTTGGAATATCACTCACGTTCTCAACTTTCTCACTCTCAGTGTCCGAATCATCGGTTACAGCAGTAACTCCTTCATCATTCAAACCTAAAATCGGTCTTACATCAGAATTTGGATCTCCAATACTAGAAGTATTGGATTCATCTTCCGATGCAGAGTCAGATTTTACTGAGCTCTCCAGTGTCACTTGATGACAATTGTGGTTTTCAAACAGCACCGGAGATGGCACAGACTTATAACTTGTGGTTTGTGATGGTTCATCAATGATGTGGTCAACTACATAAGCAATGTGCTTGTAGCTTTCAAGCTTTTTGTTGACCTTTTCAGCAAAACACTTGATGGTGTCCATTTCTAACTTAGTGTTTTCTAATTCATCAATGTAACTGTTAATTGCCAATTGTTTTGATGAAAGAGTTTTCTTTAAGTCAGAAATGTCCTTTTTGTAACCATCAAGCACTTTGTTGAATGCTATAACTTCCTTGCGAGCAGATTGACAGTTAATCACAGCACTATCACGTTGTACACGGAGTTGCTTATTTTCTTCTGTCAATCTATCACAAGTGCCACAATACTTATCACTAGTAATATCAGTTGAAGATTCAGAACTTACCTGTTTTGGAGGATCTGTCATAGCCATGAGAGCGAAATGAGATTCCTTCCCAGTAAAGAACTTGGAATAGTCAATTCTGGTAAAGGCATCATCCACTATACATGACTTCCTCGTCTTCAGAAAATCAGCTTCAGCCAGTAATTGATCAATGTCATCATCCAAAGAATTCACACTGGCCTCTGAGTCTGATTCACTTTCCGAATCTGAATATATTGACTCACTTTCTTCAGGAATATCCGTGACTGAGTCAATCACAACTCCCGAACTTTTCTCCTTAAACTGAACTTCAACTGTTTCAGTCTCAACATTAATCTCTTCAACTGATTCCTCAACTTCATTCTTAGTTTCTTCAACTTTCTCAACTATTACCGACTCCTCAATGTCAACCTGTTGTGCAACACAAGCTACATTCCCACATGGTCTTATCTCCTCAACACCAAGTTGTATATCAGTCCAGTCAAAACCTTCATCATTCTGAATCACCAAAGCTTGATTTTGATTGTTATTCTGTGATTGCTCATTTGGTGTAGTAATAGGAATGACAGTTCTGTTTGGGTCTGGTTGGGTATATTTGGTTGTCTATTCTGGTTGTTTTGAGAGGCGTTTTGTCGGTTTTGGAAATTGTTTTGGTGTTGATAGTTGTTGTTTTGATAAGAAACTTGGTTTTGAGATTGACGGTTTTGGTAGTTTGAGTTGAATGGGTTTCGGTTGCCTTGTTTAGCAGGCTGTGTACACTCTCTCTTGAAGTGACCTTTTCCACCACAATTGAAACATGTGACTTTGTCTTTGTTAAAGCCATATGTGGTGTTTGGTGTTGTGGCCAAATCCGTTCTCCCAGTCTTCTCTGAAAAACTCGGTTGCTCGCCTCATGATGCTTGCGAAAGCCCACTGTATATCTATAAGCTCCATCTCTTCTTTATCGATTTGAGCATAGTCCTTGTTGGTTAAATTGTTGTTACCAATTTGGCTTGCTACTAAACCGTTATACGAGGCAACCATTGCTGAAACCAAGGCAATGTGTTGTTGAGCAACTTCCACAGTGACGTTATTCATGTTAGATGTCTCCAATACTACCGGTTTCTGATTGATTTGATTCATCTGAGTCATCAACTGTTGTTGTTGAGGTTGTGGTTGGTTTGCAGAATAACATGCAGCTTGTTGCATTGGAGAAAATGGTGAAACGAAAGAATTTGTGTATTGTTGTGGTGGTGGTGTGTATGATGGTGGTGAATAAGATGAGGTTTGAGCTAGATAGTTGATCGGTTGTTTGGGTGGTTCCATGACACTTGAGACACATGCTATATGAGGAGCTACTGTTCCATCAAGACTTGAGTTACCCACAATAGATGATGTACTAGCATGGTACAACTCTGGGTTTTTAGGAATTTGAGATCTTTTTGCTTTCCTCTTCTCCTCAAGTTCTTTGTTTTCCAGCTTCTGGATAAACTCGTTGATGGTCCAGTACTTGTAAGCATCTTTCTCCTTAAGTACCTCGATGTGTTGATCCCAGTAAGGTGGTAAAGCATCAGCAAATTTATCCACCAAATCCGACATAGGAATCTGAATGTCATAACTTGACAATTCAGTTAACAAGTGACAGTATCTGGGAGTCAACTCTTTCAGCATCTCATTCCCAACATAGCTGAAGTTCTCGAATTCTTTCCTTAGCTCTTCCATTCTCAACCTTCTCGTCTTCTCGTTACCATCATGACGATTCTTTAGCACATCGCATAACTGTTTGGAAGTTGTACATGAACCACACTGATGTAGCAGATCATTTGTGATCGCTTTGGTTAGCTGAGAATATGCCTTCTTCTCCACCGCGAATTTCTTCTTCTCGTCATCAGTCAAACTCTCTAGAGGAATTTGTTCACCGGTATTCTCTAATACTGGTGCCACATATCCTTTTGCAATCATCTGCCACGCCTCGGTTCCTTCCAATCTCATTCCTTCAAGATGAATCTTGAATTTCTTCTGCCACTGGTTGTACTCCTACATCTCCATTAGCCTGGGTGGTCTGTTCTCGCTACCTGAAGATAAATCATTGATTAGTGTAGAAATAGCATTAGTAGATTGAGTGTGTACCGCTGCGGCTGCTACTCCCCAATAATCTGCTGCAGGTTGTTGTGAAGATGATGCAACACTCTGAGGCATTGAACTCGTCATTGCTAAGTAGTTAATTGGTTGCGAAGACTGAGTGTTTGATTTCTGAGCAGCTACTGTCCACGGGTCCATGGTCACTTCCTGTTGTTGTGTGGTTCCTGGCCTTGGTGTAGTTGGAAATCCCCACATGTTGTTCGCGAAGTTAGAAATGCAACACACTTGAAAATTTCACCAAAAACCTTCTACTTTTGCCCTGGTCAACTCTACTTTCGCCCCTAAAGATGACCCGAATGTAGAATATATGTGATAATATCCACGTTCGACCAAAAACCTTCACTTTTGTCCCTACTTATTCCACGTTCGTACCCCCGATCACCCGAAAGTGGAAAATCTGACCAGAAAGTGAAAAACCAACACAACAATCCTAGGTTCGACCAAAATAATGCTACTTTCGACCAGAGAATGTCCTTGGTTCGACCTAAAAACCCACATTCGACCTCACGCTCTCTAGGTTCGACCCTCCCATGTTCAAAAAAACGGTTACACTTTGAAAAACGGTTATTTTGATCTGAAATTTTCAAAAGTTAATGGATTTTGATGATCTTTATCAGGTTATGATTCGGAATTGATTTGGAACAACTTTAATTCTTGGAATTGTTGATTTTAACCACGAAAAGTTATCTAAATCCTTCAAATTGTATCAAAAACCATTGTTCAATGAAAACAGAGAAAATTTGATCAAATTAGGGTCCAAATCAATTCAGAGATTATCAATTTGTTGTTGTATGATCTCTATGGCCCTGATACCACTTTGTAAATGAATAATTTTAGCTAAAAACAGGAAATCTGATCATACAAGGCACTATTCCAGGTGCGGAAACCCTAGAACAGAACAAAATGATAATCAACAAATCAAAACACACGAATTACGCTTTTCAAACTCCTTTTCATAGGTTACTTGATCAATATTTGATTACATACGCATGTACAAGTTAATCTAATGATACATTCAAAACCTCAACCTAGAGAGCAAACCTCTGACCTTAACACACACAAATGACCAAGTTCTTACCAACAAAACAAACTATACCTATTTATAGTATCTGCACATTCGCCCATTTCCAGAGTACGAATGTGGAATTCTTCCACATTCGACCGTTCATTCAGTACGAACCAAGACTTGTTCTTCAGCACACTTTACATTCGTCCGTTTCATTCTACCTTCGCCCATAAAACTCTACCTTCGACCTTCTAAATAGTCACCTTCGACTTTCTAAACACTCTAACATATGTTAATGTTTACAATCCGAAGCATTAGTCGCATATAATGCATCTACAGTTATAACAACTGTATTGCAAACTTCTGTTTGACATTTTATACCACTTAATAATACTGATCAGTTGTTTAATAACTGAGAATATTAAAACGACGGAAAGATAAGTCTACAGAAAAATTAAATACAAAATGCAAGACTTATAAAAGAAGAAATACAAATATTTGTAAAAAACTACTTTAGTAACAACTGAATTACAATATGTGACTTTACAAAGTACATAAAAATACAAGGAAACATAAAATAACATAACTAAACAACCAAATCCTAGACAATGATGATTCTTGCCATCACACAAAAATAGGTCTTATGTAAACATCATCGACCAACCTTGTCGTTGTCTGGTGGTTTTCACGTACAAACTGAAACCAATAGCTCATGGGTTCGAGTCTGTTGGCTTACAATCTTCAAACAAAAAAATTAAGTATCATCTAGTTCCAAAATACCTAACGATAGAAAATAGGAACTGGATCTATATATAATAATGAAATGATACTTTCCTTTGATTGGAAGAATCATTGGAAAACGTCAATTCCATAGTGTTTATCAACCAACTGGTTGTAAACTATTTTCCTTTGATTGAAAGAATCTTTCGAAAAACTTGTGCATAAAACTTTGAGGGTAATATCATAATGCATTTTGAATGGACAGATAAAGAGATGTAAACTGAGAATACTGAAAATGAATATTGAAAATTCATCCCCTTTTATAGGCTGAAGTATAGTAAGTATTCGAAATGTTGGGTTTTCAAGTTTATTAGTTGCATTATCAACAACTATTGAATTTTTAACATATATTAAAATTCAACAAAAGTTAATAATGCCCGATGTACAGATGAATGGTTTGTAAAATACAATTTACAATTTCCATAAGACATATTTTATAGCAATAAAAATTGTTAAAAAATCATCATTGTTAAAAATAGTAATAATTGTTTTTATAAACAACTTATTACGTTTTAGATTATTAGTATTACCATTATATGTAGTAATTATTTAAAAGGTCCTAATAATAAAGTTTCATATACAAACCTATTCCAAGTTAAAATGAATAAAATATTTGATAACTTGTGAACAGATGTTGACAAATAACTGTGAATCATTATAATAACCCACTGAAGAATAATATAACCACATTTTTAAAACAAACTTTGTAATGAATATCTAAGGAAATAACTATAAATTTAAATTAAACCAGTCTTTTCAAATTCATAATTAGTAACAGTCGCTGCAGCACGAAAAGTCTTTGATGGCCAGTGCACTAAAAGTTTTTGTTTCTATAACTTTAAAAAAAGAAAATATATTTTATAGAAACTAAAATTCTTCAAAAACATCAACATTTATAAAATATGTGTTAGGATCTGAATTTCATTGTTTTGATTTGTTTAGATAAACAATGAAATAAATGCAGTGTATATATATATATATATATATATATATATATATATATATATGGAAAGTGCAGCGGAATGATAAACTATAAATCAAAACAAGATAATAATTGTTTTTAATCAAAAGCTTTTATTAATTGAAAGATTACAATATTACAAGTACTCCCCCTCAGCCTGATCACTCTATGATTGTTTGTCTAAATGAATGTTTTGAGTGATGAATAGAACTGTACAATCACTATTCTATTTATAGACAAATCTAAACCACTGATGATCTCAGCTGACGTCACCTAAGACAGCGACCTCTAACAGAATAACAACATAAAACATCTGTTAACTATAAACTACTGTTACATTGTAAAATACTGCTAAGGTAAACTGCTGTTGAGGAAAACTCTGATGGTCTTGTATCATCTGTTGGATCCAAAGTGCTGTTGGCTCCAACAGACCTTTAGTCTTCAGTACTTTAATCAGCAGTTGTTCTTCATGAGACCTTTAGTCAGCAGTTGTTTATCCAGCAGTCCTTTGCAGCAGCAGTTGTTTCCAACAGTTATTCAGTGTAGCAGATGTTAGGATCAACAGTCTTTTGGTAGAAGTATCTTGTAAATACTGTTTATTCAAAGGATAAACTGAGTAGAATATTTTGGCTTTCTAATCATCTGTTCTTCTCTAGGTCAGCAGACCCAACAATCTCCCCCTAGAACAGATGATGCCAAAACTAGGCTTTATTCTTGATCTTTATTTCTCATCAGACTTTCTCTAATTTGACCTTTGAATTGTAACTCAAAGCTCAATGGGAAGAGGTCTTCAGCATCTCTTTCAAGCTCAAGATTCAACAATGTTTGGAGATCTTCTGCACACAGGCCATGTGCATCATCCATGCTAAGTTTTTGAATCTTTCCATCTGATCTGATTAGAGTCAATTCATGGGTGTCTTTGTTGACCTTCCATTTTAGAATTTTTGAATCAGAGGATTGGCTGAGATGCACCTTTATTTTGGATGAGTTAGATGAATGAGGTCTCCCAATGAGTTTTCTGAGCTTATCAGAGGTGGGGTCAGAAAAGTAGTGCACTTGATTAAAGATGCGCTCCTTTACAAAAGTATCAGCAAACTTCTTCTGATCTTCTTCGGACATTTCCTTTTTCTTCTTGAATTGTCTTCTTGCAGCAACAGATAGATCAGAAGTATCAAGTAAGCTGTCTAAAGTAAAAGCCTGTTGAGGTTTCTTCATCAAAGGATCATCAGCATAGACAGGTTTTCTTGGCAAGGTACGGTCTTTCTTCCTGTTTTCTTCTAATCTTTTGTAAGTCTCAACCAGCCTCACCTCTGACCATCTTTCAACAGACTTTATCTCCCCATAATCTGCAGCCACAATTTCTTGTCTCATTCTTCTGATTTTAAGGCTTTGGCAGGATCTCTGCCTTTGCTGAAGTCTGGGGCAGAGACCTTTGTTGGGGGATTCTTAGCCATGTCTTCAATTCTTATTAGTTCTTCTCTAAGAGCATGAGTGGTCCAGCCTGCAAACTGTTTCTTGTTTGCTTTGTATGGCATGGTTGACAAGATTTGTTCAAGAAGAGATTCCCTAACCTCCCTTTCCAAGTCACTGCTGAAAGGCATGGTAGACATTGAGTTGCTTAGGGTCTTAGCAAAATCTTCAATCCTTCTTAATTTGCTAAGCTCTGCTGAATGGATGCCCTGAGCACTCCGGTCATATTTCCCTTTGCATTTCTCTTTAATGATGGCATCTGCCTGTTCAGCCTTGTATTTCAGATATGTATCCATGTTTAGGGGAACAGGAAAATTTGGAAGAGATGGGAAAGATCTTTCAGATGGCTGGTCAGTATTGTAGAAGGATTGCAATTCCCCCTTGAGTAGATCAAGTTGAAGAGGATACTTCTCAGCCAATGGTGTAATGGTTGGTGGTGGTCTATGTGATGTGAATTGTGAAGTATTTGGTGAGAATGATGAAAGTGGAATGGCATTTAAGGGTGTAGATTGTGTGGTTGGAGTAGTAGGTGGTGATGTGTGAATGTTTTCATCATGTACAACAAAGGTAGATCTTCTCTTCCTGTTGTACAAGATTTTTGGTGATGGTGATGTTGTAGCAGTGGTTGTGTGAACATCTGTTGGTACTTTTGTAGAACCAGCAGTTGTTTCGGATTTTGATTGTGGAGTAGTTGTAGTAGTAGGTTTGGTGGTTGGTTTGATGGTTTTGGTGATAGGTTCAGATGTTGTGGTGGTATCAGTGGTTTTGGTGGCAATGGTTCTGGTAGCAGTGGTTTCAGCAGTAAGTTTAAATGGTGGTTTTCTGGTATGTTTAGCAGATATTTTCATCCTTTTAGAAGAACCTACATCTTCAACTTCTTGCTGTTGTTCCCTTTTCAACTGTACCAACCGTTCTGCTTTAACTTCCAAGGTGTCAGCCCTCTTTTGCTTATCCTCAGCAGCATTTTCAGCTTTTTCATTAGCAGAGGTATCAACTTCCTTTGCTTTGCTGGTTTTGATAGTTTCAGTAGCAGCAGAGGTTTGAACATCTGGTTGTTGTTGTTGTTGTGGTGCTGTGTGAGTAGACTCTGGTTTTTTGGAAGACTTTGATTTTCCCTTTTGTGAGGGTGGACAACCAAAGGGATCTAGCTTTGGCAATCTATCTCTGCCACTCTCCCCCTTTTTGGCATCATCAGCAGTGAATGCATCATCATCATCATCTCAGAGAATTATGGTAGGAGCAGAGCCAGTAGTCTTCAGCAGGTGATCTTTGATTACTTTGATGTCTGCTTTGGTGTCATTGAACCTGGCATCCACCATGTTTCTGATCATTTACATGTAAGTTTCTTGAATCTGATCAGCTAATTTTTGGTGAGCTATGATGATGGGAGAAACAGATTTCCATAGCTCATTAGCAAGATCAGCTGTGGATGGTTGATTCTGGGTAAGAGTAGCCAATGAGCCCAAAATTGTCTTGATATCAAATTTGATATCAGCAACAGAGTTTTCAATGGACAGTACTCTGGCCGTCAATTCTTGGTATTTTAACCCATCACCTAAGTTAATAGGATCATCTGGATTCCTACCAGTGGTAGTTGTAACTGGTTCAGTCCTAGGAGGTGAGTCCATAGGATGAGAACCAGATGCCCCTTGGTCTTGGTTCTGGGGACTTCCAACTGATTTTGGGGACATAATAGTGGCCTCATCAGTTGTTGCCTTCAAGGAAGTCTTAGTTATGTAACTACTGTCCTGTTGTGAGACAATGGTCTCTACATCAGTAGTGGCTGCTTCTCTTGAAAACTCACCTAGAGTTGCATTGAACTCTGGGAGTGTAACCTCCTCTACTGTTTGTTGGTTGGCTGATTGATTTTCCTCAGTCCTAGTCACTTATGGAGGTATACTCTCATTAATGGGTTAAGGAGAGGAACTGGGATTTTCCTGAGTTTTATCAATAGCCTCAAACAAAGGTTGCATAGTTTGAGGGGCATGTGTTGGTGAAGGTGGATGAGTGAAAAGAGAATTAGCCCTGGGAGAGGGGTTTGTGAACATATGGTCAAGTGACTCAAATGTATCATGATGTGTTTCCCTTTGTCTTACAACATGATCCTTTTCTTGTTGCTTTTGTGTTGCAACAGGGTTTTCCTCTGGTATCTCATCTTCCGGAAGCCCCCTTTTAGGTGTAGAGGTGGTTTTTGTGGATGGATGTTTTCTTTTGGAGGTTGCTGGTGTGGGTTTCACGGCACTAGATGTAGTGCCATGATCACCAGGAGCAGTGGGCTCAACAACAGAGGTTTGAACAACAGTTGTTGTCTTGGACCTCTTTGTTTGTGTTTTTGAAACTTTTGACACTTTTTCTTGGGTAGTAGAACCCAACATTCTAGTGAAAGTTTCATCAGTTAGACTCTTCATTTGAAAAGACTCACCCTTTTTGAAATCTTTGTCTGGTAAAACCTTTTGAAGGATTACACTTAGAATTCATGGGTAAATCAGAAAAGCATTATTTGACCCAGACTTTATGGCTTTCACATTTGAAACTAAGTCCATAAACATTCCCTGGGATAAATTGAAGTCAGATTCTGACAACATAGCATAGCCCAAGTACTGAATCCTCAATGGGATTTCATTAAAGGAGGTGGTCTTAGCTGAGACACAGAGAAGGAAGGTATGAAAGAAAAATTTCATGACTGGTGGGGAAAACATTTTGAAAAGAGTTGACCCAGTCATTTGTGCATCATAACCTCTTTCCTGAAACTCTGTGTGAAGCTCTGTTTTAGGGAAATAGTCCTTACCTCACAGATCATTGAGGGAGAAGGTTGTGCATATCAATTCAGGTGTGATGGAGATGCTTGTTTCTCCAATTTTTAAGATAATGGATGTAGGATTTTTGTCTTGAAGAAGAACCTCAGCTTTCAACCAAAATTCTTGGAGGGTTTCAAGATGAATAGGCACATCAGCGGTGAGGATTGTTAGGTATTTGGAGTTTAAAATGATGTCGATGGTGGAATGGAATGGAACGTTGTCATCTGTTTTCACCAGATATGGAAGATAATTATGTGTGGCTTTGGTTTGAAGATCCATTGTAATGGATTTCGAGTGTGAGAGTGAATGGAATTTGAGGAAGGGTTTGAGGAAGAAGAAGGTGGTTTGAGTATTTTGAATACAATGAGACAGTGTAACAACTGTTGTGGTAAAACAGGGTTTTTATAGCCTCTGGTGAAACCGCTGATGTGTCCAAAACTCTGCTTTTGAGAGCAGACGTGGCAAACATCTGATGGCCAAACTACTGGTGGTTTACAGCTGTTGCAAAAAGTCTGATGCAAACAACTGTTGTTTTACCAAAGTATTGATGCTAACAGCACTTAGGTTTTTTTTTTTGAATTATATAGATATATGTATATAGGTAGAGGATCCTGTAGGAAAATTGGTTTGTGTGAGAAGTGTAGGAAGGATTAAGAATTGACATGTAGCCATCATGTTTTTGATTTTTGAATGATGTTTTGGGTTGTTTTGGCTTGAAAAACACTTAACACAACAATATACAAAAATTTAAAACACAATCCAATGTATTATAGTCATTAAATTTAAATTCCAGATAAAACACCCTACTAATTACTTAAAACACTCTGCTAAAGTGTTATTGGCATAGTGTTTTAAGTTTTAAGCCTAAAACACATTGTTTTCGGTTATTAATTGTTATGTTTGTTGTTTTTCTAAGCAAAACAGTCCAAAACATTATGAATACGTCCAAAAAATGATGCATACGTCCAAAAAAATGACGCATACATATCAAATTTTAATCCTTCCTACACTTCTCACACAAACCAATTTTCCTACAGGAACCCTACCCTATGTGTGTGTATATATATATATATATATATATATATTATTGGTTATGTAATCTGATAAGAGGTTTGAAACAGATTTTTCAACCAACAGTGGTTGTTTTATCTTTAACAGATTTTTCAACCAAAGGGCTATTTTTGAGGATGAATTTTTGATTTTCTGAAACATTTTAAGGTTTTATTTAAAACATTTTTGTTGTTTAGTCCATGTTTAGCATACCAATTCTAGAAATCAAATTTGTGAAGGTAGATGTGTCTAAAGCTTTTGTCAGCACATCTACCAACTGATCCTCTGTTGGAACATGGTGCAGAGAAATCAAACCTTTTTAATAGCTATCTCTAACAAAATGATGTCTGATGTCTATGTGCTTTGTGGTTGAATGAGAGACTGGATTTTTGATGATATTATTCAGCAGCTTGACTGTCCAACATGAGTGGAGTTTTTAGTGCAGTTATCCCAAAATCCAGCAGTTGATTTTGAAGCCACATGAGTTGGGCTGTGCAGCTTGCAGCAGCAATGTATTCAGCCTCAGCTGTTGAAGTTGAAACAGCTGCTTGCTTTTTGCTTTGCCAAGAAACTAAGGCATTTCCTAGAAACTGGCACCCTCCTGATGTAGACTTCCTTGTGGTGTGGCAGCCAGCAAAGTCACTATCTGAATAACCTGAAAGCTCAATGTTTCCATTAGCAGGATACCAGATACCAAGTGTGGGAGCACCTTTTAGGTATCTGAATATCATTTTCACAGCAATAAGGTTTGACTTTCTGGGTGAAGCATGGGATCTTGCACAAACACAAGTGGCAAACAAAATGTCTTGCCTAGATGTAGTTAAGTACAATAAAGACACAATCATGCATCTGTAGTGTGTCTGGTCAACCAGTTCATCCTTGTCATCAATAGTGAGTAGCTTGAATGTACTCATGGGTGTACTACATGGCTTACAGTCATTCATCTCAAATCTAGTTAACAAGTTTTTCACATATTTGTTTTGATGAATGAATGTGCCATTTTGCAGCTGCTTCACTTGGAGTCCAAGGAAGCACTGAAGTTCACCCATAGCACTCATTTCAAACTCTGCTGTCATGAGTTCCCTAAACTCTTCACACATTTTGTTACATGTGGATCCAAAAATGATGTCATCCACATATATTTGAACAATCATTAGATCTTTCCCTCTCCATTTTAAAAATAAGGTTTTATCAATTTTACCTCTTGTGAAACCAATGGATAATAGAAAGGTGGAAAGAGTTTCATACCAGGCTCTAGGTGCTTGCTTGAGTCCATACAAGGCTTTATTAAGCTTGTAGACATAATCAGGATGGAATGTGTCTTCAAAACCAGGTGGTTGACATACATAGACCTCCTCCTGAATTTTGCCATATAGGAATGCACATTTGATGTCCATCTGATACACCTTGATGTTGTGGTTGACAGCAAAGGCTAAGAAAAGTCTGATAGCTTCTAACCTAGCTACAGGAGCAAAGGTTTCATCATAGTCTATCCCCTCTTCTTGTCTGAAGCCTTGAACCACTAGCCTGGCTTTATTCTTGACAACTACACCCCTTTCATCAGTTTTGTTTTTGAAGACCCACTTTGTGCCAATTGGACAAGCATCCTTAGGCAGTGGTATAAGTTCCCATACTTGTTGTCTTTTAAACTGAAGGAGCTCTTCTTGCATAGCTTCTACCAAACTGTTGTCTTTTAATGCCTCTTGGTATTTGACAAGTTGTGTGAGAGATAAAAAGCCTGCAAAAAGATAGATATTTGAGGATTGGCTTCTTGTGAGCACACCCTCTCTGATGTTGCCAATGATTTGGTCTGGTGGATGAGCTCTTAGGTAGATTAAATCTCCCTGATATGGTATGATGGCATTTTGAGGTGAAGGACAGAGGTTTGGTGACTCTGTTGACATAACATCTGTTTGCACTTCTGTAGTGTCAACAGATGTTTAAAATGCTGGTGGGGGAATGGGTCCAAGTGGTGTAAAACTGGACTGACTATTGTCAACAGATGTTTGATTTTTGTCAACAGATGATTGAGCAGTAGATGTAAAAGGTGAAGTAGTGGTTTTAGGGTAAGACTGGCCAACAGTGGCTGACTCAGCTGTGACAGAGTTTTGACAATTGTTTTGAACAACTGCTTCCTCTGATGCAGAATAGACTTGATAGTGATTTGGAATCACAACATCTGTTCTGTAGTCTTGTTGTGGAGATTGTGAAATACCTGCATTGTTAGTTTTGACAGTAATGTCTTCAAATTTGAATTTATCTAAATCAAACAACTCAGCAGGATTTGCTGGGATTTTTAAGGATGAAAGTTAATTGAACTTAACATTCAGGATTTGCTTCTGCAATCGATCTGTTTAATGATCCAGACTCACCAACCATAGTGGCCTTACGTTTGGTGGCCCGGACATTTTCAGCATCAGAATCCCACTGTTCATCCTCCTCAGTTTCTTCTGAATCCACTGACTCTTCATCCACCAAACCAGTACCTTTCTTAGCAGTTGATTTCTTTCTAGCAACCTGTTGCTTTGAGCTTCCCTGTTCAGTCTTTCCTTTGCCCTTCCCTTTGGCTCCAGGATTGACTACTTGCCTCTTCCGCTTAGTACTAGCATCAGCATATACCAAGGGATCATCGTTATCAGAATCACTATTAGGATGCCTAGCTGTATTCTTCCCTAGATCAGTGTAATCCTCTCTAGCTAAGGCTCCAAACACCCTTCTGTACGGTGGCCTTTCATTGTCTGGCACACCCTTATATCCCTTCATTCTTACCAAAGTACGAATGTTCATGTGATCCTGAGCAAGTATCTGGGTTGGATCTTTCTTCAAATCAGGATACTTGTGATCAAAGATCATCATCAAGAATCTAGGATAAAGCATGAATTTCTTAACCTTCAACCCTTTCAGCATCTCCAACATATGATCCAATATCATTCCAGCAACATTAAATGGTTTGTTGAGAGTCAACGCAACCATTAACGAGCTCAAACTCTTCCTCATCACGTCATATCCTCCACTAACACATCCAAACACATGTATGATGACATGAGCAAAATACTTGAACTGCACGCTTAGTTTCCCTTTATACATTGAACCATCAGTGATAGGTCCTTTGTATTTCATCCTAAGGAAACAAGCTTTCTGCTCAGTCCACGACAATTCTCTTGGATCTTCTCTAACTTCAAACTTGATCTGGAGAGCTTCTCTGATATCAGACTCAGTAATAAACATCTCCATTCCTTGAATCTTGCTTTTTATGACAGTCTGATTGTCAAAGTAATCATACTTAGCATTGTTGTAGAAATCTTCAACTATATCTTTGTAGATAATAGTTGGTGTAGCCAAAGCATAAACTACTCTGCTTCTCTTCATGAACTTGATAATGTCAGCAAACTCCACGTTCTTCTCTACGTCACCCAGATAAGCACAACAGTTATGATTCTTCTCGAACGGCCATTTGCTACCGCTTGATGATTCACCTTCTTGAACAGGCTCTGGGACTATATCAGGAACAACAGTCTCAACAGGAATCTCAACATTCTCTTGTTCCTCAGCCATCTGTAACACAAAATCAAAAACAAACGTCAAAACACAAAATCGACAAAATTTAACAATTTTAGGATTTTAAAATCTCCACATTCGCCCAAAAATCATGGTCGAATGTAGTTTATTTTGGTCGAATGTACAACATTCTGGTCGAATGTGAAATAACATTGCATAAAAATGTACATTCGCCCATTTAGAAGCTCATTCGTCCAAACAATTTCCACATTCGTCCGTTCGAAGGCCCGAATGTAAAACTTGTTTATCCCCAAAATTTGAAAATTTTCCAAAACTGTTTTTAACCCTTGATTTTGATTAGAATGTATGCTAATATGGCCGATTATCACTCGTCCATTGTCAATTGCCCCTAAAATTCAGTCTATATCAGTTTTCATTAAGAATTAGGGTTATTATATGTTCAACCGATCAATCAAACCTTAAACGATGTTAATAACCTAATTCTTTTGTACTTCTCCCCCTAAAACTGATATGGAATGAATTTCTATCAAAATTAAGCATTAACAAACACTTAAAATCCACTAACCCTAAAACCCTAGACTCGGTCATAAAAACGATGATTCCAGTGTCATTATAGCTCCAATACCTGTAATTTTGGTATAGAAATGATCAGTGTAAGTCAGGGAATCAAATGCACAATCAAACAAAATCAAAGCAACAAGGTTTTGGTACTTAGTAAAAATTTGTGAAAAATTTGAATGAGGGACGAATCTGATGATGGCAATATATAGGCACCCACCTTCGCCCGTTGGAGGTGGACGAATGTAAAGGATTTCCACCTTCGCCCCAAATGAATGGCACGAAGGTAAAAATGTGTTCACCCGAAAGTGGATTTTGATTAAAAAGCCACATTCGTCCGTTTAACAACAGCCCGAAGGTGAAAATTTTCCACATTCGACCCAATTAATGGGCGAATGTGAAATGGAAAATTCTGAAAATTTTGCCAAATCACGAATTCGAATCCCGTTCATCATTTTTCAATCCGTTAAGCTTCCAAAACTCATATTTTCACATTTAGAATGATACAAAGCCCAGATGGTGTTGTCAAATCTCAGAAATTGACTATCAAGCATCCCCGGTTATCAAAAATAAAGCAGAAATGCAAAAATTTTGGATTTTTCTGAAATTTTATCAAAAACACACCTAAAATCTTTTTGGATTTTGTATCTTTTTGACAATAAAAGTAAATTGCAACAAAATAAAATGCAACAAATTTAAATGAAAACAATAAACATTTTGTGAAATCCGGTCAGAGGATCATATCAGTTTTCTGAGAAATCTGATCACAGCGTTGATCTTTTTGTTTAATATTATCATTAGAAGCAGTATGTGACACGGCAATTGCTGATATTGTGGTCCACGTAAGCTCGCATGCAGACAATTACGCAATGCTTTAAAATGATACGAGTTAGGTGTATTAGACTAACACGATGTGGTGCCCACACACACGACATACTCCCGTATCAAGTAATTGCACAAAGCTTCGTCGTAACGCGTGATTATGCCAGAGTTATCCGTAAAAGTTACAAAGTATATAGCACAGAGGTGTACAGGTCAGCAACTGAATGCAGCAGAGTAACATGTGCGTATACACTAGGTTGAGCTCAACAACAACAATTTGATAAACACATTCATAAAGTTGATTACAATGTCAAAACAGTTAATCTAACTCTCTCAAACTACTCTGGAACAACACCTCAAAACACACACACCTAATGACTCTCTTAACTTTACAAAAACTCAAATTCTATATATAGGCACTGCACATTCGCCCACTTTGCATGGTCGAATGTGAGTGTTTTCCACATTCGCCCACTGTGGTGGTCGAATGTGTACTTCAGTTATGTTCCATTCCAGTTTCGTCCAATCTTCTTATACCTTCGCCCACTTCTTTTCACCTTCGCCCAGAACTATATACATTCGCCCATCTCAGCCCTTCTAACACATGTTAACTATCCAATCACTAGTCGCAAAACGCATCTACAAACTCCCCCTCGACTATTGATTGGATCGTTTTCTGTCCTCGTCCATGGCTTTGTTTAGCAACTTGATTCTGAGCTGTTTCTTCTGCTCTTTTGTCATCTCAGGCTCTAATCTTCTCTTCACTGGTTTTGATACGTTAGCCATCTTCACCATCTTGCCAAGTTTTCCATCCAAATTACTACCCGCATTTATATCATATGCAAAGCAAACACCAACTACTTGAGTGTATTTCTTTGCCTGATCAGCGTCGTTCGGCTCATGATGAATCGGATTATAAAAGAGCATGATGATGTCTTCGAAAGTGCAATTAATCAACCACATAGGATCAAATACATGCACATGCTTGTATTTATCCTTTCCATCTCTCAACACAATCACCGCTTCTGCCTTTCTCCAATCATAATACCAGAAGATAAAATCAGCACTGAAATGTTGTGGCATGGGCATCAAAGGTATTTTTCTCATCATTTCAGGTGCTTTATATATCAAAGTAACCCGCTTCAGCTTGGTTCTAGGATCAATATCCCTGTGAACTTTCCTCCGAGGATATTGTGGTTTGAATCTATTCCATCTTGTTCTACTCTCCCAAACCAGCTTGTCTGCGCACCAACCGACATGTGTGTTATTCACTGAAGCACCCGACATAGGAAATCTGCATAAATCTCTAACCGCCCAGTACGGTAGAGTTAGCAAGTCAATGAATCTGTAAAAGTACAAGATCCCTGATTCCCATTTGACAGCTAGACACTTAAGCCTGCCTAAGTATGTCCACCCGAGAGCTCTGCCTCTGAACTTCGCATTATGAAATCTATAAAAGTTTCCTTGAGCTTCAGGCTTCGGTCGGTTCTCATCCATTTCTCTCAGTTTCTTCAAATAACTCTTCAATTCATCAGTTTTATTTGAAGATTCTGGCTTATCAGCACCAAATACTTTCTTTACAAACTCTGCACTCCTCTGCTTAGCTTTCTTCTTCGCAGAAGTGTTTGGAATTTCAGTAAAGTCAGGAAACACCACATCTTTATCAGTTTGTCTGAAGTATTGTGGGTATTCCTCATGAGTTATGTCCTCAATCTCCACTTCTTCAAATTCAGGGGTTTCTTTATCATCAGAGTGACTTCCAATATCCTTTTCAGGAATATGTGGAATCGACTCATCTACAATAAACTCTTCAAATGTTTTCCCTACCCTCTGTGCAAGTCCATCCAAAATCTCCTTTGCCACAGATGCAGGTACTTCCCCTTCTTCAAGATCAGGATCGTTATATTCCAATTCATATCTCATATCGTCAGTTTGGAATATTTCAGCAAAACGACCTGTGAACTCAATGGTCCATTCTCTTCTTTCTAACATGTCCTTATAAACTTGTTTAGCATCATCAGTCAAGGACCTCACCTTCTCATTCCAGAATACAGTTTCATCCGAATCAACATTCTCACCCTTCTTCTTCTTCGAACTTGATTCACCAGTGTCTTTCTTCTTTGAAGGTGGTCTTTTCTCAAATGTAAACTTCGATGTATCATCTCCTCCATCATTATCATCATCACTGCTACTCTCATCCTCCTTTTGACTTCCCGAACCCTCTGCATCATCATCATCATCACCCTCATCATCACTCTTTTCCGATTCTTCATCATCCTCATCATCATCTTTCTCTTTATCTGACTCCGATGGTTCATAATCAACCTGTTCAACTTCTTTTTCTTTATCTTCTTCACCCTCCTTCAATTTGGGTGCAACATTGTACAAGTTATCAATCAGCTCACTCAAACGTTTATTCTCAGCCTTCAATTCTTTATTATCTTCTTTAATAGCCTTAAACCTGTTTTTGTTTCTCAAACACTTTCCTTCAAGCTTTTTGTTCTTTGCTTCTAGCTTCTTTACTTTCTCATCAATCTCATCCTGATTCGACTTTGAAGCTACAACTATCTGAAGCATCTTTTCTTCATTTTGCTTGAACTTGGCTATTTCTGCTTGCTGAGCCACAATCATTTTCATCATATCATCCATCCTCTTGTTCACCTGCTTCATAACATCATCATCCACAGTGACTTTCTTTGACTTGGATTTAGATTTGGATGGCTCAACTTCAGCTTCTTTCTCTTTCTGAGGCTTCCTAAACATATCAAGTACATTATCCAGTGCTACATTGAACTCATCCACTGGTAATGTTGCTGCCTCTTTAGTCTTTTGTTTCTTTGTGATTGGTGAAGATTGCTTTGATGACGTTCCAGCTTCAGGAACTCTTTTACCTCTTAAGAGTTGTGCTAACTCTTTTTCTCTCAGTTGATTTGTACTTGTTTTCTTGGCCATGGTTTTGTGTTTAGGCTTGGGTAAGTTGACAACCACAGTTTCTCCTACATTCAACTCATCCAAATTTATAGTTAACCCTTCATCTTCAGCACCAACAGACTTCTTGCTCTTCTCATCTTCTGCAATCGATCTGTTTAATGATTCAGACTCACCAACCATAGTGGCCTTACGTTTGGTGGCCCGGACATTTTCAGCATCAGAATCCCACTGTTCATCCTCCTCAGTTTCTTCTGAATCCACTGACTCTTCATCCACCAAACCAGTACCTTTCTTAGCAGTTGATTTCTTTCTAGCAACCTGTTGCTTTGAGCTTCCCTGTTCAGTCTTTCCTTTGCCCTTCCCTTTGGCTCCAGGATTGACTACTTGCCTCTTCCGCTTAGTACTAGCATCAGCATATACTAAGGGATCATCGTTATCAGAATCACTATTAGGATGCCTAGCTGTATTCTTCCCTGGATCAGTGTAATCCTCTCTAGCTAAGGCTCCAAACAACCTTCTGTACGGTGGCCTTTCATTGTCTGGCACACCCTTATATCCCTTCATTCTTACCAAAGTACGAATGTTCATGTGATCCTGAGCAAGTATCTGGGTTGGATCTTTCTTCAAATCAGGATACTTGTGATCAAAGATCATCATCAAGAATCTAGGATAAAGCATGAATTTCTTAACCTTCAACCCTTTCAGCATCTCCAACATATGATCCAATATCATTCCAGCAACATTAAATGGTTTGTTGAGAGTCAACGCAACCATTAACGAGCTCAAACTCTTCCTCATCACGTCATATCCTCCACTAACACATCCAAACACATGTATGATGACATGAGCAAAATACTTGAACTGCACGCTTAGTTTCCCTTTATACATTGAACCATCAGTGATAGGTCCTTTGTATTTCATCCTAAGGAAACAAGCTTTCTGCTCAGTCCACGACAATTCTCTTGGATCTTCTCTAACTTCAAACTTGATCTGGAGAGCTTCTCTGATATCAGACTCAGTAATAAACATCTCCATTCCTTGAATCTTGCTTTTTATGACAGTCTGATTATCAAAGTAATCATACTTAGCATTGTTGTAGAAATCTTCAACTATATCTTTGTAGATAATAGTTGGTGTAGCCAAAGCATAAACTACTCTGCTTCTCTTCATGAACTTGATAATGTCAGCAAACTCCACGTTCTTCTCTACGTCACCCAGATAAGCACAACAGTTATGATTCTTCTCGAACGGCCATTTGCTACCGCTTGATGATTCACCTTCTTGAACAGGCTCTGGGACTATATCAGGAACAACAGTCTCAAAAGGAATCTCAACATTCTCTTGTTCCTCAGCCATCTGTAACACAAAGTCAAAAACAAACGTCAAAACACAAAATCGACAAAATTTAACAATTTTAGGATTTTAAAACCTCCACATTCGCCCAAAAATCATGGTCGAATGTAGTTTATTTTGGTTGAATGTACAACATTCTGGTCGAATGTGAAATAACATTGCATAAAAATGTACATTCGCCCATTTAGAAGCTCATTCGTCCAAACAATTTCCACATTGTTGATGCACTTTCTGTGGACGTCACTGTCGAATAGACTAGGGTTGAGTCTAGGTATAGTGTTACATGAGATTGTGGTGATCCATAAGGGCATTTTATGGATCTGACGCATTTGTAAAATATAGGACAATACACCGAGTCAAGTTCGACCATTTCACACTGGGCGAATGTGGAAGGTTTCCACATTCGACCATTACAAATGGGCGAATGTGGAAATACTCCACATTCGACCATTAATAGTGGGCGAACCTGGAAATCATGTATTGGACTATAAATAGCAATCTCATGTGTTTGTATTCATTTGGTGATTTGAGTTGGTGCTTTGAATGCTCTCAAGGGGAAGGTTATGCCCAACCTCCCCCGGCCACGAGATAGACGTTTATCCTACTGATGACAGTGTCTGTAACCGTTTCTGTATTAATACGAATCTGTGATGACGTTGTTATCGCTATATTTCTGTCTCGTTCTCGAACATCCCGTCTGAAACGAGTTGTTACGCGTAATCGATCCACGAGTTCGGTCCGTAACCGGATTCTCACACATTCGTCCGTTCGAAGGCCCGAATGTAAAACTTGTTTATCCCCAAAATTTGAAAATTTTCCAAAACTGTTTTTAACCCTTGATTTTGATTAGAATGTATGCTAATATGGCCGATTATCACTCGTCCATTGTCAATTGCCCCTAAAATTCAGTCTATATCAGTTTTCATTAAGAATTAGGGTTATTATATGTTCAACCGATCAATCAAACCTTAAACGATGTTAATAACCTAATTCTTTTGTACTTCTCCCCCTAAAACTGATATGGAATGAATTTCTATCAAAATTAAGCATTAACAAACACTTAAAATCCATTAACCCTAAAACCCTAGACTCGGTCATAAAAACGATGATTCCAGTGTCATTATAGCTCCAATACCTTTAATTTTGGTATAGAAATGATCAGTGTAAGTCAGGGAATCAAATGCACAATCAAACAAAATCAAAGCAACAAGGTTTTGGTACTTAGTAAAAATTTGTGAAAAATTTGAATGAGGGACGAATCTGATGATGGCAATATATAGGCACCCACCTTCGCCCGTTGGAGGTGGACGAATGTAAAGGATTTCCACCTTCGCCCCAAATGAATGGCAGGAAGGTAAAAATGTGTTCACCCGAAAGTGGATTTTGATTAAAAAGCCACATTCGTCCGTTTAACAACAGCCCGAAGGTGAAAATTTTCCACATTCGACCCAATTAAGGGGCGAATGTGAAATGGAAAATTCTGAAAATTTTGCCAAATCACGAATTCGAATCCCGTTCATCATTTTTCAATCCGTTAAGCTTCCAAAACTCATATTTTCACATTTAGAATGATACAAAGCCCAGATGGTGTTGTCAAATCTCAGAAATTGACTATCAAGCATCCCCGGTTATCAAAAATAAAGCAGAAATGCAAAAATTTTGGATTTTTCTGAAATTTTATCAAAAACACACCTAAAATCTTTTTGGATTTTGTATCTTTTTGACAATAAAAGTAAATTGCAACAAAATAAAATGCAACAAATTTAAATGAAAACAATAAACATTTTGTGAAATCCGGTCAGAGGATCATATCAGTTTTCTGAGAAATCTGATCACAGCGTTGATCTTTTTGTTTAATATTATCATTAGAAGCAGTATGTGACACGGCAATTGCTGATATTGTGGTCCACGTAAGCTCACATGCAGACAATTACGCAATGCTTTAAAATGATACGAGTTAGGTGTATTAGACTAACACGATGTGGTGCCCACACACACGACATACTCCCGTATCAAGTAATTGCACAAAGCTTCGTCGTAACGCGTGATTATGCCAGAGTTATCCGTAAAAGTTACAAAGTATATAGCACAGAGGTGTACAGGTCAGCAACTGAATGCAGCAGAGTAACATGTGCGTATACACTAGGTTGAGGCTGATATTAATCACTGATTTGCATCAGATGATCAATACGATGTAATAATGATCTATGATCAGTTCAAACATAAAGTTCCTCAATTCGGTAACTTCCGGTTTTGGCAATTAAGCTCTTTTAGAAAATATTCTGATAAAACTAGGTCCGTAAATTAATACGACGCGTAGTTCGTTATGTTTGTATCACTAATGCACGCAATATTTAGTCTACGAAGCCTATCAGCATATCACACGTAATCAACACACGCCTCATTAATCTATACAATTCTTTAGCCTGTGTCAGATCCCCACTGATGTACTATCATTTCCTCTTTTTACCAGGAAATCATTTTTGATTTTCTAATTTTTTTAGGTCTTTTTGAATTTTATAATGTTTTTGGTTTTTTTTCTGATAAAATGGCTCCCCCTAAAATAAAGAACATATTTTTGGGTTTTTGAAAAACAATAAAAAAAATTTGAAAGAAACAATCCACTCGAAAGCATCAACTTCTTTGAGGATTTAACAATCCCCTCGAAAGCATCAACTTATTTGAGGATTACGATAGTAAAGAGAAATTCCCAATTAGCAAAGAGAAATTCCCAATTAGCAAAATATAAAAATTAAAAACTAAAAAGCGATAAACCGAGGTGCCGATTAGTCCTGTTTTTCCTTTATGTTGTTTACTTTTAAAAGATAATCAAAGCGGGATTTGTCAAAAGCTTTTGTAAACAAATCTGCACGTTGGTAGTCAGTATGAATTTTGATCATATCTATCAATTCTTTAGCGTAACAATCACGGATAAAATGATATTTGATCCGGATGTGTTTAGCTTTAGAATGATTTTCAGAATTTTTAGTTAATGCGATAGCGGCTTCGTTGTCACAGTATATAGGGGTTTTAAGAAACTGCAAACCGTAATCCACCATCTGCTGTTGGATCCAGAGCACTTGCGAACAGCAACTCGAGGCTGCAATGTACTCGGCTTCACAGGTAGATAGCGCCACGGAAGTCTGCTTCTTGCATTGCCAGGTGATTAACCTGCTCCCTAAAAACTGGCAACCAGCTGTAGTAGATTTGCTATCTTTGTCACAGCCGCGCCAATCTGCATCACTAAAAGATATGAAATCAAAATTATCATCATTAGGGTACCAAAGTCCTTTTGAGGGACAACCCTTCAGATATCTAAGGATACGCTTGACCGCCGTCAGATGACTTTGTTTCGGCTTCGATTGATAGCGGGCACAAAGACACGTTGCGTACATAATATCTGGTCGAGACGCCGTCAAATACATCAGAGATCCGATGATTGCTCTGTATGTAAATGGGTCAATCAGCTCCCCCTTAGCATCCACTCCAATCCCGTGATTGGGTTTAATCGGGGTATCCATCGGCTTAGAGTCCTCCATCTGGAACCGGCTCAAGATGTCGGAGACATATTTCGTCTGGTGAATGAAGATCCCGTCGGGTCTTTGGTCCACCTGCAAGCCTAGGAAAAACTGCATCTCCCCCATTGCGCTCATCTCGAACTTTTCCTGCATGACAGTTTCGAACTCCCTGCATAAAAGTTCGTTAGTTGAACCAAATATTATATCATCAACGTTAATCTGCACTAGAAGCAAGTCATCTCCCGTCTTCTTCGTAAAGAGGGTGTAATCGACGAGGCCGCGCTTAAATCCTTTGGTGATGAGGTATGTACTTAGCTCCTCGTACCACTGCCTCGGAGCCTGGTGCAAGCCATATAGAGCTTTGTTCAGCACGTAGACCTTATCCCGGTGGATTGGGTCCTCAAAGCCTGGTGGCTGCCCGACATAAACCTCTTCCTTGACTTTCCCGTACAGAAATGCGCTCTTAACGTCCATTTGATAAACTTTGAATTTCTTGTATGAAGCAAACGCAAGGAACATCCGAATAGCTTCGATTCGTGCTACCGGTGTATAGATTTCATTATAATCAATTCCTTCGATTTGATGGAAACCCTGCACGACCAATCTGGCTTTGTTACGAACAATAACCCCACGATCATCTTTCTTGCACTTAAACACCCATTTAGTGCCTATCTTCTTCCTGTCTGGTGGCAAATCTGTGAGCGTCCAAACTCCCAATTTCTGGAATTGTAATAACTCCTCCTGCATAGCTTCCACCCAGGCATCATCCTTCAAAGCGTCCTTGTATGTCCTTGGCTCTACCTGCGACACATAACACGCAAACGACCAATCATTTTGACTACCAGATTGTTGAATTTTGGCATATAAAGCTAAAGCACCAAAACTCTCTGGCGAGTTAACACTTTTAAGCTGCCCTCTGGTCATAACACTGCTTCCAGGATCACCAATAACTTGCTCCAGCGGGTGAATACGATGAATCCGAGATTCCGGATATTCAGGTACAGTAACTCCCGTCTGAGCAGTTAGATTCTCTGCAGCATCCAGATCATGACCCGTATTTGATGATGAAGCAACATCTGAAATTGGAGTTGGGTTCACTGGCGGTGCCTCCTGTTCTTCAGCTTGCTCAAGAATAGCTTCTTCAAATTGTTCATCTTCAGATTCTGAAGTGTCTAATGAAGTTGAAGCCTCTTGAAACACTTCTTCTACTTGTATAGGAGCATTGGCATCATTAGAAGCTGGTAGGGGGTTCACGGTGATCGGACGCACCAACGGTGAAGTCGTTGCATTTTCACACTCGTAAAGTAATCTGATAACAGCTTCTTCAACCAAGCTATCTAGATTGAATGATTCAAAGAAATCTTTGTAATCAAACATCCAATCAGGACCCGTGCCTTGTAGATTTTGAGTATATCGTTGAACTTCCATGTTAGTCCAATCCTCCACTCGACGAGTTCTCTTGTTGTATACCCGTTTGAGCGGGGTTGCATATCCAACAAAGTATCCCTCCTCGGCTTTAGGACTAAACTTCTCGCTTGGATTCAACATAGTGCATGGCGCCCCAAAAGGTTCTAGATACTCTAAATTCGGCTTTCTTCGGTGTAACAGCTCAAAAGATGTTTTACCAAACTTCTTCACTATTAGAACCCGATTAAGTGTGTAGTTTGCTGCATAGATCGCCTCGTTCCAGAACATTACTGGAAGATTTGAATCAGCGAGCATCGTTCTAGCCGCTTCAATTAGAGTCCTATTCTTTCTTTCAGCAACACCGTTCTGTTGTGGGGTGTACGGAGCCGAATATTCATGATGTATCCCTTTGTTTTCACAAAGTTCATCCATCTTGGCGTTTTTGAACTCCGTCCCATTATCACTCCGAATTCTCTTAATTTTCACATTGTAGAGATTCTCTAATCGAGTGAACAGAACTTTTAAGTTGTTAAAGGTGTCACTTTTATTCTGCAAACACATCACCCATGAAAATCTTGAATAGTCGTCAGTGACAACTAAACAATATAACTCCCCAAGATGACTTTTGCACTTGACCGGTCCGAATAGATCCATGTGCAATCGCTCAAGTGGCATCTCTACAGGGTTAACCTTCTTCACTTTGTGGGACTGTTTGTGTTGCTTCCCCTTTTTACAACTCACACACTTGTCATTCAGATGGAAATGTTTCACGTTTACTCCATCGACAAGTCCATTTCTCACTAATTGATTCATTTTCCTCAGATGAATGTGCCCCATTCTTCGGTGCCACATTATTGATTCTTTCTCTGTCGCCTTGGATAGAAAGCATGTTATCTGCCCCTGTGATGTCATCGCCTTGGACATATCAAGAATTTATAGATTGTTGACGCGAGGTGCCTTCAACATTATCCACTCTTTAGGAATTGTAAAGCCCGGTTTCAGAATATAGCAGGATTTGTCATCAAAATGCACAGTAAATTGCTTATCACATATTTGACTGACACTCAACAGATTATAATCAATCTGCTTCACATACGATATCCGCTCGAAACTCACTATCCCATTGCTCACGCTTCCTTCCATTGTTATATATCCACCTTTGTTTCCTGCAAAAGCGACATACCCTCCATTGATGTTCTTCACATCGAACAGCAACGCTAGATCCCCTGTCATGTGGCCTGAAGCTCCACTATCAACAATCCAAAGACTGCTAATAGGGCCAACTGAAGCTCCCTGCACACAAAATGTAAATCATTTAGTTCTTTCGGGGGACCCAAGCCTGAGTCTTGGGTCTTTGAACATCAGGTTTCAAAGTAACATTTTCACAAGCATTTTCAATAACTTTTTGATCAATCTTTTTCTGATTGTTCAAAACAGTTTCCTTTTTCTCATTAACCTTTGAAGTTGAGGCTCCTGGAGTACCATTGAGTGACCAAGATTGTTCAGACCTTTTCAATATGCGAATCTGAGACTTTGGGTTCTCAGTCGGTTTCTGAACATTTTTAGTAAATGTAACTTTCTTGGTTACCTTATCTGATTTAACAGACTTAGGTCCAACATTTGATTTGACAATCGGTTTCGGTGGAACCTTTTGTCTATCAATTGTTGCGTTCACCACAGGCTTTCTCCATGAGTGTTCCATTGCAATCCGATTCCTTTGATCATATTGAATTGGACGATTGTTCCTCATTTGATAAAACTTGTTTTGATTGAAAAACTGTTGTTGTTGAGGAACAACTCGCCTATGTGGTGGCACATAATGATCAATCGGTTTACGCATGGAATTCCTCACTTCAACTTCGTGCCTTTTGTGCCTTACATATGGGCACTGAGCAAGTAAATGCCCTCGTTCCCCACATTTAAAACACGCACGGTACTCTTCAAAAACATTCGGAGCATTTGGTTGAGCAAATGATCTAACAGGGTATTGATCATTATACTGTTGCTACCTTAAACTCTCAGGGAGTGGCCCTTTTAAGTAAGTAGGCTGATGAAAACCATTAGCTCTGTTTTTGGGTCGAACAAACTCTGTGACATGGACCTTTGGTTCTTGAGGAACATCCAAATATAATTTCTTTAATAATGCCGGTGGAATCTCATTTGTTCTCTCATGTTTTGGAAACCAAATGGTGCTTTCTTGCCAAATCTTTTCTATTTTAGCATAATTGGCATTTTTTATTGGAAAGTCCTCATCAGAGATGATTTTATCGGATCCTTCCATCCGATAGAACACCTTGACAGGTTTGTCACATTGTTCATTCTTAGCACTCTTTTCAAGATCTTTCTTGACCACATTTTTCTCAAGATCTTTCTTCACAACATTCTTTTCAGACGTATTCACACGATGAACATTTTTCATCGGAATCACAATCTGAGATGGTGAAACTGGTTCGTTTGTAATGATGTGATTTTCTTTTGGAATTTCACATGCATTCACAGTTTGAACACAACCAGTATCATCACTCTCTGAGTCTGAATCTACACTCTCAGCAGTAACACCCTCATCATTGATACCCAAAATCGGCCTCTCATCGGAATGTGGATCACCAATACTCGAGGTATTTGATTCATTTTCCGACGATGAGTCAGATTTTACCGAACTCTCCGGTGTCACTTGATGACAATTATGGTTTTCAAAAAGAACCGGAGATGGTACAGACCGATAATTGGTAGTGTTATCATCAATAATGTGGTCTACTACATAAGCAATATGCTTATAGCTTTCCAGCTTTTTGTTTACTTTCTCAGCAAAGCATTTGATGGCGGCCATTTACAACTTGGTATTTTCAATTTCATTGATATAGTTGTTAATTGCAAGTTGTTTTAATGACAAAGTATTTTTCAAGTCAGAAATGTCCTTTTTGTAGCCATCTAATACTTTGTTAAAAGCATTCAACTCTTTGCGAGTAGATTGACTGTTCATGATAGCACTATCACGTTGAACTCGGAGTTGTTTATTCTCCTCAGTCAATCTATCACATGTACCACAATATTTATCACTTGTATTATCAGTACTACACTCAGAACTTACAGATTTTGGCGGATCAGTCATGGCCATCAATGCGAAATGAGCTTCCTTTCCTGCAAAGAATCTGGAATAATCAATCTTTGTGAAAGCATCATCTGCAATGCACGACTTCCTTGTCATCAGAAAATCCGCCTCTGCTAGCAACTGATCTATGTCATCATCTAGAGAATTAACACTTGCTTCTGTATCCGAATCACTGTCTGAATCAGAATAAACTGACTCACACTCCTCAGGAACATCAGAAACAGTATCAATCACAACTCCAGAATTTGTCTCTTCAGCTTTAACCTCAACATTAACCTCAGCATTAACCTTAACAGGTTCAGTCTCCACATCCATCTCAGCCTCAGACTCATCACTTTCAACCTCAGTTTCTACCTGCTCATCCACCAACCCTGAATCTTCAATATCAACCTGATACGCAACACAAGCCACATTGCCACCAGTAGTAATTTCTTCAACACCTATCTGCATGCTCGACAAGTCAAACCTCTCATCTTGTTGAGTCACCAATGCTTGATTCTGATTGGTGTTCTGATGTGTTTCATTTGGTGTAGTTATTGGTATGACTGTTCGGTTAGCATTGTTTGGTGTTTGGTTTTGTGTCTGGTTTGGTGTGTTTGGTTGTCTATTTTGGTTGTTTTTAAAGTTGTTCTGACGGTTTTGGTAGTTGTTGTTGTTTTGGTAAGAAACTTGGTTTTGGTTTTGTTGTTGACGATTCTGATAGCTTGCATTGAATGGGTTCCTATTGCCTTGTTTTGGTGGTTGGGTACATTCTCTTTTAAAGTGACCTTTTCCTGTTTTGAATTGGTTGGATATTCTGATCAAAATAAATCCGTAAATTAATACGACAAAAGTTTAATCAGAATATCCCGGATAACCATAACATAACGACCCGAAACCTCAGATTTTGGCAATCCTATCAAACGAAATTACGGTACTAAGACCATATGCCCATGAGGTGTTCAGCCACGAACGCGTAGTTCGTTATGTTTGTATCACTAATGCACGCAATATTTAGTCTACGAAGCCTATCAGCATATCACACGTAATCAACACACGCCTCATTAATCTATACAATTCTTTAGCCTGTGTCAGATCCCCACGGATGTACTATCATTTCCTATTTTTACCAGGAAATCATTTTTGATTTTCTAATTTTTTTAGGTCTTTTTGAATTTTATAATGTTTTTGGTTTTTTTTTTTTGACAAAATGGCTCCCCCTAAAATAAAGAACATATTTTTGGGTTTTTGAAAAACAATAAAAAAATTTGAAAGAAACAATCCACTCGAAAGCATCAACTTCTTTGAGGATTTAACAATCCCCTCGAAAGCATCAACTTCTTTGAGGATTACGATAGTAAAGAGAAATTCCCAATTAGCAAAGAGAAATTCCCAATTAGCAAAATATAAAAATTAAAAACTAAAAAGCGATAAACCGAGGTGCCGATTAGTCCTGTTTTTCCTTTATGTTGTTTACTTTTAAAAGATAATCAAAGCGGGATTTGTCAAAAGCTTTTGTAAACAAATCTGCACGTTGGTAGTCAGTATGAATTTTGATCATATCTATCAATTCTTTAGCGTAACAATCACGGATAAAATGATATTTGATCCGGATGTGTTTAGCTTTAGAATGATTTTCAGAATTTTTAGTTAATGCGATAGCGGCTTCGTTGTCACAGTATATAGGGGTTTTATGAAACTGCAAACCGTAATCCACCATCTGCTGTTGGATCCAGAGCACTTGCGAACAGCAACTCGAGGCTGCAATGTACATGGCTTCACAGGTAGATAGCGCCACGGAAGTCTGCTTCTTGCATTGCCAGGTGATTAACCTGCTCCCTAAAAACTGGCAACCAGCTGTAGTAGATTTGCTATCTTTGTCACAGCCGCCCCAATCTGCATCACTAAAAGATATGAAATCAAAATTATCATCATTAGGGTACCAAAGTCCTTTTGAGGGACAACCCTTCAGATATCTAAGGATACGCTTGACCGCCGTCAGATGACTTTGTTTCGGCTTCGATTGATAGCGGGCACAAAGACACGTTGCGTACATAATATCTGGTCGAGACGCCGTCAAATACATCAGAGATCCGATGATTGCTCTGTATGTAAATGGGTCAATTAGCTCCCCCTTAGCATCCACTCCAATCCCGTGATTGGGTTGAATCGGGGTATCCATCGGCTTAGAGTCCTCCATCTGGAACCGGCTCAAGATGTCGGAGACATATTTCGTCTGGTGAATGAAGATCCCGTCGGGTCTTTGGTCCACCTGCAAGCCTAGGAAAAACTGCATCTCCCCCATTGCGCTCATCTCGAACTTTTCCTGCATGACAGTTTCGAACTCCCTGCATAAAAGTTCGTTAGTTGAACCAAATATTATATCATCAACGTAAATCTGCACTAGAAGCAAGTCATCTCCCGTCTTCTTCGTAAAGAGGGTGCAATCGACGAGGCCGCGCTTAAATCCTTTGGTGATGAGGTATGTACTTAGCTCCTCGTACCACTGCCTCGGAGCCTGGTGCAAGCCATATAGAGCTTTGTTCAGCACGTAGACCTTATCCCGGTGGATTGGGTCCTCAAAGCCTGGTGGCTGCCCGACATAAACCTCTTCCTTGACTTTCCCGTACAGAAATGCGCTCTTAACGTCCATTTGATAAACTTTGAATTTCTTGTATGAAGCAAACGCAAGGAACATCCGAATAGCTTCGATTCGTGCTACCGGTGCATAGATTTCATTATAATCAATTCCTTCGATTTGATGGAAACCCTGCACGACCAATCTGGCTTTGTTATGAACAATAACCCCACGATCATCTTTCTTGCACTTAAACACCCATTTAGTGCCTATCTTCTTCCTGTCTGGTGGCAAATCTGTGAGCGTCCAAACTCCCAATTTCAGGAATTGTAATAACTCCTCCTGCATAGCTTCCACCCAGGCATCATCCTTCAAAGCGTCCTTGTATGTCCTTGGCTCTACCTGCGACACATAACACGCAAACGACCAATCATTTTGACTACCAGATTGTTGAATTTTGGCATATAAAGCTAAAGCACCAAAACTCTCTGGCGAGTTAACACTTTTAAGCTGCCCTCTGGTCATAACACTGCTTCCAGGATCACCAATAACTTGCTCCAGCGGGTGAATACGATGAATCCGAGATTCCGGATATTCAGGTACAGTAACTCCCGTCTGAGCAGTTAGATTCTCTGCAGCATCCAGATCATGACCCGTATTTGATGATGAAGCAACATCTGAAATTGGAGTTGGGTTCACTAGCGGTGCCTCCTGTTCTTCAGCTTGCTCAAGAATAGCTTCTTCAAATTGTTCATCTTCAGATTCTGAAGTGTCTAATGAAGTTGAAGCCTCTTGAAACACTTCTTCTTCTTGTATAGGAGCATTGGCATCATTAGAAGCTGGTAGGGGGTTCACGGTGATCGGATGCACCAACGGTGAAGTCGTTGCATTTTCACACTCGTAAAGTAATCTGATAACAGCTTCTTCAACCAAGCTATCTAGATTGAATGATTCAAAGAAATCTTTGTAATCAAACATCCAATCAGGACCCGTGCCTTGTAGATTTTGAGTATATCGTTGAACTTCCACGTTAGCCCAATCCTCCACTCGACGAGTTCGCTTGTTGTATACCCGTTTGAGCGGGGTTGCATATCCAACAAAGTATCCCTCCTCGGCTTTAGGACTAAACTTCTCGCTTGGATTCAACATAGTGCATGGCGCCCCAAAAGGTTCTAGATACTCTAAATTCGGCTTTCTTCGGTGTAACAGCTCATAAGATGTTTTACCAAACTTCTTCACTGTTAGAACCCGATTAAGTGTGTAGTTTGCTGCATAGATCGCCTCGTTCCAGAACATTACTGGAAGATTTGAATCAGCGAGCATCGTTCTAGCCGCTTCAATTAGAGTCCTATTCTTTCTTTCAGCAACACCGTTCTGTTGTGGGGTGTACGGAGCCGAATATTCATGATGTATCCCTTTGTTTTCACAAAGTTCATCCATCTTGGCGTTTTTGAACTCCGTCCCATTATCACTCCGAATTCTCTTAATTTTCACATTGTAGAGATTCTCTAATCGAGTGAACAGAACTTTTAAGTTGTTAAAGGTGTCACTTTTATTCTGCAAACACATCACCCATGAAAATCTTGAATAGTCGTCAGTGACAACTAAACAATATAACTCCCCAAGATGACTTTTGCACTTGACCGGTCCGAATAGATCCATGTGCAATCGCTCAAGTGGCATCTCTACAGGGTTAACCTTCTTCACTTTGTGGGACTGTTTGTGTTGCTTCCCCTTTTTACAACTCACACACTTGTCATTCAGATGGAAATGTTTCACGTTTACTCCATCGACAAGTCCATTTCTCACTAATTGATTCATTTTCCTCAGATGAATGTGCCCCATTCTTCGGTGCCACATTATTGATTCTTTCTCTGTCGCCTTGGATAGAAAGCATGTTATCTGCCCCTGTGATGTCATCGCCTTGGACATATCAAGAATTTATAGATTGTTGACGCGAGGTGCCTTCAACATTATCCACTCTTTAGGAATTGTAAAGCCCGGTTTCAGAATATAGCAGGATTTGTCATCAAAATGCACAGTAAATTGCTTATCACATATTTGACTGACACTCAACAGATTATAATCAATCTGCTTCACATACGATATCCGCTCGAAACTCACTATCCCATTGCTCACGCTTCCTTCCATTGTTATATATCCACCTTTGTTTCCTGCAAAAGCGACATACCCTCCATTGATGTTCTTCACATCGAACAGCAACGCTAGATCCCCTGTCATGTGGCCTGAAGCTCCACTATCAACAATCCAAAGACTGCTAATAGGGCCAACTGAAGCTCCCTGCACACAAAATGTAAATCATTTAGTTCTTTCGGGGGACCCAAGCCTGAGTCTTGGGTCTTTGAACATCAGGTTTCAAAGTAACATTTTCACAAGCATTTTCAATAACTTTTTGATCAATCTTTTTCTGATTGTTCAAAACAGTTTCCTTTTTCTCATTAACCTTTGAAGTTGAGGCTCCTGGAGTACCATTGAGTGACCAAGATTGTTCAGACCTTTTCAATATGCGAATCTGAGACTTTGGGTTCTCAGTCGGTTTCTGAACATTTTTAGTAAATGTAACTTTCTTGGTTACCTTATCTGATTTAACAGACTTAGGTCCAACATTTGATTTGACAATCGGTTTCGGTGGAACCTTTTGTCTATCAATTGTTGCGTTCACCACAGGCTTTCTCCATGAGTGTTCCATTGCAATCCGATTCCTTTGATCATATTGAATTGGACGATTGTTCCTCATTTGATAAAACTTGTTTTGATTGAAAAACTGTTGTTGTTGAGGAACAACTCGCCTATGTGGTGGCACATAATGATCAATCGGTTTACGCATGGAATTCCTCACTTCAACTTCGTGCCTTTTGTGCCTTACATATGGGCACTGAGCAAGTAAATGCCCTCGTTCCCCACATTTAAAACACGCACGGTACTCTTCAAAAACATTCGAAGCATTTGGTTGAGCAAATGATCTAACAGGGTATTGATCCTTATACTGTTGCTTCCTTAAACTCTCAGGGAGTGGCCCTTTTGAGTAAGTAGGCTCATGAAAACCATTAGCTCTGTTTTTGGGTCGAACAAACTCTGTGACATGGACCTTTGGTTCTTGAGGAACATCCAAATATAATTTCTTTAATAATGCCGGTGGAATCTCATTTGTTCTCTCATGTTTTGGAAACCAAATGGTACTTTCTTGCCAAATCTTTTCTATTTTAGCATTATTGGCATTTTTTATTGGAAAGTCCTCATCAGAGATGATTTTATCGGATCCTTCCATCCGATAGAACACCTTGACAGGTTTGTCACATTGTTCATTCTTAGCACTCTTTTCAAGATCTTTCTTGACCACATTTTTCTCAAGATCTTTCTTCACAACATTCTTTTCAGACTTATTCACACGATGAACATTTTTCATCGGAATCACAATCTGAGATGGTGAAACTGGTTCGTTTGTAATGATGTGATTTTCTTTTGGAATTTCACATGCATTCACAGTTTGAACACAACCAGTATCATCACTCTCTGAGTCTGAATCTACACTCTCAGCAGTAACACCCTCATCATTGATACCCAAAATCGGCCTCTCATCGGAATGTGGATCACCAATACTCGAGGTATTTGATTCATTTTCCGACGATGAGTCAGATTTTACCGAACTCTCCGGTGTCACTTGATGACAATTATGGTTTTCAAAAAGAACCGGAGATGGTACAGACCGATAATTGGTAGTGTTATCATCAATAATGTGGTCTACTACATAAGCAATATGCTTATAGCTTTCCAGCTTTTTGTTTACTTTCTCAGCAAAGCATTTGATGGCGGCCATTTCCAACTTGGTATTTTCAATTTCATTGATATAGTTGTTAATTGCAAGTTGTTTTAATGACAAAGTATTTTTCAAGTCAGAAATGTCCTTTTTGTAGCCATCTAATACTTTGTTAAAAGCATTCAACTCTTTGCGAGTAGATTGACTGTTCATGATAGCACTATCACGTTGAACTCGGAGTTGTTTATTCTCCTCAGTCAATCTATCACATGTACCACAATATTTATCACTTGTATTATCAGTACTACACTCAGAACTTACAGATTTTGGCGGATCAGTCATGGCCATCAATGCGAAATGAGCTTCCTTTCCTGCAAAGAATCTGGAATAATCAATCTTTGTGAAAGCATCATCTGCAATGCACGACTTCCTTGTCATCAGAAAATCCGCCTCTGCTAGCAACTGATCTATGTCATCATCTAGAGAATTAACACTTGCTTCTGTATCCGAATCACTGTCTGAATCAGAATAAACTGACTCACACTCCTCAGGAACATCAGAAACAGTATCAATCACAACTCCAGAATTTGTCTCTTCAGCTTTAACCTCAACATTAACCTCAGCATTAACCTTAACAGGTTCAGTCTCCACATCCATCTCAGCCTCAGACTCATCACTTTCAACCTCAGTTTCTACCTTCTCATCCACCAACCCTGAATCTTCAATATCAACCTGATACGCAACACAAGCCACATTGCCACCAGTAGTAAGTTCTTCAACACCTATCTGCATGCTCGACCAGTCAAACCTCTCATCTTGTTGAGTCACCAATGCTTGATTCTGATTGGTGTTCTGATGTGTTTCATTTGGTGTAGTTATTGGTATGACTGTTCGGTTAGCATTGTTTGGTGTTTGGTTTTGTGTCTGGTTTGGTGTGTGTGGTTGTCTATTTTGGTTGTTATTAAAGTTGTTCTGACGGTTTTGGTAGTTGTTGTTGTTTTGGTAAGAAACTTGGTTTTGGTTTTGTTGTTGACGATTCTGATAGCTTGCATTGAATGGGTTCCTATTGCCTTGTTTTGGTGGTTGGGTACATTCTCTTTTAAAGTGACCTTTTCCTCCACAGTTAAAACAAGTAACTTTCTCCTTATTGAACCCGTAGGTTGTATTAGGAGAAGTTCCCAAATCAGTTCTACCAATTTTCTCAATGAACTCTGTTGCTCTTCTCATGATACTCGCAAAAGCCCACTGGATATCAATTAGCTCCATCTCTTCCTTGTCAATCTGTGCGTAGTCTTCATTGGTTAAGTTGTTATTCCCAATTTGACTAGCAACCAGGCCATTATAAGATGAAACCATTGTAGAGACTAGTGCAATGTGTTGTTGAGCAACTTCAACTGTCACATTCCCCAAGTTAGATGTCTCCAAAACCACCGGTTGTTGTTGATTAGGTTGTAGAACTTGGTTCATTGGTTGTTGAGATTGGCTAGCTGTATAAAAAGCAGCTTGTTGCATTGGGGAAAATGGTGGAATGTATGAATGGTTGTATTGTTGTTGTGGTGGTTGGTTTGATGGTTGTGAAAAGGATGTTTGTTGATGGTAGTTGATGGTAGGTGTTTCCATAACATTGGAAATACATGCAACATGTGGTGCCACTAGCCCTCCTAAGCTTGATGTACTAGCTGGAACTGGATTTCCTCCAAAATATAAATTGGGATTCTGAGGAATCTGTGCTCTTCTAGCTTTCCTCCTCTCTTCCAATTCTTTGTTTTCCAGCTTCTCTATGAACTCTTGAATAGACCAGTATTGATAAGCATCCTTCTCCTTAAGGACTTCCACATGCTGATCCCAATTTGGTGGTAATGCATCTGCAAACTTATCCACCTGTTTTGCCATAGGAATCTGTATACCATAGCTAGACAATTCAGATAACAAATGATTATATCTAGGAGTTAGTTCTTTCAAAGTTTCATTTCCAATATAAGAAAAATTCTCAAACTCCTTTCTCAGTTCTTCCATCCTTAGACCTCTAGTCTTCTCATTGCCATCATGCCTCCTTTTAAGTGCTTCCCATAGTGCCTTAGATGTTGTGCAAGTTCCAAACTGATGCAAAAGATCGTTTGTGATTTCCTGTGTCAATTGGGAAAACGCCTTCTTTTCCACATCAAACTTCTTTTTCTCATCCTCAGCCATGCTCTCCAATGGAACTGGTTCACCAGTATTCTCCAAGACTGGTGCTGTGTAACCTTTAGCAATCATGTTCCATGCCTCTGCACCCTCCACTCCCATGCCTTCCAAATGTATCTTGAACTTTTTCTGCCACTGATTGTATTCTTGAATCTCCATAAGCTTCGGTGGCCGATTCCCGCTACCTGAAGACAAATCATTAATCAGTGTGGAAATAGCATTTGTAGTTTGAGTGTTTACCACCGCTGCTGCTACTCCCCAGTAGTCAGATTGTGGTGCTGGAGGTGCACTTTGAGTCATATAGTTAACCGGCTGCGAAGACTGTGTGCTCGTCTTCTGTGCTGCTACCGTCCATGGGTCCATCACTTGCTGTTGTGGTTGTGTAGTTGCTGGTGTCGGAGTAGTCGGAAAATTCCACATGATCACGAACTTCGAAAAATTCAACACTTAGAAAAATTTTCCAAAAACTAATCTAGGTTCGCCCAGAAAAGCTTCACCTTCGTCCCTTTCTGATATAGGTTCGTCCAAACAGTGATACCCGAATGTAAAATCTCATCAGAAAGTAAAAACACACTAACACTTTTTCACGTTCGTCCAAATAAGTTCAGGTTCGCCCGTTTCTGTTCCAGGTTCGTACCCCCGATGAACCGAATGTGAAAAATGTGACACGAAAGTGAAAAATTCAACAGAAAATTTCCAGGTTCGCCCAAAATACCCTAGGTTCGCCCAAAAATCTTTCAGGTTCGCCCAAAACACTACACTTTCGACCACTCAGTTCCAGATTCGCCCATTTTAGGTTTGAAAAACGGTTACACTTTGAAAAACGGTTATTTTGATCTCTGATTTTCAAAAGTTTGTGAATTTGAATGATCATGATCAGGTTTTGCTTCGGAGATGATTTGGAACAAGTTTAATTCTTGGAATTTTGAATTTTAACCACAAAATCAACTCTAAATCCTTCAAAAACACTCAAAAACCATTTTTATGTAAAAACAGATGTGAATTGATCAAAATAATGTCCAAATCAGCTCTGAGTTTATCAAATTGTTGTTGTATGATCCTCTATGCTCCGATACCAGTTTGTAGAGGGAAGGATTTGACACGAAAACAGGATTATATGATCATACAAGTTACAAAACCAGGTGCGGAAACTCTAGCTTTGAACAAACTGATATAAACTCAATTCAAAACACAATCAAAGTCATTTTCAAATGTTTTCATAGATTAACACATTCATAAAGTTGATTACAATGTCAAAACAGTTAATCTAACTCAAACACAAACTCTCTCAAACTACTCTGGAACAACACCTCAAAACACACACACCTAATGACTCTCTTAACTTTACAAAAACTCAAATTCTATATATAGGCACTGCACATTCGCCCACTTTACATGGTCGAATGTGAGTGTTTTCCACATTCGCCCACTGTGGTGGTCGAATGTGTACTTCAGTTATGTTCCATTCCAGTTTCGTCCAATCTTCTTATACCTTCGCCCACTTCTTTTCACCTTCGCCCAGAACTATATACATTCGCCCATCTCAGCCCTTCTAACACATGTTAACTATCCAATCACTAGTCGCAAAACGCATCTACATGAAGAATGACCCATATCCTTTGTCACTCATTTGTGATACACTAAGTAGATTAAACTTTAGATTGTCAATTAGATTAACATTTTCAAACTTAAGTCTCCCTGCTTGAACAGTTCCAGAACCCAACACTTTACCTTTTGAATCATTACCAAAGGATATATCACCCCCTCCATGAGCAAGAAAGTCCAGAAGAAGGGCTCTACATCCTGTCATGTACCTGGAGCCTCCACTATCTACATACCATAAACTATCTAAGCAAGCAGAATCTCCCTGCACATCAGTAAAGATTTAGTTTTGGTGAGTGTCCAAAGCCAAATTGGCTTTGGATGGGTTCTCAGATTTTTCAGCCTCAAGTTTAGGAGAATGATCAGTGGTTTGAACTAGTTTTTGAACTAAGTTCAACAGCTATTGTTGACCATTTGCCAGTGCTTGATCAAACATATTGTCATCGCCTGCCACATGTTTGATCATCTGTTGGAAGATCTTTCAAGGGAATGATTTTGGCCTGTGGTGCCTTTTTACCATTAGGGGTTTTGAAGGTCATTGGTTGAAAATTTTCAAGGACATCACACTCATCTGACCAAGTTGGTTTGAATTGATATTTTTCAATCTCATCAAATGAGGGTGTACCTTCCAATTTTTCAAGAATGATTTTCTTGTCATTTGGTTCAGTAACCTTGATTTCTTGACCTTTTGAATTGGTTGGGATGATTTCAACCAACTGTGGTTCCTTTTTGTCAGTGGTTTGTGAACTTTGAGCAGTGGTTTCTTTAAAACCAAAGCCAAATTTCACATGACTTTTAGACTGCTGGTTAACAATCATCTTAAAACCTTTAGATGATTCCACCCATTTTTGACATTCAACCTGGGTGGATTCAAGCTTCTGTTTACAACTGTGATATTAGGTTATCATAGTTTGAAGCTGGTCTTTGGTTATGCTTGCTTCATGTTTTAAGCTGCTGATTTCAGATTCTTTTTCAGTTATTTTTTATTTTAACTCTTTAGTGAGTTTTTCAAATTGAATTTCATATTCCAAAATTTTCTTTCTAAAGTTTTCATTCACCTCTTTTGTCTTTGCAAATGCTATGATACATTTATCTGAGCACAAGTCATTTAAGATTTGAGGTGATACCTTAGCAGCAGCCATCAAGGCACGATTACACTGGCAATCACAGTCATTAGTACCCCATGGGTCTGAGAGATTTACAACTTCTACTTCGGATTCTTCAGCTGAAACAACTTCATCAACAACATCATTAGTCACATTTTCAGACAAAGACACCACTCCCTTAGAATCAGTCTCTTCATCAATTGTTTCTAGTGCCAAAAGGCAGAAATTATTTTCAGACTTGGCAACTAGAGCAATGTTTTCATCTGTTAGCTCATCTGGTAGACTACTCCAATCAACAAAGCCTTGAGTGAAAAAGCTCTGTTGACTTTGCTGACTGGTCTCTGTTGGAGCAGAGGGTGAAGTAGCAGTCATTGGCACTTGTGCCTGAGCAACAGGTGTTTGGACATAATGATACTGAGGAACAGTGGTTTGGACATACTGCACAGGGACAGTGCATGGTTGAGGTCTGTGCAAAGTGAGCAGTGTTTTGCACATTTGGTCCAGGGGTGTTTTGGGAAAACTGATAAGTGTTGGTCTGAGGCCTTTGGTTTGGATAGGTGATCATAGGTGTACCATTTTGACTCCTACATTCCCTAGCAAAGTGACCCATGACATTTATAACACTTGATCTTTGATTTATCCAACCCCACTTTTGACCCACCATGTAAACCTGGATACCTTCTGTCAGTTTTCTTATATAAATTATTAGTTCAAATACTGAGCAAGGCCAATTGATGCAAAATGTCCATTTCTTCTAAGTCCACAGGGTCAATGTATTGAAGGTCATTATACACAAAGGATGTGTTGTCAGATGCCTGGATATCACCACTTGCTGCAAAAGCATAACTGGGTGATGAGTAAGAATCAGGGTTAAAACCAGTGGTTATATCAATGTAATGATCATAACCCTGATCCTTACTACTTCCAGGTACCTCATCTTGACCCAAAAGTGTTGTATTACCAAACACATAATCATTAGACACTTTTCCAGAATCCTGGAGCTTCTTTTTCTGGTTAAGCTCTCTCTCATAGGTCAAGAGCTTACCATGAAGCTGGGTCAGAGTCAAGTCCTTAAAACAAATTGAGTTTCTCATAACAATCGCAATAGTGTCCCATTTGTCCTGAAGTGATCTAAGAAACCTATGATTCATAGTTGAATTTGGGTAAGTTAGACCCACCAGTTTTAGTTCACTTATTAAACAATTGAACCTCTCAAATTGTTGTGTTAATGACTCTCCCTTCACATAACTGAATGTTTCATATTGTTGATTAAGTATTTCACGGTTGTTTTCAATTACATCCTCAGTCCCACCAAATTGCTCTTTCAAAGCATCCCACAACTCCTTTGCACTGGTACAGTGTAACAGCCCAGCATAGATATCATTTGGTAGAGCCATGGCTACAATACTGAAAGCCTTAGCATCTAACTCAATTTTTTTGAAAATCTTGCTCGGAGTAGTTTTCGACACTTTTAGGTACTTGAACCTTGGGATCTTCGGTACTCGGCACCATTGGAACATGTGGTCCAAAGACAACCGACTTCCAACACCCAGTGTTTTGTTGAGCTAGCACATGACTCATACGATGTTTCCAGATATTGTATTCAGATCTGACAAACATCGGTGGCTTGTTGCTAGTACCAGTGTTATGTGGATCTTGATTAATTGAAGCCATTCTCTGATTTTTACGAAAACAAAATCTGTTTACTAACGGTTGAATCGAAAATAAACTATTACTCTGTTTTCAATCCGACAAACAAACGATATCAATAATTGTGAGCTGATCTATTTATATTAAATTGATTGGTTAGATCGAATTTAATTGACCAAGCTCTGATACCAATTGTTAGGATCTGAGTTTGATTGTTTTGATTTGTTTAGATAAACAATGAAATAAATGCAGTGTATATATATGGAAAGTGCAACGGAATGATAAACTACAAATCAAAACAAGAGAATAATTGTTTTTAATCGAAAGCTTTCATTAATTGAAAGATTACAATATTACAAGGACTCCCCCTCAGCCTGATCACTCTATGATTGTTTGTCTAAGAGAATGTTTTGAGTGATGAATAGAACAGTACAATCACTGTTCTATTTATAGACAAATCTAAACCACTGATGATCTCAGCTGACGTCACCTAAGACAGCGACCTCTAACAGAATAACAACATAAAACATCTGTTAACAATAAATTACTGTTACATTGTAGAACACTGCTAAGGTAAACTGCTGTTGAGGAAAACTCTGATGGTCTTGTATCATCTGTTGGATCCAAAGTGCTGTTGGCTCCAACAGACCTTTAGTCTTCAGTACTTTAATCAGCAGTTGTTCTTCATCAGACCTTTAGTCAGCAGTTGTTTATCCAGCAGTCCTTTGCAGCAGCAGTTGTTTCCAACAGTTGTTTAGTGTAGTAGATGTTAGGATCAATAGTCTTTTGGGAGAAGTATCTTGTAAATAATGTTTATTCAAAGGATCAACTGAGTAGAATATTTTGGCTTTCTAATCATCTGTTCTTCTCCTATGGCTCCATTTGTCAAACACATCAACATTTATAAAATATGTAATTATAATTTTGAATAGATAATATTTCCATGACAAACTTTTTTAAGAAATTATATGAAATATTTACATATAATTCACTTAAATTATTATAACCATCTGTTTGATAATGTTTATCAACAACAATAGAATTGTAAACATATATTAAAATTCAACAAAAAATAATAATTCTGAAATAACTATAAATTTAAATTAAATTAAATCACGGTTTTCAAATTCATAATAATTACAAAGAGTCTGGACAGCCTTAAAAGTCTTTAATGGTCACTGTAGAGATGAAGGATCTTTATTGGAAACATAAGATAAATTTACACATTATTATTTTTATATTAATTAACAATTAAAACTATTGTTCTTACAAATGATTTGCAATCTTTTATTGTAAATATAACTTTAAATAATGAACATATATTTTGTACCAATAAACACCCTACAAAATTGTAATATTCTATAAAACATGTAATTATAATTTCATAATGTTTATCAACAATAATTCATAAACATATATTAATATTTTTTATATACAACGTGTAATAATATTTTTTTATTCAAAATGTGTAATTTTTTAAATTATTAATATGAATATTCTGATTGGTTTCAATTACATAGTAATAAACTTCATATTGAAACCTATTCTAAGTTCAAAGGTATGTCTAATTTGACGACTTCAAACAAATGTTTTCAAACAACTGTGATCCATTACCGCTCTTGAGCTGAAGGATGATGTGACCAGAATTTTAAAACAAACTCTATAAAACTTAACTTGTAATCAATATCTAACGAAAAAAAGTCCGCACAGCCCTAAAACTATTTAATGGCCACTGTAGGTATGAAGGATCCAGATGGAAAGATAACATAAATTTACACATTATTATTTTTATATTGATTAAACAATTAAAACTATTGTTCTTACAAATGATTTGAAGTCTATTATTTTAAATGTAACACTTAAAATGAACATATATTTTGTAGCAATAAAAATTCTACAAAAATATCAGCATCTATAAATCGTGGATTTATTATTTTTAATGAAGACTTATTATACTTTAACTAAATAATAGTTCTTTGAATAAGTTTTTTTAACAAAAAACGTAAAATTTCATCTTTGTAAGTAATCTTTTAAAGAAAGTAAATTGAATATCTGCTTTCCACTCAGTGAAATTATTATAACCATTTTTTTGATAATGTTTATAAACAATAATTGATAAACATATATTAATATTTTTTATTTACAACGTGTAATAATATTATGAAGTTTAAATGTAACACTTAAAATGAACATATATTTTGTAGAAATAAAAATTCTACAAAAATATCAGCATCTATAAACGTGAATTTATAATTTTTAATGAAGACTTATTATACTTTAACTAAATAATAGTTCTTTGAATAAGTTTTTTAACAAAAAACATAAAATTTCATCATTGTAAGTAATATTTTAAAGAAAGTAAATTGAATATTTGCTTTCCACTCAGTGAAGTTATTATAACCATTTATTTCATAATGGTTGTCAACAATAATTGACAAACATATATTAATATTTTTTATTTAAAACGTGTAATAATATTTTTTATTCAAAATGTGTTATGTATTAAATTATTAATAAGAATATTCTCATTAGTTTCAATTACATTTGTAATAAACTTCATATTGAAACTTATTCTAAGTTCAAAGGTATGTCTAAATTGACGACTTCAAACAGATGTTTTCAAACAACTATGATCCATTACCACTGTTGAGCTGAAGGATGATGTAACCAGAATTTTAAAATAGACTCTATAAAACTTAACTTGTAATCAATATCTAACGAAATAACTATAATAAATACAAACAGTCCGCACAGTCCTAAAACTATTTAATGGCCACTGTAGGTATGAAGGATCTAGATGGAAAGATAACATAAATTTACACATTATTATTTTTATATTAATTAAACAATTAAAACTATTGTTCTTACCAATGATTTGAAGTCTTATATTTTATATGTAACACTTAAAATGAACATATATTTAAATTAAACCAATCTTTTCAAATTTAAATTAAACCAGACTTTGTAATGAATATCAAAGTAAATAACTATAAATTTAAATAAACTAGTCTTTTCAAATTCATAATTACTAACAGTCGCTGCAGCACTAAAAGTCTTTGATGGTCAATGCACTAAAGGTTTTTGTTCCTATAACTTTAAAAAAAGAAAATATATTTTATAGAAATTAAAATTCTTCAAAAACCTCAACATTTATAAAATATGTAATTATAGTTTTGAATAGATAATATTTCAATGACAAACTTTTTTAAGAAATTGTATCAAATATTTACATATAATTCACTTAAATTAGTATAACCATCTGTTTGATAATGTTTATCAACAACTATTGAATTGTAAACATATATTAAAATTCAACAAAGGTTAATAATTCCGAAATAACTATAAATTTAAATTAAATTAAATCACGGTTTGCAAATTCATAATAATTAGAAAGAGTCCGAACAACCCTAAAAGTCTTTAATGGCCACATATCAGATTTTACAGACTGTACCTATTGTCAAATCATACTATAGTAGTTTAAATATCTGATAACTAATTAGTTTACGCTAAATATGATCTTTCTTAAAAATAACACTTTCTTACACAATATACTTCAAGTATGTTTGCATTAATTTGTGTTTAATTTATCTATTATACAAATAACATTAAAAAAAACTAATATTTTTATTTAAATATTAAGCTATTACATCAACATCTACTACATTACCAAAAACATACAAAAACAATAAGATAAAAGACATAACATTCAATATGGATTTAAAAACTTGAACTTCAAGTCCATAGAAGCCTTAAAGTGACTTTACAATATCAGAAATTATTTCTAACTGCTCCAGATCACTTTTCATCGCATCGATATGAAAGACTATACCACTGTCACGAATTGTTGATGGTGGCAAACACTTCAATTTCCTGACTACTTTAGCTTTTTTATCAAAAGTGTTTGAAATACGGTTGAAAGTCTGCTTCAAGACATCCTTATACAATGTATCTTCATCATATTGCATAAGAACTTGTCTTATTAAATCGACCTTGAAATCCACTACGAGTACTGCTGGTGAAGATGATGATGCCATAACTTGAAAAAGTAATAAAAAATATTCTCGATATACAATATGACTATATAGTAAAATTTTCAGTAAAATATCTACATATTTATAAGGCCATAGTTCAAATAATAAACAAAAGTTATCATTTCATATTAATTACGAAATTTAATGCTATAAACGCGGTAGATGAAAAACTATACTTACATGTGCCAACTGTAAAACGTATACACTTGCAATTTAAACGTCACTCCGTAAAGTGTATAATACGCGTACCATACCGTGTTAAAAGTTATTTTCTATTCACACCATATATATATACACACACACACACACAAAAACTGTGTATTTTGTCTTAAGCAACACTAACTGTAATTTGTCAAAACTACCATACTGAAAAAAATTATACCAATAAAACTCATCATTCAAATTGCATAATTTTACTTACAATATGAGAATAAACAAAACATACAAAATACAAAATACAGCCGAAACACAACAAACTGAAAAATGCTTACAATGATATAAAATACAAGTGCTCTAACAAAAATCTCCGATATCACAGTAAAAAATAACTAATACAAACTAACACACCTCATCTATAAGACAAAAAGAAAAATATAAAATACAGCTGAAACACCACAAAATAAAACCTAAAGAAGTCGGGCTCAAAAAAAAAAAAAAAAACATATACAATAATATGCCTCAAAGTAGCGGAAAAATTAGAGACATATTATTTATATAGAGACCCATCACATTTTAGACAGGCTTCCTTATTATAACAAAACTACTAATACTTTCCTTTGATTGTAAAAATCTTTCACCAACACCAATTCCGACTTCATTAGCAATGGGTTATTGCCAATACCTTTTTTCTTTCAAACCCACAATTTTAGGGAAGACTAAGTGTACGTAATTTAAATGAAATAACATTATATATTGAAGGTATAGAGGGTTGGTTTGCTGTTCAATAGTTCAAGTATTACAAGCTTGCAAACTGAAATGAAGAGTTCCTCGCCTTTTATAGACTGGAAATATATATATATATATATATATATATAATATATATATATACGTACTACAATTAATCAACAACTACATTTATTATTACATGACAAACTTTTTTAACCAATCACATAAAGTTTAATCATTAAAAAAATAATAATAAAACATTTGATAACTTGTCAACATATGTTCATAAACAACTGTAATCTAATACAATTATCCACTAAAGGATAATACAACCAGATTTTAAAAACAGACTTTGTAATGAAGATCAAACAAAATAACTATGAATTTAAATTACACCAGTCTTTTCAAATTCATAATTAGTAACAGTCGCTACAGTAATAAAAGTCTTTAGTGGACAATGTACACCTGCACTATCTAGATGAAACCTGACAGAAAATATAGCTGCAATTAATGCTAAATGTACTTATTTTTACTATTATTAAAAAGAAAAAAAAATTACCATTTTTATTAACAATGTCTAATAATATTTTTTATTATTCACAATCTATTATGTTTTAAATTATTAATACGAATATTATCATTAGTTTCCAACAACTGTGATCAATTACAATTTTCAACTGAATTTTAGGATGATGTAACCAGATTTTGAAAACAGAGTTTGTAAAACCTAACTTGTAATTAATATGTAACGAAATCAGTCTTTTCAACTTCATAATTACAAACAGTGGAAACAGCCCTAAAAGTCTTTGATGACTGCTATGGAGATGAAGGATCTAGATGAAAACATAAAATAAATTTACACATTATTCTTTTTATATTAATTAAACAATTAAAAATATTGTACTTACAAATGATTTGAAGCCTTTTATTGTTCCTATAACTTTAAAAAAAGAAAATATATTTTATAGAAATTAAAATTCTTCAAAAATATCAACATTTATAAAATATGTAATTATAGTTTTCAACAGATAATATTTCCATGAAAAACTTTTTTAAGATATGATGTGAAATATTTACATATAATTCACTTAAATTATTATAACCATCTGTTTGATAATGTTTATCAACAACTATTGAATTGTAAACAGATATTAAAATTCAATAAAAGTTAATAATACCCAAATAACTATAAATTTAAATTAAATTAAATTAACGTTTTCAAATTCATAATAATTACAAACAGTCCGCACAGCTCTAAAAGTCTTTAATGGTCACTGTAGAGATGAAGGATCTTTATTGGAAACATAATATAAATTTACACATTATTATTTTTATATTATTTAACAATTAAAACTACTGTTCTTACAAATCATTTGCAATCTTTTATTATAAGTATAACGTTAAATAACGAACATATATTTTGTACCAATAAACATCCTACAAAAATATAATCTTCTATAAAACGTGTAATTATAATTTCATAATGTTTATCAACTATAATTGATAAACATATATTAATATTTATTATTTATAACGTGTAATAATATTTTTTATTCAAAATGTGTAATTTTTTTAAATTATTAATATAAATATTCTTATTGGTTTCAATTACATAGTAATTCAAATTGAAACCTATTCTAAGTTCAAAGGTATGTCCAATTGGACGACTTCAAACACATGTTTACAAACAACTGTGATCTATTACCGCTGTTGAGCTGAAGGATGATGTAACCAGAATTTTAAAACAGACTCTATAGAACTTAACTTGTAATCAATATCAAACGAAATAACTATAATAATTACAAAGAGTCCGCATAGCCCTAAAGCTATTTAATGGCCACTGTAGGTATGAACGATCTAGATGGAAAGATAACATAAATTTTCACATTATTATTTTTATATTAATTAAACAATTAAAACTATTGTTCTTACCAATGATTTGAAGTCTTATATTTTAAATGTAACACTTAAAATGAACATATATTTTGTAGCAATAAAAATTTTACAAAAATATCAGCATCTATAATACATTTAAATCACCTTTGAATATAACATGGTCTTTATTCACCGATCAGTCTTGAACACATATTTCTTTCTTTTATTGTAAAGAATCTCGAAAAGATGTTTTACGCAGACAGATATTACACAAAAGTACTAACAAAACGAAAATAATTCTTTTACTCCACTAATCTTCAGAAAACATGAAACTGACGCAGCTAATACATTCAAATCAACTTTGAATATAACATGTCTTTATACACCCATCAGTCTTGAACACATATTTGTTTCTTTAACTGTAAAGAATATCCAAAAGGCTAACCTTGAATATTCAACACATTCAAGGTGCTTTCTCACATACTCTGCATGGCAACGGAACAAAAAAAAACATTCACGGTTATACTTCAACTACAAACCTTGAAAAAAAAGTTAAACATTTCAACAAACATACCTATTGAGCACAACAACGGGAACCACAAAAAGCGGGAGTAGATGTAGTCGACTTTCTCAAACGATATTGGCATAGTAGCGTAAAAGCTTAATTGCAATTTGGAAAGAGTCCCGAGTGCTTAAAGCTAACGCCTCTACCTGTTAACGGTAAAATATTGACAAAAATAATAAATCAAGCATCACTCAAATTAATCAAACACACATGTTAAACACATAAAGATTAACCCGAATTAAACGCTAGCATAAATGGCTATAAAAAGGTAAAGACATACCCATCTTGAGTTTGACGCTGCCGATCTACATCCGCTAGTAATCGTATAACGAATATTACCAAAGTGGAACCTTTTTCAACGTAAATAATCTGGTTGGTGATTAAGGAGACAAAAGATTGAGGCTCACTGAAAAAAGAAAACGGATAAATTTTATTCTTATTGATATGATCGGTTAGAATTAGTTTACCTGATAGTCGAATCCTTCAACATGACCTTGAGTGTGAGAGAAGCAGCTGTTACGGTTTAAAAATTATGCGAGAGATTTAATAATTGTCTGAGAGAAAAAGAAGGGCATGATGCCTTTATATAGTTGTGTAATGGGGTGTCGAGTTTGAAATTTGAATTTCAATTTGGAGCTCAAATTTAAAATTAACACTCGTTCAAAACTCTGTTGAGGCAAGTGGGATTCTTACTGCTGTTCAGGCAAGTGGGTACGAGACAACTATTTTTAAACTCAGCAGCGGTGCTTTAACGTGGCCTACGTATTATTGGTGAATATTTTAAGGGGGTTTGTGACGTCAGGTTTTGCATCATGCAGACATTGATGGCCTGCCTAAGCTGTTGACACGTCAGCTTTTAATGTCACTCACGACTCTCCTATTATTGAAAGTATAGATTGTCAAAATAACCAAATAAGGAAACAACTTAAGGAAAAAATTGAATAGATCCCTCATGAAATATATAGCCAAAATAATGTTTTGACCCTGCCTTAAAAATTTTGAATATGTACTTGTAAAGTATAATTAATTTATTGTTCACAAAAACACATGACATACACAACTAGTTTTTATCCGCCCCGCGTTGTGGGGCGCAACTCGAATTTATGTCGTCTAATAATAACGTATTATATACGACCGGCTCATTTTAAAAAATAGTTTACGTCGAAACGTAAGACAATTTTTAGTTAACCTACACAATTTTTTTAGTTGGTTGTTTACCACGCATAAATCACATTGACAAATCAAGCCAACCTTATTGCTTCACATAGGAGTCTCGCATTTGATCATTTACCAAAGCAATATACTTGATAGCACAATTTTTTTTGCCAAAGCAATATAAGAGTAGTTGTGATGGTTGTTGTGAAGTCAGGTGTATGTGTTTTTGACTAAATGGATGAGATAGAGGGGTTAAGTAGCCAAGAAAAAGGAAAAAAAAAAGAAGGGTTGGCATTTATGTAAATAGCTTTAAAATGGAGGGATCTTATAACACCAAAACTCTGTTGAGACAAGGGAGATTCTTACTGCTGTTCAGGCAAGTGGCTACGAAGCAGCTGTTTTTAAACTTTGCAGCGGTGCTTTAACGTGGCTCACATATTATTTGTGAATATTTTAAGGGGGTTTGTGACGTCAGGTTTTGCATCACACAGACATTGATGGCCTGCCTATGCTATTGACACGTCAGCTTTTAACGTCACTCACGACTCTTCTATTATTGAAAGTATAGATTGTCAAAATAACCAAGTACGGAAACAACTTAAGGAAAAAATTGAATAGATCCCTCATGAAATATATAGCCAAAATAATGTTTTGACCATGGCTTAAAAATTTTGAATATGTACTAGTAAAGTATAATTAATTTATTGTTCACAAAAACACATGTGAAACATACACAACTAGTTTTTACCCGTCTCGCATTGCGAGGCGTAACTCGAATTTATGTCATCTAATAATAACGTATTATATTTGACCGGCTCATTTTGAAAAATAGTTTACGTCGAAACTTAAGACAATTTTTAGTTAACCTACGCAATTTTTTTAGTTGGTTGTTTACCACTCATAAATCATATAGACAACTCAAGCCAACCTTGTTGCTTCACATAGGAGTCTCACATTTGATCATTTACCAAAGCAATATATTTGATAGGAGAATTTTTTTTGCCAAAGCAATATAACAGTGGTTGTGATGGTTGTTGTGAAGTCATGTGTATGTGTTTTTGACTAAATGGATGAGATAGAGGGGTTAAGGAGGCAAGAAAAAGGGCAATAAAAAAGAAGGGTTGGCATTTATGTAAATAGCTTTAAAATGAAGTGCTCTTATCCACTGTAGAGAAGAAGCTATTGAAAATGTAATATATACTAATGTTCACAAACTTTAACCGTAGGTTCACGCAAAACAACATACATATACATCACATGGAATTAAAACAAACCTGTACCACTTGCAATGCAACCTAACAACCTACAGTCAAATGAGAGGTGACAACTTTTGATAAACTTTTATAAAAAAGTTAAATACTTTAAAACTTTAAATGATATTATATTTTTTATACACAAAACATTATTAGAAGTTGGTAAATAGTAATATGTACGAAAAATTCTTTCTAAGAGCTAGCAGTATATAAACAATGAGAAAACGCTAAAACGGGAGGCTCTCATGTTCATAACCTAGCTAGTGCATGCCAATGACAATGACTCCTCGGAATTTTGCCAATCCTGTTATAATTTCAAGTAACCTTGGTTATAAAAGTAATCGTGTGTTCCTGTATCTCACACTCATCTCTCATCATACGTCTTGATCTATCTCTCCTGCACAATCGATATCACTCTTGTGGTCTCGCCGTTTCTCTCTTCTCTAGAGCCGCTACATGCAACCCAACACTAGTACTAACGTCATAGAAAGCAGACACCCATTGCTATTCACCACGACTAATATTTCAAAACATGAACCATTAAATAATAGTGAACTGCAAACTGGTTCATGTAGTACATATTGCACTACAACAAAACGAAGTTAATGCATTTTGGAAATGATTTTGCAATAGGCCGAATCAAACATTCATTTTTTCGTTCGTGCTATTTGTAAGGTCGAACCAAATTTAAAATTTTTGGTTCGTGCTCACAGTCATCAGAACAAAAGGTTTGAAAAGTTTTTCTAAGTGTTGAAACTTTTTCATCATGGACAACATTTGGGGATTTCCGATGAACCGACCTAACACGACACAACAACAACAACCACCGATGAATCCCTAGCAATTTGCAGCAGAGAAAGGAAAGCAGACAACATAACAACAACAACAAACGATGGTTAATTACTGGGCTGTTTCGGGTCTGACTTAACCCGTTGTGCGACCTCCTACTCAACCAAAGCCAGATTATTGGGGTGTTGCAGCAGCCGTAGCGGTTCAAAATCAGACAACAATTGCCATTTCAACATTGATGAATGACTTATCCACCGGAAATGGTAACCAACCATCGAAGTTGATGGATATGTTTGAGTATCCATCATGGCATAAGAGGTTTAAGGTTCACTTGGAAGGGTTAGATGGTGGAGAAGCATGGAAAGTGTTGCAACGTGGGTATGTGCAACCTATGGTGGAGAACTCAAACACTCCATTTGCAAGAGATGATATGTCTGATGCTGAGAAGAAAAAGTATGCAGCTGAGAAGAAAGCATACTCACAGTAGTCACAATCATTAACTACTGATTTATTACACCAATTTGGACCTTGTGTGACATCAAAGCAGCTGTGGGAAGCTCTTAAAAGCAGGAATGATGGGAATGAAAAGACAAAGAAGCTCAGAATGGATAAATTGAAGAAAGAGTTTGAGAATTATAGTTTTGTTGGAATGAAACTCTTAAGGAGTTAACTACTTGTTTTCATCACTTGTTATCTGAATTATCTAACTATGAGATTTCTTATCCTATGGCAGAATGTGTTGAAAAGTTTACATATGTTTTGCCAGTGTATGGGAGCCAACACGTTGAGGTCTTAAAGGAAAAGATTCATTTCGTTTTTGGACTTTGAATGAGTTTATTCAGAGTTGATAAAAAGGAGATTGAGGAAAAGAGAAAGGTAAAGAGAGCACTGATTCCATAAAATCCGGAATTGTATTATGCTAGTTCTTCTTCGTCAGTTATTCCTAATGTTGGTGTTAGTTCAATGCCACAAACTGCATTTGTTTCGAGTGTTGAACCAACCAACCCTGCTAGCTCTTATGATGTTCCATCATCTTATTCACATATACTAACTCAAGCTCCAATGTGGTCTGCACCATGGTTAGCTGCTCCAACGATAAATATGACTTAGCAATCTTCATCAAACGTTGGACTAGCACCATCAAGCTCAAGTTCTGTTGTGTTAGAAACTTCTAACTTGGATAATGTGACTATAGAAGTAGCTCAATAGCATGTTGCTTTTGTGTCAGCTCTTGTTGCATCCTACAATGGACTTGTAGCTTGTCAAATTGGCAACCACAATTTGACTATTGAAAATTATGCACAGATTGACAAAGATGAGATAGAACTCAATGATATTTAGTGGGCATTCGCAAGTGTGGTATTAGAGCTCATGATTTTATGGAGCGTACGGGAAGAACTAATTTAGCCACTTCACCTAACACCCTTACGGGTTTAACAAAGCAAAAGTCACTTGTCTCAATTGTGGAACAAGAGGACACTTGGCCCTAGAAAGCACCAAACCAAAGCAACAAGGAAACCGAAACCCGTTTAACACTAATTACCAAAATCGTCAAAACAACTATCCAAATCAAAACCAAAAACCAAAACCGACAATCTGTTTCACAAAACACTGACCAAGGACAAACATCATCACCTAACCAAACTCAAAATACACCAAATCATGAAAGAAACATTATTCCTGTAACCACTTCCACCAACCAAAATAGCAATGACAACAAAGCGTTGGTAATTCAACAAGATGAAGGGTTTAATTGGAATGATATGCAATTGGGTGTTGAAAAGGTTTATGGAGGGAATGTTGCATGTTTTGCTCAATAAGTTGTGAATGATGAAGCAAGTAAAGAAGAAGAATTGGTAGAAGAACCGGTAGTTAAAATAAAAGAGATTGAGATGGTTGCTGAACAAAGTGAAGGTGTTTCAGATTTGCATGAATCAGATTATTCAGATTCAGAGATTGAAGCTGATTTAGAAGCAAGTCTAACTTCTCTAGATAATGATGTTGATCAGTTGTTTGCCGAAACCAATTTTCTCAGCAGTACGAAGTCGTGCATAATGGATGATGCTTGCACAAAGATTGATTATTCTAAATTCTTTGCTGGAAAGGAAGCTCATTTTGCTTTGATGGCTATGACTGATTCCACAAATCTGGTAAGTTTTGACTCACTTCGTAAGTGTAATGTAGAGGATCGTTTTCACAAAAAAAACAGTTTAGATGATCATACAAGTCTACCAATCTAGGTGCGGAAATCCTAGATCAGTTACAAAATGATAGCTAATGAATCAAACAATCAAATTCACCTTTTCAATCTCCATTTTCATTAATTAACTTGATAATGATTTTTACAATTGAGTTTAGAAGTTAATAAAACACTATGACAACGATCAAACACTAGAGAGAAAACCTAGACTGAACACAAGACTCAAAATGGCAAAAGTTACAAAGCAAAACAAAATTCATCCTTATATACTACTACACATTCGCCCCTTTGATAAGGTCGAATGTGCAGGTTCGTCCCTTCAATCGGTACGAATCAAGCACATAGACTTTTAGTCTTCACTTTCGTCCAGTCCTCTCTACATTCGCCGTAACTATTTCACATTCGACCGTCCATAAAACCACATTCACCCCCACGTCATCTCTAAAACACTTTTTATTGTGTAATCCAAAACATTAGTCGCACATAATGCACTAACAAACTCCCCCTCGACTATTGCTTGGATTGCCTTCGAACTTCGTCCATTACTTTGTTCATCAACTTCAATCTAAGTTGCTTTTTCTGATCTTTCGTCATTTCGGGCTCAAGCTTTCGTTTAGTCGAATGTTTTGGCACTTCGTTCATCTTGACTTTCTTACTGAGTTTCTTCTCCAAATTACTTCCAGAATTGATGTCGTAAGCAAAACAAACACCAACAACTTGCTGATACTTTCTCGCTTGATCTGCATCTTTCGGTTCACAATAAATTGGATTGTAGTAGAGCATGATGATGTCTTCGAATGTACAGTTAATGATCCACATCGGATCAAAAACGTGAATCTTCTTATAAGTATCCTTCCCATCCTTCAACACTATCACAGCTTCTGCCGTTCTCCAATCGTAATACCACATAACGAATTCAGAGCTGAAATGCTGCTGAATCGGTATCAAAGGAATCTTCTTCATCACAATCGGAGGCTTATACTTTATTGTCACCTTCTTCAATCCAGTCTTCGGATCAATCTCTTTATGAACCTTCTGTTTGGGATATTGTGGTTTGAAAACATTCCACTTCGTTCTACTTTCCCAACTCAATTTATCAGCAAACCAACCAACTACATCATTGTTCGCTGAAGCACCAGACATAGTAAATCTGCATATATCACTCACCGCCCAGTACGGTAGAGTTTGAATATCATGGAATTTGTAGAAGTACAGAATTCCTTTTTCCCACTTCACAGCTATGCACTTCAGTTGTCGTAATTACTTCCAACCTAAGGCTCTGCCTTTGAACAACTGATGTGGTACTTATAAAAACCACCTTGAGCTTCAGGCTTTGGTCTTTTATCATCCATTTCCTTCAGATTCTTCAATAGTGTCTTCAAACTATCATTTTGTTCAACTGTTTGTTTCTGATTACTTTAAACACATTCTTCATAAAGACATCACTCTTCTTCTTAGCTCTATATTCAGCTTCTTTCAAATTCACTTCTGTCAAGTCTGGGAATACCTCATCATCTTTGTCTCTGAAATACTCAGGATATTCTTCGTGTGTGATATCCTCTATCTCAATCTCTTCTTTCTCAAACGATTGTTCATTAGAATGATTTCATGCATCCTTTTCAGGAATATCAGGAATCACCTGTTCTGTCATGATCTCCTCAAGTGTCTTACCGACTTGCTGTGCAATACCTTCAAGAATTTCCTTTGCCACAGCAGCAGACACCTCACCTTATTCAAGATCTGGATCGTTGTATTCTAACTCATACCTCATATCATTAGCTTTGAATATTTCTGGAAACTTTCCAGTTTGCTCAATCGTCCAGACCTTCTTGTTCAACATATCACTGTACAAATTGTTATCATCAGTAGACAAAGTTTAATCTTTTCAGTCCAAAAGATATCTTCATCATCATCAACGTTTTCTCCAGACTTTTTCTTAGAGCTAGATTGCCCTGCACTTCCCTTTTTACCCTTTCTCTCCTCATAACTAAATTTACTGACATCATCATCATCATCATCATCAGAACTACTACTCTCCTCACCATCATCCTTCTTCTCACCAGACTTACCATCTGCATCATCATCAGAACCATCATCTGATTCATCATCATCATCTTCCTCATCAGGTGAATCTTCATAATCTAACTTTTCTTCTTCTTCCTCCTCTTCCTCTTCACCTTCTTTGAGTTGAGGAGCTTCATTATACAATTTATCCAACAATTTGCTCATTCTTTTGTTCTCCTCACGCATCTTTTTGTTAACATTTCTAATTGTAACAATTCTTCTTGTATTTCTCTTGCCGCATGCTTCAATTACCTCTTTTTCCGCTTCAAGCACTTTCAGCTTCTTTTCTAACTCATCCTGATTTTCTTTAGCTGCCACAACAATCTGCATCATAGTTTCTTCATTCCTTTTGAACTTGTCAATCTTAGCTTGTTGTGCATTGATGATCTTCATCATCTCTTCCAATCTTTTATTTACAACTTCCATCACATCATCTGAAACAGATACTTTTGGAATAGACGATTCAGCATCAGGAGTTTTCTGTTTCTTCTGGAACATATTCAAAACATTCTACAGAGAAGTATCCAAATCAGGAACTGATTCTGTTGTAGCTTTATCAGACTTCTTCTGCTTCTTTGGTTCTGGAGAAGATACTTTAGATGATGTGCCAACGTCAGGAACTTTCTTTCCTTTAAGCAAGAATTCAACTTCTTTTGCTCGTCTCTTCTTTGGATTCTCTTTAACATCTCTATTTGACATTGTCTTGTACTTTGGCTTCTTCTGTTTTTTAGCAACAACAGGAGAACCACCAAAGTCTTCAGCTCCCAAAACAAGATCTCCTTCTAAATCAATAGGATCTTTCTGTAATTGTTCCTCAACAGATTTGTTTAGACTTTCAGACTCTCCAGCCACACTGGCCTTGGGCTTAGAGGTCTTAACAGTATCATCTCCCGAATCCCATCTCTCATCCTCTTCAGTCTCCTCAGAATCAACAGACTCTTCATCAACAAGTATTGTACCTTTTCTTGCAACACTGTTGTTCCTTCTAGTTTGTTTCTTAGTCTGATCAACTTCACTTTCCTTTGCTTTCCCCTCCCCTTTGGCTCCAGCATTCATAACTTGACATTTTCTCTTCATTGTTCAATTAACATGAAATAATGGATCATCGTTATTTGATTCACTGTTAACGTTCCTTGCCTTTTTCTCACCTGGATCCTTATAACCTGGATTAATCAAGTGCCCAAACAAGTTCTTGTGAGGTGGTCTTTCATTCTCAGGGACTCCTTTATAGCCTTTCATTCTGATCAACGTATTCAAGTTCATGTGATCCTGAACTAGAATCTTTGTAGGATCTTTCTTCATTTTCGGATACTTATGGTCAAAAATCATCTGTAGAAACCTGGGGTACATCAAGAACTTCTTCCTCTTCAAACCCTTCAGAGGTTCAAGCATATGATCTAGAATCATCCCCGATACATTAAATGGTTTGTTCAACACTAAAGCAACCATCAAAGAACTCAGACTCTTACTCATCACATCATATCCACCACTAACTGATCCAAACACATTTATAATAACATGAGCTAGATACTTGAACTGCAGACATAACTTCCCTTTTGTTTAAAGCACCATCTGTTATCGGTCGATTGTACTTCATCCGTAAGCAACACAATCTCTGTTCTATCCATGATAAACTTCTAGGATCAGTCGGTTCATCTCTTAGCTTCAATGCATCTCTAATATCACTCTCTATAACAATAGCAAGCTCCCCCTGAATGCTGCTTACTATTGCTGTTCGATCTTCCCAGAAATCATATCTTGCATTTCTCCAGAAATCCTCTTAATGATCTTTGTAAATGATAGCAGGTGTAGCTATGGCATCTATGACTCTGCTTCTTCTTAGAAAATCAATAATCCCAGAGAATTCTGTGTGTTTCTTCACTTCCCCTAGAAATGCACAACAGTTGTGAACACTTTTGAATGGCAATTCTTCCTGAACCGGTACTTCAACATTCTGTGGTTTAACTTGGGGTTTAGCCATTTGTAATTCGGCAAAAACGACACATTGAAAATTTGTTAAAATCGGACAAAATCGACAAAATTTGAAATTTGGTCTTCAAAATTCCACATTCGACCCTACGGGGTATGAATGAAGAAATTCTGAGGTTCGAATGTAAATTATCGAGTTCGGATGTGAAAAATTATAACAAAATCCCACATTCGTCCATTTTATCCACATTCGTCCCTATGAACATTTTACATTAGACCAGAATGCCACATTCGACCCTCTCTTTTAAGTCGAATGTGTCTGTTGATATGACCAAATATCAAACATTCAATCCAAACAATTTTAACCTGTAATTTTCATTTGTTTGTCATCTAAAACGACTAACTAAACATTGTATACTATCAATTGTAATTAACATTTAGTTTTAGATAGTTTTCTAGAACAATCTAGGTCTAACCATTTTTAAGAGATCAAAAATAAACAATTAATCTGTAATAACCCTAGATTGTTGTATATTCTCCCCCTAAAACTATCTAGAACTAAATCCTTAACATTAATTTAATCTATAACAGTCTCAAAATAGTCCATCATTTAAAAGCAAGGGTTCGAGAACAAAAATCATCACTGTGGCTTTGATTGTGGATGAATACCGGTAAAGCTGGTATGAAAATGATCAGTATTGACTAGGAAACAATAATCCAAGATGAGAAAAACAAGGGCAACAAGGGTGGGTAATCTCAGAAAAATTTTGAATGAGGGTTCGAATGAGGAAATGGGTTTATATAGACGGCCACATTCGACCAGTAAGGTAGGGCGAATGTAAAGCTTTGTCTACAATCGACCCAAGGCTCGAATGTAGAGAAAGGGTTCGAATGTACAAAATAACACCAGAACACTCGCATTCGACAAAAACTAACGGACAAATGTACCAAAAATTCCACATTCGACCCAATGAAAGGGCGTATGAAGATTGGAATTTTTGAAAATTTACCAAATCTCAAAATCGAATCCCGTTCAATCATTTTCACACATTTTAAGCTTCAAACATTCATTATTTCACATTTAAATGATACAAAACTCAAATTGGTTCATCAAATTTCAGAAAACGACCATCAAACACCATCGGTTATCAAAAATAACTCAGAAATGTAAAAATTTTGGTTTTACTGAAATTTATGTTAAAACTTTTTGAGTTTTTAATCTATTTTGCAAAAACAAATGTAAAATGCAGAAATGTAAACAAAAAACAGTAAACTTTTTGTGATTTCCGGTAAGAGGATCAAATCAGTTTTTGAGAAAATTGATCACACCGTTGATCTTTATTGTTTATTATCATTAAAGACAATGTGTGATCCGGAAACTGCTGATATTAATGTCCACATAAGCTCACATGCAGACCGTTATGCAGTGTTTTAAAATGATATGCAATTAGGTGTATTATACTAACACGCTTATGGTTCCCACGCACACGACATACTCCCGTATCAAGGAATTTACACCAAGCTTCGTCGTAACGCATGATTATGACAAATGTTATCCGTAATATTACAAGATATACATCACGGAGGTGTACAGGTCAGCAAATTAATGCAGCAAAGTAACTTGTGCATATATACCAGGTTGAGGCTGATATCAATAACAGATTTTCATCAGTAAATTGATACGATGCAATAATGATCTTTGATCATTAGTATACATTAAGTTCCTTAATTCAGTAACTTTTAGGTTTTGGCAATTAAAGCTCTTTTTAGCAAATATCCTAATTGAATCTAGGTCTGTAAATCAGTATGACAAAAGATCAATTAGGATACCCCGGATAACAATTAACATAACGACCCGACACCTCAGATTTTGGTAACCCTATCAAACGAAATTACGGTACTAAGACCATATGCCCAGGAGGTGTTTAGCCACAAACGAGTAGTTCGTAATGTTTGTATCACTAAGGCACGCAGTAATAGGTCTACGAAGCCTATCAGCACATCACACAAAGTCAACACACGCCTCATATTGCATTACATTTCTTTAGCGTGTGTCAGATCCCCACTGATGTACTATTATTTCCTCTTTTACTCCTGGAAATCATTTTGGGTTTTTCTATCTTTATGGCTTTTTAAATTTTTCAATGTTTTTGGTTTTTCTTGAATAAAGACCCCCCCTAAAATGTAAAACATATTTTTTTTTTGGGTTTTTGAATTTTTTTGAAAAACAGTAAAAACTTAAAAATTTGAAAACAAAAAGGTGATAAACCGAGGTGATGATCAGTCTTGTTTCTCTTTTTTACCATTAGCTTTTAAATGATAATCAAATCGGGATTTATCAAAAACTTTGGTAAAAAGATCCGACATCTAATTATCAGTGTGGATTTTGACCATATCAATCAACTCTTTTTTGCATAGCAATCACGGATAAAGTGATACTTAATCCGGATGTGCTTAGCTTTTGAGTGATTGACCGTGTCTTTAGTTAATGCAATTTCGGCTTCGTTGTCACAGTGAATAGGGGTTTTTAGAAATTGCAAACCATAATCAACCATCTGCTGCTGAATCCACAGAACCTGTGAGCAACAACTAGATGCTGCTACATATTCTGCTTCGCAGGTAGATAGGGCAACTGAAGTCTGCTTTTTACACTGCCAGGTCACGAGCTTGCTCCCCAAAATTTGACATCCAGCCATTGTGGATTTGCTATCTTTGTCACAACCGCCCCAATCTGCATCACTAAATGCAATAAAGTCAAAATTATCATCATTAGGGTACCAAAGTCCTCTCGACGGACAACCCTTCAGATATCTAAGGATTTGCTTGACTACTGTTAGGTGACTTTGTTTCGGCTTTGATTGGAAACGTGCGCAGAGACTTGTGGTGAACATTTTATCTGGTCTAGATGCGGTGAGATACATCAGAGATCCGGCGATTGCTCTGTATGTAAAAGGATCTATCAGCTCCCCCTTAGCGTCAACTCCAATCCCGTGACTAGGTTGAATCGGGGTATCCATCGGCTTCGAATCTTCCATCTGGAACTAGCTCAAGACATCAGATACGTATTTGGTTTGGTGAATAAAGATGCCCGTTGGTCTTTGATCCACCTGCAAGCCGAGGAAAAACAGCATTTCTCCCATCGCACTCATCTCGAACTTTTCCTGCATTACTTTTTCAAAATCTCTGCATAAAATTTCGTTAGTAGAACCAAAAATAATATCGTCAACATAAATCTGGACGAGAATCAAGTCATCCCATGATCTTTTGGTGAACAGTGTACAATCAACCAAGCCTCGATTGAATCCTTTGGATAGCAGGTACGTGCTTAGCTCCTCATACCATTGGCGTGGAGCCTGGTGCAACCCGTAAAGTGCTTTGTTGAGAATGTAAACCGTACCCCGGTGAATAGGATCTTTAAAGCCTGGAGGTTGACCGACGTAGACCTCTTACTTGACCACACCGTGTAGAAACGCGCTCTTGACATCCATTTGGTACACCTTGAATTTCTTATACGAGGTAAACGCTATAAACATGCGGATAGCTTCTATACGTGCCACAGGTGTATAGATCTCACTATAGTCAAGTCCTTCAACTTGATGAAAACCTTGAACTACCAACCGAGCTTTGTTTCTCACTATTACTCCTCTATCGTCTTTCTTGCATTTAAAAGCCCATTTAGTTCCGATCTTCTATCTTCCTGGAGGTAAATCTGTATGTGTCCAAGCACCTAGCTTCTGAAACTGCAAGAACTCTTCTTGCATTGCCTCTACCCAAGCATCAAACAAAAGAGCTTCCTTGTACGTCCGCGGCTCAACCTGCGAAACATAACAAGCAAAGGACCAATCATTCTGACAACCAGATTTTTGAATTTTTGCATATAAAGCTAAAGCGCCAATATTTTCAGGTGAGTTTGCACTACAAAGTTGTCCTCTAGTCATGACACTGCTTCCAGGGTCACCAATAACTTGCTCGAGCGGGTGAATGCGATGAATCCGAGATTCTGGAAGATCAGGTACTGTGACTCCCGTCTGAGTAGTCAGATTTTCTGCCGAATCCAGATCATTACCCGTATTAGAAGATGAAGCAACATCTAGATTTGGGTTCACTGGTGGTGCCTCTGTTGCATGATCTAGAATTGCTTCACTAAAGATTTCTTCATCATCTTCTGATTCTGAAGTATCGAGTGTAATTGAAGCTTCCTGGAAAACTTCTTCTTCAGCTGCAGGAACGTTGGTATCATTAGAAGCTGTTGGAGGAGTTACGGTGATCGGACGCAGTAAAGGTGAAGTCGCTGCGTTTTCACACTCGTAAAATAGTCTTAGAACAGCCTCTTCAACCAAGTTATCTAGATTGAATGATTCAAAGATGTCTTTGTAATCAAACATCCAGTCAGGACCGTTTCCTTGTACGTTCTGAGTATATTGTTGAACCTCAACATTTGCCCACTCCTCCACCTGTCGAGTTCTTTTGTTGAATACCCGTTTGAGCGGGGTTGCATATCCAACAAAGTATCCCTCTTCAGCTTTTGGACAAAACTTTTCAGTTGGATTCAACATCGTACACGGAGCCCCAAATGGTTCTAGATAGTCAAAGTTCGGCTTACGTTTGTTCAACAGTTCGTAAGAAGTTTTGCCAAACTTCTTCACTGTTAACACACAATTCAATGTGTAACAAGCTACGTAGATAGCTTCATTCCAGAACATTACTGGAAGGTTGGAATCCGCGAGCATTGTACGAGCCGTTTCTATTAGAGTCCTGTTTTTCCTTTCAGTGACACCGTTATGTTGTGGGGTATATGGAGCAGAATATTCATGATGAATTCCTTTATCTTCACAAAGAGCATCCATCTGTGCATTTTTGAACTCCGCCCCATTGTCACACCGAATTCTTTTAATCTTTAAACCGTAGATATTTTCTAATCGGGTGAACAGAACTTTCAAATTGATAAACGTGTCACTTTTATGTTGTAAGCACAACACCCACGAGAATCTCGAATATTCGTCGGTAACCACAAGACAATAAAGCTCTCCGACATGACTCTTACGCTTGACAGGTCCGAATAGGTCCATGTGCAAACGCTCAAGTGGCATTTCAACAGAGTTCACTTTCTTTGGTTTGTGGGACTGTTTGTGCTGTTTACCCTTCTTGCAACTCACACACTTGTCGTTGAGATGAAAATGTTTGACATTAACACCTTCGACAAGACCATTTTTCACCAGATGATTCATTTTTCTGAGGTGAATGTGTCCCATCCTCCTATGCCACATAATTGATTCTTTCTCTGTAGCCTTTGATAGGAAACACGTAACTTGGCCCTGAGTTGTCATCGCTTTGCTCATATCAAGAATATAAATATTATTCATTCTCGATGCTTTCTAGCAAACGCTAAATATCCTCCATTGATGTTCTTTGTATCAAATAGTAGCGTCAAATCACCAGTCATGTGACCAGAAGCTCCACTGTCGACAATCCAGAGACTGCTAACAGGGCCAGCTGGAGCTCCCTGCACATATGAAGGAAAACATTAGTTCTTTCGGGGGACCCAAGCCTGCTTGGTCTTGGGTCTTTGAACATCAGATTTCAAAGATTCATTCACACAAAAATTAGGTTTTGAATCGACCTTTTTCTGATCGTTCAAACCTTTTTCATTTTTAATTTTCTCATTTGTCTTTGAAGTTGAAGCACCCGGAGAACCCGATGGTGACCAAGATTGTTCCGAACGTTTTAGAATCCTGATCTGAGATTTTGGAGTCTCAGTCGGTTTCTTAGTATCGTTTTTGAATGAAACCTTCCTAGCTACCTTCTCTGATTTAACAGAGACAGGTCCAACTGATGACATAACAGCAGGTTTTGGAGGAACCTTTTGTTTATCAACAGTTGAGTTCACCATTGGTTTCTTCAATAGTTTTTGCATAGCAATCCAGTTTCGACGATCATAAGAGAATTGACGATTATCCCTCCATTGAAAATATTGACTTTGATTGTAAAATGGTGCTAGTTGTGGGACAAAGCGTCTTTGAGGATAACTATGATTATCAACCGGATTTCTATAGTTTTCCCTCATCTCAACTTCGTGTCACTTATGTCTCACGTACGGGCAGTGAGCAAGTAAATGCCCTCTCTCCCCGCACTTGAAACACATACGGTATTCTTCAAAAACATTCTGAGCATGTGGCTTTGCAAATGAATTGATTGGATATTGATCATCCACATATCTACTTCTTAAACTCTCAGGAGCTGGATCCTTTGAGTAAGCTGGCTCAAGAAAACCATTTGCCTTCTCTTTAGGCTTAATGAACTCAGTGACGTGAACCTTAGGTTCTTTTGGAGTATCCAGATAGATTTTCTTTAAAATTTCTAGAGGTACATCATTGGTCCTCTCATGTTTAGGAAACCAGATTGTACTTTCCTGACTGATTTTCTCGATTTTCGAATAATTGGCAAATTTTATCGGATACTCCTCGTTAGAGATAATTTTATCAGATCCTTCCATCCGATAAAATACTTTGATGGGTTTGTCATTGATTCATTCCTAACTTCTTTCTTTACTGATTGATTCACACGATGCGCATTTGCCATCGGATGTGAAATCTGAGAAGGTGATATTGGTTCATTTGTGATAATGTGATTTTCATTAGGAATATCACTCACTTTCTCTGATTCCTCATTTTATGTGTCAGAATCATCAGTCACTGCGGTTACCCCCTCATCATTCAACCCCAAAATCGGTCTCACATCGGAATTTGGATCTCCAACAATTGAAGTGTTAGATTCATTATCCGATGCCGAGTCTGATTTGACTGAACTCTCTAGTGTTACTGAGTGTAAACTATGATTCTCAAATAACACTGGAGCTGGAACAGCCTTGTAGTTTGCACTACAGGGTTGTGATGGTTCTTCAATAATATGGTCAACCACATAAGCAATATGTTTATAGCTTTCAAGCTTTTGGTTGACCTTTTCAGCAAAGCATTTGATGGTGGCCATTTCTAACTTTGTTTCTTCAAGTTCATTGATGTAACTATTAATTGCAAGTTGTTTCAAAGAAAGAGTTTTCTTTAGATCAGAAATGTCCTTTTTATATCCATCAAGCACTTTGTTGAATTCTTTGGCTTCCTTGCGATACGATTGGCAGTTGATTATCGCACTCTCAAGTTGAACCTTAACTTGCTTGTTTTCCTCTGTCAACCTAGCACAAGTACCACAATACTTGTCACTTTTCATATCAGTAGTGGATTCAGAACTTACCTGTTTTGGAGTATTAGTCATAGCCATGAGTGCGAAATGTGCTTCTTTTCCAGCAAAGAACTTTGAGTAGTCAATTCTGGTGAAGGCATCATCAACAATACATGACTTCCGAGTCATTAGAAAATCAGCTTCGGCCAAAAGTTGATCAATCTCATCATCCAACGAGTTGACACATGCTTCCGAATCTATTTCACTCTCCGAGTCTGAATACACCGAATCATGTTCTTCAGGAATATCAGTGACAGAATCAATAATAGTTCCCGTGGTCTTTTCAGTAAAAGTCTCATCAACTTGATCAGCAACATGAACATCAACTCATCTACAATCTCCTCAATTTCAACTTCAGAAACCTTCTCAGTTTCCAAAACCTCCTCAACTATCACTGACTCCTCTAAGTCAATCTTCTGAGCAACACAAGCTACATTCCCTGTTGTGATCTCTTCAACACCCAATTGCATCCCTGTCCAGTCATATCCCTCATCCTTTTGGATCACCAACGCCTGATTTTGAGTTTCAGTTTGTGTTTGGCTATTTGGTGTTGAGATAGGAATGATGGTTCTGGTTGGTTAGATTGTTGTTACCGATTTGACCAGCTACCAAACCATCATAAAAAGCAACCATTGCTGAAACCAAGGCAATGTGCTGCTGAGAAACCTTAACTGTGACATTGTTCATGTTGGATGTTTCCAACACTACTGGACTTTGACCGGTTTGGTTTTGATTCTTCTGTGGAATATAAGGTTGTTGTTGAGATTGATTCATGCTAGCTGTGTAACATGTTGCTTGTTGCGTTGGTGAAAAAGGTGGAATGAAAGAATTAGTGTAAGATGGTGGTGTGTATAATGGTGGTGTGTAGGATGAAGTTTGAGCAAGGTAGTTGATTCGGTTTTTCGATGCTTCCAAAACACTTGAGACACAAGAAATGTGTGGAGCAACTGTACCACTAACACTTGAGCCAGCAACAGTAGAAGATGTACCAACATGATACAACTCAGGATTCTGTGGAAATTGTGATCTCTTTGCTTTCCTCTTCTCTTCTAGCTCTTTGTTTTCTAATTCTCGAATCAACTCATTGATGGTCCAGTATTGATAAGCATCTTTCTCCTTTAAAACCTCAATATGTTGATTCCAATACGGTGGTAGAGAATCAAAAAATTTGTCTACCAACTCGGACATTGGAATCTGAATCTCATAGTTGGACAATTCAGTTAAAAGATGACAATATCTCGGAGTCAGCTCCTTCAGAGTGTCATTTCCTACATAACTGAAGTTCTCAAATTCCTTCTTCAATTCTTCTATCCTCAACCTTCTGGTTTTCTCATTCCCATCATGACGATTCTTCAACATATCCCAAAGCTGTTTGGATGTAGTTCATGATCCAAACTGGTGTAGTAGATCATTAGTGATAGCTTATGATAGTTGGGAGAAAGCTTTCTTCTCCACCGCAAACTTCTTCTTTTCATCCTCAGCTAAACTCTCGAGCGGAATTGGTTCACCTGTATTCTCCAACACTGGTGCAACATATCCCTTAGCAATCATCTACCATGCCTCTGTACCTTCTACTCCCATCCCTTCCAAATGAATTTTGAACTTTTTCTGCCATTGATTGTACTCTGCCATCTCCATCAGCTTCGGTGGTCTGTTTCCACTACCTGAAGACAAATCATTTATTAGTGAAGAAATAGCATTTGTAGTTTGAGTGTGTAACGCTGCTGCTGCAACAACCCAGTAATCTGTTCATTGGTTGCTATGGAGGTTGAGCAACAGTCTGTGGAGTCGAACTACTCATCGCGAGATAATTAATCGGCTGAGATTGTTGAGTGTTCGACTTTTAAGCAGCTACAATCCAAGGGTCCATGGTAACGTGTTGTGTTTTACCAGGCGAGGTGTTATCGGAAATCCCTACATATCGTCTAGGAAGTTGGAAATACGAAACACTTAGAAAAATTTCAAACTGATTCTACGTTCGACCTAAACAATCCAAACGGGGGTATGAAGGTGGAAATATTCCAGGTTCGCCCCTAAAAGCTGACTCGAATGTAGAAACTGAAACAAACAAACTCACTTTCGACCAGACACAAACCACGTTCCACCTCCCGTAAGGTCGAATGTACCACACTTGGTCTAATGTGAAATCACAACACAAACAACTTCCTGGTTCGACCTAAAAAAATCCCACTTTCGACCTGAAAATGCTAGGTTCGGCCAAAAAACTACACATTCGTCCCTTCTCTCTTAGGTTCGACCTGACCCATTTGACAAACAGTTATTCTTTGAAAATCAGTTATTATAATACCAATTTTTCAAAAGTTGATGAATTTTGATGATGTTTATCAGGTTTTGCTACGGAATTGATTTGGAACAACTTTAATGAATGGAAATCATGATTTTATCCGTGAAATCTAGTCCGAATCAATCAATTTTCATCAAAAACCATTGTTCATTCAAAACAGAAAAATTTTGATCAAATTTGGGTCCAAATCAGTTCATAAACTATCAATTTGTAGTTGTATAATTTGTATAGGCTCTAATACCACTTTGAGAATCCGGTTAAAAACCGAATCCACGGATCGAATAAACGAATACAACTCGGTTTCAGACGGAAGATTCGAGACGAGACAGAAATATACGATAACAAAGTCATCACAGATTCGTATTGTATCAGAAACGGTTACAGACACTGTCATCAGTAGGATAAACATCTATCTCGGGGCCGGGGGAGATCGGGCATGACCTCCCCTTTGAGAGCATTCAAAGCACAAACTCAAAATCTTAAATGAAAACCAACACATGAGATTGCTATTTCTAGTCCAAAACATAAAGCCACATTTGCCCCTTGAATGCACATTCGCCCCTTTGACAAGGTCGAATGTGCAGGTTCGTCCCTTCAATAAGTATGAATCAAGCACATAGTCTTTCAGTCTTCACTTTCGGCCAGTCCTCTCTACATTCGCCCTAACTATTCCACATTCGACCCTCCATAAAACTACATTCGCCCCCACGTAATCTCTAAAACAACTTTTATTGTGTAATCCAAAGAATTAGTCGCACATAATGCACTAACATGTAAAGGTTGTGTCATGTTACTAGGAAGTGTAAAGGTTCTGACTCACTTCCTATTTGACTTGGCCAGTGCTAAAACCGTAGTTGAAAACTATAGAAAGAATGAAAAAGTTTTGAACAAAACTCTTGACAATTATAAGAAAGATGTGTTAGAGTTAACAAAAAAAAATTCAAATAAACAAATTGCAATTAATAACTACATATATGAGATTGAAGAAACAAAGTTGGAAATAGCCAAAGTAAAATGCATGTATGAGAAAATGAACAAGAAACTTGAAAGCTATCTCAATGTGAGATATGTTCTTGATCATATAGTGGAACAACCAGATAAAAATGGTGCTCCAACTAGTATTAGTTACAAGTCTGTTCCTTACCCCGTGTTATTTGAGAATCAAAACCTTGACGTGATTAGTACGGGGAGTTCAAAAACATCGACTTCCACTTATGAAAGCGAATGAAACACTTGTTGATACACGTTTTGCGACTAGTGATTGGATTAGATGTTAACATATGTTAGGATGAAGTTCTGAAGGGGCGAATGTGAATAGGTTTGGGCGAAGGTATGTTTGGCTGGGCGAAGGAAGAAGAATACTGGGCGAAGGTGAATGCTGAAGAACAGAAGACTACATTCGTACTATTGTAGTGGGCGAATGTGGACTTTGTCCACATTCGCACCATCAAAACGGGCGAATCTACAGTACTTATATATATGTTTTGGTCATATTGATGTTAAGAATAGTTTTAGAAAGTGTGTGTGTCAAGGTCAGGATTCTCTCTAGAGTGTGAATGTTTATGTTTGGGCTAGATTAACTTGTATATTGATTGTAAACACATTTTGATCAAGTTTATCTATAAAATGGAGATTGAAAAGGTGTCTTACGTGTTTTGATTTGCGTATTATCATTTTGTTCAGTTCTAGGGTTTCCGCACCTAGAATTGTGACTTGTATATCCTGTTTTAGCTAAAATTCTTCATCTACAAATTGGTATCAGAGCTTAGGCTCGATTTCACGATTGCAAACTGAGTTGAATTGGTGAAAACGGATTCGAATTCAGGTTTAAAAGATCAAAACCCTAGAAATTTTGAAGCTTTTCATAAAAACATGGTTTTTTATTAAATTGGAGTTGAATTCGGTGTTGATTTCAAAAATTCTTTCACAAAAACTTGTCTAAAATCAATTCCACACAAAACCTATCCAAAATCATTACATTTGGTGAAAATTTTGTCAAAAATCGTTCAGATTCGTGTTCTTGAGGGTGAAAATGATGAACAGGTCTGAAAGGCGAACCTGCAGAAATTTTTTGAGTATGAGAGGATTTCATATGTGAAGCAGATAGACTATAATCTGTTGAGCGTCAGTCAAATCTGTGACAAACAATTCATGTTTATTTTGATGACAAATCTTGCTATATTCTCAAACCAGGCTTCAAAATTCCAAAAGACTGGGTAATGTTGAAGGCACCTCGCGTCAACAATCTTTATATTCTTGATATGTCCAAGGCAATGACAACTTAGGGGCAAGTAACATGTTTTCTATCAAAGGCGACCGAGAAGGAATCGATAATGTGGCACCGAAGAATGGGGCACATTCATTTGAGGAAAATGAATCATCTAGTGAAGAATGGACTTGTCGATGGAGTGAATGTGAAACATTTCCATTTGAATGATAAGTGCGTGAGCTGTAAGAAGGGAAAGCAACACAGACAGTCCCACAAAGTGAAGAAAGTTAACTCTGTTGAGATGCCACTTGAGCGATTGCACATGGACCTATTCGGACCTGTCAAACGCAAAAGTCATCTTGGGGAGCTTTACTGTTTAGTTGTCACTGAAGACTACTCAAGATTTTCATGGGTGATGTGTTTGCAGCATAAAAGTGACACCTTTAATAACCTGAAAGTTCTGTTCACTCGATTAGAGAATATCTACAATCTCAAGATCAAGAGAATTAGGAGTGATAATGGGACGGAGTTCAAAAATGCCAAGATGGATGAACTTTGTGAAAACAAATGAATTCATCATGAATATTCGGCTCCGTATACCCCACAACAAAACGGTGTTGCTGAACGCAAAAAACAGGACTCTAATTGAAGCGGCTAGAACTATGCTTGCAGACTCGAATCTTCCAGTAATGTTCTGGAACGAGGCGATTTATGCAGCAAATTATACACTCAATCGGGTTTTAACGGTGAAGAAGTTTGGTAAAACTTCTTATGAGTTGTTACACCGATGAAAGCCGAACTTAGAGTATCTAAAACCTTTTGGGGCACCATGCACGATGTTGAATCCAAGCGAGAAGTTTAGTCCGAAAGCTGAAGAGGGATACTTTGTTGGATATGCAACCCCGCTCAAACGGGTATACAACAAGAGAACTCGTCAGGTGGAAGATTGGGCTAAAGTAGAAGTTCAACGGTATACTCAGAATGTGTAAGGGATTGGTCCTGATTGGATGTTTGATTACAAAGATTTCTTTGAATCATTCAATCTAGATAGCTTGGTTGAAGAGGCTGTTATTCGATTATTTTATGAGTGTGAAAACGCGGCGACTTCACCGTTGGTGCGTCCGATCACCGTAACTCCTCCAACAACTTCCAATGATACCAATGTTCCTGTACCGGAGGAAGAAGTGTTTCAAGAGGCTTCCACAACTTTAGATACTTCAGAATCGGAAGATGATGGAGAATTTGAAGAAGTTATTCTTGAAAATGCAACAGATCCAGAGGCACCGCCAGTGAACCCAAATCCAGATGTTGCTTCATCGTCTAACACGGGTCATGATCTGGATGCAGTTGAGAACTTGACTATTCAGACGGGAGTTACTGTACCTGAACATCAGGAATCTCGGATTCATCGTATTCACCCGCTGGAGCAAGTCATTGGTGACCCTGGAAGCAGTGTGATGACGAGAGGACAGCTGAGAAGTGTTAATTCACCAGAGAGTTTTGGTGCTTTAGCTTTATATGTCAAAATACAAAAATATGGTACTCAAAATGATTGGTCGTTTGCATGTTATGTGTCTCAGGTCGAGCCAAGGACATAAAAAGACGCTCTGCTGGAGGACGCCTGGGTTGAAGCAATGTAGGAAGAGTTATTACAATTTCAGAAGTTGGGGGTTTGGACGCTCACTGATTTACCTCCTGGTAGAAAGAAGATCGGCACCAAATGGGTGTTTAAATGTAAGAAGGATGATCGTGGAGTGATTGTTCGAAACAAAGCCAGATTGGTCGTACAAGGTTTCCATCAAATCGAAGGGATTGATTACAATGAAATCTATGCACCTGTAGCACGCATGGAGGCAATTCGAATGTTTCTTGCGTTTGCTTCCTATAAGAAGTTCAAGGTGTATCAGATGGACGTCAAGAGTGCATTTCTGTACGGGAAAGTCAAAGAGGAGGTTTACGTCGGGCAACCACCGGGCTTTGAAGACCCTATCCACCGGGATAAGGTGTATGTACTGAACAAAGCACTGTATGGTCTGCATCAGGCTCCACGCCAGTGGTACGAGGAGCTGAGTATGTACCTCATGTCAAAGGGATTTAAGCGCGGATTCGTCGACTGCACCCTGTTCACGAAGAAAACAGGAGATGATTTGCTTCTAGTTCAGATATATGTTGACGATATAATATTTGGCTCAACTAACGAACTTTTGTGTAGGGAGTTTGAACGTGTCATGCAGGAAAAGTTCGAAATGAGTGCGATGGGGGAGATGCAGTTTTTCCTTGGCTTGCAGGTGGATCAAAGACCCACGGGGATCTTCATTCACCAGACGAAATACGTATCCGAAGTCTTGAGCCGATTCCAGATGGAGGATTCCAAGCCAATGGATACCCCGATTCAACCCAATCACGGGATTGGAGTGGACGCTAAGGGGGAGCTGACGGACCCGTTTACATATAGAGCAATCATCAGATCTCTGATGTATCTTACCGCATCTCGGCCAGACATTATGTTCGCAACATGTCTCTGTGCTCGCTATCAATCGAAGCCGAAACAAAGTCATCTGACGGCGGTCAAGCGTATCCTTAGATATCTGAAGGGTTGTCACTCGCGAGGACTTTGGTACCCTAATGATGATGATTTTGATTTTATCGCTTTTAATGATGCAGATTGGGGCGGCTGTGACAAGGATAGCAAATCCACTACAGCTGGATGCCAGTTTTTAGGGAGCAGGTTAGTCACCTGGCAATGTAAGAAGCAGACTTCGGTCGCGCTGTCTAATTGTGAAGCCGAGTACATTGCAGCCTCGAGTTGTTGTTTGCAAGTGCTCTGGATCCAACAGCAGATGGTGGATTACGGTTTGCAGTTTCTTAAAACCCCTATACGCTGTGATAATGAAGCTGCGATCGCATTAACTAAAGATACGGGCAATCATTCTAAAGCGAAACATATCCGGATTAAATATCATTTTATCCGTGACTGTTACGCTAAAGAATTGATAGATATGGTCAAAATCCATACTGGCTATCAACGTGCAGATTTGTTCACTAAAGCTTTTGACAGATCCCGATTTGAGTATCTTTTAAAAGTTAACAACATAAAAGAAAAACAGGACTAATCAGCACCTCGGTTTATCGCTTTTTAGTTTTTAAAATTTTCTTTAAAAAAAGTTTTTATTGTTTTTCAGAAAAAAAATTCAAAACCCAAAAATATGTTTTACATTTTAGGGGGAGTCGTTTTATCAGAAAAACCAAAAACATTGAAAAATTCAAAAAGTCATAAAAATTAGAAAAACCAAAAATGATTTCCAGGATAAAAAGAGGAAATGATAGTACATCAGTGGGGATCTGACACAGGCTAAAGATATGTATAGTAATATGAGGCGTGTGTTGATTATGTGTGATGTGCTGATAGGCTTCGTAGACTACAAATTGCGTGCATTAGTGATACAAACATAACGAACTACGCATTCGTGGCTGAACACCTCATGGGCATATGGTCTTAGTACCGTAATTTCGTTTGATAGGATTGCCAAGATCTGAAGGTTCGGGTCGTTATGTTATTGTTATCCGGAATATTCTGATTAAACTTTTGTCGTATTGATTTACGGACCTAGTTTCATCAGAATATTTGCTAAAAAGAGCTTTAATACCAAAACCGAAAGTTACCGAATTAAGGAACTTCATGTTTTTATTGATCAAAGATCATAATTACATCGTATCAATTTACTGATGCAAATCCGTAGTTGATATCAGCCTCAAACTGGTATATATGCACATGTTACTCTGCTGCATTCGTTTGCTGACCTGTACACCTCTGTGCTATATAACTTGTAACTTTAACGGATAACTCTGGCATAATCACGCATTACGAGGAAGCTTTGTGCAATTACTTGATACGAGAGTATGTCGTGAGTGTGGGAACCACAACGTGTTAGTCTAATACACCTAAATCATATCATTTTAAACCATTGCGTAATAGTTTGCATGTGAGCTTATGTGGACCACAATATCAGCAATTGTCGTATCACATACAGTTTCTAATGATAATATTAAACAAAAAGATCAATGCTGTGATCAGATTTCTCAAACAACTGATATGATCCTCCTACCGGACATCACAAAATGTTTACTGCTTTGTTTACATTGATGCATTTTAGTTTTATTGTCAAACAGATACAAAATCCAAAAAGATTTTAGGTGTGTTTTGATATAAATTTTCAGAAAAACCAAAAGTTTTGCATTTCTGCTTTATTTTTAGATAACCGACGGTGTTTGATGGTCAATTTCTGAGATTTGATTAAACCATCTGGGCTTTGTATCATTCTAAAGTAAAATAAATAGTGTTTGAGACTTAACGGGTTGAAAAATGTTGAACGGGATTCGAATTCGTGATTTGGCAAAATTTTCAGATTTTTCCATTTCACATTCACCCCTTAAATGGGTCGAAGGTGGAAAAATCTTTACATTCGTGCGTTTTGTTTTGGGCGAAAGTGGCTTTAAAAAACAATTTTCAATTTCGGGTGCTAACTTTTCACATCCGGACCATTCATTTGGTCGAATGTAGAAAATACCCACATTCGTCCATCCATAACGGGCGAAGGTACCTGCTTATATAAAGCCACTTCCAGATTCGTCCCTCATTCTGCTTGTTTTTCAAAAATTTTCAAACTTAAGAGAACTTGTTGCCCTGATTTCTTTTGCTCTTGTATCTTGTTCCTTACTTGTTGCTGATCATTTTAACCTGATTTTCACAGGTAATGGACGAATAATCAGATCAGAATTGGGTTTTTGGGTTACGAACCCTAGTTTTGCCAAACTGACAAAATCTGGACTGTTTTGATGTGTGTTTTTGATTGGGATTCAATTGTTATTAGTTTTAGGGGGAGATGTTACAAGGAATTAGATTAATAATCTGTTTAACTTGGTTAATCGATTGATTTGTGGTTTTAAACCCCAATTCCTTTGAAAAACTAATAATAATTGAATGTTAAGGTCAATTGATGGTGTACGAGTCTTAGTCGGCCATTTTAGCTTACAAATGAATCAAATTCAGAAGCCTAAACATGATTATACAAATTTTCAAATTTTAGGAAGAACAATTTTACATTCGTCCCTAATTAAATGGGTGAATGTAGAAATGTTTGGTCGAATGTGACATTTATTGGGCGAATGTGATTTTTAATCAGATCATTTCCACATTCGTGCCAAAATGTTTACCTTCGAACCTTAAAATTCCACATTTGACCATGTAAAAATGGGCGAAAGTGGAAACTGTGAAAAACTTAAAATTTTTAAAATTTGTCGTTTTTGTGTTTTGACGTATTTTCTGATTTTTGATGTGCAGATGGCTGAACAACCAGAGAATATTGAGTTACCAGTGGAGAATGTGGTACAGGATCCAGTTCCGGAGGCAGAGAATATTCCACAAGCATGGTCGTTCGAACCGTCGCATAATTGCTGTGCTTATGTTGGCGACGCGGTGAAGAACGCAGAATTTTCTGGAATTGTGGATTTCTTAAGGCGAAGCCGAATTATTCATGCCTTAGCTACACCAGCCATTATCAATAAAGATATTGTGGAGGACTTTTACAAGAATGCAAGATACGATTTCTGGGAAGATCAAACTGTGATTCGAAGCAATATTCAGGGAATGGAGATGTTTTAACAGAAGAAGACATCAGAGAGGCTTTACAGATTAAGTTTGAGACAAGTACTGATCCCAGAGAATTATCATGGACCGAGCAGAGAGCTTGCTTTCTCAGAATGAAGTATAAGGATCCAATCACAGATGGAGCGATGCATAAAGGAAAGCTCAGTGTGCAGTTCAAGTACTTTGCACACGTTATCATTCATGTGTTTGGGTGTGTAAGCGGTGTGTATGACGTTATGAGGAAAAGCCTAAGTTCATTAATGGTTTCGTTAACACTTAACAAACCATTTAATGTTTCTGGTATGATATTGGATCATATGCTCGAGATGCTTAAAGGTTTAAAGAAGAAGCACTTCATGTTATATCCAGGGTTTTTAATGATGATCTTTGACCACAAGTATCCTGACTTGAGGAAGGATCCGACTATGATTTTGGGTCAAGATCACATGAATATTAGAACACTTGTGAGAATGAAGGGTTATAAAGGTGTGCCAGACAACGACTTTGGTTAATCCAGGTTATACTGACCCAGGATTGAAAAAAGCGAGGCATGATAATAGTGACTCAAATAATGATGATCCTCTGGTTTATGCTGATGCAAACACTAAGAGGAAAAGGCAAGTAGTTAACGCTGGAGCCAAAGGGAAGGGCAAGGCGAAAGTTGATCAGTGTAGCTCAAAGAAACCAGTTACTCGAAAGAAGACGACTGCGAAGAAAGGTACAAGTTTAGTTGATGAAGATTCTGTAGACTCAGAGGAGACAGAAGTTGATGAACAGTGGCATTCGGAAGAAGAGAGAGTAAAGACTACCAAGCGTAAGGCCACTATGATTGGTGAGTCTGAATCATTGAACAAGACTGTTGAGGAAGTTTTACAGAAAAAGACAGTTGATGTTGATGCAGGTTTAAGTGTTAACATTGATGATTTTGAAGGATTGACTGTGGTTGTTAACTTGAAGAAACCAAAACATAAGTCGATGGCTAAAAAGTCGAGTACTAAGAAGCTGAGAGAAAAGGAAATTGAACAGTTGCTTAAAGGCAAGAAGATACCTGAAGCAGGTACATCATCAAAGTTATCTTCACCAGCTGCAAAGAAGCAGAAGAAAAGTAAAGAATCTGAAGCAGTACCAGTTCCTGATTTTGAAACTGCTTTGGATAATGTGCTGGATATGTTTAAGAATCCTCAAAAGGAGAAGGCTAAAGAAGTTGAAACATCCAAGTCTTCCAAAGTTTCTGTTTCGGATGATGTCATGAAACAGGTTAACAAGAAGATGGATGATATGATGAAGATGATTGTAGCACAACAGGCTGAGATTAGTAAGTTTAAGAAGAATGAAGAAAAGATGCTACAGATTGTCGTTGCATCCAAGACTAACCAAGATGAGATCGAGAAGAAAGTAAAGCAACTTGAAGAAGAAAATAAGGATCTTGAGGTTAAGTGCAACAGAAATAGGAGAATGATTAAGATTGTGAAGGTTGAAAACAAATAACTTAAGAAGGAAAACAAACGTCTAAGTGATTTGTTGGATAAGCTTTATGGTGAAGCTCCGAAGTTAAAAGAAGGAGAAGAGGATAAGGAAAGAGAAGAAGAGCAAGTTGATTTTGAGCCTTCGGATGAAGAAAAAGAGGATGATGAGGATGATGAATCAGAAGAAAGTTCTGATGAGGAAGGTGATAAAGATGATAAAGACGATAAGGAAGATGATGATGCTGAGGGATCGGGTAGTAAGGATGATGATGATAACAGTGATGATAGTGATGACAATGATGGAGGAGACGATACGAGTAAGTTTTCGTTTGAGAAGAGAAAATCGAAGAAAAGTGATGCTGGAGAGTCTAGTTCCAAGAAAAAGAAAGGAAGTGAGAATGTAGACTCAGATGAAAGTATCTTCTGGAACGAGAAAGTTAGATTGTTGACTGATGATGCAAAGAAAGTGTATAGAGAGATGCTTGATAGAAGGGAATGGACCATTGAGTTCACAGGAAAGTTTGCCGAAGTCTTCCAAACGGAAGATTTGAGGTATGAACTTGAATATAATGACCCTAACTTGGAAGAGGGTGAAGTGCCTGCTACTGTTGCCAAGGAGATCTTAGAAGGTATTGCACAGCGAGTAGGGAAGTCAGTGGAGGAGATTATGATGGATCAGATGATTCCAGATCTTCCTGAAAAGGATATTGGAAATCATTCTGATGACAAACATTCACCTGAGATGGAAGAGATAGAAATTGAGGATATTACTCACGAAGAATATCCACAATACTTCAGGGAGAATAAAGAGAATGAGGTATTCCAAAACTTTACCGAGCTACCAAACAGAGAAGCTAGAAAGAAAGCAAAAAAGAGAAGTGAAGAGTTTGTAGAGAATGTGTTTGGTGATGATTAGCAGAAATGTTCAAATCAGAATGATGATTTGAAGACATTATTACAGAAGTTGAAAGAAGCTGATGATAAACGACCAAAGCCGGAAGCTCAAGGTGGATTTTACAGATATCACAACCAGAAGTTCAAAGGCAGAGCTCTTGGTTGGAAGTATTTGGATAGATTGAAATGTTTAGCAGTCAAATGGGAATCAGAAATCTTGTACTTCTACAGATTTCATGATCTTTTAACTCTACCGTACTGGGCGTTCAGAGACATTTGTCGATTCCCTATGACTGGAGCTTCTGTTAATAACACGGCTATTGGTTGGTTTGCTGATCGGTTAGTTTGGGAAAGCAGAACAAAATGGAACATGTTTAAACCTCAGTACCCTAGGAGGAAAGTTCATCGGGATGTTGATCCGAGAGCAGGAAAGAAGAGGGTTACTTTGATTTACAAAGCGCCTGAAGTGATGAAGAAGATTCCATTGATGCCTTTACAACAACACTTCAGTGCAGACTTCATCTTTTGGTACTATGATTGGAGGAAGGCAGAGGCAGTGATTGTGTTAAGAGATGGAGTGGATAAGTACAAGAAGATCTACGTGTTTGATCCTTTGTGGCTTATCAATTGTACGTTTGAGGATATAATCATGCTATTCTACAATCCAATACATTGTGATCCCAATGATGCAGGGCAGGCGAAGAAGTATCAGCAAGTTGTTGGAGTTTGCTTTGCATATGATATAAACTCTGGAAGCAACTTGGATACTAAGTTGGGTAAGAGAGTGAACATGGATGATGTGCCTAAGCGTTCGGTGAAACGTAAGCTTGAGCCTGAGATGACTAAGGACCAGAAAAAGCAGCTGAGACTTAAGTTGTTGAACAAGATCATGGATGAGGAACCAAGACAATCCAATCAATAGTCGAGGGGGAGTTTGTTGATACACGTTTTGCGACTAGTGATTGGATTAGATGTTAACATATGTTAGGATGAAGTTCTGAAGGGGCGAATGTGAATAGGTTTGGGCGAAGGTATGTTTGGCTGGGCGAAGGAAGAAGAATACTGGGCGAAGGTGAATGCTGAAGAACAGAAGACTACATTCGTACTGTTGTAGTGGGCGAATGTGGACTTTGTCCACATTCGCACCATCAAAACGGGCGAATCTGCAGTACTTATATATATGTTTTGGTCATTTTGTTGTTAAGAATAGTTTTGGAAAGTGTGTGTGTCAAGGTCAGGATTCTCTCTAGAGTGTGAATGTTTATGTTTGGGCTAGATTAACTTGTATATTGATTGTAAACACATTTTGATCAAGTTTATCTATAAAATGGAGATTGAAAAGGTGTCTTACGTGTTTTGATTTGCGTATTATCATTTTGTTCAATTCTAGGGTTTCCGCACCTAGAATTGTGACTTGTATGATCATAATATCCTGTTTTATCTAAAATTCATCATCTACAACACTTCTAGTGTGGGTGATCTGCATTCAGATGTGAAACCAGTACTAGGTGTGAACAATGAGGATATGGTCGTTGTATCTGATGATTCAGATTCAGAAGTTGAGGATGAACCTGAAACCAATGTTGATATTCCTTTGGAAAATCACGTTGCGTATGACCCTGAAAAGGGAGTGAAAGTATTCTATCGGATGGAAGGATCCGATCAAATATTTTCTAATGAAGAGTATCCCATACAGTTTGTTAACTGTTCAAAGATTTCTAAAATTTGGTAAGAATGTACAATCTGGTTTCCAAAATCTGAAAGAACAAATGTGTGTCCACCAGAATTAGTCAGAAAAATGTATGGTGATAATTCTCAAAAACCCAAAGTGTATGTGACTGAGTTTTTGAGACCAACTGGAAGTGTTGAACCATCTTACTCACTGGAGCTCGCTCCTAAGATTTTAAGAAGGAAATGTATTAATGACCAATACTCAGATAATACTTTTTCCAGTTATCATGATAAACCAAAGTTTGAGGAATATTGTGCCTGTTTTAAATGTGGAGAGCAAGGACATTTCCTTGTTCACTGCCTATATGTAAGACATAAGACGCACGAACTTGAGGTTAGAAGAAACCAGAGGGATTCGAGAGTTATTCATCCTCAGAGGCAGTTCTATCAATCAAGAGGAAGATAACCAATTGTTTATGATAATCGAAACCGAATTGCCATAAACAGGCCAGAGAAGAAACCAATGGTGAACACAGTAAAAGACAAGCAGAAGGTTTATTCTAAACCATCTGTTAAGTCTAATGTTGGACATTCGTCTGTTAAATGAGACAACGTTAATAAGAATGCTCAACCAAAGGCCGTACAAAAGAAAACTAAAAATTATAAATGGGTAATTCAAAACAAATTCGAATTTTTAAAAGACCTGAGCAAACTTGGTTACTAAAAGTTTCTTCAAATGGTGCTACCTCATCAACTAGTGTTCCAAGTCAAGTTGTTGAAAAGATTGATGTTCAAAGTGATGTTAAAAGTAATGATACGTCTATGAAACTTGATTTTGGGGGTTCCAAGACCATGAAGGCTTGGGTCCCCTCAAAAAACTAATCTTTTAATTGCTCATTCAGGGAGTTCCAGCTGGCCCTATTAGCAGTCTTTGGATTGTTGACAGTTGAGCTTCCGGGAACATGACAGGGGACATGATGCTCCTTTTTGACATCAAGAATATTAATGGAGGTTATGTTGTCTTCGCTGGTAACAAAGGAGGGTATGTCACAATGGAAGGAAGTTGAGAATCCGGTTAAAAACCGAATTCAAGGATTGATTAAGTGAAAAACAACTCGGTTTCAGACGGGGATTCGAGACGAGACAGAAACATACGATAACAACGTCATCACAGATTCGAATTACTTCAGAAACGGTTACAGACACTGTCATCAGTAGGATAAACATCTATCTCGGGGCCGGGGGAGGTCGAGCATGACCTCCCCCTTGAGAGCATTCAAAGCACAAACTCAAATCATCCAAAAGAAAACCAACACATGAGATTGCTATTTATAGTCCAACAACAAAAGCCACCTTCGCGCCTTTGTATAGGTCGAATGTGGAATATTTCCACATTCGCCCTTTACTTAGGTTCGAATCTAGACTTTATGTATTGGCCTATATTTAATTGTTGGGACAAAGAGGATTGAAGAAACCACCTTTTGATAACCTTAGTCCAAATCATATTCTGCTTAAGAATGGAAACAACTGCTCAAGAACAAATGAAGAAGTACTGAAGAACAAATCTGCAAAGTACTGAAGAGTAACTCATCAGAAGTTTTGAAGTCTAACCAGACATTTCACTGAAGAACTACTGAAGACAAACTACTCATCAGTAGTTTGTCACTCATCAGCACTTTGTGATCAGAGCTTCTAACCGACTGAAGATCAGCAGTTTTAGTTTTATTATTATATTGTTTTGTTAAAGTCTTGATTACAAGTTTCGATGTAAAGACTTTAGTAACCTTATCTTTAGCCGAAATATCTTAGGTTACTTCAGACAATGGTTTAGTCCATTGGTCTATAAATAGATGAGTTTGTTCATCTATTTTCGATATGTGATTTTGTGTAATTCCTTTGATTTAAATTGAAATCCTTCGGGCTTTGAACTAATATTCCATTTCACATCTGAGAAACATAAACTGTCTTACTGCTTTATACTTAACTGTGTTTATTGTTTCTCATTTATTATTCAGTCAAGGGGGAGTAATAACTCCTCTTCAAAGTGATCTTTTAGACCTTTGAACACTTGTTATTTCCGCTGCTTATTAACTCATACATAAATCTGATACACATAAGTGTTCATAAACTAAGCCACTGATCCAACAATTGGTATCAGAGCATCTGGTTAATCTAATCAAAATCAATCTAACAAATTGAAGATTCATACACATGCTCATTATTGATATTCAATAAAGGATAAAAGGCTCACTTTTTCATCCATCACTTTAAAGAAGTATTGACAAATCCAAACTTCTTAAAAATGGACCCCTATAATACTGGATCTGCCAATAAACCTCCTATGTTAGTCAGAAATGAATATAACATATGGTCTAAAAGGTTGGCACACACTATTTCTCAAACAAACACTGGTGTTGGAGGTCTGTAGTTTTTGGACCTCACAAACCAATGATAACTGATCCAGAGGGAAAGACTGAAAGACCAAAAGATCCAAAAGACTACACGGAGGAAGATTTCGAAAAGTTTGAGCTTGATGCAAAAGCTTTCTCCATGTTGGCTATGGCTCTCCCAAACGAAATATATGCTGGCCTTTTACACTGTGAAAGTGCCAAAGAGCTGTAGGATTGCCTAAAAGAGCAGTTTGCAGGAACTGCTGAGGTGATAGCCAACATTAGAGAAATATTGGCTCAACAATATGAAACTTTTACTCACATAGAGGGTGAAACTTTAACACAACAATTTGAAAGATTTTCTTCACTCATCTCTGAGTTAAAAATTAACAATCAGACCTATTCAAATGAGTCTATGTTACATAGATTTTTAAGGTCTTTACCTTCAAAATGGGAAACTTACTCTATAGTCCTCAGAACAAGTTCAGATTTTCACACCTTGAACCAAACTAGGTTACATGGTAAATTACTAACTTTTGAGAGAGAAATCAATCAAAAGAAAAAGTTAAAAGAATTTGGTAAAACTGCTGATGACTATACTCCTGGTAGCACAGCCTTATTAGGACAAGACTCACCATCCTGTTCTAATAACTTTGGTTCTTTTGACCACATTAACATAACAGCTGGGATCTCATCAGATGGATCCTTCCCAGCTTATGACAATGAAGAACTGAGTCAAATTGCTGACAACATGTGTTTCATCATGGATGATATAAAATATTTCAGCAGTAATGACTTAGAAGAAATGGAAATATTGCACCAACTGGCATTGTTAAGCTTAAAAACTAACAAATTTTATAAAAGGCCAGGAAGGAAATTTCCAGGACTAAACAACTCAACTAAAGTTGGTTTTGACAAATCTAAACTTAGATGTCACAAGTGTCAAAAGTTGGGACACTTTGCTAGAGAGTGTAGAAGCTCTAGCTATAACCAACCCATGTCTGGAAATCAATTTAACCCCTCATATAATAGGAATAATGGAACTCAAGGGAGTGCTCATTTTGTACAGGCACAAGCTCCACAAGTTCAATATGTGCCATAAGTACAATATGTTCAAATTCCTGCTCAGCAACAACAGCAGCTGATGCCTCCTTTTCCAACTGCTCAACAACCTGCACAAACTCAACAACCCCCTCAGCAACAAAGCTTATTTACATCAGGGTATGTTGACTGGAGCAGTCTTCCTTATGACACCTCAGAATGCAGTCAGGATGCAGACAATAAGGTCTATGATGTCAACTGGGGAGAACCTGATAATGGCAGAAAGAACTTTGCCTTAATGGCTTTTGAAGGATACTCTTCAAATTCTGCTCTCACACAAGTATCACAACAATCTCTGTTAAAGCTTTGCACTAAATCTTGCAAAGAATCTTTTGCTTTAATTAGAGAAACAAATGTGCATTTACAAGGCAAATCCAATGATATGGAAAGAAAATACACACAAATGAAGTGTGATTTAGAAAGAAAAATTGTTTTGAAAAACAAAGAAATTTCTAAACTGAATGATAAATCCATTGAAACCCAAGCACAGATTAAAACAATGATAGACAACCTAGGAAAAGTCAGACAAGAGCTTGCTGACACCAAGGTTGATTGTGAAAAATGGGTTGAGTCTTGTAAAGAGTACCAAATGCTGCTTAACAAACAAACGACAGCAAATGTTAAGTTTGGCATTAGGTATACCCACACTGAATCACCAACAGATTTCACCCACAAAACTGATAATGATGGGAGGAAATTGATTCAAACTTCTGATATGGAGGAATGCACATCCTACAATCAGAACTTTCTCAAAAAGGAAAGTACTGCAGAAGTCAAAACTACTGACAATAAGCCATCAGCAGTTTCAACTACATCAGGAGTTGAGACCCTGAAAACTGCTGATGACCTATTTAAAAATTCAGATTTTGTCAGTAAAGTGCCTTCCAGCTCTCTTGATTTATCTAAAAAGAAAGAGAAGGCAAAAGCATGTGAAATATGTGGTCTGTTTAACCACATAACTGAACTTTGGAGATATAGAAAGGGAAATCAGTTAAACAAACAAAAACTGATTGTGGGAAAACAGATAAAACAAAACTTTGAAAATACTTTCTTTCCCAACAAACAACAATCAAACAAAACCCTTTCTAAGAAGAGGCTTGTATCTCAACAAAAGTCTTCTTCTCAAAGTTCATCTTCAGAAGTTTCACCTAACTCATCAGCATTTTCACAAACTGCTGAAGTTAAAGATTTGATAAATATGGTTAAACTTCTGATGACCAAAGTTGATGGTGGAAATCAAAAAGAACCCACCATTGCTCTTAATGACAAATCCATTGCCAAAAAGACATGGATTTCTAAAATTGGTCCACAACAAGCTGCACCTGTTCTCAAGAGCAAACCCAAAGCCAAACTGGCTTGGGTTGCCAAAACTAACTAATTTGCTATCTTGTGCAGAGGGTCTCCAGAGGTTTGAACAGCATATGGTATGTGGATAGTGGAGGCTCAATGCACATGACTGGATGCAGATACCTGATAAACAATTTTATCAGTCAAAGAGAAGGATCTGTGTCCTTTGGGAACAATGCCAAGGGATATGTGCTAGGATATGGCAATGCATCCTAGGGGTGATCACGAGCCGAGCCGATCCGAGCGGAGCTTTGCTCGTGCTTGGCTCGTTTACAAACCGAACCAAGCCGATCGGCTCGTTTACAATCAAGCATAAAACCGAACGAGCATTCTTCGAGCGCAAATTTTCTGAGCGAGCGCCGAGCGAGGATCGAGCGGCGAGTCTTTTCGGACAACCATAAATTTGGAATGTTTCCTTCAATATTCTCGCTGCCTAGTGATGACTAAGGTTCGACTGTTCGAGAATGAGGCTCTAGTTAAGGCCTGTGAGGTGATAAGCATACTATAGAGAACGATTGTCGTGTTGTGGCGTAGGTTGATAGCGGGAGATGATTGATCGTGGACAACTAATGGGAATGTAGATGCGTTTTGCGACTAATGATTGGATATTAACATGTGTTAAAGTGCTGATGGTATGAAGGTAAAACTGTAGTGGGCGAATGAAGGCTGAAGTGGGCAAAGGTAGAATTCAACAGGGCGAAGGTAAAATGGAGCTTGACAGAAGAATACATTCGACCACTGTATGTGGGCGAATGTGGAACTTGTTCACATTCGACCAGGACAGATGGGCGAATGTGCAGGTCCTATAAATAGAAATTGTGATTTTGTAATGTATAGAGAGTTATTAGTTGTGTGTGTTTTGAGGTCAGGTTCCAGGATAGATTGAGATAGTGTGTGTTTGTTCTAGATTAACCTAAAACTGATTGTAAACAAGTTTATGCAAAAGTTAATCTATGAAAACCTTTGAAAATGACTTTGATTGTGTTTTGATTTGAGTTTCTATCTGTTTGTTCAAAGCTAGGGTTTCCGCACCTGGTTTTGTAACTTGTATGATCAAATAATCCTGTTTTAGTCAAAATCCTTCTCTCACAAAGTGGTATCAGAGCTATACAGATCATACAACAACAAATTTGATGAACTCAGAGCTGATTTGGACCTAATTTTGATCAATTCACATCTGTTTTTGAATGAAAATGGTTTTTGAGTGTTTTTGAAAGATTTGAAGTTGATTTTGTGGTTAAAATTCAAAATTCCAAGAATTAAAGTTGTTCCAAATCAATTCCGAATCAAAACCTGATTAAGATCATTCAAATCCACAAACTTTTGAAAATCAGATATCAAAATAACCGTTTTTCAAACTGAAAATGGGCGAACCTGGAACCTGAGTGGTCGAAAGTGAGAGTTTTTGGGCGAACCTGAGTATTTTCGGTCGAACCTAGGTAGTATTTGGGCGAACCTGAAAAGTTTTTGTTGAATTTTTCACCTTCGGATCATATTTTCTACCTTCGAGTGATCGGGCGGTCGAACCTGGAATAGAAACGGTCGAACGTAGAGAATTTCGGGCGAACGTGGGAAAGTGTTAGTGTGTTTTTACATTCTGGTGAGATTTTACCTTCGAGTGTTACTGTTTGGGCGAACCTGCATCAGAAAGGGTCGAATCTGAGATTATACCGGGCGAACCTAGGATTAGTTTTTGGAAAATTTTTCTAAGTGTTGAATTTTTCGAAGTTCGTGATCATGTAGAATTTTCCGACAACTCCGACTCAACCACAACAGCAAGTGATGGACCCATGGACGGTGGCAGCACAAAAGACGAGCACACAGTCGTCGCAGCCGATTAACTACATGACTCAAAGTGCACCTCCAGCACCACAATCTGACTACTGGGGAGTAGCAGCAGCGGTGGTAAACACTCAAACTACAAATGCTATTTCCACACTGATTAATGATTTGTCTTCAGCTAGCGGGAATCGGCCACCGAAGCTTATGGAGATACAAGAATACAATCAGTGGCAGAAAAAGTTCAAGATACATTTGGAAGGCATGGGAGTGGAGGGTGCAGAGGCCTGGAACATGATTGCTAGAGGTTACACAACACCAGTTTTGGAGAATACGGGTGAACCAGTTCCACTGGAAAGTATGGCTGAGGATGAGAAAAAGAAGTTTGCTGTGGAGAAGAAGGCGTTTTCCCAATTGACACAGGCAATCACAAATGATCTTTTGCATCAGTTTGGGACTTGCACAACATCCAAGGCGCTATGGGAAGCACTTAAAAGGAGGCATGATGGAAATGAGAAGACTAGGAGTCTAAGGATGGAAGAATTGAGGAAGGAGTTTGAGAATTTTTCTTATATTGGAAATGAAACTTTAAAAGAGTTAACTCCTAGATATAGTCACTTACTAACAGAATTGTCAAGTTATGGTATACAGATTCCCATGACAAAGCAAGTGGATAAGTTTGCAGATGCTTTACCACCACACTGGGATCAGCATGTGGAAGTTCTTAGGGAAAAGGATGCATACCAATTCTGGTCAATTCAAGAATTCATAGAGAAGCTGGAGAATAAAGAATTGGAAGAGAAGAGGAAAGCCAGAAGATCACAGATTCCTCAGAATCCCAACTTGTATTTTGGAGGCGCTCCAGTTCAAGCCAGTAACTCAAGTTCAGGAGGATTGGTGGCTCCACATGTTGCATGTATTTCCAATGTTATGGAATCAACAAAACCTACCATCAACTACCATCAACAAACATCCTTCTCACAACCATCAAACCCACCTCCACAACAACAATACAACAATTCATACATTCCACCATTTTCCCCAATGCAACAAGCAGCTTTCTATACTGCTAGCGAATCTCAACAACCAATGAACCAAGTTAATCAACCTAATCAACAAACAGTGGTTTTGGAGACATCTAACTTGGGAAATGTGACTGTTGAAGTTGCTCAGCAACACATTGCACTAGTCTCTGCAATGGTTTCATCTTATAATGGGTTGGTTGCTAGTCAAATTGGTAACAACAATTTAACCAATGAAGACTATGCACAGATTGACAAGGAGGAGATGGAATTGATTGATATTCAGTGGGCTTTTGCGAGTATCATGAGAAGAGCAACAGAGTTTATTGAGAAGACTGGTAGAACAGATTTGGGAACTTCTCCTAACACAACCTACGGGTTCAACAAGGAGAAAGTTACTTGTTTTAACTGTGGAGGAAAAGGTCATTTTAAAAGAGAATGCACCCAGCCACCAAAACAAGGTAACAGAAACCCATTCAATGCAAGCTACCAGAACCGTCAACAACAAAACCAAAACCAAGTTTCTTACCAAAACAATACCAACTACCAAAACCGTCAAAACAATTTCAATAATAACCAAAACAGACAACCAAACACATCAAACCAGACTCAAAACCAATCTCCTAACAACACTAACCGAAATGTTATACCAATCACTACACCTAATGAGACACACCAGAACACCAATCAGAATCAAGCATTGGTAACTCAACAAGATGAAAGGTTTGATTGGTCGTCAATGCAAATAGGTGTTGAGGAAATCACTACTGGTGGCAATGTAGCTTGTGTTGCATACCAAGTTGATATTGAAGATTCGGTAACAGTTGATGAGAAGAAAGAAATTGAGTGTGAAAGTGATGAGTCTGAGGCTGAAATGGATGTGGAGACTGAGCCTGTGGAGGTTAATGCTGAAGAAACGAATTCTGGTGTGGTGATTAACACTGTTTCTGATGTTCCTGAGAAGTGTGAATCAGTTTATTCTGACTCAGACAGTGAATCGGATATGGAAGCAAGTGTTACATCACTAGATGATGACATTGATCAGTTGCTAGCAGAAGCGGATTTTCTGATGACGAGGAAGTCATGCATTGCAGATGATGCTTTCACCAAGATTGACTATTCTAGATTCTTTGCTGGAAAGGAAGCTCATTTCGCTTTGATGGCCATGACTGATCCGCCAAAACCTGTAAGTTCTGAGTGTAGCACTGATAATAAAAGTGATAAATATTGTGGTACATGTGATAGATTGACTGAGGAGAATAAACAACTCCGTGTTCAACGTGATAGTGCTATCATGAACAATCAATCTACTCGCAAAGAGTTGAATGCTTTTAACAAAGTATTAGAAGGCTATAAAAAGGACATTTCCGACTTGAAAAACACTTTATCTTTAAAACAATTGGCAATTAACAATTACATAAATGAAATTGAAAATACCAAGTTGGAAATGGCCGCCATCAAATGCTTTGCTGAAAAAGTAAACAAAAAGTTGGAAAGCTATAAGCACATTGCTTATGTGGTAGACCACATCATTGATGATAACACCACCAATTACCGATCTGTGCCATCTCCGGTACTTTTTGAAAACCATAACTGTCATCAAGTAACACCGGACAGCTCGGTAAAATCAGACTCATCGTCGGAAAATGAATCGAATACTTCAAGTATTGGTGATCCACATTCCGATGAGAGGCCGATTTTAGGTTTCAATGATGAGGGTGTTACTGCTGAGAGTGTGGATTCAGACTCAGAGAGTGATGATACTGGTTGTGTTCAAACTGTGAATGCATGTGAAATTCCAAAAGAAAATCACATCATTACAAATGAACCAGTTTCACCATCTCAGATTGTGATTCCGATGGCAAATGTTCATCGTGAGAAAAAGTCTGAAAAGGAAGTTGTTAAGAAAGATCTTGAGAAGAATGTGGTAAAGAAAGATCTTGAAAAGAGTGTTAAGAATGAACAGTGTGACAAACCTGTCAAGGTGTTTTATCGGATGGAAGGATCCGATAAGATCATCTCTGACGAGGAATTTCCAATCAAAAATGTTAACTATGCTAAAATTGACAAAATTTGGCAAGAAAGTACCATTTGGTTCCCAAAACATGAGAGAACAAATGAGATTCCACTTGCCATTTTAAAGAAATTGTATTTGGATGTTCCTCAAGAACCAAAGGTCCATGTCACAGAGTTCATTCGACCCAAAAACAGAGCTAATGGTTTTCATGAACCTGCTTACTCAAAAGGGCGACTCCCTGAGACTTTGAGGAATCATCAGTATAATGATCAATATCCTGTTAGATCATTTGCTCAACTAAATGCTCCCAATGTTTTTGAAGAGTACCGTGCATGTTTTAAATGTGGGGAATGAGGGCATTTACTTGTTCAGTGCCCATATGTGAGACATAAAAGGCACGAAGTTGAAGTAAGGAATTCCAATAGAAAGCCGATTGATCATTATGTTCCACCACACAGACGAGTTGTTCCTCAACAACAACAGTTTTACAATCAAAACAAGTTTTATCAAATGAGGAACAATCGTCCAATTCAATATGATCAAAGGAATCGGATTGCTATGGAACACTCATGGAGGAAGCCTGTGGTGAACGCAACAATTGATAGGCAAAAGGTTCCACTAAAACCGATTGTCAAGTCAAATGTTGGACCTAAGTCTGTTAAATCAGATAAGGTAACCAAGAAAGTTACATTTGTTAACAATGTTCAGAAACCAACTAAGAACCCAAAGTCTCAGATTCGTATTTTGAAAAGGTCTGAACAATCTTGGACACCCAATGGTACTCCAGGAGTCTCTACTTCAAAGGTTGATAAGAAAAAGGAAACTGTTGTGGACAATCAGAAAAAGATTGATCCAAAACAAAAAGTTGTTGAAAATGTGTCTAAGAATGTTTCTGTGAAAACTGATATTCCAAGACCCAAGACTCAGGCTTGGGTCCCCCGAAAGAACTAAATGATTTACTTTTTGTGTGCAGGGAGCTTCAGCTGGTCCTATTAGCAGTCTTTGGATTGTTGATAGTGGAGCTTCAGGCCACATGACAGGGGATCTTGCGTTGCTGTTCGATGTGAAGAACATCAATGGAGGGTATGTCGCATTTGCTGGAAATAAAGGTGGATATATTACGATGGAGGGAAGCGTGAGTAATGGGATAGTGAGCTTTGAGCGGATATCGTATGTGAAGCAGATTGATTATAATCTGTTGAGTGTCAGTCAAATATGTGATAAGCAATTTACTGTGCATTTTGATGACAAATCCTGCTATATTCTGAAACCGGGCTTCACAATTCCTAAAGAGTGGATAATGTTGAAGGCACCTCGCGTCAACAATCTCTATATTCTTGATATGTCCAAGGCGATGACATCACAGGGGCAAATAACATGTTTTCTATCTAAAGCGACAGAGAAAGAATCGATAATGTGGCACCGAAGAATGGGGCACATTCATCTGAGGAAAATGAACCAACTCGTGAGAAATGGGCTTGTCGATGGAGTAAACGTGAAACATTTCCATCTGAATGACAAGTGTGTGAGTTGTAAGAAGGGGAAGCAACACAAACAGTCCCACAAAGTGAAGAAGGTTAATTCTGTAGAGATACCACTTGAGCGATTGCACATGGATCTATTTGGACCAGTCAAGCGCAAAAGTCATCTTGGGGAGTTATATTGTTTAGTTGTCACTGACGACTATTCAAGATTTTCATGGGTGATGTGTTTGCAGAATAAAAGTGACACCTTTAACAACTTAAAAGTTCTGTTCACTCGACTGGAGAATCTCTACAATGTGAAAATCAAGAGAATTCGGAGTGATAATGGGACGGAGTTCAAAAATGCCAAGATGGATGAACTTTGTGAAAGCAAAGGGATACATCATGAATATTCGGCTCCGTACACCCCTCAACAGAACGGTGTTGCTGAACGAAAGAATAGGACTCTAATTGAAGCGGCTAGAACAATGCTCGCTGACTCAAATCTTCCGGTGATGTTCTGGAACGAGGCGATTTATGCAGCAAATTACACATTAAATCGGGTTCTAACAGTGAAGAAGTTTGGTAAAACATCTTATGAACTGTTACACCGAAGAAAGCCGAACTTAGAGTATCTAGAACCTTTTGGGGCGCCATGCACGATGTTGAATCCAAGCGAGAAGTTTAGTCCTAAAGCTGAGGAGGGATACTTTGTTGGATATGCAAGCCCGCTCAAACGGGTATACAACAAGCGAACTCGTCGAGTGGAGGATTGGGCTAACGTGGAAGTTCAACGATATACTCAAAATTTGCAAGGCACGGGTCCTGATTGGATGTTTGATTACAAAGATTTCTTTGAATCATTCAATCTAGATAGCTTGGTTGAAGAAGCTGTTATCAGATTACTTTACGAGTGTGAAAACGCGGCGACTTCACCATTGGTGCGTCCGATCACCGTGAACCCCCTACCAGCTTCTAATGATACCAATGCTCCTATACAAGAGGAAGAAGTGTTTCAAGAGGCTTCAACTTCATTAGACACTTCAGAATCTGAAGATGAACAATTTGAAGAAGTCATTCTTGAACATGCAGAAGAACAGGAGGCACCACCAGTGAACCCAACTCCAACTCCAGATGTTGCTTCATCATCAAACACGGGTCATGATCTGGATGCTGTAGAGAATTTAACTGCTCAGACGGGAGTTACTGTACCTGAATATCCGGAATCTCAGATTCATCGTATTCACCCACTGGAGCAAGTTATTGGTGATCCTGGAAGCAGTGTTATGACCAGAGGGCAGCTAAAAAGTGTCAATACACCAGAGAGTTTTGGTGCTTTAGCTTTATATGCCAAAATTCAACAATCTGGTAGTCAAAATGATTGGTCGTTTGCGTGTTATGTGTCGCAGGTAGAGCCAAGGACATACAAGGACGCTTTGAAGGAAGATGCCTGGGTTGAAGCTATGCAGGAGGAGTTATTACAATTCCAGAAATTGGGAGTTTGGACGCTCACGGATTTGCCGCCAGACAGGAAGAAAATAGGCACTAAATGGGTGTTTAAGTGCAAGAAGGATGATCATGGGGTTATTGTTCGTAACAAAGCCAGATTGGTCGTGCAGGGTTTCCATCAAATCGAAGGGATTGATTATAACGAAATCTATGCACCGGTAGCACGAATTGAAGCTATTCAGATGTTCCTTGCGTTTGCTTCATACAAGAAATTCAAAGTTTATCAAATGGACGTTAAAAGCGCATTTCTGTACGGGAAAGTCAGGGAAGAGGTTTATGTCGGGCAGCCACCAGGCTTTGAGGACCCAATCCAACGGGATAAGGTCTACGTGCTGAACAAAGCTCTATATGGTTTGCACCAGGCTCCGAGGCAGTGGTACGAGGAGCTAAGTACATATCTCATCACCAAAGGATTTAAGCGCGGACTCGTCGATTGCACCCTCTTCACGAAGAAGACTGGGGATGACTTGCTTCTAGTGCAGATTTACATTGATGATATAATATTTGGGTCAACTAACGAGCTTTTATGCAGGGAGTTCGAAACTGTCATGCAGGAAAAGTTCGAGATGAGCGCAATGGGGGAGATGCAGTTTTTCCTAGGCTTGCAGGTGGACCAAAGACCCGACGGGATCTTCATTCACCAGACGAAATACGTTTCCGATATCTTGAGCCGGTTCCAGATGGAGGACTCCAAGCCGATGGATACCCCGATTCAACCCAATCACGGGATTGGAGTGGACGCTAAGGGGGAGCTGACGGACCCATTTACATACAGAGCAATCATCGGATCTCTGATGTATTTAACAGCGTCTCGACCAGATATTATGTACGCAACGTGTCTCTGTGCCCGCTATCAATCGAAGCCGAAACAAAGTCATCTGACGGCGGTCAAGCGTATCCTTCGATATCTGAAGGGTTGTCCCTCAAAAGGACTTTGGTACCCTAATGATGATAATTTTGATTTCATATCTTTTAGTGATGCAGATTGGGGCGGCTGTGACAAAGATAGCAAATCTACTACAGCTGGTTGCCAGTTTTTAGGGAGCAGGTTAATCACCTGGCAATGCAAGAAGCAGACTTCCGTGGCGCTATCTACCTGTGAAGCCGAGTACATTGCAGCCTCGAGTTGCTGTTCGCAAGTGCTCTGGATCCAACAGCAGATGTGGATTACGGTTTGCAGTTTCTTAAAACCCCTATACACTGTGACAACGAAGCCGCAATAGCATTAACTAAAAATACTGAAAATCATTCTAAAGCGAAACATATCCGGATCAAATATCATTTTATCCGTGATTGTTACGCTAAGGAATTGATAGATATGGTCAAAATCCATACTGACTACCAACGTGCAGATTTGTTTACAAAAGCTTTTGACAGATCCCGCTTTGAATATCTTTTAAAAGTAAACAACATAAAGGAAAAACAGGACTAATCGGCACCTCGGTTTATCGCTTTTTAGTTTTAGTTTTTAATATTTTGCTAATTGGGAATTTCTCTTTGCTAATTGGGAATTTCTCTTTACTATCGTAATCCTCAAAAAAGTTGATGCTTTCGAGGGGATTGTTTAATCCTCAAAGAAGTTGATGCTTTCGAGTGGATTGTTTCTTTCAAATTTTTATTTTTGTTGTTTTTCAGAAAAATTAAAAACCCAAAAATATGTTCTTTATTTTAGGGGGAGCCATTTTATCAGAAAAACCAAAAACATTGAAAAATACAAAAAGACCTAAAAATTAGATAATCAAAAATGATTTCCTGGATAAAAAGAGGAAATGATAGTACATCAGTGGGGATCTGACACAGGCTAAAGAATTGTATAGTATAATGAGGCGTGTGTTGACTATGTGTGATATGCTGATAGGCTTCGTAGACTAAATATCGCGTGCATTAGTGATACAAACATAACAAACTACGCGTTCGTGGCTGAACACCTCATGGGCATATGGTCTTAGTACCGTAATTTCGTTTGATAGGATTGCCAAAATCTGAGGTTTCGGGTCGTTATGTCATGGTTATCCGGGATATTCTGATTAAACTTTTGTCGTATTGATTTACGGACCTAGTTTTATCAGAATATTTGCTAAAAGAGCTTAATTGCCAAAACCGGAAGTTACCGAATTGAGGAACTTTATGTTTTAATTGATCAAAGATCATTATTACATCGTATTGATCATTTGATGCAAATCAGTGATTAATATCAGCCTCAACCTAGTGTATACGCACATGTTACTCTGCTGCATTCGTTTGCTGACCTGTATACCTCTGTGCTATATACTTTGTAACTTTTACGGATAACTCTAGCATAATCACGCGTTACGACGAAGCTTTGTGCAATTACTTGATACGGGAGTATGTCGTGTGTGTGGGCACCACATCGTGTTAGTCTAATACACCTAACTCATATCATTTTAATGCATTGCGTAATTGTCTGCATGTGAGCTTACGTGGACCACAATATCAGCAATTGCCGTGTCACATACTGTTTCTAATGATAATATTAAACAAAAAGATCAACGCTGTGATCAGATTTCTCAGAAAACTGATATGATCCTCTTACCGGACATCACAAAATGTTTACTGCTTTCATTTCATTTTGATGCATTTTACTTTGTTGCATTTTACTTTTATTGTCAAAAAGATACAAAATCCAAAAAGATTTTAGGTGTGTTTTGATAAAATTTCAGAAAAATCCAAAATTTTTTGCATTTCTGCTTTATTTTTGATAACCGGGGATGCTTGATGGTCAATTTCTGAGATTTGACAACACCATCTGGGCTTTGTATCATTCTAAATGAGAAAATATGAGTTTTGGAAGCTTAACAGATTGAAAAATGTTGAACGGGATTCGAATTCGTGATTCGGTAAAATTTCCAGATTTTTCCATTTCACATTCGCCCCTTAATTGGGTCGAATGTGGAAAAATCTTCACCTTCGGGCTGCTTAAAATGGGCGAATGTGGGTTTGTTTCTACAAACTTTACATTCGGGGAAAACTACTTCTACATTCGGTCAATTTATTTTGGGCGAATGTGGATGATTCCCACATTCGACCATTTCAACGGTCGAAGGTGGACTCCCTATATAACCAGCTATCACCTTCGAACCCTCATTCTACTTTTTCAAATTTTCTTTCGGATTAACATCACCTTGTTGCTTTGATTCTTTGCTCTTGTGCGTTTTGTTCCCTACGTTTTACTGATCATTTCCATACCAATTTTACAGGTAATGGATAAAGATTGAGCCTGGAATCGTTGTTTTTAAGACCGGCCTAGGGTTTTAGAATTCATGGACTTCTAGTGTTTGTTTTTGTTCATTGTTGATCGCATTTCACTATATATCAGTTTTAGGGGGAGAATGGTTGATAAATTAGGGATATTACATAGTTAATTGAGTAATTGATTGATTGTTAGATATAAACTTTAATTTTGCTTTAAAAACTGATATATAATGAAAGAAAGGGACAATTGATAATAGAAGAAGGTTAATCGGTCACTTTAGCATACATTCGAATCAATTTTACAAGTTAAAAACAAAGTTACAAAATTTTTGAAATTTGGGGATGAACAGGTTTCACCTTCGGTCCAGAAAACGGGCGAAGGTGAAGAGTTTTGGACGAAGGTAATTTCAAAGTGGGCGAATGTGATTTTAATTCAAAACAAATTCACATTCGACCTGTAAATTTCATCTTTGACCAGAAAATATCACATTCGACCTTGATAAAATGGGCGAATGTGGATTTCTAAAATCTTAAAATTTTGAGTTTTTGTCGATTTTGTATTTTACCGTTTGTTTCTGATTTTGTGTGTTCAGATGGCTGACCAGACTGAGAATGTTGAGATTCCAGTGGAGAATGTTGTCACAGATCCTATCCCAGAGAATGTTCAAGAAGGAGAATCATCAAGTGGAAGCAATTGGCCGTTCGAGAAAACACATAATTGCTGTGCTTATCTGGGAGATGTAGAGAAGAATATTGAGTTTGCTGATATCATAAAGTTTTTGAAAAGAAGCAGAGTGGTATATGCTTTGGCAACTCCAACTATTATTTACAAAGACATCATTGAAGAATTCTACAAGAACACGAAGTATGACTTTTGGGATAATCAGACTATCATAAAGAGCAAGATACAAGGCATGGAGATGTTTATTACAGAGTCTGATATCAGAGAAGCTCTCCAGATAAAGTTTGAAGTGAGTGAAGATCCAAGAGAACTTTCATGGACCGAACAGAAGGCATGTTTCCTCAGGATGAAGTACAAAGGTGCTATTACTGATGGTTCGATGCACAAAGGGAAGTTGAGTGTGCAATTCAAATATTTTGCACATGTCATCATCCATGTGTTTGGCTGTGTTAGTGGAGGATACGATGTTATGAGAAGAAGCTTGAGTTCGTTAATGGTTGCGTTGACTCTCAACAAACCATTTAACGTATCTGGAATGATCTTTGATCACATGTTGGAGATGCTAAAAGGATTAAAGATTAAGAAGTTCATGTTATATCCTAGATTCCTGATGATGATTTTTGATCACAAGTATCTTGACTTGAAAAAGGACCCTACACAGATACTTGGTCAAGATCATATGAATATTCGAACATTGGCAAGAATGAAGGGCTACAAAGGTGTGCCAGACAATGAAAGGCCACCATACCGAAGACTGTTTGGAGCTTTAGCTAAAGAGGATTACTCTGATCCAGGAAAGAACACGGCTAGGCATCCTGATAGCGATTCTGATAATGATGATCCATTGGTTTATGCTGATGCTAGCACGAAGAGAAAGAGACAAGTGGTCAATCCCGGAGCCAAAGGGAAGGGTAAGGGAAAGACTGATCAAGGTAGCTCAAAGCAACAGGTGGTTAGAAAGAAAACAACTGCAAAGAAAGGTACTGGTTTGGTGGATGAAGAATCAGTGGATTCAGAAGAAACTGAGGAGGACGAACAGTGGGATTCTGATGCTGAGAATGTTAGGGCCACCAAACGTAAGGCCACTATGGTTGGTGAGTCTGAATCATTAAACATATCAATTGAGAAAGCTGAGAAAAGTAAGAAGTCTGTTGGTGCTGAAAATGAAGGTTTAGGTGTGAATATGGATGAGTTGAATGAAGGAGAGACTGTGGTAGTTAACTTGCCCAAGCCTAAGCACAAGACCATGGCTAAGAAAGCAAGTACAAAGCAGCTGAGAGAGAAAGAGTTAGCCCAGCTCTTGAGAGGAAAAAGAGTACCCGATGCTGGTACGTCATCAAAGTTATCTTCACCGGTCACTAAAAAGCAAAAGAAATCTAAAGAGGCAGAAACATTACCTGTTGATGAATTCAATGTTGCACTGGATAATGTACTTGACATATTTAGAAAGCCTCAGAAAGAAAAGGTAGTTGAAGTTGAGCCATCCAGATCAAAATCCAAAAAGGTTACTGTTGATGATGATGTGATGAAACAAGTAAACAAGAGAATGGATGACATGATGAAGATGATAGTGGCTCAGCAAGCTGAAATAGCCAAGTTCAAGCAGAATGAAGAAAAGATGCTTCAGATTGTGGTAGCTTCAAAGTCGAATCAAGATGAGATTGATGAGAAGGTTAAGAAGCTTGAAGCAAAGAATAAAAAGCTTGAGGGTAAATGTTCAAGAAACAAGAACAGGCTAAAGTTGATAAAAGAAGACAACAAAGAACTAAAGGCTGAGAACAAACGCCTTAGTGATTTGATTGATAATTTGTACAATGTTGCACCCAAGTTGAAGGAGGGTGAAGAAGATAAAGAAAAAGAAGTAGAGCAAGTTGATTATGAACCGTCTGAATCGGATAAGGAGAAAGATGATGATGAGGATGATGAAGAATCTGAGAAGAGTGATGATGAGGATGATAAGAATGATGATGATGATGATGCTGAGGGGTCTGGAAGTCAAAAAGAAGATGGCAGTAGTGATGAGAGTGATGATAATGATGGAGGAGATGATTCGTCAAAGTTTACATTTGAAAAGAGACCACCAAAGAAGAAAGATACTGGAGAATCAAGTTCGAAGAAAAAGAAAGGTGAGAACGTTGATTCAGATGAGAGTATCTTCTGGAATGAAAAGGTGAGATCTTTAACTGATGATGCTAAACAAGTATACAAAGACATGTTGGAAAGAAGAGAGTGGACGATAGAGTTCACAGGTCGTTTTGCTGAGATATTCCAAACAGATGACATGAGATACGAATTGGAATACAACGATCCTGATCTTGAAGAAGGTGAAGTACCTTCATCTGTGGCAAAGGAGATTTTAGATGGACTTGCACAGAGGGTAGGGAAAACATTTGAGGAGTTCATTGTAGATGAGTCGATTCCAAATATTCCTGAAAAGGATATTGGAAGTCACTCAGATGATAAGAATACTCCTGAGTTTGAAGAAGTGGAAATTGAAGATATAACGCATGAGGAATATTCACAATACTTCAGACAAAATGATGAAGATGTGATATTTCCTGACTTTACTGAAAGACCAAACATTTCTGCAAAGAAGAAGGCTCAGCAGAGGAGTGCAGAGTTTGTAGAAAAAGTATTTGGAGCTGATAAGCCAGAATCTTCAAATCAATCTGATGAATTGAAGAGTTATTTGAAGAAATTGAGAGAAATGGATGAAAACCGACCAAAGCCTGAAGCTCAAGGAAATTTCTATAGATTTCACAATGCTAAGTTCAAAGGCAGAGCTCTCGGGTGGACATATTTAGGCAGGCTAAAGTGTCTAGCTGCTAAATGGGAATCGGGAATTCTATACTTTTATAGATTCATTGATTTGCTAACTCTACCGTACTGGGCGGTCAGAGATTTATGCAGATTCCCTATGTCGGGTGCTTCAGTTAATAATACACATGTCGGTTGGTGCGCAGACAAGCTGGTTTGGGAAAGTAGAACGAGATGGAATAGATTCAAGCCACAATATCCCCGAAGGAAAGTTCATAGGGATATTGATCCTAAAACCAAGCTGAAGCGGGTTACTTTGATATATAAGGCACCTGAAGTGATGAGGAAAATACCTTTGATGCCCATGCCACAACATTTCAGTGCTGACTTTATTTTCTGGTATTATGACTGGAGGAAGGCTGAAGCGGTGATAGTGTTGAGAGACGGGAAGGACATATATAAACATGTTCATGTATTTGATCCAATGTGGTTGATAAACTGTTCTTTCGAAGACATCATCATGCTCTTTTATAATCCGATTCATCATGAGCCGAACGACGCTGATCAAGCAAAGAAGTATACTCAAGTGGTTGGAGTGTGTTTTTCATATGATATAAATGCTGGGAGTAATTTGGATGGTAAACTTGGCAAAATGGTGAAGATGGCAAATGTATCGAAACTGGTGAAGAGAAAGTTAGAGCCTGAAATGACCAAAGAGCAGAAGAAACAGCTCAGAATTAAGTTGTTGAACAAAGCCATGGACGAAGACAGAAGACGATCCAATCAATAGTCGAGGGGGAGTTTGTAGATGCGTTTTGCGACTAATGATTGGATATTAACATGTGTTAAAGTGCTGATGGTATGAAGGTAAAACTGTAGTGGGCGAATGAAGGCTGAAGTGGGCGAAGGTAGAATTCAACAGGGCGAAGGTAAAATGGAGCTTGACAGAAGAATACATTCGACCACTGTATGTGGGCGAATGTGGAACTTGTTCACATTCGACCAGGACAGATGGGCGAATGTGCAGGTCCTATAAATAGAAATTGTGATTTTGTAATGTATAGAGAGTTATTAGTTGTGTGTGTTTTGAGGTCAGGTTCCAGGATAGATTGAGATAGTGTGTGTTTGTTCTAGATTAACCTAAAACTGATTGTAAACAAGTTTATGCAAAAGTTAATCTATGAAAACCTTTGAAAATGACTTTGATTGTGTTTTGATTTGAGTTTCTATCTGTTTGTTCAAAGCTAGGGTTTCCGCACCTGGTTTTGTAACTTGTATGATCAAATAATCCTATTTTAGTCAAAATCCTTCTCTCACAGGGAATAGGAAGTCAAGCATGTTTTTTCACGACTTAGGGTTTTACAATCAAACTTAGTGTTAAGTTATCATTGGGTTGACTAGGCCAATAACTATAAATATAATTGTAGTATGTATAAAACTATAAATATAATTGTAATTAATATATATATATATATAATTATATATATAATAAACTAATAAAAATAATATCGAGCCGAACCGAGCCGAGCGGACCCTTGCTCATGCTTGGCTCATTTATAAACCGAACCGAGCCGATCGGCTCGTTTACAACCGAGCGGAAAATCGAGCGAGCAATTTCCGAGCAAATTCCGAACGAGCGGCGAGCGATCGGCGAGCGCCGAGCGTTTTGAACAGCCCTATTTTCATCATATCATCCATCATCTTGTTAACCTGCTTCATAACATCATCCGAAACAGTAACTTTGGAAGATTTGGATGTTTCAACTTCCTTAGCCTTTCCTTTTCCCGGCTTAAACATATTCAACACATTCTCTAAAGTAACTTCCAAATCAGGAACTGGAGCTACTTCAGGTTCTTTGCTTTTCTTTTGTTTCTTTGCAACTGGTGAAGATAACTTCGATGATGTACCTGCTTCAGGTATCTTCTTTCCCTTCAATAACTGTTCTATCTCCTTTTCTCTCAGTTTCTTTGTACTAGACTTCTAGGCCATCGACTTATGTTTTGGTTTCTTCAAGTTCACAACCACAGTCGATCCTTCGAAATCATCAATATTATTAACACTTAAACCTTCATCAACATCAACAGGCTCTTTCTGTAAAACCTCTTCAATAGTCTTGTTTAATAATTCAGACTCACCAACCACAGTGGCCTTCCGCTTGGTAGTCTTAACACGTTCTTCATCAGAATCCCACTGTTCATCAACTTCTGTCTCTTCTGAGTCTACAGAATCTTCATCAACTAAACTTGTACCTTTCTTAGCAGTCGACTTCTTACGTGCAACTTGTTTCTTTGAGGCACCCTGATCATCCTTCGCCTTACCCTTCCCTTTGGCTCCAGCGTTAACTAATTGCCTCTTCCTCTTTGTATTTGCATCAGCATAGACTAGAGGGTCATCGTTATCTGAATCACTATTATCATGCCTCGCTTTATTCAATCCAGGGTCAGTGTAACCCGGATTAACTAAAGCACCAAACAATCATCTATGAGGTGGCTTCTCGTTATCTGGCACACCTTTATAACCCTTCATCCTCACAAGCGTTCTAATGTTCATGTGATCTTGACCTAAAATCATCGTCGGATCCTTTCTCAAGTCATGATACTTGTGGTCGAAGATCATCATTAGAAACCTTGGATATAACATGAACTTCTTGCTCTTTAAACCCTTCAGCATCTCGAGCATATGATCCAAAATCATTCCAGAAACATTAAATGGTTTGTTGAGAGTCAAAGCAACCATTAATGAACTGAGACTCTTCCTCGTCACATCATACCCACCGCTCACACAACCAAACACATGAATGATCACGTGTGCAAAGTACTTGAACTGCACACTGAGCTTTCCTTTGTGCATCGCTCCATCTGTGATCGGACCTTTATACTTCAGTCTAAGAAAACAAGCTCTCTGCTCGGTCCATGATAGTTCTCTGGGGTCAGTACTAACTTCAAACTTAATCTTCAAAGCCTCTCTGATGTCCTGTTCTGTTATAAACATCTCCATCCCCTGAATAGTGCTTCGGATAATAGTTTGATCTTCCCAGAAATCGTATCGCGCATTCTTATAAAAATCCTCCACGATGTCTTTATAGATAATGGCTGGTGTAGCTAGAGCATGAATGATTCGGCTTCTCCTTAGGAAATCCACAATCCCAGTAAATTCAGTATTCTTCAGCACGTCACCGACATACGCATAGCAATTATGCGTTGCTTCGAACGCCCAAGCTTGTGGAACTGGATCTGGTACAACATTCTCCACTGGAACTTCAACATTCTCGGGTTGTTCAGCCATCTGCACATAAAACATCAGAAAATACGTCAAAAACACAAAAACGGTAAATTTTTAAAATTTTAAGTTTTTCACATTTCCACCTTCGCCCATTTTTCATGGTCGAATGTGGGTTCTAAAGGTTCGAAGGTAGACAAATTGGTTCGAATGTGGAAATATTCAAGTAAAAAATCACATTCGTCCAATTATAATCACATTCGTCCTAAATTTTCTACATTCGCCCGTTTGATTAGGGACGAATGTACCACTGTTCTTCCCAAAATTTGAAAAATTTTATCAGTTGTTATTTTGCTTCTGATTTTGATTGAAACATGATCTAATATGGCCGACTAACACTCGTTTATCATCAATTGATATTAACATTCAGTTTTTATTAGTTTTTACAAAGGAATTAGGGTTTGAACCTATAACAATCGATTACCCAACATAAACAACGAAATAATCTAATTCCTGTTAACCTCTCCCCCTAAAACTAATAACAACTGAATCCTCATCAACAATTTGTATTAAAACAGCCTAAATTGTTCCAGTTTAATAAAACTAGGGTTCGAACAATAAAAAACCAATTCTGATCTTAATCCATGTCCATTACCTGTGAAAATCAGGTTAAAACAATCAGTAATGAGCAGGGAACAATATACGAGGGCAAAAGAAATCAGGGCAACAAGTTCTTGCACTTTGAAAAATTCAGAATGATATGGTCGAACCTGTGATTTAGCTTATATAGAGGGTACCTTCGCCCGTTTCTCTTGGACGAATGTGGCTTTTTTCCACATTCGCCCCAACCAAATGGCACGAATGTAGAACTTATACCCGAAGGTGAAAATAGTTAGATGAAATCCCACCTTCGCCCTAAAAGAAACGCACGATTGTGAAAATTTTTCCACATTTGACCCATTTAAGGGGCGAATGTGAAATGGAAAAATTTGAAAATTTTGCCAAATCACGAATTCGAATCCCGTTCAACATTTTTCAACCCGTTAAGTCTCAAACACTCATTATTTCAATTTAGAATGATACAAAGCCCAGATGGTTTCATCAAATCTCAGAAATTGACCATCAAACACCGTCGGTTATCTAAAAACAAAGCAGAAATGCAAAATTTTGGTTTTTCTTAAATTTATATCAAAACACACCTAAAATCTTTTTGATTTTTGTATCTTTTTGACAATGAAATTAAAATGCATCAGTGTAAATAAAGCAATAAACATTTTGTGATGTCCGGTAAGAGGATCATATCAGTTATTTGAGAAATCTGATCACAGCGTTGATCTTTTCGTTTAATATTATCATTAGAAACAGTATGTGACACGGCAATTGCTGATATTGTGGTCCACATAAGCTCACATGCAGACTATTACGCAATTCATTAAAATGATACGATTTAGGTGTATTAGACTAACACATTGTGGTTCCCACACACACGACATACTCCCGTATCAAGAAATTGCACAAAGCTTCCTCGTATCACGTGATTATGCCAGAGTTATCCGTTTAGTTACAAGTTATATAGCACAGAGGTGTACAGGTCAGCAAATGAATGCAGCAGAGTAACATGTGCATATATACCAGGTTGAGGCTGATATCAACTACTGATTTGCATCAGTAAATTGATACGATGTAATTATGATCTTTGATCAGTAAAAACATGAAGTTCCTCAATTCGGTAACTTTAGGTTTTGGCACTTAAGCTCTTTTTAGCAAATATTCTGATGAAACTAGGTCCGTAAATCAATACGACAAAAGTTTAATCAGAATATCCCGGATAACAATAACATAACGACCCGAAACCTCAGATTTTGGCAATCCTATCAAACGAAATTACGGTACTAAGACCATATGCCCATGAGGTGTTCAGCCACGAACGCGTAGTTCGTTATGTGTGTATCACTAATGCACGCAATTTTTAGTCTACGAAGCCTATCAGCACATCACACGTAGTCAACACACGCCTCATATTACTATACATATATTTAGCCTGTGTCAGATCCCCACTGATATACTATCATTTCCTCTTTTTATCCTGGAAATCATTTTTGGTTTTTCTATTTTTATGACTTTTTGAATTTTTCAATGTTTTTGGTTTTTCTGATAAAATAACTCCCCCTAAAATGTAAAACATATTATTTTTTTTTATTTTTTTTTGAATTTTTCTTAAAAACATGTAAAAACTTTTTTAAAAAAAATGTTAAAACTAAAAAGCGATAAACCGAGGTGCTGATTAGTCCTGTTTTTCTTTTATGTTGTTAACTTTTAAAAGATACTCAAATCGGGATCTGTCAAAAGCTTTATTGAACAAATCTGCACGTTGATAGTCAGTATGGATTTTGACCATATCTATCAATTCTTTAGCGTAACAATCACGGATAAAATGGTATTTAATCCGGATATGTTTAGCCTTAGAATGATTGCCCGTATCTTTAGTTAATGCGATCGCAGCTTCATTATCACAGTGTATTGGGGTTTTAAGAAACTGCAAACCGTAATCCACCATCTGCTGTTGGATCCAGAGCACTTGCGAACAGCAACTCGAGGCTGCAATGTACTTGGCTTCACAGGTAGACAGCGCGACCGAAGTCTGCTTCTTACATTGCCAGGTGACTAACCTGCTCCCAAAAAACTGGCATCCAGCTGTCGTAGATTTGCTATCCTTGTCACAGCCGCCCCAATCTGCATTACTAAAAGCGATAAAATCAAAATCATCATCATTAGGGTACCAAAGTCCTCTCGAGGGACAACCCTTCAGATATCTAAGGATACGCTTCGCCGCCGTCAGATGACTTTGTTTCGGCTTCGATTGGTAACGAGCACAGAGACGTGTTGCGAACATAATGTCTGGCCGAGATGCGGTAAGATACATCAGAGATCCGATGATTGCTTTGTATGTAAACGGGTCCGTCAGCTCCCCCGTAGCATCAACTACAATCCCGTGATTGGGCTGAAACGGGGTATCCATCGGCTTGGAATCCTCCATCTGGAACCGGCTCAAGACTTCGGATACATATTTCGTCTGGTGAATGAAGATCCCCGTTGGTCTTTGGTCCACCTGCAAGCCGAGGAAAAACTGCATCTCCCCCATCGCACTCATTTCAAACTTTTCCTGCATGACACGTTCAAACTCCCTGCACAAAGTTCGTTAGTTGAGCCAAATATTATATCGTCAACATATATCTGAACTAGAAGCAAATCATCTACTGTTTTCTTCGTGAACAGGGTGCAGTCGACGAGTCCGCGCTTAAATCCCTTCGACATGAGGTACGTGCTCAGCTCCTCGTACCACTGGCGTGGAGCCTGGTGCAGACCATACAGAGCTTTGTTCAGTACGTACACCTTATCCCGGTGGATAGGGTCTTCAAAGCCCGGTGGTTGCCCGACGTAAACCTCCTCTTTGACTTTCCCGTACAGAAATGCACTTTTGTCATCTATCTGATACACCTTAAATTTCTTGTAGGAGGCAAACGCTAGAAACAGTCGAATTGCCTCTATGCGTGCCACAGGTGCATAGATTTCATTGTAATCAATCCCCTCGATCTGATGAAAACCTTGTACGACCAATCTGGTTTTGTTCCGTACAATCACTCCTCGATCATCTTTCTTACACTTAAACACCCACTTGGTTCCAATCTTCTTCCGGTCTGGAGGTAAATTAGTGAGCGTCCAGACTCCCAACTTCTAAAATTGTAACAACTCCTCTTGTATCACTTCAACCCATGCGTCATCCAAAAGAGCTTCTTTATATGTCCTTGGCTCTAACTGCGAGACATAACATGCAAACGACCAATCATTTTGACTACCAGATTTTTGTATTTTTGCATATAAAGCTAAAGCACCAAAACTTTCAGGTGTATTGACACTTCTCAGCTGTCCTCTCGTCATCACACTACTACCAGGGTCACCAATAACTTGCTCCAGCGGGTGAATACGGTGAATCCGAGATTCCGGATGTTCAGGTACAGTAACTCCCGTCTGAATAGTCAAGTTTTCAACTGCATCCAGATCATGACCCGTGTTAGACGATGAAGTAACATCTGGATTTGGGTTCACTGGCGGTGCCTCTGTCTCTGTTGCATTTTCAAGAATAACTTCTTCAAATTCTCCATCATCTTCCGATTCTAAAGTATCTAAAGTTGTGGAAGCCTCTTGAAACACTTCTTCCTCCGGTACAGGAACATTGGTATCATTAGAAACTGTTGGAGGAGTTACGGTGATCGGACGCACCAATGGTGAAGTTGCCGCGTTTTCACACTCGTAAAGTAATCGAATAACAGCCTCTTCAACCAAGTTATCTAGATTGAATGATTCAAAGAAATCTTTGTAATCAAACATCCAATCAGGACCAATCCATTGCACATTTTGAGTATACCGTTGAACTTCTACGTTAGCCCAATCCTCCACCTGACGAGTTCTCTTGTTGTATACCCGTTTGAGCGGGGTTGCATGTCCAACAAAGTATCCCTCCTCAGCTTTCGGACTAAACTTCTCGCTTGGATTCAACATCGTGCACGGAGCCCCAAAAGGTTCTAGATACTCCAAGTTCGGCTTTCTTCGGTGTAACAGCTCATAAGAAGTTTTTCCAAACTTCTTCACCGTTAAAACCCGATTAAGTGTATAATTTGCTGCATAAATCGCCTCGTTCCAGAACATTACAGGAAGATTTGAGTCTGCGAGCATTGTTCTAGCTGCTTCAATTAGAGTCCTGTTTTTACGTTCAGCAACACCGTTCTGTTGTGGAGTATACGGAGCCGAATATTCATGATGAATTCCTTTATTTTCACAAAGTTCATCCATCTTGGCATTTTTGAACTCCGTCCCATTATCACTCCTAATTCTCTTGATCTTGAGATTATAGATGTTTTCCAATCGAGTGAACAGAACTTTCAGGTTATTAAAGGTGTCACTTTTATGTGCAAACACATCACCCATGAAAATCTTGAGTAGTCGTCAGTGACAACTAAACAATAAAGCTCCCCAAGATGACTTTTGCGTTTGACAGGTCCGAATAGGTCCATGTGCAATCGCTCAAGTGGCATCTCAAGAGAGTTAACTTTCTTCACTTTGTGGGACTGTCTGTGTTGCTTTCCCTTCTGACAATTCACACACTTGTCGTTCAAATGGAAATGTTTAACATTCACTCCCTCGACAAGTCCATTCTTTACTAGATGATTCATTTTCCTCAAATGAATGTGCCCCATTCTTCGGTGCCACATTATTGATTCCTTTTCGGTCGCCTTGGATAGAAAACATGTTACTTGCCCCTGGGATTTCATCGCCTTGGACATATCAAGAATATAAAGATTGTTGACGCGAGGTGCCTTCAACATCACCCACTCTTTTGGAATTTTGAAGCCTAGTTTGAGAATGTAGCAAGATATGTCATCAAAATATACAGTGAATTGTTTGTCACAGATTTGACTGACACTGAACAGATTATAGTCTATCTGCTTCACATACGATATCCTCTCAAAGCTTACAATCCCATTACTCACACTCCCTTCCATCGTGATATATCCGCCTTTGTTTCCGGCAAACGCAACATACCCTCCATTAATGTTCTTCACATCAAACAATAACGCTAAATCCCCGGTCATGTGGCCTGAAGCTCCACTATCAACAATCCAAAGACTGCTAATGGGGCCAGCTGAAGCTCCCTGCACACATCAAGTAAAACAGTTAGTTCTTTCGAGGGACCTAAGCCTGAGTGTTCTTGGGTCTTTGAATATCATTGTTCAAAGAATCATTTGCTTCAATATTTTGTTTTGGATCGATCTTTTTAGGATCATTCAAAACATTTTCAACTTTTTCACTTGACTTTGAAGTGGAGGCTCCCGGAGTACCATTTGGTGTCCAAGACTGTTCCGAACGCTTCAAGATACGAATCTGAGATTTTGGAGTCTCAGTCGTTTTCTTATCATTCGCAAACGAAACCTTCTTGGGTACCTTCTCTGATTTAAAAGATTTAGGTCCAACATTTGACTTTACAATAGGTTTTTGTGGAACCCTTTGCCTATCATATGTTGTGTTCACCATTGGTTTTCTCCACGATCTCTCCATAGCAATCCGGTTACGACGATCACACTGAAATGGACGATTATTCCTCTTTTGATAAAAATTGTTTTGATTATAAAATTGTTGTTGTGGAGGAACAAAAAGCCTTTGTTGTGAATAGTAATGATCATCAACCGGTTTCCTCATGGATTGCCTAACTTCAACTTCGAGCCTCTTGTGCCTTACGTACGGGCAGTGAGCAAGTAAATGCCCTCTCTCCCCACACTTAAAGCATGCACGGTATTCCTCAAAAACATTTGGAGCATTCGGTTGAGCATATGATCTGACAGGATATTGATCATTATACTGTCTATTCCTCAAACTCTCAGGGAGTGGACCCTTTGAAAACCGTTTGCTTTGTTTTTGGGTTTAATAAACTCGGTGACATGAACCTTTGGTTCTTTCGGAACATCCAAAAACAATTTCTTTAGAATTTCCGGTGGAATATCATTTGTTCTCTCATGTTTTGGAAACCAAATAGTGCTTTCTTACCAAATTTTATCAATTTTGGAATAGTTAGCAAACTTAATTGGATATTCCTCGTCAGCGATGATCTTATCGGATCCTTCCATCCGATAAAACACCTTGACTGATTTGTCACTCAATTCTTTCTTAACTTCTTTCTTTTCAGACTTTTTCTCACGATGTGCGTTAGCCATCGGATGCACATGTTGAGATGATGACACTGGTTAAGTAGTAATGATGTGATTTTCTTTTGGAATTTCACATGCATTAGCACTTTTGTAACTTCCAGAGTCACTCTCAGAGTCTGAGTCATCATTTTCAACTGTTACCCCTTCATCATTCAAACCTAAAATCGGTCTCACATCGGAATGAGGATCACCAACACTTGAGGTATTGGATTCATTTTTCGATGATGAGTCTGATTTTATTGAGCTCTCCGGTGTCACTTGATGACAGTTGTGATTTCCAAAGAGCACCGGAGATGGCACAGACTTATAATTTGTGGTTTGATAATCAATGATGGGGTCAACAACATAAGCGATATGCTTATAACTTTCCAATTTCTTATTGACCTTTTCAGCAAAACACTTAATGGTGGCCATTTCCAACTTAGTGTTCTCAATTTCATTAATATAGTTGTTAATTGCTAATTGTTTTAATGAAAGAGTTTTCTTAAGGTCGGAAATGTCCTTTTATATCCATCAAGTACTTTGTTAAAAGCAATCACTTCTTTGCGAGCAGATTGACAGTTGATAATAGCACTATCACGTTGAACGCAAAGTTCTTTGTTTTCATCAGTCAGTCTGTCACAAGTTCCACAGTACTTATCACTTGTAACATCAGTGCTAGATTCAGAACTTACCTGTTTAGATTGCATCCTCAGGCAGAATGCAGTTTGACAAGGTCAATCTGGTTGAAAACCTTGAGTACAACTTGCTGAGTGTCTCACAAATGTGTGACAAAGGATATTCTTCCTTTTTCACCAAGACAGCATGCAAGATCATATCACCAGAAGGCCAGATGTTGATAGAGAAGATTATTGAAGATCATACTTTGCTGATTGCCAAAAGGTGTGGCAATGTCTATGCAGTGGACATTGAAAAAGATAAAGTATTGAACAAAACTGCCCGTTTCTTCTCAAAGGCATCAACTTCAGAACATGATCTCTGGCACAGGAGACTTGGCCATGTGAACTTTAAAACCATCAATAAAGTCACAAAAATGGGCTTGGTCAGGGGTCTACCTTTGAAGGAATATCAGTGCAAAGAACACTGTGTTTCCTGTCTTAAAGGTAAACAGCATAAGTCCTCCTATAAGTTTATTGAAGAATCTAAAACAACTGCATGTCTTCAACTACTCCATATGGACTTATTTGGACCAGTTAAGATTATGAGCCTTGGTAAGAAGAAGTACTGCTTGGTCATCATTGATGACTACTCAAGATTCACATGGGTCTTCTTCTTATATTCCAAGGATGAGGCAGCTGAAATCATCAAGTTCTTCATTCTACAAGTTGAGAAGCAATATTCTCTATCTGTCAAAGTCATCAGGAGTGACAATGGGACAGAGTTCAGGAACAAAACTCTGGATGAATTCTGTCTGTCTAAAGGGATTGTTAGATAGTTCAGCATTCCCAGAACTCCTGAACAAAATGGTGTGGTAGAAAGAAAGAACAGAACATTAATTGAAGCAGCCAGAACAATGTTAGCTGATTCAGGCCTACCTTTGTATTTTTGGGCTGAAGCAGTCAACACTGCATGTTATGTTCAGAATAGAGTTCTTATCAACAAGAGACATAACAAGACTGCCTATGAAATTGTTCATGGCATAAAGCCCCTTATCTCCTTCTTCAGGGCTTTTGGGTGTCAATGTTTTATCCTCAACATCAAGGACTCTATCTCAAAATTTGCTGCAAAAGTTGATACAGTTTATTTTCTTGGTTATTCTCCTTTAAGAAAAGCTTACAAAGTTTTCAATTCAAGAACCAAGATAGTAGAAGAAACACTGAATGTCAAGTTCAATTAATCAAAACACACTCTTATTCCAGCAAATCTTGCTGAATTATTTGATCTTGACAACTTTCATTTCGGACCTGAAAAGACTGTTGAATCATCCAAACCTCCTCAAAATGGTTTTCAAGGATTTGAAGATGATAGTCCTGCACCATGGACTCCAAACACAGTCAGAAGATCAACTATTAAACCTTCAGAAGTTTCAATAGCTTCAACTTCAGGAACTACTGATGAACATTTTGAAACTACTGATTCAGCTGAACCTAAAACTCCTGAAGTTCAAATAACAGCCGAACCAGATATTATCAATCTTAGTGGTTTATTTGAAGAATCTGTAGAGCCATCATCCAGTACAGGTCTACAACAACTGATTGAACACAAAGATCATCCATTGGATCAAATCATGGGTGATATTGCATCAGGGGTACTCACTAGAGACCAGCTCTCCAACTTTTGCTTCTTTTCAGCATTCATTTCTCAGATTGAACCAAAGAAGTATCAAGAAGCCCTCAAAGACAACAATTGGGTGCAAGTAATGCAAGAAGAGTTGCTTCAATCAAGAAACAACAGGTTTGGGAAATCTGTCCCTTACCTGAAGACAAGCAACCAATTGGAACAAGATGGGTCTTCAGAAACAAATCAGATGAGGCTGGTATGATCATCAAGAACAAAGCAAGATTGGTGGTACAAGGTTATTCCCAAGAGGAAGGAATTGATTATGATGAAACCTTTGCACCAGTTGCAAGACTTGAAGCTATCAGGTTATTTTTAGCTTATGCAATTTCCATCAACATTAAAGTTTATCAAATGGATGTCAAGAGTGCATTTCTGTATGGAAAAATAAAAGAGGAAGTGTATGTCTGTCAACCTCCAGGGTTTGAGGATCCTTCTCATCCTGATTGGGTTTACAGACTTGACAAAGCTCTTTATGGGCTAAAACAGGCTCCAAGAGCCTGGTATGAAACACTTTCAAACTTTTTACTTAAGAATCACTTTTCAAGGGGATCCATTGATAAAAATCTTTTCATAAAACATGTTGGAAATCATGTCTTACTTGTTCAAATTTATGTTGATGATATCATATTTGGTTTAACAAACTCAAAACTGTGTGAAGATTTTAAGAAACTCATGCAATGAAAATTTGAAATGAGTACAATGGGAGAATTGCAGTACTTTTTGGGACTGCAAATCAAGCAACAATCAAATGGAACATTTATACATCAATCAAAATATGTTAAAGAATTATTGAACAGATTTTCTTTACAAGACTGTAAAACATGTTCCACTCCAATGACACCAATCACACAAGTTGAACCAGATGATCAAGGGAAACATATTGATCAAACCATGTATAGATGTATGATAGGTTCTCTTTTGTATTTAACTGCTTCTAGACCAGATATCATGTTTTCAACTTGTGTCTGTGCTAGATACCAATCTGCACCAAGAGAATCACACCTAATTGCAGTCAAAAGAATCTTTAGATATCTGAAAGGAACTCCTACTTTAGGAATTTGGTATCCTGCTTCAAGCAATACCAAGTTAACTGCTTTTTCAGATAGTGACTATGCAGGGTGTAAGATTAATTGATCAAACCATGTTCCACTCCCATGACACCAACCACACAAGTTGAACCAGATGATCAAGGAAAACAAGTTGATCAAACCATGTATAGATGTATGATAGGTTCTCTTTTGTATCTAACTGCTTCTAGAACATATATTATGTTCTCAAATTGTGTCTGTGTAAGATATCAATCTGCACCAAGGGAATTACACCTAACTACTGTCAAAAGAATTTTCAGATATCTGAAAGGAACTCCTACATTAGGAATTTGGTATCCTGCTTCAAGCAATACCAAGCTAACTGCTGTTTTAGATAGTGACTATGCAGGGTGTAAAATGTCATGAAAATCAACATTTGGTGGTTGTCAATTCTTGGGAAACTGTCTGGTGTCCTGGCAATCAAAGAAACAAACATCTGTGGCAACTTAAACATGAAACCACAACTCTCACTCAGAAGCAAATAACGAAAATACTTAACAAACAATGCAGCACAAAACAACATTAAACATATAAGAATCCTGAATAACTCTACACATTTAATTTGTTAAAAGAAGGTGCATTAAATGGGTTAATAACACTCTATTTATGTGCATTCTGTGTAATTAAACTCCAGCCTAAAACAATCTATTGATTAACCCAAGTTTGTCTAAGTTGAAGGCCTTTTTTTCCTTCTAGTAATTAGAACATTACCACCGATTGTAGTCGCATAAGCTTCTTGTATACATTTTACATTCTATACATTTTTTTCTCCGGCTAACATGAGATTTAGTTTCGTATATTAAAGAGAAAGAGCCTTAAAAACTACAGATCGAGTCCGATCACTTCACCGCCTCCTCATCCAGTACACCCACAGTACCACCACCGCTCCCTCCACCGTACAAAATAACAGAACAGAACCTTTTAAATACCTTAAGAAACATGGTACAAAATACTATTCTTCAACATTCTAAAAATTAGAATAAAAACTATAAGTAGGAGGACTTACGTTGTGGCACTGGTTAGTACAATGTCAACAACCACATTTGCCAAAAATGACCATGCAACCTTTATGAGATTAAAAAAATTAACTTTGTTTGAACTTATATTCAAATATAAAAAGTGCAAGTCACATTATATGTCACGTGCTAAAAATTTTTGTATTAGTAAAGTAAATGCTATGGCGTTGTAATGGGTAAGCTATGACATCTTTTTTAGTTTTATATCATTTGAAACTTCAGTTATAGCAACCATGTAACTCAATTTACACGATACATACAAAACGAATATATATAAATATATATACCTAAAAGACTTACCACTTTGTAGATTTGGACGACAACTCGGTGGGTGTATGCAGCCCGGTTAACCCGACATGGTTCTCTTGACTGTTTAGTTCGACACTTCATGAGAACCAGATAGTTTAAGGCCAGCAATAAAATCATCTGAACCGACGCACCAGCTCATTGTGACCTCACCGGCGGTATCGATGGCAAGGACGGATATAAAGCTGAAAGGTCTGACACAAAATCATCTACAATTTTTAATAATTACTCAAGCCTTTCCATATCATCAATCTGAAATTATTAAACCAATACCCAGATAGCTAGAAACCTCAATAACACCTCTACTTTGGTCTCGTTTCCAGCCTGGAAAACACAAGCGATCTTTCAAAATCTTGTTTGTCGTGTTCAGGTTCTACGAAATTTGCGTCAAGAACTCCAACAAGAGGAGATTTGAAAATCACCGTCAACACCCCAGTGTCGGTCCGGGATACTCCTTGCCATAACCTCTAGAGTTTCCTTCACTGGTTACTTTCCAGAATGGCTGAAACAAGTTGGCATATTGACTAGTAATCCTTAAAACATCCTAATATAAATCAAAGTCTTAGTTTTAGAAATGCATACACAAATTAGACGGTTTTTATGGTTCACGTTGAATCCATTAACCCCAATAGCCGGTGCTTATTTGATAAACTCCATAACAGCCTACACCAAATTCATTACTAAACTAAATTAAAGTGAAAATAAATATATAGTTTCTACCAAATTCTGGAACAGGGAGCCTAAAAACATATCATAAAATGCAGTGTTACCTCCTTCTTAGAAGCAACATGTGGTCTGTAGATGTTTACTTGTGGGTTCCTCAAAACATCTGCTATATTATACTGCTCTACGGGTTTCCCCCTCAAGATGATTTTGAACTCTTTGAACTTTCTGAGGTACAACATAGAAGCATATGCCTAACAAGAAGCATTATATATCATGAGGATGACAAATTAATAATAAAAAAACAAAGACATAATACATAGTAATCAACAGTTAAAGTATTTAAAACATAATCACCCTTAACGAATGAAGATGGCGGTATGAAATGCGTGCTTGTGTCTCAGCTACTTACTTACTCAATTTAGACAAATGCACAGGTTCATCTCTCAATTTTATACCCTATATCATTAGACAAAATGAAATAAATTAGTAATGGTATAGTTATATTATTATCATTTAAAAAGGTGTCTCAAACCGTGCAAAAGATAACCTCATCATCTTCGTCAAAGTTCAATTCATAGATGGCTTCATCGTTGAGCCATAAGTTATATATCTTTGTTCCATGTGAACCAATACCTTCAAACTGGAAAAAATAAATAAATAAGTGAATCGGATAATCAATTGACCTAAGTAATGGTAACTAACCATGTCCCAAAGACCTGCACCCCAGTGGCGGATCCATGAATTTTTCTAATGGGTTCGCTATTTTTAGATGCTCTAATTTCATAGGATTAGACAAAAAAATTTGGTTCGATTCACGGTTCGGGTCGGATAAGGTTGATGATATAAGTATGCTACATTAATAAGGTTGTCTTTTTTCTTTTATCAAAACTAAGATCATACGGATACTTGAAACTTTCATTTAGGTGAATTTGAACTTCTATCATATAAAAATAAGATGTAGTTATGCATAAAATAAATAAAAGTTGAATATCCATCAAGATCATCAATAAAACATAAGGGGAACATCCCTCTTGTTCCGTTAAAGTATGGAAGGGAGAAATATGACAACAAAATTCAATCCATTAATTTGAATGAATTGTCAGGTAAACTAAGTCATGAGAATGTCAAAACAAATCTTAACTTGTTGCAATGTTTTCTTTTTTTGAAGGCGAAGTTGCAATCTTTGTTCACACTCAATTAATGGTTTACATCAGAAGACTAGCAAGTTACTATCTTCCCAGCATTATAACCCATTGCTACAAACATTAAGCAAACAAAACAAAAACAAACCTTGTACCACCCTACCCATTAATACAAAATTGGCACCATTGCTCCCAACTGAAACTCCATTGCTAAGCTCTATTATTTATACACAAAAAACTTATTGTTTGGATCTCGTCTAAGATCGCCAAATCAGCCAACATCCCACCATTATTATTGTCCGTGTCACCTTTTAAGTCTGTTTATTTTAGCTTTACCATGAACACACTACAATCCAAAAATACACCCGATAAAAGAAATAGTAACAAGCTTGAAAAAAATTAGACGTAACGTATAATCACAAAATAATGCCAGATGCAACAATTAACACATTTCTCGGTTGTATTGCCACGATTTCCCACAATGACTATCCTATAATATCATGTTGTAGTGTGAATCTAATGTAAACCAAAAGAGACATAGAGATTGATAACTTACAGTATTCTAGTAGCCACAAGGATCATGAAGACTTGCTGTGGTGTTTTTAATAGAAATCCGTTGGATATATACAGATCTAAACCAATATTGGTCATGGCGTTTAAAACACCAAAACCCAAAGGTCGCAAGAAAACCTTTCACCTTCTCGACAGAGCAGATCACAAGAAAAAGAGAAGGAAGATGGGAGAGGAAACATGTGTAAGAGATAGAGAGAGAGAAAGTTCAATAGGCTTTAAAAACCACAAAAAAGGCATGACGTCGGCAACCGGTTGCGTCGGTGAGTCACCAGCAAAGGTTCAATTGAAGGAACGTATGGCTGGCCTAAACTCAATTTCAATTGATTGGAAAATAATGAGGAAAGGTTAATTGAGAGGGGAAGATGGAATTTTGAGAGGGGAACTATTAGCGGGATAATGGAATTTTGAGAGGGAAAGTAATGGGAGGGTCGATCAAGGGGTTAGATGAGAGGGATGAAGTACCAGTTCTTTTTCTAGGTTAAAACTTTCAATTTTTGGGTTTAATATAATAAATAACATTTTAATATAAAGAAATTAACATTAACTTAGTTTTTTTTTTGTTTGAACGGCAAGGAACGATGTGCCATCATGATATCGGACGATGTGGCCAAGGTCGACCACCTGACTGTCACAACCTTTGGCTTTCCCAGATGCGTGGAAACTCGACCTTCACACGCTCGAAGGCAGGACAGTGGATAAATCGGTAAGACTTCGCCTCTCATCCGAGACAAACCAGCATCACCCGTATTCACTCTTCACCAATGGGGAGAGTGGGAATTGAACTTGGGTCACAAGGAACATCAACTCTTTCCCCCAACCACTCCACCACTACCTCATTAGCATCATTAACTTAGTTAAAAATTGATATTAGTGGCACACGACTAAATGTCACTAAAGCGTGTATCAATCAATTATGGCATACCTAAACTGTCACTAAAAATCAAATTTAGTGGCATAACAGTTAAAAGCCACTGAAAGTATGTGTGAAGCAAATATGGCATACAAAAAGTGTCACTAAAACCCTAATTAGCGTCACAAACGCTAAGTGCCACTAAAAGCGTGTGCCACTAAATGGCAATTTTTTTGTAGTGATTGCTGCTGCAAGCTGCACATCACAGATCAAATGGCTCCAATGTCAACTTCTTGATTATGGAATCAAAGATACCAAGACTCCACTCTTAGTAGACAGTAAATCTGCCATTAGCATCATTCAAAATCCTGTTCAGTTTTCAAAAACTAAACATATTGAAATCAGGTATCATTTTATAAGAGATTGCTATGAAAAAGGAAAGATTGAGGTGAAACATGACACAACAGCTAACCAAATAGCTGATGTGTTCACCAAACCCCTTGATACATCAACATTTCTGAGGTTAGTATCCATGCTTGGGATGCTAAATTTTGAGTAAAGTCTGTAAGTGTTTTCACTTTTTCTTCTGCACATATTTTTACTTTCACTTACATATTTACTGATCTATCATAAAAACCTCTGATGAATAACAGAGAGAGAGAGAGAGAGAAACTACTGATATTTTAATAAACATTGAAAAGGGAAATTTTTAGAAAAGAAATAACTACTGATAATTATTAGGATTTATAAAAGTGTTTTGAAAGTCATTCTCATCAGTTGTTTGAAACTACTGAAGAGATCATGAAAACTACTGATGAAGAAATATGTTTCATGAGCAGTTTCATTAAAAAGGGTAAATCAGACTTTTCACTCATCAAAAGTTTGACCTAGTCGGTTAAAAACTTCTGATAAATACCTTTTTCAAACACTTACCCATTCAAAAAGCAAAATTCCCTCTTTCTCTCTCAAAGCAAAGTCAAAACCCCTTCTCTAACCTAAAAGTTTACTGTTCGATCAAAGAAAACCATGGCTCTCGTTTTGAAACAGGGACACAATCAACGAGGCTACTTCGAGAAAGATGAAGCCTGGTCCCAATACGACGAAATCATTGATTTGGTCGTGAAATTCCAATACAACACAGCCTTCACCATTGATCCTCCTATTCATCTACAAACTCTTAATGAGTTCTGGGCTAATGCTGAGGCGGTGACGGTGAACAATAAAGTGATTTCCCTCAAATCAACCATCCAAGGGAAGCATATGGCAATCACACAAGAATCTTTGGGAATAAGGCTTGGCTTGAATGATGCTGAAGCTCCTGAGCATGTTACCACTGCTGATATCCACTTAACCATAACCGAGTGTGGTTACGAAGGTACTTTGTCACATGCAACAGTTTACAAAAAATATTTTGATCCAAAATATAAACTGTTATTTTATTATATTATCATCTGTCTAAGTCCTAAAACTGGGTCATATGATCAGATGCCTTCTACTTTTCAACCAATATTTCATTCCATTGTGAATGAAACAACTTGTAAGGCATCTTCACTTATCTTTAATGAGTTGGTGTTGCATCACCAAAACACTAAAAAGAAATTTTTGTTGTACCCAAGATTTGTTATGCAATGCATAATAAAGGAACTTGGAGAGGGAGTACTTGTGGGGAAGTCAACAACTTTAAATCCTTTGACTTCACAAGTATTCTCTAGGCATAATAAACCGGAACTTTTGCCAGAAGATGGCCTAGGGGAACAAGAAACAGTCCACAAGGAACCAACATCTTCCAAACCCAAAACAAAGAAAGCCAAGAAACCAAAACAGCAAAAACCAAAAACCACCAACCCAAAAAGAAATGTAGTTCAGGAAGATGAGATGCCTGAAACTACTGATGTGCAATCTGCACTTCTTAAAGATGTGACTGAAACATCCTCTCAGTCTCATCCATCTCAAACCCCGAAAAGAGCACCAATAACCATTTTATTTCATAGGAAGAAACTCAAATAGACTATAACTACTCATCCTTCCTTTGAAACTGCTGAACCTTTACCTAAAACTACTGAACCAGAAACATCCCACACCACAATTGAAATAGCCAAACTTCTCTCTTGGCTAAAAGAAAAGGTCTCATCCAAACATGTCACTCCCCAACAAACACATCAAACAGGGGAGATACGTTCAGAAGTTGACATGGATGTGGACATTACTAGCCCTATCCCAAGAGATGAGGATGAACCAAGGTGTCTAAGTCCAAACTTAAATACTTTAGGTACACTTTAGACTGCTACTACTCATTTACCACCCAGTGATGGACCTGAGGACAGAAGTAACATAGCTAAGACCTCAAGTATGGCAACTACTGTTGAAGGCTTTATGTCTGAGGTAGGAAAACCTCAGTACCAAGACAAAGAGGTTCATGAGAAAACTAGGTTGGGCCAAACTCATGATTTAACTGATAATGTTCTCATTGAGGACACTACCAGGGATTCAGATGATTCCATTAGTTTGGATGATGATTCAAACTTTCCACAACCTGAATTGACGGTTGATTATGAAGGTCCTGCATCTAATGTCTCTAAGCTCAAAGATCTGGTCACAAAGGATCAGGTTAAAGACCACGTGAACGCTCATTCCCCTAAAGTGGCATCTTCAGTTCATACTGAAGATCACCCAAAAACACTCCCTTCTCTACAAAAGCCTACCCAATTCCATGTGATATCAAGCATAGACCTGAACCACCTATGCAACCCAGATGGTCCCCTGTACCAGATGATGACAAACCTTATATCTGAACAACTAAAAACATTCACAACTGCTTGGGAGTTAAAGACAAACACTCAATTTCAGTTGATTAAGAACCAACTTAGTGAGCTGACCAGGAAGATAGACAACAACACAAGACAACTTGCCGCATTATCTGCTACAACTCCTCAACCTTCAAGGCTTCCAGAAGTGGATGAAGCCAAAAAGGGGGAGAAGTTTAAGGAACCAGAATATGTGTCTCTTGAAACAAGACTGATACAAGAAACGCTGATGAATCCCAAGGCCTTAATGAAGAAACTGCTGATGAAGACTTACAAAGTACTGAAGACAATTGTGACTACTGATGAATCCCAAGGCCTTAATGAAGAAACTGTTGATGAAGACTTACAAAGTACTAAAGACAATTGTGATACCCAACAATTTCAGGTTCTCACTTTAACTAAACTCTAGTTACTTGTACTTACATTCCTTGCATTCTACTTAAATAGGGTTAGCTAGACAAGTCACACGTTGCACAGTTATAAGTTAATAACTGCATGAAGTGGTAATTCGGGGAATTACCAAGCTACATACATGAGTAGTGAACCCCGAACATTGGTGAATTATGAAATTAGATAATTGTGGATTAATTGATTGAGATTGATTGCAATTACGTGTTTCAGTGAAACTATGTGCAAATTGTATGTGATTACATGAACGTAAACTAAATGCGTTATTAAAAACAGTAATCGATGAACCATTAGGATAGTTGGGGTCAAAATACATGGGGTTACGCTTGGTATGGCCCAAAATAATGAAAACATCAAAGAAAACAGGCTATACAATGAACTGGTCCGTTTGAAACGGATTAAACAATTCCGAACGGCCGTTCACAATTCCGAACGGGTGTTCGGAACACGCTGACGTGGTTAAACCGACTTAAACCCCTATTTAAACAATCTTAAGCTCCAAGTATCCCCTAAACTCAACCCTAATCGCCCCCTAATGCCCTATTACGAAAATATTAATCCCAAACACCCGCTAAGGCTCAAGAACACCATTAAAACATTAAAACCATTAAAACCATGTTATAATGTTTGAAGAGCAATCGGTTGGTGATTTTGAAGTGCTTGTGTTATAATGTTCAATCTCTTATGTTTTAATCTCCTCTAATATGTTTTCAAAACATTAAAACCATGTTTGTCCAGGTGTGAAACGTTTTCATAATGATCAAAACTTGGTGTTTATAAAGATTAAAAGGGTTAAGCATGTTGTTATGTAATGGATGTTATGTGGTTTGCATGATTATGCATGTTCTTGATGTTTTAGATTTCTAGGTTTTATGAATGTTAATATACGCATGAATCTTGCTAGATTTTGATCAGATTATGTCTTGTTGATGTTGTATATTTGACGTTGTTGATCAATTATATGCTTGTAAGGTTGATTATAATTAAGGTTATCGCATGTTTAAAATTTGGACAGAATGTTTGAGTCAACTTGTAGGGTCTGCTACGTGACTTAAAATTATAAAGCTTGATCATTTCTTTGCATAGTTGTAATATAAATGGTCTTATCTTTTTATAATGGGCAAAATTGTCTGATTTGGACGTCGTTTGAATAGTTTTTGGAATTTTATTTGAATAAGGGTCAAATCAGATTTTTGGACTTGTAAATTGAGTCAACTTTAAACGATCATAACATGAGTTCTATAAACAGTTAGGTTATGAAATTTGGAAAATAGGTCAAAATTGGAATAACTTGGCTTCTCCAAGTAGATTCACCCCATTTGGGTGAATACACAATTTTTGTAAATTTTTCTACTAAACTGACCTATTGTGAAAACTTTCTGGACATAGCTGTGTTGTACGAATTTTCATAATTTTTTTGTTTGGTTTTGAGGCAAAAAAAAATATGGGTTGTCAAGTAAATCCCAAAGAATATACAGTAAAAAATTGGAGTTTAATTCATTGGTTTAGTATTTTAAATAAATTGTTTTTCACAGCAGATAATCTGGCCTGAAAACGCAGATTGCGTAGAGTATGTTTACGTGACTATTTGGAGTCGTATGTGGTATGTGTTTGACATGAACTTGTATGGACACTTATGTGGGATGCATACGAAGTATAAAACTGATGATAATTAATATGTTTGTAGATGAAATTTTTTTTTAACTAAAACAGGATATTATGATCATACAAGTCACAATTCTAGGTGCGGAAACTGTAGATACACGAAGTGCGACTAATGATTGGATTAGCTAATTAACATATGTTAGGAAGTTTTGCTGATGGGCCGAAGGTGGACTAGATGGGCGAAGGAAGAGAAGAACCGGGCGAATGTAGAAGACTGACTACAGAAGATACACATTCGTACCATGTTGTGGGCGAATGTGGAAAAGTTCCACATTCGCACCATACAACTGGGCGAATGTGTAGATTCTATATATAGTTTTTGTGTGTTTTCGTGTTAGAGAGAGTTTTAGTTCGTGTGTGTATTGTGGTCAGGTTCAAGGTTAATTTGTGAAAGTGTCTGTATTGATTAGATTGACTAGGTGACTGATTGTAATACGTTTTTATCAAAGTTAATCTATGAAAAAGCCTTTGAAATGATGTTTTCTGTGTTTTGATCCGAGTTTTATCACTTTGTTCATAACTAGGGTTTCCGCACCTGGTTTTGTGACTTGTATGATCATATCTTCCTGTTTTAGCTAAAATCTTTCAATTACAAAGTGGTATCAGAGCCATACGGATCATACAACAACAAATTTGATAAACTCAGAGCTGATTTGGACATGATTTTGATCAAAATACATCTATTTTTGATTGAAAATGGTTTTTGAGTATTTTTGATTGATTTAGAGTTGAATTTGTTGATAAAATCAAGTTTTCCAAGAATTAAAGTTGTTCCAAATCAATTCCGAATCAAAACCTGATAAAGATCATTTAAATCCATAAACTTTTGAAAATCAGAGATCAAAATAACCGTTTTTCAAAGTGTAACCGTTTTTCAAACTCAAAATGGTCGAATGTGTTGTGTGTTGGGCGAACCTGACCTAGAGTGGGCGAAAGTGAGTTGTTTCTGGTCGAACGTAGGATCATTCTGGTCGAACCTGGAAATTTGTGTTTGAATTTTTCACTTTCGGGTAAGAATTTCCACATTCGATTGATCGGGCGGGCGAACGTGGAATCAAACTGGTCGAACCTGAGTGTGTTTGGACGAAAGTGGAAATTAGATTTTGATATTCTACATTCTGTTCATTTTCTACCTTCGTGTGTTACTCTATTGGATGAACGTGGACAAAAAGGGACGAAAGTAGGATATTTGGGCGAACCTAGAACTCAGTTTGGAAAATTTTCTAAGTGTTGTGATTTTCGAAGTACGTGCACATCATGTGGAATTTTCCGACCACCCCGAGACCAGCAACGACACAACCACAACAGCAAGTGATGGACCCATGGACAGTGGCAGCACAAAAGACGAGCACACAGTCTTCGCAACCGATTAATTACATAGCGATGACTAGCTCGATGCCTCAAAGTGTAGCACCTCCAGCACCACAACCTGACTACTGGGGAGTAGCAGCAGCGGTGGTAAATACTCAAACTACCAATGCTATTTCCACACTGATAAATGACTTATCTTCAGGTAGCGGGAATCGGCCACCTAAGCTCATGGAGATGCAAGAATATAATCTATGGCAGAAAAAGTTCAAGATTCACTTGGAAGGCATGGGAGTGGAGGGTGCAGAGGCATGGAGGATGATTGCTAGAGGTTACACTGCACCGGTTTTGGAGAACACCGGTGAACCAGTTCCATTGGAGAGTATGTCAGAGGAGGAGAAAAAGAAGTTTGCTGTGGAGAAGAAAGCTTATTCCCAGTTGACTCAGGCGATCACAAACGATCTGCTACATCAGTTTGGGACTTGTACTACGTCTAAGCAACTGTGGGATGTGCTTAAGAATAGGCATGATGGGAATGAGAAGACTAGAAGGTTGAGAATGGAAGAGTTGCGAAAGGAGTTTGAGAATTTTACTTATGTTGGAAATGAAACCTTAAAAGAATTAACTCCTAGATATTGTCATTTACTAACTGAGTTGTCTAGTTATGGTATACAGATTCCTATGACAGATTTGGTGGACAAGTTTGCAGATGCTCTAACACCTTACAGGGATCAGCATGTGGAAGTTCTCAAAGAGAAGGATGCTTACAAATTCTGGACCATTAACGAATTTGTGCAGAAGCTGGAGAACAAAGAGCTTGAGGAAAAGAGGAAAGCTAAAAGATCACAAATTCCTCAAAATCCGAGTTTATATTTTGGAGGCACTTCAGTACCAGTTGGAAATTCAAGTTCAGGAGGAATAGTGGCACCACATGTGGCTTGTATTTCCAATGTCATGGAACCACCAAAACCAACCATCAACTACATCGCACAAACCTCATCCTACTCACAACCATCATATACACCACCACCACCACAACAACAATACACTAATTCCTACATTTCACCGTTCTCTCCAATGCAACAAGCAGCATTCTATACTTCAAGCCAATCACAACAACCACCTCAACAAACACAATACATGAACCCAATGACTCAAACCAGTCAACAACCGGTGGTTTTGGAGACATCTAACTTGGGCAATGTAACTGTTGAAGTTGCTCAGCAACATATTGCATTAGTCTCTGCAATGGTTTCATCTTACAATGGGTTGGTTGCAAGTCAAATTGGTAACAATAACTTGACCAATGAAGACTATGCACAGATTGATAAGGAGGAGATGGAACTGATTGATATTCAGTGGGCTTTTGCAAGTATAATGAGAAGGGCAACAGAGTTTATTGAGAAGACAGGTAGAACTGATTTGGGAACTTCTCCAAACGCAACCTATGGGTTCAATAAGGAGAAGGTTACTTGTTTTAATTGTGGAGGGGAAGGTCACTTTAAAAGGGAATGCACCCAGCCACCAAAACAAGGTAATAGAAACCCTTTCAAAGCAAACTACCAGAACCGTCAACAACAAAACCAAAACCAAGTTTCATATCAAAGTAACAACAACTATCAAAACCAAAACAACTACCAAAACCGACAAAATAGCTCTAACAACAACCAGAACAGACAACCAAACACACCAAACCAGACTCAAAACCAATCACCAAATCACACTAACCGAACAGTCATACCGATTACCACACCAAATGAGACACAACAGAATACCAATCAGAATCAAGCATTGGTGATTCAACATTAACGGTTTGATTGGTCGGGGATGCAAACTGGGGTTGAGGAAATTACAACTGGTGGAAATGTGGCTTGTGTTGCCCGACATGTTGATATTGAGGAGTCGGTGATAGTTGATGAGAAGGAAGAAACTGAGGTTGAAGTTGATGAATCTAAGGTAGATGTGGAAGTGAAAACTGAATCTGTTAAGGGTAAAGCTGAGGAAGCTAATTCTGGAGTGGTGATAGACACAGTTTCTGATGTTCCTGAGGAGTGTGAATCGGTTTATTCAGATTCAGACAGTGAGTCAGATGCAGAAGCGAGTGTTACCTCCTTGGATGATGATATTGACCAGTTGCTAGCAGAAGCGGATTTTCTAAAGACGAGGAAGTCGTGCATTGCTGATGATGCTTTCACTAGAATTGATTATTCCAAGTTTTTCACTGGAAAGGAAGCTCATTTTGCTTTGATGGCCATGACAGAACCTCCTAAACCTGTAAGTTCTGAGTGTAGCACTGATATTACTAGTGATAAATATTGTGGTACTTGTGATAGATTGACAGAGGAGAACAAAGAACTTCGCGTTCAACGTGATAGTGCTATCATCAACTGTCAATCTACTCGCAAAGAGTTGAATGCTTTCAACAAAGTACTAGATGGCTATAAAAAGGACATTTCTGACTTGAAAAACACTCTTTCATTAAAACAACTTGCAATCAATAACTATATTAATGAAATTGAAAACACTAAATTGGAAATGGCCGCCATTAAGTGCTTTGCTAAAAAAGTAAATAAGAAGTTGGAAAGTTATAAGCACATTGCTTACATGGTAGACCACATCATTGATGATCAAACTACTAATTAAAAGTCTGTACCATCTCCGGTGCTTTTTGAAAATCACAATTGTCATCAAGTGACATCGGAGAGCTCGGTAAAATCAGACTCATCATCGGAAACTGAATCTAATACCTCGAGTATTGGTGATCCACATTCCGATGTGAGGCCGATTTTAGGTTTGAATGATGAGGGTGTTACTGCTGAGAGCGTGGATTCAGACTCTGAGAGTGATGATTCTGGTTGTCACCCAAATGTTAATGCATGTGAAATTCCAAAAGAAAATTACATCATTACTAATGAACCAGTATCATCATCTCAGCATGTGCATCCGATGGCAAATGCTTATCGTGAGAAAAAGTCTGAAAAGAATGTGGTTAAGAAAGAATTTGAGAAAAATGTTAAGAGTGAGCCTTGTGACAAACCACTCAAGGTGTTTTATCAGATGGAAGGATCCGATAAGATCATCTCTGACGAGCAATTTCCAATCAAAAATGCTAACTATGCTAAAATTGATAAAATCTGGCAAGAAAGTACCATTTGGTTTCCAAAACATGAGAGAACAAATGAAATCCCACCTGCCATTTTAAAGAAATTGTTTTTGGATGTTCCTCAAGAACCAAAGGTTCATGTCACAGAGTTCATTAGACCCAAAAACAGAGCTAACGGTTTTCATGAGCCTGCTTACTCAAAAGGGCCACTCCCTGAGAGTTTGAGGAATCAACAGTATAATGATCAATATCCTGTTCGATCATTTGCTCAACCGAATGCTCCTAATGTTTTTGAGGAATACCGTGCATGCTTTAAATGCGGGGAGAGAGGGCATTTACTTGCTCAATGCCCGTATGTAAGGCATAAGAGGTACGAAGTTGAAGTGAGGAATTCCATGAGGAAACCAATTGATCATTATATTCCACCACACAGACGTGTTGTTCCTCAACAACAACAGTTTTATAATCACAACAATTTTTATCAAACAAGGAACAATCGTCCAGTTCAGTATGATCGCAGAAATCGGATTGCTATGGAACAATCATGGAGAAAACCAGTGGTGAACACAACAAATGATAGGCAAAGGGTTTCATCAAAACCCATTGTCAAGTCAAATGTTGGACCTAAGTCTGTTAAATCAGATAAGGTAACCAAGAAAGTTTCCTTTGCGAACAATGTTCAGAAACCAACTGAGAACCCAAAATCTCAGATTCGCATCTTGAAAAGGTCTGAACAATCTTGGACACCAAATGGCTCTCCAGGTGCCTCTACATCAAAATCAAATGAGAAAAAGGAAACTGTTTTGAATAATTCTAAAAAGATTGATCCAAAACAAAATGTTGTTGAGAATGTTTCTGAGAATATTTCTGTGAAAAATGATATTCCAAGACCCAAGACTCAGGCTTGGGTCCCCCGAAAGAACTAACTGTTTTACTTGAGGTGTGCAGGGAGCTTCAGCTGGCCCTATTAGTAGTCTTTGGATTGTTGATAGTGGAGCTTCAGGCCACATGACAGGGGATCTTGCGTTGCTGTTCGACGTGAAGAATACTAATGGTGGATATGTTGCATTCGCTGGGAATAAAGGCGGATATATCACTATGGAGGGGAGCGTGAGTAATGGGATTGTGAGCTTTGAACGGATATCATATGTGAAGCAGATCGACTATAATCTGTTGAGCGTCAGTCAAATTTGTGATAAACAATTCACTGTTCATTTTGATGACAAATCCTGCTATATTCTCAAACCGGGCTTCAAAATTCCAAAGGAGTGGGTAATGTTGAAGGCACCTCGCGTCAACAAACTCTATATTCTTGATATGTCCAAGGCGATGACATCACAGGGACAAATAACATGTTTTCTATCCAAGGCGACCGAGAAGGAATTGATAATGTGGCACCGAAGAATGGGGCACATTCATCTGATCATCTTGTGAAGAATGGACTTGTCGATGGAGTAAACGTGAAACATTTCCATCTGAATGACAAGTGTGTAAGTTGTAAGAAGGGGAAGCAACACAGACAGTCCCACAAAGTGAAGAAAGTTAATTCTGTTGAGATGCCACTTGAGCGATTGCACATGGATCTATTCGGACCAGTCAAGCGCAAAAGTCATCTTGAGGAGCTTTATTGTTTAGTTGTCACAGACGACTATTCAAGAATTTCATGGGTGATGTGTTTGCAGAATAAAAGTGACACCTTTAACAACTTGAAAGTTCTGTTCACTCGATTGGAGAATGTCTACAATTTGAAGATAAAGAGAATTCGGAGTGATAATGGGACGGAGTTAAAAAACGCCAAGATGGATGAACTTTGTGAAAACAAAGGAATTCATCATGAATATTCGGCTCCGTACACCCCACAACAGAACGGTGTTGCTGAACGCAAAAATAGGACTCTCATTGAAGCGGCTAGAACAATGCTCGCAGACTCAAATCTTCCGGTAATGTTCTGGAATGAGGCGATTTATGCAGCAAATTATACACTCAATTGGGTTTTAACAGTGAAGAAGTTTGGTAAAACATCTTATGAACTGTTACACCCACGAAAGCCGAACTTAGAGTATCTAGAACCTTTTGGGGCACCATGCACGATGTTGAATCCAAGCGAGAAGTTTAGTCCTAAAGCTGAAGAGGGATACTTTGTTGGATATGCAACCCCGCTCAAACGGGTATACAACAAGCGAACTCGTCGGGTGGAGGATTGGGCTAACGTGGAAGTTCAACGGTATACTCAGAATGTGCAAGGGATGGGTCCTGATTGGATGTTTGATTACAAAGATTTCTTTGAATCATTCAACCTAGATAGCTTGGTTGAAGAAGTTGTTATCAGATTACTTTACGAGTGTGAAAACGCGGCGACTTCACCGTTGGTGCGTCCGATCACCGTGAACCCCCCACCAGCTTCTAATGATACCAATGCTCCTGTACCAGAGGAAGAAGTGTTTCAAGAGGCTTCTACTTCATTAGACTCTTCAGAATCTGAAGAAGAACAATTTGAGGAAGTTATTCTTGAGCATGCAGAAGAACCAGAGACACCACCAGTGAATCCAACTCCAACTCCAGACGTTGCTTCATCGTCTAACACGGGTCATGATCTGGATGCGGTAGAGAACTTGACTACTCAGACGGGAGTTACTGTACCTGAATATCCGGAATCTCGGATTCATCGTATTCACCCGCTGGAGCAAGTTATCGGTGATCCTGGAAGCAGTGTGATGACAAGAGGGCAGCTGCGAAGTGTTAATACGCCAGAGAGTTTTGGTGCTTTAGCTTTATATGCCAAAATACAAAAATCTGGTAGTCAAAATGATTGGTCGTTTGCGTGTTATGTGTCGCAGGTAGAGCCAAGGACATACAAGGACGCTTTGCTGGAAGACGCCTGGGTTGAAGCAATGCAGGAGGAGTTATTACAATTTCAGAAATTGGGGGTTTGGACGCTCACTGATTTACCGCCTGGGAGAAAGAAGATTGGCACTAAATGGGTGTTTAAGTGCAAGAAGGATGATCGTGGGGTTATAGTTCGTAACAAAGCCAGATTGGTCGTGCAGGGATTCCATCAAATCGAAGGGATTGATTATAACGAAATCTATGCTCCTGTAGCACGCATTGAAGCTATTCGGATGTTTCTTGCGTTTGCTTCCTATAAGAAGTTTAAAGTTTATCAAATGGACGTCAAAAGCGCATTTCTGTACGGGAAAGTCAAAGAAGAGGTTTATGTCGGGCAGCCACCGGGTTTTGAGGACCCAATCCACCGGGATAAGGTCTATGTGCTGAACAAAGCTTTATATGGATTGCACCAGGCTCCGAGACAGTGGTACGGAGAGCTAAGTACATACCTCATGGCAAAGGGATTTAAGCGCGGACTCGTCGACTGCACCCTATTCACGAAGAAATCAGGGGATGATTTGCTTCTGGTGCAGATTTACGTTGATGATATAATATTTGGTTCAACTAACGAGCTTTTATGCAGGGAGTTCGAAACTGTCATGCAGGAAAAGTTTGAGATGAGCGCAATGGGGGAGATGCAATTTTTCCTAGGCTTGCAGGTGGACCAATGACCCACGGGGATCTTCATTCACCAGACGAAATACGTATCCGAAGTCTTGAGCCGGTTCCAGATGGAGGATTCCAAGCCGATGGATACCCCGATTCAACCCAATCACGGGATTGGAGTGGACGTTAAGGGGGAGCTGACTGACCCATTTACATACAGAGCAATCATCGGATCTCTGATGTATTTGACAGCATCTCGACCAGATATTATGTTTGCAATGTGTCTCTGTGCCCGTTATCAATCGAAGCCGAAAAAAAGTCATCTGACGGCGGTCAAGCGTATCCTTAGATATCTGAAGGGTTGTCCCTCGAGAGGACTTTGGTACCCTAATGATGATGATTTTGATGTTATTGCTTTTAGTGATGCAGATTGGGGCGGCTGTGACAAGGATAGCAAATCTACTACACCTGGTTGCCAGTTTTTAGGGAGCAGGTTAGTCACCTGGCAATGTAAGAAGCAGACTTCCGTGGCACTGTCTACCTGTGAAGCCGAGTACATTGCAGCCTCGAGTTGTTGTTCGCAAGTGCTCTGGATCCAACAGCAGATGGTGGATTACGGTTTGCAGTTTCTTAAAACCCCTATACACTGTGACAACGAAGCCGCTATCGCATTAACTAAAGATACCGGTAATCATTCTAAGGCGAAACATATCCGGATTAAATACCATTTTATCCGTGATTGTTACGCTAAAGAATTGATAGATATGGTCAAAATCCATACTGACTACCAACGTGCAGATTTGTTTACAAAAGCTTTTGACAGATCCCGCTTTGAATATCTTTTAAAAGTCAATAACATAAAGGAAAAACAGGACTAATCAGCACCTCGGTTTATCGTGTTTTAGTTTAAAATTTTCTTTAAAGTTTTTATTGTTTTTCAGAAAAATTAAAAGCCCAAAAATATGTTCTTTATTTTAGGGGGAGTCATGTTATCAAAAAAAAAAAAAAAAAAAAAAAAAAAAAAAAAAAAAAACCCAACAAATTGAAAAAGTCAAAAAGACCTAAAAATTAGACAAACTAAAAATGATTTCCTGGATAAAAAGAGGAAATGATAGTACATCAGTGGGGATCTGACACAGACTAAAGATTTGTATAGTATAATGAGGCGTGTGTTGACTATGTGTGATATGCTGATAGGCTTCGTAGACTAAAAATTGCGTGCATTAGTGATACAAACATAACGAACTATGCGTTTGTGGCTGAACACCTCATCGGCATATGGTCTTAGTACCGTAATTTCGTTTGATAGGATTGCCAAAATCTGAGGTTTCGGGTCGTTATGTTATGGTTATCCGGGATATTCTGATTAAACTTTTGTCGTATTGATTTACGGATCTAGTTTCATCAGAATATTTGCTAAAAGAGCTTAAATGCCAAAACCGAAAGTTACCGAATTGAGGAACTTCATCTTTTACTGATCAAAGATCATTATTACATCGTATTGACTTACTAATGCAAATCAGTAGTTGATATCAGCCTCAACCTAGTGTATATGCACATGTTACTCTGCTGCATTTGTTTGCTGACCTGTACACCTCTGTGCTATATACTTTGTAACTTTAACGGATAACTCTAGCATAATCACGCGTTACGACGAAGCTTTGTGCAATTACTTGATACGGGAGTATGTCGTGTGTGTGGGAACCACAATGTGTTAGTCTAATACACCTAACTCGTATAATTTTAAAGCATTGCGTAATAGTCTGCATGTGAGCTTACGTGGACCACAGTATCAGCAATTGCCGTGTCACATACTGTTTCTAATGATAATATTAATCAAAAAGATCAACGCTGTGATCAGATTTCTCAAAAAACTGATATGATCCTCTTACCGGATATCACAAAATGTTTACTGCTTTCATTTACTTTGATGCATTTTACTTTTATTGTCAAAAAGATACAAAATCCAAAAAGATTTTAGGTGTGTTTTGATAAAATTTCAGAAAAACCAAAGGTTTTTTTTACATTTCTGCTTTATTTTAGATAACCGATGGTGCTTGATGGTCAATTTCTGAGATTTGATGAAACCATCTGGGCTTTGTATCATTCAAAAAGTGAAATTATGAGTTTTTGAGGTTTAACGGATTGAAAAGTGTTGAACGGGAATCGAATTCGTGATTTGGCAAAATTTTCAGATTTTTCCATTTCATATTCGCCCCTTAATTGGGTCGAATGTGGAAAAATCATCACATTCGGTTGTTTGGTTTGGGTGAATGTGGGAATTTTTAAACAAATCGCATCTTCGGGTAAACAGTATCCACATTCGGGTCATTCGCTTGGGGCGAATGTGGATCTAACCTACATTCGACCAGCTAAACGGGCGAAAGTGGATTCCCTATAAAAGCCAAGTACCTGGTTCGACCCTTATTCATCATTTTTTACAAAAATTTTACAAAAATTTTCATCCTAACCTAGACTTGTTGCTTTGATTTCTTCTGATTGTGTTTCTTATTTCTGAGTGATCACTGATCATTTTAAGTCTTTTTACACAGGTAATGGAGCCAAGATAAGATCAGAATCATCGTTTTTATACTCGAACCTAGGGTTTACAATCTGTGGTTATATGGTGTTTGTTAATAATTGTTTTTGATAGCATTTCAATCCACATCAGTTTTAGGGGGAGAATAATCAAAGAATTAGAATTACAACATCATTTAGTGGGTTAATTGATCAATTGAAACAATAAAACCCTAATTCTTCTTTAAAACAGATGTAGATTGAATGATAAGAACTATTGTTTGTGCACGAGTCATAATCGGCCACTTTAGAACATGTTTCAATCTAAATTATATGTTAAAAACAAACTTGACAGAATTTTGAATTTTTAGAGTTTATCAGTTTACATTCGACCCAGTTGAATTGGGCGAATGTAGATTTGGATGGACGAACGTAGCATTAAATGGACGAATGTGATTTTCAACAAACATATTTCCACATTCGTACTATTTTGTTCACATTCGTACCTAAAATTACACATTCGACCTGATAAAAAGGGGCGAATGTGGAATCTAAATTCTTAAAAATTTTCAATTTTTGTCGTTTTTAGTATTTTGACGTATTTTTCTGATTTTGATGTACAGATGGCTGAACAACCCGACACTACTAGAAAATAGGCCTAATGCAACTTTTTAGAAGCAACCCTTTTAAAAAGGTTGCATTAACTTAAAAAATGGTTGCATTAGCCAAAAAAAAAGGTTGCATTATCTAAAAAAAAGGTTGAATTAGGTCTAATGCAACTTCACCTAATGCAGCTCTAGTTAAAAGGTTGCATTAGGCCTAATGCAACCTTTTCAAGGCCTAATGCAACCTTTTAGTGAGGTTGCATTAGCTTCATTTTGTTGTAGTGCGAAAATGTTGAGGCACAAGTGGAAAATGTCATACCAGATCCTGTTCAGGAGGCTGAAGCATCTGTTTCAAGTAGATGGCCATTTGAACCGTCACACAATTGCTGTGCGTTTCTTGGAGATGTGGAAAAGAATACAGAATTTGCTGGGATTGTTGAATTTTTGAGGAGAAGTAGAATTGTTCATGCTTTAGCTACACCAACAATCATCTATAAAGACATAGTTGAAGATTTTTACAAGAATGCAAAGTACGACTTTTGGGAAAATCAGACGATTATCAAGAGCAAAATTCAGGGGATGGAGATGTTCTTGACAGAATCAGATATCAGAGAAGCATTACAGATTAAGTTTGAAGTCAGTGAAGATCCCAGAGAGCTATCCTGGACTGAACAGAAAGCTTGTTTTCTGGGGATGATGTACAAAGGTCCGATCACTGATGGATCTATGCATAAAGGGAAGCTGAGTGTGCAGTTCAAGTATTTTGCACATGTTATTATTCATGTTTTTGGATGTGTCAGCGGTGGATATGATGTAATGAGGAGAAGTTTGAGCTCATTGATGGTTGCGTTGACTCTCAACAAACCATTCAATGTTTCCGGTATGATCTTAGACCATATGCTTGAGATGTTGAAGGGTCTGAAGAAGAAACAGTTTATGCTATACCCAAGGTTTCTTATGATGATCTTTGACCATAAATATCCTGATTTGAAGAAGGATCCAACAATGATCATAGGTCAAGATCACATGAACATTCGAACATTGGTAAGGATGAAAGGGTATAAGGGTGTGTTAGATGAGGAAAAGCCACCACATAGGAGACTGTTTGGAGCTTTGGCTAAACAGGATTACACTGATCCTGGCAAGAACAAAGCTAGACATGCTGAGAGTGATTCTGATAATGATGATCCCTTGGTGTATGCTGATGCAAATACTAAGAGGAAGAGGCAGGTAGTCAATGTTGGAGCCAAAGGGAAGGGCAAGGCAAAGACTAATCAAGGGAGTTCTAAGCAACAAGTTGTTAGGAAGGAAACTACTGCAAAGAAGGGAACAAATTTGGTTGATGAAGAATCAGTTGACTCAGAGGAGACAGAGGTAGATGAGCAGTGGGATTCTGATGAAGAAAGAGTTAAGACCACCAAACGTAAGGCCACTATGGTTGGTGAGTCTGAATCTCTTAACAAGACAATTGAAGAAGTATCACAAAAGAAGAAGTCTGTTGATGTTGATGAAGAAGGTTTGGGTGTTAATCTGGATGAGTTAGAAGCAGGTGAAACTGTTGTAGTGAATTTGCCTAAATCGAAGCACAAATCAATGGCAAAGAAATCCAGTACTAAGCAGTTGAGGGAGAAAGAAATAGCTCAGTTGCTGAAAGGAAAAAGGATACCTGATGCAGGTACATCATCGAAGCTATCTTCACCGGTTGCTAAGAAACAGAAGAGGAGTAAAGAAGCTGAAACATTACCAGTTGATGAGTTTAATGTTGCACTGGATAATGTTTTGGACATGTTTAAAAATCCTCAAAAGTAGAAAGCCAAAGAAGCTGAGCCATCCAAGTCGAAGAAAGTTACTGTTTCAGACGATGTGATGAAGCAGGTGAACAAACGGATGGATGATATGATGAAAATGATAGTAGCTCAGCAGGCAGAGATTGCTAAGTTTAAGCAGAATGAAGAGAAGATGCTTTAGATAGTGGTTGCTTCAAAGAATAACCAAGATGAGATTGAGTAGAAAGTGAAGAAACTAGAAGCTGATAATAAGAATCTTGAGGTTAAGTGTTCCAGGAATCGGAGTATGATTAAGGTGATCAAAGCTGACAACAAAGAACTAAAGGCTGAAAACAAACGCCTTAGTGATTTGTTGGATAGTTTATACAATGAAGCACCAAAGCTGAAAGAAGGTGAGGAGGATAAGGAAAAAGAGGAGGAACAGGTAGATTTTGAGCCTTCTGATGATGAAGAAGAAAGAGATGATGAGGAGGATGATGATTCTGAGAAAAGCGATGATGAAGAAAGCAAGAAAAGCGATAAAGATGATGATGATGATACTGAGGGATCGGGTAGTAAAGATGATGATGATAGTAGTGACAGTGATGATAATGAAGGGGGAGATGACACTTCTAAGTTCACATTTGAAAAGAGAACACCTCAGAAGGATGCTGGAGAATCTAGTTCAAAGAAGAAGAAAGGTGGTAATGTAGATTCAGATGAAAGCATCTTCTGGAATGAAAAGGTGAGATCTCTAAGTGATGATGCGAAAAAGGTATATAGAGATATGTTAGAGAAGAGAGAATGGACTATAGGGTTCACAGGCAGATTTGCTGAGATTTTCCAGACTGATGATATGAGATATGAGCTGGAGTATAATTATCCTGACTTAGAGGAGGGTGAAGTACCTGCTGTTGTTGCCAAAGAGATTCTTGATGGTCTTGCATAGCGAGTAGGGAAATCATTGGAGGAGTTTATGATGGATGAGTCGATTCTAGATATTCCTGAAAAGGATATTGGAAATCACTCAGATGATAAGAATACTCCTGAGATGGATGAAGTGGAGATTGAGGATATTACTCATGAGGAATATCCACAATACTTTAGACAGAATGATGAAGATGTGGTTTTTCCAGACTTCACAGAGATTCCAAACACATCAGCCAAGAAGAAAGCTAAGAAGAGAAGTGAGGAGTTTGTTGAAAAAGTGTTTGGTGCTGATAAGCAACAATCTTCAAGTCAGACTGATGAATTGAAGACATATCTAAAGAAGTTGAAGGATATGGATGAAAACCAACCAAAGCCTGAAGCTCAAGGAAGTTTTTATAGATTTCACAACAAGAAGTTCAAAGGCAGAGCTCTCGGCTGGACATATTTGGGTAGATTGAAGTGTTTAGCTGTTAAATGGGAATCAGGGATCTTGTATTTTTACAGATTCATTGATTTACTAACTCTACCGTATTGGGCGATCAGAGACATTTGCAGATTCACTATGTCTGGAGCTTCAGTGAATAATACTCATGTTGGTTGGTGTGCTGATAAGTTAGTCTGGGAGAGCAGAACAAAGCGGAATAGGTTTAAGCCTCAATATCCCAGAAGAAAAGTTCACAGGGATATTGATCCTAAACTGGTTTGAAGAGGGTGACCTTGATTTACAAAGCACCTGAAGTAATGAAGAAAATACCTTTGATGCCTATGCCACAACACTTCAGTGCTGACTTTATCTTTTGGTATTACGATTGGAGGAAGGCAGAAGCGGTGATAGTATTGAGAGATGGGAAGGACAAATACAAGCACGTTCATGTATTTGATCCTATGTGGTTGATAAACTGTTCGTTTGAAGACATCATCATGCTTTTCTACAATCCGATTCATGATGATCCCAATGATGCTGAACAGGCTAAGAAGTATACGCAAGTTGTGGGAGTTTGTTTTGCATATGACATAAACTCGGGTAGCAACTTGGATGCCAAACTTGGTAAGATGGTGAAGATGGCCGATGTGCCTAAGCCGGTGAAAAGAAAGTTGGAGCCTGAAATGACAAAAGAGCAAAAGAAGCAGCTGAGAATTTATTTGTTGAACAAGGCGATGGACGATGATCGAAAACAATCCAATCAATAGTCGAGGGGGGGTTTGTAGATACACGAAGTGCGACTAATGATTGGATTAGCTAATTAACATATGTTAGGAAGTTTTGCTGATGGGCCGAAGGTCGACTAGATGGGCGAAGGAAGAGAAGAACCGGGCGAATGTAGAAGACTAACTACAGAAGATACACATTCGTACCATGTTTTGGGCGAATGTGGAAAATTCCACATTCGCACTATACAACTGGGCGAATGTGCAGATTCTATATATAGTTTTTGTGTGTTTTCGTGTTAGAGAGAGTTTTAGTTCGTGTATGTATTGTGGTCAGGTTCAAGGTTAATTTGTGAAAGTGTCTGTATTGATTAGATTGACTAGGTGACTGATTGTAATACGTTTTTATCAAAGTTAATCTATGAAAAAGCCTTTGAAATGATGTTTTCTGTGTTTTGATCCGAGTTTTATCACTTTGTTCATAACTAGGGTTTCCGCACCTGGTTTTGTGACTTGTATGATCATATCTTCCTGTTTTAGCTAAAATCTTTCAATTACAGAAACCCTAGAACTGAACAAAATGATAATACGCAAATCACAACACACAAATTACCTTTTCAACTTCCATTTTATAGATTAACTTGTTTAAAATGATTACATAAAGTGATTACAAGTTGATCTACACACTTTAACTCAAACTCAATCTAGAGAGCAACCTGACCTTAACTCACACACTATCCAAAACTCTTCTCTCCAACAAAATGAACAAAACATATATATAGATACTGCACGTTCGCCCGTTTTCATGGTGCGAATGTGGATATTATCCACATTCGCCCACTACAACAGTACGAATGTAAACTATCTTCTGTCATCAATCCACCTTCGACCATAACATATCTACCTTCGCCCAGTCTAATACACATTCGCCCATACTCAGTTACCTTCGCCCCTCCAGTTTCAATCCTAACATACGTTAAAAGCCTAATCTAATCACTAGTCGCAAAACGTGCATCTACAAACTCCCCCTCAACTATTGATTGGATTGTCTTCGTTCTTCGTCCATCATCTTGTTTAGTTACTTGAGTCTCAGCTGCTTTTTCTGATCCTTAGTCATCTCAGGCTCAAATTTACGTTTCACCGAACGCTTAGGCACATCAGCCATCTTCACCTTCTTACCCAACTTAGTATCCAAGTTGCTTCCAGAGTTTATATCATATGCAAAGCAAACTCCAACAACTTGCTAATACTTCTTCGCCTGCTCTGCATCATTGGGATCACAATAAATCGGATTGTAGTAAAGCATGATTATATCCTCAAATGTACAATTGATAAGCCACATTGGATGAAACACGTAGATCTTCTTGTACTTATCCACTCCATCTCTTAACACAATCACCGCCTCTGCATTCCTCCAATCATAATACCAAAAGATGAAATCAGCACTGAAGTGTTGTTGTAAAGGCATCAATGGAATTTTCTTCATCACTTCAGGCGCTTTATATATCAAGGTAACCCTCTTCTTCCCTGTTCTCGGATCAACATCCCTATGAACCTTTCTCCTAGGGTACTGAGGCTTAAACATGTTCCATATTGTTCTACTTTCCCAGACTAACCGATCAGCAAACCAACCTACAGCCATATTGTTAACAGAAGCTCCAGTCATTGGGAATCGACAAATGTCTCTAACCGCCCAATACGGTAGAGTTAATAAATCATGAAATCTGTAAAAATACAAGATTTCTGATTCCCATTTGACTGCTAAACACTTTAATCTTCCCAGATACTTCCAACCAAGAGCTCTGCCTTTGAACTTCTGATTGTGATACCTGTAAAATCCACCTTGAGCTTCCGGCTTAGGTCGTTTATCATCAGCTTCTTTCAATTTCTGCAATAACGTCTTCAATTCATCATTCTGACTAGATGGCTGCTGATCTTCACCAAAAACTTTCTCTACGAACTCTACACTTCGCTTTTCTGCTTTCTTTCTAGCTTCTCTGTTTCGTAGCTCAGTAAATTCTGGGAATACCTCATTCTCGTTGTTCTCCCTGAAATATTGTGGATATTCTTCGTGAGTAATATCCTCAATCTCAATCTCTTCCATCTTAGGTGCATGTTTATCATCCGAATGATTTCCAATATCCATTTCAGGAATATTTGGAATCATTGGATCCATCATAATCTCCTCTAGTGTCTTTCCTGCTCGCTGTGCTATGCCATCCAATATTTCCTTAACCACAGCAGCTGACACTTCACCCTCCTCCAAATCAGGATCATTATATTCAAGTTCAAACCTCATATCTTCCGTTTGAAAGATTTCGGCGAACTTTCCTGTGAACTCTATTGTCCATTCCCTTTTCTCAAGCATTTCTCTATAAACAATCTTCGCATCTTCAGATAAAGATCTAATCTTCCCATTCCAAAAGATCGTTTCATCTGAATCCACATTCTCACTACCTTTCTTCTTCTTTGAGATCGATTCTCCAGCATCGCTTTTCTTTGACTTTCTCTTCTCAAATGAAAACTTGCTAGTATCGTCTCCACCATCATTATCATCACTTTTATCATAATCATCTTTACTTCCTGATCCCTCAGCATCATCATCATCCTTATCATCTTTATCATCTTTATCACCTTCCCCATCAGACCTTTCCTCTGATTCATCATCCTCTTTTTCTTCATCAGAAGGTTCAAAATCAACTTGTTCCACCTCTCTTTCCTTATCCTCTTCTCCATCCTTCAATTTTGGAGCTTCACCATACAGTTTATCCAACAAATCACTCAGACGTTTGTTTTCTTTCTTAAGTTCTTTTTTGTCAACCTTCACAAGCTTAATCATCCTCCTGTTTCTATTGCACTTAACCTCAAAATCTTTGTTCTCTTCTTCAAGTTGTTTAGCTTTCTTCTCGATCTCATCTTGGTTAGCTTTTGATGCGACGACAATCCGAAGCATCTTCTCTTCATTCTTCTTAAACTTACTGATCTCAGCTTGTTGGGCAACTATCATTTTCATCTAGGGGTGTTCACGAGCCGAGCCGAGCCGATCCGAGCGGAGCTTTGCTCGTGCTTGGCTCGTTTACAAACCGAACCAAGCCGATCGGCTCATTTACAATCAAGCATAAAACCGAACGAGCATTCTTCGAGCGCAAATTTTCCGAGTGAGCGCCGAGCGAGAATCGAGCGGCGAGTCTTTTGGGACAACCATAAATTTGGAATGTTTCCTTCAATATTCTCGCTGCCTAGTGATGACTAAGGTTCGACTGTTCGAGAATGAGGCTCTAGTTAAGGCCTTTCAGGTGATAAGCATACTATAGAGAACGATTGTCGTGTTGTGGCGTAGGTTGATAGCGGGAGATGATTGATCGTGGACAACTAATGGGAATGTAGATGCGTTTTGCGACTAATGATTGGATATTAACATGTGTTAAAGTGCTGATGGTATGAAGGTAAAACTGTAGTGGGCGAATGAAGGCTGAAGTGGGCGAAGGTAGAATTCAACAGGGCGAAGGTAAAATGGAGCTTGACAGAAGAATACATTCGACCACTGTATGTGGGCGAATGTGGAACTTGTTCACATTCGACCAGGACAGATGGGCGAATGTGCAGGTCCTATAAATAGAAATTGTGATTTTGTAATGTATAGAGAGTTATTAGTTGTGTGTGTTTTGAGGTCAGGTTCCAGGATAGATTGAGATAGTGTGTGTTTGTTCTAGATTAACCTAAAACTGATTGTAAACAAGTTTATGCAAAAGTTAATCTATGAAAACCTTTGAAAATGACTTTGATTGTGTTTTGATTTGAGTTTCTATCTGTTTGTTCAAAGCTAGGGTTTCCGCACCTGGTTTTGTAACTTGTATGATCAAATAATCTTGTTTTAGTCAAAATCCTTCTCTCACAAAGTGGTATCAGAGCTATACAGATCATACAACAACAAATTTGATAAACTCAGAGCTGATTTGGACCTAATTTTGATCAATTCACATCTGTTTTTGAATGAAAATGGTTTTTGAGTGTTTTTGAAAGATTTGAAGTTGATTTTGTGTTTAAAATTCAAAATTCCAAGAATTAAAGTTGTTCCAAATCAATTCCGAATCAAAACCTGATTAAGATCATTCAAATCCACAAACTTTTGAAAATCAGATATCAAAATAACCGTTTTTCAAAGTGTAACCGTTTTTCAAACTGAAAATGGGCGAACCTGGAACCTGAGTGGTCGAAAGTGAGAGTTTTTGGGCGAACCTGAGTATTTTCGGTCGAACCTAGGTAGTATTTGGGCGAACCTGAAAAGTTTTTGTTGAATTTTTCACCTTCGGGTCATATTTTCTACCTTCGAGTGATCGGGCGGTCGAACCTGGAATAGAAACGGTCGAACGTAGAGAATTTCGGGCGAACGTGGGAAAGTGTTAGTGTGTTTTTACATTCTGGTGAGATTTTACCTTCGAGTGTTACTGTTTGGGCGAACCTGCATCAGAAAGGGTCGAATCTGAGATTATACCGGGCGAACCTAGGATTAGTTTTTGGAAAATTTTTCTAAGTGTTGAATTTTTCGAAGTTCGTGATCATGTGGAATTTTCCGACAACTCCGACTCAACCACAACAGCAAGTGATGGACCCATGGACGGTGGCAGCACAAAAGACGAGCACACAGTCGTCGCAGCCGATTAACTACACGACTCAAAGTGCACCTCCAGCACCACAATCTGACTACTGGGGAGTAGCAGCAGCGGTGGTAAACACTCAAACTACAAATGCTATTTCCACACTGATTAATGATTTGTCTTCAGGTAGCGGGAATCGGCCACCGAAGCTTATGGAGATACAAGAATACAATCAGTGGCAGAAAAAGTTCAAGATACATTTGGAAGGCATGGGAGTGGAGGGTGCAGAGGCCTGGAACATGATTGCTAGAGGTTACACAACACCAGTTTTGGAGAATACGGGTGAACCAGTTCCACTGGAAAGTATGGCTGAGGATGAGAAAAAGAAGTTTGCTGTGGAGAAGAAGGCGTTTTCCCAATTGACACAGGCAATCACAAATGATCTTTTGCATCAGTTTGGGACTTGCACAACATCCAAGGCGCTATGGGAAGCACTTAAAAGGAGGCATGATGGAAATGAGAAGACTAGGAGTCTAAGGATGGAAGAATTGAGGAAGGAGTTTGAGAATTTTTCTTATATTGGAAATGAAACTTTAAAAGAGTTAACTCCTAGATATAGTCACTTAATAACAGAATTGTCAAGTTATGGTATACAGATTCCCATGACAAAGCAAGTGGATAAGTTTGCAGATGCTTTACCACCACACTGGGATCAGCATGTGGAAGTTCTTAGGGAAAAGGATGCATACCAATTCTGGTCAATTCAAGAATTCATAGAGAAGCTGGAGAATAAAGAATTGGAAGAGAAGAGGAAAGCCAGAAGATCACAGATTCCTCAGAATCCCAACTTGTATTTTGGAGGCACTCCAGTTCAAGCCAGTAACTCAAGTTCAGGAGGATTGGTGGCTCCACATGTTGCATGTATTTCCAATGTTATGGAATCAACAAAACCTACCATCAACTACCATCAACAAACATCCTTCTCACAACCATCAAACCCACCTCCACAACAACAATACAACAATTCATACATTCCACCATTTTCCCCAATGCAACAAGCAGCTTTCTATACTGCCAGCCAATCTCAACAACCAATGAACCAAGTTAATCAACCTAATCAACAAACGGTGGTTTTGGAGACATCTAACTTGGGAAATGTGACGGTTGAAGTTGCTCAGCAACACATTGCACTAGTCTCTGCAATGGTTTTATCTTATAATGGGTTGGTTGCTAGTCAAATTGGTAACAACAATTTAACCAATGAAGACTATGCACAGATTGACAAGGAGGAGATGGAATTGATTGATATTCAGTGGGCTTTTGCGAGTATCATGAGAAGAGCAACAGAGTTTATTGAGAAGACTGGTAGAACAGATTTGGGAACTTCTCCTAACACAACCTACGGGTTCAACAAGGAGAAAGTTACTTGTTTTAACTGTGGAGGAAAAGGTCATTTTAAAAGAGAATGCACCCAGCCACCAAAACAAGGTAACAGAAACCCATTCAATGCAAGCTACCAGAACCGTCAACAACAAAACCAAAACCAAGTTTCTTACCAAAACAATACCAACTACCAAAACCGTCAAAACAATTTCAATAATAACCAAAACAGACAACCAAACACATCAAACCAGACTCAAAACCAATCTCCTAACAACACTAACCGAACTGTTATACCAATCACTACACCTAATGAGACACACCAGAACACCAATCAGAATCAAGCATTGGTAACTCAACAAGATGAAAGGTTTGATTGGTCGTCAATGCAAATAGGTGTTGAGGAAATCACTACTGGTGGCAATGTAGCTTGTGTTGCATACCAAGTTGATATTGAAGATTCGGTAACAGTTGATGAGAAGAAAGAAATTGAGTGTGAAAGTGATGAGTCTGAGGCTGAAATGGATGTGGAGACTGAGCCTGTGGAGGTTAATGCTGAAGAAACGAATTCTGGTGTGGTGATTAACACTGTTTCTGATGTTCCTGAGAAGTGTGAATCAGTTTATTCTGACTCAGACAGTGAATCGGATATGGAAGCAAGTGTTACATCACTAGATGATGACATTGATCAGTTGCTAGCAGAAGCGGATTTTCTGATGACGAGGAAGTCATGCATTGCAGATGATGCTTTCACCAAGATTGACTATTCTAGATTCTTTGCTGGAAAGGAAGCTCATTTCGCTTTGATGGCCATGACTGATCCGCCAAAACCTGTAAGTTCTGAGTGTAGCACTGATAATAAAAGTGATAAATATTGTGGTACATGTGATAGATTGACTGAGGAGAATAAACAACTCCGTGTTCAACGTGATAGTGCTATCATGAACAATCAATCTACTCGCAAAGAGTTGAATGCTTTTAACAAAGTATTAGAAGGCTATAAAAAGACATTTCCGACTTGAAAAACACTTTATCTTTAAAACAATTGGCAATTAACAATTACATAAATGAAATTGAAAATACCAAGTTGGAAATGGCCGCCATCAAATGCTTTGCTGAAAAAGTAAACAAAAAGTTGGAAAGCTATAAGCACATTGCTTATGTGGTAGACCACATCATTGATGATAACACCACCAATTACCGATCTGTGCCATCTCCGGTACTTTTTGAAAACCATAATTGTCATCAAGTAACACCGGACAGCTCGGTAAAATCAGACTCATCGTCGGAAAATGAATCGAATACTTCAAGTATTGGTGATCCACATTCCGATGAGAGGCCGATTTTAGGTTTCAATGATGAGGGTGTTACTGCTGAGAGTGTGGATTCAGACTCAGAGAGTGATGATACTGGTTGTGTTCAAACTGTGAATGCATGTGAAATTCCAAAAGAAAATCACATCATTACAAATGAACCAGTTTCACCATCTCAGATTGTGATTCCGATGGCAAATGTTCATCGTGAGAAAAAGTCTGAAAAGGAAGTTGTTAAGAAAGATCTTGAGAAGAATGTGGTAAAGGAAGATCTTGAAAAGAGTGTTAAGAATGAACAGTGTGACAAACCTGTCAAGGTGTTTTATCGGATGGAAGGATCCGATAAGATCATCTCTGACGAGGAATTTCCAATCAAAAATGTTAACTATGCTAAAATTGACAAAATTTGGCAAGAAAGTACCATTTGGTTCCCAAAACATGAGAGAACAAATGAGATTCCACCTGCCATTTTAAAGAAATTGTATTTGGATGTTCCTCAAGAACCAAAGGTCCATGTCACAGAGTTCATTCGACCCAAAAACAGAGCTAATAGTTTTCATGAACCTGCTTACTCAAAAGGGCCACTCCCTGAGACTTTGAGGAATCATCAGTATAATGATCAATATCCTGTTAGATCATTTGCTCAACCAAATGCTCCCAATGTTTTTGAAGAGTACCGTGCATGTTTTAAATGTGGGGAACGAGGGCATTTACTTGTTCAGTGCCCATATGTGAGACATAAAAGGCACGAAGTTAAAGTAAGGAATTCCAATAGAAAGCCGATTGATCATTATGTTCCACCACACAGACGAGTTGTTCCTCAACAACAACAGTTTTACAATCAAAACAAGTTTTATCAAATGAGGAACAATCGTCCAATTCAATATGATCAAAGGAATCGGATTGCTATGGAACACTCATGGAGGAAGCCTGTGGTGAACGCAACAATTGATAGGCAAAAGGTTCCACTAAAACCGATTGTCAAGTCAAATGTTGGACCTAAGTCTGTTAAATCAGATAAGGTAACCAAGAAAGTTACATTTGTTAACAATGTTCAGAAACCAACTGAGAACCCAAAGTCTCAGATTCGTATTTTGAAAAGGTCTGAACAAACTTGGACACCCAATGGTACTCCAGGAGTCTCTACTTCAAAGGTTGATAAGAAAAAGGAAACTGTTGTGGACAATCAGAAAAAGATTGATCCAAAACAAAAAGTTGTTGAAAATGTGTCTAAGAATGTTTCTGTGAAAACTGATATTCCAAGACCCAAGACTCAGGCTTGGGTCCCCCGAAAGAACTAAATGATTTACTTTTTGTGTGCAGGGAGCTTCAGCTGGCCCTATTAGTAGTCTTTGGATTGTTGATAGTGGAGCTTCAGGCCACATGACAGGGGATCTTGCGTTGCTGTTCGATGTGAAGAACATCAATGGAGGGTATGTCGCATTTGCTGGAAATAAAGGTGGATATATTACGATGGAGGGAAGCGTGAGTAATGGGATAGTGAGCTTTGAGCGGATATCGTATGTGAAGCAGATTGATTATAATCTGTTGAGTGTCAGTTAAATATGTGATAAGCAATTTACTGTGCATTTTGATGACAAATCCTGCTATATTCTGAAACCGGGCTTCACAATTCCTAAAGAGTGGATAATGTTGAAGGCACCTCGCGTCAACAATCTCTATATTCTTGATATGTCCAAGGCGATGACATAACAGGGGCAAATAACATGTGTTCTATCTAAAGCGACAGAGAAAGAATCGATAATGTGGCACCGAAGAATGGGGCACATTCATCTGAGGAAAATGAACCAACTCGTGAGAAATGGGCTTGTCGATGGAGTAAACGTGAAACATTTCCATCTGAATGACAAGTGTGTGAGTTGTAGGAAAGGGAAGCAACACAAACAGTCCCACAAAGTGAAGAAGGTTAATTCTGTAGAGATGCCACTTGAGCGATTGCACATGGATCTATTTGGACCAGTCAAGCGCAAAAGTCATCTTGGGGAGTTATATTGTTTAGTTGTCACTGACGACTATTTAAGATTTTCATGGGTGATGTGTTTGCAGAATAAAAGTGACACCTTTAACAACTTAAAAGTTCTGTTCACTCGACTGGAGAATCTCTACAATGTGAAAATCAAGAGAATTCGGAGTGATAATGGGACGGAGTTCAAAAATGCCAAGATGGATGAACTTTGTGAAAGCAAAGGGATACATCATGAATATTCGGCTACGTACACCCCTCAACAGAACGGTGTTGCTGAACGAAAGAATAGGACTCTAATTGAAGCGGCTAGAACAATGCTCGCTGACTCAAATCTTCCGGTGATGTTCTGGAACGAGGCGATTTATGCAGCAAATTACACATTAAATCGGGTTCTAACAGTGAAGAAGTTTGGTAAAACATCTTATGAACTGTTACACCGAAGAAAGCCGAACTTAGAGTATCTAGAACCTTTTGGGGCGCCATGCACGATGTTGAATCCAAGCGAGAAGTTTAGTCCTAAAGCTGAGGAGGGATACTTTGTTGGATATGCAACCCCGCTCAAACGGGTATACAACAAGCGAACTCGTCGAGTGGAGGATTGGGCTAACGTGGAAGTTCAACGATATACTCAAAATTTGCAAGGCACGGGTCCTGATTGGATGTTTGATTACAAAGATTTCTTTGAATCATTCAATCTAGATAGCTTGGTTGAAGAAGCTATTATCAGATTACTTTACGAGTGTGAAAACGCGGCGACTTCACCATTGGTGCGTCCGATCACCGTGAACCCCCTACCAGCTTCTAATGATACCAATGCTCCTATACAAGAGGAAGAAGTGTTTCAAGAGGCTTCAACTTCATTAGACACTTCAGAATCTGAAGATGAACAATTTGAAGAAGTCATTCTTGAACATGCAGAAGAACAGGAGGCACCACCAGTGAACCCAACTCCAACTCCAGATGGTGCTTCATCATCAAACACGGGTCATGATCTGGATGCTGTAGAGAATTTAACTGCTCAGACGGGAGTTACTGTACCTGAATATCCGGAATCTCGGATTCATCGTATTCACCCACTGGAGCAAGTTATTGGTGATCCTGGAAGCAGTGTTATGACCAGAGGGCAGCTAAAAAGTGTCAATACACCAGAGAGTTTTGGTGCTTTAGCTTTATATGCCAAAATTCAACAATCTGGTAGTCAAAATGATTGGTCGTTTGCGTGTTATGTGTTGCAGGTAGAGCCAAGGACATACAAGGACGCTTTGAAGGAAGATGCCTGGGTTGAAGCTATGCAGGAGGAGTTATTACAATTCCAGAAATTGGGAGTTTGGACGCTCACGGATTTGCCGCCAGACAGGAAGAAAATAGGCACTAAATGGGTGTTTAAGTGCAAGAAGGATGATCGTGGGGTTATTGTTCGTAACAAAGCCAGATTGGTCGTGCAGGGTTTCCATCAAATCGAATGGATTGATTATAACGAAATCTATGCACCGGTAGCACGAATTGAAGCTATTCGGATGTTCCTTGCGTTTGCTTCATACAAGAAATTCAAAGTTTATCAAATGGACGTTAAAAGCGCATTTCTGTACGGGAAAGTCAGGGAAGAGGTTTATGTCGGGCAGCCACCAGGCTTTGAGGACCCAATCCACCGGGATAAGGTCTACGTGCTGAACAAAGCTCTATATGGTTTGCACCAGGCTCCGAAGCAGTGGTACGAGGAGCTAAGTACATATCTCATCACCAAAGAATTTAAGCGCGGACTCGTCGATTGCACCCTCTTCACGAAGAAGACTGGGGATGACTTGCTTCTAGTGCAGATTTACGTTGATGATATAATATTTGGGTCAACTAACGAGCTTTTATGCAGGGAGTTCGAAACTGTCATGCAGGAAAAGTTCGAGATGAGCGCAATGGGGGAGATGCAGTTTTTCCTAGGCTTGCAGGTGGACCAAAGACCCGACGGGATCTTCATTCACCAGATGAAATACGTTTCCGACATCTTGAGCCGGTTCCAGATGGAGGACTCCAAGCCGATGGATACCTCGATTCAACCCAATCACGGGATTGGAGTGGACGCTAAGGGGCAGCTGACGGACCCATTTACATACAGAGCAATCATCGGATCTCTGATGTATTTAACAGCGTCTCGACCAGATATTATGTACGCAACGTGTCTCTGTGCCCGCTATCAATCGAAGCCGAAACAAAGTCATCTGACGGCGGTCAAGCGTATCCTTCGATATCTGAAGGGTTGTCCCTCAAAAGGACTTTGGTACCCTAATGATGATAATTTTGATTTCATATCTTTTAGTGATGCAGATTGGGGCGGCTGTGACAAAGATAGCAAATCTACTACAGCTGGTTGCCAGTTTTTAGGGAGCAGGTTAATCACCTGGCAATGCAAGAAGCAGACTTCCGTGGCGCTATCTACCTGTGAAGCCGAGTACATTGCAGCCTCGAGTTGCTGTTCGCAAGTGCTCTGGATCCAACAGCAGATGGTGGATTACGGTTTGCAGTTTCTTAAAACCCCTATACACTGTGATACCGAAGCCGCAATAGCATTAACTAAAAATACTGAAAATCATTCTAAAGCGAAACATATCCGGATCAAATATCATTTTATCCGTGATTGTTACGCTAAGGAATTGATAGATATGGTCAAAATCCATACTGACTACCAACGTGCAGATTTGTTTACAAAAGCTTTTGACAGATCCCGCTTTGAATATCTTTTAAAAGTAAACAACATAAAGGAAAAACAGGACTAATCGGCACCTCGGTTTATCGCTTTTTAGTTTTAGTTTTTAATATTTTGCTAATTGGGAATTTCTCTTTGCTAATTGGGAATTTCTCTTTACTATCGTAATCCTCAAAGAAGTTGATGCTTTCGAGGGGATTGTTTAATCCTCAAAGAAGTTGATGCTTTCGAGTGGATTGTTTCTTTCAAATTTTTATTTTTGTTGTTTTTCAGAAAAATTAAAAACCCAAAAATATGTTCTTTATTTTAGGGGGAGCCATTTTATCAGAAAAACCAAAAACATTGAAAAATACAAAAAGACCTAAAAATTAGATAATCAAAAATGATTTCCTGGATAAAAAGAGGAAATGATAGTACATCAGTGGGGATCTGACACAGGCTAAAGAATTGTATAGTATAATGAGGCGTGTGTTGACTATGTGTGATATGCTGATAGGCTTCGTAGACTAAATATTGCGTGCATTAGTGATACAAACATAACAAACTACGCGTTCGTGGCTGAACACCTCATGGGCATATGGTCTTAGTACCGTAATTTCGTTTGATAGGATTGCCAAAATCTGAGGTTTCGGGTCGTTATGTCATGGTTATCCGGGATATTCTGATTAAACTTTTGTCGTATTGATTCACGGACCTAGTTTTATCAGAATATTTGCTAAAAGAGCTTAATTGCCAAAACCGGAAGTTACCGAATTGAGGAACTTTATGTTTTAATTGATCAAAGATCATTATTACATCGTATTGATCATTTGATGCAAATCAGTGATTAATATCAGCCTCAACCTAGTGTATACTTTGTAACTTTTACGAATAACTCTAGCATAATCACGCGTTACGATGAAGCTTTGTGCAATTACTTGATACGGGAGTATGTCGTGTGTGTGGGCACCACATCGTGTTAGTCTAATACACCTAACTCATATCATTTTAAAGCATTGCGTAATTGTCTGCATGTGAGCTTACGTGGACCACAATATCAGCAATTGCCGTGTCACATACTGTTTCTAATGATAATATTAAACAAAAAGATCAACGCTGTGATCAGATTTCTCAGAAAACTGATATGATCCTCTTACCGGACATCACAAAATGTTTACTGCTTTCATTTCATTTTGATGCATTTTACTTTGTTGCATTTTACTTTTATTGTCAAAAAGATACAAAATCCAAAAAGATTTTAGGTGTGTTTTGATAAAATTTCAGAAAAATCCAAAATTTTTTGCATTTCTGCTTTATTTTTGATAACCGGGGATGCTTGATGGTCAATTTCTGAGATTTGACAACACCATCTGGGCTTTGTATCATTCTAAATGAGAAAATATGAGTTTTGGAAGCTTAACAGATTGAAAAATGTTGAACGGGATTCGAATTCGTGATTCGGTAAAATTTCCAGATTTTTCCATTTCACATTCGCCCCTTAATTGGGTCGAATGTGGAAAAATCTTCACCTTCGGGCTGCTTAAAATGGGCGAATGTGGGTTTGTTTCTACAAACTTTACATTCGGGGAAAACTACTTCTACATTCGGTCAATTTATTTTGGGCGAATGTGGATGATTCCCACATTCGACCATTTCAACGGTCGAAGGTGGACTCCCTATATAACCAGCTATCACCTTCGAACTCTCATTCTACTTTTTCAAATTTTCTTTCGGATTAACATCACCTTGTTGCTTTGATTCTTTGCTCTTGTGCGTTTTGTTCCCTACGTTTTACTGATCATTTCCATACCAATTTTACAGGTAATGGATAAAGATTGAGCCTGGAATCGTTGTTTTTAAGACCGGCCTAGGGTTTTAGAATTCATGGACTTCTAGTGTTTGTTTTTGTTCATTGTTGATCGCATTTCACTATATATCAGTTTTAGTGGGAGAATGGTTGATAAATTAGGGATATTACATAGTTAATTGAGTAATTGATTGATTGTTAGATATAAACTTTAATTTTGCTTTAAAAACTGATATATAATGAAAGAAAGGGACAATTGATAATAGAAGAAGGTTAATCGGTCACTTTAGCATACATTCGAATCAATTTTACAAGTTAAAAACAAAGTTACTAAATTTTTGAAATTTGGGGATGAACAGGTTTCACCTTCGGTCCAGAAAACGGGCGAAGGTGAAGAGTTTTGGACGAAGGTAATTTCAAAGTGGGCGAATGTGATTTTAATTCAAAACAAATTCACATTCGACCTGTAAATTTCATCTTTGACCAGAAAATATCACATTCGACCTTGATAAAATGGGCGAATGTGGATTTCTAAAATCTTAAAATTTTGAGTTTTTGTCGATTTTGTATTTTGACGTTTGTTTCTGATTTTGTGTGTTCAGATGGCTGACCAGACTGAGAATGTTGAGATTCCAGTAGAGAATGTTGTCACAGATCCTGTCCCAGAGAATGTTCAAGAAGGAGAATCATCAAGTGGAAGCAATTGGCCGTTCGAGAAAACACATAATTGCTGTGCTTATCTGGGAGATGTAGAGAAGAATGTTGAGTTTGCTGATATCATAAAGTTTTTGAAAAGAAGCAGAGTGGTATATGCTTTGGCAACTCCAACTATTATTTACAAAGACATCATTGAAGAATTCTACAAGAACACGAAGTATGACTTTTGGGATAATCAGACTATCATAAAGAGCAAGATACAAGGCATGGAGATGTTTATTATAGAGTCTGATATCAGAGAAGCTCTCCAGATAAAGTTTGAAGTGAGTGAAGATCCAAGAGAACTTTCATGGACCGAACAGAAGGCATGTTTCCTCAGGATGAAGTACAAAGGTGCTATTAGTGATGGTTCGATGCACAAAGGGAAGTTGAGTGTGCAATTCAAATATTTTGCACATGTCATCATCCATGTGTTTGGCTGTGTTAGTGGAGGATACGATGTTATGAGAAGAAGCTTGAGTTCGTTAATGGTTGCGTTGACTCTCAACAAACCATTTAACGTATCTGGAATGATCTTTGATCACATGTTGGAGATGCTGAAAGGATTAAAGATTAAGAAGTTCATGTTATATCCTAGATTCCTGATGATGATTTTTGATCACAAGTATCCTGACTTGAAAAAGGACCTTACACAGATACTTGGTCAAGATCATATGAATATTCGAACATTGGCAAGAATGAAGGGCTACAAAGGTGTGCCAGACAATGAAAGGCCACCATACCGAAGACTGTTTGGAGCTTTAGCTAAAGAGGATTACTCTGATCCTGGAAAGAACACGGCTAGGCATCCTGACAGCGATTCTGATAATGATGATCCATTGGTTTATGCTGATGCTAGCACGAAGAGAAAGAGACAAGTGGTCAATCCCGGAGCCAAAGGGAAGGGTAAGGGAAAGACTGATCAAGGTAGCTCAAAGCAACAGGTGGTTAGAAAGAAAACAACTGCCAAGAAAGGTACTGGTTTGGTGGATGAAGAATCAGTGGATTCAGAAGAAACTGAGGAGGACGAACAGTGGGATTCTGATGCTGAGAATGTTAGGGCCACTAAACGTAAGGCCACTATGGTTGGTGAGTCTGAATCATTAAACATATCAATTGAGAAAGCTGAGAAAAGTAAGAAGTCTGTTGGTGCTGAAGATGAAGGTTTAGGTGTGAATATGGATGAGTTGAATGAAGGAGAGACTGTGGTAGTTAACTTGCCCAAGCCTAAGCACAAGACCATGGCTAAGAAAGCAAGTACAAAGCAGCTGAGAGAGAAAGAGTTAGCCCAGCTCTTGAGAGGAAAAAGAGTACCCGATGCTGGTACGTCATCAAAGTTATCTTCACCGGTCACTAAAAAGCAAAAGAAATCTAAAGAGGCAGAAACATTACCTGTTGATGAATTCAATGTTGCACTGGATAATGTACTTGACATATTTAGAAAGCCTCAGAAAGAAAAGGTAGCTGAAGTTGAGCCATCCAGATCAAAATCCAAAAAGGTTACTGTTGATGATGATGTGATGAAACAAGTAAACAAGAGAATGGATGACATGATGAAGATGATAGTGGCTCAGCAAGCTGAAATAGCCAAGTTCAAGCAGAATGAAGAAAAGATGCTTCAGATTGTGGTAGCTTCAAAGTCGAATCAAGATGAGATTGATGAGAAGGTTAAGAAGCTTGAAGCAAAGAATAAAAAGCTTGAGGGTAAATGTTCAAGAAACAAGAACAGGCTAAAGTTGATAAAAGAAGACAACAAAGAACTAAAGGCTGAGAACAAACGCCTTAGTGATTTGATTGATAATTTGTACAATGTTGCACCCAAGTTGAAGGAGGGTGAAGAAGATAAAGAAAAAGAAGTAGAGCAAGTTGATTATGAACCGTCTGAATCGGATAAGGAGAAAGATGATGATGAGGATGATGAAGAATCTGAGAAGAGTGATGATGAGGATGATAAGAATGATGATGATGATGATGCTGAGGGGTCTGGAAGTCAAAAAGAAGATGACAGTAGTGATGAGAGTGATGATAATGATGGAGGAGATGATTCGTCAAAGTTTACATTTGAAAAGAGACCACCAAAGAAGAAAGATACTGGAGAATCAAGTTCGAAGAAAAAGAAAGGTGAGAACGTTGATTCAGATGAGAGTATCTTCTGGAATGAAAAGGTGAGATCTTTAACTGATGATGCTAAACAAGTATACAAAGACATGTTGGAAAGAAGAGAATTGACGATAGAGTTCACAGGTCGTTTTGCTGAGATATTCCAAACAGATGACATGAGATACGAATTGGAATACAACGATCCTGATCTTGAAGAAGGTGAAGTACCTGCATCTGTGGCAAAGGAGATTTTAGATGGACTTGCACAGAGGGTAGGGAAAACATTTGAGGAGTTCATTGTAGATGAGTCGATTCCAAATATTCCTGAAAAGGATATTGGAAGTCACTCAGATGATAAGAATACTCCTGAGTTTGAAGAAGTGGAAATTGAAGATATAACGCATGAGGAATATTCACAATACTTCAGACAAAATGATGAAGATGTGATATTTCCTGACATTACTGAAAGACCAAACATTTCTGCAAAGAAGAAGGCTCAGCAGAGGAGTGCAGAGTTTGTAGAAAAAGTATTTGGAGCTGATAAGCCAGAATCTTCAAATCAATCTGATGAATTGTAGAGTTATTTGAAGAAATTGAGAGAAATGGATGAAAACCGACCAAAGCCTGAAGCTCAAGGAAATTTCTATAGATTTCACAATGCTAAGTTCAAAGGCAGAGCTCTCGGGTGGACATATTTAGGCAGGCTGAAGTGTCTAGCTGCTAAATGGGAATCGGGAATTCTATACTTTTATAGATTCATTGATTTGCTAACTCTACCGTACTGGGCGGTCAGAGATTTATGCAGATTCCCTATGTCGGGTGCTTCAGTTAATAATACACATGTCGGTTGGTGCGCAGACAAGCTGGTTTGGGAAAGTAGAACGAGATGGAATAGATTCAAGCCACAATATCCCCGAAGGAAAGTTCATAGGGATATTGATCCTAAAACCAAGCTGAAGCGGGTTACTTTGATATATAAGGCACCTGAAGTGATGAGGAAAATACCTTTGATGCCCATGCCACAACATTTCAGTGCTGACTTTATTTTCTGGTATTATGACTGGAGGAAGGCTGAAGCGGTGATAGTGTTGAGAGACGGGAAGGACATATATAAACATGTTCATGTATTTGATCCAATGTGGTTGATAAACTGTTCTTTCGAAGACATCATCATGCTCTTTTGTAATCCGATTCATCATGAGCCGAACGACGCTGATCAAGCAAAGAAGTATACTCAAGTGGTTGGAGTGTGTTTTGCATATGATATAAATGCTGGGAGTAATTTGGATGGTAAACTTGGCAAAATGGTGAAGATGGCAAATGTATCGAAACCGGTGAAGAGAAAGTTAGAGCCTGAAATGACCAAAGAGCAGAAGAAACAGCTCAGAATTAAGTTGTTGAACAAAGCCATGGACGAAGACAGAAGACGATCCAATCAATAGTCGAGGGGGAGTTTGTAGATGCGTTTTGCGACTAATGATTGGATATTAACATGTGTTAAAGTGCTGATGGTATGAAGGTAAAACTGTAGTGGGCGAATGAAGGCTGAAGTGGGCGAAGGTAGAATTCAACAGGGCGAAGGTAAAATGGAGCTTGACAGAAGAATACATTCGACCACTGTATGTGGGCGAATGTGGAACTTGTTCACATTCGACCAGGACAGATGGGCGAATGTGCAGGTCCTATAAATAGAAATTGTGATTTTGTAATGTATAGGGAGTTATTAGTTGTGTGTGTTTTGAGGTCAGGTTCCAGGATAGATTGAGATAGTGTGTGTTTGTTCTAGATTAACCTAAAACTGATTGTAAACAAGTTTATGCAAAAGTTAATCTATGAAAACCTTTGAAAATGACTTTGATTGTGTTTTGATTTGAGTTTCTATCTGTTTGTTCAAAGCTAGGGTTTCCGCACCTGGTTTTGTAACTTGTATGATCAAATAATCCTGTTTTAGTCAAAATCCTTCTCTCACAGGGAATAGGAAGTCAAGCATGTTTTTTCACGACTTAGGGTTTTACAATCAAACTTAGTGTTAAGTTATCATTGGGTTGACTAGGCCAATAACTATAAATATAATTGTAGTATGTATAAAACTATAAATATAATTGTAATTAATATGTATATATGTAATTATATATATAATAAACTAATAAAAATAATATCGAGCCGAACCGAGCCGAGCGGACCCTTGCTCATGCTTGGCTCATTTATAAACCGAACCGAGCCGATCGGCTCGTTTACAACCGAGCGGAAAATCGAGCGAGCAATTTCCGAGCAAATTCCGAACGAGCGGCGAGCGATCGGCGAGCGCCGAGCGTTTTGAACAGCCCTGCTTCATAACATCATCCGAAACAGTAACTTTGGAAGATTTGGATGTTTCAACCTTCTTAGCCTTTCCTTTTCCCGGCTTAAACATATTCAACACATTCTCTAAAGTAACTTCCAAATCAGGAACTGGAGCTACTTCAGGTTCTTTGCTTTTCTTTTGTTTCTTTGCAACTGGTGAAGATAACTTCGATGATGTACCTGCTTTAGGTATCTTCTTTCCCTTCAATAACTGTTCTATCTCCTTTTCTCTCAGTTTCTTTGTACTAGACTTCTAGGCCATCGACTTATGTTTTGGTTTCTTCAAGTTCACAACCACAGTCGATCCTTCGAAATCATCAATATTAACACTTAAACCTTCATCAACATCAACAGGCTCTTTCTGTAAAACCTCTTCAATAGTCTTGTTTAATAATTCAGACTCACCAACCACAGTGGCCTTCCGCTTGGTAGTCTTAACACGTTCTTCATCAGAATCCCACTGTTCATCAACTTCTGTCTCTTCTGAGTCTACAGAATCTTCATCAACTAAACTTGTACCTTTCTTAGCAGTCGACTTCTTACGTGCAACTTGTTTCTTTGAGGCACCCTGATCATCCTTCGCCTTACCCTTCCCTTTGGCTCCAGCGTTAACTAATTGCCTCTTCCTCTTTGTATTTGCATCAGCATAGACTAGAGGGTCATCGTTATCTGAATCACTATTATCATGCCTCGCTTTATTCAATCCAGGGTCAGTGTAACCCGGATTAACTAAAGCACCAAACAATCGTCTATGAGGTGGCTTCTCGTTATCTGGCACACCTTTATAACCCTTCATCCTCACAAGCGTTCTAATGTTCATGTGATCTTGACCTAAAATCATCGTCGGATCATTTCTCAAGTCATGATACTTGTGGTCGAAGATCATCATTAGAAACCTTGGATATAACATGAACTTCTTGCTCTTTAAACCCTTCAGCATCTCGAGCATATGATCCAAAATCATTCCAGAAACATTAAATGGTTTGTTGAGAGTCAAAGCAACCATTAATGAACTGAGACTCTTCCTCGTCACATCATACCCACCGCTCACACAACCAAACACATGAATGATCACGTGTGCAAAGTACTTGAACTGCACACTGAGCTTTCCTTTGTGCATCGCTCCATCTGTGATCGGACCTTTATACTTCAGTCTAAGAAAACAAGCTCTTTGCTCGGTCCATGATAGTTCTCTGGGGTCAGTACTAACTTCAAACTTAATCTTCAACGCCTCTCTGATGTCCTGTTCTGTTATAAACATCTCCATCCCCTGAATAGTGCTTCGAATAATAGTTTGATCTTCCCAGAAATCGTATCGCGCATTCTTATAAAAATCCTCCACGATGTCTTTATAGATAATGGCTGGTGTAGCTAGAGCATGAATGATTCGGCTTCTCCTTAGGAAATCCACAATCCCAGTAAATTCAGTATTCTTCAGCACGTCACCGACATACGCATAGCAATTATGCGTTGCTTCGAACGCCCAAGCTTGTGGAACTGGATCTGGTACAACATTCTCCACTGGAACTTCAACATTCTCGGGTTGTTCAGCCATCTGCACATAAAACATCAGAAAATACGTCAAAAACACAAAAACGGTAAATTTTTAAAATTTTAAGTTTTTTCACATTTCCACCTTCGCCCATTTTTCATGGTCGAATGTGGGTTCTAAAGGTTCGAAGGTAGACAAATTGGTTCGAATGTGGAAATATTCAAGTAAAAAATCACATTCGTCCAATTATAATCACATTCGTCCTAAATTTTCTACATTCGCCCGTTTGATTAGGGACGAATGTACCACTGTTCTTCCCAAAATTTGAAAAATTTTATCAGTTGTGATTTTGCTTCTGATTTTGATTGAAACATGATCTAATATGGCCGACTAACACTCGTTTATCATCAATTGATATTAACATTCAGTTTTTATTAGTTTTTACAAAGGAATTAGGGTTTGAACCTATAACAATCGATTACCCAACATAAACAACGAAATAATCTAATTCCTGTTAACCTCTCCCCCTAAAACTAATAACAACTGAATCCTCATCAACAATTTGTATTAAAAAAGCCTAAATTGTTCCAGTTTAATAAAACTAGGGTTCGAACAATAAAAAACCAATTATGATCTTAATCCATGTCCATTACCTGTGAAAATCAGGTTAAAACAATCAGTAATGAGCAGGGAACAATATACGAGGGCAAAAGAAATCAGGGCAACAAGTTCTTGCACTTTGAAAAATTCAGAATGATATGGTCGAACCTGTGATTTAGCTTATATAGAGGGTACCTTCGCCCGTTTCTCTTGGACGAATGTGGCTTTATTCCACATTCGCCCCAACCAAATGGCACGAATGTAGAACTTATACCCGAAGGTGAAAATAGTTAGATGAAATCCCACCTTCGCCCTAAAAGAAACGCACGATTGTGAAAATTTTTCCACATTTGACCCATTTAAGGGGCGAATGTGAAATGGAAAAATTTGAAAATTTTGCCAAATCACGAATTCGAATCCCGTTCAACATTTTTCAACCCGTTAAGTCTCAAACACTCATTATTTCAATTTAGAATGATACAAAGCCCAGATGGTTTCATCAAATCTCAGAAATTGACCATCAAACACCGTCGGTTATCTAAAAATAAAGCAGAAATGCAAAATTTTGGTTTTTCTGAAATTTATATCAAAATACACCTAAAATCTTTTTGAGTTTTGTATCTTTTTGACAATGAAATTAAAATGCATCAATGTAAATAAAGCAATAAACATTTTGTGATGTCCGGTAAGAGGATCATATCAGTTATTTGAGAAATCTGATCACAGCGTTGATCTTTTCATTTAATATTATCATTAGAAACAGTATGTGACACGGCAATTGCTGATATTGTGGTCCACATAAGCTCACATGCAGACTATTACGCAATGCATTAAAATGATACGATTTAGGTGTATTAGACTAACACATTGTGGTTCCCACACACACGACATACTCCCGTATCAAGAAATTGCACAAAGCTTCCTCGTATCGCGTGATTATGCCAGAGTTATCCGTTTAGTTACAAGTTATATAGCACAGAGGTGTACAGGTCAGCAAATGAATGCAGCAGAGTAACATGTGCATATATACCAGGTTGAGGCTGATATCAACTACTGATTTGCATCAGTAAATTGATACGATGTAATTATGATCTTTGATCAGTAAAAACATGAAGTTCCTCAATTCGGTAACTTTAGGTTTTGGCACTTAAGCTCTTTTTAGCAAATATTCTGATGAAACTAGGTCCGTAAATCAATACGACAAAAGTTTAATCAGAATATCCCGGATAACAATAACATAACGACCCGAAACCTCAGATTTTGGCAATCCTATCAAACGAAATTACGGTACTAAGACCATATGCCCATGAGGTGTTCAGCCACGAACGCGTAGTTCGTTATGTGTGTATCACTAATGCACGCAATTTTTAGTCTACGAAGCCTATCAGCACATCACACGTAGTCAACACACGCCTCATATTACTATACATATATTTAGCCTGTGTCAGATCCCCACTGATGTACTATCATTTCCTCTTTTTATCCTGGAAATCATTTTTGGTTTTTCTATTTTTATGACTTTTTGAATTTTTCAATGTTTTTGGTTTTTCTGATAAAATAACTCCCCCTAAAATGTAAAACATATTATTTTTTTTATTTTTATTTATTTTTTTTTGGGTTTTTGAATTTTTCTTAAAAACATGTAAAAACTTTTTTTAAAAAAATGTTAAAACTAAAAAGCGATAAACCGAGGTGCTGATTAGTCCTGTTTTTCTTTTATGTTGTTAACTTTTAAAAGATACTCAAATCGGGATCTGTCAAAAGCTTTAGTGAACAAATCTGCACGTTGATAGTCAGTATGGATTTTGACCATATCTATCAATTCTTTAGCGTAACAATCACGGATAAAATGGTATTTAATCCGGATATGTTTAGCCTTAGAATGATTGCCCGTATCTTTAGTTAATGCGATCGCGGCTTCATTATCACAGTGTATTGGGGTTTTAAGAAACTGCAAACCGTAATCCACCATCTGCTGTTGGATCCAGAGCACTTGCGAACAGCAACTCGAGGCTGCAATGTACTTGGCTTCACAGGTAGACAGCGCGACCGAAGTCTGCTTCTTACATTGCCAGGTGACTAACCTGCTCCCAAAAAACTGGCATCCAGCTGTCGTAGATTTGCTATCCTTGTCACAGCCGCCCCAATCTGCATTACTAAAAGCGATAAAATCAAAATCATCATCATTAAGGTACCAAAGTCCTCTCGAGGGACAACCCTTCAGATATCTAAGGATACGCTTCGCCGCCGTCAGATGACTTTGTTTCGGCTTCGACTGGTAACGAGCACAGAGACGTGTTGCGAACATAATGTCTGGCCGAGATGCGGTAAGATACATCAGAGATCCGATGATTGCTTTGTATGTAAACGGGTCCGTCAGCTCCCCCGTAGCATCAACTCCAATCCCGTGATTGGGCTGAAACGGGGTATCCATCGGCTTGGAATCCTCCATCTGGAACCGGCTCAAGACTTCGGATACATATTTCGTCTGGTGAATGAAGATCCCCGTTGGTCTTTGGTCCACCTGCAAGCCGAGGAAAAACTGCATCTCCCCCATCGCACTCATTTCGAACTTTTCCTGCATGACACGTTCAAACTCCCTGCACAAAGTTCGTTAGTTGAGCCAAATATTATATCGTCAACATATATCTGAACTAGAAGCAAATCATCTCCTGTTTTCTTCGTGAACAAGGTGCAGTCGACGAGTCCGCGCTTAAATCCCTTCGACATGAGGTACGTGCTCAGCTCCTCGTACCACTGGCGTGGAGCCTGGTGCAGACCATATAGTGCTTTGTTCAGTACGTACACCTTATCACGGTGGATAGGGTCTTCAAAGCCCGGTGGTTGCCCGACGTAAACCTCCTCTTTGACTTTCCCGTACAGAAATGCACTTTTGTCATCTATCTGATACACCTTAAATTTCTTGTAGGAGGCAAACGCTAGAAATAGTCGAATTGCCTCTATGCGTGCCACAGGTGCATAGATTTCATTGTAATCAATCCCCTCGATCTGATGAAAACCTTGTACGACCAATCTGGTTTTGTTCCGTACAATCACTCCTCAATCATCTTTCTTACACTTAAACACCCACTTGGTTCCAATCTTCTTCCGGTCTGGAGGTAAATTAGTGAGCGTCCAGACTCCCAACTTCTAAAATTGTAACAACTCCTCTTGTATCACTTCAACCCATGCGTCATCCAAAAGAGCTTCTTTATATGTCCTTGGCTCTAACTGCGAGACATAACATGCAAACGACCAATCATTTTGACTACCAGATTTTTGTATTTTTGCATATAAAGCTAAAGCACCAAAACTTTCAGGTGTATTGACACTTCTCAGCTGTCCTCTCGTCATCACACTACTACCAGGGTCACCAATAACTTGCTCCAGCGGGTGAATACGGTGAATCCGAGATTCCGGATGTTCAGGTACAGTAACTCCCGTCTGAATAGTCAAGTTTTCAACTGCATCCAGATCATGACCCGTGTTAGACGATGAAGTAACATCTGGATTTGGGTTCACTGGCGGTGCCTCTGTCTCTGTTGCATTTTCAAGAATAACTTCTTCAAATTCTCCATCATCTTCCGATTCTGAAGTATCTAAAGTTGTGGAAGCCTCTTGAAACACTTCTTCCTCCGGTACAGGAACATTGGTATCATTAGAAACTGTTGGAGGAGTTACGGTGATCGGACGCACCAATGGTGAAGTTGTCGTGTTTTCACACTCGTAAAGTAATCGAATAACAGCCTCTTCAACCAAGTTATCTAGATTGAATGATTCAAAGAAATCTTTGTAATCAAACATCCAATCAGGACCAATCCATTGCACATTTTGAGTATACCGTTGAACTTCTACGTTAGCCCAATCCTCCACCTAACGAGTTCTCTTGTTGTATACCCGTTTGAGCGGGGTTGCATGTCCAACAAAGTATCCCTCCTCAGCTTTCGGACTAAACTTCTCGCTTGGATTCAACATCGTGCACGGAGCCCCAAAAGGTTCTAGATACTCCAAGTTCGGCTTTCTTCGGTGTAACAGCTCATAAGAAGTTTTTCCAAACTTCTTCACCGTTAAAACCCGATTAAGTGTATAATTTGCTGCATAAATCGCCTCGTTCCAGAACATTACAGGAAGATTTGAGTCTGCGAGCATTGTTCTAGCTGCTTCAATTAGAGGCCTGTTTTTACGTTCAGCAACACCGTTCTGTTGTGGAGTATACGGAGCCGAATATTCATGATGAATTCCTTTATTTTCACAAAGTTCATCCATCTTGGCATTTTTGAACTCCGTCCCATTATCACTCCTAATTCTCTTGATCTTGAGATTATAGATGTTTTCCAATCGAGTGAACAGAACTTTCAGGTTATTAAAGGTGTCACTTTTATGCTGCAAACACATCACCCATGAAAATCTTGAGTAGTCGTCAGTGACAACTAAACAATAAAGCTCCCCAAGATGACTTTTGCGTTTGACAGGTCCGAATAGGTCCATGTGCAATCGCTCAAGTGGCATCTCAAGAGAGTTAACTTTCTTCACTTTGTGGGACTGTCTGTGTTGCTTTCCCTTCTGACAATTCACACACTTGTCGTTCAAATGGAAATGTTTAACATTCACTCCCTCGACAAGTCCATTCTTTACTAGATGATTCATTTTCCTCAAATGAATGTGCCCCATTCTTCGGTGCCACATTATTGATTCCTTTTCGGTCGCCTTGGATAGAAAACATGTTACTTGCCCCTGGGATGTCATCGCCTTGGACATATCAAGAATATAAAGATTGTTGACGCGAGGTGCCTTCAACATCACCCACTCTTTTGGAATTTTGAAGCCTAGTTTGAGAATGTAGCAAGATATGTCATCAAAATATACAGTGAATTGTTTGTCACAGATTTGACTGACACTGAACAGATTATAGTCTATCTGCTTCACATACGATATCCTCTCAAAGCTTACAATCCCATTACTCACACTCCCTTCCATCGTGATATATCCGCCTTTGTTTCCGGCAAACGCAACATACCCTCCATTAATGTTCTTCACATCAAACAATAACGCTAAATCCCCGGTCATGTGGCCTGAAGCTCCACTATCAACAATCCAAAGACTGCTAATGGGGCCAGCTGAAGCTCCCTGCACACATCAAGTAAAACAGTTAGTTCTTTCGGGGGACCTAAGCCTGAGTGTTCTTGGGTCTTTGAATATCATTGTTCAAAGAATCATTTGCTTCAATATTTTGTTTTGGATCGATCTTTTTAGGATCATTCAAAACATTTTCAACTTTTTCACTTGACTTTGAAGTGGAGGCTCCCGGAGTACCATTTGGTGTCCAAGACTGTTCCGAACGCTTCAAGATACGAATCTGAGATTTTGGAGTCTCAGTCGTTTTCTTATCATTCGCAAACGAAACCTTCTTGGGTACCTTCTCTGATTTAAAAGATTTAGGTCCAACATTTGACTTTACAATAGGTTTTTGTGGAACCCTTTGCCTATCATATGTTGTGTTCACCATTGGTTTTCTCCACGATCTCTCCATAGCAATCCGGTTACGACGATCACACTGAAATGGACGATTACTCCTCTTTTGATAAAAATTGTTTTGATTATAAAATTGTTGTTGTGGAGGAACAAAAAGCCTTTGTTGTGAATAGTAATGATCATCAACCGGTTTCCTCATGGATTGCCTAACTTCAACTTCGAGCCTCTTGTGCCTTACGTACGGGCAGTGAGCAAGTAAATGCCCTCTCTCCCCACACTTAAAGCATGCACGGTATTCCTCAAAAACATTTGGAGCATTCGGTTGAGCATATGATCTGACAGGATATTGATCATTATACTATCTATTCCTCAAACTCTCAGGGAGTGGACCCTTTGAAAACCGTTTGCTTTGTTTTTGGGTTTAATAAACTCGGTGACATGAACCTTTGGTTCTTTCGGAACATCCAAAAACAATTTCTTTAGAATTTCCGGTGGAATATCATTTGTTCTCTCATGTTTTGGAAACCAAATAGTGCTTTCTTACCAAATTTTATCAATTTTGGAATAGTTAGCAAACTTAATTGGATATTCCTCGTCAGCGATGATCTTATCGGATCCTTCCATCCGATAAAACACCTTGACTGATTTGTCACTCAATTCTTTCTTAACTTCTTTCTTTTTAGACTTTTTCTCACGATGTGCGTTAGCCATCGGATGCACATGTTGAGACGATGACACTGGTTCAGTAGTAATGATGTGATTTTCTTTTGGAATTTCACATGCATTAGCACTTTTGTAACTTCCAGAGTCACTCTCAGAGTCTGAGTCATCATTTTCAACTGTTACCCCTTCATCATTCAAACCTAAAATCGGTCTCACATCGGAATGAGGATCACCAACACTTGAGGTATTGGATTCATTTTCCGATGATGAGTCTGATTTTATTGAGCTCTCCGGTGTCACTTGATGACAGTTGTGATTTCCAAAGAGCACCGGAGATGGCACAGACTTATAATTTGTGGTTTGATCATCAATGATGGGGTCAACAACATAAGCGATATGCTTATAACTTTCCAATTTCTTATTGACCTTTTCAGCAAAACACTTAATGGTGGCCATTTCCAACTTAGTGTTCTCAATTTCATTAATATAGTTGTTAATTGCTAATTGTTTTAATGAAAGAGTTTTCTTAAGGTCGGAAATGTCCTTTTATATCCATCAAGTACTTTGTTAAAAGCAATCACTTCTTTGCGAGCAGATTGACAGTTGATAATAGCACTATCACGTTGAACGCAAAGTTCTTTGTTTTCATCAGTCAGTCTGTCACAAGTTCCACAGTACTTATCACTTGTAACATCAGTGCTAGATTCAGAACTTACCTGTTTAGGATAGGGGTGTTCACGAGCCGAGCCGATCCGAGTGGAGCTTTGCTCGTGCTTGGCTTGTTTACAAACCGAACCAAGCCGATCGGCTCGTTTACAATCAAGCATAAAACCGAACGAGCATTCTTTGAGCGCAAATTTTCCGAGCGAGCGCCGAGCGAGAATCGAGCGGCGAGTCTTTTCGGACAACCATAAATTTGGAATGTTTCTTTCAATATTCTCGCTGCCTAGTGATGACTAAGGTTCGACTGTTCGAGAATGAGTCTCTAGTTAAGGCCTGTGAGGTGATAAGCATACTATAGAGAACGATTGTCGTGTTGTGGCGTAGGTTGATAGCGGGAGATGATTGATCGTGGACAACTAATGGGAATAAGAAGTCAAGCATGTTTTTTCACGACTTAGGGTTTTACAATCAAACTTAGTGTTAAGTTATCATTGGGTTGACTAGGCCAATAACTATAAATATAATTGTAGTATGTATAAAACTATAAATATAATTGTAATTAATATGTATATATATAATTATATATATAATAAACTAATAAAAATAATATCGAGCCGAACCGAGCCGAGCGGACCCTTGCTCATGCTTGGCTCATTTATAAACCGAACCGAGCCGATCGGCTCGTTTACAACCGAGCGGAAAATCGAGCGAGCAATTTCCGAGCAAACTCCGAACGAGCGGCGAGCGATCGGCGAGCGCCGAGCGTTTTGAACAGCCCTAGTTTAGGAGGATCTGTCATGGCCATCAAAGCAAAATGAGCTTCCTTCCTAGCGAAAAACTTTGAATAATCGATTCTGGTGAAAGCGTCATCCACTATGCACGACTTCCTCGTCTTCAGAAAATCTGCTTCTGCCAGCAACTGATCAATCTCATCATCCAAAGATGTAACACTAGCCTCTGAGTCTGATTCACTGTCTGAATCTGAATAAACTGACTTACACTCCTCAGGAACATCAGAAACTGTGTTAATCACCACTCTTGAACTTGCTTCCTCAGCCTGAACTTTAACAGTCTCAATCTCCACATTCATCTCATCAACAGATTCATCAACTTCACTCTCCGTTTCTTCAGTTTTAACAACTATCACCGACTCCTCATTATCAACCTGTCGGGCAACACAAGCCACATTCCCACCAGTAGTTATTTCCTCAACACCAATTTGCATCCCAGACCAGTCAAACCGTTCATCCTGTTGGATCACCAGAGCTTGATTCTGATTCGTATTCTGTGGCTGCTCATTTGGTGTAGTGATCGGTATAACTGTTCTGTTAGTGTTATTTGGTGAGTGGTTTTGATTCTGATTGGTTGTGTTTGGTTGTCTGTTTTGGTTGTTGTTAGAGGTGTTTTGTCGGTTTTGGTAATTGTTTTGGTTTTGATAGTTGTTGTTACCTTGAAAAGAACCTTGGTTTTGGTTTTGTTGTTGACGGTTCTGGTAGTTTGAGTTGGAAGGGTTTCTGTTACCTTGCTTAGGTGGCTGAGTACATTCTCTTTTAAAGTGTCCTTTACCTCCACAATTAAAACAAGTAACTTTCTCCTTGTTGAAACCATAGGTTGTATTTGGAGAAGTTCCCAAGTCAGTCCTTCCAGTCTTTTCAATAAACTCGGTTGCCCTTCTCATAATGCTAGCTAAAGCCCACTGGATGTCAATCAGTTCCATCTCCTCTTTGTCGATTTGTGCATAGTCTTCATTGGTCAAGTTGTTATTCCCAATTTGACTTACAACTAAACCATTATATGATGAAACCATTGCCGAGACTAATGCAATATGTTGCTGAGCAACCTCCACCGTCACATTTCCCAAATTGGAAGTCTCCAATACCACAGGTTGCTGATTGGGTTGATTCACTTGATTCATGTATTGTGGTTGTTGAGGTTGTTGTTGTGATTGGCTAGCAGTATAGAATGCTGCTTGTTGCATCAGAGAAAATGGTGAAATGTAAGAATTAGTGTATTGTTGTGGTGGTGGCGTATATGATGGTTGAGAATAGGATGAGGTTTGTGCTAGGTAGTTGATGGGTTGTTTCGGTGGTTCCATGACACTTGAAATACAGGCTATGTGAGGTGCCACTGTTCCACCAACACTCGAGTTTCCAACTGTTGCTGAAGTACCACCATAATATAACTCTGGGTTCTAAGGAATCTGAGATCTTTTGGCTTTCCTCTTCTCCTCGAGTTCTTTATTCTCCAGCTTCTGAACAAACTCGTTGATAGTCCAATACTTATAAGCATCCTTCTCTTTGAGCACTTCAACATGTTGATCCCAGTACGGTGGTAATGCATCTGCAAACTTGTCCACCAGATCTGTCATAGGAATCTGTATATCATAACTAGACAATTCAGTTAGTAAATGACAATATCTAGGAGTCAACTCTTTTAATGTCTCATTTCCAACATAAGTAAAGTTCCCAAATTCTTTTCTCAACTCCTCCATCCTCAACCTTCTCGTCTTTTCATTACCATCATGACGATTCTTTAGCACATCCCATAATTGCTTCGATGTAGTGCACGATCCAAACTGATGTAGCAAATCGTTTGTGATCGCCTGGTTCACCGGTGTTCTCCAGAATTGGTGCAACATAACCTTTAGCTATCATCTGCCATGCCTCTGTACCTTCCAACCCCATGCCTTCCAGATGGATCTTGAATTTCTTCTGCCACTGGTTATACTCGTTCATCTCCATTAGCTTGGGTGGCCGATTCCCGCTACCTGAAGATCAGTCATTTATTAGTGTAGAAATAGCATTGGTAGTTTGAGTATTTACCACCGCGGCTGCTACTCCCCAATAGTCTGTCACGGGTTGTGGTGGCGAGGGTGCAACACTCTGAGGCATCGAGCTAGTCATCGCTATGTAATTGATCGGTTGCGAAGACTGAGTGCTCGATTTCTGGGCTGCCACTGTCCATGGGTCCATCACTTGCTGCTGTTGGTGTTGTGTCGTTGCTGGCCTCGGTGTAGTTGGAAAATTCCACATGATGTTCACGTACTTCGAAATTCACCAAACTTAGAAAATTTTCCAATCAAACTTCTACATTCGCCCTAAATCCTTCTACTTTCGTCCAAAATGTCTACTTTCGCCCACTTTGGTTGACCCGAAGGTAGAACAGTAACCAGAATGTAGAATATCAGAAATCCTTTTCCACGTTCGCCCGGAAAAGATCACTTTCGCCCACTATGATTCCACGTTCGCCCGTCCGATGAACCGATTGTTGAATCTGTCACCCGAATGTGGAAAATTCTAACACAACATCATAGGTTCGACCTGAATAATGATTCCTTCGTCCAAAATACCCTCAGGTTCGCCCTAACAAGGTCCAGGTTCGCCCATTACTCTCTAGATTCGCCCAAATCATCTTTGAAAAACGGTTACACTTTGAAAAACGGTTATTTTGATCTGAGATTTTCCAAAGTTTATGGATTTTGATGTTCTTAATCAGGTTATCATTCGGAATTGATTTGGAACAACTTTAATTCTTGGAAAACTTGATTTTAACCACGAATTCAAATCAAAAACCATTTTCATTCAAAAACAGATGAATTTTGATGAAAAACCAGTCCAAATCAGCTCTGATATTATCAATTTTGTTGTCGTATGATCTGTATGGCTCTGATACCACTTTGTAGATGAAGAAATTTTAACTAAAACAGGATATTATGATCATACAAGTCACAATTCTAGGTGTGGAAACCCTAGAACTGAACAAAATGATAATACGCAAATTACAACACACAAATTACCTTTTCAATTTCCATTTTATAGATTAACTTGTTTAAAATGATTACATAAAGTGATTACAAGTTGATCTACACACTTTAACTCAAACTCAATCTAGAGAGCAACCTGACCTTCACTCACACACTATCCAAAACTCTTTTGTCCAACAAAATGAACAAAACATATATATAGATACTGCACATTCGCCCGTTTTCATGGTGCGAATGTGGATATTATCCACATTCGCCCACTACAACAGTACGAATGTAAACTATCTTCTGTCATCAATCCACCTTCGACCATAACATATCTACCTTCACCCAGTCTAATACACATTCGCCCATACTCAGTTACCTTCGCCCCTCCAGTTTCAATCCTAACATACATTAAAAGCCTAATCCAATCACTAGTCGCAAAACACGCATCTACAATGTTCACCAACGGGTTCGTAGGGTTTACTTGTGCATGTAGAATTACTATGTGTCACATACACTGTTTTGTAACATTTAAACGTCTTGGTCCAACGGGTTATATGGTGTATTGGTTATGCACATATACTCACTTAGTGACACTTGTAATAGGGAGTGGGTAGCACCCTATTGTTTTGGAGTTTGGATAATTTGCTTGCAACCAAAGTTGAGTTTCACTACTTTTTCTCGAAAGCATGCGTCTCGGGTTTGAGAGAACTTTGGTAAACGTTTTCTAGTCCGGTTTGGGACTACTTTCACATCTCGGGTTTGAGATGCTTTGACTCCTTATGTGGGTTGGGTCTTACGATTCCTTGTGTGGATCGCGCTTTTTATCAGTTTACAACTTTTACTGTCCTTTGTGAATTAAACACACTCTATCACTTAAAGTCCTTACATATTATTGGGTTAATCGCTGGACGCTAACACGGTATTAGTTGATAGCGCTATTAGGTTGTGCAGCAACCTCATGCTTGAGGTGCTTGTGTCACGGGCATGAACTTCTGACCACATCTTTCCTACTAGTGTTGATAGACTAGTTTAACGTATGTTAACACATTTCTGAAGGTTCCCAATAATCACATGTTTAGATACAATGAGTGGGCTAGCTACCCCTAACAAGCTCAAACGGATGATACTTTAACTTTTGGGTTTTTGACAACTTTACACCTGTTATCTAAACTGATAACTCATCGACTTTAGCATGCTTTTGCAGGTCTCTAGGTATGGAGCAGGATTAGGGCAAGCATCATATTGTGTCTTGGGATATGAACGCTTTAATATTTTGAACTTTTAATTTTGGTTTGGGCGCGTTGTTTTGGGCAGATATTATGTTGAACTGTTTACTTTATTTACGCTTCCGCAACTACCTTAAAATGTTTGGTTAAACTATGAAGCTTATTTTACAACAACGAACTAAATGGTTTGGGCATTTAGAGTCGTTCATGATACTTATGGCTATGGATCCTGGTTTGTCATGCGCCTCGCGGTAGAACCCCGCAGTGGAAATTTGAGGGTGTGACAACAATCCTTCAGTAGTTGATACAACCATTAACCTTTCAGCAGTTAACACTTCCAAGACTGAAGAAGGACAGTCTTCTAAGGCAACTGAACCTACTCCAACTCCAATTCCAAGGCCAGCACCTGTAACAACAAATGTTTTAAACCATGCTCCCATTTCAATGTCTAAAGAAATTTTGGAGAAGAGTTTAAAAGAAGCACAAAAGAAGGCTAAGGAAGATGAAATATGGAAAAGCCTAGAAGCAAGGTAAGATCTTAGTTTTGATGAAAAGCTTGTCAAGTATCAAGCTAAACCTGATGAGTTAGAAGCTGAAGAAAGAGCACTTGAAGCTGTTGCTGAAGAAGACAAAAGACAGCAACTTAGGCTAATGGTTACAAAGAATACCAAGGCTAAAAAGGCTTCACTCAAAGGGCTCTCTATTGAAGAACTTATGAGAAGAGCACAACTAGTAGCTGACAAGTTGGCCACTGAAAAAGAAAGAAAAGCAAAGAGAGCTGAGATAATTGAAGAACTGGCAGCCAATAAATTTGGATCAAAAGCATGAGTGTCAAAATGGAGAGAAGACACTTTATATGACACTTATAAAAGATTCAAGGCTAATAAAGCCGCTAAGCCTGAGAAGTTCAAAACTTCTGAAGTATCACAAAATTCAGTAGTTAAAAGATCTTATGGTGCACTACAAAGGCCAGCTACCAAGAAGAAGCAAGAGGAAACTGTCAAAACAGACTTTAAAACGGTGTTGCTAGAAGGCAACACAGTTGTACAAGGAGACTTTGATGTAGAAGAAAAACCTCTGCTTACCCAATTCAAGGACCCTACAAGATTTGCTTACCAACTACAACAAACCATCAAAGAAAAATCACACACCAAGGTTGTCACAGAACATCATCTCCCAAAATTTGCCATGCCTAATGTTGTGAACACAGAAGAAAGCAGGGATTCCCACATGAAGGTCACTGAAGTACAAAACATACCACAATCAGGATCAACCCAGGAGACTAGCTTGGTCCCCAACACTTTAGACTTTGACAGGTCTAAAGTGAACATTGTTAAATGGTCATTCACTGATACTAACTCAGTGAAAGTGACAAGAAGAGATCGTTCAAGCAAGGTCTACAGGAACTCTAAAGAATTGAGCATACTTTCAACAAAAGACCTTCTCACCATAAAACATCTTGAGCCTGAACAAGGATCTCTAACAGAGAATCAACAACACCAGCTTAGTGTCTCCATGACTGCAGAAATCTAGAGAATACTTGAAGTTAGAAAGAATGAAGGTAAATAAAGATTAGATAAGGTTTTGGCTTCATTAATCCAGGGGAGATTGTAGGGACAAAAAGGATTGGAGAAACTAGTTTTGTTACGTTAGTCCAAATCATATTTCTGCTAAATATTATAAGTACAGAACTGCTGAAGACCAATGATTGAAGTACTGAAGAAGAAGATATCAAAGTGCTGAAGAGTAAATGATTAGTGACAAGTTTTGTCACGAATCAGTACTTTCTGATAGAAGCTTCTAACTGACTCAGTTACTTCAGTAGTTTATATTATAATGTTTTGTTAAAGTCTTTGAACAAGTACCAATTGTAAAGGATCGATTTTGACAAAAACAACTATTTGATCATACAAGTTTAACAAGCCAGGTGCGGAAACCTAGTTTGAGTACAAAATGATAGAAATCGAATCATACACAATCAATCACCTTTTCAATCTCCATTTCATTCATAAACAATGTTAATATGCTTTACAATTTAGGTTTAAGATGAAATAAATTACTTCTAGAACCTTCCTAGAACACAGAGAGAAAGTAGACTTGAGACACACACGCAAATGGCAAAAGTTAATAACTAAACAAAATTTTCCACTTTTATATAGAATGCGCATTCGACCCCTCGTATAGGTCGAATGTGTACCTTCGACTTCTAATTAAGCTTGAATAAACACTTAGTCTTCTGCCATCTTCCTTCGACCATTCTTAACTTCCTTCGACCCATATTATTTCACCTTCGACCTCACGTAACACAAAAAAAGACTTTATTATGACAATCTAAAAGCACTAGTCGCATTTCATGCATTTACACATTGTATTCTATATTGTAAGCTAAATCATTAGAATATTAATGAACAACATGTTGAAAATGGATCTTTATGTGTTCTGTTTACAATTCATATCATTTTGTATGTGATTTAGGGTTTCCGCACCAGAATTGCTTATACTCGTGTGATCTTTGTATGTTTTTGTCATAAACCGATCCTACACAATATCACTTCCCAGTAAAAGTCGTTAAGCGACAATGGAACAAAGTTAAGAAATAAGGAGTTGGATGATTTCTGTATGTCAAAAGGGATTGTGAGGCAGTTCAGCATTCCATGAACACTAGAACAAAATGGGGTAGTTGAAAGGAAAAAACAGAACTTTAATTGAGGCTACAAGAACCATGCTAGTAGACTCTAGTTTACCACTATCCTTTTGGGAAGAAACAGTAAACACTGCTTGCTATGTTCAAAACAGAGTTTTGATCATTCCCATACATCAAAATACTGCTTATGAAATTTTGTTCAAAATTAAACTACTAATATCATTTTTCAAAATCTTCGGCTGCCCATGTTTCATTTTAAATTTAAAAGATTCCATTTCAAAATTTACAGCCAATGTAGATTGTGGATATTTTATGGGATATTCTTCTACAGCCAAGGCCTATAAAATGTTTAAGAAAATGACTAGGACTATAGAGGAAACTTTAAATTTTAAGTTCAATGAACTTTCATCATTGAAAATCCCAGCAAATCCTGCAAAACTATTTGATTTAGATAAATTCAAATTTGAAGATATATCTGCTAAAACTAACAGTGTGGGTACAAAACAGTCTCCACAACAAGATTACAAATTTGACATAGTGATTCCATCTCACTACAAAGTCTATTCTGCTGATGGGAAACATTTGTTCAAAACCAGTGGTTGATCCAGAAATTTATTTCAAATGTAGTAACTTGTTTTGTATTCTCCAGTCTTATAATACTAGATATATAAATTATTGGGTCGGTTTGACGATTCGGGTTGAGTAATGCTTTCGAATCAAATAAAAAATCAATAAGTAATAATAAGATACAACAAACCAATTAATACTAAGATACAACAAAAAAATTAATACTAAGTTACAACAAAACAAGTAAAAAGAAAATAGATGTTTTCAATTTAGATAAATAAACTATAAGATGAATAAAATAACTTTTATCTTGCTTTACACTTTACAAATTTAAAATTTAAATAACTTATATAAATATCTTTTAATTATAATAAACAAACCGACTTATAATTCACGTTAATTCTTAAAAAATTGGCAAAGGACTTACATTTTAGGTGTTGTTTTGTTTGTTTGTGAACAGCTGGCAGAAGAAAGCCATAAATATTGCACTTTCCTTGGGAAAACAAAATACTAGGGTGGGCCTCCAAAAGCCCATATTATACTCTTTTAACTAAAAAAACGATTCTTCTTTATTCTTTCTTTTTTCCTGTTTGTCGGACTACCTCTCCGGTCACTAAACCACCGCTTGTCGGCCGCAAGCTTTTTCTCTTTTAACTTTGACTAATGTTGTCACAATCTAAAAAATATTGATGTCACTCACAAAACTCGTACATATATCTCTATGTATATGCGAAAATTCATTGTTGTCCGGTGACTACGTACCAGCCTTAAATCTGCCCTTGTTAAAAACATCTATCAAAACTCTGCCAACCACTGTTGACAAGTCTTACCTTCAAACGACTTTCTCAACCAGCTCATCCAACCTTGAATCACCTGTTGACAAAAGGCCATTTTCAGTTGACAAAAGTCAGACCTTCACTACTCCACTTAGACCTACTCCCCCACCTCCATTCCAAACATCTGTTAGCACTAAAGAAGTGCAAACAGATGTTCACTAGAAAATACCAACCTATGTCCTTCATCTAAAAATATCATCATTCCATACCAAGGAGATTTAATCTACCTTAGAGCTCATCCACCAGACCAAATTATTGGCAACATCAATGAAGGGGTACTTACAAGAATTCAATCCCAAAACATTTGTCTTTTTGCAGGCTTTCTATCTCTCACACAACCTGTCACGTACCAAGAGGCACTAAAAGACAACAGTTGGGTAGAAGCCATGCAAGAAGAGCTCATTCAGTTTAATAGACAACAAGTATAGGAACTTGTACCACTGCCAAAGGATGTATGTCCAATTGGCACAAAGTTGGTCTTTAAAAATAAAACAAATGAAAGGGGTATTGTTGTCAAGAATAAAGCCATGCTTGTGGTTTAAGGCTTCAGACAAGAAGAAGGTATTCATTATGATGAGACCTTTGCTCGTGTAGCTAGGTTGGAAGCTATTAACCTTTTCATAGCCTTTGCTGTCAACTACAACATCAAGGTGTTTCATATGGATATCAAGTGTGATTTCCAATAAGGCAAGATACAGGAAGAGGTATACGTATGCCAACCACCTAGTTTTTAAGACACCTTCCATCCTAATCATGTCTTCAAGCTCAACAAAGCTTTGTATGGCTTGAAACAAGCACCAAGTGCCTTGTATGAAACTATTTCCACTTTTCTCTTATTCGTTGGCTTTACAAGAGGAAAATTTGATAAAACCTTGTTTTAAAATGGAAAGGAAAAGATTTAATGATTGTGCAAATATATGTATGGATGACATCATTTTTGGATCCACATGTAAAAAAATATGAGAATAGTTTAGAAAACTTATGATAGTAGAGTTTGAGATAAGTGTCATGGGTGAACTCCAATGCTTTCTTGGTCTCTAATCAAAGCAATTGCAAAATGGTACCTTCATTCATCAAAACAAGTATGTTAAAAACTTGTTATCAAAATTTTATATGAATGATTGCAAACCATGCATTACACCCATGAGTACAACAAAATTACTCAATGTTCATGGTAAACATGAACTGGTTGATCAGACACATTACAGATGCATGACTGGGTCTTTGTTGTACTTAAGTGCTTCTAGGCTAAACATTATGTTTGCCATTTGTGTCTTTGCAAGATCCCAAGCATCACTTAGAAAGTTAAATCTTAGAGCTGTGAAAAAGGATCTTCAGATACCTAAAAGGTGCTCCCACACTTGGTATCTGGTATCCTACTAATGGAAATATTAAGCTTTTAGGTTATTCAGACAGTGGTTTTGTTGGTTTCCAAAACCACAAGGAAGACCACTTCAAAAGGGTGCCAATTCCTAGGCAATGCCTTGGTCTCTTGGCAAAGCAAAAAGCAAGAAACTGTTTCAACATCTACAACAGATGATGAATACATTGCTGCTGCAACCTATATAGCCCAGCTCATGTGGGTTCAAAACCAGCTACTGGATTTTGGTATAACCGCTCTAAAGACCGCACTTATGTTGGACAGTTAAGCAGCTAAAAATATCATCAAAAATCCAGTTTCTCATTCCACAACAAAGCACATTGACATAAGACATCACTTTGTTAGGGACAACTGTTGGGATCGTGGGTGAGCTCAGAGGGACAATTATCATGTTTTAAGAGTATGCAGCGGAAATAATCTTGACAATTGACACCATGTGACTAACCTTATTGTAACTCAGACTCCCCCTCGGATTAAGCTATCACAACATGAATTAATAACAAAACAAACATAAGTGAGATGATAGATTTAACTTAAATATTTGTATGTTATTAGGCAAATGTTCAAATGTATGAATACATGTGGCCAAGTGCAAGTCTAAAGGTTAGGGGTAGTCAGGTATTTATAGAATACATACCTGACTGTTTCCACCCACTCTTAGATGTACTAAATACATAAACAAATACCTAGTGGAAAACAAAATACTAATATACTAACTACTGTTGCTTTATACAGACAACAACTGTTAAAGCTAACTTCTGAGAATCTGAAACTTCTGATGCTTTGGTAAAACTTCTGATGAGTAAATCGTCAGAAGTTGTTCTTCAGTACTTTGCAACTTCTGATGACCAATGCTAACTTCTGATGAGTAATTACATCAGTAGTTAGTTCTTCAGTACTTCTAAACTTGTTCTTCGGAAGTTGTCTGGTTTGTCCTTGAACAAGTTCATCAGTAGTTGGTCATCAGTAGTTTCTTCATCAGTAGTTTCCTTCATTCTTCAGTAGTTGTCTTTTGTACTTCAGGACTTTGTCTTCAGAGATTTGTCTGGTTCGTCTTCAGAACTTGTCCATCAGTAGTTCTATTTAGTTCTTCGGAAGTTGCCTGTTTTATTCATCAGTAGTTATTATACTTAATTATTATTATTATGTGAATGATCAACTAAGGTTTTGTGGTTCATTAATCCTCTTTAACCCAACAATCTCCCCCTGGATTGATGAAGCCAAAACCTTAGCTGATAGCTTAGAAGCTTTATTGATTCACTTATTCAAGTTCCAGCCTGTTCTTGATGTTATGTCTGATTTGTCTGAACTTGTCTTGGGCTTGGATCTTGTTAGGGCAAACTGACATATCCAAATTGATCGTTTAGAGATCTTGAAGATCTCTATTTGACATATTCAGTACATCCATTGCCCTTTGAAACACCTGCCTTGCACCATCCTCTCTCTCAATGACCATTTGTAAACTTGGAGTGCAGTACCATCTCTTTATCTTGGCATTGGAGGTTGACACAGAGGGGGTGACAATGGTTGTAGGTGCTGGGTTCTCATACACCACCAGAACTGTGGATGTTGAGACTCTGGGAAGTGGCTGTGAAGGCTCTTGACCTTCAGCAGTAGACTTTGTAGCTTCATCAGCAGTTGCAGCCTTTGATTGATCATGCTGGGTAGTTTCAACTGTTTGATGAGCTTTGGCTTTGGAGTCTCTTCCCTGTGGCTTTCCTTCCATACACATATCAGCCTTGGCTTTGGAAGGTGAAGCTTTTGTAGACCCTTGTTCTGAAGCTGGAGTTTTAGATTTTGTAACTTTTGATGAAGACTGACCTGCTGGATGTGTTTTCTTTTGCTCAAGTTTGTTGTATGCATCCAGTAGTTCAGCTTCACTCCACTTCAGCAGCTGCACTTTGCTACCAATCTTTGCAGCTACAAGTTGATTGACAAGCTGAGCTTTCTTCTCAGCATCTTTCTTATTCTTCAGTAATAAGCTCAGCCTGTCAACCCTTTGTTGTAAGTCTTTCAAGGGCAGGTTCTTGATGTTGGCCTTTTTGGTCTTTGAATGTTTCAATATGAAGGTTATGGCCTGTTGTCTATCAAATTCAACCTGTGTCTCTGCAGCTTCTGCCAACTCCTGCAGGTACCCTTGAAAGGCTTTGACTCTCTCATCTTCACCTGTAATCCCTTCTTCATTTACCCTTTCCCAAGCCATCTGTTTATGAAGTTCATTCCTCTCCACAGGAATCTCTTTCTCCTTTGCTTCATGTGATGCTTGTTCATCCTTTTCCCTCTGTTCTGGTGTATCCCTTTGCTTGATGAGCTGAGAGATAGGCATTTGGTCCAGATCAGAAGGATCAGGAATGGGTTTGGAAAAGGCAGGGGTTGTCTTCTGAATTTTGGTAACTACTGATGGTTGAGTATCAGCAGTTTTGTCTTCAGTAGTTGGGTCTTCAGAAGTTTCATCAGTTGTTCCCCTTGTCTTCCTTTTCCTGTATTGAAGTTTGACCTCCCTTGTTGATGTTTCTTTTTCAGTAATGGGAAGGTCAGTGGGCAGGTGTGATGTTTGTACAGCACCCTTCTTACCAGCTATTGTCTTCTCAAGAGATCTCTTCTGTTCAGCTTCCCTTGCCTTCTTGGAAGCTTCTAAGTCAATTTTCTCAGACACTTTCTCCCCCTTTTTGGCTTCATCAGCCTCTTGAAACCAGGGAGCAGGAGGAGCTACACCTGTGAGGTGTTGGATTTGTCTTCTTATGTCCTCCTGGCGTCTTGAGATCTCTAAGACTTTGTCAGTTAAGGCATTGTTCAGCATGGTGAGTTGGGTGTTGTATTTTTGTTCCATCTGGACTGTGAAGTCTTTAAGATGTGCATTGATGAGCTGATGGAACATTTGGTAGAGAGGGCCCTGGGGGTTTCATAAGTGGTCTATGTTTATGCTCCCAGGTCCTGAATTGATGGCTTGTATAGAAGGTGATGTGTATGGGTGATCTCCTGCTGTGTTCGCTGGAGATGCCACTCTTGGGGATGTTTGGGTTGAGTGGTCTTTATCCTGAGCCTTATTGGTGAGCAACTCCTTGAGTTTGCAGACCTCAGACTCAAGACCTTCTATTTTGGCCGTCAATTCTGTGATTTTTGACTCATCAACCAATTTAATGGCATCATCTGAATCCCTGTCTTCTGTTGAGACAGTTTTGCCATGACCTGGTTCCAGTTCCAGATGGTCATGGGCCCCTTTTTCTTGGTACTGGGGTCTTCCTGCTGTTATGTCCAAGGGTTCAGAACCCATGGCAGCAGTTGCCATAAGTGAAGTCTCAGCAATGTTACCACTGTCCTCCAATCCACCACTGGGTGGTAAAGAAGTAGTGGCAGCTTCACTTACACCTTGAACCTCTGATACTGGACTCAGGGGTCTAGGTTCATCCTCATCTCTTTGGTTAGAGAAGGGCATGTCCACATCCATGTCTAATAAGTCAGAGAAGCTCTGGTCATAGGGAGAAACCTCAATGATAATCTGAGGCATGACACTTGTGGATGGGACATCTGAGCCCAACTCATTGAGAGCTATGGCATTGGTTACTGTGGAGATTGTAGTGTTAATATTATCAGTAATTGGGCTTTCAAGCTGTGTACTCCTAGGCATTGGAGTAATAGTAGTGAAATCAAGTGAAGTCACAACTACTGATGATGGTTCCCTTGAAATAAGCTCTGTAACTTGTTGAGAAGTTACAGGCAGTTGAGGCTGGGAATGAGATGTGGCAGCCAACTGTGAGGATGTCCCAGTTGTTGCTTTAACAAGTTCAGATTGAACATTGACATCCACAGGCATCTCATCTTCCTGTGGTGTCTTATTAGGTTTTGTTGAGGGTTTAGGTTTGAGTGAAGACTTCTTTTTGGATTTTTCTTTGGGGGTAGAAGTCTTTTTGGGTTTTGATGATGTGGGTTCCTTGAGGACTGGGTTTGCTTCCTCTTGGTCATCATCTGCCAGATGTGCTGGCGTGTTATGTCTTGAAAATGTTTGAACATCTATCTTTTTAGAGACAGAGGCTACCCCAAGTAATGCATCATTACCAATGGTTGTAATGAGGCATTGCATAACAAACCTGGGGTATATTAAAAACTTAAACTTTTCTTTATTATGGTTTATTACAAGTTCATTGAAAAGATAAGTTGATGCCCTGAAAGGTTGTTTTGCAACTATAGAATGAAAAATTTGTTGCAGGTCAGAGGGCATCTGATCCCATCCAGCAGTCTTAGGACTCAAGCACATTAACAAGTAATGAAACAGGAGCTTGTACTGGGGATCAAAATATTTCTTGTAAATGGTAGCATGAGAAAGATTACCTTGATACTCACATGCTGTAAGTGTGGCATGAACAACACCAGTTGATATGGAAGTTGGAGCATCGTTGTCTTCTAGTTTAAGAGCTTGAGACAACACCTCTGGTGTTATAGCCAACACTTTACCATTTACCTTTGATTTAAGGGCAACTACTTCACCATTGACCTTTGAAGTTTTAGCATTTGCCCAAAACTGCCTGAGGGCGTCCACGTGGATAGGTGGATCGATGATGAAGGCAGTGTGTAGAGGATGAATTTGACAACAATACAGGATTATATGATCATACAAGTTGCTAAACCAGGTGCGGAAACCCTAGCTTAGAACAAACTGATATAAACTCAATCAAAACACAATCAAGATCATTTTAAAAGCTTTTCATAGATTAACTTGTTCAAATAAACGCTTACAGACTTAATACAGTTAATCTAGAACTCAAGCTATCACTCTCAAACCTCTCAGGAACACACACACAAAACACACACTCTCAATGACTCGTTATACATTACAAAAACTTGAAATCTATATATAGTAGCTGTACATTCGCCCAAACTGATTGGTCGAATGTAAGCTTGTTCTACATTCGCCCAGATGAACTGGTCGAATGTATTCTTCTGTGCATCCCTGTTCCAGATTCGCCCATGACAAAGCTACCTTCGCCCATTTCTTTTCTTCCTTCGCCCCTTCTGATACTCCTTCGCCCATTAACACATGTTAGTATCTAATCATTAGTCGCAAAACGGCATCTACAAACTCCCCCTCGACTATTGATTAGATCTTTTCCTATCTTCGTCCATGGCTTTATTCAACAGCTTGATTCTCAGTATACTCTTCTGTTCTTTCGTCATTTCCGGCTCTAACTTTCTCTTTACCGGCTTCGACACATTAGCCATCTTCACCTTCTTGCCAAGCTTCCCTTCCAAATTACTTCCAGCATTGATATCATAAGCAAAGCAAACACCCACAACTTGTGTGTATTTCCTTGCTTGATCTGCATCGTTTGGCTCATGATGAATCGGATTATAGAATAACATGATGATGTCTTCGAAGGTGCAATTTATCAGCCACATAGGATCAAATACATGCACATGCTTGTATTTATCCTTTCCATCTCTCAACACAATCACCGCTTCTGCCTTCCTCCAATCATAATACCAAAATATGAAATCAGCACTGAAGTGTTGAGGCATAGGCATCAAAGGTATCTTTCTCATAACTTCAGGTGCCTTATATATCAAGGTAACCCTTTTCAACTTGGTTCTGGGATCAATATCCTTGTGAACTTTCCTCCGGGGATATTGAGGCTTGAATCTATTCCATCTCGTCCTACTTTCCCAAACCAATTTGTCAGCACACCAACCAACATGTGTATTATTCACTGAAGCACCAGACATAGGGAATCTGCATAAATCTCTAACCGCCCAGTACGGTAGAGTTAGCAAATCAATGAATCTGTAGAAATACAAGATCCCTGATTCCCACTTGGCAGCTAGACACTTCAGCCTGCTCAAGTATGTCCACCCAAGAGCTCTTCCTCTGAACTTTGCATTATGAAACCTATAGAAGTTTCCTTGAGCTTCGGGCTTTGGTCGGTTTTCATCCATCAGTCTCAATTTCTTCAAATACTCCTTCAACTCATCAGACTTATTTGAAGATTCTGGCAAATCAGCTCCAAGTACTTTCTCAACAAACTCAGCACTTCTTTTTCTTGCCTTTCTTTTCGCAGACGTATTATGCCTTTCAGTAAAATCAGGAAACACCACGTCTTCATCATTTTGTCTGAAGTACTGTGGATATTCCTCATGTGTAATATCCTCAATCTCAACTTCCTCAAACTCAGGGGTTTCTTTATCATCAGAGTGAGTTCCAACATCCTTTTCAGGAATAGGTGGAATCGACTCATCAACAATGAACTCTTCAAACGTTTTCCCTACTCTCTGTGCAAGTCCATCCAGTATCTCCTTTGCCACAGAAGCAGGTACTTCCCCTTCTTCAAGATCAGGATCGTTATATTCCAACTCATATCTCATATCATCTGTTTGGAATATTTCTGCAAAACGACTTGTGAACTCAATGGTCCACTCTCTCTTCTCTAACATGTCTTTGTAAACTTGTTTTGCATCATCAGATAACGACCTCACCTTTTCATTCCAAAACACAGTTTCATCATCTACATTCTCTCCCTTCTTCTTCGAACTTGACTCACCTGTGTCTTTCTTCTTCTTAGAAGGTGGTCTCTTCTCAAATGTGAACTTAGCAGTATCATCTCCTCCATCATTGTCATCACTGCTACTACTATCATCATCCTTTTGACTCCCTGAACCTTCAGCATCATCATCATCATCATTGTTATCATCTTCATCATCACTTTTCTCCGATTCTTCATTCTCATCATCCTCATCCTCCTCTTTATCAGATTCAGATGGTTCAAAATCTACTTGTTCAACCTCTTTCTCAGCATCTTCTTCACCCTCCTTCAGCTTGGGTGCTACGTTGTACAAGTCATTAATCAGATCACTAAGGCGTTTGTTTTCAGCCTTCAGCTCTTTGTTATCTTCCTTAATTGCCTTGTATCTGTTCTTATTTCTCAGAACTTTACCTTCAAGCTTCTGATTCTTTGCTTCAAGCTTCTTTACCTTCTCATCTATTTCATCTTGATTAGATTTAGAAGCAACAACAATCTGAAGCATTTTCTCCTCATTCTGTTTAAACTTGGCAATCTCAGCTTGTTGAGCCACAAGCATCTTCATCATATCATCCATTCTTTTGTTCATCTGCTTCATCACTTCATCATCCACAGTGACCTTTTTAGATTTGGATTTAGACTTAGATGGCTCAATCTCAGCTTCCTTTCCCTTCTGAGGCTGTGTAAACATGTTCAGAACATTATCCAGGGCAATATTAAACTGATCCACTGGTAATGTTGTAGCCTCCTTTGTCTTTTGTTTCTTTGCAGCTGGTGAAGATTGTTTAGATGATGTTCCAGCATCAGGTAATCTCTTTCCCTTCAACAGTAAGTTCAACTCCTTCTCTCTGAGTTGCTTAGTACTTGTCTTCTTAGCCATAGATTTGTGTTTGGGCTTGGGCAAATTCACTACAACGGTTTCACCCTCATTCAATTCATCTAAATTCACAGTCAAACCTTCATCTTCAGCATCAACAGGCTGCTTACTCTTCTGAGCTTCTTCTATTGATCTGTTCAATGATTCAGACTCACCAACCAAAGTGGCCTTTTGTTTGGTAGTCCGGACATTCTCAGCATCCGAATCCCATTGTTCCTCAGTTTCTGTCTCCTCCGAATCAACAGACTCCTCATCTACCAAACTTGTGCCCTTTTTAGCAGTAGTCTTCTTCCTCACTGCTTGTTGTTTTGAAGTTCCCTGATCTGTCTTTCCCTTGCCCTTCCCTTTGGCTCCGGGATTGACAACCTGCCTTTTCCTCTTTGTGCTTGCATCAGCATAAACAAGTGGATCGTCATTGTCACTATCACTGTCTGGATGCCTTGCTAGATTCTTTCCAGGATCCATGTAATCCTCTCTAGCCAAAGCTCCAAATAACCTTCTGTAAGGTGGTCTCTCTTTTTCAGGCACACCTTTATAAGCTTTCATCCTTGCCAAAGTTCTCACATTCATATGATCCATAGCAAGAATCTGTGTCGGATCCTTCTTCAAGTTTGGATATTTGTGATCGAAGATCATCATCAAAAATCTGGGATAAAGCATAAAGTATTTCTTCTTCAAACCCTTCAACATCTCCAACATGTGATCTAAGATCATCCCAGCAACGTTAAATGGTTTATTGAGAGTCAATGCAACCATTAACGAGCTTAAACTCTTTCTCATCACGTCATAACCACCACTAACACATCCAAATACTAGTATGATGACGTGAGCAAAATACTTGAACTGTACACTCAGTTTCCCTTTATACATCGAACCATCAGTAATCGGTCCTTTGTATTTCATCCTCAGGAAACATGCTTTCTGCTCAGTCCAGGACAATTCCCTTGGATCCTCACTTGTTTCAAACTGGATCTGGAGAGCTTCTCTGATATCTGCTTCAGTGATGAACATCTCCATTCCCTGAATCTTACTTTTGATGATAGTCTGATTATCAAAGTAATCATACTTGGCGTTATTATAAAAATCCTCAACTATATCCTTGTAGATAATAGTTGGTGTTGCCAATGCATAAACCACTCTACATCTCTTCAAAAACTTTATAATCTCTGTGAATTCCACATTCTTCTCAACATCTCCAAGATATGCGCAACAGTTATGAGTCTTCTCAAACGGCCATTTTGTACCGCTTGATGATTCTCCTTCTGGTACAATCTCTGGAATAGGATCAGTCACTTCAGTCTCCACTGGAATCTCAACATTAGCTTGTTCTTCAGCCATCTGAAATGGAAAATCAAAATAAAACGTCAAAACACGAAATCGTCAAAAATTCAAAATTTTAGGTTTTGAAAATTTACATTCGCCCAAATTAAAGTGGTCGAATGTAACTAAATGTGGCCGAAGGTGAAAATTTCTGGTCGAATGTAAAACTGATTCTGAATAAAATGTACATTCGCCCGTTTAAGGTTTCCTTCGTCCATCCTGAGTCACCTTCGTCCACTTCGATGGACCGAAGGTGGAAAATGTTCAACCCAAAATTTTAAAATTTTACCAATCATGTTTTTAACCCCTAATTTTGATCAAAATCAGACCTAATATGGCCGACTAAGCATCGTGAACCATCAATTTCAATTATCATTCATTCTACAACAGTTTTCAATAGGAATTAAGTTTTCATTGTATTAATCGATCAATCAGTGTTTAAAACATGTTTATATACTAATTCCTAACACATTCTCCCCCTAAAACTGATGTGGGATGAATGTCTAACAAAATCAAACACTAAAAATCACTGAAAATCCCAATCCCTTAAACCCTAGGTCCGGTTACAAATCAAACGATTTCGGCTTCAATATATGTCCATTACCTGTAATCGTTATATGAAAATGATTAGAATCAACCGGGGAACAAAACACACAAGCAGGGAAATCAAAATCAACAAGGTCCAGTTATCGAAGAAATTTTGAAAAAATTGAAGTGGGTGGTCGAACCTGGTTTGGTTTATTTATAGGACTTCACATTCGTCCGTTTCCTTTGGACGAAGGAACAAACTTCCCACCTTCGCCCCTAATGAAAGGCCCGAAGGTAAAATGGTTTTACCCGAATGTGAAATGTGGGTAAAAGCCACATTCGTCCAAACTGGAACGGCCGAAGGTGAAACAAAAAGTCCACATTCGTCCCAATTAAGGGCGAATGTAAAATGGCACTTTTGAAAAATTTTACCAAATTACAAATTCGAATCCCGTTCAACATTTTTCAATCCGTTAAGCTTCCAAAACACAAAATTTCACATTTAGAATGATACAAAGCCCAGATGGTGTTATCAAATCTCAGAAATTGACTATCAAGCATCCCCGGTTATCAAAAATAAAGCAGAAATGCAAAAATCTGAAATTTTATCAAAACACACCTAAAATCTTTTTGGATTTTGTATCTTTTTGACAATAAAAGTAAATTGCAACAAAGTAAAATGCATCAAAGTAATTGAAAGCAATAAACATTTTGTGAAATCCGGTCAGAGGATCATATCAGTTTTCTGAGAAATCTGATCACAGCGTTGATCTTTTTGTGTAATATTATCATTAGAAACAATATGTGATACGGCAATTGCTGATATTGTGGTCCACGTAAGCTCACATGCAGACAATTACGCAATGCTTTAAAATGATACGAGTTAGGTGTATTAGACTAACACGATGTGGTGCCCACACACACGACATACTCCCGTATCAAGTAATTGCACAAAGCTTCGTCGTAACGCGTGATTATGCCAGAGTTATCCGTAAAAGTTACAAAGTATATAGCACAGAGGTGTACAGGTCAGCAAATGAATGCAGCAGAGTAACATGTGCGTATACACTAGGTTGAGGCTGATATTAAGCACTGATTTACATCAGATGATCAATACGATGTAATAATGATCTATGATCAATTAAAACATAAAGTTCCTCAATTCGGTAACTTCCGGTTTTGGCAATGAAGCTCTTTTAGCAAATATTCTGATAAAACTAGGTCCGTAAATCAATACGACAAAAGTTTATCAGAATATCCCGGATAACCATAACATAACGACCCGAAACCTCAGATTTTGGCAATCCTATCAAACGAAATTACGGTACTAAGACCATATGCCCATGAGGTGTTCAGCCACGAACGCGTAGTTCGTTATGTTTGTATCACTAATGCACGCAATATTTAGTCTACGAAGCCTATCAGCATATCACACGTAATCAACACACGCCTCATAAACTATACAATTCTTTAGCCTGTGTCAGATTCCCACTGATGTACTATCATTTCCTCTGTTTTACCAGGAAATCATTTTTGATTTTCTAATTTTTATGTCCTTTTGAATTTTATAATGTTTTTTGGTTTTTCTGATAAAATGGCTCCCCCTAAAATAAAGAACATATTTTTGGATTTTCATTTTTCTGAAAAACAGAACAAAAACAAAAGTTAAAAGAAACAATCCACTCGAAAGCATCAACTTCTTTGAGGATTTTACAATCCCCTCGAAAGCATCAACTTCTTTGAGGATTATGAAAGTAAAGAGAAATTCCCAATTAGCAAAGAGAAATTCCCAATTAGCAAAATATAAAAACTAAAAACTAAAAAGCGATAAACCGAGGTGCCGATTAGTCTTGTTTTTCCTTTATATTGTTTACTTTTAAAAGATATTCAAAGCGTGAACGGTCAAAAGCTTTAGTAAACAAATCTGCACGTTGGTAGTCAGTATGTATTTTGATCATATCAATCAATTCTTTAGCATAACAATCTCGGATAAAATGATATTTGATCCGGATGTGTTTTGCTTTAGAATGATTTTCCGAATTTTTAGTTAATGCAATTGCGGCTACGTTGTCACAGTAAATAGGAGTTTTAAGAAACTGCAAACCGTAATCCACCATTTGTTGTTGAATCCAAAGTACTTGCGAACAGCAACTCGAGGCTGCAATGTACTCGGCTTCACAGGTAGATTGTGCTACGGAAGTCTGTTTCTTGCATTGCCAGGTGATTAACCTGCTCCCGAAAAACTGGCAACCAGCTGTAGTAGATTTGCTATCCTTGTCACAGCCGCCCCAATCTGCATCACTAAAAGATATGAAATCAAAATTATCATCATTAGGGTACCAAAGTCCTTTTGAGGGACAACCCTTCAGATATCTAAGGATACGCTTGACCGCCGTCAGATGACTTTGTTTCGGCTTCGATTGATAACGAGCACAGAGACACGTTGCATACATAATATCTGGTCGAGACGCCGTCAAATACATCAGAGATCCGATGATTGCTCTGTATGTAAAAGGATCCGTCAGCTCCCCCTTAGCGTCCACTCCAATCCCGTGATTGGGTTGAATCGGGGTATCCATTGGCTTTGAGTCCTCCATCTGGAACCGGCTCAAGATGTCGGAGACATATTTCGTCTGGTGAATGAAGATCCCGTCGGGTCTTTGGTCCACCTGCAAGCCTAGGAAAAACTGCATCTCCCCCATTGCGCTCATTTCGAACTTTTCCTGCATGACAGATTCGAACTCCCTGCATAAAAGCTCGTTAGTTGAACCAAATATTATATCATCAACATATATCTGCACTAGAAGCAAGTCATCTCCCGTCTTTTTCGTAAAGAGGGTGCAATCGACGAGGCCGCGCTTAAATCCTTTGTTGATGAGGTATGTACTCAGCTCCTCGTACCACTGTCTCGGAGCCTGGTGCAAGCCATAAAGAGCTTTGTTCAACACGTAGACCTTATCCCGGTGGATTGGGTCCTCAAAGCCTGGTGGCTGCCCGACATACACCTCTTCCTTGACTTTCCCGTACAGAAATGCGCTTTTCACGTCCATCTGGTAAACTTTGAATTTCTTATAAGAAGCAAACGCGAGGAACATCCGAATAGCTTCGATTCGTGCTACCGGTGCATAGATTTCATTATAATCAATCCCTTCGATTTGATGGAAACCCTGCACGACCAATCTGGCTTTGTTCCGAACAATTACCCCACGATCATCCTTCTTACACTTAAACACCTATTTGGTGCCAATCTTCTTTCTATCTGGCGGCAAATCCGTGAGCGTCCAAACTCCCAATTTCTGGAATTGTAATAACTCCTCCTGCATAGCTTCCACCCAGGCATCATCCTTCAAAGCGTCCTTGTATGTCCTTGGCTCTACCTGCGACACATAACACGCAAACGACCAATCATTTTGACTACCAGATTGTTGAATTTTGGCATATAAAGCTAAAGCACCAAAACTCTCTGGCGTATTAACGCTTTTAAGCTGCCCTCTGGTCATAACACTACTTCCAGGATCACCGATAACTTGCTCCAGCGGGTGAATACGATGAATCCGAGATTCCGGATAAACAGGTACTTGCACTCCCGTCTGAACAGTCAAGTTCTCTACAGCATCCAGATCATGACCCATATTTGATGATGAAGCCACATCAGAGGTTGGAGTTGGGTTCACTGGCGGTGCCTCCTGTTCTTCAACTTGATCAAGAATAGCTTCTTCAAATTGTTCATCTTCAGATTCTGAAGTGTCTAATGAAGTTGAAGCCTCTTGAAAAATCTCTTCTTCTTGTATAGGAGCATTGGTATCATTAGAAGCTGGTAAGGGGTTTACGGTGATCGGACGCACCAACGGTGAAGTTGTTGCATTTTCACACTCGTAAAGTAAACGAATAACAGCTTCTTCAACCAAGCTATCTAGATTGAATGATTCAAAGAAATCTTTGTAATCAAACATCCAATCAGGACCCGTGCCTTGAATATTTTGAGTATAACGTTGAACATCCACGTTAGCCCAGTCTTCCACACGACGAGTACTCTTGTTGTATACCCGTTTGAGCGGGGTTGCATATCCAACAAAGTAACCCTCCTCGGCTTTAGGACTAAACTTTTCGCTTGGATTCAACATAGTGCAAGGCGCCCCGAAAGGTTCTAGATACTCTAAATTCGGCTTCCTTCGGTGTAACAGCTCATAAGATGTTTTTCCAAACTTCTTCACTGTTAGAACCCGATTTAGTGTGTAATTTGCTGCATAAATCGCCTCATTCCAGAACATTACTGGAAGATTTGAATCAGCAAGCATTGTTCTAGCCGCTTCAATTAGAGTCCTATTCTTTCGTTCAGCAACACCGTTCTGTTGAGGGGTGTACGGAGCCGAATATTCATGATGTATCCCTTTGGTTTCACAAAGTTCATCCATCTTGGCATTTTTGAACTCCGTCCCATTGTCACTCCGAATTCTCTTTATCTTCACATTGTAGAGATTCTCCAATCGAGTGAACAGAACTTTTAGATTGATAAAAGTGTCGCTCTTATTTTGCAAACACATCACCCATGAAAATCTTGAATAATCGTCAGTGACGACTAAACAATAAAGCTCTCCAAGATGACTTTTGCGCTTGACCGGTCCGAAAAGATCCATGTGCAGTCGCTCAAGTGGCATCTCAACAGAGTTAACCTTTTTCACTTTGTGGGACTGTTTGTGCTGCTTCCCCTTTTTACAACTCACACACTTGTCATTGAGATGGAAATGTTTCACGTTTACTCCATCGACAAGTCCATTTCTCACAAGTTGATTCATTTTCTTCAGATGAATGTGCCCCATTCTTCGGTGCCACATTATCGATTCTTTCTCAGTCGCCTTGGACAAAAAGCATGTTATTTGCCCCTGTGATGTCATCGCCTTGGACATATCAAGAATGTATAGATTGTTGACGCGAGGTGCCTTCAACATTATCCACTCTTTAGGAATTGTAAAGCCCGGTTTCAAGATATAGCAGGATTTGTCATCAAAATGCACAGTAAATTTCTTGTCACAAATTTGACTGACACTCAACAGATTGTAGTCTATCTGCTTCACATACGATATCCGCTCAAAACTCACTATCCCATTGCTCACACTACCTTCCATCGTGATATATCCGCCTTTGTTTCCCGCAAACGCTACATACCCTCCATTGATGTTCTTCACGTCGAACAACAACGCAAGATCCCCTGTCATGTGGCCTGAAGCTCCACTATCAACAATCCAAAGACTGCTAATAGGGCCAGCTGAAGCTCCCTGCACACAAAAAGTAAATCATTTAGTGCTTTCGGGGGACCCAAGCCTGAGTCTTGGGTCTTTCAACATCAGGTTTCACAGTAACATTTTCACAAACATTTTTAACAACTTTTTGATCAATCTTTTTCTGATTGCTCAAAATCGTTTCCTTTTTCTCATTCACTTTTGAAGTTGAGGCTCCTGGAGTACCATTGGGTGTCCAAGATTGTTCAGTCCTTTTCAGGATACGAATCTGAGACTTTGGGTTCTCAGTCGGTTTTTGAACATTGTTAGCAAAGGTAACTTTCTTGGTAACCTTATCTGATTTAACAGACTTAGGTCCAACATTCGATTTGACAATAGGTTTTGGTGGAACCTTTTGCCTATCAACTGTTGAGTTCACCACAGGCTTCCTCCACGAGTTTTCCATAGCGATCCGATTCCTTCTATCATAGTGCATTGGACGAATGTTCCTCATTTGAAAATTGTTTTGATAATAAAACGGTTGTGGTTGTTGAGGAACAACTCTCCTATGAGGTGGCACATAATGATCAATCGGCTTTCGCATCGAATTCCTCACTTCAACTTCGTGCCTCTTGTGCCTTACATATGGGCACTGAGCAAGTAAATGCCCGCGTTCCCCACATTTAAAGCATGCACGGTACTCTTCAAAAACATTTGGAGCATTTGGTTGAGCAAATGATCTAACAGGGTATTGATCATTATACTGTTGCTTTCTTAAACTCTCAGGGAGTGGCCCTTTTGAGTAAGTTGGCTCATTGAAACCATTAGCTCTGTTTTTGGGTTTGACAAACTCTGTGACATGGACCTTTGGTTCTTGAGGAACATCCAAGTACAACTTCTTTAACAAAGCTGGTGGAATTTCATTTGTTCTCTCATGTTTTGGGAACCAAATAGTACTTTCTTGCCAAATCTTTTCAATTTTAGCATAATTGGCATTTTTAATTGGAAAGTCCTCGTCAGAGATGATCTTATCGGATCCTTCCATCCGATAAAATACCTTGACAGGTTTGTCACATTGTTCGTTTTTCTCATTTCTCTCAAGATCTTTCTTAATCACATTAAGATCTTTCATCACAACATTCTTCTCAGACTTTTCCACATGATAAACATTTCTCATTGGAACAATTTGAGATGATGAAACTGGTTCATTAGTAATGATGTGATTTTCTTTTGGAATATCACATACATTAACATTTTGATTACAACCAATATCATCACTCTCTGAATCTGAGTCAACACTTTCAGCAGTAACACCCTCATCATTGATTCCCAAAATCGGTCTAACATCGGAATTTGGATCACCAACACTTGAAGTGTTTGATTCATTTTCCGATGCTGAATCAGATTTTACCGAACTCTCCGGTGTTACTTGGTGACAATTATGGTTTTCAAAAAGAACCGGAGATGGTACAGCCCGATAATTGGTTGTTTTGTCATCAATGATGTGGTCTACCACATAAGCAACATTCTTGTAACTTTCCAACTTTTTGTTTACTTTTTCAGCAAAGCATTTGATGGCGGCCATTTCTAACTTGGTGTTTTCAATTTCATTAATGTAGTTGTTAATTGCCAATTGTTTTAAAGACAATGTGTTTTTCAAGTCGGAAATGTCCTTTTTGTAGCCATCTAATACTTTGTTAAAAGCATTCAACTCTTTGCGAGTAGATTGACTGTTCATGATAGCACTATCACGTTGAATACGGAGTTGTTTAACCTCCTCAGTCAATCTATCACAAGCACCACAATATTTTTCACTAGTATTATCAGTACTACATGCAGAACTTACAGGTTTTGGCGGGTCAGTCATGGCCATCAATGCGAAATGAGCTTCCTTTCCTGCAAAGAATCTGGAATAATCAATCTTTGTGAAAGCATCATCTGCAATGCACGACTTCCTAGTCATCAGAAAATCTGCTTCTGCAAGTAACTGATCAATATCTTCATCAAGAGAATTAACACTAGCTTCTGTATCCGAGTCACTGTCTGAATCAGAATAAACCGATTCACACTCCTCAGGAATGTCAGAAACAGTATCAATCACTACTCCTGAATTAGTCTCTTCATTTTCAACCTCAACATTAACCTCAGAATTAACCTTAACAGGTTCAAAATCTCCATCCATCTCTGCCTCAGACTCATCACTAGCAACCTCAGTTTCAACCTTCTCCTCCATCGTCACTGAATCTTCAAGATCAACCTGATAGGCAACACACGCCACATTTCCCCCAGTGGTTATCTCCTCAACACCTATCTGAATACTTGACCAGTCAAACCTCTCATCTTGTTGGGTAACCAATGCTTGATTGGTATTCTGTTGTTCAGCTGGTGTAGTGATTGGTATGACTGTTCGGTTAGTATTGTTTGGTGTTTGGTTTTGTGTCTGGTTTGGTGTGGTTGGTTGTCTGTTTTGGTTGTTGTTAAAGTTGTTTTGACGGTTTTGGTAGTTGTTGTTGTTTTGGGAAGAAACTTGGTTTTGGTTTTGTTGTTGACGGTTCTGATAGGTAGCATTAAATGGATTCCTGTTGCCTTGTTTCGGTGGTTGAGTGCATTCACGTTTAAAGTGACCTTTACCTCCACAATTAAAACAAGTCACTTTCTCCTTATTAAACCCGTAGGTTGTGTTAGGAGAAGTTCCCAAGTCGGTTCTACCTGTTTTCTCAATAAACTCCGTTGCTCTTCGCATAATGCTCGCAAATGCCCATTGAATGTCAATGAGTTCCATTTCCTCCTTATCAATTTGTGCGTAGTCTTCATTGGTCAAGTTGTTATTACCAATTTGACTAGCAACTAATCCATTGTAGGAAGAAACCATTGCAGAGACTAATGCAATGTGTTGTTGAGCAACTTCAACTGTTACATTTCCAAGATTGGAAGTCTCCAAAACCACAGTTGGTTGGTTAGGTTGGTTCAATGGTTGTGGTTGAGTTTGACCAGCAGTGTAAAAAGCTGCTTGTTGTTTTGGGGAGAATGGTGGAATGTATGAATATTGATATGGAACTTGTGGTTGTGGTTGTGATAAAGATGAAGTTTGTTGATGGTAGTTAATGATAGGTGATTCTACAGCATTGGATATACAAGCAACATGTGGTGTAACTAGCCCTCCAGAACTTGTACTTGCTGGAACTAAAGATCCTCCAAAGTATAAGTTTGGATTCTGAGGAATCTGTGCTCTCCTAGCCTTCCTCTTCTCTTCCAACTCTTTGTTTTCCAGCTTCTCAACGAACTCTTGAAGAGACCAGTATTGAAACGCATCTTTCTCCTTCAGAACATCCACATGCTGATCCCAGTTAGGTGGTAATGCTTCAGCAAACTTGTCCACCTGTTTTGCCATAGGAATCTGTACACCATAGCTAGACAATTCAGATATTAAATGATTATATCTAGGAGTTAGTTCTTTCAAAGTCTCATTTCCAACATAAGAAAAATTCTCAAACTCCTTAACAAGTTCTTCCATCCTCAAATTCCGAGTCTTCTCATTTCCATCATGCTTCCTTTTAAGCATTTCCCACAATGCCTTAGAAGTTGTGCACGTCCCGAACTGATGCAAAAGATCATTTGTAATGGCTTGTGTCAGTTGTGAGAACGCCTTCTTTTCCACAGCAAACTTCTTTTTCTCATCCTCCGCCATGCTCTCCAATGGCACTGGTTCACCCGTGTTCTCCAGAACTGGTGGTGTGTATCCTTTAGCTATCATGTTCCATGCTTCAGCACCTTCCACTCCCATGCCTTCCAAGTGTATCTTGAACTTTTTCTGCCACTGATTGTATTCTTGAATCTCCATGAGCTTCGGTGGCCGAGTCCCGCTACCTGAAGACAAATCACTAATCAGTGTGGAAATAGCATTAGTAGTTTGAGTGTTTACCACCGCTGCTGCTACTCCCCAGTAGTCAGACTGTGGTACTGTAGGTGCACTCTGAGTCATGTAGTTAACCGGCTGCGAAGACTGTGTGTTAGTCTTCTGTGCTGCCACTGTCCATGGGTCCATCACCTGCTGTTGTGGTTGTGCAGTTGCTGGTGTAGGAGTAGTCTGATAACGCCACATAGTCACGCACTTCGAAAAAAAATCAACACTTAGAAAAATTTTCAAAAACTTATCCTAGGTTCGCCCAATATGTTCAGGTTCGTCCCTTTTGATGTAGGTTCGCCCAAAACAATCACTCCCGAAGGTAAGATTTCACTAGAATGTAAAAATACAAAAGCACTATTCTACCTTCGTCCGAAACAATCTAGATTCGATCGTTTTAGTTTTACCTTCGTACCCCCGATCTCCCGAAGGTAAAAATTGACCCGAATGTAAAAAATTTTATGTGAAAAATTCTACGTTCGCCCTAAAACTTCTAGGTTCGCCCAGAAATACCCTCTCCTTCGACCAAAAACACTCACATTCGCCCACTCAACACAGGTTCGCCCATTTCAGACTTTTGAAAAACGGTTACACTTTGAAAAACGGTTATTTTGATCTCTGATTTTCAAAAGTTTGTGGATTTGATTGATCTTGATCAGGTTATGCTTCGGAGATGATTTGGAACAACTTTAATACTTGGAATTTTGAATTTTAACCACAAAATCACCTCTAATTCTTTCAAAAACACACAAAAACCATTTTTAGTTGAAAACAGATGTGAATTGATGAAAATTATGTCCAAATCAGCTCTGAGTTTATCAATTTGTTGTTGTATGATCCTCTACGCTCTGATACCACTTTGTAGAGGATGAATTTGACAACAATACAGGATTATATGATCATACAAGTTGCTAAACCAGGTGCGGAAACCCTAGCTTAGAACAAACTGATATAAACTCAATCAAAACACAATCAAGATCATTTTAAAAGCTTTTCATAGATTAACTTGTTCAAATAAACGCTTACAGACTTAATACAGTTAATCTAGAACTCAAGCTATCACTCTCAAACCTCTCAGGAACACACACACAAAACACACACTCTCAATGACTCGTTATACATTACAAAAACTTGAAATCTATATATAGTAGCTGTACATTCGCCCAAACTGATTGGTCGAATGTAAGCTTGTTCTACATTCGCCCAGATGAACTGGTCGAATGTATTCTTCTGTGCATCCCTGTTCCAGATTCGCCCATGACAAAGCTACCTTCGCCCATTTCTTTTCTTCCTTCGCCCCTTCTGATACTCCTTCGCCCATTAACACATGTTAGTATCTAATCATTAGTCGCAAAACGGCATCTACACAGTGTGATACCTAGATTTAACTATGGTATCGATGATATCATGGTATTTCTCCCAGTTCTTATCCTTTTCAAGATAAGCAATTTGATTGTGGGAGGGTTTCAATTGAAGAGCCATTTTAGTCTATTAGGTTTGAAAACTGGTTGTTAATCGCCGTCGAAGGTTTGAAAGAGGGAAATGTGATTTGAATTGTAATGAATGTGAAGAATCAGGGTTTCAGAAGTTATAACTTCTGATGAAAGGACTGTTATACCCTTTCTCTTAACTACTGATGAATACTTTTATTCGTCAGTAGTTGTCCCTGTTCTTCTTCAGTAGTTTTAAAACTGCTGATTTACAATCACCTCACACTTCCTACTACTTAATTACTGATTCACCACGTCAGCAATTAGGTCCTCAGATGTTATATAAGCGTTCAGAAGTTTCTAAGTTAGTGTGTTTTACTTATTTTCTTACTCCATTTTCCTTGTATTTCCTCTACCCCAAGACTCCAAAGGTGGATGTAGAAGTATGAAAATCTTCTATTTTAATAACATCTGAAGTTCAACAACCAAGGACTTTTGATCCAAGGAAGATCTCTAGCAATAAACAACCTTTTTGAAAATGGTTCTTTAATTGAAAATACCAAGATATAAACTACTGAGATTCTTTAAAATAGATATTTCATTTAAATCAGTAGTTTTAGTTAATTTACAAGCTTTAGGAATTATATATTCAACATTAAATCATAGATAAGCTCTTAGATCTAGATTTTAATGTATTTAGCCTGCTTGAATTAACTTATATTAACTTAGCTGTTTATATAATACTTATTTAATTAAGTACATATATGGTCAGCAAAGTTACCCACATTTTGCAACATCTTTTATGAAAAATCTACTAAGGAGATAGTTCACTTAAAATGTATGTGGTCTTCAGGCCTGACTTTGTTTGAAACAGATTTATGAAAATAGGTTTCCAACAAAGTTATACTACCTGGTATGTTGTGGCCATCATATCTTTTGTTGTTATGATATAGTTGATTGATTTGCAACTTATCATAGTAACTAAGATGATATCACTGAGTTTAAGTCACAATAGAGTCACAGTCAATCGAGTATCAATAATAATGAGCTGGTCTGTTATGTCAAATTGATTGTTAGATCATATTTGACTGGCCAAGCTCTGATACCAATTGTTGGGATCGTGGGTGAGCTCAGAGGGACAATTATCATGTTTTAAGAGTATGCAGCGGAAATAATCTTGACAATTGACACCATGTGACTAACCTTATTGTAACTCAGACTCCCCCTCGGATTAAGCTATCACAACATGAATTAATAACAAAACAAACATAAGTGAGATGATAGATTTAACTTAAATATTTGTATGTTATGAGGCAAATGTTCAAATGTATGAATACATGTGGCCAAGTGCAAGTCTAAAGGTTAGGGGTAGTCAGGTATTTATAGAATACATACCTGACTGTTTCCACCCACTCTTAGATGTACTAAATACATAAACAAATACCTAGTGGAAAACAAAATACTAATATACTAACTACTGTTGCTTTATACAGACAACAACTGTTAAAGCTAACTTCTGAGAATCTGAAACTTCTGATGCTTTGGTAAAACTTCTGATGAGTAAATCGTCAGAAGTTGTTCTTCAGTACTTTGCAACTTCTGATGACCAATGCTAACTTCTGATGAGTAATTACATCAGTAGTTAGTTCTTCAGTACTTCTAAACTTGTTCTTCGGAAGTTGTCTGGTTTGTCCTTGAACAAGTTCATCAGTAGTTGGTCATGAGTAGTTTCTTCATCAGTAGTTTCCTTCATTCTTCAGTAGTTATCTTTTGTACTTCAGGACTTTGTCTTCTGAGATTTGTCTGGTTCGTCTTCAGAACTTGTCCATCAGTAGTTCTATTTAGTTCTTCGGAAGTTGCCTGTTTTATTCATCAGTAGTTATTATACTTAATTATTATTATTATGTGAATGATCAACTAAGGTTTTGTGGTTCATTAATCCTCTTTAACCCAACAACAACTATGAAAAATGTTTTATTTCTCTACATCACGTTCCAACAGAGGATCAGTTGGCAGATGTTTTGACAAAAGCTTTAGACACATCTACCTTTGAAAGTCTAATCTCTAGAATTGGTGTGTTAAACATGGATTAAAAAGCAAAATTTTGTTTTCCATTAATAAAAACATTAAAATGTTGTTAGAAAATAAAAAATTCGTACTTAAAAATAGCTATTGGTTTAACATCTGATCAGATATTTCAAAAGTCTGTTCAAATTAAACAACCATTGTTCTATAAAATCAACATTTGTTCAGGGATTTCCAAATTTCGTTCAGGATAAACATTTGTCAGTAAAAACTCTACCACTTCTTGAAGGGTAACCACTATTACTCATCATCTGTTGACAGCTAAATAGATGTTTTGAAACAACGGTCATCCATTATCCATATTCCAACAGTGTTTTCCTAGTGAGACAGACCTTTGCTGTCAAATCATTCATCAGATGTTTACCACGTCAACTCTCAAAAGCAGTACTTTGTCCACGTCAGCATCACTTATTCATTTTTCTCGAAAAACCCATGTTTCATCCTAAGAGAGTTTACACTGTCTACTCGAATTCAAAATTCTACTTAGCAGTTTTCTCTATCGTTTACAAAAAAAAAACCCTCCATTTTTTCGTTTGATCACGGAACACCTAGTGAAAACTCCCCACAATTATCTCCCATACCTTGTCAAAATCGATGATAACAAACCATTTCATACCATCATCGATGTTCTTATAAACTCAAAATATCATACCATTCTCACTACTAATGCACCAATCTTCGTTGATACACTGCTAACCTTTTGGTTAAATGTTGAAGTCCTCCTTACAGATAATAAGCCAACTGCTATAATTTCTAAAATTGGTGACACCAACATTGAAATTTCTCCACAATCCATTTCGACCTCATTCTCACTTAATGACCTAGAAAGTAAAAGTACATTCTTGAGACGTGAAATTCACACAGAGTTCATAGAGAGGGGATATGATGGTCAGTTGACTGGGACACCAATTTTTAAACCAAATTTTCACCTAGCAATGAAATTGTTCTTTCATACCCTTTTTCTATGTCTTTCTACCAAGACAACCTCATTTAATGAGATTCTGTCAAAAGTTCAATGTCTGAGATATGCTATTTTGACAAACACCGGTTACAATCTATCCAAGTCATTGTTAATGGACTTGATAGCAAATGTGAGGGGAATAAAATCAGGGTCAAACAATGTTTTCTTACGTTATCCTAGAATCCTGAGTTTTTTATTACAAAAAGTTTTAACTGGAAATGATTTTAAAACACGTGTTGTGTCTAGGATAAAGAGTTTAATTAGTGAAACTTTTACAAGAATGTTTGGTACTAGGACTAAAGAAAACGTTTCAAAAGCAAAAGTTTCAAAAACACAAGCAAAGAGTGTCAAGACAACAACTGTTGTCTCAACCTCTGTTGTTGAGCGCACTGCACCTGGTGACCATGACACAATAATCAGTGTTGTGGAACCCACACCAGCCATCTCTAAAACAAAACACTCATCCACTAAACCCACTAAAGCCAGAAAAAGGGTAACTTTGGAGGATGAGATACACTACAAGAAATTTGGGTATTTACCCACACATAGTATGTGTAGGAAAAACCATATAATGTGTTAGTAGTTACGTTTACCTACACATAAATTAAGTGTCATGATGTGTAGACTCATCACTGTGGATATAGATCATTACCTACACATTTATTATGTGTAGGTATATAGCAAGCTATACCTACACATACATGTGTGGCTAAAACTAATATATATATGTTGGTATAAGTATAGTAACTTGTTAGAATGGCGTATGACATGGCAGCTGACGTGACATCCAACGTGGCAGCTAATTATATGTAGGTAAATAGATGTGTAGGTATTAATCTTAACATGTGTAGAAATAATAAATATTGATGTGTTGGTAAAAATATGTAAATGTGTAGATAATAACCACGATTTATTTAAATAATAATTTTTAAATGTATACAAACAAATACAAAAACAGTTATAGAAACATACGTGACCAAATTAACATTCTTAATCAAAACATAAGTGTTCAACAACCAAACAAACAAAGCAAATATTAATCATAAGTTACTAACAGGTTATATAAAATTCCTAAACGACGTCACTCATCGATACTTTCATCACCCTCTATACTGTCACCTTGAGATTGTCCAAATGTGCTTAATGGAGGAGGCATGGTATTATTGTCAACCAGTGCTTGTTCCATAATTGCACATTTGCTTGTCACTGTTTGAAGCGCATGGACCAGCTCATCATAAGTAGGACGCTTTGTTTTTTAGTTGTATCCATTGTGTTATAAACAATAATTGGATCACATCCCCATCCATGCAAACGAATAGAGCTTCGTCCAAGTACATTGATTCCACAGTATGCTGGTTTCTCAACTTCATCATTTCTTCCTTTTAGGAAAAAAAGGAAAACAAATACAATAAATTAACTTTTTACCAAATAACGAATACTTAACGGTAAAAAAGAAAAAGTAAACGTACATATATTGCAGCCGCATTTCCAACCTTTTTTCGCATCCCAGTGTGTAAGCCGCCAAGTCTCAACTTGAGCGGATGAAGAATCCAAGCCAAGTTCAATGTGATAGCGTATTTTACTCTTTGAACCATTTCTACTATCAAGTTTTCGTTTTGCACGTGCCATAACTCTTTTTTTTTTTTTGCAATTTCCTTCAAGGACATACTTTCAAAGTTGTAAATATATCTTTTACATCTTTTGGGCCTGAAAACAAAGCAAAAGGTACATTTTTTTGGTTAAAATACAACATTATATACCAATGAATAGACGTAGGTTGAATTGGTTATCAATATACACTACTACTATATTATGGTTTTTCTAGATTCACTGATTGTGTAATTGTCAACCCATCATGTAGAGCACATAGAACACCTGTAAGTAAAAGAGGGAAATAGTTTAGAATACAATATTAGTCTTTTTCTTTAAAAGAATTAGAAAACAACAAATGCATTTTGGGTCAAAATTACTAACCTTGACATAAGTTTAACTGAGATTTTTTTTTTCATTAAATTTTTTTTTTATATAATTAACATTAAATTCACCTCACAAACACATTACAAGTGGATAGCTGGTAAGCGGGCAACAAGCTGCGCCGCCACCCCCTTTTGGATAGCAAAACCTACTCTATTAAAAATAAAACTCTGGTCTCTGGCTGTCGAGCAATTACTATGTGCCACCTTTTGTACCCGATCTAGAAATCGGATGGCTTCGGGGGCAAGGCCCCCAAAGGTATCAAAAGCGAAGGGTACAAAGACATGCTGGTTTTCCAGGCAAGCGTTTTCATGTTTAGCGACTTTCTTTGTTTCAGCTTTCAAGACTGCTTGCCCCGCTACGAACCCTACATCCCGAAGCCCCACCAGAGGGGACACCCCAGTGAGGTCAACACACGCATGCTTACCTTGAGCCCATCCGAACACAAGGACATCTGCTGGTCGTAAGGTGGACCGTCCGTCAAGCGGGTCCGTCAGAAAATTAACCGGGGCTTCTTTCTTAGCTGAGATCCCAGCCTTCCGCAAAACATCCCACAAGGCATCCCTAACTAAGTCATGTCGGTATTTAAATCCCGGCATTTCCTTACAATGTAGGGCATGTTCCCCAAATTTATCCAAGCAAGCTTTCTTACAAATCGGGCACGACTCATCAACAGGGAACATAGGGATCATAAGTCTGTACTTCAAGATGGCCCGATATTCGATAGCTGACATATGCTGCCCAAGCCCATCGATCGGGAGGACGGTTAGGAAATCTTGAGCATGTGCCCCTTTGAGGCATTCGAACACCGCTTTCTGACGGGGGGTCATACCAAACGTCTCTTCCATATTAGAATAAACCATTTTGTAACACCTGAGAGCAATTGCATGAGATTGCAATGTTTTCTGGCTTCACAGGTTGGAAACAGACTACAAACAGTCTGCTCTCTGTTGAAATCATGTTTTCCTTTTTCAATATCCCTTCCTTGACCTTCACCTCTCCAATAAATAGCTTGTATACAGATGCTCCACTATCAACTATCAAAAGATAGCTAATAGGTCTGTCTGGAACAATCTGCACACTTATTAAACAATTAGCATGAGAGAGGTACCCATCCCTTCACAATGATGGGTCGTCCAAGGTCATCAATTCTCGGAACATCAATCCATTTTCCTTTTGAAAAATCAATTGGTTTTTCAATGGATTGATTTGAAGTTGAAATTGCTATTGATTTAGAAATTGACTTGGGTTTCCAAACACGTTCAGAGTTTATTTTAGATTTTGTTGAAATTGTTTTAATTTTTGACTTTTCAGATTTCTTATTTGAAACCTCCTTCTGAACTTTGTTTGGAATCTTCTCGGACTTAACTGATAAAGACCCAGCTTTAGAGTTATTCTTAGGTTTAGCCTTAGAACTCCCCCTTACCTCAGCAACCCGTCCACAATCTCCATTTTTATTCAAGGCAATTTTGTTACGATTGTCATACACAACCCGTTTCCCCTTTTGCTTCTTGATTGGTTTTGGGAATACAGGCTTTTTGACATTGCCTGAATTTTTAGCAAATTTAACTTCGGTCCTTTTCTGTTTAACATACGGACAGGCATCAACTAAATGCCCACACTCTCCACAGTTATAACAAGACCTATATTCTTCAAAATCACATGCATATCCATCATCCCAATACCAATAGGGACAATGAGCAGCAATATGACCAACTTCACCACATTCAAAACAGCTTCTCCGTTCAACATAACCATCAGAATACTGTGGTGAGTTGTTTCCCCAATAACCATCAAATCGAGAGGTATATGAATAATCATAAGAATCATACGATCTAGATGAAAAATTTCTTGAATTCTTTTGATGAGAATTTTTCATTGGCCCTTTTACTTTAGAACCTTTCTTATTTTCAATATTTTTCTTTTCAATGTTTTTCTTTTGATCTATATGTTGGTTAGGATTTAGTTTAAACGACAAATGATCAAATTGATTTTTAAATTGATTTAACAAATCGATATTATCAACATATATACATTTGAGTAAAGATTGTTCGATATTATCAATTGGAAAATCTCTATTGAGAATCAACTTGTCATGTCCTACCAACATATAAGATCCTTCCATTCCATCAGGAAATTTAAATATGGTTTTCTCTTCAGACTCAGGTTCTGAAGTAACTACCACATTTATATGTTTCTGACTAGAATCGGACTTCACCTCAGAGTTTAAAACTTCAACACAAGATGTTGTGTTTTTTAACTCTGATGTGGTATTATTCATTGAAAAACTTTTATTCACTTCTAAAATTTCTTTCTTTAAAGATTCAATTTTATTTAACAAATCTTTTTCATTCTTTTCAAAAACTTTATTTTGGTTTTGACAATTTTCTAGCTCATTTGCTAGGATCTGTTTGTCCTCAATAAGTGTCATCAATTCACGTTTCAACTTGACACATTCAGAACAACTAGCACAGTCAACACTAGATCTTACCTCAGCATCTGATTCATTACCATTATCAGATTTTGCATCACTCTGTTCTGAATTCGTATCAGAACTCAAGACACTCTCTGACAATTCACTGGAATCATCATGTCTCATTTGTTTGACTAAACACACAACATTTCTTTGAACACCTTCTCTGTTAACACACTTGTCAACATGTACCATTTCATCAGTTGATTTTGGTGTCTTTGGAAATCCCCAAATGTTGTCAACTTGAGAATTTTGTCTTTGTAATTGCTGTCGTTCAGCTTCTATCATAGCTCTTATCTGCTCATCCATTCTTGATATGGTCAAGTAATTCATCATTTTTCCAAAAATATTTCAAAAATTTTCTGATAAATTCTACGTTCGCCCTTGTCAGCTTCACTTTCGCCCTAACAGAAGACCCGAATGTAGAAAATAGATGATAAATTCCACGTTCTACCAATATCACTTCACTTTCGTCCCTCTATGTTCCACGTTCGTACTCCCGATGACCCGAAGGTGGAAATTAATACCCGAAAGTGAAACAATCAACACAACACACCTAGGTTCGACCTGAAATAAGCTACTTTCGCCCAGAAAATATCCAGGTTCGCCCTAAAAAGTCCAGGTTCGCCCCATGCTCTCTAGATTCGACCCAAACATGTTCAAAAAACGGTTACACTATGAAAAACGGTTATTTTGATCTGAAATTTTCAAAAGTTAATGGATTTTGATGATCTTTATCAGGTTATGATTCGGAATTGATTTGGAACAACTTTAATTCTTGGAAATGTTGATTTTATCCATGAAAAGTGATCCAAAACCTTCAAATTGTATCAAAAACCATTTTCATTGAAAAACAGAGAAAATTTGATCAAAATAGGGTCCAAATCAGTTCTGATACTATCAATTTGTTGTTGTATGATCTCTATGACTCTGATACCACTTTGTAGATGAAGAATTTTAGCTATAGATCGTAAATCTGATCATACAAGTCACAATTCTAGGTGCGGAAACCCTAGAACTGAACAAAATGATAATACGCAAATCACAACACACGAAATACCTTTTCAATCATCATTTTATAGATTAACTTGTTCAAAACGTTTACATAAAGCAAATACAAGTTGATCTATACACTTTGACACGATCTTAATCTAGAGAGCAACCTGACTTTAACACACACACAATAACCAACCTATCATACATAGAAAACAAGCTAAAGCCTTATATAGCTTCTGCACGTTCGCCCCTTTAGAAGGTACGAATGTGGAATCTTTCCACATTCGTCCTCTTCCAAGGTACGAACCAAGAGTTTCATCAGCATCCATTCCACATTCGCCCATTTCATAGGTACGAATGTAGCTTGTCTTCTGAGTAGTTTCTACCTTCGCCCTCTAGCTTTCACCTTCGACCTTCATTATTCACCTTCGACCCTCAAGACTGGTCGAATGTATCTTCATGTTTAAGTCTTGGTCGTTTTCTGATTATCCGAACCTTCGACATTCAGTACCGGATCACTAGCTAGGGACATACATGAATAATGCACTTACAATACCAATGTGAGTTCCGTGAACCTTCCCCTCTTTTTGTGTTTTACTGTTTGGGGTGAATACATGCTTCCTTTTTATGAACTGTTTAATGTGACAAGATAACAGTTGTCAGATACCATACTGACACTAATTAACCCTGGGGATTTGGGCCACTTAATATGTGAGTAGTACTACTTGGGGAAACCCCCACACACAGTGGATCCAGAAGCCCGGAAAACCCTCCACTGAGGTCTGCGGGCCGTTGTGACATATATTTTGCTAGGAGAATCTATGATGGCAGTAGATAGATTATGTGATCAGGTTTGAGGTGTCTGTAAGACCCTCACCCCTAACCTAAATATTTCATAGGGTTAAGAAGGTAAAGACATAATTCAAATACTAGTTATTAACTACCAAACATTACAAAACATGTTTACCCAAAAACCGGATGAAGTTAAGTTTCCAAAACAACTACGACCATTAGCAAACGATTAAACACAGTGGAAACAATGTAATTTAGTTTGAACTATGCTACAATACGACCCAGTTTCTACAAAAGTTGTTCAAAAGAATGCGTTCGGTTTGATTCGGTAGCTTGATCTTCCATCCGGACGTTCATCATACCTTCAACCTGTCGTACAAGCATCATGTAAGGTTAGTTAGAACTAGATAATCATCAAATTTGATCAACAAAGCTCAAAATCCAGTTTTCCAATGTGAATGGCCGCTCAGTGAGAGTGAGCGGCTGCTCACTCTTTACAGAAGGCTCCGTGGTGCAGGGGAGCAAGGTGAACGACTGTTCACTCTTGGTGAACGGCCGCTCACTTGGATCTGCTGCTGATCTTCAACTTTTACCCAACCTAACACTTCGGTAAAGCTGCGAATTCACTACCTCGGCCTCTACAATCCCTACGGATTGGTTTTACCTTGGTTTATGAACATGTAGGGATGCCTCGGGCTCTACAATCCGCACGGGATTGCTTATGCCTTGGTCTCATTCCCTTTTTTGCTTTCTAATCTTGTTTCTTATCCATTTGACCCATTTGAGTCGTTAATGTTTAAAAATTCCATCATGGTCGCTTAGACTCATTCACATTGGTATGAGTTGCGCTCACGATTGCTTTTCGTAAGCCAAACACAAGTCTTGGAGTCCTTTCGGTCTACCTAGTCCTTGTTAAATTCATGTTTATCCATCTTTATACTATTACACAATCTTCCAACTCATTTCATCATAACGTATTGAAAAGTATTCTACACAAATTTTTAGAACAAGTGAACATAATCAAAAACATACCTCAAAGCTTTCCTTTTTGGTGAGTATCCGGTTCGCCCTTGACTTCTAGACTCCCACTTGATTCACCTAGATAAGTGTTTATCAATATGATTAGTGTTTGATCATCAAGTTTAGCATATCCTACTAGTGATTCAATCACTTTCAAGGATTTCCACACAAGTAATTTCATTTAAGCATTTAACTAAACACCTAACATACATGATTCTTAACCGATTGATTTAGTCAAATGGACCAGGTCAATCAATTCTTCCATTTTCTACCTATAATTTCATTCCAAGATGTTATTCTAGTTTTGATAATGACTAATAATTTACAAATTCAAAACCATCAAGCAATTATATAAGATTTTTAGGGGTTGTTTCACCCTTGAGGGAGCCAACCTATATTACCACAATTCCCTCAAGATTTCATGTTCTAGGGTTAGATAATTCACATTAAACATAAATTAAGAAGTTTTCAAGGTACCTTTTCATATAAGGTTCCTTAGATTCTAACAAATTGTTCCCATTTAAGAACCCTAAAATTTCACCCATCATCAAAGGAGCTACAATACAATAATCTAGATAAAACAAGTGATACCTAGATGTTTATTGGAGTTTGTTGAGTCGATTTAGCCTTAATGCAGGTGGATTAACTTTTGATTAAGCAAGATTCAAGCTTGAATTGGTGTAGGAGCTATAGTGTGTTTTGGGTGTGTTGGTTGGTCGACATATCAGATGGATATGTCGACTTCCCCTTAATTCCACCTATAGTCCCTCTCAACTTTCACAATGTATCCATTCTAGTCCCTTAAGTTATTATCTTTCAATCTATATATAAAAACGCTTAGTTTTAAACGAATTCACCGGGTTTTTATACCTCTTATTAAAGAAATAAAGATTTTTTGGTGCTACAATGTCGCTTGTACATCACCATGTTTTGTGTTGTGTGAACTTATAACGTGCTTTGGAAATGATAAAACTGTTTTGGATCCACTTAACTACTTACATGAACTCACCTGCATATTTGCTGACCCAACTCTTTTTTAAGTAGGTGTTCAGTTACCACTATTGGATTGTATTGGAAACGAGGTACGAGTTATAGATAATCATGTATGGAACATTATGAAGATTATTCTACTTGAAGATTAGAGCTAAGCTTGGATAAATATCACATCGATTAACGGACTTCACCCTCAAAGAAGCTTCGACGAGTGCCACGACTCGTCCCTGCAGTAGTTGCGGATCTATTATTTATTACTTATTTAAGTTGTAATATAATATTTATCAACTAGAATATTGAATAAAAATTTATTATAGTCGTTGGTTGCTTCCGTTGTGCAAGTTTGACATCATTTTGTATTTTCGTCCAGCCCCCTCCTTGCCAGGGTGTTACAGGGTTCCACCTTCACAAACCACACAAAAGTTTGCTAAAAAGTTTGCTGCTGAAAAGCATCCTAAAAAACTAGTGCCTACTTCTCAAACAACTGCCATGCAATCAAAAGCTGAAAAGGCAAAGGAGATTGATGAATCTGCAAATGTCATTGCTGAAAAGGTTGCTTCTACAATGCATACTAGATTTGAGTCAATAGAATCCAAGGCAGAACTCTAAGTTAAACAAAGACAGGCTGAATAGAGGGAAAAAGAAGATGAAGGCTCCTCTAAATGGAAGAAAATGCCTGCAAAACATGTAAGGCAACCTCCTTCTACTCTTAAAACCACTGCCAACCTAACATCAGCAGCAACCAAAATAATAACCACTGCTACCACCATAGAACCCAAAACAAAAACAACCACCACCACTAAAACTTCCATACCATCATCACAAAAATCCCCACCCAAAACCACAACATATGTTGGTGCTTCACAAGTACAAACAGATGTTACCTCAACACCTACCATAATAACCTTCCCAACTACTTCACAACCACCACTATCACTAACAAGAATGCCATCCCCATCATGTCCTTTCATCCTATACAAAAGGAAGAGAAAATCAACCTTTGTGGTACAGGATGATGAAACAGAAACCACACCTACACCACCATCCACATCATCTGCTCCTATTCCTGCCATTCCACTATCATCCTTTTTACCTCATTCATCCACCATCAATAAACCACCACCTACCATGCAAAATCTTACACCATTGGGTGCTCAGTTTCCTCTTAAACTTGATACAATTCAATGGGACATACAATCCTTCTACAATATTGAGGACCCTTCACAATTATCTTTCCCATCTCTTCCAAACATGCCTAAAGATGCTAATGTTGAAGAATATCTGCAATTGAATGCAAAGCAAGCTGAGGAACTTGTTAAGAGGAAATCTAAAGGGAAAGATGACAAGATTGCTCAGGGCATCTAATCAGCAAAACTTAGCATAATCGGAAGGATTGGGGACACCTGAGCAAGTCCATGTCAAACAGACCCATCAGTGGTGAATTTGAAAGGGAATTGAGGGAAGCTTGTCTTGATCACATAATCTATATTATATTATAAAGCATGAGGGAATGATGACAACCAAATTTAAGTAAATACAATATCTTATTCTTATGGTACAATACTTAAGTAACTTGGTAAAGGGGTAAACTTGTCTTTATACATAATATCAAATTGTCTTTTAAATCTAATAATTAGATTTGTTAAATTTCATTTAAACAAACAACTTTTATTTAAATTTCAATTAGTGTAACAATAATGAAAGTTAACTCATGAATTTTAGTTTGTAAAAAGTAGTTAAAAAATATTAAACTCAATAATATTGACAGAAAACATTTGTTTACCAAGTGTATTGTTCTTTGATGACATAAAACCGAAACTTTTATTTTACCAAGTTCAATAATCAAATTATAAAATAAAATTAAATATATAATATAAAACATTTGATTACTTGATCTTTACAAAAATTGGGATTATTATTTAAAACTAAGCCCCAAAAATAACAAGACACGAAAATTGTGATTATTATTTAAAACTAAGCCACAAAAATAACAAGACATATGAAAATGTATATTTTATGAAAAAACTAAAGATCTTTTTTTTACTTTATACATCAAGATTAAATCTTCTTTAATTTTATTTAAAATTGAAATAAGTGTAACAATAATGAAAGGTTAATTCATGACTTTTGGTTAGTAAAGAGTTTTTACAAATCTAAGTTAAGGGTTAAGACAAATCAAATATAACCGGCTACATAACTAGCTTTTCAATGCCATTACTAATGCAAGTTATTAGTTTTAATAACTTCAAAATATATAACATCTTAATCAAACCCTCAAATTGTCATATATCTCTTTTATATCTCTCGGTCTGCACATAGTTTTTTTTAAGCATGAAACTGTATTAATGGAAAAAAATGAGTTATTTTTATTATACATTTAGTTACTTTTAAGTAAACCTAAAAATCACATCTTGATACATACACATCCATACACTCACACACACAACACACTATATATTACACACATGATTTTTGTTAAACTAATTAAATTATCCATAGATCTACAAAATATTACAACCAGATAGATCAACTAAACGTATAATCTCTAGATTAACATACTTCAAAATACCATAAACTGTAGATTTTTTTTTGTGACATTTAACCGGAGACAACTTATCGTCAGATATACGACTCGCCATTAAGGTATGAATTCTATAGTTATCTATTTGTAGCGTAATGTTATATTTACTATTGTCATAGTTTTTGTATTTTTAATCTAATTTTTGGATGATGTTTCAAAATATTTTTATAAATATTTTCAAAATATTTGATTTAGATAATTATATATTCGTGCATCCCGTCGATTTATCAACCACACAATTACACTTATACTTGTAAATTATCCACCCCGCCGCATCGCCCGGGCTCCCCACTAGTGGCTCATAAACCATACAAGGCCACCAGAAAATAGTTTGTTGGCTAGACTACTCAAGCCTTAAGAAACGAAATTCACAGGATTGAAGAAATGAGCAAAAACAAACTAAAGGTCCTTCCTCCTAATTTCAGAAAAGGTAAAGATCCCATCGGAGCTTTAAAGTTTAAAAGGGTGAGAGAAGAGTTGGTTGCTGCTTATTATGGTGAGATGAAGTTTGTTACTTGATGGTCTTAACTTAGACAAGTATAGACTTACAAAGTCGTTGAAGAAAAGAGAAAACCGGGTCCCACACTTCCCAGAAAACCAATCAATCCTCATGCATCAGATATTAGGCATCCCAGACAGACCCTTACCCTTGATAGCCTGCTTTCAACATCTGACCTCACCATTGCAGCTAAAAGACAATTCAAAAGGCAGAAGCATATGTCTGAATCAGATGATAATGATTTTGAAAATGAAGAAACCTTAGTGAAGGAAGAGATAGGTTATCAAGTGCAGTTCTTGACTGATCCTATAAGTGATGAAGTAAGAAGAATCATTGGCTGGCCTCCATCATCAAACTCATCTAAAATAAGACTGCAACCCAAAAACTCCTCAGATTCAAAAATTCTAAAGTGGAAGTCCAAAGAAGACACCCACGAATTGACTATTCTAAGATCTGATGGAGAGGCTCAAAAGTTAAGCATGGAAGATGCTATAGTCTGAAAGCAGATGATCTCCAAGAGCTACTTAACTTATAGCTAGAATGGGATTCTGAAGAAATGTTCTCTTTGGACTTTGCACTTCAATTCAAAGGACAAATAAGATAGAGTCTAATGAGAAACAAAGATCAACAATAAAGACAGAGTTTTGGCATCATCCGTTCTAGGGGAGATTGTTGGGTCTCCTGAACCAAAGAAGAACAGTTGATTGACAAGCCTGAACTCCCAAGCATCTAATCCCAGTAAAACAATACTTAGAATGCAAGATCCTCCCAAAACACTGTTGACTCTAACAACTGCTGAGGACTAAACAACTGCTCTCGAAAACGCTGATACACAAAGACTGATGAAGAAATGTCTGCTTGTTAAAGTTTGTTGAGCCAAAGTTCTGATATGAAGAACTGTTGAAGCCAACAGCACTTAGGCTTCAATAGATGATGAAGCAACAGAGGTTCCCCAACAGATGAAGATTCAACAGAGTTTTATCAATATATAGTGTTTGTATAGGGCATATGTTTTATGTTTGTTAGTTTGTTAGATGTCACTTTGTTAGTTGACGTTAGCTTAGATCATCATAGTTTTGTTTTGTCTATAAATAGAATAGTGTCTGTACTGTTCTATTCATCACATCACAAACATTCACTTTATATGAACAAATTGTGTGTGATCAGGCTGAGGGGGATATTGTGTAATCTGTACTAATCTGTGATGATTATATAATTATCGATTTGAGAACAATTATCCTGTTTTGTTATGAATTAAACTTTACATTCCGCTGCACTTTCCATTTCTGTTAATCATCCATTTACTATTTCATTAACTAACTTTCATAACAAATCCAAACTCAGATCCTAACAGATGATGATTGCGTTAACCGAAATGTAAAAGAAAAACTATATTAACATCACCTTATCACTAATTCTCATTATAATGAGGTTGATAATTTAACAAGGTGTGAGATATGAAAATCTAAGATTGGACAATCGTTTTAACGAGGTAACCACCAACTTTCTTACATGTACGTGCATTTTGAGCCAAATGATAATTTTACTAAATTTGATATTTTAAAAATAATAAGGTTGGTGAAGATATCCATCAGTTTTACATTATAAAGAAAGAGAAAACAATACGCAAAAGATTAATAACAACATTGCTGATATGGAGGAGAAAAAAAGTTTGCCAACATGAATTGTATATCTAATCGCGTAAAAGGACGCTAGAAACCGCCTGAACGAGAGTGATTGTGAAGCTTTGACGGCTGAGTTTTCTAATCAGGAGATCAAGGAAGCTGTGTTTGAATGTGGGTCTAACAAGGCTCCCAGTCCGGACGGTTTTAATTTTCGTTTTGTGAAGCGATATTGGAATTTGTTGGAAAGAGATGTAACTCAAATTCTGGTGGAGTTTTATGACACAGGTTTGATTAACCAGGGATGTGGGACTTCGTTTATCACCTTGATTCCAAAGGTTAAAACGCCTATTGGTCTCAAGGAGTATAGACCGATTACTCTTATCGGGTTGATTAGCAAAATTATTTCGAAAATCCTTGCTAATAGGTTAAAAAAGGTGTTGGGGAGTGTTATTTCAGAGCACCAGTCAGCGTTCTTGAAGGATCGTTTCATCCTTGATGGGCCGTTGGTTATTAATGAATTAACGGAGTGGCTTGAAAGACGGAAGAAGAAGGCGTTTTTATTAAAGATAGATTTTGAAAAGGCCTACGACAACGTAAATTGGGAATTTTTGATTTCCATCATGGAGCAAATGGGTTTTCCTCATCGGTGGTGTAGATGGGTTCAGGGTATCTTGAGTTCGGCTCGCGCAGCGGTCCTTGTGAACGGGTCACCTACATTCGAGTTTAATTGTCAAAAAGGTTTACGTCAAGGTGACCCTCTTTCACCTTGTCTCTTTCTAATAGTTATGGAGGCTTTGTCTTGGGTGGTGAATAAAGCGAAAGACATAGGTGAATTCTCGGGTATCCGAGTTTCCAATCAGGATGACGTTATTATTCACTTGTTTTACGCGGACGATGCGTTAATTATGGGGGAGTGGACGCGTGAGAATTTGGAAAGTACGGCTCGCATTCTGTGGGTGTTTTACCTGTGTTAGGGACTTCGTATTAATTTGCACAAGTCCAACCTTATTGGGGTGGGTATAGAAGACGACCAGGTGGACGACATGATACAAATCCTAGGGTGTAAAAAAGGGTCTTTCTCCTTTGAATACCTTGGGATTAAGGTCGGAGCCAATATGAATCGGGTGGCAAATTGGTCAAATGTTATAGATGTGGTCAAATCCAGATTGGAATCCTGGAAAGCGCGGATTTTATCGATGGGAGGCAGGTTGGTATTGATTAAATCGGTGCTCGAAAACTTGCCAATTTATTATTTTTCATTGTATAAGGCGCCAAAGAAGGTGATAGAGTGTATTGAGGCGATCATGAGGAAATTTCTATGGGCGGGGGCTTCGGTGGAGAATAAAATCGCTTGGGTGGCGTGGGATATTGTTACAAAGACTAAAAAAGAAGGGGGTCTTGGGGTGACTAAGTTGCAAGGGGTTAATGGGGCTCTCCTTCTCAAGTGGGTTTGGAGGTTTAAAAGAGGTGGAAATACATTATGGAAGAGGATTGTGATTGGGTGCCATGGCTCGAATAGGTTATGGAACATGCTTCCCTGCAACAATTCGAATAAAGGCTACTGGAAAGAGATAGTTAAAATCGGAGGAAAACGTATGGCAAACGGTAGATCCCTTAACAGCTTATTTGTTGGTAGAGTGGGAGATGGCACTTCTATCACTTTTTGGGGAGATATATGGTTGGGAAATGATCCTTTGCGGCTTCGGTTCACCAGCTTATTTCGGATAGAAAAAAACAAATGGGCTACCATTGCGGATCGTGTGCAGGTTAAAAACGGGGTGAAAGTGCTGAGTTGGGAATGGCGATCTGTCCCGAGCTCTTATGAGGAAGTTGCGGAGCTATTTCAGCTTTTATCAGAGATTCATGACCACTCTTGGGGAGAGGGCAGTGATGTTTGGCATTGGGAAGGCGACAATACCCATTGTTTTTCAGTTAGCAGCGCCAAGAAGGTAATGTTCAATGTGTCGGGGGCTGCAGACTCAAATATTATAGATTGGAAGGGTCGGTTACCTCTAAAATGTAAGATTTTGTGTGGAGAACTCTCCTAGATAGAATTCCTATGAAGTCTAACTTGGAAAGGAGGGGTGTGCATTTGGATGATATGGTCTGCACGTTTTGCAAGTCAAACCAAGAAACTTCGCTGCACTTATTTACAGGTTGCATTTATTCGGCCGAAGTGTGGAGCCGGGTGGAGAGGTGGTGCAGATTGGTTCCGACTCTTCTGTTCGGCGTCGAGGACTTGGTAAATGGGAATATGTTTTTGTCGAAGAAAAAAGAAGATGTTAGAGTACTCCAAGGTATTGTCTATACGGCGATGTGGGCTATTTGGAACGAACGGAATGCTCGAATTTTTGGTTTCGTAAAAGCGATAGAGCTGGTCGAGCATATAAAAATAATGTCGTTTTTTTGGTTTCGTAATAGGAGTAAACATAAATGTATAGATTGGAATAAGTGGTGTAAATATCCGTTGGATTTGATGTAATCGGTTCCCCCCTTGGGTCCTTGCTTTGAGGGTTTGTGTTGGGTTTTTGGTTGAATGAAGTTTATCTTAAAAAAAAAAGGACACTAGAAACAAGGAATCATATTTTATATTCGTTGGCCTTCGCTTATTGAAGTTAACATTAATTTTGCGGTTTCAACGGCAAGTCTTGAGAAATGTTTTTCCTCAATAAGGTATTTGAATTCGGATTCACGCAATCTTCTTGCAATTATTTTATTATTAAAAAAGAATTGTTCACCAAATTTGTGGTTGATGATATATAATGGATCGATTTCAAGAAATGAAAACTCGCAAAGAAGAACTCTATTTTTTTTTTATTTCAAATGTACTTTTATTTTTATCACTTTTTATGTGACTCAACCAGAAACTTCTTGCATGGAAGTATTAGAAATTTGATCACCGATAAATGTCAAACACAAAGAAAATTTTTATGTATCTGCCAACACACTTCTACTTGTTTCTCTAATTTAGAACTACATACATTCACACATTCGATCTTTTACGGAGTACCAATATATTTAACAAGCTCTTCAAATAAAAGATCGGGATATAGTGAATGCAATTGAAATGGTAAATACAACTAAGCAACGTTTGCATACGTTTAGACTTGAAGATTTGAGTCACCTTTGAAAATGGTCACTTCTTTTTGTAAAAAGATTGTGCGATTAAAATGTTTAATTGGACTACTTTTGTGTTAACCACAAATGTAAAAGAAAAATAATTATTAACATCACCTTGTCACCAATTGTCATTATTACGAGTTTGCACTACTAGAAAAAATGTCTTTCTTGACATTCTTTTTATGACATACACTTATTCATGACGTGCAAAAGTGTGAGTCATTAAAAAAATTGTCATGGATTTTGAAATCTAGTTAATTAATAATACGTATTTTTACGTGTCAAGAATTTAATGTCAATAAATAAAAAATATGACGCTTTAAGATATTGCGTGTCATTGATTTATGTCATAAAAATTTCATCAATTTCTAATTTCCCTCCCATCCCACCCATGCATTCAAACCCCAAACCCTAGCATTCACTCCCACTCGAGCAGCCATACCACTCCCACTCGACTCTGTGTCTCCGGGCACCATTCAGTTCCGACGAAGCGAAACCTGGAACCAGATCGAACCACCTCCTCCGTTGGACTTTAGATCTCTGCTATATTGTCCGATCGACCGCCGACCAACCATCACCGTTTCATCTCTCCGTCACCCGTCAACACAGCCCAGGTACCACCCTTTTCGATTTTCATGGGAAACATTCCAAGATTCTTTGTTTGGGGAGGGTGTTGTCATATGAGTTTAATTCATGATGGGTTTCAAGGAATGAAAGAAAGCAAAAGAAAAGATTATCTATTTGGATGGGGTAATTTGTTATAGGTTTGAATTGCGGGTTTAGTTAAGCAAATTACATGAATCGCATTGGCGAATAAGTATTCTATCTAATTCACCATTTGCTGGTAATTTATCTTTCTTTCATAGATGGGTTGAATAGTCCATGATTCAATAAAATCAGGTTTCAGGTTTCTTATTTTAGTTTTGCTGTTTTGGTTGATTTTTGTGGAATTTACTATTCTAAAACCTGTAAGTAGCCACATTCAGAGACTTAACGAGTGACTAAGGTGGAATGACCCTATTTTTGTAATCAATATAGTGATTTTTTTTCCTACATAACTAGAATGTTGTTTGTTATTGAGAGACAATTATGATCTTCTTGTTGCCACAAACATTCTTTGTGATTCATCTCTCTTTTTATGGTGGCTGTTTAGATTATTTATCACTTAACTGGATATTAGTTAATTTTTACTGATAGCATAAAATTCGTTTTGGATTCATGTAAGGTTGGAGTTCAATACTGTAGCAACTAGCAACTGCTTTAATTAGAATATCCTGTGGATCTCAACCAGTGCGCGTAGTGGTTTATGTTTTATCTCTGATTATTCTTTTTGACTTTCTAGTTTCTGAGACAAGCTTTCAAGTCAATGGAACCAATACAGTTGGTGATATTCCTCTTGTGATAGTGGTTCCTGGTTTAACAAGTGATTCTAAATCCCTTGTAAGTTTCTCCATCTTGATTAAAATAAATAAAATTTTATCAGTGATTTTATAAATCCATCCTTAATATAGGTACAATAATATGAAAGAGAGTCTGTAGTTGACATAAAATTTGTCTTAAAAGCATATTTATGATAGGTTTCTATTGTGTCCTTTTATAACTTTTCTTTTAATCTTTTGTATATTCCATGATATTTATGGCAACTATGTAGTTAAGGACAATTTTCGGTGGGATTTCGGTAATTTTATTTATAAAGTTATTAACAAAATAGGACACTAATAGCTAATTTTTGGAGCAAAAGTTTGTCGATCCCATAACTACGACACCATATGCATACATGATACAACCTTATAATGTTTATTATGTAAAAAAACAATCACAAAGACAACAAAAAAGATAGATACTCGCGTACACAGGTCGCAATGAAATTCGCGCAACGCGCGATAGGGAACGCCACTAGTTGATATTTATGATCCAAGTTGATAATAATAAAGTGTTACTTGTATATATATGTATTGGTCAATTTATTAGTTTATGGCAGGCATTATATGTATTGAGAATTTGAGATCGAGTTCCACTTCATTAAATATAATATTTAGATATTTTTACTTATTAAAAAGTAAAGGATATTTTATCCTTTCATACTCAAGTTAACCTGCCAACATAATAAACATGGGTATAAAAGTTATTATGTTATACCCAACTGTAAGCAACAGGGCTCCTAACTTGGTTTTCACTGTTTTTCCATGTTATAGAGCCGAAAGCATCCTCCCTACTTGTTGTATTCACATCCTTCTTTGTCACAATGTTACCATATACCGCATCCTATCTCCCACATTCTTGAAAACAAGCTGTTTCGGTTTCACATCAACATCAACCCCTTTAGGCACCTCCACGACAACATCATACAAAGACCTGGCTGGCTTTTGGAGGGTGCCAACCCACCAATTTTTTTCTTGAGTATTATAGAATTAGCACATTGAATCAAATTATAAAACTTCTATGGTCAAAGTCATAATCTAATTTGTTTATTGCTGATATTCAAGATCCTTTCTGAATTTAGAGTTCAAAAGTAATTTTGACGTAAATCATTTTTGACAGCTTTAATGTATATGTGTATGGTTTCACTTGTAATTAGTAGATTATAAAATGGGTGGGCGGTCGGAGATGGGTAACAGCCAACAGGTAACTCTTTCATACATTCAGAACATGTAAGTTTCAAATACAGGTTGTTTGAGGTTGCGCTAACCCGCCAATTTTTCTTAAATATTATAGAACTAGTAAATTACGCGCCGCACTATGCGCGGCGGAGAAACATAACCAGCACCGATTTCGTGATAACTCAACGTAGAAGGTCGTATTGTTCCGTCGGTGCGCGTTGCAGCGAGAAAAACGCCTAAACCGCCTGCTGACAACAATTAATAAAAAGAAAACATTCACCATCAGTTTGTTATGTTACCTAGGATCCTGACCACATGCCGACGGTATCGCAGCCATCGCCATCATAATGAACCACCGCTTGATTTCCCGTGCCGCCATCTCCAACCGTGGTCGGAGACGTCTATCATCGCAAGAAGTCGAACTAAGCTCCGTCTTTCCAAACGTGTGTTAGATGTAACAGATGAAAAAGAAGAGTGTAAAACCCAAAGTTCTATGGTGAAAGTGAGAAAACACAAAAGCCATAGCAGTGACTCACAAAGAAGGATACTGGTGGCTTACGTTCTGAATAATAAAATAAATTTAGTACAATGGCATTTCTGTAATTACGGTGAAAATGAAGGTTTTCTATTTTGTTTAATAAGGACTTTAGTAGAATGGCATTACCGTAAATACGGCGAAAATGAAGACTTTTTATTTGGTGGTTACTGTAGCCAACGGCGTGAAATGTTATATATAATAATTAGCGCATTGAATAAAATTATAAAACTTCTATGATCAATGTGATAATCTAATCTGTTTTGTTTGGCTTGTTTGTTTGATTTTGTACCTTTTAATTTGATAGATCAAAGAAAATCCCAAACACAATTTTATTGAGCTAATATTTGGACCGGCTGGTGATACCAAAAATCGATTAGAAAAGGTAACAACTATATGGTTTCTAGGCTGTGCTTATATCACGAATGGCAGTATTACTTGAATGAGTTTACAATTTCTGTATTAGGAAACCGGAGCGAAAATACGAGTTTATGGAACCAAAGCTAGTACAAAGAAAGAGGTAATGTCGCATTTTTACCTTGTCAAATGTTCTTTAATTCTGTTTACTAATTTCTTGGTACAAATATGCCACAGAAAATGCAACCAATGGCTCGTCCTCAACCATCACAAACAATTCCGCCACCACCAGTTGGATTTCGGACTGGGCCGCCTAACACGGGTGCCACTTCATGGTTTCCCTCACCAACTACACCCACATTAATACCACCACCATCTATACTGTCCCCACCCATAAACGCCTCCATAAGACCACAACAACCCAGCTCTAATGATTTCACCTTTCAAAGTTCAAACCAACCGTGCACAAACCCCCTCCTCTCAGTTTATATCTCCTGTCAAAACTCAACCGCCTCATCAAATGTGACACCGCAGGAAAATCCCACATCGGTCGTGGCCAGGAAAGATCCTCGGTTCATAAGTAATGTCTTGCCTTTTAAATCACCAACGCGTTTTGGGGCTTAATGTTAGTAGATGAGAGGAGAACTCCACAGTTAAGCGTGCTCAGGTGGGAGCACTACCAGGATGGGTGACCGACTGGGAAGTCTCCACTAAGGCACCCAAAAACAAATCCGTGAGCTCTGGATGGGCAAAGCGGACAATATTGGTGGTGAGAGGGGTCGGATGTTACAGATGGTATCAGAGCCACTCCTGTGCTGTTCGGGATGGTCGGTGCATACCTCATCAGGGACGATGAGACTCTAACAGGGGTGAATGGGACACCCCAGGAAAATCCCACATCGGCCGTGGCCAGGAGAGATCCTCGGTTCATAAGTAATGTCTTGCCTCTTAAATCACCAACGCGTTTTGGGGCTTAATGTTAGTGGATGAGAGGAGAACTCCACAGTTAAGCGTGCTCAGGTTGGAGCACTACCAGGATGGGTGACCTCCTAGGAAGTCTCCACTAGGGCACCAAAAAACAAATCTGTGAGCTCTGGATGGGCAAAGCGGACAATATTGGTGGTGAAAGGGGCTAGATGTTACATCAAACCTCCACTATCAATACCACCACCATCTATGCGGTTTCTCTGATTTAGTCTAGGAACTTGCATACTGTTGCTTTGTGATGGCTTTATATTTGTTCAGTTTCATTATGTTTTATATCATCTTGTCTTTACCTTTGCTAGATACTACAAGAACCAAAGTTTAAAAATGGCTTTTGATATGGCTCTTGCTGATCCAAATGTGGACCTGAATATGCAATTGTAAGTTGTTATTGCATAAAGCCATAAATAGACAGCTAACAATCTAACAAATGTTTTTAAAATACATTTAGAAAGGAGTACTTCAGTTGGTCAGTTAGTTATACATATAAGGACTCTTTATTTACACATTATTTATGAGGGATTTACCATTACTTAATAACATTTTTTTTGTGTGGCAGAATCAAACTTGCCTACGGTCTTCTTTCTGGTAAATATTATGTTCCAGCTGTGCAAGTATGTTTATTGTATTGCATTTTAGTCTCTTATTGTGTGTTGGATCAGTGGCTTAGTTTATGAACACTTATGTGTATCAGATTTATGTATGAGTTAATAAGCAGCGGAAATAACAAGTGTTCAATGGTCTAAAAGATCACTTTGAAGAGGAGTTATTACTCCTCCTTGACTGAATAATAAATGAGAAACAATAAAGCAGTTCAAGTATAAAGCAGTAAATGCAGTTTATGTTTCTCAGATGTGAAATGGAATATTAGTTCAAAGCCCGAAGGATTTCAATTTAGATCAAAGGAATTACACAAAATCACATATGTGAAATAGATGAACAAACTCATCTATTTATAGACCAATGTACTAAACCATTGTCTGAAGTAATCTAAGATATTTAACAAAGATATTATACTAAGATAAGCTTACAACAGCCTGTACATTGAAACTTGAAATCTAGACTTTAACAAAACAATATTATAATCAAACTGCTGATCTTCAGTCGGTTAGAAGCTTCTGAACTCAAAGTGCTGATGAGTGACAAACTGCTGAAGAGTAGTTTGTCTTCAGTAGTTCTTCAGTGAAATGTCTGGTTAAACTTCAGAACTTTTGATGAGTAACTCTTCAGTACTTTGTAGATTTGTTCTTCAGTACTTCTTCATTTGTTCTTTAGCAGTTGTTTCCATACTTAAGAAGAATATGATTTGGACTAAGGTTATCAAAAGGTGGTTTCTTCAATCCTCTTTGTCCCAACAATCTCCCCCTGGATTGATGAAGCCAAAACCTTATCCAATCTTTATTGTTCATCTTTTCTCCCTTCTAATATCCTCCAGATTTCTGCTGTCATCTTGGTAGTAAGGGTACATCTTTGTTGCTCAGTGAGAGGTCCAAGTTCAGGTGTAAGATGTTGTATTGTAAGAAGGTCTTTGGAAGATAAAACACTCAACTCCTTTGAGTTTTTGTAGACCTTACTTGAACGATCTCTCCTGGTCATAAGTACTGAGTTGGAATCAGTAAAGGACCACTTAATGATGTTTACCTTTGACCTGTCAAAGTCAGAGGCATAGGAAACCAAGCCTGTTTCCTTAGGTTGACCTGAGGATGATTGAGGGATGTCTTCAATTTCAGTGACTCTCAGGTGAGATTCTTGACTACCTTGAAGTTCAGCACCACTTTGGATAGGCATGTTAGGCAAGTGATGCTCTGTTACAACTCTTGTGTGTGTCTTCTCTTGAATGGATTGTTGTAACTGATAAGCATAAGTAGCCTTGTCTCTGAATTGTGTTAAGAGGGGTTTTTCTTCTACATCAAAATCACCATGTACTAACTGATCTCCTTCCAAGAGTATCATCTTGAAATGAGTCTTCACTATGGGTTCACCCTCTGCTTTTCTTTTTGTGGCAGGCTTCCTTAGTGCACCAGATGATCTCCTTACAATAGAAGTTGGTTGGACTTCTGGAGTTTCAAATCTCTCTGGCTCTGCAGCTTTCTTGGCCTTGTATTTCTTGTAAGTCTCATAAAGTGTTTGTTCTTTCCATTTGGAGACTGAGGCCTTTGAACCATAGCCATTTGCCACTAACTCTTCTATGATCTCAGCTCTTTTGGCTTTCCTCTCATTCTCTGTTGCTATTCTGTCTGATAGCATCTGAGCTCTTCTGGTCAGTTCTTGTGTTGAGAGTCTTTTGAGAGCCATTTGTTTGGATTTGGAGTTCTTGGTTATGAATGTTATAAGCTGTGCTCTTTTGTCTTCTTCTCTAGCAGCTTCAAGTGCTCTCTCTTCAGCCTCAAGCTCATCAAGTTTTTCTTGATACTTGATTAACTTTTCTTGATAGTTCAGATCATCTCTAGCTTCTAGGGTGTTCCATACTTTGTTTTCTTTTGCCTTCTTTGCAGCCTCTTTCAAACTCTTCTCCAGTAGTTCTTTAGACATGGCAATGGGAGTAGGGTTTAAAACAGTTGTAGAAGTTGTTGTAGGCAAAGGAATGGAAGTAGGTTCTCTATCAGGTGCCTTAGAAACTTCTGATGTTCGTTTTGGAGGTAAAACTGCTGATGTGGCAACTTGACTCACAACTACTGAAGGATTGTCTTCAGCAGTTTGAATAATGGGATCAGCAGTTTCCTCTGATGCCTTAGATGATAAGAACTCTTTTGCTACTTCTTTTCCTGGTCTTTGTGATGGTTTTTCAGCTTCAGGATCAGGAGTTTGTCTTGTTGTAGCAACTTCAGTAATTGGTTCCTTAGTCTTCTCCCCCTTTTTGGCTTCATCCACTTCTGGAAGCCTCAATGAGTGAGAAGTTGCAGCAGACAACCTTGCTAGTTGATCTTGAGTTTGATCCATCTTCTTGTTCAACTCAGCAAGTCTTGAATTTATCAACCCAAACTGATTGTTGGCCATTAACTCCCAAGCAGTTGTGAATGGTTTGAGTTGATCAATGATAATTTGTTTCATTGCCTGGAACAGGGGACCATCTGGGCTGCATAGTTGGTTCAGGTCTATGCCAGTGAGCCCAGAGAATTGGGTAGGTTGTTTTTGTGAAGGGGGGCTTTTTGGGTGATCATCAGATTTCTCTGAAGATGCCACTTGTGGGGATTTTTGGGCTAAGTGGTCTTTAACCTGATCTTTGGTGACCAGCTTCTTGAGCTTGGATACCTTAGATGCAGGACCTTCAATCTCAACCGTCAATTCTGTTTGTGGAATGTTTGATTCATCATCCAAGCTAATGGAATCATCTGAATCCCTGATTGTGTCCTCAGAGAGGGCAGGATCAGTTATATCATGAGCTAGTCCCAAACTAGTAGTCTCATGAACCTCTTTGTCTTGGAACTGAGGTTTTCCTACTTCAGGCACTAGGCCTTCATCAGTAGTTGCCAAATTTGAGGTCTTAGCAATGTTACTACTGTCCTCAGGTTCACCACTGGGTGATAAGTGAGTAGTAGCAGCCTCAAAAGTACCAAGAGTTTCTAAGTTTGGGCTTATAAACTCTGGTCCATCCTCATCTCCCTGGTTTGGGCTAATAAGGTCCACATCCATGTCAAGTGGAGAAGGCATCTCCCCAATTTGTTGTGTTGCTGGGGGAATGACATGTGTTGGATGGGTTCCTTTTAGTCCTGAGAGAAGTTGGGCTATTTCAATGGTTGTGTGGGAAGGTTCAGGTTCAGTAGTTGTGATGGGTAGGTGTTCAGTAGTTTGGATGGGTTCTGTTTCTGGTTCTGTTTTAGCAGTTTCAAAGGTTGGGTCAACAGTTACAGGTTTCTTAATTCTTTTTCTTTGAAAAATAACTGTAACTGGTTTTCTTTTTGGAGATGGAGAAGGAGTGTGCTGAGAGGATGTTTCAGCCACATCCTTATCAAGTGCAGATTGCACATCAGCAGTTTCAGGTTTCTCCACTTCCTGAACTGTCTTTTTCAAAGGTTTGGTTTGTTTTTGTTTTTGTTGTTTAGGCTTTTTGGTTTTCTTTTTGAGTTTGGAAGATGTGGGTTCCTTGGGGATGGGTTGTTCTTCCCCTTGGTCATCTTCTAGCACAAGTGCTGGTTTGTTGTGCCTAGAGAATACTTGTGAGGTTAATGGGTTTAAAGTTGTTGCTTCACCCTCAAGTACTCCCTCTCCAAGCTCTTTTATTATGCATTGCATAACAAATCTTGGGTACAACAAAAACTTCTTTTTATCATTTTCATGGTGTAAAACCAATTCATTGAAAAACAGTTTTGATGCCTTAAAAGGTGTTTCATTTATGATAGAATGAAAAATTGGTTGAAAAGTAGAAGGCATCTGATCAATAGACCCAGTTTTAGGACTTAGACACATTATAATATAATGAAATAACAGTTTATATTGTGGGTCAAAATATTTCTTATAAACTGTTGCTTGTGCCAAAGTACCTTGATAACCACATTCTGTCATGGTTAGATGGATGTCTGAGGTTGGAATATGTTCAGGAGCATCAGAATCCTTTAAACCAAGCCTGATACTTAGTGTTTCTGGTGATATGGCCATCAGTTTCCCTTTTATAGAAGATTTGAGGGAGATTACTTCATTATTGACTATCACCGTCTCTGTGTTTGCCCAGAACTCATTTAGAGTTTCTTCATGAATGGGTGGATCGATGGTGAAAGCTTCATAATATTGGGATTTCATGATGAGATCAATAATCTCATCATACTGGGACCAGGCTTCATCTTTCTGAAAGTAGCCTCTTTGATTATGCCCCTGTTTTAACACGAGAGCCATGGTTGTTTTGATCGAACAGTATTTTTAGGTTAGAGAAGGGGTTTTGCTTTTGATTTGAGAGAGAGAGGGAATTTTGCTTTTTGAATGGATAAGTGTTTGAAAAAGGTATTTATCAGAAGTTATTAACCGACTAGGTCAAACTTCTGATGAGTGAAAAGTCTGTTTTACCCTTTTTAATGAAACTGCTGATGAAGAAGGTTTCTTCATCAGTGGTTTTAGTCATCTCTTCAGCAGTTTCAACTGCTGATGCAAATGACTTTTAAAACACTTAAATAACTTCTGATTTTTATCAGTAGTTATATCCATTTTGAAAATATCCCATTTTTGATGTTCATCAGTAGTTTTTCAAAAATTGTTCATCAGTACTTTCTCTTTCTCAAATTTTGGTCTTCAGAGGTTTGTGACAGATAAGTATGTAAGTGAAAATAAAATATGTGCAGAACTAAAAAGTGAAACACTTACAGAATTTCTTCTAAATTTAACATCCCAAGCATGGATACTAACCTCTGAAAAGTTGTTGAATCAAGGGGTTTGGTGAAAATGTCAGCTATTTGATTAACTGTTGTGACATGCTTCACCTCAATCTTGCCTTTTTCATAGCAATCTCTTATGAAGTGATACCTGATTTCAATGTGTTTAGTTTTTGAAAACTGAACAGGATTTTGAATGATGCTAATGGCAGATTTGCTGTCTACTAAAAGTGGAGTCTTGGTCTCTTTGATTCATTAATCAAGCAGTTGATATTGGAGCCATTGTATCTGTGAAGTACAGCTTGCAGCAGCAATATATTCAGCTTCAGCTGTTGAAGTTGCCACAGATGTCTGTTTCTTTGATTGCCAGGACACCAGACAGTTTCCTAAGAATTGACAACCACCAGATGTTGATTTTCTTGACATCTTGCACCCTGCATAGTCACTATCTGAAAAAGTAGTTAACTTGGTATTGCTTGAAGCAGGATACCAAATTCCTAAAGTGGGAGTTCCTTTCAGATATCTGAAGATTCTTTTGACTGTAATTAGGTGTGATTCTCTTGGTGCAGATTGGTATCTAGCACAGACACAAGTTGAGAACATGATATCTGGTCTAGAAGCAGTTAAATACAAAAGAGAACCTATCATACATCTATACATGGTTTGATCAATATGTTTCCCTTGATCATCTGGTTCAACTTGTGTGATTGGTGTCATGGGAGTGGAACATGTTTTACAGTCTTGTAAAGAAAATTTGTTCAATAATTCTTTAATATATTTTGATTGATGTATAAATGTTCCATTTGATTGTTGCTTGATTTGCAGTCCCAAAAAGTACTGCAATTCTCCCATTGTACTCATTTCAAATTTTGATTACATGAGTTTCTTAAAATCTTCACACAGTTTTGAGTTTGTTGAACCAAATATGATATCATCAACATAGATTTGAACAAGTAAGACATGATTTCCAACACGTTTTATGAAAAGAGTTTTATCAATGGATCCCCTTGAGAAGTGATTCTTCAGTAAAAAGTTTGAAAGTGTTTCATACCAGGCTCTTGGAGCCTGTTTTAGCCCATAAAGAGCTTTGTCAAGTCTGTAAACCCAATCAGGATGAGAAGGATCCTCAAACCCTGGAGGTTGACAGACATACACTTCCTCTTTTATTTTTCCATACAAAAATGCACTTTTGACATCCATTTGATAAACTTTAAAGTTGTTGGAAATTGCATAAGCTAAAAATAACCTGATAGCTTCAAGTCTTGCAACTGGTGCAAAGGTTTCATCATAATCAATTCCTTCCTCTTGGGAATAACCTTGTACCACCAATCTTGCTTTGTTCTTGATGATCATACCAGCCTCATCTGATTTGTTTCTGAAGACCCATCTTGTTCCAATTGGTTGCTTGTCTTCAGGTAAGGGACAGATTTCCCAAACCTGTTGTTTCTTGAATTGAAGCAACTCTTCTTGCATTGCTTGCACCCAATTGTTGTCTTTGAGGGCTTCTTGATACTTCTTTGGTTCCAACTGAGAGATGAATGCTGAGAATAAGCAAAAGTTGGAAAGCTGGTTTCTTGTGAGTACCCCTGATGCAATATCACCCATGATTTGATCCAATGGATGATCTTTGTGTTCAATCAGTTGTTGTAGACCTGTACTGGATGATGGCTCTACAGGTTCTTCAAATAAACCACTGAGATTGATAATATCTGGTTCAGCTGTTATTTGAACTTCAGGAGTTTTAGGTTTAGCTGAATCAGTAGTTTCAAAATGTTCATCAGTAGTTCCTGAAGTTGAAGCTATTGAAACTTCTGAAGGTTTAATAGTTGATCTTCTAACTGTGTTTGGAGTCCATGGTGCAGGACTATCATCTTCAAATCCTTGAAAACCATTTTGAGGAGGTTTGGACGATTCAACAGTCTTTTCAGGTCGGAAATGAAAGTTGTCAAGATCAAATAATTCAGCAGGATTTGCTGGAATAAGAGTGTGTTTTGATTCATTGAACTTGACATTCAGTGTTTCTTCTACTATCTTGGTTCTTGAATTGAAAACTTTGTAAGCTTTTCTCAAAGGAGAATAACCAAGAAAATAACCTGTATCAACTTTTGTAGCAAATTTTGAGATAGAGTCCTTGATGTTGAGGATAAAACATTGACACCCAAAAGCCCTGAAAAAGGAGATAAGGGGCTTTATGCCATGAAGAATTTCATAGGCAGTCTTGGTATGTCTCTTGTTGATAAGAACTCTATTCTGAACATAACATGCAGTGTTGACTGCTTCAGCCCAAAAATACAAAGGTAGGCCTGAATCAGCTAACATTGTTCTGGCTGCTTCAATTAAGGTTCTGTTCTTCCTTTCTACCACACCATTTTGTTCAGGAGTTCTGGGAATGCTGAACTGTCTAACAATCCCTTTAGACAGACAGAATTCATCCAGAGTTTTGTTCCTGAACTCTGTCCCATTGTCACTCCTGATGACTTTGACAGAAAGAGAATATTGCTTCTCTATTTGTAGAATGAAGAACTTGATGATTTCAGCTGCCTCATCCTTGGAATATAAGAAGAAGACCCATGTGAATCTTGAGTAGTCATCAATGATGACCAAGCAGTACTTCTTCTTACCAAGGCTCATTATCTTGACTGGTCCAAATAAGTCCATATGGAGTAGTTGAAGATATGCAGTTGTTTTAGATTCTTCAATAGACTTATAAGAGGACTTATGATGTTTACCTTTAAGACAGGAAACACAGTGTTCTTTGCACTGATATTCCTTCAAAGGTAGACCCCTGACCAAGCCCATTTTTGTGACTTTATTGATGGTTTTAAAGTTCACATGGCCAAGTCTCTTGTGCCAGAGATCATTTTCTGAAGTTGATGCCTTTGAAAAGAAACAGGCAGTCTTGTTCAATACTTTGTCTTTCTCAATGTCCACTGCATAGACATTGCCACACCTTTTGGCAATCAGCAAAGTATGATCTTCAATAATCTTCTCTATCAACTTCTGGCCTTTTGGTGATATGATCTTGCATGCTGTCTTGGTGAAAAAGGAAGAATATCCTTTGTCACACATTTGTAGACACTCTGCAAGTTGTACTCAAGGTTTTCAACAAGATTGACCTTGTCAAACTGCATTCTGCCTGAGGATACATTGCCATATCCTAGCACATATCCCTTGGCATTGTTCCCAAAGGACACAGATCCTTCTCTTTGACTGATAAAATTGTTTATCAGGTATCTGCATCCAGTCATGTGCATTGAGCCTCCACTATCCACATACCATATGCTGTTCAAACCTCTGGAGACCCTCTGCACAAGATAGCAAATTAGTTAGTTTTGGCAACCCAAGCCAGTTTGGCTTTGGGTTTGCTCTTGAGAACAGGTGCAGCTTGTTGTGGACCAATGTTAGAAATCCATGTCTTTTTGGCAATGGATTTGTCATTAAGAGCAATGGTGGGTTCTTTTTGGTTTCCACCATCAACTTTGGTCATCAGAAGTTTAACCAGGTTTATCAAATCTTTAACTTCACAAACTGCTGATGAGTTAGGTGAAACTTCTGAAGATGAACTTTGAGAAGAAGACTTTTGTTGAGATAAAAGCCTCTTCTTAGAAAGGGTTTTGTTTGATTGTTGTTTGTTGGGAAAGAAGGTATTTTCAATGTTTTGTTTTATCTGTTTTCCCACAATCAGTTTTTGTCTTTGTTTGTTTAACTGATTTCCCTTTCTATATCTGCAAAGTTCAGTTATGTGGTTAAACAGACCACATATTTCACATGCTTTTGCCTTCTCTTTCTTTTTAGATAAATCAAGAGAGCTGGAAGGCAATTTACTGACAAAATCTGAATTTTGAAATAGGTCATCAGCAGTTTTCAGGGTCTCAACTCCTGATGTAGTTGAAACTGCTGATGGCTTATTGTCAGTAGTTTTAACTTCTGCAGTACTTTCCTTTTTGAGAAAGTTCTGATGGTAGGATGTGCATTCCTCCATATCAGAAGTTTGAATCAATTTCCTCCCATCATTATCAGTTTTGTGGGTGAAATCTGTTGGTGATTCAGTGTGGGTATACCCAATGCCACACTTAACATTTGCTGCAGTTTGTTTGTTAAGCAGCATTTGGTACCCTTTACAAGACTCAACCCATTTTTCACAATCAACCTTGATGTCAGCAAGCTCTTGTCTGACTTTTCCTAGGTTGTCTATCATTGTTTTAATCTGTGCTTGGGTTTCAATGGATTTATCATTCAGTTTAGAAATTTCTTTGTTTTTCAAAACAATTTTTCTTTCTAAATCACACTTCATTTGTGTGTATTTTCTCTCCATATCATTGGATTTGCCTTGTAAATGCACATTTGTTTCTCTAATTAAAGCAAAAGATTCTTTGCAAGATTTAGTGCAAAGCTTTAACAGAGATTGTTGTGATACCTGTGTGAGAGTAGAGTTTGAAGAGTATCCTTCAAAAGCCATTAAGGCAAAGTTCTTTATGCCATTATCAGGTTCTCCCCAGTTGACATCATAGACCTTATTGTCTGCATCCTTACTGCATTCTGATGTGTCATAAGGAAGACTGCTCCAGTCAACATACCCTGATGTAAATAAGCTTTGTTGCTGAGGGGGTTGTTGAGTTTGTGCAGGTTGTTGAGCAGTTGGAAAAGGAGGCATCAGCTGCTGTTGTTGCTGAGCAGGCATTTGGACATATTGTACTTGTGGCACATATTGAACTTGTGGAGCTTGTGCCTGTACAAAATGAGCACTCCCTTGAGTTCCATTATTCCTATTATATGAGGGGTTAAATTGATTTCCAGACATGGGTTGGCTGTAGCTAGAGCTTCTACACTCTCTAGCAAAGTGTCCCAACTTTTGACACTTGTGGCATCTAAGTTTAGATTTGTCAAAACCAACTTTAGTTGAGTTGTTTAGTCCTGGAAATTTCCTTCCTGACCTTTTATAAAATTTGTTAGTTTTTAAGCTTAACAAGGCCAGTTGGTGCAATATTTCCATTTCTTCTAAGTCATCACTGCTAAAATATTTTAAATCATCCATGATGAAACACATGTTGTGAGCAGTTTGACTCAGTTCTTCATTGTCATAAGCTGGGAAGGATCCATCTGATGAGATCCCAGCTGTTATGTCAATGTGGTCAAAAGAACCAAAATTGTTAGAACAGGATGGTGAGTCATGTCCTAATAAGGCTGTGCTACCAGGAGTATAGTCATCAGCAGTTTTACCAGATTCTTGCAACTTTTTCTTTTGATTGATTTCTCTTTCAAAAGTTAGTAATTTACCATGTAACCTAGTTAGGTTCAAGGTGTGAAAATCTGAACTTGTTCTGAGGACTATAGAGTAAGTTTCCCATTTTGAAGGTAGAGACCTTAAAAATCTATGCAACATAGACTCATTTGAATAGGTCTGTATTAATTTTTAACTCAGAGATGAGTGAAGAAAATCTTTCAAACTGTTGTGTTAAAGTTTCACCCCCTATGTGAGTAAAAGTTTCATATTGTTGAGCCAATATTTCTCTGATGTTGGCTATCACCTCAGCAGTTCCTGCAAACTGCTCTTTTAGGCAATCCCATAGCTCTTTATCACTTTCACAATGTAAAAGGCCAGCATATATTTCGTTTGGGAGAGCCATAGCCAACATGGAGAAAGCTTTTGCATCAAGCTCAAACTTTTGGAAATCTTCCTCCGTGTAGTCTTTTGGATCTTTTGGTCTTTCAGTCTTTCCCTCTGGATCAGTTATCATTGGTTTGTGAGGTCCAAAAACTATAGACCTCCAACAACCAGTGTTTGTTTGAGAAATAGTGTGTGCCAACCTTTTAGACCATATGTTATATTCATTTCTGACTAACATATAGGGGTGTTCACGAGCCGAGCCGATCCGAGCGGAGCTTTGCTCGTGCTTGGCTCGTTTACAAACCGAACCAAGCCGATCGGCTCGTTTACAATCAAGCATAAAACCGAACGAGCATTCTTCGAGCGCAAATTTTCCGAGCGAGCGCCGAGCGAGAATCGAGCGGCGAGTCTTTTCGGACAACCATAAATTTGGAATGTTTCCTTCAATATTCTCGCTGCCTAGTGATGACTAAGGTTCGACTGTTCGAGAATGAGGCTCTAGTTAAGGCCTGTGAGGTGATAAGCATACTATAGAGAACGATTGTCGTGTTGTGGCGTAGGTTGATAGCGGGAGATGATTGATCGTGGACAACTAATGGGAATGTAGATGCGTTTTGCGACTAATGATTGGATATTAACATGTGTTAAAGTGCTGATGGTATGAAGGTAAAACTGTAGTGGGCGAATGAAGGCTAAAGTGGGCGAAGGTAGAATTCAACAGGGCGAAGGTAAAATGGAGCTTGACAGAAGAATACATTCGACCACTGTATGTGGGCGAATGTGGAACTTGTTCACATTCGACCAGGACAGATGGGCGAATGTGCAGGTCCTATAAATAGAAATTGTGATTTTGTAATGTATAGAGAGTTATTAGTTGTGTGTGTTTTAAGGTCAGGTTCCAGGATAGATTGAGATAGTGTGTGTTTGTTCTAGATTAACCTAAAACTGATTGTAAACAAGTTTATGCAAAAGTTAATCTATGAAAACCTTTGAAAATGACTTTGATTGTGTTTTGATTTGAGTTTCTATCTGTTTGTTCAATGCTAGGGTTTCCGCACCTGGTTTTGTAACTTGTATGATCAAATAATCCTGTTTTAGTCAAAATCCTTCTCTCACAAAGTGGTATCAGAGCTATACAGATCATACAACAACAAATTTGATAAACTCAGAGCTGATTTGGACCTAATTTTGATCAATTCACATCTGTTTTTGAATGAAAATGGTTTTTGAGTGTTTTTGAAAGATTTGAAGTTGATTTTGTGTTTAAAATTCAAAATTCCAAGAATTAAAGTTGTTCCAAATCAATTCTGAATCAAAACCTGATTAAGATCATTCAAATCCACAAACTTTTGAAAATCAGATATCAAAATAACCGTTTTTCAAAGTGTAACCGTTTTTCAAACTGAAAATGGGCGAACCTGGAACCTGAGTGGTCGAAAGTGAGAGTTTTTGGGCGAACCTGAGTATTTTCGGTCGAACCTAGGTAGTATTTGGGCGAACCTGAAAAGTTTTTGTTGAATTTTTCACCTTCGGGTCATATTTTCTACCTTCGAGTGATCGGGCGGTCGAACCTGGAATAGAAACGGTCGAACGTAGAGAATTTCGGGCGAACGTGGGAAAGTGTTAGTGTGTTTTTACATTCTGGTGAGATTTTACCTTCGAGTGTTACTGTTTGGGCGAACCTGCATCAGAAAGGGTCGAATCTGAGATTATACCGGGCGAACCTAGGATTAGTTTTTGGAAAATTTTTCTAAGTGTTGAATTTTTCGAAGTTCGTGATCATGTGGAATTTTCCGACAACTCCGACTCAACCACAACAGCAAGTGATGGACCCATGGACGGTGGCAGCACAAAAGACGAGCACACAGTCGTCGCAGCCGATTAACTACACGACTCAAAGTGCACCTCCAGCACCACAATCTGACTACTGGGGAGTAGCAGCAGCGGTGGTAAACACTCAAACTACAAATGCTATTTCCACACTGATTAATGATTTGTCTTCAGGTAGCGGGAATCGGCCACCGAAGCTTATGGAGATACAAGAATACAATCAGTGGCAGAAAAAGTTCAAGATACATTTGGAAGGCATGGGAGTGGAGGGTGCAGAGGCCTGGAACATGATTGCTAGAGGTTACACAACACCAGTTTTGGAGAATACGGGTGAACCAGTTCCACTGGAAAGTATGGCTGAGGATGAGAAAAAGAAGTTTGCTGTGGAGAAGAAGGCGTTTTCCCAATTGACACAGGCAATCACAAATGATCTTTTGCATCAGTTTGGGACTTGCACAACATCCAAGGCGCTATGGGAAGCACTTAAAAGGAGGCATGATGGAAATGAGAAGACTAGGAGTCTAAGGATGGAAGAATTGAGGAAGGAGTTTGAGAATTTTTCTTATATTGGAAATGAAACTTTAAAAGAGTTAACTCCTAGATATAGTCACTTAATAACAGAATTGTCAAGTTATGGTATACAGATTCCCATGACAAAGCAAGTGGATAAGTTTGCAGATGCTTTACCACCACACTGGGATCAGCATGTGGAAGTTCTTAGGGAAAAGGATGCATACCAATTCTGGTCAATTCAAGAATTCATAGAGAAGCTGGAGAATAAAGAATTGGAAGAGAAGAGGAAAGCCAGAAGATCACAGATTCCTCAGAATCCCAACTTGTATTTTGGAGGCACTCCAGTTCAAGCCAGTAACTCAAGTTCAGGAGGATTGGTGGCTCCACATGTTGCATGTATTTCCAATGTTATGGAATCAACAAAACCTACCATCAACTACCATCAACAAACATCCTTCTCACAACCATCAAACCCACCTCCACAACAACAATACAACAATTCATACATTCCACCATTTTCCCCAATGCAACAAGCAGCTTTCTATACTGCTAGCCAATCTCAACAACCAATGAACCAAGTTAATCAACCTAATCAACAAATGGTGGTTTTGGAGACATCTAACTTGGGAAATGTGACGGTTGAAGTTGCTCAGCAACACATTGCACTAGTCTCTGCAATGGTTTTATCTTATAATGGGTTGGTCGCTAGTCAAATTGGTAACAACAATTTAACCAATGAAGACTATGCACAGATTGACAAGGAGGAGATGGAATTGATTGATATTCAGTGGGCTTTTGCGAGTATCATGAGAAGAGCAACAGAGTTTATTGATAAGACTGGTAGAACAGATTTGGGAACTTCTCCTAACACAACCTACGGGTTTAACAAGGAGAAAGTTACTTGTTTTAACTGTGGAGGAAAAGGTCATTTTAAAAGAGAATGCACCCAGCCACCAAAACAAGGTAACAGAAACCCATTCAATGCAAGCTACCAGAACCGTCAACAACAAAACCAAAACCAAGTTTCTTACCAAAACAATACCAACTACCAAAACCGTCAAAACAATTTCAATAATAACCAAAACAGACAACCAAACACATCAAACCAGACTTAAAACCAATCTCCTAACAACACTAACCGAACTGTTATACCAATCACTACACCTAATGAGACACACCAGAACACCAATCAGAATCAAGCATTGGTAACTCAACAAGATGAAAGGTTTGATTGGTCGTCAATGCAAATAGGTGTTGAGGAAATCACTACTGGTGGCAATGTAGCTTGTGTTGCATACCAAGTTGATATTGAAGATTCGGTAACAGTTGATGAGAAGAAAGAAATTGAGTGTGAAAGTGATGAGTCTGAGGCTGAAATGGATGTGGAGACTGAGCCTGTGGAGGTTAATGCTGAAGAAACAAATTCTGGTGTGGTGATTAACACTGTTTCTGATGTTCCTGAGGAGTGTGAATCAGTTTATTCTGACTCAGAAAGTGAATCGGATATGGAAGCAAGTGTTACATCACTAGATGATGACATTGATCAGTTGCTAGCAGAAGCGGATTTTCTGATGACGAGGAAGTCATGCATTGCAGATGATGCTTTCACCAAGATTGACTATTCTAGATTCTTTGCTGGAAAGGAAGCTCATTTCGCTTTGATGGCCATGACTGATCCGCCAAAACCTGTAAGTTCTGAGTGTAGCACTGATAATAAAAGTGATAAATATTGTGGTACATGTGATAGATTGACTGAGGAGAATAAACAACTCCGTGTTCAACGTGATAGTGCTATCATGAACAATCAATCTACTCGCAAAGAGTTGAATGCTTTTAACAAAGTATTAGAAGGCTATAAAAAGGACATTTCCGACTTGAAAAACACTTTATCTTTAAAACAATTGGCAATTAACAATTACATAAATGAAATTGAAAATACCAAGTTGGAAATGGCCGCCATCAAATGCTTTGCTGAAAAAGTAAACAAAAAGTTGGAAAGCTATAAGCACATTGCTTATGTGGTAGACCACATCATTGATGATAACACCACCAATTACCGATCTGTGCCATCTCCGGTACTTTTTGAAAACCATAATTGTCATCAAGTAACACCGGACAGCTCGGTAAAATCAGACTCATCGTCGGAAAATGAATCGAATACTTCAAGTATTGGTGATCCACATTCCGATGAGAGGCCGATTTTAGGTTTCAATGATGAGGGTGTTACTGCTGAGAGTGTGGATTCAGACTCAGAGAGTGATGATACTGGTTGTGTTCAAACTGTGAATGCATGTGAAATTCCAAAAGAAAATCACATCATTACAAATGAACCAGTTTCACCATCTCAGATTGTGATTCCGATGGCAAATGTTCATCGTGAGAAAAAGTCTGAAAAGGAAGTTGTTAAGAAAGATCTTGAGAAGAATGTGGTAAAGAAAGATCTTGAAAAGAGTGTTAAGAATGAACAGTGTGACAAACCTGTCAAGGTGTTTTATCGGATGGAAGGATCCGATAAGATCATCTCTGACGAGGAATTTCCAATCAAAAATGTTAACTATGCTAAAATTGACAAAATTTGGCAAGAAAGTACCATTTGGTTCCCAAAACATGAGAGAACAAATGAGATTCCACCTGCCATTTTAAAGAAATTGTATTTGGATGTTCCTCAAGAACCAAAGGTCCATGTCACAGAGTTCATTCGACCCAAAAACAGAGCTAATAGTTTTCATGAACCTGCTTACTCAAAAGGGCCACTCCCTGAGACTTTGAGGAATCATCAGTATAATGATCAATATCCTGTTAGATCATTTGCTCAACCAAATGCTCCCAATGTTTTTGAAGAGTACCGTGCATGTTTTAAATGTGGGGAACGAGGGCATTTACTTGTTCAGTGCCCATATGTGAGACATAAAAGGCACGAAGTTGAAGTAAGGAATTCCAATAGAAAGCCGATTGATCATTATGTTCCACCACACAGACGAGTTGTTCCTCAACAACAACAGTTTTACAATCAAAACAAGTTTTATCAAATGAGGAACAATCGTCCAATTCAATATGATCAAAGGAATCGGATTGCTATGGAACACTCATGGAGGAAGCCTGTGGTGAACGCAACAATTGATAGGCAAAAGGTTCCACTAAAACCGATTGACAAGTCAAATGTTGGACCTAAGTCTGTTAAATCAGATAAGGTAACCAAGAAAGTTACATTTGTTAACAATGTTCAGAAACCAACTGAGAACCCAAAGTCTCAGATTCGTATTTTAAAAGGTCTGAACAATCTTGGACACCCAATGGTACTCCAGGAGTCTCTACTTCAAAGGTTGATAAGAAAAAGGAAACTGTTGTGGACAATCACAAAAAGATTGATCCAAAACAAAAAGTTGTTGAAAATGTGTCTAAGAATGTTTCTGTGAAAACTGATATTCCAAGACCCAAGACTCAGGCTTGGGTCCCCCGAAAGAACTAAATGATTTACTTTTTGTGTGCAGGGAGCTTCAGCTGGCCCTATTAGTAGTCTTTGGATTGTTGATAGTGGAGCTTCAGGCCACATGACAGGGGATCTTGCGTTGCTGTTCGATGTGAAGAACATCAATGGAGGGTATGTCGCATTTGCTGGAAATAAAGGTGGATATATTACGATGGAGGGAAGCGTGAGTAATGGGATAGTGAGCTTTGAGCGGATATCGTATGTGAAGCAGATTGATTATAATCTGTTGAGTGTCAGTTAAATATGTGATAAGCAATTTACTGTGCATTTTGATGACAAATCCTGCTATATTCTGAAACCGGGCTTCACAATTCCTAAAGAGTGGATAATGTTGAAGGCACCTCGCGTCAACAATCTCTATATTCTTGATATGTCCAAGGCGATGACATCACAGGGGCAAATAACATGTTTTCTATCTAAAGCGACAGAGAAAGAATTGATAATGTGGCACCGAAGAATGGGGCACATTCATCTGAGGAAAATGAACCAACTCGTGAGAAATGGGCTTGTCGATGGAGTAAACGTGAAACATTTCCATCTGAATGACAAGTGTGTGAGTTGTAAGAAGGGGAAGCAACACAAACAGTCCCACAAAGTGAAGAAGGTTAATTCTGTAGAGATGCCACTTGAGCGATTGCACATGGATCTATTTGGACCAGTCAAGCGCAAAAGTCATCTTGGGGAGTTATATTGTTTAGTTGTCACTGACGACTATTCAAGATTTTCATGGGTGATGTGTTTGCAGAATAAAAGTGACACCTTTAACAACTTAAAAGTTCTGTTCACTCGACTGGAGAATCTCTACAATGTGAAAATCAAGAGAATTCGGAGTGATAATGGGACGGAGTTCAAAAATGCCAAGATGGATGAACTTTGTGAAAGCAAAGGGATACATCATGAATATTCGGCTCCGTACACCCCTCAACAGAACGGTGTTGCTGAACGAAAGAATAGGACTCTAATTGAAGCGGCTAGAACAATGCTCGCTGACTCAAATCTTCCGGTGATGTTCTGGAACGAGGCGATTTATGCAGCAAATTACACATTAAATCGGGTTCTAACAGTGAAGAAGTTTGGTAAAACATCTTATGAACTGTTACACCGAAGAAAGCCGAACTTAGAGTATCTAGAACCTTTTGGGGTGCCATGCACGATGTTGAATCCAAGCGAGAAGTTTAGTCCTAAAGCTGAGGAGGGATACTTTGTTGGATATGCAACCCCGCTCAAACGGGTATACAACAAGCGAACTCGTCGAGTGGAGGATTGGGCTAACGTGGAAGTTCAACGATGTACTCAAAATTTGCAAGGCACGGGTCCTGATTGGATGTTTGATTACAAAGATTTCTTTGAATCATTCAATCTAGATAGCTTGGTTGAAGAAGCTGTTATCAGATTACTTTACGAGTGTGAAAACGCGGCGACTTCACCATTGGTGCGTCCGATCACCGTGAACCCCCTACCAGCTTCTAATGATACCAATGCTCCTATACAAGAGGAAGAAGTGTTTCAAGAGGCTTCAACTTCATTAGACACTTCAGAATCTGAAGATGAACAATTTGAAGAAGTCATTCTTGAACATGCAGAAGAACAGGAGGCACCACCAGTGAACCCAACTCCAACTCCAGATGGTGCTTCATCATCAAACACGGGTCATGATCTGGATGCTGTAGAGAATTTAACTGCTCAGACGGGAGTTACTGTACCTGAATATCCGGAATCTCGGATTCATCGTATTCACCCACTGGAGCAAGTTATTGGTGATCCTGGAAGCAGTGTTATGACCAGAGGGCAGCTAAAAAGTGTCAATACACCAGAGAGTTTTGGTGCTTTAGCTTTATATGCCAAAATTCAACAATCTGGTAGTCAAAATGATTGGCCGTTTGCGTGTTATGTGTCGCAGGTAGAGCCAAGGACATACAAGGACGCTTTGAAGGAAGATGCCTGGGTTGAAGCTATGCAGGAGGAGTTATTACAATTCCAGAAATTGGGAGTTTGGACGCTCACGGATTTGCCGCCAGACAGGAAGAAAATAGGCACTAAATGGGTGTTTAGGTGCAAGAAGGATGATCGTGGGGTTATTGTTCGTAACAAAGCCAGATTGGTCGTGCAGGGTTTCCATCAGGAAAAGTTCGAGATGAGCGCAATGGGGGAGATGCAGTTTTTCCTAGGCTTGCAGGTGGACCAAAGACCCGACGGGATCTTCATTCACCAGACGAAATACGTTTCCGACATCTTGAGCCGGTTCCAGATGGAGGACTCCAAGCCGATGGATACCTCGATTCAACCCAATCACGGGATTGGAGTGGACGCTAAGGGGGAGCTGACGGACCCATTTACATACAGAGCAATCATCGGATCTCTGATGTATTTAACAGCGTCTCGACCAGATATTATGTACGCAACGTGTCTCTGTGCCCGCTATCAATCGAAGCCGAAACAAAGTCATCTGACGGCGGTCAAGCGTATCCTTCGATATCTGAAGGGTTGTCCCTCAAAAGGACTTTGGTACCCTAATGATGATAATTTTGATTTCATATCTTTTAGTGATGCAGATTGGGGCGGCTGTGACAAAGATAGCAAATCTACTACAGCTGGTTGCCAGTTTTTAGGGAGCAGGTTAATCACCTGGCAATGCAAGAAGCAGACTTCCGTGGCGCTATCTACCTGTGAAGCCGAGTACATTGCAGCCTCGAGTTGCTGTTCGGCAAGTGCTCTGGATCCAACAGCAGATGGTGGATTACGGTTTGCAGTTTCTTAAAACCCCTATACACTGTGACAACGAAGCCGCAATAGCATTAACTAAAAATACTGAAAATCATTCTAAAGCGAAACATATCCGGATCAAATATCATTTTATCCGTGATTGTTACGCTAAGGAATTGATAGATATGGTCAAAATCCATACTGACTACCAACGTGCAGATTTGTTTACAAAAGCTTTTGACAGATCCCGCTTTGAATATCTTTTAAAAGTAAACAACATAAAGGAAAAACAGGACTAATCGGCACCTCGGTTTATCGCTTTTTAGTTTTAGTTTTTAATATTTTGCTAATTGGGAATTTCTCTTTGCTAATTGGGAATTTCTCTTTACTATCGTAATCCTCACAGAAGTTGATGCTTTCGAGGGGATTGTTTAATCCTCAAAGAAGTTGATGCTTTCGAGTGAATTATTTCTTTCAAATTTTTATTTTTGTTGTTTTTCAGAAAAATTAAAAACCCAAAAATATGTTCTTTATTTTAGGGGGAGCCATTTTATCAGAAAAACCAAAAACATTGAAAAATACAAAAACACCTAAAAATTAGATAATCAAAAATGATTTCCTGGATAAAAAGAGGAAATGATAGTACATCAGTGGGGATCTGACACAGGCTAAAGAATTGTATAGTATAATGAGGCGTGTGTTGACTATGTGTGATATGCTGATAGGCTTCGTAGACTAAATATTGCGTGCATTAGTGATACAAACATAACAAACTACGCGTTCGTGGCTGAACACCTCATGGGCATATGGTCTTAGTACCGTAATTTCGTTTGATAGGATTGCCAAAATCTGAGGTTTCGGGTCGTTATGTCATGGTTATCCGGGATATTCTGATTAAACTTTTGTCGTATTGATTCACGGACCTAGTTTTATCAGAATATTTGCTAAAAGAGCTTAATTGCCAAAACCGAAAGTTACCGAATTGAGGAACTTTATGTTTTAATTGATCAAAGATCATTATTACATCGTATTGATCATTTGATGCAAATCAGTGATTAATATCAGCCTCAACCTAGTGTATACGCACATGTTACTCTGCTGCATTCGTTTGCTGACCTGTATACCTCTGTGCTATATACTTTGTAACTTTTACGAATAACTCTAGCATAATCACGCGTTACGATGAAGCTTTGTGCAATTACTTGATACGGGAGTATGTCGTGTGTGTGGGCACCACATCGTGTTAGTCTAATACACCGAACTCATATCATTTTAAAGCATTGCCTAATTGTCTGCATGTGAGCTTACGTGGACCACAATATCAGCAATTGCCGTGTCACATACTGTTTCTAATGATAATATTAAACAAAAAGATCAACGCTGTGATCAGATTTCTCAGAAAACTGATATGATCCTCTTACCGGACATCACAAAATGTTTACTGCTTTCATTTCATTTTGATGCATTTTACTTTGTTGCATTTACTTTTATTGTCAAAAAGATACAAAATCCAAAAAGATTTTAGGTGTGTTTTGATAAAATTTCAGAAAAATCCAAAATTTTTTGCATTTCTGCTTTATTTTTGATAACCGGGGATGCTTGATGGTCAATTTCTGAGATTTGACAACACCATCTGGGCTTTGTATCATTCTAAATGAGAAAATATGAGTTTTGGAAGCTTAACAGATTGAAAAATGTTGAACGGGATTCGAATTCGTGATTCGATAAAATTTCCAGATTTTTCCATTTCACATTCGCCCCTTAATTGGGTCGAATGTGGAAAAATCTTCACCTTCGGGCTGCTTAAATGGGCGAATGTGGGTTTGTTTCTACAAACTTTACATTCGGGGAAAACTACTTCTACATTCGGTCAATTTATTTTGGGCGAATGTGGATGATTCCCACATTCGACCATTTCAACGGTCGAAGGTGGACTCCCTATATAACCAGCTATCACCTTCGAACCCTCATTCTACTTTTTCAAATTTTCTTTCGGATTAACATCACCTTGTTGCTTTGATTCTTTGCTCTTGTGCGTTTTGTTCCCTACGTTTTACTGATCATTTCCATACCAATTTTACAGGTAATGGATAAAGATTGAGCCTGGAATCGTTGTTTTTAAGACCGGCCTAGGGTTTTAGAATTCATGGACTTCTAGTGTTTGTTTTTGTTCATTGTTGATCGCATTTCACTATATATCAGTTTTAGTGGGAGAATGGTTGATAAATTAGGGATATTACATAGTTAATTGAGTAATTGATTGATTGTTAGATATAAACTTTAATTTTGCTTTAAAAACTGATATATAATGAAAGAAAGGGACAATTGATAATAGAAGAAGGTTAATCGGTCACTTTAGCATACATTCGAATCAATTTTACAAGTTAAAAACAAAGTTACAAAATTTTTGAAATTTGGGGATGAACAGGTTTCACCTTCGGTCCAGAAAACGGGCGAAGGTGAAGAGTTTTGGACGAAGGTAATTTCAAAGTGGGCGAATGTGATTTTAATTCAAAACAAATTCACATTCGACCTGTAAATTTCATCTTTGACCAGAAAATATCACATTCGACCTTGATAAAATGGGCGAATGTGGATTTCTAAAATCTTAAAATTTTGAGTTTTTGTCGATTTTGTATTTTGACGTTTGTTTCTGATTTTGTGTGTTTAGATGGCTGACCAGACTGAGAATGTTGAGATTCCAGTAGAGAATGTTGTCACGGATCCTGTCCCAGAGAATGTTCAAGAAGGAGAATCATCAAGTGGAAGCAATTGGCCGTTCGAGAAAACACATAATTGATGTGCTTATCTGGGAGATGTAGAGAAGAATGTTGAGTTTGCTGATATCATAAAGTTTTTGAAAAGAAGCAGAGTGGTATATGCTTTGGCAACTCCAACTATTATTTACAAAGACATCATTGAAGAATTCTACAAGAACACGAAGTATGACTTTTGGGATAATCAGACTATCATAAAGAGCAAGATACAAGGCATGGAGATGTTTATTATAGAGTCTGATATCAGAGAAGCTCTCCAGATAAAGTTTGAAGTGAGTGAAGATCCAAGAGAACTTTCATGGACCGAACAGAAGGCATGTTTCCCCAGGATGAAGTACAAAGGTGCTATTACTGATGGTTCGATGCACAAAGGGAAGTTGAGTGTGCAATTCAAATATTTTGCACATGTCATCATCCATGTGTTTGGCTGTGTTAGTGGAGGATACGATGTTATGAGAAGAAGCTTGAGTTCGTTAATGGTTGCGTTGACTCTCAACAAACCATTTAACGTATCTGGAATGATCTTTGATCACATGTTGGAGATGCTAAAAGGATTAAAGATTAAGAAGTTCATGTTATATCCTAGATTCCTGATGATGATTTTTGATCACAAGTATCCTGACTTGAAAAAGGACCCTACACAGATACTTGGTCAAGATCATATGAATATTCGAACATTGGCAAGAATGAAGGGCTACAAAGGTGTGCCAGACAATGAAAGGCCACCATACCGAAGACTGTTTGGAGCTTTAGCTAAAGAGGATTACTCTGATCCTGGAAAGAACACGGCTAGGCATCCTGATAGCGATTCTGATAATGATGATCCATTGGTTTATGCTGATGCTAGCACGAAGAGAAAGAGACAAGTGGTCAATCCCGGAGCCAAAGGGAAGGGTAAGGGAAAGACTGATCAAGGTAGCTCAAAGCAACAGGTGGTTAGAAAGAAAACAACTGCAAAGAAAGGTACTGGTTTGGTGGATGAAGAATCAGTGGATTCAGAAGAAACTGAGGAGGACGAACAGTGGGATTCTGATGCTGAGAATGTTAGGGCCACTAAACGTAAGGCCACTATGGTTGGTGAGTCTGAACCATTAAACATATCAATTGAGAAAGCTGAGAAAAGTAAGAAGTCTGTTGGTGCTGAAGATGAAGGTTTAGGTGTGAATATGGATGAGTTGAATGAAGGAGAGACTGTGGTAGTTAACTTGCCCAAGCCTAAGCACAAGACCATGGCTAAGAAAGCAAGTACAAAGCAGCTGAGAGAGAAAGAGTTAGCCCAGCTCTTGAGAGGAAAAAGAGTACCCGATGCTGGTACGTCATCAAAGTTATCTTCACCGGTCACTAAAAAGCAAAAGAAATCTAAAGAGGCAGAAACATTACCTGTTGATGAATTCAATGTTGCACTGGATAATGTACTTGACATATTTAGAAAGCCTCAGAAAGAAAAGGTAGCTGAAGTTGAGCCATCCAGATCAAAATCCAAAAAGGTTACTGTTGATGATGATGTGATGAAACAAGTAAACAAGAGAATGGATGACATGATGAAGATGATAGTGGCTCAGCAAGCTGAAATAGCCAAGTTCAAGCAGAATGAAGAAAAGATGCTTCAGATTGTGGTAGCTTCAAAGTCGAATCAAGATGAGATTGATGAGAAGGTTAAGAAGCTTGAAGCAAAGAATAAAAAGCTTGAGGGTAAATGTTCAAGAAACAAGAACAGGCTAAAGTTGATAAAAGAAGACAACAAAGAACTAAAGGCTGAGAACAAACGCCTTAGTGATTTGATTGATAATTTGTACAATGTTGCACCCAAGTTGAAGGAGGGTGAAGAAGATAAAGAAAAAGAAGTAGAGCAAGTTGATTATGAACCGTCTGAATCGGATAAGGAGAAAGATGATGATGAGGATGATGAAGAATCTGAGAAGAGTGATGATGAGGATGATAAGAATGATGATGATGATGATGCTGAGGGGTCTGGAAGTCAAAAAGAAGATGACTGTAGTGATGAGAGTGATGATAATGATGGAGGAGATGATTCGTCAAAGTTTACATTTGAAAAGAGACCACCAAAGAAGAAAGATACTGGAGAATCAAGTTCGAAGAAAAAGAAAGGTGAGAACGTTGATTCAGATGAGAGTATCTTCTGGAATGAAAAGGTGAGATCTTTAACTGATGATGCTAAACAAGTATACAAAGACATGTTGGAAAGAAGAGAATTGACGATAGAGTTCACAGGTCGTTTTGCTGAGATATTCCAAACAGATGACATGAGATACGAATTGGAATACAACGATCCTAATCTTGAAGAAGGTGAAGTACCTGCATCTGTGGCAAAGGAGATTTTAGATGGACTTGCACAGAGGGTAGGGAAAACATTTGAGGAGTTCATTGTAGATGAGTCGATTCCAAATATTCCTGAAAAGGATATTGGAAGTCACTCAGATGATAAGAATACTCCTGAGTTTGAAGAAGTGGAAATTGAAGATATAACGCATGAGGAATATTCACAATACTTCAGACAAAATGATGAAGATGTGATATTTCCTGACTTTACTGAAATACCAAACATTTCTGCAAAGAAGAAGGCTCAGCAGAGGAGTGCAGAGTTTGTAGAAAAAGTATTTGGAGCTGATAAGCCAGAATCTTCAAATCAATCTGATGAATTGAAGAGTTATTTGAAGAAATTGAGAGAAATGGATGAAAACCGACCAAAGCCTGAAGCTCAAGGAAATTTCTATAGATTTCACAATGCTAAGTTCAAAGGCAGAGCTCTCGGGTGGACATATTTAGCCAGGCTGAAGTGTCTAGCTGCTAAATGGGAATCGGGAATTCTATACTTTTATAGATTCATTGATTTGCTAACTCTACCGTACTGGGCGGTCAGAGATTTATGCAGATTCCCTATGTCGGGTGCTTCAGTTAATAATACACATGTCGGTTGGTGCGCAGACAAGCTGGTTTGGGAAAGTAGAACGAGATGGAATAGATTCAAGCCACAATATCCCCGAAGGAAAGTTCATAGGGATATTGATCCTAAAACCAAGCTGAAGCGGGTTACTTTGATATATAAGGCACCTGAAGTGATGAGGAAAATACCTTTGATGCCCATGCCACAACATTTCAGTGCTGACTTTATTTTCTGGTATTATGACTGGAGGAAGGCTGAAGCGGTGATAGTGTTGAGAGACGGGAAGGACATATATAAACATGTTCATGTATTTGATCCAATGTGGTTGATAAACTGTTCTTTCGAAGACATCATCATGCTCTTTTATAATCCGATTCATCATGAGCCGAACGACGCTGATCAAGCAAAGAAGTATACTCAAGTGGTTGGAGTGTGTTTTGCATATGATATAAATGCTGGGAGTAATTTGGATGGTAAACTTGGCAAAATGGTGAAGATGGCAAATGTATCGAAACCGGTGAAGAGAAAGTTAGAGCCTGAAATGACCAAAGAGCAGAAGAAACAGCTCAGAATTAAGTTGTTGAACAAAGCCATGGACGAAGACAGAAGACGATCCAATCAATAGTCGAGGGGGAGTTTGTAGATGCGTTTTGCGACTAATGATTGGATATTAACATGTGTTAAAGTGCTGATGGTATGAAGGTAAAACTGTAGTGGGCGAATGAAGGCTGAAGTGGGCGAAGGTAGAATTCAACAGGGCGAAGGTAAAATGGAGCTTGACAGAAGAATACATTCGACCACTGTATGTGGGCGAATGTGGAACTTGTTCACATTCGACCAGGACAGATGGGCGAATGTGCAGGTCCTATAAATAGAAATTGTGATTTTGTAATGTATAGAGAGTTATTAGTTGTGTGTGTTTTGAGGTCAGGTTCCAGGATAGATTGAGATAGTGTGTGTTTGTTCTAGATTAACCTAAAACTGATTGTAAACAAGTTTATGCAAAAGTTAATCTATGAAAACCTTTGAAAATGACTTTGATTGTGTTTTGATTTGAGTTTCTATCTGTTTGTTCAAAGCTAGGGTTTCCGCACCTGGTTTTGTAACTTGTATGATCAAATAATCCTGTTTTAGTCAAAATCCTTCTCTCACAGGGAATAGGAAGTCAAGCATGTTTTTTCACGACTTAGGGTTTTACAATCAAACTTAGTGTTAAGTTATCATTGGGTTGACTAGGCCAATAACTATAAATATAATTGTAGTATGTATAAAACTATAAATATAATTGTAATTAATATGTATATATATAATTATATATATAATAAACTAATAAAAATAATATCGAGCCGAACCGAGCCGAGCGGACCCTTGCTCATGCTTGGCTCATTTATAAACCGAACCGAGCCGATCGGCTCGTTTACAACCGAGCGGAAAATCGAGCGAGCAATTTCCGAGCAAATTCCGAACGAGCGGCGAGCGATCGGCGAGCGCCGAGCGTTTTGAACAGCCCTGCTTCATAACATCATCCGAAACAGTAACTTTGGAAGATTTGGATGTTTCAACCTTCTTAGCCTTTCCTTTTCCCGGCTTAAACATATTCAACACATTCTCTAAAGTAACTTCCAAATCAGGAACTGGAGCTACTTCAGGTTCTTTGCTTTTCTTTTGTTTCTTTGCAACTGGTGAAGATAACTTCGATGATGTACCTGCTTTTGGTATCTTCTTTCCCTTCAATAACTGTTCTATCTCCTTTTCTCTCAGTTTCTTTGTACTAGACTTCTAGGCCATCGACTTATGTTTTGGTTTCTTCAAGTTCACAACCACAGTCGATCCTTCGAAATCATCAATATTAACACTTAAACCTTCATCAACATCAACAGGCTCTTTCTGTAAAACCTCTTCAATAGTCTTGTTTAATAATTCAGACTCACCAACCACAGTGGCCTTCCGCTTGGTAGTCTTAACACGTTCTTCATCAGAATCCCACTGTTCATCAACTTCTGTCTCTTCTGAGTCTACAGAATCTTCATCAACTAAACTTGTACCTTTCTTAGCAGTCGACTTCTTACGTGCAACTTGTTTCTTTGAGGCACCCTGATCATCCTTCGCCTTACCCTTCCCTTTGGCTCCAGCGTTAACTAATTGCCTCTTCCTCTTTGTATTTGCATCAGCATAGACTAGAGGGTCATCGTTATCTGAATCACTATTATCATGCCTCGCTTTATTCAATCCAGGGTCAGTGTAACCCGGATTAACTAAAGCACCAAACAATCGTCTATGAGGTGGCTTCTCGTTATCTGGCACACCTTTATAACCCTTCATCCTCACAAGCGTTCTAATGTTCATGTGATCTTGACCTAAAATCATCGTCGGATCATTTCTCAAGTCATGATACTTGTGGTCGAAGATCATCATTAGAAACCTTGGATATAACATGAACTTCTTGCTCTTTAAACCCTTCAGCATCTCGAGCATATGATCCAAAATCATTCCAGAAACATTAAATGGTTTGTTGAGAGTCAAAGCAACCATTAATGAACTGAGACTCTTCCTCGTCACATCATACCCACCGCTCACACAACCAAACACATGAATGATCACGTGTGCAAAGTACTTGAACTGCACACTGAGCTTTCCTTTGTGCATCGCTCCATCTGTGATCGGACCTTTATACTTCAGTCTAAGAAAACAAGCTCTCTGCTCGGTCCATGATAGTTCTCTGGGGTCAGTACTAACTTCAAATTTAATCTTCAACGCCTCTCTGATGTCCTGTTCTGTTATAAGCATCTCCATCCCCTGAATAGTGCTTCGGATAATAGTTTGATCATCCCAGAAATCGTATCGCGCATTCTTATAAAAATCCTCCACGATGTCTTTATAGATAATGGCTGGTGTAGCTAGAGCATGAATGATTCGGCTTCTCCTTAGGAAATCCACAATCCCAGTAAATTCAGTATTCTTCAGCACGTCACCGACATACGCATAGCAATTATGCGTTGCTTCGAACGCCCAAGCTTGTGGAACTGGATCTGGTACAACATTCTCCACTGGAACTTCAACATTCTCGGGTTGTTCAGCCATCTGCACATAAAACATCAGAAAATACGTCAAAAACACAAAAACGGTAAATTTTTAAAATTTTAAGTTTTTCACATTTCCACCTTCGCCCATTTTTCATGGTCGAATGTGGGTTCTAAAGGTTCGAAGGTAGACAAATTGGTTCGAATGTGGAAATATTCAAGTAAAAAATCACATTCGTCCAATTATAATCACATTCGTCCTAAATTATCAGTTGTGATTTTGCTTCTGATTTTGATTGAAACATGATCTAATATGGCCGACTAACACTCGTTTATCATCAATTGATATTAACATTCAGTTTTTATTAGTTTTTACAAAGGAATTAGGGTTTGAACCTATAACAATCGATTACCCAACATAAACAACGAAATAATCTAATTCCTGTTAACCTCTCCCCCTAAAACTAATAACAACTGAATCCTCATCAACAATTTGTATTAAAACAGCCTAAATTGTTCCAGTTTAATAAAACTAGGGTTCGAACAATAAAAAACCAATTATGATCTTAATCCATGTCCATTACCTGTGAAAATCAGGTTAAAACAATCAGTAATGAGCAGGGAACAATATACGAGGGCAAAAGAAATCAGGGCAACAAGTTCTTGCACTTTGAAAAATTCAGAATGATATGGTCGAACCTGTGATTTAGCTTATATAGAGGGTACCTTCGCCCGTTTCTCTTGGACGAATGTGGCTTTATTCCACATTCGCCCCAACCAAATGGCACGATAGTAGAACTTATACCCGAAGGTGAAAATAGTTAGATGAAATCCCACCTTCGCCCTAAAAGAAACGCACGATTGTGAAATTTTTTCCACATTTGACCCATTTAAGGGGCGAATGTGAAATGGAAAAATTTGAAAATTTTGCCAAATCACGAATTCGAATCCCGTTCAACATTTTTCAACCCGTTAAGTCTCAAACACTCATTATTTCAATTTAGAATGATACAAAGCCCAGATGGTTTCATCAAATCTCAGAAATTGACCATCAAACACCGTCGGTTATCTAAAAATAAAGCAGAAATGTAAAATTTTGGTTTTTCTGAAATTTATATCAAAATACACCTAAAATCTTTTTGAGTTTTGTATCTTTTTGACAATGAAATTAAAATGCATCAATGTAAATAAAGCAATAAACATTTTGTGATGTCCGGTAAGAGGATCATATCAGTTATTTGAGAAATCTGATCACAGCGTTGATCTTTTCGTTTAATATTATCATTAGAAACAGTATGTGACACGGCAATTGCTGATATTGTGGTCCACATAAGCTCACATGCAGACTATTACGCAATGCATTAAAATGATACGATTTAGGTGTATTAGACTAACACATTGTGGTTCCCACACACACGACATACTCCCGTATCAAGAAATTGCACAAAGCTTCCTCGTATCGCGTGATTATGCCAGAGTTATCCGTTTAGTTACAAGTTATATAGCACAGAGGTGTACAGGTCAGCAAATGAATGCAGCAGAGTAACATGTGCATATATACCAGGTTGAGGCTGATATCAACTACTGATTTGCATCAGTAAATTGATACGATGTAATTATGATCTTTGATCAGTAAAAACATGAAGTTCCTCAATTCGGTAACTTTAGGTTTTGGCACTTAAGCTCTTTTTAGCAAATATTCTGATGAAACTAGGTCCGTAAATCAATACGACAAAAGTTTAATCAGAATATCCCGGATAACAATAACATAACGACCCGAAACCTCAGATTTTGGCAATCCTATCAAACAAAATTACGGTACTAAGACCATATGCCCATGAGGTGTTCAGCCACGAACGCGTAGTTCGTTATGTGTGTATCACTAATGCACGCAATTTTTAGTCTACGAAGCCTATCAGCACATCACACGTAGTCAACACACGCCTCATATTACTATACATATATTTAGCCTGTGTCAGATCCCCACTGATGTACTATCATTTCCTCTTTTTATCCTGGAAATCATTTTTGGTTTTTCTATTTTTATGACTTTTTGAATTTTTCAATGTTTTTGGTTTTTCTGATAAAATAACTCCCCCTAAAATGTAAAACATATTATTTTTTTTTATTTTTATTTATTTTTTTTTGGGTTTTTGAATTTTTCTTAAAAACATGTAAAAACTTTTTTTAAAAAAATGTTAAAACTAAAAAGCGATATACCGAGGTGCTGATTAGTCCTGTTTTTCTTTTATGTTGTTAACTTTTAAAAGATACTCAAATCGGGATCTGTCAAAAGCTTTAGTGAACAAATCTGCACGTTGATAGTCAGTATGGATTTTGACCATATCTATCAATTCTTTAGCGTAACAATCACGGATAAAATGGTATTTAATCCAGATATGTTTAGCCTTAGAATGATTGCCCGTATCTTTAGTTAATGCGATCGCGGCTTCATTATCACAGTGTATTGGGGTTTTAAGAAACTGCAAACCGTAATCCACCATCTGCTGTTGGATCCAGAGCACTTGCGAACAGCAACTCGAGGCTGCAATGTACTTGGCTTCACAGGTAGACAGCGCGACCGAAGTCTGCTTCTTACATTGCCAGGTGACTAACCTGCTCCCAAAAAACTGGCATCCAGCTGTCGTAGATTTGCTATCCTTGTCACAGCCGCCCCAATCTGCATTACTAAAAGCGATAAAATCAAAATCATCATCATTAGGGTACCAAAGTCCTCTCGAGGGACAACCCTTCAGATATCTAAGGATACGCTTCGCCGCCGTCAGATGACTTTGTTTCGGCTTCGACTGGTAACGAGCACAGAGACGTGTTGCGAACATAATGTCTGGCCGAGATGCGGTAAGATACATCAGAGATCCGATGATTGCTTTGTATGTAAACGGGTCCGTCAGCTCCCCCGTAGCATCAACTCCAATCCCGTGATTGGGCTGAAACGGGGTATCTATCGGCTTGGAATCCTCCATCTGGAACCGGCTCAAGACTTCGGATACATATTTCGTCTGGTTAATGAAGATCCCCGTTGGTCTTTGGTCCACCTGCAAGCCGAGGAAAAACTGCATCTCCCCCATCGCACTCATTTCGAACTTTTCCTGCATGACACGTTCAAACTCCCTGCACAAAGTTCGTTAGTTGAGCCAAATATTATATCGTCAACATATATCTGAACTAGAAGCAAATCATCTCCTGTTTTCTTCGTGAACAGGGTGCAGTCGACGAGTCCGCGCTTAAATCCCTTCGACATGAGGTACATGCTCAGCTCCTCGTACCACTGGCGTGGAACCTGGTGCAGACCATACAGTGCTTCGTTCAGTACGTACACCTTATCACGGTGGATAGGGTCTTCAAAGCCCGGTGGTTGCCCGACGTAAACCTCCTCTTTGACTTTCCCGTACAGAAATGCACTTCTGTCATCTATCTGATACACCTTAAATTTCTTGTAGGAGGCAAACGCTAGAAATAGTCGAATTGCCTCTATGCGTGCCACAGGTGCATAGATTTCATTGTAATCAATCCCCTCGATCTGATGAAAACCTTGTACGACCAATCTGGTTTTGTTCCGTACAATCACTCCTCGATCATCTTTCTTACACTTAAACACCCACTTGGTTCCAATCTTCTTCCGGTCTGGAGGTAAATTAGTGAGCGTCCAGACTCCCAACTTCTAAAATTGTAACAACTCCTCTTGTATCACTTCAACCCATGCGTCATCCAAAAGAGCTTCTTTATATGTCCTTGGCTCTAACTGCGAGACATAACATGCAAACGACCAATCATTTTGACTACCAGATTTTTGTATTTTTGCATATAAAGCTAAAGCACCAAAACTTTCAGGTGTATTGACACTTCTCAGCTGTCCTCTCGTCATCACACTACTACCAGGGTCACCAATAACTTGCTCCAGCGGGTGAATACGGTGAATCCGAGATTCCGGATGTTCAGGTACAGTAACTCCCGTCTGAATAGTCAAGTTTTCAACTGCATCCAGATCATGACCCGTGTTAGATGATGAAGTAACATCTGGATTTGGGTTCACTGGCGGTGCCTCTGTCTCTGTTGCATTTTCAAGAATAACTTCTTCAAATTCTCCATCATCTTCCGATTCTGAAGTATCTAAAGTTGTGGAAGCCTCTTGAAACACTTCTTCCTCCGGTACAGGAACATTGGTATCATTAGAAACTGTTGGAGGAGTTACGGTGATCGGACGCACCAATGGTGAAGTTGCCGCGTTTTCACACTCGTAAAGTAATCGAATAACAGCCTCTTCAACCAAGTTATCTAGATTGAATGATTCAAAGAAATCTTTGTAATCAAACATCCAATCAGGACCAATCCATTGCACATTTTGAGTATACCGTTGAACTTCAACGTTAGCCCAATCCTCCACCTGACGAGTTCTCTTGTTGTATACCCGTTTGAGCGGGGTTGCATGTCCAACAAAGTATCCCTCCTCAGCTTTCGGACTAAACTTCTCGCTTGGATTCAACATCGTGCACGGAGCCCCAAAAGGTTCTAGATACTCCAAGTTCAGCTTTCTTCGGTGTAACAGCTCATAAGAAGTTTTTCCAAACTTCTTCACCGTTAAAACCCGATTAAGTGTATAATTTGCTGCATAAATCGCCTCGTTCCAGAACATTACAGGAAGATTTGAGTCTGCGAGCATTGTTCTAGCAGCTTCAATTAGAGTCCTGTTTTTACGTTCAGCAACACCGTTCTGTTGTGGAGTATACGGAGCCGAATATTCATGATGAATTCCTTTATTTTCACAAAGTTCATCCATCTTGGCATTTTTGAACTCCGTCCCATTATCACTCCTAATTCTCTTGATCTTGAGATTATAGATGTTTTCCAATCGAGTGAACAGAACTTTCAGGTTATTAAAGGTGTCACTTTTATGCTGCAAACACATCACCCATGAAAATCTTGAGTAGTCGTCAGTGACAACTAAACAATAAAGCTCCCCAAGATGACTTTTGCGTTTGACAGGTCCGAATAGGTCCATGTGCAATCGCTCAAGTGGCATCTCAAGAGAGTTAACTTTCTTCACTTTGTGGGACTGTCTGTGTTGCTTTCCCTTCTGACAATTCACACACTTGTCGTTCAAATGGAAATGTTTAACATTCACTCCCTCGACAAGTCCATTCTTTACTAGATGATTCATTTTCCTCAAATGAATGTGCCCCATTCTTCGGTGCCACATTATTGATTCCTTTTCGGTCGCCTTGGATAGAAAACATGTTACTTGCCCCTGGGATGTCATCGCCTTGGACATATCAAGAATATAAAGATTGTTGACGCGAGGTGCCTTCAACATCACCCACTCTTTTGGAATTTTGAAGCCTAGTTTGAGAATGTAGCAAGATATGTCATCAAAATATACAGTGAATTGTTTGTCACAGATTTGACTGACACTGAACAGATTATAGTCTATCTGCTTCACATACGATATCCTCTCAAAGCTTACAATCCCATTACTCACACTCCCTTCCATCGTGATATATCCGCCTTTGTTTCCGGCAAACGCAACATACCCTCCATTAATGTTCTTCACATCAAACAATAACGCTAAATCCCCGGTCATGTGGCCTGAAGCTCCACTATCAACAATCCAAAGACTGCTAATGGGGCCAGCTGAAGCTCCCTGCACACATCAAGTAAAACAGTTAGTTCTTTCGGGGGACCTAAGCCTGAGTGTTCTTGGGTCTTTGAATATCATTGTTCAAAGAATCATTTGCTTCAATATTTTGTTTTGGATCGATCTTTTTAGGATCATTCAAAACATTTTCAACTTTTTCACTTGACTTTGAAGTGGAGGCTCCCGGAGTACCATTTGGTGTCCAAGACTGTTCCGAACGCTTCAAGATACGAATCTGAGATTTTGGAGTCTCAGTCGTTTTCTTATCATTCGCAAACGAAACCTTCTTGGGTACCTTCTCTGATTTAAAAGATTTAGGTCCAACATTTGACTTTACAATAGGTTTTTGTGGAACCCTTTGCCTATCATACGTTGTGTTCACCATTGGTTTTCTCCACGATCTCTCCATAGCAATCCGGTTACGACGATCACACTGAAATGGACGATTACTCCTCTTTTGATAAAAATTGTTTTGATTATAAAATTGTTGTTGTGGAGGAACAAAAAGCCTTTGTTGTGAATAGTAATGATCATCAACCGGTTTCCTCATGGATTGCCTAACTTCAACTTCGAGCCTCTTGTGCCTTACGTACGGGCAGTGAGCAAGTAAATGCCCTCTCTCCCCACACTTAAAGCATGCACGGTATTCCTCAAAAACATTTGGAGCATTCGGTTGAGCATATGATCTGACAGGATATTGATCATTATACTATCTATTCCTCAAACTCTCAGGGAGTGGACCCTTTGAAAACCGTTTGCTTTGTTTTTGGGTTTAATAAACTCGGTGACATGAACCTTTGGTTCTTTCGGAACATCCAAAAACAATTTCTTTAGAATTTCCGGTGGAATATCATTTGTTCTCTCATGTTTTGGAAACCAAATAGTGCTTTCTTACCAAATTTTATCAATTTTGGAATAGTTAGCAAACTTAATTGGATATTCCTCGTCAGCGATGATCTTATCGGATCCTTCCATCCGATAAAACACCTTGACTGATTTGTCACTCAATTCTTTCTTAACTTCTTTCTTTTCAGACTTTTTCTCACGATGTGCGTTAGCCATCGGATGCACATGTTGAGACGATGACACTGGTTCAGTAGTAATGATGTGATTTTCTTTTGGAATTTCACATGCATTAGCACTTTTGTAACTTCCAGAGTCACTCTCAGAGTCTGAGTCATCATTTTCAACTGTTACCCCTTCATCATTCAAACCTAAAATCGGTCTCACATCGGAATGAGGATCACCAACACTTGAGGTATTGGATTCATTTTCCGATGATGAGTCTGATTTTATTGAGCTCTCCGGTGTCACTTGATGACAGTTGTGATTTCCAAAGAGCACCGGAGATGGCACAGACTTATAATTTGTGGTTTGATCATCAATGATGGGGTCAACAACATAAGCGATATGCTTATAACTTTCCAATTTCTCATTGACCTTTTCAGCAAAACACTTAATGGTGGCCATTTCCAACTTAGTGTTCTCAATTTCATTAATATAGTTGTTAATTGCTATTTGTTTTAATGAAAGAGTTTTCTTAAGGTCAGAAATGTCCTTTTATATCCATCAAGTACTTTGTTAAAAGCAATCACTTCTTTGCGAGCAGATTGACAGTTGATAATAGCACTATCACGTTGAACGCAAAGTTCTTTGTTTTCATCAGTCAGTCTGTCACAAGTTCCACAGTACTTATCACTTGTAACATCAGTGCTAGATTCAGAACTTACCTGTTTAGGATAGGGGTGTTCACGAGCCGAGCCGATCCGAGTGGAGCTTTGCTCGTGCTTGGCTCGTTTACAAACCGAACCAAGCCGATCGGCTCGTTTACAATCAAGCATAAAACCGAACGAGCATTCTTTGAGCGCAAATTTTCCGAGCGAGCACCGAGCGAGAATCGAGCGGCGAGTCTTTTCGGACAACCATAAATTTGGAATGTTTCCTTCAATATTCTCGCTGCCTAGTGATGACTAAGGTTCGACTGTTCGAGAATGAGGCTCTAGTTATGGCCTGTGAGGTGATAAGCATACTATAGAGAACGATTGTCGTGTTGTGGCGTAGGTTGATAGCGGGAGATGATTGATCGTGGACAACTAATGGGAATAAGAAGTCAAGCATGTTTTTTCACGACTTAGGGTTTTACAATCAAACTTAGTGTTAAGTTATCATTGGGTTGACTAGGCCAATAACTATAAATATAATTGTAGTATGTATAAAACTATAAATATAATTGTAATTAATATGTATATATATAATAAACTAATAAAAATAATATCGAGCCGAACCGAGCCGAGCGGACCCTTGCTCATGCTTGGCTCATTTATAAACCGAACCGAGCCGATCGGCTCGTTTACAACCGAGCGGAAAATCGAGCGAGCAATTTTCGAGCAAACTCCGAACGAGCGGCGAGCGATCGGCGAGCGCCGAGCGTTTTGAACAGCCCTAGTTTAGGAGGATCTGTCATGGCCATCAAAGCAAAATGAGCTTCCTTCCTAGCGAAAAACTTTGAATAATCGATTCTGGTGAAAGCGTCATCCACTATGCACGACTTCCTCGTCTTCAGAAAATCTGCTTCTGCCAGCAACTGATCAATCTCATCATCCAAAGATGTAACACTAGCCTCTGAGTCTGATTCACTGTCTGAATCTGAATAAACTGACTTACACTCCTCAGGAACATCAGAAACTGTGTTAATCACCACTCTTGAACTTGCTTCCTCAGCCTGAACTTTAACAGTCTCAATCTCCACATTCATCTCATCAACAGATTCATCAACTTCACTCTCCGTTTCTTCAGTTTTAACAACTATCACCGACTCCTCATTATCAACCTGTCGGGCAACACAAGCCACATTCCCACCAGTAGTTATTTCCTCAACACCAATTTGCATCCCAGACCAGTCAAACCGTTCATCCTGTTGGATCACCAGAGCTTGATTCTGATTCGTATTCTGTGGCTGCTCATTTGGTGTAGTGATCGGTATAACTGTTCTGTTAGTGTTATTTGGTGAGTGGTTTTGATTCTGGTTGGTTGTGTTTGGTTGTCTGTTTTGGTTGTTGTTAGAGGTGTTTTGTCGGTTTTTGTAATTGTTTTGGTTTTGATAGTTGTTGTTACCTTGAATAGAACCTTGGTTTTGGTTTTGTTGTTGACGGTTCTGGTAGTTTGAGTTGGAAGGGTTTCTGTTACCTTGCTTAGGTGGCTGAGTACATTCTCTTTTAAAGTGTCCTTTACCTCCATAATTAAAACAAGTAACTTTCTCCTTGTTGAAACCATAGGTTGTATTTGGAGAAGTTCCCAAGTCAGTCCTTCCAGTCTTTTCAATAAACTCGGTTGCCCTTCTCATAATGCTAGCTAAAGCCCACTGGATGTCAATCAGTTCCATCTCCTCTTTGTCGATTTGTGCATAGTCTTCATTGGTCAAGTTGTTATTCCCAATTTGACTTGCAACTAAACCATTATATGATGAAACCATTGCCGAGACTAATGCAATATGTTGCTGAGCAACCTCCACCGTCACATTTCCCAAATTGGAAGTCTCCAATACCACAGGTTGCTGATTGGGTTGATTCACTTGATTCATGTATTGTGGTTGTTGAGGTTGTTGTTGTGATTGGCTAGCAGTATAGAATGCTGCTTGTTGCATCAGAGAAAATGGTGAAATGTAAGAATTAGTGTATTGTTGTGGTGGTGGCGTATATGATGGTTGAGAATAGGATAAGGTTTGTGCTAGGTAGTTGATGGGTTGTTTCGGTGGTTCCATGACACTTGAAATACAGGCTATGTGAGGTGCCACTGTTCCACCAACACTCGAGTTTCCAACTGTTGCTGAAGTACCACCATAATATAACTCTGGGTTCTAAGGAATCTGAGATCTTTTGGCTTTCCTCTTCTCCTCGAGTTCTTTATTCTCCAGCTTCTGAACAAACTCGTTGATAGTCCAATACTTATAAGCATCCTTCTCTTTGAGCACTTCAACATGTTGATCCCAGTACGGTGGTAATGCATCTGCAAACTTGTCCACCAGATCTGTCATAGGAATCTGTATATCATAACTAGACAATTCAGTTAGTAAATGACAATATCTAGGAGTCAACTCTTTTAATGTCTCATTTCCAACATAAGTAAAGTTCCCAAATTCTTTTCTCAACTCCTCCATCCTCAACCTTCTCGTCTTTTCATTACCATCATGACGATTCTTTAGCACATCCCATAATTGCTTCGATGTAGTGCACGATCCAAACTGATGTAGCAAATCGTTTGTGATCGCCTGGTTCACCGGTGTTCTCCAGAATTGGTGCAACATAACCTTTAGCTATCATCTGCCATGCCTCTGTACCTTCCAACCCCATGCCTTCCAGATGGATCTTGAATTTCTTCTGCCACTGGTTATACTCGTTCATCTCCATTAGCTTGGGTGGCCGATTCCCGCTACCTGAAGATCAGTAATTTATTAGTGTAGAAATAGCATTGGTAGTTTGAGTATTTACCACCGCGGCTGCTACTCCCCAATAGTCTGTCACGGGTTGTGGTGGCGAGGGTGCAACACTCTGAGGCATCGAGCTAGTCATCGCTATGTAATTGATCGGTTGCGAAGACTGAGTGCTCGATTTCTGGGCTGCCACTGTCCATGGGTCCATCACTTGCTGCTGTTGGTGTTGTGTCGTTGCTGGCCTCGGTGTAGTTGGAAAATTCCACATGATGTTCACGTACTTCGAAATTCACCAAACTTAGAAAATTTTCCAATCAAACTTCTACATTCGCCCTAAATCCTTCTACTTTCGTCCAAAATGTCTACTTTCGCCCACTTTGGTTGACCCGAAGGTAGAATAGTAACCAGAATGTAGAATATCAGAAATCCTTTTCCACGTTCGCCCGGAAAAGATCACTTTCGCCCACTATGATTCCACGTTCGCCCGTCCGATGAACCGAATGTTGAATCTGTCACCCGAATGTGGAAAATTCTAACACAACAACCTAGGTTCGACCTGAATAATGATTCCTTCGTCCAAAATACCCTCAGGTTCGCCCTAACAAGGTCCAGGTTCGCCCATTACTCTCTAGATTCGCCCAAATCATCTTTGAAAAACGGTTACACTTTGAAAAACGGTTATTTTGATCTGAGATTTTCCAAAGTTTATGGATTTTGATGTTCTTAATCAGGTTATCATTCGGAATTGATTTGGAACAACTTTAATTCTTGGAAAACTTGATTTTAACCACGAATTCAAATCAAAAACCATTTTCATTCAAAAAAAGATGAATTTTGATGAAAAACCAGTCCAAATCAGCTCTGATATTATCAATTTTGTTGTCGTATGATCCGTATGGCTCTGATACCACTTTGTAGATGAAGAAATTTTAACTAAAACAGGATATTATGATCATACAAGTCACAATTCTAGGTGTGGAAACCCTAGAACTGAACAAAATGATAATACGCAAATTACAACACACAAATTACCTTTTCAATTTCCATTTTATAGATTAACTTGTTTAAAATGATTACATAAAGTGATTACAAGTTGATCTACACACTTTAACTCAAACTCAATCTAGAGAGCAACCTGACCTTCACACACACACTCTCCAAAACTCTTTTGTCCAACAAAATGAACAAAACATATATATAGATACTGCACATTCGCCCGTTTTCATGGTGCGAATGTGGATATTATCCACATTCGCCCACTACAACAGTACGAATGTAAACTATCTTCTGTCATCAATCCACCTTCGACCATAACATATCTACCTTCACCCAGTCTAATACACATTCGCCCATACTCAGTTACCTTCGCCCCTCCAGTTTCAATCCTAACATACATTAAAAGCCTAATCCAATTACTAGTCGCAAAACACGCATCTACAATGTTCACCAACGGGTTCGTAGGGTTTACTTGTGCATGTAGAATTACTATGTGTCACATACACTGTTTTGTAACATTTAAACGTCTTGGTCCAACGGGTTATATGGTGTATTGGTTATGCACATATACTCACTTAGTGACACTTGTAATAGGGAGTGGGTAGCACCCTATTGTTTTGGAGTTTGGATAATTTGCTTGCAACCAAAGTTGAGTTTCACTACTTTTTCTCGAAAGCATGCGTCTCGGGTTTGAGAGAACTTTGGTAAACGTTTTCTAGTCCGGTTTGGGACTACTTTCACATCTCGGGTTTGAGATGCTTTGACTCCTTATGTGGGTTGGGTCTTACGATTCCTTGTGTGGATCGCGCTTTTTATCAGTTTACAACTTTTACTGTCCTTTGTGAACTAAACACACTCTATCACTTAAAGTCCTTACATATTATTGGGTTAATCGCTGGAGGCTAACACGGTATTAGTTGATAGCGCTATTAGGTTGTGCAGCAACCTCATGCTTGAGGTGCTTGTGTCACGGGCATGAACTTCTGACCACATCTTTCCTACTAGTGTTGATAGACACTAGTACTAAGGTAGTTTAACGTATGTTAACACATTTCTGAAGGTTCCCAATAATCACATGTTTAGATACAATGAGTGGGCTAGCTACCCCTAACAAGCTCAAACGGATGATACTTTAACTTTTGGGTTTTTGACAACTTTACACCTGTTATCCAAACTGATAACTCATCGACTTTAGCATGCTTTTGCAGGTCTCTAGGTATGGAGCAGGATTAGGGCAAGCATCATATTGTGTCTTGGGATATGAACGCTTTAATATTTTGAACTTTTAATTTTGGTTTGGGCGCGTTGTTTTGGGCAGATATTATGTTGAACTGTTTACTTTATTTACGCTTCCGCAACTACCTTAAAATGTTTGGTTAAACTATGAAGCTTATTTTACAACAACGAACTAAATGGTTTGGGCATTTAGAGTCGTTCATGATACTTATGGCTATGGATCCTGGTTTGTCATGCGCCTCGCGGTAGAACCCCGCAGTGGAAATTTGAGGGTGTGACAACAATCCTTCAGTAGTTGATACAACCATTAACCTTTCAGCAGTTAACACTTCCAAGACTGAAGAAGGACAGTCTTCTAAGGCAACTGAACCTACTCCAACTCCAATTCCAAGGCCAGCACCTGTAACAACAAATGTTTTAAACCATGCTCCCATTTCAATGTCTAAAGAAATTTTGGAGAAGAGTTTAAAAGAAGCACAAAAGAAGGCTAAGGAAGATGAAATATGGAAAAGCCTAGAAGCAAGGTAGGATCTTAGTTTTGATGAAAAGCTTGTCAAGTATCAAGCTAAACCTGATGAGTTAGAAGCTGAAGAAAGAGCACTTGAAGCTGTTGCTGAAGAAGACAAAAGACAGCAACTTAGGCTAATGGTTACAAAGAATACCAAGGCTAAAAAGGCTTCACTCAAAGGGCTCTCTACTGAAGAACTTATGAGAAGAGCACAACTAGTAGCTGACAAGTTGGCCACTGAAAAAGAAAGAAAAGCAAAGAGAGCTGAGATAATTGAAGAACTGGTAGCCAATAAATTTGGATCAAAAGCATGAGTGTCAAAATGGAGAGAAGACACTTTATATGACACTTATAAAAGATTCAAGGCTAATAAAGCCGCTAAGCCTGAGAAGTTCAAAATTTCTGAAGTATCACAAAATTCAGTAGTTAAAAGATCTTATGGTGCACTACAAAGGCCAGCTACCAAGAAGAAGCAAGAGGAAACTGTCAAAACAGACTTTAAAATGGTGTTGCTAGAAGGCAACACAGTTGTACAAGGAGACTTTGATGTAGAAGAAAAACCTCTGCTTACCCAATTCAAGGACCCTACAAGATTTGCTTACCAACTACAACAAACCATCAAAGAAAAATCACACACCAAGGTTGTCACAGAACATCATCTCCCAAAATTTGCCATGCCTAATGTTGTGAACACAGAAGAAAGCAGGGATTCCCACATGAAGGTCACTGAAGTAGAAAACATACCACAATCAGGATCAACCCAGGAGACTAGCTTGGTCCCCTACACTTTAGACTTTGACAGGTCTAAAGTGAACATTGTTAAATGGTCATTCACTGATACTAACTCAGTGAAAGTGAGAAGAAGAGATCGTTCAAGCAAGGTCTACAGGAACTCTAAAGAATTGAGCATACTTTCAACAAAAGACCTTCTCACCATAAAACATCTTGAGCCTGAACAAGGATCTCTAACAGAGAATCAACAACACCAGCTTAGTGTCTCCATGACTGCAGAAATCTGGAGAATACTTGAAGTTAGAAAGAATGAAGGTAAATAAAGATTAGATAAGGTTTTGGCTTCATTAATCCAGGGGAGATTGTAGGGACAAAAAGGATTGGAGAAACTAGTTTTGTTATGTTAGTCCAAATCATATTTCTGCTAAATATTATAAGTACAGAACTGCTGAAGACCAATGATTGAAGTACTGAAGAAGAAGATATCAAAGTGCTGAAGAGTAAATGATTAGTGACAAGTTTTGTCACGAATCAGTACTTTCTGATAGAAGCTTCTAACTGACTCAGTTACTTCAGTAGTTTATATTATAATGTTTTGTTAAAGTCTTTGAACAAGTACCAATTGTAAAGGATCGATTTTGACAAAAACAACTATTTGATCATACAAGTTTAACAAGCCAGGTGCGGAAACCTAGTTTGAGTACAAAATGATAGAAATCGAATCATACACAATCAATCACCTTTTCAATCTCCATTTCATTCATAAACAATGTTAATATGCTTTACAATTTAGGTTTAAGATGAAATAAATTACTTCTAGAACCTTCCTAGAACACAGAAAGAAACTAGACTTGAGACACACACGCAAATGGCAAAAGTTAATAACTAAACAAAATTTTCCACTTTTATATAGAATGCGCATTCGACCCCTCGTATAGGTCGAATGTGTACCTTCGACTTCTAATTAAGCTTGAATAAACACTTAGTCTTCTGCCATCTTCCTTCGACCATTCTTAACTTCCTTCGACCCATATTATTTCACCTTCGACCTCACGTAACACAAAAAAAGACTTTATTATGACAATCTAAAAGCACTAGTCGCATTTCATGCATTTACACATTGTATTCTATATTGTAAGCTAAATCATTATAATATTAATGAACAACATGTTGAAAATGGATCTTTATGTGTTCTGTTTACAATTCATATCATTTTGTATGTGATTTAGGGTTTCCGCACCAGAATTGCTTATACTCGTGTGATCTTTGTATGTTTTTGTCATAAACCGATCCTACACAATATCACTTCCCAGTAAAAGTCGTTAAGCGACAATGGAACAAAGTTAAGAAATAAGGAGTTGGATGATTTCTGTGTGTCAAAAGGGATTGTGAGGCAGTTCAGCATTCCATGAACACTAGAACAAAATGGGGTAGTTGAAAGGAAAAAACAGAACTTTAATTGAGGCTACAAGAACCATGCTAGTAGACTCTAGTTTACCACTATCCTTTTGGGAAGAAACAGTAAACACTGCTTGCTATGTTCAAAACAGAGTTTTGATCATTCCCATACATCAAAATACTGCTTATGAAATTTTGTTCAAAATTAAACTACTAATATCATTTTTCAAAATCTTCGGCTGCCCATGTTTCATTTTAAATTTAAAAGATTCCATTTCAAAATTTACAGCCAATGTAGATTGTGGATATTTTATGGGATATTCTTCTACAGCCAAGGCCTATAAAATGTTTAAGAAAATGACTAGGACTATAGAGGAAACTTTAAATTTTAAGTTCAATGAACTTTCATCATTGAAAATCCCAGCAAATCCTGCAAAACTATTTGATTTAGATAAATTCAAATTTGAAGATATATCTGCTAAAACTAACAGTGTGGGTACAAAACAGTCTCCACAACAAGATTACAAATTTGACATAGTGATTCCATCTCACTACAAAGTCTATTCTGCTGATGGGAAACATTTGTTCAAAACCAGTGGTTGATCCAGAAATTTATTTCAAATGTAGTAACTTGTTTTGTATTCTCCAGTCTTATAATACTAGATATATAAATTATTGGGTCGGTTTGACGATTCGGGTTGAGTAATGCTTTCGAATCAAATAAAAAATCAATAAGTAATAATAAGATACAACAAACCAATTAATACTAAGATACAACAAAAAAATTAATACTAAGTTACAACAAAACAAGTAAAAAGAAAATAGATGTTTTCAATTTAGATAAATAAACTATAAGATGAATAAAATAACTTTTATCTTGCTTTACACTTTACAAATTTAAAATTTAAATAACTTATATAAATATCTTTTAATTATAATAAACAAACCGACTTATAATTCACGTTAATTCTTAAAAAATTGGCAAAGGACTTACATTTTAGGTGTTGTTTTGTTTGTTTGTGAACAGCTGGCAGAAGAAAGCCATAAATATTGCACTTTCCTTGGGAAAACAAAATACTAGGGTGGGCCTCCAAAAGCCCATATTATACTCTTTTAACTAAAAAAACGATTCTTCTTTATTCTTTCTTTTTTCCTGTTTGTCGGACTACCTCTCCGGTCACTAAACCACCGCTTGTCGGCCGCAAGCTTTTTCTCTTTTAACTTTGACTAATGTTGTCACAATCTAAAAAATATTGATGTCACTCACAAAACTCGTACATATATCTCTATGTATATGCGAAAATTCATTGTTGTCCGGTGACTACGTACCAGCCTTAAATCTGCCCTTGTTAAAAACATCTATCAAAACTCTGCCAACCACTGTTGACAAGTCTTACCTTCAAACGACTTTCTCAACCAGCTCATCCAACCTTGAATCACCTGTTGACAAAAGGCCATTTTCAGTTGACAAAAGTCAGACCTTCACTACTCCACTTAGACCTACTCCCCCACCTCCATTCCAAACATCTGTTAGCACTAAAGAAGTGCAAACAGATGTTCACCAGAAAATACCAACCTACGTCCTTCATCTAAAAATATCATCATTCCATACCAAGGAGATTTAATCTACCTTAGAGCTCATCCACCAGACCAAATTATTGGCAACATCAACGAAGGGGTACTTACAAGAATTCAATCCCAAAACATTTGTCTTTTTGCAGGCTTTCTATCTCTCACACAACCTGTCACGTACCAAGAGGCACTAAAAGACAACAGTTGGGTAGAAGCCATGCAAGAAGAGCTCATTCAGTTTAATAGACAACAAGTATAGGAACTTGTACCACTGCCAAAGGATGTATGTCCAATTGGCACAAAGTTGGTCTTTAAAAATAAAACAAATGAAAGGGGTATTGTTGTTAAGAATAAAGCCATGCTTGTGGTTTAAGGCTTCAGACAAGAAGAAGGAATTCATTATGATGAGACCTTTGCTCGTGTAGCTAGGTTGGAAGCTATTAACCTTTTCATAGCCTTTGCTGTCAACTACAACATCAAGGTGTTTCATATGGATATCAAGTGTGTTTTCCAATAAGGCAAGATACAGGAAGAGGTATACGTATGCCAACCACCTAGTTTTTAAGACACCTTGCATCCTAATCATGTCTTCAAGCTCAACAAAGCTTTGTATGGCTTGAAACAAGCACCAAGTGCCTTGTATGAAACTATTTCCACTTTTCTCTTATTCGTTGGCTTTACAAGAGGAAAATTTGATAAAACCTTGTTTTAAAATGGAAAGGAAAAGATTTAATGATTGTGCAAATATATGTATGGATGACATCATTTTTGGATCCACATGTAAAAAAATATGAGAAGAGTTTAGAAAACTTATGATAGTAGAGTTTGAGATAAGTGTCATGGGTGAACTCCAATGCTTTCTTGTTCTCTAATCAAAGCAATTGCAAAATGGTACCTTCATTCATCCAAACAAGTATGTTAAAAACTTGTTATCAAAATTTTATATGAATGATTGCAAACCATGCATTACACCCATGAGTACAACAAAATTACTCAATGTTCATGGTAAACATGAACTGGTTGATCAGACACATTACAGATGCATGACTGGGTCTTTGTTGTACTTAAGTGCTTCTAGGCTAAACATTATGTTTGCCATTTGTGTCTTTGCAAGATCCCAAGCATCACTTAGAAAGTTAAATCTTATAGCTGTGAAAAAGGATCTTCAGATACCTAAAAGGTGCTCCCAAACTTGGTATCTGGTATCCTACTAATGGAAATATTGAGCTTTTAGGTTATTCAGACAGTGGTTTTGTTGGTTGCCAAAACCACAAGGAAGACCACTTCAAAAGGGTGCCAATTCCTAGGCAATGCCTTGGTCTCTTGGCAAAGCAAAAAGCAAGAAACTGTTTCAACATCTACAACAGATGATGAATACATTGCTGCTGCAACCTATATAGCTCAGCTCATGTGGCTTCAAAACCAGCTACTGGATTTTGGTATAACCGCTCTAAAGACCGCACTTATGTTGGACAGTTAAGCAGCTAAAAATTTCATCAAAAATCCAGTTTCTCATTCCACAACAAAGCACATTGACATAAGACATCACTTTGTTAGGGACAACTGTTGGGATCGTGGGTGAGCTCAGAGGGACAATTATCATGTTTTAAGAGTATGCAGCGGAAATAATCTTGACAATTGACACCATGTGACTAACCTTATTGTAACTCAGACTCCCCCTCGGATTAAGCTATCACAACATGAATTAATAACAAAACAAACATAAGTGAGATGATAGATTTAACTTAAATATTTGTATGTTATTAGGCAAATGTTCAAATGTATGAATACATGTGGCCAAGTGCAAGTCTAAAGGTTAGGGGTAGTCAGGTATTTATAGAATACATACCTGACTGTTTCCACCCACTCTTAGATGTACTAAATACATAAACAAATACCTAGTGGAAAACAAAATACTAATATACTAACTACTGTTGCTTTATACAGACAACAACTGTTAAAGCTAACTTCTGAGAATCTGAAACTTCTGATGCTTTGGTAAAACTTCTGATGAGTAAATCGTCAGAAGTTGTTCTTCAGTACTTTGCAACTTCTGATGACCAATGCTAACTTCTGATGAGTAATTACATCAGTAGTTAGTTCTTCAGTACTTCTAAACTTGTTCTTCGGAAGTTGTCTGGTTTGTCCTTGAACAAGTTCATCAGTAGTTGGTCATCAGTAGTTTCTTCATCAGTAGTTTCCTTCATTCTTCAGTAGTTGTCTTTTGTACTTCAGGACTTTGTCTTCAGAGATTTGTCTGGTTCGTCTTCAGAACTTGTCCATCAGTAGTTCTATTTAGTTCTTCGGAAGTTGCCTGTTTTATTCATCAGTAGTTATTATACTTAATTATTATTATTATGTGAATGATCAACTAAGGTTTTGTGGTTCATTAATCCTCTTTAACCCAACAATCTCCCCCTGGATTGATGAAGCCAAAACCTTAGCTGATAGCTTAGAAGCTTTATTGATTCACTTATTCAAGTTCCAGCCTGTTCTTGATGTTATGTCTGATTTGTCTGAACTTGTCTTGGGCTTGGATCTTGTTAGGGCAAACTGACATATCCAAATTGATCGTGTAGAGATCTTGAAGATCTCTATTTGACATATTCAGTACATCCATTGCCCTTTGAAACACCTGCCTTGCACCATCCTCTCTCTCAATGACCATTTGTAAACTTGGAGTGCAGTACCATCTCTTTATCTTGGCATTGGAGGTTGACACAGAGGGGGTGACAATGGTTGTAGGTGCTGGGTTCTCATACACCACCAGAACTGTGGATGTTGAGACTCTGGGAAGTGGCTGTGAAGGCTCTTGACCTTCAGCAGTAGACTTTGTAGCTTCATCAGCAGTTGCAGCCTTTGATTGATCATGCTGGGTAGTTTCAACTGTTTGATGAGCTTTGGCTTTGGAGTCTCTTCCCTGTGGCTTTCCTTCCATACACATATCAGCCTTGGCTTTGGAAGGTGAAGCTTTTGTAGGCCCTTGTTCTGAAGCTGGAGTTTTAGATTTTGTAACTTTTGATGAAGACTGACCTGCTGGATGTGTTTTCTTTTGCTCAAGTTTGTTGTATGTATCCAGTAGTTCAGCTTCACTCCACTTCAGCAGCTGCACTTTGCTACCAATCTTTGCAGCTACAAGTTGATTGACAAGCTGAGCTTTCTTCTCAGCATCTTTCTTATTCTTCAGTAATAAGCTCAGCCTGTCAACCCTTTGTTGTAAGTCTTTCAAGGGCAGGTTCTTGATGTTGGCCTTTTTGGTCTTTGAATGTTTCAATATGAAGGTTATGGCCTGTTGTCTATCAAATTCAACTTGTGTCTCTGCAGCTTCTGCCAACTCCTGCAGGTACCCTTGAAAGGCTTTGACTCTCTCATCTTCACCTGTAATCCCTTCTTCATTTACCCTTTCCCAAGCCATCTGTTTATGAAGTTCATTCCTCTCCACAGGAATCTCTTTCTCCTTTGCTTCATGTGATGCTTGTTCATCCTTTTCCCTATGTTCTGGTGTATCCCTTTGCTTGATGAGCTGAGAGATAGGCATTTGGTCCAGATCAGAAGGATCAGGAATGGGTTTGGAAAAGGCAGGGGTTGTCTTCTGAATTTTGGTAACTACTGATGGTTGAGTATCAGCAGTTTTGTCTTCAGTAGTTGGGTCTTCAGAAGTTTCATCAGTTGTTCCCCTTGTCTTCCTTTTCCTGTATTGAAGTTTGACCTCCCTTGTTGATGTTTCTTTTTCAGTAATGGGAAGGTCAGTGGGCAGGTGTGATGTTTGTACAGCACCCTTCTTACCAGCTATTGTCTTCTCAAGAGATCTCTTCTGTTCAGCTTCCCTTGCCTTCTTGGAAGCTTCTAAGTCAATTTTCTCAGACACTTTCTCCCCCTTTTTTGGCTTCATCAGCCTCTTGAAACCAGGGAGCAGGAGGAGCTACACCTGTGAGGTGTTGGATTTGTCTTCTTATGTCCTCCTGGCGTCTTGAGATCTCTGACACTTTGTCAGTTAAGGCATTGTTCAGCATGGTGAGTTGGGGGTGTTGTATTTTTCTTCCATCTGGACTCTGAAGTCTTTAAGATGTGCATTGATGAGCTGATGGAACATTTGGTAGAGAGGGCCCTGGGGGTTGCATAAGTGGTCTATGTTTATGCTCCCAGGTCCTGAATTGATGGCTTGTATAGAAGGTGATGTGTATGGGTGATCTCCTGCTGTGTTCGCTGGAGATGCCACTCTTGGGGATGTTTGGGTTGAGTGGTCTTTATCCTGAGCCTTATTGGTGAGCAACTCCTTGAGTTTGCAGACCTCAGACTCAAGACCTTCTATTTTGGCCGTCAATTCTGTGATTTTTGACTCATCAACCAATTTAATGGCATCATCTGAATCCCTGTCTTCTGTTGAGACAGTTTTGCCATGACCTGGTTCCAGTTCCAGATGGTCATGGGCCCCTTTTTCTTGGTACTGGGGTCTTCCTGCTGTTATGTCCAAGGGTTCAGAACCCATGGCAGCAGTTGCCATAAGTGAAGTCTCAGCAATGTTACCACTGTCCTCCAATCCACCACTGGGTGGTAAAGAAGTAGTGGCAGCTTCACTTACACCTTGAACCTCTGATACTGGACTCAGGGGTCTAGGTTCATCCTCATCTCTTTGGTTAGAGAAGGGCATGTCCACATCCATGTCTAATAAGTCAGAGAAGCTCTGGTCATGGGGAGAAACCTCAATGATAATCTGAGGCATGACACTTGTGGATGGGACATCTGAGCCCAACTCATTGAGAGCTATGGCATTGGTTACTGTGGAGATTGTAGTGTTAATATTATCAGTAATTGGGCTTTCAAGCTGTGTACTCCTAGGCATTGGAGTAATAGTAGTGAAATCAAGTGAAGTCACAACTACTGATGATGGTTCCCTTGAAATAAGCTCTGTAACTTGTTGAGAAGTTACAGGCAGTTGAGGCTGGGAATGAGATGTGGCAGCCAACTGTGAGGATGTCCCAGTTGTTGCTTTAACAAGTTCAGATTGAACATTGACATCCACAGGCATCTCATCTTCCTGTGGTGTCTTATTAGGTTTTGTTGAGGGTTTAGGTTTGAGTGAAGACTTCTTTTTGGATTTTTCTTTGGGGGTAGAAGTCTTTTTGGGTTTTGATGATGTGGGTTCCTTGAGGACTGGGTTTGCTTCCTCTTGGTCATCATCTGCCAGATGTGCTGGCGTGTTATGTCTTGAAAATGTTTGAACATCTATCTTTTTAGAGACAGAGGCTACCCCAAGTAATGCATCATTACCAATGGTTGTAATGAGGCATTGCATAACAAACCTGGGGTATATTAAAAACTTAAACTTTTCTTTATTATGGTTTATTACAAGTTCATTGAAAAGATAAGTTGATGCCCTGAAAGGTTGTTTTGCAACTATAGAATGAAAAATTTGTTGCAGGTCAGAGGGCATCTGATCCCATCCAGCAGTCTTAGGACTCAAGCACATTAACAAGTAATGAAACAGGAGCTTGTACTGGGGATCAAAATATTTCTTGTAAATGGTAGCATGAGAAAGATTACCTTGATACTCACATGCTGTAAGTGTGGCATGAACAACACCAGCTGATATGGAAGTTGGAGCATCGTTGTCTTCTAGTTTAAGAGCTTGAGACAACACCTCTGGTGTTATAGCCAACACTTTACCATTTACCTTTGATTTAAGGGCAACTACTTCACCATTGACCTTTGAAGTTTTAGCATTTGCCCAAAACTGCCTGAGGGCGTCCACGTGGATAGGTGGATCGATGATGAAGGCAGTGTGATACCTAGATTTAACTATGGTATCGATGATATCATGGTATTTCTCCCAGTTCTTATCCTTTTCAAGATAAGCAATTTGATTGTGGGAGGGTTTCAATTGAAGAGCCATTTTAGTCGATTAGGTTTGAAAACTGGTTGTTAATCGCCGTCGAAGGTTTGAAAGAGGGAAATGTGATTTGAATTGTAATGAATGTGAAGAATCAGGGTTTCAGAAGTTATAACTTCTGATGAAAGGACTGTTATACCCTTTCTCTTAACTACTGATGAATACTTTTATTCGTCAGTAGTTGTCCCTGTTCTTCTTCAGTAGTTTTAAAACTGCTGATTTACAATCACCTCACACTTCCTACTACTTAATTACTGATTCACCACGTCAGCAATTAGGTCCTCAGATGTTATATAAGCGTTCAGAAGTTTCTAAGTTAGTGTGTTTTACTTATTTTCTTACTCCATTTTCCTTGTATTTCCTCTACCCCAAGACTCCAAAGGTGGATGTAGAAGTATGAAAATCTTCTATTTTAATAACATCTGAAGTTCAACAACCAAGGACTTTTGATCCAAGGAAGATCTCTAGCAATAAACAACCTTTTTGAAAATGGTTCTTTAATTGAAAATACCAAGATATAAACTACTGAGATTCTTTAAAATAGATATTTCATTTAAATCAGTAGTTTTAGTTAATTTACAAGCTTTAGGAATTATATATTCAACATTAAATCATAGATAAGCTCTTAGATCTAGATTTTAATGTATTTAGCCTGCTTGAATTAACTTATATTAACTTAGCTGTTTATATAATACTTATTTAATTAAGTACATATATGGTCAGCAAAGTTACCCACATTTTGCAACATCTTTTATGAAAAATCTACTAAGGAGATAGTTCACTTAAAATGTATGTGGTCTTCAGGCCTGACTTTGTTTGAAACAGATATGAAAATAGGTTTCCATCAAAGTTATACTACCTGGTATGTTGTGGCCATCATATCTTTTGTTGTTATGATATAGTTGATTGATTTGCAACTTATCATAGTAACTAAGATGATATCACTGACTTTAAGTCACAATAGAGTCACAGTCAATCGAGTATCAATAATAATGAGCTGGTCTGTTATGTCAAATTGATTGTTAGATCATATTTGACTGGCCAAGCTCTGATACCAATTGTTGGGATCGTGGGTGAGCTCAGAGGGACAATTATCATGTTTTAAGAGTATGCAGCGGAAATAATCTTGACAATTGACACCATGTGACTAACCTTATTGTAACTCAGACTCCCCCTCGGATTAAGCTATCACAACATGAATTAATAACAAAACAAACATAAGTGAGATGATAGATTTAACTTAAATATTTGTATGTTATTAGGCAAATGTTCAAATGTATGAATACATGTGGCCAAGTGCAAGTCTAAAGGTTAGGGGTAGTCAGGTATTTATAGAATACATACCTGACTGTTTCCACCCACTCTTAGATGTACTAAATACATAAACAAATACCTAGTGGAAAACAAAATACTAATATACTAACTACTGTTGCTTTATACAGACAACAACTGTTAAAGCTAACTTCTGAGAATCTGAAACTTCTGATGCTTTGGTAAAACTTCTTATGAGTAAATCGTCAGAAGTTGTTCTTCAGTACTTTGCAACTTCTGATGACCAATGCTAACTTTTGATGAGTAATTACATCAGTAGTTAGTTCTTCAGTACTTCTAAACTTGTTCTTCGGAAGTTGTCTGGTTTGTCCTTGAACAAGTTCATCAGTAGTTGGTCATCAGTAGTTTCTTCATCAGTAGTTTCCTTCATTCTTCAGTAGTTGTCTTTTGTACTTCAGGACTTTGTCTTCAGAGATTTGTCTGGTTCGTCTTCAGAACTTGTCCATCAGTAGTTCTATTTAGTTCTTCGGAAGTTGCCTGTTTTATTCATCAGTAGTTATTATACTTAATTATTATTATTATGTGAATGATCAACTAAGGTTTTGTGGTTCATTAATCCTCTTTAACCCAACAACAACTATGAAAAATGTTTTATTTCTCTACATCACGTTCCAACAGAGGATCAGTTGGCAGATGTTTTGACAAAAGCTTTAGACACATCTACCTTTGAAAGTCTAATCTCTAGAATTGGTGTATTAAACATGGATTAAAAAGCAAAATTTTGTTTTCCATTAATAAAAACATTAAAATGTTGTTAGAAAATAAAAAATTCGTACTTAAAAATAGCTATTGGTTTAACATCTGATCAGATATTTCAAAAGTTTGTTCAAATTAAACAACCATTGTTCTATAAAATCAACATTTGTTCAGGGATTTCCAAATTTCGTTCAGGATAAACATTTGTCAGTAAAAACTCTACCACTTCTTGAAGGGTAACCACTATTACTCATCATCTGTTGACAGCTAAATAGATGTTTTGAAACAACGGTCATCCATTATCCATATTCCAACAGTGTTTACCTAGTGAGACAGACCTTTGCTGTCAAATCATTCATCAGATGTTTACCACGTCAACTCTCAAAAGCAGTACTTTGTCCACGTCAGCATCACTTATTCATTTTTCTCGAAAAACCCATGTTTCATCCTAAGAGAGTTTACACTGTCTACTCGAATTCAAAATTCTACTTAGCAGTTTTCTCTATCGTTTACAAAAAAAAAAAAAAACCCTCCATTTTTTCGTTTGATCACGGAACACCTAGTGAAAACTCCCCACAATTATCTCCCATACCTTATCAAAATCGATGATAACAAACCATTTCATACCATCATCGATGTTCTTATAAACTCAAAATATCATACCATTCTCACTACTAATGCACCAATCTTCGTTGATACACTGCTAACCTTTTGGTTAAATGTTGAAGTCCTCCTTACAGATAATAAGCCAACTGCTATAGTTTCTAAAATTGGTGACACCAACATTGAAATTTCTCCACAATCCATTTCGACCTCATTCTCACTTAATGACCTAGAAAGTAAAAGTACATTCTTGAGACGTGAAATTCACACAGAGTTCATAGAGAGGGGATATGATGGTCAGTTGACTGGGACACCAATTTTTAAACCAAATTTTCACCTAGCAATGAAATTGTTCTTTCATACCCTTTTTCTATGTCTTTCTACCAAGACAACCTCATTTAATGAGATTCTGTCAAAAGTTCAATGTCTGAGATATGCTATTTTGACAAACACCGGGTACAATCTATCCAAGTCATTGTTAATGGACTTGATAGCAAATGTGAGGGGAATAAAATCAGGGTCAAACAATGTTTTCTTACTTTATCCTAGAATCCTGAGTTTTTTATTACAAAAAGTTTTAACTGGAAATGATTTTAAAACACGTGTTGTGTCTAGGATAAAGAATTTAATTAGTGAAACTTTTACAAGAATGTTTGGTACTAGGACTAAAGAAAACGTTTCAAAAGCAAAAGTTTCAAAAACACAAGCAAAGAGTGTCAAGACAACAACTGTTGTCTCAACCTCTGTTGTTGTGCGCACTGCACCTGGTGACCATGACACAATAATCAGTGTTGTGGAACCCACACCAGCCATCTCTAAAACAAAACACTCATCCACTAAACCCACTAAAGCCAGAAAAAGGGTAACTTTGGAGGATGAGATACTAGAGGAAACCCCTGTTGTAACACAAATGCAACAAACAACCATTGTTGATACTTCCTCTCAACAGCTGGAAATATCGCAACCCAAGAAAACTCCTCATGAATCCTCTCAAAAGGATCATGTTGTAAACCAAGGGGAACCACATCATGAAACATTTGACTCACTTGAGCATTTGTTTACAAGTCCTTCTCCCAGGGCAAGTTCTCTTCTTACACCACAACACTCTCTATCAAATAATCCCATTCCACAACCACTTCAAACACTGTTTGAAGCTATTGATAAGACTAAGGCACAAACCAATTCCTCTTAGTCACATATCACTGAGAGTATGCCACCACACGTGACTGGGCCTAAGATTAGTCAGTTAGCTATCCTACAAACAAAGGAGGCCACACCGCTTGAGTTACACGTAACTCTTGGTGGTTTTTCAAGTGAAGCAACCACTACAGCTCTAGAGACCATTGTCTCACATATGGACAGTCGTTACATTGCTCAGACTTCCTTAAAGGTAACAACTGTCGAGGCTACCATAGTAACTCCTGAAACAGTTTGAAGTCACCATTACCAAGGAAAAAAGGGCATCTAATTCTGTTCACAAGGACTCACCTCCTAAAACTGAACCAGATACTACTACCACCTCATGTAGATGATCCGATTAACTTAGGTGATTGATTAAAATACCATGAATTTACAGAGAGAGTTACAAATATTGAGTCATCAATCTCTGAAATCAGAAATGACTTGAAGGCTATGTTGCAAACACTGGTTGAATTCTCCAAAAGTCAACCGTCCACCTAGGACATTGCTAGTGAGCTATGGAAATCTATAAACCCAATCATCATAGCTCATAGGAAACTAGCAAATATGACTCAAGAAACTTGCATGGGTGAGATCAGAAATATGGTGGATGCCAGGTACAAAGATAATCAGACTGATATGAAAGCAAACAAAGATCATTTGCTGAAAACCACTAGCTCTGCCCCTTTAACCCTGTTGATCAGTGGCCTCTTTTAAGAACACTTATATGTTTGCAGATTATATAAGAGTTATTGCACAGCGGAAATAGTAAATGTTCTAAGGTTAATTTATCACCTTTAACAGGAGTTATTACTCCCCCTTGACTGAGCAGTTTATGAGAATCAATAAACAGTTGAAGTATAAAGCAATAAATACAAGTTATGATTCTCGGATGTGAAATGGATTATAAGTTTAAAAGCCTCGAAGGTTTTTCAATTAAATCAAAGTAAATCACATATCTGTAAAATAGATGAACAAGCTCATCTATTTATAGACAAACATACAAGACAGCTGTACTAAGTAATCTAAGATATTTAGCTAAGATATTATACTAAGGATAATGTTTACAGCAGGCTTTACATCGAAACTTGATCCAAGACTTTAACAAAACAATATAATACTAAACTACTGAAGTCTGAGTCGGTTATGAAGATAAGATCAACAAACTACTGATGAAAAGACAAACTACTGATGAGTAGTTTTGTCTTCAGTAGTTCTGAAGTGAAGTGTCTGGTTAGACCTCAGAACTACTGATCAGTTCTTCTTCGGTACTTTGCTCTTCTACTCTTCAGTACTTGTGTTTTCTTCTTCAGCAGTTTCTTCTATACTTAAGCAGAATATGATTTGGACTAAGGTTATCAAAAGGTGGTTTCTTCAATCCTCTTTGTCCCAACAATCTCCCCCTGGATTGATGAAGCCAAAACCTTATCCAATCTTTATTGTTCTTGATTGTTTCTCTCTTCTAGTATCCTCCAGATTTCTGCTGTCATCTTGGTAGTAAGAGTATCTTTTTGTTGCTCTATAAGAGATCCTTGTTCAGGTGTGAGATGTTGAATGGTAAGAAGGTCCTTTGATGAAAATATGGTCAACTCCTTTGAGTTCTTGTAGACCTTACTTGAACGATCTCTTCTGGTCACTAACACTGAGTTTGAATCAGTGAATGACCATTTGATGATATTTACCTTTCACCTGTCAAAATCAGAGATATAGGAAACCAAGCCAGTTTCCTGAGGTTGACCTGAGGATATTTGGGGAATGTCCTCAATTTCTATGACTCTCAGGTGAGAATCCTTGCTAGCTTGAAGTTCAACACCACCTTGAAATGTAATGTTGGGTAGGTGATGTTCTGTAACAACTTTGGTATGAGTTTTGTCTTTGATAGACTGTTGGAGTTGGTAAGCATAAGTAGCAGGATCTCTGAATTGGGTAAGCAGGGGCTTCTCTTCTACATCAAAGTCTTCATGAAATAACTGATTTCCTTCCAAGAGTACCATCTTGAAATCAGTCTTCACAGTTTCCTCTGCCTTTCTCTTTGTAGCTGGTCTTCTTAATGCACCAGATGATCTCCTTATGATTGAAGTTTGTTGGGCTTCAGGAGTTTCAAATCTATCAGGATTTGCAGCTTTGCTGGCCTTAAACTTTTTGTAAGTTTCATATAATGTTTCTTCTTTCCATCTTGAAACTGAGGCCTTTGAACCAAAATCATTAGCTACGAGTTCTTCCACTATCTCAGCTCTTCTAGCTTTCCTCTCTTTTTCTGTTGCCAACCTATCAGATATAAGTTGAGCTCTTCTTGTGAGTTCTTCAGTTGAGAGTCTTTTCAGAGAGACTTGTTTTGCCTTGGAATTCTTTGTAATCATTTTGATCAGTTGTGCTCTTTTGTCTTCTTCAGCAGCAGCCTCAAGTGCTCTCTCTTCAGCTTCAAGTTCATCAAGTTGTTCTTGATACTTGATTAACTTCTCTTCATAGCTCAGATCATCTCTTGCTTCTAGGCTGTTCCAAACTTTGTCTTCCTTTGCCTTCTTTTGAGCCTCCTTTAAACTCTTCTCCAATAGTTCTTTTGACATTGAGATGGGAGTAGGGTTCAAAACAGTTGTAGTTGTTGTTGTTGGCTTAGGAATAGCAGTTGGTGAATGGTAGTCATAACTACTGAAGGATTGGCTTCAGCAGTTTGAGAAATGTGTTCAGTAGTTTCTTCAGCAGCCTTAGATGAACTGAACTCCTGAAGGATCTCCTTTCCTGGTCTTTTGATTGCCTTCTCAGCATCAGGTTTTTCAGAAGATACTTCAGTTATTGGTTCCTTAATCTTCTCCCCCTTTTTGGCTTCATCCACTTCTGGAAGCTTCAAATAATGAGAAGTTGCAATAGACAATGTTGCAAGCTATTTTTGGGTCTCATCCATCTTCTTATTCAGCTCTGCAAGTCTTGAATTTATCAACCCAAATTGATTGTTGGCCTTCAACTCCCAAGCAGTTGTGAAGGATTTGAGTTGATCAGTTAAGATATCTTTCATTATCTGGAACAGGGGACCATCTGGGCTGCATAGTTGGTTCAAATCTATGCTTGTGAGCCCAGGGAATTGGGTAGGCTGTTTTTGTGAAGGGGGTGTTTTTGGGTGATCTTTGGATTTTTCTGAAGATGCCACTTTTGAGGAAATAGGGCTTAAGTGGTCTTTAACCTGATCTTTGGTGACCAGCTCTTTGAGCTTAGAGACCTTAGATTCAGGATCTTCAACATCAGTCGTCAATTCATTTTGTGGAATATGTGACTCATCATCCAAGCTAATGGAATCATCTGAATCCCTGATAGTGTCCTCAATGAGGGCAGTATCAGTTATACCATAAGCTAGCTCCAAACTAGTCTTCTCATGAACCTCTTTGTCTTGGAACTGAGGTTTTCCTACTTCAGGCAATAAGCCTTCATCAGTAGTTGCCAAATTTGAGGTCTTAACAATGTTACTACTGTCCTCAGGTTCACCACTGGGTGATAAATGAGTAGTAGCAGCCTCAAAAGTACCAAGAGTTTCTAAGTTTAGGCTTAGATACTCTGGTCCATCCTCATCTCCCTAGTTAGGGCTAATAAGGTCCACATCCATGTCAAATTCTGAAGGCATCTCCCCTGTTTGATGTGTTTCTAGGGGAGTGACATGTGTTGGATGGGATCCTTTTAGTCCTGAGAGAAGTTGGGCTATTTCTATGGTTGTATGGGAGGGTTCAGGTTCAGTAGTTGTAATGGGTTGTTGTTCAGTAGTTGGTATGGGTTCAGGTTCAGTAGTATGGAAGGATTGGTCAGTAGTTACAGTCTTTTTAAGTCTTTTTCTTTGGAAAATGACTGTAACTGGTTTCTTTTGGGTGGTGGAGATGGTGTGTGCTGAGAGGATGTTTCAGCCACATCCTTATCAAGTGCAGATTGCACATCAGTAGTTTCAGGTTTCTCCATTTCCTGAACTATTTGTTTCTTTGGGTTGGTAGGTTTTTTTTTGAGAGGTAAAGGCTTTTTGGATATCTTTTTGGGTTTTGAAGATGTGGGTTCCTCAGGGATGGGTTGTTCTTCCCTTTGGTCATCTTCTGGCACTGTGGCCGGTTTGTTGTGCCTTGAGAATACTTGGGAAGTTAATGGTTTTAAAATTTTTGACTCACCCACAAGTATTCCCTCTCCAAGTTCTTTTATTATGCACTGCATAACAAACCTTGGATATAACAAAAACTTTTTCTTTTGATTTTCATGATGTAAGACCAACTCATTAAAGAACAGTTTTGATGCCTTAAAAGGTGTTTCATTTATTATTGAATGAAAAGTAGGTTGAAAAGTTGAAGGCATCTGATCATATGATCCAGTTTTAGGACTTAAGCACATAATAATATAATGAAATAACAGTTTATATTGTGGATCAAAATATTTCTTATAAACTGCAGCCTGTGCCAAAGTACCTTGATAGCCACATTTTGTCATGGTAAGATGAATATCAGAATTTTAGACATTCTCTGGAGCATCAGAATCATTTAAACCAAGCCTTATGCTTAATGTTTCTGGTGATATGGCCATCAGTTTCCCTTGAATGGATGAGTTGAGGGAAATCACTTCATTATTAACTGTCACCGCCTCTGTATTAGCCCAGAACTCATTGAGTGTTTCTTCATGTATTGGAGGATCAATGGTGAAAGCTTGATAATATTGGGATTTGACGACAAGATCAATGATTTAATCGTATTGGGACCAGGCATCATCTTTCTCGAAGTAGCCTCTTTGATTGTGTCCCTGATTTAGAACGAGAGCCATGGTTTCTTGATCGAACAGTAAACTTAGCTTAGAGAGGGGGTTTTGGTTTTGATTTGAGAGAGAAAGAGGGAATTTTGCTTTTTGAATGGATAAGTGTTTGAAAAAGGTATTTATCAGAAGTTTTTAACCGACTAGGTCAAACTTCTGATGAGTGAAATGTCAGTTTTACCCTTTTTAATGAAACTACTGATGAAGAAGGTTTCTTCATCAGTGGTTTTGGTCATCTCTTCAGTAGTTTGTAACAGCTGATGAGAATGACTTTCAAAACACTTGAATAACTATTGATTATTATCAGTAGTTACTTCTTTTCTAAAAATTTCCCATTTTGATGTTTTTCAAATTATCAGTAGTTTCTCTCTCTCAAAATTGTTTATCAAAGGTTTGTGACAGATAAGTATGTAAGTGAAATAAAATATGTGCAGAACTAAAAAGTGAAAACACTTACAGACTTTCTTCCAAGTTTAACATCCCAAGCATGGATACTAACCTCTGAAATGTTGTTGAATCAAGGGGCTTGGTGAAAATATCAACTATTTGATTAGCATTTGTGACATGTTTCACCTCAATCTTGCCTTTTTCATAGCAATCTCTTATGAAATGATACCAGATTTCAATATGTTTAGTCTTGGAGAACTGAACAGGATTTTGAATGATGCTAATGGCAGATTTGCTGTCTACTAAGAGTGGAGTCTTGGTTTCTTTGATTCCATAATCAAGCAGTTGATATTGGAGCCATTGTATCTGTGATGTATAGCTTGCAGCAGCAATGTATTCAGCTTCAACTGTTGAAGTTGCCACAGATGTTTGTTTCTTTGATTGCCAGGACATTTTGCACCAGATGTTGATTTTCTTGACATTTTGCACCCTGCATAGTCACTATCTGAAAAAGTTGTTAACTTGGTATTGCTTGAAGCAGGATACCAAATTCCAAAAGTAGGAGTTCCTTTCAGATATCTGAAGATTCTTGTGACTGCAATTAGTTGTGATTCTCTTGGTGCAGATTGGTATCTAGCACAGACACAAGTTGAGAAACATAATATCTGGTCTAGAAGCAGTTAAATACAAAAGGGAACCTATCATACATCATTACATGGTTTTATCAATCTGTTTTCCTTGATCATCTGGTTCAATTTGTGTGATTGGTGTCATGGGAGTGAAACATGATTTACAGTCTTGTAAAGAAAATTTGTTTAATAATTCTTTAACATATTTTGATTGATGTATAAATGTTCCATTTGATTGTTGCTTGATTTGCACTCCCAAAAAGTACTGCAATTCTCGCATTGTACTCATTTCAAATTTTGATTGCATGAGTTTCTTAAAATCTTCACACAGTTTTGAATTTGTTGAACCAAAAATGATATCATCAACATAAATCTGAACAAGTAAGACATGATTTCCAACATGTTTTATGAAAAGAGTTTTATCAATGGATCCCCTTGAGAAGTGATTCTTAAGTAAAAAGTTTGAAAGTGTTTCATACCAGGCTCTTGGAGCCTGTTTTAGCCCATAAAGAGCTTTGTCAAGTCTGTATACCCAGTCAGGATGAGAAGGATCCTCAAACCCTGGAGGTTGATAGACATACACTTCTTCTTTTATTTTTCCATACAAAAATGCACTCTTGACATCCATTTGATAAACTTTTATATGGTTGGAAATTGCATAAGCTAAAAATAACCTGATAGCTTCAAGTCTTGCAACTGGTGCAAAGGTTTCATCATAGTCAATCCCTTCCTCTTGAGAATAACCTTGTACCACCAATCTTGCCTTGTTCTTGATGATCATACCAGCTTCATCTGATTTGTTTCTAAAGACCCATCTTGTACCAATTGGCTGCTTGTTTGGAGGTAAGGGACAGATTTCCCAAACCTGTTGCTTCTTGAATTGAAGCAATTCTTCTTGCATGGCTTGCACCCAATTGTTATCTTTGAGGGCTTCTTGATATTTCTTTCGTTCCAACTGAGAAATGAATGTTGAGAAAAAGCAAAAGTTGGAAAGTTGGTTTCTTGTAAGTACCCCTGAAGCAATATCACCCATGATTTGATCCAATGGATGATCCTTGTGTTCAATCAATTGTTGTAGACCTGTACTAGAGGATGGCTCTACTGTTTCTTCAAATAAACCACTGAGATTGATAATATCTGGTTGAGCTGTTGTTTGAAGTTCAGGAGTTTTAGGTTTAGCTGAATCAGTAGTTTCAAGTTGTTCATCAGTAGTTCCTGAAGTTGATGCTTTTGAAACTTCTGAACGTTTAAAAGTTGATCTACTGACTGTTTTTGGAGTCCATGGTGCAGGACTATCATCTTCAAATACTTAAAAACTATTTTGAGGAGGTATGGATGATTCAACAGTCTGTTCAGGTCCGAAATGAAAGTTGTCAAGATCAAATAATTCAGCAGGGTTTGCTGGAATAAGAGTGTGTTTTGATTAATTGAACTTGACATTCAGTGTTTCTTCAACTATCTTGGTTCTTGAATTAAAGACTTTGTAAGCTTTTCTCAAAGGAGAATAACCAAGAAAATAACCTGTATCAACTTTTGCAGCAAATTTTGAGATAGAGTCTTTTTGATGTTGAGGATAAAACATTGACATCCACAAGCCCTAAAGAAGGAGATAAGGGGCTTTATGCCATGAAGAATTTCATAGGCAGTCTTGGTATGTCTCTTGTTGATAAGAACTCTATTCTGAACATAACAGGCTGTGTTGACTGCTTCAGCCCAAAAATACAAAGGTAGGCCTGAATCAGCTAACATTGTTCTGGCTGCTTCTATTAAAGTTCTGTTCTTTCTTTCTACCACACCATTTTGTTCAGGAGTTCTGGGAATGCTGAATTGTCTAACAATCCCTTTAGACAAACATAATTCATCCAGAGTTTTGTTCCTGAACTCTGTCCCATTGTCACTCCTGATGACTTTGACAGAAATAGAATATTGCTTCTCAACTTGTAGAATGAAGAACTTGATGATTTCAGCTGCCTCATCCTTGGAAAATAAGAAGAAGACCCATGCAAATCTTGAGTAGTCATCAATGATGACCAAGCAGTACTTCTTCTTACCAAGGCTCATAATCTTGACTGGTCCAAATAAGTCCATATGGAGTAATTGAAAACATGCAGTTGTTTTAGATTCTTCAATAGACTTATAGGAGGACTTATGTTGTTTACCTTTAAGACAGGAAACACATTGTTCTTTACACTGGTATTCCTTCAAAGGTAGACCCCTGATCAAGCCCATTTTAGTGACTTTATTGATGGTTTTAAAGTTCACATGGCCAAGTCTCCTGTGCCAGAGATCATTTTCTGAAGTTGATGCCTTTGAGAAGAAACAGGCAGTGTTGTTCAATACTTTGTCTTTTTCAATGTCCACTACATAGACATTGCCACATCTTTTGGCAATCAGCAATGTATGATCTTCTCTATCAACTTCTGGCCTTCTGGTGATATGATCTTGCATGCTGTCTTTGTGAAAAAGGAAGAATTTCCTTTATCACACATTTGAGAGACACTCGGCAAGTTGTACTCAAGGTTTTCAACCAGATTGACCTTGTCAAACTGCATTTTGCCTGAGGATACATTGCCATATCCTAGCACATATCCCTTGGCATTGTTCCCAAAGGACACAGATCCATCTCTTTGACTGATAAAATTGTTTATTAGGTATCTGCATCCAGTCATGTGCATTGAGCCTCCACTATCAACATACCATATGCTATTCAAACCTCTGGAGACCCTCTGCACAAAATAGCAAATTAGTTAGATTTGGCAACCCAAGCCAGAGTGGCTTTGGGTTTGCTCTTGAGAACAGGTGCAGCTTGTTGAGGACCAATTTTTGAAATCCATATCTTTTAGGCGATGGATTTGTCATTAAGAACAATGGTGGGTTCTTTTTGGTGACCACCATCAACTTTGGTCATTAGAAGTTTAACCAAATTTATCAAATCTTTAACTTCAGTAGTTTGTGAAACTACTGATGAGTTAGGTGTAACTTCTGAAGATGAACTTTGAGAAGAAGACTTTTGTTGAGATAAAAACTTCCTCTGAGAAAGGTTTTTATTTGATTGTTGTTTGTTAGGAAAGAAAGTATTTTCAAAATCTTGTTTTATTTGTTTTCCCACAATCAGTTGTTGATTTTTCTTATTAAACTGATTTGCCTGTCTGTATCTACAAAGTTCAGTTATGTGGTTAAACAGACCACATATTTCACATGCTTTTGCCTTCTCTTTCTTTTTAGATAAAGCAAGAGAGTTGGAAGGCAATTTACTGACAATATCAGTATTTTGAAATAGGTCATCAGTAGCTTTCAGGGTCTCAACTCCTGATGGCTTATTGTCAGTTGTTTTAACTTCTGCAGTACTTTCCTTTTTGAGAAAGTTCTGATGGTAGGATGTGCATTCCTCCATATCAGAAGTTTGAATCAATTTCATCCCATCATTATCAGTTTTGTGGGTGAAATCTGTTGGTGATTCAGTGTGGGTATACCCTATGCCAAACTTAACATTTACTGCAGTTTGTTTGTTAAGCAGCATTTGGTACCCTTTACAAAACTCAACCTATTTTTCACAATCAACCTTAGTGTCAGCAAGCTCTTTTCTGACATTTCCTAGGTTGTCTATCATTGTTTTAATTTGTGCCTGGGTTTCTATGGATTTATCAGTCAATTTAGAAATTTCTTTATTTTTCAAAGCAATTTTTCTTTCTAAATCACACTTCATTTGGGTGTATTTTCTCTCCATATCATTTGTTTTGCCTTGTAAATGCACATTGGTTTCCCTTATTAAAGCAAAAGATTCCTTGCAAGATTTTGAGCAAAGCTTTAATAGAGATTGTTGTGATACTTGAGTGAGTGCAGAATTGGAGGAATATCCCTCAAAAGCCATTAAGACAAAGTTCTTTCTGCCATTGTCAGGTTCTCCCCAGTTGACATCGTAGACTTTGTTGTCTGCATCCTGATTGCATTCAGATCTGTCAAAAGGAAGACTGCTCCAGTCAACATACCCTGAAGTAAATAAGCTTTGCTGCTGAGGGGGTTGTTGAGTTTGTGCAGGTTGTTGAGCAGTTGGAAAAGGAGGCATCTGCTGCTGTTAGTGAGCAGGCATTTGAACATATTGCACTTGTAGCACATATTGAACTTGTGGAGCTTGTGCCTGTACAAAATGATCACTCCCTTGAGTTCCATTATTCCTATTATAAGTGGGGTTAAATTGATTTCCAGACATGGGTTGGTTGTAGCTAGAGCTTCAACACTCTCTAGTAGAGTGTCCCAACTTTTGACACTTATGACATCTCAGTTTAGATTTGTCAAAACCAGCTTTTGTTGAGTTGTTTAGTCCTTGAAATTTCCTTCCTGACCTTTTGTAAAATTTGTTAGTTTTAATGCTTAATAAGGCCAGTTGATGCAAAGTATCCATTTCTTCTAAGTCATCACTGCTAAAATATTTTAAGTCATCCATGATAAAACACTTGTTATCAGCAGTTTGACTTAGGTCTTCATTGTCAAAAGCTGGGAAAGATCCATCTGATGAGATCCCAGCAGTTATGTCAATGTGGTCAAAAGATCCAAAATTATTAGAACAGGATGGTGAGTCATGTCCTAATAAGGCTGTGCTACCTGGAGTATAGTCATCAGCAGTTTTACCAGATTCTTGTAACTTTTTCTTTTGATTGATTTCTATTTCAAAAGTTAGTAATTTTCCATGTAACCTAGTTAGGTTCAGGGTGTTAAAATCTGTACTTGATCTGAGAACTATAGAATAAGTTTCCCATTTTGAAGGTAAAGACCTTAAAAATCTATGTAACATAGATGCATTTGTATAGGTCTGATTGTTAATTTTTTACTCAGAGATGAGTGAAGAAAATCTTTCAAACTGTTGTGTTAAAGTTTCACCATCTATGTGTGTAAAAGTTTCATATTGTTGAGCCAGGATTTCTCTAGTGTTGGCTATCACCTCTTCAGTTCCTGCAAACTGTTCTTTTAGGCAATCCCACAGCTCTTTGGCACTTTCACAGTGTAAAAGTCCACCATAAATTTCGTTTGGGAGAGCCATAGCCAACATAGAAAAAGCTTTTGCATCTAGCTCAAATTTTGGGAAATCTTCTTCAGGGTAGTCTTTTGGGTCTTTTGGTCTCTCAGTTTTTCCTTCTGGATCAGTAACAACTGGTTTGTGAGGTCCAAATATTACAGACTTCCAACAACCAGTGTTGGTTTGAGAAATTGTATGTGCCAACCTTCTTTGCCATATGTTATATTCATTTCTGACCAGCGTAGGAGGTTTATTGGCAGAACCAGTATTATAAGGGTCCATTTTTAAGAAGTTTGGATTTTTCAATACTTCTTTAAAGTGGTGGATGAAAAAGTGAACCTTTTAATCCTTTATTGGATATCAATAAGAGCCTATGTCTGATTCTCAATTTGTTAGATTGATATTTGATCAGATAAACCAGAGCTCTGATACCAATTGTTGGATCAGTGGCCTCTTTTAAGAACACTTATGTGTTTGCAGATTATATAAGAGTTATTGCACAGCGGAAATACTAAATGTTCTAAGGTTAATTTATCAATTTTAACAGGAGTTATTACTCCCCCTTGACTGAGCAGTTTATGAGAATCAATAAATAGTTGAAGTATAAAGCAATAAATACAAGTTATGATTCTCAGATGTGAAATGGATTATAAGTTTAAAAGCCTCGAAGGTTTTTCAATTAAATCAAAGTAAATCACATATCTGTAAAATAGATGAACAAGCTCATCTATTTATAGACAAACATACACGACTGTTGTACTAAGTAATCTAAGATATTTAGCTAAGATATTATACTAAGGATAATGTTTACAGCAGGATTTACATCGAAACTTGATCCAAGACTTTAACAAAACAATATAATACTAAACTACTGAAGTCTGAGTCGGTTATGAAGATAAGATCAACAAACTACTGATGAGTAGTTTTGTCTTCAGTAGTTCTGAAGTGAAGTGTCTGGTTAGACCTCAGAACTACTGATCAGTTCTTCTTCAGTACTTCTGTTTTCTTCTTCAGCAGTTTCTTCTATACTTAAGCAGAATATGATTTGGACTAAGGTTATCAAAAGGCGGTTTCTCCAATCCTCTTTGTCCCAACAAACCCCTCTAAGAGATGAAGATGATAATGAATTTATAGCTGATGATGCCAAAAAGGGGGAGAGTGGCACAGAATGACTTAAAAGCTACAGCCTTTTGGGGTTTGTAACACCCCGATTCGAGCCTCAGAAATTTTCGCGACTATGTTTTGGTGACCAATAAAATAAATGTATTTGTTCAAACGAAACCAAAACCTAAAAATATATGTGTATAATTATCTTAACAAGATTAAATAGCATTATGGAGTGTACGATACGTTACCGGACCAACGCGCATTAATGAACTCGACCAAACCATGACTAAGAGATTATTCATCCATGGGACACATGGACTCCCCACCATGTGCCCCATGGCACATTTCTCTTTGGACAACACACTAACCTACCCACTATATTACCCCTTATCTCAAACACACCTCACAGACTTCTCACATTCCAGTTAATTAGAGAGAGAATGGGCAGAGAGAGAAAACCAAGAGGAAGGGGCTGGGAAAGATCACTGGCCACCACATTTTCCAGTCGCCTATGATGGCGACGCCTTCATACAACACACACCCGACTTGCCTTTTATATCCAGAAGCTTAGAGAAGAGAGAGAAAGGAGGAGGAGAGAGAAAGCTAAGAGTTAGAGAGAGAAATCTGTGAGAAGCTAAGGAAGAGAGATCGGATCAAGGAAGAAAAGGATCGAAGATAGTGAACGAGAGAGCAACAGAGGAAGAAGAAGAAGTGGGTGGTGGTGCACGACGGCGGCGGTGCCTCCACCACCGCAAAGGAGATGGGTTAGTTTTCTGTCAACATCAGTCAAAGGATGGTCAACAACAGGTCAACCCCGTCAAAGAGCTAGGTATTAACCATAGCCCGCTAACTCATTTAAATTGATTAATTACATAAATTATATTACAGATTATATGCATGTAACATATGTGGGAGAAGATCGAGCTTATGAATCGACCTAACCTGATAAAACTAAACTAAATATAAACCATTAATATAAAAGTTATAAGCAAATAGACACATATCGACTTACTTGGCTATATATAGTCAATATAGTGACAGTAATGACATGGACATAAGAATATGGTTTGGAACGTTGGAACATAAGAACAATTACCCGGACACGGATGGGATGAATAACTTGGCTGTTGAGAAATGAGAACACACGAGATTTAAACAATACATATGACACTTTGGAATATTGGATGGACCAATATTATAGGAATTCCTGAAACAAATGGTAAAACACTTGGGACATTAATACACTTAAGACTTAAACTATCCACCTGAAGCATAAGAATGATTTGGTTACTGTGTAGGACAAGAATTCAATATAATAGACAAGATATGTTGAAACTTAGATGGGCAAGATATACAAACAGGACATATATGTGTTGAGACATATTATAAGTATTATTTATGATTTAGTACACGAATATAAATAAAGATTATTATCGTACATTAGCGTCAATTGGATAATAGAACTTTAAGCCGACAATTATAACAAGCTAACGTCGGTGACGAAAACTTCTAGCTCGTCCCCATATGTAACCGCGATATTTGATCTCACACACTAATCTTTACGACCATAGTAGGTTTTTGCACTTGAATGATAGGTCAGCTCTCGACGCAGAATAATGTCCACCACGTGACACCACATGATATGATACCTGAAAACGAAGAATTTTAGCAATAGATAGGAAAATATGATCATACAAGTCACAATTCTAGGTGCGGAAACCCTAGAACTGAACAAAATGATAATACGCAAATCACAACACACGAAATACCTTTTCAATCATCCTTTTATAGATTAACTTGTTCAAAATGTTTACATAAAGCAAATACAAGCTGATCTATACACTTTGACACGATCTTAATCTAGAGAGCAACCTGACTTTATCACACACACAATAACCAACCTGTCATACATACAAAACAAGCTAAAGCCTTATATAGGTTCTGCACGTTCGCCCCCTGTAGAAGGTACGAATGTGGAATCTTTCCACATTCGTCCTCTTCCAAGGTACGAACCAAGAGTTCTTCAGCATCCATTCCACATTCGCCCATTTCATAGGTACGAATGTAGCTTGTCTTCTGAGTAGTTTCTACCTTCGCCCTCTAGATTTCACCTTCGACCTTCATTGTTCACCTTCGACCCTCAAGACTGGTCGAATGTATCTTCGTGTTGAAGTCTTGGTTGTTTTCTGATTATCCGAACCTTCGACATTCAGTACCGGATCACTAGCTAGGGACATACATGAATAATGCACTTACAATCTCCCCCTTGGACCTAGCTAGTGATGTACCAATCAGAAAGTTATGAATTCTTCAAGTCTTGATCACATCATCTTGAACGACTTGAAAACTTTCCATCTTCATGCATGTTTTTGTCGAGGTTCCTGTCTATCTCTCCAGTAAGCTTCAAAATCTCAGACAGACTCAAGAAATCTTGGCTTTGTCATTTGTTGATCTAGAAATGAAAATAGACAATAATCTTGAATTCTTCAATCTTCAGTCATTTCTTTAACCTCTTACTAGCGTCTGTTATTCTGGTGATCTTGATGTTCAGGTTTGGGTCTTGTTCAGTTACACTCTTTGTCGATGAATCTTAAGTAGTGCACCTGTTGTATTTGATTCTGCAGAAAAATTTACTAAAAACTGCACAAACTACAACCAGCGTTAGACACGACAAAAATCTCGGAAGTACTATTCACATTCCTTTTGACCCTCAATAGTTCTCCCCCTGAACTGTAAAACATTTTCCATATGTACCAGAAACTTGAAAATTTGCATTCTTTTTCAACTTTTAAGTATCTGAACATTCACAAAAAGCATCCCAACATCGGTTATCGAAAATAAAATTTGAAACAAAACTTTTTGATTTTTCAAAGTTTATGCTAAAACACACCAAAAATCTTTTTGAATTTTCAAATGTAATAGCATAAAAGTAAACTAAACATATTTTTGTGAATTTTCCGGTAAGAGGATCATATCAGTATTGAAACAGTCAGTCAAAAGTCTTTTTGATCAATTTTCTGTTTTTGACATTGAGCATCCTACAACCATTACCAGTATGTTTGTCCACTTAAACTCAAAATCATCATTTGTTGCTCAGCACTTTAGATACATTATGGTAATATTAGATACTGAGTAATCTATGGTCCCCGCACTCGCGACACATTCCCGTATCAAGAATTGCACAAAGCTTCATCGTAACGCGTGATTATATTGAAGTTATCCGTTAGTTACAAGGTATGAGGCACAGAGGTGACAGGTCAGTAAATTAATGCTTCAAAGCGACTTACGCACTCTACCAGGGTGAGGACTAATATCATACATGACTTTCATCATAGTATCGATACGATGCATTAGATAATCTTTGATTATCATCACACATGTTAAGTTCCTCATTCGGTAACTTATGGTTTTGGCTTTATTAGCTCTTTTAATAAGATACCCTGACTGAATCTAGGTCTGTAAATCAATACAGCAAAAGCTCAATCAGGCCATCCCCAGATAACTTTCAATATAACAACCCGAAACCTCTGATTTTGGCAATCTATCAAATGAAATTTTGGTACTAAGACCATATGCCAACGATACGTTGATCCACATGATTATCAGTTATTTATTTTAAGTTTATATCACCATGCTGAACTTTAAACTTTGATTTCAAGCCTACCAATATATAATTGTAGTGGCTACTCAATGTTTATCAATTCATTTTTGTTTTTAGAGTAGTCTGACAGTCCACTGATGTACTATCATCTTCTCTTTTTCTCTCTATGAAAACTCATTTTTAATTTTCTATTTTTTTTATTTTGATTATTATGAAATTTTCTCCCCTTAAAAATCTAAAAATAAGCATATTTTTGGATTTTTAAACTTTTTGAGGAAAAACAAAATAAAATGATATCCGATGCGGTTTACTCATTGAGTTTCAAAAACCATTTTTCACTCAGATTACTTCACTCAATAAGATCTTTCAATTAATAAAAGCCATTAACAAAGATAAGAGAGTTTAGAATAAACCATTTTGTAACACCTGAGAGCAATTGCATGAGATTGCAATGTTTTCTGGCTTCACAGGTTGGAAACAGACTACAAACAGTCTGCTCTCTGTTGAAATCATGTTTTCCTTCTTCAATATCCCTTCCTTGACCTTCACCTCTCCAATAAATAGCTTGTATACAGATGCTCCACTATCAACTATCAAAAGATAGCTAATAGGTCTGTCTGGAACAATCTGCACACTTATTAAACAATTAGCACGAGAGAGGTACCCATCCCTTCACAATGATGGGTCGTCCAAGGTCATCAATTCTCGGAACATCAATCCATTCTCCTTTTGAAAAATCAATTGGTTTTTCAATGGATTGATTTGAAGTTGAAATTGCTATTGATTTAGAAATTGACTTGGGTTTCCAAACACGTTCAGAGTTTATTTTAGATTTTGTTGAAATTGTTTTAATTTTTGACTTTTCAGATTTCTTATTTGAAACCTGCTTCTGAACTTTGTTTGGAATCTTCTCAGACTTAACTGATGAAGACCCAGGTTTAGAGTTATTCTTAGGCTTAGCCTTAGAACTCCCCCTTACCTCAGCAACCCGTCCACAATCTCCATTTTTATTCAAGGCAATTTTGTTAGGATTGTCATACACAACCCGTTTCCCCTTTTGCTTCTTGATTGATTATGGGAATACAGGCTTTTTGACATTGCCTGAATTTTTAGCAAATTTAACTTCGGTCCTTTTCTGTTTAACATACGGACAGGCATCAACTAAATGCCCACACTCTCCACAGTTATAACAAGACCTATATTCTTCAAAATCACATGCATATCCATCATCCCAATACCAATAGGGACAATGAGCAGCAATATGACCAACTTCACCACATTCAAAACAGCTTCTCCGTTCAACATAACCATCAGAATATTGTGGTGAGTTGTTTCCCCAATAACCATCAAATCGAGAGGTATATGAATAATCATAAGAATCATACGATCTAGATGAAAAATTTCTTGAATTCTTTTGATGAGAATTTTTCATCTGATTATTTCCTTTCGATTTGTTTGGTTTTGGCCCTTTTACTTTAGAACCTTTCTTATTTTCAATATTTTTCTTTTCAATGTTTTTCTTTTGATCTATATGTTGGTTAGGATTTAGTTTAAACGACAAATGATCAAATTGATTTTTAAATTGATTTAACAAATCGATATTATCAACATATATACATTTGAGTAAAGATTGTTCGATATTATCAATTGGAAAATCTCTATTGAGAATCAACTTGTCATGTCCTACCAACATATAAGATCCTTCCATTCCATCAGGAAATTTAAATATGGTTTTCTCTTCAGACTCAGGTTCTGAAGTAACTACCACATTTATATGTTTCTGACTAGAATCGGACTTCACCTCAGAGTTTAAAACTTCAACACAAGATGTTGTGTTTTTTAACTCTGATGTGGTATTATTCATTGAAAAACTTTTATTCACTTCTAAAATTTCTTTCTTTAAAGATTCAATTTTATTTAACAAATCTTTTTCATTCTTTTCAAAAACTTTATTTTGGTTTTGACAATTTTCTAGCTCATTTGCTAGGATCTGTTTGTCCTCAATAAGTGTCATCAATTCACGTTTCAACTTGACACATTCAGAACAACTAGCACAGTCAACACTAGATCTTACCTCAGCATCTGATTCATTACCATTATCAGATTTTGCATCACTCTGTTCTGAATTCGTATCAGAACTCAAGACACTCTCTGACAATTCACTGGAATCATCATGTCTCATTTGTTTGACTAAACACACAACATTTCTTTGAACACCTTCTCTGTTAACACACTTGTCAACATGTACCATTTCATCAGTTGATTTTGGTGTCTTTGGAAATCCCCAAATGTTGTCAACTTGAGAATTTTGTCTTTGTAATTGCTGTCGTTCAGCTTCTATCATAGCTCTTATCTGCTCATCCGTTCTTGATATGGTCAAGTAATTCATCATTTTTCCAAAAATATTTCAAAAATTTTCTGATAAATTCTACGTTCGCCCTTGTCAGCTTCACTTTCGCCCTAACAGAAGACCCGAATGTAGAAAATAGATGATAAATTCCACGTTCTACCAATATCACTTCACTTTCGTCCCTCTATGTTCCACCTTCGTACTCCCGATGACCCGAAGGTGGAAATTAATACCCGAAAGTGAAACAATCAACACAACACACCTAGGTTCGACCTGAAATAAGCTACTTTCGCCCAGAAAATATCCAGGTTCGCCCTAAAAAGTCCAGGTTCGCCCCATGCTCTCTAGATTCGACCCAAACATGTTCAAAAAACGGTTACACTATGAAAAACGGTTATTTTGATCTGAAATTTTCAAAAGTTAATGGATTTTGATGATCTTTATCAGGTTATGATTCGGAATTGATTTGGAACAACTTTAATTCTTGGAAATGTTGATTTTATCCATGAAAAGTGATCCAAAACCTTCAAATTGTATCAAAAACCATTTTCATTGAAAAACAGAGAAAATTTGATCAAAATAGGGTCCAAATCAGTTCTGATACTATCAATTTGTTGTTGTATGATCTCTATGACTCTGATACCACTTTGTAGATGAAGAATTTTAGCTATAGATCGTAAATCTGATCATACAAGTCACAATTCTAGGTGCGGAAACCCTAGAACTGAACAAAATGATAATACGCAAATCACAACACACGAAATACCTTTTCAATCATCATTTTATAGATTAACTTGTTCAAAACGTTTACATAAAGCAAATACAAGTTGATCTATACACTTTGACACGATCTTAATCTAGAGAGCAACCTGACTTTAACACACACACAATAACCAACCTATCATACATAGAAAACAAGCTAAAGCCTTATATAGCTTCTGCACGTTCGCCCCTTTAGAAGGTACGAATGTGGAATCTTTCCAGATTCGTCCTCTTCCAAGGTACGAACCAGAAGTTTCATCAGCATCCATTCCACATTCGCCCATTTCATAGGTACGAATGTAGCTTGTCTTCTGAGTAGTTTCTACCTTCGCCCTCTAGCTTTCACCTTCGACCTTCATTATTCACCTTCGACCCTCAAGACTGGTCGAATGTATCTTCATGTTTAAGTCTTGGTCGTTTTCTGATTATCCGAACCTTCGACATTCAGTACCGGATCACTAGCTAGGGACATACATGAATAATGCACTTACAATACCAATGTGAGTTCCGTGAACCTTCCCCTCTTTTTGTGTTTTACTGTTTGGGGTGAATACATGCTTCCTTTTTATGAACTGTTTAATGTGACAAGATAACAGTTGTCACATACCATACTGACACTAATTAACCCTGGGGATTTGGGCCACTTAATATGTGAGTAGTACTACTTCGGGAAACCCCCACACACAGTGGATCCAGAAGCCCGGAAAACCCTCCACTGAGGTCTGCGGGCCGTTGTGACATATATTTTGCTAGGAGAATCTATGATGGCAGTAGATAGATTATGTGATCAGGTTTGAGGTGTCTGTAAGACCCTCACCCCTAACCTAAATATTTCATAGGGTTAAGAAGGTAAAGACATAATTCAAATACTAGTTATTAACTACCAAACATTACAAAACATTTTTACCCAAAAACCGGATGAAGTTAAGTTTCCAAAACAACTACGACCATTAGCAAACGATTAAACACAGTGGAAACAATGTAATTTAGTTTGAACTATGCTACAATACGACCCAGTTTCTACAAAAGTTGTTCAAAAGAATGCGTTCGGTTTGATTCGGTAGCTTGATCTTCCATCCGGACATTCATCATACCTTCAACCTGTCGTACAAGCATCATGTAAGGTTAGTTAGAACTAGATAATCATCAAATTTGATCAACAAAGCTCAAAATCCAGTTTTCCAATGTGAATGGCCGCTCAGTGAGAGTGAGCGGCTGCTCACTCTTTACAGAAGGCTCCGTGGTGCAGGGGAGCAAGGTGAACGACTGTTCACTCTTGGTGAACGGCCGCTCACTTGGATCTGCTGCTGATCTTCAACTTTTACCCAACCTAACACTTCGGTAAAGCTGCGAATTCACTACCTCGGCCTCTACAATCCCTACGGATTGCTTTTACCTTGGTTTATGAACATGTAGGGATGCCTCGGGCTCTACAATCCGCACGGGATTGCTTATGCCTTGGTCTCATTCCCTTTTTTGCTTTCTAATCTTGTTTCTTATCCATTTGACCCATTTGAGTCGTTAATGTTTAAAAATTCCATCATGGTCGCTTAGACTCATTCACATTGGTATGAGTTGCGCTCACGATTGCTTTTCGTAAGCCAAACACAAGTCTTGGAGTCCTTTCGGTCTACCTAGTCCTTGTTAAATTCATGTTTATCCATCTTTATACTATTACACAATCTTCCAACTCATTTCATCATAACGTATTGAAAAGTATTCTACACAAATTTTTAGAACAAGTGAACATAATCAAAAACATACCTCAAAGCTTTCCTTTTTGGTGAGTATCCGGTTCGCCCTTGACTTCTAGACTCCCACTTGATTCACCTAGATAAGTGTTTATCAATATGATTAGTGTTTGATCATCAAGTTTAGCATATCCTACTAGTGATTCAATCACTTTCAAGGATTTCCACACAAGTAATTTCATTTAAGCATTTAACTAAACACCTAACATACATGATTCTTAACCGATTGATTTAGTCAAATGGACCAGGTCAATCAATTCTTCCATTTTCCACCTATAATTTCATTCCAAGATGTTATTCTAGTTTTGATAATGACTAATAATTTACAAATGCAAAACCATCAAGCAATTATATAAGATTTTTAGGGGTTGTTTCACCCTTGAGGGAGCCAACCTATATTACCACAATTCCCTCAAGATTTCATGTTCTAGGGTTAGATAATTCACATTAAACATAAATTAAGAAGTTTTCAAGGTACCTTTTCATATAAGGTTCCTTAGATTCTAACAAATTGTTCCCATTTAAGAACCCTAAAATTTCACCCATCATCAAAGGAGCTACAATACAATAATCTAGATAAAACAAGTGATACCTAGATGTTTATTGGAGTTTGTTGAGTCGATTTAGCCTTAATGCAGGTGGATTAACTTTTGATTAAGCAAGATTCAAGCTTGAATTGGTGTAGGAGCTATAGTGTGTTTTGGGTGTGTTGGTTGGTCGACATATCAGATGGATATGTCGACTTCCCCTTAATTCCACCTATAGTCCCTCTCAACTTTCACAATGTACCCATTCTAGTCCCTCAAGTTATTATCTTTCAATCTATATATAAAAACGCTTAGTTTTAAACGAATTCACCGGGTTTTTATACCTCTTATTAAAGAAATAAAGATTTTTTGGTGCTACAATGTCGCTTGTACATCACCATGTTTTGTGTTGTGTGAACTTATAACGTGCTTTGGAAATGATAAAACTGTTTTGGATCCACTTAACTACTTACATGAACTCACCTGCATATTTGCTGACCCAACTCTTTTTTAAGTAGGTGTTCAGTTACCACTATTGGATTGTATTGGAAACGAGGTACGAGTTATAGATAATCATGTATGGAACATTATGAAGATTATTCTACTTGAAGATTAGAGCTAAGCTTGGATAAATATCACATCGATTAACGGACTTCACCCTCAAAGAAGCTTCGACGAGTGCCACGACTCGTCCCTGCAGTAGTTGCGGATCTATTATTTATTATTTATTTAAGTTGTAATATAATATTTATCAACTAGAATATTGAATAAAAATTTATTATAGTCTTTGGTTGCTTCCGTTGTGCAAGTTTGACATCATTTTGTATTTTCGTCCAGCCCCCTCCTTGCCAGGGTGTTACAGGGTTCCACCTTCACAAACCACACAAAAGTTTGCTAAAAAGTTTGCTGCTGAAAAGCATCCTAAAAAACTAGTGCCTACTTCTCAAACAACTGCCATGCAATCAAAAGCTGAAAAGGCAAAGAAGATTGATGAATCTGCAAATGTCATTGCTGAAAAGGTTGCTTCTACAATGCATACTAGATTTGAGTCAATAGAATCCAAGGCAGAACTCTAAGTTAAACAAAGACAGGCTGAATAGAGGGAAAAAGAAGATGAAGGCTCCTCTAAATGGAAGAAAATGCCTGCAAAACATGTAAGGCAACCTCCTTCTACTCTTAAAACCACTGCCAACCTAACATCAGCAGCAACCAAAATAATAACCACTGCTACCACCATAGAACCCAAAACAAAAACAACCACCACCACTAAAACTTCCATACCATCATCACAAAAATCCCCACCCAAAACCACAACATATGTTGGTGCTTCACAAGTACAAACAGATGTTACCTCAACACCTACCATAATAACCTTCCCAACTACTTCACAACCACCACTATAACTAACAAGAATGCCATCCCCATCATGTCCTTTCATCCTATACAAAAGGAAGAGAAAATCAACCTTTGTGGTACAGGATGATGAAACAGAAACCACACCTACACCACCATCCACATCATCTGCTCCTATTCCTGCCATTCCACTATCATCCTTTTTACCTCATTCATCCACCATCAATAAACGACCACCTACCATGCAAAATCTTACACCATTGGGTGCTCAGTTTCCTCTTAAACTTGATACAATTCAATGGGACATACAATCCTTCTACAATATTGAGGACCCTTCACAATTATCTTTCCCATCTCTTCCAAACATGCCTAAAGATGCTAATGTTGAAGAATATCTGCAATTGAATGCAAAGCAAGCTGAGGAACTTGTTAAGAGGAAATCTAAAGGGAAAGATGACAAGATTGCTCAGGGCATCTAATCAGCAAAACTTAGCATAATCGGAAGGATTGGGGACACCTGAGCAAGTCCATGTCAAACAGACCCATCAGTGGTGAATTTGAAAGGGAATTGAGGGAAGCTTGTCTTGATCACATAATCTATATTATATTATAAAGCATGAGGGAATGATGACAACCAAATTTAAGTAAATACAATATCTTATTCTTATGGTACAATACTTAAGTAACTTGGTAAAGGGGTAAACTTGTCTTTATACATAATATCAAATTGTCTTTTAAATCTAATAATTAGATTTGTTAAATTTCATTTAAACAAACAACTTTTATTTAAATTTCAATTAGTGTAACAATAATGAAAGTTAACTCATGAATTTTAGTTTGTAAAAAGTAGTTAAAAAATATTAAACTCAATAATATTGACAGAAAACATTTGTTTACCAAGTGTATTGTTCTTTGATGACATAAAACCGAAACTTTTATTTTACCAAGTTCAATAATCAAATTATAAAATAAAATTAAATATATAATATAAAACATTTGATTACTTGATCTTTACAAAAATTGGGATTATTATTTAAAACTAAGCCCCAAAAATAACAAGACACGAAAATTGTGATTATTATTTAAAACTAAGCCACAAAAATAACAAGACATATGAAAATGTATATTTTATGAAAAAACTAAAGATCTTTTTTTTACTTTATACATCAAGATTAAATCTTCTTTAATTTTATTTAAAGTTGAAATAAGTGTAACAATAATGAAAGGTTAATTCATGACTTTTGGTTAGTAAAGAGTTTTTACAAATCTTAGTTAAGGGTTAAGACAAATCAAATATAACCGGCTACATAACTAGCTTTTCAATGCCATTACTAATGCAAGTTATTAGTTTTAATAACTTCAAAATATATAACATCTTAATCAAACCCTCAAATTGTCATATATCTCTTTTATATCTCTCGGTCTGCACATAGTTTTTTTTAAGCATGAAACTGTATTAATGGAAAAAAATGAGTTATTTTTATTATACATTTAGTTACTTTTAAGTAAACCTAAAAATCACATCTTGATACATACACATCCATACACTCACACACACACAACACACTATATATTACACACATGATTTTTGTTAAACTAATTAAATTATCCATAGATCTACAAAATATTACAACTAGATAGATCAACTAAACGTATAATCTCTAGATTAACATACTTCAAAATACCATCAACTGTAGATTTTTTTTTGTGACATTTAACCGGAGACAACTTATCGTCAGATATACGACTCGCCATTAAGGTATGAATTCTATAGTTATCTATTTGTAGCGTAATGTTATATTTACTATTGTCATAGTTTTTGTATTTTTAATCTAATTTTTGGATGATGTTTCAAAATATTTTTATAAATATTTTCAAAATATTTGATTTAGATAATTATATATTCGTGCATCCCGTCGATTTATCAACCACACAATTACACTTATACTTGTAAATTATCCACCCCGCCGCATCGCCCGGGCTCCCCACTAGTGGCTCATAAACCATACAAGGCCACCAGAAAATAGTTTGTTGGCTAGACTACTCAAGCCTTAAGAAACGAAATTCACAGGATTGAAGAAATGAGCAAAAACAAACTAAAGGTCCTTCCTCCTAATTTCAGAAAAGGTAAAGATCCCATCGGAGCTTTAAAGTTTAAAAGGGTGAGAGAAGAGTTGGTTGCTGCTTATTATGGTGAGATAAAGTTTGTTACTTGATGGTCTTAACTTAGACAAGTATAGACTTACAAAGTCGTTGAAGAAAAGAGAAAACCGGGTCCCACACTTCCCAGAAAACCAATCAATCCACATGCATCAGATATTAGGCATCCCAGACAGACCCTTACCCTTGATAGCCTGCTTTCAACATCTGACCTCACCATTGCAGCTAAAAGACAATTCAAAAGGCAGAAGCATATGTCTGAATCAGATGATAATGATTTTGAAAATGAAGAAACCTTAGTGAAGGAAGAGATAGGTTATCAAGTGCAGTTCTTGACTGATCCTATAAGTGATGAAGTAAGAAGAATCATTGGCTGGCCTCCATCATCAAACTCATCTAAAATAGACTGCAACCCAAAAACTCCTCAGATTCAAAAATTCTAAAGTGGAAGTCCAAAGAAGACACCCACGAATTGACTATTCTAAGATCTGATGGAGAGGCTCAAAAGTTAAGCATGGAAGATGCTATAGTCTGAAAGCAGATGATCTCCAAGAGCTACTTAACTTATAGCTAGAATGGGATTCTGAAGAAATGTTCTCTTTGGACTTTGCACTTCAATTCAAAGGACAAATAAGATAGAGTCTAATGAGAAACAAAGATCAACAATAAAGACAGAGTTTTGGCATCATCCGTTCTAGGGGAGATTGTTGGGTCTCCTGAACCAAATAAGAACAGTTGATTGACAAGCCTGAACTCCCAAGCATCTAATCCCAGTAAAACAATACTTAGAATGCAAGATCCTCCCAAAACACTGTTGACTCTAACAACTGCTGAGGACTAAACAACTGCTCTCGAAAACGCTGATACACAAAGACTGATGAAGAAATGTCTGCTTGTTAAAGTTTGTTGAGCCGAAGTTCTGATATGAAGAACTGTTGAAGCCAACAGCACTTAGGCTTCAATAGATGATGAAGCAACAGAGGTTCCCCAACAGATGAAGATTCAATAGAGTTTTATCAATATATAGTGTTTGTATAGGGCATATGTTTTATGTTTGTTAGTTTGTTAGATGTCACTTTGTTAGTTGACGTTAGCTTAGATCATCATAGTTTTGTTTTGTCTATAAATAGAATAGTGTCTGTACTGTTCTATTCATCACATCACAAACATTCACTTTATATGAACAAATTGTGTGTGATCAGGCTGAGGGGGATATTGTGTAATCTGTACTAATCTGTGATGATTATATAATTATCGATTTGAGAACAATTATCCTGTTTTGTTATGAATTAAACTTTACATTCCGCTGCACTTTCCATTTCTGTTAATCATCCATTTACTATTTCATTAACTAACTTTCATAACAAATCCAAACTCAGATCCTAACAGATGATGATTGCGTTAACCGAAATGTAAAAGAAAAACTATATTAACATCACCTTATCACTAATTCTCATTATAATGAGGTTGATAATTTAACAAGGTGTGAGATATGAAAATCTAAGATTGGACAATCGTTTTAACGAGGTAACCACCAACTTTCTTACATGTACGTGCATTTTGAGCCAAATGATAATTTTACTAAATTTGATATTTTAAAAATAATAAGGTTGGTGAAGATATCCATCAGTTTTACATTATAAAGAAAGAGAAAACAATACGCAAAAGATTAATAACAACATTGCTGATATGGAGGAGAAAAAAAGTTTGCCAACATGAATTGTATATCTAATCGCGTAAAAGGACGCTAGAAACCGCCTGAACGAGAGTGATTGTGAAGCTTTGACGGCTGAGTTTTCTAATCAGGAGATCAAGGAAGCTGTGTTTGAATGTGGGTCTAACAAGGCTCCCAGTCCGGACGGTTTTAATTTTCGTTTTGTGAAGCGATATTGGAATTTGTTGGAAAGAGATGTTACTCAAATTCTGGTGGAGTTTTATGACACAGGTTTGATTAACCAGGGATGTGGGACTTCGTTTATCACCTTGATTCCAAAGGTTAAAACGCCTATTGGTCTCAAGGAGTATAGACCGATTACTCTTATCGGGTTGATTAGCAAAATTATTTCGAAAATCCTTGCTAATAGGTTAAAAAAGGTGTTGGGGAGTGTTATTTCAGAGCACCAGTCAGCGTTCTTGAAGGATCGTTTCATCCTTGATGGGCCGTTGGTTATTAATGAATTAACGGAGTGGCTTGAAAGACGGAAGAAGAAGGCGTTTTTATTAAAGATAGATTTTGAAAAGGCCTACGACAACGTAAATTGGGAATTTTTGATTTCCATCATGGAGCAAATGGGTTTTCCTCATCGGTGGTGTAGATGGGTTCAGGGTATCTTGAGTTCGGCTCGCGCAGCGGTCCTTGTGAACGGGTCACCTACATTCGAGTTTAATTGTCAAAAAGGTTTACGTCAAGGTGACCCTCTTTCACCTTGTCTCTTTCTAATAGTTATGGAGGCTTTGTCTTGGGTGGTGAATAAAGCGAAAGACTTAGGTGAATTCTCGGGTATTCGAGTTTCCAATCAGGATGACGTTATTATTCACTTGTTTTACGCGGACGATGCGTTAATTATGGGGGAGTGGACGCGTGAGAATTTGGAAAGTACGGCTCGCATTCTGTGGGTGTTTTACCTGTGTTAGGGACTTCGTATTAATTTGCACAAGTCCAACCTTATTGGGGTGGGTATAGAAGACGACCAGGTGGACGACATGATACAAATCCTAGGGTGTAAAAAAGGGTCTTTCTCCTTTGAATACCTTGGGATTAAGGTCGGAGCCAATATGAATCGGGTGGCAAATTGGTCGAATGTTATAGATGTGGTCAAATCCAGATTGGAATCCTGGAAAGCGCGGATTTTATCGATGGGAGGCAGGTTGGTATTGATTAAATCGGTGCTCGAAAACTTGCCAATTTATTATTTTTCATTGTATAAGGCGCCAAAGAAGGTGATAGAGTGTATTGAGGCGATCATGAGGAAATTTCTATGGGCGGGGGCTTCGGTGGAGAATAAAATCGCTTGGGTGGCGTGGGATATTGTTACAAAGCCTAAAAAAGAAGGGGGTCTTGGGGTGACTAAGTTGCAAGGGGTTAATGAGGCTCTCCTTCTCAAGTGGGTTTGGAGGTTTAAAAGAGGTGGAAATACATTATGGAAGAGGATTGTGATTGGGTGCCATGGCTCGAATAGGTTATGGAACATGCTTCCCTGCAACAATTCGAATAAAGGCTACTGGAAAGAGATAGTTAAAATCGGAGGAAAACGTATGGCAAACGGTAGATCCCTTAACAGCTTATTTGTTGGTAGAGTGGGAGATGGCACTTCTATCACTTTTTGGGGAGATATATGGTTGGGAAATGATCCTTTGCGGCTTCGGTTCACCAGCTTATTTCGGATAGAAAAAAACAAATGGGCTACCATTGCGGATCGTGTGCAGGTTAAAAACGGGGTGAAAGTGCTGAGTTGGGAATGGCGATCTGTCCCGAGCTATTATGAGGAAGTTGCGGAGCTATTTCAGCTTTTATCAGAGATTCATGACCACTCTTAGGGAGAGGGCAGTGATGTTTGGCATTGGGAAGGCGACAATACCCATTGTTTTTCAGTTAGCAGCGCCAAGAAGGTAATGTTCAATGTGTCGGGGGCTGCAGACTCAAATATTATAGATTGGAAGGGTCGGTTACCTCTAAAATGTAAGATTTTTGTGTGGAGAACTCTCCTAGATAGAATTCCTATGAAGTCTAACTTGGAAAGGAGGGGTGTGCATTTGGATGATATGGTCTGCACGTTTTGCAAGTCAAACCAAGAAACTTCGCTGCACTTATTTACAGGTTGCATTTATTCGGCCGAAGTGTGGAGCCGGGTGGAGAGGTGGTGCAGATTGGTTCCGACTCTTCTGTTCGGCGTCGAGGACTTGGTAAATGGGAATATGTTTTTGTCGAAGAAAAAAGAAGATGTTAGAGTACTCCAAGGTATTGTCTATACGGCGATGTGGGCTATTTGGAACGAACGAAATGCTCGAATTTTTGGTTTCGTAAAAGCGATAGAGCTGGTCGAGCATATAAAAATAATGTCGTTTTTTTGGTTTCGTAATAGGAGTAAACATAAATGTATAGATTGGAATAAGTGGTGTAAATATCCGTTGGATTTGATGTAATCGGTTCCCCCCTTGGGTCCTTGCTTTGAGGGTTTGTGTTGGGTTTTTGGTTGAATGAAGTTTATCTTAAAAAAAAGGACACTAGAAACAAGGAATCATATTTTATATTCGTTGGCCTTCGCTTATTGAAGTTAACATTAATTTTGCGGTTTCAACGGCAAGTCTTGAGAAATGTTTTTCCTCAATACGGTATTTGAATTCGGATTCACGCAATCTTCTTGCAATTATTTTATTATTAAAAAAGAATTGTTCACCAAATTTGTGGTTGATGATATATAATGGATCGATTTCAAGAAATGAAAACTCGCAAAGAAGAACTCTATTTTTTTTTATTTCAAATGTACTTTTATTTTTATCACTTTTTATGTGACTCAACCAGAAACTTCTTGCATGGAAGTATTAGAAATTTGATCACCGATAAATGTCAAACACAAAGAAAATTTTTATGAATCTGCCAACACACTTCTACTTGTTTCTCTAATTTAGAACTACATACATTCACACATTCGATCTTTTACGGAGTACCAATATATTTAACAAGCTCTTCAAATAAAAGATCGGGATATAGTGAATGCAATTGAAATGGTAAATACAACTAAGCAACGTTTGCATACGTTTAGACTTGAAGATTTGAGTCACCTTTGAAAATGGTCACTTCTTTTTGTAAAAAAAATTGTGCGATTAAAATGTTTAATTGGACTACTTTTGTGTTAACCACAAATGTAAAAGAAAAATAATTATTAACATCACCTTGTCACCAATTGTCATTATTACGAGTTTGCACTACTAGAAAAAATGTCTTTCTTGACATTCTTTTTATGACATATACTTATTCATGACGTGCAAAAGTGTGAGTCATTAAAAAAATTGTCATGGATTTTGAAATCTAGTTAATTAATAATACGTATTTTTACGTGTCAAGAATTTAATGTCAATAAATAAAAAATATGACGCTTTAAGATATTGCGTGTCATTGATTTATGTCATAAAAATTTCATCAATTTCTAATTTCCCTCCCATCCCACCCATGCATTCAAACCCCAAACCCTAGCATTCACTCCCACTCGAGCAGCCATACCACTCCCACTCGACTCTGTGTCTCCGGGCACCATTCAGTTCCGACGAAGCGAAACCTGGAACCAGATCGAACCACCTCCTCCGTTGGACTTTAGATCTCTGCTATATTGTCCGATCGACCGCCGACCAACCATCACCGTTTCATCTCTCCGTCACCCGTCAACACAGCCCAGGTACCACCCTTTTCGATTTTCATGGGAAACATTCCAAGATTCTTTGTTTGGGGAGGGTGTTGTCATATGAGTTTAATTCATGATGGGTTTCAAGGAATGAAAGAAAGCAAAAGAAAAGATTATCTATTTGGATGGGGTAATTTGTTATAGGTTTGAATTGAGGGTTTAGTTAAGCAAATTACATGAATCGCATTGGCGAATAAGTATTCTATCTAATTCACCATTTGCTGGTAATTTATCTTTCTTTCATAGATGGGTTGAATAGTCCATGATTCAATAAAATCAGGTTTCAGGTTTCTTATTTTAGTTTTGCTGTTTTGGTTGATTTTTGTGGAGTTTACTATTCTAAAACCTGTAAGTAGCCACATTCAGAGATTTAACGAGTGACTAAGGTGGAAAGACCCTATTTTTGTAATCAATATAGTGATTTTTTTTCCTACATAACTAGAATGTTGTTTGTTATTGAGAGACAATTATGATCTTCTTGTTGCCACAAACATTCTTTGTGATTCATCTCTCTTTTTATGGTGGCTGTTTAGATTATTTATCACTTAACTGGATATTAGTTAATTTTTACTGATAGCATAAAATTCGTTTTGGATTCATGTAAGGTTGGAGTTCAATACTGTAGCAACTAGCAACTGCTTTAATTAGAATATCCTGTGGATCTCAACCAGTGCGCGTAGTGGTTTATGTTTTATCTCTGATTATTCTTTTTGACTTTCTAGTTTCTGAGACAAGCTTTCAAGTCAATGGAACCAATACAGTTGGTGATATTCCTCTTGTGATAGTGGTTCCTGGTTTAACAAGTGATTCTAAATCCCTTGTAAGTTTCTCCATCTTGATTAAAATAAATAAAATTTTATCAGTGATTTTATAAATCCATCCTTAATATAGGTAACAATAATATGAAAGAGAGTCTGTAGTTGACATAAAATTTGTCTTAAAAGCATATTTATGATAGGTTTCTATTGTGTCCTTTTATAACTTTTCTTTTAATCTTTTGTATATTCCATGATATTTATGGCAAGTATGTAGTTAAGGACAATTTTCGGTGGGATTTCGGTAATTTTATTTATAAAGTTATTAACAAAATAGGACACTAATAGCTAATTTTTGGAGCAAAAGTTTGTCGATCCCATAACTACGACACCATATGCATACATGATACAACCTTATAATGTTTATTATGTAAAAAAACAATCACAAAGACAACAAAAAAGATAGATGCTCGCGTACACAGGTCGCAATGAAATTCGCGCAACGCGAGATAGGGAACGCCACTAGTTGATATTTATGATCCAAGTTGATAATAATAAAGTGTTACTTGTATATATATGTATTGGTCAATTTATTAGTTTATGGCAGGCATTATATGTATTGAGAATTTGAGATCGAGTTCCACTTCATTAAATATAATATTTAGATATTTTTACTTATTAAAAAGTAAAGGATATTTTATCCTTTCATACTCAAGTTAACCTGCCAACATAATAAACATGGGTATAAAAGTTATTATGTTATACCCAACTGTAAGCAACAGGGCTCCTAACTTGGTTTTCACTGTTTTTCCATGTTATAGAGCCGAAAGCATCCTCCCTACTTGTTGTATTCACATCCTTCTTTGTCACAATGTTACCATATACCGCATCCTATCTCCCACATTCTTGAAAACAAGCTGTTTCGGTTTCACATCAACATCAACCCCTTTAGGCACCTCCACGACAACATCATACAAAGACCTGGCTGGCTTTTGGAGGGTGCCAACCCACCAATTTTTTTCTTGAGTATTATAGAATTAGCACATTGAATCAAATTATAAAACTTCTATGGTCAAAGTCATAATCTAATTTGTTTATTGCTGATATTCAAGATCCTTTCTGAATTTAGAGTTCAAAAGTAATTTTGACGTAAATCATTTTTGACAGCTTTAATGTATATGTGTATGGTTTCACTTGTAATTAGTAGATTATAAAATGGGTGGGCGGTCGGAGATGGGTAACAGCCAACAGGTAACTCTTTCATACATTCAGAACATGTAAGTTTCAAATACAGGTTGTTTGAGGTTGCGCTAACCCGCCAATTTTTCTTAAATATTATAGAACTAGTAAATTACGCGCCGCACTATGCGCGGCGGAGAAACATAACCAGCACCGATTTCGTGATAACTCAACGTAGAAGGTCGTATTGTTCCGTCGGTGCGCGTTGCAGCGAGAAAAACGCCTAAACCGCCTGCTGACAACAATTAATAAAAGAAAACATTCACCATCAGTTTGTTATGTTACCTAGGATCCTGACCACATGCCGACGGTATCGCAGCCATCGCCATCATAATGAACCACCGCTTGATTTCCCGTGCCGCCATCTCCAACCGTGGTCGGAGAAGTCTGTCATCGCAAGAAGTCGAACTAAGCTCCGTCTTTCCAAACGTGTGTTAGATGTAACAGATGAAAAAGAAGAGTGTAAAACCCAAAGTTCTATGGTGAAAGTGAGAAAACACAAAAGCCATAGCAGTGACTCACAAAGAAGGATACTGGTGGCTTACGTTCTGAATAATAAAATAAATTTAGTACAATGGCATTTCTGTAATTACGGTGAAAATGAAGGTTTTCTATTTTGTTTAATAAGGACTTTAGTAGAATGGCATTACCGTAAATACGGCGAAAATGAAGACTTTTTATTTGGTGGTTACTGTAGCCAACGGCGTGAAATGTTATATATAATAATTAGCGCATTGAATAAAATTATAAAACTTCTATGATCAATGTGATAATCTAATCTGTTTTGTTTGGCTTGTTTGTTTGATTTTGTACCTTTTAATTTGATAGATCAAAGAAAATCCCAAACACAATTTTATTGAGCTAATATTTGGACCGGCTGGTGATACCAAAAATCGATTAGAAAAGGTAACAACTATATGGTTTCTAGGCTGTGCTTATATCACGAATGGCAGTATTACTTGAATGAGTTTACAATTTCTGTATTAGGAAACCGGAGCGAAAATACGAGTTTATGGAACCAAAGCTAGTACAAAGAAAGAGGTAATGTCGCATTTTTACCTTGTCAAATGTTCTTTAATTCTGTTTACTAATTTCTTGGTACAAATATGCCACAGAAAATGCAACCAATGGCTCGTCCTCAACCATCACAAACAATTCCGCCACCACCAGTTGGATTTCGGACTGGGCCGCCTAACACGGGTCCCACTTCATGGTTTCCCTCACCAACTACACCCACATCAATACCACCACCATCTATATTGTCCCCACCCATAAACGCCTCCATAAGACCACAACAACCCAGTTCTAATGATTTCACCTTTCAAAGTTCAAACCAACCGTGCACAAACCCCCTCCTCTCAGTTTATATCTCCTGTCAAAACTCAACCGCCTCATCAAATGTGACACCGCAGGAAAATCCCACATCGGTCGTGGCCAGGAAAGATCCTCGGTTCATAAGTAATGTCTTGCCTTTTAAATCAACAACGCGTTTTGGGGCTTAATGTTAGTAGATGAGAGGAGAACTCCACAGTTAAGCGTGCTCAGGTGGGAGCACTACCAGGATGGGTAACCGACTGGGAAGTCTCCACTAAGGCACCCAAAAACAAATCCGTGAGCTCTGGATGGGCAAAGCGGACAATATTGGTGGTGAGAGGGGCCGGATGTTACAGATGGTATCAGAGCCACTCCTGTGCTGTTCGGGATGGTCGGTGCATACCTCATCAGGGACGATGAGACTCTAACAGGGGTGAATGGGACACCCCAGGAAAATCCCACATCGGCCGTGGCCAGGAGAGATCCTCGGTTCATAAGTAATGTCTTGCCTCTTAAATCACCAACGCGTTTTGGGGCTTAATGTTAGTGGATGAGAGGAGAACTCCACAGTTAAGCGTGCTCAGGTTGGAGCACTACCAGGATGGGTGACCTCCTAGGAAGTCTCCACTAGGGCACCAAAAAACAAATCTGTGAGCTCTGGATGGGCAAAGCGGACAATATTGGTGGTGAAAGGGGCTAGATGTTACATCAAACCTCCACTATCAATACCACCACCATCTATGCGGTTTCTCTGATTTAGTCTAGGAACTTGCATACTGTTGCTTTGTGATGGCTTTATATTTGTTCAGTTTCATTATGTTTTATATCATCTTGTCTTTACCTTTGCTAGATACTACAAGAACCAAAGTTTAAAAATGGCTTTTGATATGGCTCTTGCTGATCCAAATGTGGACCTGAATATGCAATTGTAAGTTGTTATTGCATAAAGCCATAAATAGACAGCTAACAATCTAACAAATGTTTTTAAAATACATTTAGAAAGGAGTACTTCAGTTGGTCAGTTAGTTATACATATAAGGACTCTTTATTTACACATTATTTATGAGGGATTTACCATTACTTAATAACATTTTTTTTGTGTGGCAGAATCAAACTTGCCTACGGTCTTCTTTCTGGTAAATATTATGTTCCAGCTGTGCAAGTATGTTTATTGTATTGCATTTTAGTCTCTTATTGTGTGTTGGATCAGTGGCTTAGTTTATGAACACTTATGTGTATCAGATTTATGTATGAGTTAATAAGTAGCGGAAATAACAAGTGTTCAATGGTCTAAAAGATCACTTTGAAGAGGAGTTATTACTCCTCCTTGACTGAATAATAAATGAGAAACAATAAAGCAGTTCAAGTATAAAGCAGTAAATGCAGTTTATGTTTCTCAGATGTGAAATGGAATATTAGTTCAAAGCCCGAAGGATTTCAATTTAGATCAAAGGAATTACACAAAATCACATATGTGAAATAGATGAACAAACTCATCTATTTATAGACCAATGTACTAAACCATTGTCTGAAGTAATCTAAGATATTTAACAAAGATATTATACTAAGATAAGCTTACAACAGCCTGTACATTGAAACTTGAAATCTAGACTTTAACAAAACAATATTATAATCAAACTGCTGATCTTCAGTCGGTTAGAAGCTTCTGAACTCAAAGTGCTGATGAGTGACAAACTGCTGAAGAGTAGTTTGTCTTCAGTAGTTCTTCAGTGAAATGTCTGGTTAAACTTCAGAACTTTTGATGAGTAACTCTTCAGTACTTTGTAGATTTGTTCTTCAGTACTTCTTCATTTGTTCTTTAGCAGTTGTTTCCATACTTAAGAAGAATATGATTTGGACTAAGGTTATCAAAAGGTGGTTTCTTCAATCCTCTTTGTCCCAACAATCTCCCCCTGGATTGATGAAGCCAAAACCTTATCCAATCTTTATTGTTCATCTTTTCTCCCTTCTAATATCCTCCAGATTTCTGCTGTCATCTTGGTAGTAAGGGTACATCTTTGTTGCTCAGTGAGAGGTCCAAGTTCAGGTGTAAGATGTTGTATTGTAAGAAGGTCTTTGGAAGATAAAACACTCAACTCCTTTGAGTTTTTGTAGACCTTACTTGAACGATCTCTCCTGGTCATAAGTACTGAGTTGGAATCAGTAAAGGACCACTTAATGATGTTTACCTTTGACCTGTCAAAGTCAGAGGCATAGGAAACCAAGCCTGTTTCCTTAGGTTGACCTGAGGATGATTGAGGGATGTCTTCAATTTCAGTGACTCTCAGGTGAGATTCTTGACTACCTTGAAGTTCAGCACCACTTTGGATAGGCATGTTAGGCAAGTGATGCTCTGTTACAACTCTTGTGTGTGTCTTCTCTTGAATGGATTGTTGTAACTGATAAGCATAAGTAGCCTTGTCTCTGAATTGTGTTAAGAGGGGTTTTTCTTCTACATCAAAATCACCATGTACTAACTGATCTCCTTCCAAGAGTATCATCTTGAAATGAGTCTTCACTATGGGTTCACCCTCTGCTTTTCTTTTTGTGGCAGGCTTCCTTAGTGCACCAGATGATCTCCTTACAATAGAAGTTGGTTGGACTTCTGGAGTTTCAAATCTCTCTGGCTCTGCAGCTTTCTTGGCCTTGTATTTCTTGTAAGTCTCATAAAGTGTTTGTTCTTTCCATTTGGAGACTGAGGCCTTTGAACCATAGCCATTTGCCACTAACTCTTCTATGATCTCAGCTCTTTTGGCTTTCCTCTCATTCTCTGTTGCTATTCTGTCTGATAGCATCTGAGCTCTTCTGGTCAGTTCTTGTGTTGAGAGTCTTTTGAGAGCCACTTGTTTGGATTTGGAGTTCTTGGTTATGAATGTTATAAGCTGTGCTCTTTTGTCTTCTTCTCTAGCAGCTTCAAGTGCTCTCTCTTCAGCCTCAAGCTCATCAAGTTTTTCTTGATACTTGATTAACTTTTCTTGATAGTTCAGATCATCTCTAGCTTCTAGGCTGTTCCATACTTTGTTTTCTTTTGCCTTCTTTGCAGCCTCTTTCAAACTCTTCTCCAGTAGTTCTTTAGACATGGCAATGGGAGTAGGGTTTAAAACAGTTGTGGAAGTTGTTGTAGGCAAAGGAATGGAAGTAGGTTCTCTATCAGGTGCCTTAGAAACTTCTGATGTTCGTTTTGGAGGTAAAACTGCTGATGTGGCAACTTGACTCACAACTACTGAAGGATTGTCTTCAGCAGTTTGAATAATGGGATCAGCAGTTTCCTCTGATGCCTTAGATGATAAGAACTCTTTTGCTACTTCTTTTCCTGGTCTTTGTGATGGTTTTTCAGCTTCAGGATCAGGAGTTTGTCTTGTTGTAGCAACTTCAGTAATTGGTTCCTTAGTCTTCTCCCCCTTTTTGGCTTCATCCACTTCTGGAAGCCTCAATGAGTGAGAAGTTGCAGCAGACAACCTTGCTAGTTGATCTTGAGTTTGATCCATCTTCTTGTTCAACTCAGCAAGTCTTGAATTTATCAACCCAAACTGATTGTTGGCCATTAACTCCCAAGCAGTTGTGAATGGTTTGAGTTGATCAATGATAATTTGTTTCATTGCCTGGAACAGGGGACCATCTGGGCTGCATAGTTGGTTCAGGTCTATGCCAGTGAGCCCAGAGAATTGGGTAGGTTGTTTTTGTGAAGGGGGGCTTTTTGGGTGATCATCAGATTTCTCTAAAGATGCCACTTGTGGGGATTTTTGGGCTAAGTGGTCTTTAACCTGATCTTTGGTGACCAGCTTCTTGAGCTTGGATACCTTAGATGCAGGACCTTCAATCTCAACCGTCAATTCTGTTTGTGGAATGTTTGATTCATCATCCAAGCTAATGGAATCATCTGAATCCCTGATTGTGTCCTCAGAGAGGGCAGGATCAGTTATATAATGAGCTAGTCCCAAACTAGTAGTCTCATGAACCTCTTTGTCTTGGAACTGAGGTTTTCCTACTTCAGGCACTAGGCCTTCATCAGTAGTTGCCAAATTTGAGGTCTTAGCAATGTTACTACTGTCCTCAGGTTCACCACTGGGTGATAAGTGAGTAGTAGCAGCCTCAAAAGTACCAAGAGTTTCTAAGTTTGGGCTTATAAACTCTGGTCCATCCTCATCTCCCTGGTTTGGGCTAATAAGGTCCACATCCATGTCAAGTGGAGAAGGCATCTCCCCAATTTGTTGTGTTGCTGGGGGAGTGACATGTGTTGGATGGGTTCCTTTTAGTCCTGAGAGAAGTTGGGCTATTTCAATGGTTGTGTGGGAAGGTTCAGGTTCAGTAGTTGTGATGGGTAGGTGTTCAGTAGTTTGGATGGGTTCTGTTTCTGGTTCTGTTTTAGCAGTTTCAAAGGTTGGGTCAACAGTTACAGGTTTCTTAATTCTTTTTCTTTGAAAAATAACTGTAACTGGTTTTCTTTTTGGAGGTGGAGAAGGAGTGTGCTGAGAGGATGTTTCAGCCACATCCTTATCAAGTGCAGATTGCACATCAGCAGTTTCAGGTTTCTCCACTTCCTGAACTGTCTTTTTCAAAGGTTTGGTTTGTTTTTGTTTTTGTTGTTTAGGCTTTTTGGTTTTCTTTTTGAGTTTGGAAGATGTGGGTTCCTTGGGGATGGGTTGTTCTTCCCCTTGGTCATCTTCTAGCACAAGTGCTGGTTTGTTGTGCCTAGAGAATACTTGTGAGGTTAATGGGTTTAAAGTTGTTGCTTCACCCTCAAGTACTCCCTCTCCAAGCTCTTTTATTATGCATTGCATAACAAATCTTGGGTACAACAAAAACTTCTTTTTATCATTTTCATGGTGTAAAACCAATTCATTGAAAAACAGTTTTGATGCCTTAAAAGGTGTTTCATTTATGATAGAATGAAAAATTGGTTGAAAAGTAGAAGGCATCTGATCAATAGACCCAGTTTTAGGACTTAGACACATTATAATATAATGAAATAACAGTTTATATTGTGGGTCAAAATATTTCTTATAAACTGTTGCTTGTGCCAAAGTACCTTGATAACCACATTCTGTCATGGTTAGATGGATGTCTGAGGTTGGAATATGTTCAGGAGCATCAGAATCCTTTAAACCAAGCCTGATACTTAGTGTTTCTGGTGATATGGCCATCAGTTTCCCTTTTATAGAAGATTTGAGGGAGATCACTTCATTATTGACTGTCACCGTCTCTGTGTTTGCCCAGAACTCATTTAGAGTTTCTTCATGAATGGGTGGATCGATGGTGAAAGCTTCATAATATTGGGATTTCATGATGAGATCAATAATCTCATCATACTGGGACCAGGCTTCATCTTTCTGAAAGTAGCCTCTTTGATTATGCCCCTGTTTTAACACGAGAGCCATGGTTGTTTTGATCGAACAATATTTTTAGGTTAGAGAAGGGGTTTTGCTTTTGATTTGAGAGAGAGAGGGAATTTTGCTTTTTGAATGGATAAGTGTTTGAAAAAGGTATTTATCAGAAGTTTTTAACCGACTAGGTCAAACTTCTGATGAGTGAAAAGTCTGTTTTACCCTTTTTAATGAAACTGCTGATGAAGAAGGTTTCTTCATCAGTGGTTTTAGTCATCTCTTCAGCAGTTTCAACTGCTGATGCAAATGACTTTTAAAACACTTAAATAACTTCTGATTTTTATCAGTAGTTATATCCATTTTGAAAATATCCCATTTTTTATGTTCATCAGTAGTTTTTCAAAAATTGTTCATCAGTACTTTCTCTTTCTCAAATTTTGGTCTTCAGAGGTTTGTGACAGATAAGTATGTAAGTGAAAATAAAATATGTGCAGAACTAAAAAGTGAAACACTTACAGAATTTCTTCTAAATTTAACATCCCAAGCATGGATACTAACCTCTGAAAAGTTGTTGAATCAAGGGGTTTGGTGAAAATGTCAGCTATTTGATTAACTGTTGTGACATGCTTCACCTCAATCTTGCCTTTTTCATAGCAATCCCTTATGAAGTGATACCTGATTTCAATGTGTTTAGTTTTTGAAAACTGAACAGGATTTTGAATGATGCTAATGGCAGATTTGCTGTCTACTAAAAGTGGAGTCTTGGTCTCTTTGATTCCATAATCAAGCAGTTGATATTGGAGCCATTGTATCTGTGAAGTACAGCTTGCAGCAGCAATATATTCAGCTTCAGCTGTTGAAGTTGCCACAGATGTCTGTTTCTTTGATTGCCAGGACACCAGACAGTTTCCTAAGAATTGACAACCACCAGATGTTGATTTTCTTGACATCTTGCACCCTGCATAGTCACTATCTGAAAAAGTAGTTAACTTGGTATTGCTTGAAGCAGGATACCAAATTCCTAAAGTGGGAGTTCCTTTCAGATATCTGAAGATTCTTTTGACTGTAATTAGGTGTGATTCTCTTGGTGCAGATTGGTATCTAGCACAGACATAAGTTGAGAACATGATATCTGGTCTAGAAGCAGTTAAATACAAAAGAGAACCTATCATACATCTATACATGGTTTGATCAATATGTTTCCCTTGATCATCTGGTTCAACTTGTGTGATTGGTGTCATGGGAGTGGAACATGTTTTACAGTCTTGTAAAGAAAATTTGTTCAATAATTCTTTATTGTATTTTGATTGATGTATAAATGTTCCATTTGATTGTTGCTTGATTTGCAGTCCCAAAAAGTACTGCAATTCTCCCATTGTACTCATTTCAAATTTTGATTGCATGAGTTTCTTAAAATCTTCACACAGTTTTGAGTTTGTTGAACCAAATATGATATCATCAACATAGATTTGAACAAGTAAGACATGATTTCCAACACGTTTTATGAAAAGAGTTTTATCAATGGATCCCCTTGAGAAGTGATTCTTCAGTAAAAAGTTTGAAAGTGTTTCATACCAGGCTCTTGGAGCCTGTTTTAGCCCATAAAGAGCTTTGTCAAGTCTGTAAACCCAATCAGGATGAGAAGGATCCTCAAACCCTGGAGGTTGACAGACATACACTTCCTCTTTTATTTTTCCATACAAAAATGCACTTTTGACATCCATTTGATAAACTTTAAAGTTGTTGGAAATTGCATAAGCTAAAAATAACCTGATAGCTTCAAGTCTTGCAACTGGTGCAAAGGTTTCATCATAATCAATTCCTTCCTCTTGGGAATAACCTTGTACCACCAATCTTGCTTTGTTCTTGATGATCATACCAGCCTCATCTGATTTGTTTCTGAAGACCCATCTTGTTCCAATTGGTTGCTTGTCTTCAGGTAAGGGACAGATTTCCCAAACCTGTTGTTTCTTGAATTGAAGCAACTCTTCTTGCATTGCTTGCACCCAATTGTTGTCTTTGAGGGCTTCTTGATACTTCTTTGGTTCCAACTGAGAGATGAATGCTGAGAATAAGCAAAAGTTGGAAAGCTGGTTTCTTGTGAGTACCCCTGATGCAATATCACCCATGATTTGATCCAATGGATGATCTTTGTGTTCAATCAGTTGTTGTAGACCTGTACTGGATGATGGCTCTACAGGTTCTTCAAATAAACCACTGAGATTGATAATATCTGGTTCAGTTGTTATTTGAACTTCAGGAGTTTTAGGTTCAGCTGAATCAGTAGTTTCAAAATGTTCATCAGTAGTTCCTGAAGTTGAAGCTATTGAAACTTCTGAAGGTTTAATAGTTGATCTTCTAACTGTGTTTGGAGTCCATGGTGCAGGACTATCATCTTCAAATCCTTGAAAACCATTTTGAGGAGGTTTGGATGATTCAACAGTCTTTTCAGGTCCGAAATGAAAGTTGTCAAGATCAAATAATTCAGCAGGATTTGCTGGAATAAGAGTGTGTTTTGATTCATTGAACTTGACATTCAGTGTTTCTTCTACTATCTTGGTTCTTGAATTGAAAACTTTGTAAGCTTTTTTCAAAGGAGAATAACCAAGAAAATAACCTGTATCAACTTTTGCAGCAAATTTTGAGATAGAGTCCTTGATGTTGAGGATAAAACATTGACACCCAAAAGCCCTGAAAAAGGAGATAAGGGGCTTTATGCCATGAAGAATTTCATAGGCAGTCTTGGTATGTCTCTTGTTGATAAGAACTCTATTCTGAACATAACATGCAGTGTTGACTGCTTCAGCCCAAAAATACAAAGGTAGGCCTGAATCAGCTAACATTGTTCTGGCTGCTTCAATTAAGGTTCTGTTCTTCCTTTCTACCACACCATTTTGTTCAGGAGTTCTGGGAATGCTGAACTGTCTAACAATCCCTTTAGACAGACAGAATTCATCCAGAGTTTTGTTCCTGAACTCTGTCCCATTGTCACTCCTGATGACTTTGACAGAAAGAGAATATTGCTTCTCTATTTGTAAAATGAAGAACTTGATGATTTCAGCTGCCTCATCCTTGGAATATAAGAAGAAGACCCATGTGAATCTTGAGTAGTCATCAATGATGACCAAGCAGTACTTCTTCTTACCAAGGCTCATTATCTTGACTGGTCCAAATAAGTCCATATGGAGTAGTTGAAGATATGCAGTTGTTTTAGATTCTTCAATAGACTTATAAGAGGACTTATGATGTTTACCTTTAAGACAGGAAACACAGTGTTCTTTGCACTGATATTCCTTCAAAGGTAGACCCCTGACCAAGCCCATTTTTGTGACTTTATTGATGGTTTTAAAGTTCACATGGCCAAGTCTCTTGTGCCAGAGATCATTTTCTGAAGTTGATGCCTTTGAAAAGAAACAGGCAGTCTTGTTCAATACTTTGTCTTTCTCAATGTCCACTGCATAGACATTGCCACACCTTTTGGCAATCAGCAAAGTATGATCTTCAATAATCTTCTCTATCAACTTCTGGCCTTCTGGTGATATGATCTTGCATGCTGTCTTGGTGAAAAAGGAAGAATATCCTTTGTCACACATTTGTAGACACTCAGCAAGTTGTACTCAAGGTTTTCAACAAGATTGACCTTGTCAAACTGCATTCTGCCTGAGGATACATTGCCATATCCTAGCACATATCCCTTGGCATTGTTCCCAAAGGACACAGATCCTTCTCTTTGACTGATAAAATTGTTTATCAGGTATCTGCATCCAGTCATGTGCATTGAGCCTCCACTATCCACATACCATATGCTGTTCAAACCTCTGGAGACCCTCTGCACAAGATAGCAAATTAGTTAGTTTTGGCAACCCAAGCCAGTTTGGCTTTGGGTTTGCTCTTGAGAACAGGTGCAGCTTGTTGTGGACCAATGTTAGAAATCCATGTCTTTTTGGCAATGGATTTGTCATTAAGAGCAATGGTGGGTTCTTTTTGGTTTCCACCATCAACTTTGGTCATCAGAAGTTTAACCAGGTTTATCAAATCTTTAACTTCACAAACTGCTGATGAGTTAGGTGAAACTTCTGAAGATGAACTTTGAGAAGAAGACTTTTGTTGAGATAAAAGCCTCTTCTTAGAAAGGGTTTTGTTTGATTGTTCTTTGTTGGGAAAGAAGGTATTTTCAATGTTTTGTTTTATCTGTTTTCCCACAATCAGTTTTTGTCTTTGTTTGTTTAACTGATTTCCCTTTCTATATCTGCAAAGTTCAGTTATGTGGTTAAACAGACCACATATTTCACATGCTTTTGCCTTCTCTTTCTTTTTAGATAAATCAAGAGAGCTGGAAGGCAATTTACTGACAAAATCTGAATTTTGAAATAGGTCATCAGCAGTTTTCAGGGTCTCAACTCCTGATGTAGTTGAAACTACTGATGGCTTATTGTCAGTAGTTTTAACTTCTGCAGTACTTTCCTTTTTGAGAAAGTTCTGATGGTAGGATGTGCATTCCTCCATATCAGAAGTTTGAATCAATTTCCTCCCATCATTATCAGTTTTGTGGGTGAAATCTGTTGGTGATTCAGTGTGGGTATACCCAATGCCACACTTAACATTTGCTGCAGTTTGTTTGTTAAGCAGCATTTGGTACCCTTTACAAGACTCAACCCATTTTTCACAATCAACCTTGGCGTCAGCAAGCTCTTGTCTGACTTTTCCTAGGTTGTCTATCATTGTTTTAATCTGTGCTTGGGTTTCAATGGATTTATCATTCAGTTTAGAAATTTCTTTGTTTTTCAAAACAATTTTTCTTTCTAAATCACACTTCATTTGTGTGTATTTTCTCTCCATATCATTGGATTTGCCTTGTAAATGCACATTTGTTTCTCTAATTAAAGCAAAAGATTCTTTGCAAGATTTAGTGCAAAGCTTTAACAGAGATTGTTGTGATACCTGTGTGAGAGCAGAGTTTGAAGAGTATCCTTCAAAAGCCATTAAGGCAAAGTTCTTTATGCCATTATCAGGTTCTCCCCAGTTGACATCATAGACCTTATTGTCTGCATCCTTACTGCATTCTGATGTGTCATAAGGAAGACTGCTCCAGTCAACATACCCTGATGTAAATAAGCTTTGTTGCTGAGGGGGTTGAGTTTGTGCAGGTTGTTGAGCAGTTGGAAAAGGAGGCATCAGCTGCTGTTGTTGCTGAGCAGGCATTTGGACATATTGTACTTGTGGCACATATTGAACTTGTGGAGCTTGTGCCTGTACAAAATGAGCACTCCCTTGAGTTCCATTATTCCTATTATATGAGGGGTTAAATTGATTTCCAGACATGGGTTGGCTGTAGCTAGAGCTTCTACACTCTCTAGCAAAGTGTCCCAACTTTTGACACTTGTGGCATCTAAGTTTAGATTTGTCAAAACCAACTTTAGTTGAGTTGTTTAGTCCTGGAAATTTCCTTCCTGACCTTTTATAAAATTTGTTAGTTTTTAAGCTTAACAAGGCCAGTTGGTGCAATATTTCCATTTCTTCTAAGTCATCACTGCTAAAATATTTTAAATCATCCATGATGAAACACATGTTGTGAGCAGTTTGACTCAGTTCTTCATTGTCATAAGCTGGGAAGGATCCATCTGATGAGATCCCAGCTGTTATGTCAATGTGGTCAAAAGAACCAAAATTGTTAGAACAGGATGGTGAGTCATGTCCTAATAAGGCTGTGCTACCAGGAGTATAGTCATCAGCAGTTTTACCAGATTCTTGCAACTTTTTCTTTTGATTGATTTCTCTTTCAAAAGTTAGTAATTTACCATGTAACCTAGTTAGGTTCAAGGTGTGAAAATCTGAACTTGTTCTGAGGACTATAGAGTAAGTTTCCCATTTTGAAGGTAGAGACCTTAAAAATCTATGCAACATAGACTCATTTGAATAGGTCTGTATTAATTTTTAACTCAGAGATGAGTGAAGAAAATCTTTCAAACTGTTGTGTTAAAGTTTCACCCCCTATGTGAGTAAAAGTTTCATATTGTTGAGCCAATATTTCTCTGATGTTGGCTATCACCTCAGCAGTTCCTGCAAACTGCTCTTTTAGGCAATCCCATAGCTCTTTATCACTTTCACAATGTAAAAGGCCAGCATATATTTCGTTTGGGAGAGCCATAGCCAACATGGAGAAAGCTTTTGCATCAAGCTCAAACTTTTGGAAATCTTCCTCCGTGTAGTCTTTTGGATCTTTTGGTCTTTCAGTCTTTCCCTCTGGATCAGTTATCATTGGTTTGTGAGGTCCAAAAACTATAGACCTCCAACAACCAGTGTTTGTTTGAGAAATAGTGTGTGCCAACCTTTTAGACCATATGTTATATTCATTTCTGACTAACATATAGGGGTGTTCACGAGCCGAGCCGATCCGAGCGGAGCTTTGCTCGTGCTTGGCTCGTTTACAAACCGAACCAAGCCGATCGGCTCGTTTACAATCAAGCATAAAACCGAACGAGCATTCTTCGAGCGCAAATTTTCTGAGCGAGCGCCGAGCGAGAATCGAGCGGCCAGTCTTTTTGGACAACCATAAATTTGGAATGTTTCCTTCAATATTCTCGCTGCCTAGTGATGACTAAGGTTCGACTGTTCGAGAATGAGGCTCTAGTTAAGGCCTGTGAGGTGATAAGCATACTATAGAGAACGATTGTCGTGTTGTGGCGTAGGTTGATAGCGGGAGATGATTGATCGTGGACAACTAATGGGAATGTAGATGCGTTTTGCGACTAATGATTGGATATTAACATGTGTTAAAGTGCTGATGGTATGAAGGTAAAACTGTAGTGGGCGAATGAAGGCTGAAGTGGGCGAAGGTAGAATTCAACAGGGCGAAGGTAAAATGGAGCTTGACAGAAGAATACATTCGACCACTGTATGTGGGCGAATGTGGAACTTGTTCACATTCAACCAGGACAGATGGGCGAATGTGCAGGTCCTATAAATAGAAATTGTGATTTTGTAATGTATAGAGAGTTATTAGTTGTGTGTGTTTTGAGGTCAGGTTCCAGGATAGATTGAGATAGTGTGTGTTTGTTCTAGATTAACCTAAAACTGATTGTAAACAAGTTTATGCAAAAGTTAATCTATGAAAACCTTTGAAAATGACTTTGATTGTGTTTTGATTTGAGTTTCTATCTGTTTGTTCAAAGCTAGGGTTTCCGCACCTGGTTTTGTAACTTGTATGATCAAATAATCCTGTTTTAGTCAAAATCCTTCTCTCACAAAGTGGTATCAGAGCTATACAGATCATACAACAACAAATTTGATAAACTCAGAGCTGATTTGGACCTAATTTTGATCAATTCACATCTGTTTTTGAATGAAAATGGTTTTTGAGTGTTTTTGAAAGATTTGAAGTTGATTTTGTGTTTAAAATTCAAAATTCCAAGAATTAAAGTTGTTCCAAATCAATTCCGAATCAAAACCTGATTAAGATCATTCAAATCCACAAACTTTTGAAAATCAGATATCAAAATAACCGTTTTTCAAAGTGTAACCGTTTTTCAAACTGAAAATGGGCGAACCTGGAACCTGAGTGGTCGAAAGTGAGAGTTTTTGGGCGAACCTGAGTATTTTCGGTCGAACCTAGGTAGTATTTGGGCGAACCTGAAAAGTTTTTGTTGAATTTTTCACCTTCGGGTCATATTTTCTACCTTCGAGTGATCGGGCGGTCGAACCTGGAATAGAAACGGTCGAACGTAGAGAATTTCGGGCCAACGTGGGAAAGTGTTAGTGTGTTTTTACATTCTGGTGAGATTTTACCTTCGAGTGTTACTGTTTGGGCGAACCTGCATCAGAAAGGGTCGAATCTGAGATTATACCGGGCGAACCTAGGATTAGTTTTTGGAAAATTTTTCTAAGTGTTGAATTTTTCGAAGTTCGTGATCATGTGGAATTTTCCGACAACTCCGACTCAACCACAACAGCAAGTGATGGACCCATGGACGGTGGCAGCACAAAAGACGAGCACACAGTCGTCGCAGCCGATTAACTACACGACTCAAAGTGCACCTCCAGCACCACAATCTGACTACTGGGGAGTAGCAGCAGCGGTGGTAAACACTCAAACTACAAATGCTATTTCCACACTGATTAATGATTTGTCTTCAGGTAGCGGGAATCGGCCACCGAAGCTTATGGAGATACAAGAATACAATCAGTGGCAGAAAAAGTTCAAGATACATTTGGAAGGCATGGGAGTGGAGGGTGCAGAGGCCTGGAACATGATTGCTAGAGGTTACACAACACCAGTTTTGGAGAATACGGGTGAACCAGTTCCACTGGAAAGTATGGCTGAGGATGAGAAAAAGAAGTTTGTTGTGGAGAAGAAGGCGTTTTCCCAATTGACACAGGCAATCACAAATGATCTTTTGCATCAGTTTGGGACTTGCACAACATCCAAGGCGCTATGGGAAGCACTTAAAAGGAGGCATGATGGAAATGAGAAGACTAGGAGTCTAAGGATGGAAGAATTGAGGAAGGAGTTTGAGAATTTTTCTTATATTGGAAATGAAACTTTAAAAGAGTTAACTCCTAGATATAGTCACTTAATAACAGAATTGTCAAGTTATGGTATACAGATTCCCATGAAAAAGCAAGTGGATAAGTTTGCAGATGCTTTACCACCACACTGGGATCAGCATGTGGAAGTTCTTAGGGAAAAGGATGCATACCAATTCTGGTCAATTCAAGAATTCATAGAGAAGCTGGAGAATAAAGAATTGGAAGAGAAGAGGAAAGCCAGAAGATCACAGATTCCTCAGAATCCCAACTTGTATTTTGGAGGCACTCCAGTTCAAGCCAGTAACTCAAGTTCAGGAGGATTGGTGGCTCCACATGTTGCATGTATTTCCAATTTTATGGAATCAACAAAACCTACCATCAACTACCATCAACAAACATCCTTCTCACAACCATCAAACCCACCTCCACAACAACAATACAACAATTCATACATTCCACCATTTTCCCCAATGCAACAAGCAGCTTTCTATACTGCTAGCCAATCTCAACAACCAATGAACCAAGTTAATCAACCTAATCAACAAACGGTGGTTTTGGAGACATCTAACTTGGGAAATGTGACGGTTGAAGTTGCTCAGCAACACATTGCACTAGTCTCTGCAATGGTTTTATCTTATAATGGGTTGGTTGCTAGTCAAATTGGTAACAACAATTTAACCAATGAAGACTATGCACAGATTGACAAGGAGGAGATGGAATTGATTGATATTCAGTGGGCTTTTGCGAGTATCATGAGAAGAGCAACAGAGTTTATTGAGAAGACTGGTAGAACAGATTTGGGAACTTCTCCTAACACAACCTACGGGTTCAACAAGGAGAAAGTTACTTGTTTTAACTGTGGAGGAAAAGGTCATTTTAAAAGAGAATGCACCCAGCCACCAAAACAAGGTAACAGAAACCCATTCAATGCAAGCTACCAGAACCGTCAACAACAAAACCAAAACCAAGTTTCTTACCAAAACAATACCAACTACCAAAACCGTCAAAACAATTTCAATAATAACCAAAACAGACAACCAAACACATCAAACCAGACTCAAAACCAATCTCCTAACAACACTAACCGAACTGTTATACCAATCACTACACCTAATGAGACACACCAGAACACCAATCAGAATCAAGCATTGGTAACTCAACAAGATGAAAGGTTTGATTGGTCGTCAATGCAAATAGGTGTTGAGGAAATCACTACTGGTGGCAATGTAGCTTGTGTTGCATACCAAGTTGATATTGAAGATTCGGTAACAGTTGATGAGAAGAAAGAAATTGAGTGTGAAAGTGATGAGTCTGAGGCTGAAATGGATGTGGAGACTGAGCCTGTGGAGGTTAATGCTGAAGAAACAAATTCTGGTGTGGTGATTAACACTGTTTCTGATGTTCCTGAGGAGTGTGAATCAGTTTATTCTGACTCAGAAAGTGAATCGGATATGGAAGCAAGTATTACATCACTAGATGATGACATTGATCAGTTGCTAGCAGAAGCGGATTTTCTGATGACGAGGAAGTCATGCATTGCAGATGATGCTTTCACCAAGATTGACTATTCTAGATTCTTTGCTGGAAAGGAAGCTCATTTCGCTTTGATGGCCATGACTGATCCGCCAAAACCTGTAAGTTCTGAGTGTAGCACTGATAATAAAAGTGATAAATATTGTGGTACATGTGATAGATTGACTGAGGAGAATAAACAACTCCGTGTTCAACGTGATAGTGCTATCATGAACAATCAATCTACTCGCAAAGAGTTGAATGCTTTTAACAAAGTATTAGAAGGCTATAAAAAGGACATTTCCGACTTGAAAAACACTTTATCTTTAAAACAATTGGCAATTAACAATTACATAAATGAAATTGAAAATACCAAGTTGGAATTGGCCGCCATCAAATGCTTTGCTGAAAAAGTAAACAAAAAGTTGGAAAGCTATAAGCACATTGCTTATGTGGTAGACCACATCATTGATTATAACACCACCAATTACCGATCTGTGCCATCTCCGGTACTTTTTGAAAACCAGAATTGTCATCAAGTAACACCGGACAGCTCGGTAAAATCAGACTCATCGTCGGAAAATGAATCGAATACTTCAAGTATTGGTGATCCACATTCCGATGAGAGGCCGATTTTAGGTTTCAATGATGAGGGTGTTACTGCTGAGAGTGTGGATTCAGACTCAGAGAGTGATGATACTGGTTGTGTTCAAACTGTGAATGCATGTGAAATTCCAAAAGAAAATCACATCATTACAAATGAACCAGTTTCACCATCTCAGATTGTGATTCCGATGGCAAATGTTCATGGTGAGAAAAAGTCTGAAAAGGAAGTTGTTAAGAAAGATCTTGAGAAGAATGTGGTAAAGAAAGATCTTGAAAAGAGTGTTAAGAATGAACAGTGTGACAAACCTGTCAAGGTGTTTTATCGGATGGAAGGATCCGATAAGATCATCTCTGACGAGGAATTTCCAATCAAAAATGTTAACTATGCTAAAATTGACAAAATTTGGCAAGAAAGTACCATTTGGTTCCCAAAACATGAGAGAACAAATGAGATTCCACCTGCCATTTTAAAGAAATTGTATTTGGATGTTCCTCAAGAACCAAAGGTCCATGTCACAGAGTTCATTCGACCCAAAAACAGAGCTAATAGTTTTCATGAACCTGCTTACTCAAAAGGGCCACTCCCTGAGACTTTGAGGAATCATCAGTATAATGATCAATATCCTGTTAGATCATTTGCTCAACCAAATGCTCCCAATGTTTTTGAAGAGTACCGTGCATGTTTTAAATGTGGGGAACGAGGGCATTTACTTGTTCAGTGCCCATATGTGAGACATAAAAGGCACGAAGTTGAAGTAAGGAATTCCAATAGAAAGCCGATTGATCATTATGTTCCACCACACAGACGAGTTGTTCCTCAACAACAACAGTTTTACAATCAAAACAAGTTTTATCAAATGAGGAACAATCGTCCAATTCAATATGATCAAAGGAATCGGATTGCTATGGAACACTCATGGAGGAAGCCTGTGGTGAACGCAACAATTGATAGGCAAAAGGTTCCACTAAAACCGATTGTCAAGTCAAATGTTGGACCTAAGTCTGTTAAATCAGATAAGGTAACCAAGAAAGTTACATTTGTTAACAATGTTCAGAAACCAACTGAGAACCCAAAGTCTCAGATTCGTATTTTGAAAAGGTCTGAACAATCTTGGACACCCAATGGTACTCCAGGAGTCTCTACTTCAAAGGTTGATAAGAAAAAGGAAACTGTTGTGGACAATCAGAAAAAGATTGATCCAAAACAAAAAGTTGTTGAAAATGTGTCTAAGAATGTTTCTGTGAAAACTGATATTCCAAGACCCAAGACTCAGGCTTGGGTCCCCCGAAAGAACTAAATGATTTACTTTTTGTGTGCAGGGAGCTTCAGCTGGCCCTATTAGTAGTCTTTGGATTGTTGATAGTGGAGCTTCAGGCCACATGACAGGGGATCTTGCGTTGCTGTTCGATGTGAAGAACATCAATGGAGGGTATGTCGCATTTGCTGGAAATAAAGGTGGATATATTACGATGGAGGGAAGCGTGAGTAATGGGATAGTGAGCTTTGAGCGGATATCGTATGTGAAGCAGATTGATTATAATCTGTTGAGTGTCAGTTAAATATGTGATAAGCAATTTACTGTGCATTTTGATGACAAATCCTGCTATATTCTGAAACCGGGCTTCACAATTCCTAAAGAGTGGATAATGTTGAAGGCACCTCGCGTCAACAATCTCTATATTCTTGATATGTCCAAGGCGATGACATCACAGGGGCAAATAACATGTTTTCTATCTAAAGCGACAGAGAAAGAATTGATAATGTGGCACCGAAGAATGGGGCACATTCATCTGAGGAAAATGAACCAACTCGTGAGAAATGGGCTTGTCGATGGAGTAAACGTGAAACATTTCCATCTGAATGACAAGTGTGTGAGTTGTAAGAAGGGGAAGCAACACAAACAGTCCCACAAAGTGAAGAAGGTTAATTCTGTAGAGATGCCACTTGAGCGATTGCACATGGATCTATTTGGACCAGTCAAGCGCAAAAGTCATCTTGGGGAGTTATATTGTTTAGTTGTCACTGACGACTATTCAAGATTTTCATGGGTGATGTGTTTGCAGAATAAAAGTGACACCTTTAACAACTTAAAAGTTCTGTTCACTCGACTGGAGAATCTCTACAATGTGAAAATCAAGAGAATTCGGAGTGATAATGGGACGGAGTTCAAAAATGCCAAGATGGATGAACTTTGTGAAAGCAAAGGGATACATCATGAATATTCGGCTCCGTACACCCCTCAACTGAACGGTGTTGCTGAACGAAAGAATAGGACTCTAATTGAAGCGGCTAGAACAATGCTCGCTGACTCAAATCTTCCGGTGATGTTCTGGAACGAGGCGATTTATGCAGCAAATTACACATTAAATCGGGTTCTAACAGTGAAGAAGTTTGGTAAAACATCTTATGAACTGTTACACCGAAGAAAGCCGAACTTAGAGTATCTAGAACCTTTTGGGGCGCCATGCACGATGTTGAATCCAAGCGAGAAGTTTAGTCCTAAAGCTGAGGAGGGATACTTTGTTGGATATGCAACCCCGCTCAAACGGGTATACAACAAGGGAACTCGTCGAGTGGAGGATTGGGCTAACGTGGAAGTTCAACGATATACTCAAAATTTGCAAGGCACGGGTCCTGATTGGATGTTTGATTACAAAGATTTCTTTGAATCATTCAATCTAGATAGCTTGGTTGAAGAAGCTGTTATCAGATTACTTTACGAGTGTGAAAACGCGGCGACTTCACCATTGGTGCGTCCGATCACCGTGAACCCCCTACCAGCTTCTAATGATACCAATGCTCCTATACAAGAGGAAGAAGTGTTTCAAGAGGCTTCAACTTCATTAGACACTTCAGAATCTGAAGATGAACAATTTGAAGAAGTCATTCTTGAACATGCAGAAGAACAGGAGGCACCACCAGTGAACCCAACTCCAACTCCAGATGGTGCTTCATCATCAAACACGGGTCATGATCTGGATGCTGTAGAGAATTTAACTACTCAGACGGGAGTTACTGTACCTGAATATCCGGAATCTCGGATTCATCGTATTCACCCACTGGAGCAAGTTATTGGTGATCCTGGAAGCAGTGTTATGACCAGAGGGCAGCTAAAAAGTGTCAATACACCAGAGAGTTTTGGTGCTTTAGCTTTATATGCCAAAATTCAACAATCTGGTAGTCAAAATGATTGGTCGTTTGCGTGTTATGTGTCGCAGGTAGAGCCAAGGACATACAAGGACGCTTTGAAGGAAGATGCCTGGGTTGAAGCTATGCAGGAGGAGTTATTACAATTCCAGAAATTGGGAGTTTGGACGCTCACGGATTTGCCGCCAGACAGGAAGAAAATAGGCACTAAATGGGTGTTTAAGTGCAAGAAGGATGATCGTGGGGTTATTGTTCGTAACAAAGCCAGATTGGTCGTGCAGGGTTTCCATCAAATCGAAGGGATTGATTATAACGAAATCTATGCACCGGTAGCACGAATTGAAGCTATTCGGATGTTCCTTGCGTTTGCTTCATACAAGAAATTCAAAGTTTATCAAATGGACGTTAAAAGCGCATTTCTGTACGGGAAAGTCAGGGAAGAGGTTTATGTCGGGCAGCCACCAGGCTTTGAGGACCCAATCCACCGGGATAAGGTCTACGTGCTGAACAAAGCTCTATATGGTTTGCACCAGGCTCCGAGGCAGTGGTACGAGGAGCTAAGTACATATCTCATCACCAAAGGATTTAAGCGCGGACTCGTCGATTGCACCCTCTTCACGAAGAAGACTGGGGATGACTTGCTTCTAGTGCAGATTTACGTTGATGATATAATATTTGGGTCAACTAACGAGCTTTTATGCAGGGAGTTCGAAACTGTCATGCAGGAAAAGTTCGAGATGAGCGCAATGGGGGAGATGCAGTTTTTCCTAGGCTTGCAGGTGGACCAAAGACCCGACGGGATCTTCATTCACCAGACGAAATACGTTTCCGACATCTTGAGCCGGTTCCATATGGAGGACTCCAAGCCGATGGATACCTCGATTCAACCCAATCACGGGATTGGAGTGGACGCTAAGGGGGAGCTGACGGACCCATTTACATACAGAGCAATCATCGGATCTCTGATGTATTTAACAGCGTCTCGACCAGATATTATGTACGCAACGTGTCTCTGTGCCCGCTATCAATCGAAGCCGAAACAAAGTCATCTGACGGCGGTCAAGCGTATCCTTCGATATCTGAAGGGTTGTCCCTCAAAAGGACTTTGGTACCCTAATGATGATAATTTTGATTTCATATCTTTTAGTGATGCAGATTGGGGCGGCTGTGACAAAGATAGCAAATCTACTACAGCTGGTTGCCAGTTTTTAGGGAGCAGGTTAATCACCTGGCAATGCAAGAAGCAGACTTCCGTGGCGCTATCTACCTGTGAAGCCGAGTACATTGCAGCCTCGAGTTGCTGTTCGCAAGTGCTCTGGATCCAACAGCAGATGGTGGATTACGGTTTGCAGTTTCTTAAAACCCCTATACACTGTGACAACGAAGCCGCAATAGCATTAACTAAAAATACTGAAAATCATTCTAAAGCGAAACATATCCGGATCAAATATCATTTTATCCGTGATTGTTACGCTAAGGAATTGATAGATATGGTCAAAATCCATACTGACTACCAACGTGCAGATTTGTTTACAAAAGCTTTTGACAGATCCCGCTTTGAATATCTTTTAAAAGTAAACAACATAAAGGAAAAACAGGACTAATCGGCACCTCGGTTTATCGCTTTTTAGTTTTAGTTTTTAATATTTTGCTAATTGGGAATTTCTCTTTGCTAATTGGGAATTTCTCTTTACTATCGTAATCCTCAAAGAAGTTGATGCTTTCGAGGGGATTGTTTAATCCTCAAAGAAGTTGATGCTTTCGAGTGGATTGTTTCTTTCAAATTTTTATTTTTGTTATTTTTCAGAAAAATTAAAAACCCAAAAATATGTTCTTTATTTTAGGGGGAGCCATTTTATCAGAAAAACCAAAAACATTGAAAAATACAAAAAGACCTAAAAATTAGATAATCAAAAATGATTTCCTGGATAAAAAGAGGAAATGATAGTACATCAGTGGGGATCTGACACAGGCTAAAGAATTGTATAGTATAATGAGGCGTGTGTTGACTATGTGTGATATGCTGATAGGCTTCGTAGACTAAATATTGCGTGCATTAGTGATACAAACATAACAAACTACGCGTTCGTGGCTGAACACCTCATGGGCATATGGTCTTAGTACCGTAATTTCGTTTGATAGGATTGCCAAAATCTGAGGTTTCGGGTCGTTATGTCATGGTTATCCGGGATATTCTGATTAAACTTTTGTCGTATTGATTCACGGACCTAGTTTTATCAGAATATTTGCTAAAAGAGCTTAATTGCCAAAACCGGAAGTTACCGAATTGAGGAACTTTATGTTTTAATTGATCAAAGATCATTATTACATCGTATTGATCATTTGATGCAAATCAGTGATTAATATCAGCCTCAACCTAGTGTATACGCACATGTTACTCTGCTGCATTCGTTTGCTGACCTGTATACCTCTGTGCTATATACTTTGTAACTTTTACGAATAACTCTAGCATAATCACGCGTTACGATGAAGCTTTGTGCAATTACTTGATACGGGAGTATGTCGTGTGTGTGGGCACCACATCGTGTTAGTCTAATACACCGAACTCATATCATTTTAAAGCATTGCGTAATTGTCTGCATGTGAGCTTACGTGGACCACAATATCAGCAATTGCCGTGTCACATACTGTTTCTAATGATAATATTAAACAAAAAGATCAACGCTGTGATCAGATTTCTCAGAAAACTGATATGATCCTCTTACCGGACATCACAAAATGTTTACTGCTTTCATTTCATTTTGATGCATTTTACTTTGTTGCATTTTACTTTTATTGTCAAAAAGATACAAAATCCAAAAAGATTTTAGGTGTGTTTTGATAAAATTTCAGAAAAATCCAAAATTTTTTGCATTTCTGCTTTATTTTTGATAACCGGGGATGCTTGATGGTCAATTTCTGAGATTTGACAACACCATCTGGGCTTTGTATCATTCTAAATGAGAAAATATGAGTTTTGGAAGCTTAACAGATTGAAAAATGTTGAACGGGATTCGAATTCGTGATTCGGTAAAATTTCCAGATTTTTCCATTTCACATTCGCCCCTTAATTGGGTCGAATGTGGAAAAATCTTCACCTTCGGGCTGCTTAAAATGGGCGAATGTGGGTTTGTTTCTACAAACTTTACATTCGGGGAAAACTACTTCTACATTCGGTCAATTTATTTTGGGCGAATGTGGATGATTCCCACATTCGACCATTTCAACGGTCGAAGGTGGACTCCCTATATAACCAGCTATCACCTTCGAACCCTCATTCTACTTTTTCAAATTTTCTTTCGGATTAACATCACCTTGTTGCTTTGATTCTTTGCTCTTGTGCGTTTTGTTCCCTACGTTTTACTGATCATTTCCATACCAATTTTACAGGTAATGGATAAAGATTGAGCCTGGAATCGTTGTTTTTAAGACCGGCCTAGGGTTTTAGAATTCATGGACTTCTAGTGTTTGTTTTTGTTCATTGTTGATCGCATTTCACTATATATCAGTTTTAGTGGGAGAATGGTTGATAAATTAGGGATATTACATAGTTAATTGAGTAATTGATTGATTGTTAGATATAAACTTTAATTTTGCTTTAAAAACTGATATATAATGAAAGAAAGGGACAATTGATAATAGAAGAAGGTTAATCGGTCACTTTAGCATACATTCGAATCAATTTTACAAGTTAAAAACAAAGTTACAAAATTTTTGAAATTTGGGGATGAACAGGTTTCACCTTCGGTCCAGAAAACGGGCGAAGGTGAAGAGTTTTGGACGAAGGTAATTTCAAAGTGGGCGAATGTGATTTTAATTCAAAACAAATTCACATTCGACCTGTAAATTTCATCTTTGACCAGAAAATATCACATTCGACCTTGATAAAATGGGCGAATGTGGATTTCTAAAATCTTAAAATTTTGAGTTTTTGTCGATTTTGTATTTTGACGTTTGTTTCTGATTTTGTGTGTTCAGATGGCTGACCAGACTGAGAATGTTGAGATTCCAGTAGAGAATGTTGTCACAGATCCTGTCCCAGAGAATGTTCAAGAAGGAGAATCATCAAGTGGAAGCAATTGGCCGTTCGAGAAAACACATAATTGCTGTGCTTATCTGGGAGATGTAGAGAAGAATGTTGAGTTTGCTGATATCATAAAGTTTTTGAAAAGAAGCAGAGTGGTATATGCTTTGGCAACTCCAACTATTATTTACAAAGACATCATTGAAGAATTCTACAAGAACACGAAGTATGACTTTTGGGATAATCAGACTATCATAAAGAGCAAGATACAAGGCATGGAGATGTTTATTATAGAGTCTGATATCAGAGAAGCTCTCCAGATAAAGTTTGAAGTGAGTGAAGATCCAAGAGAACTTTCATGGACCGAACAGAAGGCATGTTTCCTCAGGATGAAGTACAAAGGTGCTATTACTGATGGTTCGATGCACAAAGGGAAGTTGAGTGTGCAATTCAAATATTTTGCACATGTCATCATCCATGTGTTTGGCTGTGTTAGTGGAGGATACGATGTTATGAGAAGAAGCTTGAGTTCGTTAATGGTTGCGTTGACTCTCAACAAACCATTTAACGTATCTGGAATGATCTTTGATCACATGTTGGAGATGCTAAAAGGATTAAAGATTAAGAAGTTCATGTTATATCCTAGATTCCTGATGATGATTTTTGATCACAAGTATCCTGACTTGAAAAAGGACCCTACACAGATACTTGGTCAAGATCATATGAATATTCGAACATTGGCAAGAATGAAGGGCTACAAAGGTGTGCCAGACAATGAAAGGCCACCATACCGAAGACTGTTTGGAGCTTTAGCTAAAGAGGATTACTCTGATCCTGGAAAGAACACGGCTAGGCATCCTGATAGCGATTCTGATAATGATGATCCATTGGTTTATGCTGATGCTAGCACGAAGAGAAAGAGACAAGTGGTCAATCCCGGAGCCAAAGGGAAGGGTAAGGGAAAGACTGATCAAGGTAGCTCAAAGCAACAGGTGGTTAGAAAGAAAACAAATGCAAAGAAAGGTACTGGTTTGGTGGATGAAGAATCAGTGGATTCAGAAGCAACTGAGGAGGACGAACAATGGGATTCTGATGCTGAGAATGTTAGGGCCACTAAACGTAAGGCCACTATGGTTGGTGAGTCTGAATCATTAAACATATCAATTGAGAAAGCTGAGAAAAGTAAGAAGTCTGTTGGTGCTGAAGATGAAGGTTTAGGTGTGAATATGGATGAGTTGAATGAAGGAGAGACTGTGGTAGTTAACTTGCCCAAGCCTAAGCACAAGACCATGGCTAAGAAAGCAAGTACAAAGCAGCTGAGAGAGAAAGAGTTAGCCCAGCTCTTGAGAGGAAAAAGAGTACCCGATGCTGGTACGTCATCAAAGTTATCTTCACCGGTCACTAAAAAGCAAAAGAAATCTAAAGAGGCAGAAACATTACCTGTTGATGAATTCAATGTTGCACTGGATAATGTACTTGACATATTTAGAAAGCCTCAGAAAGAAAAAGTAGCTGAAGTTGAGCCATCCAGATCAAAATCCAAAAAGGTTACTGTTGATGATGATGTGATGAAACAAGTAAACAAGAGAATGGATGACATGATGAAGATGATAGTGGCTCAGCAAGCTGAAATAGCCAAGTTCAAGCAGAATGAAGAAAAGATGCTTCAGATTGTGGTAGCTTCAAAGTCGAATCAAGATGAGATTGATGAGAAGGTTAAGAAGCTTGAAGCAAAGAATAAAAAGCTTGAGGGTAAATGTTCAAGAAACAAGAACAGGCTAAAGTTGATAAAAGAAGACAACAAAGAACTAAAGGCTGAGAACAAACGCCTTAGTGATTTGATTGATAATTTGTACAATGTTGCACCCAAGTTGAAGGAGGGTGAAGAAGATAAAGAAAAAGAAGTAGAGCAAGTTGATTATGAACCGTCTGAATCGGATAAGGAGAAAGATGATGATGAGGATGATGAAGAATCTGAGAAGAGTGATGATGAGGATGATAAGAATGATGATGATGATGATGCTGAGGGGTCTGGAAGTCAAAAAGAAGATGACTGTAGTGATGAGAGTGATGATAATGATGGAGGAGATGATTCGTCAAAGTTTACATTTGAAAAGAGACCACCAAAGAAGAAAGATACTGGAGAATCAAGTTCGAAGAAAAAGAAAGGTGAGAACGTTGATTCAGATGAGAGTATCTTCTGGAATGAAAAGGTGAGATCTTTAACTGATGATGCTAAACAAGTATACAAAGACATGTTGGAAAGAAGAGAATTGACGATAGAGTTCACAGGTCGTTTTGATGAGATATTCCAAACAGATGACATGAGATACGAATTGGAATACAACGATCCTAATCTTGAAGAAGGTGAAGTACCTGCATCTGTGGCAAAGGAGATTTTAGATGGACTTGCACAGAGGGTAGGGAAAACATTTGAGGAGTTCATTGTAGATGAGTCGATTCCAAATATTCCTGAAAAGGATATTGGAAGTCACTCAGATGATAAGAATACTCCTGAGTTTGAAGAAGTGGAAATTGAAGATATAACGCATGAGGAATATTCACAATACTTCAGACAAAATGATGAAGATGTGATATTTCCTGACTTTACTGAAAGACCAAACATTTCTGCAAAGAAGAAGGCTCAGCAGAGGAGTGCAGAGTTTGTAGAAAAAGTATTTGGAGCTGATAAGCCAGAATCTTCAAATCAATCTGATGAATTGAAGAGTTATTTGAAGAAATTGAGAGAAATGGATGAAAACCGACCAAAGCCTGAAGCTCAAGGAAATTTCTATAGATTTCACAATGCTAAGTTCAAAGGCAGAGCTCTCGGGTGGACATATTTAGCCAGGCTGAAGTGTCTAGCTGCTAAATGGGAATCGGGAATTCTATACTTTTATAGATTCATTGATTTGCTAACTCTACCGTACTGGGCGGTCAGAGATTTATGCAGATTCCCTATGTCGGGTGCTTCAGTTAATAATACACATGTCGGTTGGTGCGCAGACAAGCTGGTTTGGGAAAGTAGAACGAGATGGAATAGATTCAAGCCACAATATCCCCGAAGGAAAGTTCATAGGGATATTGATCCTAAAACCAAGCTGAAGCGGGTTACTTTGATATATAAGGCACCTGAAGTGATGAGGAAAATACCTTTGATGCCCATGCCACAACATTTCAGTGCTGACTTTATTTTCTGGTATTATGACTGGAGGAAGGCTGAAGCGGTGATAGTGTTGAGAGACGGGAAGGACATATATAAACATGTTCATGTATTTGATCCAATGTGGTTGATAAACTGTTCTTTCGAAGACATCATCATGCTCTTTTATAATCCGATTCATCATGAGCCGAACGACGCTGATCAAGCAAAGAAGTATACTCAAGTGGTTGGAGTGTGTTTTGCATATGATATAAATGCTGGGAGTAATTTGGATGGTAAACTTGGCAAAATGGTGAAGATGGCAAATGTATCGAAACCGGTGAAGAGAAAGTTAGAGCCTGAAATGACCAAAGAGCAGAAGAAACAGCTCAGAATTAAGTTGTTGAACAAAGCCATGGACGAAGACAGAAGACGATCCAATCAATAGTCGAGGGGGAGTTTGTAGATGCGTTTTGCGACTAATGATTGGATATTAACATGTGTTAAAGTGCTGATGGTATGACGGTAAAACTTTAGTGGGCGAATGAAGGCTGAAGTGGGCGAAGGTAGAATTCAACAGGGCGAAGGTAAAATGGAGCTTGACAGAAGAATACATTCGACCACTGTATGTGGGCGAATGTGGAACTTGTTCACATTCGACCAGGACAGATGGGCGAATGTGCAGGTCCTATAAATAGAAATTGTGATTTTGTAATGTATAGAGAGTTATTAGTTGTGTGTGTTTTGAGGTCAGGTTCCAGGATAGATTGAGATAGTGTGTGTTTGTTCTAGATTAACCTAAAACTGATTGTAAACAAGTTTATGCAAAAGTTAATCTATGAAAACCTTTGAAAATGACTTTGATTGTGTTTTGATTTGAGTTTCTATCTGTTTGTTCAAAGCTAGGGTTTCCGCACCTGGTTTTGTAACTTGTATGATCAAATAATCCTGTTTTAGTCAAAATCCTTCTCTCACAGGGAATAGGAAGTCAAGCATGTTTTTTCACGACTTAGGGTTTTACAATCAAACTTAGTGTTAAGTTATCATTGGGTTGACTAGGCCAATAACTATAAATATAATTGTAGTATGTATAAAACTATAAATATAATTGTAATTAATATGTATATATATAATTATATATATAATAAACTAATAAAAATAATATCGAGCGGAACCAAGCCGAGCGGACCCTTGCTCATGCTTGGCTCATTTATAAACCGAACCGAGCCGATCGGCTCGTTTACAACCGAGCGGAAAATCGAGCGAGCAGTTTCCGAGCAAATTCCGAACGAGCGGCGAGCGATCGGCGAGCGCCGAGCGTTTTGAACAGCCCTGCTTCATAACATCATCCGAAACAGTAACTTTGGAAGATTTGGATGTTTCAACCTTCTTAGCCTTTCCTTTTCCCGGCTTAAACATATTCAACACATTCTCTAAAGTAACTTCCAAATCAGGAACTGGAGCTACTTCAGGTTCTTTGCTTTTCTTTTGTTTCTTTGCAACTGGTGAAGATAACTTCGATGATGTACCTGCTTTAGGTATCTTCTTTCCCATCAATAACTGTTCTATCTCCTTTTCTCTCAGTTTCTTTGTACTAGACTTCTAGGCCATCGACTTATGTTTTGGTTTCTTCAAGTTCACAACCACAGTCGATCCTTCGAAATCATCAATATTAACACTTTAATAATTCAGACTCACCAACCACAGTGGCCTTCCGCTTGGTAGTCTTAACACGTTCTTCATCAGAATCCCACTGTTCATCAACTTCTGTCTCTTCTGAGTCTACAGAATCTTCATCAACTAAACTTGTACCTTTCTTAGCAGTCGACTTCTTACGTGCAACTTGTTTCTTTGAGGCACCCTGATCATCCTTCGCCTTACCCTTCCCTTTGGCTCCAGCGTTAACTAATTGCCTCTTCCTCTTTGTATTTGCATCAGCATAGACTAGAGGGTCATCGTTATCTGAATCACTATTATCATGCCTCGCTTTATTCAATCCAGGGTCAGTGTAACCCGGATTAACTAAAGCACCAAACAATCGTCTATGAGCTGGCTTCTCGTTATCTGGCACACCTTTATAACCCTTCATCCTCACAAGCGTTCTAATGTTCATGTGATCTTGACCTAAAATCATCGTCGGATCATTTCTCAAGTCATGATACTTGTGGTCGAAGATCATCATTAGAAACCTTGGATATAACATGAACTTCTTGCTCTTTAAACCCTTCAGCATCTCGAGCATATGATCCAAAATCATTCCAGAAACATTAAATGGTTTGTTGAGAGTCAAAGCAACCATTAATGAACTGAGACTCTTCCTCGTCACATCATACCCACCGCTCACACAACCAAACACATGAATGATCACGTGTGGAAAGTACTTGAACTGCACACTGAGCTTTCCTTTGTGCATCGCTCCATCTGTGATCGGACCTTTATACTTCAGTCTAAGAAAACAAGCTCTCTGCTCGGTCCATGATAGTTCTCTGGGGTCAGTACTAACTTCAAACTTAATCTTCAACGCCTCTCTGATGTCCTGTTCTGTTATAAACATCTCCATCCCCTGAATAGTGCTTCGGATAATAGTTTGATCTTCCCAGAAATCGTATCGCGCATTCTTATAAAAATCCTCCACGATGTCTTTATAGATAATGGCTGGTGTAGCTAGAGCATGAATGATTCGGCTTCTCCTTAGGAAATCCACAATCCCAGTAAATTCAGTATTCTTCAGCACGTCACCGACATACGCATAGCAATTATGCGTTGCTTCGAACGCCCAAGCTTGTGGAACTGGATCTGGTACAACATTCTCCACTGGAACTTCAACATTCTCGGGTTGTTCAGCCATCTGCACATAAAACATCAGAAAATACGTCAAAAACACAAAAACGGTAAATTTTTAAAATTTTAAGTTTTTCACATTTCCACCTTCGCCCATTTTTCATGGTCGAATGTGGGTTCTAAAGGTTCGAAGGTAGACAAATTGGTTCGAATGTGGAAATATTCAAGTAAAAAATCACATTCGTCCAATTATAATCACATTCGTCCTAAATTTTCTACATTCGCCCGTTTGATTAGGGACGAATGTACCACTGTTCTTCCCAAAATTTGAAAAATTTTATCAGTTGTGATTTTGCTTCTGATTTTGATTGAAACATGATCTAATATGGCCGACTAACACTCGTTTATCATCAATTGATATTAACATTCAGTTTTTATTAGTTTTTACAAAGGAATTAGGGTTTGAACCTATAACAATCGATTACCCAACATAAACAACGAAATAATCTAATTCCTGTTAACCTCTCCCCCTAAAACTAATAACAACTGAATCCTCATCAACAATTTGTATTAAAACAGCCTAAATTGTTCCAGTTTAATAAAACTAGGGTTCGAACAATAAAAAACCAATTATGATCTTAATCCATGTCCATTACCTGTGAAAATCAGGTTAAAACAATCAGTAATGAGCAGGGAACAATATACGAGGGCAAAAGAAATCAGGGCAACAAGTTCTTGCACTTTGAAAAATTCATAATGATATGGTCGAACCTGTGATTTAGCTTATATAGAGGGTACCTTCGCCCGTTTCTCTTGGACGAATGTGGCTTTATTCCACATTCGCCCCAACCAAATGGCACGAATGTAGAACTTATACCCGAAGGTGAAAATAGTTAGATGAAATCCCACCTTCGCCCTAAAAGAAACGCACGATTGTGAAAATTTTTCCACATTTGACCCATTTAAGGGGCGAATGTGAAATGGAAAAATTTGAAAATTTTGCCAAATCACGAATTCGAATCCCGTTCAACATTTTTCAACCCGTTAAGTCTCAAACACTCATTATTTCAATTTAGAATGATACAAAGCCCAGATGGTTTCATCAAATCTCAGAAATTGACCATCAAACACCGTCGGTTATCTAAAAATAAAGCAGAAATGCAAAATTTTGGTTTTTCTGAAATTTATATCAAAATACACCTAAAATCTTTTTGAGTTTTGTATCTTTTTGACAATGAAATTAAAATGCATCAATGTAAATAAAGCAATAAACATTTTGTGATGTCCGGTAAGAGGATCATATCAGTTATTTGCGAAATCTGATCACAGCGTTGATCTTTTCGTTTAATATTATCATTAGAAACAGTATGTGACACGGCAATTGCTGATATTGTGGTCCACATAAGCTCACATGCAGACTATTACGCAATGCATTAAAATGATACGATTTAGGTGTATTAGACTAACACATTGTGGTTCCCACACACACGACATACTCCCGTATCAAGAAATTGCACAAAGCTTCCTCGTATCGCGTGATTATGCCAGAGTTATCCGTTTAGTTACAAGTTATATAGCACAGAGGTGTACAGGTCAGCAAATGAATGCAGCAGAGTAACATGTGCATATATACCAGGTTGAGGCTGATATCAACTACTGATTTGCATCAGTAAATTGATACGATGTAATTATGATCTTTGATCAGTAAAAACATGAAGTTCCTCAATTCGGTAACTTTAGGTTTTGGCACTTAAGCTCTTTTTAGCAAATATTCTGATGAAACTAGGTCCGTAAATCAATACGACAAAAGTTTAATCAGAATATCCCGGATAACAATAACATAACGACCCGAAACCTCAGATTTTGGCAATCCTATCAAACGAAATTACGGTACTAAGACCATATGCCCATGAGGTGTTCAGCCACGAACGCGTAGTTCGTTATGTGTGTATCACTAATGCACGCAATTTTTAGTCTACGAAGCCTATCAGCACATCACACGTAGTCAACACACGCCTCATATTACTATACATATATTTAGCCTGTGTCAGATCCCCACTGATGTACTATCATTTCCTCTTTTTATCCTGGAAATCATTTTTGGTTTTTCTATTTTTATGACTTTTTGAATTTTTCAATGTTTTTGGTTTTTCTGATAAAATAACTTCCCCTAAAATGTAAAACATATTATTTTTTTTTATTTTTATTTATTTTTTTTTGGGTTTTTGAATTTTTCTTAAAAACATGTAAAAACTTTTTTTAAAAAAATGTTAAAACTAAAAAGCGATAAACCGAGGTGCTGATTAGTCCTGTTTTTCTTTTATGTTGTTAACTTTTAAAAGTTACTCAAATCGGGATCTGTCAAAAGCTTTAGTGAACAAACCTGCACGTTGATAGTCAGTATGGATTTTGACCATATCTATCAATTCTTTAGCGTAACAATCACGGATAAAATGGTATTTAATCCAGATATGTTTAGCCTTAGAATGATTGCCCGTATCTTTAGTTAATGCGATCGCGGCTTCATTATCACAGTGTATTGGGGTTTTAAGAAACTGCAAACCGTAATCCACCATCTGCTGTTGGATCCAGAGCACTTGCGAACAGCAACTCGAGGCTGCAATGTACTTGGCTTCACAGGTAGACAGCGCGACCGAAGTCTGCTTCTTACATTGCCAGGTGACTAACCTGCTCCCAAAAAACTGGCATCCAGCTGTCGTAGATTTGCTATCCTTGTCACAGCCGCCCCAATCTGCATTACTAAAAGCGATAACATCAAAATCATCATCATTAGGGTACCAAAGTCCTCTCGAGGGACAACCCTTCAGATATCTAAGGATACGCTTCGCCGCCGTCAGATGACTTTGTTTCGGCTTCGACTGGTAACGAGCACAGAGACGTGTTGCGAACATAATGTCTGGCCGAGATGCGGTAAGATACATCAGAGATCCGATGATTGCTTTGTATGTAAACGGGTCCGTCAGCTCCCCCATAGCATCAACTCCAATCCCGTGATTGGGTTGAAACGGGGTATCCATCGGCTTGGAATCCTCCATCTGGAACCGGCTCAAGACTTCGGATACATATTTCGTCTGGTGAATGAAGATCCCCGTTGGTCTTTGGTCCACCTGCAAGCCGAGGAAAAACTGCATCTCCCCCATCGCACTCATTTCGAACTTTTCCTGCATGACACGTTCAAACTCCCTGCACAAAGTTCGTTAGTTGAGCCAAATATTATATCGTCAACATATATCTGAACTAGAAGCAAATCATCTCCTGTTTTCTTCGTGAACAGGGTGCAGTCGACGAGTCCGCGCTTAAATCCCTTCGACATGAGGTACGTGCTCAGCTCCTCGTACCACTGGCGTGGAGCCTGGTGCAGACCATACAGTGCTTTGTTCAGTACGTACACCTTATCACGGTGGATAGGGTCTTCAAAGCCCGGTGGTTGCCCGACGTAAACCTCCTCTTTGACTTTCCCGTACAGAAATGCACTTTTGTCATCTATCTGATACACCTTAAATTTCTTGTAGGAGGCAAACGCTAGAAATAGTCGAATTGCCTCTATGCGTGCCACAGGTGCATAGATTTCATTGTAATCAATCCCCTCGATCTGATGAAAACCTTGTACGACCAATCTGGTTTTGTTCCGTACAATCACTCCTCGATCATCTTTCTTACACTTAAACACCCACTTGGTTCCAATCTTCTTCCGGTCTGGAGGTAAATTAGTGAGCGTCCAGACTCCCAACTTCTAAAATTGTAACAACTCCTCTTGTATCACTTCAACCCATGCGTCATCCAAAAGAGCTTCTTTATATGTCCTTGGCTCTAACTGCGAGACATAACATGCAAACGACCAATCATTTTGACTACCAGATTTTTGTATTTTTGCATATAAAGCTAAAGCACCAAAACTTTCAGGTGTATTGACACTTCTCAGCTGTCCTCTCGTCATCACACTACTACCAGGGTCACCAATAACTTGCTCCAGCGGGTGAATACGGTGAATCCGAGATTCCGGATGTTCAGGTACAGTAACTCCCGTCTGAATAGTCAAGTTTTCAACTGCATCCAGATCATGACCCGTGTTAGATGATGAAGTAACATCTGGATTTGGGTTCACTGGCGGTGCCTCTGTCTCTGTTGCATTTTCAAGAAAAACTTCTTCAAATTCTCCATCATCTTCCGATTCTGAAGTATCTAAAGTTGTGGAAGCCTCTTGAAACACTTCTTCCTCCGGTACAGGAACATTGGTATCATTAGAAACTGTTGGAGGAGTTACGGTGATCGGACGCACCAATGGTGAAGTTGCCGCGTTTTCACACTCGTAAAGTAATCGAATAACAGCCTCTTCAACCAAGTTATCTAGATTGAATGATTCAAAGAAATCTTTGTAATCAAACATCCAATCAGGACCAATCCATTGCACATTTTGAGTATACCGTTGAACTTCAACGTTAGCCCAATCCTCCACCTGACGAGTTCTCTTGTTGTATACCCGTTTGAGCGGGGTTGCATGTCCAACAAAGTATCCCTCCTCAGCTTTCGGACTAAACTTCTCGCTTGGATTCAACATCGTGCACGGAGCCCCAAAAGGTTCTAGATACTCCAAGTTCGGCTTTCTTCGGTGTAACAGCTCATAAGAAGTTTTTCCAAACTTCTTCACCGTTAAAACCCGATTAAGTGTATAATTTGCTGCATAAATCGCCTCGTTCCAGAACATTACAGGAAGATTTGAGTCTGCGAGCATTGTTCTAGCTGCTTCAATTAGAGTCCTGTTTTTACGTTCAGCAACACCGTTCTGTTGTGGAGTATACGGAGCCGAATATTCATGATGAATTCCTTTATTTTCACAAAGTTCATCCATCTTGGCATTTTTGAACTCCGTCCCATTATCACTCCTAATTCTCTTGATCTTGAGATTATAGATGTTTTCCAATCGAGTGAACAGAACTTTCAGGTTATTAAAGGTGTCACTTTTATGCTGCAAACACATCACCCATGAAAATCTTGAGTAGTCGTCAGTGACAACTAAACAATAAAGCTCCCTAAGATGACTTTTGCGTTTGACAAGTCCGAATAGGTCCATGTGCAATCGCTCAAGTGGCATCTCAAGAGAGTTAACTTTCTTCACTTTGTGGGACTGTCTGTGTTGCTTTCCCTTCTGACAATTCACACACTTGTCGTTCAAATGGAAATGTTTAACATTCACTCCCTCGACAAGTCCATTCTTTACTAGATGATTCATTTTCCTCAAATGAATGTGCCCCATTCTTCGGTGCCACATTATTGATTCCTTTTCGGTCGCCTTGGATAGAAAACATGTTACTTGCCCCTGGGATGTCATCGCCTTGGACATATCAAGAATATAAAGATTGTTGACGCGAGGTGCCTTCAACATCACCCACTCTTTTGGAATTTTGAAGCCTAGTTTGAGAATGTAGCAAGATATGTCATCAAAATATACAGTGAATTGTTTGTCACAGATTTGACTGACACTGAACAGATTATAGTCTATCTGCTTCACATACGATATCCTCTCAAAGCTTACAATCCCATTACTCACACTCCCTTCCATCGTGATATATCCGCCTTTGTTTCCGGCAAACGCAACATACCCTCCATTAATGTTCTTCACATCAAACAATAACGCTAAATCCCCGGTCATGTGGCCTGAAGCTCCACTATCAACAATCCAAAGACTGCTAATGGGGCCAGCTGAAGCTCCCTGCACACATCAAGTAAAACAGTTAGTTCTTTCGGGGGACCTAAGCCTGAGTGTTCTTGGGTCTTTGAATATCATTGTTCAAAGAATCATTTGCTTCAATATTTTGTTTTGGATCGATCTTTTTAGGATCATTCAAAACATTTTCAACTTTTTCACTTGACTTTAAAGTGGAGGCTCCCGGAGTACCATTTGGTGTCCAAGACTGTTCCGAACGCTTCAAGATACGAATCTGAGATTTTGGAGTCTCAGTCGTTTTCTTATCATTCGCAAACGAAACCTTCTTGGGTACCTTCTCTGATTTAAAAGATTTAGGTCCAACATTTGACTTTACAATAGGTTTTCGTGGAACCCTTTGTCTATCATATGTTGTGTTCACCATTGGTTTTCTCCACGATCTCTCCATAGCAATCCGGTTACGACGATCACACTGAAATGGACGATTACTCCTCTTTTGATAAAAATTGTTTTGATTATAAAATTGTTGTTGTGGAGGAACAAAAAGCCTTTGTTGTGAATAATAATGATCATCAACCGGTTTCCTCATGGATTGCCTAACTTCAACTTCGAGCCTCTTGTGCCTTACGTACGGGCAGTGAGCAAGTAAATGCCCTCTCTCCCCACACTTAAAGCATGCACGGTATTCCTCAAAAACATTTGGAGCATTCGGTTGAGCATATGATCTGACAGGATATTGATCATTATACTATCTATTCCTCAAACTCTCAGGGAGTGGACCCTTTGAAAACCGTTTGCTTTGTTTTTGGGTTTAATAAACTCGGTGACATGAACCTTTGGTTCTTTCGGAACATCCAAAAACAATTTCTTTAGAATTTCCGGTGGAATATCATTTGTTCTCTCATGTTTTGGAAACCAAATAGTGCTTTCTTACCAAATTTTATCAATTTTGGAATAGTTAGCAAACTTAATTGGATATTCCTCGTCAGCGATGATCTTATCGGATCCTTCCATCCGATAAAACACCTTGACTGATTTGTCACTCAATTCTTTCTTAACTTCTTTCTTTTCAGACTTTTTCTCACGATGTGCGTTAGCCATCGGATGCACATGTTGAGACGATGACACTGGTTCAGTAGTAATGATGTGATTTTCTTTTGGAATTTCACATGCATTAGCACTTTTGTAACTTCCAGAGTCACTCTCAGAGTCTGAGTCATCATTTTCAACTGTTACCCCTTCATCATTCAAACCTAAAATCGGTCTCACATCGGAATGAGGATCACCAACACTTGAGGTATTGGATTCATTTTCCGATGATGAGTCTGATTTTATTGAGCTCTCCGGTGTCACTTGATGACAGTTGTGATTTCCAAAGAGCACCGGAGATGGCACAGACTTATAATTTGTGGTTTGATCATCAATGATGGGGTCAACAACATAAGCGATATGCTTATAACTTTCCAATTTCTTATTGACCTTTTCAGCAAAACACTTAATGGTGGCCATTTCCAACTTAGTGTTCTCAATTTCATTAATATAGTTGTTAATTGCTAATTGTTTTAATGAAAGAGTTTTCTTAAGGTCAGAACTGTCCTTTTATATCCATCAAGTACTTTGTTAAAAGCAATCACTTCTTTGCGAGCAGATTGACAGTTGATAATAGCACTATCACGTTGAACGCAAAGTTCTTTGTTTTCATCAGTCAGTCTATCACAAGTTCCACAGTACTTATCACTTGTAACATCAGTGCTAGATTCAGAACTTACCTGTTTAGGATAGGGGTGTTCACGAGCCGAGCCGATCCGAGTGGAGCTTTGCTCGTGCTTGGCTCGTTTACAAACCGAACCAAGCCGATCGGCTCGTTTACAATCAAGCATAAAACCGAACGAGCATTCTTTGAGCGCAAATTTTCCGAGCGAGCGCCGAGCGAGAATCGAGCGGCGAGTCTTTTCGGACAACCATAAATTTGGAATGTTTCCTTCAATATTCTCGCTGCCTAGTGATGACTAAGGTTCGACTGTTCGAGAATGAGGCTCTAGTTAAGGCCTGTGAGGTGATAAGCATACTATAGAGAACGATTGTCGTGTTGTGGCGTAGGTTGATAGCGGGAGATGATTGATCGTGGACAACTAATGGGAATAAGAAGTCAAGCATGTTTTTTCACGACTTAGGGTTTTACAATCAAACTTAGTGTTAAGTTATCATTGGGTTGACTAGGCCAATAACTATAAATATAATTGTAGTATGTATAAAACTATAAATATAATTGTAATTAATATGTATATATATAATAAACTAATAAAAATAATATCGAGCCGAACCGAGCCGAGCGGACCCTTGCTCATGCTTGGCTCATTTATAAACCGAACCGAGCCGATCGGCTCGTTTACAACCGAGCGGAAAATCGAGCGAGCAATTTCCGAGCAAACTCCGAACGAGCGGCGAGCGATCGGCGAGCGCCGAGCGTTTTGAACAGCCCTAGTTTAGGAGGATCTGTCATGGCCATCAAAGCAAAATGAGCTTCCTTCCTAGCGAAAAACTTTGAATAATCGATTCTGGTGAAAGCGTCATCCACTATGCACGACTTCCTCGTCTTCAGAAAATCTGCTTCTGCCAGCAACTGATCAATCTCATCATCCAAAGATGTAACACTAGCCTCTTAGTCTGATTCACTGTCTGAATCTGAATAAACTGACTTACACTCCACAGGAACATCAGAAACTGTGTTAATCACCACTCTTGAACTTGCTTCCTCAGCCTGAACTTTAACAGTCTCAATCTCCACATTCATCTCATCAACAGATTCATCAACTTCACTCTCCGTTTCTTCAGTTTTAACAACTATCACCGACTCCTCATTATCAACCTGTCGGGCAACACAAGCCACATTCCCACCAGTAGTTATTTCCTCAACACCAATTTGCATCCCAGACCAGTCAAACCGTTCATCCTGTTGGATCACCAGAGCTTGATTCTGATTCGTATTCTGTGGCTGCTCATTTGGTGTAGTGATCGGTATAACTGTTCTGTTAGTGTTATTTGGTGAGTGGTTTTGATTCTGGTTGGTTGTGTTTGGTTGTCTGTTTTGGTTGTTGTTAGAGGTGTTTTGTCGGTTTTTGTAATTGTTTTGGTTTTGATAGTTGTTGTTACCTTGAAAAGAACCTTGGTTTTGGTTTTGTTGTTGACGGTTCTGGTAGTTTGAGTTGGAAGGGTTTCTGTTACCTTGCTTAGGTGGCTGAGTACATTCTCTTTTAAAGTGTCCTTTACCTCCATAATTAAAACAAGTAACTTTCTCCTTGTTGAAACCATAGGTTGTATTTGGAGAAGTTCCCAAGTCAGTCCTTCCAGTCTTTTCAATAAACTCGGTTGCCCTTCTCATAATGCTAGCTAAAGCCCACTGGATGTCAATCAGTTCCATCTCCTCTTTGTCGATTTGTGCATAGTCTTCATTGGTCAAGTTGTTATTCCCAATTTGACTTGCAACTAAACCATTATATGATGAAACCATTGCCGAGACTAATGCAATATGTTGCTGAGCAACCTCCACCGTCACATTTCCCAAATTGGAAGTCTCCAATACCACAGGTTGCTGATTGGGTTGATTCACTTGATTCATGTATTGTGGTTGTTGAGGTTGTTGTTGTGATTGGCTAGCAGTATAGAATGCTGCTTGTTGCATCAGAGAAAATGGTGAAATGTAAGAATTAGTGTATTGTTGTGGTGGTGGCGTATATGATGGTTGAGAATAGGATAAGGTTTGTGCTAGGTAGTTGATGGGTTGTTTCGGTGGTTCCATGACACTTGAAATACAGGCTATGTGAGGTGCCACTGTTCCACCAACACTCGAGTTTCCAACTGTTGCTGAAGTACCACCATAATATAACTCTGGGTTCTAAGGAATCTGAGATCTTTTGGCTTTCCTCTTCTCCTCGAGTTCTTTATTCTCCAGCTTCTGAACAAACTCGTTGATAGTCCAATACTTATAAGCATCCTTCTCTTTGAGCACTTCAACATGTTGATCCCAGTACGGTGGTAATGCATCTGCAAACTTGTCCACCAGATCTGTCATAGGAATCTGTATATCATAACTAGACAATTCAGTTAGTAAATGACAATATCTAGGAGTCAACTCTTTTAATGTCTCATTTCCAACATAAGTAAAGTTCCCAAATTCTTTTCTCAACTCCTCCATCCTCAACCTTCTCGTCTTTTCATTACCATCATGACGATTCTTTAGCACATCCCATAATTGCTTCGATGTAGTGCACGATCCAAACTGATGTAGCAAATCGTTTGTGATCGCCTGGTTCACCGGTGTTCTCCAGAATTGGTGCAACATAACCTTTAGCTATCATCTGCCATGCCTCTGTACCTTCCAACCCCATGCCTTCCAGATGGATCTTGAATTTCTTCTGCCACTGGTTATACTCGTTCATCTCCATTAGCTTGGGTGGCCGATTCCCGCTACCTGAAGATCAGTAATTTATTAGTGTAGAAATAGCATTGGTAGTTTGAGTATTTACCACCGCGGCTGCTACTCCCCAATAGTCTGTCACGGGTTGTGGTGGCGAGGGTGCAACACTCTGAGGCATCGAGCTAGTCATCGCTATGTAATTGATCGGTTGCGAAGACTGAGTGCTCGATTTCTGGGCTGCCACTATCCATGGGTCCATCACTTGCTGCTGTTGGTGTTGTGTCGTTGCTGGCCTCGGTGTAGTTGGAAAATTCCACATGATGTTCACGTACTTCGAAATTCACCAAACTTAGAAAATTTTCCAATCAAACTTCTACATTCGCCCTAAATCCTTCTACTTTCGTCCAAAATGTCTACTTTCGCCCACTTTGGTTGACCCGAAGGTAGAACAGTAACCAGAATGTAGAATATCAGAAATCCTTTTCCACGTTCGCCCGGAAAAGATCACTTTCGCCCACTATGATTCCACGTTCGCCCGTCCGATGAACCGAATGTTGAATCTGTCACCCGAATGTGGAAAATTCTAACACAACAACCTAGGTTCGACCTGAATAATGATTCCTTCGTCCAAAATACCCTCAGGTTCGCCCTAACAAGGTCCAGGTTCGCCCATTACTCTCTAGATTCGCCCAAATCATCTTTGAAAAACGGTTACACTTTGAAAAACGGTTATTTTGATCTGAGATTTTCCAAAGTTTATGGATTTTGATGTTCTTAATCAGGTTATCATTCGGAATTGATTTGGAACAACTTAAATTCTTGGAAAACTTGATTTTAACCACGAATTCAAATCAAAAACCATTTTCATTCAAAAACAGATGAATTTTGATGAAAAACCAGTCCAAATCAGCTCTGATATTATCAATTTTGTTGTCGTATGATCCGTATGGCTCTGATACCACTTTGTAGATGAAGAAATTTTAACTAAAACAGGATATTATGATCATACAAGTCACAATTCTAGGTGTGGAAACCCTAGAACTGAACAAAATGATAATACGCAAATTACAACACACAAATTACCTTTTCAATTTCCATTTTATAGATTAACTTGTTTAAAATGATTACATAAAGTGATTACAAGTTGATCTACACACTTTAACTCAAACTCAATCTAGAGAGCAACCTGACCTTCACTCACACACTATCCAAAACTCTTTTGTCCAACAAAATGAACAAAACATATATATAGATACTGCACATTCGCCCGTTTTCATGGTGCGAATGTGGATATTATCCACATTCGCCCACTACAACAGTACGAATGTAAACTATCTTCTGTCATCAATCCACCTTCGACCATAACATATCTACCTTCACCCAGTCTAATACACATTCGCCCATACTCAGTTACCTTCGCCCCTCCAGTTTCAATCCTAACATACATTAAAAGCCTAATCCAATCACTAGTCGCAAAACACGCATCTACAATGTTCACCAACGGGTTCGTAGGGTTTACTTGTGCATGTAGAATTACTATGTGTCACATACACTGTTTTGTAACATTTAAACGTCTTGGTCCAACGGGTTATATGGTGTATTGGTTATGCACATATACTCACTTAGTGACACTTGTAATAGGGAGTGGGTAGCACCCTATTGTTTTGGAGTTTGGATAATTTGCTTGCAACCAAAGTTGAGTTTCACTACTTTTTCTCGAAAGCATGCGTCTCGGGTTTGAGAGAACTTTGGTAAAAGTTTTCTAGTCTGGTTTGGGACTACTTTCACATCTCGGGTTTGAGATGCTTTGACTCCTTATGTGGGTTGGGTCTTACGATTCCTTGTGTGGATCGCGCTTTTTATCAGTTTACAACTTTTACTGTCCTTTGTGAACTAAACACACTCTATCACTTAAAGTCCTTACATATTATTGGGTTAATCGCTGGAGGCTAACACGGTATTAGTTGATAGCGCTATTAGGTTGTGCAGCAACCTCATGCTTGAGGTGCTTGTGTCACGGGCATGAACTTCTGACCACATCTTTCCTACTAGTGTTGATAGACACTAGTACTAAGGTAGTTTAACGTATGTTAACACATTTCTGAAGGTTCCCAATAATCACATGTTTAGATACAATGAGTGGGCTAGCTACCCCTAACAAGCTCAAACGGATGATACTTTAACTTTTGGGTTTTTGACAACTTTACACCTGTTATCCAAACTGATAACTCATCGACTTTAGCATGCTTTTGCAGGTCTCTAGGTATGGAGCAGGATTAGGGCAAGCATCATATTGTGTCTTGGGATATGAACGCTTTAATATTTTGAACTTTTAATTTTGGTTTGGGCGCGTTGTTTTGGGCAGATATTATGTTGAACTGTTTACTTTATTTACGCTTCCGCAACTACCTTAAAATGTTTGGTTAAACTATGAAGCTTATTTTACAACAACGAACTAAATGGTTTGGTCATTTAGAGTCGTTCATGATACTTATGGCTATGGATCCTGGTTTGTCATGCGCCTCGCGGTAGAACCCCGCAGTGGAAATTTGAGGGTGTGACAACAATCCTTCAGTAGTTGATACAACCATTAACCTTTCAGCAGTTAACACTTCCAAGACTGAAGAAGGACAGTCTTCTAAGGCAACTGAACCTACTCCAACTCCAATTCCAAGGCCAGCACCAGTAACAACAAATGTATTAAACCATGCTCCCATTTCAATGTCTAAAGAAATTTTGGAGAAGAGTTTAAAAGAAGCACAAAAGAAGGCTAAGGAAGATGAAATATGGAAAAGCCTAGAAGCAAGGTAAGATCTTAGTTTTGATGAAAAGCTTGTCAAGTATCAAGCTAAACCTGATGAGTTAGAAGCTGAAGAAAGAGCACTTGAAGCTGTTGCTGAAGAAGACAAAAGACAGCAACTTAGGCTAATGGTTACAAAGAATACCAAGGCTAAAAAGGCTTCACTCAAAGGGCTCTCTACTGAAGAACTTATGAGAAGAGCACAACTAGTAGCTGACAAGTTGGCCACTGAAAAAGAAAGAAAAGCAAAGAGAGCTGAGATAATTGAAGAACTGGTAGCCAATAAATTTGGATCAAAAGCATGAGTGTCAAAATGGAGAGAAGACACTTTATATGACACTTATAAAAGATTCAAGGCTAATAAAGCCGCTAAGCCTGAGAAGTTCAAAACTTCTGAAGTATCACAAAATTCAGTAGTTAAAAGATCTTATGGTGCACTACAATGGCCAGCTACCAAGAAGAAGCAAGAGGAAACTGTCAAAACAGACTTTAAAACGGTGTTGCTAGAAGGCAACACAGTTGTACAAGGAGACTTTGATGTAGAAGAAAAACCTCTGCTTACCCAATTCAAGGACCCTACAAGATTTGCTTACCAACTACAACAAACCATCAAAGAAAAATCACACACCAAGGTTGTCACAGAACATCATCTCCCAAAATTTGCCATGCCTAATGTTGTGAACACAGAAGAAAGCAGGGATTCCCACATGAAGGTCACTGAAGTAGAAAACATACCACAATCAGGATCAACCCAGGAGACTAGCTTGGTCCCCTACACTTTAGACTTTGACAGGTCTAAAGTGAACATTGTTAAATGGTCATTCACTGATACTAACTCAGTGAAAGTGACAAGAAGAGATCGTTCAAGCAAGGTCTACAGGAACTCTAAAGAATTGAGCATACTTTCAACAAAAGACCTTCTCACCATAAAACATCTTGAGCCTGAACAAGGATCTCTAACAGAGAATCAACAACACCAGCTTAGTGTCTCCATGACTGCAGAAATCTGGAGAATACTTGAAGTTAGAAAGAATGAAGGTAAATAAAGATTAGATAAGGTTTTGGCTTCATTAATCCAGGGGAGATTGTAGGGACAAAAAGGATTGGAGAAACTAGTTTTGTTACGTTAGTCCAAATCATATTTCTGCTAAATATTATAAGTACAGAACTGCTGAAGACCAATGATTGAAGTACTGAAGAAGAAGATATCAAAGTGCTGAAGAGTAAATGATTAGTGACAAGTTTTGTCACGAATCAGTACTTTCTGATAGAAGCTTCTAACTGACTCAGTTACTTCAGTAGTTTATATTATAATGTTTTGTTAAAGTCTTTGAACAAGTACCAATTGTAAAGGATCGATTTTGACAAAAACAACTATTTGATCATACAAGTTTAACAAGCCAGGTGCGGAAACCTAGTTTGAGTACAAAATGATAGAAATCGAATCATACACAATCAATCACCTTTTCAATCTCCATTTCATTCATAAACAATGTTAATATGCTTTACAATTTAGGTTTAAGATGAAATAAATTACTTCTAGAACCTTCCTAGAACACAGAGAGAAACTAGACTTGAGACACACACGCAAATGGCAAAAGTTAATAACTAAACAAAATTTTCCACTTTTATATAGAATGCGCATTCGACCCCTCGTATAGGTCGAATGTGTACCTTCGACTTCTAATTAAGCTTGAATAAACACTTAGTCTTCTGCCATCTTCCTTCGACCATTCTTAACTTCCTTCGACCCATATTATTTCACCTTCGACCTCACGTAACACAAAAAAAGACTTTATTATGACAATCTAAAAGCACTAGTCGCATTTCATGCATTTACACATTGTATTCTATATTGTAAGCTAAATCATTATAATATTAATGAACAACATGTTGAAAATGGATCTTTATGTGTTCTGTTTACAATTCATATCATTTTGTATGTGATTTAGGGTTTCCGCACCAGAATTGCTTATACTCGTGTGATCTTTGTATGTTTTTGTCATAAACCGATCCTACACAATATCACTTCCCAGTAAAAGTCGTTAAGCGACAATGGAACAAAGTTAAGAAATAAGGAGTTGGATGATTTCTGTGTGTCAAAAGGGATTGTGAGGCAGTTCAGCATTCCATGAACACTAAAACAAAATGGGGTAGTTGAAAGGAAAAAACAGAACTTTAATTGAGGCTACAAGAACCATGCTAGTAGACTCTAGTTTACCACTATCCTTTTGGGAAGAAACAGTAAACACTGCTTGCTATGTTCAAAACAGAGTTTTGATCATTCCCATACATCAAAATACTGCTTATGAAATTTTGTTCAAAATTAAACTACTAATATCATTTTTCAAAATCTTCGGCTGCCCATGTTTCATTTTAAATTTAAAAGATTCCATTTCAAAATTTACAGCCAATGTATATTGTGGATATTTTATGGGATATTCTTCTACAGCCAAGGCCTATAAAATGTTTAAGAAAATGACTAGGACTATAGAGGAAACTTTAAATTTTAAGTTCAATGAACTTTCATCATTGAAAATCCCAACAAATCCTGCAAAACTATTTGATTTAGATAAATTCAAATTTGAAGATATATCTGCTAAAACTAACAGTGTGGGTACAAAACAGTCTCCACAACAAGATTACAAATTTGACATAGTGATTCCATCTCACTACAAAGTCTATTCTGCTGATGGGAAACATTTGTTCAAAACCAGTGGTTGATCCAGAAATTTATTTCAAATGTAGTAACTTGTTTTGTATTCTCCAGTCTTATAATACTAGATATATAAATTATTGGGTCGGTTTGACGATTCGGGTTGAGTAATGCTTTCGAATCAAATAAAAAATCAATAAGTAATAATAAGATACAACAAACCAATTAATACTAAGATACAACAAAAAAATTAATACTAAGTTACAACAAAACAAGTAAAAAGAAAATAGATGTTTTCAATTTAGATAAATAAACTATAAGATGAATAAAATAACTTTTATCTTGCTTTACACTTTACAAATTTAAAATTTAAATAACTTATATAAATATCTTTTAATTATAATAAACAAACCGACTTATAATTCACGTTAATTCTTAAAAAATTGGCAAAGGACTTACATTTTAGGTGTTGTTTTGTTTGTTTGTGAACAGCTGGCAGAAGAAAGCCATAAATATTGCACTTTCCTTGGGAAAACAAAATACTAGGGTGGGCCTCCAAAAGCCATATTATACTCTTTTAACTAAAAAAACGATTCTTCTTTATTCTTTCTTTTTTCCTGTTTGTCGGACTACCTCTCCGGTCACTAAACCACCGCTTGTCGGCCGCAAGCTTTTTCTCTTTTAACTTTGACTAATGTTGTCACAATCTAAAAAATATTGATGTCACTCACAAAACTCGTACATATATCTCTATGTATATGCGAAAATTCATTGTTGTCCGATGACTACGTACCAGCCTTAAATCTGCCCTTGTTAAAAACATCTATCAAAACTCTGCCAACCACTGTTGACAAGTCTTACCTTCAAACGACTTTCTCAACCAGCTCATCCAACCTTGAATCACCTGTTGACAAAAGGCCATTTTCAGTTGACAAAAGTCAGACCTTCACTATTCCACTTAGACCTACTCCCCCACCTCCATTCCAAACATCTGTTAGCACTAAAGAAGTGCAAACAGATGTTCACCAGAAAATACCAACCTATGTCCTTCATCTAAAAATATCATCATTCCATACCAAGGAGATTTAATCTACCTTAGAGCTCATCCACCAGACCAAATTATTGGCAACATCAACGAAGGGGTACTTACAAGAATTCAATCCCAAAACATTTGTCTTTTTGCAGGCTTTCTATCTCTCACACAACCTGTCACGTACCAAGAGGCACTAAAAGACAACAGTTTGGTAGAAGCCATGCAAGAAGAGCTCATTCAGTTTAATAGACAACAAGTATAGGAACTTGTACCACTGCCAAAGGATGTATGTCCAATTGGCACAAAGTTGGTCTTTAAAAATAAAACAAATGAAAGGGGTATTGTTGTCAAGAATAAAGCCATGCTTGTGGTTTAAGGCTTCAGACAAGAAGAAGGAATTCATTATGATGAGACCTTTGCTCGTGTAACTAGGTTGGAAGCTATTAACCTTTTCATAGCCTTTGCTGTCAACTACAACATCAAGGTGTTTCATATGGATATCAAGTGTGTTTTCCAATAAGGCAAGATACAGGAAGAGGTATACGTATGCCAACCACCTAGTTTTTAAGACACCTTCCATCCTAATCATGTCTTCAAGCTCAACAAAGCTTTGTATGGCTTGAAACAAGCACCAAGTGCCTTGTATGAAACTATTTCCACTTTTCTCTTATTCGTTGGCTTTACAAGAGGAAAATTTGATAAAACCTTGTTTTAAAATGGAAAGGAAAAGATTTAATGATTGTGCAAATATATGTATAGATGACATCATTTTTGGATCCACATGTAAAAAAATATGAGAAGAGTTTAGAAAACTTATGATAGTAGAGTTTGAGATAAGTGTCATGGGTGAACTCCAATGCTTTCTTGTTCTCTAATCAAAGCAATTGCAAAATGGTACCTTCATTCATCAAAACAAGTATGTTAAAAACTTGTTATCAAAATTTTATATGAATGATTGCAAACCATGCATTACACCCATGAGTACAACAAAATTACTCAATGTTCATGGTAAACATGAACTGGTTGATCAGACACATTACAGATGCATGACTGGGTCTTTGTTGTACTTAAGTGCTTCTAGGCTAAACATTATGTTTGCCATTTGTGTCTTTGCAAGATCCCAAGCATCACTTAGAAAGTTAAATCTTATAGCTGTGAAAAAGGATCTTCAGATACCTAAAAGGTGCTCCCACACTTGGTATCTGGTATCCTACTAATGGAAATGTTGAGCTTTTAGGTTATTCAGACAGTGGTTTTGTTGGTTGCCAAAACCACAAGGAAGACCACTTCAAAAGGGTGCCAATTCCTAGGCAATGCCTTGGTCTCTTGGCAAAGCAAAAAGCAAGAAACTGTTTCAACATCTACAACAGATGATGAATACATTGCTGCTGCAACCTATATAGCCCAGCTCATGTGGCTTCAAAACCAGCTACTGGATTTTGGTATAACCGCTCTAAAGACCGCACTTATGTTGGACAGTTAAGCAGCTAAAAATATCATCAAAAATCCAGTTTCTCATTCCACAACAAAGCACATTGACATAAGACATCACTTTGTTAGGGACAACTGTTGGGATCGTGGGTGAGCTCAGAGGGACAATTATCATGTTTTAAGAGTATGCAGCGGAAATAATCTTGACAATTGACACCATGTGACTAACCTTATTGTAACTCAGACTCCCCCTCGGATTAAGCTATCACAACATGAATTAATAACAAAACAAACATAAGTGAGATGATAGATTTAACTTAAATATTTGTATGTTATTAGGCAAATGTTCAAATGTATGAATACATGTGGCCAAGTGCAAGTCTAAAGGTTAGGGGTAGTCAGGTATTTATAGAATACATACCTGACTGTTTCCACCCACTCTTAGATGTACTAAATACATAAACAAATACCTAGTGGAAAACAAAATACTAATATACTAACTACTGTTGCTTTATACAGACAACAACTGTTAAAGCTAACTTCTGAGAATCTGAAACTTCTGATGCTTTGGTAAAACTTCTGATGAGTAAATCGTCAGAAGTTGTTCTTCAGTACTTTGCAACTTCTGATGACCAATGCTAACTTCTGATGAGTAATTACATCAGTAGTTAGTTCTTCAGTACTTCTAAACTTGTTCTTCGGAAGTTGTCTGGTTTGTCCTTGAACAAGTTCATCAGTAGTTTCTTCATCAGTAGTTTCCTTCATTCTTCAGTAGTTGTCTTTTGTACTTCAGGACTTTGTCTTCAGAGATTTGTCTGGTTCGTCTTCAGAACTTGTCCATCAGTAGTTCTATTTAGTTCTTCGGAAGTTGCCTGTTTTATTCATCAGTAGTTATTATACTTAATTATTATTATTATGTGAATGATCAACTAAGGTTTTGTGGTTCATTAATCCTCTTTAACCCAACAATCTCCCCCTGGATTGATGAAGCCAAAACCTTAGCTGATAGCTTAGAAGCTTTATTAATTCACTTATTCAAGTTCCAGCCTGTTCTTGATGTTATGTCTGATTTGTCTGAACTTGTCTTGGGCTTGGATCTTGTTAGGGCAAACTGACATATCCAAATTGATCGTGTAGAGATCTTGAAGATCTCTATTTGACATATTCAGTACATCCATTGCCCTTTGAAACACCTGCCTTGCACCATCCTCTCTCTCAATGACCATTTGTAAACTTGGAGTGCAGTACCATCTCTTTATCTTGGCATTGGAGGTTGACACAGAGGGGGTGACAATGGTTGTAGGTGCTGGGTTCTCATACACCACCAGAACTGTGGATGTTGAGACTCTAGGAAGTGGCTGTGAAGGCTCTTGACCTTCAGCAGTAGACTTTGTAGCTTCATCAGCAGTTGCAGCCTTTGATTGATCATGCTGGGTAGTTTCAACTGTTTGATGAGCTTTGGCTTTGGAGTCTCTTCCCTGTGGCTTTCCTTCCATACACATATCAGCCTTGGCTTTGGAAGGTGAAGCTTTTGTAGACCCTTGTTCTGAAGCTGGAGTTTTAGATTTTGTAACTTTTGATGAAGACTGACCTGCTGGATGTGTTTTCTTTTGCTCAAGTTTGTTGTATGCATCCAGTAGTTCAGCTTCACTCCACTTCAGCAGCTGCACTTTGCTACCAATCTTTGCAGCTACAAGTTGATTGACAAGCTGAGCTTTCTTCTCAGCATCTTTCTTATTCTTCAGTAATAAGCTCAGCCTGTCAACCCTTTGTTGTAAGTCTTTCAAGGGCAGGTTCTTGATGTTGGCCTTTTTGGTCTTTGAATGTTTCAATATGAAGGTTATGGCCTGTTGTCTATCAAATTCAACCTGTGTCTCTGCAGCTTCTGCCAACTCCTGCAGGTACCCTTGAAAGGCTTTGACTCTCTCATCTTCACCTGTAATCCCTTCTTCATTTACCCTTTCCCAAGCCATCTGTTTATGAAGTTCATTCCTCTCCACAGGAATCTCTTTCTCCTTTGCTTCATGTGATGCTTGTTCATCCTTTTCCCTCTGTTCTGGTGTATCCCTTTGCTTGATGAGCTGAGAGATAGGCATTTGGTCCAGATCAGAAGGATCAGGAATGGGTTTGGAAAAGGCAGGGGTTGTCTTCTGAATTTTGGTAACTACTGATGGTTGAGTATCAGCAGTTTTGTCTTCAGTAGTTGGGTCTTCAGAAGTTTCATCAGTTGTTCCCCTTGTCTTCCTTTTCCTGTATTGAAGTTTGACCTCCCTTGTTGATGTTTCTTTTTCAGTAATGGGAAGGTCAGTGGGCAGGTGTGATGTTTGTACAGCACCCTTCTTACCAGCTATTGTCTTCTCAAGAGATCTCTTCTGTTCAGCTTCCCTTGCCTTCTTGGAAGCTTCTAAGTCAATTTTCTCAGACACTTTCTCCCCCTTTTTGGCTTCATCAGCCTCTTGAAACCAGGGAGCAGGAGGAGCTACACCTGTGAGGTGTTGGATTTGTCTTCTTATGTCCTCCTGGCGTCTTGAGATCTCTGAGACTTTGTCAGTTAAGGCATTGTTCAGCATGGTGAGTTGGGTGTTGTATTTTTGTTCCATCTGGACTGTGAAGTCTTTAAGATGTGCATTGATGAGCTGATGGAACATTTGGTAGAGAGGGACCTGGGGGTTGCATAAGTGGTCTATGTTTATGCTCCCAGGTCCTGAATTGATGGCTTGTATAGAAGGTGATGTGTATGGGTGATCTCCTGCTGTGTTCGCTGGAGATGCCACTCTTGGGGATGTTTGGGTTGAGTGGTCTTTATCCTGAGCCTTATTGGTGAGCAACTCCTTGAGTTTGCAGACCTCAGACTCAAGACCTTCTATTTTGGCCGTCAATTCTGTGATTTTTGACTCATCAACCAATTTAATGGCATCATCTGAATCCCTGTCTTCTGTTGAGACAGTTTTGCCATGACCTGGTTCCAGTTCCAGATGGTCATGGGCCCCTTTTTCTTGGTACTGGGGTCTTCCTGCTGTTATGTCCAAGGGTTCAGAACCCATGGCAGCAGTTGCCATAAGTGAAGTCTCAGCAATGTTACCACTGTCCTCCAATCCACCACTGGGTGGTAAAGAAGTAGTGGCAGCTTCACTTACACCTTGAACCTCTGATACTGGACTCAGGGGTCTAGGTTCATCCTCATCTCTTTGGTTAGAGAAGGGCATGTCCACATCCATGTCTAATAAGTCAGAGAAGCTCTGGTCATGGGGAGAAACCTCAATGATAATCTGAGGCATGACACTTGTGGATGGGACATCTGAGCCCAACTCATTGAGAGCTATGGCATTGGTTACTGTGGAGATTGTAGTGTTAATATTATCAGTAATTGGGCTTTCAAGCTGTGTACTCCTAGGCATTGGAGTAATAGTAGTGAAATCAAGTGAAGTCACAACTACTGATGATGGTTCCCTTGAAATAAGCTCTGTAACTTGTTGAGAAGTTACAGGCAGTTGAGGCTGGGAATGAGATGTGGCAGCCAACTGTGAGGATGTCCCAGTTGTTGCTTTAACAAGTTCAGATTGAACATTGACATCCACAGGCATCTCATCTTCCTGTGGTGTCTTATTAGGTTTTGTTGAGGGTTTAGGTTTGAGTGAAGACTTCTTTTTGGATTTTTCTTTGGGGGTAGAAGTCTTTTTGGGTTTTGATGATGTGGGTTCCTTGAGGACTGGGTTTGCTTCCTCTTGGTCATCATCTGCCAGATGTGCTGGCGTGTTATGTCTTGAAAATGTTTGAACATCTATCTTTTTAGAGACAGAGGCTACCCCAAGTAATGCATCATTACCAATGGTTGTAATGAGGCATTGCATAACAAACCTGGGGTATATTAAAAACTTAAACTTTTCTTTATTATGGTTTATTACAAGTTCATTGAAAAGATAAGTTGATGCCCTGAAAGGTTGTTTTGCAACTATAGAATGAAAAATTTGTTGCAGGTCAGAGGGCATCTGATCCCATCCAGCAGTCTTAGGACTCAAGCACATTAACAAGTAATGAAACAGGAGCTTGTACTGGGGATCAAAATATTTCTTGTAAATGGTAGCATGAGAAAGATTACCTTGATACTCACATGCTGTAAGTGTGGCATGAACAACACCAGCTGATATGGAAGTTGGAGCATCGTTGTCTTCTAGTTTAAGAGCTTGAGACAACACCTCTGGTGTTATAGCCAACACTTTACCATTTACCTTTGATTTAAGGGCAACTACTTCACCATTGACCTTTGAAGTTTTAACATTTGCCCAAAACTGCCTGAGGGCGTCCACGTGGATAGGTGGATCGATGATGAAGGCAGTGTGATACCTAGATTTAACTATGGTATCGATGATATCATGGTATTTCTCCCAGTTCTTATCCTTTTCAAGATAAGCAATTTGATTGTGGGAGGGTTTCAATTGAAGAGCCATTTTAGTCGATTAGGTTTGAAAACTGGTTGTTAATCGCCGTCGAAGGTTTGAAAGAGGGAAATGTGATTTGAATTGTAATGAATGTGAAGAATCAGGGTTTCAGAAGTTATAACTTCTGATGAAAGGACTGTTATACCCTTTCTCTTAACTACTGATGAATACTTTTATTCGTCAGTAGTTGTCCCTGTTCTTCTTCAGTAGTTTTAAAACTGCTGATTTACAATCACCTCACACTTCCTACTACTTAATTACTGATTCACCACGTCAGCAATTAGGTCCTCAGATGTTATATAAGCGTTCAGAAGTTTCTAAGTTAGTGTGTTTTACTTATTTTCTTACTCCATTTTCCTTGTATTTCCTCTACCCCAAGACTCCAAAGGTGGATGTAGAAGTATGAAAATCTTCTATTTTAATAACATCTGAAGTTCAACAACCAAGGACTTTTGATCCAAGGAAGATCTCTAGCAATAAACAACCTTTTTGAAAATGGTTCTTTAATTGAAAATACCAAGATATAAACTACTGAGATTCTTTAAAATAGATATTTCATTTAAATCAGTAGTTTTAGTTAATTTACAAGCTTTAGGAATTATATATTCAACATTAAATCATAGATAAGCTCTTAGATCTAGATTTTAATGTATTTAGCCTGCTTGAATTAACTTATATTAACTTAGCTGTTTATATAATACTTATTTAATTAAGTACATATATGGTCAGCAAAGTTACCCACATTTTGCAACATCTTTTATGAAAAATCTACTAAGGAGATAGTTCACTTAAAATGTATGTGGTCTTCAGGCCTGACTTTGTTTGAAACAGATTTATGAAAATAGGTTTCCAACAAAGTTATACTACCTGGTATGTTGTGGCCATCATATCTTTTGTTGTTATGATATAGTTGATTGATTTGCAACTTATCATAGTAACTAAGATGATATCACTGAGTTTAAGTCACAATAGAGTCACAGTCAATCGAGTATCAATAATAATGAGCTGGTCTGTTATGTCAAATTGATTGTTAGATCATATTTGACTGGCCAAGCTCTGATACCAATTGTTGGGATCGTGGGTGAGCTCAGAGGGACAATTATCATGTTTTAAGAGTATGCAGCGGAAATAATCTTGACAATTGACACCATGTGACTAACCTTATTGTAACTCAGACTCCCCCTCGGATTAAGCTATCACAACATGAATTAATAACAAAACAAACATAAGTGAGATGATAGATTTAACTTAAATATTTGTATGTTATTAGGCAAATGTTCAAATGTATGAATACATGTGGCCAAGTGCAAGTCTAAAGGTTAGGGGTAGTCAGGTATTTATAGAATACATACCTGACTGTTTCCACCCACTCTTAGATGTACTAAATACATAAACAAATACCTAGTGGAAAACAAAATACTAATATACTAACTACTGTTGCTTTATACAGACAACAACTGTTAAAGCTAACTTCTGAGAATCTGAAACTTCTGATGCTTTGGTAAAACTTCTGATGAGTAAATCGTCAGAAGTTGTTCTTCAGTACTTTGCAACTTCTGATGACCAATGCTAACTTCTGATGAGTAATTACATCAGTAGTTAGTTCTTCAGTACTTCTAAACTTGTTCTTCGGAAGTTGTCTGGTTTGTCCTTGAACAAGTTCATCAGTAGTTTCTTCATCTGTAGTTTCCTTCATTCTTCAGTAGTTGTCTTTTGTACTTCAGGACTTTGTCTTCAGAGATTTGTCTGGTTCGTCTTCAGAACTTGTCCATCAGTAGTTCTATTTAGTTCTTCGGAAGTTGCCTGTTTTATTCATCAGTAGTTATTATACTTAATTATTATTATGTGAATGATCAACTAAGGTTTTGTGGTTCATTAATCCTCTTTAACCCAACAACAACTATGAAAAATGTTTTATTTCTCTACATCACGTTCCAACAGAGGATCAGTTGGCAGATGTTTTGACAAAAGCTTTAGACACATCTACCTTTGAAAGTCTAATCTCTAGAATTGTTGTGTTAAACATGGATTAAAAAGCAAAATTTTGTTTTCCATTAATAAAAACATTAAAATGTTGTTAGAAAATAAAAAATTCGTACTTAAAAATAGCTATTGGTTTAACATCTGATCAGATATTTCAAAAGTCTGTTCAAATTAAACAACCATTGTTCTATAAAATCAACATTTGTTCAGGGATTTCCAAATTTCGTCCAGGATAAACATTTGTCAGTAAAAACTCTACCACTTCTTGAAGGGTAACCACTATTACTCATCATCTGTTGACAGCTAAATAGATGTTTTGAAACAACGGTCATCCATTATCCATATTCCAACAGTGTTTACCTAGTGAGACAGACCTTTGCTGTCAAATCATTCATCAGATGTTTACCACGTCAACTCTCAAAAGCAGTACTTTGTCCACGTCAGCATCACTTATTCATTTTTCTCGAAAAACCCATGTTTCATCCTAAGAGAGTTTACACTGTCTACTCGAATTCAAAATTCTACTTAGCAGTTTTCTCTATCGTTTACAAAAAAAAAAACCCTCCATTTTTTCGTTTGATCACGGAACACCTAGTGAAAACTCCCCACAATTATCTCCCATACCTTGTCAAAATCGATGATAACAAACCATTTCATACCATCATCGATGTTCTTATAAACTCAAAATATCATACCATTCTCACTACTAATGCACCAATCTTCGTTGATACACTGCTAACCTTTTGGTTAAATGTTGAAGTCCTCCTTACAGATAATAAGCCAACTGCTATAATTTCTAAAATTGGTGACACCAACATTGAAATTTCTCCACAATCCATTTCGACCTCATTCTCACTTAATGACCTAGAAAGTAAAAGTACATTCTTGAGACGTGAAATTCACACAGAGTTCATAGAGAGGGGATATGATGGTCAGTTGACTGGGACACCAATTTTTAAACCAAATTTTCACCTAGCAATGAAATTGTTCTTTCATACCCTTTTTCTATGTCTTTCTACCAAGACAACCTCATTTAATGAGATTCTGTCAAAAGTTCAATGTCTGAGATATGCTATTTTGACAAACACCGGTTACAATCTATCCAAGTCATTGTTAATGGACTTGATAGCAAATGTGAGGGGAATAAAATCAGGGTCAAACAATGTTTTCTTACTTTATCCTAGAATCCTGAGTTTTTTATTACAAAAAGTTTTAACTGGAAATGATTTTAAAACACGTGTTGTGTCTAGGATAAAGAGTTTAATTAGTGAAACTTTTACAAGAATGTTTGGTACTAGGACTAAAGAAAACGTTTCAAAAGCAAAAGTTTCAAAAACACAAGCAAAGAGTGTCAAGACAACAACTGTTGTCTCAACCTCTGTTGTTGTGCGCACTGCACCTGGTGACCATGACACAATAATCAGTGTTGTGGAACCCACACCAGCCATCTCTAAAACAAAACACTCATCCACTAAACCCACTAAAGCCAGAAAAAGGGTAACTTTGGAGGATGAGATACTAGAGGAAACCCCTGTTGTAACACAAATGCAACAAACAACCATTGTTGATACTTCCTCTCAACAGCTGGAAATATCGCAACCCAAGAAAACTCCTCATGAATCCTCTCAAAAGGATCATGTTGTAAACCAAGGGGAACCACATCATGAAACATTTGACTCACTTGAGCATTTGTTTACAAGTCCTTCTCCCAGGGCAAGTTCTCTTCTTACACCACAACACTCTCTATCAAATAATCCCATTCCACAACCACTTCAAACACTGTTTGAAGCTATTGATAAGACTAAGGCACAAACCAATTCCTCTTAGTCACATATCACTGAGAGTATGCCACCACACGTGACTGGGCCTAAGATTAGTCAGTTAGCTATCCTACAAACAAAGGAGGCCACACCGCTTGAGTTACACGTAACTCTTGGTGGTTTTTCAAGTGAAGCAACCACTACAGCTCTAGAGACCATTGTCTCACATATGGACAGTCGTTACATTGCTCAGACTTCCTTAAAGGTAACAACTGTCGAGGCTACCATAGTAACTCCTGAAACAGTTTGAAGTCACCATTACCAGGAAAAAAGGGCATCTAATTCTGTTCACAAGGACTCACCTCCTAAAACTGAACCAGATACTACTACCACCTCATGTAGATGATCCGATTAACTTAGGTGATTGATTAAAATACCATGAATTTACAGAAAGAGTTACAAATATTGAGTCATCAATCTCTGAAATCAGAAATGACTTGAAGGCTATGTTGCAAACACTGGTTGAATTCTCCAAAAGTCAACCGTCCACCTAGGACATTGCTAGTGAGCTATGGAAATCTATAAACCCAATCATCATAGCTCATAGGAAACTAGCAAATATGACTCAAGAAACTTGCATGGGTGAGATCAGAAATATGGTGGATGCCAGGTACAAAGATAATCAGACTGATATGAAAGCAAACAAAGATCATTTGCTGAAAACCACTAGCTCTGCCCCTTTAACCCTGTTGATCAGTGGCCTCTTTTAAGAACACTTATATGTTTGCAGATTATATAAGAGTTATTGCACAGCGGAAATAGTAAATGTTCTAAGGTTAATTTATCACCTTTAACAGGAGTTATTACTCCCCCTTGACTGAGCAGTTTATGAGAATCAATAAACAGTTGAAGTATAAAGCAATAAATACAAGTTATGATTCTCGGATGTGAAATGGATTATAAGTTTAAAAGCCTCGAAGGTTTTTCAATTAAATCAAAGTAAATCACATATCTGTAAAATAGATGAACAAGCTCATCTATTTATAGACAAACATACAAGACAGCTGTACTAAGTAATCTAAGATATTTAGCTAAGATATTATACTAAGGATAATGTTTACAGCAGGCTTTACATCGAAACTTGATCCAAGAGTTTAACAAAACAATATAATACTAAACTACTGAAGTCTGAGTCGGTTATGAAGATAAGATCAACAAACTACTGATGAAAAGACAAACTACTGATGAGTAGTTTTGTCTTCAGTAGTTCTGAAGTGAAGTGTCTGTTTAGACCTCAGAACTACTGATCAGTTCTTCTTCAGTACTTTGCTCTTCTACTCTTCAGTACTTGTGTTTTCTTCTTCAGCAGTTTCTTCTATACTTAAGCAGAATATGATTTGGACTAAGGTTATCAAAAGGTGGTTTCTTCAATCCTCTTTGTCCCAACAATCTCCCCCTGGATTGATGAAGCCAAAACCTTATCCAATCTTTATTGTTCTTGATTGTTTCTCTCTTCTAGTATCCTCCAGATTTCTGCTGTCATCTTGGTAGTAAGAGTATCTTTTTGTTGCTCTATAAGAGATCCTTGTTCAGGTGTGAGATGTTGAATGGTAAGAAGGTCCTTTGATGAAATTATGGTCAACTCCTTTGAGTTCTTGTAGACCTTACTTGAACGATCTCTTCTGGTCACTAACACTGAGTTTGAATCAGTGAATGACCATTTGATGATATTTACCTTTCACCTGTCAAAATCAGAGGTATAGGAAACCAAGCCAGTTTCCTGAGGTTGACCTGAGGATATTTGGGGAATGTCTTCAATTTCTATGACTCTCAGGTGAGAATCCTTGCTAGCTTGAAGTTCAACACCACCTTGAAATGTAATGTTGGGTAGGTGATGTTCTATAACAACTTTGGTATGAGCTTTGTCTTTGATAGACTGTTGCAGTTGGTAAGCATAAGTAGCAGGATCTCTGAATTGGGTAAGCAGGGGCTTCTCTTCTACATCAAAGTCACCATGAAATAACTGATTTCCTTCCAAGAGTACCATCTTGAAATCAGTCTTCACAGTTTCCTCTGCCTTTCTCTTTGTAGCTGGTCTTCTTAATGCACCAGATGATCTCCTTATGATTGAAGTTTGTTGGGCTTCAGGAGTTTCAAATCTATCAGGATTTGCAGCTTTGCTGGCCTTAAACTTTTTGTAAGTTTCATATAATGTTTCTTCTTTCCATCTTGAAACTGAGGCCTTTGAACCAAAATCATTAGCTACGAGTTCTTCCACTATCTCAGCTCTTCTAGCTTTCCTCTCTTTTTCTGTTGCCAACCTATCAGATATAAGTTGAGCTCTTCTTGTGAGTTCTTCAGTTGAGAGTCTTTTCAGAGAGACTTGTTTTGCCTTGGAATTCTTTGTAATCATTTTGATCAGTTGTGCTCTTTTGTCTTCTTCAGCAGCAGCCTCAAGTGCTCTCTCTTCAGCTTCAAGTTCATCAAGTTGTTCTTGATACTTGATTAACTTCTCTTCATAGCTCAGATCATCTCTTGCTTCTAGGCTGTTCCAAACTTTGTCTTCCTTTGCCTTCTTTTGAGCCTCCTTTAAACTCTTCTCCAATAGTTCTTTTGACATTGAGATGGGAGTAGGGTTCAAAACAGTTGTAGTTGTTGTTGTTGGCTTAGGAATAGCAGTTGGTGAATGGTAGTCACAACTACTGAAGGATTGTCTTCAGCAGTTTGAGAAATGTGTTCAGTAGTTTCTTCAGCAGCCTTAGATGAACTGAACTCCTGAAGGATCTCCTTTCCTGGTCTTTTGATTGCCTTCTCAGCATCAGGTTTTTCAGAAGATACTTCAGTTATTGGTTCCTTAATCTTCTCCCCCTTTTTGGCTTCATCCACTTCTGGAAGCTTCAAATAATGAGAAGTTGCAATAGACAATGTTGCAAGCTATTTTTGGGTCTCATCCATCTTCTTATTCAGCTCTGCAAGTCTTGAATTTATCAACCCAAATTGATTGTTGGCCTTCAACTCCCAAGCAGTTGTGAAGGATTTGAGTTGATCAGTTAAGATATCTTTCATTATCTGGAACAGGGGACCATCTGGGCTGCATAGTTGGTTCAAATCTATGCTTGTGAGCCCAGGGAATTGGGTAGGCTGTTTTTGTGAAGGGGGTGTTTTTGGGTGATCTTTGGATTTTTCTGAAGATGCCACTTTTGAGGAAATAGGGCTTAAGTGGTCTTTAACCTGATCTTTGGTGACCAGCTCTTTGAGCTTAGAGACCTTAGATTCAGGATCTTCAACATCAGTCGTCAATTCATTTTGTGGAATATGTGACTCATCATCCAAGCTAATGGAATCATCTGAATCCCTGATAGTGTCCTCAATGAGGGCAGTATCAGTTATATCATAAGCTAGCTCCAAACTAGTCTTCTCATGAACCTCTTTGTCTTGGAACTGAGGTTTTCCTACTTCAGGCAATAAGCCTTCATCAGTAGTTGCCAAATTTGAGGTCTTAACAATGTTACTACTGTCCTCAGGTTCACCACTGGGTGAATAATGAGTAGTAGCAGCCTCAAAAGTACCAAGAGTTTCTAAGTTTAGGCTTAGATACTCTGGTCCATCCTCATCTCCCTAGTTAGGGCTAATAAGGTCCACATCCATGTCAAATTCTGAAGGCATCTCCCCTGTTTGATGTGTTTCTAGGGGAGTGACATGTGTTGGATGGGATCCTTTTAGTCCTGAGAGAAGTTGGGCTATTTCTATGGTTGTATGGGAGGGTTCAGGTTCAGTAGTTGTAATGGGTTGTTGTTCAGTAGTTGGTATGGGTTCAGGTTCAGTAGTATGGAAGGATTGGTCAGTAGTTACAGTCTTTTTAAGTCTTTTTCTTTGGAAAATGACTGTAACTGGTTTCTTTTGGGTGGTGGAGATGGTGTGTGCTGAGAGGATGTTTCAGCCACATCCTTATCAAGTGCAGATTGCACATCAGTAGTTTCAGGTTTCTCCATTTCCTGAACTATTTGTTTCTTTGGGTTGGTAGGTTTTTTTTTGAGAGGTAAAGGCTTTTTGGATATCTTTTTGGGTTTTGAAGATGTGGGTTCCTCAGGGATGGGTTGTTCTTCCCTTTGGTCATCTTCTGGCAATGTGGCCGGTTTGTTGTGCCTTGAGAATACTTGGGAAGTTAATGGTTTTAAAATTTTTGACTCACCCACAAGTATTCCCTCTCCAAGTTCTTTTATTATGCACTGCATAACAAACCTTGGATATAACAAAAACTTTTTCTTTTGATTTTCATGATGTAAGACCAACTCATTAAAGAACAGTTTTGATGCCTTAAAAGGTGTTTCATTTATTATTGAATGAAAAGTAGGTTGAAAAGTTGAAGGCATCTGATCATATGATCCAGTTTTAGGACTTAAGCACATAATAATATAATGAAATAACAGTTTATATTGTGGATCAAAATATTTCTTATAAACTGCAGCCTGTGCCAAAGTACCTTGATAGCCACATTCTGTCATGGTAAGATGAATATCAGAATTTTAGACATTCTCTGGAGCATCAGAATCATTTAAACCAAGCCTTATGCTTAATGTTTCTGATGATATGGCCATCAGTTTCCCTTGAATGGATGATTTGAGGGAAATCACTTCATTATTAACTGTCACCGCCTCTGTATTAGCCCAGAACTCATTGAGTGTTTCTTCATGTATTGGAGGATCAATGGTGAAAGCTTGATAATATTGGGATTTGACGACAAGATCAATGATTTAATCGTATTGGGACCAGGCATCATCTTTCTCGAAGTAGCCTCTTTGATTGTGTCCCTGATTTAGAACGAGAGCCATGGTTTCTTGATCGAACAGTAAACTTAGCTTAGAGAGGGGGTTTTGGTTTTGATTTGAGAGAGAAAGAGGGAATTTTGCTTTTTGAATGGATAAGTGTTTGAAAAAGGTATTTATCAGAAGTTTTTAACCGACTAAGTCAAACTTCTGATGAGTGAAATGTCAGTTTTACCCTTTTTAATGAAACTACTGATGAAGAAGGTTTCTTCATCAGTGGTTTTGGTCATCTCTTCAGTAGTTTGTAACAGCTGATGAGAATGACTTTCAAAACACTTGAATAACTATTGATTATTATCAGTAGTTACTTCTTTTCTAAAAATTTCCCATTTTGATGTTTTTCAAATTATCAGTAGTTTCTCTCTCTCAAAATTGTTTATCAAAGGTTTGTGACAGATAAGTATGTAAGTGAAATAAAATATGTGCAGAACTAAAAAGTGAAAACACTTACAGACTTTCTTCCAAGTTTAACATCCCAAGCATGGATACTAACCTCTGAAATGTTGTTGAATCAAGGGGCTTGGTGAAAATATCAACTATTTGATTAGCATTTGTGACATGTTTCACCTCAATCTTTCCTTTTTCATAGCAATCTCTTATGAAATGATACCAGATTTCAATATGTTTAGTCTTGGAGAACTGAACAGGATTTTGAATGATGCTAATGGCAGATTTGTTGTCTACTAAGAGTGGAGTCTTGGTTTCTTTGATTCCATAATCAAGCAGTTGATATTGGAGCCATTGTATCTGTGATGTATAGCATGCAGCAGCAATGTATTCAGCTTCAACTGTTGAAGTTGCCACAGATGTTTGTTTCTTTGATTGCCAGGACATTTTGCACCAGATGTTGATTTTCTTGACATTTTGCACCCTGCATAGTCACTATCTGAAAAAGCTGTTAACTTGGTATTGCTTGAAGCAGGATACCAAATTCCTAAAGTAGGAGTTCCTTTCAGATATCTGAAGATTCTTGTGACTGCAATTAGTTGTGATTCTCTTGGTGCAGATTGGTATCTAGCACAGACACAAGTTGAGAAACATAATATCTGGTCTAGAAGCAGTTAAATACAAAAGGGAACCTATCATACATCATTACATGGTTTTATCAATCTGTTTTCCTTGATCATCTGGTTCAATTTGTGTGATTGGTGTCATGGGAGTGAAACATGATTTACAGTCTTGTAAAGAAAATTTGTTTAATAATTCTTTAACATATTTTGATTGATGTATAAATGTTCCATTTGATTGTTGCTTGATTTGCACTCCCAAAAAGTACTGCAATTCTCGCATTGTACTCATTTCAAATTTTGATTGCATGAGTTTCTTAAAATCTTCACACAGTTTTGAATTTGTTGAACCAAAAATGATATCATCAACATAAATCTGAACAAGTAAGACATGATTTCCAACATGTTTTATGAAAAGAGTTTTATCAATGGATCCCCTTGAGAAGTGATTCTTAAGTAAAAAGTTTGAAAGTGTTTCATACCAGGCTCTTGGAGCCTGTTTTAGCCCATAAAGAGCTTTGTCAAGTCTGTATACCCAGTCAGGATGAGAAGGATCCTCAAACCCTGGAGGTTGATAGACATACACTTCTTCTTTTATTTTCCCATACAAAAATGCACTCTTGACATCCATTTGATAAACTTTTATATGGTTGGAAATTGCATAAGCTAAAAATAACCTGATAGCTTCAAGTCTTGCAACTGGTGCAAAGGTTTCATCATAGTCAATCCCTTCCTCTTGAGAATAACCTTGTACCACCAATCTTGCCTTGTTCTTGATGATCATACCAGCTTCATCTGATTTGTTTCTAAAGACCCATCTTGTACCAATTGGCTGCTTGTTTGGAGGTAAGGGACATATTTCCCAAACCTGTTGCTTCTTGAATTGAAGCAATTCTTCTTGCATGGCTTGCACCCAATTGTTATCTTTGAGGGCTTCTTGATATTTCTTTCGTTCCAACTGAGAAATGAATGTTGAGAAAAAGCAAAAGTTGGAAAGTTGGTTTCTTGTAAGTACCCCTGAAGCAATATCACCCATGATTTGATCCAATGGATGATCCTTGTGTTCAATCAATTGTTGTAGACCTGTACTAGAGGATGGCTCTACTGTTTCTTCAAATAAACCACTGAGATTGATAATATCTGGTTGAGCTGTTGTTTGAAGTTCAGGAGTTCTAGGTTTAGCTGAATCAGTAGTTTCAAGTTGTTCATCAGTAGTTCCTGAAGTTGATGCTTTTGAAACTTCTGAACGTTTAAAAGTTGATCTACTGACTGTTTTTGGAGTCCATGGTGCAGGACTATCATCTTCAAATCCTTAAAAACTATTTTGAGGAGGTATGGATGATTCAACAGACTGTTCAGGTCCGAAATGAAAGTTGTCAAGATCAAATAATTCAGCAGGGTTTGCTGGAATAAGAGTGTGTTTTGATTAATTGAACTTGACATTCAGTGTTTCTTCAACTATCTTGGTTCTTGAATTAAAGACTTTGTAAGCTTTTCTCAAAGGAGAATAACCAAGAAAATAACCTGTATCAACTTTTGCAGCAAATTTTGAGATAGAGTCTTTTTGATGTTGAGGATAAAACATTGACATCCACAAGCCCTAAAGAAGGAGATAAGGGGCTTTATGCCATGAAGAATTTCATAGGCAGTCTTGGTATGTCTCTTGTTGATAAGAACTCTATTCTGAACATAACAGGCTGTGTTGACTGCTTCAGCCCAAAAATACAAAGGTAGGCCTGAATCAGCTAACATTGTTCTGGCTGCTTCTATTAAAGTTCTGTTCTTTCTTTCTACCACACCATTTTGTTCAGGAGTTCTGGGAATGCTGAATTGTCTAACAATCCCTTTAGACAAACATAATTCATCCAGAGTTTTGTTCCTGAACTCTGTCCCATTGTCACTCCTGATGACTTTGACAGAAATAGAATATTGCTTCTCAACTTGTAGAATGAAGAACTTGATGATTTCAGCTGCCTCATCCTTGGAAAATAAGAAGAAGACCCATGCAAATCTTGAGTAGTCATCAATGATGACCAAGCAGTACTTCTTCTTACCAAGGCTCATAATCTTGACTGGTCCAAATAAGTCCATATGGAGTAATTGAAGACATGCAGTTGTTTTAGATTCTTCAATAGACTTATAGGAGGACTTATGCTGTTTACCTTTAAGACAGGAAACACAGTGTTCTTTACACTGGTATTCCTTCAAAGGTAGACCCCTGATCAAGCCCATTTTAGTGACTTTATTGATGGTTTTAAAGTTCACATGGCCAAGTCTCCTGTGCCAGAGATCATTTTCTGAAGTTGATGCCTTTGAGAAGAAACATGCAGTGTTGTTCAATACTTTGTCTTTTTCAATGTCCACTACATAGACATTGCCACATCTTTTGGCAATTAGCAATGTATGATCTTCTCTATCAACTTCTGGCCTTCTGGTGATATGATCTTGCATGCTGTCTTTGTGAAAAAGGAAGAATTTCCTTTATCACACATTTGAGAGACACTCGGCAAGTTGTACTCAAGGTTTTCAACCAGATTGACCTTATCAAACTGCATTTTGCCTGAGGATACATTGCCATATCCTAGCACATATCCCTTGGCATTGTTCCCAAAGGACACAGATCCATCTCTTTGACTGATAAAATTGTTTATTAGGTATCTGCATCCAGTCATGTGCATTGAGCCTCCACTATCAACATACCATATGCTATTCAAACCTCTGGAGACCCTCTGCACAAAATAGCAAATTAGTTAGATTTGGCAACCCAAGCCAGAGTGGCTTTGGGTTTGCTCTTGAGAACAGGTGCAGCTTGTTGAGGAACAATTTTTGAAATCCATATCTTTTTGGCGATGGATTTGTCATTAAGAACAATGGTGGGTTCTTTTTGGTGACCACCATCAACTTTGGTCATTAGAAGTTTAACCAAATTTATCAAATCTTTAACTTCAGTAGTTTGTGAAACTACTGATGAGTTAGGTGTAACTTCTGAAGATGAACTTTGAGAAGAAGACTTTTGTTGAGATAAAAACTTCCTCTGCGAAAGGTTTTTATTTGATTGTTGTTTGTTAGGAAAGAAAGTATTTTCAAAATCTTGTTTTATTTGTTTTCCCACAATCAGTTGTTGATTTTTCTTATTAAACTGATTTGCCTTTCTGTATCTACAAAGTTCAGTTATGTGGTTAAACAGACCACATATTTCACATGCTTTTGCCTTCTCTTTCTTTTTAGATAAAGCAAGAGAGTTGGAAGGCAATTTACTGACAATATCAGTATTTTGAAATAGGTCATCAGTAGCTTTCAGGGTCTCAACTCCTGATCGCTTATTGTCAGTTGTTTTAACTTCTGCAGTACTTTCCTTTTTGAGAAAGTTCTGATGGTAGGATGTGCATTCCTCCATATCAGAAGTTTGAATCAATTTCATCCCATCATTATTAGTTTTGTGGGTGAAATCTGTTGGTGATTCAGTGTGGGTATACCCTATGCCAAACTTAACATTTACTGCAGTTTGTTTGTTAAGCAGCATTTGGTACCCTTTACAAAACTCAACCTATTTTTCACAATCAACCTTAGTGTCAGCAAGCTCTTTTCTGACATTTCCTAGGTTGTCTATCATTGTTTTAATTTGTGCCTGGGTTTCTATGGATTTATCAGTCAATTTAGAAATTTCTTTATTTTTCAAAGCAATTTTTCTTTCTAAATCACACTTCATTTGGGTGTATTTTCTCTCCATATCATTTGTTTTGCCTTGTAAATGCACATTGGTTTCCCTTATTAAAGCAAAAGATTCCTTGCAAGATTTTGAGCAAAGCTTTAATAGAGATTGTTGTGATACTTGAGTGAGTGCAGAATTGGAGGAATATCCCTCAAAAGCCATTAAGACAAAGTTCTTTCTGCCATTGTCAGGTTCTCCCCAGTTGACATCGTAGACTTTGTTGTCTGCATCCTGATTGCATTCAGATCTGTCAAAAGGAAGACTGCTCCAGTCAACATACCCTGAAGTAAATAAGCTTTGCTGCTGAGGGGGTTGTTGAGTTTGTGCAGGTTGTTGAGCAGTTGGAAAAGGAGGCATCTGCTGCTGTTAGTGAGCAGGCATTTGAACATATTGCACTTGTAGCACATATTGAACTTGTGGAGCTTGTGCCTGTACAAAATGATCACTCCCTTGAGTTCCATTATTCCTATTATAAGTGGGGTTAAATTGATTTCCAGACATGGGTTGGTTGTAGCTAGAGCTTCAACACTCTCTAGTAGAGTGTCCCAACTTTTGACACTTATGACATCTCAGTTTAGATTTGTCAAAACCAGCTTTTGTTGAGTTGTTTAGTCCTTGAAATTTCCTTCCTGACCTTTTGTAAAATTTGTTAGTTTTAATGCTTAATAAGGCCAGTTGATGCAAAGTATCCATTTCTTCTAAGTCATCACTGCTAAAATATTTTAAGTCATCCATGATAAAACACTTGTTATCAGCAGTTTGACTTAGGTCTTCATTGTCATAAGCTGGGAAAGATCCATCTGATGAGATCCCAGCAGTTATGTCAATGTGGTCAAAAGATCCAAAATTATTAGAACAGGATGGTGAGTCATGTCCTAATAAGGCTGTGCTACCTGGAGTATAGTCATCAGCAGTTTTACCAGATTCTTGTAACTTTTTCTTTTGATTGATTTCTATTTCAAAAGTTAGTAATTTTCCATGTAACCTAGTTAGGTTCAGGGTGTTAAAATCTGTACTTGATCTGAGAACTATAGAATAAGTTTCCCATTTTGAAGGTAAAGACCTTAAAAATCTATGTAACATAGATGCATTTGTATAGGTCTGATTGTTAATTTTTAACTCAGAGATGAGTGAAGAAAATCTTTCAAACTGTTGTGTTAAAGTTTCACCATCTATGTGTGTAAAAGTTTCATATTGTTGAGCCATGATTTCTCTAGTGTTGGCTATCACCTCTTCAGTTCCTGCAAACTGTTCTTTTAGGCAATCCCACAGCTCTTTGGCACTTTCACAGTGTAAAAGTCCACCATAAATTTCGTTTGGGAGAGCCATAGCCAACATAGAAAAAGCTTTTGCATCTAGCTCAAATTTTGGGAAATCTTCTTCAGGGTAGTCTTTTGGGTCTTTTGGTCTCTCAGTTTTTCCTTTTGGATCAGTAACAACTGGTTTGTGAGGTCCAAATATTACAGACTTCCAACAACCAGTGTTGGTCTGAGAAATTGTATGTGCCAACCTTCTTTGCCATATGTTATATTCATTTCTGACCAGCGTAGGAGGTTTATTGGCAGAACCAGTATTATAAGGGTCCATTTTTAAGAAGTTTGGATTTTTCAATACTTCTTTAAAGTGGTGGATGAAAAAGTGAACCTTTTAATCCTTTATTGGATATCAATAAGAGCCTATGTCTGATTCTCAATTTGTTAGATTGATATTTGATCAGATAAACCAGAGCTCTGATACCAATTGTTGGATCAGTGGCCTCTTTTAAGAACACTTATGTGTTTGCAGATTATATAAGAGTTATTGCACAGCGGAAATACTAAATGTTCTAAGGTTAATTTATCACTTTTAACAGGAGTTATTACTCCCCCTTGACTGAGCAGTTTATGAGAATCAATAAATAGTTGAAGTATAAAGCAATAAATACAAGTTATGATTCTCAGATGTGAAATGGATTATAAGTTTAAAAGCCTCGAAGGTTTTTCAATTAAATCAAAGTAAATCACATATCTGTAAAATAGATGAACAAGCTCATCTATTTATAGACAAACATACACGACTGTTGTACTAAGTAATCTAAGATATTTAGCTAAGATATTATACTAAGGATAATGTTTACAGCAGGATTTACATCGAAACTTGATCCAAGACTTTAACAAAACAATATAATACTAAACTACTGAAGTCTGAGTCGGTTATGAAGATAAGATCAACAAACTACTGATGAGTAGTTTTGTCTTCAGTAGTTCTGAAGTGAAGTGTCTGGTTAGACCTCAGAACTACTGATCAGTTCTTCTTCAGTACTTCTGTTTTCTTCTTCAGCAGTTTCTTCTATACTTAAGCAGAATATGATTTGGACTAAGGTTATCAAAAGGTGGTTTCTCCAATCCTCTTTGTCCAAACAAACCCCTCTAAGAGATGAAGATGATAATGAATTTATAGCTGATGATGCCAAAAAGGGGGAGAGTGGCACAGAAAGACTTAAAAGCTACAGCCTTTTGGGGTTTGTAACACCCCGATTCGAGCCTCAGAAATTTTCGCGACTATGTTTTGGTGACCAATAAAATAAATGTATTTGTTCAAACGAAACCAAAACCTAAAAATATATGTGTATAATTATCTTAACAAGATTAAATAGCATTATGGAGTGTACGATACGTTACCGGACCAACGCGCATTAATGAACTCGACCAAACCATGACTAAGAGATTATTCATCCATGGGACACATGGACTCCCCACCATGTGCCCCATGGCACATTTCTCTTTGGACAACACACTAACCTACCCACTATATTACCCCTTATCTCAAACACACCTCACAGACTTCTCACATTCCAGTTAATTAGAGAGAGAATGGGCAGAGAGAGAAAACCAAGAGGAAGGGGCTGGGAAAGATCACTGGCCACCACATTTTCCAGTCGCCTATGATGGCGACGCCTTCATACAACACACACCCGACTTGCCTTTTATATCCAGAAGCTTAGAGAAGAGAGAGAAAGGAAGAGGAGAGAGAAAGCTAAGAGTTAGAGAGAGAAATCTGTGAGAAGCTAAGGAAGAGAGATCGGATCAAGGAAGAAAAGGATCGAAGATAGTGAACGAGAGAGCAACAGAGGAAGAAGAAGAAGTGGGTGGTGGTGCACGACGGCGGCGGTGCCTCCACCACCGCAAAGGAGATGGGTTAGTTTTCTGTCAACATCAGTCAAAGGATGGTCAACAACAGGTCAACCCCGTCAAAGAGCTAGGTATTAACCATAGCCCGCTAACTCATTTAAATTGATTAATTACATAAATTATATTACAGATTATATGCATGTAACATATGTGGGAGAAGATCGAGCTTATGAATCGACCTAACCTGATAAAACTAAACTAAATATAAACCATTAATATAAAAGTTATAAGCAAATAGACACATATCGACTTACTTGGCTATATATAGTCAATATAGTGACAGTAATGACATGGACATAAGAATATGGTTTGGAACGTTGGAACATAAGAACAATTACCCGGACACGGATGGGATGAATAACTTGGCTGTTGAGAAATGAGAACACACGAGATTTAAACAATACATATGACACTTTGGACTATTGGATGGACCAATATTATAGGAATTCCTGAAACAAATGGTAAAACACTTGGGACATTAATACACTTAAGACTTAAACTATCCACCTGAAGCATAAGAATGATTTGGTTACTGTGTAGGACAAGAATTCAATATAATAGACAAGATATGTTGAAACTTAGATGGGCAAGATATACAAACAGGACATATATGTGTTGAGACATATTATAAGTATTATTTATGATTTAGTACACGAATATAAATAAAGATTATTATCGTACATTAGCGTCAATTGGATAATAGAACTTTAAGCCGACAATTATAACAAGCTAACGTCGGTGACGAAAACTTCTAGCTCGTCCCCATATGTAACCGCGATATTTGATCTCACACACTAATCTTTACGACCATAGTAGGTTTTTGCACTTGAATGATAGGTCAGCTCTCGACGCAGAATAATGTACCACCACGTGACACCACATGATATGATACCTGAAAACGAAGAATTTTAGCAATAGATAGGAAAATATGATCATACAAGTCACAATTCTAGGTGCGGAAACCCTAGAACTGAACAAAATGATAATGCGCAAATCACAACACACGAAATACCTTTTCAATCATCCTTTTATAGATTAACTTGTTCAAAATGTTTACATAAAGCAAATACAAGCTGATCTATACACTTTGACACGATCTTAATCTAGAGAGCAACCTGACTTTATCACACACACAATAACCAACCTGTCATACATACAAAACAAGCTAAAGCCTTATATAGGTTCTGCACGTTCGCCCCTGTAGAAGGTACGAATGTGGAATCTTTCCACATTCGTCCTCTTCCAAGGTACGAACCAAGAGTTCTTCAGCATCCATTCCACATTCGCCCATTTCATAGGTACGAATGTAGCTTGTCTTCTGAGTAGTTTCTACCTTCGCCCTCTAGATTTCACCTTCGACCTTCATTATTCACCTTCGACCCTCAAGACTGGTCGAATGTATCTTCGTTTTGAAGTCTTGGTTGTTTTCTGATTATCCGAACCTTCAACATTCAGTATCGGATCACTAGCTAGGGACATACATGAATAATGCACTTACAATCTCCCCCTTGGACCTAGCTAGTGATGTACCAATCAGAAAGTTATGAATTCTTCAAGTCTTGATCACATCATCTTGAACGACTTGAAAACTTTCCATCTTCATGCATGTTTTTGTCGAGGTTCCTGTCTATCTCTCCAGTAAGCTTCGAAATCTCAGACAGACTCAAGAAATCTTGGCTTTGTCATTTGTTGATCTAGAAATGAAAATAGACAATAATCTTGAATTCTTCAATCTTCAGTCATTTCTTTAACCTCTTACTAGCGTCTGTTATTCTGGTGATCTTGATGTTCAGGTTTGGGTCTTGTTCAGTTACACTCTTTGTCGATGAATCTTAAGTAGTGCACCTGTTGTATTTGATTCTGCAGAAAAATTTACTAAAAACTGCACAAACTACAACCAGCGTTAGACACGACAAAAATCTCGGAAGTACTCTTCACATTCCTTTTGACCCTCAATAGTTCTCCCCCTGAACTGTAAAACATTTTCCATATGTACCAGAAACTTGAAAATTTGCATTCTTTATCAACTTTTAAGTATCTGAACATTCACAAAAAGCATCCCAACATCGGTTATCGAAAATAAAATTTGAAACAAAACTTTTTGATTTTTCAAAGTTTATGCTAAAACACACCAAAAATCTTTTTGAATTTTCAAATGTAATAGCATAAAAGTAAACTAAACATATTTTTGTGAATTTTCCGGTAAGAGGATCATATCAGTATTGAAACAGTCAGTCAAAAGTCTTTTTGATCAATTTTCTGTTTTTGACATTGAGCATCCTACAACCATTACCAGTATGTTTGTCCACTTAAACTCAAAATCATCATTTGTTGCTCAGCACTTTAGATACATTATGGTAATATTAGATACTGAGTAATCTATGGTCCCCGCACTCGCGACACATTCCCGTATCAAGAATTGCACAAAGCTTCATCGTAACGCGTGATTATATTGAAGTTATCCGTTAGTTACAAGGTATGAGGCACAGAGGTGACTGGTCAGTAAATTAATGCTTCAAAGCGACTTACGCACTCTACCAGGGTGAGGACTAATATCATACATGACTTTCATCATAGTATCGATACGATGCATTAGATAATCTTTGATTATCATCACACATGTTAAGTTCCTCATTCGGTAACTTATGGTTTTGGCTTTATTAGCTCTTTTAATAAGATACCCTGACTGAATCTAGGTCTGTAAATCAATACAGCAAAAGCTCAATCAGGCCATCCCCAGATAACTTTCAATATAACAACCCGAAACCTCTGATTTTGGCAATCTATCAAATGAAATTTCGGTACTAAGACCATATGCCAACGATACGTTGATCCACATGATTATCAGTTATTTATTTTAAGTTTATATCACCATGCTGAACTTTAAACTTTGATTTCAAGCCTACCAATATATAATTGTAGTGGCTACTCAATGTTTATCAATTCATTTTTGTTTTTAGAGTAGTCTGACAGTCCACTGATGTACTATCATCTTCTCTTTTTCTCTCTATGAAAACTCATTTTTAATTTTCTATTTTTTTTATTTTGATTATTCTGAAATTTTCTCCCCTTAAAAATCTAAAAATAAGCATATTTTTGGATTTTTAAACTTTTTGAGGAAAAACAAAATAAAATGATATCCGATGCGGTTTACTCATTGAGTTTCAAAAACCATTTTTCACTCAGATTACTTCACTCAATAAGATCTTTCAATTAATAAAAGCCATTAACAAAGATAAGAGAGTTTAGAATAAACCATTTTGTAACACCTGAGAGCAATTGCATGAGATTGCAATGTTTTCTGGCTTCACAGGTTGGAAACAGACTACAAACAGTCTGCTCTCTGTTGAAATCATGTTTTCCTTCTTCAATATCCCTTCCTTGACCTTCACCTCTCCAATAAATAGCTTGTATACAGATGCTCCACTATCAACTATCAAAAGATAGCTAATAGGTCTGTCTGGAACAATCTGCACACTTATTAAACAATTAGCACGAGAGAGGTACCCATCCCTTCACAATGATGGGTCGTCCAAGGTCATCAATTCTCGGAACATCAATCCATTCTCCTTTTGAAAAATCAATTGGTTTTTCAATGGATTGATTTGAAGTTGAAATTGCTATTGATTTAGAAATTGACTTGGGTTTCCAAACACGTTCAGAGTTTATTTTAGATTTTGTTGAAATTGTTTTAATTTTTGACTTTTCAGATTTCTTATTTGAAACCTGCTTCTGAACTTTGTTTGGAATCTTCTCAGACTTAACTGATGAAGACCCAGGTTTAGAGTTATTCTTAGGCTTAGCCTTAGAACTCCCCCTTACCTCAGCAACCCGTCCACAATCTCCATTTTTATTCAAGGCAATTTTGTTACGATTGTCATACACAACCCGTTTCCCCTTTTGCTTCTTGATTGGTTTTGGGAATACAGGCTTTTTGACATTGCCTGAATTATTAGCAAATTTAACTTCGGTCCTTTTCTGTTTAACATACGGACAGGCATCAACTAAATGCCCACACTCTCCACAGTTATAACAAGACCTATATTCTTCAAAATCACATGCATATCCATCATCCCAATACCAATAGGGACAATGAGCAGCAATATGACCAACTTCACCACATTCAAAACAGCTTCTCCGTTCAACATAACCATCAGAATATTGTGGTGAGTTGTTTCCCCAATAACCATCAAATCGAGAGGTATATGAATAATCATAAGAATCATACGATCTAGATGAAAAATTTCTTGAATTCTTTTGATGAGAATTTTTCATCTGATTATTTCCTTTCGATTTGTTTGGTTTTGGCCCTTTTACTTTAGAACCTTTCTTATTTTCAATATTTTTCTTTTCAATGTTTTTCTTTTGATCTATATGTTGGTTAGGATTTAGTTTAAACGACAAATGATCAAATTGATTTTTAAATTGATTTAACAAATCGATATTATCAACATATATACATTTGAGTAAAGATTGTTCGATATTATCAATTGGAAAATCTCTATTGAGAATCAACTTGTCATGTCCTACCAACATATAAGATCCTTCCATTCCATCAGGAAATTTAAATATGGTTTTCTCTTCAGACTCAGGTTCTGAAGTAACTACCACATTTATATGTTTCTGACTAGAATCGGACTTCACCTCAGAGTTTAAAACTTCAACACAAGATGTTGTGTTTTTTAACTCTGATGTGGTATTATTCATTGAAAAACTTTTATTCACTTCTAAAATTTCTTTCTTTAAAGATTCAATTTTATTTAACAAATCTTTTTCATTCTTTTCAAAAACTTTATTTTGGTTTTGACAATTTTCTAGCTCATTTGCTAGGATCTGTTTGTCCTCAATAAGTGTCATCAATTCACGTTTCAACTTGACAAATTCAGAACAACTAGCACAGTCAACACTAGATCTTACCTCAGCATCTGATTCATTACCATTATCAGATTTTGCATCACTCTGTTCTGAATTCGTATCAGAACTCAAGACACTCTCTGACAATTCACTGGAATCATCATGTCTCATTTGTTTGACTAAACACACAACATTTCTTTGAACACCTTCTCTGTTAACACACTTGTCAACATGTACCATTTCATCAGTTGATTTTGGTGTCTTTGGAAATTCCCAAATGTTGTCAACTTGAGAATTTTGTCTTTGTAATTGCTGTCGTTCAGCTTCTATCATAGCTCTTATCTGCTCATCCGTTCTTGATATGGTCAAGTAATTCATCATTTTTCCAAAAATATTTCAAAAATTTTCTGATAAATTCTACGTTCGCCCTTGTCAGCTTCACTTTCGCCCTAACAGAAGACCCGAATGTAGAAAATAGATGATAAATTCCACGTTCTACCAATATCACTTCACTTTCGTCCCTCTATGTTCCACGTTCGTACTCCCGATGACCCGAAGGTGGAAATTAATACCCGAAAGTGAAACAATCAACACAACACACCTAGGTTCGACCTGAAATAAGCTACTTTCGCCCAGAAAATATCCAGGTTCGCCCTAAAAAGTCCAGGTTCGCCCCATGCTCTCTAGATTCGACCCAAACATGTTCAAAAAACGGTTACACTATGAAAAACGGTTATTTTGATCTGAAATTTTCAAAAGTTAATGGATTTTGATGATCTTTATCAGGTTATGATTCGGAATTGATTTGGAACAACTTTAATTCTTGGAAATGTTGATTTTATCCATGAAAAGTGATCCAAAACCTTCAAATTGTATCAAAAACCATTTTCATTGAAAAACAGAGAAAATTTGATCAAAATAGGGTCCAAATCAGTTCTGATACTATCAATTTGTTGTTGTATGATCTCTATGACTCTGATACCACTTTGTAGATGAAGAATTTTAGCTATAGATCGTAAATCTGATCATACAAGTCACAATTCTAGGTGTGGAAACCCTAGAACTGAACAAAATGATAATACGCAAATCACAACACACGAAATACCTTTTCAATCATCATTTTATAGATTAACTTGTTCAAAACGTTTACATAAAGCAAATACAAGTTGATCTATACACTTTGACACGATCTTAATCTAGAGAGCAACCTGACTTTAACACACACACAATAACCAACCTATCATACATAGAAAACAAGCTAAAGCCTTATATAGCTTCTGCACGTTCGCCCCTTTAGAAGGTACGAATGTGGAATCTTTCCACATTCGTCCTCTTCCAAGGTACGAACCAGAAGTTTCATCAGCATCCATTCCACATTCGCCCATTTCATAGGTACGAATGTAGCTTGTCTTCTGAGTAGTTTCTACCTTCGCCCTCTAGCTTTCACCTTCGACCTTCATTATTCACCTTCGACCCTCAAGACTGGTCGAATGTATCTTCATGTTTAAGTCTTGGTCGTTTTCTGATTATCCGAACCTTCGACATTCAGTACCGGATCACTAGCTAGGGACATACATGAATAATGCACTTACAATACCAATGTGAGTTCCGTGAACCTTCCCCTCTTTTTGTGTTTTACTGTTTGGGGTGAATACATGCTTCCTTTTTATGAACTGTTTAATGTGACAAGATAACAGTTGTCAGATACCATACTGACACTAATTAACCCTGGGGATTTGGGCCACTTAATATGTGAGTAGTACTACTTGGGGAAACCCCCACACACAGTGGATCCAGAAGCCCGGAAAACCCTCCACTGAGGTCTGCGGGCCGTTGTGACATATATTTTGCTAGGAGAATCTATGATGGCAGTAGATAGATTATGTGATCAGGTTTGAGGTGTCTGTAAGACCCTCACCCCTAACCTAAATATTTCATAGGGTTAAGAAGGTAAAGACATAATTCAAATACTAGTTATTAACTACCAAACATTACAAAACATTTTTACCCAAAAACCGGATGAAGTTAAGTTTCCAAAACAACTACGACCATTAGCAAACGATTAAACACAGTGGAAACAATGTAATTTAGTTTGAACTATGCTACAATACGACCCAGTTTCTACAAAAGTTGTTCAAAAGAATGCGTTCGGTTTGATTCGGTAGCTTGATCTTCCATCCGGACATTCATCATACCTTCAACCTGTCGTACAAGCATCATGTAAGGTTAGTTAGAACTAGATAATCATCAAATTTGATCAACAAAGCTCAAAATCCAGTTTTCCAATGTGAATGGCCGCTCAGTGAGAGTGAGCGGCTGCTCACTCTTTACAGAAGGCTCCGTGGTGCAGGGGAGCAAGGTGAACGACTGTTCACTCTTGGTGAACGGCCGCTCACTTGGATCTGCTGCTGATCTTCAACTTTTACCCAACCTAACACTTCGGTAAAGCTGCGAATTCACTACCTCGGCCTCTACAATCCCTACGGATTGCTTTTACCTTGGTTTATGAACATGTAGGGATGCCTCGGGCTCTACAATCCGCACGGGATTGCTTATGCCTTGGTCTCATTCCCTTTTTTGCTTTCTAATCTTGTTTCTTATCCATTTGACCCATTTGAGTCGTTAATGTTTAAAAATTCCATCATGGTCGCTTAGACTCATTCACATTGGTATGAGTTGCGCTCACGATTGCTTTTCGTAAGCCAAACACAAGTCTTGGAGTCCTTTCGGTCTACCTAGTCCTTGTTAAATTCATGTTATCCATCTTTATACTATTACACAATCTTCCAACTCATTTCATCATAACGTATTGAAAAGTATTCTACACAAATTTTTAGAACAAGTGAACATAATCAAAAACATACCTCAAAGCTTTCCTTTTTGGTGAGTATCCGGTTCGCCCTTGACTTCTAGACTCTCACTTGATTCACCTAGATAAGTGTTTATCAATATGATTAGTGTTTGATCATCAAGTTTAGCATATCCTACTAGTGATTCAATCACTTTCAAGGATTTCCACACAAGTAATTTCATTTAAGCATTTAACTAAACACCTAACATACATGATTCTTAACCGATTGATTTAGTCAAATGGACCAGGTCAATCAATTCTTCCATTTTCCACCTATAATTTCATTCCAAGATGTTATTCTAGTTTTGATAATGACTAATAATTTACAAATTCAAAACCATCAAGCAATTATATAAGATTTTTAGGGGTTGTTTCACCCTTGAGGGAGCCAACCTATATTACCACAATTCCCTCAAGATTTCATGTTCTAGGGTTAGATAATTCACATTAAACATAAATTAAGAAGTTTTCAAGGTACCTTTTCATATAAGGTTCCTTAGATTCTAACAAATTGTTCCCATTTAAGAACCCTAAAATTTCACCCATCATCAAAGGAGCTACAATACAATAATCTAGATAAAACAAGTGATACCTAGATGTTTATTGGAGTTTGTTGAGTCGATTTAGCCTTAATGCAGGTGGATTAACTTTTGATTAAGCAAGATTCAAGCTTGAATTGGTGTAGGAGCTATAGTGTGTTTTGGGTGTGTTGGTTGGTCGACATATCAGATGGATATGTCGACTTCCCCTTAATTCCACCTATAGTCCCTCTCAACTTTCACAATGTACCCATTCTAGTCCCTCAAGTTATTATCTTTCAATCTATATATAAAAACGCTTAGTTTTAAACGAATTCACCGGGTTTTTATACCTCTTATTAAAGAAATAAAGATTTTTTGGTGCTACAATGTCGCTTGTACATCACCATGTTTTGTGTTGTGTGAACTTATAACGTGCTTTGGAAATGATAAAACTGTTTTGGATCCACTTAACTACTTACATGAACTCACCTGCATATTTGCTGACCCAACTCTTTTTTAAGTAGGTGTTCAGTTACCACTATTGGATTGTATTGGAAACGAGGTACGAGTTATAGATAATCATGTATGGAACATTATGAAGATTATTCTACTTGAAGATTAGAGCTAAGCTTGGATAAATATCACATCGATTAACGGACTTCACCCTCAAAGAAGCTTCGACGAGTGCCACGACTCGTCCCTGCAGTAGTTGCGGATCTATTATTTATTACTTATTTAAGTTGTAATATAATATTTATCAACTAGAATATTGAATAAAAATTTATTATAGTCGTTGGTTGCTTCCGTTGTGCAAGTTTGACATCATTTTGTATTTTCGTCCAGCCCCCTCCTTGCCAGGGTGTTACAGGGTTCCACCTTCACAAACCACACAAAAGTTTGCTAAAAAGTTTGCTGCTGAAAAGCATCCTAAAAAACTAGTGCCTACTTCTCAAACAACTGCCATGCAATCAAAAGCTGAAAAGGCAAAGAAGATTGATGAATCTGCAAATGTCATTGCTGAAAAGGTTGCTTCTACAATGCATACTAGATTTGAGTCAATAGAATCCAAGGCAGAACTCTAAGTTAAACAAAGACAGGCTGAATAGAGGGAAAAAGAAGATGAAGGCTCCTCTAAATGGAAGAAAATGCCTGCAAAACATGTAAGGCAACCTCCTTCTACTCTTAAAACCACTGCCAACCTAACATCAGCAGCAACCAAAATAATAACCACTGCTACCACCATAGAACCCAAAACAAAAACAACCACCACCACTAAAACTTCCATACCATCATCACAAAAATCCCCACCCAAAACCACAACATATGTTGGTGCTTCACAAGTACAAACAGATGTTACCTCAACACCTACCATAATAACCTTCCCAACTACTTCACAACCACCACTATCACTAACAAGAATGCCATCCCCATCATGTCCTTTCATCCTATACAAAAGGAAGAGAAAATCAACCTTTGTGGTACAGGATGATGAAACAGAAACCACACCTACACCACCATCCACATCATCTGCTCCTATTCCTGCCATTCCACTATCATCCTTTTTACCTCATTCATCCACCATCAATAAACCACCACCTACCATGCAAAATAGCCTGATACTTAGTGTTTCTGGTGATATGGCCATCAGTTTCCCTTTTATAGAAGATTTGAGGGAGATCACTTCATTATTGACTGTCACCGTCTCTGTGTTTGCCCAGAACTCATTTAGAGTTTCTTCATGAATGGGTGGATCGATGGTGAAAGCTTCATAATATTGGGATTTCATGATGAGATCAATCATCTCATCATACTGGGACCAGACTTCATCTTTCTTAAAGTAGCCTCTTTGATTATGCCCCTGTTTTAACACGAGAGCCATGGTTGTTTTGATCGAACAGTATTTTTAGGTTAGAGAAGGGGTTTTGCTTTTGATTTGAGAGAGAGAGGGAATTTTGCTTTTTGAATGGATAAGTGTTTGAAAAAGGTATTTATCAGAAGTTTTTAACCGACTAGGTCAAACTTCTGATGAGTGAAAAGTCTGTTTTACCCTTTTTAATGAAACTGCTGATGAAGAAGGTTTCTTCATCAGTGGTTTTAGTCATCTCTTCAGCAGTTTCAACTGCTGATGCAAATGACTTTTAAAACACTTAAATAACTTCTGATTTTTATCTGTAGTTATATCCATTTTGAAAATATCCCATTTTTGATGTTCATCAGTAGTTTTTCAAAAATTGTTCATCAGTACTTTCTCTTTCTCAAATTTTGGTCTTCAGAGGTTTGTGACAGATAAGTATGTAAGTGAAAATAAAATATGTGCAGAACTAAAAAGTGAAACACTTACAGAATTTCTTCTAAATTTAACATCCCAAGCATGGATACTAACCTCTGAAAAGTTGTTGAATCAAGGGGTTTGGTGAAAATGTCAGCTATTTGATTAACTGTTGTGACATGCTTCACCTCAATCTTGCCTTTTTCATAGCAATCTCTTATGAAGTGATACCTGATTTCAATGTGTTTAGTTTTTGAAAACTGAACAGGATTTTGAATGATGCTAATGGCAGATTTGCTGTCTACTAAAAGTGGAGTCTTGGTCTCTTTGATTCCATAATCAAGCAGTTGATATTGGAGCCATTGTATCTGTGAAGTACAGCTTGCAGCAGCAATATATTCAGCTTCAGCTGTTGAAGTTGCCACAGATGTCTGTTTCTTTGATTGCCACGACACCAGACAGTTTCCTAAGAATTGACAACCACCAGATGTTGATTTTCTTGACATCTTGCACCCTGCATAGTCACTATCTGAAAAAGTAGTTAACTTGGTATTGCTTGAAGCAGGATACCAAATTCCTAAAGTGGGAGTTCCTTTCAGATATCTGAAGATTCTTTTGACTGTAATTAGGTGTGATTCTCTTGGTGCAGATTGGTATCTAGCACAGACACAAGTTGAGAACATGATATCTGGTCTAGAAGCAGTTAAATACAAAAGAGAACCTATCATACATCTATACATGGTTTGATCAATATGTTTCCCTTGATCATCTGGTTCAACTTGTGTGATTGGTGTCATGGGAGTGGAACATGTTTTACAGTCTTGTAAAGAAAATTTGTTCAATAATTCTTTAATATATTTTGATTGATGTATAAATGTTCCATTTGATTGTTGCTTGATTTGCAGTCCCAAAAAGTACTACAATTCTCCCATTGTACTCATTTCAAATTTTGATTGCATGAGTTTCTTAAAATCTTCACACAGTTTTGAGTTTGTTGAACCAAATATGATATCATCAACATAGATTTGAACAAGTAAGACATGATTTCCAACACGTTTTATGAAAAGAGTTTTATCAATGGATCCCCTTGAGAAGTGATTCTTCAGTAAAAAGTTTGAAAGTGTTTCATACCAGGCTCTTGGAGCCTGTTTTAGCCCATAAAGAGCTTTGTCAAGTCTGTAAACCCAATTAGGATGAGAAGGATCCTCAAACCCTGGAGGTTGACAGACATACACTTCCTCTTTTATTTTTCCATACAAAAATGCACTTTTGACATCCATTTGATAAAATTTAAAGTTGTTGGAAATTGCATAAGCTAAAAATAACCTGATAGCTTCAAGTCTTGCAACTGGTGCAAAGGTTTCATCATAATCAATTCCTTCCTCTTGGGAATAACCTTGTACCACCAATCTTGCTTTGTTCTTGATGATCATACCAGCCTCATCTGATTTGTTTCTGAAGACCCATCTTGTTCCAATTGGTTGCTTGTCTTCAGGTAAGGGACAGATTTCCCAAACCTGTTGTTTCTTGAATTGAAGCAACTCTTCTTGCATTGCTTGCACCCAATTGTTGTCTTTGAGGGCTTCTTGATACTTCTTTGGTTCCAACAGAGAGATGAATGCTGAGAATAAGCAAAAGTTGGAAAGCTGGTTTCTTGTGAGTACCCCTGATGCAATATCACCCATGATTTGATCCAATGGATGATCTTTGTGTTCAATCAGTTGTTGTAGACCTGTACTGGATGATGGCTCTACAGGTTCTTCAAATAAACCACTGAGATTGATAATATCTGGTTCAGCTGTTATTTGAACTTCAGGAGTTTTAGGTTCAGCTGAATCAGTAGTTTCAAAATGTTCATCAGTAGTTCCTGAAGTTGAAGCTATTGAAACTTCTGAAGGTTTAATAGTTGATCTTCTAACTGTGTTTGGAGTCCATGGTGCAGGACTATCATCTTCAAATCCTTGAAAACCATTTTGAGGAGGTTTGGATGATTCAACAGTCTTTTCAGGTCCGAAATGAAAGTTGTCAAGATCAAATAATTCAGCAGGATTTGCTGGAATAAGAGTGTGTTTTGATTCATTGAACTTGACATTCAGTGTTTCTTCTACTATCTTGGTTCTTGAATTGAAAACTTTGTAAGCTTTTCTCAAAGGAGAATAACCAAGAAAATAACCTGTATCAACTTTTGCAGCAAATTTTGAGATAGAGTCCTTGATGTTGAGGATAAAACATTGACACCCAAAAGCCCTGAAAAAGGAGATAAGGGGCTTTATGCCATGAAGAATTTCATAGGCAGTCTTGGTATGTCTCTTGTTGATAAGAACTCTATTCTGAACATAACATGCAGTGTTGACTGCTTCAGCCCAAAAATACAAAGGTAGGCTTGAATCAGCTAACATTGTTCTGGCTGCTTCAATTAAGGTTCTGTTCTTCCTTTCTACCACACCATTTTGTTCAGGAGTTCTGGGAATGCTGAACTGTCTAACAAACCCTTTAGACAGACAGAATTCATCCAGAGTTTTGTTCCTGAACTCTGTCCCATTGTCACTCCTGATGACTTTGACAGAAAGAGAATATTGCTTCTCTATTTGTAGAATGAAGAACTTGATGATTTCAGCTGCCTCATCCTTGGAATATAAGAAGAAGACCCATGTGAATCTTGAGTAGTCATCAATGATGACCAAGCAGTACTTCTTCTTACCAAGGCTCATTATCTTGACTGGTCCAAATAAGTCCATATGGAGTAGTTGAAGATATGCAGTTGTTTTAGATTCTTCAATAGACTTATAAGAGGACTTATGATGTTTACCTTTAAGACAGGAAACACAGTGTTCTTTGCACTGATATTCCTTCAAAGGTAGACCCCTGACCAAGCCCATTTTTGTGACTTTATTGATGGTTTTAAAGTTCACATGGCCAAGTCTCTTGTGCCAGAGATCATTTTCTGAAGTTGATGCCTTTGAAAAGAAACAGGCAGTCTTGTTCAATACTTTGTCTTTCTCAATGTCCACTGCATAGAGATTGCCACACCTTTTGGCAATCAGCAAAGTATGATCTTCAATAATCTTCTCTATCAACTTCTGGCCTTCTGGTGATATGATCTTGCATGCTGTCTTGGTGAAAAAGGAAGAATATCCTTTGTCACACATTTGTAGACACTCAGCAAGTTGTACTCAAGGTTTTCAACCAGATTGACCTTGTCAAACTGCATTCTGCCTAAGGATACATTGCCATATCCTAGCACATATCCCTTGGCATTGTTCCCAAAGGACACAGATCCTTCTCTTTGACTGATAAAATTGTTTATCAGGTATCTGCATCCAGTCATGTGCATTGAGCCTCCACTATCCACATACCATATGCTGTTCAAACCTCTGGAGACCCTCTGCACAAGATAGCAAATTAGTTAGTTTTGGCAACCCAAGCCAGTTTGGCTTTGGGTTTGCTCTTGAGAACAGGTGCAGCTTGTTGTGGACCAATGTTAGAAATCCATGTCTTTTTGGCAATGGATTTGTCATTAAGAGCAATGGTGGGTTCTTTTTGGTTTCCACCATCAACTTTGGTCATCAGAAGTTTAACCAGGTTTATCAAATCTTTAACTTCACAAACTGCTGATGAGTTAGGTGAAACTTCTGAAGATGAACTTTGAGAAGAAGACTTTTGTTGAGATAAAAGCCTCTTCTTAGAAAGGGTTTTGTTTGATTGTTGTTTGTTGGGAAAGAAGGTATTTTCAATGTTTTGTTTTATCTGTTTTCCCACAATCAGTTTTTGTCTTTGTTTGTTTAACTGATTTCCCTTTCTATATCTGCAAAGTTCAGTTATGTGGTTAAACAGACCACATATTTCACATGCTTTTGCCTTCTCTTTCTTTTTAGATAAATTAAGAGAGCTGGAAGGCAATTTACTGACAAAATCTGAATTTTGAAATAGGTCATCAGCAGTTTTCAGGGTCTCAACTCCTGATGTAGTTGAAACTGCTGATGGCTTATTGTCAGTAGTTTTAACTTCTGCAGTACTTTCCTTTTTGAGAAAGTTCTAATGGTAGGATGTGCATTCCTCCATATAAGAAGTTTGAATCAATTTCCTCCCATCATTATCAGTTTTGTGGGTGAAATCTGTTGGTGATTCAGTGTGGGTATACCCAATGCCACACTTAACATTTGCTGCAGTTTGTTTGTTAAGCAGCATTTGGTACCCTTTACAAGACTCAACCCATTTTTCACAATCAACCTTGGTGTCAGCAAGCTCTTGTCTGACTTTTCCTAGGTTGTCTATCATTGTTTTAATCTGTGCTTGGGTTTCAATGGATTTATCATTCAGTTTAGAAATTTCTTTGTTTTTCAAAACAATTTTTCTTTCTAAATCACACTTCATTTGTGTGTATTTTCTCTCCATATCATTGGATTTGCCTTGTAAATGCACATTTGTTTCTCTAATTAAAGCAAAAGATTCTTTGCAAGATTTAGTGCAAAGCTTTAACAGAGATTGTTGTGATACCTGTGTGAGAGCAGAGTTTGAAGAGTATCCTTCAAAAGCCATTAAGGCAAAGTTCTTTATGCCATTATCAGGTTCTCCCCAGTTGACATCATAGACCTTATTGTCTGCATCCTGACTGCATTCTGATGTGTCATAAGGAAGACTGCTCCAGTCAACATACCCTGATGTAAATAAGCTTTGTTGCTGAGGGGGTTGTTGAGTTTGTGCAGGTTGTTGAGCAGTTGGAAAAGGAGGCATCAGCTGCTGTTGTTGCTGAGCAGGCATTTGGACATATTGTACTTGTGGCACATATTGAACTTGTGGAGCTTGTGCCTGTACAAAATGAGCACTCCCTTGAGTTCCATTATTCCTATTATATGAGGGGTTAAATTGATTTCCAGACATGGGTTGGCTGTAGCTAGAGCTTCTACACTCTCTAGCAAAGTGTCCCAACTTTTGACACTTGTGGCATCTAAGTTTAGATTTGTCAAAACCAACTTTAGTTGAGTTGTTTAGTCCTGGAAATTTCCTTCCTGACCTTTTATAAAATTTGTTAGTTTTTAAGCTTAACAAGGCCAGTTGGTGCAATATTTCCATTTCTTCTAAGTCATCACTGCTAAAATATTTTAAATCATCCATGATGAAACACATGTTGTCAGCAGTTTGACTCAGTTCTTCATTGTCATAAGCTGGGAAGGATCCATCTGATGAGATCCCAGCTGTTATGTCAATGTGGTCAAAAGAACCAAAATTGTTAGAACAGGATGGTGAGTCATGTCCTAATAAGGCTGTGCTACCAGGAGTATAGTCATCAGCAGTTTTACCAGATTCTTGCAACTTTTTCTTTTGATTGATTTCTCTTTCAAAAGTTAGTAATTTACCATGTAACCTAGTTAGGTTCAAGGTGTGAAAATCTGAACTTGTTCTGAGGACTATAGAGTAAGTTTCCCATTTTGAAGGTAGAGACCTTAAAAATCTATGCAACATAGACTCATTTGAATAGGTCTGTATTAATTTTTAACTCAGAGATGAGTGAAGAAAATCTTTCAAACTGTTGTGTTAAAGTTTCACCCCCTATGTGAGTAAAAGTTTCATATTGTTGAGCCAATATTTCTCTGATGTTGACTATCACCTCAGCAGTTCCTGCAAACTGCTCTTTTAGGCAATCCCATAGCTCTTTAGCACTTTCACAATGTAAAAGGCCAGCATATATTTCGTTTGGGAGAGCCATAGCCAACATGGAGAAAGCTTTTGCATCAAGCTCAAACTTTTGGAAATCTTCCTCCGTGTAGTCTTTTGGATCTTTTGGTCTTTCAGTCTTTCCCTCTGGATCAGTTATCATTGGTTTGTGAGGTCCAAAAACTATAGACCTCCAACAACCAGTGTTTGTTTGAGAAATAGTGTGTGCCAACCTTTTAGACCATATGTTATATTCATTTCTGACTAACATAGGAGGTTTGTTGGCAGATGTAGTATTATAGGGGTCCATTTTTAAGAAGTTTGAATTTGTCAATGCTTCTTTAAAGTGATGGATGAAAAAGTGAGCCTTTTATCCTATATTGAATATCAATAAGAGCCTGTGTCTGAATCTCCAATTTGTTAGATTGATACCAATTGTTGGATCAGTGGCTTAGTTTATGAACACTTATGTGTATCAGATTTATGTATGAGTTAATAAGCAGCGGAAATAACAAGTGTTCAAAGGTCTAAAAGATCACTTTGAAGAGGAGTTATTACTCCCCCTTGACTGAATAATAAATGAGAAACAATAAAGCAGTTCAAGTATAAAGCAGTAAATGCAGTTTATGTTTCTCAGATGTGAAATGGAATATTAGTTCAAAGCCCGAAGGATTTCAATTTACATCAATGGAATTACACAAAATCACATACGTGAAATAGATGAACAAACTCATCTATTTATAGACCAATGTACTAAACCATTGTCTGAAGTAATCTAAGATATTTAACAAAGATATTATACTAAGATAAGCTTACAACAGCTTGTACATCGAAACTTGAAATCTAGACTTTAACAAAACAATATTATAATCAAACTGCTGATCTTCAGTCGGTTAGAAGCTTCTGAACTCAAAGTGCTGATGAGTGACAAACTGCTGAAGAGTAGTTTGTCTTCAGTAGTTCTTCAGTGAAATGTCTGGTTAGACTTCAGAACTTCTGATGAGTAACTCTTCAGTACTTTGTAGATTTGTTCTTCCGTACTTCTTCATTTGTTCTTCAGCAGTTGTTTCCATACTTAAGCAGAATATGATTTGGACTAAGGTTATCAAAAGGTGGTTTCTTCAATCCTCTTTGTCCCAACATTGTGATTTGACCATCATGTGTTTATTGTACTTAGGTGCATTTTGTTAGCTGTAGTGTGCAGCGGTTTAGAGCTTAGGGGAAAGCGAATTATAATTTGATTTGGGCTTTGGATTAACTGCTGAGACTATGTTATTTTACGTAGTTATATTATGTAGATTGTTAGCATGTACCATGTGGATTTATGGAGTTTCTTGGAGTGTAACTATGCTAGCTATGAGTTTTGAAATATGTAAACTTATATTAGGTTAGGTTTTGTTTGATCTATACATGATTGAGTGGTGGAGTTGAAGTTTACGCTTTTATTGTTGTCTCAGGTTAGCGGAGGAGCGGATTATTACTGGGATGAGGACATGGATGTCGTTTGCGAAGAATGGTCAAGCTACGCCGCGACATTTATTTTCAAATGATCGAAACTTGATTTTAGGCAATGAATTGTCGATACAATATTTTTGTAAACGTTAAACGTCTCGGAATGGTTTGTAATTTTATAAGTATGTATTATATAATGAAATGATGTTTTTGTTATTAGTTTGCTAATTATTTTGCATATAATAAAACGGCTATAAATTTAGGAGGGTAAATATGTAATTTTACAGGAATTATTTGAATTTTTTTAGATTAATAAATTATGACACGCAAAAGAACGTCATAAAATTCTGTTTTAAATTTTTGCCATAATATGTGTCGAAAAAATGTCAACAAAAACTGTCATAAAAATGTGTCATTAAAAAGTGTTATAACGTGTGTCAATAAATGCTGTCATAAATGTGTGTCATAAACAGATGACACGCGAAAATATGTCATCTTAAATTTATGACACCGCCATCCTTGACGTTTTTTTCTTGCCATCTGACCCTTTTCTTGACACGCAATAGAAAGGCCTTTTTTTCTAGTAGTGTTGAAAATGTAACATAGTGTTAGATATGCAAATCCATGGGTGGACGACCATTTTAACGTGGTAACCATCAAAATTGCTTATGTGTACGTGTGTTTTGATCCGAAATGATAATATTAATACATTTGATATTTCAAAAAAATATTGTTGCGCAAGATGTATCCGTATGATCTACATTATGAAGAAAAAGAAAATCCTATGCACAAGCACGACAATTACATTGCTAATATAGAGGAGAAAAATGGTTTGCTAACGTGAATTGTATATCTATTCTAGTAAAGAGATGGTGGAAGCAAGGAAACATATTTTTATATTCGTTGGTCTTCGTTTATTGTAGTTAACATTAATTTTACCGGTTGCAACGACAAGTGGTGAGAAATGTTCTCTTCAATAATGCAAGTGAAGTTGGACTCACACAGTGGTGGATCTAGGAATTTTTTTATTGGGTTCCTTTTTTATATGCTCCAATCAATATGACTGAACATAAAAAATTTCACATCGATATAGGGGTTTGGGTCGGTTCAGATTTCAACATGTTAAAATTCCCTAAAATTATTCAACCATAATAATAGACTAGATTCACACTTTCATTTACGATTGGTTAAGTTATCCCGTCTAATTTATTTTGTTTTTTTTTTTTGAATGACTAGATTCACCTTTTAAGTTTCAATTTGATACTATTATAATGCTTGTTCCTAAATTAATCTACAAATTATGTATTAAGCAATACATTTATTACCTAAATGCCTAATAAATAGACAAATCAACATATCCACTTAATCATTTAAGCAATCAAATAAAGCAAATAACTTGTTAAAAACCAAAGTGTTACTAACCTGTTAAATGAATAACCATAGAAGCACAACTAATAGAACTGTGATTTTGGTGTTTGCAAACATAACAAAATCATAAATTATGTGACTCCATCCTTGATTTAATCAACTTGGGAACAATCAACAGGTTCACCATTCAATGATCTCAATCAATTCACCATTTGATTATCTAAAACAGAGCAGGTTCAATCCAGCACAGAGGCACAATTTCACTAACTAAGATTCACCCTATAGCACCATTCAATGATTTCAATCAATTACCTATTTGATTATTTTTTCCACTGTAGTTGAAATCCAAAACAACAAATACGTACAACCACCCAATAACTTCAACTGGAACATGTTACAAATTGTGTAAAGATGAGATTGTGTGATACTGTCATAAAATGATAACATAAACTAAATGAAAAATTGACAATAGGACTAAGAGGCAGGAGTGGAGAGGGAAGAGGTGGACGGTGGCGGCGCTACGGAGGTGGACGGTGAGTCGTATTCGGTACATAATGCTGGAGATGAGGGTGTCGACTGTTGTAGGCTGCTGGAGAAGAGAATGAAGGAGGAGACATATACGAGATGAGGGTGGATGGTGGCTAGATGTGTATAAATGTTTTTTTCTGGTTTCGTGGTAAACCCTAGGTTTTGAATTAAGACAATGAAAATAGAACTAAAAACCAGAAAGTGGGAATTGAACTCGTGTTCAATGGTTAGAGTAGCTGGATTTTACCAATGGAGCACTCATTATAATTGGTTATGGGTTCCCATGTATTTTATTTATGGGTTCCTACAATATTTTTTTAATGTATTTACTCTAAAAATTTCATACCGTCTGGGTTCCCGGAAACCCGATGTTATGTTACTAGATCCGCCTTGGACTCACACAACCTTCTTACATTTAATATCTAGAAAGAGTTCGATAAAATATAGGTATATTATATTTTGTCACACATATTTTCATTTTATTATAACATAAGTTTTTATTGTTTCGCATATATTTGGCTTGGATGATTTATGATGTGCATATGGACTGATCTTAGTTGTTGGTTGAGTTTGTGATGAGCCCAGTTCGTGATGTTCCAGCCTTGGCCCAACTTTATTGTTGAAGTCTTGTGATGATGGCCCAGCTTATTTAAAAAGCCCATCCAGCTTGTTTACTTAAACGAGTGGATGATCTTAGTCGTCCAAAGAAACACAATCCATGTGCTATAAGATCTAACGGTGGACAAGTGTGATCAGTGTGGTTGTTGGATAGAAGCTTCCATAGCCTCTATATAAGGCTTGTTCGTCTTTTGTGCACTGGTCACATTGTAAAGTCTTTTCTCTCAAACACACACTCTCTCTCTCTCTCTCTCACAGTCTTGAACGATTAGGGTTTTCACCATTGTTGTCCTACACTTGTTAATCTCGAATAAGTGCTAAGGTCTTCTAGAGTCCTATCTAGTTCTTGTTTTTACAGTATTGTAATCGATTTTTGATTCTTTAAGGATAGTTATTGTTCTTGTTTTTACAGAGTCTGTAATAGATCTTTGAAAGAAAGTTTGATATTAATCTTTTCTAGTTTTGTGTTAGATCTATTTGTCTTTGTTTTCATACCATTTGACATGGTATCAGAGCCATAAGGCTAAGTGATGTGAGTCCGAAAAGAACACATTTGTATGGTTTATTTTTGTATTTTTAATGTTTGTTGTGTGTAACTTTGTCCGGAACTAGGTACTTAGCCGAGGATTGATGGATGACAAGTTATAAGTGCTAAATTGGCGAAGAAGCGAGCAACTGAGTGCAAAGAATGAAGAGTGGATGTGTTTTGGAAAAATTAATGGATTTGAAATGGAGATATTTTGTATTAAATGAAAAGGGGTTGAAATACGAAAACGTGGCCGCGAAAATGGAGGAAAACGGAGTTGAAACGAAAAAGTTATGAAGAAAACAAGTTTCCAACCGTCTGGGCGGTCGTTTGGCGCGAATTGGGGCGTCAGGATTTGTCTGGCCGTCAGGGACGGCCAGGGGGCCGTCATCGACGGCTACTGCCGTCAGAGACGGCCAGAGGGCCGTCAGCGACGGCTGCTGCAGATTTTCACCAATTTCTTCTATAAAAAAAAAGAAAGAAACCCTAACTCGGGGAGAGCCGCCTTAGGGCGATTTGGGCGTCTAGAATACACATTTTTGGGGGGTTTCATCATCTCAATCCATCCCAATCCATTCGATATCATCATCAATCATTAAGATCTTTCATCCACTTCATCACCACTTTCACCATCATTCATCTTCAATCACTAAGAACACCCAACCTCCATTCCATACTTCTCATGGCTTATTCTCCTACCTTCTTCATCATCATCCAAGCTTCCAAAACCATGATTGGTTAACTTCCCCTTCACTTCCGGGTGAAGGATTGTAAGTTTTAGGATTCATTATGTTGTTATTATGATTGTATTTTGTAAGAAACAAGTGTTGTTCTTAATGAATCATTGATATTGGGTTGAACCTTGTGTATGTTTATGTTGTGCTTGAGCCATGGGGATGAATTCCATCAATTAGCTTTTGATGTTGGGTTGGACCTTGTGTATGTTCTTGTATGCTTAAACCATATAGATGAATCTTTTCAATTAAGTTTTGATTCAACATTATCTTTAGACTTGTGAGAGAAACCCTATCACTTAAGTTGGGATATTGGATTAGACTCATTATATGACTAAAGGTTTTTGTATCTTGCAAATCTAATTGTGATCGTGACATCATTTTTATGAATTAATTGTTGTGCTTAATTGTCTTGGTATTGGGTTGGACTTATTGCATGTTTAGAGACCATTGTGTTTTTAAGCTCATAAGATGAATTCTATCATTTATGCCTTAACTCAACATATAGGATTTGGTGAACTAGATAATGAAGCATACTTAGGGCCTAGTAGCTATTTGTTGATGCCTAAGTCTTGATTCTCTGTCCTAGCGATTCATGCAAGTGAAATTGCAAATCTATCATAATAACCCTTGAATCCTAGTTGCTTGCATATTCTAACCCCGGAGTGAATGTTAGTTAAATTTTATTGTTGCTTTCATTACTAAGTAATTCCAACTTCTTCAAAACCAACAAAAAGATAAAAATAGTAAGCTTCATAATAAGCCAACTTCATGATTGTTTTGCTTACTTGTTTTGTAAATAGCTTAGACAAACAAACCGCTAGTGTGACGCTAACCACATGCTCCTTGGATTCGATACCCTACTTACCCTAGCTACCTAGGTTATTTAGGTTTTGCATGACCCGGGACGACCGGCTCATCAAATGGCGCCGTTGCCGGGGAGCTAGTGCGCTTAGTATTGTATTGCTTATTTGTTTGTTTTTTTTAATTTAGTTGTTTAAAAATTATAAAAAAATTATTGTGTTTTTATTTTTATTTTGATTTCACATGGGTAGTTGAGTTGTTTGTACAGTTATAACATTACGAACACTTAACTTCACCATGAATTGGGTAGATGATGACCCATGTGAATGTTGTGGGGGTGGAGAGCATTACTTACAAGATTGCCTAATATTTCATGAAAGAGTCCAAGCAAACAAGGAACGTGCATTGTATGACAACATCTGTAATAGGAATTCCTATTATGGTGAAAGTTTTACTCACGGGACTGACGAATATCCAATGCCACCACCACCGGAAGATTATTTCTGTTTTTGTTGCGGGAAAATTCACATAGATGAAGATTGCACAGTGTTTTGGAGTAATCCAGAACATTGGAAAGAAAAGTTGAAGTCTGGTTATAGGGCAAGGCCACGTCAAGAAAACTATCAACCACAAGTCAACTACAATAACAACTCAAATTGGGAAGAACCTCAAGAGTCGGTGAACTCTAAGCTTAAAGCAATTATGGCTCTCGTGATAGAAGAAAGAAAAGCTGCTAAGCGAAGAGCTCAAGCACATTATGCCTTGGTTGAACAGGTTCGTACATTAACTGAGGAATGGGCCCAATTAAAATGTAAGCAAAATGAGTTGACTAATGAGGTTGTAGTTAATATTGAAGTAAATGAAAATGTTACAAGTCTTCCCATGTATGAAAATGAATGTTTAAATCTAAATGAAGACTTAACATTTTTCAAAAAACCAAAAAATGAAGCAATCTTAATACTTCACGTTCCTCCTAATGTGTCAAAAATTACAAATGAAACTAAGGAGGAACTAACAAAAACAAAAGATCGGAGGGTGGAAACAAAAGACATTTGGCAATTTATTGCTAAACGACTCCATAACAACAATAAGGGCCCAATTCTCATGCCAATCTTTAAACATCTATGGAATTGGCATGTAAACTACCGAGCATACAATGCAAACTCGGTAGGAAAATGTTCACTTAGACCACCTTGAAAGTCAAAATGGGTACGGTCCGGCTAAAGACCCTTAAATTTAGCGCTCCCGGGAGGCACCCCGAGTATGTATATACTATTTTGTGTATTGTGTGTTTGGTGTGTTTGGTGTGTTTGTTTTGTTTAGATCATTTCACCCGTACTTAATCTCCATTCGGGTGAAGATGACTACTGACGGGTGGTTCAACGAACACCCTTTAATAGTGTTAAAATGCTTATTTTATCCACATTTATTCGTGATATAGCTTGGAATTGGGTGACTACGGTTGCTTTGGTTGTAGGTGTAATAAGGAGCTAAAAATGACAAAATACGGGCTTTGGGAATGGACCGGAACGCGTCGGAACGAGGTGGAATGCAAGAAAGAAAAATGAAGGTTTTTAAAGGGTCCACCGTACCCTTACGGTCCAACCGTAGGGTTACGGTAGCTTCAGGCCACAAATTTCCACCGTAGGCCAGGCTCAAGTGACCGTCAGGATTTTTTCCACAAACTCCCTGTATTCGATACCTTCTTGCCACTATACATTAGTTGTAATTGGGAAATTTTACGTGTACCACGACAAACACGTCAAATTTTGGCGCCGTTGCCAGGGAGTAGTGCGCAACGTGTGTTAATTGATAGTTTTGTTTGTTATTTTTGGGTTTACGCTGGTTTTGTTTAGTGTGCAGGTACTTCAAGTGTATGCATACTAGAAGCTCTCACGAGTCATCACCGGTATTGTTTGATCCGGAAATTGAAAGAACTTTGAGGCGAAACCGAGTACTAGTCCGTGAAAACCGAGTTCTTGGTTCACCTACTTCACCCATTATACCAAGAAACATCATGCAAGAAAACCAAGTACCACCCACAACGGGTCAACCAATCACCTCATTCATGCCAACTTCCACACAACCATCACCAAATGTAACCTTATCTCATGAAATTCCACCAACTCATACCACCCAACCAAACACTACCCAAGTTCAATCAACCTTCACCCTTAGCCCATCCGCTACAATTCCACCATTCTCTCATTTCTTCCCAACAACGGGTCAATCATCTTCAACTCATCAAATTCCACATGGGTCAACCGTTGTTCATAACTCTACTTACCAACCACCAAACCAATCGGGTTTTCAATATTCGGGAGTTCAAGGGGGTAGATATGATGAAGTGTATGAAGAAGAGTATAGTGGATACAACAAAGAGGGTTTCTATTATGGGGATGATGGAGGATATGTTGGAAGTCAAGGAGGAATGGGTCAACAAAGTCAACCTATTCAACAATTTCAAAACCCGGGTAGTTTACCGGTTGGTGTGCAGCATGTAAGACCACAAGGACCGCGATTTCAACGTCCTTCGCCATTGCAACAAGTACCTTATCAATATGGGCCAAATCAATTTCAAAGGCCAATGCAACAACAACTGCCCATGCATCAATATCAACATCCACAACAATTTGCACCTCAAGGGCCTATTCAAGGACAAATGGGTCAACCAAGAGCACCATTGGGTGCCCCTCGAAGAATTCACCGGGAAGCCGTGAGAGGAATTGAAGCTCATTTTAAACCCATTATCACCAACAATCCTTCACCAATAGTGATTCCTCATCATACAGATGGGAGAACTTTTGAAGTTCGAACAACCGCATTGCAAAGTCTTCCAAAATTCAAGGGTCTAGAAACGGAAGAACCTTACTTTCATTTGGAGACTTATGATTCTCTTTGCAACACTATTGGGGGTCAAGGATTTACTCCGGATGATGTCAAGTTGGTTCTTTTTCAATTCTCATTAGAAGACAAGGCAAAAAGATGGTTCCACACTTTACCATCCGCATCAATTTTCACATGGGCCGACATGCAGCAAATTTTCCTGGATGAGTTCTATACATCTCAAAAGACTAATGATGCGAGACGAAGTTTGAGGAGTTTTCAACAACAAGCGGGAGAGATGTTTCATGAAGCATTTGAGAGGTTCAACATGATGCTACGAAATTGCCCTCACCATGGTATCCAACTATGGGAATTGTTAAATGCTTTTCATGAAGGTTTGATACCGGAGGATGCAGGGGATCTTATGTCCATCACCAATGGTACTTTTGGTACAAATTTTGAACAAGATGATTGGGCATATTTAGAGCAAATGGCGGTGACTTCAAAAAGGAAGGCTCAATCTTCAAGAAGGGCAAGACATGTGCTCCAAAGACCACATGTGCATGCGGTAGAAGGTGGTAATGTGCAAACTACTAATCAATTGTACAATGTTTGCAACACTTGTCAAGAGATAGGCCACACGGCGGAGGTTTGTGGAGTGGGTGCTCAAGAAGCACCAAGTGAAAAAGTGAATGCTATTCAAGGGGGTGGGAGAAATTATGACATGAACTCCAACACTTACCACCCCGGGTTACGAAATCATCCCAACTTTCGATATGGGAATGCTTCTAATCAATCGAACCCAAATTTTCAAGAGCCTCATGGTATCTTTGCACCTCGTCAACAATACAATCAAGGCAATTATAGAGGTGGAGGTAACCAAGGATATCTTGGAAAGTTTCAACCAACGGGTCAAGGCAATTCGGGTCGATGTTCATCAAGTGGTAATGAAGTCATGGACATGCTTAGAGCTATGCAACAAGATATGCAAAAGAGGAACCAACTTGATGAAGCTCGAATTCAAAAAGATGAGGTTCGTGACAAGAGCATTCAAGCATTGACAACTCAAATGGGCCAACTAGCAACCGATGTGGCGGAATTGAAGAAAAGCAAGGGTCAACTTCCTAGTGACACCAAGGTAAATCCGTCTCATGGCTCATCAAGAGGTAATAATGTTAATGTTAATCAATTGAGTGTGTTGAGAAGTGGTAAGGAATTTAAGGCTAATGTGTCTTCGGATGTTGTTGAGGGGGTGGTTGAAGACATAACGGGTAATGAGAGTGATGAGGAAGAAATTTCACCGGTTTTAAAAAATGAATCAAGTGTGAAAAAACCGGAAGTGGGTGAGAATAATAAAAATGTGATAAATAAAAATGAGAAAAATGAAAGTGAGCCGAATCAAATTCCTTTTCCTTCGACCCTACTTGACCCGGGTAAGAAAAATTTTATTGCATCAAGGGGTCCCCAAAAAGAAGAAATGTGGGACATGTTTAAACAAGTAAAAATTAATCTTCCATTACTTGATGCAATAAAACAAATACCCGCCTATGCTAAATTTTTAAAAGAATTGTGCACCCAAAAGAGGCAAGAAAAGAAAAAGGTGCCTAAGCGGGTAAATGTTACCGGTCAAGTGAGTGCGGTTTTAAATGGGGAGCTTCCACCTAAGCTCCAAGATCCGGGCACACCTTTGATAGACATTCAAGTTGGTAATTTTAAAATGGCAAAGGCATTGCTAGATCTTGGAGCCGGGGTGAGCATTTTACCGGGGGGCTTATATGACCCATATGATTTTGGTCCATTGGCACGGGTGGAGACAACGGTTGTTTTAGCCGATTTGTCTCATAAGTTGCCCCGAGGGATGGTTAAAAATGTGATTGTTAAAATTGAAGAGTTCTATTATCCGGTTGATTTCTTGGTTTTGGATTATTCAACCGCGGACCCGAGACAACAACAAAATGTCATCTTGGGTCGACCATTTTTGAGTACCACTCATGCGGTGATTGATTGTAGATTTGGTACGGTTGATATTACTTTTGGAATCCGGAAAATGCGCTTAAATGTTTTTACTAACATTTCTAATGCTATTGGTGTTGATGAGTGTTTTATGGCAGATTTAGTTGATGGATGCAACCCTCATGAGTATGAAGAGGATGGCATAGATGTTTGTGTTTGTGATTTTTCTGAACAGGTACATGCTTGTGCGATAAGGGTTGAAGAAGTGAAGCAAGATGCCATGGCATTGAAGGAAGGAAGGCCTCCATGGACTCATCAATTTGAGAGCTTACCGATAGAGATTGATTCGGGTACCAAACCATCCTTGGAGGTACCACCAAAGTTGGAATTGAAAGACTTGCCAAGCCCATTGAAATATGCTTTTCTAGGGGATAATGACACATTACCGGTCATTATTGCCTCTAATTTGGAGATGGCTCAAGAGCAAGCTTTGTTGGAAGTGTTGAAAGAGAATAAAGGGGCTATTGGGTGGACAATTGTCGATCTCAAAGGAATTAGTCCATCCATTGTGATGCACAAGATTATCACCAATGAAGATGCAAAGCCCACAAGAGAAGCACAAAGGAGGTTGAATCCTAACCTAAGGGAGGTAGTTAAAAAGGAGGTAATTAAGTGGTTAGATGCGGGAATTATTTATCTAATTTCGGATAGCTCTTGGGTAAGTCCTACTCAAGTGGTACCTAAAAAGTCCGGCATTCAAGTAGTCAAAGATGAAAGTGGTGAACAAATAGCCACTCGACCCGTAACCGGGTGGCGAGTGTGCATTGACTACCGCAAATTGAATGCCGCCACTTCTAAGGATCATTTCCCACTTCCTTTTATTGACCAAATTATTGAAAAATTGTCGGGTCAAAAATACTATTGTTTCTTAGATGGGTATTCGGGGTACAACCAAATTGCAATCCACCCGGATGACCAACACAAGACCACCTTCACTTATCCCTATGGTACTTTTGCCTTTAGGCGGATGCCATTTGGCTTGTGTAATGCACCGGCTACTTTCCAACGATGTATGATGAGTATTTTCTCGGACATGGTTGGAGAGTCGCTTGAGGTGTTTATGGATGATTTCTCAATATTTGGCACTAGCTTTGAATCTTGTCTCAACGAGTTACAAAAAGTTTTAAAAAGATGTGTTGAGAAAAATTTAGTGCTTAGTTGGGAGAAAAGCCATTTCATGGTGCAAGAGGGAATTGTGTTAGGCCACGTGATTTCGGAGAGAGGTATGGAGGTGGACAAGGCAAAAATTCGGGTTATTTCATCATTGCCACCACCAAAGAATGTGAAAGGGGTAAGGTCATTTTTGGGACATGCGGGTTTTTATAGACGTTTTATTAAAGGTTTTAGTGTCATTACCAAACCTTTATGTAATTTGTTATTGAAAGATGTTCCATTTGACTTTACTAATGAATGTTTGCAAGTTTTCAATGTTTTGAAGGAACACTTGGTCAAGGCTCCTATTTTGCAACCACCGGATTGGACAAAGCCATTTGAGATTATGTGTGATGCAAGTGACACTACAATTGGAGCGGTTTTGGGTCAAAGAGTTGATAAGAATCCGGTGGTGATCTACTATGCGAGCAAAACTTTATCCGAAGTGCAACTGAATTACACCACAACCGAAAAAGAATTATTAGCGGTGGTGTATGCTTTGGATAAGTTTTGTTCGTATATTTGGGGGAGCAAAGTGGTAGTGTATTCGGACCATAGTGCGGTTCGTTACTTGATGGAAAAGAAAGATGCTAAGCCACGCTTGATTCGGTGGGTTCTATTGCTACAAGAGTTTGACTTGGAAATTCAGGACAAGAAAGGAAGTGAAAATGTAGTGGCGAATCATTTGTCTCGAATTCCGGTGGATAAAAATGATGATTTTGGAGAAATAAATGAGAGGTTTCCCGATGAGCAATTGTGGCAATTTCTACTATTCTAGCACCGTGGTTTGCTCATTATGTTAACTATTTAGCCACGGGGGTCATTCCGGATCATTGGACCAAGAAACGAAGACAACAATTTATGGTCCAAGTGAAGCAATATATTTGGGATGAACCGGATCTCTTCAAGATTGGGCCCGATCAAGTGATTAGAAGATGTGTGCCTGAATCGGAGGTGAAAGATATTCTTACACATGCTCATTCATCCGCTTGTGGGGGGCATTTTAGTGGACACAAGACCGGCTACCGGGTTTTATCATGTGGGTTCTATTGGCCCACCATATTTAAAGATGCTTGTGAATTTGCCCGGAATTGTGTAAATTGTCAAAGGATGGGAAGTATCTCCAAGAGGGATGAAATGCCTCTACAATCAATCTTGGTTGTAGAAATATTCGATGTTTGGGGCATTGACTTCATGGGTCCTTTCCCAAATTCTAATGGGTTTTTGTATATCTTGGTGGCAGTAGATTATGTCTCGAAGTGGATTGAAGCAATCGCTACAAGGACTAATGATCATTCGGTGGTTTGTAAGTTTGTGCAATCCAACATTTTTGCTCGTTTTGGTATTCCTAGAGTGATCATTAGTGATGGTGGGTCGCATTTTAAGAATTTCAATTTTGGGAAGTTGTTGAAGAGATATGGAGTGAATCACCGGATTGCCACCCCGTACCATCCACAAACAAGTGGACAAGTTGAAGTGTCTAACCGTCAAATTAAAGAAATTCTCATGAAGACCGTTCGAGTTGATAGAAAAGATTGGTCGGGAAAGTTGGATGATGCTTTGTGGGCATACCGTACGGCCTACAAAACTCCAATTGGTACAACCCCTTATCGGTTGGTGTATGGAAAGGGTTGTCACTTACCAATGGAGTTAGCACACCGGGCTCATTGGGCAATCACCACAGTTAATGCGGATTATGATGAAGCGGGAAAGATGAGAAAGTTGCAATTGAACGAAATTGAGGAGATTAGAGATGAGGCATATGAATGTGCTTCGGCATACAAAGACAAGCTCAAGAAAGTGCATGATGCAAAGTTGAGAAGGAAGACCTTTGAAGTGGGTCAAAAGGTTTGGTTGTACAACTCAAGATTGAAGATGTTTGCGGGTAAGCTAAAGAGTAAATGGATGGGTCCATATGTTATTAGAAGAGTTGGCAAGTTTGGAGATGTGGACATTGAAGAGGAGCAAAGCAACAAGATCTACACGGTGAATGGGCATCGCTTGAAGCCGTACCTAGATGGCAACGATATCAACACGTTGGAGATGGATAAAGCGGGCTATCTTTTACGCCCGGTGGATGAAGTGCAACCGTAAGAGGCCCAGGTTTGGTATTGTAAATAGTTAGTTTTTATTTTATTTTCTTTTGTGTGTGTCGAAACCCGTGTTTGAAACAAGTGTGGGGACGTTCGTGTCACGATATGGTTCTAGCATTGTGTTGAGGACAACACGGGATTTTCGAGGGGGTAGGGTAATTTTCATGTTTTTCAAATTACTAATTTAAAAAAAAAAAAAATTGTCAGGTCCTACCGTACCCCTACGGCCTCACCGTAAGGGTACGGTGAGGTTAGAAAACCCAACGGCCCTTGAACGTTGCCTTACGGTGGCAATTACATGTCTTGAAGCCACCGTAACCCTACGGTAGGACCGTAAGGGTACGGTGGGGGCTGATTAATTCAGGTCGGTTTTAAAAAAAAAAAAAGAAAAAAAAATTGATAGTTGCACGTGAGAACCGGTTATAGCATTGTGTCTTCCACCTAACCCACTTTTTCATCTTCTTCTTCACCATATCAAGAACACCCAAGTTTTTTCCCCAATCTTCTTCATCTTTAAACCTTTAATAATTTCTTTAATTCTTCACCAAATCCTACGATTCTTGGGTCTAACTTGACTAGATTTTCGTCTAGTTTCTGATTTTGGGGAGTATATTGGAAGATAAACACGTTTTTGGGGTCGGATTTCAAACCCTAAAATCGCATATTTGGGGTTTTGCTTGTTTTCTTGTGTTTGAGCATAATCTACTCCAAGGTATGTGTTCTATTTTTCTTAATCTTGATGCTACATTATAAGATATTAAGGTTTTTGTTTTTACTTAGTTTATACCCACTTGCTTGTTAATAATGTAGTATGTAAATAGTTTGTTTGATAATAACGTGGTAGTAGAATTGTTGTTGAGATGAAAATTGTGAGCTTTTGGTAATGTTATGATTATAGAGGCGTCATGCCCAATTTTTGTCAAACCATTGATGAAGTTTATGCTCAATAACATCTACTACCATGATAACAAGCAAGTGTGGGGATGTGTTTGTCATGTTGACTAATTTGTTTTGTTTGGTTTGTTTTGTTTTTGTGTTTGTTTGTTTGTATATTATATAGGAAAATGGCACGCACTGGTGAAGCCGCTTGATCAAGTTCATCCGCTGCCAAGGCTAGGGGAAAGCAACCTGCTCAGCAATATAAACGACGGAAATATGTTCCCCAAAATAATGAGTCTGATGTAGAGATGGAACAAGCACCTCAAGCACCGGAGGCGCCAAGGCTAGACCCGGCTAATAAGCCGGAATGGAAGACGGGCCCTCTGAATGAAAAACTAAGGGACTGGCAACCTACTTTATTTCATGATAAAATAAAAAATTTGGCAGATCGGGCTGGGGTATTTATTTATGAAAGAGAGGTGAGCAGGAAAGACTTTGAACCGTTCGGGGTATTTGATAGATTTAAGGCGTTAGGTTGGGAAGCGGCGCTCTATTGTCATGATCAAGAAGAGAAGAGGGTGTATTTGGATGAGGTCGAGGAATGGATGGCAACATTAAGATGTCCTAGATATGATTCACCATCCAAGATGAAGTTAGTCGGTGAAGTAAATGGGATAGAAGTGGAAATGTCTTATGAGACATTGCGCAGGCTTGCAAAGTTTGACAGTCTACTGGCAAAAGAATATAAAAACCCGAGCATCAATGATTTGCTGATTAGTCCAGACAAGCATCCACGTTGGATGGAAATGTTGGATGCTTTGTTCATTCTAGGGATATATCATGGAACTTTGTATAGGAGAAACTTGAAGATTGAAGCAAAGTTGTTATTAGCTATCATCATTATGAATGTGATACCAAGGAGAGCGGATAAGCAAGAGGTGAGGTTTCCAGAAATTCCAGTCCTTTACTCCTTGATGAAGGGGTCTCCGAAATTTTCCCTTCGGTACTTGATCTTGAATCATGTTTGGATATGTAGAAATTCAGTGGATAGGTCAATCATTCCTTATTGTCGAATAATTACTAGGTTGTTGAAGCAGCAAGGTGCGATAACTGAAGAAGATGAAGGAAGAAAAAGAAAGAAATTCAAACCTATTGATCTAGCAACAATGGGGTCCGGTTGGGTTTATTCTGAGTCCGAAAGATATCATAAACTGAAAAGTGGGGGTCAAAGGTGGAGAATGCTTAAGAAAGATGCGAGGGAACTTTTGCCCGGTGAGGAGGATGAAGCTGAAAGTGGAGGTGAAGAGCCACCAAGTGATGATGAGGACTACGAAGACAATCCAGTTGGAGGACACTTGGATCTAGGACAAGGGAGTTCCAGTGGAACCCATGGTAGAGGGTTTTATGACTTTACCGAGAGGGCGTACGCGGATGGTTGGGCGTTTAGGGGATCGATGCAACAGGTAATTCAAAACCAACGTCCCCCAGCCTCGGTATTTGACACTTGGTCGGGTTCGGAACGCACACTATTTGATCATCAAACAATGATGAGTGCCAGTATGGAGAGGACGATGAAGCAAGGCTTTGATCGTCAGGAAATGTGGAACAGGGCACATGCTTACTCTCAGCAAGTGGAGATTAACCATAGATATATCGATGATCAGAATAGGCGCATGAACGATGACTGGCATGCGGGGAGGCCCGTTGTTGCAAATCCACAACCGGTGGATTATGGGTCCCTTCCGCCATATGATGGAAGCATCTCCTACCCGACCCCACCACTTCATCACTCCCAATGGGTCGACCCACAGGAGCGACAACCCACGGACCAAGGAGGAAGCGGTGATGGAGCGTTTGGTTTTGGCGAATGGAACGATTTGTTCACTTGGGTGTTCGGGCCGCCTCAGTCGCGCTACTACTAATCAGGTCGTGCTTCTTGTACATAGCTTTGTATTTTGTTTGTTTTTGTTGGTGCTTTTGGTTTTCGGGTGGTTGGGTGGTGTATTGAATTGTTGATGATTTGTTTGGGTTGTGAGAGTAGGTGGTGTGTTAAAAAATTAAAAATCCAAAAAAATGAAAAATACCAAAAAGAAAGTTGTGGTGGAGTTAAAAGACATTGGTCTTGTGGTTGAAATTTGCGATCATTCCTCTCCGAAACCATGCATTAGGACAATGCATCCCAAGTGTGGGGATGGGAGGAAATTTTTGGAGATTTTTAAAAAAATTTTGAGGTCAAGTGTAATGTTGTAAAAATTGGAACACCTTGATTTAACCCCCATTAGACACACCGGAAACCCTTAATACCCGTTTCTTTTTCTTGGTGAGAGTTGAAGCGACATATGTAAATAAATAAATTCTTCCTTTGTGAGAGTGGCAACGGGTGGGGGTGCACTAGAACTTGTGCTTGAATACAGCTTGAATCCTTGATTGGGTATGGGTGTAGAAATGATAAGGGCATTAGGTAGCCTCATCATGTGAGTGCGAGTGTGGGTTTTTGGGGGGTTGGACCTCATACATTACATATATGAGCAAGGTAGCGAGAGGGGCGGGGGTTTGGACATTTAGTTGCCCATTTTTGAGCCTTAAAGCCTATTGTTTGATGACCCTTAAACTAGCTCCTAAATTTTACCCAACTTGACCCGGTCTTTTGCGTTTAGTTTATTTTTGTGTTTATAGTATTATTGAAGTGTTGAGTTTAGTATGCCTTAGATTGTTTATGTAATTTGTTTGGCAAGAAGAAAAAATGATGAAAAAAAATGATATAAAAAAAAGAGAAAAAGAAAAAGAAAGGAAAAGAAAAAGCAAGTAAAGTTATGTTATGTGTTTGTATATAATAGTGTTTCTTTGTTCGTGTGTGTTTGTTTTGTAATAAAAGACCGGGTAAAGTTTGCGCTACTTATATATATCCTATTCCCTACCTTCACACTAAGCCAAGTTACAACCGTTAAGTCCCTTTGATTTATGCTCATGTTCATGTTAGGAGGATGATTGATTTAGGTACAAGCTTATGGTTGTGCAACTACCCGTTTGCCTTTTGTGTGTCTAGCTTATCTTTGCTAGAGCTTACTTGATACCGAGAGGAGAGATATTGTGAGGGGTGTGTTGATTTGGGGTGTCGAGGATGGGTTAGTACGAGGATTGCACATTAAACTTGACTTTGAAATGATCCCTTATTTGTGAAAAGGATTTGTAGTAGATTGCTTGGGACAAGCAATGGGTAAGTGTGGGGATGTGACGGGTGGTTCAACGAACACCCTTTAATAGTGTTAAAATGTTTATTTTATCCACATTTATTCGTGATATTGCTTGGAATTGGGTGACTACGGTTGCTTTGGTTGTAGTAGGTGTAATAAGGAGCTAAAAATGACGAAATACAGGCTTTGGGAATGGACCGGAACGCATCGGAACGAGGTGGAATGCAAGAAAGAAAAATGAAGGTTTTTAAAGGGTCCACCGTACCCTTACGGTCCAACCGTAGGGTTACGGTGGCTTCAGGCCACAAATTTCCACCGTAGGCCAGGCTTAAGTGACCGTCAGGATTTTTAACCCACCGTACCCCTACGGTGGGACCGTAGGGGTACGGTGGCCTCTGCACATTTTTGTAACTCCTTTATTTAAAGACCACTTTATGGTTCCTTTTCATCATCTCTTCCTTGGTGAACGTTTCTACTCATCTTTTGGGCGATTTTTGGCTGAGGATCTTCATTGGAGACTTATCAGAAACATTGGTTTATGTTTTTAATTCTTATGAACATTACTATGGTTGTTTTGATGATTCACCAAGTCATGCGAGGCTAAACTTTTGGTGATCATTTCGGGTGAAGGTTTTTCTTAAACTCTTGTGTGTGATTTCTTGCATTTCTAGAATAATAACTTGGTACTTTCTCTTTGTTATTATGATGTATGAACAATTGCTTGTAGTGTGTTGATTAATTTACCAATTTTTAGTCTCTATCGTTCGTTCTTGGTGTTGCTAACAACCGAGATATCACGGGAGGAATTGGGGTTGGTTATTGATTAATTGGTCATCGGGAAACAACCTCGCGTTAATATAATCCGAGTACTTTGTTCCCCTTTAACACAACAATTGCTTTTACATGAGTTATGTCTATGTAACTCTTTCTAGTGGAAATTTACACAAGTGTTTAGAGAAACCGGATCCTTGAATGATCATTGTTCCATAATTTGAAGAAACAATCTTAAGTTTAAACAAGTAATTAGTTGTTCTTTTAGTTAAAATCAAAACACTCAAAATCTTAATCGTTTACTTTTTGTTTAAATAGTTTAATTGTAGTTAATCAACAAAACTAGAATTCACACATTTTCCACAAACTCCCTGTGTTCGATACCTTCTTGCCACTATAAATTAGTTGTAATTGGGAAATTTTACGTGTACCACGACAAACACGTCAACTACCACTTTTGGGCTTCCGAATGAAATGCTATACAACCAAAGTGGAATTTTGGACAACGCGGCTTCGAGACATCATCATATCAAAGGGGAGTTGTTCTTGTCCTTATGTTTGTTTTTCTTTTCTTTTTGTGTTTTTTTATTTATTTTTTTGTTTTTATTTTATTTTGTGTGGTAGGTAAATAAACGTTGTGGGTGTGTTTCCTATATAACCCTCACGAGACCTCACTCGTCCTCATAACCGGGCTACCGGGAGGTTTAAAGGATCTATCTTAGTTATGTTGATTAGGGTGAATTCTTTGGCTTGACTTTGTCACATTCCCTTAAACGTTTTTAGTCTTTCCCATTTCTACATTGAGGACAATGTAACGTTGAAAGTGTGGGGGGTAGGGAAATTTTGGTGTGTTTCAAAATTTTTATAAAAAAATAGTCCTTGAAAAATTCTTAACATGAAATACAAACATTTAAAATTTTGCCACGGTCGAGTTTAGGTTGTTTTTACTATAGATTCTTAATCATAGTTTAATTTGTGATAGGTAATATGACTCGTTTTCAACAAGTTTTTTTAGAAAAATATTAGAATTACATGTTTAAGTTTAGCAAGCTAGTGAAAACAATTATATGCACACGTCGGTAACCTTATTTCCACTTTTGGTGAGATTTGAGCCCACTTACATTTGAGTACATATATGTATATATTTCATTTGTTGAGTGTAGGCCACTGTTGCTTTGTTACAAAATTTGTATGGTTTGATACATGCTAAGTGAATATGCACTAAATGTTAACGGCAATTTAGGATACCCTTTTCTTTTACACCATTCTTGTGTTGACCATGTTTACCCAAAATATAAGCATTAGTCGCCAACTTTGAGCCTAAGCCCTTCGTTTGTCAAAACCATATATTTCGACCAACCATCCAATAATTTTATCAAATTTCTATTAGATCCAAAGTGTGAATACTTTTGTTTTGTATGCTTATGTATTTACTTCATAAAAAAAATGAAAGAAAAAAAAAAAAAAAAAAAGAGAAAAATATATATATGAAAAAAAAGGAAAAGAAAAAGAAAATATCTATTGTATTAGTTGTTCAATAAGGATTAAAAGCAAGTTCGGTTTCACCACATTTTTATTTTAGCCATTTTTACCCACATTCTCCTACCTTTACCCAAAGCCCAAAACTAAGTCCTTTTATACATATGTGCATTTTTATTAAGTGTGATTGTTATACAAGTTTATATTAACAAGTTTCAGTTTTGGTCTTTGAGTGAATAATACTAGCACGTCTTTTGCTAGTCCATATATTATACCGAGAGGAGTGAAGATTGCGAGGGGTGTGTTGCATATAAAAGGAGTTCAAGAGAATGTTAAACTTTATCTAGTTTAATTCTATTTTTGAAAAATCTATATATTGAGCTTGTTAAATGAACACATCTAATGCTTGTCTCAAATGAGGTATGATTTTGAACCTTAAGCGAGAGCCTTAGAAAAGACCAAATTATGTTTGTTGCTAAAAATATTTTATAGGGTTTTTCAAGGACTGAAAAAGATAAGTGTGGGGGTGTGATGTGAGTCCGAAAAGAACACATTTGTATAGTTTATTTTTGTATTTTTAATGTTTGTTGTGTGTAACTTTGTCCGGAACAAGGTACTTAGCTGAGGATTGATGGATGACAAGTTATAAGTGTTAAATTGGCGAAGAAGCCAGCAACCGAGTGCAAAGAATGAAGAGTGGATGTGTTTTGGAAAAATTAATGGATTTGAAATGGAGATATTTTTGTATTAAATGAAAAGGGGTTGAAATACGGAAACGTGGCCGCGAAAATGGAGGAAAACGGAGTTGAAACGAAAAAGTTATGAAGAAAACAAGTTTCCAGCCGTCTGGGCGGCCGTCTGTCGCGAATTGGGGCGTCAGGATTTGTCTGGCCGTCAGCGAAGGCCAGGGGGCCGTCATCGACGGCTACTGCCGTCAGAGACGGCCAGAGGGCCGTCAGCGACGGCTGCTGCAGATTTTCACCAATTTCTTCTATAAAAAAAGAAAGAAACCCTAACTCGGGGAGAGCCGCCTTAGGGCGATTTGGGCGACCAAAATACACATTTTTGGGGGTTTTTCATCATCTCAATCCATCCCAATCCATTCCATATCATCATCAATCATTAAGATCTTTCATCCACTTCATCGCCACTTTCACCATCATTCATCTTCAATCACTAAGAACACCCAACCTCCATTCCATACTTCTCATGGCTTATTCTCCTACCTTCTTCATCATCATCCAAGCTTCCAAAACCATGATTCGTTAACTTCCCCTTCACTTCCGGGTGAAGGATTGTAAGTTTTAGGATTCATTATGTTGTTATTATGATTGTATTTTGTAAGAAACAAGTGTTGTTCTTAATGAATCATTGATATTGGGTTGAACTTTGTGTATGTTTATGTTGTGCATGAGCCATGGGGATGAATTCCATCAATTAGCTTTTGATGTTGGGTTGATCCTTGTGTATGTTCTTGTATGCTTAAACCATAGAGATGAATCTTGTCAATTAAGTTTTGATTCAACATTATCTTTAGACTTGTGAGATAAACCCTATCACTTAAGTTGGGATATTGGATTAGACTCATTATATGACTAAAGGTTTTTGTATCTTGCGAATCTACTTGTGATCGTGACATTATTTTTATGAATTAATTGTTGTGCTTAATTGTCTTGGTATTGGGTTGGACTTATTGCATGTTTAGAGACCATTGTGTTTTTAAGCTCATAAGATGAATTCTATCATTTATGCCTTAACTCAACATATAGGATTTGGTGAACTAGATAATGAAGCATACTTAGGGCCTAGTAGCTATTTGTTGATGCCTAAGTCTTGATTCTCTGTCCTAGCGATTCACGCAAGTGAAATTGCAAATCTATCATAATAACCCTTGAATCCTAGTTGCTTGCATATTCTAACCCCGGAGTGAATGTTAGTTAAATTTTATTGTTGCTTTCATTACTAAGTAATTCCAACATCTTCAAAACCAACAAAAAGATAAAAATAGCAAGCTTCATAATAAGCCAACTTCATGATTGTTTTGCTTACTTGTTTTGTAAATAGCTTAGACAAACAAACCGCTAGTGTGACGCTAACCACATGCTCCTTGGATTCGATACCCTACTTACCCCAGCTACCTAGGTTATTTAGGTTTTGCATGACCCGTGACGACCGGCTCATCACTAAGATTGTGGTGTCTTCCATTGTTCTTTAGGGTTTGTGTTTTGTATCTCGAGGTCTTGAAGGTCTTGTGATCTTTCATCAGTCAGATCTGCTGTTTAGGTGATCGAATCTATCTCAAGTCTGAATAACCTTAGATCTGTAAAGTTTTTCAGATCTAGGGTTTGGATGGAAAGGACGAGTTATTATTCAAGGATTCTTGGATAGATTTGGAAGCATATTCTCTATTTCTCTATGGTTCGTAATCCTAAGTGAAGGTTACGAACTACGAGTTTTTTTGCGAAACCCTAACTTGGGTCTCTATTTGTTTTTTAATTCTGTTATATCTAGGAGCGTTGTCCGGGTTAGGGGGACTGGAGTTGGCTCATTATTTCGTCTAGTCTCTTCGCTGTGGTTCTTGACTGATTAATTGAGTTGTTTACATTGTTTGTGGTCGTTTAATTGGAACTTTGGTAAAGTCATATTGTCTGATCTATGAGTGCTTGTGTGTGCTTAGATCGTAGGTGTCAGACTCTCCTGTTAAGACATGTCCAGGCACCATTGAGTGATGAACTGGAATCTTGATCATTAGCAGGGTTTCGTCTGTTGCATGCTTGTGTGACATCATAGTTTGAATTTGTTTTTTTATTTTTGTGATTGTCGTGTGATCTTGTTTGATCTGTAATCATGTCTGATACTAGTAGTGAGTCTGGTGATGCTAGGCTTGGTGCTACTCTTGTTAGTAAACTTGATGCTAGTGATCCTTTGTATCTTCATGCTAGTGATTCTGCTAACATGAACATTTTGAATGTTAACCTGAAGGTCACTGAGAATTATACTGTTTGGTCTAATGACATGATTTTAGCTTTGCAAGTTAAAAATAAGCTTCATTTCATTAATGGAGATTATGTTAAACTTGATGATGATGTTGTGTTATTGAGACAGCGGGATAGATGCAATTCAGTAGTTCTAACTTGATTCTGAATTCCATATCAGGAGAATTGTACTTAGGACAAGTATACTCCAAGTTAGCTGCTGAAGTGTGGAAGACTTTAAAAGAAACATATAATAAAGTAGAGGGGTCTGTTGTTTTTTATCTGCATATGAAAATCAAATCTTTTGAACAAAATGGTTTAACTGTTGCTGATTATTATCATAAGCTTAATGTCATGTGGAAATAACTAGATCAGATTCTACTACTGCCTTCTTGTACTTGTGAAGCATCAAAGGAATTTAATAACTATAGTCATATGGTTAAACTCATACAGTTTTTGATGAGATTAGATTATGGTTATCAAGGTATTAGAACAAATCTACTTACAAAGGGTGTTCTTCCTTCTACGAAAGAAGCCTTTGCAATAATTTCTAGGGAAAAATCCCATAGGAAATCTTCAAATAGTTCTAATTCAAACCAAACTGTTAACTTTTTGTCTAAAGTAAATCAACCTGTTGATTTCAATAAAAGAAATGTGAAGTCTAACCCTTTGTTTAAATGTACACACTGCAATAAGAATGGTCATTCTATAGATAAGTGTTTTGAAATAATTGGTTATCCTACTTGGATGAGGTCCAAAGGGAATCCAGATAAGAAGGGAGTTGTAGCTAATAGCTCTACTAGTAATCCTAATGTGTCTATTCCTTCTTTATTTAGTGAACAACTAGCTAAGCTAATGAGTCTCTTGAATGAAAAACCTAGTGGTGTTACTCAAAACTGCAATGTTACAGGTAGTTTCTTTTGCGCTTCTTTTGTGAGTTCAAATGTGTATTGTTTTGTTAGTAGTAATGGGATACTAAAAGGGATTGGGTGGATATGTGATTCAGGAGCAAATGAACATATAGTAAATAATGAAAAAAATTTAAGTGATTATGTTGATGTTTCTCAACTTAACATTAGAGTTAAACATCCTAATGGTACATTTGATTTGGTAACTAAAATTGGTACATTGCATTTGGCTGATGGTGTTATTTTACAATATGTACTTGCGGTTCCTGAATACACTGTTAATTTGTTGTCTTTCCATAAGTTAGTCAGAGATAACAAGTTGTATACAGGTTTTGATGAACACAACTTTTGTATCTAGGATTTGTCAACCAAGAAAACCCTGGTGACTGGTAGACAAATGGATGGTCTTTACATGTGTCGGAATGCTTGTTTGTCTAATAAGGTGTGTTTGGATAATAAAAAGTTGTATAGTTTATGGCATGCTAGACTAGGACATCCTTCTGATCAGGTTGTTAATGTTTTAAAAACCAAACTGAGTTTGTCTAAAATTGATAATACTGATCCATGTGTGTCACGCCCCACCTAGGCAGAAACACAAGATGCGACATGAAAGGTTTTCAAGCACAAGATTCAAGCAAACATTCAAAATAACTTAATACTAAAATTACCGAATTTGTTCAACGACAACAACCATCACAAAATATTGTTTAAAACCATTCACATGACCATAAGTTTTGAAAACACAAAAGGTGATAGTTGTGAATGAATGCCTAATCATATCCCAAGTTCCTTCCATAGTTTAGTTACATGAAAAAACATGCATAAAAACTTAGTCAACATAAAGTCGGGAGTTCATAGGTTTTGAAGTAGTTGAAAATGTAAAGTTTAATGAAATCCATGAATGACCCATCATTGTCTAGCTAAACAATGATAATAAACGATCATGAGTCCATAACCAAACCTTGACGAGTTATGCCTATATTGTCTCATGTATACGGGTATGCTAGGAATTCATTCTAAAACTAGTAAACAATGCATGTCTTTCCCCAAAATATAAAATAGTAAAAAGGGGCCGTGAAACTCACCTCAAGTCCGTGCGATGTCTAGCAAATACAAGCGTCCGATAAACTAAAGAGTCCGACCAATGCGTCCTATAAATCAATGGGCATCTTAGGTCTATCAAAGAAAGTCCATGGTACTTGTGGTTCATGCAATCTATTATGGTAAGTCGGTTTAGCTTCATTGGTGACCGTTATATTTTCCAATGTTGTTCAAAAATAGTTTGTATTATATTATGGAAAACCTCTTTTCAAAACCATGTCTTTTAACACATGATTTTAGTTATAAAACACATGTTATTTCTTTGTACAAAACGTGTTAGACTTACTTTTAAACAATACATGACCTTATGCATATGTACACACGCAAGCCCACGTATATGTATACCCGTATATATACGTGCGCACATATATATGTTTATATTATGTATGTGTATTTCAACGTATAACCATAAGTGTTCAAGTCCATGATATTTACACTCATACATACATACCCATATATGTATGCAATTTGGTAAATCCATACACATCAATTCGTATGCTTATAAATTTGTCATACACATACACATTACACACACACACACACACATATATATATATAGGCATACGCATTCATGTGTACACACACATGTCTCGCATACATACATATGTATTCTCACATAGCAGAATATTCAACATACATGTATACATAGCTTAAAACATACATACCTATGCGTATATACTACTCGCATACACATATATATGGAAAAGTTTTTACACATTTTCTTGTAACTAGTTTTTATTAGTTGTAACACAAGATAACTAATGTTCTATACATGGTAGCTGTGTTTATTTATAGTGGTGAACACTAATGTGTAAAAGAAATAAGATTAGTAAGATGAGTGGATGATCATACCTCTTGAGTCTTGCAAAGAGGCTTGGAACTAGGTGACCTAGTGTGTGTGTGTGTGTGTGTTCGTAAGTGAGTTAGTGAGGTGATACAAACAACCAAAAGCCAAGGTCAACTAGTTACATTAACATGGAAACTATCTTTTTGCACACCATGAAATCAAGAAGTTGACTTACCCAAGTTGCGAACCAATGATACAAGCCCCTCCCTCTCATTCTCGAATATATATAGTGGTCAAGAACACAAGGAAATCACACCACAACCTCTCAATATATCACTAACACTTGAAACCCCTCTTTTCCTTTTGTTAACTACTCGGCCGAAGGGTTCCACACCCAAGAGGCTTCGATCGATCGTTAACCATTGTCATCCAAGAGATCCAAGTCACTAATTAGTACCTAGGAGAATCATTTTGATTAATTAGCTTATTTTCTTTGATATTATCGGCCATATACTCGTGAGGTATAACACCCGAGCCCTTGTTTTCTTTATGCATATCATTCGGTTACATGTAGTGGTCACCCGAAGCACACACACTCGCACACTCCCTTACCAAGTAATCTTTCAAGTTAAACTAACTTTGACACTCAAGTTTTGTGTTAAAAAGCTCAACGATGAGCCTATGTATACATATTGTAGACACGTAATTTGACACGAAAACAGGATTATATGATCATACAAGTTACAAAACCAGGTGCGGAAACCCTAGCTTTGAACAAACTGAAGTAAACTCAAATCAAAACACAATCAAAGTCATTTTCAATACTTTTCATAGATTAACTCTTTCAAAAACTTGATTACAATGTCTATTCAGTTAATCTAACACACACACAAATTCTCTCAAACCTCTCTGGAACAACACCTGATAACACACACACCTAATGACTCGCTTAAAGTTACAAAATCACAAAATCTATATATAGGCACTGCACGTTCGCCCAGTTTGACTGGTCGAATGTGAGTGATTTCCACATTCGCCCATTACAATGGTCGAATGTGTCTTCTCAGTCTTGTTCCATTCCAGATTCGTCCATAGCTCATCTACCTTCGCCCACTTTACATCACCTTCGCCCATATCATCTACCTTCGCCCCATCAGCCTATTCTAACACATGTTAACTATCTAATCATTAGTCGCAAAACGCATCTACAAACTCCCCCTCGACTATTGATTAGATCGTTTTCTGTCCTCGTCCATGGCTTTGTTCAGCAACTTGATTCTGAGCTGTTTCTTCTGCTCTGTCGTCATCTCTGGCTCTAATTTTCTTTTCACAGGCTTTGACACGTTCGCCATCTTCACCATCTTGCCAAGTTTACCCTCCAAACTACTACCCGGTCATAAGCAAAGCAAACACCAACAACCTGTGTGTATTTCTTTGCTTGATCTGCATCGTTCGGCTCATGATGAATCGGATTATAAAAGAGCATGATGATGTCTTCGAAGGTGCAATTTATCAACCACATAGGATCAAATACATGAACATGCTTGTATTTATCCTTTCCATCTCTCAACACAATCACCGCTTCTGCTTTCCTCCAATCATAATACCAGAAAATGAAATCAGCACTGAAGTGTTGAGGCATAGGCATCAAAGGTATCTTTCTCATCACTTCAGGTCCCTTATAAATCAAGGTAACCCGTTTCAGCTTGGTTCTGGGATCAATATCCCTGTGAACTTTCCTCCGGGGATATTGAGGTTTAAATCTATTCCATCTAGTTCTACTTTCCCAAACCAGCTTGTCTGCGCACCAACCGACATGAGTGTTATTCACTGAAGCACCCGACATAGGAAATCTGCATAAATCTCTAACCGCCCAGTACGGTAGAGTCAGCAAGTCAATGAATCTGTAGAAGTACAAGATTCCTGATTCCCACTTAGCAGCTAGACACTTCAGCCTGCCTAAGTATGTCCACCCGAGAGCTCTGCCTCTGAACTTAGCATTATGAAATCTGTAAAAGTTTCCTTGAGCTTCAGGCTTCGGTCGGTTTTCATCCATCAATCTTAACTTCTTCAAATAATTCTTCAATTCATCAGACTTATTTGAAGATTCTGGCATATCAGCTCCAAATACTTTTTCTACAAACTCTGCACTTCTCTTCTTTGCCTTTTTCTTTGCAGACGTATTAGGAATCTCAGTAAAGTCAGGAAACACCAAATCTTCATCAGTTTGTCTGAAGTATTGTGGGTATTCCTCATGTGTGATATCTTCTATTTCAACTTCTTCAAACTCAGGGGTGTCTTTATCATCAGAGTGACTTCCAATATCCTTTTCAGGAATATGTGGAATCGACTCATCAACAATAAACTCTTCAAATGTTTTCCCTACCCTCTGTGCAAGCCCATCCAAGATCTCCTTTGCCACAGATGCAGGTACTTCCCCTTCTTCCAAATCAGGATCGTTATATTCCAATTCATATCGCATATCATCAGTTTGGAATATTTCGGCAAAACGACCTGTGAACTCAATGGTCCATTCTCTTCTTTCTAACATGTCCTTATAGACTTGTTTTGCATCGTCAGTCAAGGACCTCACCTTCTCATTCCAGAACACAGTCTCATCCGAATCAACATTCTCTCCTTTCTTCTTCGAACTCGATTCACCTGTGTCTTTCTTCTTCTTTGAAGGTGGTCTTTTCTCAAATGTAAACTTCTAAGTGTCGTCTCCTCCATCATTATCATCACTACTACTTTCATCCTCCTTCTGACTTCCCGAACCCTCAGCATCATCATCATCATCATTATCATCATCTCCATCATCACTCTTTTCCGATTCTTCATCCTCATCATCATCCTCCTCTTTATCAGATTCAGATGGTTCAAAATCAACCTGTTCAACTTCCTTTTCTTTGTCTTCCTCACCCTCCTTCAACTTGGGTGCAACATTGTACAGATTGTCAATCAGCTCACTAAGGCGTTTGTTCTCAGCCTTCAACTCTTTATTATCTTCTTTAATCGCCTTGAATCTGTTTTTGTTTCTCAAACACTTTCCTTCAAGCTTCTTATTCTTTGCTTCTAGCTTCTTCACTTTCTCGTCTATCTCATCTTGATTAGACTTAGAAGCTACTACGATCTGAAGCATCTTTTCTTCATTCAGCTTGAACTTGGCGATTTCCGCTTGCTGAGCCACTAACATCTTCATCATATCGTCCATCTTCTTGTTCACTTGTTTCATAACATCGTCATCCATAGTGACTTTCTTTGACTTGGACTTTGACTTTGATGGCTCAATTTCAGTTTCCTTCCCTTTCTGAGGCTTAGTGAACATATCAAGTACATTATCCAGTGCTATATTGAATTGATCCACTGGTAATGTTGTTGCCTCTTTAGTCTTTTGCTTCTTTGTGGCTGGTGAAGATTGTTTTGATGACGTTCCAGCTTCAGGTAATCTCTTCCCTCTCAAGAGTTGTGCTAACTCTTTCTCTCTAAGTTGCTTTGAACTTGTTTTCTTGGCCATGGTTTTGTGTTTGGGCTTGGGCAAGTTAACTACTACAGTTTCACCTTCGTTCAACTCGTCCAAATTCACAGTTAACCCTTCATCTTCAGCACTAACAGTCTGCTTGCTCTTCTTAGCTTCTTCAATAGATCTGTTTAGTGATTCAGACTCACCAACCAAAGTGGCCTTTTGTTTGGTGGTCCGGACATTTTCAGCATCCGAATCCCATTGTTCTTCAGTCTCTGTCTCCTCTGAATCTACAGACTCTTCATCCACCAAACTAGTACCTTTCTTTGCGGTAGATTTCTTTCTCACAGCTTGTTGTTTTGAACTTCCCTGGTAGGTCTTTCCTTTGCCCTTCCCTTTGGCTCCAGGATTGACTACTTGTCTTTTCCTCTTAGTACTTGCATCAGCGTATACTAAAGGATCATCGTTGTCACTATCACTATCAGGATGCCTTGCTGTGTTCTTTCCAGGATCCATGTAATCCTCTCTAGCCAAGGCTCCAAACAACCTCCTGTAAGGTGGTCTCTCATTATCAGGCACACCTTTGTAACCTTTCATTCTCACCAAGGTTCTAATATTCATGTGATCCATAGCAAGTATCTGTGTTGGATCCTTCTTCAGGTTAGGATACTTGTGATCAAAGATCATCATCAAGAATCTAGGATAAAGCATGAAATACTTCTTCTTTAAACCCTTCAGCATCTCCAGCATGTGATCCAAAATCATCCCAGCAACATTAAATGGTTTGTTAAGAGTCAACGCAACCATTAATGAGCTTAAACTCTTCCTCATCACGTCATAACCTCCACTAACACATCCAAATACATGTATGATAACGTGAGCAAAATACTTGAACTGCACGCTCAGTTTCCCTTTATACATCGAACCATCAGTGATCGGTCCTTTGTATTTCATCCTAAGAAAACAGGCTTTCTGCTCAGTCCATGAGAGTTCTCTTGGATCCTCACTAACTTCAAATTTGATCTGGAGAGCTTCTCTGATGTCAGCTTCAGTAATGAACATCTCCATTCCTTGAATCTTACTTCTGATAACGGTCTGATTATCAAAGTAATCATACTTCGCGTTGTTGTAGAAATCCTTAACTATATCCTTGTAGATAATAGTTGGTGTAGCCAAAGCATAAACCACTCTGCATCTCTTCAGGAACTTGATTATCTCTGTGAACCCCACATTCTTTTCAACGTCTCCCAGATATGCACAACAGTTATGATTCTTCTCAAACGGCCATTTACTTCCGCTTGATGATTCTCCTTCTTGAATAGGTTCTGGGACAGGATCAGGAACAGCAGTCTCAACAGGAATCTCTATATTCTCTTGTTCTTCAGCCATCTGAAACATAAAATAAAAAACAAACGTCAAAACACGAAATCGAAAAAACTTAAAAATTTTAGATCTTTGAAATTCACATTCGCCCAAAAACTCTGGTCGAATGTAGAATTTTGTGGTCGAATGTACAATCTGTTGGCCGAATGTGGAATGGTTTCTGAATATAAATCACATTCGTCCGTTGGTAGGTACCTTCGTCCATTCTGTTCCACCTTCGTCCAAACGACAGACCGAAGGTGAAATGCATTATACCAAAAATTTGAAAATTTTCAAAAACATGTTTTTAACACTTCATTTTGATTCAGATATTGTCTAATATGGCCGACTATCACTCGCAAACCATCAATTGTTCCTGATTTTCATTCTATATCAGTTTTCATAAAGAATTAGGGTTAATATTGTTCCAAACAATCAATCAGGTCTTAAACAATGTTATTAATCTAATTCTTGTATACTTCTCCCCCTAAAACTGATATGGAATGAATATCTATCAAAATTAAGCATTCACAATCACTGAAACGTCATAACCCCTAAAACCCTAGGTGCGGTTAAAGAATCAACGATTCCAGGCTTGTTACAGCTCCATTACCTGTGATAATTATATAGAAAGGATCAGTATAATCCAGGGAACAAAACACACAATCAGGAGAAACAAAAACAACAAGGTCTGGTACTCCGAAGAAATTTTGAAAAATTTGGAATGGTTGGTCGAATCTGAAAATGGCTTATATATAAGCTCCACCTTCGTCCGTTCGTAGGGTCGAATGTGGGAATTTTCCACATTCGCCCACAAGCTAATGTGCCCGAATGTGAAATAGGCACCCGAATGTAAAATCAAATACCCAACCCACATTCGCCCGTTTTGAAGAAACCCGAAGGTAGAAAATTTTCTACATTCGTCCCATTTAAGGGCGAATGTGAAATAGAAAATTTTAAAAATTTTGCCAAATCACAAATTCGAATCCCGTTCAACATTTTTCAATTCGTTAAGCTTCCAAAACACAAATTTTCACTTTAAAATGATACAAAGCCCAGTTGGTGTTGTCAAATCTCAGAAATTGACTATCAAGCATCCCCGGTTATCAAAAAATAAATCAGAAATGCAAAAATTTTGGATTTTTCTGAAATGTTAGCAAAACACACCTAAAATCTTTTTGGATTTTGTATCTTTTTGACAATAAAAGTAAATTGCAACAAAATAAAATGCAGCAAAGTAAATGAAAGCAGTAAACATTTTGTGAAATCCGGTCAGAGGATCATATCAGTTTTCTGAGAAATCTGATCACAGCGTTGATCTATTTGTTTAATATTATCATTAGAAACAATATGTGACACGGCAATTGCTGATATTGTGGTCCACGTAAGCTCACATGCAGACAATTACGCAATGCTTTAAAATGATACGAGTTAGGTGTATTAGACTAACACGATGTGGTGCCCACACACACGACATACTCCCGTATCAAGTAATTGCACAAAGCTTCGTCGTAACGCGTGATTATGCCAGAGTTATCCGTAAAAGTTACAAAGTATATAGCACAGAGGTGTACAGGTCAGCAATTTAATGCAGCAGAGTAACATGTGCGTATACACTAGGTTGAGGCTGATATTAATCACTGATTTGCATCAGATGATCAATACGATGTAATAATGATCTATGATCAATTAAAACATAAAGTTCCTCAATTCGGTAACTTCCGGTTTTGGCAATTAAGCTCTTTTAGCAAATATTCTGATAAAACTAGGTCCGTACATCAATACGACAAAAGTTTATCAGAATATCCCGGATAACCATAACATAACGACCCGAAACCTCAGATTTTGGCAATCCTATCAAACGAAATTACGGTACTAAGACCATATGCCCATGAGGTGTTCAGCCACGAACGCGTAGTTCGTTATGTTTGTATCACTAATGCACGCAATATTAAGTCTACGAAGCCTATCAGCATACCACACGTAGTCAACACACGCCTCATTATACTATACAATTCTTTAGCCTGTGTCAGATCCCCACTGATGTACTATCATTTCCTCTGTTTACCAGGAAATCATTTTTGATTTTCTAATTTTTAGGTCTTTTTGAATTTTATAGTGTTTTTGGCTTTTCTGATAAAATGGCTCCCCCTAAAATAAAGAACATATTTTTGGATTTTCATTTTTCTGAAAAACAAATAAAAACAAAATTTAAAAGAAACAATCCACTCGAAAGCATCAACTTCTTTGAGGATTAAACAATCCCCTCGAAAGCATCAACTTCTTTGAGGATTACGATAGTAAATAGAAATTCCCAATTAGCAAAGAGAAATTCCCAATTAGCAAAAATAAAAGCTAAAAACAAAAAAAAACGATAAACCGAGGTGCCGATTAGTCCTGTTTTTCCTTTATATTGTTTACTTTTAAAAGATATTCAAAGCGTGAACGGTCAAAAGCTTTAGTAAACAGATCTGCACGTTGGTAGTCAGTGTGAATTTTGATCATATCGATCAATTCCTTAGCGTAACAATCACGGATAAAATGATATTGATCCGGATGTGTTTCGCTTTAGAATGATTTTCCGAATTTTTAGTTAATGCAATTGCGGCTTCGTTGTCACAGTAAATAGGGGTTTTAAGAAACTGCAAACCGTAATCCACCATTTGTTGTTGAATCCAAAGTACTTGCGAACAGCAACTCGAGGCTGCAATGTACTCGGCTTCACAGGTAGATTGTGCTACGGAAGTCTGTTTCTTGCATTGCCAGGTGATTAACCTGCTCCCGAAAAACTGGCAACCAGCTGTAGTAGATTTGCTATCTTTGTCACAGCCGCCCCAATCTGCATCACTAAAAGATATGAAATCAAAATTATCATCATTAGGGTACCAAAGTCCTTTTGAGGGACAACCCTTCAGATATCTAAGGATACGCTTGACCGCCGTCAGATGACTTTGTTTCGACTTCGATTGATAACGGGCACAGAGACACGTTGCGTACATAATATCTGGTCGAGACGCCGTCAAATACATCAGAGATCCGATGATTGCTCTGTATGTAAATGGATCCGTCAGCTCCCCTTTAGCGTCCACTCCAATCCCGTGATTGGGTTGAATCGGGGTATCCATCGGCTTTGAGTCCTCCATCTGGAACCGGCTCAAGATGTCGGAGACATATTTCGTCTGGTGAATGAAGATCCCGTCGGGTCTTTGGTCCACCTGCAAGCCTAGGAAAAACTGCATCTCCCCCATTGCGCTCATTTCGAACTTTTCCTGCATGACAGTTACTGAACAATCTCTCCAAAACTCTTAATAATAGACCTAACCCTAGCCTACACCCCAATGCACATATTTATAGTGCATGGGCCTGAGAAGATGGACCTACGAAGATTCCTGTGAAGATAAAGACTCCTATGAAGATAAAGATTCCGTGAAGATAACTATCTTCTCAAGGTATCTTTTCTCAGGATATCTTCTCAAGGTATCTTCTCAGGTATCTTCTCAAGTTATCTTCTCAGGATATCTTCTCGGAATAATATCGCTAACTAGATATGTTTGCTAGGGTACAATAAAGACTATTACACGTTATACAAAATGACTATCTACTAGCTATTGTATCTAGTAAGCTGTTGTCACACAGAAATGCACCAACAAAAAGCTCGTTTGTTGAACCAAATATTATATCATCAACGTATATATGTACTAGAAGCAAATCATTTCCCGTCTTCTTCGTAAAGAGGGTGCAATCGACGAGGCCGCGCTTAAATCCTTTGGTGATGAGGTATGTACTTAGCTCCTCGTACCACTGCCTCGGAGCTTGATGCAAGCCATATAGAGCTTTGTTTAGCACGTAGACCTTATCCCGGTGGATTGGGTCTTCAAAGCCTGGTGGCTGCCCGACATAAACCTCTTCCTTGACTTTCCTGTACAGAAATGCGCTTTTAACGTCCATTTGATAAACTTTGAATTTCTTATAAGAAGCAAACGCAAGAAACATCCGAATAGCTTCGATTCGTGCTACCGGTGCATAGATTTCGTTATAATCAATCCCTTCGATTTGATGGAAACCCTGCACGACTAATCTGGCTTTGTTGCGAACAATAACCCCACGATCATCCTTCTTACACTTAAACACCCATTTGGTGCCAATCTTCTTCCTATCTGGCGGCAAATCCGTGAGCGTCCAAACTCCCAATTTCTGGAATTGTAATAACTCCTCCTGCATAGCTTCCACCCAGGCATCATCCTTCAAAGCGTCCTTGTATGTCCTTGGCTCTACCTGCGACACATAACACGCAAACGACCAATCATTTTGACTACCAGATTGTTGAATTTTGGCATATAAAGCTAAAGCACCAAAACTCTCTGGCGAATTAACGCTTTTAAGCTGCCCTCTGGTCATAACACTACTTCCAGGATCACCGATAACTTGCTCCAGCGGGTGAATACGATGAATCCGAGATTCAGGATAATCAGGTACTTGCACTCCCGTCTGAACAGTCAAGTTCTCTACACCATCCAGATCATGACCCGTATTTGATGATGAAGCCACATCTGAAGTTGGAGTTGGGTTCACTGGCGGTGCCTCTGGTTCTTCAGCTTGTTCAAGAATAGCTTCTTCAAATTGTTCATCTTCAGATTCTGAAGTGTCTAATGAAGTTGAAGCCTCTTGAAACACTTCTTCCTCTTGTATTGGAGCAATGGTATCATTAGAAGCTGGTAAGGGGTTCACAGTGATCGGACGCACCAACGGTGAAGTTGTTGCATTTTCACACTCATAAAGTAATCGAATAACAGCTTCTTCAACCAAGCTATCTAGATTGAATGATTCAAAGAAATCTTTGTAATCAAACATCCAATCAGGACCCGTGCCTTGAATATTTTGAGTATAACGTTGAACTTCCACGTTAGCCCAGTCTTCCACACGACGAGTTCGCTTGTTGTATACCCGTTTGAGCGGGGTTGCATATCCAACAAAGTAACCCTCCTCGGCTTTAGGACTAAACTTCTCGCTTGGATTCAACATAGTGCATGGCGCCCCAAAAGGTTCTAGATACTCTAAGTTCGGCTTTCTTCGGTGTAACAGCTCATAAGATGTTTTACCAAACTTCTTCACTGTTAGAACCCGATTTAGTGTGTAATTTGCTGCATAAATCGCCTCATTCCAGAACATTACTGGAAGATTTGAATCAGCAAGCATTGTTCTAGCCGCTTCAATTAGAGTCCTATTCTTTCGTTCAGCAACACCGTTCTGTTGTGGGGTGTACGGAGCCGAATATTCATGATGTATCCCTTTGTTTTCACAAAGTTCATCCATCTTGGCATTTTTGAACTCCGTCCCATTGTCACTCCGAATTCACTTTATCTTCACATTGTAGAGATTCTCCAATCGAGTGAACAGAACTTTTAGATTGATAAAAGTGTCGCTTTTGTTCTGCAAACACATCACCCATGAAAATCTTGAGTAATCGTCAGTGACGACTAAACAATAAAGCTCTCCAAGATGACTTTTGCGCTTGACCGGTCCGAAAAGATCCATGTGCAGTCGCTCAAGTGGCATCTCAACAGAGTTAACCTTTTTCACTTTGTGGGACTGTTTGTGTTGCTTCCCCTTTTTACAACTCACGCACTTGTCATTTAGATGGAAATGTTTCACGTTTACTCCATCGACAAGCCCATTTCTCACAAGTTGATTCATTTTCCTCAGATGAATGTGCCCCATTCTTCGGTGCCACATTATCGATTCTTTCTCAGTCGCTTTTGAAAGAAAACATGTTATCTGCCCCTGTGATGTCATCGCCTTGGACATATCAAGAATATATAGATTGTTGACGCGAGGTGCCTTCAACATTATCCACTCTTTCGGAATTGTAAAGCCCGGTTTCAGAATATAGCAGGATTTGTCATCAAAATGCACCGTAAATTGCTTGTCACATATTTGACTGACACTCAACAGATTATAATCGATCTGCTTCACATATGAAATCCGCTCAAAACTCACTATCCCATTGCTCACACTTCCTTCCATTGTGATATATCCTCCTTTGTTTCCCGCGAAAGCTACATACCCTCCATTGATGTTCTTCACGTCGAACGGCAACGCAAGATCCCCTGTCATGTGGCCTGAAGCTCCACTATCAACAATCCAAAGACTGCTAATAGGGCCAGCTGAAGCTCCCTGCACACAAAAAGTAAATCAGTTAGTTCTTTCGGGGGACCCAAGCCTGAGTCTTGGGTCTTTGAACATCATGTTTCAAAGTAACATTTTCACAAGCGTTTTCAACAACTTTTTGATCAATCTTTTTCTGATTGTTCAAAACAGTTTCCTTTTTCTCATTAACTCTTGAAGTCGAGGCTCCTGGAGTACCATTGGGTGTCCAAGATTGTTCAGACCTTTTCAAAATACAAATCTGAGACTTTGGGTTCTCAGTTGGTTTCTGAACATTGTTAGCAAATGTAACTCTCTTGGTAACCTTATCTGATTTAACAGACTTAGGTCCAACATTTGATTTGACAATCGGTTTTGGTGGAACCTTTTGCCTATCAACTGTTGCGTTCACCACAGGCTTCCTCCATGAGTGTTCCATAGCAATCCGATTCCTTTAATCATATTGCATTGGACGAGTGTTCCTCATTTGTTAAAAATTGTTTTGATGATAAAACGGTTGTGGTTGTTGAGGAACAACTCTCCTATGTGGTGGCACATAATGATCAATCGGTTTTCGCTTGGAATTCCTCACTTCAACTTCGTGCCTTTTGTGCCTTACATATGGACACTGAGCAAGTAAATGCCCACGTTCCCCACATTTAAAGCACGCACGGTACTCTTCAAAAACATTTGGATCATTTGGTTGAGCAAATGATCTAACAGGGTATTGATCATTATACTGTTGCTTCCTTAAACTCTCAGGGAGTGGCCCTTTTGAGTAAGTAGGCTCATTAAAACCATTAGCTCTGTTTTTGGGTCGAACAAACTCTGTGACATGGACTTTTGGTTCTTGAGGAACATCCAAATAAAGTTTCTTTAATAAAGCTGGTGGAATCTCATTTGTTCTCTCATGTTTTGGGAACCAAATAGTACTTTCTTGCCAAATTTTGTCAATTTTAGCATAGTTAACATCTTTTATTGGAAAATCCTCGTCAGAAATGATTTTATCGGATCCTTCCATCCGATAGAACACTTTGACAGGTTTGTCACATTGTACGTTCTTAGCATTCTTTTCAAGATCTTTCTTAACCACATTAAGATCTTTCTTCACCACATTCTTTTCAGACTTATTCACATGATGAACACTTCTCATCGGAATCACAATTCGGGATGATGAAACTGGTTCATTTGTAATGATGTGATTTTCTTTTGGAATTTCACATGCATTAACATTCTGATTACAACCAGTGTCATCACTCTCTGAGTCTGAATCTACACTCTCAGCAGTAACACCCTCATCATTGATCCCCAAAATCGGTCTAACATCGGAATTTGGATCACCAATACTTGAAGTATTAGATTCATTTTCCGATGCTGAATCAGATTTTACCGAACTCTCCGGTGTCACTTGGTGACAATTATGATTTTCAAAGAGAACCGGAGATGGTACAGACCGATAATTGGTAGTGTTATCATCAATGATGTGGTCTACCACATAAGCAATATGCTTATAGCTTTCCAGCTTTTTGTTTACTTTCTCAGCAAAGCATTTGATGGCAGCCATTTCCAACTTGGTATTTTCAATTTCATTGATATAGTTGTTAATTGCCAATTGTTTTAAAGACAAAGTATTTTTCAAGTCGGAAATGTCCTTTTTATAGCCATCTAATACTTTGTTAAAAGCATTCAACTCTTTGCGAGTAGATTGACTGTTCATGATAGCACTATCACGTTGAACACGGAGTTGTTTATTCTCCTCAGTCAATCTATCACAAGTACCACAATATTTGTCACTTGTAACATCAGTGCTACATCCAGAACTTACAGGTTTTGGCGGATCAGTCATGGCCATCAATGCGAAATGAGCTTCCTTTCCTGCAAAGAATCTGGAATAATCAATCTTTGTGAAAGCATCATCTGCAATGCACGACTTCCTTGTCATCAGAAAATCAGCTTCTGCTAGCAACTGATCGATGTCTTCATCCAGAGAATTAACACTTGCTTCTGTATCCGATTCACTGTCTGAATCAGAATAAACCGATTCACACTCCTCAGGAATATCAGAAATAGTATCAATCACAACTCCAGAATTTGTCTCTTCAGCCTTATTCTCAACCTTAACCTCAGCATTAACCTTAACAGGTTCAGTCTCCACATCCATCTCAGCCTCAGACTCATCACTTTCAACCTCAGTTTCTACTTTCTCCTCCACCATCACTGAATCTTCAATGTCAACCTGATATGCAACACAAGCCACATTGCCCCCAGTAGTGATTTCCTCAACACCTATCTGTATACTCGACCAGTCAAACCTCTCATCTTGTTGAGTCACCAATGCATGATTGGTATTCTGTTGTTGTTCATTTGGTGTAGTGATTGGTATGACTGTTCGGTTAGCATTGTTTGGTGTTTGGTTTTGTGTCTGGTTTGGTGTGTTTGGTTGTCTATTTTGGTTGTTATTAAAGTTGTTTTGACGGTTTTGGTAGTTGTTGTTGTTGTTTTGGTAAGAAACTTGGTTTTGGTTTTGTTGTTGACGGTTCTGATAGGTGGCATTGAATGGATTCCTATTGCCTTGTTTTGGTGGCTGGGTGCATTCTCTTTTAAAGTGACCTTTCCCTCCACAGTTAAAACAAGTCACTTTCTCCTTATTGAACCCGTAGGTTGTATTAGGAGAAGTTCCCAAATCAGTTCTTCCTGTCTTCTCGATAAACTCCGTTGCTCTTCTCATTATGCTCGCAAAGGCCCATTGGATATCAATGAGTTCCATCTCTTCCTTGTCAATCTGTGCGTAGTCTTCATTGGTCAAGTTGTTATTCCCAATTTGACTAGCAACTAGTCCATTGTAGGATGAGACCATTGCAGAGACTAATGCAATGTGTTGCTGAGCAACTTCAACTGTCACATTTCCAAGGTTAGATGTCTCCAAAACCACCGTTTGTTGGTTAGGTTGGTTCATTGGTTGTTGTTGAGATTGACTAGCAGTATAGAAAGCTGCTTGTTGCATTGGGGAGAATGGTGGAATATATGAATTGTTGTATGGTTGTAGTGGTGGTGGTTGTGAAAAGGATGATGTTTGTTGATGGTAATTCATGGTAGGTGAATCCATAACATTGGATATACATGCAACATGTGGTGTAACTAGCCCTCCTGAGCTTGTATTAGCTGGAACTGAAGATCCTCCAAAGTATAAGTTGGAATTCTGAGGAATCTGTGCTCTTCTAGCTTTCCTCTTCTCTTCCAATTCTTTGTTTTCCAGCTTCTCAATGAACTCTTGAATAGACCAGTATTGATAAGCATCCTTCTCCTTCAGGACTTCCACATGCTGATCCCAGTTTGGTGGTAATGCATCTGCAAACTTGTCCACCTGCTTTGCCATAGGAATCTGTATACCATAGCTAGACAATTCAGATAACAAATGATTATATCTAGGAGTTAGTTCTTTCAAAGTTTCATTTCCAATATAAGAAAAATTCTCAAACTCCTTTATAAGTTCTTCCATCCTCAAATTTCTAGTCTTCTCATTCCCATCATGCTTCCTTTTAAGCATTTCCCATAGTGCCTTAGATGTTGTGCAAGTCCCAAACTGATGCAAAAGATCATTTGTGATTGCCTGTGTCAATTGGGAAAATGCCTTCTTTTCCACAGCAAACTTCTTTTTCTCCTCTTCAGCCATGCTCTCCAATGGCACTGGTTCACCTGTGTTCTCCAAAACTGGTGGTGTGTAACCTTTAGCAATCATGTTCCATGCTTCAGCACCTTCCACTCCCATGCCTTCCAAATGTATCTTGAATTTTTTCTGCCACTGATTGTATTCTTGAATCTCCATAAGCTTCGGTGGCCGATTCCCGCTACCTGAAGACAAATCATTAATCAGTGTGGAAATAGCATTTGAAGTTTGAGTGTTTACCACCGCTGCTGCTACTCCCCAGTAGTCAGATTGTGGTGCTGGAGGTGCACTCTGAGTCATGTATTTAACCGGCTGCGAAGACTGTGTGCTCGTCTTCTGTGCTGCTACCGTCCATGGGTCCATCACCTGCTGTTGTGGTTGTGTAGTTGCTGGTGTTGGAGTAGTCTGAAAATTCCACATGATCACGAACTTCAAGAAATTCAACACTTAGAAAATTTTCCAAAAACTAGCTCTAGGTTCGCCCAAACTGTCTTAGGTTCGTCCCTTTTTGCTTCAGGTTCGTCCAAATAGTACTTCCCGAAAGTAAAATCTCACCAGAAAGTAAAAACACACTAACACTTTTCACGTTCGCCCAAAACTATTCCAGGTTCGCCCGTTTTGGTTCTAGGTTCGCCCGCACGATCTCCCGAATGTGAAAAATGTAACCCGAATGTGAAAAATTCAACAAAAATTTTCCAGGCTCGCCCGAAACTAACTAGATTCGCCCAGAAAATTCTCAGGTTCGACCAGAAACTCACACCTTCGACCACTAAGATCCAGGTTCGCCCATTTCCAGTTTTGAAAAACGGTTACACTTTGAAAAACGGTTATTTTGATCTCTGATTTTCAAAAGTTTGTGAATTTGAATGATCTTGATTAGGTTTTGCTTCGGAGATGATTTGGAACAACTTTAATACTTGAAATTTTGAATTTTAATCACAAAATCAACTCTAATTCTTTCAAAAACACTCAAAAACCATTTTTATGCAAAAACAGATGTGAATTGATTAAAATAATGTCCAAATCAGCTCTGAGTTTATCAATTTGTTGTTGTATGATCCTCTGTGCTCTGATACCACTTTGTAGAGACGTAATTTGACACGAAAACAGGATTATATGATCATACAAGTTACAAAACCAGGTGCGGAAACCCTAGCTTTGAACAAACTGAAGTAAACTCAAATCAAAACACAATCAAAGTCATTTTCAATACTTTTCATAGATTAACTCTTTCAAAAACTTGATTACAATGTCTATTCAGTTAATCTAACACACACACAAATTCTCTCAAACCTCTCTGGAACAACACCTGATAACACACACACCTAATGACTCGCTTAAACTTACAAAATCACAAAATCTATATATAGGCACTGCACGTTCGCCCAGTTTGACTGGTCGAATGTGAGTGATTTCCACATTCGCCCATTACAATGGTCGAATGTGTCTTCTCAGTCTTGTTCCATTCCAGATTCGTCCATAGCTCATCTACCTTCGCCCACTTTACATCACCTTCGCCCATATCATCTACCTTCGCCCCATCAGCCTATTCTAACACATGTTAACTATCTAATCATTAGTCGCAAAACGCATCTACACATATATACGTACATTGGTAAATACAGCTTAAAACACATAGGTATGGACATAAACGATGCACAGACACGTACATAAAATGTATGCGTACGTGTATGAGGCAAAGACCTGGCCCAAGAATAGTGTATTTCACTTTATTTTACAACATACAATATGGTTAAATTTATAAACATGTGTTAAGAGCAATAAAAACATGTATTAACAAGCCTAACACAAGAGTTTTCTTGAAAACATATGGTATGCGAGTATATACAAAGGCAAAACACCTAATCAAATTATTTTTATACAGAATTATCAAGAGATGTGTCCATATGCCACCCTAGGCTTACATAAATGTGACATACATAACACTTGGTAACAATTAGTAAGGCAAAGCACTTGTTTTACCCAAAAACAGACTAAACATAGTCACCTAAACAACAAACGAACATTTTCTGACACATATAGTGTGTGACACATGTGGATAGTGGTACAGAAGCCCCTAGTCCATAGGTGTTACTGTTAGGATCTGAGTTTGATTTGTTATGAAGTTTAAGTAATGAAACAGTAAATGAATGAATAATAATGTAAAGGGCAGCGGACATTAAACTCTAAATCATAACAAATAGGACAATTATTTTTATCATAACTTTTCATTAGTCATCACAGATTCGAAGTAAAAGAATACAATTCTCCCCCTCAGTCTGATCACTCACAGACTTTGTTTGTGTAAGAGAATGTTGGAGTGATAAATAGAACAGTACAGGAACTGTTCTATTTATGGACAAACGAAAGCTCTGATGACCTAAGGCTGACATCACCTAAGACAGTGACACCTAACTATAATAACAACATAAAACATCTGCTAGATACAAACACTGTTACATTGACTAAGACTAAACCTCTGATGACTAAACAGCTGATGGGTAAACTCTGTTGGCTTGAATCACCTGTTGGAGCCTAAGTGTTGTTGGCTCCAACAGACCTTGTGTCTTCATCAGCACTTTACCTTGTATCTTCAACAACAATTTGACAATTAGTGGTTTCTTCAACAGTCTTTGTGATCAGCACTTTGTCCAGCATTTGTTTGGGAACAGCAGTTAGTGTCAACAGTCCTAGGGAGGATTCTTGTATGCAAAATACTGTTTTATTGGTATTCAGATGTTTAGTATGTTTTGGCTTTTCACTTCATCTGTTCTTCTCCAGGTAAGCAGACCCAACAATCTCCCCCTAGAACAGATAATGCCAAAACTCAACCTTTATTGTTGATCTTTATTCCTCATCAGACTTTCTCTAATTTGACATTTTAATTATAATTCAAAGTCAAAAGAGAATAAGTCATTAGCATCCCTTTCTAGCTCTAAGTTCAGCAGGTCTTGGAGATATTTGCACTCAGACCATATGCATCAACCATGCTGAGCTTTTGAGCATTTCCATCATATCTGAGCAGAGTCAATTCGTGGGTGTCTTTTTTGACTTTCCACTTTAGAATTTTTGAATCTGAGGAGTTTTTGGTATGCAAGTTTATTTTTGATGAGTTTGGTGATGGAGTTCTCCCAATGATTTTTCTTAACTCTTCACTAATGGGATCAGAGAAGTAATGAACTTGGTTGAAGATCCCTTCTTTCACAAAAGTGTTAGCAAGCTTCTTTTGATCTTCCTCAGACATCTCCTTCTGTATTTTGTGTTGTTTCTTGGCAGCAATAGAGAGATCGGAGGTAGGAAGTAGGCTATCAAGTGAGAGGGTCTGTTGAGATCTTCTAAACTCTGCTTCATTAGGGTAAATTGGTTTTCTTGGAAATGTAGGATCAGTTTTTCTTTGTTCTTCTAGCTTCTTCTATGTTTCAACCAACCTTAGCTCAGACCATTTTGAGACAGACTTCATCTCTCTAAAACCAGTATCTACTAATTCTACCCTTATTCTCTTGAACTTCAAAGCTCTGACAGGGTCTTTGCCTTTTCTGAAGTCAGGAACAGATGCTTTCTGGTTTTGTTGCTTGTTTAATTCTTCAACCTTGTTCAACTCTTCTTGTAGAGCATGAATGGTCCAGCCTGCAAAATGTTTTCATCTGTAAGCAGGGTTTCAGCATTCAACCAAAATTCTTGGAGAGTGTCAATAGAGATTAATGAAGTGGCAATGAGAATAGGCAAGTATTTGGATTCATTTAATATGTCGATGATGGAATGAAAGTGACGGTTTTCCTCTGTTTTTGGACAAATATGGTAGATAATTGTGGGGGGCTTTCACTTGAAGATCCATGTTTTGGAATCAAGTAAGAAAGTCGATGACTTTAGGATGAGGGTTTAAGGTTGATGAAAAGCGGTTTTCAGAATTTTGAATTCGATGAGACAGTGTAACAACTGTTGGGGATAAACAGGGTTTTTATAGTCTCGGAGGAAACTGCTGATGTGGCCAAAGCACTGCTTTTGAGAGCAAACGTGGCAAACATCTGATGGAAGGTCTGTTTTGGTGGATGACAGTTTTTTATAACATATGTTGACTAGTCAGCAGATGTTTGTGAAAACAGTTGTTTTATCTGATCAGATTTTTGAAACAGATTTTTCAACCAACGGTGGTTGTTTTATCTGATCAGAGTTTTGAAACAGATTTTTCAACCAACAGATGATACAATTTTATGAAACAATGGTTGTTTTATCTTGAACAAATTTTTCAACCAAAGCTATTTTTAAGGATGGATTTTTGATTTTCTGACAACATTTTAATGTTTTTATTTAGGAAAACATTTTTATTTTTAATCCATGTTTAGCATTCCAGTCTAAGAGATTAGATTTGCAAAGGTAGATGTGTCTAAAGCTTTTGTCAACACATCTGCCAACTGATCCTCTGTTGGATCATGGTGCAGAGAAATCAAACCTTTTTCATAGTTGTCTCTCATAAAATGGTGTCTGATTTCAATGTGCTTTGTGGTTGAATGGGAGACTGGATTTTTGATGATATTTTCAGCTCCTCGATTGTCATACATGAGTGGAGTCCTTAGGGTAGTTATACCAAAATCCAGTAGCTGGTTTTGAAGCCACATGAGTTGGGTTGTACAGCTTGCAGCAGCAATGTATTTAGCCTCTGTTGTGGATGTTGAAACAGCTGCGTGCTTTTTGCTTTGCCAAGAGACCAAGGCATTGCCTAGGAATTGGCACCCACATGAAGTTGACTTCCTAGTGGTTTGACAACCAGCAAAATCACTGTCTGAATAACCTGAAAGCTCAATATTTACATTAGCTGGATACCAGATACCAAGTGTGGGAGCACCTTTTAGGTATCTGAATATCCTTTTCATAGCTATAAGATTTGACTTTCTAGGTGATTCCTGGGATCTTGCATAGACACAAGTGGCCAACATAATGTCTGGCCTAGAAGCAGTTAAGTACAATAAAGACCCAATCATACATCTATAATGTGTCTAATCAACCAGTTCATCTTTACCATCAACAGTGAGTAACTTGGTGGTACTCATGGGGTACTACATTGTTTACAATCATTCATTTCAAATTTCGTAAGTAAGTTTTTAACATACTTATTTTGGTGAATAAATTTCGTAAGTAAGTTTTTAACATACTTATTTCAAATTTCGTAAGTAAGTTTTTAAGTTTTTTATTTGGAAACCAAGAAAGCATTGGAGTTCACCCATGGCACTAATTTCAAACTCTACTGTCATGAGTTTTCTAAACTCTTCACACATTTTGTTACATGTGGACAAGGTTGCAAAAGTCGCTAGGCGCTCTCAACTCGGCCGGCTGAGAGTTGCGAGTACTCGGCCTAGGCGGGGATTACTCAGACATGGTGATTATATAGAAATTTAAATTTAATGATTACATATATGTCATAAATTCATAAAAGTATGCCAAATACTAAAACAATCTCAAAAACAGCAACTAGAGGCCTAATTTGATTGATTCAGGCCGAGTTGACCGATTCCAAGGTCGAATTTGACCGATTCCATCCCGAGTTTACCGATTCTGACTTGACCAATTCCATCCCGAGTTGACCGACTCTGACCGATTCCATCCCGAGTTGACCGATTCTGACCGATTCCAAGCCGAGTTGGACCGATTCCGAGTTAGGATGGCCGAGTAGGGAAACCTCGGGGCGCCTCACCTCCAAGGAGCGATTCCTTGCCGAGTACTCGGCCGAGTTGGCCGAGTTTTACAACACTGCATGTGGACCCAAAAATGATGTCATCCACATATATTTGAACAATGATTAAATCTTTCCCTTTCAATTTTAAAAATAAGGTTTTACCAATTTTACCTCTAGTGAAACCAATGGACAAGAGAAAGGTGGAAAGAGTCTCATACCAGGCCCTTGGTGCTTGTTTCAAGCCATACAAAGCTTTGTTGAGCTTGTAGACATGATCAGGATAGAATGTGTCTTCAAAACTAGGTGGTTGACATACATAGACTTCCTCCTGAATTTTGCCATAAAGGAATGCACATTCAATGTCCATCTGATACACCTTGATGTTGTGGTTGACAGCAAAGGCTAGGAAAAGTCTGATAGCTTCCAACCTAGCTACAGGAGCAAATATTTCATCATAATCAATTCCTTCTTCTTGTCTGAAGCCTTGAACCACAAGACTGGCTTTATTCTTGACAATAATACCCCTTTCATCTGTTTTGTTCTTAAAGACCCACTTTGTGCCAATTGGACATACATCCTTTGGCAGTGGCACAAGTTCCCATACTTGTTGTCTTTTAAACTGAAGGAGCTCTTCTTGCATGGCTTCTACCCAACTGTTGTCTTTTAGTGCCTCTTGGTACTTGACAGGTTGTGTGAGGGATAGAAAGCCTGCAAAAAGACAAATGTTTGAGGATTGACTTCTTGTGAGCCCCCCTTCACTGATGTTGCCAATGATTTGGTCTGGTGGATGAGCTCTAAGGTAGGTTAAATCTCCTTTGTATGGTGCTATGGAATTTTGAGGTGAGGGACAGAGGTTTGTGACAATTGTTGTTGTAACATCTGTTTGCACTTCTGTAGTGCCAACAGATATTTAAAATGGAAGTGGGGGAATAGGTCCGAGTGGTGAAAAAGTGGACTGACTTTTGTCAAATGAGGGTGGACTTTTATCAACAGATGATTGCACAGTGGTTGAGCTGAATGAAGCAGTGGTTTGAGGGTAAGACTGGTCAACTGTGCTTGACTCAGTTGTAGCAGAGTTTTGAACATCTGTATGCACTAATGCAGAATAGACATTGCTGTGAGACTGTGGAATCATAATGTCAAATATGTAGTCTTGTTGTGGAGACTGTGGTGTACCTGCACTGTTAGTCATAGCAGTAATATCTTCAAATTGGAATTTATCTAAGTCAAACAATTCGGCAGGATTTGCTGGGATTTTTAAGGATGAAAGTTCATTGAACTTTACATTCAGTGTTTCTTCTACTGTCCTAATCCTTGTGTTAAACACTTCATAGGCCTTGGTAGTAGAAGAATATCCTAGAAAATATCCACAATCTACTTTGGGTGCAAATTTTGAAATGGAATCTTTGAGATTTAAAATGAAACATGGGTAGCCAAAGATTTTGAAAAATTATATCAGTGGTTTGATTTTGAACAAAATTTCATAAACAGTCTTTCGATTTCTGGGGTTAATCAAAACTCTGTTTTGAACATAGCAAGCAGTGTTTACAGCTTCTGCCCAAAAGGACAATGGTAAACCAGAATCTGCTAGCATAGTTCTTGCAGCCTCAATGAGGGTTCTATTTTTCCTTTCAACCACCCCATTTTGTTCTGGTGTTCTTGGAATGTTGTATTGCCTCACAATTCCTTTTGACACACAGAAGTCATCCAACTCCTTATTTTTAAACTCTATTCCATTATCACTTCTAAAGACTTTTACTGGCAAGTCATGTTGCTTTTCATCTTTGGTGACAAAGTCCATCAAAATACCTGCAGTCTCATCCTTAGAGTGTCAAAAGTAAGTCCATGTAAACCTAGAAAAATCATCAACTATGACAAGACAAAATCTCTTTTTCCTTAGACTCATGATTTTAACTGGTCCAAACAAGTCCATGTGCAACAATTGAAGACATTGACTAGTTTTGGACTCATCAATGGATTTGTAAGAGCTTTTATGTTGTTTTCCTTTTAAACAGGAAACACCGTGCTCATCACATTTGAATTCCTTTGATGGAAGGCCTCTCACAAGGCATTGTTTAGAGAGTGAGTTGATAGTTTGAAGGTTGGTATGACCCAATATCCTATGCCATAATTCTGTCTTGTCACACCCTCAAATTTCCACTGCGGGGTTTTACCACGAGGCGCGTGACATACCAGGATCCCATAGCCATAAGTCATATGAACGAACTCTAAATGCCCAAACCATTTAGTTCGTTTTCAAAAATCAGGTTTAGTTAAGCTGCGGAAGCGTAAACCAAATTAAAACCTTTTAAAAGCCATGCGCAAAACAACGCGCCCAAATTAAAACCATATGAAAGAAAATGTAAAAGCATAATATGTAATTTAGGTGTATGTCCGCGACCCCAAATGCAGTGAAGTGTGAAGTGCTTTCTAATCCTGGCACCGGAAGCTAACTACCTGCAAAATCATGTAAATCGTGGGTCAACAAACAATGCTGGTGAGTTCACTAAGTAAAGTAAATGAGTATGTAACTGCGCTGGTTTTCAAAACCATGTAAACAAGTAATTGAGTTGGTTCCAAGAACCGTGTAAACACTAGTTCATCGCATGTCAAGGGTAGCTAACCCATTCATGATAACTAACACCGATATACCGAACTGCTGATGTACGTGTAGCCACAAATGTGAGCCCCATGCCTTACATCATTGCCTATCAACAATGATAAAATCTGTTAAGTTATACTTCACTCCCGCACTCCCCGAGCCGGTGTGAGGTTTGTCAGACCTAATAGCGCTATCAACTAATAACCCGCTTGCCATAACCCGGCAACTCATTCGGTATGTGAAGGACTTACAGATGATAGAGTTGGTTTAGTTCATCAAGGACACAGTTTGCGATCTAGCAAAAACCGACCCACACAAGGATCCATAGCATCCCAACCCGGGATGTGTAAGTAGTCCCAAACCGGACTAGAAAGTAGTAGTCCCAACTCGGACTAGAAAAAGTTAATCACGTTGTCTCAACCCGAGACACATGCTTTTGAGAAAAGAGTAGTGAAACTCACCTTAGGTTGCAAGAAAAAATATCCAAACTCCAACGTAATAGAGACTCGCTACCGACTCCCTATTATATGTGTCACTATGTGAGTACACGTGCATAACCAATATACCACATAGTACGTTTATTCGATACTTTTAAAAGTTCAAAACCGTGTAGTGACACCTAGTGACTCTACATGCACAAGTATGTCCTACGTATCCCGTTGATGATCATGGTGATTATTATAAGTTTAACACATCAAATACATCTCGTGCAAGTTTCCACACAAGTACATGTCAATTACATACCCATACAACTTCAAATAGTCACATAAATACCTCGTACACAATCTGCGTTTTTAGGACAGATTGTGTGCTGTGAAAAACGAGTCATTTAACCCACTTAAAGAATGAATTAAAATCCCAAATTTTTACTGAGTATTCATGGGGATTCAGTCGCAAATCCCTATTTTTATTTTGTCTCAAAACCAAACATAAAAATTATAAAAATTCTTACAACATAGCTATGTCCAGAAAATTTCCACAACAGGTCAGTTTAGTAGAAAAATTCCCAAAAATTGTGTATTCATCCAAACGGGATGAATCCACTTGGAAAAGCCAAGTTATTCCAATGTTGACCTACTGTAAAAATTTCATAACTTAATTCTTTGTAAATCTCCAGTTATGACCATTTAAAGTTGACCAAATTTTCAATTCCGAAAATCTGATATGACCCCTAATCAATTAAAATTCCAAAAATGACTCAACCGATGTCCAAATCTGATGGTTTTGCCCATTATGAAAATCTAAGACTATGTACATCACAATCATGCAAAGAAATCATCAAAACTATCAATTTACCAACCCATTACAGCCCCTACAATTCGTCACAATGAATCTGTCAGAAAATCAGAATTCTAATAACATGCTTCTCATGAACCCTAATCATTCTTATTAACCCATAATCATGCAATAACCTCATACTAGCCCAATAACATTCATATAAATATTAACATGTTCAATCTCTGGTTTTTATATACCATACACCCTAGATATGATTTCTATTAACCATATTCATCAACAATCTCAACAAACAATCAAGATATCAAGACTTATCACAATTTGCGATTTTAATGTGTAGATTTCTTAGGGTTTTTACAACTTTTCAAGCATCAAAATTAATCATACAACACATAAACAATATACCTTGCATTGCTAGACTCCTTAGAACTCCAAGATATCACCCAAATCAACTTGAACTAGTGAGAATTTGATAAAGATTGAAATTGAAAATGTGTGTGTGGGGGTTCCAAGTTCACGGCGCAAATGGGTGTGGGTAGGGTTTCTTTTATTTATTTTTTTATAAATGATAAGCTAGGGTTAAGATCATGGGCCAAGGTTTTCGGGTTTATGGGCCTTTTCTTGATAAACGGCCCGTTAATACAGTTTTAATCCCTAGAATAGTCTCGATAATATTATTCACACTAACTTATGTAAAAACTATTGTTTTTACCATCTCATAACATGTTAATTACAGAATGCACATAATTCGTAGGGTTTACGTACTAACTATCTATTAAACAGTAATCCACATAAACATGTAATTCTCATAAACACGTAATTCACATACGCATGTTAATTCACATTCATCATCACCCAATAGATCATATGATTACGTATGCTTGACAAATCACCATCGTTCGGGATACAGGACTCGTGTGTGTGTCAAGACAAAACCTTCCTAGTTATAACGTACATTAATATCATCCAACATATGTTATTATCCCATAATATATCGAAAGACCTTCTAAACTAACCCTAGTTAAGTGTTTAGTCACGTATGATTATGGAAATTAACTAGAGTTTAGTAAAAGAGTTAACATGAAAATGCGGGGTGTCACATGTCTCTTTAGTTAAGGCAGTAGAAAATAGACAGACATTTGTCATAGGATTATCCTTCAACATATCAACTACATACACATTGCCACTCCTATGATCAACAAGTTGTGCTTTGCTCTCAGCAATGATGGTGTCAATCTTTCCAGCCACTTCTGACCCAATAATCTTACAAGTTTTCTTTGTGAAGAATGACCCACAACCTTTGTCACTCATTTGTGAAACACTAAGAAGATTAAATTTAAGATTATCAATAAGATTGACATTTTCAAACTTGAGTCTCCCAGCCTGAACAGTCCATGAACCCAACACCTTACCTTTAGAAAAATGTGTGCTTGGTTCCCGGATGTCACATCATCCCCAAGTTGAAAGGAATTTCGCCCCGAAATTCACTTTGAGATAGTTGCGTTACGTTTAGTGTTTGGTTTATGCATAGTTTCAGGTTCGGTAAAGAGATGTGGGTATTTAAGCCGCATTTGATCCATGCGTTCCCACGTGTATTCCGGTCCTAAACGGGTTCTTTCATGAACCGTTACGTTTTGTCCGAGTTTCTTGACGCCCCGCTCAAGAATCTCCACCGGTTCTTTCATGAACCGTAGCTGATTGTCCACCTGGATCTCCTCCAGTGGCACCACCAGTGTTGTATCCGATAAGCATTTCTTTAAGTTTGATACGTGGAATAGGTTGCGCACTCCACTGAGTTCATCAGGCAAGTTTAACTTGTAAGCTACCGGACCAATCCTTTCGATAATCTCAAATGGTCCAACGTATCGTGGGTTCAATTTTCCCAGTTTTTTTTCCAAAGCGTATCACCTCCTTCCAAGGTGACACCTTCAATAGAACCTTGTCCCCAACCTGGAACTCCAAAGGTTTCCTACGCTTATCAGCGTAACTTTTCTGTCGATCACGAGCAGCAGCCATCCAATTTCTGATTTGCACTATCTCCTCAGAAGTTTCGTGCACAAGTCCGGGACCTGTTAGCTGGCTATTTCCAACTTCAGTCCAGCTGATGGGAGACCTACACTTGCGTCCATGAAGTGCCTCTAAAGGCGCACACTGTATCGAAGTGTGGTAATTGTTGTTATACGAGAATTCAATCAAAGGCAAGTGCTTATCCCAACTGTTGCCAAAATCCGCCACACACACTCGTAGCAGATCTTCTTTTGTTTGGATGGTTCGTTCACTCTGTCCATCCGTCTGCGGGTGATAGGCCGTGCTCATACCTAAGCGAGTTCCCAAAGCGTTTTGGAGAGTAGTCCAAAAATGAGAAGTAAATCGCGCATCGCGATCAGATATAATAGAAGTAGGCACCCCCCATGCCTAGAGACTACCTCCTTGACGTAGAGATTTGCTGGTTTCTCCAGCGAGTCCGTTTCCTTTATTGCCAGAAAGTGTGCCGATTTGGTTAAACGATCCACGATAACCCAAATCATGTTATGGCCCGTTGGCGTTTTAGGAAGCTTTGTGATAAAATCCATAGAAATTCCGTTCCATTTCCACATAGGGATTTCTGGTTGCCGGAGTAGGCCTGAAGGTTTCTGATATTTAATCTTAACCTTCGCACAAGTCAAGCACTTACTAACATAAGTGGCTATTTCAGCTTTCAAGTTTGGCCACCAGTAGAGAGTTTAAGGAACTTGGTACCTCTTGTCCGAAACAGGATGTACCGAATATCGAGATGTGTGAGCTTCATCGAGCACCAGTTGTCTGAGATTCCCAAAACGTGGTGTCGAGACTCGATTCATAAAGTATTGAAGACCATCTGTCTTCCGTTCCAAGTGCTTATCCGCACCATGTAAAGTTTCAAACCCGATGTTTTCTTCCTTCAAAGCCTCGCCCTGGGCTTCACATATCTTATCAGGAAGATTAGAATGTACGGTAAGTTGTAAAGCTCGCACTCGTTTGGGTTTCGTTTCCTTACGACTGAGGGTTTCAGCTACTACATTAGCTTTCCCTGGATGATACTTGATGGCACAGTCATAATCATTCAGAAGCTTGACCCATCGACGCTGTCGCATGTTCAGCTCCTTTCGATCGAATATGAGTTAGAGGCTCTTGTGATCAGTGAATATCGTACACTTCGTCCCATAGAGATAATGCCTCCAGATCTTTAGAGCAAAAACCATTGCCCCCAGTTCCAAGTCATGGGTGGTGTAATTCTTCTCATGAACCTTTAATTGACGTGAGGCATACGCGATCACCTTATCACGCTGCATCAGCACACACCCTAACCCTTGGATAGACGCATCACAGTACACCACGAGGTCCTCTGTACCCTCAGGTAGTGATAGTATAGGTGCACTGCAAGGTTTCGACTTTAATAATTGAAAAGCAGATTCTTGGGCATCTCCCCACTTGTAAGTAATACCCTTCTGTGTCAAAGCAGTGAGGGGTTGAGTGATCTTAGAGAATCCCTCAGCGAATCTGGGATAATATCCCGCAAGACCAAGAACTGGTGGACTTCTGTAGGAGTCTTAGGAGCCTCCCACTTTTAATAGTATCAATCTTGGCAGAATCGACATGTATACCTGCCTCGTTAACCACATGTCCTAGAAATTGGACTTCTCGAATCCAGAAGTCGCATTTAGAGAATTTTGCATACAACTGCCCATTTCTCAAGAGTTCCAAGATCAGCTGTAGGTGTTGCTGGTGATCTTCCCTGCTCTTGGAATAAATCAGTATGTCATTCATGAACACTATGACGAATTTTTCCAAATAAGGCTTGCACACGCGGTTCATTAGATTCATGAACACAGCTGGTGCATTGGTTAGCCCAAATGGCATCACCAAAAACTCATAATGTCTATAACGAGTTTGAAAGGCTGTCTTCGCCACATCCTTCTCTCGGACTCTCAGTTGATGATATCCTGACCTCAAGTCAATTTTAGAATAGAAACTCGACCCTTGAAGCTAGTCGAAAAAGTCATCAATACGAGGTAAAAGGGTAGTGGTTCTCAACCGTTACTTTGTTCAACTCCCGATACACATGCGGAAACTCCCATCCTTCTTCTCATCATACAGAACTGGAGCTCCTCATGGCGAAGAACTAGGTCTAATAAAACCCCTATCCAATAGCTCTTGGAGTTGGGTAGACAGTTCTTGAAATTCGCCTAGTGCTAGGCGGTATGGTGCGCGTGCAACTGGAGCTGCTCCACGTACAAGGTCAATTTGAAACTCCATTTGACAAACAGGCGGAAGTCTAGGTAGTTCCTCTGGAAAGACATCTGGGAAATCTCGGACTACTGAGATGTCCTCAATCTTAGTTTCAGTTTCCGTTTCAACTCCAGTGTCAGATATGTTAGCCAAAATGGCTGGATAGCCCTTACGAATACACCTCTGGGCTCTCAAGAGAAGATGATGCCCACCATGGCACCACCATGATCACCTTGTATAGATAAAAGTTCTCCACCTGGGAGAGGAATACAAACAATCTTCCCCCGACAGAGAATTTCAGCGGGATGCTTGGACAACCAGTCCATGCCAACCACGAGATGAAAGCTTCCAAGGGTGATAGGTAAAATGTTGATGGCAAATGATTGCCCATCCAACTCGAGCTTACAATCACAATGGGGGTGGGTTACATCAACAGGCTTCCCATCAGCTAGGTCTATGGTGTACGGGGTATCAAGAAGAGTAGGAACCATCCCTAGTTGTTTGCTAAGTTTTGATGACACAAAACTATAGTCCGCACCAGTATCATATAAAATAGAAGCAAGAGTGTCGTACCCATCACGACATTGTTATCAGTCCTAGCTTTCCCAGAGCCAATCACAATTGCAATTCCACGAGCCCCATTGTTGTTGCTACCGTTGTGGTTATTGTTTGTTGAAGGACTTGTACCTCACACTATCCCACGTTCTTTTGCTACCGCCAAAAGTAGAAGATGAAGCTCCATGCTTCGGAAAAGTACCATGCTCAACAGTTTCATCAATGAGTTTGCGAGCCAGGTGAAAGATTTGCTAGATTCTGGGTAGGTGAGCTGTAGTGGCCAAGCCATGAATATAAGGGACCCACCCTTTTGGTATGAAATTCGATCCGCTGGTAAAGTTGGTTAATTAGATTTGAGCACAAAGTATCTACTCTTGTAGCTTGGTAGTGTAGACGTCGATCTCAGACCCATCCGTCAAATTTCTAGATTCCATCACAGGGTGTTATGTTCTCCATCCAAATATCTGTAACTCATCGAATGTGCATGTAGCATACATTACCCCATCCTGCCCGGGGCAAATGCGCATGGAAATGACTCATACTATCAAAGCAATCAGACGGTCTCCTTCTGTTCCGTTAGTGTTATCGAGGTTTACGACCAATAAAAGGCTTGAAAATATGATGGTAGGTTGTTGTTGTGGCATGTGCGTTCAAGGAATAAGAAAGTTCAAATGTGGACGTCAGGGAAACGATTGATTTAGCAAGATGGATCTTTACTAGCTTGGAAAGATGCGAGAGTTTCAACCACCCTATCGTTGATCATAAGAACTCAGTCGTATCTAAGATAGTAAAGGAAAAAGAAAGAAAAAATAGGTAAGAAAAGGTAAGAGTCAATCGTCGCCACGCTCTGTCTTAGATAGTAGATCATTCATCCTCTCTTCCCATGTGCTCGTCCTGCTCAGCTTCCCCTTCCATCCCTTATCCTTCCTCTTTCGCGATGTCAATGTTATATGGTTCTCATCATGTACAGTCTCCTTCTCCGGTCCTGTGTAAGTCAGCTCAATGGTCAACAACACCATTCGTTCCTCCAATCGTGACTGTCAGTCACTAGTAGATTTTGTCTTCCTTTGTGATGTTGCATTGTATTGCAGACCTTCGTAACTCCCCAAGAGTGTGTGTAACAAGCCCCAATCTGATGTGTTCCCATGAATCTACCATATACTTATGAGTAACAGGGATATGCAGTCATACGTCCGCCCGTTCATACTAGGTGTAAGGTACTAAAGTAAGAAATAAGTTCTATATGTGTAACCCAGTTCCGTTTGAATTTCAAATGGAAGTAAGAAAGATCAAGTAACAAGGAACAGAAACCAATTGTCTCCTTGCTCAGTGAAAAAGGATAAGTCTCGGTATTTGAATTTCTTCACAGTAGATTTGGTTTGATGGTATCACGTCATGCGCATCGTGCAGCTTTCCTGTGTACGGGCGCCACGACGCTCGCAAGGGCTTTCTCCCCTGTACAATTGTTGTTTCCTCATCTACGAGGTTTGTTAGGATACCACCCCCAGTAATGCGCCACCTGGTGTAACCCTAGGTTCCCACCATTGACGTGTTCAGAATTAGGTCTAGAACTAGAAGATAACATATCTCCCGAAATCATGTGTTGTAGATATATGTAGCTAAAAGCTAGTTGTGCACTTAAGTTGTGAGTGTACTTATGCTATGATGATTATAGACTAGACTCAACATGCAGTCCTAGTTCACTATAACCAATGGCTCTGATACCAATCTGTCACACCCTCAAATTTCCACTGCGGGGTTTTACCACGAGGCGCGTGACACACCAGGATCCCATAGCCATAAGTCATATGAACGAACTCTAAATGCCCAAACCATTTAGTTCGTTTTCAAAAATCAGGTTTAGTTAAGCTGCGGAAGCGTAAACCAAATTAAAACCTTTTAAAAGCCATGCGCAAAACAACGCGCCCAAATTAAAACAATATGAAAGAAAATGTAAAAGCATAATATGTAATTTAGGTGTATGTCTGAGACCCCAAATGCAGTGAAGTGTGAAGTGCTTTCTAATCCTGGCACCGGAAGCTAACTACCTGCAAAAGCATGTAAATCGTGGGTCAACAAACAATGCTGGTGAGTTCACTAAGTAAAGTAAATGAGTATGTAACTGCGCTGGTTTTCAAAACCATGTAAACAAGTAATTGAGTTGGTTCCAAGAACCGTGTTAACACTAGTTCATCGCATGTCAAGGGTAGCTAACCCATTCATGATAACTAACACCGATATACCGAACTGCTGATGTACGTGTAGCCACAAATGTGAGCCCCATGCCTTACATCATTGCCTATCAACAATGATAAAATCTGTTAAGTTATAGTTCACTCCCGTACTCCCCGAGCCGGTGTGAGGTTTGTCAGACCTAATAGCGCTATCAACTAATAACCCGCTTGCCATAACCCGGCAACTCATTCGGTATGTGAAGGACTTACAGATGATAGAGTTGGTTTAGTTCATCAAGGACACAGTTTGCGATCTAGCAAAAACCGACCCACACAAGGATCCATAGCATCCCAACCCGGGATGTGTAAGTAGTCCCAAACCAGACTAGAAAGTAGTAGTCCCAACTCGGACTAGAAAAAGTTAATTACGTTGTCTCAACCCGAGACACATGCTTTTGAGAAAAGAGTAGTCAAACTCACCTTAGGTTGCAAGCAAAAATATCCAAACTCCAACGTAATAGAGACTCGCTACTGACTCCCTATTATATGTGTCACTATGTGAGTACACGTGCATAACCAATATACCACATAGTACGTTTATTCGATACTTTTAAAAGTTCAAAACCGTGTAGTGACACCTAGTGACTCTACATGCACAAGTATGTCCTACGTATCCCGTTGGTGATCATGGTGATTATTATAAGTTTAACACATCAAATACATCTCGTGCAAGTTTCCACAGAAGTACATGTCAATTACATACCACATACAACTTCAAATAGTCACATAAATACCTCGTACACAATCTGTGTTTTTAGGACAGATTGTGTGCTGTGAAAAACGAGTCATTTAACCCACTTAACGAATGAATTAAAATCCCAAATTTTTACTGAGTATTCATGGGGATTCAGTTGCAAATCCCTATTTTTATTTTGTCTCAAAACCAAACACAAAAATTATCAAAATTCGTACAACACAGCTATGTCCAGAAAATTTCCACAACAGGTCAGTTTAGTAGAAAAATTCCCAAAAATTGTGTATTCATCCAAACGGGATGAATCCACTTGGAAAAGCTGAGTTTTTCCAATGTTGACCTACTGTAAAAATTTTGATAACTTAATTCTTTGTAAATCTCCAGTTATGACCATTTAAAGTTGACCAAATTTTCAATTCCGAAAATCTGATATGACCCCTAATCAATTAAAATTCCAAAAACGACTCAACCGATGTCCAAATATGATGGTTTTGCCCATTATGAAAAGCTAAGACTATGTACATCACAATCATGCAAAGAAATCATCAAAACTATCAATTTACCAACCCATTACAGCCCCTACAATTCGTCACAATGAATTTGTCAGAAAATCAGAATTCTAATAACATGCATCTCATGAACCCTAATCATTCTTATTAACCCATAATCATGCAATAACCTCATACTAGCCCAATAACATTCATATTAACATGTTCAATCTCAGGTTTTTATATACCATACACCCTAGATATGATTTCTATTAATCATATTCATCAACAATCTCAACAAACAATCAAGATATCAAGACTTATCACAATTTGCGATTTTAATGTGTAGATTTCTTAGGGTTTTTACAACTTTTCAAGCATCAAAATTAATCATACAACACATAAACAATATACCTTGCAATGCTAGACTCCTTAGAACTCCAAGATATCACCCGAATCAACTTGAACTAGTGAGAATTTGATAAAGATTGAAATTGAAAATGTGTGTGTGGGGGTTCCAAGTTCACGGCGGAAATGGGTGTGGGTAGGGTTTCTTTTATTTTTTTTTTATAAATGATAAGCTAGGGTTAAGATCATGGGCCAAGGTTTTCGGGTTTATGGGCCTTTTCTTGATAAACGGCCCGTTAATACAGTTTTAATCCCGAGAATAGTCTCGATAATATTATTCACACTAACTTATGTAAAAACTATTGTTTTTACCATCTCATAACATGTTAATTACAGAATGCACATAATTCGTAGGGTTTACGTACTAACTATCTATTAAACAGTAATCCACATAAACATGTAATTCTCATAAACACGTAATTCACATACGCATGTTAATTCACATTCATCATCACCCAATAGATCATATGATTACGTATGCTTGACAAATCACCATCGTTCGGGATACAGGACTCGTGTGTGTGTCAAGACAAAACCTTCCTAGTTATAACGTACGTTAATATCATCCAACATATGTTATTATCCCATAATATATCGAAAGACCTTCTAAACTAACCCTAGTTAAGTGTTTAGTCACGTATGATTATGGAAATTAACTAGAGTTTAGTAAAAGAGTTAACATGAAAATGCGGGGTGTCACATGTCTCTTTAGTTAAGGCAGTAGAAAATAGACAGACATTTGTCATAGGATTATTCTTCAACATATCAACTACATACACATTGCCACTCCTATGATCAACAAGTTGTGCTTTGCTCTCAGCAATGATGGTGTCAATCTTTCCAACCACTTCTGACCCAATAATCTTACAAGTTTTCTTTGTGAAGAATGACCCATAACCTTTGTCACTCATTTGTGAAACACTAAGAAGATTAAATTTAAGATTATCAATAAGATTGACATTTTCAAACTTGAGTCTCCCAGCCTGAACAGTCCATGAACCCAACACCTTACCTTTAGAATCATTACCAAAAGATATATCACCCCCTCCATGAGCAAGAAAGTCCAGAAGTAGGGCTCTACATCCTGTCATGTGCCTGGAGCCTCCACTATCTACATACCATAAACTATCTAAGAAAGCAGAAGCTCCCTGCACATCAGTAAAGAATTAGTTTTGGTGAGTGTACAAATCCAAATTGGCTTTGGATGGGTTCTTAGACCTTACAGGCTCAAGTTTAGGAGAATGATTAGTGGTTTGAACAAGTTTTTGAACCAAGTTCAACAACTGTTGTTGACCATTTGCCAGTGTTTGTATGTCAACACTTGGTGCAATAGATGTTTGACCATTTCCTGTCTGATGATTGTAACCATGAGGATGTCTGTTCACTTTTGGTTTTAAAGGCCTTTTTGGCTCTTCATAAACATGTGGCAGACGATGACAAGGTTGTTGTCCATGTCCTCTTGGAAACTTGTTTGAGGGTGGAGCATCTATTACTTGAACATCTCTGGGAGCAGAGTTTTCATTCAGACTTTTGACAACAGACGTTTGGACAGGTGTAAAGGTCTGTTTGGGCTTTCCTTTTGAAGTACTAACTACTTGACTCATTTGAGTTTTAGCTTTATACTCTTGTATTTTGACATCAAAATTTTTAGAAAAAGACACTCTTTGGTTTTATGATTCTTTTTACCACATATTGAACAGATTGGTTTAGAATCACACACACTTGTTCCTTTGTTGATGTCATATGCTTTTAGAAGAAAACAGTTTTTAGTAACATAGTTCTTCTTTTCACAAAAATCACAAAACAAGTTTTCTTTGAACTTTCCTTTTTCCTTCTTTTCAACATATGTTTGAACATCTGTTGGAAGATCTTTTAAGGGAATGATTTTAGCTTGTGGTGCCTTTTTACTAGCAGGGGTTTTAAAGTTCATTGGTTGGAAATTATCAAGAACATCACACTCATCTGACCAAGTTGGTTTAAACTGATATTTTTCAATTTTAGTAAATGATGAGGAACCTTCAAGTTTTTCAAGAACAATTTTCTTACCATTAGGTTCAGTTATTTTAATTTCTTGGCCTTTTGAATTTGTTGGGATGACCTCAACCAACTGTGGTTCCTTTTTGTCAGTGTTTTGAGAATTTTGAGCAGTGGTTTCATTGAAACCAAAGCCAAATTTCACATGACTTTTGGTCTGTTGGTTGAAGATCATTTTAAAACCTTTTGATGATTCCACCCATTTTTCACATTCAACTTGGGTGGATTGAAGCTCTAGTTTACAACTCTGATATTTTGTTATCATAGTTTGGAGCTGGTCCTTGGTTATGCTTGCTTCATGTTTTAAACTGCTGATTTCAGATTCTTTTTCAATTAATTTTGATTTTAACTCTTTTGTGAGTTTTTCAAACTGAATTTCATCCTCTAAAATTTTCTTTCTAAAGGTTTCATTCACCTCTTTAATGTTAGCAAAAGTTATTACACATTTGTCTGAACATAAATCATTTAAGATTTGAGGAGATACCTTAGCAGCAACCATCAATGCACAATCACACTTGCACTCACAATCATTTTCACTCCATGGATCTGAGAGATTCAGAACCTCAGCTTCAGACTCTTCAACTGAAACAACTGTATCAACAACATCATTAGTCACATTTTCAGACTCAGAAACCACTTCCTCAAATTCAACTTCCTCGACAATTGTCTCTAATGCCATGAAAACGGAAATTTCTTGGTTCATTTTCAGATTTGGCAACAAGAGCAATGTTTTCATTTGTCAACTCATCTGGTAAGCTGCTCCAATCAACAAAGCCTTGTGTGAAAAAGCTTTGTTGACTGGTCTCTGCAGGAGCAGAGGGTGGAGTAGCAGCTATTGGCATTTGAGCCTAAGCAACAGGGGTTTGAACATAATGAATCTGGGGAACAGTGGTTTGGACATAGTGGACAGGAACAGTGGATGAGGACTGTGCAAAGTGAGCAGTGTTTTGCACATTTGGTCCAGGGGTATTTTGGGAAAACTGATAAGTGTTAGTCTGAGGCCTTTGATTTGGATAGGTAATCATAGGTGTTCTATTTTGACTCCTACACTCCCTAGCAAAATGACCCATTATATGACATTTATAACACTTAATCTTAGATTTATCCAACCCCACTTTTGACCCACCATGTAAACCTGGATATCTTATGCCAGTTTTCTTGTAGAAATTATTAGTTCTAACACTAAGCAGAGCCAGTTGATGCAAAATGTCCATTTCTTCTAAGTCCAAGGGATCAAAATACTGAAGGTCATTATACTCAAAGGACAGGTTTTCAGATGCCTGGATATCACCACTTGCTGCAAAAGCATAGTTGGGTGAATAAGAATCAGAGTTAAAACCAGTAGTATGTCAATATAATGATCATAACCCTGATCCTTACTACTACCAGACACCTCATCCTGACCCAAAAGTGTTGTATTCCCAAACACATAATCATCTGACACTTTTCCATAATCCTGAAGCTTCTTTTTCTGGTTAAGCTCACTGTCGTAAGTCAAGAGCTTACCATGAAGCTGGGTCAGAGATAAGTCCTTAAATCCAATTGAGTTTCTCATAACAATTGCAATAGTGTCCCATTTATCTAGTAGTAATCTTAAAAACCTATGGTTCAATGTTGATTTTGGGTAAGTTAGACCCACCAGTTTTAGTACACTAATTAAACAATTAAACCTCTCAAATTGTTGAGTTACTGACTCTCCCTTCACATGACTGAATGTTTCATATTGTTGATTTAATATTTCCCAGTTGTTTTCAATAACATCCTCAGTCCCATCGAATTGTTCTTTCAAAGCATCCCACAACTGCTTTTCACTGTTACAGTGTAACAGCCCAGCATAGATATCATTTGGTAGAGCCATGGCCACAACAATGAAGGCTTTGGCATCTAACTCAATTTTTTGAAAATCTTACTCAGAGTAGTTTTCAGTTCTCTTAGGTACTTGAACCTTGGGATCTTCGGTACTCGGCAGCATCGGAACATGTGGTCCGAAGACAACCGACTTCCAACACCCAGTGTTTTGTTGAGCTAGAACATGGCTCATCCGACGTTGCCAGATATTGTATTCAGATCTGACAAGCATCGGTGGCTTATTGCTTGTGCCAGTGTTGTGTGGATCATGATTAATTGAAGTCATTCTCTGATTGTTTGTAAAACAAAGTGTGTTTAAAAAATTTTAAAGGTAAATAAACTTTTTACTCTGTTTTCAATCAACAAACAAAGTGATATCAATAAATTTGAGCTGATCTATCTGTATTAAATTGATTGATTAGATAGAATTTAATTGACCAAGCTCTGATACCATTTGTTAGGATCTGAATTTGATTTGTTATGAAGTTTAAGTAATTAAACAGTAAATGAATGAATAATAATGGAAAGTGCAGCGGAAACTAAACTCTAAATCATAACAAATATGACAATTGTTTTTATCAAATACTTTTCATTAGTCATCACAGATTCTAAGTACAACAATACAATTCTCCCCCTCAGCCCGATCACTCACAGACTTTGTTTGTTTAAGAGAATGTTGGAGTGATAAATAGAATAGTACAGGCACTGTTCTATTTATAGACAAACGAAAGCTCTAATGACCTAAGGCTGACATCACCTAATACAGTGAAAGCTAAGAATAATAACAACATAAAACATCTGCTAGATACAAACACTGTTACATTGACTAAGACTAAACCCCTGATGACTAAACAACTTATGGGTAAACTATGTTGGCTTGAATCATCTGTTGAAGCCTAAGTGTTGTTGGCTCTAACAAACCTTGTGTCTTCATCAGCACTTTACCTTGTATCTTCATCAGCACTTTGTCCAGCAGTTGTTTAGGAACAGCAATTAGTGTCAACAGTCTTTGGGAGGATTCTTGTATGCAAAATACTGTTTTATTGGTAATCAGATGTTTAGTATGTTTTGGCAATTCACTTCATCTGTTCTTCTCCAGGTCAGCAGACCCAACAGTTACAGTCGGGTGAACAGTTGCATGATAGTTAGAAGAAAACATAGACTTAAGGTTGCCTTTAAATGAAGTGATGGTGATGTTGATGGTGGTGGTGGTGGCCAAAAATGGGGGCAAAGGGAAGGACAAGACTTTTAACAAATGAGGTAATCCAACATTATGGATCCAAGAGGTTTAAGGAATATTTCCATATGTGTTAAGTCCACATAACCTTTGGAAGATATCATTAGTTTATTAAATGACTAATCATGGGACAAATGGTGAAGGTATGTGTTGGATCTGACACTACATTTAAAGTGTCTTGTGTCTAGGGAAAATGAGACAAGAAGGAAAGTGATGGTGGTGGTGTTTTGTGTGTCGAAAAGAAAGGAAGAAGGGGAGGGGCGGTTCACGAAAAAAAAAGAGGAAAAGAGAAGAGTGCATCTAACTAGTTTAGGATATAATCTTCCTTGAATCCATGTGTTCATTATTTGTTCTACCATTTATAGCTAATCACAAAAAAAAAGATTAGATTGTTCATTAAAAATGGGACAAAGTGCATGCGTAGAACACTAACTAAATGTGTTCTTCTCATATTATTTCATTCCCATGCACATTCATATTTGTATATTTATTGTACATATGTATATATGTAAGTTATGAAATCTTTATTTTTGAAAGTATGGACAAAATTCTCTATATGTATATATATATAGACATTAACATATTTACCAATACGTAATTAAATAATTGGACATATACACTTGTCTTTTGGAAAATAGATTGAAATATTTAAACTTGTGTCACCAATGTTCGTTGATATGGATGAAATTGTACTCCTTCGGGCTTTGCTAGACTTTCTCGGGGGACTTATGCATATAAAATGGCATTTAATGTGTACATTAAATTGAACGTTGACTAGAGAGTGTACGGATTTTGACTTGATAAAATGGCGGGTGTCACAATGTGAAGTTATTCATATGGCTAAGAAGCATTGGGAACCATTCCCTTTAAGCCAACATAAGACTGTCCAATTAGGTGATATCATTCATCTAGATGTTTGGGGTCCTTATAGAGTTTCTGATAGGGATGGAAATATGTATTTCTTAACCATAGTGGATGATTTCACAAGAGTTATCTGGGTTTCTATGATGAAAAATAAAATAGAAGTTTTTGAATATCTGGTTAATTTTGTAAACATTGTTGAATCTCAGTTTAAAAAGAAAGTAAAAATTTTTAGATCTCATAATGGAAATCAATTTGTTAACAAACAATTCAAAGACTTTTGCAATTCAAAAGGTATTATACGTCAGACAACTTATGCCAACACACCCCAACAAAATGGGATTGTTGAGAGAAAACATAGACACTTACTTAATGTAGCTAGGGCTTTGTTAATTCAAAGTTGTTTACCTGTTCGTTTTTGTCTGAATGTGTATTAATTGCTGCTTATTTGATTAATAGGACACCCTCTTCTGTGCTAGCTGGAAAAACTCCTTATGAGTTAATGTATGGATTTGAACATTTCCTTGAACATCGTAGGGTATTTGGTTGTTTGTGTTTTTGTACTGTGTTAAATGAGTCAAACAAATTAGAAAGTAGAAGTGAAAAATGTGTTTTCATAGGTTACTCTTATGAAAAAAAAAAAGGATACAAAGTTTTTAGCTTAGATAGTAAAACTACATTTTTTTTCAAAAGATGTTAAGTTTTATGAAAAAAAAAATCCCTTTTAAAGAAAAAACTGTTTATGAAAAGTTTGACTCAAATCCTTTTAAACAAGTTACAAATATATTTTTTTTTATGAAAACACAGATTCAGATACCTTAGGTGTAAATGAACCCAATGATGATGGAAAGGTTAACATTGGGTCTAATCCAGAAAATTTAGATTTAGGAACACACTAGTCTCAGCAATCAGGTTTTGTAGACAGAACCTTTAGTAGCATGGCTGATGAACAACAGCGTAGTAGTGTTAGTCTAGAACCTGATAGGGCAGAGAGTGTGAGTACTAAAAATGATAACAACTTGGATTTTGAAGGGGATACTAATAATGTATCTGAATCTGTTATTAGAAAATCTCAAAATCTAATAGAGAAACTCAATTTCCTAGAAAATTCAATGATTTTGTTACTGAAGGGAAAGTGAAGTATTGGCTAGAAAAACTAGTAAACTACTCAAACTTCTCCATAGAAAATCAATGTTTTGCTTATATTTAAACAAAAGTATTGAACCTAAAAGTTATATAGAAGCCTTTAGGGATTTACCGGATAGAAGCTATGAATGAAGACTTAGAGGCTTTACATAGGAACAATACTTGGGATATAGTTGATCTTCCCAAGGGTAGAAGTAAAATTGGTTCTAAATGGGTGTATAAAATAAAATATAAGGCAACTGGGGAAATAAAAAGATATAAAGCAAGATTGGCTGCTAAAGGTTTTAGTTGTAATGACCCTGGCGTAGGTGTCAGGTCGTCGGATCGGGTTTCAGAGCTACGCAGCGGATTCGGATCATAACAGTCTTTACTCTTCCAGGATCCATGTCATCATATCTGTTGGGTTACCTAAACACGTGCCAAAAATAGTTTCTGTCAACATAAAGTTGGTAAGGTCGTGTATTTTATAAAGCGAATGGCCAGTCCGTTTATTGATAATTCTTTTATATAAATCATTCTTGTGTAAACATGCTTTACAATTATAATTCTGAGGGGGAAAATATATTCTATTATATCAATTCGATTATATGTCAATTCTAATATATTATTCCGATTATATTCTGTTAGTTGCCATTCCTATCGATGGTACCACTCTGCTTGTGGTAAATATAATTATTCCTACCCTCTACTCGAGTAAGACTGGTTCTTGTCCTCTACTTGGACAAGAAAGGAAATGGCGATATATCGGTCAGTACTGTCCTTGTCATTTCTATTATCCCATTTCTATTATATAACTTCTATTAGTAATCATTCTGTTATGTAAAGCATTATTATGTTTTCTTATAAACGACCTGTATTCCCCCAAAAACATTAATAAAACAGTAAAAGTGGGGAGTTCACGATACTCACAGGTTTACGTATAATCTTCTATAGTCTCTTTTCTTACAATTATATGTCATATATATATATATATATATATATATATATATATATTGATACTTTTTACGCGTAGGACTTGTTAGATTGTAATACTTAGGATATATATCATATATACATTTATACATATAGAATTCGGTATATATTAGATAGTCCTAAACTCGGGGTTCATTATTGATATTTATTATATGAGACACGACCCGGACATCCTACATCTAGCTGGCCATTACAGCTTGGCACTTGTAAATTAATAAAGCTGGCCATTACAGCTTGGCAGATCTAAACTAACAAAAGAATAGAAAATATTATTATTAACCCGAGTCTAGAATATCGTCTTATATATCGAATCGTATATATATAAACATATATATTTTATATATGTTTATTATTCTCTTATTATTATTATCAAGTCCGTACGTTATCCGTATTATATATATATATATATATATATTCGTATAATTCTAATACTATTCCTCGTCTAGCTATTGGACCGGGTTCTATATCGGGTGTTGACCGAGTCACTGAGTCGACTCGGCAACAGACTCATGCTCCCGATACGGTTAACAGTACCTCGCAATCAACATAATTCTTATATTAGGAATTCATCATAAGATTATATTACCCATTAATCTAGTGAAACCATTATTTGTAAGAATTATAACCGGATACTTACCGAGTTAATATCGGAACATAATCGGGGATTAACCAGAAGAATTATAACCGGATACTTATCGCAATCAACATAATTCTTATATTAGGAATTCATCATAAGATTATATTACCCATTAATGTAGTGAAACCATTATTTGTAAGAATTATAACAGAAAGATAACCTAACACCTGTTAAGGTTTCCATCAGAATCGATTAAGAACAGAGAGGTGGGGTAATCGAGGGGATTTGGTGCTCACAGACGGTAATCAGGCTAGAACTTTGTGGGTTTGGGACCTGATAATAGTCAACTGCCCAGGTCACATATGGATTAACCGAACCACAACAGAACAGAGGTCCGGGTTATAAGCGGCTCACGGCAATCTGGATTATCGGATTTCATATCGTAAACAGAAGCACTGATTACTAGCGGCTCTCGACAGTCATCATAACTTCGTGACTGTCCGGTAACGATATCATATAGGAAAGGTTGTCGGAAGGTTCTTTGTATATAAATCTGTAACAAAAGATAGGTTGGTTCGATCAAGTTTCATAATCAATCAAAACAGAAACAAAGGGAAACAAGGATGGTTTCGGTTGATGTTTGGGTTTCAATATGGTTCCGATGGGTTTGAAATGAGTAACAAGAAACGGGGTAGCTTGGTAACCGGTGACCATGGGTTCAATAAAAGGGTTCACGAGTACACAACCCGGAAGTAGAAGGGTTTCTGATGGCAGTCACCATAACCGGTGACTTTCCGGCTTCTTTTAACCGGAACCAGAGGAGGAGGAAGCAGATTGTTGGTTGTATTGCTACCGGTAACAGAGAACAGAAGGAAGGGGTGTGGTTCGCCGGTGGTTGCGGGCTAACAGCAACAGAGGTGAGGGCGGTCGTTAAAAGGGTGGCCGGAGATGGAGGCGGCGGCGGCCGGCCATGCTCTCCGGTGGCTGGTGCTGAGCTTTTCGGAGGAACACACACATATGTGTGTGGTTTCTAAATATGCAGAGAACAAAATGGGAGAAGAAGGACTTTTATAAGTCAAATTAAAAATAGGGTGTTTGGCAACGAGGATAAGAACTGATTAAACGGGTGTTTGGTAACGGGTATTAAACTACACCAAAGTGTTTGGCTGCAAGTTTAATAATAAATAAGAAGCGTTTACCCGAGATAATAAAAATTCAATAATTATTATCTATATAACCGGTTGAAACGTTTGGTCGCGAGATTCGAACTTGAATATGTTATTTAATAATCGGGTGGTCGGATACGACCCAACCTGTTAACGAGACCCGTACGGGGTGTTACATTAGTCAAAAAGAGGATATAGACTTTGATGAAACTTTTTCACAAGTAGTTAAGTTAGTTACTGTCAGATGTATAATTTCCATTACTTTTGAAGATGATTGGAAAATATTTCAACTTGACGTTGATAATGATTTCCTTTATGGTGATCTAAAAGATGTGTACATGTCTGTTCCTGGAGGGTTTACTGATAATAATGTTAGTAGTAATAAAGTGTATAAACATAAAAAGTCACCTTATGGACAAAAACAGGCACCAAGAATGTGGAATGCCAAATTAGTTGCTGCCTTAACTGAGTTTGGTTTTGTACAAAGTAAATGTGATTTTTCTATGTTTATTAAACATGATAACTCTGTGTTTATAGTCTTGCTTGTATATGAGGATGACATTCTTATTACTGGTAATTCAGTAGAAGAATCAGAAAAGGTCAAATCTGCTATTAAGACTAAATTTCTTATAAAGGAACTTAGTGAACTAAAATACATCTTAGGAATAGAAGTTATTAGGTCTAATCAGGGTTTGTGTTTGACTCAAAGGAAGTATTGCATTGAGTTATTAAGAGAAAATGATACGACAGGTTATAAGCCTGTTAATAGTCCAATTGAACAAAATCATGTGTTAAATAATGGGCGATATTATTGACACAACACCAAAATTAGGTTTGCACAACCCTCTACGGGCCATAGATGCCTATACGGCCCATAGAGGGTGTCAGTGTAATTAATGAGGGTTACCTCTACGGCCCGTATAGGCTTCTATGGCCCGTTAAAAGGTGGGTTGGTACAGTGCATTAAAACCCTAAACTGGCCCGTAAGGGGCTCTACTGCCCGTAGGTACATACGAGATACGAGGACAATCAATGAACAAACTGACTTGCAGTGTGTCAGTCTGAAAAGCAACCCATCTACGGCCCGTAAAGACCTCTAAATATCTGGGTTGTTGGGTGCATTAAAACTCTCTACGGCCCGTATAGACCCATACGGGCCGTAGAGGTCCCCGTATATTATTCTTCCTTGTCTTCGTTTCTTGGATGATGAAAAAATTTTAAAAAGCAAAACCCTAAAATCCGATCAATACCAAGCTACCATGATATCTTCGGGGTACCTCAGTAATGTTTCAGGTGAATGGGAGCACTCGTTTGACTTATCTAATGTCTCGGAAAGCATTTTCGGACCCGTGGTGGAACGTGGTGAGGAGGGGGTTAGATCCTTTGTTCACTGTGGTAACGGGAAGGCGCTGCCCGATTTGAACCAGCTACTCGATTTAAACCAAAAGTACGTAGAAGAACCGGAGTCATTTGACATGCCGCCAAGTCATCCACAGTACGGGACTTAGCATTCGCACGAGGAGAGTGATGGCAGCTTCAAGGATTCGCACGAGGAGGGTGATGGCAGCTTCAAGGTTACACACGAGGGAGGTGATAACAGTGGCAACGAACCTGGCCTGGATGTTTCGTTTGAAACAAGTCTGGTGTAATTATGTATTTAAACTTGTTTATAATTTAGACCCGTGTATATTTAGTAGTGTACATATTTAGACTCGTATATTTAGCATCGTACATAATTTGTTTTAGGGTTTGTGAGATTTGAACTCGTATATATATTGTTCAAAAATAATATTTAGTTGTTATTTTAATGTCAAAAATTTAAATTGTTAACATTAAAATAATTTGTAGTTGTTATTTGAACTCGTATATGGTTTGACTCGTATAGATTCCTATATAAATTTTGCAGGTATGCAGGTCTCTTAAAGACCTGACAGATTGGGTTTTCGAAAAGGCAAAAAATAACGGTTATATCACCGTATTCGGATGTACTGTTTCAGATGGCAGGGGGCCAGATAGGAGGATAAAGACGGCACGGATACGATGTGACCGTAGCGGCAAACATCGTAGTATAGCCAAAGTTCGAAAGACAGGCAGTAAAAAACGTAATTGCCCGTTTGAACTAATAAGGAGATACAGACAGCTCTAGCTACGTTGGTTGGAATTTGTAGGTCAAGAACCAAAGAAATAATCACAAACCTTTCCAACATATCGAGGGTCACGTGTATGCTAGGAGGCTAGGTCCGAGCGACATAAAGTTGGTGGATACACTTTATTTTCAAAATGTTACGCCAGCAAACATACATTCGGCTGTCAGAAAACAAAACCCGAATAGTCCCTGCATTTTGCATTTTACGAGACATGCATAACACAATAACCAAGGTTAAACATTTGTTATACAGCGGCAAGACTCAAATACAGGTATTATTATTATTATTATTATTATTATTATTATTATTATTATTATTATTATTATTATTATTATTATTATTTATTGTTTGTTATTATTATTGTTATGCATGTGCTCGAAAGCACATTGGTTGAAAAAAAACTGTTTACTTAAATGCGATCGAGGATATTTTGTTTGTTCATCCCACATCGCACAAATTGTGGCGTGTGTTCCCGCATGTGCTGATGATTGATGCGACTAATAAAACAAACGAGCATAAACTTCCGTTTGTTCAAGTTCTTGGTATGACATCAACATCCAAGTCATTTTGTGTCGCTCATGCATTTATCTCCCGTGAAAAAAAAAGATAACTACCTATGGTTGCTACAGAGGCTCAAAGAGTTGCTAGAAGACAGTACGGAGCCCCGTGCTATAATAACTGATTGTGAAAAAGCGTTGATGAATGCATGCGACATAGTATTCCCAGCAGCTTCGAAGTTGTTATGCAGGTAATACATATTATTTGCCTTCAAAAAAAAGGTAATACATATTCTTATTATTATTATTATTATTATTATTATTACTATTATTATTATTATTATCCTTAATGTTATTATTATTATTATGCATGTGGCACATTCAACGAAATATATTAAAGCACTGTAGACAAGCATTTTGGGATGAAGACTGAAAATATTTGTGAAATCTTTTAAGCGACTTTGTAAATCTTCATCTCCGGAATTTTACAAGCACTGGCTAGACCGACTCTACAGACGACTATGTCAGGACAAACGATCGGTACATATTATATTAATTTAGTTTAAAACACATGCATACACACATTAACAATATCTTTGTTCTATTTTTTTTAGATGTTTTTGAATATTTAGAAAGGGTTTGGCTCAATGACTATAAAGAAAGGATTGTTTCCGCATGGACAAACATAAACTACAACTTTAGTCAGTATACTACCAACAGAGCTGAGAGCCAGCATTCATGGTTTAAGATGCACAATAAGGGGCCTAACAAGTCGCTCCACCAACTTGTGATGATTGTAGAAGAAGTGGTAACGTCACAACATATAGTAATAAACTACTCGTTTGAAGAGAGTCTGTCGGTGAAAAAGGTGCACCATGACATACCGATTTTTGAGGACCTACTCGTAAAATTTCCCATGTAGCGATCGAGTTGTTGCTAACTGAGTAAAAAGTATAGAAACATTGAGGGAAAGAAGAAAGAGTTGTGGTCACCAGCTTTTCACGAGTTGTGGGTTGTCGTGTGCCTGTCGATTAGATTCGTATATAATTAAAGGTAGTACCACTACTTTAATATTAATAATTATTATTATTTGTGACACCCGTCGAAATCACAGGTCATATCCATACACTTAGCTACTTGTATACAGTGTGCATAGCATATTACATGTCATCATTTGTATCATAGTTGGATTATACAGGGTTCCAATGAGTCAATATCAAGGCATACAGTCTAACAGTAGATACACTAGTCCTATCTAGTTGAATAACTCATGATAGATTCTAGGGTAACCATGCAATTGAACAAGAATTCCAACTTGTTACCCCGACAAGAGCAAAACAAACAATGTTCACCTACATGAACTATCCACATGCATTGTCCAACACAGGTGATTAAACTTGTGTACGAGAACATTAGTTGCAATGCATATACATATGTACATCCATAGACAAGTTAATACTTAGCAAGATCCAAGTTATACACATATGTATACATGTATACACACACACGACAACCTATATACACACACAAATACATATACACATGCACACTCACTTACTAGTCACCATTCTTATCCTCACATGAGATCTTACACAAGAATGGCATGTACAAGAATTCCACAACCTCCAACCCATGTTGACTTGCCACAAAAACTATGGTTTCTTTCCCCATGAATCGGCTAGGAGCCACCCTACACAACCAAACACCACCACAACCCAACAACCACAAAAACCTAAGTGTTTCACCAACTAGAGGCTTTGTTGTCCCACACCATGGATCTAGAAAATTTTGACATCCTCATTTGTTCACCAATGATTATAAAAATTGGCCCATGTGTGTCCAAGGCAAAAACATGTGTATTCAAGAAGCTACAACTAGCTTACACAACCCAACCTACACCAACATACACGCATATATACATCCATACACAACTCCATATTCCAAGTCCCTAGGCATATATACTAACTTAGTAACAACATAATTCCCATGATCATCCACACCTTGTCACCTTACTAAGATGAGCATGCCCCTTCCCCATGTAATATATCCCCCCCCCCTCTACATATCCAAACAAGAGCCAAGTAAACTCATTATACAAACAAGGAAGTTACATTTATGCACCATATGAATCGAGAGGTTTGACTTACCATTATTGTGAACCATTGAATACATGGCCTCCCTTCCCACCTTCGGCTATAAATAGAGATTCCTAGAGCACTTGTGATCACACCACAACACCACAAATCTCACAAACACTTGAAACCCACCTCTTTCTCTCTTGTTACCCCTGGGCCGAAGATCAAGCAGCTTGTTTTGATCGACCACCATCAAAGTTTAGGAGTTCCAAGTCTCTAGCAAGTATCTAGGAGTTGCTTTGTGAGGAATTAGCTTGTTTTATTTTCTATTTCCGGCCATATACACGCAAGGTATAACATCCGAACCCTTTTCTTCTTTAAGTATCACTTCGGCTACATGTAGTGTCCAGCCGATTCCACACACACTCGAACACAACCTCATGAACATAATGTGTCGAATAAAAACGACTTAAACACTCAAGTTTGGTGTTAAGAGTTCAATGTTTTAGTTTATGGATAAACACATACGTACATTGATACATACACCTTGGAGCATATGTATATGGGCATATACGAGCACACACACATACATATAGATGTATGCGTGTGTGTATGAGGCCAAGACTCGGCTCAAGTATAGTGAATTTCACTTAATTTCACAATATACATCAAAGTTAGATTTATACACATGTGTTAAGAACAATAAAAAAATGTGTTAACAAGTTTACACAAGAGTTTTCTTGGAAACATATGATATGCGAGTATGTACAAAGGCAAAACACCTAAATGTGTTGTTTTTATTCAAAACTGTCGAACGATGTGTCCATATGCCACCCCTAGACGTACATAACTGAGACATAAGCAACACCCGGTAACATTTAGTAAAACAAAGCACTTGTTTTAACAAAAATAGACAAAACATAGTCACTTTAACAACATGAACATTTTTTGACACATACAGTGTGTGACACACGAGGATCGTGGTACAGAAGCCCCTAGTCCATAGGTGTTATAGTCGGGTGAATAGTTGCATGGTAGTTAGAACAAAACATAGACTTAAGGTTGCCTTTAAATAAACTTAGGGCATCCCAGACCAGACACACCGCATCAGGTTCAGTTCAGTACTAGCATCCAGATACCATGTGAGTATTCACGACCCCTTTTTTTTGCAGTTTTTACGTTTTTTCCGGGGGAAAAACATGCGTACAGTTTTCAATTACAAACATGACTATTGTGTGAACATGAGACATTAAGGTTCAGGATCCGTTAATCCCTCGTGTCATTAATCATACCATAACCATTAGCTATGAACTTAGCCATGAAACACCGGGATAGATCTATTGGGTTGACACCCCCACTCTTGGTGAGTCGCTCTGACCGGATGACAGATATCAAAAGAGTGCTTGTATTTCACATTATTCATTGTCTTTAGTGTAGAATGGGCAAGGCACAACGTGTCAAGGTTTGGTTATGGGCTCATGTCAGATCACATATTGATTATTGCCCTAGCTAGGGAATGATTTAGTCGGTTTTGGATTGCGTGTCCGCCATATGGAAAACCTGTGAACTCACCAACCTTGTGTTGACCTATACTTTTACATGCATGTTTTTCAGGAAATTAGCATGGATAATGGAACTTGTAGGGGTCGCGTGCGAGCATTTGTGGGATACCTTTTTTTGGACAGTTGTGTTGTCATAATAATTCAAGACATTTACATACAATGGTTTTAGTTTTAAACAATTAACGTTACGTTTTAAATCAATGCTCATGTGACCTTTGTGCTTGGAAATCTTTCAAAGTCGCACCTCGCGTTTCCGCCTTGGCGGGGTGTGACAGATTGGTATCAGAGCACGAGGTTATAGCGAACTGAGATTCTTTTGAGTCAAACTATAATCTAAACAAAAATTGATTTCGAAATGTTTTCCAAAGAAAGAAACACAACGCTTATCCCTACGCGCTACTCAAGTTCCATGCGAGTTATGTACTTCACACATTAGTTGCTATACTAAGTACACCACATGATTACTGACACACACGTGTGTTCATTGATTTCCAGGATCATGGCACACCATGGTGACCCTATCGTTCTCTCGGATTTTGAGGAGGAGATTGTACCAGACAGCCCTCTAGTCGACGACCTTCAGCAGGGTTATGAGCCCGATTCGAGTGACTCCGACACCGAGGACGATGACATGCAGGTTGATCTGTCGTATCCGACGATGAGGAGGTCGTGCCTGCTTGTGAGGCACAGGAGGAGGATGATCTATATCTGACGGGTCATACCCAGGATTCTATCCTCTATCGACTAGCAGAGTTGGGTACCTGTGTTTACGAGGCGGATCAGGGACGCGCTACAACCGAGGAGCGTGTTGTCGAGTTAGAGGCGAGAGTGGACGACCTAGAGGCCAGGATGACAGTCGCCGTTAGAGCTTTGTCTGTTGCTTTCCCACCCCGTCTCCATAGGATGTTCTGTGTTGTATTTTGATTAGGTAGTTACACTTGTTAGTCGTACGCTAGTATTATTATTTTGTATGACATGAAACTTATTTGGTATGTTTAAATATTATTTAGAGATTCAGTATTTTGGTTCCCTATCTTGTTGTTGTGTTTGCGTCGTGTTCTTGTGTTCTTGTTTGTCGGTTGTGTTGATTGTATAGTTGTTTGCTTGGTGCATATGTTGACAATATTATACAGTGATATGTGTCTCATTCTTTTAATCGTATATATTAGAAGAACATGCCTCCCAAAACAACTACTCGATCGACTTCTGAGGAAGAAGCTTTTCCAACCACCTCAGCGGACCTAGCCAGGGTAATCGCAGAGGCTATTGCGCAACATGAAGCGAACCGCGCCGATTCTAGTGGCGGTTCGGGCGTTGCAGGCCGACGTAGAACCCAGGAACCTGAGAATGGCAAAGCTTTTGCCTATTCCTTCCTAGTCTTGATCATTTCCTATGTTGATCATATCGTTCATGATCTAATCTTTCTGATGCTGCAGAAGTAGAGAATCCCATACGCCGGTGTTCCTACAAGACTTTCATGACGTGCAAGCCCTGGAACTTTCGTGGGTCAGAATATGCGATTAGTATTGTCCGATGGATTGAGAAAACGGAATATGTGCTTGATATCAGGTGTTGCTCGGAAGACCAGAAGATCAAGTACGTCACTTGTACCTTCCAGGACAAGGCGCCAACATGGTGGAACCTAAAAGTGCAGACCTTAGGTCGTGGAGCTACCTACAATCTTTCTTGGACTGAGTTGAAGTCAATGCTGATGGACAAGTATTGCCCGCTGAGTGAGCTGTAGAAGTTGGAGACCGAGTTCTGGAATTTGTCCATGAACGGGGCAGATATCACTTCCTATACCACCCGATTTCATGAGCTTTCTCGTCTAGTTCCACACATGGTTACCCCCGAGTATAAGCGGGTATAGATGTACATCTGGGGACTTTCTCCTAAGATCCGTAGCATGGTTACCAGTGCTGCTCCAGCTTCCATCCAACATGCTGTCACCCTTGCTTATAGCCTTACCGATGATGCGGTACGCATGGGTTCCTTGACCCAAAAGGAAACAGACAATGGTGAAGGTTCTGGAAAAAAGCGTAAGTGGTCCAACTTCAAGAAGAGGAAAGGTGTAGAGGGTAATCCCAAAAGGAGACCCGAAACCGTCAAGGCTTTTGTTGCCACCGCTGCTGACACTCGCAAGCCATACAACGGGCCCCACCCACTCTACAACAAGTGCAAGTATCATCATTTGGGGACATGCGACAGTGTCAAATGCGAGAAGTGCAAGCAGATGGGACATCCTATAGTACCCAATGGAGAAGTTTTATCTATACAGGGGGAGCGCAGGAAGACCCCGTTGCGTTTTGTGTCTTGCATGAAGGCCCAGAAGTGTTTGCGGAAAGGTCACTTTGCATTCTTAGCGCTTGTGAGGGAGAAGAAGCCAGGGGGAATAGAATCGAAGACATCCCTGTCGTAAGAGATTTTCCAGAAGTTTTTCCCGAAGACCTGCCATGATTGCCACCCCCGAGGCAAGTCGAGTTTCGTATTGATTGCATTCCTGCATTTGCTCCCGTAGCACGTTCACCTTACCGCTAGGCTCCGTCTGAGATGCAAGAACTGCCCGACCAGCTGAGAGAGTTGCTTCACAAGGGATTCGCTCGACCAAGCGCATCACCCTGGGGAGCTCCAGTTCTCTTTGTCAAGAAGAAGGACGGATCGTTTCGCATGTGCATCGACTACAGAGAATTGAACAAGCTTATAGTGAAGAACCGTTACCCTCTTCCCAGAATAGATGATCTGTTCGATCAGTTGCAAGGCTCAAGTTTCTACTCGAAGATTGATTTGAGATCAGGCTATCACCAGTTACGTATTCACGAAGGGGACATACCTAAGACTTCTTTCAGGACGCGGTATGGCCATTTCGAGTTTCTGGTTATGCCACTCGGGTTGACCAACACACCAGCAGTGTTCATGGATCTAATGAACGGGGTGTGTAAGCCTTACCTCGACAAGTTCGTGATCGTATTGATTGACAATATTCTGATTTACTCACGAACTCGAGAAGAGCATGAGCAGCATTTGAGAGTGATTCTTAATCTACTCAAGGAGGAGAAACTGTATACCAAGTTGTCCAAATGCGAATTCTGGATTCGTGAAGTTCATTTCCTCGGTCACATGGTGAATGAGAAAGGTATACATGTTGATCCAGCAAGGTAGAATCGATCAAAGACTGGCCTAGACCCAGTACCCCAACAGAAGTTCGACAATTTCTTGGGTTAGCTGGCTACTATCGGCGATTCATCGAGATTTCTTGAATGATAGCCCATTCCCTAACAGTCTTGACACAGAAAGACAAGAAATTCGAATGGGGAGATCCACAAGAATCAGCTTTTCATCTTTTGAAGCTCAAGCTATGCTGCGCACTGATTCTCTCACTGCCAGAGGGAACGGAAGATTTTGTAGTCTATTGTGATGCATCTCACCAAGTTCTCGGTTGTGTCTTGATGCAGAGGAACAAGGTCATAGCATATGCCTCTCGACAACTCAAACTGCACGAACGGAACTACACAACCCACGACCTAGAGTTGGGTGCAGTAGTGTTCGCGCTCAAGATATGGAGACACTACCTCTACGGGACTAAGTGTACTGTCTTTACTGACCATAAGAGCCTACAACATATCTTTGACCAGAAGGACCTGAACATGCGTCAGAGACTATGGGTTGAGCTGCTCAATGATTACGACTGTGAGATTAAGTACCATCCAGGGAAGGCAAATGTTGTAGCAGACGCACTGAGCCAAAAGGAACGTGACAAAACATTGTGTCTTCGTGCGTTAGCCATGGCCATTCATACCGATCTCACTGCTCGTATTCGCAAAGCTCGGTAGGAAGCTCTTAGGGATAGTAATATTGGACAAGAAGCTCTATACAGTCAGGTTAGTCAGCTAGAGACAAAGCCTGACGGGACAAAATATTTCTCGAATAGAATATGGGTTCCATTGTTTGGAGGATTGCGTGATTTGGTCCTAGATGAAGCACACAAGTCCAAGTACTCGATACACCCTGGTGCAAAAAAGATGTATAAGGACCTCAAGCAGTTCTATTGGTGGCCTAACATCAAGGGTTGTATTGCAACCTATGTCAGACGTTGCTTAACGTGTTACAATGTGAAGGCAGAGTATCAGAAGCCGTCAGGTATGCTTCACCAACCAGAGATTCCTGTTTGGAAATGGGAGCAAATATCTATGGACTTCATCACCAAATTGCCAAGGACAGCTCGTGGTCATGATGTGATTTGGGTAATTGTCGATCGTTTAACAAAGTCTGCACATTTCCTTCCGATCAAGGAAACAGACAAAACGGAGAAATTATCCAGATTATATATCACTTCGAGATTTTGGCAATCGTTGCAAGAAGCTCTTGGTTCCCGGTTAGACTTGAGCACCGCTTACCATCCTCAGACAGATGGACAAAGCGAGAGGACCATCCAGACGCTGGAAGACATGCTCCAAGCGTCTGTAATTGATTTTGGGGAGAATTGGGATACGCATTTGCCGTTGATCGAATTTTCCTACAATAATAGTTACTATACTAGTATCAAAGCTGCCCCTTTCGAAGCGGTGTACGGACGCAAGTGTCAATCGCCTGTGTGTTGGGCTGAGGTAGGGGACAAGCATTTGACATGTCCCGAACTCATCCAGGAGACAACTGACAAGATCTTCCAGATCAGGGACAGATTGAAAGCTGGCAGAGACAGGCAGATGAGTTCTGCGAACCAGAGGTGTAAACCCCTAGAGTTTCAAGTGGGTGACAGAGTATTGCTCAAAGTATCTCCATGGAAAGGAGTTCCCAGGATTGGTAAACGTGGGAAGCTCAATCCCAGATACATAGGTCCATTTGATATTCTTGCACGAATTGGATCGGTTGCATACAAACTCAAGCTACCCCAAGAACTCAGTGGTGTTCACAACACGTTTCATGTTTCGAGCCTCAAGAAGTTTCTTGCCAATGAGTCATTGGTTATCCCTCCAGAGGAAATCCACATCGACAAAAAACTTCATTTCATAGAAGAGCCAATCGAGATAACAGATTGGAAGGTTCAGAAACTTCGTCGTAGTTAGGTCAAGTTGGTCAAGATACATTGGAATTCCCAGCGTGGACCCGAATTCACGTGAGAGCGTGAAGATCAGATGAAACGCAAGTACCCACATCTTATCCAAAAGATCACTAGTTCAGATGACCCACACTAAAAATTTCGCAGTCAAAGTTCCTCTAAAAGGGAGAGAATGTGACACCTGTCGAAATCAAAGGTCATATCCGTACACTTAGCTACATGTATACAGTGTGCATAGCATTACATGTCATCATTTGCATCATCATTGGACTATTCAGGGTTCCAACGAGTCAATATCAAGGCATACAGTCTAACAATAGATACGCTAGTCCTATCTAGTTGAATAACTCATGATAGATTCTAGGGAAACCATGCAATTGAACAAGAATTCCAACTTGTTACCCCGACAAAAAAAAAACAAACAAGGTTCACCTACATGAACTATCCACATGCATTGTCCAGTAAAGGTGATTAAACTTGTGTGCGAGAACATTAGTTGCAACGCATATACATATGTACATCCATAGACAAAGTTAATACTTAGCAATATCCAAATTATACACATATGTATACATGTACATGATCACATATAAATGTATACACACACACATGGCTACCTATATACACACACGAATACATATACACATGCACACTCACTTACAAGTCACCATTCTTATCCTCACATGAGATCTTACACAACAATGGCATGTACAAGAATTCCACAACCACCAACCCATGTTGACTTGCCACAAAAACTATGTTTTCTATCCGCATGAATCGGCTAGGAGCCACCCTACACAACCAAACACCACTACAACCCAACAACCTCAAAAACCTAAGTGTTTCACCAACTAGAGGCTTTGTTGTCCCACACCATGGATCTAGACAACCTTGACTTCCTAATTTGTTCACTAATGATTATAAAAATCGGTCCATGTGTGTCCAAGAACCTACAACTTGCTTACACCACCCACCCTACACCAACATACACATACACACATATTTACATCCACACGCAACTCCATACTCCAAGTCCCTAAGCATATATACTAACCTAGTAACAACATAATTCCCATGATCATCCACACCTTGTCACCTTACCAAGATGAGTATGCCCCTTCCCCATGTAATAAATCCGCCCGCCCCCCCCCCCCCAAATATCCAAACAACAGCCAAGTCAACTCATTATACTAACAAGGAAGTTACCTTTATGCACCACATGAAATGAGAGGTTTGACTTACCATTATTGTGAATCAATGAATCCATGGCCTCCCTTCCCACATTCGGCTATAAATAGAGAGTCCTGGAGCACTTGTGATCACACCACAAAACCACAAATCTCACTAACACTTGAAAACCACCTCTGTCCCTCTTGTTACCCCTCGGCCGAAGATCAAGCCACACAAGGAGCTTGTTTCGATCGACTACCATCAAAGTTTAGGAGTTCCAAGTCTCTAGCAAGTATTTAGGAGTTGCTTTGTGAGGATTTAGCTTGTTTTCATTTATATTTTCGGCCATATACACGCAAGGTATAACATCCGAACCCTTTTCTTCTTTAAGTATCACTTCGGCTACATGTAGCGTCCAGCCGAACCCACACACACTCGAACACGACCTCATGAACATAATGTGTCGAATAAAAACGACTTAAACACTCAAGTTTTGTGTTAAGAGTTCAATGTTTTAGTTTATGGATACACACATACGTACATTGATACATACACCTTGGAGCATATGTATATGGGCATATACGAGCACACATACATACATATAGATGTATGCGTGTGTGTATGAGGCCAAGACTCGGCTCAAGTATAGTGAATTTCACTTAATTTCACAACATACATCAAAGTTAGATTTATAAACAGGTGTTAAGAACAATAAAAACATGTGTTAACAAGCTTAACACAAGAGTTTTCTTGGAAACATATGATATGCGAGTATGTAAAAAGGCAAAACACCTAAATGTGTTGTTTTTATGCAAAATTGTTGAAAGATGTGTCCACATGCCACCCCAGACTTACATAACTGAGACATAATTAACACCCGGTAACATTTAGTAAGACAAAGCACTTGTTTTACCAAAAATAGACTAAACATAGTCACTTTAACAACATGAACATTTTCTGATACATACAGTATGTGACACACGTGGATAGTGGTACAAAAGCCCCTAGTCCATAGGTGTTACAGTCGGGTGAATAGTTTCATGGTAGTTAGAACAAAACATAGATTTAAGGTTGCCTTTAAATGAACTTAGGGCATCCCAGACCAGACACACCATATCAGGTTCAGTTCAATAGTAGCATCCAGATACCAACTGAGTATTCACAACCCCATTTTTACAATTTTTACGTTTTTCCGGGGGAAAAACATGCGTAAAGTTTTCAATTACAAACATGACGATTATGTGAACATGAGACATTAAGGTTTAGGATCCATTAAGCCCTCGTGTCATTCATCATACCATAACCATTAGCTATGGACTTAGCCATGAAACACCGGGATAGATCTATTGGGTTGACACCCCCACTCTTGGTCAGTTGCTCTGACCGGATGACATATATCAAAATAATGCTTTTATTTCACATTATTCATTGTCTTTAGTGTACAATAGGCGAGGCACAACATGTCAAGGTTTTCTTATGGGCTAATGTCAGATCACATATTGATTATTGCCCTAGCTAGGCAATGATTTAGTCGGTTTTGGATTACATGTCCACCACAGGGAAAACCCGCGAACTCACCAACCTTGTGTTGACCTATACTTTTACATGCATGTTTTTCAGGAAATTAGCATGGATCATGGGACTTGCAGGGGTCACGTGCGAGCAATTGTGGGATACCTTCTTTTGGACCATTGTGTTGTCATAATAGTTCTAGACATTTACATACAATGGTTTTAGTTTTAAGTAATTAACGTTACGTTGGACAAATTTGGTTGTTTAATGAAAGTTCCCGCTTTATTTTAAATCAATGCTCGTGTGACCTTTGTGCTTGGAAATCTTTCGAAGTCTCACCTCGCATTTCCGCCTTGGCGGGGTGTGACATTATCATTATTGCTATTGCTATTGCTCTTGCTCTTGCTCTTGCTCTTGCTCTTACTCTTATTATTAATATTATTGTTGAATACAGGATTAAAAATATAGTTGTCCGAAGTAGACGTTTTCTGGACACGACTTAATTATGAACCGGAAGTAGTTGGCGGGGAACGTGACCTTGTGAGTGAGTGGGAAAAAGTCAAAGAGAAACTACAGTCTCAATCACTGCGAGCTCAAAACTATATGTTGTCAAAAATATGTCGGTGCTGAATCCAAGAATGACTAATCATCAACCTCCTGAGGTACAAAAAAATACTCGCGGGCAACCAACTACAAAATCACAGAAAAAAATGATGTGGATGCGAAAGAAGATGTTGTTGTTGTTGTTATTATTATTATTATTATTATTATTATTATTATTATTATTATAGACAACTTGTGTTGATCATTAGAATATATAATCTGTTTTGGCGTTTTTTTGGAAACTTGTAGACAACTTATGTTGTCTAGTTTGAATGAAAACAGGGAAAACTCTGCCCAATTTTTTATAAAATCTTTGATTATTATTATTATTATTATTATTATTATTATTATTACTATTACTATTGCAATTATTTATTATTATTCTTATTTATTATTATTATTATTATCATTATTATCATTATTTATTGTTATCCATTGCATGAGGACGATCCTATTAGAAGACGTAAGCCATCAGATCCAGATAAAGACAAATGAGTGTATGTGATTAAGATTTTCCATTGTTAGTGGGGGGGGGGGGCAGGTACATAAATAATCATTCATACATACATACATACACACATACATACACACCCCTAATCATGATTTCCCACTGTTTGGCGGTGACAGGTATAAATTTGCAATCAAAAATTATTAGCGTTGGCTTTATCCCCTTTATCGACCGTTTATCACGCACATTCAAGATGTTCAGCCGGACGGTAATTGTGGATTCCGACCTGTAGTTGTGTCTTTAGATTCGGAAGAGGAAGACTGGTCTTTGATCCGCCAACTTCTTCTATTTGAGATGATGGGCACATGCAACGAGGAGTGGTTGATGGTTCTCAACAGATGGAGAGATGGCTAGTACGACCACATATACTCGACCATAAATTGGGCGGGAGTGGGGGATGTGCCCCATTCAAAATGGATGGATATGCCTAGCACCGGATTACTGATTTGTTAGGCATTTGGTGTGGTTCTTTAGGTCTTCTTTGCTAATGAAGCGAGCACTTTCTTCCGTTTATTCACTCATCCTGATGACCTACTAGAACATCGTATCACATCGAGAGCCCATGTGAAAACCAACCACTTCATCATGCTTCAGCTAGCAGAAGACACTCCAATGCCATGTCCGAATGGAGCATGGTTGACTTAGGTAATTGAACAGGAAAATCCATGGTTAGCGTTATATAGGGATCGTCTAGATCAGGGACATAGGCTACATCCAAGTAATACGAGTAGTGAAAGAGAGTGGTTTTTCTTAACCGGTAGTCCTGGTAGTCCGGTTTAACGTTGTTTTTATAATATATACTGATTTATTAAGTAATTTTTTTTGTTAATGCTATTTTACCTTTACAATAAGAAATGAAAAAGATTTTTTATAAAAAAACCCATACAACATGTTTAAAACTAATAAAATACAAAAAAAAAAAACAATTCATTTACGGGCCCGTAAGGACATCTATGGGTCGTAGAAGAGAACTATCTACGGGTCGTATAGATCCTCACGGGCCGTAGTTATCTGGAGACTTGGTCGTAGAGGCCATCTATGGGCCGTAGAGACCCTGGTATCTACGGCCCATAGAGACCTCTATGAGCCATAGACGAAAAGGAAAATTATTTTTGTATAAAAAAACTCTAACATGTGTAAAACAAATAAAATACAAAAAAAAACTATTTTATTACGGCCCCTAAAACCCTCTACATGCCGCAGATATTTTGGCAATGGGTCGTAGAGGCCATCTATGGCCGTAGAGGACATTGGGGAAACACCATCAGTTTGAATCCCTATAATTTGGGAAATATGTATATGTTATATATATTTTTTTCCAATAGGCGAACCAGCGAACTGGTAGCCCAGATGGTCCCCATATTTGCCATAAGTCTGATGTGTGTGTGAGTTCTAATGGACCCAAGATCGAACCTTGGCCAAAGCCAATTTAATTTTTTAACACCTACGGCCCGTATAGGGCTTTATGGACCGTAGGTAAAGTTGAAAAACTTTAAAACTCTTTCTCAGTTTCATTTCCCCCACATTTCCCCAAATTCCCCAACCCTAACCCTGTTCGATCCCTACCTCCACAATCCCCACCATCTTCCACCTCCACCATCTTCCACCACCACAACCCTCCACCATCTTCCACCACCAAAACCCTACCCCCTCCCCTTGTTTCGATCCCCCACTGTCAACAACACCATCAACATCACCATCCACCGCTACCACCACCGTCAACAACAACATCTCCATCCACCACTACCATCGTCGTCAACATCACCATCCCCACAGGTTAGTTTTTTTTTGTCTTTATTTTTTTTTTTTTCAGTTTATTTTTTTCTGTTTAATTTGTTACTTGTTGTGTTAGGTTTGTTGAATAGATTATAATGATATACAGTAGGCTTGTGTTGAATTGTTGAACTGTTTTGTCGATTGTTTAGGCGTTTCAAATGGGTCGAAATGAATCTGAATGAAGGGCCGTTGTAGGGTTGTTGAATAGATAGTTATTGCTTTGGATGGTTACAGTGTGTTTTGTTTTGTCGATTGTTTAGGCGTTTCACATGATGTTGTTGACATGCTTCTTAAGCATGTCACCCCAGTTAAATATTAGAGGAAAGTGTCATTAACATTTAAGGATGGTTCCTTCTGTTATTTGTTTATAGCTTGTTAATGTTTTTATTGTGTGACTTAAGGTGTTTGATTTGGTACATAAAAACTGTTGATTAGGGAAGTTGTAGGTTGACTTTTTGTGGTCAAATGCTTCATGTTTTGATTTCATCTTGTTACTAACGAAACCTCCGGAGATCTAGGTGAGGATTATATATTTAAGATCGATTGCCAAAATGTATTAGAATTTTGTTTTAGCTTTTAGTACTCTATTAGCTTAATTTATCATGCTGGAAATGGTAGGTATTGAAACGCCTAAATTAATACAGTTTTGGCGTTTCTTTAGAATCGCCTACACTATATTATTTTGGCGTTTTTTTTAAATGCCTAAACTATATAGTTTGGCATTTTTTAACGTCTAAACTAATATAGTTTAGGCATTTCTTTTGGGAAATTTGTAGACAACTTGTGTTGTCTGGTTTGAACGAAAACAGAGGAAACTCTGCCCAATGTTTTCTAAATTCTTTGCTTTTGCAGTTATGGATCTTATTGAGGGGGGGGGGGGGGAGGAGGAGCAGGAGCCCGTGGGCCAAAGGGCCCGGCCCCATGGAAGGAGAGACCTGCGCGACTGGAAGCATTTCAGATTCCTGCGATTTGATTACCCGAACAAAAGGTTTCAGAGGTTGAAGGAAAAGAAGATTTCTAAATCGAGGGGGATTTGTTGGGACTCGCTTCGTGCCACCACGGGGGTGCAGAGGAGATGGCACGACAGTGGATTCCGGTAGGTAGCCCATCGGACAGATTATTTGGCGACTGCAACGCGTCGTCACATCGGCCGTTGGCGATAGAGTTCCTATCCACTTTTCGTTGTCGGCCACTAAAGGCTGGTGACGATCGTCAGTGGATTTCGCCGGAGATCCAGTTTTCTATTCTCGGCATTGAATATGGTTATTCTTTGGATGCGTGAGCTACGCACACTCGGTGGTACACTAAGGAGGAGCTTGCAGAGGTATTATTATTACTATTACATATTGTTGTTATTGCTGCTGCTGCTGTTGCTGCTACTGTTGTTGTTGCTGTTGTTGCTGCTGTTGTTGCTGTTGTTGTTGTTGTTGTTGTTATTGTTGCTGTTGTTGCTGCTCCTCAGGATGTCTACACCACAGTTGTCACTACTGTTGCTGATGATGTGTTGTATGCGTTGTGGCCCACCATCGGTGCTCCAGAGTTCGAGAGCCCGGACTAGAAGTATTGTTATTGTTATTATTATTATTATTATTATTATTATTATTATTATTATTATTATTATTTATTGTTATTATAATTATTATTATTATCCTATGCAGGGAGAGGTTTGACAGGGCCACCAGCATTCGTCAACCCGTTATTCGTTACATTCACTGTTGCATTACATATTCCCTCATGGCACGGTGCAATAGTAACGAGCGGGTGATGAAGACGGACCTGTTCTACTTGTACTATAATATCACTGGCACGCCGTGTGCCCTGCATCGGTGCATTTCCGACTACTTTGCATCGTTTCCCATTAAGCAGACGCAGGGGAGGCATCGCATGCGGGGGGATGATCAGCAGAATCGCCTAGCATTGAAATGTCAAGCGATATTTTACTTATGTTGAGCAGCGTCTGCCGCCGCCACTACCGCCCAGGTATTATTATTATTATTATTATTATTATTATTATTATTATTATTATTATTATTAATGTTAATGTTAATGTTAATGTTAATGTTAATGTTAATGTTAATGTTAATGTTAATGTTAATGTTAATGTTAATGTTATTGTTAATGTTAATGTTTGTTTTATTTGTTTCAGCCCATTAGCTCTGAACACGTTGTATAATATGAGTTTTAAGGGGAAGACGAAGGATAGACCTCCCATCTACTTTCTCATTGGAGCGGATCGTCAGCCGTTTGTACCATAGCCGTTGGTACATCACGGCCTTGGAGGTGGTGCAGTTGTTATCCATTATCATTATTTTTTATTATTATTATTATTTCTATTATTATTATTACACTATATTAATATGCAAACTACTTTGAATAGTGATTTTATTATTATTTTATTCTTTTTGTTATCTTAAATACTTATTAGGTTGAATAAATATCAGTTTGTTGTGAGTGGCTTGGTGGTTAAGCTATTGTATTGCTTTCCTGTTTACCCAGGTTCGAATATTCTAGGCAGTTTGTTTGAAACCATTTTTTTCGCATTGTAGTCTGATTGGATTTTGTTTGTTTGAATGTGCTACACGTGTTAACACCAGTCTAAAAATGTCATATACCTTTGATAACAACTCATCTTCATGTGTCTCACAACTCTCTTTTCTCTCTCTAGAGTTATTCTCACTCACCACCTACCACCACCGCTAACTTCATAGCAACCATCTTATAATCAGAACAACAACAACAACAACCCTAATCAATAGAATCAATACCTAAGGTTCTCGCTGCTTCAACCCAACTTGACCATCTCTGCCCATCATAACCGCTACCATCCTCAGTCGTTGACTTTGCCCCTTCCGCCTATCAACAGATATGCGGAATCGGATGGTTTTCAGGCCACTGTCGATGAAGTCATGGCGGAGCGCCGCCGTAGCGCGTGAACCACACAGGTCCAACAACCGGAGTACGACGCATCTAAGGATGGTGATTATTTGTAACACCCCGAAAACCCACTTCGTTTAAAAACATTATAGGCGGGATTGATATATGTATATGGTATTTCATTAGGAGATTATAACTTGGAGGGTGGATTATGTCAATTTCAAAAGTCCACAACTAAAATTATAAAAATTGATTTAAAACACCACAAACACACACCTTGTGTGTGTTTTGGTCGTTCATATGGAGAAGAAGAAAAGGGGTCTCAACCCTAACCCAACTACAAGCTTGATTTAGCAAGAATTCAAAGGGGAAATCATGCATGAGCCAGAAATCGACCCTTTAAGGTCAATGGAACCCGAAGGTACCTTTTGTTTGGTAGAATTTTATGTATAATTCGTGTAGGGTTCGAACCCCACATGTGGGTTTTGAAGAAAACACGTTAAAATCGTATTATGGCTTGATTGTAAGTGGTATTAACCATCCCTAATGGTTTAGGGATGAGTTAACCACCAAGAGTTTGTTTATTTGCATAGATGATGATGTTGGGTTTCCATTAGAGCTTAATGTTGCTAAATTAGTTGTGAATCCATGTAATTGTAAGAATAATATGTAGTAGATGACATGCATGTGGAAATTTTGGTTATGATTGAAGGTGATTACTCATTTGGTGGAATGCGTGTATTAGGAGCTTGTACATTGAGCTTAGAATGTTGTACGCACACCATGTGTTTGATGAAATGTCTAAATGAGTATGATGTATGAATTTGTATGCAAAACTTGACTAAGTATGAGAGTAATGGGATAATTGGTGAAATTAGTAGTAGGTTAACATACGGATTTCATCTTAAAGAGTAATCATGTGGGGACTTGGTTGATTGTATGATATGATAGGAAGTATGCATTAGTAGGGTGTACCCTAATGCTTAAATACTATGATTGGAATGATGAATAATCTTGCATGTTAATGAGATAGGAATGTGATGTTTATGGTGTGTTTTATGTGATCTAGTCATCAATATGGACATATGTTCTAAGTAGGAAGTTTGTATAGTTGGAAGTTGACTTTCTGAAAAGTCAACAATGGATGACTAACATGGTTATGTTTGCTAATATGATTGTGGGATTAAGGAAATCATGTGATATATGTTAGATTATCTAGGTGACATACTTGATGATATGTTGGATTGCTTGATTGATAAACAATGTGGTAGTTAATCATGTGATATGCATATTAATAGTTGACCAATGAAAGTCATGGGAACAAGTAAGTGTAAGACGAGCTATAGTATGCGTAGTTGTGTATACTAGCGGAATGGTGGGAATGATAACATGAATGCGTAGGCAACATGGGCTCAAGCACAAGTGGCTAATGGGTCGAGTGGAGATAAGTAGCAAGCATCAACTTGGAGGACATAAGGTAAGTGGTTCTTATTCCACTTAGGATAATGAATCTTAATATGTGTATATGTGTTGGTAAGTAGTATGAGGACCGTGAGATGTTGGAACGTAAATAACGAGGTTAAGGTCTGAATTGGAGTTTACATTGGAATAAACGTGGCCTCGAATGGATCGGCGTGGATGGGTCAAGAAGAAATGGAAAAGAATCAAAGTGAGGAAAAGTGCAGGACCCACCGTAAGGTACGGTGGCTACCGTACCTTACGGTAGCCCCTGCACCCTTATTCCCACCGTATGGTAGCCTTATACCACCGTAGGGGTTTTGAGGCCCACCGTAAGGTACGGTGGCCACCGTACCTTACGGTGGCCCCTGGGAAGAAATGTTAATTTCTAGCAATTTTTGATGTTTTGCTTATGTGTGCGACCCGTAATTGCGTTTAACGCACCAATTAACATTGTTGGACCTTGTGTGGGACTTTGCAAGTGTGTAGCATGTAATAGTAACGTTGGGTTGAAAGCATGATCATAGTACGGAATGGTACGAGTGCGTGTAGTTTAATTGACGCATTATTCGACGGCATCAAATACGGTAAGTAGGTTACCATGATTATGTAGATTGTAGATGTGATGTACATATGGGTTCTCATGCTCGGGTTAGAGGGAAGAGTTTCTTGTATGTATGGTGATATCATAGGCGGAAATTGTATGCTTGTATATGTTGTAGAATTATACGAAGGAATCGTATACTTGTATGAATGGTGGTATCATAGGCGGAAATTGTATGCTTGTATATGTTGTAGAATTATACGAAGGAATTGTATACTTGTATGAATGGTGGTATTATAGGTGGAAGTTGTATACTCGTATGTATTATAGAATTATGCGAATTAATTGTATGCTTGTATACATTGTAGTATTACATGTGGGAGTTTATTCTAGTATGTATTGTAGTATTACATATGGGAGTTTACACTTGTTTGTATTGTGGTATCACATGTAGGAGTTTATGCTAGTATGTATTATGGTATTGTAGGTGGAGGTATATGCTTGTATGAATTGTAGCATTACATGTGGGAGTTATACTTGTATGTATTGTATGTATTGTAGCAATACATGTGGGAGTTATACTTGTACGTATTGTATGTATTGTAGTAACACATGTGGGAGTTCTATACTTGTATGTATTGTATGTATTGTAGCAATACATGTGGGAGTTAGACTTGTACGTATTGTATGTATTATAGTAACACATGTGGGAGTTCTATACTTGTATGTATTGTATGTATTGTAGTAATACATGTGGGAGTTTATACTTGTATGTATTGTAGAATTGCATGTAGGGGATTATATCCTTGGATATATATATATATATATGTATAAATGTATATATTGCGAGGTTAATAACCCTTGTTATGAGAATGATAAGAGATGCAGGTATGTAAATACGATTGCAAGAGACTTGGAGGTTCGGATCGGGGTAACCCACCTGAACTTGAGAGAAGGATTTTAGACAGGATCACAGAGTATTGTGGAATGCTACTTCGTGTCATGAGTAGATTACATGAGGTCACTCATTGAACTATCGGATTGGTTATGTGGTGGATGCAGGTTGTCTGGTTTACCTAACTTTTTCAAGGGAAGGATGGAGATCGAGCAAGGAGGCGGATTGTACGCGGTCACGGATACATAACCAATAGAGTTGAGTCACATTGAATGTATTATGAAATAATTTAAGATGTAACACCAAAATCCTTAGTAGAACCGGTTTTTCTAAACAATTAAGATTGTTTTATAAATGAATTTTTCGGTTGGTATTTTTCCGCTGCGACTTTTCTGTAGATCAGATTTAGGGTGTTACATTATTCGCCCATTCAGGTGACGACGGCGGTCTACCGCTAAAATATAACATCGGATATAGGGTTTTGGTTATAGTAGAATGATGGTGGTACTGCTTAGATAACATTCAAAAGGTGGAGTGACGCTGATAGTTAACCATGGTCCAACAATGGTGTTTCCTGTTCAGGTTAGGTCTCGATTATTACTAAATGTATTCATAGTGAAAGTAGTTCAGATCCGTAACAATAGATAACGATGAGCCAATTGTTGTTTGATAAAACATTCAGATCTATTGGTGATTTTTGATAAAACAATCAGATCTATTTACTGCAATTGTAGTGATGACAGAAAGCAGTAGTCTAGAACCGTGGTGGTGATTGTTGGAGTCAACGCAGGGACTGGTCAGGTAGTCAACGGAAGTCAACGACCATCAAACTCATTCAACCAGGAAAGGTACAAGTGGAGAGGTATAAACAACTACACGACTACTTAGTGTTATCAATGTAGTTGTTATTACATGATTCCAACATCAATTGTGTTTGAAGCCAACTTACTTATTCGAATTGTTGACTGATTGAATATGTTTATGTATACCAGGGAAGTACGAGATGAGATATACAAAAGTTTGGATGCAATTTGGATGTAAATTCATCAACATTAATTATTTCTTATGCAAATCAACTGTTAATATTCACAAAGTTGTTTTACACATCGTTGGAATATTTTTCTTTTATTGCTGCAAGTGGTTCGATCTGCAAAAACTGATATTAACAACAATAAGCTTTCACACCTTCCAACTTGCTATAGGAGAGTAAGATACTTTAAAGCCTCTTAATCTACATTGTTTCGCCTTTCTTTGCTATAATGTATTTTATTGTATTCATCGGTCTGCTCAAATCGCTAAAGACATTAGATGTGCCGAATAATTTTTATGTGAATTGATTAATGAATAAGAGACATTTGATCATTGATATATCAATTTCTTACAGCTATACCGGTGAAGATGGCTTTTTTTATTTTATTTGAAGGTAGTTATATTTTTCTTTTAATCATCACCTACATTCAGTTATTAGATAGTATAATTGTTCTTTATATTTAAATGAAGCATCACATAACATACTTCTAACGAATACATCGAATACATTCATGAGAATCTCAAGGTGTTTGTGTTAAAACAATATCTTTATTATTGAGTTGATTCATGGTGATGATTGACAAGAGCAACGGTTTTTGAAAGGATTCGAAAGGATTTGAAAGAGTAACGGTTTTCAATATCGGCTCCTTAAGTATGTTCCACAAAATTATGGGCATTATACCAACAACTTTTGCTTCATAATTACTGGTTTACATACATTTGACAAAATCGGATAGCAAAGTGATTACGTAACTGAGTAAGTTTAGTTATAACATTAGCATAAAATTCGGTTGTACCAACACTATATTACTACAATATTACTAATCTAACTTTTTGGTAAAAGCAGTTTAAAAGATTGTATGCTGGCTAAGCATTCTGTTGCAAATAAAACACAATCCATACCTGTTACAAATAAAACACGACCCATTTGACCCGTTATAGATAAAACACAACCCGTTTGACCTGTTAGAGAAATGGGATAAAATACCAACCTCTCATGAGGATGTAGGTGACATTTGACACACGCAAGATAAATTTTTAAAAGCCAAATGGTCATGTGCTAAGATTCCAACATGTTGAATGGTCATATGCAGGGAAATTTGAAGCAATCTTTACATCGATTCTAGCAACTTCCAGCAACTATAGTTAATGCGTTGTATTGCCTTTTCTTTGCTTACGTAGGTAAGTTTAAAGATTCTTGATACCAACAACTATCTATAGTATCCTGTTATAAATCTGTGTTGTTTTTGTGAAAAACTTTATTGTTTGTTATGTTTATGCAGGATCGGCTGGTCTGAGCTACTTGCAATTCTGCAACCTCAACATTTTAGAAGAAAATTTATTTTGGGATTTTCGTTCTTTCTCGCCTTGTCTGTACCCCAGTACTTCAATGAGTATGAAGCTGTTAATGGCTACGGGCCCGTCCACACTTCTGCAAGATGGGTATGAAATAAACTTTCATTTTTAAACTTTAATATAGTTACATACTGATTTTAAAGTTCTAAATGTTGATGTTTAAGCCGGAACTCAAAAAGTAGAAGGTTTGACCTTCAAAAGTCAAACTACAGTTGACTTTTGTGGTCATTGATGGATTCTTTTCAATCATAAACTACTGTTACACAACTGATTATAATTACGGCTAAAAATTGAAAGATATTAATGTTTTTTAGTTTGTAACAAATTCATCGCAATCTGGAATTTAAAGATGTTATGTTTGATGTTGACCTTCAAAAGTCTGTCGACTTTTAAGTTCAAAGTTGACGAGTTTCTTAAAACTTTGAAAAACTGTTTGATAGCCAGATTGGTACATGTAAACCAAGGCTTGAAATAGAAGATGTTAACGTCTTAAGTTGATAAAGAACTCGAATAAACATGGACATTGAAACAAAAAAGGTTTGACCTAAAAAAAAGTAAAATCAGACCTCTTTTCACTTCTATTGATGCACCTTTTTATGTGAATTATGTAGTTCAACAACATAGTTAATGTTCCTTTCTCATCCGAACCATTTGTTGCTGGCATTTTGGCTTACTTTTTGGACAACACACTTCACAAAAAAAGACAGTTTGATAAGGAAAGATCGTGGAAAACATTGGTGGGATAAATTTCAATCCTTCAAAACCGCTGCAAGAAGTGAAGAATATTGTTCGTTGCCCTTCAATCAGTGAATGATTCTTCGAAACATTCGTTAACTAGATTGGCGTTTTTTGTTACTGTAAATTTGATGTTAAAGGGGTAGGATTGGTTTTGTTGTTTTCAAATCTCTCTCCTAAAACTTTTGTGGCAGGATTACTGATTTGATTCTTAGATATATGTTTCGTTACTTGTTTCAATTTAAAATTGGACTGAAGCCACCGCAAAGCGCGGCAGAATAAAAACCTAGTAATTATACGCCCCACTTACGGTGTACGCATATAATGTATATATGTGTGGCCCTCGGGGGGCAAAAGTAAAGTTGCACTAGTTTTAACGTTATTTTACTAATTTCATGAAAATAACGTTAAAAACGACGGACGGTTAATCATGCATCATGTGGTGGCGTTGATAGCCAAAAGACAAAGGGGTACATGCACCGATCGGGTTTGTCCTTATTGCTAAGTGTTATGTGCCTTATGTCGAAGGCTTGATGCCAAACCACATCGAGCCGGTGGTCTCACTGGAAGCAGCCTCTCTATTCTTAGGGATAGAGGTAAGGCTGTCTACATCTTACCCTCCTCAGACCCTACTTTAGCTTTGCTATAGATGGGATTAACTGAGTATGATGATGATGATGATGATTATTATTATTATTATTATTATTATTATTATTATTATTATTATTATTATTATTATTATTATTATTATCATCATCATCATCATCATTATCATTATTTATTGTAATCCATTGCAGGTGGTACAGTTGAGATTGGGTTGGCTTGGGTTGTAGAGGGGCAGGGGGCGGCGCTGAGAGGGAGGTCGAGATGGCTGATCCGGAGCCTTATGCCGTGCAGGTTCCACTGCGCGTTTATCACTCCATCAGGTTGCCTGCTGAGGTTAGGGAGGATATACATGCGGCTGCGGTAGAGGCTGCCGAGTCGCGTCAGTGGCGTGAGCGGATGGATGAGGCGATACGTTGGTTGATTGCTGGCCAGCTGGAGATCTATCACCGCCTAGACATGCAGCCTGGTGTCGCACCGATTATAGGGCCCAGCACGCAGCAGACCCACATGTCCACGCATTAGGCCGGGACGTCCTCGAGTAGGCCGGGACGTCCTCGCAGCAGCCGCCGCCTGATGATTCGCATATATTGTAGTTTTATATTTCTTATCATCTTTTGTAAACGTTTATGACTACGCTGCTTTGTATTTACTTGTTTGTTTATATTATATTATCAGTGTTTATTCGTATTTGTTTGTTTATATAAACGCTTGTGTTGATGATTACACGCTTATCGAGACGACAAGTGTAACAAAAAAATAACATTTTATACAAATAACCAAAATTTCGTAATCAAAATTAACAAATATAACATAACAACGTATTTAGTATAAAAACAACATTTTATAAAAAAAAACATGTTTATCGAGACGACCTAAGTAAAAACAAGTTTTTTAATTTTAATCACATAGAAAACATTTTAAAAAATTTTACATAAAAATAAAAAAATGCATAAATATTTTTTTTTTAAAAAAAAAGATAATATTACACATCCTACACACCCATCCAACCCCATCCATCCCACCCAAATTGGAGGTCAAAATAATCAGAGGTTAAATACGGCACGTATAGATCTTTACGGGCCGTATAGGAGCTCACAATAATTGGTTGTCAGGACTGAACCTCGTACCTCGTTTTTATGTTTATCTACGGCCCGTATGGGCCTTTACGGGCCATAGTTTGGTCTTTATGGGCCGTATGGATCTATACGGCCCGTATAGGGTTGTGTAGATAAATTTTTCAATTGTGTGAATAACCGGAGCCTAAATAATATGTTAATGAGTGACAATACCCCACTTGAGAATGTTACTGGATACCAGAAACTTGTTGGTAAGTTAATCTACTTGTCACATACTATACCTAATAGCCTACTCTATGCATGTTTTAAGTCAATACATGCTTAAGCCATGTACTTGTCACTTAAAAATTGCTATGAGGTTGCTTAGATATCTTAAAAGTGCTTCTGGGAAAGGAATCATGTTTTCAAACTCTACAAACTCAAAACTTGTGCTTTTTGCTGATTCTAATTGGGGAAAATGCATTGAGACTAGAAGGTCTGTTACAGATTTTTGTATATTCTTAGGTAGCAATTTGATTACTTGGAAAAGTAAGAAACACTCTGTTGTGTCTAGATCTTCTGCTGAAGCATAATTTAGGGCAATGTGTGCAGCCTCATGTGAAGTGAACTGGTTATAGGACTTATTATCTAAACATGGTCTTTTAATTCAAACTCCTGTTGAGTTATTTTGTGATAATAGTGTTGCTATTGCAATAGCAGCAAACCATGTGTTTCATCAGGAGCGGATCTAGGCTATGACCGCCAGGTTTTTGGGAACCCACTCAGTTTGTAATTTTTAGTGTTAATGTATATAGGAAAAAAAAGGAACCCATAAGAAAATTATCTAAGGAACCCATTACTAAAGTGTGGAGGTAGTCTAGTGGTTGAAAGTTGAAAACCGCCAACACAATCTCAAGGTTTCAGGTTCGATTTCACTTTCATTCGTTTTATTTTTTGGTTTCTAACTTCTTTTTTTATTTAAACCTAGGTAAACCCCAAACCCAGCTTTCCCCCTTTCAAACATAAACATACAGCAGCCCCAAACCCTCCTCCCCCTGAGTCCCTGACCACTGCTCCGCGACGCCGCCGCCTCCTTCCCTCCTCCTCCCCCGACCTCTGCTCATATGCTGTATACGGGTATGAGATTATCTTAATGTTGTTTTTGTAGACTATGTCTACTTAAGTTTATCCCCGTATTTGCTTAACAAAATTTCATAATATCAGATATATTCATGCTGACCTGCTCATATTCATGACATTTATTAATATTATACTCTTCCAATAAAACTTTCAAATGGTAATGAGAGTTAGAAGTGTTTTAAACTTAGCAGCACAAGGTCCCAAATCCAAGCCTATGTGTTTGATGGTACAAACTTTCCTTGACCCGATTTGCATACAATTTATGTTTATGTTACTAATCTTTTTTTTTTTTAATATGTGATGTTATATGTTGACAGTCATAAGAGCTTTCATTCCAAAGCTGAATGTTGATTATACATTTGAGTAAATGAATGAAATTGCAAAAGCCATTGAAGAAGAACCGGAAAAGGTAACAAATTTTGATGTTCAAGAAGCATGATTATTTTTAGTTTCAGGTTTTATATGTTCTTAATGTTGTTTATTGTTGGGTTATTGTTGTTAATTAGAATCAAGAACCATGATCATTTTTAGATTCAGGCTTATTGTTGTTATTGAAAGGATCAATGCTAAAATATAAGAGCGTATGTATCCTTTTCCTTTTCATAGTAATAAAAAGCTTAAATCATTATGTAGCCTTTCCCACTATAAATTCTATGTATGTTTTGCATCCTATGCATATTTAGTTGTATTTATATTGTAGATTTTTTTATCCAAAACATGCATGATGGAGTCATTATCTCGCGATTACAGGAGATTAGGAGCAATTCCTCTTTATATATATATATATAAGCGAGTCGATTTGAGTTATGTTTAATCTTCAGTGCGTCAACTATTTAAACCAAAACTTAACAATAAAGGGACGATTGAAAAGGGTCAATAGGATTTTAATTGTAAGAAAAACTTCTATCAATTCATCATATGTGCATCGCTTATTTATTTTATACTTTTATTTTATTATATGGGTGTTGTTGAATTAGAACCGAGTCTTTACCATCTGGTATCTCCTTAATTTATCCAAATTTGCAGACAATGGCGCAGATTCAGACCGTTTTGGCCTATGTGGGGGAATCAAAAGCATTACAAGCTTTTTCGGGTCAACATAGTCGTCTTCCATGTTAACAGCAGCCCGAAAACAACTATAGGTATGTATTTATATTATGTGCTAAACCTTATCCGACCCGAATCGGCAAACCGACCCGAACCCGTGAACCGACCCGAAATTTTTATGTTTGGTCATATGAAATTGAAACATCTAAAAAAAGGAACCCAGTGAAAAAAATTCATGGATCCGCCACTGTGCTTCATGACAAAACAAAACATTTTGGTAATGATCTATTTTTCTTAAGAGACTTAGTCACTAGGGGAATGATTAAACTGTTAAAATTAAGTCTCAAAACCAGTTGGCTGATGTTTTTACTAAGGGTTTATTAGTTTATCAACATGAAGAGCTTTGTCACCAGCTGCAATTGTTTGACCCATTCAAGTAATCAAATTGAGGGAGGGTGTTAAAATATAGGTATATTATATGTATATTTTATATTTTGTCACACATATTTGCATTTTATTATAACATAAGTTTTTATTGTTTTGCATATATTAGGCTTGGATGATTTATGATGTGCATATGGACTTATCTTAGTTGCTGGTTGAGTTCGTGGACAAGAGCCTAGTTCATGATGAGCCCAGTACGTGATGTTCCAGCCTGGCCCAGCTTTATTGTTGAAGTCTTGTGATGATGGCCCATCTTATTTAAAAAGCCCATCCAGCTCGTTTACTTAAACGAGTGGATGATCTTAGCCGTCCAAAGAAGCACAATCCGTGTGCTATAAGATCTAATGGTGGACAAGTGTGATATGTGTGTTTGTTGGATAGAAGCTTCCATAGCCTCTATATAAGACTTGTTCGTCTTCTGTGCACTGATTAGCCACATTGTAAAGTCTTTTCTCTCAAACACTCTCTCTCACAATCTTGAACGATTAAGGTTTTCACCATTGTTGTTCTGCACTTATTCATCTCTAATAAGTGCTAAGGTCTTCTGGAGTCATGTTTAGTTCTTGTGTTTATAGTATTGAAATCTTTGATTGTTTAGAGATAGTTGTTGTTCTTGTTAACAAGAATTGATAGAAAGTTTGATATTAATCTTTTCTAGTTTTGTGTTAGATCTGTTTGTCTCTGTTTTCATACCATTTGAAAAGTTGTTTACGAAATTTGTGATTAACAAGGAATTGACCCAAAAATTATAACATTGAATTGTTCGAAATTTGAAAACTAAAGTTACCGACCACATTAAAAAAAAAAAAAAAACTAAAAGTCGCTGTGGGCCGACACCCTTCTACATGTTTTTCTAATTTTGAATTACATACGTTCACGCATTCCTTTCCTTGATGGCTATCTTTCACATTAAATAACCTTATTATACGGAGTAACTTGCAAAATATACTAAAAACAAAAAAAATATAAATATGTGTCAACTTGTTTTTTGGACAGAGCGATGATGAGTTGCAATCGTGTATCTTATTACTGTGGATACGTCTAATGTGTCGTCTAGTGCACACGCTGACGTGGATATTACACAGCATGGGACCGCATGAGACGCCGCCACCCGCCAGCCTACGCCACATGAACACCTCAATCATTTCTGTTCTGTTCCATATATATGATTTAGACAATAAAACAATCATCTATATTCTTACGTTAATAATACAACCCACGTATATACGCCGCCTTCCACAACATTATAGTAACCTTCAACCTCCTGGTCTAGTTGATCAAAATTCATACTACTATACTATTCCGTCGTCATACAATCTAATACATCGAAATAGAAGGCAATAGCGAAATTAACTAAGTTGTTGGCGGTGAAAATACAAGTTGTTGTTGAGAGATCGAGTATGGTGATGTTGTCGGACGAGGTGGTTTTGATTGAGGAAGGGAAGAGTTCGGGTGAGCCGTCTGTGGTGACGGTTAACTGTCCAGATAAGGCTGGTCTAGGATGTGATTTACTAAGGAATGTGCTTGAGTTTGGACTATATGTTACACGTGGAGGTTAGTTAGTTATACATACTTGATGTTATTTTTTGTGTTTCTTGTTTGTTTGATTAATCTGACTCCTTAATTTTGTACATCTATTTAAATGCTTCTGTAGCTAATTGTAATGGTATTATGGTTGGATCATAATTCCTCCATAAGTGATTGTTTAATTTCGCATGATTCTTAAGATATACGACGATTTGCGTACTAGTTTTTAGGTTTAATATGCTTAGTGGAGACGTAGGATTAAGATTTAGGACTTTTAAGAGGATGGTACGGGTTTGCATTAGTTTCTTGTCTTAGGTTCTAATTAAGCTATTCGGTTTATTTTGGTGGTCTGCGCATTTTATTTCTTTTATATGCCCCTATTTATGATTTTAACTAATTTCGTGTTTGGTTGGTTACCGAGTATTTTTACAACACTGTTTTTCTTTGGTACTTTTAGTAGCTATGTGCCTATGTATGTTTGCATAATACTCATGTCTGGAAATAGTTTTAGAGTTGGGGGGTCTCAGTGCAAGCAACATCTCTATCCCATACATATGGTATACGGCCTGTATGATATGACGAATATGAGCATACGAACACATATAAGGTGTTATATGAGCTGTTATGGGACCGGATAACTTCTACTGAAACTGACTGATTAAACAGTGGTGTGTAGTGTCAGTAGTTATACCGACCCGTATGATGTCAAAGTTTTCTTTTATACGGCTGTGGTCTGTAACAGTTATACGGGCCGTTTAAACTGGTATGCTAATTTGCAGATCTGGGGGTCGTGTACCTGTAACATCACTCTATGCTTTGTATCTTTTATACTCTTTTTATGTAATATTTTTCTCTGTAATCAGATTTCTCTACAGATGGAAAATGGTGTTACATCGTATTGTGGGTTGTTTCGCGTCCACTGTCGCTGAAAATTGATTGGGAGAGCTTGAAAAATAGGCTCTTATCTTGCTGTCCATCGTTTTTGCCTGCGTTTTATCTGAACCAGTTACCTGATCGTACTAAATCGCCTCCATTGTATGTATTAAAGGTCTTCTCGCTTGACCGCAAAGAGTTAGTACATGGTAATCAAGTGCTAATCTTATCCTTTGTTATCAATTCACACTTTGACACTTTCTTCACTTAATTTAATACGATATTGCATTTTTAAAGATGTCACAAAAGTGCTTTGTGAGCTCGAGTTAACAATTCAAGGCTTAAAAGTCATGACTACACCAGACGGGAAGGTGTTGGACCTCTTCTTTATAACCGATCATTTGTAAGTCTGTTTGTTCTATAGCATCCAGTCGTATAACAGTTGACCTTGGCTGAAACAGATATTTAATTATAAACTTATAACATATGACATATCTTAAATGTAGGGACATGTTGCACACGCATATTAGACGAGAAGAAACATGTGAGCATCTTAGTGGTGTGTTAGGAGAGTGTTGTATCAGCTGTGAACTTCAGTTAGCAGGCCCGGAGTTCAAATGCCATCAAGGGTTTTCTTCTATATCAGATGAAGTTGCTGATGAGTTGTTTAGTTCCGGGTTTTCCACAAATGAAGATAGTTCACAAGCTATCAGCAAAGACGTTTTAGATGTTAAGAAGGCGGTTATAAATGTGGATAATTTAACGAGCCCTGCTCATACATTGCTTCAAATACAATGCCTTGATCAGAAAGCTCTCATATATGATATTTTGAAGATCTCCAAGGACTGCAATATCCGGGTATAATACTATTATCTCATTTCATTCAATTTAAGATTTAGTATATAATATTATCTATCAACTTCAAACATATATGCATATGTTGAATATGTTCTGAACCTATGTTGTGATTAGTGACAGCAATATATGCAGGCTAGAGGGGTGATTAATTGGTGTTATGGGTCGAAATGGTCAGACTCTAGATTAGGTTGGGTTAAGCCGAAACACTTTTGCTCAACATTTTTGAACTGTTTATAAACAATTAGTGTCTAAAATATGATTACAAATCTAATGGAATTGATAATTTTGGGCGAGTTTTGATCAGTTTGACCCGTTTGCATAACCCTAGTCTACACATAAGTAACTTGCATAGTTTTTTTTAGATTGCATACGGTAGAATCTCCACTAGTGTTAAAGGGTACCGGAGTTTGGATTTGTTTATACAAAAAGACGACGGGAAAAAGATCCTAGACACTGAGAACCAGGTTGCTTTATGCTCCCGGCTAAAGGAGCAGATGCTACATCCATTGAGAGTGATCATCACAAACCGCGGCCCTGATACCGAACTTTTGGTTGCTAATCCTGTTGAGCTTTCGGGGAAGGGAAGGCCACGCGTTTTTTATGATGTCACATTTGCATTGAAGACACTTGGGATATGCATATTCTCTGTAAGTACTATGATTTGTAATTATCTCTACCGAGCCAAATGGGTCAAATTAAAAATAAATTAAAAAAAGAAACGGGTCAAATGAGTTTGACAGATAGAATATCATCAAAGTATATATTAATGCATACAATGTATCTTGTAGTTTTATTTAAATTGTTAGATCGTTGCTGTAATAATCTAACAATATAATACTTTGAATAAAATGATTTTGGAGGCTTTATGCAATAAAAGTTCACATTGGGTGACTATGAACCGTCCAACACCGGTTTATTGAGTTGATCTTGTTTAACATGTTTGACATTGGCACCACTACTATTTGAATATTGTGAAAAGATTGATGATTTTGCGTGTTGCAGGCTGAGGTTGGAAGACACTCAACATCTGATCGCGAGTGGGAAGTGTACAAGTTCCGGTTGGATGAAACCCGCGGAATTCCATTAACCAGCAACCGAACAATGCAGGATATAGTTGATAAAGTTAGAAGAACACTTATGGGCTGGTGAATCAAACCGCAAGTATCAGTTACCTGATTTACATTTTGTCTACAAGATTTCACCTTAAAAAATTAACTTGGTTACTGACTCTCGTTCTCGGTCTCTTTGATCATCATATTTCTGCATTTGCAGTGTGGATTATTGTTGTAACAGTGTTGTTTTTTAGTGTGTTGTTATTTTAGAAAATAATAATGCATCCATAGATCACACAGGTATGTTATGTTGGCCCATACAATCATATTGAACACCAACACAAGATATTGGGGGACGAACCCACGACTCTCTTATATATATCAATCGAACTTACAATGAAAAAGGACCAAATAAAACAATAACATAGACTCCTATTTATAGTATGACTAAACTTTCAACACATTACGCTAACGTCTCCTATTTATGGATGACTATCGCTTATAAAACATTAGAGGGTCTAATCATTGATACCAGAACCGTAATAATCTGACATTGGTTTATGAATAATTTTATAAGCTCAAGTATGACTCATTTTAGAAAGTATGGTACATGTATAAACCGATTTGCACTTGCAAACATTGAGCCAATTTACAATAAATATTTAATAGTTATAACAGAAACAAAATAAGAATTAACATTAGGGCCCAACCGGGTTCGAACCGGTGACCTCTTGATCTGCAGTCAAATTATCTACCACTGAGCTATGGACCCTTGATGTTTAATTTTTATGCCATTTGATATTATTACTAATAATATTCTAATCGGCCACATAAGTCTGGTATCATATTACAACAATGGTTTCATGTGTGTGTTTATATCGAATCTGTTTGATTCGGGATGTGGTTAATATATGAACCTATATCTAGTTATCCTTCTGCCCAAAAAAAAAGTCTAGATAATTTGTTTTTTATACGTAAAATAATTGCCGATATTCTGATGAGTAATGGTTAATCTTGAAGTGGTTGATTGCTTCTTTTGTTAGCCATGAGAACCCGTTGGGAAAGACTCACGGGCCCCACAAATACCATACCCTAACGCACCGCTTACATTTAGGATGTGGTCTTCAAGTGGTTAAGGCATGATGCCGGGGAAAGTTGTGTTTGAACCCGACACCTAGGCCCTTTTGTGACACCCGGCAAACTCAGGATAATTACTTTTGTCAAATTAGTAAGTCTACATTATACTCAGGATAATTACTTTTGTCAAATTAGTAAGTCTACCTTAGCGAGTCATGCATACATTATACTTAATTGGGTCAGTTGAGTCGTTTCGATGGTTCAGGGAATCATCGGGGATTGTTATGATGTTACGGGGAATCATCAGGATTCATTACGATGGTCCAGGGGACCATCGGGGGTCGGTACATAACCATATGTAAAAGGATTGATGATTTGTAGAATCGCCGGATTTAATGCACACACATGAGTCTCGAGTCATTTAATACACAACACGCAAGTCTCGAGTCCCGGGTATTGGTGAACGGATATGGACGTGTTAGTTATCAAGTATTATGTGTTTATAATCATTATAGAAGTTGTCGGTATGTGAATATGTGCTTATATGTGTTAAAATAGTGTTTAACGCGCCAAAAACTCACAACAACCTGCAGGGGGCGACTAGGATTCCTAGTGGCCACCTGCAGGGGTGACTAGGGTCCTAGTGGCCACCTGCAATTCCTACTCGCGTGTAACATCAGGAACGACTAGAAACAACCATAAATACCATACTTGATCTCTAGAACCCATTTTTGCCCTAAATCTACCATTTCAAGCCTTAAACATCATTTCTAAGCTTTTGTAATCTCGTTATTTTGATCCCTAAAGGTCCATACCTGATTTTGTAAAGTTTGTGTCTTTGAAAACCTTTGAAAAACAGTTTTAAAACAAGTCTAATCCTTTATATAAGTTCTATGTCATAGATTCATGCAAAGAACGGTTTTTTATGATAAAAACATGGGGATTCTTGTGTGTTTGATGTGTTGTTGATATGGATAAGTTGTTAGGATGATTATCTAGGAGTTTGAAGGTTGTTTGATGTGTTTTGATGATAATATGTGTTTTGACCCGTTTGAGTGATTTAGGAGGCTATGGATTGATTTGATGATTGTATGATGTTAGGGTTTATGCTATAATGATGTAGTAACAGTAGGATGATGATTTGTAACGTGAGTATGTGATGAAATCTGATTATTTGCCATTTAGGGTCGGTTATGCATGCTTTGATGTGATGTTTTCATAATATTATTCCATTTTGGGAAATGCTTGCAATTAGGGTGTTAAACTGATGATAAATTGGGGGTTTTCATTAAGGATATGTTGCTTGATGATTTTGGATTGATGTTGGGTGTTTTTACATGTTTCGGATCTGATTTGGAGGGTCAAACGTGCGGAAAGTGGCTCCTGGTCTGCATGGGCCGACTAGGATTCCTAGTCGCCTGTATCAAGGCCTACTCGCCCCTTTAGGTAGCCACTAGGATTCCAAGTGGCCAGTTTGATTCCTAACCATGTGTTTCGATTCCTAGTCCTATGTTTTGATTCCTAGTCATGTGTTTTGATTCTTAGTCATGTGTTTGATTCCTAGTCATGTGTTCTGATTGATAGTCATGTGTTTTGATGCCTAGTCATGTGTCATGTATGGACCACGTAAACCAGTAAATGTAAATCTTGAAACTAAGGAAGAAATTCCAAAAGAACCAAAAGACTACACTGATGAAGATTTCCTAAAACTTGAGCTTGATGCTAAGGCAATCTCTATGTTGGCAATGGCTCTCCTAAATGATATCTACTCTGGACTTTTACATTGTGAAAGTGCCAAAGAGCTTGGGATTGTCTAAAAGAACAGTTTGGAGGAACTGAAGAAGTGGTGGTCAACACCAGAGAAATTCTTACTCAACAATATGAAACATTTACTCACATAAATGGAGAAACTTTGACACAACAGTTTGGAAGATTTTCTTCATTAATCTCTGAGTTAAAGTTAAATGGTCAGACCTATACAACTGTATCTATGCTTCATAGATTTTTAAGGTCTTTACCAGAAAAATGGGAAACTTATTCTATAGTTCTTAGATCTGGATCAGATTTTAACTCTCTCACTCTTACAAAATTACATGGGTGATTGTTAACTTTTGAAAGAGAAATAAATCAAAAGAAAAAGTTACAAGAATTTGGTAAAACTGCTGATGACTATACTCCAGGTAGCACAGCCTTATTGGGACAGGACTCACCATCTTGTTCTAATAATTTTGGATCTTTTGAACACATTGACATAACAGCTGGGATTTCATCGGATAGATCATTCCCAGCTTATGACAATGAAGATCTAAGTCAAACTGCTGATAACATGTGTTTTATCATGGATGACTTAAAATATTTTAGCAGTGATGACTTAGAGGAAATGGATATCTTACACCAACTGGCCCTACTAAGCATAAAAACTAACAAATTTTATAAAAGGTCAGGAAGGAAATTTCCAGGACTGAACAACAGAACAAAAGTTGGTTTTGACAAATCTAAACTTAGATGTCATAAGTGTCAAAAGTTGGGACAATTTGCTAGAGAGTGTAGAAGCTCTAGCTTTAACCAAACACAGCCTGGAAATCAGTTCAACTCTAGTTATAATAGGAATAATGGAACTCAAGGGAGTGCTCATTTTGTACAGGCACAAGCTCCACAAATTCAATATGTGCCTCAAATACAATATATTCAAATGCCTGCTCAACAACATGGTCAACATCAAATACCTCCTGTTCCAGCTGCTCAACTTCCTCCACAAACTCAACAACCCTCTCAACAAAGTCTTTTTACATCAGGGTATGTTGATTGGAGCAGTCTTCCCTTTGACACATCTGAATGCAGTCAAGATGCAGACAATAAAGTCTATGACATCAACTGGGGAGAATCTGATAATGGCAGAAAGAATTTTGCCTTAATGGCTTTTGAAGGAACAACCTCTAAATTTTCATTATCCCAGGTATCAAAAGATTCTTTGTTAAAACTATGTTCAAATTCTTGCGAAGAATCTTTTGCTCTTATAAGAGAAACCAATGTGCATCTACATGGCAAAGCAAATGACTCTGAGAGAAAATACACTCAAATAAAATATGATTTGGAAAGAAAACTTGCTGCAAAATCAAAAGAAATTTCTAAATTAACAAATAATGCTATTGAAACCCTAGCACAGATTAAAATCATTATAAAAGACCTAGGAAATGTCAGAAAAGAGCTTGTTGACACCAAGGTTGATTATGAAAATTGGGTTGAGTCATGTAGAGGTTACCAAATGCTACTTAACAAACAAACTGCATCAAATGTTAAATTTGGCATAGGTTACAACCATACTGAAACTCCAACTGATTTTACTCCCAAAACTACTGATGATGGGAGTAGAATAGTTCTGAATCAAACTTCCAATGTGAAAGAATGCACATCCTTTCACCAGAACTTTCTAAAAATTGAAAGTCCTGCAGAAGTAATAAATACTAACATTAAGTCATCAGTGGTTTCATCTATATCAGGAGTTGAGAACCTAAAAACTACTGATAACCTAACTCAAACCCTTAAAACTGTCAGTATCATGCCTTCCACATCTCATGAAAAGTTTAAAAGGAAGGAGAAGGCAAGAGAATGTGAAATTTGTGGTCTGTTTAACCACAAAACAGAATTTTGTAGATATAGAAAGGGAAATCAGTATAACAAGAAAATTTTACAGCTGGTTGTGGGAAAACAAATCAAACAAGATTTTGAAGAAACTTTCTATCCCAACAAACAACAACCATGTAACACCTTTTCTCAGAAAAAGACTAAATCTCAACAAAGGCCTTTTTCTCAAAATTCTTCTTCAATAGTTAAACCTGAATCATCAGTAGTCTCACAAACTGTTGAGATTAACAATCTCATGGATATGGTAAAACTATTGATGACCAAAGTTGATGGTGATCCTCAAAAGGACTCCACCATTGTTCTTAATGAAAAATCCATTGCCAAAAAGACATGGATTCCTAAAAATGGTCTAAAACAAACTGTTACTGTTCTCAAGAGCAAACCCAAAGCCACACTGGCTTGGGTTCCTAAAACTAACTAATTTGCTATTTTGTGCAGAGGGTCTCCAGAGGTTTGAATAGCATTTGGTATGTTGATAGGGGAGGCTCAATGCACATGACTGGATGCAGATACCTGATAAACAACTTTATCAGCCAAAGAGAAGGATCCATGTCCTTTAGGAACAATGGCAAGGGATATGTGCTAGGATATGGCAATGTATCCTCAGGCAAAATGCAGTTTGACAAAGTCAATCTGGTTGAAAACTTGGAATACAACTTGCTGAGTGTCTCACAAATGTGTGACAAAGGATATTTTTCCTTTTTCACAAAGACAGCATGCAAGATCATATCACCAGAAGGACAAAAGTTGATAGAGAAGATCATTGAAGATCATACTTTGCTGATAGCCAAAAGATGTGGCAATGTCTATGCAGTGGACATTGAAAAAGACAAAGTACTAAACAACACTGCTTGCTTCTTCTCAAAAGCATCAACTTCTAAAACTGATCTCTGGCATAGGAGACTTGGCCATGTTAACTTCAAAACCATAAATAAAGTCACTAAAATGGGCTTGGTCATAGGTCTACCTTTGAAGGAATACCAGTGCAAAGAACACTGTGTTTCCTGTCTTAAAGGTAAACAGCATAAGTCCTCCTATAAAACTATTGAAGAATAAAAGACAACTACATGTCTTCAACTACTCCATATGGACTTATTTGGAGCAGTCAAGATTATGAGCCTTGGTAAGAAGAAATACTGCTTGGTCATCATTGATGACTACTCAAGATTCACATGGGTTTTTTTCTTATATTCCAAGGATGAGGCAGCTGAAATAATCAAGTTCTTCATTCTACAAGTAGAGAAAAAATATTCTCTCCCTGTCAAAGTCATCAGGAGTGACAATGGGACAGAGTTCAGGAACAAAACTCTGGATGAATTCTGTTTGTCTAAAGGGATTGTTAGACAATTCAGAATTCCCAGAACTCCTGAACAAAATGGTGTGGTACAAAGGAAAAACAGGACATTGATTGAAGCAGCAAGAACCATGTTAGCTGATTCAGGCCTACCTTTGTATTTTTGGGCTGAAGCAGTCAACACAGCTTGTTATGTTCATAATAGAGTTCTTATCAACAAGAGACATACCAAGACTGCCTATGAAATTCTTCATGGCATGAAGCCCCTTATCTCCTTCTTCAGGGCTTTTGGATGTCAATGTTTTATCCTCAACATCAAAGACTCTATCTCTTAATTTGCTGCTAAAGTTGATTCAGGTTATTTTCTTGGTTATTCTCCAATGAGGAAAGCTTACAAAGTCTTCAATTCAAGAACCAAGATAGTAGAAGAAACACTGAATGTCAAGTTCAATGAGACCAAACATTTTCTCATTCCAGCACAACCTGCTGAACTTTTTGATCTTGACAGTTTTCATTTCGGACCTGAAAAGACTGTTACATCATCTAAACCCACTTATTATGGTGATCAAGGGATTTATGATGATAGTTCTCCACCATGGACTCCAAACACAGTCATCAAATCAACTTTCAAACCATCAGAAGTTTAACAAACTTCTACTTCAACAACTGCTGATGATCAAATTCAATCTACTGATTCAGCTCCATAGACTCCTGAACCACAACATACAGCTGAACCAGATATCATCAACCTTAGTGGTTTGTTTGAAGAAGTTCAAGAGCCATCACCAAGTACAGGGCTACAACAACTGATTGAACATAAGGATCATCCATTGGATCAAATCATGGGTGATATTGCCTCAGGGGTACTTACAAGAAACCAGCTTTTTAACTTTTGCTTTTTCTCAGCATTCATTTCTCAGTTGGAACCAAAGAAATATCAACAATCCCTCAAAGACAACAATTGGGTTCAAGCTATGCAAGAAGAATTGATTCAATTCAAAAAGCAACAGGTCTAGGTAATCTATCCCTTACCTCCAAACAAGCTACCAATTGGCACAAGATGGGTTTTCAGAAACAAACAAGATGAAGCTGGTATGATTATTAAGAACAAGGCAAGACTGGTGGTACAAGGTTATTCACAAGAAGAAGGAATTGATTATGATGAAACCTTTGCTCCAGTTGCAAGGCTTGAAGCCATCAGGTTATTTATGGCTTATGCAATTTCCAACAAAATTAAAGTTTATCAAATGGATGTCAAAAGTTCATTTTTTATGGAAAAATAAAAGAGGAAGTATATGTTTGTCAACCTCCTGGGTTTGAAGACCCTGCTCATCCTGATTGGGTTTACAAACTTGACAAAGCTCTATATGGGCTAAAACAGGCTCCAAGAGCTTGGTATGAAACTCTGTCCAACTTCTTACTTAAAAATCACTTTACAAGAGGCTCCATTGATAAAACACTGTTTATAAAACATGTTGGAAATCATGTCTTACTTGTTCAAATTTATGTTGATGACATCATTTTTGGTTCAACAAACACTAAGTTGTGTGATGATTTTAAGAAACTCATGCAATCAAAATTTGAAATGAGTATGATGGGAAAATTGCAGTACTTTTTGGGACTGCAAATCAAGCAACAAACAAATGGAACTTTTATACATCAATCTAAATATGTTAAAGAATTATTAAACAAATTTTCTTTACAAGACAGTAAATCATGTTCCACTCCCATGACACCAACCACACAAGTTGAACCAAATGATCAAGGAAAACAGATTGATCAAACCATGTATAGATGTATGATAGGTTCTCTTCTGTATTTAACTTCTTCTAGACCAGATATTATGTTTTCAACTCGTGTCTGTGCTAGATATCAATCTGCACCAAGAGAATCACACCTAATTGCTGTCAAAAGAATCTTCAGATATCTGAAAGGAACTCCTACTTTAGGAATTTGGTATCCTGCTTCAGGCAATACCAAGTTAACTGCTTTTTCAGATAATGACTATGCAGGGTGTAAAATGTCAAGAAAATCAATATCTGATGGTTGTCAATTCTTAGGAAACTGTCTGGTGTCCTGGCAATCAAAGAAACAAACATCTGTAGCAACTTCAACAGATGAAGCTGAATACATTGCTGCTGCAAGCTGCACATCATAGATCCAATGGCTCCAATATCAACTTCTTGATTATGGAATCAAAGAGACCAAGACTCCACTTTTAGTAGACAGTAAATTTGCCATTAGCATCACTCAAAACCCTGTTCAGTTTTCAAAGACAAAACATATAGAAATCAGATATCATTTCATCAAGGATTGCTATGAAAAAGGCAAGATTGAGGTGAAACATGTCACAACAGCTAATCAAATAGCTGATGTATTCACTAAACCCCTTGACACATCAACATTTCAAAGGTTAGTTTCCATGCTTGGAATGCTAAACTTTGAGTAAACTCTGTAAGTGTTTTCATTTTTCTGTACATATTTTACTTTCATTTACCTGTTTACTAACCTTATATTCAAACCCCTGTTGAAAAATAAAAAGAGAGAGAAACTAATGATGTACAAAACATTTGTAAGGGAAAATTTTTGAAAAGAAAATCTACTGATAAAATTATCAAGTATTGATTTTAGGTGTATTTTTCTGTTAAAACTTCTCAGTAGTTCGAAACTACTGAAGAATAAAATAGGAAACTCCTGATGAACAAGCATGCATCAGAGGTTTAAGATACCAAGGGTAAAACAGTCTTTTCCTATCGTTCTCAGAAGTTTAACCTAAAAAGTCTATTAAACTTCTAAAACCCCTCTTTTCATTATTATTGTTTCAAAAAACAAAAACTTCCCTCTCTCTCTCAAGAACAAAAACCTCTCTGAATCATTCAACTGTTCGATCAACAAAAAATGGCTTTAGTTCTTAAACAGGGACACAATCAAAGACGCTACTTCGTGAAAGACAAGATCTGGTCCCAATACGATGAAATCCTTGATTTGATCGTAAAATCACAATTTTACACAGCGTTCACTATAGACCCACCAATCCACACTGACACTCTTAATGAGTTTTCGGCAAACGCTGAGACTATTACCGAAGATGGTAAGGTCCTTTCCTTGAAGACGAAGATCAAAGGGAAAGAATTGATAATCACACCGGCAAATCTGGGAGACACTTTAGATCTTGATGATGCTGAAGCACCTGATCATATTCCTAGTGGAACAATTCAATCAACCATAGTTGAATGTGGTTATCAAGGTACACTATCACATGCTACTATTTATAAGAAATACTTTGATGCAAAATACAAACTTTTGTTTCATTATATTATCACGTGTTTAAGTCCAAAGACTGGATCTTCTGATCAGATGTCCTCAACCATGCAACCAATTTTTCACTCAATTATAAATGAATCAAAGTTTAGGGCATCTGCTTTCTTTTTTAATGAGTTGGTGTTGCATCAAAAAAATGATAAAAAGAACTTTTTGTTGTATCCAAGGTTCATCATGCAACATATTATTAAGAAACTTGGACAAGAGGTGCTTGTGGGTAAAACAACTGTTTTAAACCCTTTATCCTCACAAGCATACTCTAGGCATAACAAACCGGCACTTCTGGCAGAGGATGACCAAGGGGAACATGTCACAGTCCTAAGTAACCAACATCCTCCAAACCCAAATCAAAAAAGCCAAAACAACCCAAACAATAAAAATTCAAACCCACCAACCCAAAAAGAAAAGCAATTCAGGAAGTTGAGATACCTGAAGATGCTAATGTTCAATATGCACTTTTAAAGGATGTGACTGAAACTTCTTCTCAGTCTCATTCATCTCCAATACCTGATAGAGCACCCGTATCCATTCTGTTTTCAAGAAAGAGATTCAAAAAGTCAAAAACTTCTGACCCTTCTTTCAAACAAACTGAACCTACTGAACAAAACTCAACTGCTGATCGTTTAACTTCTGAAAAAGAAACCTTTCCAGTGGTTGAGGTTGCTAATATTCTCTCCGGGCTGAAACAAAACAACTCATCATCAAATATCAATCCCCAATCACCACATAAAACAGGGGATGAAACCACATAGATGGACATTGATGAGAATGTGGGCAGCCCTAACCCAAGAGATGAGGAGGAACCACGGTCTCTAAGCCTAAAATTAGAAACCTTTGGTATATTTGAGGCTGCTACTACTCTTTTACCATCTAGTGATGGATTGGAGGACAGTAGTACCATAGCTAAGACCTCAAATGTGGCAACTACTGATGAAGGCCATGTGCCTGAGGTAGGAAATCCTCAGTTCCAAGAAAAAGAGGTTCATGAGACAACTAGGTTGGGCCTGGCTCATGAAACAACTGATACTGTTCTCGTTGAGGACTATGTCAGTGATTCAGATGATTCCATTAATTTGGATGATGGATCAAAAACAAAACAAAACAAAATGAATTGACAGTTGACTGTGAAGGTCCTGATTCTAATGTATCTGTTCTCAAGGAGACAGTCACATAAGAATAGGTTGAAGTCCACTTAAACCCTAATTCCCCAAAAGTGGCATCCCCAATTCACACTGAGGATCACCCCAAAACTCACCCTCCACAATCACAAAAGCCTACCCAATTCTCTGGGTCAACAAGAGGCATAAAACTGAACCAACTATGCAGCCCAGATGGTCCTTTATACCAGATGGTACACCAGCTGATTTCTGCTCATCTTCAAAAATTTATAACTGCTATGGAGTTAAAGAACAAAACTCAACTGGAGATGATAAACAATGCAATTGATCACAAGCTTGGTGAATTGTCAAGAAAGATGGAAGACAACAGAAGACAATTAGCCCATCTATCTGGTGTATCACCTCCACCTCCATGGTTTCCAGAAGTGGATGAAGCCAAAAAGGGGGAGATGTCAAAGGAACCAGAAGTTGTGTCTCTTGAAGCTGCAAAAAGAGCTGCTAGAGAAGCACAACATCTCAACGATTCTCAAAAATCAAATAGAATGACCAGATAAGAAATAGCTCTGAAAGAAAGAGCTGATTGGTATGAAAAAGAAGAGAGAAGCCTTAGAGAGATAGCTGAAAAGTCTGCCCAAGGCCTTATTGAAGCTGTTGCTTAAGTCAATACCAAAACTACTGAAGATAATCCTTCAGTAGTTGATACTGCTCAGATCAACACTCCAGTAGTTGATATTTCATGCACTGAACCAGATCAATCATCTAATGCAACAGAAATAGACCCTGCTATATTTCCAAAGCCTGTTCCCTTAAACTCCTCTTCCATAATAATCGAAGATCACCTAAGAAGTAAAGGAACCAACAGAAGAAGAGAAAAGAAAAGCAGAAAGAGAGGCAAAAGAAAATGAATCATGGCAAAGCATAGATGAAAGGGAAGACTTAAGCTTTGATGAAAAACTGGTAGAATATGAAAAGAAGTTAAGAGAGTTAGAAGAACAAGAAAGAATGGCTGAGCAACTTCTCCTTGTAGCAGAAGAAGACAAAAGGCAACAACTGATGAACTTTATCACCAAACATTCAAAGACAAGGAAATACACTCTCAAGGAACTCTCAACTGAAGAACTGACAAGACAGGCAACACTTGTAACTGAAAGGCTTGCCACAGAAAAACAAAGAAAGGAGAAGAGAGCCCAGATTATTCAAGAATTGGTAGATATAAGTTTGGTTCAAAGCAACAGATATGTAGGTGGAAAGAAGATGTACTTTATGATACCTACAAAAAGCTCAAGGCTGACAAAATTGCACATCCAGAAAAATACAAGTCCACACAGCCTACTACCAATCAGAAATCAGGGGAAACCACAAAGACAGATTTCAAAATGCTCTTAGTTAAAAAGAATGTTATTGTTGAAAATGACTTTTTTGTTTATGAGAAGCCTCTGGTAACTCAATACAGGGATCCTGCAACCTTTGCTTATCAACTGACATAGACCATCAAAGATAAAGAACAGACCAAGGTAGTCACAGAACATCACAAGATCATAGGAAAAAGTGATAAAACTGGTACTGTACTAGTTTATAAGGCAAGGAAATTCAATCTGATCAATGCTGAAAAAGAAACACCTCCAACATCAGATCAACATTCAAACCTGCAGATAGTACCATACAGAGAAAGATTCTTCAGCTCCATATCCCCAATCAAAAGATGCTACTTCACCCAAAAGTCCACTTCCATCGTTCTAGAAAGACAAGACTGTTCATTGAAAGTCCTTCAAAGCTTAACTGATTTGGAAAAGTTATCTGACAAAGATCTACTAACCATTCAGGGAATAATGCCAGACCATGGACTACTTCTAGAAGAAGAAGTTAGAGAACTCAAACATCAAGCACTTGAAGAAATTGAAAGAGTTCTTGACTCAAGGAAGAGAGGATCTTAAATAAAGATAGATAAAGGTTTTGGCTTCATCAATCCAGGGGGAGATTGTAAGGTCAAAGAGGATTGACAAGCCAACATAAACCTTTGTCTTATATCCTCTTATCATTTTGTTCAAACTGCTGAAGAAAGAAGAAAACATGTAAAGTACTGAAGAGTAAAATGCATCAGAAGTTCTGAAGATAAACCAGACAGAATATCTGAAGAACTGCTGAAAGACTCATCAGCACTTTACATCAGCACTTTCATTAGAAGATTCTAACCGCCCTTAATCTCAGCAGTTTAGTAGTATATTAATTAACTTAAAGTCCTTGTTCAAGTTTCGATGCTACAGCCTGTTGTAGCTTTATCTAAACAATATTATAAGCTTGTGTTACTTAATATGTATGTAATCTTTCGTCTATAAATAGAGGGGTTACTCCTACTATTTTAGACACACGAATATCTATTAAGAATCACTTGAACTATTTCCTTCAATTTACTTTATTGTTTATCCATTTCATATATATCTGAGAATCATCTTGCTTTAACTGCTTTATTTACTACTATTGATTCTCATCTTTAACTTCCTAGTTCATTGATTGAGGGGAGTCTTAACTCCTGTTAAAAGTGACATTTTAACTTAGAACACTTATTATTCCGCTGTGCAAACTACTTTGATAAACTTATAACACTTAAGTGTTCTTGAATATAAACTGCAATAGAGACCACTGATCCAACACTAAAAGGACAGGTTAAAAAGATAACTTGATGGTATTCACTATTAACGTAGATTTGCAAACAACTGATACATCATCTTTACATTGCCGACTTGAAGCCTACTAACGAATGTAGTATGCTTTATCTTGTATGGGAAAGTACTAGACCTACAACGGGAAAGGGGTTCGAGGCACTACAAGGTGAAATGGGCTTGAAAGCACATGTTAGGAATTACTATAGATCAACATCATACCAACACAATACTATTATGTCATTTTTACTGATCTTAAAGAGCATAAATAGGTTATTTTCTTTATGTTTTATATATTAGTTTTAAGCATTTTTGTTCAAATTTTGAGAAAATTATAAGATTGGAAAGTAAATAAAGTTATAAAGGAAAAGATTACACATGATGCATAGTGTTTTAGGTCGACGTTAACAAGCACATCTTACGTCAGCTTCTTATTCTTTAACCAAGAGTAGTTTCTTCACTATCGTCTTTCTCAACCAGTTGAGATTACCCTAAGTGAATTAATTCATATGCTTGATCTTCCCTTCCTCCTTTGAAAGATTGGCTCAAGAAAAATTTAACTTTGAGGATAAAATAGCTTACTAAAAAACTGGCTGGAAATTATGTCCAAGTTAAAGAGCTAATTTTTTCCTATGTTGTTTAATTGTCTCCAGAAATCACTTGCATATGTACCAAATTGTAGGTTGTTAAAGAAAAGTTCTTGTTATAACAAATACATTTTGACTCTAAAAGTTCGTGGCTAGCACATTCTTAAGCCCGATCGCTTTGGTAGAGATGCTTTTACATTGAATCCATGGTGACCGCCTTATAAAAGAAGCTTAACATCTATGTGTATCTTTATTTACATTGTCAAAACAAAATTTAAAACAGATGTTAAATTACTCTATACATCAATTCATAACAACCTGATGAACAGTACCAATGGTTCAATTAGGGGATGCCACATGGCAGCTCCTGATTTTTTTTTTCAATTCTCACTTTATATTAAAAAAAACTTGCATGAAGAATTAAAGACATAAAGAAGCTTTAGGCAAGTGGTGTGTAGCGCTGATCTTTTGATAGAGACTTAAGTAAGACACTAACCCGTAAACCTGAGATTTACCATTTAAACTTCCGAGTTTAGGCCTTAATTAAAATCACTCCTGATTAAAATTTTGGCAATTACAAAAACATAACTCAATGAATCCCAACAATTTTTATCGACTAGCAACTTGTATTACAGTTTGTGTTTTAAACGGGATAGTCTATTGCGGAAGCTTTTTTAGTGTTCAGGTGTGCTCGATTCTCCTCGTGACTTGATCCTTGCTCCGGAATCCCCAACACATGTATACCTAGCACCATTACACAAAGAATGGTTAGTGGGATTGATAATAATGCATTTAGATCAGTTAATATGCTAATATGTATCAAACGGAACGAGTATGGTCAAATGATCAAACAAACAAGTATAGAAGATGTCTCGCCGTTATGGCCATCGAGTCTCCCTTTCGGTAGTTCAAAAGCTTATGTTATTGTTACCAAAATCGACTCAGTAGGCCTGAACGGCCGTTCACCTAGAGTGAACGGTCATTAACTTGGCCACGAATAATATCCTGCTGAACAGGATGCCTGAACGACCCTGGGCCAAAACTTTATTTGACAATTCTAAAAGCATAAGAATCGAATTGTCAACTCATTTGACGTTTGTTCAACTAAAAACATTGTCCGGTTTGCTTCATTATGATTCAGTTCTTAGATTTAACCATTAGTAAATCTTTAAAATTTCCAAGATACCCTTATAGGCAAATGTTTCTATTTAGCCATCCGTGGCGACACTACTTGATTTGAATTCATTCTTTTTGACGCGTTGACTTCTTTGGAAACCCTCTAAGACCTTACGGACTTGGGTTTTCGCCATTTTCAAGATTTCTCTAAATTTAATCAATTCTAAGCGCATTAGGGCGCATAGACACAGTTATGGAAAGAACTTACCCAATTGGCATCCTCAATTCGCCTGGAAGGTTTTTGTACACATACTACTTCGCCTAGAGGCATTTATTTAACTACGGACTTACCGTGTGGCTTCGACCTATTTTCTTACCTTGTGCTCCCTCATTACGATTCTTGGCATCAAGTGCCCATTCGCAAATGTGTTTACCTGTATGCTTTGTAAATTGACAAACATTAATTTCGCAGAACCCAAATGGTAATACTTCGCCATTTGACTGTTTAACCTTGTGAATCTTAATGCTTGGATTACAAGCATCAAGTATTGGACTCAAATGATGATGACATCGCCATTTGACCCATTAATACTCATAGTTCATAACATTATGCTATCCCACCTTTTATCTATGGTTCAAGTGACAACAACACTTGACCCGTTTACCAAAATGTCTATTTACTTCATTCCATTGATTTCATATATTCATTGAAATTAAGACATCAGTTTCCACATATCTTTACTAATCGACCCTTTTGATGGATTTCACCATTCAGTCACATCTTATTGTTTAATTTAATATCATAAATCTTATTTTGATACGAGGATTTCACTAAAGAACACCTCGTAACGATTTTTCTATGATTTTATATGATTTTTTGAAGATCAGGTCAAAAACATAATTCTAACCAAACAGCTTTGCTGTCAAAACAGAAATGTCAACTTTTTCATGCTGTTTTGACCCACTAAAACTCAGAATTAGCTTCTCATGACTAAATGTGAAATGTAATATGTGCAACAACCTTTTCAACGATATAAGGCACGTCTTCTAACTCCTAATAACAAATGAGATATGGCCTTTACAAGATGACTATCTAAGGTTGTCAAAAGTGACCAATTTTATATAATTTTACACCATTTGACTTAATTCAAGTTTCATGTAAGCATATTATCAAACACCTCTTATGCACCATTTTTTGTGATGTTAATTCAAGGTGTTCAAGATTTTCTAGACTCTACCATGGCCTAATTAACCATTTGCACATGGTCTATTTACCAATTAGCACACGTACATGATTTTAATCACATCCAAATCGCAAGATTTTACCACATACTAGTGCAATTCATGTTTAGTGTAAAACCCACTACTTATACATCACACACAATCATGATTTCATGAGCTTAACCTAATTGAGCCAAAACTCACTTTATGTTAAGCATGAACATAATCAATTACACATCTAAAATGTGTTTCATAACCAATTTATACATGATTGAGGCTCCCTAAAGCTAGAGATACCTCTAACAACTTATAACCTCACGTTTTAACAACACCCTTGATTTTCACTATAATCAAGCATGAACATAACATCAAATTTAGCCAAATTAAAGATACGTTGTTGTGTATTAGACTGAGAGAATCCGAATTTTGGCTAATGCAGTGAAAACCCCCTTGATTTGGCCTTGAATTGAGGTTGTTCTTAATTTAGGGTTTTAAAGGTGAGAAGATCATTCTCCGGATGTTGATATCGATTAACACACACAAGTGTATGTTTTTTTTGTTAATTTTATTAATAAAAACCAATTTACCACATTGACACATATAGTCCCTCCAATAACCCTCGAATGTCATTTTATTATAAAACTAGCTAATCAAGCTAGTTTTCTTATAATGTTTGCTCAATTCCAAGATTAATGACATTAACTAGGTTATTTCTATATCGGAACATAACCCAAGTTCTTATTATTTGAGTCTCGTTTTATTATTTTGCTAATCACGCTTAATGGCGTAATTAGGCAAAACAGGTGATTTTGGGGCGTTACAACTTAGTTTCAAGCCTCGGAATCACCACCAACTTGAGTTTTGGTATTTTTTTTTGGTATTTATTCAATTAATTCTATTGCCTTTTTTTCTTATCTTCTTAACTTTGTTGGTTTTATCCGTCATTTGTGAATAGTCCATCTCCACTATGATAAATTGTTTTCTCTTCATTCCGATCAACAAAAGTACAAATAATAGCACAATGGTAAAGTTGGTAAACCTACATACCCAAGTTCGATCCCTCATGTGCGAAGGGGAAATACCTAGTTAAATAATAAACGTATTTATATCTATATATATTAATATTTCAAAGCATGAAATCCTACATGACACTCAAATAGGCCACTCCCGTCCCATTAGTGTGCCACGTGGCACCAACTAATTAAATAAAAGAAAATACTTTTTGAAACCTTATGTAATCTTTCTTCTTCTGCACACCATTATAACTCAAATCCTAAAATCCAAAGCCTCTCTCTTCTCCAAAGATCCTTCCATGGCAACTATCCTCTTTCTCTCTTTCATCCACCCACCATGGTTGACTAAGAACTCCTATCACCACCACCGGTCGCCGCTTCCGATCTCAAACCCCTTTCTATCCTTTTCTAGTGTGAATCTTTCATGTAATAATTGGTTTTCATTTTTCTCAGTTTTCTTTTCTAATTAATTATGTTATGGTTTATATGTTTACAGATTTAGCATTTTTTATTATTCTTATCTTCTATTTTTATGAATCTTGTCTTGGTTTTGAGTTCGAATCAATGTTATTAAGTTCTTTTTATTAGGGATTGGGTTTGTACCGGAGTTGTATTTATATTTTAGGGTTAATAAAGAATAAATTCATATTCCGATTCATATTTGTTGGTTTTGTGCTCGACTCTTATCTTGGTTTTGAGTTCTAGTCGTTTTTTATTAAGTTATTTTTATTAGGGTTTCTACTGATGTTTTATTTTATTTTAAGGTTTATAAGGATTAAGTTCATATTACGATTTAGATTTGTTTGTTTGGAGTTCTAATGTTACGATCTTCTTTTCTGTCCAATCGTTTGATTATGTTGTGTTTTATGTTATGGTTTATCAAGACTTAAAGATGTCATCACAAATGCAACATCTCTTACAGATTATCATCATTTAATAGGAGGTTGTTACTAATTAAGGTAACCTCTTTTGGAAATAGAGCAGTTCTTATATTTGCAATATCATGTTTACAATCTTCGCATGTCATGTTTATAGGATTGATCTACTGTTAAGCTGCTACTTAATCCATTTAGCTAATGTATTTGTCTCTTGGTTTTAACAAGAATCTGGAGGATTGATGTGTATTGGTCCCAAAAGCCTGCAATAACGATAGGGTTTTTTTCAACTGATCTTTTTAACTCATCTAAGACGTCATAAGAAGATAGAAGGTGAGCACCATTGCTAACAGGTTTTCTAGAACGATTTTACTTTTGGGGTGTTTTCTCATTGGATAATTTTGTTTGTTTCTTGTGATTTGTTTCTTAGCTTTTGAGGTGAAGGATTTTTTCCCTTTGTGGGCTACTCGGAACTACAAAACCAGGTATATGTTTTTGAGTGTTCACTACTTAATTCATGCCTGGTGTAAAGTGGTAAGTGTACAATTTCTGCAAATGTGGTTTTAATCACCGAATTTAACTTCGTAACATAGTTTACTATATTACAGTTCATCATATATAACGAATTTGTGTTCTACTTGATCATGTTAATGTTGGTTTTCAATTTTGCAATTTGGTAGGAACATGTAAGACCCTAACCCGTAAACACGCGATTGACGCTTAAACTTACGCGTTTTAGCCTTAATCAAAAATCACGATCGATCAAAACTTTAATCTTTATAAACGACAACCCATTTAAAGACTTTGATTTGATAGGAACATTCTACTCTACATTTTTAAGTATTACAAACCTATACCATGGTTTGTGTTTTAAACGGAAATCTATTGCGAAAGCGTATGAGTGTTCGAGTGTGTTCGGCTCTTCTCACGAGTTGATCCTTGCTCCGGGACATCCATCGAGTGTATACCTAGTGTCAATCATCAAATGAAGACACTTTAAACGATTAAACGAGGTTTAAAACTGAAATTAAAACATTCAAGGCATATCTAAGGAAGTTCACGTTTTACCCGGCCAGGCAAGCACTTGACCCGCCTAGGCTGACATGCTGGAACCTTAATATTTATATCATTTCAGAACTGTGACCCGGCCAGGTCAGCATTTGACCCGCCCGGGCTAACGTGCTGGATCTTTTCTAAGGCATGCATACTTATGTCTTCACAAGCCCAACCCTTCACTATGGGTGTTTTTTGACATCCGAGACATACCCAAGATTATTTTAGACCTACATAGATAAGTTTTATCAAGATATATATTTCGCTTCTCAGTTTTGACCCATTAGAATCCACTTAGTTCGGTTTTAACAGTTTGACCCGTTAAGGCATTAGGTTTTACAAAACCTCATTTAACCATTCAAAAAGCATAACGATCATATTGTCAACCCGTTGGACACTTGTTAAACTAATAAGCACTATCCGATTCACTTATTATGACTCAGTTTATGGATTTAGCCTGTAGTAAATCTTTAGAATTCCCAAAATACCCTTAGAGGTCTATATTCTGTTTTGGTCACCTGTGAGCGACACCACTTGGTTACCACCCATTTTTTTTACTCGTTAACATGTTTGAAAACCTCTAAGCCTTTGTGGACTTAGCATTTTACCAATTTCATGAATTCACCATGTTAAATCACATCTAAGCGCATTAGCGCACATTAGACACATTTATAGAAAACGACTCACCAATTTGGCACCACACTTCACTTGTGTGGTTTCATAAACATAATTATTCGCCTAAGGCTACATTTTATACTACGGACTTACCCGGTAGTGTCGACTCATTTAGATGCTTATCAAAGTATCCATATGACTGTTTAGCATCAAGTGCCTTTTTTTCTTCCAACTTAACAACCTGTGTAAGAATCTCAATTCACACACATTAATAGCTCGGGATCCAAATGGTATCACATCACCATTTGGCCCGCCCAACCATTTTTCTAATGCTTAACATGAAAGCATTATGTACCGTCTTATTTTCAATTGTCATTTGAACACTGTTCAGTATAACTAAATCCAGACCATTACCCTATAGGTAGTAACCTGCATCTCGGGTTCACGGCCCTGTTTCACCCGGCTTTAGCATTTTATGTTTACCTTCATGAGTTTCTCCTTTAGCTTAAACCCGAGGCCCTCAACTCTTTTATTTACATAAACATCATTTATTATATCACATTTAATTTCGGATTACTACAAGCTCATCCTCTTTAACTTTGGGACTATTTCATCTCATAGCACCTAATTCGGATTTCCGTAGTATTATTTTCTCTAGCTATTTTCTCATAGGCGTTAGATCATAAGATCGTTTCCCTACCTACCGACTCATATAAGTTCTGTTTTCATGTACACCAACCCATTTTCATTATTAACATCCCCAGGATGTAACATTCTATATATCATTTCCACACATTTTCTGGTAGGGCATTAATCCACACCTACCTATATAATTACTATGCACATATTTACTAACATATGTACAGGCAATAATTAACGCACATTTTCTTTACGTAGCGTGAACGCTATAACTGACTCTCCGCCTTATTTATTTACCCTTCCTTTCTATTTTCAGTTTACCAATCATGATCATAAGACCATGATTTTCCTTGTATTCTCTACTTAACTAATCCTGATCATGCTTGTTTCCTCTCTATTCCTGGCTTTACTAACTATGATCATAAGATCATGTTCATATTCCTTCTATTTTAGCTTTACTAATCATGATTATAAGATCATGATCATCTTTCTTCTATTTTCAGCTTAAATAATAATGATCACAAGATCACTGTAACATCCCATTTTTTTTCTTTATAGGGTATAAATAAAGTATTTGCATTTATATTATGAATATTGTTAAACATGTAAGCATCGGATAATATGATTATATTTGGCAATGCTCCATTTTTAGTGAAAGTTGGGTTGAAACGTAGAGAAAAATGAGTGGGTTCCAACGTCATACTCATGATCTTATGAAACCCTATAAGTCAGTAGTTATAAAAGAAAAACTAATAGAAAAATACATTAGTTTAGTATGTATGAGCAAGAGAACGAGCAGATACTACGACATGAACCATTTAATACCAATAGTATAATATATTATATTTGGCTAGGCTCGGTTAAAACTTGGGTTAGAACATAGAGAAAAACAAACTCACTGCAATACTGTATTCGTAATCTTATAAAACGTTGTAGGTTAAAAATTATATTAGAAAAATGTAATTTGAGCTATAAATTAACTATATTAATAGAATAATTAAATAAATATACTTATGTTTACACATATGATACGTATGCCATGAAAAGAAAAACAATAGAAGATAAAAATAAAAATATATGGTATGAAGCATCACCAAGTTCACTTCACCAAATTATACCACATAATTATTAGACAATTTCTAAGTTTGACATCTGTTACTTGCCGTCATCATATGCTAAATCTATGGTGTTATACTTAGTAACGAAGAAAATAATAGTGAAACAAGAAAAAAAAATATCTAGAGTCGGCAATCACCTAAATATATACACATGCTACTTTCATTTGGTGATATATATATATATATATTAATCTCATAGGATGTTTAGTACATAAGAGAGAACAGAGAGTTAGTATAATATATATACACATATAAGATCCAAACCGATAGAAGGCTGTCCTACTTACTAGTATCAAGGTTCAAGGTCCTGTTCAATCAACGAGGTATTAGAAGTTTTAAGCTGGCGCCCAGCCTATAACTAGTAAGGTGAATACGTTTAACTCTTTTACAACTTTGAAATGATTTTATTATGAATAATGGCATGAGTTTATATTAAATATGTTGAGCATGTAAAGTATGTTACTGAAGCATTTGGAACACGTGAGTGTATTCGTATTTGATCAAATGGGTACATGTTGCGAAACCGTAAAACCGAGTATGTAATCATGGTAGGTACTTGTACGTAAAACCGAGTATGTATTCACGGTAGTACTTACGAGCCGTAATGCTCGCTGAATGTGTAGCTTACTAGTATGTGCAAATAGCTTTAATATTGCTTATGCCTTGTTTGAAACTATGGTCTGTTAAATGTTATTCACCAGCTTTTCGCTGACGTATTATTTTCAAAACGTTTTCAGGTAATCATGAATGATTGTATTTAGCAAGGGTAGATGCTGAAGGGATTATGACTCCTTAGGCACGATAAAACCTTGTGGCGAGAATTTTGTAAAAACTGTCAAGAGATAGGGAATGATGTAAAGATTACCTATTTATACAAAAATGTTTTGTACAAACGAGGGATATTTTAATCCCAGTTATGAAAGAATATTTCATTCAACTTACGAGTTTTTTTAAATATGATAATAAATAAAAACGTTTTTTCCGCTGCGTATTTACTTAAGACAGGTACCAACCGAATGGTCGCACGCCCGGGGTGTCGAAAAACCGGGGTGTGACAGGTTGGTATCAGAGCCACAGGTTTTAGCGAATTAGATACTTGTAGTATCTAGGCTTTAACCAGCTTATGATTTGACCTTAAAGATTAAAATAAGTGTCTGTGCAATGAAATAGCATGTTTTGATGCACTTGTTGTCTCATTGGTAAATATGTGCTTTATAAACCTTCGATTATAGGATTTGGCATTTCTTAGTCTATAAAATGTCAAAGAAAAGATCTGATTGCATGTCGAACTCTGTATGATAAAAGAACCATATGGTAGTTGGGGGTTATCATGGTGTGTATCATATATTGCTTTCATACCTGGCCAGTATGAAGGTTAATGCATGGCACCACTATGAACTCGCAAACATCATATTGTACTGAAATCAGCAGACTACCGACAGGGAGGCAGTCAGTCTAGATATAGGAGTATATACCTCTAGACATGTCTGGTTATGGGGGCGTATTCCATATCAGCTCCATGTTTTGTTTGATACTAAGGCATTAGCTTAAGAGAATTAGATACTAGTAGTTAGTGACTAGACTTAAACTGGAATTTAAGGGACTGGGAGGGATATCCAAAGAAGATATTTTATAGATTCTTGCACTAGGGTATGTGATGGTAGGTAGCTAGAATATTCATGTAAAGGTAATCTGCTGATTACATTTATCAACATAGTTGAAATTTTTTTTTACCATTACATGTATATGATAATAGATAATATCTTGTTAATTAATTTGCACATTTTAATAATAGTTCTAATTATAAATCTAGCGAGTAGGTCCCCAAGGGGATAGCCTGGTGGTAAGGTGGTGTATTCCTCAACCAAGTGGTTGTGGGTTCAAATTCTACAAAGGGCAGGTTTGATGATAATCTTTGTCACAAAAAAAAAATTATAACAATAATAATAATCAAGCAAGTAGATAATCCATATGGATGTTGAGCAATAAATTGATACATTAAAAGAAATTATGTAGGAGATAAATTAATGAGATAAAAGTATTTAAGAATTACTTATATTATATACAATTCAAAATTTTATATAGACATGGCAACAAAATAACAAATAGGATGTTAGATCATTAAGTTAGAATATTACGACCATAAAAGTATAAAATGAAAGTTGGAATATAAGTATGTATAGTATGGAAAGAAAATGAGAATGATATGTTTTAGTAACTACATGTTTGGGGACAATGATTGATCTCAATATATGTGATAACAAATACAGATGTGTCATTTGTATATATATGGATATGGGAATTTGGGACATATGAAGTTGAAATAGTTTATCCTGAGAATTTCATTTTTGTTAAACAATAATAAGCAGTGTATTATATTTATACATTAAGATTGAATGCAAGTATATAAGTTTAATCTTTTGCATCTAAACCAAGACTGGTGATTTAGGTAAATTTCAGATAAAAATGACTGAAGGGTAAAACAACTTCGCAAAGAAGTAGGTGAACTCAATATAGGATTGACTATATTTAGGTAATCACTGTAATGTATAATGACCTAGATATGGCTATATGAAGTTAAGCAGATTGGTAAATTCGTAAGGGTCCTGACTCGACATATAAGTGGTGTATAGTATTCTAAGAAGACACGAAAAATAAAGATACTATCATGTGATACCAGTTTGGAAAAAAAAATATATATTGGTTAAATATTAGAGACTAATTAAGTTTAAACTCGCTTCAAGAAGGAGAGGTAGATAAAAGTAGCAAGAACTAGTACTTATGGAACTTATGGGATAAAGTACCCGAATTATTTTTGACATATTATTCAAATGATCAAATAAGGGATCGAAGTGAATTAGATATCTCCTCCTGTATATAAGACTGAATCACGAGTTGAAGATAAGTATTGAGACAAATTGCAGAAGGCTAGAGAAGTCAGTCGAAGCCAAATTCCCCTTATAAAGTCAAGATATGAAACTCTGTATATTGATGGGAGAAGTAATAACCATTTATAGAAAAAGTTTATTAATTAACTAGGAATAATGCCGATGATTTAGGTTATTAAGAAAGAATGTTTAGTATATTAAGCCTATGTATGAGTCGATACAATACGAGGAGAACTACTGAAATTCTAGTTATAGCCAATTATCAAGATATAATTTTCAAAGAATTACACGATTTATTGGGGAATTCAAATAGAATTGTTACTGGTTATAACATAGATTGCCAAAACCCCGTAAAGATTGACACTACTGGACATATAAATTGTAGAAATAGTTGGACGAGATGTTAGAATATATGGGATTAAGTTCTTCATCATTGGGAGCTCTAATTTTATTTAGAAGAAGGATGGGGGATTAACAAGAACTAAACATAAAACAAAGAAGATGGATGGAAGTCTTTAGCAATTAAGATTATGAGTTAGTGATTTTAAGTTTAACCTTCAAGTTGTTTTGATAGGTCAACAATTAGAACCTTGATTAGAAAAAAAAATGTTTTATATGAATAAGATATTAAGTAGTTGTTGTATATAAAGGATACGCTATGAGACATTAAAAGATATGATAGGACGCATTATGGTACATGATAGAATACTCAAAGGAAGTAAGTTGACAATTAAAAGGTAATGACGGAAAATTTCAATTGAGTGTGTATAATGACAAAATCTATTTCGAGATCAGTTATGGATAAATGACTTTGCACATGTGTAGATAGATATAGCGAAATCAGGCAAGATCATCACTTAGTAGGACAAATCAAGTTATGAAAATTTGATTCTAGAAATCAGGCAAGATCATACTTGGTTAACTTTACCCGTACAATTATATTTATAGCGTTGGCCAATTAAGCTATAGTTTTAAGAATCAATTGATATATTTATTAAATCAAGTATATATAATAGAATATACACCAATTAGAAGGATAGTTGTAGTACCTAAAGGATCAATCGTAGTGAAATTATGATTTAAGCTAAGAAATGCTTAGGACTCATTGTCTGAATGACATAAGGTGTTGTAAGTGCCGTTAGGACAAAACATGAAAAGCATGAGTGTATAGTTACTTTAAAAAGCTTTATCTGCTTCTATAATTAGATGAGTAACCATACAAAGACTAGTTTTTCTTTAGAGAGAGAGAGAGAGCGCATATTTAATCAAAGAATGAATAGAGAAGTACTTCGAAATCAAATGTTGTTACCTAAGAGAAATATAAGAAACAATATTAAAATGAAAACAAGTCGAAAATAGGCGTATTAAGGTTATACCCAAACTAAAGATTCCAAATCCCCGCACAACAAATCTCGAGGACGAGATTTATATTAAGGTGGGGATGATGTAACATCCCATTTTTTTCTTTATAGGGTATAAATAAAGTATTTGCATTTATATTATGAATATTGTTAAACAAGTAAGCATCGGATAATATGATTATATTTGGCAATGCTCCATTTTTAGTGAAAGTTGGGTTGAAACGAAGAGAAAAATGAGTGGGTTCCAACGTCATACTCATGATCTTATGAAACCCGATAAGTCAGTAGTTATAAAAGAAAAACTAATAGAAAAATACATTAGTTTAGTATGTATGAGCAAGAGAATGAGCAGATACTACGACATGAACCATTTAATACCAATAGTATAATATATTATATTTGGCTAGGCTCGGTTAAAACTTGGGTTAGAACATAGAGAAAAACAAACTCACCGCAATACTGTATTCGTAATCTTATAAAACGTTGTAGGTTAAAAATTATATTAGAAAAATGTAATTTGAGCTATAAATTAACTATATTAATAGAATAATTAAATAAATATACTTATGTTTACACATATGATACGTATGCCATGAAAAGAAAAACAATAGAAGATAAAAATAAAAATATATGGTATGAAGCATCACCAAGTTCACTTCACCAAATTATACCACATAATTATTAGACAATTTCTAAGTTTGACATCTGTTACTTGCCGTCATCATATGCTAATATTAAATCTATGGTGTTATACTTAGTAACGAAGAAAATAATAGTGAAACAAGAAAAAAAAAATATCTAGAGTCGGCAATCACCTAAATATATACACATGCTACTTTCATTTGGTGATATATATATATATATATTAATCTCATAGGATGTTTAGTACATAAGAGAGAGCAGAGAGTTAGTATAATATATATACACATATAAGATCCAAACCGATAGAAGGCTGTCCTACTTACTAGTATCAAGGTTCAAGGTCCTGTTCAATCAACGAGGTATTAGAAGTTTTAAGCTGGCGCCCAGCCTATAACTAGTAAGGTGAATACGTTTAACTCTTTTACAACTTTGAAATGATTTTATTATGAATAATGGCATGAGTTTATATTAAATATGTTGAGCATGTAAAGTATGTTACTGAAGCATTTGGAACACGTGAGTGTATTCGTATTTGATCAAATGGGTACATGTTGCGAAACCGTAAAACCGAGTATGTAATCACGGTAGGTACTTGTACGTAAAACCGAGTATGTATTCACGGTAGTACTTACGAGCCGTAACGCTCGCTGAATGTGTAGCTTACTAGTATGTGCAAATAGCTTTAATATTGCTTATGCCTTTTTTGAAAGTATGGTCTGTTAAATGTTATTCACCAGCTTTTCGCTGACGTATTATTTTCAAAACGTTTTCAGGTAATCATGAATGATTGTATTTAGCAAGGGTAGATGCTGAAGGGATTATGACTCCTTAGGCACGATAAAACCTTGTGGCGAGAATTTTGTAAAAACTGTCAAGAGATAGGGAATGATGTAAAGATTACCTATTTATACAAAAATGTTTTGTACAAACGAGGGATATTTTAATCCCAGTTATGAAAGAATATTTCATTCAACTTACGAGTTTTTTTAAATATGATAATAAATAAAAACGTTTTTTCCGCTGCGTATTTACTTAAGACAGGTACCAACCGAATGGTCGCACGCCCGGGGTGTCAAAAAACCGGGGTGTGACAATCACGATCATTTTCTTTCTAATTTTCATCTTTACAAATCATGATTATAAGATCGTGTTTGTTTTCTTTCAAATTTTCAGCTTTACTAATTATGATTATAAGATCATGATTGTTTTCTTTCAAAATTCCAGCTTTAATAAAATCATGATTGTTTCCTTTCTAAATTTCAGCTTTACTAATCAATGATTAATCATTTTTCATTCAAATTTTCAGCTTTACTAATCATGATCATAAGATAATAATCATTTCCTTTCTATTTTCAGCTTTACTAATCGTGATCACAAGATCATGATCGTTTTCTTTCAAAATTTTAGCTTTACTAATCATGATTATAAGATCGTGATTGTTTTCTTTCAAATTTTCAGCTTTACTAATCATGATCATGATTGTTTTCTTTCAAAATTTCATCTTTACTAAAATCATGATTGTTTCCTTTCTAATTTTCAGCTTTACTAATCAATGATTATAACATCATGATTGTTTTCTTTCTAATTTTCGGCTTTAGTAATCAATGATTATAAGATCATGATTGTTTTCTTTCAAATTTTTAGCTTTACTAATCATGATCATAAGATCATGATCATTTCCTTTCTATTTTCAGCTTCACTAATCGTGATCACAAGATCATGATCGTTTTCTTTCAAAATTTTAGCTTTACTAATCATGATTATAAGATCATGATTGTTTTCTTTCTAATTTTCATTATTCTCTACAGTTCACAAAATCCTTTGTACATCGGCCTCAGTATTCAGTATCACTATGGTGGTTCTAAGACTCACAATAGTGTGCACATCATCTATATTTTATATCTATTCTTACTCCTAGAATAGATCTTTACATTCCAATTTTATCTTTACAATACTTACTTATAGTTCCTAAAGGTAACTGTGTTCTTCATTTCTTCATTTCTTCATGTAACTTTCTAAATCACCGATCATAAAACGGCTTGAGGGTTTTCATGTGTGTACTTAGACTTCACGTGCCACCATTTCAATTCAGTTTTCAGTTTTAGGGTTCCCACAAGCACTAGGCCTCACGTGCAACCATTTCAATTCAGTTTTCAGCTTTAAGGTCGTCCGCCCTTGTAGTGTGACCTGTTTGACTCGTCTATCACCCCTTTTCCACCGACCTAGTCTTCGCCACATGGAAGGTATACATGTAAATCACAAGAAGCCTACGTTATCATGTGTTTAACACTTACTTGGCCAGGGTAAGTAACCCGCACATGACTCACGTGATCTTACCGCGATTGCCACGTTATATATTCCAGGTAACAAATCTTTTGGTCCTCAACTTTTATTTAGTAAAAGCCTTTATTCTTGTTACTTAACAAAAACAAAGTCCTTTCTTTGCAAAATTCTTTCGAATTATTTGGAGTGTACATATCTTTTCTTAGTTTCACTACCTGTCCATACGTGACTCTAGCTCATTCAATTTTTTGTAATTTTCATTAAAAGTTGTCAATGTCATTCCCATTTCTATATTCATACTCACGTTACGCATTTGTTATTCCCAAGGTGGTGCATATTATTCTATTCCCAATCCCTTAGTTTGAGAATCAAACCTTGGGTGGGTGCTCCATCCCAGATTTTTCCTAAATCTTAATTCCATGTATGGAATATCATCCTCTAGATGAACATTATCTATATTACTACTCTTACCTTATTTAAGAGCGTGCACTTAAGGCTACCCGCCCTTGATAGACCTTCATTACCAATTTATCATCCTTCTTCATCATCTTTTGTTAAGTCCTTTATGCGCAAGCTTCATGGCCATGCTTTTGACTCCTCATCCATCATATTGGATGAAGTTATTCACTTTCCTGTCATCACAGGTTGCGGCCTTGAATTTTAGCAAAACTTGCAAATAGTAGTCATATCAATTTCATTATAAGTCCGTAACACAATACGGAGCATTTTTACCATACTTATCAACAAAATTTCTCGTTAAATATTTCAATCTTTGGCTAACCTTAGGTTGCCTTACCAGCGTCTACTAATTCCTTTCGGGCAACGTATTGTTACACAATTGCCCTTAGGTGCTATTTATCACAAATCTATTTCTATATCTTTTTAGTTACTATGAGAGTAACTTACCGGATTTACGCGACCATGTCTCGAACTAAACACCCTCTAACACTTTGAGCGCACAGTTTGAGTCCATGTATCCTTCTCGACACTCGGATCCCTCAAACCAATGGCTCTGATACTACTTGTAAGACCCTAACCCGTAAACATGCGATTAACGCTTAAACTTACGCGTTTTGGCCTTAATCAAAAATCACGACCGATCAAAACTTTAATCTTTATAAACGACAACCCATTTAAAGACTTTGATTTGATAGGAACATTCAACTTTACATTTTTAAGTATTACAAACCTATAACATGGTTTGTGTTTTAAACGTAAATCTATTACGGAAGCGTATGAATGTTCGGGTGTGTTCGGCTCTTCTCGCGACTTGATCCTTGCTCTGGGACATCCATCGAGTGTATACCTAGTGTCAAACATCGAATGAAGACACTTTAAACGATTAAACGAGGTTTAAAACTGAAATTAAAACATTCAAGGCATATCTAAGGAAGTTCGCGTTTTACCCGGCAAGGCAAGCACTTGACCCGCCCGGGCTGACATGCTGGAACCTTAATATTTATATCATTTCAAAACTGTGACCCGGTCGGGTCAGCATTTGACCCTCCCGGGCTAACGTGCTGGACCTTTATTAAGGCATAAATACTTATGCATTCACAAGCCCAGCCCTTCACTATGGGCGTTTTTTGACATCCGAGACATACCCAAGATTACTTTAGACCTACATAGATAAGTTCTATCAAGATATATATTTTGCTTCTCGGTTTTGACCCATTAGAATCCACTTAGTTCGGTTTTAACCGTTTGACCTGTTAAGGCCTTAGGTTTTACAAAACCTTATTTAACCGTTCAAAAAGCATAACGATCATATTGTCAACCCGTTGGACACTTGTTAAACTAATTAACACTATCCGATTCACTTATTCTGACTCGGTTTATGGATTTATCCTTTAGGAAAACTTTTAGAATTCCCAAAATACCCTTAGAGGTCTATATTCCGTTTTAGTCACCTATGAGCGACACCACTTGGTTACCACCCATTGTTTTTGACTCATTAACATGTTTGAAAACCTCTAAGCCTTTTCGGACTTAGCATTTTACCATTTTCATGAATTCACCATTTCAAATCACATCTAAGCGCATTAGCGCGCATTAGACACATTTATAGAAAACGACTCACCGATTTGGCACCATACTTCAGTTAGGTCGTTTCCTCTATATAGTTATTCGCCTGAGGTCACATTTTATACTACGGACTTACCCGGTAGTGTCGACTCATTTAGATGCTTATCAATGCATCCATGTGACTGTTTGGCATCAAGTGCCTTTTTCCTTCCAACTTGACAACCTGTGTAAGAATCTCAATTCACACACATTAATAGCTTGGGATCCAAATGGTAGCACATCACCATTTGGCCCGCCCAACCATTTTAGATTCTAATGCTTAATATGAAAGCATTAAGTACCGAATTCGATTAATGTTCACACCATCTTTTGACCCATTTGTCTTATCTATCAAACACAAAATATTTAAATTTCAAATGTTGGGCTCAAGTGATATTAACCTCACTTGACCCATTATAAGACACTCATTATCTATTTAGGCATCCCGACCGGGTCTTAACCATTTTCTTTTATTTTGGTGATTCTAACCCATTACAAGCTAGAATCCCATATTCCATATCCCTTTTTATGCATAGTTTGTCAGTTCTATACTAACAACATTGAATCCATATTCTTATGTGTTTGCACATCATTTGGTTGCTAAGAGACTTATGTCAGATAAGTCACTTACATTAGCCTCACTTATGCATTCCATGATCCATTTGCTTTGTTTGGTTCATCCCATCCAAGCTCCCACCTAGCTTGACAAGACCAAACCTTCACAATACTCACAAGATTGGCATGTTAGCCATTTTATCAAACGACTACCATACCTCATGAGTTTATATATGCCAATTCATCCATAACTTCCATTTGGGTTAGTTGACTTTTAAGAGTCAAACTACCGTTTACATATCTATATGCACTAACATAGGCATTAGTTCTAACCATGAACTAGCCTTTTAATAATTTATCAATTTATTTGATTTAGTGCACATTCCATCTTCAAAATCATCATTTAGGCAATTCCACTTTATTAGTTACTTACATTCCTCACATAACATTTTAGTTAGTAAGGCTTTTTCGCATAGTTTCACATATTCATATCAACTAAGCATTTCATCAAACACTTAGTGTGCATACTACATTTTTCATAATTATCACACTCACTAAACATTTAGCAAGTATCCAATTTATGAACTCATCATCAAACATCATTCTAGCTATTATGTTTAGCTACTTTCAATTTCAACTTTCAATTCATCCTACACGTAAGATTCATGCAAAGCATATAGAATGAAATTCCCCCACAACCCATGCCTAAAACATAGACTGGTATCCATTTTAGCATCATCAAAGCTACTAATGAAAACCCAAAGTCATAACCTTTGCATACAAACAATTTCTAGTAATATAACCCATTCCTAAACTATTAAGAATGATCAATATCACTAATACTCAATAATATCACAAATTTAACATGTTTTGTTCAAGACCCACATGTGGGTTTTGAACCCTACACGAATTTAGGGGTTAGGGTTCTTACCAAAGCTTAGTCCTTGAAGATTAGCCCTCTAAAACACACCCTTCATCTATTTCTTCAATCTCTTGCATTAATTTCTTCCATTTTACTGATTTAGGGCTTGGTTTGAAGCAAGAATGCCCTCTTTGAGGGCTGAATTCGTTTTCCCCAAATGGGGTGTGTTTGGACCTTTTGTTTTGTGTTATATTTACCCCACAAGTCCCTCAAGTTTACCCCAAAGCCTTTTATTATCAAAAACTTAACTATGCATGCTTGTTTCTAGTGTTATTTCCCCATTATAAAGATAATAACATTCACTAGGTTATTTTCATATTAGAACATAACCCGCATTCCCATCGTCTAAGCTCCATTTTTAATATTTTGTTAATCACGCCTAATGGCGTAATTAAGCGAAACGGGTTATTGGGGCGTTACAGAACATCACGTAAGCAAAACTAAAATTCCTTCCACATCAAGCTAAGGGTAAGGTTGGAAATATAGACCCAAAAATATATACGAAACCCGTCTGATGAAGTGTAGCCAACATATAGTTTTTGGACATGCATGTTTGATTACTACGAAAATACATCATTAGAACATGAGGTTAAAGCAGAAGCATAAGCTGCTCTGATGTGGGTGGTTATATTTCCATATCATAACCTATATATTTGCAGCAATGTTAAATAATAACCTTCTTTGATTTATAAGCTCATCATTATTGATTTTTATTCAGGGGTTGTTGTCCTTTGTTGTCAAAAGCCACAAAATCATCTGGAACAAAGCCACCCAGAAACGTTATATATAATAACTAGCTTTTATCCCGGGAGCGTCCCGGGGTTGAAAATATAACAATTCTAATAATATTAATACCTCTGTTGCAAAACAAGGCCGAGTTGACCGATTACTCCCCGAGTACTCGCTTCAAGGTAGGTCGCCGAGTATAACCGAGTTGGCCGATTACTACGAGTACTCCCCGCATAGGCCGATTTGACCCCCGAATACTCCCCCGATTAGTCCGAGTACTCGCTCCAGGGTAGGTGGCCGAGTACAAGGCCAAACCGAGTTTTGCAACACTGACTAATACTAATAGTAATAATTATTACCCTTGTAATTAAATAAATAAAAAAATAACTTTGCTATAGGGTGACACCATGTGTCGCAGTGTTGCACGATTCTTTCTCCTAGCTTCTCTTGATGAAATATACCTATGCATCTTTAGAAGTGTAAAATTCCAACGATAGCATGACGATTGGGCTGAATTTCAACATCGTATATAAGAACCTAGTTTAAAAGAAAAAACATGATTAATGAATAACCTAAACACTTTGTGTTTTTTTTCCTGTATGAACGAAACCCCACAAAAAATAGTCGTTTTTTTCTCCGTTATTTATATAGCACTATGGCACTCGTTGGAAAGATAATAAAACGTTTGTTAATTTAGTGTGATTTTTTTCTTTAAAAAATCTCGTATATAAAATATATTAATGTTTAAAAATTATGGGAAGAAACATAAGAGAGAAAATTTTAAGTTTTTTTTTAAATTTTTTTTCTAAAATAACTCAATTTAATTTTAGTAGATTAGGTTTTATATTATTATTTGTTTTTTTTAAATTGCCACATGACATGACACACGGCACACTCAAAGGGAAGAATGCATCTTTGAATGTCATGTCATTAAAATTGCTTTCTTTTATCTATAACTTATAATAAAAGAATTGAACTTTGATGATGTGACATTCAATGGAGGCCTCAACCCCTCCTTGAATGTGTCACATGGCATCATGTAGGATTTTTTATTTTTTGAGTTTTTTTAATAAATCTATATATATATTATAATTATTTTAGGAAAAGATAAGAATTTAAAAACAAAATTAAATTTTCTCTCTAATGTTTCCTCCCATAACTTTTAAACGTTAATATCTTTTATATACGAGATTTTTTAAAGAAAAAAATTATACCAAATTAACGAGCGTTTTATTATCTTTCCAACGAGTACCACAGTGCTATATAAAAAACGGAGAAAAAAAAACAACTATTTTTGTGGGGTTTTGTTTTCAAATATATTTTACTCTACTAATAAATCACAAACGATAAACATAACTTCATAGGCAGAGATTTTTTTTTATATTTGAACATGATAACTTATGACACAAATTTGTTTAAAATAATAATAATATTATTATTATTATTCATTAATCATGTATTGGCAAATCATTAATTATGTTGTCATATTAAATATTTTATTATGTTATATTAGATACTAGCAAATAACCCGGGAGCTTCCCGGGGGTGAAAAATAATAAAAATTATATTAATAATATGGAATCGACAAATGAGTCTTTTACAATAGACAATTGCACGTATTTTACTTAAAATATTAGAATAAAATATAATATAAATAATATGGATTGGTTATAGAATACTTATTAATAATAATGATAATAATAATAAGGATGTTATTTATGTCACAGTGAAGCAGTAATATTATGTTATTATGAAAACACAAAATCACTCAATGAGAGGTAAAAGAAGTGGTTATAATAGTGTGATACAACTGAAAATCAGTCAATCAGAAGTCAAAAAAGTGGTTAAAAGTAAGCAGTTTTAGTCAAACATAGCTAGGGAAACATTGTTAGACAAAGTTGTCTATGATAACAAAGTTCATAGTTGAAAAGTTGAGACTTCAAAATATAAACATACTAACAACTAAAGAGGAACATATTCTACTTAACATATAATGTTATGTAGAGATGTTCTATTCATTATAAACAGCAAGGAGACCTTCACTTTTGTAGTATTTCAGTCGATATCTGCCACCATTGCGTATTCCAAGTTTTTGCATACATGTTGCCCACTTACAAACTGCAAATCTCACCTGATTTTCGGATACTTCTGCACGAATGTTTTCCTTAATGATATTTCCATCAGCAAACTTGATTTGTAGTTCTGCTCCATTTACAAAGTCAGCCTTTCGAGAAAACCATATGGGAAATCTCCGCCATAAGTATTGAGTAAAATTTGACATTAGAATATAAAGTTGTTAAAATAATGTTAATTGAAAGTATTTAAAGATTAAAAAGAGTTGGAACTTTTCAAATTTATGTGTAAGTTGTTTAACAACTGTTGGATCTTCATCAGCAGTAGAATCCAAAGTAAGATCAGCAGCATTTTTATCTTCATTAAGAGCAACAGCATCATAATTTTCTTCAACAGCAGGGTCATATTGTTCAATTGCAGGGTGATTGACTGGAATATGATCATCTGAAAGAGTAGCAGCATTATCAGATTCAATAGGATCTACAGGAGGGTGATGTTGTTGAATAGCATCATCATATTCTTCAACAGTAACATCATGTTCTTCAACGGCAGAAAGGTTGGTAGGAAAATCATCATCAGCATCAGATTCATCACTATAAATGTAGATTATTTCATCTGCAGTAGTGAAATGATGTTTTAAAAAAAATGTTAATATGATATTGTGTAATAGAATGAAAATTATTAACAGTATTGTAATTTAAAATGTTGAATGTGTCATAATATTTTGGCTGTCCGATGTAATCAAGTTATAAAATTATGATTAATGAACATATAATATAACATCAAGTAATGACAATCTATAATAGCTATTAAATGAAATAATGACAGAAAAACATTTCATTAAACATTAAAAAATAAGATTGTTAATAGAACAGTACCTTGTATGTTTGAGTCATTGTCATTAGGTGGAACACCTGTGCCATCTTGAAGGAACAATTCTACAGTGAATGTAGTTTGTTTAACCTTTCTGAAAACTAATGAAACTCCAATTTGCAAGTTTAAATCTTCAAATAGTTTCTTCCATCCGTCAGTGATATACAAATCTGTGAAGCTCATTTTCACTCCGACTAACCATTTTGCAGTTCCAAAGCGGATAGTAAACGGTTTATGAAGATTGTTATTTTGAAGATGGTGTTTAAGGTGTTCAGATGTTGAAATCTGTAAAAATAAATTTTAAAAATTTATAAAAATAATGTGAAAATTAATGTATAAACAAATGTAAATCAGTTATATAAGTAAGTAGATATAATTTTTTACCATGCATTATGTCTGAGTTGTGAAGGATATGTGGAAGATGTCTGACGGTTGTTGAAGTATGTCTTTTCTTATAATGTCAATTTTAAAATCTACACCGTCAATAAACTTGAAAATAATCAAATCTCCAAGCTTAATGTTCAAAGCTGTTGCAGCGTTTTTCCAACCACCTGTGAAGGAACACATATTTGACTCTTTGACTATGTCAACTAACCAACCATCACCACCAATCTGGAATAAGAAAGCAAGGCTAGGAGGGAACTTGTGCTTTTGGCTTAAGATATCATAACATGGTGGAAGTGTCTGAAAACATTAATCGATAAGTAGAAGTAAATAATGGTAAATACAATAAAATTCAATGTAACACTCAAAAATGTAAATGTAAATTTTACCAAATGTGTATTGTAGTTTCCTACAACAGGTACCAAGAATGAACAAACCATTTGATATTATATAATTTGAGAATCCTGTAAAATTTAAATGAAATGATCAATAGAAGAGAAAGTGATGAAATTAATAAAGAACATTAGTGTTACAAAAATGAACAATATATTGTAAACTACTTCTATTCTTCATTAAGTTTAAATATATAACTTAGAGACATTAAATTGAAAGAACAAAAACTAAGTTATTTTTGTTCAACAATTATCCATCCAGTTTAAAATTTAAACATAAAAAGGATAAGTAACAATCATCAAACAAACCAAAATACAAATTTTACAATCGTGGCACAATGCACATCCAACTTTCCAATTTATGTGTGGAATTATCAATTAAAAATCTAAAAATCTATCAAGGAACCCCATCATGAAAGACTGTCCATTGAATTGCAAAAGATTAAGCAAGCTTATAGACCTATATCAAGTATGTCGTATAAAGTTGGATTCAAAATTGATAATCTTAGTTGGTTAAGTGACATGAACTGTTGATGTAAACTCATTTTGACCCACTCCTATTTGAATGTAATTATACAAACTGTAATAATTATTCTAAAAAACAAAAACAACGTAGCGTAGACAGAGAGTAAGAGGCGCCACCAGGAGCGACAATAGAATTTTTACTGTTTAACTCTTATTAGAGAGTAAGAGGCGCCACCAGTAGCGTCTTTACTGATCGTGAGGTAATGTAGGTAATAACTATTATTATGACTTTGGTCTTTCTTTCGTTAAACTGATTAAAGTTAATAAAGAAGAACAGTGTTACAACAATGAAGAATATTTTTTTTGTTGAAAATTTGTAAAACAACAACATGAAAACAATGATAACCAAAGGAAAACAACCATAACCTAATAAAAGTTAGGAGGAAGTTATCTTATTATGAGCAGGGTAATAAAACAATATGTTGTGATTATAATGTGCCATAAACAATCCAAAACATAATACATTCAACTATTTCATAAAGAATTCAAAGTTCGAGTGATTGGTGTGCCTAAATAAAGCAGATTATAAAGACAATACAGCAAAAGGAGTAATCCTTACAATATAGTATAATCGTAATAATACAGAGACAAAGATCAGATTGTAATGAAAATGAAGTGTTTGACGATTTTTGAGAAAGAATAAACGATTATTAAGAAGGAATAATGGACGAATCGTACCTGATTGAGTTGTTTTCGTTTGTTAGAATAATCCTTTGTAAAGTTGAATTTGATCTCAAAGAAAACATTACCGTGAACTTGTTGCAAAGCTCCACCTATTGAAAACCGTAGCCTTGATTAAGGTTTTGAACTTTCTACAATGTTGTATGTTTCTTTTGAAAGAAAGGATTATATTTATAAAAGTAATTTATGTAAGTTAACAAATATTTTATTCATTAATAAAGAAAGTATTATATTAATGTTTATCTATTAATTATGTAGATAATAAGTTTGTAAAATATAATATTGATAATGGTAATTTATAATATGTAATAGATATGTATCAAAATTTTAAAATACTTCAAAGATTAGATTTTCTAGAACAAATTGTTTCATAAATCAGTATTAGGAAAGATACGGCAGCAATAAGAATAAACAAACATATCTTTACAATTTGTTTCTAGAACAATTCGTATGTTATAATGTGTTGTCTTCATTTTTATTCCATTACATAAGGATAATGGTAATCGTAAATAACTGTCGATTAACAAAACTTGGGGACATTCCAACGTCTAATGACTAATGGTTTAGTCAAAGTTACTACCGTACTATATTAACATCATTTTCCAAATACAAACTAAAAAGCGAATCATATAAACATATATCTTCTAACTAAAGACGCGAAAATACCAACTTACCTTCCCTTTGGAAATACATAATATGATAAGGCATATCATTCTTTAAACCAAGCTTCTCCATGGTAGACTTCCATTCTCTGATAGCATATCTCGTTTGACAACCAGAACGTTCAGAACGCATTTCCCGAATAACAGTCGTTCCATTTACACCTTGAACACGCAAGTTGTCAACATTCTCAAGCTCACAATCTCTAGCAAACGGTATTGGAAAACGCTACAAAAACATTATAAGAAACATTAAAAATTCAGTTATAACTGAAAATTATAAAACAAACACCAAAAGTAAATATAATTTAACGGATAAGTTGGCTTAAGTAGTAAAAACTTACAAACTTATATGTCACTTTTGTAATCACTTCATGATCAGGAGCAGCATATTCTGATATACTATCATCATCATCACTTGAGTCACTTGAAACTTCAATTACTTCATCTGAAAGTTCGAAGTGAAGCTGGATATTTTCAAAGTTAGGTGTTAACATTGGAGATACATTTTTAATTGTTTTAGGTTAGGTGCTACCCGAAGCTTTCTTGCATGTAACTGTAAAGCAAATCTTTCTATTTCATATATAAAATTAGTATGTCATATTAGATTTTTCAACCCGGGACGTGGGAGCGTTCCGAGGTTGAAATTTTAATATTTAATGTCGCTTGTCGTTGAGCATTATGAGAAAGTGGTTGACGCTACTTTTACGTGTGCATATGTTGTATACAACATGCCATGGAATTAGTTGAGTTTATAATAATCATTAATCTATAATATGATACAAAACTAACTGTGAACAATGCATAAAGACGACCAGTCATTAACGACAAATAATGTCATTTATTTGTAGCAGAACATATATATAACCGGTAAAATATCAAATTACTATCCAAGTGATCAATAACAACTTAATTAACCAAATGTTCTTTCAGAATCCTTCCCTTGAATTTTAAGTTAGATTATTAATACAAATAGTGAAATATGTCTATACATGTTATCTTATAATAACAATATTGAGATTTGCCATTTCTGTAAATTTATTACTATGTTTTTTAAATAATTTTTATAACATCTGCACAGAATCGGAAGATCGCTTCAAACGCTTGATCCGAGGTTATAACTTGAAACAGAACCATTAGCATGGCACCAAGAAGAGAGCCTGTTCTTCCAATAGGCATAAACGGGACCGCAGGGAAAACCGACAAAACCCAAAATATACCAAAAGCAAGACATCCTAGAACCACCTTGATTCTGCGCCATTTACCAATATTCCACCATGCCGCCCTTGCCCAAACACAGCTAATAAGAACATGGTTGACCGACTCCTCCGCTGCACCGCATCTGCTGCACATCCCGTCCCCAATCGGCACTCCCCTCCTGGCAAGATTATCAGCCGTAGCAATGCTGCCATTCAGCGCCCTCCAAGCGAAATAATTAACCTTCGGAACCGCTAGTCTGCTCCATTTATATTGAAATGAATTATCCCCGATGCTTTCATTCTCTGCCATGTCCTTCCTCACTTGGGCAACCGAAAATGTGACCAGTTTATCACCCGACTTCCACATCAAAGAATCGCCGATATCCATAATATTTTGGTGTAGGAGCACATTTTGTAACTGACCCAATTGATCCATTTCCACAGTGGATGTCGGATTCCTCTTCCAGTTCCATTCCCACTTCAAAACACCTGCTTGTTTGGAATAATTATCACAGACTTTAGCCCTTTTGTATTTTGAAATTGCGTACAATTCTGGAAACATGCGATTTACTTGTAGCTATAGAAATTAACCATCACCCGTTAACATGATGCTCATTGAAGCGCCCGATTAATGTTTCCCAAATTATATGTTAAAACATGTATAAACCTTATTTATAGCTATATTTTAGTTAGGGGATGCTGAAAACCTTTGAAACATATATAAAAGATTATATATTTAATTCTCGGTTTTAGACCTTACCTGTGTATATCAGACAGGTCAAAACACCCAGTATCCGTAATCTGTTGGAGCTAGCTTAAAGCCAGATGATAACCCTTAATATTTGATTATTGCATAGATAAACCACCAACTCATGACATATCCATTATCTATAAAAAGTCAATTATGGATCAAGGTTAGTATAATAAGGTAATTACATTTAGCCTGCAAAATAATAATACATATGGCAATACTTCAAACGAATAGACCTGCAGCCAAGTTCAACCGCCACACTTAAGAGTTTCTCGTCACGGTTAGCCCCGCCTGAAAGTATTGGTTTTTCTTTCAATCACATTGACCTTGAAAATATCTAAAAAAAAAGGAAAGTAAAGATCAAGGAGAGTGTAATAGACTCAAAGAAATTTGAAAACTAATTTTAAGATAATGTTAATTTTCTTTGAGGATTCCGTTCAAATTTGTTGCCCCAAATACAACCGTATACAAACTCCAACAACCCACCAAACGGACTTATAATTCAAACTCAAAACTGGTGGTTGGAAGCGAATAGATCTAAGCTAGATTCAGAGGTACGAAATTAACGAATTAACCACTACCCAATAGCAAGATTTAAACTTTAGACACAATTATGCAGCAGAACACCATCAAGAACTCAAAAATAATCATGAATTTAATCAGCAAAAAGTTAAAGAGGTTTCAACTTTGCCAGCTTATTGCAAGTTCAATAAAACGATGGAATAGTTCACCTGCTGCTAGAAAATTCATAAAGCTTTCCACGGGCGGAGAAGACGATGACAGCAACATCTGCTTCAGAGAGGACAGAAAGATACCGCAAACTCAGTGGCTTCATCGTATTACAGCTTCGATTTATACATCTCACAGCAACAACTGTTATAACCATCTGCGGCTTTTCAGTTTTCACACACTTACCTTGAAGATGCTTGTGTCGGAGCTGATGGGTTGAAGGGCTTCTGCTCAGCACATGTCAGCACCTCATGGGGCCTACCCTCTTCACGCCCAACGCCCATCATATTATTTTCATAAATGGTTATTACCTACCAACTTGGGAAAAAGAAAAAAAATAAGATCAAGCCTATGGATTAATAACTCTTCTAATGCAAAAGAGTTCTATTATCAAAATCATCATACCTCATCTGTACAACTAAATCACCACATGCATGCATGCTTTACACACTTATCCATCCACACCTCATTTCTCAATGTCCATACGTGGCTCATCCAAAACCATACCCAAGATTACTTTATTTACCATGAAAATGTATGAATAACATTCACAATCCTACTGTGTTTTGCATGCATGAAGCCACCATCCCAATATATATATATTTAACCATAAACTCACCATAACCATTACCTACACCATAGTTCAATGCAGTCACGCCCCCACACATACACCTCCACCATTGCACAAACTTACGCCAAGTCCGATCCCGCGCCCAAGAATCTACCAGTAATTGGCCGGTTCTCGATTTGGTTCTCTACCAGTCTACACTACCAACCGCCATACGCCATTTCACCACAACCGGCCGTAATAGTAAATTTCGAAACTTTTAGGAAAGATAATAACCTGGAAGTGAAGGTGATTGATGTTAGCAAATGCACCCAAGCTATTATAGCCTAGACGAAAGTAAGGACTTCCAGCCTCGTGTGCCATGTGCAGTGCAAGCAAAAAGCTTTCATGGTCAATCCTTTGAGGTAATTGCTCAAGAATTCGAGGGATAAGAAGCACATGATCGTATTCTGAAAACAAACATCCTGAGAAAACTAACGAAACAATAGAAGTTGTATAAATATTGAGTGAGGTAGTGAATTACATTAACCTTGAGAGCAGGGAGAGGAGCTTTTGACAAATGGGGTTGAATCCAGCTTCTCTCTTCTCAACTTTTGATATTGAAATTCATGTTGCTACAAAGAGTTAAATTACTCAAGATCAGCAACGTTTTCGGTTCAAACATGTGTGTACCCCACAGACAAAAAAAAAAGAATATTTGGTATCTATTTCATACCAGCATTCTCATTTCAATAAATACATCATTTAGTTTATCATTTTGTGTTTACTGCAACCATATCAGAAAATATCAGTCTGAAACCCGAACCAAACCCTATAGGCTATAAATCAACCAAGATTGGTTCTGTTGCCAATCTGAAACGAATCATGATTTATAAAGATACATGCTTAACAGACAGAATCAACTAAAAACCCATAAATCTTTTTAATAAAGTTACTATTCAGCAATGATCATCCCAAATTAGCAACCTATCATTTCATCCAAGAGGTATACTCCTCTTCTTAACCTTAATATCATAGTCAACTAAAGTGTTCCATTCAACATCCAAATGCCCAAATTAACAACTACACGGGACAATAGTAACAACACCAACAAATATTCAACATCCAAATGCCCAAATTAACATCTAACGGAAAATTTACATGTAGGTGAAAAGGGACTTACCGGAGCTTAGCCGAAAACCATATGAGGCCTTTGGATTTCTATGTATCATCTTCTAATCAATGGAATAGAACGGGTCCGGAGACCATCGTCGGCCGCCGCTACTCTGTTCCTCTATCACATCCCTTCTTCGGTCTCACAAAACTCTTTCTGTCTGTAGCTATTTATGTGGGAAATATAAAGGAAGCATGTGCCGGATTGGGGTCGGAGGTGGAGGTCTAAGACCGGTGGAAATTCAACAGATTAGCTCTGTTTCACGTGGTGTAATGACACTGGTACAACGGTGCTGTTGATTGGTGAAGGTTACAGGTGTAGGGTTTCAGATCACTATAATCCAGATTAAGAGAACCATGTTCACCTGTGATGACTGGCCATCACACCCCAACCGACATGTTTGGACATTTTCACAGCTTCAATGCTATCAGTTACAGATCCAATTTGGTTAACCTATAAGACAATGGGTTGATCAGGTCAACTCAAACCCGAAACAGATAAAAAAAAAGGATTCGGAAGGTGAGTCGTTAATAAATTTTTGCATGAATTTGAATTCAAAATAATCCCATAGTGCTTATATAACCACACAACTTAATACTGAAGGAAAGTGATAATCGATAAAGATTTCTTAATTAACGCCTGTCCGAGGCAACAGATTCAGCAGAGAAGAGGTACTTGACACGCGATAGGACAGAATCATGTGCAGGATCATACGGGTGGTCCTTTGAAGGGATCTCCAAAATAGCTGGAACTGGTTTGTTGTAGCTATCGACTAAGAACCGTATCATATTTGCAACCTGTGATGAAAAATACAATCTTGCAATTACAAAAACACTGGAATACCAGTCTTTTTAAACTACCAGGATTTAGTGGTAAGTACGTCATAAATAATGGAATAGTGATTACTTACATATTGGCTGATCAAGACTATTGCCACGTCATCTCTTGTCGTGAATTCCTTAAAAGCATCCTCTATTTGTTTGACAGTTGTCTCTGAAACAAAATGAGATAACGTTTTCAAGATAGCAAGCCAAAGGGCCATTTTTCTATTTTGTCATAATCTACAGCATAAGCAATCTTTGGGTAATTTTGTTTGGAGTCAAAAGTCTACAACCTACTACTAAAATAGATAAGGCAACACTAAAAAACAGTTTTATGTCTGCATCGAAGCTGATAGAACCAAAAGTAACAATTTCTTCTTGTGTTGCTTATGTTTGCGAAAACGAATGTATTCTTTTATTAAACGCATGTGTAATCTTTTATCTCTGCAAAAAAATGTTTAAATAACAGAGTAAACTATGAATTCTTTGAAACAGTTAGAAATTGAAAGCGAGAAGTAGTCTTTCTAACATGTTTTTTTCAACTCAATTAATTAAAGAACTAATCGATGATTCATTATACTTCAAAACCACTTGTGAGCAATATAAACCGGTACTTGATACCATACAAATAGTGGGAACTGGGAAGAGTAAACGCTCCACGGATTGAGCTACAAACTTCTAGACAGCAAATTTAGTGATCGAGCCGATTGAGGACTTTAATTATCAATCGGCTCTAATCCGATACTTATTTCTTTCCACATATCGGCTTCTTAATCAAAGTTAATGTCAGATTGCGAATCACTTCCATCCAAGTCATCTTCTTCAACACCAACATACACACCCTTATAATGCTTATTATTAGATGTTGGCGTCTTCTAACTCATAATGCGCTTTACCTGAACATGAGTAATAGCCCCATAGTCAAATATACCGTCACATGAATCATCAATAAAAGACTCATCAATAGAAGTCGATCCACCTTAATAAAACTGACAACTATAGGGAGAAAGTGTAATATAACCAGTATCAGAAGAACAAAACATCAAGAAAAAAAATTAAACCAAACATATGTACATGAAGTTAAGAGAGTTAACGTCTACGTCAATTAGCTCTAAACACAATCAGCTATGGTGGTCCGAGCCGTAAGCAAGCTCTCATAAATACTATTAAACATATTCAATCTGAACATGCTAACAAAGAAATGAGTTAAGGCAGGTGTGAACAATACAATTATTCTTTTAGCATATAATTGCATTTAAAGAATCCTTAACTTACTTGTATGATTTCTTCAGCATCTAATGAACCCTAATGAAAAGAAAATAAAAATCATACATTGTTCTTGGGTTTCAAGTCTGATCAAGGATCATCATCCGTACGTTTGAATCTACCGTCGTATTTACCTTGACAATAAAAGCTTGACATATTGGTATTATTATCGAAACAATCACTGCAATCAAGAAACATGCTTACCTTATAAAGGAAAAAAATGATGTATTTCAGATTTGAATGAACGAAGAAGAAATCTTTGGGTGAACAGCTTGGGACAGAAGGTTGTCTTTCATGGAGAGGTTAAGGAATATTACTATTATACATGTGCATATGACATCATGATTTGAGGGTTTCACGATTTGAGGGTTTAATTGATTGGAATTCGTTGATATCAGCCATGGTACTCGAGGTACGTTCTTCAATTCGACCCATATATATTCCAAAACCACTGTAAAAGTCAATTATGAACAAAATTATTATAAAATCTAAACAGAAAACTTGAACACGAAGAACAATTAGGGTTTCGACTGAAGTTCAAATCACGAAGAACATAAATCGCATAGAAAAAAAAACATACAAATGGAATTATGAAGTAGGAATACAAATGGAGAAAAGCTTTTACCTTTGATCTGTAGATCAATGATTTGTTGACGGTATAGTATACGACGGCTGCGATCTAAACAAAGTGAAGCATACTGTCAGAATGGTAGGGTAACTTAAAAAGATTACTTAACACTAAAAGGATACTACATAAGAACAGAGTAAACAAAAAAAAAAGATGAATTGAAAGCAACAAACAATATCAAACTAATTAAAAACAAAGAAGCAATGAAGCTACCCAAAACCCGAAGATGAATTGAAAAAAAAAATTATGCATCCCTAATTAAAAACATCAGATTAGTTACATACATGAAACAAACTGGCAATCAAGTAACCTTAATGCATCCCTAATTAAAAACATCAGATTAGTTACATACATGAAACAAACTGGCAATCAAGTAACCTTAAGCCCAATAATAACCAAAACCCTAGATTTTTCAAACAATTTTATAAACACTCGGCCATAAAAAACATTAATAATCTGATATCAAAAATACAAAACGGAATAAGAACTACAAAAAAGAACCCCTAATTTATGTATATATTCATAGGAGTTTTGCGATAAATCTAAATCATGGATACATGGAGGTGAGAGAAACGTGAAGAAGAGGCGGATGCGAAAAATATGTGAGAGAATGAGAATAGGTTAATCAGATTGTAGGGTTTCAATTGTCTATTTTTTTAATTAATTAAAAAAACAAAAAAATTAAAAACATCAAAACCTTTACATTAAGATGCCACGTGGCGATTTCAAGGGGGGATTGAAGGAACCAATGGTCGCCACGTCAGCAAAAGTGCTTTCTTTTATATATATATATATAGATTCCCGGGATAAAAGCTAGTTATATATATAGATGATGCTATTTACCTTCATTATCTACAAATGGCTATGATGAAATAATCACTCTTGAGTCGTATATAAAAAATAGATATTGTTAGCTACCTTTAGTTATACTTGGTGATTTTTTCAGGTTCTAATTTGATTTCCTTATGTTTATTGTTTGTAGAATGGCAAGAAAGACTGAAATCCACAATGTTGAATGCCTTTGTAAAACGGTTGACGCATTAATTGTAACAACACTTTTGTAGTTGTTTTTTTAATGTATGATTTTTGCTTTTGATTCATTGTCTACATGTGCTTGCTGCTTGGTTAAATTTATTTTGTTTGATATGCTTGAATTTGTTTAGGGAGTTGACTCGACAGTTTAGGTATAGTGTATTGTATACCTTTTATAAGTCTATCCGAATACATCTTTAATTGTGAGCAATGGGCGTTATGTTTTAACGAAGAAAATAATGTTATATGTTGTATTCTGTGTATTAGTCTACCATCTCTTTCAATTATCAGAAGGTGCAGATATGCAAGTATGCCGCACTGAAAATACGTTCAGAGGGGCATATAACATGGGCTAAATGTGGCCTAATGGTTATATTTTACTTAATTCGATGCCTACACAGTTATTTTAGTCAGTAGTATGTTTATGTTATTTACTCTTTTCGTTTGTTTACTAATATTATATATTTTCAACCCCGGGACACTCCCGGGGTATAATCTAGTTATTCATATTCACAAGGGCACACATTAGTTTTTTTTGTAGTTTCCATGTCACTAGCAGGATTATATTTAAACTCCATGTAATGCAAGTATTTACGAATAACCGTATTAAATGAATGTGACGATGTATAAACACTATTCAATATTAAACAATATTCCATATGAATATATTAACACTATATAAATTAACGAGTTTATACCATGGGAGTTTTTGGAGGTAGGGAAATCTAATACAATATATCCTAAATTTGATCCGTTGCAATGAAAATTGCTTGGTTTTGTAACATACTCTGATGTACACTTGTTTTAGGCATTCATTCCGGTAACAGAATAATAGAAGTGATTTGACATCCTTTGAATTAGAAAGATGGGGCAAAGGTCGCTGAAAAAGTGTCTGCAACTTACGATCACGTAATAAACAGATAAAAACAAAGAACATTAGTTAGTTAGAGGTTTAGAACAGAGATAATGAAAGTTGTAATCTCATAGTAATGAATAGATAATACAAGGCCAACTTCTAAAAGAGTCATCATAAAGCTGCATATATTGGATTCGAAAATCTAATATAAAAAGCACGGAGGCAGAAGCAATTGGTGACCATATAGCAGATGCAACCAGATTATTATTATAGATTGAGCTAAACTGATAAGGAAAACGAAATTGATAACTAACATAGTAGATTTCACTTAGAAAGAATTGCATATATTTTACTTGAACCAATAAATGTATTAATTGAAAATAGTTTGAATCCACCCAAGTCTAATGCTAAAAATTAATAATGGTTAACACTGCGTACAATTAACTAAACCATCGTTTCAAAAACAAAAGTAATACCAACCATCAATAATCGAACCCATCCATATAGAAATCAAAATACACTTATGCTCATCCCTTATACATCATAAAATAGATAAACAAGTATAGTGTTACTAATATAAGAAAACCCCAAATAAAGATGTAAACTTGGATGAATGTTGGGGTCAGGTAATATGGATCCAAATAGGTATGCATAACCTGGATGGAAAATTATGGCGAGAAATGTATGGTGGTGATGGTCTAACCAAGTGTCATGTTTCCTCACCTATATTGCTTTATTATATGTATATAGACAGATGGAGAGAGTTATCATAAGAACAGTAAATATCGTGAGAAACGTGAGAACAAATGCAAAAATCAATCAAAATCAATTGTTTTTTTTAATAAAAACCCTATTATAAATTAAATACAACATTAAAAAAAGAATTTTCCTTCTAAATAATTCATCTTTTCTTACATAAAAAAACTCTAAAATAAACTTTTTATACATGTGTAAATGGTAAACTTACATATGTGTAAAAACAATTTATTTTTGTATTAATTTAAGTTGTTACGTGTAAAATTTTTTTGAATTTAACTGTTTTTTATAGCATTCTCGTGGAAATAATTTCAAAGTGTTTGTTATATCAACTTCTAAATGATGGTTTGTAGGAAATAAAATCGAATCAATCGAATTATTATACTAAGATACCTGTTAAAATATGATGTAGAAAAGCGTTTGGATCTTCAAGATTGAATTTTGGGTCTGTATTCTAAATTAAAACGGGATAGAAGATGTATACAGATCTGCAAAAAACTGTTGGATTTGGTATGGGTTAAGTGAAATAAGAAAATGGGTTGGAGCGAAGTTTAGGAGGGAAAAAATTTTTTTTGCCTTATGCGAGGGCCTGGTTATTATTATTTTTCATCATGCCTTCCAAAATAATTATTTTGGAAGACAATTTAAGGGATAATCTCAACAAATATCATGTGCCCCCACCTCTATTGGTTTGTTATATATAGATAGAGATATAGATTTATATTTCCTAAATTATTCATATAGTATTAATTTACAAATAGTTTATGCTAGGTGATGTTGTATTTCATGCTCTATCCGTTTCTTATGCTTAGTTTTAGTTATGTTGTTCAAAGCTTTGTGGTGTTGTACATCTACTTGGTTTTCTTTTCTTGTTTATCTTTATTATTTTAACTTTTAATCCTAATAATTTACATCTTTTTACACCTTAACCCTAATACCTTTTTTACTTTAAATATTAAATTCCTATACTTTTAATCTTTTTACAATATTTTGTTTTACATTTTGATTTAATTTGCAAGTTAGCACATCGCAACGTGCGTGTGTGTTTCAGTATTTTTACGTCTATTTTTTACCGTATAACAACTTCGTCACATGTAGTTCAACGTTTTTACATTTAATTTTTCTTTCGTTTGGATTTATTTTTTGATTGTTTATTTTTTTTATTCGAGTGTTTTCGGTGTTAGTGATTGTTAGTCTTGGCGTTAACGCTACTTGATATTGTTTTACGTTATGCTTAATGCAAAGGCCTGGTCATTATTATTTTTCATGGCGGCAATACTAAGGAGAGTTGACATATGATTTTGGACTATTCCAAATTTCCAATCCATCACGCAAAACGGGCAACATGATCTGTCACAGTTATCACTTGGTAGAGAATGAATTATTTGTTTGGATAATAGTATAAAAACAATATATATTAAATATGATAAGAAATTCAGAATACATCTCTTAATTTAGATGGTTATTCTACAGTGTAATAAAAATAAGAATGGTGAGAAAGATACAAAAAAACACAACAAATCATAAAATATAACACAATGAACCATAAAATATAACATAATGTCGAAAAATATTACACAATGCTGAAGAAAAAAGACACAATAAAACACAAAAATGACACAATAATGAAAAAAAAAAGAAACAATACTACGTAAAGACACAATGATATAATGCAAATTCTAAAAACACAAAGCTAAAACGCCAAAAATGCGAAACCGAAAAACTAAGATCGTAGGGTTCAATGAGGCGATTCCAATGCCACTTAAATGAGTTCAAAAGGAGTCTGTTTGATACCTTTTCTACCCATTCCTATTTTCTTTCAGTGTTTATTTGATCATAAACCTAATTTTATAATATCTTAGAAGATTCGATGACCAAAATATTGGCTGATACATTTTAAATTGGAGCTAAAGGTCAAGAGTGACGCCTCAAAGTCGGATGAAGTTTTACTATTTTTAAACCAAAAGTTAGATTTTTCATTTTCCCTTTACTAAGAGCACCACCAACGTTTTAATAGGAAGCGTAGTAATCCCATAGCTTTGGTAGAAAAGATTAAACCAAAAGTTACATTTTAATAGGAAGCGTAGTAATTCCATGGCTTTGGTATAAAAGATTAAACTTACAATGTTTTTTGGTTCAAATATAGGGCGAAAACGTCAATGGTGGATTATTATGTGTTTCAACGTCGTCGTCTCTGTGTACAACGTCGTCGTCTCTGTTCCTGAAACACAACCTCCAACACAGATCTGTTTTCTCTTCTCTAAATCCAAAACCACATATTTCAAAAACCCTTAGTTTGACCATGATTTTGACCTTCAATTCGTGCTAACCCCCGGGATTTTCGTTCATACCATTAGAATCAGAATCAAAGGGTGAGCATTTCCCCCTAAAAATCATTTGATTTCATCCATTATTTTGTGAGATTTTGTCAATTTTGTGTTCACTTTAAAACCCGATTCAAAAACTTTAAATAACCCATCAAGATGTTTGTCAAATAAAAAATGGTCTTAAGGGATGCTTAATCGGCCTACATAGTATCTCTGGTGAAAATTTCAGGTAAAAAATCGATCAAATCAAAATTCTTGATTTTTGAATCTTCATACGGGTTATATGTTCTTCATACGGGTAGATCATTGACAGGTATGAAGCTCATACGTGTGGTTCCACATTCATACGTGTGAGATTTTGTTTTGGTGTGTTTGTCCCATTTTCATAAAATAATAATAATAATAATAATAATAATAATAATAATAATAATAATAATAATAATAATGGTGTAGGTGTTTTGTAGTGGTGCCAGAGAGGGCGGGCAATTGCAAGTTGCTTCCCTCTCCTTTGGTTTTTCGGTGGGTTTGTTTGCGGTCTCCTACTCATCTTGAGACGGGGGTTCCTTGTTTCGGTTTATTTTTGGGGATATTTTTCGGTTTTATATGGGTCCGGCAAAGGGGAAGCGCATTGCCTTGAAAGGCACTGCTGGAGGTGCTGCTGCCAGCTCCAACGGGGTGTGGTTGTGCCCCTTTAACGAGTTCCATGGTTGTAAAGATGGTAAGCGTGGTTCTGACGGTTACAATAGGCTGATCTCACATCTTCAGCAATTCCATTTCAAGGATGACGAGCGCAGGGTTTTCTATAAGGAAGTGCTTTGAAGAGACTTTTATCTGTTTTCCAGTGTTGGGGAAACCTTAAGGACTTTTGGGTATTTGTTATGCGGGAGATGTATGAGAACACACGCCTTTAGTAAAGGGTGCCATCATCCCGATGGTGTTTTCACATTCTCTGGGAGTTCTGGGTCAACTGGGGATTTCATTGTGGGGATTCTAATGCCTAGGGACCCTGGAATGGAGCCTGAACAAGGAGAAACGGACGGAGTGGTGGGTGACGCCGCCCTCCTGGATCGGGTTTTCTCTCTCCCGGTTAGGGCTGTTAAAAGCACCCCCTAGTTTTCGTATGGCTTTTGCGCATGCTTTAACAGGTGTCATTCGTGAGGTTGTGGCCTCTCCGGGTTCTGTTGAAAACTGGGTCAAGCTTTTGCTTTTCCCTCGTTGTACTCTCATGGTTGTTACTCAGTCTTCTAGGCAGGAGAGAAGGTCTGGGAACCGTAAGTCCTTGCAATGTGACAACATTCGACAGGCTTTATCTATGTGGAAAGATGGTTCTGGTTTTGCAGATTTGGTTGCGTTGCTTTTCTCCGATGAAGGGGGACGGGTCCTCCCTGCGAGGGTAACGTCAATGGAGGGATCCGATGAGGTCAACCCCAACGTTAGGCAGTGCCTTAGGAAGGTTAGTGATGGTCACTTCACTGCAGCGGTTAAAGTGTTGTGTTCCAATGGGATTGCCCCCAGGGGAATCTACCATGCATGCTCTTATTGACAAGCACCCCATTGTGCCGCCTCCCAATCTCCCATCCCTACCCCTGACCCAACCAGCCTTAACTGTGAAGAGGAGTGTGTTTACCGGTGTGTGAAATCGTTCCCGAAAGGGACATCTTGTTGGCGTGATGGCCTGCGGGGTCAACACTTGATGGATGCTCTTGGTGGCGAAGGGACAGCTACGGCATCTGGATTGCTAGCTGCCATCTCTGAATTAGTTAATATGTAGCTGGGGGGTTGTGCCCCAAGGTGCTCGCAGAATATATTGCTTCGGCTCCCCTCACCCCGTTGCTTAATCCTGACAATGGAATCCGCCCTATTGCCGTAGGGGCCATATGGAGGAGACTGGTCTCTAAGGTGGCCATGAAGAAAGTGGGGAAAGAAGTTGTTCAATATTTAGGGGACTTTCAGTTTGGGGTTGGAGTTCCAAATGGGGCGGAGGCTGTGCTTCATAGTGCTAACAGGTTTCTCGATTCGTTCCATGATGATGGCTTACTTGCTATACTTACGGTTGATTTTTCTAACGCTTTCAACGCTATTGATCGCACTACTATGTTACGGGAAGTTCACTGTCAATGCCCTTCCATTTTCCCGTGGGTTCAGTTCCTATATGCTCAGCCATCTAGGTTGTATGTGGGGAATGAGCGTATTGGGGCCTACGCTGGGGTTCAGCAAGGGGACCCTTTAGGGCCCTAGCTCTTTGCTTTAGATTTACTCCCCCTCGTGCTAAAGGTACAGGATAACTGCGACCTTCCCTTCCATGCTTGATACTTAGATGACGGGATGATTATCGGGGATTCTGTTCAGGTGGCTAAAGCACTTGACATTATTAGCTTGGAGGGGCCATCTCTAGGGCTCCAGCTTAATATTAGAAAAACTGAAGTTTTCTGGTCGTCGTGTGATGGGGGGAAGATCCGGCCAGGTCTGTTTCCTAGTGACATTGGCAGACCGAAGCGGGGGGGTCAAACTACTCGGTGGGGCAGTCAGCTGCGACGCCGGTTTCATAAATGAACTATCTGCTAAAAGGGCGGCGCGGGCTGTTGACCTCATGGGGCTCTTCCCTAGATTGCGGGATCCCCAAAGCGAGCTTCTATTGCTTAGATCATGTATGGGTGTGGCCAAGTTGCTCTTCGGTCTACGTACCTGCCAGCCTCCCTTTGTGGAAAATGTTGTTACCTGTTTCAACAAAGGCCTTCGGGAGGCCATAGAAGACATTGTTGTCTGTGAGGGGGCTTTTTTTGGGGACCTCCAGTGGCGGGTTGCGACATTGCCTCTTCGACTTCGTGGGTTAGGCCTCTTCTCAGCCCGGGATGTAGTTGCCTATGCTTTTGTGGCTTCCATATCCCAATCCTGGGGGCTGCAAAACCACATATTACGTAACAGTGGGGCTGCTCACGTTGACACGGATTATTCTGGTGCTATTGACCTTTTAGAACGATCCCTTCCTGACTTTGATATTGGCGGTTTCTTTAATAAGGACACCGCCCCCAAAAAGCCACAGAAAACTCTGGCGAATGCTCTTTATGACCGAATTGCACAAAGTTTGGAGGAGGATTTCCGTCTGTCCGTCCGTCAGAAGGCCGTCTTGGAATGCCTACAAAAGCCTCACGCCCAGGACTTCCTTACGGTGTTACCTATCGAAGGCTTGGGGCAACGGATGTCGGCAGTAATGTACAGGGCAATCCTTAAATACCGGCTGATGATACCCATTTTCCCCGATGATGAAAAATGCCCGGTCTGCCGCAAAGCATGCCTTGATAAGTATGGGGAACATGCGTTACATTGTAAGGAATTGCCAGGGTTAAAATATCGGCACGATTTTGTCCGGGATGCTTTGGCAGACATCCTTAGAAGAGCGGGGATCTCCGTAAGAAAAGAGGCGTCGGTTAATTTTCTCACAGACCCCGTTGAGGGAAGGTCCACCTTGCGCCCAACGGACGTCTTAGTTTTTGGTTGGGAAGGTGGGAAACATGCGTGTGTTGATCTTACTGGAGTGTCCCCCATTGCTGGGCTTTGGGGTAGTGGGTTTGTGGCCGGGCAAGCGGTCATGAGAGCTGAATCCAAGAAAGTGGAAAAGCATGTTAAAGCATGTGAGGATAATCAGCATGTTTTCGTTCCATTGGCCTTCGACACGTTCGGTTCCTTGGCACTGGAGGCGGTACGGTTTTTGGCTCGGGTTCAGCGAGTAGTACACAGCAACTCCCCCCCCCCCCAAGGGCGGGGTTTTGTTTTTAGCAGATTGGGATTTTCTATTCAAAAAGGGGTGGCGGCGCAGCTTGTTGCCCGCCTACCTAACATCCTTATGTAATTTACTTGGTTAATGAAAATTATTTACTATTAAAAAAAAATATAGGGCTTCTTGTAAAATTATCGTTTGGAATGAGTGGAGGAAAGACCCCATGTATTTAATGTAATGGTTTTGGCTTAAGTCCTCGTTTGAGGTCTTCGCCTTTTTCTAATGAAGTTGATCGTTCAAAAAGAAAAGAGCACCTCCAACATTATGCACGGATATCCTTCCATCAGGCCCTGGTATTGGGCTAGGTTAGGCAACCCGACAGCGGCCCAAGGCCAAAATATCAACATTGATCTTAGCCTACTGGTAGATGCGTTGCATTCTTGTAACACCCTAACCCGTAATCACGCGATCAACGCCTAATCATGCGGGTTTTGGCCTTACTTAAACCACTCCCGATTAAAACTTTGATGTTTATTATAAACTCAAACCATTAAGATCAAACACACATTTGATTCCCACAAATTTTTACACTTTTATAGCTAAAACATAGACTACTATTTTGAGTTTTAACGGGAGTTCTTTGAATTCTATTGCGGAAGCTTGATGAGTGATCGGGTGTGTTCGGCTCTTTTCGCGACTTGATCCTTGCTACAGAACTTCCATCCCTTGTTTACCTAGCACCATTACACAAAGAATGGTTAGTGAGTTATCAATGATTCATTTAAACTAGTATGATAGTCGTTACACGTCGAAACGGAACGAACCAGGCCAAACGACCCTTTATCAGGAGAACAAACTGCTGCAACTTTTGCGCAGCAGCTGTTCGGATAGATTTTACCCTTTTTAAAACCCAAAATCTGAATTCGACTTTCAAATAAGAGTTGTTCTACGCTCTGAGAGCTTTCCAGGCATATAAAGAACACCTCCTAACGATTTTTCTACGATTTTATATTGAATTTTAAAGATCGCGTTGTCTGGCTGTTCTCTCCGCGCGGCCGGTCGCTTTTATCGCGCGGCCGCGCGAAGCTTCTGATCATTTTTATCAATTCACTGGGCGCTGTGAGCGGCCGCGCGGTCCCTGTGAGCGGCCGCGCGAAGCCTCTGATGTTTGTTTGGTGACTTTTAAGCATGGGAATCATGTCGCAACCGCATTTGATGATTCCCGAAGCCTAAGCATTGACTTGCCGACTATATAACCCTCTGTTAGACTGATATTAATGGCCGGTTCATGATTTTATGACCCGGTTCATAGTCTTAGGTATTTATGTCGATTTTTACCCAAATCAACCCGTTAAGGCCTTGCATCAAACAAGGCTCTATTTGACCATACCAAATGCCTACCGTCTAAATTGTCAAGTCATTAGACACTTGATTAACCAAAGCGTTTGTCCGATTTGTTTCGTTATGATTTAGTTTCTTAAATTCATCATTTAGAAACCTTTTAAATTCCCAAAATGCCCTTCATGGTCAATTCTATCAATTTAGCCATTCGTGGCGAAACTTCTTATTCTAGTTCCAATGTTTTTGACTCATTGACTTGTTTAAAAACCTCTAAGTCCTTCCGGACTTAGATTTTCATCCTTTCTCAAGTTTTCACTTGTTTAGTAGATTCTAAGCGCGTTTGCGCGCATTAGACATAGTTATGAAAATAACTTACTCGATTGGCACCCACACCTCATGTGAGTACTTTTATCACCTATGTTGCTTCGCCCGAAGGCGTTTATTCGACTACGGACTTACCGGGTGGCGTTGACCCATTCTCATACCTTGTGCGTATCCTCCCCGATTCTTAGCATCAAGCGTGCATGCGCAAATGCATCTACCTGCGTGCTTTCTAAATATACACATTAATTCCTCGAAACTCAAATGGTAATACCTTGCCATTTGATCCGTTTAACCTCATGAATCTATTGCTTGAAATACAAGCATCAAGTATTGGACTCACATGGTGAGGATATCACCATTTGATCCGTTTAGACACGTCGTTCATAATACTAAGTTATCCAAGTTTTTATATATGGTTCAAGTGTTACAAACTTGACCCATTTAACAAGCTTAACAACTTCATTAAATTGATTTAATTGGATTAAAACATCATTTCTCACATATCTTTATTAGTTGACCCGTTTGATGGATTTCTCCATTTGGTCATAACTCATTATCTTGATTAAGGTCATAAACCACATTTTGTATTGAGTGCACATATGGCGACCCACTTAATAGATTCTACCCCTTAGGGTTTATTTTTATCTCGCACTCAAGATTTAAAACTAATATTTATAACAATTAAGCTATGTTATAGTACATTGGTGTAAGTAAAACTTACCTCATATCCGTTCTTGCTTCCATACGCATTGCTTGCATCCGTTTGACCCGTTTGCATCCCTAGTTCTTGTACCTACTTAGGGATATGTCAAACTTGATTATTAGAATACATAACATGGATTTAATTCACTATCCATAAATCATGTATTCATTACCCATTTATAGCTAAATCCATAGCCATTTTCTTATATAGAATATCCGATTAACTTGGCTTATTACAAACCAATATCACATACGATTGATAGCTCTTACATGATTCTAACTTCATAGTTTCACTAGTGTTCACCAACTTGGCATTTAATCGAACACTTGGTGTGCACCCACCAATTTGTTTAGTTTTAAAGCTCAAGATTAGCCAAAACATAACCATTTGTCTAATCATCATCATAATACATTATTTAGACCATTTTGCCTAAATTTCTCATATTAACAACTCCTAAGAGTCACAAAGATTACTAGATATAAGTTGATTCAACCTAGAGGTTAAACCCCAAATCTTACATATTCACATAATCATATGGTCAAAATCAAATGCACATGTAGAATGTGATTCATAACCGAATTATACCTAATTGAGGCTCCCTAAAGCTAAAGAAACCTCTAACAACTCATAAATTCATGTTTTGCCAAAATCCTAGATTTTGACCCAAATAAAAAAACGAGTTTAACATCAAATTCAACACGAATTAAAGGTACCTTGTTGTAGTTTAGGACCCATATGACCCGTTTCTTGCTCATGCACTGAAAGCCCCTTGATTTTGGCTTGGATTGAGCTTGAATTTGAGTGTTTAGGGTTTTGGTTGTTGGAGAAGATGATCTCCTGATCATCATACGACACACACACACACTTTGTGTGTGTTTTTATTGTTTTATTATTATTAATAAAACTCACTTTGTCATTTGGCAACAATGGTCCCTCAAGTTTTAGTCTCGGTTTGCTTTTAGATTATAACATTTACTAGATTAGTATCTTGTAGTGGGTTTTAGTCTCGTTTTTATCCGTTGACTAAAACATCCACCGCTAACTTCGCTTTCGATACTTTATCAATTACGCCTAATGGCGTATTTAGGCGAAACAAGAGTTCGGGGTGTTACAATTCTAGGGTGCAAGTCCTCGGTTCGTCTCTCTATGTGTGTATAGTATTTATGCGCAAACGACCGCATAATTTTCCGGCAGCTCTGAGAAGCTATCAGCGGCAGCTGTGTGTTAAGCGTTTGAGTGGGGAAGCAATAGTGAATGAGGAAAGAAGATTACGAAAGTGATTATTTTAGCGGGATATTTATTTAGATGAAAGCACTCACATATGGATCAAAAAATTACACTCTAGTTATAAGTCAGTCTAATAGTTCTATAAAACCAAAGAGTTCATACATCTTTCTTTTGATATACCGAGTGTTGGAATCACACCAACATTGTATCGAGCTAAACCAAGAGCCACCGAAATCCCGCTATAGAGAGTGTTGGAATGACAATTGCCGTCATATTGTGATATTTTTGTATTTATGTTTGATGAGTTTATATAATAGGAAGAGGGCCTGATGCCGTTTCGGAAGCGATCAAATGAATCAAAAGCTTAATGATTATTCAATGTAACATCGCGTGATTTTTACTTTTCTTGTATTTTAAATTCTATACTTAACAAATTCCAAGTTCGCCTTTATTCGCTTCTTTTATGTTATCCCTACCAATTCTTGACGAGTCGTCAATATAATTTATCCTAATCAAATTAAAAACTCATTTAGTTAAGATCATAATATAAATTTATAATAATAATACTTTTACTTTTTTATCATTTATGCACTTTTTTACAACAACAACATTCATTTAGTTGATTCGTGATTTTCTTTTTTTTCTTTTTAATTCGAAGTCCACAGTCCACAGCAGCTTAAATGATTAACAACCATCCCATATTAATCAAACTCAACCCACACATAATCTCCTCCTAACCACATTAATAACTCCATTTAATATCTAACCGCTTTACCACAACTATAAATACCCCATTCTCTACACTCTCTAGTCTTTTATTCACTCCAAATCACTCTCTAAACCACCCAAATCTTCAAGTTTTCAAGCCAAACTTTCTTCATTGCATCAGTAAGTTTTTGGGCTTAAGACTTCACATTTCTTTCTAATCTTTCACTTCTTTTCTTCTCAAATCTTCTTGGAGAAACCTCTAGGACCTATCCCTTGCTTTTCCACAGCAATATAAATGGATAGAGCACCACAAAGAGGCCTCAAAGGTGATTGTTTTTCCTATTGTTCTTTTATGTTCAAGGTTCTTTCTTGTAGAGATACCAACCAAGTCCACCAACAACTCAATGTTGGATGGATTTGTGGTATTGTAATGGTTGGCAAAGGAGAGCCAAGGCTCATCCAAGCAAGTCACTATACTCTACTTAAACCTCCTAGTTATATTATGTATTATTATAAGTATACTTTCAATCTTTTATTCTATTACTCTAATAACAACTTCTTGGAAGGTTTGTGGTTACACCCTACCTTACCAACTCTTTTGACCCTTCTTGTGATATGGATTAGTCCACACTAGAAAGGGGAAATCCCGTGTCCAAGACCCACGTTTATTCCATAAACGAAGTGGTCGTGACATGAACATTCTAATGGATTCACATTCCTAACCTCCATACCATCCGAATTACCTTATGATAATTTTGTGCTTGGTCTAACTTCAAACTCATGACCATCCGAATTGACCTAAAGGCAATTTGTGCTTTGGTTCGCCTAAAAGGCTTGCTTGACTCTCTTGAATCTATATCTAAAACTCGAACCTAAAACTCCTTCCTTTCTAAATTCTAGTTAATCGGAACTAAAGTCTTTATTCTTCCAAGACCCGTTTTTAGGAATCTTATTAACGCACTCTAAGGTGAGTTCATACTTGTCCCCTTTTACTTTTTATCACTTTTGGGACTCAACAAGTATCATTATGCAAATAGAATAAATACTTTCATATTCACTTGCTCAATCTATCAAACATGCTTGTATGCTATTATCATGCTAAAATTCTAAGATACAACTTCCCTAGCATAATTCATTAACTATTTTTAGCCCACCTTAACATGTATAGTGCTATAGGAGTAGCACACCGCCCCCTTTATGGGTCATTGTTAAGTTTTAACGGCCTAACACGATAATGTTGGGTCTACGCTGTGGAATCGAGGGATTGATTTATGCCTTTTGTATGAGTCTATGTATGCAAAGCTATAGCATGATGATTTGAGTATAATATTTTAAATACTATGTACGTAAACCAAAACTAGTATGCTCACCAATGCTTTATGTGTTGACGGATATTTATACATGTTGCAGGAAATGTTTGATGCGAAGAAATCAAGAAAACATGATAGGATTGGACTAGAAACACACCCTAGTTTAATTGTTGTTATTCTTGATGTTGTACTTCTTTATATTTGAAACAATTTTTATTTCCCATTTTAGACTTATTTATGCAATGAATGAAATTATCTATATATTTAAGGATCTTGAAAGGAATAGCCCCTTCATGCTAACATGCGCCACCGCCTCAAGCTAACATGCACCGCCAACCATTTTTGACCGTTTGTGATTTGTTTTGACTTGCTCTTTAAACACCTCAAAAAACCCTCATCTGCTCCACAATCTTTTCAACTTCTATACTCTGTAACCATCATCAACAGCACCGTGACTTATCATCAGCGATCACTATCCTAATATCCTTGAGCCCAAGCCTAACAACCCCTTCTGGTACATCTGTCCATACCTACCCACAGCTTCCTGGGTTCTCCGGTTACTGGGTTGGAATGATTCCGCGGATGAACAAGATGTTGCGCCGCCGTACACGGTGGCTCTCCGCCACTCTCCGTCGTCTGTACTCAGACACCACCAAAGAGATAAACTACCTTCATTGCAACATATGCGAGGTTAAAATCTAGATTTGGTTTGAAGCGCCGCAACGCGGCGCAGGTTAAAACCCTAGTTATCTTTAAATTATTTGTCACAATTCTAGTTTCATGATGTTTTTGAACAATCTATCACAAGTCGCGCGTCGATGTATTCCGCTATCGGTTGAGGTGTGACATTCAAACTCTCAAAACGAACCATAAGGTTTAAGAACAAAGTTATTACAATTAAAATTCAACCAAAAACTAAAAAAGTATAAACCTTAGATGCCTTACTTATACTAAACAATTAAAAGATAAACATGAAAATTTTTTCAAATAATAAATAAAAGATAATTTTGATCTTTTCCTTTTAAAAGATAAACTTGATCTTTTTTTCATTTAAAATGCTCTTGCATCATACTCCCCCTCTTAAAAAAAAGTCGTCTTCGAGTTTTGCTTCGAGACCAAAATCACCCGGATCAAAAGGGACATCAACCCGATTCTTTTGCACTATTATCACGACCCACCTAAGCACTTCAACTTCACCTGTCATCTCGCCCAACTTAAAACATGTACCACCTGGATCGAATGGAGCATTGAACCGTATCTCGTTAATCTTCAACTTGATCCGCTCTAACAGTTTAGTTCCATCTAAATTGAAATGAACGGAACCAAAGTGGATTTGTTTTCCTTTGATATTTGGATCGTTATTTTCTATTCCAGAACCCCATTTACGGATTTGTGGCCCGCCAACTAGACAATCTAAATTGCTTGACCAAACACCATTTCGTAGTCCACCACCGAGTTGATACTTGTCCATGTAATTTTTCATTTTCATATAATTTGCATAAAAGCTATCAACAAATAATGCATTGTTTCCATTCTTATAGTTATCACTATCACCATAACTATTCAATTGATTTTTTTTGATAAACTAGCTTTTATCCCGGGAGTGTCCCGGGGTTGAAATATCTAATATAACATAATAAAATATCTAATATGACAACATAATTAATGATTTGCCAATACATGATTAATGAATAATAATATTATTATTATTATTATTTATTTTAAATAAATTTCTGCCATAAGTTATCATATTCAAATATAAAAAAAAGGAATCTCTGCCTATGAAGTTATATTTATCGTTTGTGATTTATTAGTAGAGTAAAATATATTTGAAAACAAAACACCACAAAAATAGTTTTTTTTTCTCCGTTTTTTATATAGCACTATGGTACTCGTTGGAAAGATAATAAAACACTCGTTAATTTGGTGTAATTTTTTTCTTTAAAAAATCTCGTATATAAAAGATATTAACGTTTAAAAGTTATGGGAGGAAACATTAAAGAGAAAATTTAATTTTGTTTTTAAATTCTTATCTTTTTTAAAATAATTATAATATATATAGATTTATTAAAAAAACTCAAAAATTAAAAAATCTTATATGATGCCACGTGACACATTCAATGAGGGGTTGAGGCCTCCATTGAATGCCACATCATTAAAGTTCAGTTCTTTTATTATAAGTTATAGATTATAGATTATAGATATAGATTATAGATAACTTTAGCAGGTGCTAGCGGAATTTTGAAAGAACAATGATTGGTATTTCTTGATGCTTATCCATATTTAAAACATCATCACCAATATCACGGTTTTTTATGTCAATGTATATATCCCTTTTAAATGACCCCTCATGTGAAAATACTATATGAATGCTATCAATTTTAGAAGATTTATCCATTAGATTGGCAATGCCGATATTACCTTCGTTTTGAATTTTCCAATTCTTATTATGAGATCGCCAAGTCAGCGATTCACCCATAATTATTGGTTTGTTGGGTGGAATTTCTGTAACCACAAGATCGTCACCCTTAGCCATTGCAGCACCACCACATTCAATAAGCTTTTCACCAATTAAAAACTTTTCACAATTAAAAGCAGTCTTCAAATCGTCACTCTTTGCATCTCCCATAAATAAAGGATAGCCGTGGGTAACCCAAGAATACCATTCCTCATCCTCGTACTCCTCGTACACGGGAGACACATAATAGGCGGGGTCGCCGTTGAAAGGATCCTCCTCCTCCCTAGTTGAATCGTCCCAGACAAATCCTCCCAGTTCAGTTTCCTACGACGTCAATCGTGATGCCCGTAGGTTGGGACCAACTCCACCGCTGCCTCTTTCGGAGATTCTGTGAGTTAAAATTGATCTTCTCCACGAGCACGTGAATAGAAAACACTCATTTCGTTGCCTCTATCGGCAACTCTACGAGCAAGAAAGTATTCCTCTCCACGTCGAGCCATTTGATAAACCTTAGCTCTGATACCATCTGATGCAGTTTCGAAAGCGATCAAATGGCACAAAATCTTAATGATTATTCAAACTCTCACAACGAACCATAAGGTTCAAGAACAAAGTTCTTACAATTAAAATTCAACCAAATACTAAAAAACTATAAACCTTAGATGCACTACTTATACTAAACAATTAAAAGATAAACATGAAAATTATTTCAAATCTATACATATAATAAAGGAGTATCTAGGGGTGAGGTGTCACCTTTCTAGGGTGTCCACCTCAGCATTTTCCAACCCGTTTTCCTCTAATTCGGTAGACCCGATCCGACCCATACAACGCTTTTGGTACCCGGTAACCCACATATAAATACTTCTTTTTTTCTCAGTTTTATTACCTCCTTTAGCTATCCATCCATATTATTCACTCTTTCAACATAAACCCTAATCGCCTCCTTCAATGAACGAATCGTATCCTCCAATCCTCCAAATCAGGTAACAATTCTTTAAAATATTATGATTTCATATATGAATCTTATTATTAATCTTTGATTTCGTAAACCCTAACTGCAAAAATGCAGATTTGTTTCTCCATCCTCGTCATTCTCAATCTACCAGATTCAAACATGCATGGTATAATTATCCATCCCTGTCAATTCATACTGTATTCATTCGAATAGGAGTTTTCACTAATCGATTCTTTAAGGATTTCGATTTAGGTTTTTCAATTAATCATGTATTTAAACAATATTGAATCCAAGCATTCGATTTTTTATGATTTTCGTGGTAATTTTCATTATTATCAATCCAGATCCATATATTCTATATTTGAAATCGGGTTGTTTTAATTTTTCGTTATTCTAGATTTCATGATTATTATTTCGATTTATGTTAAATCTTCATATGTTGATTGATTAAACGTATAACAGATTTGTATTGAATGGATTTTTTTTAATTATTTGTCATTAATATGTTGAAGATGATTTCTTAGCACATTAACTTGAAAGGTAAGTTTTTATCAGTTCAGTTATGCCTAATATGTATCATCTTTTTCTGGATTGTTGTTAAAGATATCTGTTTACTCATTGTTGTCGCTTTGAATCCAGTTAATCGCTCACGAGTGACAATTGTATTTTTCACCATTGACATGAGCTCTTTGTGCTTTTGATAAATTTAATTATTACATTTTTTTATGAAAACGCTTTGCACAGATTCACCATGACCGTGATATTTTCTTGTGTTTTTACTTTTTATTTTAGACTATATGATTATTACATTAGAGCTGGTTTAAGATTATGAAAGTTTTGATGATAAATGAAGGTCACATGTATGGGCGCAGTTCTGTTTATCATACAATGGTCAACAGCTTCTAAATGGCCAAGATGCTGTTGCTGTTAATGGGATTAAGGATGGTGATCAGGTTAGTATTTCATCCCTCCAACTCGTATCATATTCTTTTTTCCAATTTTTGTTGTCTGTATGAATTATTAACACGTTTTTATACATACATTTGGTTAAAGTGTCAAATTTGTCATTCAGAGCACATCAACATGATCACCAGTCGGCTCGTCTTTTCAGTGCCCATATTTGTAAGTGGACAAGACTATAAAGCATAATTTCCCGATTTGTGATAACTATTGTAATGGCAAATACAGGACCTTCAAAAAGACAGACGACAGATATACCGTATTGATATGTTTTTTCTATTTTGTTTTGGAAACCATGGGAACTGATTTTGCTAATCAGTGAGGTTAGGCAGGCATAGTTCGTGCTAGATAGGTGGCCTTCAAGACAGTTAATTTGATATTGTTTTAGATAACAAAATTTTCGTTTTGTCCACTATGTCTCGAGTAAAAGTGTAATCTGTTCGCATGCAGCTTCAGTTTGTCCGACATACATCCATTAGTTACAATCTCGTAAAGGAAAAATCTGAAAAGCGCGACGACAACTTGCAAGAATCAAAGCTGTAAGTTCTCCATGTTTTTGTTTTGCTTCAAATTAGCTTCAACATCGACATATTATGTTGTTAGTGTGAAAATTTAGATTGATCATTACAACGAATAATATAAGCCGGTGGTGGTGAATAAGAAAAAAAATATAATTTCTAATGAAATATATTTCGAAATAAGGGTGATGGTAATTAGTGGGGTTATTGGTGGTGCTGTTTTTGTATACTGATAATATTTTTCGGTGTGTAAGTTTTTATGTTTGTTAACATTTGACTTTTTATTAAATTTGGTTGATTTTTAAATGTTTTGATTTGACTCAAATTTTGGTAAATATCCAACACAATAATATGTAATGATTTTTATTTAAAAAGTTCAAGACATATTCGTTTTTTTTTTTTGGCAACCTTTGATTTCATATTAAATGTAAATGTTGTATAGATTGTTTTTGTTTTAACACAAAATTCTATTACTATTAAAAATCATACAAATTTAATAATTATATTTAAGGTAAACTTTCGTATATATTAAAAATCTTATATATTACAACAAATCTCTTATACTAATTAATATGGTAACAAAAACCATTAACTTTTTTAGTTTATATTTAATATTCTAAATATCATTTCTTCAAATAACCGCCACTTTTGAGCATTGGCTGCAGCGATTAGTCTTTTCAAAAGATCATCAATTAATAGGGTATCAAATATTAATTAGTATTAGTGTTGAAAATTGATGTTGTCACTTCGGTTCCCTTACACGCGTTTTAATATTTCTATATAATCATAATCACTAAATATAAATCACATATTTACTTTCTTCAAATTAAACACACACAAATCCAAGGAAAAAAAAATTTCAACAATGGTAAGGGTTGTCAGTTGGAGGTTCTGCAGAATCAAGTGTAGGTATTTTGTGAACATGAGTGACCCTACATTATTAGTTTTTGGTTCAAGAAAGGCGATTATGCAAATGGATGAAGACTTTAAAAGAGAAGTGTATGAGTTTGGAAGAACCATCAGGTTGCCGAGCAATGAAGAGAGCAGATTGGTTGCTAAGTTGGAAGAAATCTTTGAAGTGGATGAGTTTGATGAACTTATGGAGGTATTTCATGTCCAAAGTTGGTTTTTTGCTGAAAATCTTAATGTTGCAAGTATTCTGTTTTCCAATGGTGAATATGGGTTGATGTCAAGAGATGAGATTGAGAACTGCAATGACTATGACTTGCTTGTGGAACTCGATAATGTACGCATGTCTAACAAGCATAGAACCACTGCCAGTTTGAACCTGGAACAAATGATTCGCCTAAGAATCATGAATCTGGAAGAGGAAGCGGCAATGGTGGAAGCAGAGGAGGAGTCCGATTCTGAAAGGGATGATGATGATGATGATGAGGAAGGTGATTAAGTTTAGTATGATTTATATGAACTTTTAATAGTTTTTCTTGGTATGTATTTGGTACTTTATGATGCATGTTATTAACAACTTTATTAAAAGTTGTAATGTAATTTTGATTTATATTATCTATAAAAACTTAATCAGTTATGCTTACTTATTTATTGGTTTTGTTATTACATTAATTTTTTTCATTACTTAGATTTTAACTTGGCTATTAGGTTGAAAATAGAGTGTTCCAATAATTGCTTATTATGCTGTTAAGATCCGTTGATTAAAGTGTTAAGAATAGAAGCACGTTGGTGAACCGCGTGTACACGCGGTCATAATGTTCAGCTTGATTACCTTTGTCATGCAGATACATCAAAAGCCATAAACATATTTATCTATATTTTGATATAAAAATAAAATAAAACAGTTTTCTCAGTTAATGAATTGTAAGCCAATTTCGTTTAGAATTAGTGTACTATATTTGTCAAAGTTTAACGTTTACTCATAATCGAGTATCACTTTGTTAGAATTGTGGTATAATAATATTGTTGTGTTATTGGCTACATGTAAGTTGATGATACGTGTGTGTTTGTATACATTGTATGTCTTCTCCGAATAAAGTCATACTCGATGAATATTACCCCATAATTTGTATCTAATTGTGTAATTTATTTTTTTCTATCTTTAATGGATATGTCAACAAACATATACATATAAATTGTGTTTTGTGTATTTCTATTTGTTTTTCAAACGATGATTTGTGAATCATCACATATGAATGTGTATATGATTATCTATTTATACTTAAGGTATTTCAAAATATGATTATCTATTTAGAAATTCATTCCATATCTCGGGCTTGTCACTCAAACTTGATTAATTGTTTGACATGAGATGATTTTAGCTTTGACAATTTTGTATATGATTTTAGTGTTGTATATATTTATCGTTTAACTAAGATGGTTGAAATTAATTTATGTGGTTTATGGATTAATATGACGATTTCTGAAAGCCTGATTGATTATATTATGGCTGAGTTAGGGATTTTGTGAATGTGAATATATGTTTCTTGAAATCCTGGGCCACAGTTCCAAATGGAATTGGATATTAAGTTTTTGGATATCTACAAAGTTAAATGTATCAAAACAAAATACTATGAATGTTAAAAAACATATTCAAAGCTGATAGATTTGGTAAGATATAAGGTCATATATGAATTTCTAAAATCTTTAATATTTGATGACTTCCTATTTCTAACTATTAGGGAGACGAAATGATATCAAATAGTATGTTTCTTTATTCTTTATTGTATCCACTTTAAATTGAGAAAATTATATGGTTTTGTGTGTCTTGGTTTTGGTGGCTTTTGTTAATGGTATTCCAACTTATGGGATATGATAAGGATACAAGAAGTATAACTCATTCAAGGAACATAATGGGCATAGAAATTACAACCATAACAATCTTGCATTTTAAAATTCGGCTGGTCATATTTTTACCAACCAAATGCTCAAATAAATAAGAAACAAAAGAAAAAGGATTTTGCTATAATTATATCTTACCTCACTTTATAGTACCATAATTCCATACGCTTTACTATTTATGATATTTTGCATGCAATGAAAATTCATACGAATTGTATTACGTAACTTTCAATACTTAAACTTGCATACTACAATCTTTATAAAATTTTTTTGTCATTTGACTTGGGGATTTGCCGTGTGTACACACGGGACTCTAACCGTGTGATGTAATATAAATTCGAATATTTCCCACGTTTACACTATTTCGAGCATATATTTTATCTATTTATTAAATTTGATATTTACCATAAATATGTAAATCTAACTATAAATATCTAATATTAATTATAAACCGAGTGCATTAAAGATAGTTAGTTTCTAAATATTAATTAGATTTCATGCACGATTTCAATAGTCGGTTATTGAGAAGGTAAACCGTTTCATATCCTATAATTTTATCTATATATAAACCTATATTCACAATAAAAAAATGTATCTTTACTCTAATTACAATCCTTTACTAAATTGTACAATCATCATCTTTAATCTACAACCGCAAGGCAGTTCCTTTCCCTCTTCTTTTACGAAATTTAGCAACGTATCCTGTGTTTATTCATCTTGCTTGCACCAATACGAAGTTCTATTTCTGCAGATTTCTTAATGTAAGTCAATGTTGCTAACATGTTTGTTTTGATTACATTTCTTTTATTTACCATGTCTAATCTATATTTACATATGTTATCTTTTGAAATATAGTTATTAACGTAATGGCAAATTTACCTTTTGAGATTGTGGCCTATGAGATTTTTACAAGACTTTCAGCGAAAGATGTTGGCCGATTGAATGTTTTATCCAAGAGATGGTATTTCGAACTCTCGAGTCAAAAATTTGCTACCATGCATTTTACTCGGTTGTCCATGTTTGAGAAGCAAAAGTTTCTTACTAATCAAGGGTCATCATTTGCAATATTTAACACAAATTCTGGACAACATCATGCTTACTTGATTAACATCATACCTTTTCCTATCCAAACAATGTTTTCTGACATACAAGTTTTATCCAGTTTGAATGGTTTAGTATTGGTTTGTGAGAAAAACACTGCTTCTTTGATTCTGTGGAATCCGACTACAAGAGTTTAAAAGGTAGTTTCTGATTGTCATTCTGGCAATTATTACAACTACCAATTGGATGCTGCTTCATTGTATGTAGATTCATCCAATGATTACAAAATTTTACTCCTAAAACGTGATCATGGTCTTATGCGTCCTTTTGTCTACTCAAGGAGATATGCGGCATGGAGAAGCATAGGTTTCTTAACTGAAACCAAATACAATGGCTCTGATTATGTTTGGTCAAGTGGTACTTTTTGCAAATCTTCTTTGTTTTTCACAGTTTCAAAATATTGGTCCGAATGTGAAAGTTTTGTTGTCAAGTTTGATGTTGATCAAGAGACTTTCAGCAAAATATCTTTTCCATATGTTCAAAAGTCTTGGATAGCCCAAGGTCATCTTTTAAAAATTTCGAATGTCCTTCACATGTTTCTTACTAATGGATTCCCTAATTTCGGTGTTGATCTATGGAAACTGGACACTAATATTTGGACCAGGGTCTTATCTTTCCAACATGTTCGTCAAGCTGGGGATGTTCAGCAGTGCGACGTTGCACACGTGTTGAACGAGCATACATGGATCTTGAATGCAGAGTGGGGACAGACGATTAAAGTTTTTATGGATGCGGTTCAACTTGGCTATCTTGATGATGCAGATACCTTTCGTGGAGTAAGGGGAGCTCTGTTTTATGAATCGCTTATTTCACTGTTTGTTTAGTTTTATGTTATTATGGTGGATGTTTTATCAGTTATGTAATGTTTCTCTCTGTAATGTTACTGTTAAGTACAATGCTAATGGCTTTTGGTTATTAATTTTTATTTTGTCTGTATTAACTATGACAATATTTTGATGATATGTAGTCTATATTATTTTCTATGAGTATGTTGTATATTGTTAACTTATATTAAATCATTGATATGTTTTTAACTTTTGAATGTCAATTGTGTTCCAAAATGTTATAATTATAAGTTATATCCTGTAACTTTTAAATATTTTTAAAACAAAATAAAAAACGGTAATTGATACACTTACGTTTAATGTATGTTAATTTGCCCAAGAAACCTTTAGTTACTTTAACTAACATTGGTCCACGATATTAGTTTATAACCATCATTACCTTCATACAAAAGTGTTAATTATGGCATGTCATTTCAATAGTTGTTGGAATTGTATAAGTACTTTTTCAAACACCACTATAATATTTTATACTACCATAAAAACTCATTTAATAATAATCACCATCATCATTCTCTAAAATACAACCTCCGGCCTCTCCATCTTCACTAACTGAACTCTGAAACTGCTTTCCAAAGACCTCGGCATTCTGATCTTTCAGTTTTACAACCGGTAAGCACATCTTCACTTGAAATGTTGTTGTTTGTTCTTTACCTTTCTTATAATATTTCAAAATTTTAGTGTTAAGTTAGTGTTCATCTAAATGCTTTATGGGCTCTTTTATCTCTTTAAATGTCCATACTCATCTGAATTTTGCTCACAGATTTTTTATTATTCAACATATAGTAATTATTAATCATTGATTCTGTTTCTAAATATGTTTTATCTTAGGTTTTGTCAATTTTAGGGACAACAATTAAAACTATGATAATGGGTGATCTACCTTTTGACTGTTATGCATGTATGTTAATCTAGATCATGTTTTTTTTATTTATCAATGTAGGTATTAGTATAATGGGTGAGCTACATTTTGAGTTAATCCTTTCAGAGATTTTTACAAGGCTTTCTGCAAAAACGGTTGGTCGTTTAAAGGTATTGTCTAAGAAATTTAATGTCGAATTGTCTAGCGAACAATTTGCGACCATGCATCTGAGGCATATGATGAAGCATGAGCAGAAAAAATTTATTACTTATCATGATGAATCAATGGTTCTTTTTAACAAAGTAGATGGTCAACTTTCTGCTGTTTTTAGTAAAATTATAGATTTCCCTTATGAGATAAGCGTTGCTGATTTAAGAGTCATTTCAAGTGTTTGTGGATTAATACTGCTTTCTGATAAAAGTATCAGCTCTTTGATTGTTTGGAATCCAACTACAAATGTTATTAAAGTATTATCTCATGCTGTTTTTGGTAACTCATACAACTTCCAACTGGATACGGCTGGGATTTATATGGATTCTACTGGTGATGTTAAGATTTTACATTTGAAACGCCAGCACAATGTCATTGTTCCTTATGTGTACTCTAGGAAATCTGGATTGTGGAGATGTGTACCTTTCTTGAATGAAACTAAATACAATACCACTGATTATGCTTGGTCGAATGGTACGTTTTGCAATGGTGCATTGTTTTTTACCGTGTCCAAGTATTGGTCAGATTTTCAAAGCATTATTATTCAGTTTGATGTTAATCTAGATGTTTTCAGTTTAATATCTCTTCCCTTTGTTCAAGAATCTTGGGTTCCACAATGTCATCTATTAGGAGTTTCTGATGTGCTTCACATATTTGTTACTAATGGCTTTGCTGAGTTTTCTGTTGAACTATGGAAGAGGGAATCTGATGCTTGGACAAGGGTATTTTCATTTCCAGATGTTCGACAACTACAATGGGGTCTAGCTTACGATTTAACTGCTTTGATTCAATCCAATTCATGGATTTTGATGGCTGACTGGGGACAGATAATTGAGGTTTTCATGGATAATGTTCAGCTTGATTACCTTTGTCATGCAGATACTTTTCGTGGGATGCGAGGATTGTTGTTTTATGAATCACTGATTTCACCTTCCATGTAGGGTATGTTGATGTGTTAAAGACTTTTCCAATATTTTGCTTATCCATATTAAACAGATAATATTATGTTTTGAATAGTTTTTGTTTATGTAATTTAGATGACTTAGTGTTATCTAATGTTAACATTCTATGATAGTTTACTTTTAATGCTGTTTAGTACATTGTATTATGTAATGTTTGCGTGCTTAATATGGTATTTTCGTATCATCTTGAGTGACCTTAAGATAACATGTTCTTATATTGTTATATGTATGATTTAGTTATACTTATCATTATGTTTAATATGTATTATATTTAATAACTAACCATATTATTAGGACTTTTATGACCATTGTTATATATTTCACAATTGTGTGAACCAAGCCCAAATAAATTTTATGATGTGTAACCCAAGCCCAAATAAATTTAATCAACCATTTTGGGTTTCCATGTTTTTTGTAAGCCACAATGTTTTTTGTGGTTAAATTTGTATATTTATGTTTTAGTTTATCAAACAAACAAGTTCTTTATATATATGTTAACTCAGTTTTATTCTTACATAATTGTGTTGATTTTTTAAAATCTTATGATACATATAATACATATTTAGCCAATACATCAAAAGCCATAAACATATTTATCTATATTTTGATATAAAAATAAAATAAAACATTGTTTTCTCAGTTAATGAATTCTAAGCCAATTTCGTTTAGAATTAGTGTACTATATTTGTCAAAGTTTAACGTTTAGTCATAATCGAGTATCACTTTGTTAGAATTGTGTTTTGTATAATAATATTGTTGTGTTATTGGCTACATGTAAGTTGATGATACGTGTGTGTTTGTATACATTGTATGTCTTCTCCGAATAAAGTCATAAACATGAATATTACCCCATAATTTGTATCTAATTATGTAATTTATTTTTTTCTATCTTTAATGGATATGTCAACAAACATATACATATAAATTGTGTTTTGTGTATTTCTATTTGTTTTTCAAACGAAGATTTGTGAATCATCACATATGAATGTGTATATGATTATCTATTTATACTTAAGGTATTTCAAAAGATATCATATACATATATATGAAAGTTGACTTTTATTCATAGATTATTATAGAAACATACATAATGATATGTGATTGCTTACTTTACTGATTTTCAAATTTTAATTTGTCAACAGATTTTATCAAAATTTTTTAATGTCGGCTTTACTTTACTATGTAAATTAAAACTACTTACCTTTCTTCATGAAGTGTAGGACATCTACTATTGTATTGTTTTAAAGTATTCATAAAGATCAGTTACTTAATAGTTAAGATGTAAACTTAAAGTATTAGTTTAATGTTGTTTTTTTGCCAAAAAAAAAATCCATTTTCAGAATCGTTTGAGTCTTCCACTTTCACCATTGCCGCCTCTTCTCTCAGCCACATGATCCGCAAACTGATCATTTGTTCAAAATTCAGCATTCATGTTCTTCTTTTTTTGTTGAACACTATTATTTGATCGAGTTCCTACAGTAACTCTTTGATAGTTATGTAAAACTTAGGTTAAGAACTTGCAACCTAAATTTGACTTATATAAAGTCAAACAGTAAATATCTTCGTATCATATGCGTATATGTACATTATTAGTTATAACATTACCTTGGGGATCCACCGTGTGTCAACACGGGTCTCTAACCTAGTATTAAATAAAAGATAATCTTGAACTTTTCCTTTTAAAAGCTAAACTTGATCTTTTCCTTTTAAAAGCTAAACTTGATCTTTTTTTTTTCATTTAAAATGCTCTTGCATCAGGGCCCAATTCATTTTGTCTCGCCCGAGGCCCGATAGATTTTTTATCATTCTAGGAGATAGCATCGCCTTCTAGATTCAGTTTCATTTGGAAATTTTCAAACTAGAAACTTGGGAATTAGAAAAAGATGGTATTATTTTGACACTCCCCTATACGATCCATATAGGCCTATATGGATCGTATTGGGTCAATTATTACCCTAATACGTTCCATATAGGCCTATATAGACCGTATTTATTTATGTTTAGCAATGAAGAGATTTATTGATTCAGACTATGAGTAATCATTGTGAAACCAAGAAAAGATGATAAACAAAATGGCAGAGTTGTGTAAGCTTTTGATTTTTTTTTTCCTTACCTATTAACTTCACCAAGCAGTAAAACCACCACACAAGATAGGATGACTAAAGAAGTGCTTTTATCATGTTTTATATGCAGCTCAAACACACTCGTGGTGTCTTTGCATCAGATACTTGCTATCTTGATAAGATAACTTAACATTGATCCGTAAATACATTAAGCTACTTGATTAGTTGTAGATTTAGAGCAACAAAAGGTCAACATCTATGAAGAAGTTATTTGTACATTAGGCCACTTAATCTAGAATGATTTTTTCTGATTTACTTGCATCGAATTCTCTTGAGTTTTATGGTTTATTTTTTACTCATAATAATGGGAAACAATTGATGAGGTTTGGACATGATAATCACAACACCCTAGCATTACCACCTGTTCAGGAATCCAAACATGCGTCCACTCTTGCCACACTTGTAACAATTTACATCAGCTGCTTTTTAAAGTTATGGAGTTATAACTGACCAAGAATTTTATATTAATCAAACAATCTATTCACTTGCATCAGGTGCTCTTGAATCTTATGATATCTTTTTCTTACTCATAATTGTGGGAAATGAAGAAATTTGAGGAGGTTTGGTGATGATAATCACAACACCCTGCCATTACGACCTTATCCAGACATGTGCCCACTCTCACCATACTTGTAACAATTTATTTCAGCTGCTCTTAAAACTTATAGAGTTTTGAATAATCAAGAACATAATAGTCAAATAATCTATTAACTTGCATTAGGTGCTTTGAATCTTATGGTTTATGTTTTTACTCTTAATCATGGGAAGCGAAGCAAGTTAATGAGGTTTGGAGATGATAATCATAACACCCTACCATTACCACTTGGATCATACCCCATAGCATACCACATTGTGTAACATATGAATCCGCCATAGAGCGCAAGTCAAAGCTTTCGAACACAATTCGTACTTTTGGAACTTATTAGGCATTTATGGAAATGTTGACTTTAACACCTTAATCACAATGTTATTTGATTTTTCATATGGAAATGTTGACTCGAACACCTTAGTCTCCTACATAGGTCACAATGGCCCAATAGTGGATCATATATGGTTTAATGGGCCATATTGGGCCTTAATGGGTCATAATGACACTGCAACATTATTGTTCTCATTTTTGTTTCACTGGCGGCTTTTTCACATTCGTATAAAACATCCGGATCTTCTTCCTCTTATACTAGTATGTATTCGGTGAAGTTTGGTTTGGTTTATTCAGCCTTAGTTTACGGCTGGTATATTCAATTTTCATGCATGATGAAGATTGTTAAAGTATCTACAAAGTTAAAACCATTTTTATTGTTGGAAATCATGCTTTCTTCAACTAAAAAAAGTAACAAGAAAAAAGTGTTTGATTAAACTTAGGTACATAAAACCTAAAATATAATCCCTATTTATACCAAACAATCCTTGATGCCCAAGAAACCAACTTAGACTAGAATTAGGAAACCAAATAATAATTATATAAAACTAAGACATATCCTAAATCTTCCTTGTAAAATTAAATAAACCATTTACATCCTCTAACTTTTAAGTATGATAAGATTAATTCCAAAATTTACCCCCTAATCTTGTTAAGTTTCTCCTAGGTCTTCAGTATCGAGTAAGATCCAAAGTTCTTCCACCATAATCCTCGATCTCTTGTGTTCACTTTGCATCAACACCTTTGCTGCAACCAACACAACACCGCACCACATGTTGCCAGACTCATTTTGGATTATACCCGAAAGTTGTCCAAACACTTGAACTATCAATCAAATATAGGTGAACATCCCTTTTCTTCTACCATGATCAAGCCCACTACTACACCCCCTTTGAAGTGTGCTGTTAATCTAATGTAGCACTCCATTAATGCACATGGGTTTCCTCCTTTGATCAAGCCTTTAATTATTGCTCCTTAATTGCTATGGTCCTAGTGTTGATCACAACATCGATCACTACAACCCGTATGTCACACCCCGCCCAGTTTGGGGCACTTACAGTGATCAGTTTATGCTACTTAAAGCGAAAATGTAATCTCATTATATAACTTAAGTATTTATTACAAACCACTATAACAACAGTACACCAGAACCACACATAGCTTAACGATAATATGACAAACATCTACAGGCTTCCAATGCTCAGCTATTAGCCTAATGTCCTTATTTCCTCAACCTGAGATACATGCTCGAGTAATAAAAATATGTCAGCACACAGCTGGTGAGCCACATAATCTGACTTATCAGTAAAACACCCACATAAACAATTTTATTGATCAAGTATATGCTCCATGCATGTCACCATAATCATAATCCGGACTAAGCATTATATATTCACACACATAGTCTACCAATTCAACATCAGACCCACCCGTGGCCTACCAATTCCACAGTAGGCACACACAGTCTACCAGTTCCACAACAGACTGTAAGTGTATGTCCCCCTGGGAAAATATAATGATCATTATAATATATATAACACCCTGGATGCCACACCTATGGTTCGATGCATATACATGATCAATCACCATCAGAACAATTTTATGAGCAAGTATCAAGTTTTGAAAATAGTTTAAGTAACTCACCTGAACAAACTTTCCTCACGGCTTATTTAGGTTTCTTACAACTCCAAATCCAAATAATACCACGATCTTCTAAGATGGGTGAGGATAATATCTCCCTACTTGCGCTACCTTTTCTTTCCACCAAATAATACTAAAGGGTTTCTCAACAAGAGCCTCTCCGCAACTAGTGTAATACTCGTTAAATAAACAAGGTTTCAACACTATTATTGTGACTTCAAAAATATAAGTGAACTTTGTTATTTATGGATGGTTAAGTCGGCAACTACAAAATATTATGCCACATCCATGTACACATGTTTTCTTTTATTTCCACAAACTTACCGATGAAGTTTACTCCATCTCTACACATCACACGTGCACTAACTTATTATTATTATTATTATTATTATTATTATTATTATTATTATTATTATTATTATTATTATTATTATTATTATTATTAAACGGACTCTTATAATACTAATTACTCGCCTAGTTCTCACATCTCAATAATTATACTAACCATCACTTACTCGCTAACTAATTTTAAATACACAAGTATCCATCTCACTTGTTATTGGTTCGTGTTGACGGTTACTAACCTGTTTCATTCTCTAATAAATATGAACCAACACATTTTATTTATATAATAAAAGCGGGATGTTACAAATATACCCCCTTAAATTAGGTTTCGTCCTCGAAACCTGTCAACTTCGAACAAATGAGGTGAGGACCCCTTCGTCTTGTCATCACTTCCTGTGTAATATTTTTTCATTTCTATGTTCCAATATTCTAATATTTGTTTTATCGTTTTATGACATAACTGCTTTATCAGTTGTTTCATATAAGACCCCGTGTCTAGATAGGATGTCACATACTTCAGTCCAGAAGATGGGCGTTCCACATTTCTTCCCATTTAAGGATTCATATGGTGTTGCCATAATATTGGTGTGGTAGCTATTATTGTACGAGGGTTTGATTAATGCTAGATGATCATCCTTACTACTACTAAAGTTTATTATATATGCACGTAGTATATCTTCTAAAGCTTGATTGGTGCATTCATTTTGTCCACTACTCAGATATATTTGAGTTCTCAGCTTTCTCTAGAACTTTGCCAAAATCCTAAGAAGAACAAATCTCTTTTTTGTATATAGCTCATGTAAACACATCGTGTCATAAGACAATCTATTCAGTATACGGCTTGACTTACATTTCATTTGCCCTTAAGGATAGGAAAAGTGTATGGATTTGGTGAACCTATCAATTTTTACCTAATTTGTGCCTCTGACTCGATCTTGGAAGCTTACAAAGAAAATCCATTATTATCGTTTCCCGTTTCCTTCCTGCGAATTCAGGTTCCTATATGTACTCAAATGATTTCAGATGCTCTGCCTTGACTTTTAGGCCGGTAAGGTATTTTCCTACTTGTCTTGTGATATAGCTTTTAATTCTCAACTAACAATAATCATGTCTTAAATACTACATTTTATTGCTACTAGGGTATACAATGTATTTTTGACTTATGAGCTTCCTCTAGAATTATATCCCATAACCCGCCAAAACTAAGAATCTAATATTCGATTAATGAAACTTAAGATACTATCATTCATAGATCCCAATAAGCTTGGCTACCAACCATCGATCCCCCTTTTGATATGGTTTTCCATTAGGGCCTATCATTGCATTCTTAATTTAGTACAAGGGAGTTACCTTAACACCACATCCAGATGCATGAAGTTTATTATCGGTTGGCCTCTTTCTTTTCTAGTTAGCGTATCCACGACGCGTTTGTCTTACAACTAAATTAATGAGATCTACAAATACTACAGACATGTTGGTCTTATGGCATCACTAACAACTCATAGTAATCGTATCGTGTCCTAACCTTATGGCTCTGGGTATCAACCACTATATTGACATAAGTTTTATCTTCCTTTAGCAACTTAAAGATCACACACATATATACTTCGTGTACTTCCTTGCTTGGAGTAGATGAGAATAGAACCTATGAAGACAATTATGAATTGATTGAGATATACATTAAATATTTGGTTCATAAGATCCATAAAAGTGTCTGTTGTGTTAGTGACATCGAAAGGCATCACTAGGAACTCGTAGGGATCATGTCTTGTCCTATAAATAGTCTAAGGTATGTCTTCTGCTCGTACCCTCAACCGAGGATATGTAGATCTTATGTCTATTTTCAAGGACTACCAGGTGCCATATAGTTGATTAAAATCAATCATCTTTAGGAATATGCATCAGTTCTTTACTGTGGTCTTATTCTAGTTTATATTGATATACATCCTTATTTAGCCATCCTTGTTCTTGACAAAGACCCATAGCTACGACTTGGATAGTTAAATGCCATGTCTAGTAATTCTGGCATTTGATTTCTTAATTTCTCCATTTTAGTCAGCTTGAGGCGGTACATGGATTTAGCAATAAGGGTTGCCCCAGGATCAATCCGATTCTAAATTCATTTATTCTAATGGATGATAGTCTAGAAAGATCTTAAAGGAATACCTCATGAAATTCGGCCACTACTGACATATCCTCTAAATTATTATATTTCTTAGCCTCTAGTGCATACACCAGATAAACTAGGTGACCTTTCGGATGTACTTACCTGCCTTTATCATGGTACTGAACTTATGGGATTACTAGGTTTTTCCTGTGTATTATCAAAATTTCCCTTTTTCGGGCCCTTATTCAAATTTGCTTCTTATCACCCAATATACGAGTTTGACGAGCTAACAAATCCATCCCTAGCACTATATCTAGCAATCCCAGTTTCATTGATAATAAGTCTATAGATATAGAAGTATTTACTTACTTAGATGATACAGTCCTTGATATAACTCCTAATTTCTTATTCCCTTCCATTTACTACTATTACTATAAATGATATATCTAGCTTACAGAGAATCTGGTTAAAAGAAACTCTAAAATGCTCAGATATCAAACTTCTATTAACACTAGTATCAAACCTTATCTTAGCATAAAAGTTGTTTACTAGTATCATACCCATTATCACGTCAAGGTTCCTACGACTTCTTCAGTCTATCAAAAGCCCTACATCTTGCTCTATTGTGTTCTTCATTCTTTTATTTCTTGAGGCAATCATTTTTAAAATGTCAAAACACTTAGGGGGCCCTCCACAGTCATGACGGGTGTGTTTGGGTTTCTTACCAATTCTACCGCTAATGACATGGCTAAGAATGTCTTTTTCCACATGTCAGACATTGAGTTGTGGGTCCACGTTTCCTTTTATAATCCCTAAAATTGGATCTTCCCTGATCTTGATTATTATCCCAATTTCTCTTAATCATAGGTTATGGGGATTCCTTCTAATATATCTCAAAAATGATATTTGTCCTGGCTTCCACTACATCGGTTCTCAAGGCGTAAAGTTCTTGTGTGTGCACTTGGTTGGTTGAACATTAACCATGGATACACTATCAACCGTTTTCGAAGGTTCTTCAACTAATGCAACTTTGAGATTCTGACTAAACTCCTAAGAGAGTTCTATAAGTCATCCAGTAGAAAAGGGAAATGTTACTTTCATACGCCATCCTTACTCTACTATAATATGTCTTTGTATCACTTCTGGGCCTGGTTCAAATTAACTCTCGTAGGAAGGTGGAGACACCAAGTTTGGTTAAGTTCCTTACTTAATTACACAACTAACATGTCTAGGGTATTCTATTCAGCCTTATATCGCTCTATCTGCTTTACGTATGTTATGGTTTCATTTAACACCCACAAATATGCATACTCACCTATGCTACACATAAACCGTTGGCATACTTTGAGACATGCGCTCGTATAGCAAGACTATGTATACAAACTCCAGTAGTTACCTCGGACACATAAAATCAGCTCTTATTATCCTATCAATCATTGCCACCCAAGAGAAACAAATGAGGATAAGATAAGCACAGTACACTCCCATAGATAAACCTATATACCCAAGTTTTAGTAGCAAAGTCCTATAGCCCAACCACATTCTTAAAACTTTACCTACTATTTGTTGATTTCAGTACAATATGAAGTTTGCGAGATCATAGCGGTGTCATTCATTAACCTTCATACTGGCCAGGTATGAATGCAATATATGATACATACCATGATACCCCCAACTACCATATGGTCCTTCCATCATAAAGTTCGGCTTACCAATCATATACATCCTCTATTACACTAGCCTCTGCCTACCAAGACTGCCACTTCTACTTGTCTTACTAGTCCTAGTTTAAGTCTACATACTTCGATGAGTACCTAAATCTCTTAAACTAATGCTCTGATACCAACTTGTCACACCCCGCCCAGTTTGGGGCACTTACAGTGACCAGTTGGCGCAACTTAAAGCGGAAATGTAATCTCATTACATAACTTAAGTATTTATTACAAACCACTATAAAAACAGTACACCGGAACCACACATAGCTTAACGATAATATGACAAACATCTACAGTCTTCCAACGCTCAGTTATTAGTCTATTATCCTTATTTCCTCAACCTGAGATACATGCTCGAGTAATAAAAATACGCCAGCACACAGCTGGTGAGCCACATAAACTGACTTATCAATAAAACACCCACATAAACAATTTTATTGATCAGGTATGAGCTCCATGCATGTCACCATAATCATAATCCAGACTAAGTATTATATATTCACACACATGGTCTACCAATTCCACAGTAGACCCACTCGTGGCCTACCAATTCCACAGTAGGCACACACAGCCTACCAATTCCACGGCAGACTGTAAGTGTATGTCCCCCCTGGAAAAATATAATGATCATTATAATATATATAACACCTTGGATGCCACACCTATGGTTCGATGCATATATACATGATCAATCACCATCAGAACAATTTTATGAGCAAGTATCAAGTTTTGAAAATAGTTCAAGTAACTCACCTGAACAAACTTTCCTCATGGCTTATTTAGGCTTCTTACAACTCCAACTCCAAATAATACCACGATCTTCTAAGATGGGTGAGGATAATACCTCCTTACATGCGCTACCTTTTCTTTCCACAAAATAATACTTAAGGGTTTCTCAACAAGAACCTCTCCACTACTAGTGTCATACTCGTTAAATAAACAAGGTTTCAACATTATTAATGTGACTTCAAAAATTTAAGTGAACTTTGTTATTTATGGATGGTTAAATCGGCAACTACAAAATATTATGCCACCTCCATGTACACATGTTTTCTTTTTATTTTCACAAACTTACTGATGAAGTTTACTCCATTCTCTACGCATCACACGTGCACTAACTTATTATTTATAATATATTAAATGGTAATGTCGGTCGGTAACTTTCCCACCGACCCTCCAATTTTAATACTTTGGCACATTCAGTCCCTTAGCTTTGACTTTTTTTATTTTTAGCCCCTTTACTTGAAAAACTATTTTTCACGTAATCTAACCCACTAACTATGTCATTTGTTATTTTTAGCCCCTTTACTTGAAAAAACTATTATTTTACGTTTGAATTTTTATATATGTATCGATATAAATACGAGTTTGTCTACGTTTCGACTTAAACTTTTTTTTTTCGTACCTTACTTGGAAAAAAAACTTTTTTTTTGCGTGCGAATATTTTATGTATGTGTCGGTATAAACACGAGTTGGTCTACGTTTCGACTTAAGGTTTTCTTCTTTTGAATGTCAAATGTAATATGTTTTCGTACTTATAAAATGTGTGCTTCCAGTTGGTCCACGTTTCGATATAGATTTTAGTTCCGAACCAAGTTAAAAGCATTGTATTTACACGTTTTAGTAATTGTCTTTTACGCATTGTGTTTTTACAAATTGTGTGTAGCGCATTTTGTTTTACACTTCATCTGTTACCGCACGGTTCAACCTGCCGCGCGCCGCCGCAACGCGCAGCGGGCAAAAAACTAGTTATTATTATTATTATTATTATTATTATTATTATTAAACGATCTCTTATAATATTAATTACTCGCCTAGTTTTCACATCTCAATAATTATATTAACCGTCATTTACTCGTTAACTAATTTTAAATACACAAGTATCCATCTCACCTGTTATTGGTTCGTTTTGACGGCTAATAACCTGTTTCACTCGCTAATAAATATGAATCAAAACATTTTATTTATATAATAAAAGCGGGATGTTACAAATAATGTGACACCTCAGGAAAATCCCACATCGGCCGTGGCCAGGAGAGATCCTTGGTTCATATGTAATCCAATGCCTCTTAAATCACCAAGCGTTTTAGGGCTTAATGTTAGTGGATTAGACGAGAACTCCACAGTTAAGCGTGCTCAGGTGGGAGCAGTATCAGGATGGGTGACCTCTTGGGATGTTTCCAAACCAAAAACAAATCCGTGAGCTCTAGATGGGGCCAACCCATCAGGGCAAAGCGGAAAATATTGGTGGTGAGAGAGGCCGGATGTTAGACCGTTGCTGCCATTTTTTATAGTAACCTCGTTTTTTAAAAAAAAAAAAAAAAATTCATCCTACACTTTAGATTGTTCATGCGTAGTTGTTTCTTGAATGGCACTACAAAAAAACTCACCTTTCTTTTCCTTTGATTAAGACGCACTACAAAGATACTTTGTTGCACAAACCATAGGTTCAATCTCTTCGGAAAAACTGAATATTCCAAGTCGCAACTCCATGATCCAACCACTGACCTAATCTCCCATAGAGTCTCCACATCAGCATCTCTAATAGAATTGGACCCTCTTAATAACTAACATGGAAAGTGACAGGTCCGACCAGGATGACTTACTAATGTCAGCTAACCCAAAAGTATAACCCCCTCCCCATTTCACAAAAATTGCAAACACTGAAAGCATCCACTCTCTCTCCTCTATCTCTAGCTTGAACCACCATTTTTTCTCCATTATCTTCTTCATTTCCCCAGAGGATCATTTACTAATACTTAGGTGCTAGTTTTTAATTCTTTAGTTGCGCCATCTGTACTTACCCAACCGTCTTCTTTTATTTCTCACTAAGAAGCCATGCCATGTTGTGATTTCTTCACCTCTGAAAATACTTCATTGTTGGAACCAATTGCCGATACTGTATAGGAGGTAAGATTAAGACAACACGAACAATAGGTTCAATCTCTTCTGAAAAACTAAATATTCCAAGTCGCAGCTCCATGATCCGACCACTGACCTAATCTCCCATAGAGTCTCAACATCAGTGTTCTTTATTAGAATTGGACCCTCTCAATAACGAACATGGAAAGCAACAGGTCCGACCAGGACGACTTACTGATGTCAGCTAACCCAAAAGTATACCCCCTTCAAAAAATTACAGACACTGAAAGCATCCACTCTCTCTCCTCTCCCCCTCTCTCTAGCTTGGACCACCATTTTTTCTCCATTTCCATGGAGGGTCATTTACTAATACTTAGGTGTTAGTTTTTAATTTTTCAGTTGCGCCTTCCGTACTTACCCAACGGTCTTCTTTTATTTCTCACTAACAAGCCATGTCTTTTTGTGATTTCTTCACCTCTGAAAGTATTTCACCGCGATACACAATGTTTCAACCCCTACTCGCACCACTAAAGTTGTGACATAACCTAGGAGTTCATTCATCTAGTGGATTTCAGTTTGTGAATCCACTAGACTTCTATGTTGCTTTCCTAAAAAGAAATGCTGCACTTCTTCGACAATATTTGAAGTCGCAACAAGCTAGAGATGAGGTTTTACAAAGTGTTCACATTAATTTGCTCATTAATTCTTTTGGATCCAGCACACCAATTGGCTCTGGCCGTATGGTGGATATAGTCAGGATAATGAAATATTGTTCGGGAAATACACCAAACCTCATCTAGGACTGGGACAAAATGTAGTTATCAGTAATATGGATGAGCTTATAACTTCATATCACCCCCTCTCCATGTCATCCCAGCTTAACTTCTCCAAACAAATTGTTGATGCTCCCCTCCCGAATAACCCTAAAATGCGTGCTATGATAAACTGGTTTGATGGCATGACAGACCTGGGCGATAACATTTACGACTTCAGTGGTGCGAACAAACTAGAAAATTGGTCCATTCTTGCGTGGTTCCATATGCTCACTCAAACCCTCACTATAGTAGCTAGGGTTTGATTTGACAGTTTGTGCGAAGGGTCCTTCAAAATTTCTATCAAAAGAAGCGGTTCTCCAAAGATATTAAAAGACCCCAATCAATGGGGTAAACATCGAATGCACAACAATTGCTCAATAGCTCATGATCAACTAATAAAATTTAACAATTTATTTACTTAAATTAAATATTAACACAACATTCAAAGATGTACAAATTACATGATCTTGTTAAAATTAAACTAAGTCCAAAGCTCCTATATGTTCTCTAGCTAAGACTTCAAGCAATAACCCTGAAACATGTGGAAAAATACTTTTGGTCAATAACAATGTTGGTGAGCATACATAGGTTTTTCACATGAATCCAAAAGGTTAAGTTTAATAGATTTCATGTCAATCAGGTATCAAAAGCAATTATGTGAAAACAACACAATGGAAAACAATGTAAAATCCGTCCTAACTCCACGAGTTGGTCGTATTTGTAAAAATAAACACGTTGGGTTGCAATAACTTGTTAACACAATAAGTAATATAGAATCAAACCATAGTTGACTAGCATACAAAATTCCAATTTCAATCACCCCTGAACACCCTAGACAAGGCCAAATAAGTGGAATGGGTTTGTTAGACCTATAGCACTATAATTTACACTGTTGGTTTGATTAAAAATAATGCTTGTACTAGATTGAATAGCATAGCAAGGTTCCATAGAATACACAAAGATAACACACAAATAGTTTAGTCTACCAAGTATTATAATAAGACAAAATGCATAGTGATAACATTGTAACTGACATGAGTAGTTGTAAATAATAGCACATGTTTCACCTCATAATATGTAAAACATAAATAGAGGCTATGTAAACTCACCTTGAATAAGCTAGCATTTGTTCACACAAATTTTGATGTTGATGTTGTGAGGAGAATTTCATGGAATTATCCTAAATCCTGCAAATAATAATGTTTAATAATTTTGATTGATTTATAATAGAATCTAGGAAATTTTTAGGATTTATAGACAATTAGGGATTCTAGATCTAATTCGGGAATATTTAGTTTTTTTTTTGTAGAATTGGAATTAAATAATCCCGACTTTGTCGGGTTGGAATGCAATAATCCCAGCTTGAAAACTGGAATCTAACAGGTCCAACTTGTATTGGTTTTTATTTCATTGGACCAAAACTAATTGGGTTTAACCAAATTAGTTTTCTGCATACGTAGCATGCCATTAAGTGCAAATGGGTCAATAAAATGCATAAATAGCGTGTAACGTTGGCAGAAAACTATCTGGGTTAAACCTAGTTAGTTTTGGACTAGTGAAATAAAAATTCAGACAAGTTAGGCCTGTTAGATTTCAATTTTCAAATTGGGATTATTGTCTTCCAACCCGACAAAATTTGGATTATTTAATTCAAATTCCCTTTTTTTTTTGATAAATCATAATTCATATAATGTAACATACTTAATTTATAAATCAATCATGAAACATTTAACTAGTTGGAGAAGATGATAACACTTAAGGTTGTCGGGTTCGAATCCGAATACCTCATATGACCGAGTCTTAACATGTGTCTAACATACCACCTGAGCTGGTGGTATGTTAGACACATGTTAAGACTCAGTCTGGGCTACTAGTCTTGTTGCCTCTAATTAGTTTTATTACAAAGTTATCACCACCTAATTCCCAAACTACTTTTGAAACACATAAACCATATACATGTTCTCACTCTTTTTTTATAAACCACATAAATGTCACACCCTGACCTAGGTGGGCATAGACGGAATTCTAGATTATTACCAAACATCACATAATGCAAGCAAACAACGGAAGCAATATAAATAACTAATCTTTTATAAATATCTGGGTACATTTCTAAACAATGTACAATTTCCAATATAAATACTTCGGGTAATATCTAAGGTTCTCGTTTGCCTTCTGATTCGTCCGTCGGGGGTACTCCTAGTCGTAGCTGCTCCTTCTTTGTAACTCAGACAGGTATCTGAAAACATGCTTAAAATAGGTTTGGGTCAACAATAATGTTGGTGAGTCCGTGCGTGTGTGTGTGTTTAACTGGTTTTAAATATGTTCATCATCTCTGTAGAGGTATGGTGCTTGACCCGACATACCGTCTTTATTACTTATCACTTCTTATATTATTTACTAATATTGGGGTGTGGAGGTAACCCCTTAACTGGGCTTGGTGCCAATGGGCTATGTGCCCATATAGTTAAGGGGCCTTGATGTCCGGCCCATGGGCCCAGCCGCGGCCCATGAAAAGCCCTATATAAAGGAGTCATCTCCTTCATTAGGGCACACACAGAACATGAGATGTTATCACACTCATATTTACCCCCGAGCAACACATGGCCGCCGCCATCATTTTTATGTCTGTACGTTGGGCTCCACTTGTGGTTTCCTAGCAGTCACCTCCACCCCCCACCCTTCCATTCTTCCTTGCAGATCTGAGCCGGAGAAGACGAAGATCGAGCTGTGGTTCTCCTATTCAACACCGTAGAGGCATGACCCGGAAAACCGTGCAGGTTCGTGTTTCTTCATTGGCGCCATCCGTGGGACCGGCAACGAACTACACTCGGTTTTCTCTTCCTCCAAACCTCCAGATCTGCTCTGTCAAAGCTGAAAAGGTTACCTCTGGTGGAATACTTTTTAGATCTGGGATTCGTTTTCGTTCTTCTCTATCAAAACCACCAGATCTGTTTTTATTGGAATGAAAAGGGGGTTATTTATAGTGGAACACTTTCTACTCAGAACCTCCAGATTTATCTTTTCTCTTCTTCAACTTCAAGATCTACCTCTATGGAAGTTATACACTTGAGGTTCAGGTAAAAATTTTCAGATCTGAGTTGTTTTAAGTTCTATGGGGTTTCGTACCTAAACATGGTGAGGTACAATCCATTGTGCGTGTGATACAAGTGACATAAGCATATGGATACAAAAAAAAAAAAGAAACTATACACATCTTAATGCAAGATGTACAAGTTCTTTTACCTTTTTGTCACATCCTTAAAAGCATATCCCTGAAAATTTGTCAGGAATTTAATGCTTTTTTGACTTAGCATGGGTGTAGAGATTTTTATTATTTAATCTACTCCAACTTCGAGGTGATGAACCCCACCGTATAAACATTTGCTATCTTCCTCTGCAAAGAGATCAAATATAATATTATTATTATACACATAAAGAGGTTGAAAAAGAAAACGACAGCAAGGTCATTTGGTCTTCTTCTCCATTTCCACTTAGCACAAAACTGTGTTCTGCCTACGCATACAAACATAGACAAGTTCAGAACTTGGCGCATCCTCGCGCTCGCCGGTAACTCCTCATTTGCCGGTAATCCCACCTGTGGTAACCCGCGCAAACATGGTAACTCCGCGGATTGACGGATCTGGCGCCATCATTAGCAGCTCCGCGGAGGCCTGCTCAGCAGCTCCGCGGAGGCCTGCTCCGCCGCCATGAGATGCCATCCCCCGCAGAACAACTATAACCGGTTCATTTTTTCCCTTAACCCGGAGCTGTGCAAATGCTTTTTAGAAACCCACCACCTCTGGTGAACGCCGGCACAACCGCCGGATGGCGATGTACTCGGTCACTCAACCCGCGTCTGGCGTTCTCACCCTAGGCATACGCGGGCGGCGGGCAGAAGCTATTCGCACAGCCGCGGAGCTTGGCTACTACTTGACGTATGCGTAAAAAGACGTCACCCGCAGAGCAAGGTTGCCTCTGCCAACGCCAAGCTCTTCTGCGCTCCCCGCGGAACATCTCTCCGCCTGACGTAGAACGTAAAGACACTTCAGCCGCGGAACATGGATACATCCACAAGCGGAGCATGCTCTAATCCGCCAGCGCCAACTTCTCCGCGGAGCATAACTCTTATGTGCCGCGCAACCCGTCAGCGCATGATGTTCATCCGCTACACCAAGCTCCTCGCGAAATGCGGAGCATCGCTTCCGCCTCAAACTTAAAAAGTCCCCGTGGCCATGGTCTTCACCAGCACGCGAAGCTTTCTGCGCTCCCGCGGAGCTAGGCAACGAGCCGCATGGTAGTAAACAACCAGGTTTGCATTTATTTCATGCTATTCATACGTATGCATCCTTATATAAATATAAAAAAAAGAGTCATGTGGCCTTGATTTCCATGCATGCTCTTGTGGGCAAGTGTACATATATACACACTTTTACAAACCACAGACAATGCTCATGCCAAGTGTCATGCATTCAATTATTAACGACAATAAAGGACAAATATCACTTGTCAAAAGTCGGTTTCCATATATTCTAGTCAAGAATATATGTAATTTAAGTAAGGATCACGTGCTCATGATGTAAATGTCAAATTCCTGTGACATGTGGATTATCTTATTCGCATTTACCTATCCATGTTTAATATTGTGGGGTTGATCTGAACACATATTGCTTTACAGCATGGGATATCACCCCAATAATATCCTTTAAACTTTTGAAAATATACTTTTATGAAAAGATATTTATCGTTGAGTCACACACAGACGCGTAATTACGGTAACCCCGTGTAAAACGGTAACTCCACGCTGCGGGTAACCCCGCTTGTCGGTAACTCCCTACGCAACGGTAAAACCGTGCAAAACGGTAACTCTACGCTACGGGTAACCCCGCTTGTCGGTAACTCCCTACGCAACGGTAACCCCGTGCAAAACGGTAACTCCACAACGGGTAACCCCGCTACTTGTTGTCTTGTTTGATAACATCAGTTACAAAATTAGCATAGGGTTTGATAATGGCTATTATTGGTTTTATCCCAATCAATAAAATATAAAGCGCGCATTAAATTGTCATGATATTTTATACTACCACGCGCATGGCTGAGTTTCTATTATACACGAAGGTGTTTGAAATCATTTGCGCATGATTGTACAATATTCATGGCAGATACCCGCTTAGAACCTTATTATTATTACATGTTCAAATGCTACTAACATTATATGTAGCCACATAGATCTCAGGGACTGGCACGGTATAACGCCATTTTAAATGGTTCTTATATCACAATACGCCAAATGATCCAGCTTCAATTACAAGGTTCTGGTACGATCAATTAAATTTTGCGTTATTTATATCTAATAACTTATTTTAAAGTTTAAGATACACTAACGCAAGGTTGGGCACCTCACAATACACCCATATTATACGACTGATTTTTGCAGGTTCAGTCACGCTTACGGGTAACCCCGCTTGTCGGTAACTCCCTATGCCATGCTAGCGTTAGCGTCAGAGGCGTTCCGCATATCGCGTGGGCGTCAGACGCGGATCGCGTATCGCGTGGACGTCAGAGGCGTCCCACAACTTCCTACACGTTTCCTTTTCAGGAACGTGCTTCAACTTCGTGCGCGTCTCCTTTTCAGGAACGCGCCGCCACGTCATCGCGTCTTCTTCTCAGGAACGCGAGGCCACGTCACCCCACCCCCCTCCCCCCGCGGTTGACGTGAAAATTTGAAAAGACATTTTCGCGCGGCTCTCCTTTTCAGGAACGCGCCGCCTCGTCATCGCGTATCCTTATCAGGAACGCGCCACCACGCCTCCTTATTAGGAAATGTCAAATTCTTAATAGTGGAAATCGATTATTTCACAAAATGGATTTAAGCGAAACCACTAGCAAAGATCGACGGACTGTTATACATGCCTAATCTTTTTGAGATATGCGAAGTTTTCACCATCTATTTACTGTGTTCACTACGTAGTTTATAAATCTTCAAGGCATGGGCACCCGACATACCCAAGGTCGGATTTCAGAAACAAGCCTAAAGATAAAACATTCCACTATGCAAAAAGGAATTAAAAGTGCGCACAAAATAAAGACGGAAAGTTTCCATTCATCAAAAAGGGGCATTCTAACACCCCATCGGTTACAAACAAAGAAAAAGCCCTCTAGATTCTTTAAAGTCTACTAGCTCCTTATCAGGAGCGCGCCACCACGTTTCCTTTTCAGGAACGTGTAACAACCTCGCGCGCGTCTCCTTTTCAGGAATGCGCCGCCACGTCTCCTTTTCAGGAACGTGCTACAACTTCGCGCGCGTCTCCTTTGCAGGAACGCGCCGCCACGTCTCCTTTTCAGGAACGTGCTACAACTGCGCGCGTGTCTCCTTTTTAGGAACACGTCGCCACGTCTCCTTTTCAGGAACGTGCTACAACTTGGCGCGCGTTTCCTCATCAGGAACGCACTGCCACGTCTCCATTTCAGGAACGTGCTTCAACTTCGCGCGCGTCTCCTTTTCAGGAACGCGTCGCCTCCTCATCGCACGTCTCCTTATCAGGAACGCGCCGCCACGTCATTGCGTCTCCTTTACAGGAACGTGTCGCCACGTCTCCTTTTCAAGAGCGTGCTTCAACTTCGCGCGCGTCTCCTTTTAGGAACACGCCGCCTCCTCATCGTGTATCCTTATCAGGAACAGGCTGCCACGTCACTACCCCGCCATGGGTTGGCGTAAAAATTTTAAAAGATGTTCCGCGCACGCCTCCTTTGCAGGAACGTGCTACAACGTCGCCACGCCTCCTTTTCAGGAACGCCCTTCAACTCTGCACACGTCTCCTTCTCAGGATCATGCTGCCACGCCATCATCTCTCCTTCTCAAGAACCTGCTGACTAGGCGCGCGGATTGCTTTCATCCGTCAACAACAAGCACATCGCGCAGTCCTGGCTCTCATGCGCCACTGAAAAGCACTACACGAATATTGTGGAGCATTGCTTCGGACTGACATATAGCCTAAAAAGACATCTTTCGCGGAGCATGCTCTTGTCTACTTAAAGCAATCTGCGGAGAATAACTTTGGCGAGTCATACGATGCATTGGCAAATGATACTCTTATTATAAGTTCAATGCTCCTAAGCATTACACTTAGCAGCAATGGACTAGGGGAATGGCATGGTATAACACCACTTTAGGTGGTTCTCATACCATGATAAGCCGTATGAATTCACCCCCCAAGAAAGGTGTTATTGGTTCACCGCGCGCTATATCATCCGCACACGCGCCATAGCATTGGCCACTCAAGGTTTTGGTACAACCTTTTTATATTTAGCGTTATTTACTATCTAACAACTTATTACAAGCTAAGATATACTAATACAAGGCTGGGCGCCTTACAATTCACCCATATTATATGATTGAGATACTTGCAGGTTTGGCAACGAGCCACAGTAACACCTGCAGCAAATCGTTACTGGACGCTCGCGCGCCGACGACAGTTAGCCTAGAAGGTGACACTTAGCCGACAACAAGCGTATTGAGCAACCCTCACACGCGTCGGGGACAGTTAGCCTAGAAGGTGATACTTAGTTGGTAACAAGCACAACGAGCAACCTTCCACACATCGAAACAGGAAGACGAAACGTTCAAGTCATCAGCCCACCGAGAAGATAAAGCTTTTAATCTTCATTCCCTAGCACTCCTGGTTAGTCTAGCGCTCCACCCAACGCTTGCACATGGGAGCAACACCAGACTAGGGGGACTTGTAGAGGTATGGTGCTTGACCCGACATACCGTCTTTATTACTTATCACTTCTTATATTATTTACTAATATTGGGGTCTGGAGGTAACCCCTTAACTGGGCTTGGTGCCAATGGGCTATGTGCCCATATAGTTAAGGGGCCTTGATGTCCGGCCCATGGGCCCAGCCGCGGCCCATGAAAAGCCCTATATAAAGGAGTCATCTCCTTCATTAGGGCACACACAGAACATGAGATGTTATCACACTGATATTTACCCCCGAGCAACACATGGCCGCCGCCATCATTTTTATGTCTGTACGTTGGGCTCCACTTGTGGTTTCCTAGCAGTCACCTCCACCCCCCACCCTTCCATTCTTCCTTGCAGATCTGAGCCGGAGAAGACGAAGATCGAGCTGTGGTTCTCCTATTCAACACCGTAAAGGCATGACCCGGACAACCGTGCAGGTTCGTGTTTCTTCAATCTCAAAACAAGTTTATCATTCAAAAGCAAGTTTAATAGTTTATAAAGTTTAACACATAGTTTAGCACTGGTGATGTACAAGCCATACCTCAAACCTGACACTGAATCCATCTACTCCCATTATGGATTCTCATGGCAAAATACATGTCATAGACCTCAGTTGAGGGTTCCCCGGGCTTCCGGGTTCACTGTGTGTGGGGGTTTCCCCAAGTAGTACTACCCATATATTTAGTGGCCCAATTCCCCAGGGTTAAGGAATGTGAATGGTATCGGGAGTACCTTGTCACATTATACTGGTTTATCACTAGAAGCATGTATTCACCCCAAAACAGTTTAACACTAAAAAGAGGGTATGGTTCACCGAATTCACCTGGAAGTAATGCTCACGAATAGTTTCAGCGTTTGATATCTCGTACTGGTATTCTCCTGGTTGAATCCTAACTAGAAAAACATTATTTGTCTCGGTTTTTATCAATTAATGGTGACGCGTGGGGACGAGCTCGAGCGTATGGTTTCTAGCCTTTAGGTTAATGTCGCCTCTATTATCTAATTCCAACTCATATATACATATATGTACCATAGTATAGGTTATTCTAGTCAAACTTATGGTTTAGCCCTCAATATATATAGTGTCAAAGTAGCATCCGCTCTAAGGTTTACACGAGTTCATTTCTTAAGTTGTCAAGGTACTATTCGCTTCAATATTAATATCTATATGTATGCATAATGTAAGTTTATGTCCATGTCCGAACCTTATGTTCCTAGTCCATTCCTATGTGTCGAGGTACACTCCAAAATATATTCATTCTTACTTATTATGTAATGGTTATATCCACATCCAAGCTTAGGTGTTGATCTTAATTGTTTTCCAAGTCCATGTTGTATCCTTCAAGTATCCAAGTCGTATAACTAGTCCAAATGTGATATGTATGTATTCGTCTTAATGATTCTTTATGTCTTGGTATGTGTTGATTATCCATGTCCATATACCAAGTATTAACTACATGACTCAACTCATGTCGATTAATAACAAGTCCGGATCCCCATGTCCTAAATGTCCATTGTTTCTAATGTCAAGTCCAAAACGTCCAAGTTCATATTCATGTGTCGAGTTTTGATGTTGAAAGCATTGTGTGTGCATATATATATATATATATATATATATATATATATATATATATCAAATCCAATCTTAGGTCTAATGGTCTGAAGTCCATCCTTACGAGCTAGTGTCCGCATCCGCATAACCTCATATCCATGTCAATACTCCCATTGCTCAAGCTTAGAAGTAATTATCCTATATGCGTGTGCACATTCATTCAAGGCTTGAGTCTTATCATTCAATCGTTTAAGTTCATATGATTAGTCCCAAAGTTCAAGTTACCATGTGTTTTAATGTTTTGCCTTGATCACATAAGCATCATGTTCCACGTGTTTCACATAAAAAAAACATAGGTTATAATTAATATAACTATTGAGTTAGTGTGTTCGGTTATACCTCATGTCCAAGTAACTAAGATTGGTTTGGTTAACCAAGTTGAGTGAAGGTTGACCAGTTGACTTTGGTTGACCTTTGCTGTTTACCAAGGTCTGACCCATCCTTTGACCCGCCTTCCTGGCCCGACCCTCATCTTCATTGCCTGAGGACAATAACGGCAACCATCTCCGTCGCCCATCAGTAATAACCGAACACTCATCTTCACCATTACCCACCATTAGCCATCAAGTCTATACCCAATCATCACCATAACCTGGTGGTCACTCAAGAATACCATCACCGCTCCATCACCACCATCTCTCAGTCACCGCAGAGCATCACCGAACCCCTCCTCTATTATTTGATTCATCAAATCAAACATTCAAGCTTCTATATCTAAACAAAGATGGGGGGTTTTTACCTTGGTTCACCGAAGACTATTACCAGACCCGTCGAAATCCCCATCGCTTGAGCCACCACCGTCGCTGCACAGAACCATCCCCCCACCACTGTTGCCATCGTCCTTCTCCTCCGGATTCTCTCTCTCTTCCAATGGTTCCTTATTTCTTGGTCACTTTCTCTCTCTAGAGTCTGGTAAGTGTGGGTTGTGGTTTTATTTGTTGGGGGTGGTGCCGCCTGTGTTCTGCCGTGGGTGGAGGAGATCCACCATTGCCTTCTCTCTCCAGCTCACACTCTCTCTAAATGTATCAGATATGCAAAGTGTGTGTGTGCTATAAGAAGAGTGGGTTGGGTTTTTATAATGGGAGGGTTTTAATGGTTTTGAGAGTGTGTTTTGGTTACCTGATTATTATACGATAATAATGATAATGCGCGAAAAATTTTTGGGGTCCACTATGGGTTGTTACATTCTTCCCCCTTACAACAATTTCGTTTGCGAAATTATGGTTTGGGTTATATTTTGTAGTTCAGTTACTGTTCTCATAACTGGTTAAGGTTATCTAATTCTCGAGCGTCACTAATGGGTGCGAACTTATAGTTATATCACTAGGTAGATAGGTCGTACTTTTGAAAATTAAGGAAACAAATTCAACCATACCACAAGATCACAAAGAACTACATATACTAGGGCTCTGTGCAGATCATGCTATGTTTTTCCAAAATAGGTTTGCGCCTCATACGTACAACAGGGAGGCTTTAAACCTTAACGTTTCTACTTCAAGATGAGGATGGAGATTAACTTACCGGATAGAGTGTCCAAATACAGAGAGGTTTACCAAATTTGTGGCTTGACAATCATCAAAAACGGGTAAATAAACAGCTAGGACATGGAGATCATGGAAACAGGACCTGTAAATTCTTCGATATGTGGTTATTCGAGTGGTTTTAGAGGACGATCCTGTTTTATTCCTTAGTAGTTGAATGAAACAAGATAATGAAGATGAATGAAAGGCTTTCGAATTGACGAGCAAGGTTAAACTAACATCACGCTTGCCAAGTTGCTCGTCACTTGGGCTTTTGTAATGAAAGACTCTTCATATTGAGTGTTCTCATTGTCGTTTACAATACAGGACCTAAATGGTTTAAGCGTTTCCATTTCCCACGAGCGAGTTTATAGAAAGGGGTTTTCAGAAGACTTCAGTGTCAGTCATCTAAACCGTATCTTCTGGTTTTGGCTAGAGAGTTTCACTGGAAAAATGGAAAGATCGAATCCTTCTCTTTGTTTTCACATCGAGCGCACAGTCTTCGCAAGAACTGCGATATTTGATTGGAATTAATGGTTTCGTTCAAAATAATGGGAAAAGAATATCTAGTTTGATACAATGTCCAAAACAGACTAATGTTTATTCTAGATCAAACCTCCAATCTCATCCCTGATGCACCATTGGTGTTTATATATATAGGGTGTACCGCAGCTAATCCACCACACCTTTGATGCCTCAAAAACGCACCAGAAGTCTTTCTCAGGGAATAGGGTTTATTCTTGGATTGATTCCCTGTCCCATTCCTGATTTACCATCAGTGTTTATATATAGAGTGTACCATAGCCGACCCGCCACACCTTTGTTACTAAACAAACTGGAATTTTTTCCCAAAACCCTTATTGATTCCATCCCACCATAACGTACATGTAAATTCACGATTACGTTCCAGATCATAATCGTCAATTTACCTTACATTAGGGTGTTATGTCTTCTTATGATACTAACTGAAATACAGGAATGATTAAAATGCGAAGACTAGTAAAATTTTTGGAGACATAAAGAACGAGCAAACGTTTTGCTTTGATCGGAATTAACGGTTTCATCACAAATGGAAAGAGCTTAATAACGAGGAGGACTGTTTTCTTTAGGTTGTTTCTTGTCTGGTATCTAACAATTCAAGGGTTTTCTAGTTAGAACGGCCAGATTAACCGTGAATTCTGCACAAAAATCTCTGTCCTTTGCTGGCGTCTCGTCAAAATTCTTTCTAAAGAACCAAGTGTTACATTTTGTCGAAATGAATGTAGGTGCTGCACATGAATTTTGGTACAAGGTTGTTTCATGTATCCAGCGTGATTTAGTTTTTCCTGGTTGAATAATCATAGTGGTAGATACATCTCTTTCAATGGTTTGAAAGGAAATTCAACATTTTTGGTTGGCAATCCGAAAGTTGTAACACAATCTTGAAATGATCATTGAGTAAAGTAAGATTTCCTTGATGCTCTCGTAAGGTTCCAAAGGTTACATGTCCCAAATGGCTTAAACATTAAAAGATCTAGGAGAAAATGTGGAAATTTCTGTACTCCAGTGTCCTTAGAGTAGTTAGAACATGTGTCCAAGAGCTTTTTGGTTGATAAAACTGAAAGATCACTAGGTTTTTGAGCCCAGTTGAACGTCTTTGCTCACATGTTTTACTAATATAACTAATGTAGTTTCAAAATTTTGCGAATAGAAATCAAGGAGAATACGACAAATGGAATCTAACACACTTAACAAAGCATTATCTCATGAGGTTTCCAATCCGAAAGGTAATGCACATCGTTTGGATGGTTCAAGTGAATGATTTCGAGTTCAAAAGATGCTTACGTCAGGTTTCGTAACCGTAAACGGGGCATCGAGCATGAGTTTGGTACTTCCAAAGTAGAAGTTTAGGATGTTTGTTACACAATTAAGGAGTTTCTGACAGACGACTTGACCAAAAAATGTTCTATAGAAACAAGAGAGGAACCACTTGATGGATTCGAGACTACGATCTATCGGATGACAACATCATGGTTAGGAAATCAAGAAGCACAAAGGTAAGGTGTATTCCTAACTCATTTGTAGCAAGCTGTCATGGTTTAGACAAGTTTCGCGTTTCAGAGTGTTAATTCGACTCTCTTGATCTTTAATAAGATATTACCGAAATCCCCATGCACCTGCGGATTCATGATTATGTTCGCGACCATAATCACTTCCATGTCTCAGTTAAGCATCCAAGTATATTCTTTTTAAAATCATGACATCTCACCTTCTCATGGTTTGTTCCGCTAGTTTACTCATGTGTTCCTAGTAAAGTCTCATCCTAATGTGTTCAGTACCCATGGTCGACTCATTCGGTATCATCTTGTTGAAACTCTAGTTCACCCGCCATGTTTCTGTTATCCAAATCGAAATAAACTTTGTGGTTTCAAAGGTCAGGATCCTAAGGTTCACAGTTGAAACCTAATGGTGTTCTTATTCGCTTCAACTGTTTGCTCTGATACCAATCTGTCACACCCCGATCTAGGTGGGCCTAGACGGAATTCCAGATTGTTACCAAACATCACATAGTGCAAGAAAACAGCGGATGCAATATAAATAACTAATCTTTTATAAATATCTGGTTACATTTCTAAACAATGTACAATTTCCAATATAAATACTTCGGGTAATACCTAAGGTTCTCGCTTGCCTTCTGATTTGTCCGTCGGGGATACTCCTAGTCGTAGTTGTTCCTTCCTTGTAACTCAGACAGGTACCTGAACACATGCTTAAAATAGGTTTGGGTCAACAATAATGTTGGTGAGTCTGTGTGTGCGTTAAACTGGTTTTAAATAAGTTCATCATTTCAAAGAAGTTTATCATTCAAAAGCAAGTTTAATAGTTTATACAGTTTAATACATAGTTTAGCACTGGTGATGTACAAGCCACACCTCAAACTTGACACTGAATCCATCTACTCCTATTACGAATTCTTATGGCAAAATACATGTCACAGACCATAGTGGAGGGTTTCCCGGGCTTCCGGGTCCACTATGTGTGGGGGTTTCCCCAAGTAGTACTACCCATATATTAAGTGGCCCAATTCCCTTGGATTAATGAGTGTGAATGGTATCGGGAGCATCTTGTCACATCATACTGGTTTATCACTCGAAGCATGTATTCACCCCAAAAGAGTTTAACAGTAAAAAGAGGGGATGGTTCACGAAACTCACCTCATGAATATTTTATAATAACCGAAGCGTTTGATATCTCCTACCGGTATTCTCCTGGTTGAATTCTAAGTAGACAAACATTATTAGTCTTGGTTTTTATCAATTAATGGCTACGCGTGGGGACGAGCTCGAGCGTATGGTTTTTAGCCTTTAGGTTAATGTTGCCACTGTTATCTAATTCCATCTAATATATACATATATGCACCCAAGTATAGGTTATTCTAGTCAAACTTATGGTTTAGCCCTCAATATACATAGTGTCAAGGTAGCATCCGCTCTAAGGTTTACATGAGTTCATTTCTTATGTCCAAGTTGTCAAGGTACTATTCGCTTCAACGTTTATATCTATATGTATGTATAATGTAAGTTTATATTCATGTCCGAACCTTATGTCCCTAGTCCATTCTTGTGTGTCGAGGTACACTCCAAAATATATTCATTCTTACTTATTATGTAATGTTATATCCACCCACGTCCAAGCTTAGGTGTTGATCTTAATTGTTTTCCAAGTCCATGTTGGATCCTTCAAGTATCCAAGTCGTATAACTAGTCCGAATGTAATATGTATGTATTAGTCTTAATGATTCTTTATGTTTGGGTATGTGTTGATTATCCATGTACATATACCAAGTATTAACTACATGACTCAACTCATGTCGATTAATAACAAATCCGGATCCCCAAGTCCTAAATGTCCATGGTTTCTAATGTCAAGTCGAAAACGTCCAAGTTCATATTCAAGTGTGGGGTTTCGATGTCGAAAGCCTTGTTTGTATGTATATCTATCAAATCCAAGCTTAGTTCTAATGGTCTGAAGTCCATGTTGATGCATAATGTGCGACTAGTGCTTCGGATTGCTAAATACAAAGTTTGTTTTGGTTTATGTGATGGCAAAGGTGGAAAGTTATGGGGCGAATGTAGATAAAGTGGGGCGAAGGTGGATTGTACAGAAGATGTATTCCAAGTTCGAGCTTACTGAAAGGGCGAGGGAAGAGAGAAGCCACATTCGACCCTACGTAATGGGCGAATGTGCAGGCTATATAAGCTTAAAGTTTGTTTTTCTTGAAAACTTTGATCATTTTTAGTCTAGTAAGTCTAGGAAGAGCTCTCTAGTGTGTGTGTTATTGAAGTGTTGATCAGAATTACTTGTAAACGTTAATTGTTATCACATTTCTCAAAGTAATTAATGAAAATGTCATTTGAAAAGCTTAATCTGCGTGTTTGATTCATCAATTATCATTTTGTATCTGTTCTAGGGTTTCCGCACCTGGAATAGAGACTTGTATGATCATATTCACTGTTTTTACATAAAACAATCCTTTACAAAGTGGTATCAGAGCCAATAGAGATCATACAACTAAAAATTGATAGTTTTTGAACTGATTTGGACCCAAATTTGATCAAATTTTTGCTGTTTTCAAAGAACAATGGTTTTTGATGAAAATTAAAGGATTTGGATTGGATTTCATGGATAAAATCAAGAATTCGATGTATTAAAGTTGTACCAAATCATTTCCGAAGCAAAACCTGATTAAGATCATCAAAATTCATCAACTTTTGAAAAATTCAGATCAAATTAACTGATTTTCAAAGAATAACCGTTTTTCAAAATGAATGGGTCGAACCTAGAGAGCTCAGGGTCGAACGTGGGAATTTAGGGTCGAACCAAGGATTTTTAGTGGTCGAAAGTACCTTTTGTGGTCGAACCTAGGAGTTAGTTGTGTTGATTTTCCACTTTCGGGTCAAAGTTCCACCTTCGGGTCATCGGGCGGACGAAAGTGAAAAAGTTTAGGTCGAAAGTGGGTTTGGTTTGATAAGTTCTACATTCGTATCAGCTTTAGAGGACGAAAGTGAGAGATTTTTCACATTCGTACTCACGTATACTCAGACAAGGGTGAACGTAGAATCTGTTTGGTGAAATTTTCAAGTGTGTCGTATTTCCAACTTCGAAACAACATGTGGGGATTTCCGACTACACCGAGGCCGGGTACAACACAACAACAGCAAGTTACCATGGACCCGTGGACTGTAGCTGCTCAGAAGTCGAATACTCAGTCTTCGCAACCAATCAACTACCTTGCAATGACGAGTTCGATTCCTCAGAGTGTTGCTTCATCTTCACAACAACCAGCAGCAGATTACTGGGGCGTAGCAGCAGCAGCGGTACACACTCAAACTACTAATGCTATTTCTACTCTAATCAATGATTTGTCTTCAGGTAGTGGGAATAGACCACCCAAGCTGATGGAGATGTAGGAGTACAACCAATGGCAGAAGAAATTCAAGATTCATTTAGAAGGAATCAGACTTGAAGGAACTGAGGCGTGGCAGATGATTGCAAAAGGATATGTGGCACCAGTGTTAGAGAATACCGGTGAACAGATTCCACTTGAAAGTTTGACTGATGACGAGAAGAAGAAGTTTGCGGTGGAAAAGAAGGCATATTCTCAACTAACCCAAGCGATTACCGATGATCTTTTACATCAGTTTGGATCGTGTACTACTTCCAAACAACTATGGGATATGTTGAAGAATCGTCATGATGGTAATGAGAAGACGAGAAGGCTAAGAATGGAGGAACTGAAGAAAGAATTCGAGAACTTCAGTTATGTTGGGAATGAAACACTGAAAGAGTTGACTCCCAGATACTGTCACTTGTTAACTGAATTGTCAAGTTATGAAATTCAGATTCCTATGTCAGATTTGGTGGATAAATTTGCTGATTCTTTACCACCATACTGGGATCAACACATTGAGGTACTTAAGGAGAAAGATGCTTACAAGTACTGGACCATCAATGAATTTATCCAGAAGTTGGAAAACAAAGAGCTTAGGAGAAGAGGAAAGCAAAAAGGTCACAAATTCCTCAAAACCCAGAGTTGTATCATGCTAGTACATCATCTACTGTGGGTAACTCAAGTCTTGGTGGAACAATTGCTCCTCATATAGCATGTGTTTCAAGTGTGATGGAACCACCCAAAAACCCAATCAACTATCTTGCTCAAACCTCATCTTATACACCACCATCATACACACCACCACCACAATCATACCCAAATTCTTTCGTTTCACCATTTTCTCCAATGCAACAAGCAGCATGTTACTCTGCAAATCAACCACAACCTCAACAACAACAATACATGTCTCAGATGATTCAGGCTAATCAGAGACCAGTAGTGTTGGAGACATCCAACATGAATAATGTTATTGTGGAAGTTGCTCAACAACACATTGCTTTGGTTTCAGCGATGGTTGCCTCATACAACGGTTTAGTAGCTAGTCAAATTGGTAACAACAATCTAACCAATGAGGACTATGCTCAAATCGATAAAGAAGAAATGGAGCTTATCGATATATAGTGTGCTTTCGCAAGCTTTATGAGGCGAGCAACAGAATTCATTGAGAAGACCGGGAGAACTGACTTGGCCACTACACCAAATACAACATATGGCTTTAACAAAGAAAAAGTCACTTGTTTCAACTGTGGTGGTAAGGGTCATTTTAAAAGAGAGTGTACACAACCAGCAAAACAAGGTAACCGAAATCCATTCAACTCAAACTACCAGAATCGTCAATCTCAAAACCAAGTTTCTTATCAAAATCAAAACAACAACTATCGAAACCAAAACAATTACCAAAACCGACAAAACACCTCTCAGAACAACTCTACTAGACAACCAAATACAACCAACCATACTCAAACTCAAACACCAAATAACCCAAACAGAACTCTCATTCCTATCACAACACCAAATGATCAACCACAAAATAATAATCAAAATCAAGCTTTGGTGATTCAAAACGATCAGGGATTTGACTGGACTGATATTCAAATTGGTGTTTAAGAGATAAGACCTGGTGGGAATGTAGCTTGTGTTGCTCAGCAGGTTGATTTAGAGGAGTCGGAGATAGTTGAGAAAGTTGAAGAAACTAAAAGTGAGATTGAAGAGTCAATTGAGGAGATGAATGTTGTGATGACTGATTCAGTTGAAGATCACTATGAAGAGAAGAGTTCAGGAATTATTATTGACTCAGTCACAGATGTTCCTGAAGAAAGTGAATCAGTGTATTCAGATTCGGAGAGTGAATTAGATTCGGAAGCAAGTGTGAATTCTTTAGATGATGACATTGATCAATTGTTGGCCGAAGCTGATTTTCTGAAGACCAGGAAGTCGTGTATAGTGGATGATGCCTTTACCAGTATCGACTATTCCAAGTTCTTTGCTGGAAAGGAATCTCATTTCGCTCTCATGGCTATGACAGAACCTCCGAAGCAGGTAAGTTCTGAATCCACAACTGATATTCACAGTGATAAGTATTGTGGTACTTGTGACAGATTGACAGATGAGAATAAGCGACTCAGGGTACAACTTGAGAGTGCTATAATTAACTGTCAATCTTCTCGCAAGGAAGTTATAGCCTTCAACAAAGTGCTTGATGGTTACAAAAAGGACATTTCTGACTTAAAGAAAACACTTTCTTTAAAACAATTGGCAATTAACAGCTATATTAATGAACTTGAAAATACTAAGTTAGAAATGGCCACCATCAAGTGCTTTGCAGAAAAGGTCAACAAAAAGCTTGAAAGCTACAAGCACATTGCATATGTAGTTGACCATATCATTGAAGAACCATCACAAACCACAAATTACAAATCTGTGCCATCTCCAGTGTTGTTTGAAAACCACAACTGTCATCAAGTGACACCGGAGAGCTTAGTAAAATCTGACTCTGCATCGGAAGATGAATCTAACACTTCTAGTGTTGGAGATCCAAATTCCGATGTACGACCGATTTTAGGTTTGAATGATGAGGGAGTTACGGCTGTAACCGATGATTTTGACACTGAAAGTGAGAAAACTGAGAACGTGAGTGATATTCCAAAGGAAAATCACATTATCACGATTGAACCAGTATCACCTTCTCAGCTTTGTCATCCGATGGCTAACGCACATCGTGTCAATCAATCAGAAAAGAAAGAGGTTAAGAAGGATTCAGGTGACAAACCCGTCAAGGTATTTTATCGGATGGAAGGATCCGATAAGATTATCTCTGACGAGGAATATCCAATCAAATTTGCAAATTATTCCAAAATTGAGAAAATCTGGCAAGAGAGTACCATATGGTTTCCTAAACATGAAAGGACCAATGAAGTACCACCAGAAATTTTGAAGAAACTATATTTGGATACTCCAAAAGAAACAAAAGTTCATGTCACTGAATTCATCAAACCAAAACAAAAAGCAAACGGTTTTCTTGAGCCAGCTTACTCTAGGGACCCAGCCCCTGAGAGTTTAAGGCGCAGATGTGTTGATGATCAATATCCCATCAATACATTTGCTAAGCCGCATGCACAGAACGTGTTTGAAGAATAACGTGCATGTTTCAAGTGCGGGGAGAGAGGGCATTTACTTGCTCACTGCCCGTACGTGAGGCACAAAAGGCACGAGGTTGAGATGAGGCAATCCATTAGAAAGCCGGTTGACAATCATTATTATCCTCAAAGATGTTTTGTTCCTCAACCAGCACCGTTTTATAATCAAAACAATTTTTATCGAAAGAGGGATAATCGTCAATTCAATTATGATCGTCGAAACCGGATTGCAATGGAAAAACCTTTGAAGAAGCCTATGGTGAACACAATGGTTGATAGACAAAAGGTTCCACCAAAACCTGCTGTTAAATCAACTGTTGGACCTGTTTCTGTTAAGTCAGAAAAGGTAACTAAGCATGTTTCTTTTAAGAACGATACTAAGAAATCGACTGAGACTCCAAAATCTCATATTCGAATTCTGAAACGTTCGGAACAGTCTTGGTCACCTACGGGTTCTTCAGGTGCTTCTACCTCAAAATCAAGTGGTAATTCTCAAGATGAGAAAGTTTTGAATGAACAGAAACAAATCAATTCAAAACCAAATGAATCTTTGAAGGCTGAAATTCAAAGACCCAAGACCACACAGGCTTGGGTCCCCCGAAAGAACTAATTTGTTTACTTGATGAGTGCAGGGAGCTTCAGCTGGCCCTGTTAGCAGTCTTTGGATTGTTGACAGTGGAGCTTTAGGCCACATGACAGGTGATCTAGCACTATTGTTCGACGTGAAGAATATTAATGGAGGGTATGTTGCATTTGCGGGAAATAAAGGAGGTTACATCACAATGGAGGGAAGTGTGAGTAACGGGATAGTGAGTTTCGAGAGGATTTCCTATGTGAAGCAGATCGACTATAATCTGTTAAGTGTCAGTCAGATATGTGACAAGCAATTTTCTGTGTATTTCGACGACAAATCTTGCTATATCCTCAAACTAGGCTTTAAGATTCCAAAAGAGTGGGTAATGTTGAAGGCACCTCGAGTTAACAATCTCTACATTCTTGATATGTCGAAGGCGATGACAACTCAGGGCCAAGTGACATGTTTTCTATCAAAGGCTACAGAGAAAGAATCAATCATGTGGCATAGAAGAATGAGACATATTCACCTCAGGAAAATGAACCATTTGGTGAAGAACGGGCTTGTCGAAGGCGTTAATGTCAAACATTTTCATTTGAACGACAAGTGTGTGAGCTGTAAGAAAGGCAAGCAACACAAACAATCCCATAAACTGAAGAAAGTAAACTCTGTTGAGATGCCACTTGAACGGTTGCACATGGACCTATTCGGACCTGTCAACCGTAAAAGTCATATCGGAGAGCTTTACTGTTTAGTGGTTACTGACGATTTTTCACGATTATCATGGGTGATGTGTTTGCAACATAAAAGTGACACGTTTAACAATCTGAAAGTTCTGTTCACTCGATTGGAGAATGTCTGTGGTCTAAAGATCAAAAGAATTCGGAGTGACAATGGGACGGAGTTCAAAAATGCACAGATGGATGCACTTTGTGAAGACAAAGGAATTCATCATGAATATTCTGCTCCGTATACCCCTCAACAAAACGGTCTTGCTGAAAGGAAAAACATGACTCTCATTGAAACGGAAAGGACAATGCTCGCAGATTCAAATCTTCCGGTAATGTTCTGGAATGAAGCGATTTATGCAGCTTGTTATACTCTGAATCGGGTCTTAACAGTGAAGAAGTTTGGCAAAACCTCTTATGAGCTGTTGAACCGAAGAAAGCCGAACTTAGAGTATCTAGAACCATTTGGGGCTCCGTGTACGATGTTGAATCCAGGTGAAAAGTTTAGTCCAAAAGCTGAAGAGGGATATTTTGTTTGATATGCAACCCCGCTCAAACGGGTATTCAACAAAAGAACTCGACAGGTGGAGGATTGGGCAAATGTTGAGGTTCAACGGTATACTCAAAACGTGCAGGGAAATGGTCCTGATTGGATGTTTGATTACAAAGATTTCTTCGAATCATTCAATCTAGATAGCTTGGTTGAAGAGGCTGTTATCAGATTAATTTATGAGTGTGAAAACGCAGCAACTTCACCATTGGTGCGTCCGATCACCGTAACTCCTCCAACAGCTTCTAATGATACCAATGCTCCTGTACCAGAAGAAGAAGTGTTTCAAGAAACTTCAACTACACTTGATACTTCAGAATCGGAAGATGATGGAGATTTTGATGAAGCTATTCTTGATCATGCAACAGGGGCACCGCCAGTGAACCCAAATCTAGATGTTGCTTCATCATCCAACACGGGTAATAATCTGGATACAGTGGAGAACTTGACTACTCAGACGGGAGTGATTGTACCTGAACATCCGGAATCTCAGATTCATCGTATTCACCCGCTAGAGCAAGTTATCGGTGACCCTGGTAGAAGTGTTATGACTAGAGGACAACTACGCAGTGTCAACACACCAGAAAGTTTTGGTGCTTTAGCTTTATATGCAAAAATACAAAAATCTGGTTGTCAGAATGATTGGTCGTTTGCATGTTATGTTTTGCAGGTTGAGCCGCGGACATACAAAGAAGCTCTTTTGGATGATGCTTGGGTCGAGGCGATGCAGGAAGAGTTGTTGCAATTTCAGAAATTGGGCGTCTGGACACTTACGGATTTACTCCTAATAGGAAGAAGATTGGTACAAAATGGGTATTCAAATGTAAGAAAGATGACAGAGGCGTGATCGTGAGAAACAAAGCCAGATTGGTAGTTCAGGGATTTCATCAAGTTGAAGGAATTGACAACAACGAGATATATGCACCTGTGGCATGCATAGAAGCTATCCGAATGTTTCTAGCGTTTACCTCGTATAAGAAATTCAAGGTGTATCAAATGGATGTCAAAAGCGCGTTTCTCTACGGTGTGGTCAAAGAAGAGGTCTACGTCGGTCAACCTCCGGGCTTTGAAGATCCTATCCACCGGGATAAGGTTTACGTTCTTAACAAAGCGTTGTACGGGTTGCACCAGGCTCCACGCCAATGGTATGAGGAGCTAAGCACGTATATAATGTCCAAAGGATTCAAACGCGGCTTGGTCGACTGCACACTGTTTACGAAGAAAACAGGGGATGATTTGCTTCTCGTCCAGATTTATGTAGATGATATTATTTTTAGCTCTACTAACGAACTTATTTGCAGAGAATTTGAACGTGTAATGCAGGAAAACTTCGAGATGAGTGCGATGGGAGAAATGCAGTTTTTCCTCGGCTTGCAGGTGGATCAAAGACCAACGGGGATCTTTATTCATCAAACCAAATACGTATCTGAAGTCTTGAGTCGGTTCCAGATGGAAGATTCGAAGCCGATGGACACCCCGATACAACCTAATCACGGGATTGGTGTTGACTCTAAGGGGGAGCTGACAGACTCATTTACATACAGAGCAATCGTCGAATCTCTCATGTATCTCACTGCATCAAGTTCAGACATAATGTTCGCTACATGTCTCTGTGCACGTTTTCAAGCGAAGCCGAAACAAAGTCATCTGACAGCGGTCAAGCGTATCCTTAGATATTTGAAGGGTTGTCCATCGAAAGGACTTTGGTTTCCTAATGATGATAATTTTGACTTTATCGCTTTTAGTGATGCAGATTGGGGCGGCTGTGAGAAAGACAGCAAATCCACAACGGCTGGATGTCAGTTTTTAGGGAGCAGGCTCCTGACCTGGCAGTTTAAGAAGCAGACTTCGATCGCATTATCTACTTGCGAAGCAGAGTATGTAGCAGCCTCGAGTTGTTGCTCACAGGTTCTCTGGATTCAGCAGCAGATGGTGGATTTCGGTTTGCAATTTCTTAAAACCCCTATTCACTGTGATAATGAAGCCGCAATTGCATTAACTAAAGACACGGTCAATCACTCGAAAGCTAAGCATGTCCGGATCAAGTATCACTTTATCCGTGATTGCTATGCAAAAGAGTTGATCGATATGTTCAAAATCCACACTGATTATCAGAGAGCGGATCTTTTCACAAAAGCTTTTGATAAATCTAGATTCGATTATCTCTTAAAAGTAAATGGAGTAAAAGAAAAACAAGACTGATCATCACCTCGGTTTATCGTTTTTTAGTTTTCAAAATTTTCTTTAAGTTTTTACAGTTTTTCAGAAAAATTCAAAAACCCAAAAATATGTTTTACATTTTAGGGGGAGTCTTTATTCAGAAAAACCAAAAACATTGAAAAATTCAAAAAGCCATAAAAATAGAAAAACCCAAAATGATTTCCAGGATAAAAAGAGGAAATGATAGTACATCAGTGGGGATCTGATACAGGCTAAAGATATGTAATGCAATATGAGGCGTGTGTTGATTTTGTGTGATGTGTTGATAGGCTTCGTAGACTTATTACTGCGTGCATTAGTGATACAAACATAACGAACTACTCGTTCGTGGCTGAACACCTCATGGGCATATGGTCTTAGTACCGTAATTTCGTTTGACAGAGTTGCCAAAATCTGAGGTTTCGGGTCGTTATGTTATTGTTATCCGGGATATTCTGATTGAACTTTTGTCGTATTAATTTACGGACCTAGTTTCAATCAGAATATTTGCTAAAAGAGCTTTAATGCCAAAACCAAAAGTTACTGAATTGAGGAACTTCATGTTTATTATTGATCAAAGATCATTAATTGCATCGTGTCAATCTACTGATGCAAATCAGTGATTGACATCAGCCTCAACCTGGTATATATGCACATGTTACTTTGCTGCATTCGTTTACTGACATGTACACCTCTGTGCTATATATCTTGTAACTAAACGGATAACATTGGCATAATCACACGTTACGATGAAGCTTTGTGCAATTTCTTGATACGGGAGTATGTCGTGTGTGTGGGAACCACAACGTGTTAGTATAATACACTTAATATCGTATCATTTTAACGCACTGCATAACAGTCTGCATGTAAGTTTATGTGGATAACAATATCAGTAGTTGCCGGATCACACATTGTTTCTAATGATAATATAAAACAGATCAATGATGTGATCAGATTTCTCAATAACTGATATGATCCTCTTACCAGAATTCACAAAACATTTACTGTTTTTGTTTACATTTGTGCATTTTACTTTTGTTTTACAAAAAGATACAAAATCTCAAAAAAAATTTAGGTGTATTTTAATATAAATTTCAGAAAAATCAAAAGTTTTACATTTCTGCGTTATTTTTAGATAACTGATGGTGTTTGATGGTCATTTTCTGAGATTTGATGAACCAGTCTGAGCTTTGTATCATTTTAAAACTGAACTAATGCATGTTTGAGGCTTAATATATTGAAAAATGTTTGAACGGGATTTGATTGGGTAATTTGGTAAATTTCTAAAATGTTCCATTTTACTTTCGCCCCTTAGTTGGGTCGAAAGTGGAAAATTTTTCTACATTCGTACCTCAAATTTGGACGAAGGTGAGTGTTCAAATGAAACTTGTTACATTCGAACCTCTTTTCCACATTCGGGTCTTTAATTAGGGACGAAAGTGGAAAACATTTCACATTCGCCCATCTGAAAGGGTCGAATGTAGAACCTATATATATACAAATTGCTGATTCGACCCTCATTCATTCCAATTTTCAAAAAATTTCAAAAACACAAAACCTTGTTGCCTTGATTCTTTTTGTCTGTGATTCTTGTTCCTGACTATATTCTGATCCTTTTCATCTCTATTACACAGGTAATGACCCTGTGTTCCAGCCAGAATTGGGGTTTTTATCAACCAACCCTAGACTTGTTTATTTGGACCATTCTGGACTGTTTTTGATGGATTTTTTTATTAAGATTCAGTCATTCTTGATTTTAGGGGGAGAGTGTAGAAGAACTAGGGTTAATACACTGAAATTGAATGTTAATTGTGTGATTGTTAATGTCGAACCCTAGTTTCTTTTAAAAATCAATAATAACTGAATGTTTAACACAATTGATTGTTGAAATGGCTTAGCTGGTCCTATTAAAGGGCATTTGAATCAAAAACAAAGTTTAGAACATCACAGAAAAACAGTTTGAATTTTTGGGTATAAACAAGTACGTTCGACCTGTTCGAATGGGACGAACCTGGTTTTTAATGGTCGAAGGTGACTCTTAATGGACGAATGTGGATTTTGTTCTACTTTCAAACTTAAATTTTCACATTCGAACCATATTTTACACTTTCGTACCTCCAGAATCCCACATTCGTACTCATGTAAGGGCGAATGTGGAATTGATAAAATTCAAAAATTCTGATTTTGTCATTTTTGATTGTTTTTGACGTATTTTCCTTGTTTTGTAATGCAGATTATTCTAATGGCTGAACAACAAGCAGAGAATGTGGAGATTTCCGTGCAAGAAGTTCCAGTACAAGAAGCTCCGATTGAGAATGTTGTTCAAGCGTGGCCATTCGAACTTCCTCACAACTGTTGTGCATTTGTAGGAGACGTTCAGAAGAATACAGAATTTACCGGAATTATAGACTTTCTCAGAAGATGCAGGATAATTCATGCTATTGCTACACCTGCTATCATCTACAAAGACATTGTGGAGGAATTCTGGAAAAACGCTCGTTATGACTTTTAGGAAGGTAAGACTGCTATAGTGAGCGAGATTCAAGGAAAGTTTGCTTTGGTGACTGAAGACGATATCAGAGATGCACTAAAGATTAAAGATGATGACTGTACTGATCCGAGATGTTTTTCATGGACTGAGCAAAGAGTTTGCTTTCTAAGGATGAAGTATAACGGTCCGATTACTGATGGAGCGTTACATAAAGGAAAGCTGAGTGTCCAATTCAAATACTTTTCTCATCTTATCATACATGTGTTCGGGACAGTGAGTGGAGGTTATGACGTGATGAGAAAGAGTCTGAGCTCGTTGATGGTTGCTTTAACGTTGAATAAACCATTCAACATAGCTGGGATGATTCTGGATCATATGTTAGAGATGTTGAAGGGATTGAAGTCGAAGAAATTCTTGTTGTATCCAAGATTCTTGATGATGATTTTTTATCACAAGTATTCGAACTTGAAGAAGGATCCCACAATGGTTTTGGGACAGGATCATATGAACATCAGGACGTTGGTGAGAATGAAGGGTTATAAGGGTATTCCTGATAATGAAAAGCCTCCTTACAAGAATCTTTTTGGTCATTTGATCAATCCAGGTTACACTGACCCAGGGGAGAACAAGGCAAGACATACTAATAGTGAATATGATAATGATGATCCACTGGTACATGCCGATGCTACAACCAAAAGGAAACGTCAGGTGAAAAATGCCGGAGCCAAAGGGAAGGGCAAGGCAAAGATAAGTGAAGCTGAACCTGCAAAGAAGCAGAAGACGGGAAAGAAAAGTACAGCAAAGAAAGGTATTAATTTGGTTGATGAAGAATCTTCTGTTGATTTTGAAGGAACAGAAGAAGATGAGCGTTGGGATTCGGATGCTGAGACTTTGAAAAAGAACTCCAAGCGCAAGGCCACTGCTGCTGGAGAGTCTGAATCATTAAACAAAGTCGTTGAAGAACAATTGCAGAAAGAGCCGATAGATCTGGAAGGTGATTTAGGGCTTGATGCTGAAGATTTTGAAGGTTCTACAGTTGTTGTGAATCTGAAGAAGCCTAAACATAAGTCTATGGCTAAGAGAGATACAAAAGAGAGCACGAAGAAGTTGAGAGAGAAAGAGATTGAGATGTTACTGAAAGGGAAGAAAGTCCCAGATGTTGGCACATCCTCACAGGTTTCCTCACCAGCTACCAAGAAACAGAAGAAGTCTTCAAAAGAACCTGAAGTAGTTCCTGATCTGGATTCTACTTTAGAGAATGTTCTAAACTTGTTCAAGAAGAAAGAGAAAACTCCTGTTGCTGAATCTTCCAAGACAAAATTCACAGTTTCTGATGATGTGATGAAGAAAGTGAACAAACAGTTGGAAGAAATGATGAAGATGTTAACTGCACAGCAAGCTCAAATAGAGAAATTCAAGAAAAATGAAGAAAAAATGTTGCAGATTGTTGTAGCTTCTAAAGCAAACCAAGACGAACTTGAGAAAAAGCTGAAACAACTTGAAGAGGAAAAGAATGAGCTTGATGAGAAATGCAATGGGAATAGAAGGATGATTAAGGGAGTAAAGAAAGAGAATAAAGAGTTAAAGAAAGAAAACAAGAGAATGAGTGAGTTGCTTGACAAGTTATATGGTGAATCTCCTAAACTGAAAGAAGGATAGGAGGACAAAGAAAAGGAAGAAAAAGTAGATTATGAAGAGTCTTCTGATGATGAAGAAGATGATGATGAATCAGATGATGGATCTGATGATGATGATGATGCTGAGGGGAAATCAGGCGATAAGAAGAATGATGATGAGGAGGAGAGTAGTGATGATGATGATGACGATGATACGAGTAAGTTTACATTTGAAGAGAGACAGACCAAGAAGGGTAGTTCTGGTCAGTCCAGCTCAAAGAAATCAGGAGAGAACGTTGATGCTGATGATAACATATTCTGGACAGAGAAGATCAGAGCGTTATCAGATGAGGAAAAGAATGTTTATAGGGAGATGTTGAATAAAAGAGAGTGGACCATTGAGTTTACTGGGATGTTTGCTGAGATATTCCAATCTGATGATATGAGATTTGAACTGGAATATAATGATCCTGATTTAGAAGAAGGTGAAGTGTCAGCTGCTGTTTCGAAAGAAATACTTGAAGGTATTGCGCAGCGTGTTGGTAAGACACTGGAAGAGATCATGGCTGATCAAATGATTCCAGACATTCCTGAAAAGGATTTTGGAAATCATTCTGATGAGAAGCAGACTCCAGAGACTGAGGAGATTGAAATAGAGGATATAACACATGAAGAATACCCTGAATACTTCAGAGACACAAATGAAATTTTCCCAGACTTTACTGAAGCAAACATGAAGGAAGCTGAAAAGAAAGCTGAGCAGAAGAGTAAAGATTTTGTGAAGAATGTGTTTGGTGAAAATAGTCAGTAACCATCACCTGAACAAAGTGATGAACTGAAAACTTTGTTGCAGAAATTAAAGGAGAATGATGAGAAAAGGCCTAAACCTGAAGCGCAGGGAGGTTTCTATAGATATCACAACCAGAGGTTCAAAGGCAGAGCACTGGGTTGGAAATATCGGAGAAGTCTCAAGTGTATTGCTGTGAAATGGGAATCTGGAATTCTATACTTTTATAGATTCTATGATTTGCTAACTCTACCGTACTGGGCGGTGAGAGATATCTGTAGGTTCAGAATGACTGGTGCTTCAGTGAATAATACTGCAGTCGGATGGTTTGCTGATAAGCTTGTCTGGGAAAGCAAGACGAAGTGGGATATGTTCAAGCCTCAGTACCCAAAGAGGAAAGTTCACAAAGATATTGATCCTAAGACGGGAAGAAAGAAGGTGACTTTGAAATACAAATCTCCTGTAGTGATGAAAAAGATACCGCTAATGCCAATACAACAGCATTTCAGTGCAGATTTTATTGTTTGGTATTATGATTGGAGGAATGCTGAAGCGGTGATTGTGTTGAGAGACGGGAAGGATGCTTACAAGAAGATACATGTTTTTGACCCAATGTGGCTCATAAACTGTACTTTTGAAGACATCATCATGTTGTACTACAATCCGATCTATAGTGACCGCAATGATGCAGAACAAGCAAAGAAATATCAACACATGGTTGGAGTGTGCTTTGCTTATGATATAGACTCTGGTAGCAACCTTGAGAAGAAGCTTGGTAAGCAGGTGAAGGTAACTGATGTGCCAAAGCATTCGACGAAGAGAAAGCTGGAACCAGAAATGACAAAAGATCAACGTACACAACTTCGTCTGAAGCTTATGAACAAATGTATGGATGAAGATCGAAGGCAATCCAAGCAATAGTCGAGGGGGAGTTTCTTGATGCATAATGTGCGACTAGTGCTTCGGATTGCTAAATACAAAGTTTGTTTTGGTTTACGTGAGGGCGAAGGTGGAAAGTTATGGGGCGAATTTAGATAAAGTGGGGCGAAGGTGGATTGTACAGAAGATGTATTCCAGGTTCGAGCTTACTTAAAGGGCGAAGGAAGAGAGAAGCCACATTCGACCCTATGTAATGGGCGAATGTGCAGGCTATATAAGCTTAAAGTTTGTTTTTCTTGAAAACTTTGATCATTTTCAGTCTAGTAAGTCTAGGAAGAGCTCTCTAGTGTGTGTGTTATTGAAGTGTTGATCAGAATTACTTGTAAAGGTTATTGTTATCACATTTCTCAAAGTAATTAATGAAAATGTCGTTTGAAAAGCTTAATCTGCGTGTTTGATTCATCAATTATCATTTTGTATCTGTTCTAGGGTTTCCGCACCTGGAATAGAGACTTGTATGATCATATTCACTATTTTTACATAAAACGATCCTTTACAGTCCATCCTTACGAGCTAGTGTCCGCATCCGCATAACCTCATATCCAAATCAATACTTCCATTGCTCAAGCTTTGTAGTAATATTATCCTATATGCGTGTGCACATTCATTCCATGCTTGAGTCTTATCATTCAATGGTTTAAGTTCATATGATTAGTCCTAATGTTCAAGTTACCATGTGTTTTAATGTTTCGCCTTGTTCGCATAAGCTCGTCAAGTTCCATGCGGTTCACATCTAAAATACATAGGTTATAATTAATATAACTATCGATAGTTATAATTCATCTCAGGACAACCACGGAAGCCACCCACGTCGCCCATTAGTAATAACCGAACACCCATCTTCACCATTACCCCACCATTAGCCATCAAGTCTATACCCAATCATCACCATAACCTGGTGGTCACTCAAGAATACCATCACCGCTCCATCACCACTGTCTCTCAGTCACCGGAGAGCATCACCGAACCTCTCCTATATTATTTGATTCAACAAAGCAACCATTCAAGCTTCTAGATCTAAACAAAGATGGGGTTTTTACCTTGGTTCACCAAAGACTATTACAAGACCCGTCAAAATCCCCATCGCTTGAGCCACCACCGTTGCTGCACAGAACCACCACCCCACCACTGTCGTCGTCGTCCTTCTCCTCCGGATTCTCTCTCTCTCTCTTCCAATGGTTCCTTCTTTCTCGGACACTTTTGCTCTCTAGAGTCTAGTAAGTGTGGGTTGTGGTTTTATTTGTTAGGGGTGGTGCCGCCTGTGTTCCGTCGCGGGTGGAGGAGACCCACCATCTCCTTCTCTCTCCAGCTCACACTCTCTCTAAATGAATCAGATGTGCAAAGTGTGTGTGTGTGTGTTATAAGAAGAGTGGGTTGGGTTTTTATAATGTGAGGGTTTTAATGGTTTTCTCAAAACCATTCATGGTTTTGAGAGTGTATTGTAAAGGGGACGGGAGGACATGTGTCCTCCCTTCATGACTCACCAAACTCGGTCGGGTTGGGTTCAGATCACGTTTCAATCCGGTCTCGAAAAGCGTATCCTCTAATAATAATTTTTATATAATGGTTTGGTTATCGGTTTTGGACATAACCGTCTCACTTAACATTTGTTTTGGTTACTTTATTATTATACGATAATAATGATAATGCGCGAAAATTTTTTTGGTCTACTCTGGTTGTTACAATAAAACTTGTTTGAGAAACCCAATAACACATACACACACACACATACCTAGAGATATAGAGAGATATCGGAGAAAAACGGTTACCGGTGAGGAAACTATGAACGACAGCGAATGGCGGCGACAAACGGGTGAGATCGGTGATGGTTCAGAATGGTGATGTCGTGGTGGTATGGTGTAGGGTGTGCGATGGAATTGATTGGTGGAGCTAGGTCAATGGGTCTGGAAATGAAATGATGTGGTGATTAAGCGAGTGAACCTCATTGGTTCATTTGATTTTCAAACTGGTGGCGAGGAGGGCGTTGGATGCCGGCTCCGCCGGAGAAATACAACGGCGTCGTGTAGTTGTTAGCCACTGGTTCATTGGGGTTGTTTTGCTGGTTAATACATCTCAATGTATTTTAATTGATTTGCACAACATTATCTTTCTTTGAACTTATCATCTCTATGTAGTTTTACTACTTCTAGAATAAGATATACTACTAATCTATGCTGGAAGTGTGATGTTGTTTAAGAGCCCTAACCATATTTTGACTTGTAATCAATCCATTTAAACTGACAGAAAATAAATAGGCACTCAAAACAAGTACATGTTCGAGCATCATTAACCCACTCCTTATCAATCTCCATTCATTTCAATATGAACAACAATTTAACCAATCAGATTGACTAGAATATAACGTAACGGAATAAAGGAATATATTGGGAATAGATCGAACTAAGAAAGAATTTCTATTTTATATACAAAGTAAAATAAAAAAAGGAAATAAATGTGATAGCTCATAACAAGGTTTTTCCAGTTCTAAAGAGTTATTATTGACGACCTACAGAAATTGCGCCTATTAACGCAACTAAAAGAGTTATTGAAATGAATTCAAACGGAATAAAAAAATCTATTGATAAATGAATCCCAATTTGTTGACTATTACCCATCAGATCTCGCTCTATAATCTGGTTTGCTTTTGTAGTCCAAATAATCTCGTACCATGACATATCTAGAATAGTAGTAATTAGTGAAACAAAAAGACTTGGACAGAGCATGAAAGTTACTCAATCTCCCACAGTCCAAAGATGGAAATCTTTGTAATATTCTGAACCATTTATGAACATCACAGCAAAAATGATTAAAACATTTATGGCTCCTACGTAAATAAGGAGCTGCGCAACAACTACAAAATGGGAGTTCGATTGAATATAGAATAACAATATCCAAACAAAAACATATCCTAGCGAAAAGGCAAAATAAATGGGATTGTCAAGTAATACTACTCCCAGACTCCTAATATAAGACCCAATCCCAAAAAGCCTAAATGAGAGAAGTATTTTTTTTAGAAAAGTCGTGAATATAGAAGTATTTTTTTACAGTGAAAGAAGTTGGGAAGAAGTTGTTAATAATAGATTACCTAGAGAAATAGGTAAAATAAATTTCCATCCAAGATTTAATAATTGATCCATTCTCAGCCGCGGTAGAGTCCATCTTGTTGCAATAGGAATGAACAAGAACAAATAAGTTTTAGCCAATGTAATAAAGTTACCAATTATTCTTCCAAAGATTCTACCCCTTTTAGTAATATCAAAAAGCTCGGGAACAGATATGTACGGAAGGGAAAGATTCTAAACCCCCAAGTAAAGAACTGTACAAATAATGAAGAAACTAGTAGATTTAAATATGAAGAAACGTAAATAAACCAAATTTGATACCAAAATATTCGGTTTGATAACCTGCTACTAATTCTTCTTCTGCTTCTATTAAATTCAAAGGTAATCGTTCACACTTGGCTAGGGAAGAAATTAGAAAAACTAGAAACCTTATAGGTTGACGCCACAAATTCCATCCCCAAAAACCATATTTTAACTGTGCTTCAACTATATTAACTATACTTGAACTGTTAAATAATCAAAGTAGATGAGAACATCACTGTTCTCATCCATATTGTAGAACCGTACATAAGATTTTCATCTCATATGACTCTTCAAAGGTCACAAATAAATCTAAGGACCTGCCCATCATTATTTTTCTTGATATGTTTGTAGGGTAGATAGATATAAAACTAAATCCAATGTAAAGTCACCATTAGACTATTGTCTGGTTCTGTTAATATATTTGATCTTAATAAAAATTTCATTAAGGAAGACTTGGATTAATACACATAATTTATCTCTTAAGGTGTTAACCTTTGATGTTTCAAATAAACATTATAAAGTATTGTATTTCTTATTGAAATATTTGTTGCATATCTATGTACACTTTAATTTCATATCTTGGTTGATTCTCTAATCAACCTTTTATTTATTTAAAACTTAATTCACATATGTTTCGTGAAATTCTACAAACCTTCTGAAACACAATCTTTTAATTAAAATAAAATTTCATATGTTTTTCATGTTTGTATAATAAACAAGTGACAATTTATCTAAACCCTTTTAGATAGAATGTATGTTCAAATGTTATTTGACTGGGAGTAATATCTAACTTGTAGATATTATATATATATATATATATATATATATATATATATATATATATATATATATATATAGGGTTGGGTTAATTTAGAAACCTTCTTGAGTTATAGAAACCTTAGAAACTCTATAATGACCATTGATTAAACAACATCAATGGTTGAGATTGATCTAGTCATTTTTTATTATTAATCAAACGTCCTTTTTATTTGTATGTATGGAAAAGGGTAGTATGGTAAAGTGCATAAGAGTATGTTGGGAGAATCAATCCATCATTTCTACTTTTACTTTTACTGACAAAAAGTCTAATCACTTCCTTTCATAACACTTAACAAATTTAAAGCATATTTCAAATATTTTCGTTTCCTTCTCTCATCATACAAACAAAAGGAAATTCTTGAAAAATTCAAAAGGTTTGTGTACTGTTTTTCCCATCAAAGTCTTATTTTAAGGAATAATATTTATAGTACAAAATAAGTTTACTCTCATTTAACATTTTTTTTATATTTATCTGTTACATCTTACAAAAATAAGTTACGTAATATTTATCTGTTACATCTTACAAATGACTTTCTCTCGTCTCTCCTCTCTCCTATCTTTTTCCTTGGTCTTACATTTTTTTCAATTTTTTACCTTTTAAATAGGTAACAATTACTCAGATTTGTCTGTAACAACTTATGTGTTACATTGTAACATGTTATAGTGTCATTTGTATTTATTTACATTGTTACATTTTAAAACAGGTTACGCTGTAAAAAGAGCAATTTTACATATTTACATACGTATCGTAGTTAATAGTGCTTATGTAACTATTTAAACCAGTAAAAGAGATTTGGAATTTTATTTCATAAACATATAAAAATTGACAATCACACTATACTACTATAGAACACAATGATTTTTTTTTTTGACATATATACACAATCAAATTCAAACTTCAACATAAATAAAAAAACTGAACATTCATACCCAAATAAAAATGAAAACTAAACATTCATACCAAATAAAAATGATGCTATAGACCTGTAAGCTCGTCTCAAACTCTACCTCATACCTCAAATGAACCATCAAACATATAGATCAGTGCACAGTCACCACAAACCGAATAACCACCTAACTCCTTTCACAAACACACACACCTTTGTGTTCCTCCGTCTACACCACCGCCTGTTTCCTGTGTTTATACCGGTCGCCGTGTATCAGCGGTACGCCGCATCGCCAGATCTGAACCCATGAAAAAAATTGAATAATAATAATAATAATAATAATAATAATAATAATAATAATAATAACAACAGTAACAAATAATAACAAAAAAAATATAAATAATAACAATAATAAAAGGATAATACAAAACCATTACATCATTGTTAATATAAATGATATATATTCTATACCCTTATCTGATTTCAATGGTGAGAAAATATATATTATATCAATAAAGCTCATGGCAAAGTTTACTAGCAAGTTTGATATGTTGAAAATAAGTTGAAACTAATACGTGGCGTGGGAAATACTTAAACACACGGAAAGCAATAGAAATTTGATTTTCCCAGAAATTAAAAGGTAAAGAAGCCAAATACATAACTTAATTGCTAAAGAAAGAGATAAGAAATACTTAAACCCACTAGAGACGATGGTTATATTCTCACTTTGATTCAACTTATAACTTAATGATTAAGTTATAAGTCATAAGGAGGCTTTTAAAAGGAGAGCCAAACATGCGTTCAGATCTGGAACAGAGACGATGGTAATATTCTCACCATTTCAGATCTGGAACAGGGGCACCTCTAATCATCAATTCAGATCTGGAACAGGGATGATGATAATGACTTCTCTTCACTTGTTCCTTCCAAAAACAGCAAACCTTCTGTGTCTGCTGTAAGTCCTTATATAATAATCGATTTGAGCAGACGATGATTATTAATGATCGATTGGAGCATACGATGATTATAATTATTGATACCTAAACCATTGTAGGGGAAGAAGAAGTGGGTTTGTTAAAGGAAGAAGAAGGGTTATGATTGAGGTGTAGAGGGTGTGTGATTGATGAAGCTTTCATAGATGAAATTGAAGTTATGAACCAATTCAAAAACGTTCATATGAGAGAGAGAGAGAGAGAGAGAGAGAGAGAGAAAGAGAGAGGAGAGAGACATTAAATTGAAGATATGATGAGTGATTGAGATTGTAACTTTTTAATGAGAGAGAGAGGGGAAAGAGGGTCAGATTTGTTGCAGAGGAGAGATGGAATTAAATGACTTAAGTGCTCTTTTGTTTCTTTCAATTTTATAAGACGTGGCTCAATAGGGATCATACAATGGGTTTCTAGAGTTTCTCCAACTCAAATGAGTTTCTCTTAGATACTTACCCTATATATATATATAGCATTTTTTGATAATAATATTAGGATAAATTTATAAAAATGCAAAACTTAAAATCAAAGCATATAAAAATCAAAATTGTCTAAAAACAAACGAAAACCCAAAAACAAAGTATAAAAATAAATGTTTTTTAAATGAAGTAAATCAAATAAACTTCAATCGTTAAATCTTCAATATTGAGTCCTATCATGTCTCTTTTATTCATCCATGATCCCTACATATCATAAATGTGAAAAACACATTTCTTTTAGTGTGTATATAGTAAAAATAGATTTGAGATGTATATAAGAAAAATAACATACACACACACATAAAGACCCTGCGTTTGATGTATCATTAGATTTATCTTTCCCATGACCTCTTTTGTCACAAAAGTGAAAATTTCTATCATGGTGACCAAACATTCTTTTCTTGCCTTGAATAGAAGGAATATCCTTTGTTTTAATCCTCTCTTCTTCCCCAGAAGCATTTATCTCAGCTGGGATGTGGTCCCAGTGAAGGTAGATATATGAAAGGCTCCTATGAACATTTCATATTCAGGAGGTAATGATTTCAAAATCATATCTATAGCCATGCTTTCATTAATTGGGTATCCAAGCCCATTAGGTCTGTTATTATACCCTCTCAATTTGTCAAAATGATCTTTGACAAAATGTTTGAACTTCATAAGATGAGTGATTTTTTTCATTGATGATAGCATAGCGCCAACGACATCTCATATGGAACCTGAATTTAAGGGTTTTAACCATCCCATAAGCTAAGAGATGATTTATCTTATCAACAAAATCAACAACAATCTTATTAGACATACTTGATAAGATCAAACAAGCAACTACATCAGAATCTTTGTAATGCTTGTTCCACCCGTTCAAAGCATCAAGAGTTGGTAGGACTATAGAAAGAGATTTATCTAACAGACTAGACCTTCCTTCTCGATCAAGTATATTTCTTAGTTTAGGGTATCATGTAGGAAAATTGTCGAAGTCGGTTTAGTATGAACTAATTCAACGTAAAAGGAGTAGAGAGACATCTACATGGTATATAAATAAACAAATCAGTTTTAGTATTCCGTTGTTTATAAAGTTTCATAATTTAAAATATCAAAATAATTATTAATTATGGTTGAGATCCCGTTTCATAAAAATAAAGTGATTTGTTTAGCACTATTCACTCTATCTTTACTATGTGAGTATGTAGTTTACCAATTGTGTCACCTAACCAACTCTAATGTTCTGGGGTGCTCAACAAATATTATAAATATTGTCCAATCTAAGTACGATTACCCCAACTATGCCCACTTGAATAATCAAGAGATATTGGTCATCAATAGTAACGTTTGAAGACGGCCCAACTGAATTGGAAAATGCAACTCCACCTCTTACTTTCCATAGGCCCAAATACAGGGTGAATCGCTAATATTGGGATTGTTAGGATTGGTTCGAGTTTTACCATTAGGATGACATTACAATACCGAGTTTCTATGGGATTTCTTTTATAGTTACCGAATAGTTAAAATTTCTTAAATGGCTTGTGGCATGACACAAGTTGTTCATGTTTTAGTAAACACCATTTTACTATTTGTTTCGGAAAGACTTGAACTCCTTTCAACTCTCGACATGATAGATTTTAGATACCCTATTTTAATCTACGTCGGTCACTAATCATGAACAATATTTTAAATTAAGAAACTAGTATTCATTTATGGTTTTGCTCAAAATAATCGTATCATTTTCAAACCCCCTTTTATCTCTATAATAAAACCCTTTTATTTGACATGAACTTGTATGGAAACTTGTATGAGATGTATTTGATGTATTAAACTGATAATAATCACTATGATCACCAACGGGATACGTAGGACATACTTGTGCATGTAGAGTCATTAGGTGTCACTACACGGTTTTGAACTTTTAAAAGTCTCGGATAAACGAGTTATATGGTGTGTTGGTTATACACATATACTCATTTAGTGACACATGTATTAGGGAGTCGGTAGCACACCCTACTTTGGAGTTTGGATTTATTTGCTTGCAACCTAAGGTGAGTTTCACTACTTTTTCTCTAAAGCATGTGTCTCGGGTTGAGACAACTTACTTAACGTTTCTAGTTCGGTTTGGGACTACTTTTACACATCCGGGGTTTTGGGGTGCATGGTTCACGGGGTGAATCTACTTTTACTAATTCATGTTTATGTCCTTGATGAACTAAACCAATCCTATCTTTTAAGACCTTCAAAATACCGAATCAATTGCCGGAAGGGCAAGCGGGTTATTAGTTGATAGCGCTATTTGGTTTAACAAACCTTACATCGTGCTGGGAGCATGGGTGTGAACTATTAGCTTAAAACATATTATCATTGTTGATAGGCAATGATTTAAGGCATCATACTCACAGTTGTGGGGAATCGTTATTAGCAGTTCAGTATTCGCCGGTATTAGTTATCATGAGTGGGTTAGCTACCCCTGGCATGTGAATTAGCTGTTTACTTGTGGCCGGGGAGGCCGACGTTCTTACTTGTTGTTATGTGGTCTGGGAGACCGACGCTTTTACTTGGTTACGTGGTTTGGGAAACCTACGCTTTTACTTACTCACCTATTTTACTTAGTGAACTCACCAACATTGTTTGTTGACCCACCATTTACATGCTTTTGCAGGTAGTTAGCTTCCGGTGTCATGATTAGGAAGCACTGCACGTTCTCTGCATTTGGGTCTTGGGCATACACCTAAATTATATATCATGCTTATACGTTTTCTTTCATATGGTTTTGATTGGGCGCGTTGTTTTGCGCATGGTTTTTAAAAGGTTTAATTTGGTTTACGTTTCCGCAGCTTAACTAAACTTGTTTTTTTTGAAAACGAACTAAATGGTTTGGGCATTTAGAGTTCGTTCATATGACTTATGGCTATGGATCCTGGTAGGTCATGCGCCTCGCGGTAAAACCCCGCAGTGGAAATTTGAGGGTGTGACAGATTGGTATCAGAGCCATTGGTTATAGTGAACTAGGACTGAATGTTGAGTCTAGTCTATAATCATCATAGCATAAGTACACTCACAACTTAAGTGCACAACTAGCTTTTAGCTACATATATCTACAACATATGATTTCGGGAGATATGTTATCTTTTAGTTCTAGACCTAATTCTGAACACGTCAATGGTGGGAACCCAGGGTTACACCAGGTGGCGCATTACAGGGAGTAGTATCCTAACAAACCTCGTGGATGTGGAAACAACAATTGTACAGGGGAGGAAGCCCTTGCGAGCGTTGTGGCGCACGTACACAGGAAAGCTGCACGATGCCTATGACGTGGTACCATTAAAACGAATCATATTCGAAGAAATTCAAATACTGAGACTTATCCTTTTTCAATGAGCAAGGAGACAATTAGTTTCTGTTCCTTGTTGTTTGACCTTTCTTACCCTCATTTGAAACTCAAACGAGACTGGGTTACTCATATAGAATTTTATTCTTACTCTAGTACCCTTACGCCCAGTATGAGCGAGCGATTGTACGACTTGCATATCCCTATTCATTGTGAGTTGATAGTAAATTCACGGGAACACATCAGGTCAGAACTTGTTACTCACACTCTTGAGGAGTTATGTAAAGGCCTACGACGTAGTGCAACATCTCAAGGAAAGACGAAACCTACTAATGACTGACAACCACGATTGGAGGAATGGGTGGTGCAGCTGACCACTGAACTGACTTGCATAGGACCAGAGTTGGAGACTATATGCGGTGAGATCCACATAACATCGATACCCGCCAAAGAGGAAGAAAAAGGGATGGAAGGAAAACTCGAGTAGAACGAACACATGGGAAAGTAAGGATGAATGCTCCACTATCTTGTCAGAACGTGACGACGACTTGCTCCTACCCTTCCTTGCTAGTATTTTCTTTCCTTTTCTTTTGTAAACCTAGATAAGAGTGAATTTTTATGATCAACAACAGGGTGGTTGAGGCCCTCACATCTTTTTCAAGCTAGTAAAGATCTAAGTTGCTAAATCATTCTTTTCCCTTGACTTTCGCATTTATACTTCCTTATTCCTTGAACGCGCATGCCGCAACAACAACCTGCCATCGTATTTTCAAGGCTTTTATTGGTTGTAAACCTCGATAACTCCAACGGAACTAAAGGAGACCGTCTGATTGCTTCGATAGTATAAGTCTTTGCTCTGTGCATTTGCCCCAGGCAGGATGGGGTAACGTATGCCACATTACCAAGCTACAAGAGATACAGATACTTGAGTGGAGAATGTAACCCCCGTGACGAAATTTAGAAACTTGTTATCTAAAGACGGTTGGGTCTGAGATTGACGCCTACACCACCAAGCTACAAGAGTTAGCTACTATATGCTCAAACATATTTAGCCTACCTTATAAACGGATCGAGCTTCATACCAAAGGGGTGTGTCTCTCATATTCGTGGCATGGCCACTACAGCTCACCTACCCAGAATCTTACAAATCTTTCACCTGGCTTGCAAACTCACCGACGAGGTTGCTGAGCATGGTGCTTTTCCGAAGCAGGGTGCTTCATCTTCCACTTTTGTTGATAGCAAGAGAACGTGGGATAGTATGAGGTATAAGTCCTTCAACAACAACAAATACAACGGTAACAACAATGGGGCTCGTGGAAGAGCATTTGTGATGGGCTCTAGGGAAGCTTGGACCGATAACAATGTCCTGAACGACACTCTTGTTTCTATTTTATATGATACTGGTGCGGATTATAGTTTTGTCTCATCAAAACTTTGCAAACAACTAGGGATAGTTCCTACACTTCTTGATACCCCGTACCCTATAGAGTTAGCTGATGGGAAGCCTGTTGAGGTAACCCACATCCATCGTGACTGTAAGCTCGAACTAGATGGACAATTGTTTGCCATCGACCTCTTACCTATCACCCTAGGAAGCTTTGATCTCGTGGTTGGCATGGACTGGTTGTCCAAGCAACACACTAAAATTATCTGTCAGGAGAAGATTGTTCGTATCCCTCTCCCTAGTGGAGAACTCTTATCTATCCAGGGTGATCGTGGTGGTGCCATGGTGGGCAACATCTCTCTCATGAAAGCCCAGAAGTGTATTCGGAAGGGCTACCCAGCCATATTGGCTAACATTTCTGATACTCGAGCTGAAGTTGAAACAAAAATTGAGGACATCCCTGTAGTTCGGGATTTTCCAGATGTCTTCCCAAAGGAACTACCTGGACTTCCACCTGTTCGACAAGTGGAATTTCAAATTGACCTTACACCAGGAGCGGCCCCAGTTGCGCGTGCCCCGTACCGCCTAGCACCGGGCGAACTTCAAGAACTATCTACCCAACTCCAAGAGCTATTGGATAGGGGTCTCATTAGGCCTAGTTCTTCACCTTGGGGAGCCCCAGTATTGTTTGTTAAGAAGAAGGATGGGAGTTTCCGCATGTGTATTGATTATCGAGAGTTGAATAAGGTGACAATTAAGAACCGCTACCCTTTGCCTCGTATTGACGACATATTCGACCAGCGTCAAGGGTCAAGTTTCTATTCCAAGATTGACATAAGGTCAGGGTATCACCAGCTGAGAGTCCGAGAGGAGGATGTGGCGAAAACAGCCTTTCGAACTCTTTATAGGCACTATGAATTTTTGGTAATGCCATTTGGGCTAACCAACGCACCAGCTGTGTTCATGGACCTTATGAACCGAGTGTGCAAGCCTTATTTGGACAAATTTGTCATAGTGTTCATAAATGACATCTTGATCTATTCCAAGAGCAGGGAAGAGCAAGAGCAACACCTGCGGCTGATCTTGGAACTCCTGAGGAATGAGCAGTTATATGCAAAATTCTCTAAGTGTGACTTCTGGATTCGCGAGGTCCAATTCTTGGGTCATGTGGTGAACGAGGCAGGAATAATGTCGATCCCACCAAGATTGACGCGATTAAAAAGTGGGAGGCCCCTAAGACTCCTACAGATGCGACAGTTCCTTGGTCTTGTAGGATATTATCGCAGATTCATTGAGGGATTCTCAAAGATCGCTCAACCCCTCACTGCTCTAACACAGAAGGTTATTACTTACAAGTGGGGAGATTACCTGAGGGTACAGAGGACTTCGTGGTCTACTGTGTCTATCCAAGGGTTAGGGTATGTGCTGATGCAGCGTGATACGGTGATCGCGTATGCCTCACGGCAATTAAAGGGTCATGAGACGAATTACACCACCCATGACTTGGAACTGGGAGCAGTGGTTTTTGCTCTAAAGATCTGGAGGCATTATCTCTATGGGACGAAGTGTACGAACCTCACTGACCACAAGATCCTCCAACACATATTCAATCAAAAAGAGCTGAACATGCGACAGCGTCGATGGGTCGAGCTTCTGAATGATTATGACTGTGCCATCAAGTATCATTCAGGAAAAGCTAACGTAGTAGCTGATGCCCTCAGTCGTAAGGAAACGAAACCTAAACGGGTGCGAGCTTTATGACTTACCATACATTCTAATCTTCCTGATAAGGTACGTGAAGCCCAGGGCGAGGCTTTGAAAGAAGAAAACATCGGGCTTGAAACTTTACATGGTGCGGATAAGCACCTGGAACTAAAGACAGATGGTCTTCAGTACTTCTTGAACAAAGTCTGGATACCACGTTATGGGGATCTCAGACAACTAGTGCTCGATGAAGCTCACACCTCTCGATATTCGGTACATCCTGGTTCGAATAAGATGTACCAAGATCTCAAAACTCTTTACTGGTGGCCAAACATGAAAGCTGAAATAGCCACTTATGTCAGTAAGTGCTTGACTTGTGCGAAGGTTAAGATTGAATATCAGAAACCTTCAAGCCTACTCCAGCAACCAGAAATCCCTTTGTGGAAATGGGACGGGATTTCCATGGATTTCATCACAAAGCTTCTTAGAACGCCAACTGGCCATAACATGATTTGGGTTATCGTGGATCGTTTAACCAAATCAGCACACTTACTGGCATTAAAGGAAACGGACTCGCTGGAGAAACTAGTTAATCTCTACATCAAGGAGGTAGTCTCTAGGCATAGGGTGCCTACTTCTATTATATCTGATCGCGATGCGCGATTCACTTCTCATTTTTGGACTACTCTCCAAAACACTTTGGGGACTCTCTTAGATATGAGCACAGCCTATCACCCTCAGACGGATGGACAGAGTGAACGTACCATCCAAACATTAGAAGATCTGCTACGAGCGTGCGTGGTGGATTTTAGCAACAGTTGGGATAAGCACTTGCCTTTGATTGAATTCTCGTATAACAACAGCTACCACACTTCAATACAGTGTGCGCCTTTTGAGGCACTTATGGACGCAAGTGTAGGTCTCCCATCTGCTGGACTGAAGTTAGGGATAGCCAGCTAACAGGTCCCGAACTCGTGCACGAAACTTCTGAGAAGATAGTGCAAATCAGAAATCGGATGGTTGCTGCTCGTGATCGACAGAAAAGTTACGCTGATAAGCGTAGGAAACCTTTGGAGTTCCAAGTTGGGACAAGGTTCTGTTGAAGGTGTCACCTTGGAAGGGGGTGATACGCTTTGTAAAACGGGGAAAGCTGACCCACGATACATTGGACCATTCGAGATTGTCGAAAGGATTGGTCCGGTAGCTTACAAGTTAAACTCGCCTAATAAACTCGGTGGGGTACACGATGTAATCCACGTATCGCATCGAATCTAAAGAAATGCCTGTTGGATACAACACTGATGGTGCCACTGGAGGAGATCCAGGTGGACGATCGGCTACGGTTCATGGAAGGACCAGTGGATATTCTTGAGCGGGGCGTCAAGAAACTCAAACAAAACACTATACCTATTATTAACGTACAATGGAATTCCCGTCTAGGACCGGAATACACATGGGAACGCATGGATCAAATGCGGCTTAAATACCCACACCTCTTGTCTGAACCTGAACCTGAACATAGATCGAACGCTAAACAAAAAGCAGCTCTTTCAAAGTGAATTTCGGGGCGAAATTCCTTTCAACTTGGGGATGATGTGACATCCGGGAACCAAGCACACACTTTTCTAGCTGGCCTTATTGTTTACTTGTGTAACACCCCAACCGATGGCGGAAACATCGAGGTGTCACGTAGTGACGATTGTTCAATAGCTCATGGACTAAAAGTGTGAATATTGATATATTGATTACATAGTTTATTACATTGAATTGAAATACAACGATTCTAAATGCCAACTAACAGAAATACAATGAATCTAAAATCTAAGTAAAATTTCCAAAAGCTTAAAAGACATCTCATAAGAACCTGAAACATGTACGAAAATAATTTGGTCAATACAAAAATGTATTGGTGAGCATACCCTGTTTGAATACATATAGAAAAGTGTTTCGCAATATATGTGCTATGATAATGTAATATGTAAAAGGGTCAAAATCAAGCCTCACATCGTTCAATAATCGTTCACACATCATTCAAGAAAAACCATAACAATGACCAAGGACTTAACTCGTTCACGTAAGTAACCAAGGGAAATAATTCGTAGTACTACTCATTGTTAGGTGCGGCCCAAAGGTTAATGACTTTGACAAATCGTTCATACAATTCACACAAAACATATCAAAGAGCACATTGCGTTATAAATAATATACGTAAGTTTAATAATAATAGTACATGAGTCACCCCAAAAGAGTAAAGCAGTAAAAAGGGGAAAGATATACTCACAGTTTGCAAAAGCGATCCAACTTAAGCGGTAGTGAGCTAAGTAATGGGAATTCCGAGGAATTCAACCTATAACGTAATAGAATGCTAAAAAGGGAAAAGTCTAAAGTAACTAGGGTCTAAGGCATTAGGGTTTGTTAAGTCGATTTGGGGAATTAGAGTTTTGATGATAAGTTGAATTAATATAAAAAGTTGTATATATTAAAAATAATATACCAAAGTTTGTAAATGTGGTTTAGGTAATATAATTATTACCAATTGAATATTTAGATAAAAATATGTTTGAATAATTAAGACAAAGTAATTTAATTAATTACTTTAACTAAATTAAATAAATATAATAATCATAAATGTATAAATAAATAATTATGCGTTACACCATAACCAACAAATAATAACTAAGACCTCAACATAAGACTATCTCTATTTTATAAGAAAAGTATTTATAAAATAGATGTTAAATAATATAAATAAATAAATGATTAATTATGTCTAATTAAACATAAATAAGACTAAAAATACAAGACATGATCCAAAAATATTATTTTTATACAAAATAAATACATTCTGATGTAAATAAATGAAATTAATTTTCGCATAACTTTTTGTAAACTTCTTTATATTTAAAACTGATTTAATGAATTTATATCATGTTTAAATAATTAAAAATAGAAAAATTAATAAAAAGAAATGTTTTCTGAACCAATAATTTTTATTTCAGTTCATGATGATGATAAATAATTTCCCAAAAAGTTTGAGATTAAAATCATTAAAAATGAATTTTTAATCAATTAAATATGATTAAAACAAATTAAATTAATAAAAGTATGAAAATAATTTATTTTCCAGAAAATTTTAATGTGACAATTTTATTTATGGTGTCAAGATGTTACTCCTAAATTTCTATAATTTTTGGAGTAAAAATGAATTTTCTATGAATATTATAAGTTTAATGTATTTATAAAACAATATAAATATTAAAATGAAAGAAATGAAGAAAAAAAAATAGAAAAAAAAGTAACGGACTCGCTGGGTACAGAGTCGAACCCGAGTCTGTCAAGTTGAGACACACACAAGCAACCACTACACCACCATAAGTCTTGTGCTTTTATTTAGAAAAATAAATATAAATATATTAGTTCCAACTCATCTTCTTCCCCAAATTCCTAGCCAAACCCTAACCCTAACCTTAACTTTCAATAACCCGATACAGAAACGAATTGAGATCAGTGATAAGGGGCTTTTAAAGAGGACACTATGAGGATCAAAATGGCATAAAAATTTGAGACTCACATCGCGTTTGACGTTCGAAACTTCGACGTGCAGGTCCGAAACTTTGAAAGCTGATTACTTCGAATCTGGACTCGATTATGATGTTTATTTTGTGGGTTTGTGAAGGGTGTAAGTGCAGAAATGGTTTGGCGATATCAATTTTATAGATTAGTCGTCAAAAAACGATCATTTTAATGGGTTTTAAATTCCGATCGGTTACAATTTAAACCCGATTTAACCACGATTAAAACGCTATAATTACCCTTATAATGATTAGAATCAGTTACAACTTGATAGAGAAACATCAACCCATCCTTAAAACACGATATCAAAGCATAAAAACCGGTTTTTGATTGTGGCCGGAGCTCGGCCGGAAGGTTCGCCGGCGGCGAGCTCTTTTGCCAGAAAAAAACGGGATGCAGGTGGAGGGAGAGTTGATTTTTTTTTTGAAAGTTTGGTTAATTGGCAAGAATGGTCCCTCTAGTTTTAACTTAGTTAGTTTATAATAGTCTTTGTTTGTTATTATTTTTTTATATATATATAAAACTTAACCAAGTTAAGTTTATTTAACCAAAAATTTCCAAAACTTTATAAGCTTGAAAGTCTTATAGAATCCATTCCGAAATACGTTTCAACATACACATTTGATTTAAATATAAATGATAAAATTTTAGTTCGCTCTAAAATTAAATTTGAAAACGACGAAACTTACAGGGACTATAATGGAAATATTGAAGGACTATTATTGTTAATTTGATGAAAGATGAAGGTGACGGTTGTCACAGTCTCCCCTACTTTAGAAAATTTCGTCTCGAAATTCTTTTCAAAAGACGTTGTAAAAAAAAGTAAGTAGGTTTTAAAAATTGTATCAGCCATGATTTGATAAAATTTAAAGTAGTTGTTTAGCACCCAAAAGTAAAAGTTTCAAATTCTTTTGATAGTTAACCCAAAGTTAGAAAGTTGAGAGTTTAAATGAGTAAGGTTTTGGAATGCGTAACGGGTGAGGGGCAGAGGTACTAATGAGGCAGTCTCCCCTACTTTAGAAAGGTTTCTGACCGAACGTTATTATGGACATGCAACAGGATTTCGACTAACAGAGAGTGTAAGAGTATACAAAGTTTAAGGTTTTCTGTAGAGGTGGTCATCAAGGAAGGCTCCAACAAAACTAATTGAAGCTTATGTAAAATGTTCTTATAAAAAAATGATAGCTATTAGTCAACGATCTAATGAAGAGGTAATTATAAAGAATGGGTAGGTTCTTGGTTAGACTCCTAGTCCGTTCCCGCAGTATCGTTCGTGCTTATATATAGGGTGTACCGCAGCTAACCCACCACACTACTGATACTTTGGGCTCGTACTGATTGTCTACCAATAGCCTAAGTAGAATCACACACCACCCTCATGTACCTGTAAACCCATGATTGCGTTCCGGACCGTAATCAATGATTTACCTTACACTAGGGTGTTATGCTTTTCCATAACCCTATCCTAAGTAATACTAGAAACAAATGCGTGCAACCAATATGTAATAGCCACTGTAACGAAATAATGTTCAATCATGACATGGTTAGAGGTCCTTCCCTTTCGGGTTTTCCCTTTAACCGTAATTTGAATAACATGTAAGTATAAGACATGGTTAGAGGTTCTTCCCTTTCGGGTTCACCATTAACCGGTAACTTCTGTTCACATCGTTAGCTTTAAACACTCATATTGATAACTCTGAGGTTTACACCGTTCCCCTCGGATTAAAGAAATACTCTAACCCGAGTCGTACGTGGGCACTGGCTTAGATCTCATACAAAATTATCAACTAGTATGTTCATTGGCCATGATGATGAACAAAATAATGTAAAGTATAACAGGGTTTTGCTCAAAACAGGAAAGAAAGTATGCATACCAAATATGCGTCAAGTATATAAGTATAGCATAAAATTTCGATTGAAAGAATAGTATAATATAAATCAAGTAAATCGCACAATTTTCACAAAATGAAAGTAAACGAGTTAAATTAATGCTCAAAACCAGTGTTGTAAGAATGACTACTAATAATTAGTGCGAGAATAATTGCAAATAACGCGTGAGAATAACCACCAATAAAATAATACTATGAGAATAATCATAAATAAGATAATACGCGAATATAATAAAATGAAATGATGTAAGATAATGGTATTTACTGCAATTGAGAGTAGACGGAACATACGTATAGTCTACTGGTCATGCAGGTTTAAATATATGCACTATATGTTAAAAGACATTTAGCAACATTCCGATAATGATATGTCCAATGTTTAGACCAAAAGTTTTGCGACTGAAAGAGTATAAGTATAAAAGATAAATTATCGTTTATAAAACAAAACGTAGTTTACTCGAACTTTGTGATATAGTTGAAAGTAGAGTGCTGATGCATGAGAATAACTTTTTAGATTCAACACAGCTTCACATGAAAAGACTTCGTAAGTACACACTTTCATGTGTTTACAAGAAGTCGAGTTGAAAATTGTCATAAGGCATATTATCAGTCGCAAGTTTCTTTTCTCGAAAACCATATAAATCAATGTGTTTCCAAAAGACCAAGATTTAGAAATGACGTAAATGATAAAAGTCAATGCGATAATAGTATAAAAGTCACAAAGCATAAATGAAAATAGTGTAAGTTTTAATGCGATAATATAGCGGATAAAAGTTTTAATAATGATGATGAAAAATTTAAAAGCGAATGATCAATGAGTATAAAACATCAAGAGATGGAACTTAAAATCCAAATGTTAAACAAAATTTAAGAATCAATAATGGAAATCGGAAAAATGCACTAATAGCGATAGCTATTAATAGGGAAAAAGTCAAAAGAGATAATAACTTCATTATAGAAAAGTTTCAAACAACAAATGAAAAATATACCAATAGTGAAATGTGATTCTGAAAATATTTCTAATGAAACTGGTGAGTAGCCAAAGAAATTGAAATATTATTAGTGACTTGTGGGGAGTGTACTTAAACCTATGAGTAAATGGTCATCCTTCCCGATTGCACGTACCCCGTCACTGGTATATTTCAAAACTTTTAGCGAGACTTTAAAACGAGATTTAGAAATACTCCTTGAGGTATGGATTTCACTCCTAGCTCAAAGTTTTATTTCAAAAGCAAAAATAGGAAAGAGTGGAACTAGTCACTAAGATAAGGATATCACTCCCAGCTCAGTGGTTAAGTTTCTTTTTGAAGGAATAATTCTTTGAGGTGTGGGTATCACTCCTATCTCAAAGATATTTATCCCAAAGATGTAAAATATATAGAAGAGTGAAACTAATCACCAAGGTATGGATGTCACTCCTAACTTGGTGATATCATTTCGTTTGTGAAATACGAGTGTCTTCTTTTCCAAGCAAAATACCGAAAGAATAACGAGAAAGATTCATAGCGAAAATATCTTGAAAGAAAATATAAGAAATAAGAGAAATATACACGAGAGGACTCGTGAAAGTAAACTTAGTTATAGACTAGGCTAAAAGGCATTCTAATAACCTAATTCCCTATAACCATGGCTCTGATACCAATCTGTAACACCCCAACCGATGGCGGAAACATCGAGGTGTCACGTAGTGACGATTGTTCAATAGCTCATGGACTAAAAGTGTGAATATTGATATATTGATTACATAGTTTATTACATTGAATTGAAATACAACGATTCTAAATGCCAACTAACAGAAATACAATGAATCTAAAATCTAAGTAAAATTTCCAAAAGCTTAAAAGTCATCTCATAAGAACCTGAAACATGTACGAAAATAATTTGGTCAATACAAAAATGTATTGGTGAGCATACCCTGTTTGAATACATATAGAAAAGTGTTTCGCAATATATGTGCTATGATAATGTAATATGTAAAAGGGTCAAAATCAAGCCTCACATCGTTCAATAATCGTTCACACATCGTTCAAGAAAAACCATAACAATGACCAAGGACTTAACTCGTTCACGTAAGTAACCAAGGGAAATAATTCGTAGTACTACTCATTGTTAGGTGCGGCCCAAAGGTTAATGACTTTGACAAATCGTTCATACAATTCACACAAAACATATCAAAGAGCACATTGCGTTATAAATAATATACGTAAGTTTAATAATAATAGTACATGAGTCACCCCAAAAGAGTAAAGCAGTAAAAAGGGGAAAGATATACTCACAGTTTGCAAAAGCGATCCAACTTAAGCGGTAGTGAGCTAAGTAATGGGAATTCCGAGGAATTCAACCTATAACGTAATAGAATGCTAAAAAGGGAAAAGTCTAAAGTAACTAGGGTCTAAGGCATTAGGGTTTGTTAAGTCGATTTGGGGAATTAGAGTTTTGATGATAAGTTGAATTAATATAAAAAGTTGTATATATTAAAAATAATATACCAAAGTTTGTAAATGTGGTTTAGGTAATATAATTATTACCAATTGAATATTTAGATAAAAATATGTTTGAATAATTAAGACAAAGTAATTTAATTAATTACTTTAACTAAATTAAATAAATATAATAATCATAAATGTATAAATAAATAATTATGCGTTACACCATAACCAATAAATAATAACTAAGACCTCAACATAAGACTATCTCTATTTTATAAGAAAAGTATTTATAAAATAGATGTTAAATAATATAAATAAATAAATGATTAATTATGTCTAATTAAACATAAGTAAGACTAAAAATACAAGACATGATCCAAAAATATTATTTTTATACAAAATAAATACATTCTGATGTAAATAAATGAAATTAATTTTCGCATAACTTTTTGTAAACTTCTTTATATTTAAAACTGATTTAATGAATTTATATCATGTTTAAATAATTAAAAATAGAAAAAATAATAAAAAGAAATGTTTTCTGAACCAATAATTTTTATTTCAGTTCATGATGATGATAAATAATTTCCCAAAAAGTTTGAGATTAAAATCATTAAAAATGAATTTTTAATCAATTAAATATGATTAAAACAAATTAAATTAATAAAAGTATGAAAATAATTTATTTTCCAGAAAATTTTAATGTGACAATTTTATTTATGGTGTCAAGATGTTACTCCTAAATTTCTATAATTTTTGGAGTAAAAATGAATTTTCTATGAATATTATAAGTTTAATGTATTTATAAAACAATATAAATATTAAAATGAAAGAAATGAAGAAAAAAAAATAGAAAAAAAAGTAACGGACTCGCTGGGTACAGAGTCGAACCCGAGTCTGTCAAGTTGAGACACACACAAGCAACCACTACACCACCATAAGTCTTGTGCTTTTATTTAGAAAAATAAATATAAATATATTAGTTCCAACTCATCTTCTTCCCCAAATTCCTAGCCAAACCCTAACCCTAACCTTAACTTTCAATAACCCGATACAGAAACGAATTGAGATCAGTGATAAGGGGCTTTTAAAGAGGACACTATGAGGATCAAAATGGCATAAAAATTTGAGACTCACATCGCGTTTGACGTTCGAAACTTCGACGTGCAGGTCCGAAACTTTGAAAGCTGATTACTTCGAATCTGGACTCGATTATGATGTTTATTTTGTGGGTTTGTGAAGGGTGTAAGTGCAGAAATGGTTTGGCGATATCAATTTTATAGATTAGTCGTCAAAAAACGATCATTTTAATGGGTTTTAAATTCCGATCGGTTACAATTTAAACCCGATTTAACCACGATTAAAACGCTATAATTACCCTTATAATGATTAGAATCAGTTACAACTTGATAGAGAAACATCAACCCATCATTAAAACACGATATCAAAGCATAAAAACCGGTTTTTGATTGTGGCCGGAGCTCGGCCGGAAGGTTCGCCGGCGGCGAGCTCTTTTGCCGGAAAAAAACGGGATGCAGGTGGAGGGAGAGTTGATTTTTTTTTTTGAAAGTTTGGTTAATTGGCAAGAATGGTCCCTCTAGTTTTAACTTAGTTAGTTTATAATAGTCTTTGTTTGTTATTATTTTTTTATATATATATAAAACTTAACCAAGTTAAGTTTATTTAACCAAATATTTCCAAAACTTTATAAGCTTGAAAGTCTTATAGAATCCATTCCGAAATACGTTTCAACATACACATTTGATTTAAATATAAATGATAAAATTTTAGTTCGCTCTAAAATTAAATTTGAAAACGACGAAACTTACAGGGACTATAATGGAAATATTGAAGGACTATTATTGTTAATTTGATGAAAGATGAAGGTGACGGTTGTCACAACTTGCTGAATTTCGGGACGAAATTCTTTTCAACTTGGTGATGATGTGACACCCCGCATTTTCAGGTTCCTACTTTAACTGAACTCTAGTTAACTTGCATGTGCATACGTGACTAAACACTCGACTAGGGTTAGTTAGGAAGGTCTTCCTATATGTTATAGGGTAATAACATATGTTATGTGATAATAACATATGTTACATTATTATATGTAAAATTATCATCACAATGCACACACGAGTCCTGTATCCAGAACGTTGGTGATTTATCTGGCATACATAATAATGTGTACAGTTGTAGTATGATGAACGTGAAGTTACATGCTTATGTGGATTACATGTTTACGTGAATTACCGTTTGATGGATAGTTAATATGTAAATCATGCAAAATACGTGCACCTTATGATTAACATGTTATGAGATAATATGAACAATGGTTTTTATGCAATTTAGGGTGATTAAAATTATTGGTTCCAGTATTGGGCTAAAACATGACTAACGGGTCCAGTTAGCAAACTAAAAAGCCCTAAAACTCAATTACTTGGGCCCTAAGCAATTCCTATTATAAATAGTGATAAAAAAAATAATAAGAAACCCTAATCCTACCTTTTTTGTGCCGTGAACATACCCCCACCCCCCTCTCTCACTTTTCAACAAACATCAATCTTATTCATCCCTTCAAGCTAGTTTGGGTGTAATCTCTACGCTTTGAGGATTCTTGCTTTGAAAGGTATGATCTTTATATGTTTTATGATGATTAGTAGCACTTGAAAAGTTTAAAAAAAATCATAGAACACACATATATATAAATCGCATGCATTAATGTGTAGTTTTGAGTTCTTGAAAGTTCATTGTGATTTGATGATGATAATTGTTGCTAGTAATCATAATTAGGGTTTTTGTATGATAATATATGTGTTTGGTCATGATAATATGGGTTATGCATGTATTAGAGATTTTTATGCATAATTAGGGTTTGTGAATAACTTGGGATGCAAGTTTCAGTTTCTGGCAGATTCGTTATGACGTTTTGTAGGGTCTGTGTAGCGATGTTAAATTTATTGTTTTGATGATTTCTTTGCATGATTGTAATGTACATGGTCTTAGCTTTTCATAATGGGCAAAACCATCAGATTTGGACATCGTTTGAGTCGTTTTTGGAATTTTATTTGATTAGAGGTCATATCAGATTTTCGGATTTGTAAATTGGGTCAACTTTAAATGGTCATAACTTGAGATTTACAAAGAGTTAAGCTTTGAAATTTGGACAGTAGGCTGACATTGGAAAGACTCGGCTATTCCAAGTGAATTCATCCCGTTTGGATGAATACACAATTTTTGGAAATTTTTCTACTAAACTGATCTGTTGTGGAAATTTTCTGGACATAGCTGTGTTGTACGAATTTTAATAATTTTTTTGTTTGGTTTTAAGACAAAACAAAAATATGGATTTGCAACCGAATCCCCATGAATACTCAGTAAAAATTTGGGACTTTAATTCAGTCGTTAAGTATTTTAAATAATTCGTTTTTCACAGCGCACAATCTGCCCTAAAAACACAGATTGTGTACGGGATATTTATGTGACTATTTGGAGTCTTGTATGGTATGAATTTGACATGAAATTGTATGGAAACTTGTATGAGATGTATTTGATGTATTAAAATGATAATAATCACTATGATCACCAACGGGATACGTAGGACATACTTGTGCATGTAGAGTCATTAGGTGTCACTACACGGTTTTGAACTTTTAAAAGTCTCGGATAAACGAGTTATATGGTGTGTTGGTTATACACATATACTCATTTAGTGACACATGTATTAGGGAGTCGGTAGCACACCCTACTTTGGAGTTTGGATTTATTTTCTTGCAACCTAAGGTGAGTTTCACTACTTTTTCTCAAAAGCATGTGTCTCGGGTTGAGACAACTTACTTAACGTTTCTAGTCCGGTTTGGGACTACTTTTACACATCCCGGGTTTTGGGGTGCATGGTTCACGGGGTGAATCTACTTTTACTAATTCATGTTTATGTCCTTGATGAACTAAACCAATCCTATCTTTTAAGACCATCAAAATACCGAATCAATTGCCGGAAGGGCAAGCGGGTTATTAGTTGATAGCGCTATTAGGTTTAACAAACCTCACATCGTGCTGGGAACATGGGTGTGAACTATTAGCTTTAAACATATTATCATTGTTGATGTGCAATGATTTAAGGCATCATACTCACAGTTGTGGGGAATCGTTATTAGCAGTTCGGTATTCGCCGGTATTAGTTATCAAGAGTGGGTTAGCTACCCCTGGCATGTGAATTAGTTGTTTACTTGTGGCCGGGGAGGCCGACGTTCTTACTTGTTGTTATGTGGTCTGGGAGACCGACGCTTTTACTTGGTTACGTGGTTTGGGAAACCTACGCTTTTACTTAGTCACCTATTTTACTTAGTGAACTCACCAACATTGTTTGTTGACCCACCATTTACATGCTTTTGCAGGTAGTTAGCTTCCGGTGTCACGATTAGGAAGCACTGCACGTTCTCTGCATTTGGGTCTTGGGCATACACCTAAATTATATATCATGCTTATACGTTTTCTTTCATATGGTTTTGATTGGGCGCGTTGTTTTGCGCATGGCTTTTAAAAGGTTTAATTTGGTGTACGCTTCCGCAGCTTAACTAAACTTGTTTTTTTAAAACGAACTAAATGGTTTGGGCATTTAGAGTTCGTTCATATGACTTATGGCTATGGGATCCTGGTAGGTCATGCGCCTCGCGGTAAAACCCCGCAGTGGAAATTTGAGGGTGTGACATGTGGTGTTTATGTAGTGATCCTAGGCTCCAAAGGACACTCACAATCCTCAGAGAGGGTAAAAACTTTGTGAAGTAGTGTTGGTTTTCGAAGTGATATGGGATGCTCAAAATGTTGAGTGGAGGCCTCTTTTTATAGGCAAATCAGACCAAGCACGGCGTGCTTGAATTTACGGCACGCCCATGCTTGACATCAGGCACTGTAGCAGAGTCCTTTCGCGTAAAATTATCCCCCTGCAGACCTTACACGGCCGTGCCACAGACAGTGGCATGCCCGTGATTGATGGTACGAATAACCGTCTTGTCAGTTTGGTCGGTTTTCAGCCCTAGAGTACACGTTTCAAAACGCACGCCCGTGCCCAAGGGTTTAGCACGCCCGTGCTTCCACTGCAAGCTGACTTTTTGGTCTTCGTTGACATGGAAATGTTGACCTGCTGACCCGGGATAGTTGGACGACCGTGCACTTCCGTGCTGCACCTAGCAGAGCTTCAAAGTCTTCAATTCTTCGTCTGTTAGTGCCGTTTTGTGCCGTTTTTCATTTCTTTTCCCCTCCTGACCGTTGATCCTGCAATTATCAACAAAAAGAGATAAATCATGACAAAACCGAGATAAAAGCACGACTTTGAGTATAAGATAGGTGAGAATATATGTGGAAAACTTGTCAAATTCTTGGCACATCAGGAGTCTAAAATCTTTTCAGGATTTTGTCCTCACAGAATGGCTAAGCAAATCTTGATAAGCTATGATTAGTCAAGGATACTTCCAGTATAGGTTGAACCACACCGGGTACACTCGATACCATATCTTTGAGCTTCTTGATCCATAGCCATTTGTGGACTTATTCCAGAATCCTACACAAGCTCAACATTTTTATATTAAGAAATTCAATATTTAAACAAAGATCCTAAGGTAATCTTGAAACGAATCTCGAATATGTAGTAGTAACAGCCTGATTAGGATCAACCGCAGTATTCCGAGATTGCATAGGGATGAAATCCCCATGATGATTCATGGAGGAATTTTGCAGAGTTGAAGTCCGATATACTGATTTGTGATGGAGTGACTATTGTTTTGGTCAATAATCAACCAGTTACTTTGGTGTTCCAAATTAGTTGTGAGGTAGAGTGCTAAACCAAAGAATAATGAAATTCAACTAATCAAGTTATTGATATCTTGAGAAAAATCTTGTTTGAAATATAAAGGCAAAGATTATACAACTAATGACCGATATGCTCAAGATATCACTGAAATAAGATTTATTAAAATAGTGATAACCTCAAGATGAAACAAGCAAGAATAAGGAAAAAATAGCAGATTAGGACGCGAGATATACGAGGAAAGACCCTTGATCAATCTAGATCTCTAGCATAAAACCTCAGGAGTGGACAAAAGTCCCCTACCTTGATGTTTTTATTAAAAGAAATAAATGATTAAAACCTTTAGAAACCGTGGATGTGTTACAAAGATTAAGTATGTTGTGAGTAACTGAATTCTAGTAATCGGTGAAAATGGAAAGAGGCCAATGACTTAAGTGATCATCCAAGGTCCCATTTTATACTAAAAAAGAAATAACTAATATCCCAAAATATCCGGGATTGCATATACTAGGTCCAAGTAGTCGTTGCAAATTCCTTCTTCGTTCCCACGTCCTCTAATGGGTATCAACTAACTGCCGAGATTTAAGCTAGACCAAGTCTTCAGCTAATCAGTTGAGTCAAACCTGCACAAAGGCTTTATTTCCACAAGGCCCATTAGTCATACTCAAGATATACGTAATAACATTATGCATATCAATATATCCTGAACATAATAACATCATAGTTATCCCGAGGATGTACACTCGGTATAATTAATAAACTCATCTCTAAAATATTCACCCCCACCAATAACTATATACACAACTGGCTTCTTTGAACTTGATTTGTCGTCAAAATTTCCTTCATCAGCATCTGGTTGGTCTCCTGTTGCCTCTTCATCTATTCTTTCAGCATAGTGAACATTGAAAGAATTTCTTCATTTCAAATGAGAACATGTGTTCCAATAGGTATTTCGGATCTCGGAAGGGTTTAAGTCACAGGATTATTCCTGTTGGACGGATCATCATTCCTTCTTTCAAATGACAGAGGGGGAGGCATTGTTGACCCAGAGGTTAAAGAAGGGATTGACGAGGAAGAAGATTTCGATTGAGAAGGAATTTTTTAGAATATTTTTGAAAGAAAAAGATTGAACAGAAATTTAAATAAGGATTTTGTAAGGTACAACCCCACTTGCCCCACGATAAATGCCAAATTGTTTTGTTAAAAGATTAACAAAATAATTCTGTATTCCAAATTAGTTTGTGAGTTAGAATGTTGTTAAAAATATAGATAAGGATACAGAAAAAGAAGAAATCTAACTCAGAATATTGAGAAAAAAATAATAGAATTCAAAATGCCATTCAAAATATTAAGACGTAAATAGAAAGTTAATGAAATAAAGAACAAGAAATGTACGACGAAAGCCATTGATCTTAAAGGATCGCCGGCATAAAACCTTGAGAGGTGAAAAATGTCACCCTGCCTCTGCTTGTTTATTAATTTCCAAGGAATACTACTCGGGAACTAAGAATGAGTGATCTAGAATGGTTGTGATAGCGCAATTGATTGTGTGAATGTAGCAACTAAGTGTTAATAGTGCTAATAAAGTGAAACAAAGTTCGTGAAATTCCTACTTGATGAGATCCAACCTCAGTATATAGGTACAAATGCCTAACTACTTATTCCGATATTCTTGGGATATGAAGATCTAGCTCTCTTTGTCACAACCCGACAAGGAGGGGCTGGACGAAATAACAGATTGATACCAAACTTGCACAATGGAAGAAACCAACGACTAAATATTTATACAACCTTCTAGTTCCAAAATATTACAAATACAAGATATAAAATAAGTTAATATCTATTGCAGGGACAAAACGCGGCGGTCGTCGAAGCATCTTCAGTCGTTGTAGTCCACAAGTCGACCCATACCTCTACCAATGCTTATCTATAATGCTCTAATTCGCAAAAGTCTCTAATAATCATCAGTTCTAACCCACATCACATGAACATAATCCATACGCTTCATAATCATCCAAACGCGGTATTCGCACACATGCTCAAAAAGAGTTTGAGTTAGCAAATATGATGGTGAGTTCGTGTAAGTAGTTAAATGGATCCAAAACAAGTTTTTCATTTCAAAAGCAAGCTTGCGAGTTCACACAACTCAACACATGGTGATGTACAAGCGACACCTCAAACCTAACACTCAATCTATCTACTGCCATTATAGATTCACCTGTAAAATACATGTCACAACGCCCAGCAGACCATAGTGGGGGGTTTCCTGGTTCCCTAGTCTCGAGTCCACTGTGTGTGGGATTTCCCCAAGTAGTACTACCCACATATTAAGTGGCCCAAATCCCTTTGGTTAATGAGTGTCAGCCTTATTTGGCAGCTACTATCTTGTTACATCAAAGAGTTCAAACACAGAAACATATGTTCACCCCAAAACAGAAAAAAACACAAAAAGGGAAGTACATGAAACTCACCTTAGCAGCGTATCTATCATATCACGTCACACTGTCAGATAGTTTCCCAATTCAGGAGCCAATCTATCCTTGGCACACAAGGTCCTATGATAATCACAAACATCAGCAGGTGTAACCGAACATCGCTGTTACACGTGTGGACGAGCTAGGGCCATTGGTTGTCATTGTTAGGTTTATTCTAATTGTCGAATCATGGTTCTACTCATCTAGTTATGTAACGTATAACCCTTAACACGTAATTATAAATGTCCAACTTCTTGTCTTATCTTATTCCTATTTATTATCCGAGTTATAAATTAGAACTAAATAATTGTTATTGGCGTTTACATAATATCCTTCAAGTTCACATGTGTTGAGTTCATTGTAATAAGTCCTAAATTCATGTAGTGTCCTTATTACAAGTTATCTCCCATCTCTATACTATAGAGCTTGTATAGTCTTTACAAGGTCGAAGCATCGAGTCAAGATTATGTAAACATATGTGTAGTCATTTAAGGTTTCAATGATCTCAATTGTTCTAGTATCAATTCATGCATTAAGTCCCAAGAGTTTATATCCATTCTATCGTTGGTTTTTCCATAAAAGATGTCACGGTCAATAATTATATACTTATACACGTGGTGCCTATTTCCATGTTCCGCATCCTATGAGTTAACAAACTAAATCTTTTCGTCTCATGTCAACGTTCTGTAACATTATTCATGTGGTCTTATAGTCCATCCCTAATGTTTTTATACTTAAAAACAAGTTTTATTATCTAATTTGGTTTCATTTGTTGGGTTAGTCCAATAAGTTACTTGAAGTCCCAAACGTGCTAAAGCGAGATAAGTATAATAATACAACTTAAATAACTCGGGTTCTCATTTTATACCTCCCGGATTCTCCTTAGTTTTTTTTTTTTTTTTTTTTTTTTTTTTTTGAAGAATCGACTTTCATTAACAAACACCAAGAAGGAAGATATTCCAAGAAGGAATACCCCCAAAATACAAACACATTACATTATGTTAAACTTACACCAATCATCCCAATCCATCGATCCCCATTTCGCCCTATTCTTGAACCAAAGAAACCCAAGGGCTTTAACGTCTGCAATAATATCCGTCACTCTAGGAGATTTGTCCGAAAACGTCTTCTCGTTTCTCGCTTTCCACACACGCCAAGCCGTAATTGAAATGATACCATGGACAATCTTCCTTCTAGCTTTCGACCAGCCTCTATACTCGTGCAGATTAACCAGATCTGCAGCTGAAAAGGCGAAAAAATTGGGCATTTTACACCAAGCAGAGATGCCATTCCACACTCTGGTTGCAAAGAAGCAGCCTGTAAGGATATGATCCGTAGTTTCTTCATAATCTCCGCAAAAAACACACCTTAAATCATCAATAAAAACATGTCGAGTCTGCAATGCAGCCTTTGTAGGAATCCTGTTTAGATAAGCTCTCCACATGAAAATATTAACTTTGCTCGGGAGCCATTTACACCACTTAAAATCGAGCGCCTCCCCTTGCATCGTCGAACTCTGCAACCATTTCTTAACCCTTGCAACTGAAAAATCCACATCCTTCACATCGTTCCACTTCCAACCGTCTTCCCCACTCAAAACATTGCATTACAGCAGCAACGTTTCAAGCTCCTCCCTGGCAGCCAGCTCTTCTTCTGTATCTAACCGTCTGCACCAGTCCCACGCAATCTTCCTCCTACTATCAGTCAACTTCATCCGATCTACAACCTTGCAGCACTTACTCTTTTCCAGCGCAAACAGTAACGGATATACATCTTTTAACGGTTTATGTAACAACCAAGGATCGACCCAGAATCGAATGCTCTCACCATTTCCTAATCTGCCCCGCACCATATCACAAATCCCCAACCCGTTGCTCTTGATTCTATTGCATAACATCACAATGTTCTTCCAAACACCCGACACCACGCTTTTAACCGGCAAAGAGTTCCATTTTTTATCAACACCATGTATCGAGTCAATGATTTTCCTCCATAATGCATTCGATTCTGTGTGATATCTCCAAAACCATTTGATAATAAGCGCTTTATTGTTTACCTCCAGATTGGACAACCCTAGCCCTCCATATTTTTTACTTTTCGTGACCTTTTCCCAATCGACCCAAGCAAGTTTTCTGACTTCGTCGGAGCCTCCCCATAAAAATCTCCTCATTAATTTTTCGAGCTGCTGAACAACCTTCATCGGAGCCTTAAAAAGAGCAAAATAATAAGTAGGAAGACTATCCAAGACCGATTTTATCAAGGTGACCCGCCCCCCAATCGAAATAGCATTTGCCTTCCACTTCGAAAGACGCTTCCGAAAAGTATCAATCACCGGCTCCCAATTAGAAATCCGATTCATATTCGCTCCAACTTTAATACCCAAATACGTAAACGGAAATTCCCCCGCTTTGCATCCCAAAGAGCCTGCTTTCACATTCACCTCCTCATTATTAACGCCCACTCCAAATAGAACAGATTTGTGAATGTTAATGCAAAGCCCCGAAACCAAGTGAAATATACGAAGGATCCGCCTCATATTATCAAAATTAAAATCCGACCATTCACCCATTAACATCGCGTCATCCTTCTTCACAACAATCGCCATCTGTAGTCCCATCTCCTTAATCATTACAGCAGCCATCAACAGCCTAGTCGTCATCCATGGCTAACCATTAACGAAGCACTGTGAATTAATCAACATATTAAATTCCTACTATCCTCTATGTAGATCCGTAACTAAAACAAGATAGGTTAAGGAGACTTACTAACATACTAGAACCTTTCTCAGAATCCCCTAATCAGAATCATCACCATCGTCCTCAATAACATCACCATTAGTATTGTTATTCATCACCACATCAGCCACTATCATCGTAGTTTTAAACGCGAAAAGATTTGGGTCTAAAACCGGGGTATTACACTCTTGACTCTTAGTGACGTCCAACATTCTTCTTTCAATTGAAAGTCCTATTCTTGCACACGACTTAGTCCACACTTTTATTTCCTGCAATCACAAACCAGTTCACAAGAAATTATTTAGTATAATTTAGCATTAAGTCTAGGATTTCGAACCTATCCCAAATTCAGGAATTCAAGCTAACATTCAAAATACTGAGCGGGATTTGCACCGCTAACAGACTTGAAGAAATAAGATTAAGACATGATCAGACCGTAGATTCAATCTCTCCTGAAAAACTAAATAGTCCAAGTCGCAGCTCCATGAACCGGCCTCCGACCTAATCTCTTAGTGAATCTCCACATCAGTGTTCTCTAACAGAATGAGACAAGACTAATAGCTAATATGGCAAGCGACAGGTCCGACCAGGACCACTTGCTGATGTCATCTCATCCAAAAGTATTAAAAACCCCGCATTTCATGGATTTGTAGACACTAACTCACTCTTAAGCCCTGACTACCAGTTTCTTCCCATTGTCTTCTCCCTTTCCTAGAGAGTCATCTACTAATACATAGGTACCATTTTTTTATTCAATAGTCAAGAATTCAATCCGAAACCTTGATAATCTAATGATAATAGGCTTCCAAATCAATGTGAAAATATGAACCGCTCTAATACCAATTGTTAGAAACCAGGTCTTTTTCAACTTAATCATACAAAGAATTCACAAGAAAAAATTATTTGATTAAACTTGAAGGTACATAAAACCTAATGATACAACCTCTATTTATACAAAACAATCCTTGATGCATAGACTAGAATAAGGAAACCAAATAATAATAATAATTAAATAAAACTAAGATATATTCTAAATCTTTCTACTAAGATTAAGTAAATCATTTATATCCTCTTACTTTTGAGTATGACAATATTAATTCCATCAATTATATCCATTCTTGCTTCAATTTCTATGTATTTTTTTTTACAAAATCATTATACAAACATTAACACACATTGGCTATGTTTGGTTTGGTAAGGAGCTTTTAGAAGCTTCTAGCTACAAGCTTTTAAAAACAATATTCTACTCTATAAAAAGTGTTATTTGGTTGAAACAGCTTAAAGCTTTTAGGTTATGAGAAAAAACTCCATATTGAAACGCTACTAGTACTAGCGTGTAAGAAAAAACTTCTTCTAATTACAAGCTTTTAATGAGTAAAATGAAAAAAAAAATATCCATTATACCATAAAAAATGAAAAAAAAAATGCATACAAGTTTTTAGTCATGCCTATTTTGGTCATTTTATTAAAAGCTACAACTACTCTGCCAAATACGAAAATATATTAAAAAAGCTACCAGCTACCAACTATCAGCTTCCACCCATTAGTCAGCAACTAATTTTGCCAAACATACCCATCCTCACTATACCAAATATCCATCCTTTCATCTGGCATGAGCAATTTTAAGTGTAATGCCCATAACCAACACGACTAAGAAAGACCTGTTCTCGTTGTTGTTCTTAGGTTTTACTAAAAAAAAAGAGAAAAAAAAAAGAAAAAAACCTAGTCTTACGTTCTGCACCTATCTACAACCATAATCTAATATACATAAACATGTTGAACCATAAACAAGGCTAATGTAAAAACTGTAAAAAGGATTGTTAGCCGCGATTAAACTTGATAATTAAAGGCACGATCGTAAAATTTAATGCGTCATTAAACTTGTCGAAAACATGGAGAAGGGCATTTAGTAATTGGACGAAAAATAAAAAGCGGGCAAATTACAAATCTCATTCAATGGCGTTTAGCATCCTTGCCAATACGCTTGGGAGGTTTAGGGCTTCTCTCAACGAAGGATGTTGGGGCTTATGTTTTTGTGGCTTCGAGAGCTCAATCTTGAAAACTTCAAGATCACATTTTAAGGAACACCGGGGTTGCCGGCATGGACTCGGACTATGTTCAAGCCCTCGACAGGCTAAATGACTTTCTCCCAAGCTTTGATATGGGAGGCTCTTCTAATAAGGACACCCCCCCCCCCCCTCCAAAGCCTCAGAAAACTTTGGCGAATGTCCTCTTTGGCAAAACCGCTCAGAGCCTGGGTGAAGTCCTCAGCTTGTACCCACGTCAAAAGGCAGTTATTGAATGCATGCAAGGGCCCCATGCCCATGATTTTCTGACTGTTATCCCGATTGACGGATTGGGTCAAAGCATGTCAGCGGTTGAATACAGTGTCGTTCTTAAGTACCATTTGATGGTCCCTATGTACCCCGAAGACGAATTTTGCCTGATCTGCCGCAAAGCCTGCCTGGACAAGTACGGAGAGCATGCGGTTCACTGCAAAGAGCAACCCGGGTTCAAGTACAGGCATAACTGGGTTCGGGACATCCTTTGGGACATTTTAAGAAGAGCTAGGATATGAGCCAAGAAGGAGCCTCCTGTGAACTTTCTGTCGGACCCCACAAAAGGGAGATCCACCTTGCGGCTAGCAGATTTACTTGTTTTTGGGTGGGCTGGGGGAAACACGCTTGTGTTGACCTAACAGGAGTATCACCTCTGGCTGGTTTGAGGGATAATGGGTTTGTAGCAGGGATGTTGTGCGAAGGGCAGAGACGAAGAAAGTGGAAAAACATGCTAAAGCCTGCGAAGTAACCAACACGCCTTCGTCCCCGTGGCTTTTGATACCTTTGGGTCTTTGGTAGGGGTGTGGATTTCTGAGACGACCAGAACCTAACACAAAATTAGCGGGTTTGTGTTTAGTCTAAATGGGTTCGCGTCAACCCGGGCGGGTTGGTGGGTTGACCCGTTTAACATATGTATACTATATATTTTTTTTTACAATATGTTGTATGTTATAAATTAAATTGGTTAGGTATTTTATGCCTACACTTAAACTTAAAATAGAAATTGGTATTAGATTTTATATGTACCCCTAGTCTTTGGCACCGATAGCTATCCGTTTTTTATGTATGGCACCTTCGGGTTCATATGTATGTCACAATTTTCGGGTTCGGGTCGGGTTGGACCCGCCAACCCGCGAACCCGACCCGTTAAGCACCCTAGTCTTTGGCACCGAAAGCTATCTGTTTTTTGACCAGGGTCCAACGGGTTATTCATAGCAATGTTTCGACCCCGGGGGTGCAAGGATTTGTTTTCAATAGAATAGGTTTCGCCATACAAAAAGGGGTGGCGTCGCAGCTTGTTGCCCGTCTGCCTGCTCTTTTGATGTAAGTTTCCCTTTTATGGAATAAAATACTAAGACTAAAAAAAATTCAATTAACATTGCAGTTTCTAAAATAACTAACCAAGCTTCAAAAACCGTATACTGTCTACAAAACAAACATAATATTAGGGCTAGTAGCAGTGTTTACAATACAATGGCATCTAAGAAGAAATCAGGATGTATATAACAAATTTTTCAAAGTTATTGCGTGTAATTAGTAGTTGCAATAACAAATTAACAAACGAAATGGTACTTTACATGAACTGAATATGAAAGGCGATGAAAAGAGAACAACGATCGGCCTGCTAAAACTTCAAAATCAGGTTTGCCAGACCATTATCAGTTGTTAATTATGAATAAGGATGATAGTATTTTGATTTTGTTATTATACTTTCAAATACGCATTCATTGCGTTTTAATGTATATAGTTGTTTGGGATAATTTAATAACTTGCGTTTAATGTTATTTGTACTTGCATTTGAAATTGTTATAACAAATAATTAGATGACACCTCAGATTATTGGGAAATTTTAAAGTACGGATTATTGCCGGCCAATAGGTGAAAGTTTGGATTGTTAAAATCCAATAAAATGCCACGTAATATTAAATTGTACACGTCGCCGTGCCTAGTCAGATTCCACGTCAGCACAAACTAACCCAGTTAGTGCTCAGTTAAAAAAGGTTTACCAAAGGCCAAATGTTCGAAAGTTGGGATTATTATTGGTAATTTTTGAAGTAGTGATTATTATCGGCCAACGGTTGAAACTTGGGATTATTAAAATCCAATAACCCTTAATAATATTATGGTTTTGGCTAGTTTTGTACTTCTTCTTTATGATTTTGTATGAAATGTCACAATCAAACATAAAAAGCAAATATATAATTATTCAAACGCAAGTTGGAAATATAAACAAACAAAGATCACCGGTGTGATAAAAATACAAGACGCAACTATCATTCTAAATAAACGCAGCTACCATTTACATATATAACAAATGCATATAAAAAACGCAAGTATTAACTACTAACACACAACTTTAGTTAGCAGTTATAACAATCGTTAGAAAACATTATAATCATAGAATGTCAAAATTTTGAAAAAGATAAATGAAACTAAACACAAGTTACATACAATAAAACACAAATTAGGAACATAGTTTGTCCAGTATTAAGACGCAAGTTTAATTAACAATAGGATTGATGTTAAAATATATCAAACTAAAAGTTGTATACAAAAATATTAATAAACGCAAGTACAAATTCAACTTAAACGCAAGACGAGGTGTAAACAAGCTTCAATGATTCCTGAAAAAACAATAAAATTATTCTCTTAAACACTTCAATAGTCTTCAAACAGATCACCTAAACAAAATTATTATTATTATTATTATTATTATTATTATTATTATTATTATTATTATTATTATTATTATACAATGCAAAAACGGTAAAAAATCATACAGTACAAAACTAACCCCCTTAAACACTTCCATAGTCTTCAAACAACAAAAATTTTGAAACATAGAGAAAAAAGAAAGAATTAAAACAACTGTATACAAAAACAAAAAAAAATGAACGAACTGATTAAGACGATTAGGATTTATATTTACGAACTGATAGATCATGTTCATCAAATTTGAAATCAGAAAATACAGAAAAGGAAATTTAATTTAATTAGACTTTTTAACACAGTGTTAGGGTTTTGAATTTTGTAATTTTTGAAATTCAAATACTAATAAACGAATGGAACAAAATTTTTACAAATACCGAAAAAGTCTATTATACCCCCGATGTTGGAAAATTAGATACGAGGTAATCATCATAACCGCCTTCCACGTGCATAGCTACTATTCCTTCTTACACTACACTTTGTATGTTAATAAACTTTGTATTGTAAAAAACAATAGAATAAACTTTATATAGTAAACTTTCCCGATAAATAAATAGTTGCATTGTTAAGTACTTCATAAAAAACAACACGACAAAACCATTATTATGTGCCGCGTTATCAGGTCCACAATAAGAAGAGATAAAAACCCCATGCTCGGCTGAATTGCTGCGTGTTGTCTAACAATAGGAAACACCAGGACGGATGGAACTTTCAAAAAAACCATATAAAAATATTAAATGAATAAAACAAGTTAACATATAATTGACATGGAAAATTTTAAGATGAAATGATTCATCAAAAGTCCAAATGGTTAAATACATGAATCAAACGTGAAATTGGCTTCTTGTTCGTTTGTAATTGGTTTTGTTTTTCTATCAATGAAAGTTGGACAATATTTTGTGGATCCCATTCTTAGCCGATATAGAGATAGACTATATTTGATTTATTTGAATTTGAATATATTGTATAGATATAGAGATTATATGGTTTCCTAATTGATGTTGGTCTATTCTCCCTATATAAAGGGGATTGTATTGTATTATGTGATTATCAATAATAATATACCATAGACCACTTTTATGGTATCAGAGCTACGGCTCCATTAAACCTAATTACCGTCCGGCCTTCATCCTTCTTTTCCGATTTTTTTTCGATTCCCTGTTTTCTTCGTAACCCATGGCCAAGGACGATGAACAGCCTAACTCCTCTGGTTCGGCTGCTAAACCTTTACCTCTGCACCCGGCTTACTCTGTCACAAATATACAGAGCAAAGTCTGCACCCTCGATGGCAAAACCGTCACCTACACTTCCTGGGTCAAGATGTTTCGCCTCCATGCCATCGCCTACAAAGTGCTCGCTCATATTGATGGCACCGATCCACCCCCAGACACGTCTGCGGAGTTCATTCAGTGGGTCGAACTCGATGCCTTGGTCCTTCAATGGATCTTGAACACCGTGTCCGACTCCACCCTACCTAAACTACTCGGTCAGGTTTCCACGGCTCGTGCCGCCTGGCTGAAGCTCGAGAAGACATTCCTCAGGAACAAGAAAGCTCGTGCCGCTGCTTTAGAGACTCAATTTTGTAACCTGACACTCGCTAGTTGTTCGTCTTTGGACGATTATTGTCAAAAACTCAGCGAACTTGCTAACCAATTGGAGGATGTCGACAGTCCGGTCACGGAATCCAGACTGGTTCTTCAACTCGTTCGGGGCCTTCCACAAGAGTATGACACCGCCGCATCGCTTATTCATCAGCAAGAAGCCGACTGGGATGCCGCCTGCACCATGCTCAGGGATGAGGTTATTCGTATGGCTGCTCGTCAATCGTCTACCACTTCGGTTTTGGTCACCCAACAGCAGCAGACCTCCCACTCAGCGTCCCATCAACAGCCGGGTCACCCTCCACAGCCGCCGACTCAGCAGCAGCAGCACCCCACCTCGAACCCGTACCCGTATGCTTCTTCACGCGGACGGGGGAGGGGTCGGGGACGATCCAACAAAGGCGGCAGAGGCCGGGGACGCCCAAACGGTTCGTTTCCATGGTTTCCCCAGCAGCAGCAGTATCCGCAGTGGGCCTGGTGGTCACCACCACCCTGCCCTTATCCCACTCAGCCTTGGCAGAATGGCCCACAGCAGCCCAAACAGCCTTCGGGCTCTTTTTCTTTTGCAGGTTACGGCCCAACAGCCCAGTCCAGCTCTTCTGAACAGGCTCCTTCGGCCCAGTACACTGGTTACAGCCCTGCGCCATCGGCCCCGCCTTCCGGTTTCGGGTATAACGCCCTTTGTCCATCCGATTTAAGCGCTGCTTTCTCTGCTATGAACATGCAGGCACAAGACCCTACGTCATTCATGGACACCGGCGCCGAGGCACATGTCACTCAAGACCAAGGTATGATCAAAATTCCATCTTCTTTTAATGCTTGCAATAAACTTTTAGTCGGTAATGGTCAATGTGTTCCAATTCTAAAATCCGGGACCGGCTTTTACACCCTACCAAACCGCACCTATATTTTACCCAACATTCTTTATAGTCCCCAAATTATTAAAAACCTTATTTCCGTTAGACGTTTTTCACGTGATAATTGGGTTTCTATCGAATTTGATCCATTTGGTTTTTCTTTGAAGGACCTGCACAATGGAAGAATTCTTTCTCGTCACAATAGCTCTGGGGACTTATATCCATTCACCGCACCTGAACTACCACTGCAAGCCTGCTTCCTCACCACCACTTCCGCACCATGGCATGACCGTCTAGGCCACCCTGGCGCTCAAATTTTAGATATTTTACATCGTAATTTTAATATTTCTTGTAATAAAGACCATAAGTCTACTTTTTGCAATTCATGTCAACTTTCTAATAGTAAACGTTTACCTTTTCATGCTTCTAATACTTATACGTTTGCACCGTTTGACATAATTCATTGTGATTTGTGGACCTCCCCGGTCCCTAGTAAGTCCGGGTATAAATACTATATGGTCCTTATTGACAATTTTTCCCACTTTGTTTGGGTTTACCCGTTAAAATACAAATCCGAAACCTTCCCCACCTTTGTCAAATTTCACCGTCTTATTCACACTCAATTTAACCGTCTCATTAAGACCTTTCAGTGTGATTTGGGCGGCGAATTTGACAATAATGCTTTTAAAACCTTTGCCCACCAAAACGGACTCCTTTTCCGTTTCGCTTGCCCTCAAACCTCATCTCAAAATGGCCGTGCAGAGCGCATGATTCGTCGCCTTAATGACATCATCCGCGCTCTACTTATTCATGCCCATCTTCCCCCCTCATTTTGGGTGGAAGCTCTGCATACTGCCACTTATCTCCATAACATCCTACCTACCAAACGCCTCAACCTCTTTACCCCTACCTTCGCCCTTTACCTTCGCCACCCCACATACGATCACTTACGAGTGTTCGGGTGCGCGTGTTACCCTAATACCTCGGCCACTCAACCCCACAAACTTCACACCCGGGCCATTCGTTGCATCTTCCTTGGCTATCCACCGGACTTTCGGGGATACCGATGCTTCGATCCTACTACGGGTAAAGTCCACATTTCTTGTCACGTCACGTTTGACGAGTCCACTTTCCCATATACCATACCTACTACGGCCACCTCTTACAATTTCCTAGACGATGCCACACCTGCTCCGTTTGTTTTCTCACCCACCCACCCACCGGCCCTACAACCCCACGGCTCACCACCTACCAGCCCTACTCGGCCAACTCCAAACCTGCCCAAAACCCCCATTACTTACTCTCGCAGGGGCCGTCCCACTACTCTGCCTCGTCCACCAGCAGCCCAAGCCCAAGCTGCTACCTCATCTCGGCAGCCACCTTTGACCAGCCCACCCGGATTCCCGGCCCAGCCAATACATCAGCCCAATACTACCTCTCAGCCGACTCACGTTACCCACCCATCTCACACCCAACAACCGGCCCCTACCAACACCCACCCAATGTCCACCCGGTCCAAAACTGGCTCCCTGAAACACCCTTTAAACCTTCACACGGCCACCATCTCACCCATTCCTAACACATATGCCAAAGCCTTCTCGGACCCGAATTGGACACATGCCATGCAGGCTGAGTTTGATGCATTGCAGGTAAATGAAACGTGGGATTTGGTCCCCCGTCCGACTGACAGTCCGGTTATTCGATGCATGTGGCTTTTTCGCCATAAATTTAAGTCGGACGGGACACTGGAACGATATAAGGCACGTTTGGTGGTTAACGGTAAGTCTCAGACTGTGGGTATTGATTGCGAGGAAACCTTCAGTCCAGTAGTTAAGCCAGCTACAATACGCACCGTCTTATCATTAGCTGTTTCACGCTCTTGGCCTATCCACCAGTTGGATGTCAAGAACGCTTTTTTACACGGACATTTACAGGAAACAGTTTTCATGCATCAGCCACCAGGTTTTGTGGACAAACGCTTTCCAAATTTTGTGTGCCGTTTGAAAAAATCCTTATACGGATTAAAGCAAGCCCCTCGAGCCTGGTACAATCGGTTTGCTACTTATATTATTTCTCAGGGTTTTCGCAGCAGTGTGTGTGACACATCGTTATTCATCTACAACAAGGGTCCTCATACGGCGTATTTACTCTTGTATGTCGATGACATTATTCTCACTGCATCCACGGATGCGTTTTTACAGGATATTATTCGCTCACTCTCACGGGAGTTTGCCATGACTGATCTCGGTCGGTTACATCATTTTTTGGGTATACATGTGGCGCATCAGCCTCAGGGTTTATTCCTATCTCAGTCGCAGTACACGAAAGATATTATTGACAGGGCCAAAATGTCTTCGTGTAAACCCTGTACTACTCCGGTTGACCTCTCCAGCAAACTCAGTGCTTCTGATGGACCATTGTTTCATGATCCCACTTTATACAGAAGTTTGGCTGGAGCTTTACAGTACCTGACTTTCACGAGACCGGATATCTCCTACGCAGTGCAGCAAGTGTGTTTGTTTATGCATGAACCTCGGGTACCACATTATGATTTCATGAAACGCATTATCCGTTATTTGCAGGGCACCATCGATTATGGGATTCGTATAATTAAATCTCCGGTCCACTCTCTAGTCGCTTATTCTGATGCTGATTGGGGCGGTTGCCCGGATTCTCGCCGCTCTACAAGCGGCTACTGTGTGTTCTTAGGGGATAATTTATTATCTTGGTCGTCTAAACGCCAGCCGATTGTCTCCCGTTCAAGTGCCGAAGCTGAGTATCGAGGGGTCGCAAATGCGGTGGCAGAAGCAACTTGGTTACGTAACCTCCTGCTTGAACTTCATGTTCCATTACAACGTGCGTCTGTGGTCTATTGTGATAATGTTTCAGCAGTTTACTTATCGAATAATCCCGTCCAACATCAGCGTACCAAACATGTTGAAATTGATATTCATTTTGTACGAGAAAAAGTCCGCGTGGGTCACATTCGGGTTCTGCATGTTCCTTCATCATCTCAGTACGCTGATATCTTCACCAAAGGATTATCTCGGGAGTTATTTCAGTCTTTTAGATCCAGTTTAACCGTCTGCTCTGCGCCCGATCAAACTGCGGGGGGATCTTAGCCGATATAGAGATAGACTATATTTGATTTATTTGAATTTGAATATATTGTATAGATATAGAGATTATATGGTTTCCTAATTGATGTTGGTCTATTCTCCCTATATAAAGGGGATTGTATTGTATTATGTGATTATCAATAATAATATACCATAGACCACTTTTACCCATAAGTTAAATACAAAAGTAATTAGAAAAAAAAAATTAGAAAAGATAAAACCCGTTATTATTTAACGGTATATAACGTCTCAAGTGTTATTATTGTGGATCCCATAAGTTAAATACAAATGTTAAGACTAAGGGGTGTGAGTTGGATGGCATGGGAAAAAGTGGTGTCGCCGCCTAAATTTGGTGGTGTCGGCTTGGGTGCTCTTCGTGAATCAAACTTGAGCCTTTTATCTAAATGGTGGTGGCGGTTTAAAACAAACCAAAACGGCCTTTGGAGAAAGGTAGTTTGGGCGATTCATGGTAATAGTAGAGGGTGGTATTGCATTCCGGTAAAGCTATCCCTAGGCGGCACATGGAAACAAATTGCTAGTATTCCTAAGCTATTGGGGAATTATAATTTGGAACCACATAAACTAATAAAGGCCTCGTTAAAGAGTGGTTCTGCCATCTGCTTCTGGCTAGATTGGTGGATACGCGCTGATACCTTACAAAACTTGTTTCCTTTGCTGTATGGTTTGGAAAAAAACAAATGTTGTTTGGTCTCGGATAGAATCCGGATGGTACTGCAGGGGACGCAGCTGTCCTGGGAGTGGCGCAGAGCTGAATTCTCGGCGCTGGAACTAGCGCAGCTGGCTGATTTGCAGCAGCTGCTATCGGATGTTTCTGTCTCAACTGGACCGGATTCCTGGACAGCAGCGATTGATGGTTCTGGGTGTTTTTCTGTTTCAGCAGTTAAGCGACGTATGCTGGAGGAGACGCTTTCTGTTCCAGCGGTGGTGTACGAGTGGTGCAACTGGGTTCCTAAAAAAGTCGGCATAGTCGCTTGGCGGGCTCTTTATGATCGGCTACCAACTACCGATGCCTTGCTGCGAAGAAATATTCAGGTCACAAATGTAAGTTGCTGCTTTTGTGATGCTAACTTTGAGTCGGTTGAACATTTGTTTACGGGTTGCCCGGTGGCGTTGGAGATTTGGCCGTACGTATTCTCATGGTGCCGAGTGCCAAATCTTTTTGCATTTCATGTCCGGGATTTATTGTTGTACTATAAAACGGCCAAGACCAATGATCGAGCAAGAAAGGCGTTCTATGGTGTGGTGCTTACTACGTTTTGGAGTATTTGGAAAGCAAGGAATGATCTTCTCCATAATCAAAAGCCGGTTGTCGTGAGGAAAGTGTTTGAGGAAATCAAGATTATGAGCTTTCTTTGGATCACAAATCGAGGGAAGATGTCGGATATGACTTGGGACTCTTGGGGAAGATTTGATACGACGAAGATGGGATAGTCATGTTTCAGTTTTATTTTGTGGATTGTATGTTTCGGATTGTCTTGTATTGCTCGGATTTCTTTTTGCTAGCATCTTGTTAGCATTGTGAGTAATAAAAGTTTTGTTGGCCGTTCCAAAAAAAAAAAAAAGGGGTGTGAGTGGGGAAAAGGATCGGGAAAGCTGATGTGGCTTCTTTCCCCAAGGGGAACACCGCCCCCCTCTTTTCCCCTTCGGTGTCCACGGGGAATTCTTCCCCTTCTCCCCGATCTATTTAATATTATTATTCTGTTTTGTCTTTTATTCTAATAATATTATATATATATAGATATATATATATATATATATATATATATATTGTCTTTTTCCCTCTAAAACATATTAAAATAAAGGAGAGGGGAAGGGGGAACCATTTCCCTGGTTTGAGAGAGGAGAAGGGAAAAATGATGTGGCGCTGATGTGGACAAAGGGAAGGAAAAAATGAAAGGGACCATACCCCATAGTCTAAAAGAAAAAAATAACCGAAAGAACTTAAAAGAGGAAACGGGTCTACCGGTCCTATAAGTCTATAAATTGAATAACAAACGATTGAACAATATCTATATATATATATATATATATAAAAGAAAGCATATATGCCCATTGAGAGTGTCACGTGGCTTAATAATTGAGTGTTTTTTGTGTTTTTGAGTATTTTTCTAAATTTATCTCTCTATCTCTTAATTCTCAATTACTAAAATTAAATTGAGTTATTTTAGAAAAAAAGAATTTAAAAACAAATTTAAATTTTTCTCTCTTATCTTCCTCCCATAATTTTTAAACATAAATATCTTTTATATTCGAGATTTTTTAAATAAAAAAATTACACCAAATTAACGGGCGTTTTATTATCTTTCCAACGAGTACCATAGTGCTATATAAAAACGAAAAAAAAAACGACTATTTTTTGTGGGGTTATATTCATACAGAAAAAAACACAAAGTGTTCAGGTTATTCATTAATCAAATTGTAACATATTTTAATTTACGTGAAGATGATTATATGTTGAAGGTTATCCTTTTAATACTTTATTATGCTTAATATGGTTTATGCTTTTTTATTTTTTTAACTTTTTAAATAAATGTTTTTTTAACTAAGATTGATTATGTTTAAGTTATTTACTCTTTTCGTGATTTGAGTTTTCTTTTTTTTATCATTTTTTATTAAATCATATTAAATTTTTCAACCCCGGGACTTTCCCGGGGTAATCGGCTAGTAATAAAATAGACCAACAGGCAGGACAACATTTATCAAACGATTAAGTCGATAGAGCGGAACCACCTGAGCGTTTCAATCTTTATTCTTAAATTTAGTTTAAATCCAACAATTCGATTCTGTCTACAACCGAAACCGATCAGATTTTTGACCTGGACACATGATATTCATTTTCAATAAACGTGTATGACTATGGAGGCTTTTGGATTGAATACTTTCACTTCTCAATATTAAAGACTTAATTATATATTATTTTCCTAGTCGTGAAAAATTACATCAAGATAGCGGGCAGGCGGGCAACAAGCTACGCCGCCACCCCTTTCTGGACAGCAAACCCTAGCCTACTAAAAACGAACCCCTGACCCCCCGGAGTTGAGACACTGCTATGAATAACCCGTTGACTCTGGTTAGGAAACGAAAGGCTTTTGTACATAATTTGTGATGACAACGATTGTTTTTCAAGAAGATAGTGAAAATGACCTATATCTGTCTGCCTTAATCCATCTAGACGTTTTCAAATAGTTTATAGTTTTTCCATATATTTATGAACATTGTCCGTCATAATTGGTATAAAGTATAAGAGTATAGTCAATTATTTGAAATATTTTATATTTTAACAATATCCAAATTTCAAATATCTTAAACAAACTTGCACTCCTGATTTGTAAACAATTGGAGGTTTATAATAATCATACTATAGATTTTGCTTTCAAAGATTATCATATCTGACAAGTTTGATATTTATTATCAAGATTATCTCATATTGATTATTAATAAAGGTGTTAAATGGGTGTGTTAGCGGATAGATGCGTTGAGGATAGATGCGTTGAACCTGACTCAGACCCGAAAATCATGTTAGACACGTGAACCCACACACGATACATATCTTCAAGGGTTGATACCAGCTCGGCTCGTTTAAAGCCACGTTTACTTTATTCTACATATTTTACAAAACTATAACAAAAAATACATATATGCAGAATAATTACTTTTAAACCATAGAATGTGATGTCCATTTCTCTTTTATCTTCATCTTTTGACATATAACAACCAATCAGTTAAAGTTATAACATAAGACATATATATAAAAGAATTCAGTATAAAACCAAACGGTTTAAAAAGGTTACCCATGTTAACCAATACAATCAACTTGGACACGATTTCGTTTAGTTGAAAGGGTTCACAGCTTCAACTGTAAACTTAGCTGAACCCAGTTATATTAAAACTAAACTCATAAATTGTCTTAGGTTTGAGGCTAAGGAATTCAGACCTTTAATTGTTGTTTTTTTAACGTTCAAAGCCGGTCATCCGGATACACCCATAGGCAAAAAGTCACCTACGTCCACAATTGTAAACACTACTACTAACCGGGCCCGTCATCAATTCTAGGAAAAACCCTTCTTTCAAAAACCTACCGTGATAAACCTCTAGCAATCGCAAAGAGCACTTAGTTATTGGTTAGATACCAAGGATCTAAAAAGTTAATGAAAAGTAATATACTCTTTTAGAGACTATTAACTTTTAGAACTTAGTAGCCAATCTATACTATATTACAAAGCATATAGCAAAGATTTCAACAAACTTTAAATAATTACAACATTTTATTCTTATGGTACAACAACTTGATAAAGTGAGTAAGGGTGCAAAATAGTCTTTTTGCATAAGCATTACATTAGTAAATGAATTATTGAATAAATTGATAAATACAATTAAATTGCTTTAAATTATATAATAGTAATATTTCATCATATTCTTGTAACATTATAATAGTTATAAAGAAGAAAGTGAAGAGATGCAACTCCTTATTAAATTAAATAATTTAGTAATTACTTGATAAAACTAAAGAGACAACAAACTCTTATAAATTAATTTTCTTTGTTCATAAAAAAGAATGGTTAGACAGAAGGTGAATACAAACAGAAAGTAGCAAGCAAGATGCTTTCCCTTGGAATACATCGAAAGAAGTGAATGTGTTTTGGCAAGCAAAGTTACTCAAGTGTTGTATATTTTGTCTCTACTTTGATTATGTTTGTATGTATTTTTGGATTTAGTTTTAAAAAGATGATTTATTTTTTGTTCATACAAGATATAAGTGGTTCGGTCTCGTTGACCAACGACCACGGAAAGTAAATGATCTTTCTCTATTACTCGAGAGAGTTACAAGTATAAGGAAAGAGATACAAATGTATTACAAGTGTGTGTGTTTAAGTGAGAATGTATTCGACTCTTTCAAATGAGGAATAGCCTCCCTTTTATAGAGAATGCATGGGCCAGGCACTGCGGCCCATGATCGAAGTAACAGGCTTAGGCCCGGGTTTTGGGCTTGTTTTCCTTCGGCCCATCCAGTTGGGTTTGGACTAGAAGTTTACATAAAGTAAACTAGATTAGGAGCTGCCCCTACCATTGGTCCACGTGTCACGCTGTGATTGGCTGTGGTAGCGGCGCCCTGGCATTGGTCCACGTGGCGCGTTGTGATTGGCTGCAAGGTCCTCCTTTTCTTCCTGCGTCAGAGTGTTTCAGGTGGCTCTGCTTCTTCAGTAAGACTAACTGAAGTAACGCCTAACACCAAGGGAACAGTGCCACAAGTGGGGCTCAAGGGAGTTCCACCTTTCCTGCTGGAGCGCCGATAGTCTTTTTGCATGAGCATTACATTAGTAAATGAATTATTGAACAAACTGGTAAATACAATTAAATTGCTTTAAATTATATAATAGTAATATCTCATCATATTCTTGTAACATGATAATAATTATAAAGAAGAAAGTGAAGAGATGCAACTCCTTATTAAATTAAATGATTTAGTAATTACTTGATAAAACTAAAGCGACAACAAACACTTATAAATTAATTTTCTTTGTTCATAAAAAGAATGGTTAGACAGAAGGTGAATATAAACAGAAAGCAGCAGGCAAGATGCTTTCCCTTTGAATACATCGAAAGAAGTGAATGTGTTTTGGCAAGCAAAGTTACTCAAGTGTTGTATATTTTGTCTCTACTTTGATTATGTTTGTATGTATTTTTGGATTTAGTTTTATAAAAATGATTTATTTTTTGTTCATACAAGATATAAGTGGTTCGGTCTCGTTGACCAACGACCACGGAAAGTAAATGATCTTTCTCTATTACTCGAGAGAGTTACAAGTATTAGGAAAGAGATACAAATGTATTACAAGTGTGTGTGTTTAAGTGAGAATGTATTCGACTCTTTCAAAGGAGGAATAGCCTCCCTTTTATAGAGAATGCATGGGCTAGGCGCTGCGGCCCATGATCGAAGTAACTGGCTTAGGCCCGGGTTTTGGGCTTGTTTTCCTTTGGCCCATCCAGTTGGGTTTGGACTAGAAGTTTACATAAAGTAAACTAGATTAGGAGCGGCCCCTGCCATTGGTCCACGTGTCGCGCTGTGATTGGCTGTGGTAGCGGCGCCCTGGCATTGGTCCACGTGGCGCGCTGTGATTGGCTGCAAGGTCCTACTTTTCTTCCTGCGTTAGAGTGTGTTAGGTGGCTCTGCTTGTTCTGTAAGACTAACTAAAGTGACGCCTAACACCATCGGAACAGTGCCGCAAGTGGGGCTCAGGGGATTTGCACCTTCCTGCTGGAGCTCCGATACGGCGAATCAGGCCTTAGGCACGTCAGGCTGTGAGTTTCCACGGGAGACCATTGCCAAGATGGGCGCATGGTACGGCGCAGGTGGATTGCACTCCACATGTGATCTTTATGAGGACTAACCTTCGCCGAGGATGATGTTCCGCTGAGGTAGGACCGCGAAGATGTGCTATGTTCTTGTAGGTAACCATTTCTAATGGTTTCTTCTCCGCGGGTGTATTATGATGATGATGTTGTTGGGTAGGGTGCGCCAATGCACTAGAATTGGTACCCTACCCCTTCAAGTCCACCCAGTTCAGTGTCTCTCCTGGTCTTGCAGAGAGGTTTGGTGAGGCACTAGACTACGATGTTTCGCTAGGTGGGTAAATGCTCATCCACAATTATATGCTAAAAGTGCTCGTTGCAGCTCTTTAACATATATGAAGATACAAGTGAACCTTTTATCTCTGTTTGTTTTGATTTTTCATTTTTTTGATAGGTTTCTTTAGCTTCAGGAAGAGGGAAAACCATATTTCTTTGCTTTGTCATTATTTACATTTGTGTTTGCCCTGACCCCTGAATAGGCGTGTCACAGTTTCCGGATTGTAGAAATGTAAATAAATGGAAAGGATTTTTCCCTCTATGCGCTGCAAAGCAATCACGGGGTGATGACATGGCAGGCCTGACCCAGGGGAGGAATTAGGCAGAGAACGTCCTTTCATTTCACGCCAACCTATCGCCAAGTGAGAACGTTGTCGGCCTGTCCCTGAGGAGGATTCAGGTGGAGAACGTATTTTATTGCTTTATACCTATCGCTAAGTGATGACATGGCAGGCATGACCCTGAAGAGGAATCAAGCGGAGAACGTCTTTTATCACTTTACGTCAACATATAGCTAAGTGATGACGTGGCAGGCCTGACCTTGAGGAGGAATTAGGCAGAGAACGTCTTTTATTGCTTTACTTCAACCTATTGCCATGTGATGACGTAGCACGCCTGACCCTGAGGATGAATCAGGCGGAGAACGTCTTTTATTGCTTTACATCAACCTATCGCCAAGTGATGACGTTATGCACAGGCTCCTGAAAAGGAGTTGGATGGATTATACTTTTTCCGGTGTATGACGCGCATGGGTGATCTGGCAGATAAGATGTTCACGTGTCTGAACTTTTTGAGATAGTTATTTGTAACACCCCAACCGATGGCGGAAACATCGAGGTGTCACGTAGTGACGATTGTTCAATAGCTCATGGTATTAAAGTGTAAATTTGAATACATTGAATTAAATAGTTTATTACATTGAAATGAAAAATACAATAATTCTAAAGTGTCAAGTCTATCTAAAATACAATAAAATCAAAGCTTATATTAAATCCAAAAGCTTAAAAGAAGCGTCTCAAAATCAACCTGAAACATGTACAAAATAATTTTGTCAATACAAAAATGTATTGGTGAGCATACCTTGTTTGTTCAAGAATCGTTTGTAATATTTGTGCCATGCTGTTTGCTAATATGTAATTAGTAGAATAAAAGCATCAAAATCAACCCTAAAAGTTTCAAGTATCAAGTATCACCCCAAAAGTATCAAGTTTCACATAACAATGACCAAGGCTCAAATGAAACCATAATCACACAAGGGATGTAAATCGTATTACTACTCATTGTTATGCTCGGCCCATTCGTTAATGATTTTGATTACGTTTCAATTCACACAAATCACATAAGCATTACATAAGGCACATTACGTTTCAAAGTCTACATAGTTTAATAATAATAATGGTACATGGATCACCCCAAAATAGTAAAACATGAAAAAGGGGAAAGATATACTCACAGTTTTGCTAAGCGTATCAATTCCAACAAAACTTGTCTCACGATTAACTTGGGAATTCCGAAGAATTCAACCTATACGTATATGCATACTAATGAGGAAAGTGTCTTAAAAGTCTAAAGCATCTAGAATCTAAAGCATTAGGGTTTGCTAGACTTATGTAGGGAAGATGAAGTTTTATTATAACTCGAATGTAATAATAATTTTTAAATAAAAATATGTTATGATTCACGATCGAATATGTGGCTAAGAAAATGTAATACTATGTTTTCACATATAGGAATATTTCTATTTCATAGAAAAATATCCATAAATCGTAGTTTAGTAATTTACATTTAACGAAATAATTAATAATATATAATTAAATGTAAATAAACTAAAAATGCAAGATATGATTCACAAATGATATTTTTATGAAAAATAGTTATTTTCTGATGCATAAAGGTGAAAATAATTTTTCCATAATTTTTCTCAATGTATTTTTATTTAAAATAAATTTAATGAGTTTAAATCATGGTTAATTGATTAAAAATAGGAAAATTAATAAAAATAAATGTTTTCTGAACTAAAAACTTTTATTTAGGTTCATGATCCTTAAAAATAATTTTCCAGAAAATTTGGGATTTAAATCATTAAAAATTAATTTTTAATCAATTATTTATGATTAAAACTAGTTAAATTAATAAAAATATGAAAATAATTTACTTTCCAGAAAAATTTTATGTGATAATTTTATTTGTGGTGTGAAGATGCTTTTCCTAAATTTTTATAATTTTTGGAGTAAAAATGAATTTTCTATGATTATTATAAGAATAATATATATATATATATATATATATATATATATATATAATTATAATTAAATGAAAAAAAAAATAAAGATAAACAAAAAAAATGAGCCAAACCCGTGGACAGGAAGGCTCGAACCCGGGTCTTGGCTGGAACATAGCACAGACACAACCACTAGACCACATCCATTTTTGTTTAATAAACCCGAAATAAAATAACTTTAATATATAACCAAACTTCATCTTCTTCCCCAATTCTAACTCAAGAACCCTAACCCTAACCTTAAGATTCAATAACCCAATTCAAGGCACGTTTCATGCACTCTGAAAGAGGGCTTTTATTCAAGATTAAAAACCAAACAAAATGGCATAAAAACATAAGACTTACATCGTGTTTTCGGACCATACACGAAACAAAAAGGAACCCGAGAACAATGAGGTTTGTATCAGCGATTCTGGACATGTTGTGCACAATTTATATCGGTTTAGAATGGGTTAAGAGTCAGAGGTCGATTAATAATGATCAATTTGTTACATGGTCGATTAAAAACGCGTTTTGGAAGTTTCATTAACTTCGATCGGTTACAAGCAATAACAACGAATTAAAACACAAATTAAGCTTGTTAATGAGCGATTAAGTCTTGTAACCGACTCGTAATTGATGGAGATACACATTGGAATGCTTAAAGTCGAACAAGAGTCGTTAAAATTCGTTATTATACGTCGCCGGAGTGGATCGGAATATTTTCCTGTTACCATAAAAGTGGCCGGAGGTTTGGTTGTTTGGCAAAATAGGTCCCTCAACCTCTAACTTGGTTAGTTTAATTATATTTTAGTTAGATTTTTCCCTTATAAACCTTAACAACCTAACAAGGTTTCTAACTTTAAATTTTCTAATCTTTTAAGTTAACCTTTAAATAAAAATAGATCAAACTTTTATAAGATAATATGATTATCCGATTATGGCATGTTTATATGTCAACACATGTGTATACAAAGTTTATACACACACCATTTTAAAAGAAAAAGTTAAATTAAAATAATATAATAATAGATGAGGACTAGAGGTGAAACTTCAAAATAGATGAAGGGATAAAATTGACAACTTTCTATAAGATGAGGGTGTAGATTGTCACAGTCTCCCCTACATTAGAAAATTTCGTCTCGAAATTTCTTTCAAGTGGAGGTTTTTATGAGACAAAGGCGTTGTAAAAGTCAAGTAGGTTTTAATAAAATTTCATTTGTTATGATTAGACAAAATTTAAAGTAGTCGTCCAATATCCAAAGTAATTGTTTCAAAATATTTGACAGTTAACCCGAGGTTAGGAAGTTGAGGGTTTAAATGAGGGAGGTTTCGGTAATGTGTAACTGGTGAGAGCAGAGGTACTAATGAAGCAGTCTCCCCTACTTTAGAAAAATTTCTGACTAAATGTCATTAGGGTATACACCAAGAATCCAAAGAATCGAGGATGTAAGAGTACACAAGGTTTTAGTTTTCTGTGTGGGCGGTCAAGAGAAAGACTCTAGAAAGACGAATTAAAGTTTGTGTAACAACGTTCTTATAAAAATGTTAGCTATTAGCCAACGATCTAATGATGAGGTACTTATAAAGTAATGGGTAGGTTCTTGGTTAGACTCCTAGTCCGCTCCCGCAGTATCGTTTATGCTTATATATAGGGTGTACCGCAGCTGACCCACCACACTCCTGATACTTTGGACTCGTACTGATTGTCTACCAACAGCCTAAATAGAATTACACACCACCCCTATGTACCTGTAAACCCATGATTGCGTTCCGGACCGTAATCATCGATTTACTTTACACTAGGGTGTTATGCTTTTCCATAACCCTAACAATAAATGCATGCAACCAATATGTGTCAAATAATAGATACTGCTCAAGTATAAAATTGCGGTTTAAGGTCCTTCCCCTTTCGGGTTCACCCGAATAACCGTAATAAAGTGTAAGTATCACGCACGGTTAGCGGTCCTTCCCTTTTCAGGTTCACTCGCACAAATAACCGGTCCAGTTTATGAAAAAGTCTAACAGGGTCTTGCTCACATAGGAAAGTATGCGTACAAAATACACGTTCATATAAGTAAATAAATATAGCATAAAATTTTGATTTGAATATAAATCGAGTAAATCGCACAATTGCGCAAAATGAGAGTAAACGAGCTGAATAATGCTCAAAATCGGTGATGTAAGAATAACTGCTAATAAATAGTGTGAGAATAATCACAAATTACGCGTAACAATAACAACCAATAAAGGTATAATACAAGAATAATGCGCGAACATAATAAAATGATGTAAGAATAAAATAATAAAATTTACTGCAAATGAAAGTGTGTAGAACAGACATATAGTCTACTGGCTTGAGGGTTTAAATTTGGTAGTTTTGTATATATGCATTACACGATAAAAGACATTTAGCAACATTCCGATGAGGATATGTCCAATGTTTAGACCAAAAGTTTTGCGACTAAGAGAGTGCAAGTATTAAAAGATAAATTTTCGTTTATAAAAACGTAGTTTACTCGAACTTTGTGATATAGTTGAAAGAATGAGAATAAACTTTTTAGTAATCGAAGAATGTTTTAGATTCAAAATAGGTTCACTTGAAAAGTTTTGTAGGTACACATTTTCATGTGTTTACGAGAAGTCGAGTTTGAAAAGTGTTATAAGGCATATTATTAGTTGAAAATTTCCTTTCCTGAAACATTATTGGATCCGTTATATGAAAACAAGAAGGTTTACATTTGACTTGTAAATATGCGAAACAAGTTTATAAGTTGCAAGAGGAAATCATATAAATCAAATGTGTTTCAAAAGACCAATACTTAAATAGCAAAAATGTTAAAAGTCAATGTATTTAACCTGAGTAGACTCTAAATGTAAAAAGTTTGAAGTTTCGAAATAACACGAATGTGAAAAGATTGCAACATATCATTTCTGAAATTATACCACTTTAAGTTTTAAAAGAATGATCGTGTCATAGCAACTGACATAGTAAGGTTTGTGAGTAACGTGTAAGTTCCAAGTCTTAAGCGTCAACTGGTAACCTAGCTTCAAAACCCAGTTCAACGTTGAAAGTCCACTATGCACAATTTCTCATGCTATGTTGATTGAGTGAATCAGCTCGGTATTTGATAATTTTGGTATAAGTTTATGGGTTGTTTGAAGATAATGGAGAATCTTATTTGGTTGGATTGATTCTCCTTGATAGTGTTTGAAAAATGTGGGTAGGACAGGAAGGAGATTGCATATGGTCCCGTATGCCTTGACGAATTTTGAGAAGTAAGACTTTTCTATATTAAAACATTTCTTCTGTTAACAAATTAAAACCCCATTAAAGTTGAAAAACCTTCCATATTTATAAAATGGTTGGGAAAATCCGAGTTTTACCCGTTTTGATTAAACTTGAAACCTTGAATTATCATGATGTTCGAAATTTATACGTTGAAAAATCGTTTGTTTGTAAAAGTTGTCAAGGCATCTCTTTAGGCTCATAGCACGCTAAATGTTTCAAGACACAAGGTGTGTATAAGATGTGCTAATCTGATGAATAAGTTTCTCCAAAGCTGGGTAATTGGGTTTTGTGTTTTTATGAGATGGCAACATAGGGTAAGTTGCTAAGGTAATCGCTTTAGGGAGTAGTGTACTGGTGTGTGTTGGATAGATAGGCATTTATGATGTTGTGCGTATTGTAGAGACACAAGGGAATATTTTAGAGATATACTGTGACATCGATCGAGTAAATTTGTAAACATGATGATAATAACAAGACGATTAATAAGTTTGAAACCATATTCATGTTTAACAGTGCAACGTTCAAGAATAAAAAACGTGATCAAAGTTTAAACAATAAGCTTAAAAATTTGATTCATAGGAAAATATTTTTGAACAAGAGAAATGATGCGTTATAAAAATCACAAAACATAAATGGAATAGTGTAAGTCTTAATGTGGTAAACTAGCGCATAGAAGTTTTAGTAATGATGATGAAAAGCGAATGATCAATAAGTATATAAACATCAAGAGATGGAACTAAAAATCCAAATGTTAAACAAAACTTAAGAATCAATAACAGAAAAACAAAGAAATACACTAATAGCGATAGCTATTATTAGGTAAAAACTCAAAAGACATAATAACTTCATTATAGAAAATTATGTTAAGAGTTCAAACAACAAATGAAAAGTATACCAATAGTGGAATGTGATACTGAAAACATTTCTAACGAAACTGGTGACTAGCCAAAGAAATTGAAATATTATTAGTGACTTATGGGGTGTGTACTTAAACCTATGAGTAAATGGTCATCCTTCCCAATTGCACATACCCCGTCACTGGTAAATTTCAAAACCTTTAGCGAGACTTTAAAACGAGATGTAGAAATAGATCCTTGAGATGTGGATTTCACTCCTAACTCAAAGATGTATTTCACATTTGAAAACAATTGAGGAATGAAACCAATCACTAAGTTAAGGATATCACTCCCAGCTTAGTGGTTAAGTTTCTTTTTGAATGAAATACTCTTTGAGGTGTGGATGTCACTCCTATCTCAAAGATATATTCCCAAGATAAATAACATATAGAGGAGTGAAACTAATCACCAAGGTATGGATGTCACTCCTAACTTGGTGATATCGTTTCTTTTGTGAAATACGAGTGTCTTCTTTTCCAAGCAAAATACCGAAAGAATAACGAGAAAGAATCATAGAGAAAATATCTTGAAAGAAAATATAAGAAATAAGAGAAAATATACATGAGAGGACTCGTGAAAGTAAGCTTAGTTATAGACTAGGCTAAAAGGCATTCTAATAACCAAATTCCCTATAACCAAGGCTCTGATACCAATCTGTAACACCCCAACCGATGGCGGAAACATCGAGGTGTCACGTAGTGACGATTGTTCAATAGCTCATGGTACTAAAGTGTAAATTTGAATACATTGAATTAAATAGTTTATTACATTGAAATGAAAAATACAATAATTCTAAAGTGTCAAGTCTATCTAGAATACAATAAAATCAAAGCTTATATTAAATCCAAAAGCTTAAAAGAAGTGTCTCAAAATCAACCTGAAACATGTACAAAATAATTTTGTCAATACAAAAATGTATTGGTGAGCATACCCTGTTTGTTCAAGAATCGTTTGTAATATTTGTGCCATGCTGTTTGCTAATATGTAATTAGTAGAATAAAAGCATCAAAATCAACCCTAAAAGTTTCAAGTATCAAGTATCACCCCAAAAGTATCAAGTTTCACATAACAATGACCAAGGCTCAAATGAAACCATAATCACACAAGGGATGTAAATCGTAGTACTACTCATTGTTATGCTCGGCCCATTGGTTAATGATTTTGATTACGTTTCAATTCACACAAATCACATAAGCATCACATAAGGTACATTACGTTTCAAAGTCTACATAGTTTAATAATAATAATGGTACATGGATCACCCCAAAATAGTAAAACATGAAAAAGGGGAAAGATATACTCACAGTTTTGCTAAGCGTATCAATTCCAACAAAACTTGTCTCACGATTAACTTGGGAATTCCGAAGAATTCAACCTATACGTATATGCATACTAATGAGGAAAGTGTCTTAAAAGTCTAAAGCATCTAGAATCTAAGGCATTAGGGTTTGCTAGACTTATGTAGGGAAGATGAAGTTTTATTATAACTCGAATGTAATAATAATTTTTAAATAAAAATATATTATGATTCACGATCGAATATGTGGCTAAGAACATGTAATACTATGTTTTCACATATAGGAATATTTCTATTTCATAGAAAAATATCCATAAATCGTAGTTTAGTAATTTACATTTAACGAAATAATTAATAATATCTAATTAAATGTAAATAAACTAAAAATGCAAGATATGATTCACAAATGATATTTTTATGAAAAATAGTTATTTTCTGATGCATAAAGGTGAAAATAATTTTTCCATAGTTTTTCTGAATTTATTTTTATTTAAAATAAATTTAATGAGTTTAAATCATGTTTAATTGATTAAAAATAGGAGAATTAATAAAAATAAATGTTTTCTGAACTAAAAACTTTTATTTAGGTTCATGATCCTTAAAAAGAATTTTCCAAAAAATTTGGGATTTAAATCATTAAAAATGAATTTTTAATCAATTATTTATTATTAAAACTAGTTAAATTAATAAAAATATGAAAATAATTTATTTTCCAGAAAAATTTTATGTGTTAATTTTATTTGTGGTGTCAAGATGCTACTCCTAAATTTTTATAATTTTTGGAGTAAAAATGAATTTTCTATGATTATTATAAGAATAATAATATATATATATAATGATAATTAAATGAAAAAAAAAATAAAATAAAGATAAACAAAAAAAATGAGCCAGACCCGTGGACAGGCAGGGTCAAACCCGGGTCTTGGCTGGAACATAGCACAGACACAACCACTAGACCACATCCATTTTTGTTTAATTAACCCGAAATAAAATAACTTTAACATATAACCAAACTTCATCTTCTTCCCCAATTCTAACTCAAGAACCCTAACCCTAACCTTAAGATTCAATAACCCAATTCAAGGCACGTTTCATGCACTGTGAAAGAGGGCTTTTATTCAAGATTAAAAACCAAACAAAATGGCATAAAAACATAAGACTTACATCGTGTTTTCGGACCATACACGAAACAAAAAGGAACCCGAGAACAATAAGGTTTGTATCAGCGATTCTGGACATGTTGTGCACAATTTAGATCGGTTTATAATGGGTTAAGAGTCAGAGGTCGATTAGGAATGATCAATTTGTTACATGGTCGATTAAAAACGCGTTTTGGAAGTTTCATTAACTTCGATCGGTTACTAGCAATAACAACGAATTAAAACACTAATTAAGCTCGTTAATGAGCGATTAAGTCTTGTAACCGACTCGTAATTGATGGAGATACACTTTGGAATGCCTAAAGTCGAACAAGAGTCGTTAAAATTCGTTATTATACGTCGCCGGAGTGGACCGGAATATTTTCCGGTTACCGTAAAAGTGGTCGGATTCTGGACAAGGGAGGGAGATGTTTGGTTTAAAAGGTTTGGTTGTTTGGCAAAATAGGTCCCTCAACCTCTAACTTGGTTAGTTTAATTATATTTTAGTTAGATTTTTCCCTTATAAACCTTAACAACCTAACAAGGTTTCTAACTTTAAATTTTCTAATCTTTTAAGTTAACCTTTTTAAATAAAAATAGATCAAACTTTTATAAGATAATATGATTATCCGATTATGGCATGTTTATATGTCAACACATGTGTATACAAAGTTTATACACGCACCATTTTAAAAGAAAAAAGTTAAATTAAAATAATATAATAATAGATGAGGACTAGAGGTGAAACTTCAAAATAGATGAAGGGATAAAATTGACAACTTTCTATAAGATGAGGGTGTAGATTGTCACATTATTGCGCAGCCGACCTATTGAATATGAATATGATTGAAAGTTAATGCGCCGGAAACTTGAAAAGTTTGTCATGATTTTAGGGGGATACCGGGGAGGCGTATTGAGGAAGTCGAGGAGGTTGGTAGAAGTGTCAGTGGACATAGGGCATGTCTGTCATGATGGCAGTCACGTCAGCTCGTGAGTGGCGTCCTTTTTCTTCGTGTGTCAGGCGACAGCTTGTGTCAGGCGAGTGAGGAGCACGCGCACAAGTGGACAATTGTTTTCTCCCAGCTGTGTGCCACGTGTCACGCAGAGGATAAACCGAGTCTCCCACGATGACTTCGTGGGCCAGCTGTTACCCATCGTATTTAATGCAATGGGTATAAATAGGTGGCTACCCTTCCTCTATCTCCTCATTCTTTCAAATTTTCTATAACACACTAAATCCGTAATACAGAAAATACGCAATGGAAATACGTACTAGAAAATTTCGTGCTTTATAAATAAAACATTCTAATTTATATTTCAGGCGTTACGACATTCATTCATCCTATTGTGTTCACACAAAACCTTCTTAGTCTTGATCATGTGAAAGCGCCCACGTACAATCCATGCCCTGGCTCGATCTTAACCATTATGCACCCAAATGGAAGACTCGTATAACCTGCAGTCACCATACACCCAAACCATTAGAAAGGTAAGTGACTTTTATAATACGCAAACAGCATAAAATAACTTCCACAAAACCAAAAGACCACGACAAACTCCCTTTTTGCGAGTATGGATCCATCTGGTTACAAACTTGGATCCGTTCTCAGAATCGTAACTTCCAACTTTTAAAGACTGATCTTAACATACTTGCACCTTCCTTATCAGTTATATAACAAGACAGTTAACAACGTTATGATACATATGCTTGCATAATCTTTATGATCGTATCATCATGTCCCACCATTTATTTCTACCTACTAGGAACCCATCAAGAAGTTTAGGAATCCAATTAACAAATTTCTACATAACATCTAAAATTACATGCTTGTGTGTTTATATATATAAGCATACATACACACATATCAATCATATATAACTACCATCAAAGAGCTAGACCTCCACTAGGATCCTTGCAAGACATGAAAACACACAATTGCAACACTTTAAAACCTCTATGGTTTGTTACATACTTGATAATATGCGTTCACAACATTCACATATGCGCTCACAACATTCTCTACTAGCCAAAACATATTCTTAAGTTTCGGTTTTAACCTGCATAAGTCCAACATATAACTACCCTTCATTCTGGCTATACCTCGCATTCACGAAGTCAAACAATGCTTACCGATGCGTTAGACGAGAATACGGATTGCGCATATAAGCAAAACATCTAAATATGCGAAAAACAGACAAAAACCCAATGGGGAGCGCATGCTGGTGCACACCAGCGCAAGGTGCGCTGGCCACCTTGTGCTCCCTGTTTAACCACATCAGAAGGTCAGCGCAAGCTGACAAGGCACCAGCGCAAGGTGCTCTGACCTTGCGCCCCTGACCGGTTTCGCTAATAACTTTGGAGATTTCGCACAAAATCAAAGATATTAATACCCAAAGCAATATACACTTAAACTTAGACTTTTTAAAGCCTCAAGGACAAATTTTTATCGTCCCATTCGGTTTTCTAACATTCATACGAATCATTTTACTAAGTTATATATCTATCCATAACTCGAGTGTTCTCAAGTATAGTTAAACTACCTTTAACCGTTGCTACATTCTCTACCTTGGCATAATTATTAACGTTCCATCATTTCATGATTCCCATTCTACTTACACACACATATACATGTTTAAATTCATTATCCTAAACAGAATAAGAATCACTTACCTCAAGTCCTCCAAGTTCATGCTTGTTTACTTGCCTCATCTTGACCCATTAGCTTCACATGCTTGAGTCCATCATTCCTGTCCTTTCATATCATCATGTTCACATCATTGTTAGCATACATGTTCATTCATAAACCAAATCATATCCAACTCATATATCACATTGACTTGCATAGGTCAATTTCTAACATGCATACATCATAGCTTCCCACTCTTTTTGATTCATCATTCAAGCAATTAAATTCAACATCGTATGTGTCACATAACCAAGCTAACGTGTCCCACAAGAAATCGTCAATCTCACAATCATGCTAGAAAGCATACCACATTATTTCCATGTTAGTTGACTTTCCAGCAGTCAACTTTCAACCATACAAACTTTCCTTTTTACAAACATATGTCTATATTAGTATACTAGGTTTTATGAAATTCACCCTAAGCGTCATGTTCCTATCTCATTAACATACGAGATCACTCGTCATACCAATTAACAAACAATTGCGTGCATCATAGTATTTAAGCATAGTGTACATACTACTAATGCATACTCCTTACCACATCATATAATCAACTAAATCCCCACATGATTACTCTCTAAGACGCAATCCTCATGTTAACCTACTATCAATTGCATCAATTATCATACTACTTTCATACTTGTCCAATCTTGCCTACAATTTCACAAGTTAGACTAATCTAGACATTTCATCAAACACATGGTGTGCGGACAACATTCTAAGCTCAATGTACAAGCTCCTAATACACGCATTCCATCAAAACGCATAATCACCTTCAATCATCATCAAATTTTCCACATGCATATCATCAACTACACATCATTCCTACCATTACATGTATTTACAACTAATTTAACAATATCAAGGCTCAAATGAAAACCCAATATCATCATCCTTTGCAAACAAGCAACCTATAGTGAATAGCTCCTCTCTAACTATTAGAGATGATCAATATCACATAAAATCAAGCAATAATATGAATTTAACATGTTTTGCTCCAAAACCCACATATGGGGTTCAAATCCTACACGAAATTTGGGGTTAGGGTTCATACCAAAGCTTAACTCTTGAAGATTAGCCCTCTTGAACCAACCATTCATCTCTTACATCAACCTCTTTCATCAATTCTTCATCTTTAGGGGCTTAGGGTTTGGTTTGAGCTCAAGAATGCCCTCAAAGAGGGCTGAATTCGTTTACCCCAAATGGTGTGTGTTTGGATCATTTGTTTGTGCCATATTTACACCACAAGTCCCTCAAGTTTACCCCCAAGCCTTTTGTTATCAAAACCTTAACTATGCAAGTTTCTTTCTAGTGTTATTTCCCCATTATAAAGATAATAACCTCCACTAGAAATTTTCATAATAGAACATAACCCACACTCGTATAATCCCATTTTACTACCCAGAAAAGGCTCAGTCTACTATTTAATTCATCTTGTCATTTCTTATTCACGCCTAATAGCGTGATTAAGCGAAGCGGATTTTTCGGGATGTTCCATTTTCTCAACTTTCTCTCCAAAAACCTTTGAATATTCTGTTTGATCTTCAAGTCCTTCAACTGATCTTCAACCTTTATAGCGAATCTTCAAAATTTCCGAGCAATCTTCAAAGTTTTCGAGCAATCTTCAATTTTCCTCATCGTTTTCCTGTTCTTGTTGCACCTTTTTTCGTTTAAAGATGTCTGAAACCTCCAGATCTAGTTCCCAGAATCCAGAGAAGCAACCGGAGAAGGTCAAGGAGAAGGGGCAGAAGTTGATGGAGAATACTCCGGTGAAGTGGAGTCAGCAGAGCTTCGAAGAATTCTGCCAGCATTTTGAGATCGACCGTTCTTGGGAGCCGGAGCTGCCGGCCGCCGGTCAGACGGTGTTGACCCCTACTGAGGGCAAGATTGCCCTATATAAAGCCCATTTTGTGAAGTGCGGTTTCCGCCTGCCTCCCACCGGGTTTCAAGTTGATACCTTGGTGAAGTACGGAGTGCACGTGACCCAACTCAGCGCCTTTGGGATTTTGAGGTTTGTGCATTTCGAGGGTTGATGTCGTGCTTTTATCATTGAGCCTACCTTTGATAAGTTCAATGCGCTCTATGTGATGACCAAGGATCATACTTGGTTTAACTTTGCACAGCGCTCTAAGGTGCAAGAAATGGTTGCTGGCGCCCCCGAATCTTTACATGACTGGAAGGAGAAATTCTTTTATGTCAAGAGGGGTGTGATTCCAGTGGCGATGCCCTGGAAGGTGTTGGGCGAGTGCCAGAAGCTGCCGGAGCGCCCTGTGTTGGCTGGGTACAAGGAGGAGCCATGGTTTACAGATCTTGTCGCCAACGCCTCCCTACTCGACGTCCCTTTGTGCAAGGAGTCGATGCTCCCGCTACTCAGGATGAGCAGGTTGCGCCTAGTGCTTGGCCAGGAGCCTTACATCACAGTGGAGGGTAATGTTTTGCTCATGCGCCACCATTTTGTTTATTAGACTTTTTTTTATTTCAAACTTACTTATTTGTTGTGTTCTCAGGTATGACAAAGTTGGACGCGTTTTTGCTGCGGGGGAGGGCGCGTTTGAAGTGGAGGGCACCTCCTGCTGATAGGCCCTAACTCATTGAGGAGATAGTTGGCTGATTCTATCTGCCAAACTTGGAGAACGCGCCAGAGCACTTCAGGATTACCGGTGAGAACATTATAAACCCAGACCCTATTTCCTGTGTGGTGCTGGGTGGAGTCCCATGCGCCATTATTTCTGATGAGGAGTCGGCTGGTTCTTCTGGAGGGTTGCATCATCCGACACACCCGTCCAGAGTTCCCAAATCGCGTGGGCACAAGAAAATGGCACCCCAGACACACTCATATACCTCTAGGTCTGTTTATATAGAGGTGTTTGAGACTGGGCCTTTGAGTTTAGGTGGCGAATGGTTTTTTCATAGGCAGAAACATAAGCGCATGGAGTCCTCCGCTCCTAAAGATGCGCCTGAATGATTTGAGCAGCATTAGGTGAAGAAGAAGAAAATTCAGAAGGTGGCTGACCAGGGTGGGGTTGACCCAGAGTTGGTGGCGCAGCAATTGGGGAAGCTGGTGTCTAACCAAGTAAAGGTTCCAGGTCACGACCCAAAGGTGGTAGGGGGAGAGGGTGGGGAGACTAAGAAGGATGACCCCACCAAAACTATTGAGGGATAAATGAAGGAGGTGCAACCGCATTTCTCCTTCAACATTACTCCTCCCCCGCATTGGGAGCCAATCCTTAATAAGACGTTGAAGAAGACGCCTGGTAAGTTTGCTCAACTTTGAATTTTGTCTTTCTCCTTAGATTTATTGATAACTTGTTTTGTTCCTTCATAGTGATCACGCCTAAGGTTGTCCCTTCTTTTTCTCCTTCTCCAACTTTCACTGAGGAGCAGATCGCCAAGAAGCTCGCGATTGGCGAACGGGAGAAGAAGTTGGAAGAAGAAAGGTTGAGGTGGGAGCGAGAGGAGGCTGAGGCCAAGCGACTGGCCGATGAAGCCGCTAAGAAAGCTGAAGTTGAAAGGTTGGAGGTGGAGCGGATCCGCCTGGAGAAGGAGAAAGCAGAGAAGGAGGAGGCGGAGGCAAGTGCAAGGGCCGAGGATGCCGCGAAGATAGCTACCGAGAAGACAGTTCTTGTTTTAACCCCCCCCCCCCCAGCGGGAGGCACTGTGGGTGGTAAAGGTGCTTCGGGTCAAATGGGCGATATGCCATTTGGCCCATTAGAGAAAGAGGCCTCTGGACTGAAATTACTGAAGAACCCTCCCCGCAGGGGGGTGTGAAAAAAGTGGCCATGCGACTACCTTGAGTTACTCCGTGGGCGATAAAATCTCCCTCCCTCATTGGAGTATCCATGAGTGTTCTCGCTTTGCCAACCACCTGTTGACAGAGGAGTTCGTTGAAGAAGTTATCCATCCTATGAAGAGGGAATATCAAGATGGGCTAGAGCGATCAGCGCTCATCTCTGACATTGTGTCAACTAAGCACTTCAATGTGCAGCCATTAATTCTTTAAAGAGACGCGATACTTCCATGCAATCCAGCATTGCGGATTTTAACGTTGCGAAGGCTGCGCAATTTCAAAGGGAAGAGAAGCTTCGGGCTTAAATTTAAAGGTTCCGAGGTCATGCCTATGCGGCTGAGGATAAAGTGAAGGCGTTGGTGGAGGAGCACGTGGTGGCACAAAAGCGGTGGACATAGTCCTACACTCGCACCAATTCTGAAATGTTAAAGGCCAGGGAGTGAATTGAAATGTTAGAAAATGAGAACTCCTAGCTGCGTGTTGCCGCCGAAGACCATGTCAAATCTCTGGAAGAAAAAGATTCAAAAGTGGCAGAGGCGCGGTCGGAGCTCCAAATTAAAGAAAATGAGCTGATGGTCGCGACCTCCCACGCTTCTCTTTTGGATTCTAAGAAGATTTCGATTGTGAAGGTGAAGATGAAGGAGGATCTGGAGTTAGAGAAGGCCTCCTTGGACGAGTCCCGGACGGCTACGCTCCAATAGGATGAAAATGCCAAGGCGCTACTCGACCAGTTTGTCGCCACCCAAGAGAAGGCGATGAACTGGGTGATGACCGCGTGCATATCTGCAGTAAGATAGTTGCAACTCCTTCCTTCCCTTTTATAGCTTCTTGTTGTAAAAACTTTCTAACACTTAATACGTGCTTTGCAGATTTTCAAGCACTTCTGGAACGAGCCTCAGCTCGAGGACCAGGTTGTCGCAATTGCTGCAGTTGCGCGCGCCTATGTGTTTGGCGATGGGTTTGATATTGGCTTCCATCATGCTTTGATTGGTGGAAAAATTGATGAGGTGGAGCACTATGGCAAACCCTTAAAGGAGTATGAGATGGAACTTGCGAAGTTTGAGCAAGTTCAGTTCCCTATTCTCCAAGTGATTGAAGATTGCAACCGCTTCGCTGACGCAGCTGGTGCCCTATGTTTCTTTGTTGAATAATCTGACCATATGGGTGTGGAGGCGCAGAAGAGAGCAGATCAAGAGGAGGCAGAGCGCTTGGAGAAGGAGCGCCAGGCGGCAAAGGGAGAAGGTGCGTCTGGCACAACTCACGATGATGTAGAGGAGGAGGACCACATTGAATATGATGGCTCCGATTAGTGTAGATGTTTTGTAATATTTCTTTTTCTTGTAAATACTAAGGCCTTCAGCGCCGCTTTTGGAAATGGAATGAATGTTTTCTTCTTTTATTTTGTGGGAACTTTTACTCCTTGTGAGTTGAACACTTGTTAGAATGTTTTTGACTTAGCCTTTCTGTAATGAATACGTAGTCCAGCGTTGGGCATTTGGAATGGCTGCGCCATGAAGACCAACGCGCTAAGTAGTGTACACAGTAAATAGATAGAAAATTTTCATTAAGGTTCAAAAGAGACAGGCGACTGTAGCAAATAGTAATACAAGGAAACTTAGATAAAGCAAGTACGAAGTTGCGCAGCGTTCCAACAGCATGGGCTAGGCGTGCCATCTAGCTTTTCAAGCGCATAGGCACATTTTCCCAAGAATTATTGGATTTTGTATGGTCCTTCCTAGGTAGGAGCCAATTTTTCGTGCTTCTCTGTGTTAGAGGCTTCATTGCTACGGAAGACATAATCGCCAACATTGAATTTGCACAACTTGACCCGCTGATTGTAGTAGCGCTCCAACTGTTTCTTGTACTTGGCTTCTTTGATTGATGTGAACTCACGACGTTCTTCTAGCAAGTCAAGGTTTAAACGGATCTCTGGGTCATTTGTTCCTTTGTCCGCCATGAGGACCCATGCGGAAGGGCATCCAATTTCGACGGGTATAACGGCCTCGGAACCGTATGTAAGGCTAAACGGATTTTCATCGTTGCTTGTCATGGTGAATGTGCGATGGACCAATAGGACATGCGGAACCTCATCGACCCATCTAGTTCTCTTGGTTCCGAGCCGCGCTTTGATGCCTTCAATGATACTTAGATTTGCTCTTTCGACTTGTCCGTTTCCATGCGGGTGCGTAACATATGTGAAAATCTGTTGGACACCCAGTTGCGTCATCCACTATTGCAAATGCTGGTCTGTGAATTGGGTGTCGTTGTCGCTCACAAGTTGGTAGGGTAAGCCGAATCTTCAAATAATGAACTCCAAAATGAATTTCCTGACATGCGTCCCCGTCAATCTTTGCTAGGAGCTTCGCCCCAATCCATTTGGTGAAGTAATCTATGGCGACGACCAGGAACTTAACGTTTCCTGGCGCTGTAGGGAATGGCCCAACAAGATCAATTGCCTATTTCTAGAATGGCCATGCCGCGGTAACAGGCACCAAGTCGTTTTTTTGGGCGCAGGGTATTTGGCGCGTGATGCTAGTAGGAGTCGCATTTGTGCAACTCTACCACTGCGTCTGGGTGCATACCCGGCCAGTAATACCCTGCGTTCAGCAGCTTGGCGACTACCATTCTCGAATGAGGAATGAGGCATCTGCGGAGTCAACGCAGCGGAGTAAGGTGTGTTTGTTTGTTTTAAATAGAAAACTCATTTATCACTTAATAGTTAGGCTCAATAATAATAATATATTTAATGCATAAATATTCTTAACTTAAAGCCCATAACATTTATAAGCCCAATACCTATTTAATCTACTAATAAAAAAACAAAAAACAAAAACGCTATTATTTCTATTCAGAGTTCAAGTTGTTTGACACATCATAAAAATTTAGTGACCCCGTAAGATGTTTGGAGCATATGAAAGAAGAAGCTTGTTTCTCAAATGCATGATTGCATACAAAATATTATTGACCATTCCAGAAAGAAGTTCTTCAAAATTATAGTTGTTCAAATCAGACTTACGATCCACAATGTCCCAAGAAAGACTTAGCAGGTTAGCGATCATAGCTATCAACAAAGAAATCTTAGATTGTATAAACTGCAAAGAGTGCTAGGAGAGTTTCACGAATCTTTAATTAGATATTAGCCTATTACGGCTTGAATTTCACTCATTCTAATACTATTTTTTTGCTAATTATTATGTTTAACGGCTTAGATAGGGCACGTAAATCCTCAGGGGCACCTCTGCCAGCTACTCTTAGTTCTTTGCAAATATTCAAGCATATAAGCGCACCAATTCATATTTGGGATTTCCACTTCATCGTCTATACAAAATAACAATTTTTGATTCACAGTTCTGGATTTTGTGATTTCTCCGAATATTGTGTTCCAGACAACCAGGAAATTTAATTTGAATAGTCTCCCACCATCTACAAGTTGTGCCATTATTAGAAGAACCATACCAACAGTTATCCTTGAAGTATCAAACTGGTTTTTAAATTCATCGATAGTAGTGTCAAAACCCTTTCTTGGCTTATTCTTATCAAGAACAGGAATCTTTCCCTTTGGGATGCCAAAAATCTCATGAACTGTTGATGATGTTGTTTTTATGTTATGATTCCCATATTCAGTATACTTGTTTCAGCATCATAGTTCATTAACAACAAATATTCCAATCCCATAGCAGTCGAGTCATAATCCATAGATAGTATGGGTCCACATCCATTGTCCCAAATATCATTTTTTTTGCATTTGTCATGTTTTTTATGTTCACCATAAAATCAGCCGGAGAACATCTCATGCTAATTCTAGTGTGTATGTACTCCACAAATTCTTTTGCGTCCCTTTTTTCTGCATTTTTTCCTTTTTCTTTACCTTCCTTATTGTCGCCCTTTGTCTTATCATTCTTGATCTTTTTTTAGGGATTTCAAAATCGCTATCCACTTCAACATCATCATTTTCATTTCTTTTTATAGGCGGTTTGCTTACTAAATTATTAACAGGAGGTTGGAAATCATCATCTGGATCTTCTACATCACAAGTTTATTGTAGTTAACATGCAAGTTGTTATACGTTAATACGCAAATGCTAATTTTCGTGTATCTACTATATCGACAAATTTAAAAAAAGCAAGTACTAATCTTCATGCAAGTATTGTATTGACAATATCAAAACTTAAATACAATTAGTACCTTCGTTAACCTTCTTCGCCAATCTTTCATGGTTTTGCTTAGATTTCTTTTCACTTGTACATTAACACAAAACATAGTTTTTCCATAACTAATTAGACCACGCAAATGGACAATTAAACATGCCATGTATGTTATAATTGTAAACATGTTACCTGTATTCATCTTCTTCGTCGCCATTGTTGCTTTTTGAAAATGCAGGGTTTTTTTCTATGGAAGATTTTCACCGGTTAATGAAAGATTTAATTAGTCCCCTTTTAGTTTTCGTTTATTTTTAAATCCCTCTTTCAGCCTAATGATTAACTTGCCCTTTTCATGTTTTTTTGACAAAATTAATAACGCAACACATTTACAATCTTGTTCCTGATTATCTCCTCTAATCTAACGGCTCTAGAGCCTTCTTATCCTTCTTAAGCTAAACTGCTTTTTACGTTAGCCTCTCTGTATATTATTACTAATACGGTATATCATAAATGCCTGCAATATACATAGATGTATAATGTATACACATATTATAATATAATGACTAAGTTATTAAATTATAAATGATAGTGATGTCTTAGAATAGATATTCAAAGAAAATTGTTTATACTCATTGCCCAACTTGCTTTGAATTATTTTTCCGATACATAATAATCGAGTTATGCTTTTTATATTAATAAAATAATCAAGTTCTATTATGGTTGTAAGACTTTTAAAATTGTTATATATTATTATGTGAACTATATCATAAGGAATTAGCATACTGTTCTGGATTAATAAACCACAATGATGTACAAATGAATTATTTATAATATTGAATTCATTTATAAGGTATTGTAAAAAAAATATCACTTTAATTATAAAATAAACAAATACCCTTAACTATTTTCATAAAATTTATTGCAAGTGTCTACAAAGCTAACTCCAACATTCCCCAAGGGATGGGTGGTTAACATCATCACTAAACTCATTTTGTCACGTCCAATCACTTTCTGTCATCTCAACTTCACATTTTGTCACCTCCATGACTAAACATAAGGGGTGTTCATCACACCATCATTAACATCACTAAATAATTCTAAAAAAAAAATTTGAACAAGCACAATGTTAAACCTCATCCTAAACAAACCACCCACCTTAAATCATTCTTTCATGGTCGCGATATGTGTGATGGTTTTCAATTTCACTGTGATATGGGGGTGGGGCGGTGTTTCATGATATCATTAAAAATCTGCGGAGTCAACGCGTAAAGTATCTTGTTTGAACTCCCTGGCGATCCACTAAGAGTACCGCGCCAATGGCCCTTTTCCATGACAGATAGGTATAGCGTTAGCGGTTCCTTTGGTATAGGCACAATCAAAGTTCGGAGGTTCATGAGACACTGTTTCATCTCTTGGAAAGCTTTTCCTGCCTCGGGCATACAACGGAAGTTGCTCTTTTTCAAGCAATTCTTCAAGGTATCCATCCATGAATGGAAAGGACCTTGAAGCATAATTTGAAAGGAAGCGGTTGAGGGCCACCAGGCAGCCCATCAGTGTTTGTAATTCCTTGATAGATGCGTGGGAAGGTATTCGCTCGATCGCCATGAACTTTCTAGGGTTTGCGTGGAAACCAACCCGCGTAACAATGACCATGAGGATTTTACCTTCGTCCATGCCAAACGAACATTTGTTGGGGTTCAGTTTCATGCGCACCTTGTGCAATTGATCAAATGTCTTCTGTATGTCCCCGAAAATATGCTCTTCGTCCTTGCTTTTGATGACAAGGGCGTTGACGTAAACTTCCAAGCGCACGCCGATTTCATCAATGAAGGCGCTGTCCATTAGGCGTTGATAAGTAGCTCCCGCATTTTTCAAGCCAAAGGGCATTTTTGTATAACAAAAAGTGCCCATGTCTGTTTAGTCCGAGAATTTTGGGTTAAGAACCCAGTTTTCCAGCTCCAAAACGGGCTTCCGATTTGGTCATCTTTAGGGGCTTTGTTGTGTCGACTGCGTGGCAGTCTTTGTTGCCCCTTATGAAGGCGACGCCGGTGCCGGTAGGGAAGACAGTGATCTGATGTGGTGTTGACGTGCTCGCGTTGAAGCATGCCAGGCCCTCCCGCCCCAATAGGGTATCATGATTCCACGTCATTGGTAGAATCATGTAGTCGCACATTTCTGTGCGCTCATGTTTACCATCGGTCAAAGTGACCGGAAAAGATATCATACCCCGCGGCATGATGACTTCATGAACAAAACCCAAGATTGGTTCATTGACTGGAACGAGGCGGGCTTTGTCTTCCTCGTCTAGTTGTAGAAAACACTAATCGTACATTATATCAGAGTTGCTTCCGCCCTCTAGGAATATGTATTTGGTTCGATAATGACCGAAAACGACTGTGATTACTAGCGGCGCCGTGGATGATGGGCCACTGGGGACCTTGGGAAGGAGGACATCAGCCTCCTTCCAACTGTCGTTGCTCTGTGGTCGGGAACACTTGCCCTATTTTTGGCACTTGGCGCTCCCTTAGATCATATTGTAATGGTGGCGCAGGCGGTGGTGGATCATGTTTGCTTCGAGGTTGCGGATCTGCTTCCGCTCGCGCTCTTCACGGTTGTTATCCTGATTGTGCCCCCGCCCACTCCTGTGGACATTTTTGATCAAGTGGCCCAGCTGGCCAGTCTTAAATGCGGATTCTATTTCCAGCTTTAGATTGTAACAATTGTCTGTAAGGTGGCTATACTCATTGTGGTAATGACAAAACTTTGTGGTGTCCACATTCTTCCGCTTTCCAAGGGCCTTGGGCTCCTTGAAGGTTATTTGCTCAGTCTTAAGAACTTGTGAAGGTGTCTTGGTCAGAGGGGTCCAATCAGTGTTTTTCTTGGAGTGTCCCCGTTGTTCCCGTGATTGCTTATTGTTAAGCGTTTGGCGGGCGCCGTCAGCAAACGATTACTTGCCCTCGTCTGTTGATCCAGAGATGCGGGGCTAGACAGATTGCTTATTCTTGTTTTTATTATTGTTGTAGTTCTACTAGAAGCCGCGCGCCTGTTTGAAGGAGTGCTTAGTGGATGCAAAGATTTTGGATGCCTTAATCACTTATTCCCAAGAATCTGGGAGTCCGTCTTTTCCTTTAAGGGTTTTCATAAGTTCCTCACTACGGACTACTTGAATAAAGCCCGCGCGCGTGAGTTCTTCACTGCAGCCGATTTGCAGCGCCTCTTTATTGTAGCGCATGATATAGCCCTCGATGGATTCATTATCGGTGCGCTGGCATAATAGGACATGCGTTTTGTCCTTCTTGTGCTTCATTAGGTGGGAGAAATTGTCTTTGAACTAATTGATGAGATCATCAAAATCCGTAATATCTCCCACAGGGAGATTGTCAAACCACACTTTGGCGGCTCTAGTGATCGTCTGGGCGAATAGATGGCACCAAACTTGAACCGGCCAAAGGACTATGGTACCCACACATTCAAAGTCGTGCAGGTGATCAGTTGGGTCTCGCAGGCCATCGTACTTGTCGATGCTGCTGGGGAGTTTGGCTTACTTTTCAATCGGAGTGGTGGCTATCCGTTAACAAAATTTTGAATTTGCTTCGAACGACTTAGGCCTGTATGGCTTATTGAGGTCGTCGTCCGCCTCCGGTGTGATATTGCAGAAGTGTTGCGCAATCCGGTGTTGGCTTGATTGACGATAGTCCCAGTCACTGGTAGGCTGGTAACCGTCCAACTCATCCCCTGAGTTGTCGTGGTCCTGATAGTTTGTATTTAGACCACGACCTTGGGACCAGTCAGTTTCTTTTTCTTTCCCTTTCCGGCTGTGTTTGGCCGAAGGGGAGCCAAGATTGATTGTTTTACCAGCTTTTTCCTTTGCAAGCATTCGCTGATAAATAGCAGTATTTTTCATCTGCTTCTGGAAAAGCCAGTCATCTGGATTGAGGACCATTTCAGGCTCGTGCTCAGAATCCAGGTCTGGGTGGTTTAATGTTCGGACTGGTTTGCGAGCCCGTGAAGCAAACTCTTTATTTTGATTTCCTGTAATCCCTGATGTTCCCACCAGTGGACTTGGGATCACGGTGGATGGGGTGAAGGCAAGCGCTCCAGCTGTGTTGGGATCTGCCATGGGCGGGCTAAAAGATGAGTTTTAGAAAACTTAGTTTTCAGCCGTCACGGATGGCGCCAATGAAGAAACGACGGGTTCAATGAGGGTTAGAATGTGGGATGGTTACTCGTGTTCGTTGCAAGATATAATCATTTGCTCACACCGAGACTAGATCTGTGGCCCGTAAGAGAAAAGGGGAGAGAGATACACTCGTAAGCAAATACACAAAGATATAAGTTGTTTGGTCTCGTTGACCTACCTCCACGGAAAGCAGATGATCTTTCTTTATTACTCGAGAGAGTTACAAGTATAAGGAAAGAGATACAAGTGTATTACAAGTGTATGTGTTTAAGTGAGAATATATTCGACCTTTCAAATGAGGAGTAGCCTCCCTTTTATAGATAATGCATGGGCCAGGCGCTGCGGTGATCGAAGTAACGGGCTTGGGCCCGGATTCTGGGCCTGTCTTCCTTCGGCCCATCCAGTTGGGTTTGGACTAGGAGTTTACATAAAGTAAACTTGATTAGGAGCGGCCCCTGCCATTGGTCTACGTGGCACACTATGATTGGTTGTGGGAACGGCGCCCTGCCATTGGTCCACGTGGCGCGCTGTGATTGGCTGCAAGGGCCTCCTTTTCTTCATATGTTAGAATGTGTCAGGCGGCACTGCTTCTTCTGGAAGAATAACTGAAATGACGCCTGACACCAAGGGAACAGTAAAGCAAGTGGGGCTCAGGGGAGCTGCACATTTCCTGCTGGAGGGCCGGTACGGCGAATCAGGGGTGGCCCCAATGGAGGATGGTAGTGGTGGGTGTCGGTGGTCGGTAGTGGCCCCAATGGAGGGTGGTAGTGGTGGTCGGTTGGTGGGGCGGTGTGTGGCGACCGTGGGTAGTGGTGGTGTCAGCGGTGGTCAATGGTTGTGGTTAGTGGTGGCGTCGGGTGGTGGTTATAGAGGTGGGTGGTGGTGGTGGTGAACGATGGCAGAAGGAATGGAATTAAAAAAAACGAACCGAACGAGCACAAACACATAATCAAACAGATTTTTGTGTTCGTGTTCGTTCATTAAGAAATTTGTCGTGTTCGTGCTCATTTTCGTTTATGTTCGTTCATTTAAAACATAAACGAACAGTTTATGAACATAAACGAACACATATGATAATTATAAATGAACACAAATGAACATAAAGGAACATTAAATGAACACAAATGAAGAAAGCTATAGAGAAAAAAAAACGATAAGAGAAGGTGGGTCATACTTACGGTGCTATGGAGGCGAAAGGCTGGAGAGTGGAGACGGGGTTGTGGAGGCTGGAGGTGGGACTGTGGAGGTAGTCGACCGGAAGTGGAAGAAGGTAGGGCTGTGGAGTGTGCAGAAAAAGGGAGGTGGGGCTGTAAAATGTGGAGAGCGGCTGATATGTTTAGAATGTTAGGGTTATGGTTAAGTTTTTTTAAAAAAAATATCAAATATATTGTATATATTTTAATATGAATTAAGGTTACTTAACAAAAGGGAAATAAATAATAAAAATAAAGTAAAGTTTAATTAAACGAACAAAAATAAACGAAAGATCATAAACGAACATAAATGAATGAACATAAACAAACGTTTATGAACATAAATGAACAAACAAAACGTGTGTTCATGTTCGTTCGTTTAATGAAACGAACAAAAATTTGTGTTCGTGTTCGTTCATTTATTTAAATAAAGGAACATAAACGAACTTCCCGTCGAACATTTCATGAACGTTCGGTTCATTTACATGCCTAGGTGGTGGTTATAGCAGTTGGTGGTGGTGGTGGTGGTGAACGATGGTAGAAGGAATGGAATTAAAAAAAAAACAAGGGTGTGGATGAAATGAATTTTGGGTTTTCTAGAGGGAATGAAATGGACAATGTAATGGATGATTCCATTACCATGACCAACCAAATGCCATTTTTTTCATTCCATAGCAGTAATCCATTCCATTTCACCTCCCATTCTTTTTTTTGAACGGTCGAACGGTGCGCCATCTTAGAGAACATCACCCCCCCCCCCCCCGCCCAGATTCGATCCTCGGCCTACCCGAATCAGCCTCTAGCCCCTCCTAACAAGGAGTGGGACTCGAACCTGTGACCTCCCAGGGCAGGAACCTCACAAAGTGGGTAAACCTTCCCACCTCCGTTGCAACCACTAGGCTAAAAATCATTTGCTTTCACCGCTCATTCATGCATAACAAATACTACCTAAGGGATGACATATTAGTATATATATTAAAGGACAACGGTCGGTGCAACAGCCGCTTTTCCGTTTTCTGACTTTTGTCCACAAAAGTCTTCGTCTTTCGCTTCGGCCACGGCTCACCATCCAAACCGCCTAGCCAAACCAACCGCCTAGAAACCTGCCACAACCCGCCCAAAAAAGTCCTCTCAGACGCCCAGAAAGCTTAATCGAGGTGAAACGGCTGATTTGAAAATTGAAAACTTCTTGCCGGATGTCGGTTCGGTGATCTGTTTGCATGCAGAAACGTGGTGGTGGTGGACTAGCGCTGGCCGGAAACATTGGTCAGTAAGACAGTAACCTAAGATGATGATTGTTGACGGAGTGTAGCCGGCTAAGAATCATTGTCAAACTCTCACAGATTTTTTCGATGGTGGATTGTAGCTTCGATGGGAACTGTTAGGTTTTTTTAGTTGTGATATTGTGGATGGGTGTTGTATGCTGGTGGTGGTCTGTTGTGTTGGGGTTGGTGTGGACATTAGGAGCTTTTGATGAAGAGAGAAGAGAGAGAGAGTGTAGAGAGAACAAAGATATAGAGAAAGAAAGAAATGGATGTGTGGAACTTTTTTTTTTGTACAGTGAACTTCATTAAAAAGGGTGCGTCCTCAAATCAAGGACCGCCAAGGGAAACATTGCAACATATACAATGGATTAATAACTCAATCCTTCCAAACAATATCCTTAAATCTAGACCTGTTTTTCAACCACAAAAACGCCCAAGACTTCACTATAGCAATTACCTCAACCACTTTTGGATTCGACCCATTAAAGATTTTGTCGTTTCTATTTTTCCAAATCGCCCAAATGGTAGTCATGACAATGCCTTTAATCACTCTTTTCGCCCATTTGCTCCCATCGAAGTGAAGATGCATTCTCAGTAGGTCATTAAAGTCGAAAGCTAGGAATGGAGTAATCTTACACCAATTTCCAACACCCAACCAAACCCCACTAGAAAAGCCACATCCCGTAAACAGGTGCATCACGTCCTCATCTACCATTCCACAAAGACTACATGTTGTGTCTTGAATATTGATTCGCCTTCTCATAAGTGCAATCTTCGTGGGAATACGCTCCTTTTCTGCCCTCCAAGTAAATAAATTAACTTTAATTGGTATCCATGTTTCCCAACTCATAATCTGCTCACTTCGGACCTCATTATCTTCTCTAATCTTTTTTTAACATCTGCCACAGTGAAGCTATTGTTTGTAGTTGTAGCACCCCACGACCATGTGTCTTTAGAACCTGTAAGAACAACATTCTTAAGTAGAAACATTAAGTCTTGCATTTCTGATGTGTGGAACTTGCTTTTACCATTTTAATATCAGCATTTTTTTTAACAAAATATTTTAATCTAACAATATATGTCCTTTGTATCTTTTCATCCGAAAATTTTGTTATTAATTTCAAACTAGGATTTCTACCGTGCGCGTTGCGGCGCCGCGGTGATTTCTGCTTCATCTTGAACGTTTTCTTTACTCGGTTACTGTATGCGCAAAAATGATTAAGAACATCAAATAAGGCTGTTGAAATAAAAAACTCTAACCATGACCGCCTGGTCACAAACCCAAGACCTCCTATTGAGAAAATGCATCTCATACTACTACACCACCAAACCCATTTATGTTTTAGTATGAAATAGATTATACTTAACATTAAATATGGTTGTTGAAATGGAAAAAAATGCAACTTGGCAGGATCAACCTTCTATTTAACAAAATGGACTTCAAACCACTACACCACTAACACAATTGATGTTTAAATATGAAACCAATTGTATACATTATTAAGTAAAGCTGTTAAAATGAAAAAATAAATAAATTGCATCTCCCAAGGATCAAACTTGTGACCTTAGGCAATAGAAGTTCACAACAAACCACACTACCACCAGCACAACTTATGTTTTGAAATGAAACAAATTATATATATTATATAATAAGCTTTGAAAAAGAATATAAAATAATTTGAAATGAGATTTCACTATTCATTTTGAAATGAAACAAATTATATATATTATATAATAAGCTTTGAAAAAGAATATAAAATAATTTGGAATGAGAATTCACTATTCATGAATATGAATAGTGAAATCTCGTTACAAATTAATACATATTAAATTTATTAGGTGGACTAAAAGAGTAATATAATGTGGCTGGAAGAATATTGCGTCAAAATCCAAAAATACTCGGGTTCTTCGTTTGATTGCTACTGCAACTTTCGATACCGTAAACAAGCGAAATGATATCAACCAAACCCTCGCGCGAAGCACGGGGGATTCTACTAGTTTACAATAAACTCCCAACGCACGTACACCTGTTTATGAACTAATTATAATGATGTATTTTCAACACAAGGGACAGAAAGAAAACCTACTTAACCCTCAGCTTACGTCAAATTGTGCTAGCATATGAAAAATATCTTCATCACCCTTAGTCCCTTACCTTTGTTTCAAATATGGCTGTACAAAATTGGTAAGGATGACAATTTGACTGTGGAGATAGTGATAGGAAGAAATGGCATTCTTGGAGGAGAATGTGATGGTTAGTGGAAGAGGTGATACTGTATATTTTAGAAGATATGACGATCGTGATAGAAGAGATGGTCGTTGAACTCACAAGTGACACCTATTACCATTATAATGATAATAGTAAATTATGTTACTTGAATGTATCTCTTAAAAACTAGAGGGACCAAAAATGAAACACTCCCATCCCCAAATCCACTCACACACATGCACAGATGTCCTTTGGATGATAGATAAGTTAAAATATTTGAAATTACATAATGAACAAGAAATGATATATATGACCAAATGTAACCAAACATGCAGAATGCACATGATTTTATGTAATGTCCCTATGAAACAGTAAAATAATATCATGACCATAAAAATTAGTAATATATTAGTTACTAATAAATTGATTAATGATTAATTACAAAGAGGTCACTAAATTATTTCTTGGAAGTATACATATAGATCTTCCAATAAGATTTGGTTACAAAGTCAAACATGAACAAGATTAGCCCTGCTTCCTATATATACCACACTCCATCCACACACTTAACCATCAACTAACAAACATGCACAAAGAAGAAGAAAAAGATAAAACCCGACCCGAATCCCTGCCCCATGATCTCATAACCGAAATCCTTACCCGACTCCCCGTTAAATCCCTGACCCGATTCCGCTCCGTTTCGACCCGTTTTAACTCCACCATCCTCCATCCATCCTTCTCCAAATCCCACTACCACCATTCCACCACCGCCACCACCGTCGCCGGAGCTTCCACCACCCTTGTTCTCTCCTTCATCAACCGGTTTAACTCCGAACGTACCATCTTTTCTGTTACTATTCCGTCTAATCATACCAAATCTTTACCAAACCCGACCCGGATACTTACTATACCCGGGTATAAACACCCGTTTGTTTCTCAGCCACTTAATGGGCTTATTTGTTTTAACTTAGGATGCATGTGTGTTTGCAATCCTTCCACTCGTAAATTTATCAAGCTTCCATGGACAAAACCGGAGTTTAACTCGCAGTCTCCTGCGTGTACAAGTCACAGGACAAACGCATTCGGGTATTGTTTGTTACTGATCAACTATATCTACTTGTTTTACAAGAATAATTAGAAATGAAACTAGATAAGATTAATGTCATACTGTGATGTAACTTTCGTATTTCGTTTAAAAAAAAATACTGAACCGATTAAGAATTTGGTTCAATTTCGGTTAAAGGTTAAAAATCAAGGATTACCCAAATTAACCGAATAAAATAAATTATAAAAAACGTTAAGCAATTGGTTATTATTCGGTTCGGTTTATGAGCACCCTTAGTCATATCTCCTAATTATGAAAGAGACATCGATAACAAACCTTAACTAATATATATCATGTATCTAATAGGTTTGACATGGTATCTAATGCGCACAAGGTGCTGGACACTTGGATTACATGTTATGAGTCCGAGATAATCATGGAGCATCGAGTGTTCACAATCGGGTCTGGATCAGACACATGGAGGAGAATCGTGGGAGGCTTGGCGTACCTCCCGTTTAATGAGAGTGTATGTATAAGTGGCCAAATTTACTTCAGGGCTTTCCGGAGCTTGGTAGCTTCAGAAAGCCCTGTTATGGCCGCTTTTGACGTCCATCGCGAAGAATTCAGGTTTTTTGAGATGGGTGATGATGTGATTTTTAACTCGGAAGAAAGTGTTTTGATGGAACATGATGGGTGTTTGACCATAGTTGACCATCAAGGTTTTGCGAATGGGGTAGATAATGTTTTGCTGATGTGGATATTGGTAGATGAGAAGGATGGTAAGTGGGTGAAGAAACGTGTGGAAATTCCAGCGATATATAGTGAGATAAATGATCGTCGAAGGTATTTATATACCGGAACCACGCTTTCCGGCGAGATGATATTCGCAGAGAAAAGCTTAGTGAGCCCATTCTTTGTATTGTTCTATGACATTAAGAAGAATGAAGTGAAGAAGGTAGAGATTTGTGGGTTGACTGATTTTGAATTCAAGTTCGGTCATGTTCTCATGAATGTCACGAGTGTTAACGAACATGTAGAAAGCATTATGTCTTTATCTTAGGTAATTCAATAGTACAACCTTTGTTGCGTGACTTAGGATGTAATATATTAATATAACACGATCATCTTTGACATGAGCGGTCCGAGGCTTTGTAATGATTTCAGAGTTGGTAATATATGATACGACATGTTAACATGTCATGACTTAATGCTAGGTTAAATGAGTTTGGGTAAAAAGTGACGGGACTTATAAATTCTTTATGAATATTATGATTAAGAAACTAAATAATACCCTATTTAAAACATTTATTCAGAACTTTTTATCAAAAACAATAACTAATAATACTTTTAGGTGTGTTTATCTTTAGTTTAAAAAATTAACAAACATGTGGGCTGTCCAAAAGTTTAATCGAGTGGGACAAGAAAATAGAAATGGCTCTTCTAGTAGAGCCACAAATAGGAAACTGATTAAAAAAATGTTGGAAGGACAAGGAAGTCCCATAGCTACATTTGTTGATTTTACTTATTTTTCTTTACTTATTTGTCGTATCAGGAATCATTTTTTTCGTTATTTTACTAGGTTTTATTTGTTCATCAGTTGAACCAAAAATCTCAAAAAAACATCTTTCTTCAAGCGTATTGGCATTGCGCGTCATTAAAGGGTATTTATTGTTAAAGTTGTGGTGATATCAACCTGAAGACTAAAGTCGAAGGACTAAACGAGTAAAATAATAATTAAGTTTGTTTAATTATTATTTGAATTATCTATTAGTGTTAGTATTAGGTTTGAATTATGATTCCTAATGTTTAGATAATTATGATTAGTATTAGAGTTCTAATAGGATTAGAATAGCTAGTCTATATAAACCCCTTGGTTGTAATGTTTTATTAATTCAAGTTAATAAAAAGAGTCGATCAAAAGTTTTGATCAGAATCGTAAGTCTCTTTGCTCGTTTTCAAGTTTAACAAGTGGTATCAGAGCCACGGTTTTGAGAGTCGCGTACCGAGTCGAGGGAGCAGCCCCTCACGGGGCTGCAACGGTGGTGAAACTGGTGACGGTGAGAGTCGGCGTTCAAGAAGATCAGAAGAAGGAGAAACCGATCAAGCCGAGAAACTTAGAAACCTTGATCGAAGACAAGAAACCTGATCGCGAAAAGAATCCGAGATCTTCGGCAAGAAAAGCCACTCCTTGGTTTCAGGAAGATTGTAATTGATCCTGGGAGGTGAACGGTTGTGCTTGACGACAGAGAAAACAATCATGAGGAAGAAGAAGAAAACTCGATAAAGTTTGGTGATCGTGAAAAAAAAAGAGAATAGTTTAATGGAAGTAGCAACGATTACTGAAGATGGTGGATATTTGAATGACTACGTGGATGTGGAAGGATAATGAGTTTATGAAATCAGAATGGTGGTCTAAACTCAAGAAAGTGGAATGTGATCTGCAAATAATTTCACATAATGTCGGTGGAAAATATAACTTGTTGTGAACAGTTCGTAGAGAAAGGCGGGTCAACCAGAATAACCAACGGGTGTGTCGTGGTAGAACGAAAGAGCGAAGAGTTAAGGAATTCGTTTGGCGACTAAAAGACGCACTGGCGTGTGTTTATTGTCTTTGTTGGTGCTTGATAAGGGTTGCATCTAGGTTGTGTGTCAACTTAGCTTCGTTGTTTATTGAGTAGAAGGCAGTTGGAATTGGTTTCCCTTTTCTCGATTAATGTTCTCTTAGTTAAGGCTCTCTTGGTTATTCAGTTCGGCTAGTGTTTATCGTTGAAGGTTTCAATGGTGATGTGCCATCACCGTGTGTCGGGATGGTTAAATCTCCGTGTGTCGGGGGTACTTTAGTCGAGTGACCAAAAGAAGAAGACTCATTTAAAGGCAGTGGTAAAAGATCACGATTAGATCTTGGTGAACCCTTTGATGTAATCTGGTTGAAGGCAGTTGATAAGTTATCCCTTCTTCTAGTTAATCGAGTTGCGTTATTGGTCGAGTTCAAGAGAGTGCAAACTATCGACTTGAGTTCAAGAGGGAGAAAAGAATCGAGCTAAATGAATTACCGGTAGTAAAGATGCTTAAGTTGTGTTCAAGTATTGGAATGAGTGAAGTCGGTGTTGAGAGGGAGTGTGAAAGATCCAACACCAACCCGGCATGAAGATTTTAGTTGAAAGAGGTTTATAGTTGATATCGAGAGGGAGTGTTAAAGTTGTGGCGATATCAACTTGAAGACTAAAGTCGAAGGACTAAACGAGTAAAATAATAATTAAGTTTGTTTAATTATTATTTGAATTATCTATTAGTGTTAGTATTAGGTTTGAATTATGATTCCTAATGTTTAGATAATTATGTTTAGTATTAGAGTTCTAATAGGATTAGAATAGCTAGTCTATATAAACCCCTTGGTTGTAATGTTTTATTAATTCAAGTTAATAAAAAGAGTCGATCAAAAGTTTTGATCAGAATCGTGAGTCTCTTTGCTCGTTTCCAAGTTTAACATTTATGACACACAAAAGATAGTCGTTAGACTACTAGGTGTGGGGGTGGCAAGGGGTGGGCAATGAAATGTCGGGCCTCACTACACCACCCCCCTGGGGCGGCATAGGGGCAGCAGCGGCAATGGAGGCATTTGCTTGCCGTTGATGCCGGTCCAAATTTCTTGGGAATCGAGATTAATTAAAAAAAACCCTCGTGGCGGCCCGTCTCTTTGCCGGAGCGGCACCACACCCACCGGTCTTATAGGCATAGTTATAAAATTAATATGACATGCAAGCGTGTGTCATCTTTTAATGACACGCATTAATGACACTCTTTCATAACACGCATTTATGACACTCTTTTTTACACGCATTTACGACACACTTTTATGACACATGCTTATGACTTTTATTTTACGTGTCATGCTTATCAATTTCATAAAAAAATGCATATATTTTATATACCAAAAACCCATTACATTTGTCGAATTCTACCACAAGTATTCGATGGTTACAAAATTGTGACAATACTTTACGTTAGTCTAGACCTAAAAATATGGATTACTTGAAAATGAACGTCACGGCATAACTTGACCATTCTTTACAAATACCATCGATATTCACATCCGTGTAAGCATCTACTACTCCCCCAACCTGAGACAACAATTAAATTAAAAAGATGAAAGTGTTAAAAGTTAAAAGAACAAACAGGAATGAGTGGAAATCAAATTAAAATATGATTAATAAATGATCCCTAAGTCCTAACGAAATGAAAAATATGATTATAAACTATCAAGTGTGTGAGTAAACCAAAAAGAAAGAGGAATATACCGTGTTATGCATATCTGCAACCCGCGACAAACAATTGATGTAAGTTGCCCATTCAGAAGCCTACGTCTAGAGTCAGATGCTACTCAACACCCATTAAAAATTACCCGTTTGACGTGTTACCCACCCCATTTAGTTTCTTATCTCTACTTATTACCCACAAATAACAAATGAGAAACATAGTAACATGTCTCATACAGTTTCAGTACATTAAAACTCAAAGCAAATCCAGTTGACTCGCACACTCGAACACAACGTGCAAATTAGTGACATAAATAAATCTTGGAGTTAATTGCCAAAATGGCCCCTTAGGTTTTCCTCAAATTGGTTGTCTGGTCACCAAACTTTATTTTTATCACCCGAGCCCTTCAGAGATCAAAAAGTGTCAAAATGGTCACTTTTAACTGAGTTATGAAAGTCAATTAAGTCTCAGGGGCAATTTCGTCATTTATGTCCTCAGGGGCCAAAATGACAATTAATGGAAAGTTATAAAAAAAATAAAATTCACAAACGTTTTTTCAAACATATTATTTTTTTCGAACACGTTTTTTTTTCTAACATGTTTTTTTCGAACACGTTTTTTTTTTAACACGTTTTTTCGAACACGTTTTTTTTTTCGAACAAGTTTTTTCGAACACGTGTTTTTTTCGAACACGTTTTTTTTCGAACGTGTTTTTTTTCGAACATGTTTTTTTACGAACACGTTTTTTTTCGAACACCTTTTTTTTCAAACACATTTTTTTAAAGATAGCCTAACATAAGGTCCTTAATGATTGCTTAAACGAGATTAATCGTGCGCTGCTTCAATCTGACGTTGAATTCAAGCTAGTCCGTGATATGCAGACGAAAAAAAACGTGTTCGAAAAAAAGTGTTCGAAAAAAAACGTGTTCGAAAAAAAAAAACGTTTTCGAAAAAAAACGTGTTTGTAAAAACAACGTGTTCAAAAAAACATTTTTGAATTTTATTTTTTATAACTTTCCATTAATTGCCATTTTAGCCGCTGAGGACATTAATGACGAAATTGCCCCTGAGACTTAACTGGCTTTCATAACTCAGTTAAAAACTTAGTTAAAAAGTGACCATTTTGGCACTTTTTGATCCTTGATGGGCTCCAGTGATAAAAATCAAGTTTGGTGACCAGACAAGCAATTTGGGGAAAATCTCAGAGGCCATTTTGACAATTAACTCATAAATCTTGGTTAACACAATTTCAAAGTAAGGTAAACAAAGTTGAAATACCTTGGTTTCTTGTTGTTGAATGACAATAGCACCAGGCTTGCAAACTTACGAGCGATCGGAACAGATCCAAAATCTATTTTCAAGAAAGAAGATGAGTGACACCTAGACTTTTATAACCTCTATGTCAAATGTAGAAAAGTTCAACAGAAACTAGTTGGATCAATATGTTAATAGACATAAAGTGATCAATCCAAAGGATCTTCATAGGTTGTCGACTACTAAGGGAAAGCCTCCAGAAATAATTTCCAAAAGCAAAGCCAATAGACAACCTGTCATACTTGCAAATGACTATCATATACTCTCTTCTATCAACAGCTTACAATGAGTAAACTGCACGGATGGTCCCTGGTTTGTACGAATTGCACAAATGCCCCCATCTATTTTTAATGGTCCTCAACGTTGGCATTTTATAACATTTTGGTCCCTACCAACTAACGTTGTTAAGTTTTATCAGTTAAGTCATGTAAAATGACCAAAATACCCTCACCATATAAAAAATAAAACCCCATGCTCCACCTGTGCAAACCACCATCACTACCCCTTCTTCAAACCACCAACACCACCACCACCTCCTCCTCCTCCAACCACCACCACCCTACCTGAACCGTTCCTATCACCGTCTCCGCCCTCCAAATCAGATAGGTGACCTGTGATTCCACTTCATTCTTGGGATTGGAGAGTGTTATCTTCAGCACGCTTTTAGATTCTTTGCTGCTACCGTTGGTATCATTAGCCATATCGTTGGAGGCAGGGTTTTTGAGTAAAGGAGTAGGCGATATTAAAGGATCGGTGTCGGCGAGAGGGCGGTAGGTGGATTTCACATTCTTTATATTTTCACGATAAATATATTAGATATTTTCTTTAATAATACCTGCAGTTAAAAGCCCTTTTTGTTACACACAAGAAAGAACATAAAGTGAAAGGGTAAATTAGTTTGACTCATGTATCCAGACAACAACCGCATGCAATTCAAATGGCTTATTGTGAATTGTAATTATCAAAAATCAATAGAATATTACAATCAATCACTTAAACATTTAAGTCTACGAGTGGATGGTGGATCTTTATATTTTCTTTTAATTTTTTTTAAACATTTCAGATTCTTTATATTTTCTTTTAATTCTTTGCTGCTAATTGACGAGTGTTAGCCTCTGTTCTCTGTTCAATTGGTTCGTTGGGGGAAAGATGGTAGCCTCTGTTCTCTGTCTTTCTTGTTTCTTGTTTCAATGTGTTAGCCTCTTCTAATTGACGAGTAATGGTTGGGGAAAGACGGTAGTGGTGGTGGTTGGGGGAATGTGGTGGTGATGATGGTGGTGCGTTGGTTCTGGTAGATAGGTGTGGTGGTGGTTGAGACTTGAGGAGAAGGAGATATAAAGAGAGTTTAGAATTATTTTTTTTTTTATTTTTTTTAAAGAGGGGTAATTTAGTAATTTCACATGGACTTAACTGAAAAACTTAACCTCCATCCAAGTCAGGGATCACCGATGCAATAAAACCCAAACCACAGATCCTATTGAGGTAATTTTAAAAAACTAGGGAGCATACTTTAAATTTAGGCAAACCATAGGGACCATCCGTGCAGTTTACTCTTTTTAATATAATCCTAACTTTAAATGAAATACAAACATCATGTGGTATAAATAAATTAACTACCAAGTCATATAAGATTTTATCAGCTCATTAGTATCATTATAATCTTCTAGCACTTGTTTGAAGCTACGTGAGCCATATGAGCCAAGTTGAACCCCCCTCAGTTTCCCCTTTGGTTTGAAACAAGTTCTAAGGGAGCCAAAGGAGCCAAGCCAAGCCTGAGCTTGTTTATTAATTATTTATTAGTTAAAATTTATTAGTTAAAATTAATTATAACTGTTAACATTAAAACTGGTACAATCTCAGTAAAACTTATTAATTGCAAAAGCCTTATTTAAATTTCAAATCTATGACATCTGCTGGTGTCACCTTAGAAACAAACATCTTGTGCTAGATTGAACACCATTTGAAAACACAATATTCGCCAATGGAAATATATTCTGATTGAAGCAAATCAGGTCATCCAACCACAATAAACCTTCACAAAAGCATTATGTATAGAATAAATTAGAATGTTTAACTAATTATAAAATAAGAATTTTGTAAACATATATCTTGAATATGCAAATAACAAACCTAGCGACTTGAACAACAATTTCTACACGAACCGACACAAACCAAGCGTAGCCATTCGTAAATTTAATCTTGATTTTCATTGATTCATTTAAGTTGGCCAATTCAGCAATCATATTAGGAATTATCTACATAGTAATCTGAATTAAATAAGGAAAAAATAAAAATTACATGTAGCGAACTGTTGGGACAAAGAGGATTGAAGAAACCACCTTTTGATTGCCTTAGTCCAATTCATATCTGCCTAAGTATAGAACTGCTGAAGAACAAAAGAAGAAGTGCTGAAGAACAAACACCAAAGTACTGAAGAGTAAATCATCAGAACTTCTGAAGTCTAACCAGACATTTCACTGAAGAACTGCTGAAGACAAACTGCTCATCAGCAGTTTGTCACTCATCAGCACTTTGCATCAGAAGCTTCTAACCGACTGAAGATCAGCAGTTTCCTTATTATATTGTTTTGTTAAAGTCTTGATTTCAAGTTTCGATGTACAGACTGTTGTAACCTTATCTTAGCATAATATCTTTGTTAAATATCTTAGATAACTTCAGACAACAGTTTAGTACCTTAGTCTATAAATAGATGAGTTTGTTCATCTATTTCATATATGTGATTTTGTGTAAAATCTTTGATCTAAATTGAAATCCTTCGGGCTTTAAACTTATAATTCCATTTCACATCTGAGAAACATAAATTGTTTTATTGCTTTACACTTAACTGTATTTATTGTTTCTCATTTATTATTCAGTCAAGGGGGAGTAATAACTCCTCATCAAAGTGATCTTTTAGACCTTTGAACACTTGTCTTTCCGCTGCTTAATAACTCATATATAAATCTGATAACACATAAGTGTTCTTAAACTAAGCCACTGATCCAACAATTGGTATCAGAGCATCTGGTTAATCTGATCAAAATCAATCTAACAAATTGAGATTCAGACACAGGCTCAATATTGATATTCAATAAAGGATAAAAGGCTCACTTTTTAATCCATCACTTTAAAGAAGTATTGACAAATCCAAACTTCTTAAAAATGGACCCCTACAATACTGGATCTGCCAACAAACCTCCTATGTTAGTCAGAAATGAATATAACATATGGTCTAAAAGGTTGGCACATACTATTTCCCAAACAAACACTGGATGTTGGAGGTCTGTAGTTTTTGGACCTCACAAACCAGTAGTAAGTGATCCAGAGGGAAAGACTGAAAGACCAAAAGATCCAAAAGAATACACGGAGGAAGATTTCCAAAAGTTTGAGCTTGATGCAAAAGCTTTCTCCATGTTGGCTATGGCTCTCCCAAACGAAATTTATGCTGGCCTTTTACATTGTGAAAGTGCCAAAGAGCTGTGGGACTGCCTAAAAGAGCAGTTTGCAGGAACTGCTGAGGTGATAGCCAACATCAGAGAAATATTGGCTCAACAATATGAAACTTTTACTCACATAGAGGGTGAATCTTTAACACAACAATTTGAAAGATTTTCTTCACTCATCTCTGAGTTAAAAATAAACAATCAGACCTATTCAAATGAGTCTATGTTACATAGATTTTTAAGGTCTCTACCTACAAAATGGGAAACTTACTCTATAGTCCTCAGAACAAGTTCAGATTTTAATACCTTGAACCTAACTAGGTTACATGGTAAATTACTAACTTTTGAGAGAGAAATCAATCAAAAGAAAAAGTTGAAGGAATCTGGTAAAACTGCTGATGACTATACTCCGGGTAGCACAGCCCTATTAGGACATGACTCACCATCCTGTTCTAATAATTTTGCTTCTTTTGACCACATTGACATAACAGCTGGGATCTCATCAGATGGATCTTTCCCAGCTTATGACAATGAAGAACTGAGTCAAACTGCTGACAACATGTGTTTCATCATGGATGATTTAAAATATTTCAGCAGTGATGACTTAGAAGAAATGGAAATATTGCACCAACTGGCCTTGTTAAGCTTAAAAACTAACAAATTTTATAAAAGGTCAGGAAGGAAATTTCCAGGACTAAACAACTCAACAAAAGTTGGTTTTGACAAATCTAAACTTAGATGTCATAAGTGTCAAAAGTTGGGACACTTTGCTAGAGAGTGTAGAAGCTCTAGCTACAACCAACCAATGTCTGGAAATCAATTTAATCCCTCATATAATAGGAATAATGGAACTCAAGGGAGTGCTCATTTTGTACAGGCACAAGCTCCACATGTTCAATATGTGCCACAAGTACAATATGTTCAGATGCCTGCTCAGCAACAACAGCAGCTGATGCCTCCTTTTCCAACTGCTCAACAACCTGCACAAACTCAACAACCCCCTCAGCAACAAAGCTTATTTACCTCAGGGTATGTTGACTGGAGCAGTCTTCCTTATGACACATCAGAATGCAGTTAGGATGCAGACAATAAGGTCTATGATGTCAACTGGGGAGAACCTGATAATGGCAGAAAGAACTTTGCCTTAATGGCTTTTGAAGGATACTCTTCAAATTCTGCTCTCACACAGGTATCACAACAATCTCTGTTAAAGCTTTGCACTAAATCTTGCAAAGAATCTTTTGCTTTAATTAGAGAAACAAATGTGCATTTACAAGGCAAAACCAATGACATGGAAAGAAAATTCACACAAATGAAGTGTGATTTGGAAAGAAAAATTGTTTTGAAAAACAAAGAAATTTCCAAACTGAATGATAAATCCATTGAAACAGAAGCACAAATTAAAACAATGATAGACAGCCTAGGAAATGTCAGACAAGAGCTTGCTGACACCAAGGTTGATTGTGAAAAATGGGTTGAGTCTTGTAAAGGGTATCAAATGTTGCTTAACAAACAAACTGCAGCCAATGTTAAGTTTGGCATTGGATATACCCACACTGAATCACCAACAGATTTCACCCACAAAACTGATAATGATGGGAAGAAATTGATTCAAACTTCTGATATGGAGGAATGCACATCCTACCATCAGAACTTCCTCAAAAAGGGAAGTACTGCAGAAGTTAAAACTACTGACAATAAGCCATCAGCAGTTTCAACTACATCAGGAGTTGAGACCCTGAAAACTGCTGATGACCTATTTCAAAAATCTGATTTTGTCAGTAAATTGCCTTCCAGCTCTCTTGATTTAACTAAAAAGAAAGAGAAGGCAAAAGCATGTGAAATATGTGGTCTGTTTAACCACATAACTGAACTTTGCAGATATAGAAAGGTAAATCAGTTAAACAAACAAAGACAACAACTGATTGTGGGAAAACAGATAAAACAAGATTTTAAAAATACCTTTTTCCCAACAAACAACAATCAAACAAAACCCTTTCTAAGAAGAAGCCTTTATCTCAACAAAGGTCATCTTCTCAAAGTTCAACTTCAGAAGTTTCACCTAACTCATCAGCAGTTTCATAAACTGCTGAAGTTAAAGATTTGATAAACCTGGTTAAACTTCTGATGACCAAAGTTGATGGTGGAAACCAAAAAGAACCCACCATTGTTCTTAATGACAAATCCATTGCCAAAAAGACATGGATTTCTAAAATTGGTCCACAACAAGCTGCACCTGTTCTCAAGAGCAAACCCAAAGCCAAATTGGCTTGGGTTGCCAAAACTAACTAATTTGCTATCTTGTGCAGAGGGTCTCCAGAGGTTTGAATAGCATATGGTATGTGGATAGTGGAGGCTCAATGCACATGACTGGATGCAGATACCTGATAAACAATTTTATCAGCCAAAGAGAAGGATCTGTGTCCTTTAGGAACAATGCCAAGGGATATGTGCTAGGATATGGCAATGTATCCTCAGGCAAAATGCAGTTTGACAAGGTCAATCTGGTTGAAAACCTTGAGTACAACTTGCTGAGTGTCTCACAAATGTGTGACAAAGGATATTCTTCCTTTTTCACAAAGACAGCATGCAAGATCATATCACCAGAAGGCCAGAAGTTGATAGAGAAGATTATTGAAGATCATACTTTGCTGATTGCCAAAAGGTGTGGCAATGTCTATGCAGTGGACATTGAAAAAGACAAAGTATTGAACAATACTGCCTGTTTCTTCTCAAAGGCATCAACTTCAGAGAATGATCTCTGGCACAGGAGACTTGGCCATGTGAACTTTAAAACCATCAATAAAGTCACAAAAATGGGCTTGGTCAGAGGTCTACCTTTGAAGGAATATCAGTGCAAAGAACACTGTGTTTCCTGTCTTAAAGGTAAACAGCATAAGTCCTCCTATAAGTCTATTGAAGAATCAAAAACAACTGCATGTCTTCAACTACTCCATATGGACTTATTTGGACCAGTCAAGATTATGAGCCTTGGTAAGAAGAAGTACTGCTTGGTCATCATTGATGACTACTCAAGATTCACATGGGTCTTCTTCTTATATTCCAAGGATGAGGCAGCTGAAATCATCAAGTTCTTTATTCTACAAGTAGAGAAGCAATACTCTCTATCTGTCAAAGTCATCAGGAGTGACAATGGGACAGAGTTCAGGAACAAAACTCTGGATGAATTCTGTCTGTCTAAAGGGATTGTTAGACAGTTCAGCATTCCCAGAACTCCTGAACAAAATGGTGTGGTAGAAAGAAAGAACAGAACATTAATTGAAGCAGCCTGAACAATGTTAGCTGATTCAGGCCTACCTTTGTATTTTTGGGCTGAAGCAGTCAACACTGCATGTTATGTTCAGAATAGAGTTCTTATCAACAAGAGACATACCAAAACTGCCTATGAAATTCTTCATGGCATAAAGCCCCTTATCTCCTTCTTCAGGGCTTTTGGATGTCAATGTTTTATCCTCAACATCAAAGACTCTATCTCTAAGTTTGCTGCAAAAGTTGATACAGGTTATTTTCTTGGTTATTCTCCTTTGAGAAAAGCTTACAAAGTCTTCGATTCAAGAACCAAGATAGTAGAAGAAAACACTGAATGTCAAGTTCAATGAATCAAAACACACTCCTATTCCAGCAAATCCTGCTGAATTATTTGATCTTGACAACTTTCATTTCGGACCTGAAAAGACTGTTGAATCATCCAAACCTCCTCAAAATGGTTTTCAAGGATTTGAAGATGATAGTCCTGCACCATGGACTCCAAACACAGTCAGAAGATCAACTATTAAACCTTCAGAAGTTTCAATAGCTTCAACTTCAGGAACTACTGATGAACATTTTGAAACTACTGATTCAGCTGAACCTAAAACTCCTGAAGTTCAAATAACAGCTGAACCAGATATTATCAATCTCAGTGGTTTATTTGAAGAACCTGTAGAGCCATCATCCAGTACAGGTTTGCAACAACTGATTGAACACAAGGATCATCCATTGGATCAAATCATGGGTGATATTGCATCAGGGGTACTCACAAGAAACCAGCTTTCCAACTTTTGCTTCTTCTCAGCATTCATTTCTCAGTTGGAACCAAAGAAATATCAAGAAGCCCTCAAAGACAACAATTGGGTGCAAGAAATGCAAGAAGAGTTGCTTCAATTCAAGAAACAACAGGTTTGGGAAATCTGTCCCTTACCTGAAAACAAGCAACCAATTGGAACAAGATGGGTCTTCAGAAACAAATCAGATGAAGCTGGTATGATCATCAAGAACAAAGCAAGACTAGTGGTACAAGGTTATTCCCAAGAGGAAGGAATTGATTATGATGAAACCTTTGCACCAGTTGCAAGACTTGAAGCTATCAGATACCAATCTGCACTAAGAGAATCACACCTAATTGCAGTCAAAAGAATCTTCAGATATCTGAAAGGAACTCCTACTTTAGGAATTTGGTATCCTGCTTCAAGCAATACCAAGTTAACTGCTTTTTCAGATAGTGACTATGCAGGCTGCAAAATGTCAAGAAAATCAACATCTGGTGGTTGTCAATTCTTAGGAAACTGTCTGGTGTCCTGGCAATCAAAGAAACAAACATCTGTGGCAACTTCAACAGCTGAAGCTGAATACATTGCTGCTGCAAGCTGTACTTCACAGATACAATGGCTCCAATATCTACTGCTTGATTATGGAATCAAAGAGACCAAGACCCCACTTTTAGTAGACAGCAAATCTGCCATTAGCATCATTCAAAATCCTGTTCAGTTTTCAAAGACTAAACACATTGAAATCAGGTATCATTTCATAAGAGATTGCTATGAAAAAGGCAAGATTGAGGTGAAGCATGTCACAACAGCTAATCAAATAGCTGACATTTTCACCAAACCCCTTGATTCAACAACTTTTCAGAGGTTAGTATCCATGCTTGGGATGTTAAACTTAGAAGAAAGTCTGTAAGTGTTTCACTTTTTAGTTCTGTACATATTTTATTTTCACTTACATACTTATCTGTCACAAACCTCTGAAGACCAAAAATTTGAGAAAGAGAAAGTACTGATGAACAATTTTTGAAAACTACTGATAAACATCAAAAATGGGATATTTTCAAAGTGGATATAACTACTGATGAAAATCAGAAGTTAGTAAAGTGTTTTAAAAGTCATTTGCATCAGCAGTTGAAACTGCTGAAGAGATGACTAAAACCACTGATGAAGAAACCTTCTTCATCAGCAGTTTGACTAAAAAGGGTAAAACAGTCTTTTCACTCATCAGAAGTTTGACCTAGTCGGTTAAAAACTTCTGATAAATACCCTTTTCCAACACTTATCCATTCAAAAAGCAAAATTCCCTCTCTCTCTCTCAAATTCAAAGCAAAACCCCTTCTCTAAACCTAAAAATTACTGTTCGATCAAAAACAACCATGGCTCTCGTCTTAAAACAGGGACACAACCAAAGAGGCTACTTTGTTAAAGATGAAGCCTGGTCCCAGTATGATGAGATGATTGATCTCATCATGAAATCCCAATATCATGACGCTTTCACCATCGATCCACCCATTCATGAAGAAACTCTTAATGAGTTCTGGACTAACTCAGAGACGGTGAAGGTGAATAATGAAGTGATCTCCCTCAAATCTTCCATAAAAGGGAAACTGATGGCCATCTCACCAGAAACACTAAGCATCGGGCTTGGTTTGAAGGATTCTGAGGCTCCTGAGCATATTCCAAACTCAGACATCCATCTAACCATGACAGAGTGTGGTTATCAAGGTACTTTGGCACAAGCAACAGTTTATAAGAAATATTTTGACCCACAATATAAACTGTTATTTCAACCTATTTTTCATTCCATCATAAATGAAACACCTTTTAAGGCATCAAAATTATTTTTCAATGAACTGGTTTTACATCATGAAAATGATAAAAAGAAATTTTTGTTGTATCCAAGATTTGTTATGCAATGCATAATAAAGGAGCTTGGAGAGGGAGTACTTGAGGGTGAAGCAACAACTTTAAACCCTTTAACCTCTCAAGTATTCTCTAGGCACAACAAACCAGCACTTGTGCTAGAAGATGACCAAGGGGAAGAACAACCCATCCCCAAGGAACCCACATCTTCCAAACCCAAAAAGAAAATCAAAAAGCCTAAACAACAAAAACCAAAACAAACCAAATCACTGAAAATGACAGTTCAGGAAGTGGAGAAACCTGAAACTGCTGATGTGCAATCTGCACTTGATAAGGAAGTGGCTGAAACATCCTCTCAGCACACTCCTTCTCCACCCACCAAAAGAAAACCAGTCACAGTTATTTTTCAAAGAAAGAAATTCAAGAAACCAATAACTGTTGACCCTGCATTTGAAACTACTGAAACCAACCCTGAACCCATCCAAACTCCTGAACACCAACCCCTCACAACTACTGAACCTGAACCTTCCCACACAACAATAGAAATTGCCCAACTTCTCTCAGGACTAAAAGGAACCCATTCACCACATGTCACTCCCCCAGCAACACATCAAATTGGGGAGATGCCTTCAGAAGTTGACATGAATGTGGATCCTATTAGCCCAACCCAGAGAGATGAGGATGAACAAGAGTATATAAGCCCAAACTTACAAACTTTTGATACTTTTGAGGCTGCTACTACTCACTTATCACCCAGTGGTGAACCTGAGGACAGTAGTAACATAGCTAAGACCTCAAACTTGGCAACTACTGATGAAGGCCTAAGGCCAGAAGTAGGAAAACCTCAGTACCAAGACAAAGAGGTTCATGAGACTACTAGTTTGGGTCTAGCTCATGATATAACTGATCATGCCCTCTCTGAGGACAATATCAGGGATTCAGATGATTCCATTAACTTGGTTGATGAATCAAACATTCCACAAACTGAATTGACGGTTGACATTGAAGGTCTTGAATCTAAGGTATCCAAGCTCAAGAAGCTGGTCACCAAAGATCAGGTTAAAGACCACTTAACCCAAAGTTCCCCAAAAGTGGCATCTTCAGAGCAATCTGAGGATCACCCAAAAAGCACCCCTTCACCAAAACAACCTACCCAATTCCCTGGGCTCACAAGCATAGACTTGAACCACCTATGCAGCCCAGATGGTCCCCTGTATCAGGCACTCAAACAAATCATAACTGATCAACTCAAACCCTTCACAACTGCATGGGAGTTAAAAGCTAACAATCAGTTTGGGATGATCAACTCGAGACTTGCTGAGTTGAACAAGAAAATGGACCAAACACAAGATCAACTGGCAAGGTTGTCTGCTGCAACTTCTCACTCTATTAGGCTTCCAGAAGTGGATGAAGCCAAAAAGGGGGAGAAGATTAAGGAACCAGAAACAGAAGTTGCTACACAAAGACAAACTCCTGATCCTGAAGCTGATATGCCAAAACAAAGACCAGGAAAAGAAGTAGCACAAGAGTTCAGATTGTCTAAGGCACAAGAGAAAACTGCTGAAGAGACTTATCAAACTACTGAAGACAATCCTTCAGAAGTTGTGAAGACTGACAAACCATCAGCAGTTTCATCTCCTAAAACAACATCAGAAGTTTCTAAGGCACCAGAAAGAGAACCTGCTCCCATTCCTTTGCCTACAACAACTTCCACAACTGTTTTGAACCCTACTCCCATCAGCATGTCTAAAGATCTATTGGAGAAAAGTTTGAAAGAGGCTGCAAAGAAGGCAAAAGAAGACAGAGTATGGAACAGCCTAGAGGCTAGAGATGATCTGAACTATCAACAAAAGTTAGTTATGTATCAAGAAAAACTTGATGAGCTTGAGGCTGAAGAAAGAGCACTTGAAGCTGCTGCAGAAGAAGATAAAAGAGCACAGCTTATATCATTCATCACAAAGAACTCCAAATCAAAACAAGTGGCCCTCAAAAGACTCTCAACACAAGAACTGACCAGAAGAGCTCATATGCTATCTGATAGAATAGCAACAGAAGATGAGAGGAAAGCCAAAAGAGCTGAAGTGATAGAAGAATTAGTGGCAAATGGCTATGGTTCAAAGGCCTCAGTCTCCAAATGGAAAGAACAAACCCTTTATGAGGCTTACAAGAAATTCAAGGCCAAGAAAGCTGCAGAGCCAGAGAGATTTGAAACTCCAGAAGTCCAAACAACTTCTATTATAAGGAGATCATCTGGTGCACTAAGGAAGCCAGCCACCAAGAGAAAAGCAGAGGGTGAACCCATTGTCAAGACTGACTTCAAGATGATACTCTTAGAAGGAGATCAGTTAGTACATGGTGATTTTGATGTTGAAGAGAAGCCCCTCTTAACACAATTCAGAGACAAGGCTACTTATGCTTATCAGTTACAACAATCCATCCAAGAGAAGACACATACAAGGGTTGTTACAGAGCATCACCTACCCAACATGCCTATTCAAGGTAGTGCTGAACTTCAAGGTAGTCAAGAATCTCACCTGAGAGTCACTGAAATAGAAGACATTCCTCAATCAGGTCAACCTAAGGAAACAGGCTTGGTTTCCTATGCCTCTGACTTTGACAGGTCAAAGGTAAATATCATCAAGTGGTCCTTTACTGAATCCAACTCAGTACTTGTGACCAGGAGAGACCGTTCAAGTAAGGTCTACAAAAACTCAAAGGAGTTGAGTGTTTTATCATCCAAAGACCTTCTTACCATTTAGCATCTAACACCTGAACTTGGTCCTCTCACTGAGCAACAAAGATGTACTCTTACTACCCGGATGATAGCAGAGATCTGGAGGATACTAGAAGAGAGAAAAGGACAACAATAAAGATTAGATAAGGTTTTGGCTTCATCAATCCAGGGGGAGATTGTTGGGACAAAGAGGATTGAAGAAACCACCTTTTGATTGCCTTAGTCCAATTCATATCTGCCTAAGTATAGAACTGCCGAAGAACAAAAGAAGAAGTGCTGAAGAACAAACACCAAAGTACTGAAGAGTAAATCATCAGAAGTTCTGAAGTCTAACCAGACATTTCACTGAAGAACTGCTGAAGACAAACTGCTCATCAGCAGTTTGTCACTCATCAGCACTTTGCATCAGAAGCTTCTAACCGACTGAAGATCAGCAGTTTCCTTATTATATTGTTTTGTTAAAGTCTTGATTTCATGTTTCGATGTACAGACTGTTGTAACCTTATCTTAGCATAATATCTTTGTTAAATATCTTAGATAACTTCAGACAACAGTTTAGTACCTTAGTCTATAAATAGATGAGTTTGTTCATCTATTTCATATATGTGATTTTGTGTAAAATCTTTGATCTAAATTGAAATCCTTCGGGCTTTAAACTTATAATTCCATTTCACATCTGAGAAACATAAATTGCTTTACTGCTTTACACTTAACTGTATTTATTGTTTCTCATTTATTATTCAGTCAAGGGGGAGTAATAACTCCTCATCAAAGTGATCTTTTAGACCTTTGAACACTTGTCTTTCCGCTGCTTAATAACTCATATATAAATCTGATAACACATAAGTGTTCATAAACTAAGCCACTGATCCAACACGAACTAATAGCATTTAAGGTAAGAAAAAAATACAAAAGGGAATAAACGTACCAATTCATTTGTAACAGTGCATGCAAAGCCAGGTAAGCCATCATAGTTGGTTACTTGAAATTGTCGCATATTCAAACTCATTTGTTGTTGTAAAACATTGTTACGTTCTTCTAAAACAATGTCAGTAAGGACTTTGAATAATTTCATTTGACGGCCATTTTTGTTAAAAGTAAAAACATTAAAACGGGTGAATTCCTTTTTTTCAAAACAGATAAAGTCACCAATCTGGAGACGAAGATCATTAAGGAATTTCACCCAACCATTACAAAAACAATAGTTAGGACCAATCTTTTTAATTGACACATTCCAATTATGGTCGTCATCTACATACAGACTAATTGGAAAGTTAGGGAGTCCATTGGGATAATGATTAGCAACAAAGGAATAAGGTAGAACCTGAAAGAAAAAATGTTGTAAACGCGGACAACTAAAATCGGATATAATGTGATGTAAAAAACTGTAACAGAAAAAAAAATTGAAAGTAATAATATTTACCATAGGTGTTGTTAATTCGTGTTCAATCATTTTGCAGAATGAGACATCCAGTTGTAGAGATGGAGAATGATTGTAATGCTTTATTAAGAAAGTCTTTGAACAAACATAGTTGAAAATAATATAGAAGATTGCAAAATTTAAATCATTAACAACTATAGACCATCCATTAGTAAAACAAAAAACATCATCTATCAACTCTAATCGGACCAACCAAGATTGTCCTTCATATGTCGCTACTGTAACATCACTGTTGTGTATGTTTTTAGACAACAGAAAATTGTTCATGGCTTTCGGCACAGTCTGGAAAATCACGTAAAAAACAACATTAAAAATGAAAGAAGCATTTTTTAAATTAAATAGGCATATAAACATAAAAATATAAAACATACCAAAACTGTTGACGAAGGGTCATGCAAAACCTTGAAGAATTGAGGTACATTGTGATAAGACATAATAGTGTTTCTGTGATCGGATCAAACTTTCATAGGAAGAATTAGCTACTTATGAGAAAGGAGAACGAAAAAAACACGGTTTATATAGTCAAAATTCGGAGCTCCATTTCACAGTTGGATCCATGAGGACACTCTCTAAGGCCTTCATTCGACCCGAGACTATTTTTTTAATATATAGATAGATTACATGAACTCCATTGCACTAGTTTTAACGTTATTTTACTAATTTTGTGAAAATAACGTTAAAACCGACGGACGGTTAATCATGCATCATGTGGTGGCGTTGATAGCCAAAAGACAAAGGGGTAAATGCACCGATCGGGTCTGTCCTGATTGCTAAGTGTTCTATGCCTTATGTCCAAGGCTTGATACAAAACCACATCGAGCCGGGGGTCTCACTGGAAGCAGCCTCTCTATTCTTAGGGGTAAGACTGTCTACATCTTACCCTCCTCAGACCCTACCTTAGCTTTGCTATAGGTGGGATTAACTGAGTATGATGATGATGATGATGATGATGATGACATGAACTCCATTAAAATGGTTCATGCTTCTTATTAAAACAATTGCACAATGATTTAACATGACGCCAAAAGCAATAATATCCATAAAATCGTTTGATTACACTAGTCGATGTTTCTATCATAAGATTGATGTGTGTATACTGAAACATGAATTCACAAAGAACCGCAACATAGAACTTAACCAATCGACAACTATCCTCCTCTAATACGAATTCGTAGGGTCAGTTATTCTACACAGTGTAACAAAATGAGAATGGTGAGAAGGATACAAAAAACATAATAGATCACGAAATATGACACAATGAGTCACAAAATATAACACAATGTAAAAAATTATAACACAATGCTGAAGAAAAAAGACACAATGAATCACAAAAATGACACAATGATGAAAATAAGAAAAAGACACAATGCTACATATAAGACACAATAATATAACGTAAATTCTAAAAGCTAAAAGCCAAAAATCCAAAAAAGCAAAAACCTAAAAGCTAAGATCGTAAGGTTCGATGAGACGGTTCTAATGCCACTTGAATGAGTTCAATCGAAGTCCGTTTGATACCCTTCCTATGACTTCCTATTTTTCTTTCATTGTGTATTTGATCCTAGCCCCGAATTCGTAACTTATTTAAGACTCAAAATCGGTACCGAAAACATTGGCTCATACCTGAAACACGTGAGGAAGCGGCAAACCAAGTTAGTGACACCGGCTCCTGATACCACGTATGGTGGCGGCGTGGAGTTCAGAAACAATTAGCGACGTACTCAATTTGAAGGGAACAGAGGCGTTGAGTGGTGGCTGTGTGACGGCTGATTTCGAATAGAAGGGTGTGGATGATAGATTTAAAAATGGTTGACGGAGGTGCGGCATTGTGGTTACAGCTGATGGTAGTGTTTCATGTGCGTTGTGGTTGATGGTGTGTCGAGAGGTCGTGTCCTCGTTTATATAGGGTCTCCAGAACGTGTTAGATTGGTCAAGATGGTAAGTGCCGTGAATGAGGGTCTTGTTTTTAATTATGGTGAAAGACGCGTCGGTTAGTTTAGGAATGATTGGAGATGGATGGAAGATGGTTGTCTTTGATTGTTTAATTATCCAAGTTGGAACCCGGATTTACCGGCGCAAATGCCGAAGGTGATGAGGAAAGTGACGGGTAAGACTGTGTGTTGTGGCCCGAAGCCAGCTGTCGCGAGCCACAATTTTGTCCACGTGGCTAGCGAGCACGGTAACAGGCCCACGTGATAGCTGCCGCGAGCAAGTACACGTGAGCCAGCTCACGTCCGTTAGCAGGCTCCCAAGGGTTTGAATGTTAAAAAAAATTAAACTTTACCTACATTCATTTATTACCCAATAATAATTTTTACCTATATATTTAACTTCTTCTTCATCTTCTTCACAAAACCATCTTAATTCTTAACCTAATTCTTCAAACCCTAAACCCTCCATCTTCAAAATCAAGCTTCAATCATGGTGTAACGGACCGAGGAGGAAGAACTAGCACTAATCATCGCAGTGGCACAAGGTCCTAGCGGAGTTTGGTACCCTTGTCGGGGGTACCAACCGTACAAATGACTCCATCTCTCACAAGTACGCGGATTTGAAGTCGAACTGTAAAAACTTCGAAATCGCATACAAAAAGGTCAAAAGAGATCTCCTCGGCGAAACCAAAGACGTGCTACTAGTCTTTACGCATGTGCAGTACCTTTCGAAGGTTGGGCATAACCTTCACTACGTTTCGGTGTGGCAAATGTTACGCTCGGGCTCAACCTTACGTTAGTTTTTTTTAAATGTAATGGTTTTTTTTAGTGTAATGTTTTTTTAGTGTAATGTTTATTTTAGTGTAATGTTTTCTTTTAGTGTAATGTTTTTTTAGTGTAATGTTTTTTAGTGATGCAATGTAGTTTTTTAATTTAATGTTAATGTTTTAAAAAAAATGTTTGGTAAATTTTTAATATATTTGGTAAAAAAAATACCCACTCGCCTTTACCAACAAAGGGATCAAGCTATCAACCCACGGTCGCGAGCCAGTGCCACATCGACGCATACATGACACAAAAGTATTTGATAAAGTGTTGCTCACCTCTAGCCACAACACTTGTCTAAAGGAGAGGGAAAGGTTTGGGTTTTTAAAAGTTTTACACGCTTAGCAAAACCGGCCCTTTGAGTTTGCTTTAATGGCAACAAAGGTAAAAACTTTAAAATTCACCTAAACCCACCTTATTTTCTTTGCATTTAATAAAAACTTATATCATATTAACTTAATTAGAAAAAAAAATTATAAGTTTTGATAAATAGATTTATAACTATTATTAGTGAATTTAAAATACCATTAATACATATATTATTTAAACTACATATTTTAGCTAAATGAATGAAAATTGTATGCATTAAATGAGGAAAATACATAAGGTTACAAACTCGAGGTTAGTACCTCTTTCTTGAACTCGTTCAGTTTTGACTTTACCCCACCATCTACACCACCCACTCCAAATAGATCACCTAGTCCACCACCCACCCATCCCTAAATGGCCGAACGTGTTTCTGTTCTTCAACAATCCACCCAGGACTTCATATGAGTCAACTCTCATATCACCTGCCCGACCATTGACAATGGTAACTCTTGGAAAATACCCTCCTGTATCATGACGACCTTTGCTAGTTCATGACGATTTCATGGTCGTGATAATGAGGATGCTCCCACACACATACCCTCCTTACTCGAATTTGTGGTACCTTCAAATTACAAGGTGTCAATGAAGATACCATTTTCCTACATATTTTCCCATTCTCCTACATATTTTCCCATTCTCTCTTGCAAGACGGGCCACCACTTGGCTCGATTCACACCCACCGGGAACCTTCACCACTTGGACAACCCTTCATGATGGTTTCCTTAAGAAATACTTCCTACCTACCAAAGCCTCCCATCTTTGTACTCAAATCCACTTTTTTCGGATTGAACCCGATGAATTGTACTACCTTGCTTGGGAGCATTTCCAGAATCTGCTTAGCATATGCTCTCAACATTCCTTGACTGACTGGGCTCTTATAGAGAAAATCTACAACGGCTTTACATATGAGATGAAGGCTAAATTTGACACTTCAGCAGGAGACCAACTCATTGGTAAGAAGAATGTGGCTGAGTGCAATGATCTTTTTGAGAGTTTCTCCTAGACTGAGTATGAGTAGCGGTCAGCCAACATGAATTTCAAGCTTTTGTAGGATTCTAAACTAGGTAATGTTTTTACCATCATCTGATCTCATCTACAGTCATAGTTCGTGTCTTAGTTCGCTTTAGTTGGTACTTTAATTAATTGCATTAGGATTGTTAGAAACCCCCCAAAACATTAAAAACAATAAAAATCAGTAGTGTAGATAGTTGAGTCTAGTTTACGTTTTCATTAGAGTCTCGTGGGTTTGATATCTGAACTTACTTTAGCTTTACTAGTTTTGATAGGTTCACTTGCCTGTCAGTAGTTTCATTTTTAGAGAGTCTAGAATATTACTTAGTGTCTAATTTAGGGTTAGTTTAGTTAATTTATTTAAACTATTCTGAGCACCTCATGTGACATCAAACATAATATGTATGTGTGTGTATGTATGTATGAAAGTAAAAATAACGAACATAAACAATTTTGATAACCACTTTCTATTAAGATCCGAAAGAGTACACTCAATACAGCAAATCAACTCTTCTTAAATATCAACTATCAAAAACTTACATAACAAGAAAACCACAAACCTATTTATAGTTTTCTTGTCAATCTTGCCTGACCCCATAACCTCACCCATGCCTTGGTGTGGTTATGGATAAACTCACCAAGCCTCTATCCATGCCAACATATGGTATGGATATGTTAACCTCACCAACACATATACTTTTTACATTATAACAATGGCAATGTACAAAATACCAAAACAACTGAACTATCTATCTAGTATTCGTCATAAGTAGTTGTACTAACAATTTCAAACATATGTTTCAGGTAAACAGCTATATACTTTCGGGTAGTCGAGTTGGCATTCACCTAATTCCAAACCCGCAGAATGTTTATTTTTCCAATTCCATACCTGGTACCATACACGTTTTTTTTTTGTCATCCCTACCCTTTTTATTTTCTCACAATGATCCACTCCATTCGTTGCTCATTGCATACCACCTAAATTATTAGAAAATTTGTTTTTAACCAAAATAACATTGAAAATATTAATCAAAAGAGTTAATTGTCAATTTAGTCCCTAAGGTTTGTCAAAAATTGCCACTTTCATCCAAATATTTTTTTTCTCATCTGTGTCCCTGTGGTTTCCTTTTTTTTTTCAATTTTAGTCCAACCCTTTAACTCCGTTAAAAAAAAGTCAATTAACTCGGGGGTATTTTGGTCAATTTACACGTATATTTTGCATTTGCCATTTTCATCCAATTGTATTATTATTTATTTATTATTAGGGTATATGTATACACTTATAAACTTATGTATATACAAACACAAAAAAAAATCATTATCACCCTCTTTTCTCTGTCTCTTTCATTCATTCCATATCGATCCAAACTAAACCACTATATATACTCGTTTTTATCTCGATTAAACTCACACCCCATTTCAAACAATAGCGACTAGAATAACCCCTCCGTAACCTCTCGTTTTCGTGCTCTAGAACGATCAGATTTGAAGTCTGTTTGGTCGTAGCTTGGTGCCCAGATTGTAGCCCCTTTCGGAACACCTCAACTTCTAATATTATATGCTTTTAATTAGGTTTTCATCAGGGATTAAAAGCCTTATGATCTTGTTTATTAACTATATCGAATTCGAGGTCTATTAGGTAGATTAGGAATTAGGGTTTATGTTAGTTGATTTGGGTGGGGATGGCGACAGTTGGTGGAGATGGTGGTGGGCTGGGTGATGGTGGTGGCAACAGGGGCTCGTTATTGGTAAAGCTTTAACCCTGACTGTAAATTAGTTTTATTTGAATTGTGTTTTAAGCCCAATTAGTGTCTACATTTGTTATATAACGGGTTAAAGAAGATATAGATGAATAATTGGATCCGACCCGACAAATCTTTAAGGTTACTAAGTTCAAGAAGTTGTAGAAACGTGAGGTTAGATAGAGAATGAGAGAGGGTACCGAAAATGGAGGTGTCAAGGAGGAAATCATCGCCCGAAACGAGACCGGAGACCGAGACATTGACAACTCTACCATTTGAGTTGCGGGCAATGCCTGTCCATGATTTGCAGCAATCTGTTTGAGGTGTCCATGATTGTAGGAGGTTCGATGGGTCATATGTGATTTTGTGTTTGAAGTCTAGTAGGGATTGATGGTCAATTTCATGGCAAGGTTGTAATGGTAATGGTGAGAGGATGAGAGAGAGGATGATGAGAGAGAGAGAGAGAGAAAGAGAGAGAGAGAGAGTGTGTGTGTGTAGATCTTCATTCATTTTATCTCGATTAAACACACCCCATTTCAGACAATATCGATCCAAACTAAACCACTATATATAGATGTTTATGTTTTTTATTAATTAAATATTTTTTGGATGAAAATGGCAAAAGAAAAATGTTTGGTGTGTATGGACAAAAATACCCCTGAATTAACTAGTTTTGTTAACTGAGTTAGGGCAGTTGACTAAAATGGAAAAAAGTGAAAACTACAGGGACACAGATGAGAAAAAAACATTTGAATGAAAGTGACAATTTTTAACAAACCTCAAGGACTAAGTTAGCAATTAACCTAATTAAAATAAACTAATCTTATTGTACGAATTGTAAAAGTTAAAAGAAAGTATAATATTTCACTTCCTCTTTTACAACTTCAAAAAGATTTTAGTTACAAAGTTAAACCCAAAAAACTTGGCCGCAAGTTGCTATAATAATATTTCACTCCACCCCATACACTTCAACATCATCAACTTATTACCAAAATGGAACAACAAGAACAAGATAACAACACCCGACTCGAATCCCTTCCCCATGATCTCATAACCGATATCCTGACCCGACTCCCCATTAAATCCCTGACCCGTTTCTGCTCCGTTTCGACCCGTTTCAACTCCACCATTCTCCACCCTTCTTTCTCCATATCCCATGACCACCGTTCCGCCACCACCACCGTCGCCGGAGCTCCCACCACCCTTGTTCTCACCTTCATCAACCGCTTTAACTCCGAACGTACCATACTCTCCGTTACTATTCCATTTAATCATACCAAATCATTACCCGACCCGACCCGGATACTTACCATACCCGGGTTCAAACACCCTTTTGTTTCACAACCACTTAATGGGCTTATTCTATATATATTAAACGTTCCGGTATTTTGAACAGTATAAGGGTAAACTTGTAATTAACTGTTTCTCATAAGGGTATTTTTGTCATTTTGATTTTTCCCAATCCCAATAGCTTCACCATTTACTTTATCACATCAACAATCATCACTCCAACACCACCGCTACCGTCACCCACCACCCATCACCACCATCGCATACCGTCACCATCACCAAGTAGACAGAGCAAGAGAACCGGGTAGGAGGGAGAAATAGTACCAGTGGAATGGGTACCACCGTCACACTGCGTCATCACCACCGTAGCTCACTATCACCTTCATTAGTGTCACAACGTCACCATTAAGAGATCTGGAGAATAGATAGGCAAAGAGAATGGAGAGGGAAGATAGATAGTGAGTGTTGTTGACCATTAAATACAATCTGTCATAAACTGAGTCGACAAAAGCACATGCAACGGGATCGAGAGAGGGAGAACTTGGTAGACGGTCGTCTATGTCGGTGGAGGTGGTGGCTGTCGTCACCCGTCACGGATCCGTTCAGATCTGCACTTTTTGAGAAAGTAGAAGAGAGAGGTAGACATGGGATGTGGTGGTGGAGTGTGTGCTGGCGGCGGGGTGATGTGATTGGGGTGGGTGTTCGCGGTACTGTGGAGGTGGCGATTGTGGTGGGTTTTGTTGGGGTAGAGAAAAAGGGTCACAAGAGAGAAACCGAGAGAAGGATACAAAGAGAGAGTCTCCTGGTGTAGTGAATATATTTTTGGTTTGGTAAGTTAAGGGGTTGTAACAACTGTACATGAGTGGGAAAAGTGACTGATATCACATGAATACTCTGAAAATATACGTTCCGGTATTTTGAACAGTATAAAGGTAAACTTGTAATTAACTGTTTCTCATAAGGGTATTTTTGTCATTTTGATTTTCCCCAATCCCAATAGCTTCACCATTTACTTTATCACATCAACAATCATCACTCCAACACCACCGCTACCGCTACCGTCACCCACCACCCATCACCACCATCGCATACCGTCACCATCACCAAGTATACAGAGCAAGAGAACCGGGTAGGAGGGAGAAATAGTACCGGTGGAATTGTTTACCACCGTTACACTGCGTCATCACCACCGTAGCTCATTATCACCTTCATCAGTGTCACAACGTCACCATTAAGAGATCTGGAGAATAGATAGGCAAAGAGAATGGAGAGGGAAGATAGACAGTGAGTGTTGTTGACCATTAAATACCATCTGTCATAAACCGAGTCGACAAAAGCACATGCAACGGGATCGAGAGAGGGAGAACTTGGTAGACGGCCATCTATGTCGGTGGAGGTGGTGGCTGTCGTCACCCGTCACGGATCCGTTCAGATCTGCACTTATTGAGAAAGTAGAAGAGAGAGGTAGACATGGGATGTGGTGGTGGAGTGTGTGCTGGCGGCGGGGTGATGTGATTGGGGTGGGTGTTCGCGGTACTGTGGCGGTGGCGATTGTGATGGGTTTTGTTGGGGTAGAGAAAAAGGGTCACAAGAGAGAAACAGAGAGAAGGATACAAAGAGAGAGTCTCCTGGTGTAGTGAATATATTTTTGGTTTGGTAAGTTAAGGGGTTGCAACAACTGTACTTGAGTGGGAAAAGTGACTGATATCACATGAATACACTGAAAATTCTCCATAAATGTGTTACCCTAAACAAATAAGTAATGACATTACATAATATATAAAAAATCTGTTGTAAAGTACTAAAGCATGTTATACATACTAGGGTGATAAATCGACGCGCGATGCGCGTTTGGGTTATGTGTTTGTAATATTTGACACACGTTATTTCGATACACAAAGCAATTGTTCAATTTTCAAGTCATATACATATTGTATTTTTGTAGTAATAGTTGTGACTGAAAGGAAACAAATAAAGTGTACTGGCATTTAAAGTTTATGTCTCCAACTTCAAGCCATGAAATTTGTTTGTACATAAGCAACCTAGTGAAATCTGTTTAAAAGAGTTAAAACATGCAGCCAACTTGAAGAAACTCTGGTTCTTAATGAAGTTTAGTATTCCTTATCGCTACATGTTAAAAGAACAAACGTTTCAGACCCGCGCTTCGTGGCGGCGTTGAATGCGATTTGAAGATAACTCACGCATAAACTATCATCACTGCGCAAATCAAAGGCGGCTCAGAATCACATTTAATCATCTCCGGCACCAACAAACCATGGCTCGGTGCCGCTGCGGCTGCAAAGGAAGACAAATAGCAAGCCAATATCATCAACATCATGATCATGTACTACAATTCAGCCCAGAACCTATCTCAGGGTTTCTACCATCACCAAAGTCTTCAAATGCACAAAGGAAAACTGTTTAAAAGATTTCAAGTTTTGTAGAAAAGTTAATACATTATTTTTTAGCAGAATAGTAGTTTAACTAACCTTCTACACTACTAACTAACTCATCAACGTCCATTAAAAACAGACTGCATGAAACTTTCAAGCTGTTATGGTCCGTTTGGAACAAAAGACCACCCAAATTGACCCAATTTTAAATGACCATGTCTAATTTGCTGCCTATACATGGAAAGCTATTAGACAGAAGCAAATAAATATTACCTAGTGGGTCACTGGTTCCACAGTTGTTGGAGCTGGCCATTGAGCAGTATTTACCAATTATATTCGTCGACGATATAGCATGATTGGGCGGTTATGAGCTTGTCGAAGTGGTCTGGATCACTTGAGGGCTAAGGCGTATGTGGCATGTATTGTGTCACCCTGCATATATCAGTAGACAGGAAATACATTTAGGAAACTATTAAACAACAAAAAATTAGTAAACTAAAGAAAACAGGAGCTACAATAATAACAATTCAAGCAAGTAACAAATTAGCACTTTAATGGATTATTACTGGCTTAAAGCCTTAAAGACTTATGCAGTCACATATGTATGATCTCTAATAGAAGTTACCTTCCAACATTCCTAGTAAACAAAATTGTTTACTTCAAAGAGAGTTGATGATGATGCCTATATCCATGAACACTGTATTAATAGCACTTTAATGGATTATTATTGGCTTAAAGCCTTAAAGACTTATGTAGTCACATATGTATCATCTCTAACAGAAGTTACCTTCCAACATTCCTAGTAAACAAAATTGTTTACTTCAAAGAGAGTTGATGATGTTGCCTATATCCACGACCACTGTATTTTTAGATAAGCAAATTAACTTATACAAACAAAAAGGTAGAAAAAACACCAATTGCAATCGAAAGACCGTTCTAAAAAAATAGACCACTTGTAACAACAACAACAACTTGATAGGCTATATATCACCAAACAAAGGCAAACTTCGGCGAATGAAAAAGACGATGTTCAAGCGCGCCGAAAGCTAACATGAAAACATGGTTGTAACTATATGATAGTATCATATATACAAATAGCGAAGGCGACCCGTTTACCGTGTGACGACACATATTTGTTAGCATAATATGTGGAGTTGTTAAGGATAACATAAATGCTTAGACGACCCAATGGCATGTTTCTCCGATACATAACAAAAACGAAGATTTGGCCGACATTCTTAAACTGTTGAACCAGTCTTCAATCGGCATCAGCCACCGTGTACCACCATCATGGTGAACCATCTACCTAGGGAGTCATCGTACCTGAAAAGATTAGTAATAAATTAAAAAACATTACACAATGAAAATGACATAGGCAAGCCAAATGAAAACCTCGTCTACCATGTATATAAAAAAAACTCGGGGACAAAATGGTTTTTTTTGTTGCTTAGGCATTTCATCAAACAACATGTAGGCAACCCAAATAACCACCCAACAATACAATACAATACAAATCTGAAAGAACACAAAGAAAATGAAAAAGAAACCCAAAAAAATATATATTTAAACTGAAATAATATTTACAAAAACGAAGTTAAAATGGAAATACATACCTCATGTCGTGGGAAGCACTATACAAAAAGTAGAAGACGAACACAGTCCGATGAACGATAGTGGATTCGAGTCACAGATCAGGTCGCTGGTGATAGGGGGCAACGTCACAGATCAGGTCGCTGGTGCTGGGGTGGCAACGGTGTCGATCGTGGGGTTGAGAAATTGGTTCGATTGGAGAGGGAGAGACAGAGATAGGAAGAGATGCAAAGAGCAGGAGAAAGGTGAGAGAGAGAGAGACTTATATAGGGGAAAGGGAATAGCTCCACGTCTCCCTGTCAGATGTGGTGGAATAACAGGGGACACACACGTATTGTGGACAGGTGTAACATTAATATGATAATAATAAAGCAGTGTTAAAAAAAAGGAACTTAGAAGAATCGAACCCGGGTTCCATGCCAAACAAAACTTCATTCCCACCAGCTGTGCCACGATACATTTCTTAAACAAACTTGTAATCATATGTATTTAACATAACAAAAAAATAAAAAAAATAATAAAACACTGTTCAAATCCATTGCCTTATTATTAGTATATAATTATATTACATTATTACATAAACAAACATAACCTTATACATTACAGTAAGTATTTTCTTTATGAGAAGATGTAGTAAAAGAATTATATAAGGGGGGGGGGGAGTGCTCGTAGGGAACTCTTTTCACTTCACTGATTTTAACCAATTATACATTGCTATATAAACGTCGGTGGTGAAAACACACTTCAACATCAACAACACCCACACCCTTCAAAATGATTCGTTGAACCGAAAATGAAGAAATGGCTCTGCTTGTGTGCATTAAAGACGCACAAAATGATCCATTTTTAATACAGGTTGACCCGAACCCGACCCGTTTTTTTAAACGAGTCATGTTACTTGACCCAAATCTGTTTTTTTGTGCCGGGTTCAGGTCGGTTTCGGGTCGTGTCAATAATTGCCGCCCCTACACTCCTATACCTTTTAACCTAAGACTAACATGCGTACAACCGCTACTTATAAGCGAACAATACTGTTGTTATTGGTATTTTTTTTTCATTATCGGAAATGGTATGGACTCCCGCCGCGAAGCGCAGGCGTCGAAACCACTAGTTTGTTTTAACTTAGGATGCATGTGTGTTTGCAATCCTTCAACACGTAAGTTCATTAACCTTCCATGGACAAAACCGGAGATAAATTTGCCTGAACCGGCGTGTACAACTCACCGGTCTAACGCCTTCGGGTAATTGTTATTATATAATATCTAGGTTCGGTTTTTCTTTTATTGGGTCGTAACATAAAACCGAACCGAACTAAATAAGATTTATATTTATATTTTAACTTAACTGTATAATAATTCAGTTCGGTTTCATTGAAAACGGAATTCAACTGAATTAATTGAATAAGGCACATTGTAAAATGGAAAATAAAATATTTACTCGGTTACAGTTACGGTTACAAACGAATAAGTAATTAAGAATTCAGTTTGATTTTTTTGGTTTCGGTTTAGTTTTAGTTTGGTTTGTGGATTAAATTTTTATTAGTTTCTATATGAATAATCAAGAGTGTTAATCAGATCTTTTAATTATGATATGAATAACTACAGTAAACTGTAACTAATATATTCTATCTAATAGATTTGACCCGATATCTAACGCATACAAGGTGTTGGACACTTGGATTACGTGTCACGAAAACGAGATAATCATGGAGCAAGTATTTACAATTGGATCCGGTTCATATACATGGCAAAGGATCAAAGGTGGCCTGTCGTACCTCCCATTCAATGAGAGTATATGTATAAACGATCAGATCTATTTTCGGGTTTTCCGAAGCTTGGTAGATTCGGAAAGTCCTATGATGGCCGCTTTTGACGTTCATCGCGAGGAATTTAGTTTCTTCGCGATGGGAATGATGTAGTTTTTTATTCAAAAAAAAGTGTTTTGATGGAACATGATGGGTGTTTGACCATCGTTGACCATCAAGGGGTCACCAACGGGGAGGATAAAGTTTTGCTGACGTGGATATTGGTGGATGAGGAAGATAGTAAATGGGCAAAGAAGCGTGTTGAAATTCCGGCGATGTGTAGTGAGATTAATGATCGTCGGAGGTATCAGTTTGCGGGAACTACACTTTCCGGCGTGATGATATTTGCGGAGAAAAGTTTAGTGAATCCGTTCTTTGTGTTGTTTTATGACATCAAGAAGAATGAAGTGAAGAAGGTGGAGATTTGTGGGTTGAGTGATTTTGAGTTCAAATTTGGTCATGTTGTCATGAATGTCACGACTGTTAAGGAACAAGTAGAAAGCATTTTGTCTTTAGGTTAGGTAATAGACTAGTACAAACGTTACAACATGACCTACAATATGATATAACACGGTTATTCTAGACCGGAGCTGTTCGGTGTTGTTCATCTTAAAGAGATCCACCTTCGGCTTTTGAAATGACTTCAGAGCTAGCTATTTATAACATGACATGATTAAATACTTGTGCGAATGAAACAAGCCAAGTTTTACAAATTTTTAAATAGTTTGTATATTAAAATAATTCACCATTTTACTATCCTAATTCCTAATTTGATTTTCAGTCAACAATAATATCTTGATTTTGTCACGTTTCAATGGTTTTTAGGAAATGTTAGTATGCAGTTTTCATGGATGGGATGGAATGCTGTGTATAGCTTTTTTTTTCCCGGTAGGTAAAATCAAAAATTTGAAATATATCACCATTAAGGGGCTGTTTGGTTTGAATCATTAAGAAGTCTGAATGGTTAAGTGCTGAATCATTAAGTTGGACCTGTTAATGATTAGTTTTCTTGTCCCACATTGGTAGGAAAGCCTCATTAAGAGGCTTACCAAACAGCCCCTAACAGTGATTGTAGGTGGAAATGGCAGTGGTAAACGATGATAGTCGGTGGCGGTGAGATGTTAGGAGGGTACGGTAGATGATGAAGGAAGTTAGTCAACGTGGGCGTTTGGCGAGGTAGGAAGGGCATAATCAATGTTAAAGAAAGCAATGGTGAATTGGAATAATCGGCAAAGGTGTGTAGTCATGGCTACTAATAGAGATGATCGATTGATGGTGGCTATAGCGTATAGGGTGGGTGTCGAACAAGAAACAATATTGGCGAATGACGAGGTAGGGCCCAGTTCGACTAAACTGGCCCACACCTACAACACGTCATATGGCCCATACCTACAACATGTCATGTGGCCCAATGGGTAAGGCCCAATGGCAATAAACAATCCGGTTGTGATTACTAACGAACATCTTCGAGAAAGAAGTTAATGGGTAAAGCATAATTGCTAGCCCGAGAAATATGAATACAAGAGATATGTATTATCTCCAAGAAAAGTGGAACAACTAAGGAGATGAAGGCGGTTACGCATCATAGAAGGAGGAGAACTCCTCAATTATAAATAGGGACACAGGTAAAACGTATAGATTCATTCAGAAAATACTCCACATTCTTTACAAGTGCTTAAAAGCCATACTTATTCTCACGCCGGAGGGTGGTCACAGGAAAACCCCCAATCCTGTGACGAGTCCTAACGGTGTTCTGTTTTGCAGCTAGACAGGTCCCGTTCGATCAGGTCAAAAGGAGTTTCTTGTCTTATCCAGAAGACTAGTTCCCCTCAGGTACTTGTTTCTTCATTGGCGCCATCCGTGGGACGGAAACTAGACAAAGAATAGTTCTTTTTCACCTGACAGAATGGCATCACAGCAGAATCCTCAGTTCACAGTACAGCCTAATGTTCCCCAAAACCCACCGATAACTAATGAAGAGGAGGATCACCTCTATGAGGAGTCGGTGGACGAAGAGATAGAGATGGAGCCTCCGGGTTTCCCACCTAGAGAACAACACAATGAAAACGTGGCAGCCCAAGGAAGACCTTCAGGAGACTCAACGGCAAGGTTAAACCCCACGGCACCCCCTTTCCCGTTGCCAGTTCCTGCGGCGACTTACACAAGGCCTATTGTCCACACTACGACAGTTGGAAGGTCACGCCCTCCTACGTCCTCCATGCCATGGACGACGGCAGCGGCCACTCTCCCGTTATTCTCAGCAGCCATGACGGCATCTATGATGTCGTCACCAATGGTGACGCTTATGAATCCAGCATATGCACCTTATACTCCCGTGACACCCGGGAATCAGCCATACATGCCATATTACCCCATGCATCCCTACGGGTATATGTACCAACAGGCAGGCGCTAGTCCGTATTCCTATCCCTACCCGTATATGTATCCTCCTATGGCAACGATGACGGGATGGGGAGGACAAGCCCCCCCCCCCCCCCCCCCCCCAGCAACTCAGGCCCCGGGGGCACGCCTTGAAGAAGTTCGAACCAGGCTGACATATGATGCCACGCCAGCAGATCCGTCGGTGCCTCCGGCGGGGATTGTTCAAACACGACAGCCAGTGAATAGCCAGCCCCCAAATCGAACTGTTCAGCTGGAACGACGGGGAGAAGGGAATGATCAGGGAAACCTCAGAGACGAAGAAGAAGATGATCTCACTAAACCATACCGGCCTCCGGCTATGGTCACTTATTCAAAGCTAGCACCAAGAATTGCTAATGCGCCGCTCCCACATAATTTGAAGCTGATGACCACCTAAGCATATTCGAGGCTGCAGGACGTTCCAAGGACTGGCCCATGCAAGCATTTTGCCACATGTTTATACAAACCTTGGTCGGTGCAGCCAGAGTCTGGTGGGACAGCTTACCTCCCGGGTCTATTGCAAATTGGAAAGAAATCGTGCAGGGGTTCTCCCAGCAATTCAGCCAGCAGAAGAGGCACACGAAGTATAGAGACGAAGTCATGCATATCCGCCAGCGGGATAATGAAACATTGGAAAACTGTAGACGAAAGATTTTGACTAAAACAGGATTAATTGATCATACAAGTCACAAAACCAGGTGTGGAAACCCTAGTTCTGAACAAACTGATAAAACTCTAATCAAAACACAATCAACATCATTTTCAAAGCTTTTTCATAGATTAACTTGTTCAAATACTCAATTACAATCACACTTTAGTTAATCTAGAACACTTAAACACTTTCTCAAAATCTCCTGGAACCTAACCTGAACACACACACAACTGGAAACTCTCTATAAATCACAAATACACAAAATCTATTTATAGACTCTGCACGTTCGCCCCTTTTGCATGGTCGAATGTGGAATTCTTCCACATTCGCCCACTACAGGGTACGAAAGTGTATCTTCTGATCAGGTCCATTCTTCATTCGCCCATTATCATCTACCTTCGCCCTCTTTTCTTTACATTCGCCCACTTTTATTTCTACCTTCAATCCATCAGCAATCCCTAACATATGTTAACTTGTAGATCCAATCATTAGTCGCAATACGTGCATCTACAAACTCCCCCTCGACTATTGATTGGATCGTCTTCTATCTTCGTCCATTGCTTTGTTCAACAGATAAATTCTGAGCTGTTTCTTTTGCTCTTTGGTCATTTCAGGCTCCAACTTTCGCTTCACCGGTTTTGATACATTCGCCATCTTCACCATTTTGCCAAGTTTATTATCCAAGTTACTCCCCGAGTTTATATCATATGCAAAACAAACTCCTACAACCTGAGTATACTTCTTAGCTTGATCAGCATCATTCGGCTCATGATGAATCGGATTGTAGAAAAGCATGATGATGTCTTCAAAAGTATAATTAATCAACCACATCGGATCAAATACATGAACATGCTTGTATTTGTCCTTCCCATCTCTCAAAACTATCACCGCTTCAGCCTTCCTCCAATCATAATACCAGAATATAAAGTCAGCACTGAAATGTTGTGGCATGGGCATCAAAGGTATTTTTCTCATCACTTCAGGTGCTTTGTAGACTAAAGTAACCCTTTTCAGATTGGTTTTAGGATCAATATCCCTATGAACTTTCCTTCTGGGATATTGAGGCTTGAATCTATTCCACTTCGTTCTACTCTCCCACACCAACTTGTCTGCACACCAACCGACATGAGTATTATTAACCGAAGCTCCAAACATAGGGAATCTGCATAAATCTCTGACCGCCCAGTACGGTAGAGTTAGCAAATCAATGAATCTGTAGAAGTACAGAATTCCTGAATCCCATTTAGCAGCTAGACACTTCAGTCTTCCCAAATATGTCCACCCGAGAGCTCTGCCTTTGAATTTAGCATTGTGGAATCTATAGAAACTTCCTTGAGCTTCAGGCTTCGGTCGGTTTTCATCCATTTCTCTCAACTTCTTCAAGTAAGTCTTTAATTCATCAGATTGACTTGAAGATTCTTGCTTATCAGCTCCAAACACCTTCTCAACAAACTCTGCACTCCTTTTCTTTGCCTTCTTCTTTGCTGAAGTGTTTGGAATCTCAGTGAAGTCAGGAAATATCACATCTTCATCAGTCTGTCTGAAGTACTGTGGATATTCCTCATGCGTTATATCTTCAATCTCCACTTCATCCAATTCAGGAGTATTCTTATCATCTGAGTGATTTCCAATATCCTTTTCAGGAATATTTGGAATCGACTCATCCACTACAAACTCCTCAAATGTTTTCCCTACTCTCTGTGCAAGGCCATCAAGAATTTCCTTAGCCACAGTAGCAGGTACTTCACCTTCTTCAAGATCAGGATCGTTGTATTCCAGTTCATATCTCATATCATCTGTCTGGAATATCTCAGCAAAACGTCCTATGAACTCTATCGTCCATTCTCTTCTTTCTAACATATCTCTGTACACTTTCTTAGCATCATCAGTTAGAGATCTCACCTTTTCGTTCCAAAAGATACTCTCATCTGAATCAGTGTTTTCACCTTTCTTCTTCTTGGAACTTGATTCTCCAGCATCTTTCTTCTTAGGTGTTCTCTTTTCAAAAGTAAATTTAGAAGTGTCATCTCCTCCTTCATCATTATCACTATCACTACTACTATCATCATCTTTCTGACTCCCAGACCCTTCTGCATCATCATCATCATCTTTCTTACTATCCTCATCATCACTTTTCTCTGACTCTTCATCTTCCTCATCATCATTGTTTTCTTTATCCGATTCAGAAGGCTCAAAGTCAACCTGTTCTTCTTCTTTCTCCTTATCTTCTTCACCTTCTTTCAACTTGGGTGCTTCATTATACAAATTATCAATCAAATCACTAAGGCGTTTGTTTTCAGCCTTTAGCTCTTTGTTATCCTCCTTGATTGCTTTTAACCTGTTCTTGTTCCTTGAACATTTTCCCTCAAGTTTCTTATTCTTAGCTTCAAGCTTCTAAACTTTCTCATCAATCTCATCTTGGTTTGACTTTGAAGCAACCACAATCTGAAGCATTTTCTCCTCGTTCTGCTTAAACTTGGCAATCTCAGCTTGTTGAGCAACTATCATCTTCATCATCTCATCCATTTTCTTATTCACTTGCTTCATCACGTCATCAGCAACAGTGACTTTCTTGGATTTAGATGGCTCAACTTCTATTTCTTTTTCCTTTTGAGGCTTCCTGAACATATCTAGCACATTATCCAGTGCAATGTTAAATTGATCAACTGGTAATTTCTCAGCCTCCTTTGTCTTTTTCTGCTTCTTAGAAACTGGTGAAGACAGCTTTGATGATGTACCAGCATCGGGTACTCTTTTTCCTTTCATTAACTGGGCAATCTCCTTCTCCCTCAACTGTTTAGTACTTGATTTCTTTGCCATTGTTTTGTGCTTTGGTTTTGGCAAGTTTACTACAACAATTTCTCCAGTATTCAGTTCATTCATATCAACGCCTAAACCTTCATCTTCAACATTAACAGACTTCTTACTCTGCTCTGCTTCTTCAATCGTCTTGTTAAGTGATTCAGACTCACCAACCATAGTGGCCTTACGTTTGGTGGTCCTAACATTTTCTTCATCAGAATCCCACTGTTCCTCTACCTCAGTCTCCTCTGAATCCACCGACTCTTCATCAACCAAACCTGTTCCCTTCTTTGCAGTTGTTTTCTTTCTCACCACCCGTTGCTTAGAACTACCTTGGTCTGTTTTTCCCTTACCCTTCCCTTTGGCTCCGGGATTAACAACCTGTCTCTTCCTCTTAGTATTAGCATCTGCATATACTAAGGGATCGTCATTATCAGAATCGCTCTCAGTGTGTCTAGCCTTGTTCTTTCCAGGATCAGTGTAATCCTGTTTCGCTAGAGCTCCAAATAATCTTCTGAATGGTGGCCTTTCATTGTCTGGCACACCCTTATATCCTTTCATCCTCACCAAAGTTCGAATGTTCATGTGATCTTGACCAATGATCTGTGTAGGATCCTTTCTCAAATCAGGATACTTGTGGTCAAATATCATCATCAGGAATCTTGGGTATAACATGAATTGCTTTTTCTTCAAACCCTTTAACATCTCCAGCATATGATCCAGTATCATCCCAGACACGTTGAATGGTTTGTTGAGAGTCAACGCAACCATCAACGAGCTTAAACTTCTCCTCATAACATCATATCCTCCGCTCACACATCCAAACACGTGAATTATGACATGTGCAAAATATTTGAATTGTACGCTCAGTTTTCCCTTATGCATGGAACCATCAGTAATCGCTCCTTTATACTTCATTCTTAGGAAGCATGCTTTCTGTTCAGTCCAGGATAATTCTCTGGGATCTTCGCTCACTTCAAACTTTATCTGGAGTGCTTCTCTAATATCAGACTCAGTAAAAAACATCTCCATTCCTTGTATCTTGCTTTTGATAATTGTCTGATTATCCCAGAAGTCATACTTCGCGTTCTTGTAAAAGTCTTCAACTATATCCTTGTAGATAATAGTCGGAGTAGCTAAAGCATGTACAACCCTGCTTCTCTTCAAGAACTCTATAATCCCAGCAAACTCAGTATTCTTCTCCACGTCACCAAGATATGCACAACAGTTATGGGATCTTTCGAACGGCCAACTGCTTGCACTTGATGATTCAGCCTCCTGAACATTCTCTGGAACTGGATTTGTAACAATATTCTCCACTGGAGTCTCAATATTCTCAGTTTGGTCAGCCATCTGCACATCAAAATCAGAAACATTCGTCAAAATACGAAAACGACAAAAATGGAAAATTTTAAGATTTTAAAGTTCCACATTCGCCCATTTTAATAGGGTCGAATGTAGGATTTATGGTACGAATGTGAAATATTCTGGTCGAATGTGAATAAGTTTTGATTGAAAATCACATTCGCCCAATTTAAGATTCATTCGCCCGTTTCATTCCACCTTCGCCCATTTAATGACCCGAAAGTGAAATTTTAAACCCTAAAAATTCAAAAATTTTCTAAGTTTGTTTTTAACACATGATTTTGATTAGGATGTGTTCTAAAGTGGCCGGTCATCATTCGTCCACCATCAATTGTTCCTAAATATCAATATACATCAGTTTTCCCTTGGAATTAGGTCACGACTGTTTCATTCAAACAATCAACACTCTAAATGTTGTTATTATTCTAATTCCTGCATGATTCTCCCCCTAAAACTGATGTGTATTGAAATGCAATCAACAATAAACGCTATTAAACAACCTAGGATCCTAAATTCTAAACCCTAAGTCCAGTTACAAAAACGACGATACTGTTCTCAATAATGCTCCATTACCTGTAAAAGTTATATAGAAATAATCAGTATCAACCAAGGATTAAAATCCACAAGCAAAGGAAATGAAAGCAAAAAGGTCTTGGATCGAAGGAAAATTTTTTGAAAATCTGTGAATGTGGTTCGAACCTGTAAACAGCTTATATATAAAGTCCACTTTCGCCCATTATTACGGTCGAATGTGGGTTAGTTCCACATTCGGTCCAAGTGAATGACCCGAAGGTGAACTTTGCACCCGAAGGTGAATTTTGTTTTGAAATTCCCACATTCGTCCAATATAAAACGGACGAAAGTAAAGATTTTTCCACATTCGACCCAATTAAGGGGCGAATGTGAAATGGAAAAATCTGAAAATTTTGCCAAATCACGAATTCGAATCCCGTTCAACATTTTTCAATCTGTTAAGCTTCCAAAACTCATATTTTCACCTTTTGAATGATACAAAGCCCAGATGGTGTTATCAAATCTCAGAAATTGACCATCAAGCATCCCCGGTTATAAAAAATAAAGCAGAAATGCAAAAAAATTTTTGAGTTTTCTGAAATTTTATCAAAACACACCTAAAATCTTTTTGGATTTTGTATCTTTTTGACAATAAAAGTAAAATACAGCAAAGTAAATGAAATCAGTAAACATTTTGTGATGTCCGGTAAGAGGATCATATCAGTTATCTAAGAAATATGATCACAGCGTTGATCTATTTGAGTAATATTATCATTAGAAACAGTATGTGACACGGCAATTGCTGATATTGTGGTCCACGTAAGCTCACATGCAGACAATTACGCAATGCTTTAAAATGATACGAGTTAGGTGTATTAGACTAACACATTGTGGTGCCCACACACACGACATACTCCCGTATCAAGTAATTGCACAAAGCTTCGTCGTAACGCGTGATTATGCCAGAGTTATCCGTAAAAGTTACAAAGTATATAGCACAGAGGTATACAGGTCAGCAAACGAATGCAGCAGAGTAACATGTGCATATACACTAGGTTGAGGCTAATATTAACCACTGATTTGCATCAGAAGGTCAATACGATGTAATAATGATCTTTGATCAATTAAAACATAAAGTTCCTCAATTCGGTAACTTCCGGTTTTGGCAATAAAGCTCTTTTAGCAAATATTCTGATGAAACTAGGTCCGTAAATCAATACGACAAAAGTTTAATCAGAATATCCCGGATAACCATAACATAACGACCCGAAACCTCAGATTTTGGCAATCCTATCAAACGAAATTACGGTACTAAGACCATATGCCCATGAGGTGTTCAGCCACGAACGCGTAGTTCGTTATGTTTGTATCACTAATGCACAGAATATTTAGTCTACGAAGCCTATCAGCATATCACACATAGTCAACACATGCCTCATATTACTATACAATTCTTTAGCCTGTGTCAGATCCCCACTGATGTACTATCATTTCCTCTTTTTATCCAGGAAATCATTTTTGGATTTTCTAATTTTTAGGTCTTTTTGACTTTTTCAATGTTTTTGGTTTTTCTGATAAAATGGCTACCCCTAAAATAAAGAACATTTTTTTGGGTTTTTAATTTTTCTGAAAAACAATAAAAACAAAAATTTGAAAGAAACAATCCACTCGAAAGCATCAACTTCTTTGAGGATTACGATAGTAAAGAGAAATTCCCAATTAGCAAAGAGAAATTCCCAATTAGCAAAAATAAGAGAAATAATAAAACTAAAAAGCGATAAACCGAGGTGCCGATTAGTCCTGTTTTTCCTTTATGTTGTTTACTTTTAAAAGATATTTAAAGCGGGATCTGTCAAAAGCTTTTGTAAACAAATCTGCACGTTGGTAGTCAGTATGGATTTTGACCATATCTATCAATTCTTTAGCATAAGAATCACGGATAAAATGGTATTTGATCCGGATATGTTTAGCTTTAGAATGATGTTCAGTATTTTTAGTTAATGCGATTGCGGCTTCGTTGTCACAGTGTATAGGGGTTTTAAGAAACTGCAAACCGTAATCCACCATCTGCTGTTGGATCCAGAGCACTTGCGAACAGCAACTCGAGGCTGCAATGTACTCGGCTTCACAAGTAGACAGCGCCACGGAAGTCTGCTTCTTACATTGCCAGGTGACTAACCTGCTCCCTAAAAACTGGCAACCAGCTGTAGTAGATTTGCTATCTTTGTCACAGCCGCCCCAATCTGCATCACTAAAAGCAATAAAATCAAAATCATCATCATTAGGGTACCAAAGTCCTTTTGAGGGACAACCCTTCAGATATCTAAGGATACGCTTGACCGCCGTCAGATGACTTTGTTTCGGCTTCGATTGATAGCGGGCACAGAGACACGTTGCGTACATAATATCTGGTCGAGACGCCGTCAAATACATCAGAGATCCGATGATTGCTCTGTATGTAAATGGGTCAGTCAGCTCCCCCTTAGCGTCCACTCCAATCCCGTGATTGGGTTGAATCGGGGTATCCATCGGCTTGGAATCCTCCATCTGGAACCGGCTCAAGACTTCGGATACGTATTTTGTCTGGTGAATGAAGATCCCGTTGGGTCTTTGGTCCACCTGCAAGCCTAGGAAAAACTGCATCTCCCCCATTGCGCTCATTTCGAACTTTTCCTGCATGACAGTTTCGAACTCCCTGCATAAAAGCTCGTTAGTTGAACCAAATATTATATCATCAACGTAAATCTGCACTAGAAGCAAATCATTTCCTGTCTTCTTCGTGAAGAGGGTGCAATCGACGACTCCGCGCTTAAATCCTCTTGAGATGAGGTATGTACTTAGCTCCTCGTACCACTGTCTCGGAGCCTGGTGCAAGCCATATAAAGCTTTGTTAAGCACGTAGACCTTATCCCGGTGGATTGGGTCCTCAAAGCCTGGTGGCTGCCCGACATAAACCTCTTCCTTGAATTTCCCGTACAGAAATGCGCTCTTGACGTCCATTTGATAAACTTTGAATTTCTTATAGGAAGCAAACGCAAGGAACATCCGAATAGCTTCAATGCGTGCTACCGGTGCATAGATTTCATTATAATCAATCCCTTCGATTTGATGGAAACCCTGCATGACCAATCTGGCTTTGTTACGAACAATAACCCCACGATCATCCTTCTTGCACTTAAACACCCATTTTGTGCCAATCTTCTTCCTTCCAGGTGGCAAATCCGTGAGCGTCCAAACTCCCAATTTCTGGAATTGTAATAACTCCTCCTGCATAGCTTCAACCCAGGCGTCCTCCTTCAAAGCATCCTTGTATGTCCTTGGCTCTACCTGCGACACATAACACGCAAACGACCAATCATTTTGACTACCAGATTGTTGAATTTTGGCATATAACGTTAAAGCACCAAAACTCTCTGGTGAGTTAACACTTCGCAGCTGCCCTCTGGTCATCACACTGCTTCCAGGATCACCAATAACTTGCTCCAGCGGGTGAATACGATGAATCCGAGATTCCGGATATTCAGGTACAGTAACTCCCGTCTGAACAGTCAAGTTCTCTACAGCATCCAGATCATGACCCGTGTTAGATGATGAAGCAACATCTGGAGTTGGAGTTGGGTTCACTGGCGGTGCCTCTGGCTCTACTGCATGCTCAAGAATGACTTCTTCGTATTGTTCATCTTCAGATTCTGAAGAGTCTAATGAAGTAGAAGCCTCTTGAAACACTTCTTCCTCTTGTATAGGAGCATTGGTATCATTAGAAGCTGGTAGGGGGTTCACGGTGATCGGACGCACCAACGGTGAAGTCGCCGCGTTTTCACACTCGTAAAGTAATCTGATAACAGCTTCTTCAACCAAGCTATCTAGATTGAATGATTCAAAGAAATCTTTGTAATCAAACATCCAATCAGGACCCGTGCCTTGCAAATTTTGTGTATATCGTTGAACTTCCACGTTAGCCCAATCCTCCACCCGACGAGTTCGTTTGTTGTATACCCGTTTGAGCGGGGTTGCATATCCAACAAAGTATCCCTCCTCAGCTTTAGGACTAAACTTCTCGCTTGGATTCAACATTGTGCATGGTGCCCCAAAAGGTTCTAGATACTCTAAGTTCGGCTTTCGTCGGTGTAACAGCTCATAAGATGTTTTACCAAACTTCTTCATTGTTAGAACCCGATTTAGTGTATAGTTTGCTGCATAAATCGCCTCATTCCAGAACATTACCGGAAGATTTGAGTCAGCGAGCATTGTTCTAGCCGCTTCAATTAGAGTCCTATTCTTTCGTTCAGCAACACCGTTCTGTTGTGGGGTGTACGGAGCCGAGTATTCATGATGTATCCCTTTGCTTTCACAAAGTTCATCCATCTTGGCGTTTTTGAACTCCGTCCCATTATCACTCCGAATTCTCTTTATCTTCACATTGTAGAGATTCTCCAATCGAGTGAACAGAACTTTCAGGTTGTTAAAGGTGTCACTTTTGTTCTGCAAACACATCACCCATGAAAATCTTGAATAGTCGTCAGTAACAACTAAACAATAAAGCTCCCCAAGATGACTTTTGCGCTTGACTGGTCCGAATAGATCCATGTGCAATCGCTCAAGTGGCATCTCTACAGAGTTAACTTTCTTTACTTTGTGGGACTGTTTGTGCTGCTTCCCTTTCTTACAACTTACACACTTGTCGTTCAGATGGAAATGTTTCACGTTTACTCCATCGACAAGCCCATTTCTCACAAGTTGGTTCATTTTTCTCAGATGAATGTGCCCCATTCTTCGGTGCCACATTATCGATTCTTTCTCGGTCGCCTTGGATAGAAAACATGTTATTTGCTCCTGTGATGTCATCGCCTTGGACATATCAAGAATATAGAGATTGTTGACACGAGGTGCCTTCAACATTATCCACTCCTTTGGAATTTTGAAGCCCGGTTTGAGAATATAGCAGGATTTGTCATCAAAATGCACAGTGAATTGTTTATCACAAATTTGACTGACGCTCAACAGATTATAATCGATCTGTTTCACATAAGATATTCTCTCAAAGCTCACTATTCCATTACTCACGCTCCCCTCCATCGTAATATATCCACCTTTATTTCCAGCGAATGCGACATATCCACCATTGATGTTCTTCACGTCGAACAACAACGCAAGATCCCCTGTCATGTGGCCTAAAGCTCCACTATCAACAATCCAAAGATTGCTAATAGGGCCAGCTGAAGCTCCCTGCACACATTAAGTAAAATGATTAGTTCTTTCGGGGGACCCAAGCCTGAGTCTTGGGTCTTTGAACATCAGCTTTCAAAGAAACATTCTCATTAACATTTTGTTTTGGATCAATCTTGTTAGTATTATTCAAAACATTGTCCTTTTTCTCATTGACTTTTGAAGTAGAGGCTCCTGGAGAACCATTGGGTGTCCAAGATTGTTCAGATCTTTTTAAGATACGAATCTGAGACTTTGGGTTCTCAGTCGGTTTCTGAACATTGTTTGCGAAAGAAACTTTCTTGGTTACCTTATCTGATTTAACAGACTTAGGTCCAACATTTGATTTGACAATCGGTTTTAGTGGAACCTTTTGCCTATCATATGTTGTGTTCACCACTGGTTTTCTCCAAGATTGTTCCATAGCAATCCGATTTCTTCGATCATATTGAATTGGACGATTGTTCCTCTTTTGATAAAAATTGTTTTGATTGTAAAACTGTTGTTGTTGAGGAACAACTCGTCTGTGTGGTGTAACATAATGATCAATCGGTTTTCTCATGGAATTCTTCACTTCAACTTCGTGCCTTTTATGCCTTACATACATGCACTGAGCAAGTAAATGCCCTCGTTCCCCGCATTTAAAGCATGCACGGTACTCTTCAAAAACATTTGGAGCATTTGGTTGAGCAAATGATCTAACAGGATATTGATCATTATACTGTTGATTCCTCAAACTCTCAGGGAGTGGCCCTTTTGAGTAAGCAGGCTCATGAAAACCATTAGCTCTGTTTTTGGGTCTAATGAACTCTGTGACATGGACCTTTGGTTCTTGAGGAACATCCAAATACAATTTCTTTAGAATGGCAGGTGGGATTTCATTTGTTCTCTCATGTTTTGGGAACCAAATGGTGCTTTCTTGCCAGATTTTATCAATTTTAGCATAGTTAGCATTTTTGATTGGAAATTCCTCGTCAGAGATGATCTTATCGGATCCTTCCATCCGATAAAACACCTTGACAGGTTTGTCACACGGTTCATTCTTATCATTCTTTTCAAGATCTTTCTTAACCACATTCTTTTCAAGATCTTTCTTAACAGCATTCTTTTCAGACTTTTTCTCACGATGAACATTTGCCATCGGATGCACATGTTGAGATGATGACACTGGTTCATTGGTAATGATGTGATTTTCTTTTGGAATTTCACATTCATTAGCATTTTGAACATTACCAGAGTCATCACTCTCTGAGTCTGAATCAACGCTCTCAGCAGTAACACCCTCATCATTCAAACCTAAAATCGGTCTCACATCGGAATGTGGATCACCAGTACTCGAGGTATTAGATTCATTTTCCGATGATGACTCTGATTTTACCGAGCTCTCCGGTGTCACTTGATGACAATTATGGTTTTCAAAAAGCACCGGAGAAGGCACAGACTTGTAATTAGTGGTTTGGTCATCAATGATGTGGTCTACCACGTAAGCAATGTGCTTATAACTTTCCAACTTTTTGTTTACTTTTTCAGCAAAGCATTTGATGGCGGCCATTTCCAACTTAGTATTTTCAATTTCATTGATGTAGTTGTTAATTGCAAGTTGGTTAATGAAAGAGTATTTTTCAAGTCAGAAATGTCCTTTTTATAGCCATCTAAAACTTTGTTAAAAGCATGCAACTCTTTGCGAGTAGATTGACAGTTCATGATAGCACTATCACGTTGAACACGGAGTTGTTTGTTCTCCTCTGTCAATCTATCACAAGTACCACAATATTTATCACTTGTAATCTCAGTGCTACACTCAGAACTTACAGGTTTTGGCGGATCAGTCATGGCCATCAAAGCAAAATGAGCTTCCTTTCCAGCGAAAAACTTGGAATAGTTAATCTTGGTGAAAGCATCATCAGCAATGCACGACTTCCTCGTCTTCAGAAAATCAGCTTCTGCTAGCAACTGATCAATGTCATCATCTAGAGATGTAACACTTGCTTCTGTATCCGATTCACTGTCTGAATCTGAATAAACCGATTCACACTCCTCTGGAACGTCAGAAACAGTATCAATCACCACTCCAGGATTAGCATCCTCAGTCTTAACCTCAACAGGCTCAGTCTCTGCTTCCATGTCAGCCTCAGATACAACTTCAACCTTAGATTCTTCCTTCTTACCAACTATCATAGACTCTTCAATATCAACCTGGCAAGCAACACAAGCCACACTTCCACCAGTAGTAATTTCCTCAACACCTATTTGCATTCCCGACCAATCAAACCGTTCATCTTGTTGAGTCACCAATGCTTGATTCTGATTGGTGTTCTGTTGTGTCTCATTAGGTGTAGTGATTGGTATAACTGTTCGGTTAGTGTTGTTAGGAGATTGATTTTGAATCTGGTTTGGTGTGTTTGGTTGTCGGTTTTGGTTGTTGTTGGAGTTATTTTGACGGTTTTGGTAGTTGTTGTTATTTTGGTATGAAACTTGGTTTTGGTTTTGTTGTTGACGGTTCTGGTAACTTGCATTGAATGGGTTTCTATTACCTTGTTTTGGTGGCTGGGTGCATTCTCGTTTAAAGTGACCTTTCCCTCCACAGTTAAAACAAGTAACATTCTCCTTGTTGAACCCGTAGGTTGTGTTAGGAGAAGTTCCCAAATCTGTTCTACCCGTCTTCTCAATAAACTCCGTTGCTCTTCTCATAATGCTCGCAAAAGCCCATTGGATATCAATCAGTTCCATCTCTTCCTTATCAATCTGTGCATAGTCTTCATTGGTTAAGTTGTTGTTTCCAATTTGACTAGCAACCAACCCGTTGTAAGATGAAACCATTGCAGAGACTAGTGCAATGTGCTGCTGAGCAACTTCAACCGTCACATTTCCCAAGTTAGAAGTCTCCAAAACCACCGGTTGTTGATTAGATTGAGTAACTTGGTTCATTGGTTGTTGAGATTGGCTAGCAGTATAGAAAGCTGCTTGTTGCATTGGGGAGAATGGTGAAATGTATGAATTGTTGTATTGTTGTTGTTGTGGTGGTGGTTGTGGGTATGATGGTTGTGAGTAGGATGAGGTTTGTGCCATGTAGTTGATGGTAGGTTTTGGTGATTCCATAATATTGGAAATGCAAGCAACATGTGGTGCCACTACCCCTCCTGAACTTGAGTTACTAACTGGAACTGAAGTGCCTCCAAAGTATAAGCTAGGATTCTGAGGAATCTGTGATCTTCTAGCTTTCCTCTTCTCTTCCATTTCTTTGTTTTCCAGCTTCTGTATGAACTCTTGAGTAGTCCAGTATTGGTATGCATCCTTCTCCCTGAGGACTTCCACATGTTGATCCCAGTAAGGTGGAAGAGCATCTGCAAACTTATCCACCAAAGCTGTTGTAGGAATCTGTATACCATAACTTGACAATTCAGTTAGCAAATGACTATATCTAGGAGTTAATTCTTTTAAAGTTTCATTGCCAATATAAGAAAAATTCTCAAACTCCTTTCGTAATTCATCCATCCTTAAGCTTCTAGTCTTCTCATTCCCATCCTGCCTCTTTTTAAGTATGTCCCACAATTGCTTAGACGTGGTGCAAGTCCAAAACTGATGCAACAGATCATTTGTGATTGCCTGAGTCAATTGGGAAAAGGCTTTCTTCTCCACAGCAAACTTCTTTTTCTCCTCTTCAGACATACTCTCCAATGGAACTGGTTCACCCGTATTTTCCAAAACTGGTGCTGTGTAACCTCTAGCAATCATACTCCATGCCTCTGCACCCTCCACTCCCATGCCTTCCAAGTGAATCTTGAACTTGTTCTGCCACTGATTATATTCTTGTATCTCCATGAGCTTAGGTGGCCGATTCCCGCTACCTGAGGATAAATCATTAATCAGTGTGGAAATAGCATTTGTGGTTTGAGTATTTACCACCGCTACTGCTACTCCCCAGTAGTCAGGTTGTGGTGCTGCAGGTGCTACACTTTGAGGCATCGAGCTAGTCATCGCCATGTAGTTAATCGGTTGCGAAGACTGTGTGCTCGTCTTTTGTGCTGCCACCGTCCATGGGTCCATCACTTGCTGTTGTGGTTGTGTCGTTGCTGGTCTCGGGTTAGTCGGAAAATTCCACATGATCACGAACTTCGAAAAATTCAACACTTAGAAAATTTTCCAAAACTGAAGTCTAGGTTCGCCCCTTTTTGTCTACTCTCGTCCCTTTTTGTTCACCTTCGACCAAATGAATATACCCGAATGTAGAAAATGAACAGAAAGTAAAATCAGCTAACACCTTTCCACTTTCGCCCAGAATGTTCTAGGTTCGACCAGTAATTTTCCACGTTCGCCCGCCCGATCAATCGAATGTGGAAAATTGTACCCGAAAGTGAAAAATTCAAACAAAACTTTTCAGGTTCGCCCAGAAATGCCTCAGGTTCGACCATAAACGACTCACGTTTGCCCAAAACTAGTCAGGTTCGCCCACTATGTTCCAGGTTCGCCCATTTCAGGTTTGAAAAACGGTTACACTTTGAAAAACGGTTATTTTGATCTCTGATTTTCAAAAGTTTGTGGATTTGAATGATCTTTATCAGGTTTTGATTCGGAATTGATTTGGAACAACTTTAATTCTTGGAATTTTAGATTTTAACCACAAAATCAACTTCAAATCAATCAAAAACACTCAAAAACCATTTTCATTCAAAAACAGATGTATTTTGATCAAAATTAAGTCCAAATCAGCTCTGAGTTTATCAAATTTGTTGTTGTATGATCCTTATGGCTCTGATACCACTTTGTAGACGAAAGATTTTGACTAAAACAGGATTAATTGATCATACAAGTCACAAAACCAGGTGCGGAAACCCTAGTTCTGAACAAACTGATAAAACTCTAATCAAAACACAATCAACATCATTTTCAAAGCTTTTTCATAGATTAACTTGTTCAAATACTCAATTACAATCACACTTTAGTTAATCTAGAACACTTAAACACTTTCTCAAAATCTCCTGGAACCTAACCTGAACACACACACAACTGGAAACTCTCTATAAATCACAAATACACAAAATCTATTTATAGACTCTGCACGTTCGCCCCTTTTGCATGGTCGAATGTGGAATTCTTCCACATTCGCCCACTACAGGGTACGAAAGTGTATCTTCTGATCAGGTCCATTCTTCATTCGCCCATTATCATCTACCTTCGCCCTCTTTTCTTTACATTCGCCCACTTTTATTTCTACCTTCAATCCATCAGCAATCCCTAACATATGTTAACTTGTAGATCCAATCATTAGTCGCAATACATGCATCTACAAAAACTTTATCGTTAGATTCAACAGAGAGAGACTGCAAATCCCGGGTCTCACCGAAGAACTGGCATGCACAGCATTCACAATGGGAGTAAATGACGACGGTCTGTTAAGGAAACTACACGGCCCGAAAGGATATCCACAGACCATGGACGAGATGATGACCATTGCGAAGGCATATGTGAAGCAAGAGAAATCTATAGCCATGAACCACGCAGTGCGAAAGAAGCAGGAATCCGCTAAAGTGTCTGACTCCCATGACAACAAGGACCACCGAAGTGGCCGGAACCGGGGAAGAGCAGAGTCATCAAGTCAGCCTTATTTCAGGAATGACAGAAAAGATGATAGGCGAGACGATCGTCGAAGATCCGACAGACCCCGGGATACATTCACGGGTAAAGGAGAAAGTCAATCAAAGCCCAGGCAGGAATACCCGGATCTGACAAAAACGCTGTCCCAAATACTGGAGTCAGAAGACTTGAGGCTCAATGCTCCGAAGCCGCTCAAAGATTCACCTTCACAAGACAAGTCCAAGTACTGTTCCTACCATAAAGGTGTTGGGCATGACACGGATGATTGTTTCCAATTGAGAAGACAAATCGAGTACTTCGTCAGGTCCGGGAAGTTGGCTCACCTATTGAAGGACGTTAAGCCGGGTCCATCATCCGGGGGCGGCGACAAGTCCGCGGGTAAGAAACCGTGGGAAATCAATATGGTCCGGGTGGAGTCCAGGTTTAGCAAGAAAAGAACATTCGAGCGCTTCAAGCCGTGGATGGAAGCAGTCATGACAGTTCCACTACATTACAAAGTGTTAAGCATGGAAGCTCTGGTAATAGCTGCCGTCGTGGGCGACTACAGCATGAGAAGAATACTCGTTGACACCGGTAGTTCCAAGGATTTAATATATGAACCTTGCTTCCGAAGAATGCGGCCAGAAGATCAGAAGATGCTAGAGCCGGCACGCGGACCGGTAAGGGGATTCGCGGGTGAAAGCGTGGAGCCATTGGGGCAGTTGACGTTCCCGGTCACCATAGGCGATGGTCGCCGGGAACGAACCATACTTGTTACCTTTTTGGTGATTCCGGCAGACTCCCAGTATAACATGATCATCGGTCGCTACACGCTGGGCCGAATAGACGCTCTAGTTTTGTAACAACCCAGTTCGAGTCCCCAAAATTTTTCGCGTTTAAAATTAACAAATGTCCAAAGAACAATAATTAAAAACATATATAATCAAGGAACCGATATTGGGAGCGTTACATATAAATATATATTTTGCAAATTATTATTATACACGAGTAGACGTTGCAATACCGAACCGTTGCCTACAGGATATTCCTAATAACCCGAGTATTAATCACAAACCCGAGACCCGAATCATTATCTAAAGTATATTATTATACCAAAACACGCGTTACGAAACCGAGCCGATACCGATAACGAACCCACCAACCCCATTGGTGAGTCAATGGGGGAGGACACATGTCCTCCCCTCCCCATGACACCCATGTCTTTCCCATTAATAAAAGCACACACCTGTCCTCTAACCTCTTTTATAAACACCCTCATCTCTCAAAACATACACACACTTCACCCTTCTGTACATTAGAGAGAGAGTGAACTGAGATAAGGAGCTCCGGCCACTGTTCCGGCGACGCACACAACACCAACCACCCCTCCCCTCTGATATTATCCCCACCGAGGCACCCGTAACCACCCTATTATTTCTCGAGAACCCTCACCTACCCGCTTCATATTATAGAAAGAGAGGAGCAGATCTGAGAATAAGAAAGAGAGAGATGGAACCGGTATAGAGAGACCGACAGAGAGAGAGAGAGAGAGACTCGGAGGAGAGGGGAAGACGATGGCGGCGATGGCTGGAACCAAAGGAAGAGCAATGACTCGGGGTCTAGTAACGGCGAAAGAGGAGGATTCCGTTGGGTTTAACCATGGGTCCGACAAACAAGGTGAGCGTGATAATTATCATTTCTTTTAGATTTGAAAGGTTGATAGCAGATTGTTGGAGCAAAGGTTTGACGATGGGTTAATAATGAATTATTGATGATGAAGGTTGGACCGTTGAAGGGTGGAGGTCACGTTGATGGAGTAGGTGTTGGTAGTGACGGTACTGGTAGTGGTTAAGTCAAGGGTTTGAGGTGAAAGTGATGACTCGGTTGTGGTGATAAGCAGCAGGGATACGAGTCTGTTTAGAAGGCTAGTCAACCTCAGTCAACCGTAGTCAACCTTGGGTCAACATAAGTCAAACAAAGTTAACTGAGTCAACTAGGCTGTCAACTCAGACCAGGAATGGACACGAGGTATAACTGAACTACAAACTCGTTAGTTATAAACATTAAATATTATATATAAAATTACGTGTGGGATTTGACGAGCGTATTAAACTTTCGGACATTAACTTGTATACCTTGACTTGGACTTTTGGGAATGAACACTAAAGATATGTATAAGATAAGACTCGGACAATTATGGTATCAACATAGAACATTTAGAGCCTCGAAACATTGATACCAACTACTTGAACCTTTGAACAAGGACTTAAACATTGAGATTTAGGTCCCAAACTCGACACTTGAACATTGGAGATTAAGACTAGAATATAGACGAAAGCATTTCAAAGGTACATACACAAATAAATTGGAGTAGTTGATAGTAGTGACACTTGGACATGGACTCGGAACATATAATATAGACATATAACATTTAGCAAACGAGTGTATGCCAAAGCATTGGATGAGGCATATAAGCTTGGATAATGGAACATGAGTAGATTATGAACATTGGCTACAATCCACGATTAGAGTTAATATAAACCTACACCATTATTCCAACAACGTTATTAAAAGAGTCTTGATAGAAACCGTACGCTCGAGCTCGTTCCCACATGTAACAACTGAATGTCAGGTCAAACACTAATAATATTTATCGCCATAGGATATAATTGAGGAAGATACAAGTACGCAATAGCAGACAGTCGTTTTTCAGATTTACACCCCTGCATTATCATCCAGGTGAGTCTCGTGAACCATCCCCTCTTTTTCTGTTTTAAACTGTTTTGGGATGAACATATGCTTCCAGTATAAAAACCAGAACGATAAACCAGTTTGATGTGACAAGGTGTGCTCTCGAATACCGAACCTTCACACTCATTAACCCAACGGGAGATTGGGCCACTTAATATGTGGGTAGTACTACTTGGGGAAACCCCCACACACAGTGGACCCGGAAACCCGGGGAACCCTCCACTGAGGTTTGTGACACGTATTCTGCCATATGAATCCATAATGAGAGCAGATGGATTCAGTGTCTGGTTTGAGGTGTGGCTTGTACATCACCAGTGTAATCATGTGTTAAAACGTATTAAACTTGTTTTGGAATATTAAACTTGTTTGGTGTTAAACCAAGTAAAACCGGATTTTGAACTATAAACTTATTTTAAAACCAGTTTAACGCACACACGGACTCACCAACATATTTGTTGACCCAAACCTATTTTTAAGCATGTGTTCAGGTACAGCTTATGGATGGATGGCGAATGTGAAGAATATTATATTAGTTGCGGATTAGAGCGTATAGAGCTAAGCACGGCTAGAGTTTGGATTGATTGAGGATTGCACATCATCGACTGCTTCGACGACCGCCGCGACTCGTCTTTGCATACCTTTGAACCATTTATTTTAAGTATTGTATTTATATTATGGAACTAGAAATTGTATTAAACCTTTAATATAGTAATTGTTACTTCCGCTGTGCAAGTTTGGTACCAATCTGTATTTTGACCAGGCCCACCTTGGTCGGGTTGTGACAGTTGGTATCAGAGCAGCGGTTGTAGCACACTAGGATTTCCCTTATGGAAAATTCCTAGACTACGACTGAAAGATCGCAGTTTAAGATTTGAGGATTTTCTAGTTAGGATATACCTTGGACATACATAAGACCAGACAAAGTAGTCACAAAATAAGTCGAAACTTGAGTACCTGAACACATCAGAATGCTTAAATCCAGTAAAGAACCAGTGTAACCAGTATACGAGCAGTGTTTGACACCTAAAATTTATGACTATGACGGAGATTACTAGAATAATTTTGTGAGGTAAATTGACGATTACACTTGATATCACGTAATCGTGAATTTACAGGCACGAGAAAGTTCTAAGAAATCCGGGGAGTCGCGAAAATTTTAAGTGTTGACCATGGTGACCATAAACTCGTGTGATAAAACGAATTACTTTAGAATCGTAACAAACCTATGATAGGTCTGGGTAACCATGTTAGGGTTGGAAACCGTTATTTATATTACGTTTTGGTGTGTCTTGGTAGAATATATATAAATATCTCCCTGACCATTGTGAAATTTGACTTCTAATTTATATAATCGTATCATGAATCTATATAAATGTTATTATTCGTGAATAATTTTTCCATGAGAACCAGGTATCTAACCAGAACTTAGTGCTAATCAAAAGAGAAATTCAAAAAGTACCAAGGAGAACCTTGATCAACCAAGAGAATAGATGCTCTCAATCAGATAAGTTTTAAAATTTTAACCAATGTTTACCGTACCGTATATAGCGTTGTTCTCATTTATATAGTTCATGAGTTATGATTGTAGAATGATACGTTTGCGCCCACCGAACGACTAAGACTAAAATCTGCCGGAGTGACCTTCAATTAATAGATTTGTATCTAAGTTGAATATAGTGATGTATTCGTCTATATAGATCATGCGTTTATAACCATAGAAACACTTGTTTGCATCCTTCAATTTATCCAGACCAAGAAAATTTTATCATGGATAGTGATAACAATGCAGGTTCTAGAAAATATTTCCAGAACACTATCTAAAAAGTCAGTAAACCAGATACAAGAAAGCACTAGTTAGCATGAACATCCAATCCTTTTCAACCTGAAGAAACCAAGATTGAACGCTGAAAGAGGTATTCTTAAGATTTAAACATATGTTTAGTTACTTTAATGACCCATGATGACTTTAGATTAGTGACAAAACCTTGGCAGTGATTCTGTTGCATTTTAATACCAAGACGAGATATTAAGTATGAAACATCTTGAAGTTACATAGGTAGGTCCTAACGGGGGGAGTGTATAGGATTGCGATAACCATCATAAGAGGTATTGACAAGAATAAAAGAATACACTTAAGGTTTAATAAGGAAAATATTAATGGATAGCAATTCCACTATGTGAGAAGCCAAGATTTAAGATACCAAAAGAATGTTGTACCCTATTAATTTGATTAAGAGCAACGTATAGCACTTAGACGTCCAACTTTTTAGTGTTTTTCTTTAGAAACTGGTCGCCATATCCTACACCAGGTACCATAGAAAACTTTAAAGACTTGAGAATTCAACCATTATTCAGACAGTATCGATAGAATTAACCAAGATATTAGACACAAGACGGATAAGAGTGACAGATTTTAAGATCACAATACCATATTTTAGTGTTTGACTCACTAAAAAAAAAAATAAAAAAAAAAAAAAAAAATAAGGTTATTAAGGATTAGTAACTCCAGGATCACATAAGATTTCTTAAGAATATTTCTATCAAGTTTTTGGGGAGATTTCCAGTACGTCTACGAAGCATCATTGGTGTGGTGGGTTGGCTGCGGTACACCCTATATATAAACACCTACGGTGCATCGAAAATGGAACTGGGAATTTAACTAAGAACGAAACCTAAACTGTCAATTGATAACCTATTCATTGCAAATCTACACTCGGGACATTGTGTCCAATTTCCAATAGTCTAAGGTTAAGTCTGATGAAATTTTACCACCCCTTTGGACTAGAAAAGGTCTTAATGACTTTGTAATCATTACATCAACACCAAAAACTTGATAATGGAAAATATCTGTATAGATTCGTTAGTAGCCATGTATACAAACTGGAATTAGATGAAGGTAGCAATGCTTGGACGTAAACTTAGAACTTATAAGATCGATATTTACCCCTTTGATGACTAATGTACACCCAGAACACTGAATAGACGAGTTGGACGCTTGAGGTATGATACATAAACATGGAATTTTGGAGATTGGAAACTAAAACGCAAACTAGATTAAACCAACCGAACATGATAACTCTTTGGATACACTTACACACATTGGGCTTTGTACTTCCAATAACTTGGACTCAATAATGGTAACTATCCCAAGATACGAGCTTAGACATTAAGATTTGGAAGGCGAGATTGGTGGAAATTGATGTGTGTCGAGAACAATAAGTGGAGTCTGGAACGATAGAACGTAGTATGAGGTTTGGTACGAAAACACTATGACCGCAATTTGGTTTATGAAAATGTTATACACACACAAGCACGTTAATCTGAACACCAACTCCGAGAAGGGAATGTACTGTAGGTACAACCAGAGAAAGAACGAAAATCAATTCCGCGGACGGAATTCTAATAAGGGGGGGAGAATGTAACAACCCAGTTCGAGTCCCCAAAATTTTTCGCGTTTAAAATTAACAAATGTCCAAAGAACAATAATTAAAAACATATATAATCAAGGAACCGATATTGGGAGCGTTACATATAAATATATATTTTGCAAATTATTATTATACACGAGTAGACGTTGCAATACCGAACCGTTGCCTACAGGATATTCCTAATAACCCGAGTATTAATCACAAACCCGAGACCCGAATCATTATCTAAAGTATATTATTATACCAAAACACGCGTTACGAAACCGAGCCGATACCGATAACGAACCCACCAACCCCATTGGTGAGTCAATGGGGGAGGACACATGTCCTCCCCTCCCCATGACACCCATGTCTTTCCCATTAATAAAAGCACACACCTGTCCTCTAACCTCTTTTATAAACACCCTCATCTCTCAAAACATACACACACTTCACCCTTCTGTACATTAGAGAGAGAGTGAACTGAGATAAGGAGCTCCGGCCACTGTTCCGGCGACGCACACGACACCAACCACCCCTCCCCTCTGATATTATCCCCACCGAGGCACCCGTAACCACCCTATTATTTCTCGAGAACCCTCACCTACCCGCTTCATATTATAGAAAGAGAGGAGCAGATCTGAGAATAAGAAAGAGAGAGATGGAACCGGTATAGAGAGACCGACAGAGAGAGAGAGAGAGACTCGGAGGAGAGGGGAAGACGATGGCGGCGATGGCTGGAACCAAAGGAAGAGCAATGACTCGGGGTCTAGTAACGGCGAAAGAGGAGGATTCCGTTGGGTTTAACCATGGGTCCGACAAACAAGGTGAGCTTGATAATTATCATTTCTTTTAGATTTGAAAGGTTGATAGCAGATTGTTGGAGCAAAGGTTTGACGATGGGTTAATAATGAATTATTGATGATGAAGGTTGGACCGTTGAAGGGTGGAGGTCACGTTGATGGAGTAGGTGTTGGTAGTGACGGTACTGGTAGTGGTTAAGTCAAGGGTTTGAGGTGAAAGTGATGACTCGGTTGTGGTGATAAGCAGCAGGGATACGAGTCTGTTTAGAAGGCTAGTCAACCTCAGTCAACCGTAGTCAACCTTGGGTCAACAGAAGTCAAACAAAGTTAACTGAGTCAACTAGGCTGTCAACTCAGACCAGGAATGGACACGAGGTATAACTGAACTACAAACTCGTTAGTTATAAACATTAAATATTATATATAAAATTACGTGTGGGATTTGACGAGCGTATTAAACTTTCGGACATTAACTTGTATACCTTGACTTGGACTTTTGGGAATGAACACTAAAGATATGTATAAGATAAGACTCGGACAATTATGGTATCAACATAGAACATTTAGAGCCTCGAAACATTGATACCAACTACTTGAACCTTTGAACAAGGACTTAAACATTGAGATTTAGGTCCCAAACTCGACACTTGAACATTGGAGATTAAGACTAGAATATAGACGAAAGCATTTCAAAGGTACATACACAAATAAATTGGAGTAGTTGATAGTAGTGACACTTGGACATGGACTCGGAACATATAATATAGACATATAACATTTAGCAAACGAGTGTATGCCAAAGCATTGGATGAGGCATATAAGCTTGGATAATGGAACATGAGTAGATTATGAACATTGGCTACAATCCACGATTAGAGTTAATATAAACCTACACCATTATTCCAACAACGTTATTAAAAGAGTCTTGATAGAAACCGTACGCTCGAGCTCGTTCCCACATGTAACAACTGAATGTCAGGTCAAACACTAATAATATTTATCGCCATAGGATATAATTGAGGAAGATACAAGTACGCAATAGCAGACAGTCGTTTTTCAGATTTACACCCCTGCATTATCATCCAGGTGAGTCTCGTGAACCATCCCCTCTTTTTCTGTTTTAAACTGTTTTGGGATGAACATATGCTTCCAGTATAAAAACCAGAACGATAAACCAGTTTGATGTGACAAGGTGTGCTCTCGAATACCGAACCTTCACACTCATTAACCCAACGGGAGATTGGGCCACTTAATATGTGGGTAGTACTACTTGGGGAAACCCCCACACACAGTGGACCCGGAAACCCGGGGAACCCTCCACTGAGGTTTGTGACACGTATTCTGCCATATGAATCCATAATGAGAGCAGATGGATTCAGTGTCTGGTTTGAGGTGTGGCTTGTACATCACCAGTGTAATCATGTGTTAAAACGTATTAAACTTGTTTTGGAATATTAAACTTGTTTGGTGTTAAACCAAGTAAAACCGGATTTTGAACTATAAACTTATTTTAAAACCAGTTTAACGCACACACGGACTCACCAACATATTTGTTGACCCAAACCTATTTTTAAGCATGTGTTCAGGTACAGCTTATGGATGGATGGCGAATGTGAAGAATATTATATTAGTTGCGGATTAGAGCGTATAGAGCTAAGCACGGCTAGAGTTTGGATTGATTGAGGATTGCACATCATCGACTGCTTCGACGACCGCCGCGACTCGTCTTTGCATACCTTTGAACCATTTATTTTAAGTATTGTATTTATATTATGGAACTAGAAATTGTATTAAACCTTTAATATAGTAATTGTTACTTCCGCTGTGCAAGTTTGGTACCAATCTGTATTTTGACCAGGCCCACCTTGGTCGGGTTGTGACAAGTTTCAATGGCCAGAGGGTTTTTAATGTTCCCAACCCCCCAAGGGGTGGCAACCGTGTCGGGCGACAAAGTTTGTACATCGATTGAGCAAAAGCCATGTCACCAAGCCCCCTCGGGGCTCAGGGGTCCAGAGAGATGGGTTCTGATTACCGACCACCGAGAGCAGACAGTCTTGATTGGCGACACCTTGTCGCCTTCAGCCACAGAGAAGCTGAAGCAGGTGTTGAAGAAAAACCTGGATGTCTTCGCATTCAAACATGCAGACATGACAGGAATCTCAAGATCGAAGGCAGAACACAAGCTATCAATCTTCCCTTCAGTCAAGCCAATAACCCAAAAAAGAAGGAGTATGGCCCCAGATAGAAGGGTCGCGGTTGTTCAGGAGGTAAAGAAGCTAGAGGAGGCAGGCATCTTACGGAAAACCAAGTATCACACTTGGGTCGCAAACCCGGTGATGGTACGGAAACATGATGGAACGTGGCGCATGTGCGTCGACTACAAAGACCTCAATAAGGCCTGTCCGAAGGATGCATACCCGTTGCCCGAAATTGACCTCAAAGTGGACTCCCTCTCACCGTTCAAGTTCAAATGTTTCTTGGACGCGTATAAGGGTTACCACCAGATCAAGATGGCCAGGGAAGACGAAGACAAGACCGCGTTTCATACCGATGCGGGCATCTATTGTTACACCAAGATGCCTTTCGGGTTGAAAAATGCGGGAGCGACATATCAGAGGTTGATGGATCAAGCATTTGAAAGCCAGATCGGAAGGAACCTGGAAGTCTATGTCGATGACTTAGTCATCAAAAGCAGCAATGAAAGCAATTTGATCGCAGATATAGAAGAAACCTTCAAGAAGCTCCGCGAGTACAATATTAAACTGAATCCAGGAAAGTGTTCGTTCGGGGTTGAAGAGGGGAAATTCCTGGGAGTAGTAGTCACTAAAGACGGCTTCCGGGTAAACCCAGAGAAGGTATTAGCGATTGTCAACATGCCGTCGCCCAAAACACTGAAAGAAGCACAGACCCTGAATGGAAGATTGGCAGCTATAAATCGTTTCTTGGCACGACACGCGGAACGATCCCTGCCATTCATATCCACGCTGAAAGATTGCCTCAACAAAAATAAGTTCAAGTGGACAGCAGAAGCAGAAAAAGCGTTCCAGGAAATGAAGACGTTCGTGAGCAACTTACCCATGCTCACGGCTCCCAACCAAGATGAGACGTTGAAGATGTATTTGGCCGCAGGTAGTCACGCGGTCAGCGCCGTCCTCCTGGTAGAGAGAAACGGGGTTCAAACCCCCATCTATTATGTCAGCCGGGTCCTCGCGGATCCAGAAACCAGGTACCCAATGTTGGAAAAGTTGGTCCTAGCTCTGGTGCACGCGTCCCGCCGGCTGCGCCGATATTTCCAGGCACACAAAGTCGAAGTGCTGACCAACTTCCAGATAGCACAAGTGATAAACAAACCGGAGGTGTCGGGAAGGCTAGCCAAGTGGGCAATTGAGTTGGGGGGCACTGGATATAAGCTTCAAAAAGCGAACCTCTGTGAAGGGACAAGTCATCGCCAACTTCATGACAGAAATTCCCGCAGGAGAACAAATACCGGAAATAAGAGAAGTGCCTTCACCAGAAGAAGAGGTAGATGAATCAGCATGGCAGCTATACACTGACGGCTCATCAAACAGCAAGGGGGCAGGAGCTGGCCTGCTGCTGGTCAGTCCGGATGGGGCAAGGTTCCTGTATGCCCTACTGTTTGAGTTTGAATGCTCCAATAACCAGTCCGAATACGAAGCACTCTTGGCAGGCATGAGGATGGCTCTATCACTAGGGGCAAAAAGAGTGGATGCTCACGTCGACTCTCTCCTGGTAAATAACCAGGTCAACGAATCATATGAAGTCCGGGATGACACACTGTCAAAATACTTAGAGAAGACGAAAGAGCTGATGTCCAAGTTTCAGAAGATAACACTGATACATGTGCGAAGGCACCGAAACGACATAGCTGATGCTCTTAGCAAATTGGCATCATCAGGTACTAAAGAAGACGTCCACATCGAGACCCTCAAGCAACCTTCAACCCAGGAGTCGGCAATACACAGTGTACATGCGGCGGAAGTCTGTTGGATGACGCCGATACAGCAATATCTGGAGCACGGCACACTCCCCGGGAACAAGGGGGAAGCTCTGAAGGTCCGCACCAAAGCTGTGCAATATGAAATGCAAAATGGCGTCTTGTACAGGATGTCTTACCTGGGTCCGGCCTTGCGGTGTGTATCCCCATCAGAAGCAAAATTCCTCATTGAAGAAATTCACGCGGGCACCTGCGGTATACATGCTGGACCAAGGGCAGTGGTAGCCAAGTTAACAAATGCAGGGTATTACTGGCCTGGTATGCATAACATGGCGGTAGAGATATTACAGAGGTGCATCAGTTGTCAGAAGTACGCACCGCATACTCTCCTGCCTAAAAATGACCTGATCCCCGTGACGGCGGCCTGGCCATTCCAGAAGTGGGGGGTAGACTTGGTGGGACCATTCCCCCCGGCACCGGGAAAGTTAAAGTATCTGGTGGTTGCTATTGACTACTTTACAAAATGGGTCGAGGCGAAGCCATTGTCCAAGATCGAGGCGGTAAACATCAAGAAATTCCTATGGGAACACATTGTGTGCAGATTTGGGGTCCCACTGTACTTGGTCAGCGACAACGGGACCCAGTTCGCAGATAGATCGCTGCAAGACTGGTGCAAAGAACTCCAAATCCAGCAAGTTTTCACATCCGTTGCCCATCCGCAAGGTAACGGACAAGTAGAGAGAACGAATAGAAGCATACTTGATGGGATCAAGAGAAGACTGGACGCCGAAGGCAAGTCCTGGGTCGACCAATTGCCACACGTCCTGTGGGCCCACCGAAACATGCCAAAAACAAGCAACGGCGAAACGTCGTTCAGCTTAACGTATGGGTCAGAAGCAATGATACCGGCTGAAGCCTTGGTCCCATCTCAACGAAGAAACAACGGCGGTGAAGACAATGAACAACTGCTGTGCGAGAACCTCGAACGGCTCGAAGAACGCCGCGATACGGCCTGCATCAATGAAGCCAGGTACAAGAGGCTGTTGGAGAAATATTACAACAAGCGGGTACTCGAGAGATCTTTCAAGGTTGGAGAACTAGTCATGCGGCACAACGAGGCGAGCAGGTCTCAACCTCAGGGCAAGTTGGGCCCAAACTGGGAAGGGCCGTACGGAATCGCGGAGGTGTTGGGAAAAGGAGCCTACTCCTTGAAGCAACTCACAGGGGAGCCTATCCCGCGCACTTGGAACGCCGCCCAGCTCAAAAAATGCTATGTTTAGTTCGTCATAAGAACATTTTTTATTTTTTATTCTCTAGTACATTTAGTGTTAGCTGTGTCACATTCGACCTATTGGTCCTCACAGTCTATTTGTTTTTCCATTTAATAAAACGCCTATAACGGCAACTTTTCGTTAACAAACGATTACATTACTTATCATATTCTGGGGATTGACACTACAAAAAAAAGAAACATTCCCCACGGTAGGTGGCAGGACTAAAATCCTTCACCATAACATAAACAACCTACCACCAAAAGCGCTATACAAAAAACAAGCAAACAAAAGGCCACATACGGCCGAATTGCTACCAATAAATACCAGCCCGTGTCACATACGGCCGTCTAGCATGGCTAATACCTCTGCAGGGGTATGTAGCAAATCGCCGTCTGGAGCATAATCAGGGAGTATCAAGTACTGATTAAAGTGCAAGACACCTCCTTCATCACCATGGTCATCTGGGAATTCCTCTACCACCGGGGGAGCCTCAGCTACAGTTGGAACGTCCGGAACAGGGTCGTTAGGACCCACTACTTCCAATCCATTGGCATCAAGGCCTGGTGGAGGTTCAGGATGGTTCATCAACAGAACTGGTTCATTAAACAATCTCCTTGGACCTCTAGAGTATGTCAAGCCATACTTATTCGGAGGAACAAAGCCAGCAGTTCTGGCATTATACTCCTCCATAGCTGCACGTCTCTCGTCCATTTCATCAGCCCATCGTCTGAGCATTTTGAGACCTTCAAGAGCGTCTAGTACACGAAGGAGCTCGGTTAGAGACACTTGGTTGTGAGCCATAAGTGGGTACAGTAAGAATATACCTCTTTTGGCAAAAATTTACAAGTGGAAAATTTGATAAGGAGCCTGACTTATATACATGGGTCCAGAAGATCAAGGGTCAGTGTCAGTAAATATCGTTATTAATTCACTGACACACGCCGTCAAATCTATGACACATGGTAGTCATGACGTCATGTAATGATGACCCCCAATTAATAGGCGTCTGAAGGTGGCTGTCAAATCAACATTAATGATACACACAGAACTGCTGGAAAACACTAAGGAACCCAAAAGTTTTTCATTAAGATAGCGATTACACAGTCTAAATTACATTCTAAGCTTACTTAAACAATAAATTAAGATTACATCAATGAGAAGAGGCGTCATCTCCGTCAGAAGAGTCACTCAAGTACGGTTCCAGCTCCACCCGGAGGGATGAAACTCCTTCATCACCGACTTTGCTGCTCAAACGGCCTATGGCCTCCAGTGAGTCTGAACTCAAGGCTTCCAGACTGTCGGCAACCCGGGTAGGTAAGGCTTTTTCCTGAGCAGTAGGGGGGGGGAAGTTTCTTTCCAACCAGACCAACTTGATTACCATAAGCCAAACCATCATGGTAGCCGGCTTCCATGGCCACATCATAGAAAGCGTTCAACCTGTTCTGGTACTCAACACTGCCCCGGATGTACCGCCATGAAGCAGGGATGCCCCGGCTGACCAGCCAATCCCTTTCCTGACTCACTGCATCCAACCTCGATTGAAGATTATCTACCTGGGACCGCAGCAAGTCCGCAACATTAACGGCCTGATCTGATCGGTCATTGGCAGCGGTTAACTGTTTCTGGCAGTCGGTCAAGCTTCTAAGGGTCTCGTCCCTCTGCTCCTCAGCACGACGGATCCGGGACTCATACGTTTCAACTTCAGCAGCCATCAAGTTGTACCTTTCCAGGTTGGCCTGGTTACTGGCTATAGTATTCTTGGCAGTCTCCAAATCTTTTTCCAAGGTCTTGATTCTGGCTTCATAACGAAACAAGTGTTGGTTCAATTTGTCCTCCCGGCGACGCCATTCAAGCTTTTCATCAGTATGATTCGTCAGCATTCGGTCACGGTCACCCTCAGCCTTTTCAACGGCTATTTGCTGGGCGACCACCTCCACTTCTTTGTCAGCAACTTGCTTCAACAACCGCTCATTCTCCAATGTCATCGACCTCTGCTTCTCCCGGAGATCAACAAGGTACACTAAATCTGCACGCCACCGACGCAGCACTTCATATACCGACGATGTAGTACCAACACCAGACACCATGGCATTTTCCACAAGTTGAGCATTGTCCAACCCCTGTAGATAATACTTCTCAGCTGGGGGGAAGGCAAACTCAGCCCAATGCCTAATCACGTCCGGATGAATGAGCCGGGTGGTATCAGCAACATCCCATCCAGGCGCATACCTGACCGGTTTCAAGGTCGGTCGCCAGTTTATGCCCGTCAAGTAGGTGTTCGGCGGCATTGGCTCGGGATAGGAGGAAGATGCTTCACCCTGCTGGACACCCGTCCGGAAACCCCTAGGAAACTTAATGGGATGTTGTTGGACATCTTTAAGAAGTTGAGAAAAACTCTGCTGGGAGAGACCACTAGGCACCGTGATGGTGCTTGCTACAGTGTACACGGTCTCTGTAGACGGAGGAATCGATAAAGTGGGCATGGCGACGGTTTGGCTCACTGGCGTTATGAGGGGAGGGCTTGAAGATATAACAGTTGACACGGCGGTCGTCACAACAGTAGACGACGGGGTTGTCACCACAGATGTAGGTACGATAACTTCATTAATCCCCTCGGAAGCAGCATGACTAGCAGAAGCATGAGGGGACTCCATGGTCAAGCCATCACTAACCTGGGTGTCCCCGGATTCAATCCTTTCACCTGCACATAAGCAGGCAAACGTGACTATCCGCAACTACGTAAGAAACAACCAGCACAAGGACAAATAAACAAGAATACTTACCCAGGGCTTTTTCCTTGGCCTCCTTCAGCTGTTGCCTCTTAGCTAATAGTCCCTCAACATCAAGCCCAGCAGTAGCTTTTCGTTTCTTGGTTTTCTTTTCTACCACGTCCACCAAAGGCGGCGCAACGTTCAAAGGGTCCGGGTCTATGGGAGCTTCTTTATCACCGCCCTGCACAGAAGTCCTTGCCACATCGGCAGACACGGCTGCAGCCGGAATGTAGAACTTGGTGACCGTTTGGCTCAAAACATCCAACTCCTGTGCGCCAAGGGGACGATCGTGTTCCGCAAGTAACGGAGCGGCAGCAGGGTCCAACACATCAAAATACTGCCATCCTTCTTGGTCCTCACGGCGGTACTCCGGAAATACTGTATCGTCCACCCACAACCGACTCATGCCAACAGCCACCATGGCCCGTTCCGGTATATGAGTACACTCGGTTGGATTATTGGTTAGGGCCACATACAGGGGATCCTTCTCATACACCGCCGGAGAGGGACACGAATCCGCAAGTTTGGTCTTGCCTTCAGGGTACCTGATTGGGGCATTCTCCGGAAATATACGGTCGTCAATATAGAAGAATTTCCTCCTCCATTCATTGTCCCTCACACTCTGCGGGAAGTTCTCGATGCAAGACAAGACGCCAGGTCGACGATCGAAAGTAAAGTATTCTCCTTTGAATTTTAGAACGTACAATGCACGGAAGATTTCCAATTTGGGTGGCATACCCAGACCTAGGGCACAAAACTCAAAATGACGGATCTTAATCATCCCCAACGGATGAAGTTGAGAAATGTTGATCTCATAATACGAGAGCAAGTCACAAATAAATTTCGTGGCGGGAAGATGAAAATGGGAAAAAGTGAAAAACTCGCCGTACAGAGTGAGTTTCCCTTTCTTCAGTGGAAAAGCAATATCGTCCTTTCCCGGGAGTACAGGATTCCATTCGGACGGAATTTTGTAGTCGCTCAAGAAGGATTTGAGTACCGTTAACGACCACATACAGTTAATCTCGGCAACACTCGTGACTGTGAGTGTGGAACCAGTTTTGGGAGCCATTTCAGGGATGGTAGGTTTTTGAAGGAAAAGCAGGTTTTAGAAACCAACTGTGGATATCCACCCTGAAGTGGCGAATTTACAATAAAAATTACCAACGGTTGAAATTCGAAATTGAACCGCCAAATAGTCGTTTCCCCTGACAGTCGGACTGTTCAGAAACGGCTGATGGGACATTTGAAATGATGTCTTGGCACGTGCACAAGTCATGCGGTACCAATCCCAATAAAGATTTTTTAAGTCACATTTTTCTTTTTTATACATATGTTTATTGATCTTTTTCTTTTACTACAAGTCTAGTAACGTTCACTAATTCACCTTACTAGACTGGGGGGACATGACGAGGTAGGGCCCAGTTCGACTAAACTGGCCCACACCTACAACACGTCATATGGCCCATACCTACAACATGTCATGTGGCCCAATGGGTAAGGCCCAATGGCAATAAATAATCCGGTTGTGATTACTAACGAACATCTTCGAGAAAGAAGTTAATGGGTAAAGCATAACTGCTAGCCCGAGAAATATGAATACAAGAGATATGTATTATCTCCAAGAAAAGTGGAACAACTAAGGAGATGAAGGCGGTTACGCATCATAGAAGGAGGAGAACTCCTCAATTATAAATAGGGACACAGGTAAAACGTATAGATTCATTCAGAAAATACTCCACATTCTTTACAAGTGCTTAAAAGCTATACTTATTCTCACGCCGGAGGGTGGTCACAGGAAAACCCCCAATCCTGTGACGAGTCCTAACGGTGTTCTGTTTTGCAGCTAGACAGGTCCCGTTCGATCAGGTCAAAAGGAGTTTCTTGTCTTATCCAGAAGACTAGTTCCCCTCAGGTACTTGTTTCTTCAGCGAACATTGACGCTATCAAAGGTGGATAGTGGTGATCGACTGATGTGTGTGGCACGGTGAGGTTGACGAATGGTGATGTGGGTCAATGGTGGTCTAAGGGTTGGACACATCTTAAAAACTTTGAAAACATTAATCGTAAGTAATTACATAGGGGTAAATACGTTTCATTTCTTTTCTACTATGGAATTAACTTAAGTTCACACCTAATTCCTAGCCTCCTAGGGACACAAACATAACACGAAATTTATGTGTTTGGGTTTAGTCTAAATGGATTGAACCCGAAAACCCATTTAGCTGAACAGTTCGGGTTAGCCCCGTTTAACAAATCTATATTAAATTTTATTTTTTTACAATTTTTTATGTCACAAATTAAATTCGATAACCTATTTATGACACAGTTATAAATTAAAAGATAGATTGACATAAAATTTTATAAGTAAAATTATATTTTTAATTAAAATTTTAAATATAATATATTAATTTGTGAAAAAAAATTAAAAAAAATCAGGTTGGACGGGTCGTGTTCAGGTTAACCCGTGAATATTCAGGTCGTGTTCGGGTTTATACGTACGACACAATTTTAGGGTTCGGTTCATGTAGTGTTTAATAAAGTTGACCCGACCCGTTTAGCACCCCTACTAAATCCTCAATCACGAGTTCGTCTTCGCTATCAATGGATATGCAGTGTTTAATAAAGTTACCTCACTTATTCTATTGATCACTTATTGATCACTTGAATTTTAATCTTAATAATGGACATGAATTAACGTAAACGTTTGTTACTTATTTTCTAGTAAATTAGTGTTTAATGTTTTTAAGTTCTGAGCAGGGGCGGACCTAGTGTATAACAAGGTGTCGCGTCCGTTGCTGCTCAACTTCACGCGCGTATTAGAAAATTAGTGAAAAATTTGGTTTTTTTTACGAAAGTTGGAAAACGTTGCTACTAAAATGAAAAAGAAATGAAAAACGTTACTACTGAAATTTATTTCTAGATCTGTCATGCCACTTAGTAAGAAAAAAAAGTCAAAACAATAATAAACCCTTCAACAAGTAAAGATAGTTGTTGCTCTTTGTTAAAATATACCCACACTCAATCATAATGTAAAAACAAAAAAATCATTTAAATCTTTGATAAACTTTAATTAATTTATTTATATAATCACTTATTTATTTTATAAACAAGCTATCAATCCCTTTTTAGCGTTCTTATCTGTTTCCAATGATTTTGTATAAACCTGATTATATCGTTCATGCAGATAAATCCAGTTTTTGATAATAAGTTATCTGCTTTAATTATAGTGTGGCTGTAGTTTAGTGGTAAGAATTCCACGTTGTGGCCGTGGAGAACTGGGCTCGAATCCCAGCAGCCACATACGTTTTTTACATTTTGTTAGATTGTTCATTTTTTGTTTATAAACTGTTTGCATCTTGTTTTTGACCCCTTCACCTCCATTAAAACTTAGCATCCAAGGTATATAATCAGTGGCGGATCTAGAAATTATTTTCAGTAGTAACATTTTTCATTTTTTTTTTCATTTTAGTAGTAACGTTTTCCTAATATCGTAAAAAAACACTAATTTTCCACTACGCGCGCGAAGTTGAGTAGCAACGGACGCGACACCTAACTTCAAGCTAGGTCCGCCCCTGTATATAATATTTCTTCATACTATGCAAATTTGCATGTACCTGATAAGTATTTGTTTATTAATTTTTTACCATTTTGGAAAAATAGAGATTGTATAATTCTATTTTGTACTTACACTTATAACAATGTGATCGTGGTTCTATAAAGAACCACGATCCCACAAACAAATTTTAACTAATTAGGTTGAGTTTGAGTCGACCTGAATCGATTGTGTTTCAATGGTTGGTTAATTGGAGTCGATTGTGTTTCCATGGTTGCTTATCTAGTCATCAATCAACTGCTGCGCTATATAAATTTTCAGCTGGCAGTGGTTTAGTTTGTGTGGATTGGGATGTCTCATGACAATACAAATTCAAAACATAAACAAGCTGTATTTCCTTCATTGAAAAACAAACCAACCAATTCATTTCATTAAGAAATATAAGGAATCAAAAAACCACAAAACAAAAAAAAAACAAAACAAAAAAAAACATAAAAGGAAAACTAACAATGGCACTGTCAATATCAATGTTGATTCTACAAATAGTGCTTGTCACGCCAGTTCGAATGCAGGTATACGAGAAGAGGTTTTAGGCAAATTCTTGCGATTTCCTCACGCATCGCCCCACTTTCTTCCTGAACTCGTCTCTTCTCTCTCTCCATTCTTTCTGCAGTTATATACCAAAAACCTATAATTACTTTCAACATAAGGATTTAACATCTTAAACCTTTAGAAAGATGGTTGATACTGTGTATACGTGGCCAGCACCACAACCACCATTGCCACTAGCCAAAGACAGCGGGTTAAACCATTTTGATGCTTATTTTCTGAATTGACCCATTAGCAAATTTTGGTCAGACACCCGTTTTGACCCAAACCGCCCGTTAGCTAGCTCAACCCCACCCTTGAGAAATTGGAGACATAAGCTCAATAATTATATAATCCTCTTGTGATCATCCATATACAAGATTATCAAGGAACAAAAAAATGAGGAACGACAAAGAAATGTGGTTGTTACCGCAGCTTCGACATTTGCAGGGGATTCATCATTGGGGCTTGAAAGCATTGAAATAATGCTCAACACTATGCTCTCAACCTGTAGAAAAACGTAATTTTGAATTATTTTAGAGACTAAACAAAAAGATGACAAAGAAGATTCAACTTGTCTTCACTTTCTCCCTGAATTAATCCTTATTTCTTCATCTTCCATCTTTCACAAGACTTTTATGAAGATAAAGACGATGAACGCGAAGATTGGCGAACCAAGCTTCGCCCCTGGTGGCTGGTATAAATCTTCTATAAACCATAACTTAAACAATTTTGACCAAGATGTGCATCAAACGGCATCAAACCTTACGAGGGCGTGCCTAGAGTGTTACTTTTAAAGCCAAGGACTTTCTTAGAAGGCCTTAGTCCTTTCAATAAAATGATCTTTCAATATGCTACTAACATAAATATTGAAATATCATACCGTATGAACAGGTGTCCAGCGCTCACTCGCAAGCTCATAGCCGTTAGGATCATCCCCAGGAGGATGAAGAATCGATATACAAACCTTACCATCAGTATAAACTGCAAATCACCAAAACACGATAACTCAACAAAAAGTCTTTGTTTTCTTACAAACAAGTCCATAAAAATAACGCAAGAAATTGAAACGCTTCAAGAACAAGTGCCTACTAACTAACCATTGGGATGCCAAACCTCGGATGTAAACCTCACAGTTGGAGGACTATTTGGGTAATTTTGTGGAAATGTCATTATAGCGTTAAAAAAACCACCCTCGCTGAAACATTGAAACCAAAATCATGAATCAGAAACATATATATTGCATCGTCAGTTGATACAATACAAACTTATAATGCGCATATGATGCGGCCTGATACAATCCAATGCATGATGCGCAATATTTGAACAAATTCGACAATCAATTACAATTTTACCGAGTTTTTCAAATCTGACCGAACAAATATGTCCATCGAACAATATTTGAACAAATTAGACCATTGATTGAACAAACATGACAAGATACAAGGAGAATATCTTATATTTTACTTTTTAAAAAAAATAACAAATCAAAATATCATCTCTAAATAACTTTTCTAACATTCTTTAAATATCGAAAAGCGTGCAGACATCGGCTTTTGGGATCAAAACGCATTAAAAAGCTATATACAAGATCCACAAACAAAGCACACAAATCATGATATAACTTCTTCACCAAGAACATAACAAAATTACACAAAATTAACAAAATTCAAACAATAAACAATAACATAGTCATACTATAACGTATCGGGTGGGCCGATAACGGTGACACTCCATTCAAACAGATTGCTTTCATCAACAAGACCAGCAGAGAATCCATCAACCGGGTTTTTACAAAGATCTGCAAAACAAGCAATTGGGTCATCAAGATAAAGAGTCAGAAGTAACTTGGAGTTAAATTGGAACACTAGAATAAGACCTTTGAGTTGTTTCTGGAGAAGGAGACTTGCTTGAGATGAAGAAGACATGGATGGATGGATGGTTGTAGTTAGTTGCAGAGAAGAAAATTAGTGGTGATGAACCGACACAGTTATTGTGTATAAAGGGAAAGAATCTACAGAAGACAGAAGATGGTGTCTGATTCCAAATTCCAAACTACTTTTTTTTTTAATTTTATTGTTGAAGAAAAAAGTTGAAACAAAGGATCGTTTTTTGTATCCTTTACTTTTTTCTTTATGCTTTAAATCTTCTTGGATTCATAATTGTCTCATTGTTGAAAATTAAGATGTAAAAAAATATAATGTTAACCACGACCTTATAGCTTAGTGGTTTGGGATATGATAGAAGACTTTTGGCCACTTAGTCAGGAGTTCGATTTCTAATCCAACCGGTTTTACCGGCTCTTTACCGTCGTGCTCTCGGGCGGGTGAAGGGTCGGGTATTCTCCAGAATAGGTGGCTTGGTGTATGTTAGCTACCCGGCGCATTCTAGGGCGGGCACCTAAGACGTGTCTTCACCAAGGAGCGTATGGGTGTTTTCACGATTGTTGGGTGCCTGGGTAGCTGACACGTCAGTTTATTGGCCGTTCAAAAAAAAATATATAATGTTGAAAAACTTTCAAGAATGTTAATTGAAATTATATATTAATAAAAAATAAAATAAAGAAAACTCGGTTATACAAAATTTTCTCATGCGAAAAATAGTGTTGCTTGTATATTAACTAGTTTTTTACCGCGTCGCGAGTTGCGACGACGACCTAACTTCATTACATGTGTTACGACGATGAAATAACGTGACTTTGCTATACGGCATATACAACAAAGCTCCGATGGTTCTGACTTGTTAAGCCATTACCCGCGCTTAGCACCACACCATGTGCTTCACCAAAGAGCCTTACACATCAAAGTAAGAAAACACATTTGTATTTTCTATGTTAAAACATGAGTATGTTTCATATGCATCATGCACAAATTCTTTAAATGATAGCACGGATTATTTAACACTTATGTTCTATTTAATGTTTCCATCATCTTCTAGTTTCGGAATCTTCCAGCAATTACATAAGCAGCTATGATGAATCTTGTTAGGATCTGAGTATTGGATTGTTTTGATTAACTATGAATTATGAATGAAGTATAAATGGAAAGTGCAGCGGAATAAAGAATAATCAAAACATAGAGAATAATTGTTATCAATCGAATGCTTTCATTAAACTGAAAGATTACAATAGTACAATTAAAGCTCCCCCTCAGCCTGATCACTCAGAGTATGTTTGTCTAAAGAGAATGACGAGTGACGAATAGAACAGTACAAGTACTGTTCTATTTATAGACGAGTACAAACCTCTGATGATCACTTAGCTGACGTCACCTAGAAAGCGACCCCTAACTGACTAACAAACTACAACATCTGTTAAACAATAAACTACTGTTACATTGAAACTACTGAAAGAAAAACTCTGTTAAACTAAAGTTCTGATGTCTTCTTATCATCTGTTGAACCAAAGTGCTGTTGGTTCAACAGACCTTTGTTCTTCAGATCTTTGATCAGCACTTGTTCTTTATCAGACTTTTGCTCTTCAGACTTTATCCATCAGACCTTTCATCAGCAGCAGTTGTCTTGTATCAGTTGTTAGGCAGCAGCAGTTTGGGAATCAGCAGTTCTTTGGAGGAAGCTTTCTTGTAACCACTGTTATTTATTCTTGATCAAACACTTAGAATGTTTTGGCTTTCAATCATCTGTTCTTCTCCAGGTCAGCAGACCCAACAAATCTTCTAGCAATCACATAAAGTGCTTGCAAAATAATGGACCTGCAACCTCAATTCAACAAAACCAAAGTAAGCCCTTACAAAATCGAAATCATATGTACAAAAGAGATGTGCTATTTTAAAAGAATGAAGTTTAGGGGTTTTATAAGAATTCTTACTATTTTGTTCAAGAATTAATAAACAAAAATTAACTTTGTATTCCAAATCAGAAATGTGAGGAAATGTGTTAAGATTGTTTGTTTTGTGTAAAATCAGTTCTATTCCGAGAATGATTTAATTTGGGATGTAAAAGAATAAGATTAACAACTATGATCAGAATGTCAAAGTAAATAAGATAAAACAGACAGTTGTAGATGGATATGTGATAGAAAAAACTTGATTATGCTAATGAAAATGAAATAAAGGAACACAAGAACACTCGATGTACCAGGAAAGCCCTTGATCAATTTAGATCGCTGGCACATAACCTCGGGAGGAGACTAATGCCCCTGCCTTTGCTATTATTATTATGTAAAAATGTAAATAATACAACTTTGGAGATGTGGTGAACAATCGACTATGATTACAATAATAAGTGTCTAAGTGTGGCGGCTGAGAAAGTAGCAAGAGAGTGAAAGAAAAGAAAGTGTGTTGTGTCCTATGATCGTCTCACACCCCTATTTATAGTAAAGAGATAACAACTACCATCCCGAAATATCCGAGATATCATCAACTAAGTCCACTAGCCATTTGCACGTCTTCCCACGTTCACACGACCTCCAAACGGTCATCAACCAAGTCTCCGAATATTATGCAGAACTTAGTTAGCCGCTATATTCGTCTAATTGATACATGCTGATGTGCCTAGTTTTATTAATTAGAAAAGATATCGTTTTTCCCGGTGCCAAAAACTTGATGTGTTACTTTCAAAACATTGGTTTTGGGAAAAAGATTAATTGTTACGTTAAACAAGTTTTAAATTTATAAGTAAACGATAATTACTTAGAAACTAAAACCAATAGGTAGAGAACCTGACGTGTATAGGATAGATTTCTAGGGTAAATACCGAGTATCGTATTCCAAAGAACTCACTTTCCCTTACTCAACCTTTCATCACTTTTGTTTATCGGGTTTTGAAAAAGAAAATAAAACAGAGGGGTTCTAAAAGGAAAATAGTTTTTGAAAAGGGTTTGGTTTTAAAATAAAAAGATAAAAATAGTAGGGATAGCAAACATGCACATCTCGGGGACCCTCCGTATAAGTAGTCAATTTTATTATAAAAGAAGTATTAAGTTTAATTATCGGTGAGGAGAACAGGGGTGAACGGTCCCTTTAGAGTTGGGGATGAGAAAAGAAATAAACAAGTGATGACGTTCTGGCAACTCTATGGGTCACGCATAGGGGAAGTGTACTTGAGTCCTGCATTTGAGGCACTTCCCAAACCATCACCAAGCCACTCGTTTGAGCACTGGGTCCTCTAAATTACCTTATTAAATTTATGTAGAGGCTTAATTCCGATCGGGAATCCCTTCCACCTCTCTCAACTTTCGCTTTCCATACCGAAGGATCTCACATGCCATCAGCTTGTGTGACGGGGGACCCTCTAAGAACTTAATGGCGTTGTACTAACGAGAGATGGTAAAGTATTCTTGTTTAATTTATGTTTAAAAATGCCAATTTAAATATTTATTGCGTCTAGTAAATATAAGTTAGGTTTAGTGATTATGTGACTCAACACACCCAACCCTTAACCTCCCGAGATGAATGAGATCCTTGACAAAGGTGGAACATAATCCTAAATGTGTGCAATCCGAAGATCACTGGTGCACCCGTAGGGAATCCTCCATTTGCCAAGAAAGTCATTCACACATCTGGTAAGAACCAGAAACTTGTTACCCGGATCTGGTCCACTTCAGAAGCTGTTGATTAGAGCCCGGTTTGGATATCAGAAACCCGAAGGATCTATCTCACTACCGGTTTCCTAGCCTTGGAGCTAACTCGGGACTACCAGAAGCCATACGAACCCCATGATTGTTAATTTTATTATTTAAGCTAGGGTTGATTTTAAAGGTTTATCAAGTTAATCACTAATTGAACCTGTCACAAAGATAAACAAACAAGAATTAGTTAAGAACATAAACACACTGAATAACTAAAAATAAACTACTACTAATAATAAAAGTCTACAAATCGAAATAGGTACAAAAGATACTAGATGGATACAACCATAAATGATAATCAACATAGGAACATGGATGCTTCCAACTCATAGACAAGCCTTCCACCTCCTTGATCCTATGTATCTAATGTGATCCTCATGATCCTTGATGTTTTATTGCATGTAACTACTCCTACGGTTCCATTCTCGGCCAAGATAATCAAGGTAGGATGAATCCTAACCTTGCGAGATGTTAGGATGGCCTAAGGCGTCCCACAAGACCCCAAGAACTTTGCAAGAAACATTGAAGTCGACCCAAGAAAGCACAAGAAGGAACACCAAATGATTGATTTGAGCTTGCTATTTATAGGCAAAATCAGGCTGTGCACGCCCATACTTAAAGTGTGGCACGTCCAGGCTTCTGTCTAGATATGTTATGTTGCTGCAAGGTCAGTCCTGTCTGTCCTTGTTGTCGAGCATGGGCGTGCTTGCTGTCAGATGTTTTCTTGCTCCCCAAGTTGGCTGCTTTGTCTTCTAGTGCGCAGGGCCTTCGTATTGATGTGCATGGGCGTGCTTGGTCAACCCCGGACTAATTTTATTATCGTTTAAGCCCCGAGAAAGTTTTTACACATTCTTGAAACATGCTTCGGGTCTCGTATCTTTAGGAATCTCCGATTTTAGCTGTTTTTACCCGACAATCACCTATTTTTGGGTAGGAGCTCCAATTTCCTGAAAAATAAAAATAGGAATGATTAAGTAGCTCTAATTATCAATTTAAGCCCAATTTTGCCCTATTATGATACTAATTATGCATATTTTATATGTGCAAATGATGGCAAATCACATGCATTCGAATAAAAATAAAGTAAACTGTTAGCCCATCCTCAGGATGTACACATAAGATAAAACATAGTTATATCCCTGACTCAGTATCATCTTTAATATCCTGAAGATGTACATTAAAAATGCAAGTAAAAAATATCCTGAGAATTTCACCACCAACAATTGTCCCCCAAAAATGTTACCGTTGTTACTCTAATGGTAAGAATTTTTCCATCTTATCACAATCTGATTTGACAACCGTCTGACATCCCTAATGCTATATACTAGCCAATAATTTCTGGATGACCGTTTTACTTTATCTCTTTAGCCTCTATATTTACTGATCTTTCTTCCCCTTTAAATCCACATCGAGACCAATGTAAAAGGTACGTTTCCTCTCTTCTTTCTTCTTCCAAACCTGCAAATTATTTTCTAACAAAAATAATCATGGGAAAGAAAAGCACCCGAGCTACTTGTAGCGTTAGAGTCCCTGAGGACTTCATTGCTCAAAACTTGCTTGAATCCCCCATGGACGAAGTTTGTACGTTCATGGATAGGGATATCACAATTTTGCAAAAATCTGGGGCCTTCCCGGATGCAGCCGTATTCCAATCTTTTGATCGGAATGTGAAGTCTGATTTTACCTCCAACATTTGGGTTTGTTTTCTTTACCTTCCCTTCCAACATAGCCTCAAATATCCCTTCCCTGTTTTCATCCAACAGTTCTTTAAGAAGATAGGGATGGCATATGCACATGCCATGCCTGAGGTTTAGAAGATCATGATGGTTTGTAACATGATTGTTGAGAATCACGGCATCCATTTGGAAATTGGGGATCTCTCATATGTTTACAAGTTGAGAACCCATGGCTCCAATCGCTATCTTCTTCAATTGATTAAAAAGAACCCCCACTTTTCTGAACAACGTTGTAAAATCATAAAGAACATGGAAATCCAAGTTATTATTTGTTAGAAGGGATTCCATTCCAGATGGAAAAAGCATCCCTCAGTTTTGGTTAAAGAGTGGTAAAAATTAATCAATAAAATTATAATATGTGCATCCTGAGGAAATAACTAACATCATGATTCTCTATTTTTCAGGTAATGCTTTTGAAAAAGTTGCTCCTCCTCATGACGACTCTTTCATAAGGATAAAACAAGTTGGAGACCTACCTCTAACTGCCAAAACTTTTGAAGTTGAAGAAAGTCACTCCACAAGCCAAACCGCAGCCATGTCTGGTAAGTCACTTTCTCCATCCTCATGATGTTTTTAAACAAAAAGGCCTACTAATATATCTTATTTGTTGTTTCAGCCAAGAAAGCTGCTTTCTTTGACCTTGAGGATATCGACAGCTTGGATGTCGCCAAGGCTGTCAAGGTTACCTCTCCCACTAGCTCCAGGATGACAAGCTCTCCTCCAAAACCTAAGGGTCACACTTCCAAGAAAAGAAAGAGTGCTGCTGCTGCTACTACCAGCTCTGAAGCATCCCCTTTTAAGGGTCTTATCCCTCATGATGTCCTAGACAATATCTCTCACTTCCATCTCCAGGTACAATTATATTATGAGGATGTTAACAACTTATTTAAAAGAAAAGTTTTTAGAAAACTTACCTGTTTTTACTAGGGTCATGAGCATGTGCTCTAATCTCTGGATGAGATGTCAGCCCAGCTTTTGGAAACTACTAATGCCCTTAAAGACACAAGAAGGATTTCCCTTGCAAAAGGGAAACATCTTGAGGATAAGCTATCCAAGATGGAGGCTGAAGTGAATAAGCTGCTTGCTGAAAAGATCAAGATGGCTGAGGATCATAAGAGGGAGATGGGGGAGTAAAGCCAAGGTTTGATCAACTCTGCCACTATTTCAAATTCACCAAGCCATGGTGAAGATAGGCCACCAGGCTAATGATCCCAACTTCAACCGTGCTGAGTCGGATGTTGAGACATGACAGGCGAAGATTGTCAGCTTAGGTAGCAAAGAAGTGGTGTATGCTCCTGCCAAGGGGAATTAAGAAGCTTCTGGCAATGATGCAATAGCGGAGCCTGACAAGACCATCCTTGAGATAGGAAAGGAGGCAGCAGCAATAGTGGGCGATGAAGGTGATGATGCCTAGGCTTAAGCCCACTTTTTTTAGGATGTTAGGTGGTAGGTTTTATGGTTGTGTGGTGCTTGAACAATTTCAAACTTTTTCCTATTTTGGTATGTATTAAACAATTAAAAGGTTGGGGGTGGAGAGATCCTGTGTTTTCAGGACGAAACCCCAATCTTTTCTGACCTAGCCTTAAGATGTTGACCCCTGGTGGATGGGTCCTAGTTTTGGATGAAGCTAGGGGTTAACATACTTATAAATAAATAAGATAACAATCTTTTAGCTTTACATCCTGTGCAATTTTCTTTGTTATCCCCGTTATGATCATGAAAAACACACAAAAAAGAGGATAGAAAAGAAAACGTGATAGAGGTTGTTGGTGGTGAAAATCCTCAGGATGATTTTACCTCATATCCCTAGTGTAGCATCCTTAGGATGCTGAAGGGCTTAACTGACTTAAGGATGTAACTGTATTTCAGCATGTGCACATCCTGAGGATGGATTAACAAATTATCTTTATATGACATGATTGCAGGTACAACTAAGTTATAATATGGACACGTAACTGTTCTCCAACGTCTATATTATGATGCTCAGTCAGAAAGGTCAAAGATAGAAGAATAACTCGTGCAAGCCAAAGTCCAAGATTGAACATAGAGTCAAACTCGTAACCAATATGCATTAAATATCGACGAAGAACCAGGAAACAACTAATACAATGTATAGCTGAGGTGAAACTGCCACAACGGTCACGTGAAGTATTCAAGGAACTTAACTAAGCAGCGGATTACACGGGATTCTTTATTTACTCTCATGTACTATATATATGGGGATGATTGACGAGTATAGGACACCTTAGAATCACTGTAACTACACATACACTCTGCTACTCATAGAATACTCACACACACATAGCACAAATCATTGTAATCTTAGTACACTCGTCAAATCATTCATCCAAAGTTGTAATCCTTTTTACCATTTTAATATTAACAAACAAGGCAGGGGCTTAGACTCCCCCCGAGGTTTTATGCCGGTGATCTACAACTGATCAAGGGCTTTCTTCGTATATCAAGTGTTGTTCTTAGTGTTTTATTGCTTTTCTTACACATTCCTTAAATCTGTCAACAATTACATCCTCAGGATATAACTGTCCATCCCGAACTCCACCTTTGCCATCCCGAGCATAGTTGTCATATATTTACTTCTTTAGCATCCTAATACATCATTTTCAGAATAAAACTTAATTATAAACTTATTTGACACTTATAGCACTCTACCTCACATTTTCTGATTTGGAAAACAAAATTATTTTTACTTAGTAATTTTTGACCAAAACAATTTGGCACCCACCGTGGGGCAAGTAGTGCTATTTTAACAAAAAAAACTTTGTTAAAACTTATTTTTACAAAATCTTGACAACTATGTCTTCTTCCCAGAAAACGGTTTCCTCATCCATGCCCTCTTCAACCTCTACCAGAAATGCAACACTGCCTCCCCCACCTGCATTCTCAAGAAATTCTAATTCCTAGATTCCACCTTGACCAGCATTGGATACATCTGGATCCACTCCTCCTATTTTTGTATCGAATAATGAACTTCTTTCCATGTTTTCAATGGTGAAGGATCAAATGCAGCAACAACAGGAAACCAACAGGATGATAATGAGAGAAATACAATCTCTCAAAACATCCTCAAAGAGACCGACTGAGGACATGGGGACACCATTACAAGCTAGGGTGTTGGATTTCAATTCTGGCATCTCTGGGGGCGTTCATCGAGGAGATTTCATCCCCATAAGCACTGGATTCTCTGCTCCTGACACAACTACTGCACCCAGGATAGCAACAACCAGGGATCCAGGATATACACCTGGGCCATCCCAAGGATACACAATAACGGTAACAATTTAATTTCTAGTACTTTTACTGCTAATGATGTTGCTTCTTTGCAGGATACAGGTATAAGTCCACAACTAGCAAGGGAGCTACAAAAAATTAAGGATATGGTATCAAGTGTACCAGGGATAGTATAACCTATCCCCGAAGTATCCTCAACATGCCATGGGGTGTCTCGGTTTGCACCTCCCATATGTGATGCAGAGATCCCAAAGCGGTTTTAAACTCCAAGCATGAAGCTCTATGATGGATCTACAGATCCTAAAGAGCATGTGGCTCAGTACAGGGAAAGGATGGAGATAAATCCAATCCCTCCCAATCTTAAGGAAGCATGCTTATGCAAGGGATTCGGCTCTACTCTCACTAGTCCAGCCTTGAAATGGCTCCTAAGTGTTCCTCCTTATTCAATTACTTCTTTTGCACATTTGATTAACATGTTTAACAATCAATTTTCTTGTAGTCGAACGTTTGAACGTTTGACAAGTGATTTATATAGGTGACTCAACAACAGGGGGAATCACTAAGAGAATATATCACTAGGTTCGGAATGGAAGCACTTGACATCCCGAACTTGGATGTCACAACGGCAGTGAAGCATTCAAGATGGGACTGCAAAATGATTCACCATTCTACCAATAATTGGTGACGAATCCTTGTAGGAACTTGGATGAAGTCAGGAACAGGGCTCTAAGGTTCATCCAACTTAAGGATGATAAGATGATACAAGAAAGAATCGAAGCATCCTCAAGATATAACCATCCCAATCGAAAGTCCACTCCCACATACGAACCATACAAGCATAAACCATATGCTAGACTAGATAATAAAAAGGTCAATGTGGTGGAGGATGACGATGAGGATGAATGTCCTAAATTATCAGATTACTGTTTTTCTGTGGATGTAACAGGATTGATGTACACCATGAAGGATCTCAGAGACAAAGCAAGATGGCCGAAGAAGGATAATAAGACAGGATGGAAGGACAAATCAAAATGGTGTGCCTTCCACGAAGATTTTGGTCACATCACTGAAGATTGTATCGCCTTGAGAAAGAATATAGCATATCTTCTGGGCAAAGGTCATCTTAAGGATCTCCTAGGCAAGAAGAAGCCAAGGATTCAGGATGGCACCAACATCCCAGAAAGAGCAGCATCACCACCTAAGGATGCTGGCATAATCAACTTTATTTCAGGAGGATCAGGCATTTCTGGAACGTCATACTCAGCTGCCAAAAGAAATGCAAGAGAAACAAAATCAGAAAAAGGAGAGAGACCCACAAAGACTACCATCCTGACAACTTCAAAAGTGATCAGTTTTGAAGAAGAAGATAGAGAAAATATCCTTGACCCTCATCATTATGATGGTTTAGTTATACCTTTATATATTGCTAATCATTTTGTTTGCAGGATCCTTATAGATGGTGGAAGCTCAGTCAATATTATCCATCTAGAAGCCCTTAAAAGAATGAACATCCCGGAATCTAGAATAGTTTCCAGATCACCAGTCCTGGTTGGGTTTAGTGGAGAGACTAAGAGTATAGTGGGTGATATCAAGCTACCGGCATATGTAGAGGGAATGAATCTTATCCAGAGATTCTGTGTGATAGATTCTCTATCCTGCTATAATGTCATCCTAGGAGACCTTGTATAAATGACATAAAGGCAATCCCTTCAACATATCACCAGTGTGTAAAGCTACCAACACCATGGGGAGTTGTTATAGTCAACAACGATCAACAAGAAGCCAAGGATTGCTATACTACATCAATGAAGGCTTCGTCAAGAGAAGCAAAGCAATTACAGAAATATGCACAGTGCCATCCTCAGGATGTCAAGACACATCCTGACCAGGATGTAAAGGCTGTTTGCCTCGACGACAACAACGAGGATATCACTGTGCAAATTGGTAAGAACATTCCTCATGACATTGAACAATCACTAATTTCATTTCTAAAATGTAGGATGTCAACGTTTGCATGGAAGCATGAAGATATGATTGGCATCTCCAAGGATGTCATTACCCACAAACTTGGGATTGATAAAAGCTTCAAACCCATCCAGCCAGAAAGGAATACCACCATACAAGAAGAGGTGGACAGATTGCTGAAATCCAAGATGATAAGGGAAGTAAAATTCCCAAGATAGCTAGCAAATGTGGTAGTGGTACAGAAGAAAACTGGGAAATGGAGAGCATGTGTAGACTACACAGACCTCAACAAAGCTTGTCCAAAAGACCCATTTGCATTACTACACATAGATTCGATGGTAGATGTTACAGCAGACCATGAGATGCTGACGTTCATGGATGCATCCTCAGGATTTTAACAAATCCAAATGGAACCGGATGACCAAGAGGATACAACATTCATGACCCCATCAGGTATATATTGTTATATAGCTATGCCATTCAGACTAACTAAAGGCTAGTGAACATGATATTCAAGGAAAAGATTGGAGACACAATGGAAGTCTACATCGACGACATGGTGGTAAAATCTAAGAAAACAGAGAATCATCTTCAGGATATCAAAGAAGCCTTTGACATCCTGGATGCTTACAATATGAAATTAAATCCAGCCAAATGTCATTTTGGAGTTGGTGCTGGGAAATTCCTTGGATATTTAGTAACTAAAAGAGGGATAGAAGCCAGCCCCGAACAAATAAAAGCCATCCTTGATCTCAAATCCCCAAGAAATGTCAAGGATGTACAAAGACCAACTGGCAGGATAACAACCCTGAACAGATTCATCTCGAAGTCCTCAGAGAAGTGCAAAGAGTTCTATGACATCCTGAAGAAGAACAATAAATTCGACTGGGGACAAAAGCATGAAGATGCATTGAAGAAGCTGAAGGAATATCTTGTAGCAGCTCCACTCCTGATGAAACCTGAGGATGGTGAACCTCTCAAGCTATACCTTGCAGTTTCTGGGAATGCAATAAGTGCAGTCTTGGTAAAAGACTTTGAAGGGCAACAACATCTTGTGTACTATGTAAGTAAAACTCTACTAGATGCTGAAACTAGGTATTCACATCTTGAAAAACTTATTTTAGCTTTAATAATGGCGTCTACCAAGTTAAGGCACTATTTTGAAACACATAAGATACATGTTCAAACTAATTATCCTATTAAAAATGTGCTTAGAAACCCTGAAATGTCGGGAAGAATGGCAAAATGGTCAGTAAAAGTAAGTGCTTTTGACTTGGTATATGAACCTAGAAATGCAATCAAATCACAGGCTCTAGCAGATTTTGTGGCTGATTTCAGTAGTGACATACTGAGTGAAGTAGAGTCTGACGTTCAACAATTAAATGAAAATTTAGAAAAACGGACTCTATACACTGATGGTGCTTCAAATGCAAGAGGCACAGGTTTAGGAATATTACTAAAATCGCCACAAGGGGACAAAATAGCCCATGCTATTAGATGTGCATTTCAAACAACCAATAATGAGGCAGAATATGAAGCTCTCATTGCTGGTTTACAACTTGCTAGAGACATGCATGTTATAAATATAGAAGTATTTGTAGATTCCTTGTTGATTGCTAACCATTTTAATGGATCTTATGCACCAAAGGGTCAAAAGTTAGCCTTTTATCTTGAAATAGTTAAAAATTTACCAACCTCTTTTGTAGAATTTTCACTAACACAGGTACCTAGGGAAGAAATTGCTGAAGCTGATGCCTTAGCAAATCTGGGATCCTCTTTGAACTTACCTGAAGGATCCAAGATTCCCAATATCCACATCCTGAAACCAGCAATCAAAGAGTGGAATCCTGAGGATACTAAGGCACATCCTGAGGATATCGCTGAGCCTCCTGAGGATAAAACAGTACATCCCAAAGATATCACTGTTCTAACCACTCAGGTTCAAGATGATTCGTCATGGATGACTCCCATAATGAAGTATTTGCAAGAAGTTGTCATCCCTGATAGAGAAAATGCAAAGGCTTTCAGGAGAAGGTATCAAAATTTACTATTATTGACAATATTTTGTATAGAAAATCTCTTGCAGGTCCATATTTGAGGTGTCTCAACAAGGAAGAAGCAAATGAAGTTCTCAAGGATATCTATGAAGGAGATTTTGGGAATCATACAAGAGGAAGATCTCTTTACTCAAAGACTCTAAGAACAGGATACTACTGGCCAACTATGAAAAAGGATGCTATGTTGTATTCTCAAAAGTGTGATCCATGTGAAAGATATAGTAACATCCTTCACCAGTGTGCTGAACCATTACATCCTATTATTTCACCATGGCCCTTCATGAAATGGGGAATGGATATAGTAGGAAAACTACCCAAAGCTCCTGGTGGAAAGGTGTTCATGCTAGTAATGACATATTATTTCTCAAAATGGATCGAATCTGAAGCATTTGTACCAATCAGGGATAAAGAAGTGGTGTCATTCATCAAGAGGAATATCCGAACAAGATTTGGAGTACCAGCTGAAATCATTTGTGATAATGGCTCTCAATTCATTAGCAAAAGGACAACTGACTTTTGTGAGAGTTGGGGGATCAAGATGATAACTTCAACACCAGTCCATCCTCAGGCTAATGGACAAGCAGAATCCTCAAACAAAATCATCGTCAACAACTTGAAGAAGAAGCTTGGGGAAAAAGAAAGGGAAATGGGTAGAAGAACTTCCATTTGTACTTTGGGATGACAGGACTATTTCCAAGAATGCAACTGCTCAGAAACCTTTCTCCTTGGTCTTTTGAAAGGGAGCAATGCTGCCAACATAGATGGTCATGCCTATAGCAAGGAGACATCTTCAGAATGCAACTATAAACTCAGAAGCACTATTGCAGGATTTGGAAACTATGGATGAACTCAGGGATACTACTAAAATAAGGATGGCAGCTTATCAAGAAAGGATTGCTAAAGCTTACAACAAAAATATAAGGATAAGAAGATTTCGAGAAGGAGATTTGGTACTAAGGAAAGCCTTCCAAAATACAACGAAACCGAGTGATGGCAAGTTAGCTCCTAAATGGGAAGGACAATACATAATAGATTCCGAAGCTGGCAAAGGAGCATATTGGATATCAACGATGGAAGGAGAAATCCTACCAAGAGCTTGGAATGCAATTCATTTGAAATATTATCATGTATAAGGATGCATTTGACTGATCTCTCAGGAAGGGAAACCATGGTTTGGATTACTGGTGGGATGAAGGTGAAGGCTGATAGAGATGAATCATCTCCATATGTAAGTACTTATCCTTAACTTATTTCAATCGTTTATATTTTTATTAAACATGGTCTAGAAATAGTCCATCCTGAGAATTTTTGCAGTACCATCCTGAAGATGGAACGCTTTGAAGACTAGAGGGCTGGCCACCCTCTCCTCCGTTAAGGTGTCTGACACCTTCCTAAGGTTTAAAGGTTTTCACCTTTCTTATTGGGTTAGCAACCCCGCCTGGTGCGCACGTTGTTCATGTATATTTTCAGGATGGTGGGACCAGTCCATGTAAAAGTGGCTGACAATTTCATCATTATTGAGATATATATTGAACTCTTAAGGTTTAGACATTTTTCAATGTCTCTATCGTATTTGGCCTAGTCGCCAGGGCCTTGTCGCTAGCTATTCCTAAGATATTACAAAAGGCCTTGTCGCCAGTTATCCACAAGATGCTACATGTTGGTTTTCCCACCAAGTTATTCTAAATGAGTTAAAGGCCTAGTCGCCAGTACAATAACGATGTTTGCGTTTACAGGTTGTTATCAAAGTTTATTAAACCTTTCTTAGAAAGGACTCAAAGCTTATCTCGAAGTTGTTACACTGGGGACATCCTCAGGATAATGAAGACCATCCTAAGGATGACAAAGGAAAAAGAGAACCGGGGACATCCTCAGGATAATGAAGACCATCCTGAAGATGACAGAAAAGAATAAAGGATATCTTCAAGACATTGATCTAAGAAGACTACTTGATGGAAGAATATAAAGGTATCATTTATATATTTCCTTTATTCCTAACATTTGCTACTGTTTGCAGAATATCAAAAAGAAAAGAACACAGGGATGTAGCGTCAAAAAGTTGTTACCATATTATTTATGCATCATAATCAAAATTGATGTCAACCCCTGGCTTCATCCAAAACCAGGACCCATCCACCAGGGGTCAACATCTATAGTCCAGGTCAGTAGAAGATTTGGGGCTTCGTCTTGAAAACAAGAACCCTCCACCCCAAACCTAATATTATCTTAAGCTATTACATGCCAAAATAAAAATTGTCTGAAATTGTTCAACCATAAAACTACCACCATAAAAACAACCACAAAGATTTAAAAAGTAGGCTCCAGCCTAGTCTTCACATCCTTCATCGCCTACAGGAAGATCCTTCACCACCTCAGCCACCTTAGCCTCTGCTTCCTTCACCTCGGCATCTTCAGGATCCTTAGGTGCATCCTCAGGATGAGCAATAGGGACAGGCTCATAGACCACATCTTTACCACCCAGGCTCTTAATCTTTTCCTTCCCAGCATCAATGTCCCAGGCATCCTGATTAAACCCAGGATCGTAGGCCTGGAGAGCCATTTTTACCCTAGCCTAAAAAACGAAAATAGTGGCAGACCTCAAGAGCCCATTCCTGTGTTCCTGTGCCTCCTTCTCCTGATATAGCATCGTCTGAGCATGCTCCGACTTCACCCGTTTCAGTTCAGCCTCTGCCTCTACCAGCTTGTTCTCAAGATATTTGCTCTTGTCACGAGCAATCTTCTGAACGTCATCAAGTGTCGTCTGGGCTTCATGAAGTTCCTTAGCAACAACATCCAAAGATTTCAACAAGTATTCATGACCCTAGCAAAGGAAGAGAACAAGGTAAGTATTTCTCATTAAAAAATTTACTATTAACATTTCAATGCCATCTTCAGGATGAGGCCATACCTGGAGGGTGAACTGGGAGATCTTATTCAAAACATCATCAAAGCTTAACCCTTCAAAGGGGGTGACCTCCTGAGCAATGGCAGAAGCAGCACTAGCCCTTCCTCTTCTTTGAGGCAGCAGCAGCCCTAGACTTAGGAAGATTAGAGGAAGGAGTGACCATCTTGGAACTAGATGGTGAGGGTGAGGTCACTTTGGTTGCCTTGACATCCAGACTGTCGATGTCATCCAAATCAAAGGAAGCAGGCTTTTTTTGCTGAAAAATGACATAAAATGGATTAATCAATAAATAAAATAAAGAACATCCTCAGGATGTAATATAGTATACTTACCAGACATCTCAAATTTTTTACTAGCGGTATGACTTTCTTCTACCTCAAAAGTTCTTGCTGAAACAGGTAAGTCAAATATTGCGTTGCACCTCAGGTAAGCGTCGTTCAAAGGAGAAGCAAACTTTGCAAACGAAGCACCTGTTGAAAAATAAATTTTCAGAATGATAACATCCTCAGGATATAACTAAAAACTTTTATATAACATCTTGAAAAAACTTTAACACTTTTTAACCAAGTAAGAGGAATCTCATCCCCATGAGGAATAGAACTCCTCTTTACAAAGAAAAACTTCGATTTCCAATTTTTTTCAGACTTAACAACATTAAACAAAAAGCAGGATCCTTTTCTATAAGTTGAAGAACATAGCGACGAGAACCATGTGTCCTCAACTTATATACATGAGACAGATCCCCCACTTGAAGATGGACACCATGACTTTCGATGATCCTATTACAAACCATCAGTATTTTCCAGATTTCAGTCATGGCTTGAGCATAAGCCATCCCCGTCACATCAAAGAAATCTTTGATGAATGAGGGAAAGGGATACCTTAAACCCAAAGAAAAAGGTAAGTACGGGAAGCAGACCCAGGTGGGAGATACAAAATCAGATTTTGCATTTGGGTCATAAGGATGAAACTCAGCAGAACTCGAAAAGATTTTTGAGTCCTTTAGGGCTTGAATGTCCTTATCATCAAAAAGAACAGACCTCCTGTTCAGGATGACTTAAGAGGTTTTGGGGAATGAAGTCATTTAGAATTTCTACACCCCCCGAAGCTCTGGTAGGTCTTTTGCCCATCTTTAGGATATTACTAATATTTTTGCAGGTGTAAGAGAAAATAAGAACGAGAAGAGAAAGAAATTACCTTCTTTAGAAGATCAGATATGATTATAAAGGAGAAGGGGAGCTCTAGATATAGAGGGCAGAAGATGACCATGTGTAGTGGTCATCACTTGATCGTCGCCGAAAAAGTAGCCGTTATCCTGTGTCACACCACGCCAATGGCGGAAACACGTGGCGCAACGCTCGAAAGTATATCAAAGTCAAGATTAACACAAACTATATTTAATTAGAAAAGAATCAATTTATTAAGATGTCGGAACAGAGAATCACATTCTCAATATTACATAAAACGACGAACATTAAGTTTCAATGTGGGGTATTTTCGTTTGTTCCAGCCCTTTGGTAACAATTGATGAAACCCCGACAAGTATCCGACATCCCGAATTCCACCGCACTAGCCCATATCTATTTAGCACTTAGTTACCTGAAAGATATGTTTAAAAAGACGTCAATATATAAAATATTGGTGAGTTCACAGGTTTTGTTTCGTAATAACAACATTTTCACAACCATCGACTCGACTCACTTTACCGTATAATTAATTTCCCATTAATTAATTATACTAGGATCTTGTCGATCGATATTTCATTTTCAACCCTCGACTCGGCTCACTTTACCATATATTTATTTTCCCATTGAAATAAATATACTAGGATCTTGCCGATTCGACATTACATTTTACAACCCTCGACTCGGCTCACTTTACCATATATTTATTTTCCCATTGAAATAAATATACTAGGATCTTGCCGATTCGACATTTCATTTTACAACCCTCGACTGGCTCACTTTACCATATATTTATTTTCCCATTGAAATAAATATACTAGGATCTTGCCGATTCGACATTTCATTTTACAACCCTCGACTCGAATCACTTTACCATATATTTATTTTCCCATTAAAATAAATATACTAGGATCTTGCCGATTCGACATTTCATAACTTGTGGCCTTTGTAAGGAGTAGCTAGCTCCTACAAATGATGAGCAATCCCTTGAGCCCCGTAACCAAACCAAGACTAATAATAATGCCCCGCTACAAGTCGTTTCTCGGAACCCAACGACTTAATTTCAGAATACGTGCACCCCTGGCATCCGCCGATGCATAATCGAGCTATCGATTAAGGGTGGGCCTCGTCAGGCACCAATAGTACTATCCAAATATTCCTTCGGTTTCATTTACCTGAATTAATGGTTACAGAAGAGAGGACTCAACCCCGAGTGGTGATCACTGCTCAAGTACTCATCACACCACTTATCACCTTTTAATCTTTGAAAACCATTTCAACATGTGACAACATTTGACAAAACATATCTTTCCCCCAATTAAAACAGTAAAATGGGGCCGTGAAACTCACCTGAAGTATAGCGTGCAATCAAATAGCAGAGAATAGCAAGTCCGTGGTCAAGCACCTACGAACGTCCTAGACGTATAAGCCACTAAACCTATAGGGCATGTGCTTCGACAAGTTATACACCCAACTCCCAAACCACGAATTAATCCAATTCCCCGTTTAATTAAACGTGTATCCTAGGTCGTTGGTGATGGATTACCCCTTTCTTACAAGTTACTTATATTCTCATTAATATTTCTTTAACTTGTATTATATTATCCTCGACTCGACTTTACTTAACGTATAATTATTTTCCCATTAAATAATTATACTTAAGATCGTGCCGTTCGATATAATATCTTTACCACTCGACACGACTCACTTTACCGTATATTTATTTTCCCATTCAAATAAATATACTAAGGTCTTGTCGTTCGATAATATACTTTTAACGCTCGACACGACTCACTTTACCGCATATTTATTTTCCCATTCAAATAAATATACTAAGGTTTTGTCGTTCGATGATATATATATATATATATTCATTGTTTTCTTCGCTCGACTCGACTCACCATACCGTATATTTACTTTCCTATTAAATAAATATACTAAGATTACGTCGAGTCGACTATATATATATTCTCCTTGTTAAGTCCATACACTTGTTTAACGTTTAATCGTTAGATTATTCACGTTACTTTTCTCCCACGAATATTTTCCAACACTTAGGAAAGTGTTATGTAATTTTTCACCCAAGTCAAATATTTTAAATCCTTAAAAATATATTTATACTCATCTTGACGTAATGATACTTTTCTCGTCCGTCCGTTTTTACGTCTTAGTTCGTTAACACGTCCAAGTCCGATTACTTAACTTATATATGTACATATAGTTAATTTTTCCCAAGTTTCCCAATATGTGTATTCTAGGAAAGTTATTCACTTCTTTAATTTCCTACACATATTTCTTGGAAGTTTTACAAATACCTTTATGCTATTAACACAAGACTTGGCAACTTATGTATAAAAATGCTCCAACACTTTTATATTCCCATTTATATAAAAGTGTTCATTTTTATATAAGTTCTTCCAAGTTTTTAATTTGTCTAACATTTTTATAAAAAAACCTTTGTTTTTATATATCTCCATATGTTAGAAAATCTATATTTTTATAAAACTCCATTTTATAAAAATACACTTTTATACAAAATACATGTGTATGTTTACTAGTATTTTCCAAATCTACCTTGGAAAATTACTATGTACACATTTGACATCAAACTTTCCATAGTTATATTTTTAGACCCAAGTTCCCAAAAATATCATCTTTAGTCCCTCAACTTTTAAAGTTACAAAAATAGTCCTTTAACTTATAAAAGTTGCATTTTTTTCATACTAACTTTCCAAGATTAGCATTTTTCTACTACTAGTTTTCTAACAAAAATATCACTTTAACAAGTCTTATTTCCTTATGTTAAGATGATTAAAATCACTTTTAAGTTCATCCAAGTTCCATTAACAAGTATTACTCAAATCACCATTTTTCTTCAAGTATTCATGAACTTAATAAAACTACAAGAATACTTAACATCCATCACCATATTTTCGGCCATTTCACACTAGCTTAACCCCCTTTTAGTCTTTAAAATCATATGTTTTATTATGAAAAGCTTATTCAAGTTAACCCCTTGTACAACTTGCTTCAAGCTATTAAACATAAGCTTTTTATAGACAAAACAAGATCAAGAATACTTACAACTAGCACAAGGCTAGGGAAGCTAAAATGCTTGATTTTGATGGAGTTTAGTGTGTTCTTCCTATGTGGTTAAGCTCCAAGCTTGAAACACACAATGGGGTTTAGAAGATGGATGTTTATGAGTAAATTTGTAGAGTTTTAACTTGAGAAAAAATTGTGGGTGTGTGTTTGATATCTCACAGCATCAAAGGAAAAAGAAAGAAAGGTTTTGATCATTTGTTTAACCTTGTGATGTCTTTATAATCCAAACATATCTCACAAGATCATGAGGATCCATTACTTAGATTTTTATCTTATATAATAAGAATGTATGTGTACTAGTGGATTTTGAGTGATCTAGATGGATTTTGTTGTGAGTGTTTGCCGTGAGTTTCTAAAGCCAAAGAAAGGATTTATAGAAATCTTAAAATGACATGCAATCTTTCCATATATTCATATACTATACATCCATGGATCCTTAGTACAAAAAAAAAAAGATTTGAGGTATGGATGGGAGGGTGGCCGGTTCTTGAGGTCATGGGGTGGGGTCCATTTGGGCAAAATATCTCCAACAATTCTAGCTACAACTTAATTATATATAGTTACGGCTTCGTTCGAGTTTTATTCGGTTTTAATTTATGCATTATCCGGACATAAAATAGCCTATAATAATCCTTAAACATATCCTAGTTTAAGTGTTGGTTGGTTAGTTAGGCTTTCGTTGGGTGAAATTATTAGTTATACGTGTACCGGGTGCGGTACGCGCACTTTATTCGTTACCGGGAGATTTGTATGTGATGTTTTCATTTATGGTTTTGGAGTTCCAAAACACATTATATTTTGTGAAAATACCCTTTATTTTATATCCTGGGTGTTCTGGATCCTTTTCGTTTATTTAATTTAAACGGGTAATCACCAACGTCCGTTCTGGACAAGTTTATTCGCACGCGATTTCGCCGTGCTTCAACATTAAACATGTGCATTCCTATGCATCTTATGGGGAATTTGCTATTCTCTAAGGCTAAATTAATCCAATTAATTTAAATACGCACTTAAACCGTTAATTACATATACTAATTACGTACGGAATCACATCGATTTTTGCCGGATGTTACATCCTGACAAGATGTCCTATCAGATTATTAGATAAGATTTTGTGGTTAAAAAATATTATTACCTTGGAAGATATTAATGGTAAAATATTTTTTGAGGACAATTGTTGGTGGTGAAAATCCTCAGAATGATTTTACCTCATATCCCTAGTGTAGCATCCTCAGGATGCTGAAGGGCTTAACTGACTTCAGGATGTAACTGTATTTCAGCATGTGCACATCCTGATGATGGATTAACAAATTATCTTTATATGACATGATTGTAGGTACAACTAAGTTATAATATGGACACGTACTGTTCTCCAACGTCTATATTATGATGCTCAGTCAGAAAGGTCAAACATAGAAGAATAACTTGTGCAAGCCAAAGTCCAAGATTGAAGATGGAGTCAAACTCGTAACCGATATGCATTAAATATCGGCGAAGAACCAAGAAACAGCTAATACAACGTATAGCTGAGGTGAAACTGCCACAACGGTCACCTGAAGTCTTCAAGGAACTTAACGAAGCAGCGAATTACACAGGATTCTTTATTTACTCTCATGTACTCTGCTACTCATAGAATACTCACACACACTTAGCATAAATCATTGTAATCTTAGTACACTCGTCAAATCATTCATCCATAGTTGTTATCCTTTTTACCATTTCAATATTAACAAACAAGGCAGGGGCTTAGATTCCTCCTGAGGTTTTATGTCGGCGATCTACAATTGATCAAGGGCTTTTCTCGTACATCGTGTGACAATAGTCAACAAACCATGTCAACATCCGTACATAGTTCAGTTATTGCTTCACTATATGTGCATATCTAGATAGTTTTTCATACACTATACCCCCCAAGTCTAGCAAAACAAGAGTTAATCAGAAAACTCAACATGGAACACTTGTTTAGTCATACAACACCCGGATAATCTCTAAAACAAGCCTTTCAAGAGGTTATTACACCCTAATAAATGACAAGTTTATCTCTAACACATGTATGTAAAAACAAGAACTACAATGAATTATCGATTACTAAACATATGATATCTACGAAACAAAATACATGTTAATGTCGTCATCCGGCACCCAAGAGACATTCCTATGTCTTAACATAAACCAACCTATGATAAGTCACAAACCAACAACAACCATAACCAAAGATGTATGTATATATATATATATATATATATACCACACGGCTATTATCACTTATGAACAAAATCCCACAGGATAAACTTACAATCTAGACCTACACACACACACACACACACATATATATATATATATATATATATATATATATATATATATATACGGCACACACATGCGCATGAACAACAAGACACCTACACTTGACAAGAACATGACAATGACTCACACATACATACATCTCAACACTAAGGCATGACTCAAGCCTAGTAACATCACCACACCTCACCCCTAGTTTCCTAACTTACACTAAATAGGGAAACAAACAAGTAAGAGATTAGAGTTACTTGACTAAGCTATGCTTTCCTCTTTCATAAGTCTACAATCGGCCACATGTGTAGGACTAGGAAGCATTCACTTGTCAACATCATCTCATTCACACTTTATTCTAATTAGACCTTAACACCTAGGTTATGACAATGTCTTGCAAGAACACCACCTAAAACAAGAAGCAACCTATCTTTGTCCCATGATTCTGCCGCCACCCACATGTCCTCTCTCTCATGTCACTTTCAACAAAACACTAACCCACATGTGGATTTTCTTGGAACTTGCTACACCAATCAACAACTAGAGTAAACTATGACCTATCACCATCAAAGGAAGACAATTCCTTGTCTTATATATCGGCCGAACGCACCTAGAAACCACCCTCATCCCTAGTTGTCAACTATTACCTTAAATCATACCAAAACAAACTATGACACACCTCTTTCTCAAGTCAACCTTACCTTAAGAAACAAGCTGGAGATGTCCCTTTCAATCGGCTATGCATGGACAAACAACATGAACCTATTACTTCTTACACCAATTTGGATCATGACAAAGAATGTGATAATCCCATGAGGAGATGACTTGCCTCTTTCTTGCTAATCCTTGCATACAATCGGCCGCAACCCCTACCTTTCACTAAATGATGATACAAATGTTAAACACAAGCTTTATCCAAGGTGTTTCAACTTACCATATTTGTTCTTGTCCTCACATGAATCGACCTCTATAAAAGGGGAGGTTCTTGATCATTCAACTTGCACCAAAACACCTTCACTCTCCACCTCTATGTTCTCGGCTGAAAACTCTAACCCCAACCCTTGATCATCGACCACCAAAGCTTAATATTTGGAGTTCAAGAGGAGTCCAAGAGATCCAAGCAATCGGCTCATTTCATTCTCCTCAACTAGGTAAGATATTTGACTAATAACCTCCTCATTTATTCATGCTATACTCGACTACCTTGTTAAACCAACCTTCGGCCCTAGACTCCACCTCTTTATCACTCACACAACACTTTAAGGAATGGTTTACAAAACATTACTTATCGGGTATAGATCTTGTACACATTATCTTAGTTCTAGTGTTTGTTCCTATAATCTAGTCTTAACATCATTACAATCGGCTTTAATAACTTAGAGTAGTCAAATTATGTTTTGAGATTATACACAACTTAGATCACTACTTAATAGATTGGTTTGCATGAGTATAAGCTCAGTTAGCTTAAGTATAAAGCTAAGGCTAATAACATGATGATTAAAGCTTAAACTTGTTACAAAACTCACGAATATAACATGTGACAACACTACAAGGCTCGAACAAGTTTAAAACAATCAAGTTGATTCACTAGATAACCAACATTATCCCTTACTAATCGGCTATCATAGGCTAACATGTGTTAAGCCAAGCTAAAGCATGTGTTAACTTTGAATTATATGGTATAGTGATTTAAACATATGTTAAGGTGCTCATTTATCACAAATCAATCACACAATAACCAAGATCACAAACGTTGGGTGAACAATTTGTATGATAAACAAGGCTAGACGACTTACCATGTCCATAATGATTATAGGGTATCATTTGTCAGGACAGTGATCATCTACAGTTTTCCCTAGACCACCTACACTGCTATCAGGTGAGTTTTCATGGCCCCATTTTACTATCTTTCATTTTGGGGGAAATACATACATCAATACTTGTGTCATTTTCAAGTGTGTGTACATTCTATCGTGACTGCCATGTGGAACAAGAGACATTTTGGTTCATGAGCTCACTAGTCCTCGTACAACGTTTACTGTAACCATTAGCTAAACATCTAGCCATGGAACACTTTAATAGATCTATTGGGTTGACACCCCCACTCTTGGTTAGTCACTCTAACCGGTCACATACAAAAGAGTGTTAGTATTCTATAATACATACATTGTCTTTAGTGTACGATGCGCGAGGCACAACAGTCAAGAGGTTTGGTTACAGGACTCATGGTTTGCCCAGTGATCATTTGCCTAGCTAGCTTATGATTGGTCATACACGAATTACACGTTGGTTTTACACATTACAAACAAAACCCATGAACTCACCAACATTATTGTTGACAAAACTCGTTATGCATGTGTTTCAGGTAACTAGATGGAGGGCCACGGGGATTTGAGGGAAGGGTTCGAGCAAGCGATGCGTGGTACCACTATGATGGTTTTACCTTGTCGACCTATTGTCATTTAATTACGAGAGTAATTGTCAAGTATTATCTTTTGTTAATGCCATGGTGACGTTTTTAAATAATTAATGACAATATCCATCTTATACGGTGGTACTATTTGAATAAAACTGTGTGTTGCTTGAACCTTGTGCTTGAAAACTTTTTGGTCGTCGTATCCCCGTGTTTCCGCCTTGGCGGAGTGTGACACATCGAGTGTTGTTCTTAGTGTTTTATTGCTTTTCTTACACATTCCTTAAATCTGTCAACAGTTACATCCTCAGGATATAACTGTCCATCCCGAACTCCACCTTTGTCATCCCGAGCATAGTTGTCATATATTTACTTCTTTAGCATCCTAATACATCATTTTCAGAACAAAACTTAATTATAAACTTATTTGACACTTATAGCACTCTACCTCACATTTTCTTATTTAGAAAACAAAATTATTTCTACTTAGTAATTTTTGACCAAAACAGAGACCTTAAACTTTAGATAAGTCATCAAATAACCCCTAAAATAACCTGTCAAACAATTAAACCATACCATAGCCTTGAAACAAATTAAATCATCTCAAGTATGTCCCCAGTGCAAGATCCTTGATACATCCTCAGGATGCATCTTATTTTCTTTAAGATGTCCCAGTGCAACATTGTCGATCCATCCTTAGAATAGACCTTCCACATTCTTGACAAACTTGAAATATATCTAACTTATTAGGATTTACAATTAGGTCAAGAACCTATATCAAAAGTGTGAGTAACTTAGTGTAACTTCAACTTGTGAAAAATAAGTAAAGAAAGGTGATATTCTGGGGATGAACCCAATTGACGATAAGGCCTAATTTAATACTGGGGATGAACCTAACTGGCGACAAGGCCTAATTTTATACTGGGGACAAGCCCAACTAGCGACAAGGCCTAATTTTATACTTGGGATAAGCCCAACTATCGACAAGGCCTAATTTTATACTGGGAACAAGCCCAACTGGCGTTATAGCCTAAGGATAACTGGCGACAAGGCCTACTGGCGATTAGGCCAAATACGTGAGAGACATTGAAAAATGCCTAAACCTTGAGGATTCAATGTATATCCTGAAGATGATGAAATTGTCAGCCACTATAGCATGTACTGGTCCCACCATGCCTAAAATATCCATGAATAACGTGCACTACATGCACGTTGTATAAACCCAATTCGTGAGAAAGGTGAAAACCTTTAAACCTTTGGAATGTATTAGATACCTAACATAGGAGAGGGTGGCCAACCCTCTAGTCGTCAACGGTTCATCTTCAGGATGATTCTGAAACAAATCTAAGGATGGACTAATTTCCAAATCAAGTTTAGTCAAGATGTAATTAAATTATAGAAATCAAGTAAATTAAAGTCAACAAAGTAATCCATACATTATATGTGATAGTACTTTAAATGAATGGCATTCCAAGATCTTGGGAAGATTTCACCTTCTAAGGTGGAGAGCCAATATGCTCCCTTACTAGCCTCAGAATCAATTAGGTATGGTCCTTCCTATTTGGGTGCCAACTTTCCATCACTTGGCATGGTTGTATTTTGGAAAGCTTTCCTCAGAAGCAAGTCCCCTGCTTGAAATCTTCGAGCCCATATGTTCTTGTTATATGCTCTGGCTATCCTTTGTTGGTATACATCCATCCTTATGTTAGCAGCATCCCTGAGTTCATCAATTATTTCGATATCTGCAATAGAGCTTCTGAATTTGTCGTTTCATCCTGAAGATGTTTCCTTGCTGTGGGCATAACCATCTCTATTGGGATCATTGTTTTTGTTCGAGGATTCTACTTGTCCATTAGCCTGAGGATGGACGGGTGTTGATGTTACCATCTGGATCCCCCAGCTTGTTCAAAAGTCGGTTGTTCTCTTGCTAATAAATTGGGATCCATTGTCACAAATGATCCCTGCTGGAATACTAATCTTGTCAGGATGTTTCTCTTGATAAAGGATACTACTTCTTTGTCTCTGGCTTGCATGAAAGCTTTGGCTTTTATCCATTTGGAGAAATAGCCAGTCATAGCTAGCATGAATACCTTTCCACTAGGAGCCTTAGGTAATTTTCCCACTATATTCATTCCCCATTTCATGAAAGGCCATGGACAGACAATATGATATAATGGTTTGGCTGGCTGGTGTAGGATGTTGCTATGCCTTTGGCATGAATCACATTTCTGAGAATGGAGCATAGCGTCGTTGTTCATAGCCGGCCATTAGTATCCTATCATGAGGGTGTTGAGCATAGAACTCTTCCTCCTATGTGATTTCCACCATCTCCCTCATGGATTTTTTTGAGTACTTCTTTTGCTTCATCTTTGTTGAGACATCCTAAGTATAGACCTGCAAGAGATTTCCTGTACAATATACCATTCAAGATAACAAATTTTAATACCTTCATCCTGGATGCCCTAGCATTTTCTCCATCCGGAATGTCACCATCCTCAAGATACTTCACTATTGGAGTCATCCAAGATGATTCATCTTGAACTTCAGTGCTGAGAACAATGTCATCCTCAGGATGTAGCACCTCAGTTGCTGGTTTCAGGATGTGGATAATCGGTATGTTGGATCCCTCTGGCAAATTTAATGTGGACCCTAGATTTGCCAATGCATCATCCTCGGCATTTTCCTCCCTAGGTACCTATGTTAGTGTAAAATTTTTGAAAGAAGATGCTAACTTTCTTACTACCTCAAGATAAACAACTAATTTTTCACATTTAACTGCATAGGAGACATGTAAATGATTAGTCATCAACAATGAATCAACATATACTTGTATATTCTTAATGTTCATTTCTTTGACAAGATGTAAACCAGTAATAAGAGCTTCATACTCAACCTCATTATTAGTCATTTGAAATTCACATCTAATTGCCTGGGGTATTATGTCCCCTTGTGGCGATTTTAGTAGTATTCCTAATCCAGTGCCACTTATATTTGAATCACCATCTTTGTATAAAATACATTTTTTATATTCTCATTTAATTATTGAACTTCTATAGCCACTTCATTCTGGATATCACTACTGAAGTCAGCCACAAAATCAGCTAAGGCTTGTGACTTAATTGCATTTCTTGGCTCATAGACCAAGTCAAACGCACTTAATTTTACAGACCATTTTGCCATCCTGCCAGACATCTCTGGTTTTCTAAGTACATTCTTAATAGGATAATTAGTTTTGACATGGATCCTATGGGTTTCAAAATAATGCCTTAACTTGGTCGAAGCCATGATCAAGGCCAAAACAAGTTTTTCAAGATGAAAGTACCTGGTTTAAGCATCCAATAAAATTTTACTTACATAGTATACATGATATCGTTGGCCTTCAAAGTCTTTTACCAAGACTCCATTGATAGCATTCCCTGAGACAACAAGATACAAGGATAAGGGTTCACCATCCTCAGGTTTCATCAGGAGTGGGGCTATTGCCAAGTATTCCTTCAGTTTTTGTAATGCCTTTTCATGCATTTTTCCCCAATAAAACCTATTTTTCTTCAGGATATCATAGAAAACCTTGCACTTCTCTGATGATTTCGAGATGAATCTGTTCAAGGCTGCTATCCTGCCAGTTAATCTTTGTACATCCTTAATATTATTGGGAGACTTGAGATCCAGGATGGATTTAATCTGTTCCGGGCTTGCTTCGATTCCCCTTTTGGTTACTAAGTATCCTAGGAATTTCCCAGCACCAACCCGAAATGACATTTAGCTGGATTCAGCTTCATGTTATATGCATCCAGGATATCGAAAGCCTCTTTGAGATCCTGAAGATGGTCTTTAGCTTTTCGGGATTTAACTACCATGTCGTCAATATACACCTCCATGGTATCCCCAATCTTGTCTTTAAACATCATGTTGACCAATCTCTGGTATGTGGCACCTGCATTTTTTAGTCCAAATGGTATTGCAATATAACAATAGATACCTGAGGGAGTCATGAATGCAGTGTCTTCTTGATCATCCGGTTCCATTTGAATATGCTGAAATCCTGATGATGCATCCATGAATGTTAGCATTTCATTTCCTGCTGTGGTATCCACCATTGAGTCAATGTGTGGAAGTGGGAATGGATCTTTAAGACAAGCCTTGTTAAGGTCTGTGTAATCTACACACATCCTCCATTTCCCATTTTTCTTCTGCACTACGACTACATTAGCCGGTATCTTGGGAATTTTACTTCCCTTATCATCCCGGATTTCAGCAATCTGTCCACCTCCTTTTGAATGATAACATTCCTTTCATGTGCAAATTTTCTTCATTTTTGTTGCACAGGCCTGAAATTTTTGTCCACACCAAGCTTATGGGTAATAATATCTTTAGATATACCTATCATATCCTCGTGTTTCCTTAGGGATATTTGTACCAATTTGCACAATGGTATCCTTGTTGCTTTCATCGATGTACACAGCCTTTACATCCTTTATCATCCTTCAAGATATCACGTGCATCATGCTGTAGTTGCTATGCTTGTCTGGATTGGGACGATGCTTTCATTGATGAGGTGTAGCATTCTTTAGCTTCTTGTTGATCACTGTTGGTGGTGAAAATCCTCAGGATGATTTTACCTCATATTCTTTGTGTGACATCCTTAGGATGCTAAAGGACTAAGCAGGGTTCAGGATGTAACTATGTTTTATCATATATGCATTCTAAGGATGGAGTAACATATTATCTTCTTATGATATTATTGCAGGTACAATAAATCACTGATAAAGACTTGTAACTCTTCTCCAACGACTATATTGTCTTACTTAGTCAAAGAAGCTGAGGATGCAATAGTTGTACGTGTAAAGCAAGTCCAAGCTTAAAGAAAGAGTCAAACATGTAACCGACGAGCATTAGTAATAGGCGAGAAACAAAGAAACTGTTATCCCAACGTCCATATCAGTTAAAACTGGTCCAACGTTCATCTGAAACAGTCTTGATGCTCATTGAAGACAGCGGATATCATGGGATCTCTTATTTACTTTTCATGTAATTATAAATAGGGGCATGATGAACGAAATAGGGCACTTGCACATTATCAAGCACTTGATACTAGCTAGCTAACACTTGATACTCTCTCTACTCACACACAACACTACATAATCATTGTATACTTAGTTCGTTCATCATACTTCCAAAGTTGTAACACTTTTTACCATTTTTAATATTAACAAAAAGGGCAGGGGCTTAGACTCCTCCCGAGGTTTTGTGCCGGCGATCATTAAGTGATCAAGGGCTTTCCTCGTACATCGAGTGTTGTTGGCTTGCTTTCTTTCATTTACATTCAGTTATCATAATCTTGTGTCACATAGTTACATCCTCAGGATATAACTGTCCATCCTGAAATATACCTTTGCCATCCTGAGCATAGTTGTCATATTATTGTTTCTTTGTTACTATAAACTGCCATCTTGAAAATAACATTAAGTATTTAATATATTTATACACATCTAGCACTCTACCTCACTTCTTGCAGAATCCAATCCAGCATCAACAGCAAAAGAATCGTTCAAAATAGACACAACATCGTTCAAGCAAATCACATAACAACTAATAAAATGTTAATAAGAACACAAACTCTAGCAACAACTTAGACATACTTGAACAAATGCATACTCACCTTAGAGATAACTTGAAACCCAACTTGCGAAGGCCCTGAAAGGTTAACAGATTTGCTTTCACAACCTCCCTGTCTAACCTAAAAAGTTCTCATACACAAAAAAAAAAGATAACAGATTTGAACCTTAACTGAAAATAAATGATTATTACAAAAGAATTTAAATTAATACACCTCGCCAGAATTATCCTCTGCATTCTCATTTCCGTCAATCAACTCTTCGATTATAATAGGATCATCACAAATCTTGGCCACAATGTACACTGGTAGTCATTTGTAAGATTGTAATCAGAAACGTCGATCTTGAAAGCGAATTTCTTTTCAACCATTCGAGACAACTCATGTGGCAAACTTTCTGTGTCATTTTGCTTTAATTGCCTTTCTCTAACATCACATGCAACAGCTCCAATAATCCTCACCACATCTTTATCAAACATGACAAACGATACACTACCACTTTCATCTTGAACCCTGATCTGCATCTTAAACCTGAAACAAATACAAACATAGTTTATCTCAAAAACTTCTATGAAATGAAATGAAATGAACAAACTGGAAACAAAGAAAATGTATATATCTACTGCTTTACATATTTTGTGGTAATGGAGTGTAACATCCCGTTTTTGTAATATAAATAAAATGTGTTGGTTCATATATATTAGCGAATGAAACGGGTCATTAACCGTCAAAACGAACCAATAACATGTGGGATAGATATTTGTGTATTTAAAATTAGTTAACGAGTAAATGATGGTTAGTATGATTATTTGAGTTATGAGATCTAGGCGAATGGTTAGGAGTATAGGAGACCGTTTGGTAATAATATAACATATTATAATATAATTGACCTTGCTCCGTTTTTAATGTAACTTGGGTCAAAGCGTAGAGAATAATAAGCGCGTCTCAGTAATATATTTGAAATTTTATACAATGTTATCGTTTAGATGTTATATGAGAAAAACGAGTTAAACAGTTAAATAATAATAATAATAATAATAATAATAATAATAATAATAATACATAGGAGTCTCACATTTAATCATCTACCAAAGCAATATACTTTTTTGCCAAAGGAATACTTGAAAAACAAAAGGGCCTCAAAAATAAGTAGCCAAAAAAAAGTATAGTTGCTGGCACAAATTTTTTTTACCAAAGCAGTATACTTGAAAAACAAAATACTTGAAAAACAAAAGGGCCCCAAAAATAATTAGCCAAACAAAAAAGCAGCCCAAAAAAAGATGAACCGCCCAAAAAGGACAAATGGGCCAATGGAAGTCAACGGCTCACTTTAGCAGCTATCCACTGGTCTCAAGATCCAATTCTAAATGTTATATATACTAATAATGTGGAGAGATAACGTATAAAGCCCCCTTAACGTAAGAAGCGTAAGAAGCAATCTCAGCCATTAGATTAAGGATGCAGATTAAAAACCCTAACCATACCTGGGTTAAAACAGACGCACTCATCAAATTTTCAGACGCACTCATTAAAATTCAGACGCACTCATTAAAATTCAGACGCACTCATTAAAAATTCAGACGCACTCATCAAAAATCAGACGCACTCATTGAAAGTTTTGAAGCACTCATAAAAATTCCAGTTATAAGTTTAAACGCACTTAAAAGTTGAAATGTAAAAAAAAAGAGACGCACTATATAGAAAATACACAAAACAAAAAAAAAACAAACGCACTTTAGTTAAAAACAAACGCACTTACAAGTTTGTCTTTATACAAATCTCTGTTGATGTTATCTCTCTTCTCATTTCATCAAACAAACACTTCTGTACATAAAACCAATCCTTCCTTCTTCTACCCCATAACTCAAACCCTTCATTCTTTCATTTCATTTTCATGTGAACAAAGTTAAGAAGGTTGATTCGTCACAAAACGTAAAATGTTCTCCTAACATTGAGAGCTCTCTTCTTCATCTTCACAATTATTTCACCTACCACTCATTCATCCACCATCTTATTCATCTCAAACTTTAGTTAACAGGATGCTCTTTCATATAATCCAAATGTAAGCTAATCGCTCTACGAAACACGAACGATGTATTGTTTCCGTTGAAAATATCGACGACTGGTAGGTATAAGGGATGGTGTACGAGATCGGTAGGGGGTTCTGTGGGTTTTTCATCGGGTACCGGGTCAGACCCGGGTTATGGTTTTTTGGGTTTAGAGCAGCATGTAGCAATCGTTGGCACGGGGGTGACGGTTCAGGTTGTTTCCGGTGTCGGTGATGGTGGTGGTGGGTGGTGGTGGTGGTGGTGGACTGGTGGTGGAGGTGTTGGTTGTGGTGGTCAGATTTTGTTTCAAGTCAATGATGAAGAGGAAAATAGGTTTAACTGGGGGTTAACTGTGGTTAGGTTAGATTGACAGGTGTCAATCTCTGGTGGCTTCTTATGCTTCTTATTTTAAGGGGCTTTATACCATATACTTTCTCTACTAATAATAATATATGACAACAAGTGTTGCCGACATTAGAAACCGACTTATGTCGACGTCGTTGGTTAAAGGAAATATAACTAGGCAAGTTTCAATTAGAAACCTCACAAGTCATATTTCAAACACCTTAGGAGTAAGGTATATTTCTTGTTTAACTTATAAGTTTAATTTTAATATAATATTAGGAGTAAGTTACGGTCATAATTAGGGTGGGTATTGGGTAACCTAATTTTAATTTAGGCATAGATTAATCATCTATGCTTAAACTAGGGATGGTTATCTAAAGTCGGCTACGGTACCGACTAGTTAGTACCCACTTATTATTGAATTAGTATCTAAGATTGTCATGGTCTTGATCAGGAAACCAAGTTCGGATCAAGTAGATTAAACATCTATAAAGCAAAGGTGAGTGTTACATACCTCTGGAAGTATATATATACATGATGTGCTGATTATTTGTTAGAACTGTATGAGTGTTAATATAGTTCTTATTTAATCACATATATTTGGATGTGTATAATAGTATATTAGTATATGTTGAATCAGATGGGAGTTTTCTGATTTGACATGAGATCGCAGGGAGTTAGCGATCTTGGTGGATTATTGGATTCAGATGGGAGTTTTCTATTCCAATAAATAATAGCGAAGGAGTTTCGCAAATTTAAACCATATGGGAGTTTTATGGTTCTAATTGATTGTGTGTTAGTGCTGTGGTTACGTGACATGGTGATCTAATGTACACTCACTTAGCAAAAGCTAACCGGTAGTTATATATATATATATATATATATATATATATATATATATATATATATATATATATATATATATATAGGTAAAGTATATGGAGGAAACCCTCCTTATTTGGTAAACTCTGGAAACTCTGACTTCCTAACATTTTTTTTTTTTGAAAAAAATAGGGTATGTAATATACATTTTTTTAAGCATTTTGAGCCAAAAAAATCGAAAAAGCGCCGAACGGTTTTTTTAAAAAAAATAAAAAACGTCTACTGTTTACATATAGTTAACACATTGTTAACACCTGTTATTAGCGCTTAACATGTGTTAGTCAAAATTTTATTTTATTTTTTTAAAAAAAAAATACTCGGCGCTTTTTTAATTTTTTTGGCCCAAAATGCTTAAAATCATGTATATTACTTGCCCTATTTTTTTCAAAAAAAAAAATATTGGGAAGTCAGAGTTTCCAGAGTTTACCAAATAAAAAGGGTTTTCTTTATATCCATTCCCTATATATATATATATATATATATATATATATATATATATATATATATATATATATATATAGGGTAGGGATCATACGAGAACCAACTTTATTGTGAGAACCATGAGAACCAATGTGAACATGGGGCAATATTGTAAATAACTATCAACCATAAAGTAAACCCTTCATATCTTCATCTTCCACCATATCAATCATATCTTCATCCTCACCATATCGATCCATCTGCAACTTCCATAGTTACATCACTGAAGCTATAAAACCTCAATCAAAACCTCTCATAAAAGTCGAATACCTGCTGCGTGAAAGTAATTCGAACAGGAACCCGGCTGGTACTGTTTTCTACCGCCGATCTCGACCTTCTTTGATCGTGGTTGTGTTGAAACTCCACAGTAATCAGCGACCACTGATTACAGTTTGAACTCCGACCTTATTCTCGAACGGCCTTCTGTTTTGTCCTTAATCCAGTCCTGCAGATCAAGTGTTCTTCGATTTAGGCTTGAAATTAGGTTTTACCACCTCTTCATCTGTAAACTCCATCGATCCCTTAGGGTTTATTTTTTTGTAATGGTGAATAACAGTACAGAAGCTTCAATATCTGCTTTCACTTCAATTGATGAAATATTCGCTCATATAAACCCTAACGGATTTCTCAAAGTAAGTCATACCTCTGTTTATATCTCTAATTTTCTTCCATATTAATTTGTCCATTTTATTATTGTTTATTTATTGTTCGGTTAGAGTCATAATGATTGTTATTAAACGACAAATTGATTGTTAATTGCTTGAGTTCTGATTTTCTTGTTGTTTCATCTTTGAAAACCTAGAAGTTAATTTATTAGAGCCTTAGGGAGGTTTTTTTTTTTTTTACAAATCTTCTTATGTTTTGCTTTTGTTTTTGACAATTATACATTTAGTTTAGGTATGTTTGTTCTATGTTTATATGTTTTACCATAAGCATGTTAAAGAGGTGCAATTTCTTAATATGTACATGTGAATTAAGAATGTTAATGCACATGTGCATAACGTATTTGCTATCGATAAAAGTAATGTTAATGCACATCTGCATTTATATTAATATCATTATGGTCATTCATTCTAACACACACGTGCATGTGTTATGTGGTAATGAAAAAATAACGTTAATGCACATGTGCATTAAGATTGAAATTGTGTTTTGTTTATGTGTTGTTTACTATTTGTAGTTAAAGATGAGAAAAAAGTCGAATAAGGTAACTTTTGTGTTATAAACGAGGGAGAAAAGGTTAAAAAAACTACAGGTTGTGATTGAGGATGATGGCATAATCGTTAAGTGTTAGTTGAATGAGATTTCTGATGATGGCTTAGAACTATTATTGGCAAAATGGGCCGATTGGGCGGGTTGAGTATACGGGTCAAAATGGGTTGAGGGTCAAAATAGGTTAAGTGTTAGTTGAATGTCGAAACAGGTTGCATCGGGCTAGTCCTACACACTAATAGTTGTTGGTGGGTTTTGGTGAGAAAAGGGTCTGTTAGCTTATGTGTTGAGGGTCAAATAGGTTAAGTGTTAATTGAATGTCGAAACATGTACATTAAGATTGTTAATGCACATGTGCAAAACGTAATTTATAATGTTTAAATTAATGTTATAGCACATATTGGTATAAGTAAGTAACAATAATGCACAATTGCATGTGTTTTGTTGTAATTAACAAAGTAATGGTGTTGCCATGTGCATTCAAGTCGAATTATCGGTTTTCTTATGCGTTTTTTATTGATTGTAGCTAATAGATGGGGAAAAAATCAAAGAAAGTAACAATTGTATTACAATCGAGGGATAAAGGAACAAAAAGGTTACAGGATGCAATTGAAGATAGTGACACGATTGTCGATCAGAAGTTTTAATCAGGTTGGTATTATTTGTTTAGTCCGGATGTACTTGGTAGTTACTTTATTCATTTTATTAGTTATGTTCTTTAATTGTTGTATAGCAGAAACTAATCGAACTCCATTTGATATCCCAGAATCGGAAGCTAATAATGTAATGGATGTTTATCAAGAAGTTGAATCAGGTTGTTATTATGTATTAAGTACATTTATATAGAAATGCACATGTGCATATGCGTAGTTTTATCTTTTGAAATATTAAATGTTTGATGTTTACTCACACAAGATATACTATGTGCAGATTTGGAATCAAAAAGGAAGGTTCAAACGAGGTTAAACAAGCGGAAACATATTGAAAGGACGAATAATGATGGTATGTTAATTTGCGCAATATTTAACATATATTATTGATTATGCACATGTGCATAATTATGGATGAACGTGATATATTGTGTTTTATGACAAATATGTGTGCAGATGCAAGTGAAAAAAAGAAAAAAAAAACATCAAAGCGTGTTGAAACGGTGGTAATGAAGTCAACTCAAAAGAAGGTTATGAAAAAAGCAAATTGGCGTTTGAAACAAACACGCGTTACACCACATCAACTTTGGTTGGGGATAAGGAAATTGTCAAACAAACAAAGAAGTTTGTATAACATTTTGTGTAATGTATGTTTGGTTTAACATTTTGTTATGTTGGTGAACGTGAGGTTGTGAGATAATTGGAAATTTGTATGTAGGTGGTTAACATAGTTGGTTTGTAATATGAATATTTTTTTTTTTGTTATCGTTTGTTTTATTGAGTTAATATGTTTGGTAGAAACTACATGTAGTTGTATGATAAAACAAATTGATATAAAAACTTTGTTATTTGAAGGATGATGCATGCATATATGTATGCCCGAAAGTTAAATCACTAAGAAAATCTAACTATATTAGTAAAATGCACATGTGCATGCAGTACACGTTTCTTATTTTATAGTTCTTATATAGAGTTGTTCTAAGTTTATTCATGTTTGTTGTCCTACATGTGTTTTATTTTAAATTTATGTTATAATATGAATGACTAAACAATTGACGAGTTCGAGTGTATTTTATATCTCACTTTGCGTCTGTTTATGGATCATTGAATAAAATTTTTGACACCTTATATATAATATCGCGTCCATTTAATAATCATTTAGTTATGGTAATTGACAATTCATTCAAAAGTGCGATTTAAGAGTGAAATGCACATGTGCATACGGTGTATTTCTGTATATATAACATTGAAATGCACATGTGCATCAGGATGACGTCATATGACGTCACGAGCCATTTTTTTTATTTTTTTTTTATTTTTTTTATTTTTTTTTTCGAATTAATAATGCAAAATAATCATTTTGGTGTTTTTACTTTTTTTATTTTTTTATTTATTTAGGTTATATAATTTTTTTTTTATTTTTTTTTATTTTTTGATGGAGGGGTTTTTTGTAGACACCTTCATATTTACAAAATTGCCACCTGTTCACACTGGTTCTTTGGTTCTCTCCCTAAATGGTGGTTCTCAAATGATCCAAATCCTATATATATATATATATATATATAGGGGAAGTATATGCAAAAAACCCATTTTAGATGAAAAACCCTAATAAACCCAATGCTTGGTCCACATGCTTCCACATCATCCATTACATTATAATAGTCTATAATATTCAAAGGGGCAATATAGACAATTCCACTATCCCTCTTCTCTCTCTACCTATATATATTATTTTCCCTCTTCTCTCTCTTCATTTTTTTTTTCAAATTTAAATCAGATCTTACCCTCTCTCTCTATCCCCCCTCTCTCTCTAGAACCACCACCACAACTACCACCACACCCACCACCTCCGACCGAATTCCGGTGGAACCAGATCTGAACGATTGATGCTTTTGACAACTATCGGTAAATAAACAGGGAATCAAAACAAACCTGTTAAAACAGAGCATCGAAGATGATCCAATTGGTGACAGAGGGTCGTCGGAGCGGTAAGTTTAACTGAACAGAGTTTCGTTTAACGATCTGTGTTTGTGTTTGTTTTGGCTTGTGTTTTTATTGTTGCACTTGGTCTGATCTGTCTCTGAAGATATTATTATTATTATTATTTTGTAATTTTTTTGGTTGGGTTGGAGGAAGATGGATCATAACACGTTTTTTGGATCTGGTTAATAGTTTGATTGAATTGTCTTGTTCATTGTTATTTTGTAATTTTTTTGGTCGATAGTCTTTTTTAGGCGGTGACTAACTTGCACTATTTTGGAAATATAGTTTGTCAAATAACTTTTTTTGAAAAATTATTGTTACAATAAATTTTTTGTTATACATATCCAGAAAGGAAATTTCTTGAAATAAGAAAACGTGATATTGTTAAAAAAAAAATACAACGATTGCATTCTTGAAATAAGAAACTGTGATATTGTTTTAATAATAATATAACAATTTTGGTTATAATAATAAGTTGTTACGTTTTGATTTGTGCGTTTTGTGTTATGTTTTTATTTTGTTAGGTTTTGGGTTTTGTTAGAAAAATAATAATAACAGCTTGGTGGATAGTTTTTTGTTGCATACCAAGTGTTTGATCAAATGTTTGAATGAAAAAAACAAACTTATGTTAACCTTTTTGATTTTTTTGATTTTGTTTATGTTAGATTGTTATTGAATTGGGGACATGAGGTTGATAGATCACATGTAATTAATAAATAAATGTGTAATCTTTTTATGCTAGTATATGACCAACTAACATGTTTTACTAACACATGCTACTGGTGTATTATTGGATTTCAAACCATATTAATCGTATTTTTTGCGATACGAGTCTTGTATGCTCACACACGTTAGTGATGCTAACACATGCTAGTATATGCCCAACTAACAGGTGCTAGGACCCATATGACATACGTTATTTTTAGTAAAACATGTATTTTAGAATATGCTAACACATGCTACTGATGTCTTTTATTATATTATATATTTCGTGTGCTAGGGTTTTGATTTTAGAATATGCTAACACATGCTAGTATATGCCCAACTAACATGTGCTAGGGTTCTGATTTGATTTTTTAAATTTATTATTGTTGGATTTCAAACCATATTAACATAGCTGTAAAATTGAGTATGATATACTTGGCACTGCATATTTGGTGTTGTTTATACACATGTTAGTGATGCTAACACATGCTAGTATATACGTAACTAACAGATGTTAGCGTTCATATGACATACGTAGTATATGCCCAACTAACGTGGGTTAGGGTTCATATGACATACGTTATTTCAGTAAAACATATGTTTTAGAATTACATTACACATGTTAGTGATGTCTCATTATATGTTTCGGAGAGTCCAACTAACGTAATTTTTAGTAACACATGTATTTTAGAATATGCTAACACATGCTACTGATGTCTTTTATTATATTATATATTTCGTGTGCTAGTGTTTTGATTGTACTTAATATTTTTTTTTTTTGTTATGAATAGGGTGTTTACATAATTTTTGTATTATGTTTAATAAATTTTTGGCAAGTGAAATTGTTATGAACTCGTATAGGGTACATGTCTATTTTTTGCGGTCCGAGTCTTGTATGCTCACACACGTTAGTGATGCTAACACATGCTAGTATATGCCCAACTAACAGGTGCTAGGACCCATATGACATACGTTATTTTTAGTAACACATGTATTTTTAGAATATGCTAACACATGCTACTGATGTCTTTTATTATATTATATATTTCGTGTGCTAGTGTTTTGATTTTAGAATATGCTAACACATGCTAGTATATGCCCAACTAACAGGTGCTAGGGTTCTGATTTGATTTTTTAAATTTATTATTGTTGGATTTCAAACCCTATTAATCGTATTTGAGTAGTTGTATTAACATAGTTGTAAAATTGGTATGGTATACTTGGCACTGCATATATAGTGTTGCTTATACACATGTTAGTGATGCTAACACATGCTAGTACATACCTAACTAACAGATGTTAGGGTTCATTTGAAATACGTAGTATATGCCCAACTAACGTGTGTTAGGGTTCATATGAGTTAATTCAGTAAAACATATGTTTTAGAATTACACTACACATGTTAGTGAGGTCTCGTTATATGTTTCGGAAAGTCCAACTAACACGTGTTATCTTTTTTTGTAGGTGAAGAGATGTTTCGTGTTAAAGATGAAGATGGGTGTCACGAATGAAGCATAGCTAGATCTTTTTTATTTTTTGATAGTTTTTTTATCATTTCACAAATAATTATGTATGTATGAAAACTTTTTTGATACATTTTTAGTATTGATTGTAATGATCGTTTTTACCATTTATTAAATAAATATACAATTTATGCGTTCTTTTATTTTTGTACTTTTTAGTATATGCCTGTTAACACATGTTAGCAATGTCTCACATGAGGTCAGAATTTTTTATCACAACACTAACGTACGTTAATATTGGTGCTGGAAAGTAGGAGAGAGGTGACTTGACAAGGGTCAAATCAAGCTTTTTAAACCTAGGATTCAGAAAATGTAAGTGGCCCACTTGCTTTAGTAAGATTACCATATTGCCCTTAATTCTATTTTTATATTATAGTGGCCCACTTGCTTTTCATTATTAAATTGAAATTAATCATGGACCATTGATCAAACTTGATCAATGGTCACCATAGGGTTTAAGGAGTTTTTCATGAAGATGGGGTTTCCCCTTAATCCATCCCCTATATATATATATATATATATATATATATATATATACTTTCAGGTGGAGTATCTAGGCAGGAGGGCTGAACCAAGTCAAGTCTTGCGGTAAAAAGGGATCGAACATGTTTTGTAAAATATCAAGAATGGTAGTCAAACTTGTTTTGACAAACTGATGGTTGTAAAATAGTTCTTATAATGAAATAAAAATCGTTTTGTATAATTAAATTGGGACCTTCCGCTTAAACTCTGGTATAATATGTGCTTAAAATAAATAAATATATAAAATAAAGATGGGTGTTTCATGGAGGTACATTCACACTGGCATTTTTGACAAATCAAAGCAATAACGGGCAATTTGAGAATTGCTTCAGAGACTTCTTCAACATGTTGAAATATTCTGATTTACTTAAGACTTTCTTGTTACACTTACGACACGTAGCGTAAAACCATCCAAAGCTTTCTTCAACAATTTTTATGGTTGCAACCACCACACAAGACATCGGCTGCAAAAGACAATATATATACAATATCTACTTTTATAGAAAAGAAACATATAAAAAACTCAACAAATATCCAAGCTATATATAACATATTGAAACCTTCTCAATCTCGATAAGTTCATCCGAAATGTGTTTTTATCAGGTTCTAGTCTCTAGTGCCTGCGTGTTAGTTTCGAATTGAACTAAAATCCACTTTTGACGTTTTGGTATTACGCTATAATAAAAATTCAATTTTAACGATTACAACTTTTCCATTTTAATATATCCTACATTAACAGGTTTACATTTACCAAATCAAAATATTTAACATCATCAGAAAGTACACCAAATGAGTGAAAGATTCATACCACCATTTCTGCTTCACTAACACTACTAGGAATTCCAACATCTAACCTCATTGTCGGCTTGTACTGTTCCGGTACAGCGGCGCCACCCTGAACACAGATCTCCACCACCGCAGGCGCTTGACCATAAAAATTCCTCAGCTCCTTCTGCAACATAGGTTCCTCAAGATTAGGAACATGCCACACATACCTCGGTGGTATCAAATCATCAAGAACTGCAGACTGCCACCCATGCTGCCCATTCCGCTGCTGATGCTTAAAAGCGCCACAGTTCTGTGCTTTATGACCCGTGGGACCCACATGGATCTCAGGGCAGTACCCACAAACTCTCACATGGTACATCTTCATCAATCTATTGGCTCCACTCCTCATTTTCTCCCATACTTGGAGTGTTTCCTCTGCAAGTAAAATTATTTCTTTTTCATTAGATGGAGGAACGATCTCAGAATCTGGTATTTCGGTCAATAAAACAGGTTTTGGATCTTGTGGGGGTAAATCTGGTAATTCACTTTCATCTGCATCAATGAATTCGCTTTTACTGATTCGGATTATGGGTTTTCTTCTTCTTTTTGTGGGGAATTCGGGTATATCGACTCCTGCTTGGATGCATAGTTCAGTTAGTGCGGGGATTCGAGGGACTGAAAATCTTTCTTCGTGTGGGATGCGTTTTCCCAAACGATCATACAGATGATAGGCTTCGATTTGAACTACTATGTCTTCTACAACAGCATCTACCCACTCGTGTTTTCCCTTCCGGAGTGAAGAATTTGTGCCTTGACATGATCTAAATGGATGGCCCACAGGCCCAACATGAATTTCATTACAATACCTGTCAGAAAAAAAAAAAAAAAAAAAGAAGCGTCATGTGTATAGAGTAGAGGATGCATGGAAGGATTGATTAATTGGTAGAAAAGGGTAGTGGTCAAAACGGGTAAAATTTAATATGCATCAAAGCAGGCCTGGTTGGGTTAGCTTCTACTGTTCTATATATGAACACAACGATATATAACAAAAACACTACTAAAATCTTTTAATGAATCAATATTAGGCGAGTGTAAGCATTGATTCACATTTCAGGCCACTTTCGACTTGTTTAACCTTCTTCAGGTTACCCAAGTTCTTAGGTTTCCCATTTGACCAATTAGAGGTGACAGAGTGTGCAGGTTGGGCAATGGGTCACTTTTTTGTATGTCGAATTGTTCTAGAGATGCAATGGCCCGAAAAACCTTTTGTCCAATTATTAAGTTTTAACATTAGTTAATCTCACAGATGCCTTTGAATATTATAATATATAATTAATCCAGTTTTCTTTCCTTTTTTTAGGGATTTTATGCATTAGCAATACACTTTGTGCAACTCTTAAACACATTTTTAACTAAATTTTTACTCATTTGACCCGTTTGAGATAAAACAATGTGTCAAAACTATGACCTCCAGCCTCCAGGTAAAGTATAACCCAGATCAACCGATTTCTAGGTATGTGGCTTGAAACATGTCCTTATTGTGCATCCCAAACAACCCCTCACCTCATCAAACAGACTGTTCTAGCAATCAATTAGGATTCAACCAAAGTTTGCAAAGGTTTAGATGCGACTTACTTGCAGGCTTGTACAGGAACTACTTTCAAGAGCTTTTTCAAATTATTAATCAACGTAGTCCGTGCATTCAACACAGCATATGCAAGAGGAATCATCTTTTGAACCAGTAACCCATTCTTTGGAGGAGGGGCGGGTCTTTTCGGTTGACCTTTTCTACTCTTCATCCTCTCCCTGGCCGCCCGCCGCAGCTCCAAAATGGGTACAGGAAACGGCTTCTTTTCCTTCTTGGAATAGTAACGCGGCAAATCAACATTCTGCGGATTATCACTGCACCTAATAACCAAGGATTGTCTACATTTCTTGCCACTAAACTGCAAGAAAACAATCCAGCTTATCATAAATTATGCAAAACGGTTCGTTATTGATGAACCATTGTGTTATTTATAGTACTTTCACAAGAACAACATCTAGTTTGCAATAAACCATATACTCATGCTTCAAAATGTACCTTTACTGAATCAAAGAAGTCGCGACCCGGACATGAATTGTATTTCAAAATGCCAACTTTGGGAGGTAAAAATCTTTGTTTACATAAGAATGAAGTAGTTCCCAACTCAGGGGAAATCAAACTGGAACTCATAACTGCTCAACAAAGTATGCAAATAGGATGAGAACCTATACATATATCCAACGTATTATACAATATAATCCAAATCGCAAACTAATACATCGAAACAAAAAGGCAAACGAGCAACAAACTGCGTCGTGAACAACAACAAAACTAAGTCTTTTAAAAACAACATTCACAACTCCTGGGGTCATAACATTGCTATGCATAAACCGTTAAACTCACTGAGTAGCTCCACAGCCTCAAGAGCAAGAAAACCATCATGTTGAGGGTTTATAAGTTACATGAACATAATTTGAGAACAATTAGGCCCACAAAAAGATCAAGGGTGGATAAGTAAAAGAAACAGCACAAAACATTATCTCTTCAAATGGTGTTTGGGAATTTCATCAAACACTTGGTGGGCGTAAATGAAAAAGAATAAAGAAAGTGATGTTTTATATCTTATCAACTATTAATCCCAGAAACATTTTGGGTCTTGTAAATAAGTGACGTTAAAAGTTGCAAACCCAACAATAATTGAAGTAAATAGACGCAGAAATCAGCAAATAAATTATTAAAAACTGAAGAATGAAAGATACCAGCAGAGATAAAGAAGAAGATGTTGGGCCTCCGAACTCAGCACTAGAAACGGAAGCCTTGATATCAATTGTAGATGAGGAGTTGTGACGTGATGATAAAAGGATAGAAGGGGGTGCATAGACTGCACACAAAGTTTAGTTCAACGCTTGAGTTATGCACATTTTTAACCACTTTTATCACACATAATAAGGCTATATGGTGTGTCTCCCATTTCCCCCAACTCCCTCTAGTGCCACGTCAGCGCCACGTCATTTCTCCCTTCTCCTCTCCCAAAGTTTGGAAATGCCTTCCCCCAATTCCCCCATTCCCCCTTCCTTTTTTATTGGATAAAGGTTAATAAAAAAAAATGGGCCAATCACATGACAAGGGGAGAAAGGGGAAATCTCACCGAAGTCACCGGAAATAATACGGGGGGCGGTGTTCCCCCACCTCCCCGATGCCACCTCATCTCCCCGGGTCTCCTCCCCGCACCCACACCATATGGCCTAATAGGCTCCGTCTATTCACACCCCCTCTTTCTATTTCAACCCCCTGAAAGAGTCTCGCTTTGGCCAAAGCGAGACGTTTTGCTCCCATTTCGAGGAGGTCAGTACCAGGGTGCAGAAAAAACTGAAATTTAAAAAGCGAAGCGCCTCGCTTTGGCCAAAGCGAGGCGCTTCGGATCAAATTTTTATTTTATTATAACACATTTGGCCTACTTCATTAGCCGATAATAATCCCTACTTCAAAAATTCCCAATAATAATCCCAACTTTCGAACATTTGACCTGTGGTAAACCTTTTTTAACTCATGACTAACTAGGTTAGTTTGTGCTGACGTGGCATCTGAGTTGGCCTGCTGACGTGTATAAGTTAATCTGACGTGGCATTTTATATTAATATCATTGTTATATCTCTTATCTTCTCATAGTATAATCATAATAAACAAACATAAAATCATATCCCAACTGATAATCGATCAAGTAATAAACACCAAAAATCAAGTTTGCAAACACCCAGACAATCTATGTCTTCCCATCTTTTCTACTAGGGTTTCTTCACGATGAGCTCATCATCGTCTTCTTCACGTAACCTAGACAAGAACCCTAAAAGTTTGCAAACACCTTCCTCTTCTGCAACCCTATCCCCACCCCCTCTCTCTAAAGCTAAACCCTCCAACACTCTTGAACGACACAAGAAACAGTGAAGAATGATGGTTTTCTCACTGCCACCCATCTCGTGTACAGACGCAGATCTAAAACCTAGATGACGACGCCTCCTCCTCATCATCTTGTACAGACGCCTCCTCCTCATCCTCGTCCTCAATAGACCCAACAGGGGTCTAGGAGGCCTAATAATCGTCTCATCATCATAAGCAGAAGCAGAAGACGTGGTTATTGGCACAACAACATCATCATCATCAGTAGTAGTAGGTGGTTTAGTCGAAGAAGAAGAGGGTTGATTGGAATGGCGGCGAGTGGCTTAGTGGAAGAAGAAGAAGAGGGTTGATTGCAGAAGGATGTTGGGAAGAAAGCCCTCATTGATTTGATTTGGGGAAGATGAAGGTGTCTAATATTGAAAAAAAAGGTTTTGATTATGTTTTATAATCAAATATTGTGATTATGTGAACGTAGTGAAGCCTTGAACGGGCGTCGTGGATCGAATTTGAGACAAAACTTTGGGGAGATATGATTGTTTGGGTGTTTGATTTTGATTTTTAAGGAGATATGATTTTTTTGTTAGATTGGTTGTGTTTTATAATGATAAGATTTATGTTCATGTTTAATAAGACATATAAAACTGGTTAATAATATAAAATGCCATGTCAGATTAAGTTATACATATGACAACAGTCAACAATCCAGGTCAACATCCGTAAGCATTTCATTTGTTATTGTCATTATATGTGCATATTGAAACAATTTTCATAAACAATACCCCCCCCAGTCTAGTGAAGCATGAGTTAATCAAAAAACTCAACAAAGATCAATCGTTTATCCATACAACACCCGGACAATCACCAAATGTAGATGCACGTATTGCGACTAGTGATTGGATCTACAAAGTTAACATGTGTTAAAAAGTGCTGATGGGTTGAAAGTGGAATGCTGATGGGGTGAAGGTGGAAAAAGTGGGCGAACGTGGAAATTACACAGAAAAAGTGGGCGAACGTGGAACAAACTGGGCGAATGTAGAATCAGTTTGGGCGAATGTGGAAAGATTCCACATTCGACCAACACAAAGGGGCGAATGTGGAAAGTATTCCACATTCGACCATTCCAACTGGGCGAACGTGCAGAGCCTATAAATAGGTTTTGTGAGTTTTTGAGAGAAGAGAGCCCAAAAAAACAAGTCATTGAGAGTGTGTGTTTTCAGTGTGTGTTCCTGAGTGTGTTGAGAGTGTTTAGAATTGGTCTAGATTAACTGTTATCAGTCTGTAACCAAGTTTATTGAAAAGTTAATCTATGAAAAGCATTTAAAATGACCTTGATTGTGTTTTGATTGAGTTTATATCAGTTTGTTCTAAGCTAGGGTTTCCGCACCTGGTTTAGCAACTTGTATGATCATATAATCCTGTATTGTTGTCAAATCCTTCCTCTACAAAGTGGTATCAGAGCATAGAGGATCATACAACAACAAATTGATAAACTCAGAGCTGATTTGGACATAATTTTCATCAATTCACATCTGTTTTCATATAAAAATGGTTTTTGAGTGTTTTTGAAAGAATTAGAGGTGATTTTGTGGTTAAAATTCAAAATTCCAAGTATTAAAGTTGTTCCAAATCATCTCCGAAGCATAACCTGATCAAGATCATTCAAATCCACAAACTTTTGAAAATCAGAGATCAAAATAACCGTTTTTCAAAGTGTAACCGTTTTTCAAAAACTGATATGGGCGAACCTGGATCTGTTTGGTCGAAGGTGTAAGTTTTGGGCGAATCTGAGTGACTTTTTGGGCGAACCTAGGGCATTTTGGGCGAACCTAGAAAATTTCTGTTGAATTTTTCACTTTCGGGTCACATTTTTCACATTCGGTTCATCGGGGGTACGAACCTGGAACAGAAACGGGCGAACCTGGACTATTTTGGGCGAACGTGAAAAGTGTGTTAGTGTGTTTTACTTTCTGGTGAAGTTTTACATTCGGGGAACACTGTTTGGGCGAACCTGAACCAGAAAGGGACGAAAGTGAGAGATAACGGGCGAACCTAGAACTTGATTTTGGATATTTTACATTCTGGTCAAATTCTACATTCGGGTATACTACTTTGGGCGAAAGTATAAGTACCAGGGGCGAACGTAGAATTTAGGGCCTAAAAAATTTCGAAAATAAGCCTGATTTTAGAAAATTTTTGAAATATTTTTGTTGGAAAAACGATGGAGTACTTATATAGAACGGAAGAGGATATCAAAGCTTTAATAGAAGCTGATAAAAAGAGACAGAGATTACCGAGACAAAATTCTCAAGATTACTACATGTGGAGATTTTCATTGACACCGAAACCAACTGATGCAATGGTACATGTTAACAAGTGTGTTAACAGAGAAGGTGTTCATAGGAATGTTGCGTGTTTAGTCAAACAAATGAGGAATGATGATTCCAGTGAATTGTCAAAGAGTGATGTGAGTTCTGATACGAGTTCAGAACAAAGTAAATCAGAACAGAGTGATACCTCAAATGGTGATGCAAAATCTGATAATGGTAATAAATCAGATGATGAGGTAAGTGCTAGTTGTTCTAATTGTGTCAAGTTGAAATGTGAAATGATGACACTTATTGAGGACAAACAGAAACTAGCAAATGATCTTGAAAGTTGTAAAAACCAAATTAAAGCTTTTGAAAAGAATGAAAAAGATTTGTTAAATAAAATTGAATCTTTAAAGAAAGAAATGTTAGAATTGAATAAAAGTGTTTCAAAGAATACTTCCACATCAGAGTTGGAAATCACAACACCTTGTGTTGCTAATTCTGATTGTGAAGTGAAACAAATGCTTGAACAGAAAACTGAAAATGTTAAAATAACTTCAGAATCTGAATCTGAAGAAAAACCCATATTCAGTTTTCCTGAAGGAGTTGAAGGATCCTACATGTTGGAAGGACATGACAAATTGATTTTCAACAAAGATTTTCTAATTGAGAATATCGAACAAACTCTACTTAAATGTATTTTTGTTGATAATATCGATTTGTTAAATCAGTTTAGAAATCAATTTGATCATCTTCATTTTGAACTCAGTCCTAACCAACATGAGAATAAAGAGGATCAAAACAAAAATGTTGAAAATAAAAGGGGTTCTAAAGTAAAAGAACCAAAACCAAACAAATCGAAAGGAAATGATCAGATGAAAAATTCTCATCAAAAGAATTCAAGAAATTTTTCATCTAGATCATATGACTATTATGATTATTCATATAACTCTCGATTTGATGGTTATTGGGGAAACAACTCACCACAGTATTCTCATGGTTATGTTGAATGGAGAAACTGTTTTGAATGTGGTGAAGTTGGTCATATTGCTGCTCATTGTCCTTACTGGTATTGGGATGACGGGTATGCATATGATTTTGTTGAATACAGGTCTTGTTATAACTGCGGAGAGTGTGGGCATTTAATTGCTTACTGTCCGTATGTTAAACAGAAAAAGACCGAAGTGAAATTTGCTAGAAATTCAGGCAATGTCAGAAAGCCTGTATTCCCAAAACCAATCAAGAAGCAAAAGGGGAAACAGGTTGTGTATGACAATCGTAACAAAATTGCCTTGAAGAAAAATGGAGATTGTGGACGGGTTGCTGAGGTAAGGGGGAGTTCTAAGGCTAAGCCTAAGAATAACTCTAAACCTGGGTCTTCATCAGTTAAGTCTGAGAAGATTCCAAACAACGTTCAGAAGCAGGTTTCAAATAAGAAATCTGAAAAGTCAAAAAGTAAAACAATTTCAACAAAATCCAAAATAAACTCTGAACGTGTTTGGAAACCCAAAGCACTTTCTAAATCAATAGCAATTTCTACTTCAAATCAATCCATTGAAAAACAAATTGATTTTTCAAAAGGAGAATGGATTGATGTTCCAAGAATTGACGACCTTGGACGACCCATCATTGTGAAGGGATGGGTACCTCTCATGTGCTAATTGTTTAATAAGTGTGCAGATTGTTCCAGACAGACCTATTAGCTATTCTTTGATAGTTGATAGTGGAGCATCTGTATACAAGCTATTTATTGGAGAGGTGAAGGTCAAGGAAGGGTTATTGAAGAAGGAAAATATGATTTCAACAGAAAGGAGAGTGTTTGTAGTCTGTTTCCAACCTGTGAAGCCGGAACAAGTTGCAATTTCATGCAATTGCTCTCAGGTGTTGGATTTCAATAACAGAAACGACAAAATGGTTTGCTAATTGAAAAATCTTAATGAGTCTAGTAATCTGAGAAGAAAATGGTTTTTAGAACTCAATGAGTAAACCGCATCGGATATCATTTTATTTTGTTTTTCTTCAAAAAGTTTAAAAATCCAAAAATATGCTTATTTTGAGATTTTTAGGGGGAGAAAAATTTGAGAAAAAAATCAAAATAAAAAAAATAGAAAATCAAAAATGAGTTTTCCTGGAGAAAAAGAGGAGATGATAGTACATCAGTGGACTGTCAAGACTACTCTAAAAACAAAAATGAATTGATAAACATTGAGTAGCCACTACAATTATATATTGGTAGGCTTGAAATCAAAGTTTAAAGTTCAGCATGGTGATATAAACTTAAAATCAATAACTGATAATCATGTGGATCAACGTATCGTTGGCATATGGTCTTAGTACCGAAATTTCGTTTGATAGATTGCCAAAATCAGAGGTTTCGGGTCGTTATATTGAAAGTTATCTGGGGATGGCCTAACTGATCTTTTGCTGTATTAGTTTACAGACCTAGATTCAGTCAGGGTATCTTATTAAAAGATCTTTAATGACAAAACCATAAGTTACCGAATGAGGAACTTAACATGCGTGATGATAATCAAAGATTATCTAATGCATCGTATCAATACTATGATGAAAGTCATGTATGATATTAGTCGTCACCCTGGTAGAGTGCACAAGTCGCTTTGAAGCATTAATTTGCTGACCTGTCACCACTGTGCCTCATACCTTGTAACTAACGGATAACTTCAATATAATCACGCGTTACGTTGAAGCTTTGCGCAATTCTTGATACGGGAATGTGTCGCGAATGCGGGGACCATAGATTACTCAGTATCTAATATTATCATAACGTATCTAAAGTGCTGAGCAATGAATGATGATTTTGAGTTTAAGTGGACAAAAAATACTGGTAATGGTTGTAGGATGCTCAATGACAAAAACAGAAAATTAATCAAAAAGAGTTATGACTGATTGTTTCAATACTGATATGATCCTCTTAACCGGAAAATTCACAAAAATATGTTGAATTTACTTTTATGCAATTATTTTTGAAAATTCAAAAAGATTTTTGGTGTGTTTTAGCATAAATTTTGAAAAATCAAAAAGTTTTGTTTCAATTTTATTTTTGATAACCGATGTTGGAATACTAAATGTGAATGCTCAGATACTTAAAAATTGAAAAAGATTGTAAATTTTCAAGTTTCTGGTATACATTGACAATGTTTTATAGTTCAGGGGGAGAACTATTGAGGGTCAAAAGGAATGTGAAGAGTACTTCCGAGATATTTGTCGAGTCTAACGCCGGTTGTAGTTTGTGCAGTTTTTAGTAAATTTTTCTGCAGAATCAAATACAACAGGTGCACTTCTCATGTCTCATCGACAAAGAATGTAATTGAACAAGACCCAACCTGAACATCAAGATCACCAGAACAACAGAAGTTAGTAAAAGGTTAAAGAAATGATGAAGATTGAAGAAATCAAGATTATCGTCCATATTCATCTCTGAATCAGCATATGACAAAGCCAAGATTTCTTGAGTCTGTCTGAGATTTCAAAGCTTACTGAGAGATAGACAGGAACTTCGACACAAACGTGCATGAAGATGGAAAGTTTTCAATCAAGACTTGAAACATTGATAACTTTCTGATCTGGTACATCACTAGCTAGGTCCAAGGGGGAGATTGTTAGTGCACTTTTCATGTATGTCCCTAGCTAGTGATCCAGTATAGAATGTCGAAGGTTCAGATAATCAGAGAACGACAAAGTCTTAAACCCAAAGACAATCCAATCAATAGTCGAGGGGGAGTTTGTAGATGCACGTATTGCGACTAGTGATTGGATCTACAAAGTTAACATGTGTTAAAAAGTGCTGATGGGTTGAAAGTGGAATGCTGATGGGGTGAAGGTGGAAAAAGTGGGCGAACGTGGAAATTACACAGAAAAAGTGGGCGAACGTGGAACAAACTGGGCGAATGTAGAATCAGTTTGGGCGAATGTGGAAAGATTCCACATTCGACCAACACAAAGGGGCGAATGTGGAAAGTATTCCACATTCGACCATTCCAACTGGGCGAACGTGCAGAGCCTATAAATAGGTTTTGTGAGTTTTTGAGAGAAGAGAGCCCAAAAAAACAAGTCATTGAGAGTGTGTGTTTTCAGTGTGTGTTCCTGAGTGTGTTGAGAGTGTTTAGAATTGGTCTAGATTAACTGTTATCAGTCTGTAACCAAGTTTATTGAAAAGTTAATCTATGAAAAGCATTTAAAATGACCTTGATTGTGTTTTGATTGAGTTTATATCAGTTTGTTCTAAGCTAGGGTTTCCGCACCTGGTTTAGCAACTTGTATGATCATATAATCCTGTATTGTTGTCAAATCCTTCCTCTACACCAAACAAGCACTCAATGAGGTTACCCCACCCTAACACATGATAATCTCTCCCTAACACATGTATACAAGCCTTACATAATGTCATATGTTAACCTATAGAGAGTTAATACCCCCCCCCCCCCAACATATGATAACTTCCTAACACATAAACATATTAACAATCAACTCTCTTATGGCTCACAAAGTACATGTTAATATCGTCATCAGACGTCATGGAACCTATCTAACACTTGACAATATGATCCCTGGATGGATATTCCTATATCAAAAGGTAACTAAAGGCTACCCAATAAACTAACTAAACATGGTGTACAAGTAAGATAACACCAATATGTGTATATGTCGACTAGCTCAAAAGACCTCACCCCATTCCAACACACGTGTTATGAGTTATGGAACCAATAACAAAGCAAACTTATCATGGATTCCACAAGACTATAATCACACACACACACACACACACATATATATATATATATATAGGGGAAAGTTAATTTGAGAACACCTATATTTCGTGCGAACCGCGAGAACGCCATCTAAAACCATTCAAATCAAAAATTTCTTTTTACACTTATCTTTATTACTAAAATACAATCCCAAAAACACAATTTACGCATAAAAATTCAAACGTATACGGAAATAAATTGTTTTTACACATGTGTAAATTTACTGTTTGTACATGTGTAAACTTTTTCATTTATACATGTGTAAAAAGTTAATTTTAGAGTGTTTTTGCAAGAAAAGATGAATTATTTGGAAAGAAAATTCATTTATTAATGTTATATTTTAATTATAATTAGGTTTGTATTGAAAAAAATTGATTAGTTTTCTCACTTGTTCTCACGGTTCTCGCAATATTTAGCGTTCTCAAGATAACCCTCCCATATATATATATATAGGGAAAGGATATTTTGGAAACCCACTTGAGTTGAGAAAACCTTTGAAAACCCATGTAAAAAACCATTATTTTTTTTTGAAAAAAATAACCAATGTAAAATACATGTTTTTAAGCATTTTGGGCAAAAATAATAACAAAAGCGCCAATGGGATTTTTTTAAAAAAAATAAACAAAGTTGCTAAAAAAACATATGTTTTCAGCTATTTACCTACGTTTTTAGCAACTTTGGTTATTTTTTTAAAAAAATCCCATCGGCGCTTTTTTTATTTTTTGGCTCAAAACGCTTACAAACATGTATTTTACATTTGTTATTTTTTTCAAAGAAAAAAATTGTTTTTTTACATGGGTTTTCGAAGGTTTTCTCAACTCAAGCGGGTTTTTATTTTATAATTGACCTATATATATATATAGAGTAAAGATCTTGTACAAAGTGTTTTTTTGGTACGGACTATGAGAATTGTAGTTGAAAAAATTTAGCTAAAACAGGATGTAATGATCATACAAGTCACAAATCCAGATGCGGAAACCCTAGATATGAACAAAATGATAATACTTGAATCAAAACATGTAAAACATCATTTTAAACATCTTTTTCATAGATTAACTTTCATAAAACTTGTTACAATTGATTCACTAGTTAATCTAGACCTTTCACACACAATCTCAAACTTAACACAAACCTGACCTATCAACACACACTTTCTAAAACTCTCTCTAACTTACAAATGACCAAAAACTATTTATAACACCTACAGGTTCGCCCAAAGTGAAGGTGCGAATGTGGACATAGTCCACATTCGCCCACATGCATGGTACGAATATAACTTTCTGTTCAGCAATCTTTACCTTCGCCCAACACTCTTCTACCTTCGCCCAATTACTTCTACCTTCGACCCATCAGAACAGACTAACACATGTTAATAAAGCTAATCCAATCACTAGTCGCAATTCGTGCATCTACAAACTCCCCCTCGACTATTGATTGGATTGTCTTCGTTCCTCGTCTATAATCTTATTCAAAATCTTGATTCTTAGTTGCTTCTTCTGGTCTTTTGTCATTTCAGGCTCCAGCTTACGTTTCACAAGCTTAGGCACATCGGCCATTTTCACCATCTTACCAAGTTTAGCATCCAAGTTGCTTCCGGAGTTTATATCATAAGCAAAGCAAACTCCGACAACTTGTTGATACTTCTTTGCCTGATCAGCATCATTGGGATCGCAGTGAATTGGATTGTAGAATAGCATGATGATGTCTTCAAACGTGCAATTTATCAACCACATAGGATCAAATACATGAACATGCTTGTATTTGTCCTTTCCATCTCTCAGCACAATTACCGCCTCTGCTTTTTTCCAATCATAATACAAGAAAATGAAATCAGCACTGAAGTGTTGAGGTAAAGGCATCAAAGGAATCTTTTTCATCACTTCAGGTGCTTTATATATCAAAGTCACCCTCTTCTTCCCTGTTCGCGGATCAGTATCACGATGAACTTTCCTTCTGGGATATTGTGGCTTGAACATACTCCATTTCGTTCTACTCTCCAAAATCAACCTATCTGCAAACCAACCAACAGCTGTATTATTCACTGAAGCTCCTGTCATAGGAAATCGGCATATGTCTCTGACCGCCCAGTACGGTAGAGTTAGAATATCATGAAATCTCTAGAAGTACAGGATTTCTGATTCCCACTTGACTGCCAAACATTTCAATCTTCCCAGATACGTCCAACCAAGAGCTCTGCCTTTGAACTTCTCGTTATGGTATCTGTAGAATCCACCTTGAGCTTCAGGCTTTGGTCGTTTGTCGTCTGTCTCTTTCAACTTTTGTAAGAAAGTCTTCAATTCATCATTTTGACTTGAAGGTTTCTGCTGATCAGTACCAAACACAGTCTCAACAAACTCCTCACTTCTCTTCTGAGCTTTCTTCTTAGCCAACCTGTTTGGTATCTCCGTGAAGTTTGGGAAAACCACATTTTCATCACTCTGCCTGAAATATTGTGGATATTCCTCATGAGTAATATCCTCAATCTCTACCTCCTCCATTTCAGGTGTTTGTTTATCATCAGAGTGATCTCCAATATCCTTTTCAGGAATATCTGGAATCGACTGATCCATCATGATCTCCTCTAAAGATTTCCCCACTCGCTGTGCAATTCCATCCAAAATTTCTTTGGCAACAGCTGCAGGTACTTCACCCTCCTCTAAGTCTGGATCATTGTACTCAAGCTCATATCTCATATCATCAGTTTGAAATATCTCAGCAAACTTTCCTGTGAACTCAATGGTCCATTCTCTTTTCTCAAGCATATCTCTGTAAACCTTCTTTGCATCATCATTCAAAGATCTCACCTTTTCATTCCAGAAAATGCTTTCATCTGAGTCTACATTCCCACCTTTCTTTTTCTTCGAGCTAGACTCTCCAGCATCTTTCTGTGGTGTTCTCTTCTCAAAAGTAAACTTACTAGTATCATCTCCCATATCATCATCATCACTTTCATCACTACCATCATCATCCTTACTACCTGATCCCTCCGCATCATCATCATCTTTATCACTTTTCTTACTTTCTTCATCGGAACTCTTATCAGATTCGTCATCCTCCTCATCATCCTTTTCCTCTTCATCATCAGAAGGCTCATAATCTACCTGCTCTTCCTCTTTCTCTTTATCCTCTTCACCCTCTTTCAACTTAGGGGCTTCTCCATATAGCTTATCCAACAAATCACTTAGACGTTTGTTTTCAGTCTTAAGTTCTTTGTTGTCAGCTTTAACAATCTTTATCATCCTCCTATTTCTGCTACACTTAACCTCAAGATCTTTATTATCTGCTTCAAGTTTCTTCACTTTCTGTTCGATCTCATCTTGGTTATTCTTAGAAGCAACAACAATCTGTAGCATCTTTTCCTCATTTTGTTTAAACTTACTAATCTCAGTCTGCTGTGCTACAATCATTTTCATCATGTCATCCATCCGTTTGTTAACTTGCTTCATTACATCATCCGAAACAGTAACTTTCTTTGACTTGGATGGCTCAGCTTATTTTGCCTTCTGCTTTTGAGGATTTTTGAACATATCCAAAACATTATCTAAAGCAGCATTGAAATCATCAACTGGTAAAACTTCTGACTCTTTGCTCTTTTTCTGCTTCTTAGCCACTGGTGAAGATAGCTTAGATGATGTACCTGCATCAGGTATCTTTTTACCTTTCAGCAACTGAGCAATCTCTTTCTCCCTCAACTGCTTAGTGCTAGACTTCTTTGCCATTGACTTGTGCTTCGGTTTTGGCAAATTAACTACAACAGTCTCACCTACGTCAAGTTCATCCAGATTCACACTCAGACCTTCATCAACATCAACAGTCTTCTTCTGTGAAACCTCTTCTATAGTCTTATTCAAAGATTCAGACTCACCAACCATAGTGGCCTTACGTTTGGTGGTCTTTACTCTTTCCTCTTCAGAATCCCATTGTTCATCAACTTCAGTTTCCTTCGAATCCACTGAATCTTCATCAACCAGACTAGTTCCTTTCTTTGCTGTTGTCTTCTTTCTAGTAACCTGTTGCTTTGAACTTCCTTGATCAGTCTTTGCCTTACCCTTCCCTTTGGCTCCAGCATTGACTACCTGTCTCTTCCTCTTAGTGTTTGCATCAGCATACACTAATGGATCATCATTGTCAGAATCACTCTTGTCATGTCTTGCTTTGTTCTTACCAGGATCAGTGTAACCCTGATTAGCTAAAGCACCAAATAATCTCCTGTGAGGTGGCTTTTCATTGTCTGGCACACCTTTATAACCTTTCATTGACCGAGGATCATAGTTGGATCCTTCTTCAAGTCAGGATACTTATGGTCAAAGATCATCATGAGAAACCTCGGATACAGCATAAATTGCTTCTTCTTCAAGCCTTTCAACATCTCGAGCATGTGGTCTAAAATCATACCAGATACATTGAATGGTTTTTTAAGTGTTAACGCAACCATCAATGAACTTAAACTTTTCCTCATAACATCGTATCCACCGCTCACACACCCGAATACATGGATAATTACATGTGCAAGATATTTGAACTGCACACTTAATTTCCCTTTGTGCATCGAACCATCAGTAATTGGACCCTTGTACTTCATCCTCAAAAAGCACGCCCTCTGCTCGGTCCATGAAAGCTCTCTAGGATCATCACTCACTTCAAACTTAATCTGTAGAGCTTCTCTGATATCTGATTCGGTTAAAATCATCTCCATACCCTGAATCTTGCTTTTGATGATAGTCTGATCTTCCCAGAAATCATATTTAGCATTTCTGTAAAAGTCCTCCACTATGTCTTTGTAGATTATTGTTGGTGTAGCTAAGGCATGAATAATTCGGCTTCGCCTTAAAAACTCCACAATTCCAGCAAATTCAGTGTTCTTCTCGACATCTCCGACATATGCACAACAGTTGTGTGTCGGTTCAAATGGCCATCCACGTGGAACACTTTCAGCTTCTTGGACAGGATCTGGTACAATGTTCTCCACTGGTGCCTCGACATGTTCAGGTTGTTCAGCCATCTGCACATCAAAAATCAGAAAAACACGTCAAAATACGAAAACGACAAAAATTGAAAATTTTAAGTTTTTCATTTTCCACATTCGCCCAGTTTATCATGGTCGAATGTGAGTTTTCAGGTACGAAAGTAGAACATTTGGTACGAATGTGAAAATGTATTGATCAAAAATTACATTCGCCCAAAAATAAGTCTCATTCGCCCTTTATTTCTACATTCGCCCGTTCACTTTTGGACGAATGTGAAACATGATCATCCCAAAATTTAAAAATTTGCCAAAGTTGTTATTTGACTCTGATTTTGATTAGAACTTGTTCTATAATGGTCGACTAACTCTCGGGCATCATCAATTGTTATTATCATTCAATTTTCATCTGTTTTAAAAGAGGAATTAGGGTTTATAGTCTTTAATCAATCAATTAATCATCTAAACATTGTTATTATCCTAATTCCTTATATACTCTCCCCCTAAAACTGATGAGAATTGAATGTTTATCAAAAACAACCAATAAAAACAGTCCAATACTCTCAGATTATGAACCCTAGGTTCGTAACCATGAAACACACATTCTGATCTGTTTAGGGCCTCATTACCTGTATAATAGGGTTCAAAATGATCAGTAATCAACCGGGAACAATAAACGAAAACAAAGAAATCAAAGGAACAAGGTTACGTTACTTATAATTTTTTTTTTAAAATATGCAGAATGATATGGTCGAACCTGTTATGGCTTATATATAGATGCTACCTTCGCCCGTTTATGATGGACGAATGTGGGTATTTTCCACATTCGACCAAGTTAATGGCCCGAAGGTGGAATTATGAAACCCGAAGGTGAAAAGTGTTGAAAAATTCCACTTTCGCCCGATCACAAACGCACGAATGTAAGATTTTTCCACATTCGACCCATTTAAGGGGCGAATGTGAAATGGAAAAATCTGAAAATTTTGCCAAATCACGAATTCGAATCCCGTTCAACATTTTTCAATCCGTTAAATCTCAAAAACTCATTATTTCACTTTTAGAATGATACAAAGCCTAGATGGTTTTATCAAATCTCAGAAATTGACCATCAAACACCGTCGGTTATTTAAAATAAAGTAGAAATGCAAAAACTTTTGGTTTTTCTGAAATTTTATCAAAACACACCTAAAATCGTTTTGGAGTTTGTATCTTTTTGACAATAAAAGTAAAATGTATCAAAGTAAACAAAACAGTAAACATTTTGTGATGTCCGGTAAGAGGATCATATCAGTTTTATGAGAAATCTGATCACAGCGTTGATATTTTTGCTTAATATTATCATTAGAAACAGTATGTGACACGGCAATTGCTGATATTGTGGTCCATTTAAGCTCACATGCAGACTATTACGCAATGCTTTAAAATGATACGAGTTAGGTTTATTAGACTAACACATTGTGGTGCCCACACACACGACATACTCCCGTATCAAGTAATTGCACAAAGCTTCGTCGTAACGCGTGATTATGCCAGAGTTATCCGTTAAAGTTACAAAGTATATAGCACAGAGGTGTACAGGTCAGCAAACGAATGCAGCAGAGTAACATGTGCATATATACTAGGTTGAGGCTGATATCAACTACTGATTTGCATCAGTAAGTCAATACGATGTAATTATGATCTTTGATCAATAAAAACATGAAGTTCCTCAATTCGGTAACTTTCGGTTTTGGCATTTAAGCTCTTTTTAGCAAATATTCTGATAAAACTAGGTCCGTAAATTAATACGACAAAAGTTTAATCAGAATATCCCGGATAACCATAACATAACGACCCGAAACCTCAGATTTTGGCAATCCTATCAAACGAAATTACGGTACCAAGACCATATGCCCATGAGGTGTTCAGCCACGAACGCGTAGTTCGTTATGTTTGTATCACTAATGCACACAATTTTTTAGTCTACGAAGCCTATCAGCACATCACACATAGTCAACACACGCTTCATTATACTATACAAATCTTTAGCCTGTGTAAGATCTCCACTGATGTACTATCATTTCCTCTTTTTATCCTGGAAATCATTTTTGGTTTTCTAATTTTTAGGTCTTTTTGATTTTTTCAATGTTTTTGGTTTTTCTGATAAAATAACTCCCCCTAAAATAAAGAACATATTTTTGGGTTTTTAATTTTTCTGAAAAACAATAAAAACTTTAAAGAAAATTTTAAATTAAAAAGCGATAAACCGAGGTGCTGATTAGTCCTGTTTTTCCTTTATATTGTTAACTTTTAAAAGATATTCAAAGCGGGATCTGTCAAAAGCTTTAGTAAACAAATCTGCACGTTGGTAGTCAGTATGGATTTTGACCATATCTATCAATTCTTTAGCATAACAATCACGGATAAAATGGTATTTAATCCGGATATGTTTCGCTTTAGAATGATTTCCCGTATCTTTAGTTAATGCAATAGCGGCTTCATTGTCACAGTGAATAGGGGTTTTAAGAAACTGCAAACCGTAATCCACCATCTGCTGTTGGATCCAGAGCACTTGCGAACAGCAACTCGAAGCTGCAATGTACTCGGCTTCACAGGTAGACAGCGCCACGGAAGTCTGCTTCTTACATTGCCAGGTGACTAACCTGCTCCCTAAAAACTGGCAACCAGCTGTAGTGGATTTGCTATCCTTGTCACAGCCGCCCCAATCTGCATCACTAAAAGCGATAAAATCAAAATCATCATCATTAGGGTACCAAAGTCCTTTCGAGGGACAACCCTTCAGATATCTAAGGATACGCTTGACCGCCGTCAGATGACTTTGTTTCGGCTTCGATTGATAGCGGGCACAGAGACACGTTGCGAACATAATATCTGGCCGAGATGCTGTCAAATACATCAGAGATCCGATGATTGCTCTGTATGTAAATGGGTCCGCCAGCTCCCCCTTAGCGTCCACACCAATCCCGTGATTGGGTTGAATCGGGGTATCCATCGGCTTGGAATCCTCCATCTGGAACCGGCTCAAGACTTCGGATACGTATTTTGTCTGGTGAATGAAGATCCCCATGGGTCTTTGGTCCACCTGCAAGCCTAGGAAAAACTGCATCTCCCCCATTGCGCTCATCTCAAACTTTTCCTGCATGACAGTTTCAAACTCCCTGCATAAAAGTTCGTTAGTTGAACCAAATATTATATCATCAACATATATCTGCACCAGAAGCAAATCATCCCCTGATTTCTTCGTGAATAGGGTGCAGTCGATGAGTCTGCACTTAAATCCTTTTGCCATGAGGTATGTACTTAGCTCCTTGTACCACTGTCTCGGAGCCTGGTGCAAGCCATATAAAGCTTTGTTCAGCACATAAACCTTATCCCGGTGGATAGGGTCCTCAAAGCCTGGTGGCTGCCCGACATAAACCTCTTCTTTGACTTTCCCGTACAGAAATGCGCTCTTGACGTCCATTTGATAAACTTTGAACTTCTTATAGGAAGCAAACGCAAGAAACATCCGAATTGCCTCAATGCGTGCTACAGGCGCATAGATTTCGTTATAATCAATCCCTTCGATTTGATGGAAACCCTGTACGAACAATCTGGCTTTGTTACGAACTACAACACCACGATCATCCTTCTTGCACTTAAACACCCATTTAGTGCCAATCTTCTTTCTTCCAGGCGGTAAATCAGTGAGCGTCCAAACCCCCAATTTCTGAAATTGTAATAACTCCTCCTGCATTGCTTCAACCCAGGCGTCTTCCAGCAAAGCGTCCTTGTATGTCCTTGGCTCTACCTGCAACACATAACACGCAAACGACCAATCATTTTGACTACCAGATTTTTGTATTTTGGCACATAAAGCTAAAGCACCAAAACTCTTTGGCGAATTAACACTTCGCAGCTGCCCTCTTGTCATCACACTGCTACCAGGATCACCGATAACTTGCTCCAGCGGGTGAATATGATGAATCCGAGATTCCGGATGTTCAGGTACAGTAACTCCCGTCTGAATAGTCAAGTTCTCTACAACATCCAGAGGATGACCCGTGTTAGACGATGAAGCAACATCTGGAGTTGGAGTTGGGTTCACTGGCGGTGCCTCTGGTTCTTCTTCATGTTCAAGAATAACTTCTTCAAATTGTTCATCTTCAGACTCTGAAGAATCTAAAGTAGTAGAAGCCTCTTGAAACACTTCTTCCTCTGCTACAGGAACATTGGTATCATTAGAAGCTGGTGGGGAATTTACAGTGATCGGACGCACCAACGGTGAAGTCGCCGCATTCTCACACTCGTAAAGTAATCTGATAACAGCTTCTTCAACCAAGCTATATAGATTGAATGATTCAAAGAAATCTTTGTAATCAAACATCCAATCAGGACCAATTCCTTGCACATTTTGTGTATACCGTTGAACCTCCACGTTAGCCCAATCCTCCACCTGACGAGTTCGCTTGTTGTATACCCGTTTGAGCGGGGTTGCATATCAAACAAAGTATCCCTCTTCAGCTTTAGGACTAAACTTCTCGCTTGGATTCAACATCGTGCATGGTGCCCCAAAAGGTTCTAGATACTCTAAGTTCGGCTTTCGTCGGTGTAACAGTTCATAAGAAGTTTTACCAAACTTCTTCACCGTTAAAACCCGATTGAGTGTATAATTTGCTGCATAAATCGCCTCATTCCAGAACATTACTGGAAGATTTGAGTCTGCAAGCATTGTCCTAGCCGCTTCAATTAGAGTCCTGTTTTTGCGTTCAGCAACACCGTTCTGTTGTGGGGTGTACGGAGCCGAATATTCATGATGAATTCCTTTGCTTTCACAAAGTTCATCCATCTTGGCATTTTTGAACTCCGTCCCATTATCACTCCGAATTCTCTTTATCTTCAAATTGTAGAGATTCTCCAATCGAGTGAACAGAACTTTTAAGTTGTTAAAAGTGTCACTTTTATGCTGCAAACACATCACCCATGAAAAACGTGAATAGTCATCAGTGACAACTAAACAGTAAAGCTCTCCAAGATGACTTTTACGCTTGACAGGTCCGAATAGGTCCATGTGCAATCGCTCAAGTGGCATCTCAACAGAGTTAACTTTCTTCACTTTGTGGGACTGTCTGTGTTGCTTCCCCTTCTTACAACTTACACACTTGTCATTCAAATGGAAATGTTTCACATTTACTCCATCGACAAGTCCATTCTTCACAAGATGATTCATTTGTCTCAGATGAATGTGCCCTATTCTTCGGTGCCACATTATCGATTCCTTCTCGGTCGCCTTGGATAGAAAACATGTTATTTGCCCCTGGGATGTCATTGCGTTGGACATATCAAGAATATACAAATTGTTGACGCGAGGTGCCTTCAACATTACCCACTCCTTTGGAATTTTGAAGCCCGGTTTGAGAATATAGCAGGATTTGTCATCAAAATGAACAGTAAATTGTTTATCACAGATTTGACTGACGCTCAACAGATTATAGTCTATCTGTTTCACATATGAAATCCTCTCAAAGCTCACAATCCCATTACTCACGCTCCCTTCCATAGTGATATATCCGCCTTTGTTCCCAGCAAATGCAACATATCCACCATTAATATTCTTCACGTCGAACAGTAACGCAAGATCCCCGGTCATGTGGCCTGAAGCTCCACTATCAACAATCCAAAGACTGCTAATAGGGCCAGCTGAAGCTCCCTGCACACATCAAGTAAAACCATTAGTTCTTTCGGGGGACCCAAGCCTGAGTCTTGGGTCTTTGAATATCATCTTTCAAAGAAACATTAACTTCAGCATTTTGTTTTGGATCGATTTTTTTAGGGTCGTTCAAAACATTTTCCTTTTTCTCATTAGATTTTGAAGTTGAGGCACCTGGAGAACCATTTGGTGTCCAAGATTGTTCAGATCTTTTCAAGATACGAATATGAGATTTTGGTTTCTCAATCGGTTTCTGAACATTGTTTGCAAAAGAAACTTTCTTGGTTACCTTATCTGAATTAACAGATTTAGGTCCAACATTTGACTTGACAATAGGTTTTGGTGGAACCCTTTATCTATCATTTGTTGTGTTCACCACTGGTTTTCTCCATGAGTTTTCCATAGCCATCCGGTTTCCGCGATCATACTGAAATGGACGATTGTTCCTCATTTGATAAAAATTGTTTTGATTATAAAATTGTTGTTGTTGAGAAACAGCTCGTCTATGTGGTGGAATGTAATGATCGACCGGTTTCCTCATGGAATTCCTCACTTCAACTTCGTGCCTCTTATGCCTTACATATGGACAGTGAGCAAGTAAATGCCCTCTCTCCCCGCATTTAAAGCATGCACGGTATTCCTCAAGAACATTAGGAGCATTCGGTTGAGCAAATGATCGAACAGGATATTGATCATTATACTGTTTGTTCCTCAAACTCTCAGGGAGTGGCCCTTTTGAGTAAGTAGGCTCATGAAAACCGTTTGCTTTGTTTTTGGGTTTAATGAACTCTGTGACATGAACCCTTGGTTCTTGAGGAACATCCAAATACAATTTCTTTAAAATTGCCGGTGGAATTTCATTTGTTCTCTCATGTTTTGGGAACCAAATGGTGCTTTCTTGCCAAATTTTATCAATTATAGCATAGTTAGCATTCTTAATTGGAAATTCCTCATCAGAGATGATCTTATCGGATCCTTCCATCCGATAAAACACCTTGACTGGTTTGTCACAAGGTTCATTTTTAATTTTTTCTCAATTTCTTTCTTAATCGCATTCTTTTCAGACTTTTTCTCACGATGTGCGTTAGCCATCGGATGCACATGTTGAGATGATGACACTGGTTCATTAGTAATGATGTGATTTTCTTTTGGAATTTCACATGCATTAGCACTTTGGTAACTTCCAGAGTCATCACTCTCAGAGTCTGAATCAACATTCTCAACTGTAACACCCTCATCATTCAAACCTAAAATCGGCCTCACATCAGAATGAGGATCACCAATACTCGAGGTATTAGATTCATTTTCCGATGATGAGTCTGATTTTACCGAGCTCTCCGGTGTCACTTGATGACAATTGTGATTTTCAAAAAGCACCGGAGATGGCACAGACTTATAGTTAGTGGTTTGATCATCAATGATGTGGTCTACAACATAAGCAATGTGCTTATAACTTTCCAACTTCTTGTTGACTTTCTCAGCAAAACACTTAATGGTGGCCATTTCCAATTTTGTGTTCTCAATTTCATTAATATAGTTATTTATTGCAAGTTGTTTTAATGAAAGAGTATTTTTAAGATCGGAAATGTCCTTTTTATATCCATCAAGTACTTTGTTGAAAGCCATCAATTCTTTGCGAGTAGATTGACAGTTGATAATAGCACTATCACGTTGAACGCGAAGTTCTTTATTTTCATCAGTCAATCTATCACAAGTTCCACAATATTTATCACTAGTAACATCAGTACTACACTCAGAACTTACCTGTTTTGAAGGATCTGTCATGGCCATCAAAGCAAAATGAGCTTCCTTTCCAGCGAAAAACTTAGAATAATCAATTCTGGTGAAAGCATCATCAGCAATGCACGACTTCCTTGTCTTTAGAAAATCTGCTTCTACTAGTAACTGATCGATATCATCATCCAATGATGTAACACTCGCCTCTGTGTCTGATTCACTGTCTGAATCTGAATAAACAGACTCACACTCCTCAGGAACATCAGAAACTGTGTCAATCACCACTCCAGGACTTGCTTCCTCAGCTTTAACTTCAACAGACTTAGTCTCCACTTCCACTTCTTCCACAGAGTCATCAACTTCATCCTCAGTTTCTTCACTTTTATCAACTATCACCGACTCCTCAGTATCAACCTGTTGGGCAACACAAGCCACATTTCCACCAGTTGTAATTTCCTCAACACCAATTTGCATCCCAGACCAGTCAAACCTTTCATCCTGCTGGATCACCAAAGCTTGATTCTGATTCGTATTCTGTTGGTTTTCATTTGGTGTAGTAATCGGTATAACTGTTCTGTTAGTGTTGTTTGGTGATTGGTTATGAGTTTGGTTTGTTGTGTTTGGTTGTCTGTTCTGGTTGGTGTTAGAGGTGTTTTGTCGGTTTTGGTAATTGTTTTGGTTTTGATAGTTGTTGTTATTCTGGTAAGAAACTTGGTTTTGGTTTTGTTGTTGACGATTCTGGTAGTTTGAGTTGAAAGGGTTTCTATTACCTTGTTTCGGTGGCTGGGTGCATTCCCGTTTGAAGTGACCTTTCCCTCCACAATTAAAACATGTCACCTTCTCCTTGTTAAACCCATAGGTTGTATTTGGAGAAGTACCCAAATCAGTCCTACCCGTCTTTTCAATAAACTTCGTTGCCCTTCTCATTATACTCGCAAAAGCCCACTGGATATCAATTAGTTCCATCTCTTCCTTGTCAATCTGGGCATAGTCTTCATTGGTCAAATTATTGTTCCCAATTTGACTAGCAACCAAACCATTATAAGATGAAACCATTGCAGAAACTAATGCAATATGTTGCTGAGCAACTTCAACAGTCACATTTCCCAAATTGGAAGTTTCTAAAACCACTGGTTGTTGATTGGGTTGATTAACTTGGTTCATGTATTGTGGTTGTTGAGGTGGTTGTTGTGATTGGCTAGCAGTGTAGAATGCTGCTTGCTGCATTGGAGAAAATGGTGAAATGTAAGAATTAGTGTATTGTTGTGGTGGTGGTGTGTATGATGGTTGTGAGTAGGATGAGGTTTGTGCAATGTAGTTGATGGTTGGTTTTGGTGGTTCCATGACATTAGTAATACAAGCAATGTGAGGTGCCATTGTTCCACTAGCACTTGAGTTTCCAACTGTTGCTGAAGTACCACCATAGTATAACTCTGGATTCTGAGGAATCTGAGATCTTTTAGCCTTCCTCTTCTCCTCGAGCTCTTTGTTCTCCAGCTTCTGCACAAACTCGTTGATAGTCCAAAACCTATAAGCATCCTTCTCTTTGGGAACTTCCACATGCTGATCCCAGTATGGTGGTAAAGCATCTGCAAACTTGTCCACTAGATCTGTCATTGGAATTTGTATACCATAACTAGACAACTCAGTTAGTAAATGACAATATCTAGGAGTTAATTCTTTTAGAGTCTCATTTCCAACATAAGTAAAATTCTCAAACTCTTTTCTCAACTCCTCCATCCTCAACCTTCTCGTCTTTTCATTCCCATCATGCCTATTCTTGAGCACATCTCATAGTTGCTTAGACGTAGTGCATGTTCCAAACTGATGTAGTAAGTCGTTTGTGATCGCCTGAGTCAACTGCGAATAAGCTTTCTTCTCCACAGCAAACTTCTTTTTCTCCTCGTCTGCCATGCTCTCCAAAGGAACTAGTTCACCGGTGTTCTCCAAAACTGGTGCAGTATAACCTTTAGCTATCATTTGCCATGCCTCTGCACCCTCCATTCCCATGCCTTCCAGATGGATCTTGAATTTCTTCTGCCACTGGTTGTACTCTTGCATCTCCATAAGCTTGGGTGGTCGATTCCCGCTACCTGAAGATAAGTAATTTATTAGAGTAGAAATGGCATTAGTATTTTGAGTATTTACCACTGCGGCTGCTACAGCTCAGTAGTCTGTCACAGGTGGTTGTGGAGGTGCAACACTCTGAGGCATAGAGCTAGTCATCGCTATGTAATTGATCGGTTGCGAAGACTGTGTGCTCGTCTTTTGGGCTGCCACTGTCCATGGGTCCATAGTCACTTGTTGTTGTTGTTGTTGTGTCGTTGCTGGTCTCGGTGTAGTCGAAAAATTCCACATGATATTCACGAACTTCGAAAATCACAACACTTAGAAAATTTTACTTTCGTCCAATTTGAGCTACCTTCGCCCTTTTCTACTGACCCGAATGTAGAACAAACACCAGAATGTAGAATTACCTAACTACTTTTCCACGTTCGCCCGAACTGAGACACTTTCGTCCAAGGAATTTTCACCTTCGCCCGCCCGACTGATCGAAGGTGGAAATATATGCCCGAATGTGGAAAATTCAAACACAGGATTCTATATTCGTCCAAAATAAAGCTACGTTCGACCAGAAAACACTCAAGTTCGCCCTAACTAGGTCAGGTTCACCCACAGACATATACATTCGCCCATTTTCACTTTGAAAAACGGTTACACTTTGAAAAACGGTTATTTTGATCTCTGATTTTCAAAAGTTTATGAATTTGGATGATCTTTATCAGGTTTTGATTCGGAATTGATTTGGAACAACTTTAATTCTTGGAAAACTTGATTTTATCCACAAATTCAACTCTAAATCATTCAAAAACACTCAAAAACCATTTTCAATCAAAAACAGATGAATATTGATCAAAATTAAGTCCAAATCAGCTCTGATATTATCAATTTTGTTGTTGTATGATCCGTATGGCTCTGATACCACTTTGTAGTTGAAAGAATTTAGCTAAAACAGGATGTAATGATCATACAAGTCACAAATCCAGGTGCGGAAACCCTAGATATGAACAAAATGATAATACTCGAATCAAAACATGTAAAACATCATTTTAAACATCTTTTTCATAGATTAACTTTCATAAAACTTGTTACAATTGATTCACTAGTTAATCTAGACCTTTCACACACAATCTCAAACTTAACACAAACCTGACCTATCAACACACACTTTCTAAAACTCTCTCTAACTTACAAATGACCAAAAACTATTTATAACACCTGCAGGTTCGCCCAAAGTGAAGGTGCGAATGTGGACATAGTCCACATTCGCCCACATGCATGGTACGAATATAACTTTCTGTTCAGCAATCTTTACCTTCGCCCAACACTCTTCTACCTTCGCCCAATTACTTCTACCTTCGACCCATCAGAACAGACTAACACATGTTAATAAAGCTAATCCAATCACTAGTCGCAATTCGTGCATCTACAAGAATCAAAGGAGGGTATTTTTTTTATTTTTTTTCGAATTTTTTTCCCATATTGTTAAACATATATTATAGTATTGAAAACTAAAAAAACAAAAAAATAAATAAATTTTGGTGTAGAGTAATTACGTGTAGAGTAATTACTCTAGTGTAAACTAATGTATTTACTTTAATGACGTTATTACACTAAAAAAAAAATTTAATTTTTTTTTGTATTATTCATCTAGAAAGTATGTTTAAGCACATGGGATAAAACATCTAAAAAAATAAAATTTTTTTACCCCCTTTGATTCTCACAGTTCTTACCAAAAAAACACTTTGTATTTGATCTTTACTATATATATATATATATGTATATGTATATATCTATATATATATATACATGGCTTCACAAATATACCACAAAACACACACATTCGACTACTTACACAAATACACACATGACAAGTCTTTTCCTACAACCTTTGACACCTTTTCCCTATCTCTTATCCTCGGCCGAAGCTTCACAAGCAAACAAGAAGTTTATTTCAAGCCTAGGAGTTATACTAAAGTAGTGACCTACCTTGTGATCTTACATATCCCTAAGCATGATCACAACTTAGTTTAGAAATCCTCTTGTACACCCTAGCCGATTTCCAACTCTATGACAAGTCCTTATCATCTTAAACCTTCCAACATTACACCTATTTAGTTAAAAACCATCTCACTTCAACTACCTAAGACTACTACACTTCCTTAACTAGAAAACAAACAAACATTCCTACTCTACTTAAACTTTGCGGCCGATAGTGACAACACAAGAACATATGGAGACAAGTCTTCGAACAAGGAAGTGTCACTATCCAAGCTAATACCCTAGCCTACCCATAGCCGATCCTATACAAAGACAACAAGGATGAATCGGTTTCCAACTCACTCCCTTGCATGATGTAATCGATCTAGAAGGAGGTTGAGGTAATCATTTGCACCATTTTGGCAAGAAGACAAAGCTATGACAATTAGATAATCCAAGTCAAACACCCCTCGTTTGTGGGAGCACACATTTTGGCTCATGCATAAGCATGCATGGTTCCCCTTTTGTTTGTTTATGACTTACACCAATCTTACACCAAAACATGATTAACCTTTTAAACATACCACCATCCTAGACTAATACACTTGCCAAATTTGTGATCCCTTGTCCTCATTCATCGGCTATATATAGATCCTGACAACCCACTTCATTTCTTGCACCACATCTCTCAAAACCATCTCCTACTCCCTCACTATAATACTCGGCCCCATCAAGAACACCACAGAAGCCACCAGGAGGAGCAAGAGAATCGGTTTCACCTTGAATCAACTAGGTATGTTAACTAAACCTTCCTTCCTTCAAAACTCGACCCCTTCGGCCCTATTGTGAACCCAAAACATAAATATTTTGATCATGTTAATCGGCCCATATAGTGCTAGTAATCGGTTAACATAAACATGGTAATCACAAGTTAGAGTTTAGAAGCACAATGCATACATTGTTTCACCTATGCAGATGATTGATCACTATGTCAAGGTAATATTATTGTTAAGGAAATCGGCCAAGAATCTAGAAAGGTTTTGAATCAGAAAAACTTACTAAACTAATCAACTATGAGACGATTTTATGAATAAAACTTGTTAGTTTGTGTTCCTAGATAAAGCTTCCTAATCAAGGAATATAACCGGCTATCAACACGAATCAAACACTAGAACACCTTGATACGAGTCAATGGTGCCTTGTCAAATCAAGATCAACCAAGTTTAGTCCTCTAAATGATAGATCATGATGCCACAATGTGTGATTTAATCGGCCACCATCTATTAACACATGTTAGTTGAACTAAAACACATGTTAACACTAGATTTGAGATATTGAAAGGCTAAACACATGTTACAGCACTCGTTTTATGATAAATCACTCACGCGGGATAGATTAGAGACAATACATGGCTCGTGACCCTACATGGGGCCCATATGGGTCCACTCCATGTGATAATCTATTAATAAACATAAACCACACTTGTTAAAGCTATGGTTCACAATAACGAGTGCCAAATTTAGATAATAAACAAGAATATACAACTTACTATGTCCCTAACAATCTTAGGGCAATCTTTGGATGATAGTTGCATCATATTCCAGCTTCACTAGACCACGTATACCTCTATCAGGTGAGTTTCACGGCCCCATTTTACTATTTTTACACTTTCGGTGGATAAACATGTTGTAGTTCTAGTTCAATTTACAATTTGGGTGATAATTCTATCATGACTGCCATGTGAAACGTGAGACATGTTTTGTTCATGAGCTCACTAGTCCTCGTACTACATTACTGTAACAATTAGCAATTAAAAGCCATGGAACACTTAAATAGATCTATTGGGTTGACACCCCAACTCTTGGTTAGTCGCTCTAACCGGATACATACAAAAGAGTGTTAGTATTCTACTATATATATACATTGTCTTTAGTGTACAATGCACGAGGCACAACAGTCAAGAGGTTTGGTTATGGGACTCATGGTTTGAACAGTGATCGTTTGCTTAGCTAGCTTATGATTGGTCATACACGAATTACACAAGCGTTTTATTTATTACATTTAAACATGTGAACTGACCGACATTATTGTTGACAAATCTTTGTGCATGTTTTTCAGGTAATTAATGGAGGGTGGCAGGGGTTTGAGAGAAAGGTTTGAGCATGCACTAGGGTGGTACCGCTTGGAGTGGATCTTGTTAGTCCTGTGATGTTTTGGTTTAAATTCCATGATTTTCAGATACTATCTCATTTTCTAGACAATGTCATGTCGGTTGAATAATTTATGACAATATCCATCTCTCATGGTGGTACTATTTTAATAAAAATGTGTGTTGCTTGAACCTTGTGCTTGAAAACCTTTTGATGGTCGCATTCCCGTGTTTCCGCCTTGGCGGGCTGTGACATTACATGTCATCGTGCCTAGTCAGATGCCACGTCAGCACAAACTAACCCAGTTAGTCCTCAGTTAAAAAAGGTTTACCACAGGCCAAATGTTCGAAAGTTGGGATTATTATTGGGAATTTTTTAAGTAGGGATTATTATCGGGCAATGGTGGAAACTTTGGATTATTAAACCCAATACCCCTTTTAGCAGTGCCAAAAACTTTGATGTTTAATCACCAAAAAATTTTGGTTTTGGAAATAGAGGATTTTACTAAAACAGTATCGAGTTTTAAATTTATAAGTAAACAATAATTACTTAAAATTAAAACTAACACATAGATAGAGAACCTGATGTGCATAGAAAATAGTTTAAGGTAAATACCGAGCATCGTATCTGTTGGGACAAAGAGGATTGAAGAAACCACATTTTGATAACCTTAGTCCAAATCATATTATGCTTAAGTATAGAAGAAACTGCTAAAGAAGAAAACAGAAGTACTGAAGAAGAAAAGAGCAAAGTGTTGAAGAGTTAAAGTATCAGAAGTTCTGAAGTCTAACCAGACATTTCACTGAAGAACTACTGAAGACAAACTACTCATCAGTAGTTTGTCACTCATCAGTACTTTCATATCAGAAGCTTCTAACCGACCCTGACTTCAGTAGTTTAGTATTATATTGTTTTGTTAAAGTCTTGGATCAAGTTTCGATGTAAAGCCTGTTGTAAACATTATCCTTAGTATAATATCTTAGCTAAATATCTTAGATTACTTAGTGCATCAGTCTTTGTATCTTTGTGTATAAATAGATGAGCTTGTTCATCTATTTTAGAACATGTGATTTACTTTGATTTAATTGAAAAACCTTCGAGGCTTTTAAACTTATAATCCATTTCACATCTGAGAATCATAACTTGTATTTATTGCTTTATGCTTCAACTGTTTATTGATTCTCATAAACTGCTCAGTCAAGGGGGAGTAATAACTCCCGTTAAAAGTGATAACTTAACCTTAGAACATTTACTATTCCGCCGTGCAATAACTTTTGATATAATCTGCAAACACATAAGTGTTCTTAAACTGATTAAAAGAGGCCACTGATCCAACAATTGGTATCAGAGCACTGGTTAATCTGATCAAATATCAATCTAACAAATTGAGAATCAGACACAGGCTCTTATTGATATCCAATAAAGGATTAAAAGGTTCATTTTTTCATCCATCACTTTAAAGAAGTATTGACAAATCCAAACTTCTTAAAAATGGACCCTTATAATACTGGATCTGCCAATAAACCTCCTATGTTAGTCAGAAATGAATATAACATCTGGCAAAGGAGGTTGGCACATACAATTTCTCAGACCAACACTGGTTGTTGGAGGTCTGTAATATTTGGACCTCACAAACCAGTTGTTACTGATCCAGAAGGAAAAACTGAGAGACCAAAAGACCCAAAAGAGTACACTGAAGAAGATTTCCAAAAAATTGAGCTAGATGCAAAAGCTTTTTCTATGTTGGCTATGGCTCTCCCAAACGAAATCTATGCTGGACTTTTACACTGTGAAAGTGCCAAAGAGCTGTGGGATTGCCTAAAAGAACAGTTTGCAGGAACTGAAGAAGTGATAGCCAACACTAGAGAAATCCTGGCTCAACAATATGAAACTTTTACTCACATAGATGGTGAAATTCTAACACAACAATTTAAAAGATTTTCTTCACTCATCTCTGAGTTAAAAATTAACAATCAGACCTATACAAATGCATCTATGTTACATAGATTTTTAAAGTCTTTACCTTCAAAATGGGAAACTTATTCTATAGTCCTCAGATCAAGTTCAGATTTTAACACCCTGAACCTAACTAGGTTACATGGAAAACTACTAACTTTTGAAAGAGAAATCAATCAAAAGAAAAAGTTACAAGAATCTGGTAAAACTGCTGATGACTATACTCCAGGCAGCACAGCCTTATTAGGACATGACTCACCTTCTTCTTCTAATAATTTTGGATCTTTTGACCACATTGACATAACTGCTGGGATCTCATCAGATGGATCTTTCCCAGCTTATGACAATGAAGACCTAAGTCAAACTGCTGATAACATGTGTTTTATCATGGATGACTTAAAATATTTTAGCAGTGTTGAGTTAGAAGAAATGGATATTTTGCACCAACTGGCCTTGTTAAGCATTAAAACTAACAAATTTTACAAAAGGTCAGGAAGGAAATTTCCAGAACTTAACAACTAAACAAAAGTTGGTTTTGACAAATCAAAACTGAGATGTCATAAGTGTCAAAAGTTGGGACACTTTGCTAGAGAGTGTAGAAGCTCTAGCTACAACCAACCCATGTCTGGAAATCAATTTAACCCCTCTTATAATAGGAATAATGGAACTCAAGGGAGTGCTCATTTTGTACAGGCACAAGCTTCACAAGTTCAATATGTGCCACAAGTACAATATGTTCAAATGCCTGCTCACCAACAGCAGCAGATGCCTCCTTTTCCAACTGCTTAACAACCTGCACAAACTCAACAACCCCCTCAGCAACAAAGCTTATTTACATCAGGGTATGTTGACTGGAGCAGTCTTCCTTTTGACACATCTGAATGCAGTCAGGATGCAGACAACAAAGTCTATGATGTCAACTGGGGAGAACCTGACAATGGCAGAACGAACTTTGCCTTAATGGCTTTTGAGGGATATTCCTCCAATTCTGCACTTACTCAGGTATCACAACAATCTCTATTAAAGCTTTGCTCAAAATCTTGCAAAGAATCTTTTGCTTTAATAAGGGAAACCAATGTGCATTTACAAGGCAAAACAAATGATATGGAGAGAAAATACACCCAAATGAAGTGTGATTTAGAAAGAAAAATTGCTTTAAAAAATAAAGAAATTTCTAAATTGACTGATAAATCCATAGAAACCCAAGCACAAATTAAAACAATGATAGACAACCTAGGAAATGTCAGAAAAGAGCTTGCTGACACTAAGGTTGACTGTGAAAAATGGGTTGAGTCTTGTAAAGGGTACCAAATGCTGCTTAACAAACAAACTGCAGCAAATGTTAAGTTTGGCATATGGTATACCCACACTGAATCACCAACAGATTTCACCCACAAAACTGATAATGATGGGATGAAATTGATTCAAACTTCTAATATGGAGGAATGTACATCCTACCATCAGAACTTTCTCAAAAAGGAAAGTACTGCAGAAGTTAAAACAACTGACAATAAGCCATCGGTAGTTTCATCTACATCAGGAGTTGAGACCCTGAAAACTGCTGATGACCTATTTTAAAATACAGATATTGTCAGTAAATTGCCTTCCAACTCTCTTGCTTTATCTAAAAGGAAAGAGAAGGCAAAAGCATGTGAAATATGTGGTCTGTTTAACCACATAACTGAACTTTGTAGATACAGAAAGGCAAATCAGCTTAATAAGAAAAATCAACAACTGATTGTGGGAAAACAAATAAAAAAAGATTTTGAAAACACTTTCTTTCCCAACAAACAACAATCAAATAAAAACCTTTCTCAGAAGAAGATTTTATCTCAACAAAAGACTTCTTCTCAAAGTTCATCTTCAGAAGTTACACCTAACCAATCAGTAGTTTCACAAACTAATGAAGTTAAAGATTTGATAAATTTGGTTAAACTTCTGATGACCAAAGTTGATGGTGGTCACCAAAAAGAACCCACCATTGTTCTTAATGACAAATCCATTGCCAAAAAGACATGGATTTCAAAAATTGGTCCTCAACAATCTGCACCTATTCTCAAGAGCAAACCCAAAGCCAAACTGGCTTGGGTTGCCAAATCTAACTAATTTGCTATTTTGTGTAGAGGGTCTCCAGAGGTTTGAAAAGCATATGATATGTTGATAGTGGAGGCACAATGCACATGACTGGATGCAGATACCTGATAAACAATTTTATCAGTCAAAGAGAAGGATCCGTGTCCTTTGGGAACAATGCCAAGGGATATGTGCTAGGATATGGCAATGTATCCTCAGGCAAAATGCAGTTTGACAAGGTCAATCTGGTTGAAAACCTTGAGTACAACTTGCTGAGTGTCTCTCAAATGTGTGATAAAGGATATTCTTCCTTCTTCACCAAGACAGCATGCAAGATCATATCACCAGAAGGCCAGAAGTTGATAGAGAAGATCATTGAAGATCATGCTTTGCTGATTGCCAAAAGATGTGGCAATGTCTATGCAGTGGACATTGAAAAAGACAAAGTATTGAACAACACTGCCTGTTTCTTCTCAAAGGCATCAACTTCAGAAAATGATCTCTGGCACAGGAGACTTGGCCATGTGAACTATAAAACCATCAATAAAGTCACTAAAATGGGCTTGGTCAGAGGTCTACCTTTGAAGGAATACCGGTGTAAAGAACACTATGTTTCCTGTCTTAAAGGTAAACAGCATAAGTCCTCCTATAAGTCTATTGAAGAATCTAAAACAACTGCATGTCTTCAACTACTCCATATGGACTTATTTGGACCAGTCAAGATTATGAGCCTTGGTAAGAAGAAGTACTGCTTGGTCATCATTGATGACTACTCAAGATTCACATGGGTCTTCTTCTTATATTCCAAGGATGAGGCAGCTTAAATCATCAAGTTCTTCATTCTACAAGTTGAGAAGCAATATTATCTTTCTGTCAAAGTCATCAGGAGTGACAATGGGACAGAGTTCAGGAACAAAACTCTGGATGAATTCTGCTTGTCTAAAGGGATTGTTAGACAATTCAGTATTCCCAGAACTCCTGAACAAAATGGTGTGGTAGAAAGGAAGAACAGAACTTTAATAGAAGCAGCTAGAACAATGTTAGCTGATTCAGGCCTACCTTTGTTTTTTTGGGCTGAAGCAGTCAACACAGCTTGTTATGTTCAGAATAGAGTTCTTATCAACAAGAGACATACTAAGACTGCCTATGAAATTCTTCATGGCATAAAGCCCATTTGCTGCAAAAGTTTTATCCTCAACATCAAAGACTCTATCTCAAAATTTGCTGCAAAAGTTGATACAGGTTATTTTCTTGGTTATTCTCCTTTAAGAAAAGCTTACAAAGTATTTAATTCAAGAACCAAGATAGTTGAAGAAACACTGAATGTCAAGTTCAATGAATCAAAACGCACTCTTATTCCAGCAAATCCTGCTGAATTATTTGATCTTGACAACTTTCATTTCGGACTTGAAAAGACTGTTGAATCATCCAAACCTCCTCAAAATGGTTTTCAAGGATTTGAAGATGATAGTCCTGCACCATGGACTCCAAAAACAGTCAGCAGATCAACTTTTAAACCTTCAGAAGTTTCAAAAGGTTCAACTTCAGGAACTACTGATGAACAACTTGAAAGTACTGATTCAGCTGAACCTAAAACTCCTGAACCTCAAACAACAGCTGAACCTGATATTATCAATCTCAGTGGTTTATTTGAAGAAACAGTAGAGCCATCCTCTAGTACAGGTCTACAACAACTGATTGAACACAAGGATCATCCATTGGATCAAATCATGGGTGATATTGCTTCAGGGGTACTTACAAGAAACCAGCTTTCCAACTTTTGCTTTTTCTCAACATTCATTTCTCAGTTGGAACCAAAGAAATATCAAGAAGCCCTCAAAGACAACAATTGGGTGCAAGCCATGCAAGAAGAATTGCTTCAATTCAAGAAGCAACAGGTTTGGGAAATCTGTCCCTTACCTCCAAACAAGCAACCAATTGGTACAAGATGGGTCTTCAGAAACAAATCAGATGAGGCTGGTATGATCATCAAGAACAAGGCAAGATTGGTGGTACAAGGTTATTCTCAAGAGGAAGGGATTGACTATGATGAAACCTTTGCACCAGTTGCAAGACTTGAAGCTATCAGGTTATTTTTAGCTTATGCAATTTCCAACCATATAAAAGTTTATCAAATGGATGTCAAGAGTGCATTTTTGTATGGAAAAATAAAAGAGGAAGTGTATGTTTGTCAACCTCCAGGGTTTGAGGATCCTTCTCATCCTGACTGGGTATACAGACTTGACAAATCTCTTTATGGGCTAAAACAGGCTCCAAGAGCCTGGTATGAAACACTTTCAAACTTTTTACTTAAGAATCACTTCTCAAGGGGATCCATTGATAAAAATCTTTTCATAAAACATGTTGGAAATCATGTCTTACTTGTTCAGATTTATGTTGATGATATCGTTTTTGGTTCAACAAATTCAAAACTGTGTGAAGATTTTAAGAAACTCATGCAATCAAAATTTGAAATGAGTACAATGGGAGAATCGCAGTACTTTTTGGGACTGCAAATCAAGCAACAATCAAATGGAACATTTATACATCAATCAAAATATGTTAAAGAATTATTAAACAAATTTTCTTTACAAGACTGTAAATCATGTTCCACTCCCATAACACCAATCACACAAGTTGAACCAGATGATCAAGGGAAACAGATTGATCAAACCATGTATAGATGTATGATAGGTTCTCTTTTGTATTTAACTGCTTCTAGACCAGATATTATGTTCTCAACTTGTGTCTGTGCTAGATACCAATCTGCACCAAGAGAATCACACCTAATTGCAGTCAAAAGAATCTTCATATATCTGAAAGGAACTCCTACTTTAGGAATTTGGTATCATGCTTCAAGCAATACCAAGTTAACAGCTTTTTCAGATAGTGACTATGCAGGGTGCAAAATGTCAAGAAAATCAACATCTGGTGGTTGTCAATTCTTGGGAAACTGTCTGGTGTCCTGGCAATCAAAGAAACAAACATTTGTGGTAACTTCAACAGCTGAAGCTGAATACATTGCTGCTGCAAGCTGTACATCACAGATACAATGGCTCCAATATCAACTGCTTGATTATGGAATCAAATAGACCAAGACTCCACTCTTAGTAGACAGCAAATCTGCCATTAGCATCATTCAAAATCCTGTTCAGTTCTCAAAAACTAAACATATTGAAATCAGGTATCATTTCATAAGAGATTGCTATGAAAAAGGCAAGATTGAGGTGAAACATGTCACAACTGCTAATCAAATAGCTGATATTTTCACCAAACCCCTTGATTCAACAACATTTCAGAGGTTAGTATCCATGCTTGGAATGCTAAATTTAGAAGAAAGTCTGTAAGTGTTTTAACTTTTTTTTTTCTGCACATATTTTATTTCACTTACATACTTATCTGTCACAAACCTCTGATGAACAATTTTGAGAGAGAGAAACTACTGATAATTTGAAAAACATCAAAATGGGAAATTTTTAGAAAAGAAGTAACTACTGATAATAATCAGAAGTTATTCAAGTGTTTTGAAAGTCATTCTCATCAGCTGTTTCAAACTACTGAAGAGATGACCAAAACCACTGATGAAGAAACCTTCTTCATCAGTAGTTTCATTAAAAAGGGTAACACTGACATTTCACTCATCAGAAGTTTGACCTAGTCGGTTAAAAACTTCTGATAAATACCTTTTTCAAACACTTATCCATTCAAAAAGCAAAATTCCCTCTTTCTCTCTCAAATCAAAACCAAAACCCCCTCTCTAACCTAAGTTTACTGTTCGATCAAGAAACCATGGCTCTCGTTCTAAAACAGGGACACAATCAAAGAGGCTACTTCGAGAAAGATGATGCCAGGTCCCAATACGATGAAATCATTGATCTTGTCGTCAAATCCCAATATTATCAAGCTTTCACCATTGATCCTCCAATACATGAAGAAACTCTCAATGAGTTCTGGGCTCATGCAGAGGCGGTGACAGTTAATAATGAAGTGATTTCCCTCAAATCATCCATTCAAGGGAAACTGATGGCCATATCACCAGAAACTTTAAGCATAAGGCTTGGTTTGAATGATTCTGATGCTCCTGAGCATGTTTCAAATTCTGATATTCATCTTACCATGACAGAATGTGGCTATCAAGGTACTTAGGCACAGGCTACAGTTTATAAGAAATATTTTGATCCACAATATCAACTGTTATTTCATTATATTATTATGTGCTTAAGTCCTAAAACTAGATCTTATGATCAGATGCCTTCAACTTTTCAACCTATTTTTCATTCAATAATAAATGAAACACCTTTCAAGGCATCAAAACTGTTCTTTAATGAGTTGGTCTTACATCATGAAAATCAAAAGAAAAAGTTTTTGTTATACCCAAGGTTTGTTATGCAGTGCATAATAAAAGAACTTGGAGAGGGAATACTTGTGGGTGAGTCAAAAATTTTAAAACCATTAACTTCCCAAGTATTCTCAAGGCACAACAAACCGGCCATAGTGCCAGAAGATGACCAAAGGGAAGAACAACCCATCCCTGAGGAACCCACATCTTCAAAACCCAAAAAGAAATCCAAAAAGCCTTTACCTCTCAAACAAAAACCTACCAACCCAAAGAAACAAATAGTTCAGGAAGTGGAGAAACCTGAAACTACTGATGTGCAATCTGCACTTGATAAGGATGTGGCTGAAACATCCTCTCAGCACACACCATCTCCACCACCTAAAAGAAAACCAGTTACAGTCATTTTCCAAAGAAAAAGACTGTAACTACTGACCAATCCTTCCAAACTACTGACCCTGAACCTATACCAACTACTGAACACCAACCCATTACAACTACTGAACCTGAACCCTCCCATACAAAAATAGAAATAGCCTAACTTCTCTCAGGACTAAAAGGATCCCATCCAACACATGTCACTCCCCTAACAACACATCAATCAGGGGAGATGCCTTCAGAACTTGACATGGATGTGGACGTTATTAGCCCTAACCAGGGAGATGAGGATGAACCAGAGTATCTAAGCCCAAACTTAGAAACTCTTGGTACTTTTGAGGCTGCTACTATTCATTTATCACCCATTGGTGAACCTGAGGACAGTAGTAACATTGCTAAGACCTCAAATTTGGCAACTACTGATGAAGGCTTATTGCCTGAAGTAGGAAAACCTCAGTTCCAAGACAAAGAGGTTCATGAGAAGACTAGTTTGGAGCTAGCTCATGATATAACTGATACTGCTCTCATTGAGGACACTATCAGGGATTCAGATGATTCCATTAGCTTGGATGATGAGTCAAAAGTTCCACAAAAAGAATTGACGGCTGATATTGAAGATCCTGAATCAGAGGCCTCTAAGCTCAAAGAGCTGGTCACCAAAGATCAGGTTAAAGACCACTTAAGCCTTATTTCCCCAAAAGTGGCATCTTCAGAAAAATCTGAAGATCACCCAAAAGCACCCCCTTCACAAAAACAGCCTACCCAATTCCCTGGGCTCACAAGCATAGATTTGAACCAACTATGCAGCCCAGATGGTCCCCTGTTCTAGACAATGAAAGAAATCTTAACTGCTCAGCTCAAAACCTTTACAACTGCTTGGGAGTTGAAGGCCAACAATCAGTTTGGGTTGATAAACTCTAGACTTGCAGAGCTGAATAAGAAGATGGATGAGACCCAAAAACAGCTTGCAACATTGTCTGCTGCAACTTCTCATTCCTTAAGGCTTCCAGAAGTGGATGAAGCCAAAAAGGGGGAGAAGATTAAGGAACCATTGACTGAAGTATCTTCTGAAAAATCTGATGATGCTGAAAAGACAATCAAAAGACTAGGAAAGGAGATCCTTCAGGAGTTCAGTTCATCTAAGGCTGCTGAAGAAACTAAATCTTGTAGTTTTTTATTCTAAAGTATGCTATGTGATATAAGCTTTCCAGAAAGTCCAAGTTTGTTGAATTTGGTTAAGTATAGGTATTTCTTTTGTATATTACAAAATCGTATGTCAAATCTGATTTCGGACAGAAAACTTTGATCAACTTTAAACGGTCATAACTCGAGCTTTACAAACCCTCTGATCGTGAAATTTGGTGAGCAACTAAATACATGAATGTTAAACGTTCTCCAATTAGATTCAGGTCAATTGGAGCAGTATGTGATTTTTAATGAATTATCTACTAAACTGTCGCAAACAGCTCATTTTTAAGACCTTGCTGTGTTCATGAATTATTATAAATTTTTCAGAAGGTTTTTAATCCAATATAAAAATAGTGGTATGACGTATAAACATATGAGAGTGTTCTGTAAAAATTTGAGAGTCAAATAAGTTGATTTGGTATTTTATCAAAAATCGTTTTGATGACACAGGAAAGGACAATCCTTCAGTAGTTGTGAAGACCATTCACCCTTCAGAAGTTTTATCTTCCAAACCCATTCAAGGACAGTCTTCAAGGGCAACTGAAAAGGAACCAACTTCTATTCCTAAGCCAACAACAACTACAACAACTGTTTTAAACCCTACTCCTATCTCAATGTCAAAAGAACTATTGGAGAAGAGTTTAAAGGAGGCTCAAAAGAAGGCTAAGGAAGACAAAGTGTGGAACAGCCTAGAAGCTAGAGATGATCTAAGCTATGAAGAGAAGTTAATCAAGTACCAAGAGAAACTTGATGAACTAGAAGCTGAAGGGAGAGCACTTGCGGCTGCTGCTGAAGAAGACAAAAGAGCACAGCTGATTATATTCATTACAAAGAACTCCAAGGCAAAACAAGTCTCTCTGAATAGACTCTCAACTGAAGAACTCATAAGAAGAGCTCAACTTATATTTGATAGGTTGGCAACAGAAAAAGAGAGAAAAGCTAGAAGAGCTGAGATAGTGGAAGAACTTGTAGCTAATGATTTTGGTTCAAAGGCCTCAGTTTCAAGATGGAAAGAAGAAACCTTATATGAAACTTACAAGAAGTTCAAGGCCAGCAAAGCTGCAAATCCAGATAGATTTGAAACTCCTGAAGCCCAACAAACTTCAATTATAAGGAGATCATCTGGTGCACTTAGAAGACCAGCTACAAAGAGAAAGGCAGAGGAGACTACTGTGAAGACTGATTTCAAGATGGTACTCTTGGAAGGAAATCAGTTGGTTCATGGTGACTTTGATGTAGAAGAAAAACCCCTGCTGACACAATTCAGAGATCCTGCTACTTATGCTTATTAACTACAACAATCCATTAGAGACAAAACCCATACCAAGGTTGTTACAACACATCACCTACCCAACATTCCTATCCAAGGTGGTGTTGACCTTCAAGCTAGCAAGGATTCTCACCTGAGAGTCACAGAAATTGAAGACATTCCTCAATCATCCTCAGGTCAACCTAAGGAAACTGGCTTGGTTTCCTATGCCTCTGACTTTGACAGGTCAAAGGTAAATATCATCAAATGGTCATTCACTGATTCAAACTCAGTGTTAGTGACCAGGAAAGATCGTTCAAGTAAGGTCTACAAGAACTCTAAGGAATTGAGCATATTGTCAACAAAGGACCTGCTTACCATTCAACATCTCACACCTGAACAAGGATCTCTCACAAAGCAATAAAAAGACACTCTTACTACCAAGATGACAGTAGAAGTCTGGAGGATACTAGAAGAGAGAAAGAATCAAGAACAATAAAGATTGGATAAGGTTTTGGCTTCATCAATCCAGGGGGAGATTGTTGGGACAAAGAGGATTGAAGAAACCACATTTTTATAACCTTAGTCCAAATCATATTCTTCTTAAGTATAGAAGAAACTGCTGAAGAAGAAAACAGAAGTATTGAAGAAGAAAAGAGCAAAGTGCTGAAGAGTTAAAGCATCAGAAGTTCTGAAGTCTAACCAGACATTTCACTGAAGAACTACTGAAGACAAATTACTCATCAGTAGTTTGTCACTCATCAGTACTTTCATATCAGAAGCTTCTAACCGACCCTGACTTCAGTTGTTTAGTATTATATTGTTTTGTTAAAGTCTTGGATCAAGTTTCGATGTAAAGCCTGTTGTAAACATTATCCTTAGTATAATATCTTAGCTAAATATCTTAGATTACTTAGTGCAACAGTCTTTGTATCTTTGTCTATAAATAGATGAGCTTGTTCATCTATTTTAGAACATGTGATTTACTTTGATTTAATTGAAAAACCTTCGAGGCTTTTAAACTTATAATCCATTTCACATCTGAGAATCATAACTTGTATTTATTGCTTTATACTTCAACTTCTTATTGATTCTCATAAACTGCTCAGTCAAGGGGGAGTAATAACTCCTGTTAAAAGTGATAACTTAACCTTAGAACATTTACTATTCCGCTGTGCAATAACTTTGATATAATCTGTAAACACATAAGTGTTCTTAAACTGATTAAAAGAGGCCACTGATCCAACAGTATCCTAAGGACACACTTTCCCCTACTCAACTCGTTATCACTTTAGCTAATCGGGGGTTGAAAAGAAAAATAAAAGGAGGGGTTTGAAAATATAGTTTTTGTAAATCGTTTTGATAAAAAGAGAAGCAGATAAGTAGTGGTTTAGTAAACTTGCTAGTCTTAGGTACTCTTTAGATTAGTAGACTAATTATATCAATAGTAGTAATAATTGAATTATTGATGTAAAAACGGGTTTGAACGGTCCCTTCGGAGTTAGGCGATGGGAAAAGAAATAAACAAGAGATGACGTTCGGGCAACTAGATGGGTCACGGGCAGTAAACATGCACGAGTCCCAATGAAGGTGTCTTCGGACTGCTGGTCCGTTGGCCGATCTTCTCCTGATCAACAAGTGTTGTTAAGCCTGATGCTTGTGGATTTAGTAAATTTTAAAAAATGATTCAATGGTGTAAAAACTTAGTGTTTTAAAACCAAAGAAAAACAATATTTTACCAAAATGCTATCGATGTTTTAAATTTATAAATGAGTTAACTACACATGCAGTCCTTAAGGTTTATAGCGAGTAACATCTTAGAGTACTTACTTATTTTTCCAACATGTTAAAGGTTTATGGTTTCAGTTCTGTAACAAATTGAGGTACTAAGGCTAACTTCGTTAATTTTTCTAGTTAAGTTTTGTTAAAATGACTAAAATTCTCTATATAATTAGAGGAGTTACTCTTGTAATTAACTATATTTGATTATAAGGAAAATTTTTGCAATTTAATGAAGTCATAATAATCTATTAATATTATTAAAACTCAAAATTTTAAATTATAAAAATATACTACATTAAATAGTTATACTTTATACATTTTAATAAAGGAAAATTGGATTGTAATAATCTCACATTTGTGTTGTTGACCAATAATAATCTCACCTAAGTTTATTCTTCCCACCAGTCCCACCTTTTAATTTATTTTTATCATTGCACCCGCCGTTAAGTCACACTAACACCGTTAGCTGAAACTCACAATTCTAGGCGATTGTTTACCGGATCTGAAAGAGGGAATCGAGACGAATATATTGGTGTGTTCAATTGCAGAAACGAGCATGGTTTGATAGGTTTCAGGAAATGTTCTTGTCGGAGGGGATGAACGGAACCGACAATTAAACCATTAAACCATGCTCATTCGACAATTGAACATACCAATATCATCGTCTCGATTTCCTCTTTCAAATCTGATAAACAATCGCCTAAAATTGTGAGTTTCAGCTAACGGTGTTAGTTTGACTTAACGGCGGGTGCAATGAGAAAAAATAAATTAAAAGGTAGGACTGGTGGAAAGAATAAACTTAGGTTGGATTATTATTGGCCAACTAACACAAAGGTGGGATTATTACAATCCAATTTTCCATTAATATATGCCGAATGTGCCAAATGTGGTTTGTAAAAAATGCCCATGCCGAATGTTGTTTATACTAAAGTATTGTGTTATTGCTATTAAAAAGTATTGCTTTAAAAATATATTATTAATATCGTTTTAAGGTGGGTTATCATTAAATATACGAAACTAATTAATTATAATTTTATCCATTAAAAATGGTTTATTTTTTTATAAAAAAATATTAAAATTATCAACAAGTATTGTTTAGATAAAACAAAACTAAAAATTTTAAATTATAAATATATACTAATAGTATCATTAAAAGTGTAATTGATCGTGCCACATTCGACACCGTCCACCATGGCCTCTACGATGGTTCTGACATCACCGGTCATTCTCCCTTTTCTCTCTTCACTCATTTTAGCTTTGGTGGTGGTTGATGGTGGAAATACAATCGATGGGTGGTGGCCAGCGTTTGATCAGGCTTACATGTGGTGGTGCTTGGTGGCGGAGGTGGTTTAGATCTGCAAAATAGTTGCTACATCTAAACATAACGACCATGTCAAATATAGATAAAGTTTGTTAGTAATGGCGGTGGATATGAGAAATGATCTGGTGCTTGATAGTATATACGAATTAGGCTTATCGGCGGTGGTTTATATGAATAAAAGTATTATAAAAAGATATATTAAAATGTATAGATTATAATTATTTAACTTAGTATATTTTTATAATTGAAAATTTTTAAGTTCTAATAATGTTAATAGATAATTCTCATTTCAGTAAATTGCAAAAATTGTCTTTGTAATAAAACATAATTAATTACAAGAAATGACACTCTAGCTATTATCGGGCATTTTAGTCATTTTATCAAAATTTAACTAGAAAAACTAACGGAGTTGGCCTTAGTTCCTCAACATGTTACAAAACTGAAACCATAAACCCTTAACATGTTAAAAAAACAAGGTAGTACCCTAAGATGTTACTCTCTATAAACCATAAGGACTATCTGTGTAGTTAACTCTTTATAAATAAAATGATAGTTGCTAAATGATCTAAAACCTACACAATAGGTAAGTGTACATATTGAGCGTAGTATAGAAAGAGCAAGTACCAAGTATCGAATCCAAAGACACGACTTTCTTTATCAGTTTTAATTTACTTTTAAAGAAAAAGTATAAAATAATGAAAAATAGAAAAGTAGCCGAGACAACAAACGACAAAATGAAAGTATTGCTTCGGGATCCGACTTGCCTTTGTGTGGATTATTAGAAAATATTAGTAGAATGATGTGTTAAAAAGGTATGCATAGCAACTATAACCTTGTAACGATTTGTGTTCCCAGTTAGTATTGTGACGGTCTCCCGACCTTGGTGAGCTCACCTCTTAACCGCGAGAGACGTATTACCCAAGATTGTATGTATCAAACCCTGAAAAACACACCTCCCATTGTTGCGATATTGTCATCCTACTATTCTTAATCTTTTATGAATATCTTGCCAACCACCGTAGTGACTATTAAGATACCCACTTGACATAGGTAAAGGGGACGCAGTAACCTACTAATGCCTGATCTTTACTTGAAATAATAATTTTCAAAAAGTGATTGGCCTATTATTAATTGTGCGGAAATATAATAATAAAAGTAAATATAGACCGTTTACTTCTAACCCGGGTTCACCAATCCTTTGTTTGCGCCAAAGCTAACACATAGACCATGAAGCTAAGTCGCTTAACCAAGTCTTGGCTTATCACTAGGACCAAGTATAAAGACCGTACTGATCCTAAGTGAGATTTTGATAGTTGAGATCAACCACAAAGTGTGAATGTTTCCAAACACAAATGGGCTAATCACATCATGTGGAGTTAGGTTAGTGATGTGCGTGGTTTTATTAATTAAAAAGATATCATTTCCCCGGTGCCAAAAACTTGGTATTTAAATTCCAAAGCTGGGGTAAATGACAGATTTTTACTAAACCGGTTTTATCAAGTTTTAAATTTATAAAGTAAACAATATTTACTTTCGAAACTAAAACCAACACATTGGCAGAGAATCTGACGTGCATAGTATAGTTTCTAGGGTAAGTATTGAGTATCGTATCCCCAAGGATTACACTTTCCCCTACTCAACCTTACATCAATTTACCGATTGGGTTTTAAAAAGAAAAATAAAACGGAGGGGTCCTTTTATAAAAATAGTTTTTATAAAAGGTTTTGGTTTTTATAAAGGAAAAGATAAAACTAGTAGATTAGTGTATTATGCATATCTCGGGGTCCATTGATTTAATAGTTAAGTTTATTATTAGAATTAATAATTTAAGTTAGTTGATTTCGTGAGAAAGACGAGAGGGATCTTGAAGTGTTGACTCTTTTTTAGAAAAGCGGAGGCTACTACTGCGTAGAATGCTAAACCTTTCCAGTGTGCGTCCACCTGGGGTCTCCGCCAGGGCCTCGCGTATAGCGGGCTCCTCAAACCGCGGTCAAGTGTCTGGTCTTCGAGCTCATCTTCTTCTTAAAGCGGAGGCTTCACTTCTGACTTGGAACACCGTACACCTCATCTTAGCTCTCGCGTTTCGTACCGAAGGGTCTTACCTTAGGTCATTCCCGACTAGGCCAACAACGAATCCCCATTGGTTAATGAACTAGGTCGATGGATCTCTCTTACAGTTGGTATCAGGAGACCGTACCCCCATTGGTTAACGGCGTTGTACTAACGAGAACTAGATAAAGAATCCGTTATTTGTTTATCTTTATTGTGACACTTAACATTTAGTGAACAATTAAGTATTAAGTCGGTTGAATTAATGATAAATTAATTACCCAACCCTTAACCTCCCAAACCGGATGAAACCCTTGATAAAAGTGGCACATAATCCTAAAGGCGTATGATACAAAAGATCACTGGTGCGCCCTTAGGAAAACCTCTCTTTACCAAAAAGATCACCCAATCATCTGGTAAGTACTAGAAATGTGTCACTCAGATCTGGTCCACTTCAGAAGCCATTGCTTAGAACCCGGTTCGGATATTAGAAGCCCGAAGGATCTGTCTCACTACCGGTTTCCTTGCCTTGGATCTAGCTCGGGACTACCAGATGCTGATTAAACCTCTAGTTATTTTAGTTAAGTTAATAAATTATTATCTTATATTTTCGGATGAGCTCACAAGTTCATGGGTTTTTACACACCATGGGTATACTCATGAGTTCTCCTAATATGTTAATATTGATTTTAGGTTTTAGTTATCATCTAAGAAATCTGTCACAAAGATAAACAAATAAGGATTAGAAGAAGAGGACACCACAAATAACTAAAAATAAAAGTCTACAAATCAAGTGGGTTCATGATGATAGAAAGATACAACCATAGAACATGATCAATACAAGAACATGGCTGCTCATAGACAAGCTATCCATCTTCAGGTGATATGTAGCTCTCTTGATCCTCACGACCCTCGATATTATTGCATAACTACTCTACGATCCTCTTCTTGGCCAAGCCGATCAAGGTAGGACGAAGCCTAACCATTGAGGGATGTTAGGATGGCCAGAAGGCCTCCCACAAGACCCCAAGATCTCTGGAAGAAGCTTGGAGTTCGGCCCAAGAGAGCACAAGAAGGGATGAACAAATGGTGAGGCTTAGCTTGCTATTTATAGACCTCCCAGGGGTAGCACGGGCCTGCCAAGAGTTGGCACGGGCGTGCATACTGTCTCATGTACTTTCTGTTGCTGCAGTTCTGTCTTTGTCTGTACTTTTTGTCTGTGCACGGGCGTGCCAAGAGTTGGCACGGGCGTGCACATCAGTAAATGTCAGATTTTGTCGTTTCAAGCGTTGGGGAACACGTTTTAGTTAAGCATGGGCATGCCAAGTGATGTGGAATGGGTGTGCAAGTGTCTTCAGTACGATTTCTTGCTTTCAAAGCTTGTTGCGCTGTCTTTTAGCGTGCAGGGCCTTCGCGCAAGTGTGCGTGGGCGTGCTGGGTCACTCCTGGACTAGGTTTATCACTGTTTATGTCCCGGGATTGTCTTCAAACAAACAGGGAACAGGCTCTAAGTCTCATATCTTCAGGAATCTCGAGTTTTTGTTTGTTTTTGCTTGGAAATCCTTTGTTTCCGTCTTGGAGCTCCAATTTCCTGAGAAATACAAATAGGAACGAATTAAGCATCAATTATAACTAATATAAAGCCTAATTGTAACATATTTTGGGACTGTTTATACCTGTTTTATATGTTAATTCTGTGCGTCATCAGTTAGCTTACAAGTACGTAGGTTTTTACACACTACGGGTACACTCATAAGTCCCTCCACTTCCTACCAAGACACCCTTAAGACCAAATACTAACTTCATTAATTAATTAATTCATCAAAAAAAGGTAGAATAATAGGAATTCCCAAGAACACAAAACATCATTCAAACTAAAGATAAAATATATAAATCCATACTAAAATAGTCTTCACCCTAGCAACACTCTATGAATCCTAGCCAAACATGCATTACAACAAGCTCACTAATCATGGTGAGGGTTGGTTTTGTTTTAGATGGTGTTTCTCTTTGGTTCACTTGGCCAAAGTGTTTATGGAGTGATCCCAAACTCCAAAGGTCACTTGCAAGACCCCAAAACATCAGAAATGTGGTAGAGAATCGAGTGAAATGGGATGCCAAAATGAACAGTGAATGTATACTTTTATAGAGCTTCCAGGAGGTGCACGACCGTGCTTCAGGGTGTGCACGCACGTGCCAAAAATTTGGCGGCAGTCCATAGTCTTTGCGTTCAGATTCTGTCGGATTTGTTGAGGTGCACGGTCGTGCTCACCATCATGTCAGTCTTGGTCTGCTGAGCCTTGAGGTGCATGTTTGGAGAGTGCACGGTCGTACCAAGTGGTGAGCACACCCATGCACGTTGACTACTTCATTTTGGTTGACTTGGAAATGTTGAATGATTGACTTGGGCATAAGCACGGCCGTGCATCATCTGATGTAGTCTTCAAAGTCTTCAATTTCCTTCCCTTTGTGTCGGTTTCCGCTTCTTTTTGTTTGTTGCTTCCGAAACCCTGCATTTATCTCTTAGGAACGATTTAGCTATATTTTATAAGGATAAGCATAATAAATGTGCAAAAATGAGGATAAATACATATATAAATCATGTGTAATTCTCGGCACATCAAGCCTAACTCACATAAGTTGTACAGTTTTTAGAAAGTTTGGGTCCTAATTTTAGGCACTTCCTAAACCACCGTAAAATCGTTCATTTAAGCACTGGGTTTTCTAATCTATATTCTTAAATTTAATTAGAGGAGAGCTCCCCTTAGTAGTAAACAACTTTGTACTAATAAGAGTTAGATAATGTATTCATGTTGTGTTTAACTTTATATAGTATTTATATTGCATATCTTTGATCAACTCCAAACACTTCCTGAACTTCAAAGATTAATAGAGATACTACTTTATAAATACTATCGCGACTTAAAAATTAGTGATCAAGTAAATATAAGTTTGGTTTAGTGATTATATAGTGACTTAACAAAGACAACCTTTAACCCCCAAACCTAGTAAATTATATCCATTGACAAAAGGAGATACATAATCGTAAAGGTGTGTGGCTCAAAGACCATAGGTTCACCCGTTGGACTCCAACCTTTACCAAGAAATCATTCACTCATCTAGTGTGATACTAGAAACTTGTCACTCTGATCTGGTCCACTTCAAAAGCCATTGATTGGAATCCGATTTGGATATCATAAGCCCGAAGGATCTGCCTCAAAATGGAATCCTAACCTTGGATCTAGCTTGGGACTACCAGAAGTCGTACGAACCCCATGATAGTTTTTAAGTTTACGTTGATTTTAGTATTGTTAAGTTAACCACTACTTGAACCTGTCAAAAAGATAAACAAACAAGATTTAGTTAAGAAGATAAACACATCAAATAAATAAAAATAAACTATTACTAAAATAAAAAGTCTAATGAATCAAAGAGTTTAGAGAATACTAGATGGATATAACCATTTATGAATTACAACCCAAAGACATGAAAGCTTTCCACTCATAGATCAGCTTCTAACCACCATGATCCTATACGAATGAAGTGATTTTTGCGACCATCGACTTATTTGCATGTAAACTAAAACTACGGTGCCACTTCTTGATCTTAATCCGAGATAGGATAGTTCCTGTCTTTAGGGAGGGTTCGGTTGACCCTAAGGCCTCCCTACAGGTCCCCAAGTGGATGAAAAATGACACACCTTCAAGTTGGATGAAGATGCTATTTATAGGCAAATTTTCAGGCGGCGCACGCCCGTGCACGTGCTCCAGGAACGTTCTGTTGCTGCTGGGGAGTCTTTCTGTGCAGGCTTGTTTGTTCTTTGGCGGCTTCACCCCATGTACTATGTGTGCATTCCCATGCACCAGACAATGTTGATGCTTTCCTAGTCTCCTAAGTTGGCTACTTTGTCTTCTAGTGTGTAGGCACTTGCACCAATGTGCGTGGTCGTGCATGGTCGATCCAAAGTTGCTTTTTTCATTTATTTTTCCTCATGGAAGTCTGTACACATTTTGGGACATGCATTGTGTCTTGGATCTTTGAGAATCTATGTTTAGTGTCGTTTTTGTCCTAGAATTACTTCATTTAGGGTTGGAGCTCCAATTTATTGGGAATCACAAATAGGAACGATTTTGTAGCATTTATAAACAGTTTTAGCTCCAAATGTTATATTATTATACTAAATAAGCATATAGAATATGTGTAAATGATGGCACATTGTTAAAACCTAAATATGATATATGAAGTGTTGAAGAAAACTAAAGTTAGGAACCTGGAGATAAATCAAAGAAGAACATCCAGAACAGGTTCCAACTGAACAGATAAAGAATAGCAAAGATTCAAGAACACAATCTCTTTGAAGAATTAGATAATTGAAGACAAATATAACTCCTATTTGATGAAATCTGGGAAAGAAGATTGAAATTTGGGATGAAAGAACCATATTTCTGGGATAGACTTTGAAATAGACTAAGTATACCAATCCCAGATAAAGACCGCACATTTCTGGAAAGAAATCTGGAATCTTAACAAGTCGGAAAGTTAAAATGTATTCAACTTGACCCCAATCACTCATGCATATTATCTTCACCTCGTTATCCGGCAAAGAGTACAAGCTGAAGATAAACTAATTGTTTATAAGTAGAAGACATTATACGTCGAAGAAGAGTGAAAACTGTGAATGTGAAAGTGTGTGATATACAAAGCAAATACTGTCAAATGTTAGATATATCTTTTACACATACTCCACACCACATTCACACCAGCCATAAGAATTATTTTGAGTCATTCTTTTGAAAAGTTAAAACGAGATCCTTGTTACAAGGTGATCGATACATAAATTCAAAACTTCTTAAAAAACCCTGTGTTATATTGCTTCGGAAAGTTTGATTTCTTATTCCGCACATTGTGGAAATCACATTGCCATTTGATTAAAAGTGAGGCTAATACTTCTGGGACCAACACTTGGAATTAGAGTAGCTTGAATAAGTTACTTTCAAAAGATCCTAATCAGTTAAAAGAACTATTTAAGCTCAAATCTTAAACATTTTAACTAAGTATCTTAAATACCACTTTTGACAAATAACAAGCTTTCAATCTTGGAATTCTGCATTTGAGATGGGTTCAATGTCTAATCCTCCCACTCTTGTGAGTAGGGCTGGCATAACAGTTACACGAACCTGTTAAGACACGAACTTGTTAAGACACGAACACAAAACCTATAAACACAAACATGAACCTGTGTATAATAGGTTAACACGATACGACACGATAAGGAACCCCTAGTAAAATAAGTTAACATGACAAGACACGATAAGACCTGTTAAGACACGTACACGATAACACACGAACACGAAGTAGGTAAACACGAACACAACACGAAAATAAACATGTCTTAACATGTCGACCTATTATAGACACGAAACCAGTTAAGATTAAACACGAAACGTGTTAAAATCGTGTAGGTTCGTGTCGGGTTATCGTGTGTGTGTCTAAATTGCCAGCCCTACTTGTGAGAGAGGAATACCCCAAGTGGAAGGTTAGGATGATCAACTTCTTAAATGGAAATGATCATCATTTGTACTAATCCAATGTGAGCGGACCATGTATTCCCATGATTGAAATTCTAGAAGTTCCAGCAACTGATAGAACACGAGCGATTCTTGCCTCTCTTGTCCCTAAAGATATAAAATTCTAGGGAGATGAGGACAAGGAAGCGATGGGTATAGATGAAAGAGCCAAATCTTTAATGATCATGGCTCTTCCAAATGACATATTTTCTCATGTAGATGGTTGTTCATCTGCAAAGGAAATATGGGATCAGTTGGAAAATTTGTGTAAAGAAGGATGGAAAATCAGAAGAAACAAAAGAACAAACTATGTTTCTAGCTATGAATATTTCAAAAGTCTTCCAAATGAAACTTTATTTGAAACTTACAACATATTTTCAAAAATCTTGAATGAGTTAAAGAAGTATGGGATAACAATTTCAAATGATGAAAAGAATGTTAAGTTCTTAGGAGCTATACCTAGAGATGGAGAACACTAGATGCACAGATGATGAAGAGGAGATGGCTACCTTTTGTCTCATGGCAGTTGGAAATGAATCCGAGGATGAAACTCTAGATGCACAGGTAACAATCCTAGTCATAATTTTGATAGTGAAAACTAAAACAAGGGCATAAATAATTGCAAGAAAAGCTCCAGAGAGAAACTGGCAAGTTTTAAAGTACAATCTAGGAGTTAACCAGAATTCAGGATTTAAAATCTGAAGAACTCAAAAAGGGGGAAATTCTAGAAAAAGAAAACCTTTCATTAAAAGCAAAAGTCAGTTCTTATGAAACAGAAAGGCAACAATTGTATAAAAACTTACAAGAGAATTCAATCAATGTTAGAAGTTTTCAACAAGCAAAAGATTTTATTAACTACATTAAAGCTAAGCCCATAAATTATAGACAAGGCCTTGGATATGTAAAAGGGACAAGCTCAAACTTAAAAACTATTTTCATAAAAGCAAAAGAAGAAATATCTAGAACTGAAAAGAAAGATTTACCTAAACCTCATAAAATAATTAAAACAAAATCTAGCCTTGATTTATTCAAATTGGATCAAGATATTCCAAAAAACTGGAATAGAATATCAGATAACATATCTGATATTAATTGCTGCATGTGTGTTGATATTCTGAAAGTAGTCCAAACACACATCATCAGAAAAAACAGACAAGGACTCTAATATTCCTACAACAAAAAACTGCAAGGATATGAAGAATAAAATGAATGTTGAGAAATGGTTTTTCAAATTAGTGCCCAGCAAGAGATGGGTACCAAAAAATCTCTAACTCTCAACCTTGTAGGACTATCATGTGCCCCAGATCTGGTATAATGATTCTGGAAGCTCCAAGCATATGACGGGAAACAGGAACTTATTAAGTAGGTATGTAACCAGAGTTGGTCAAATGGTCAACTTTGGAAATGGAATAAAAGGTAGGACCTTAGGTTATGGAAATATTACTGTAGGATCTCTAACCATAGAAAAAGTCTCATATGTTGAAGGGTTAAAATATAATTTGTTAAGCCGTGGACAATTTTTTGATAAAGGTTTTAAAGTAATTTTCTAGCCTGACAAAGGTAAAGTAATAGGGATTTTAGATAATGTAGTATACTTGACAAGAGAAAGAATTATAAAATCCATTTATTACTTTGATTTCAATGAAAAACTAGGAAAAGGACCATTGTGTTTGTTTTCTCAAACTTCAAGTGATAACTGGATATGGCATAGGAAACTTGCTTATATAAATTTCAAAACTTTAAACATCATTGCCAACAAAAAACTAGTAAAAGGCCTCCCTGTCATTAAATTTAAAAATTAAAACATATGTGAAGCCTGTCAAATGGGAAAATCAAGAAGAAGCTCACATAAATCATTATTTAGATCCTCAACAACACAACCTTTGGAACTACTTCATATGGATCTATGTAGACCAATCAGCAGGGAAAGCATGGCAGGTAAGAAATACATACTTCTCATTGTTGATGATTATTCAAGGTACACATGGGTTGACTTTTAGAGAAACAAAAGTGAAACTCTACCATTAATAATAAACTTTATCAGAAAATCCAAAATCACTTGAAACTAAAAGTCAGAAGAGTAAGAAGTGATCATGGAATTAAAAATCCAGATTAGAAACATTTCTGATAAGAAAAGGAATTTCACATGATTTCTCGTCTCCTAGAATTCCACAAGAAAATGGAATTGTAGAGAGAAGGAACAAAACTCTTGTTGAAGCTGCAAGAACTATGCTGGCTTTTTCAATTCTGCCAACATATTTCTGGATTGAGGCAATTGCCAATGCCTGCTTCACTCAAAACAAGACTCTAATCAACAAAAGACTTCATAAAACACCTCATAAAATACTTTTCAAAGACTACCAAGTGTCAAATTTTTACATATCTTTGTATGTACATGTTACATCTTTAATGATTTTGAAAGCTTAGAGAAATTTGACAAAAAGCTAAAAACAGAGAATTTCTGGGATACACTCTAGCAACAAAATCTTACAGAGTTTATATTTTAAGCTCTAAAACAATCACAGAAAGTATCTATGTGTCTTTCAATGATTCATCCTTAAAACTAAGTTCAGAAAACTCAAAATCTATAAACAGTAAATTTTTCAAAGTTCCAGATAATACAAAACAAATGTTAAATGAACTATGTGAAGAATTTATAGGAAGTCATTGGGAAAGTAAATTCAAAGGCCTAAATGAATTAAGCTTAAATTCTAAAAAACAACCCTACTAGTAATGAGATTTGTGAAACATGTGGAATTAATACTGAAAATCTATATCAAGAAACAGTAATTCCAGATAATGCACAAACTCAGGGGGAACAACATAATGAATCAACATACATTAATAAGATTAACCCTTTTCACAACATGAGGTGGAACAAAGACCATTTACCTAAAAATATAATAGTTGATCCACAAAATGGGATACAAAAAAGGGCTGCAACTGCTAATGAATGTCTGTGTGTAGGTTTTTTAACCTTAATAGAACGAAAATCAATGTCTGAAGCTTTGCATGATCCAAACTAGACATATGCCATGCAGGAAGAACTAGATCAGTTTGAAAAGAGCAAACTCTGGACCTTGGTTCCAAGACCAAAGGACAAATCTGTCATTGGTACAAAATGGGTCTTTCGAAACAAATCAGATGAAAAAGGTGTTATCATAAGAAACAAAGCCAAAAGGAATCTCATCTAACTACTCTAAAGAGAGTGTTTAAGTATTTCAAAGGAAATCCAGATCTTGGATTATGGTATCCAAAAGGTACAAATTTAGATCTTATAGCTTACCCTGATGCAAATGATGCAGGCTGTAAACTGGATAGGAAGAGTACATCTGGAAGCTGTCAAATGTTGGGTGAAAAACTGGTGTGTTGGGCATCAAAGATATAGAATTGTGTATCAACATCCACATCTGAAGCAAAATATGTAGCAGTAGCAAGCTATTGTTCACAAGTGATATGGATGCTGATCCAACTGAAAGACTATGGATTAAACATTGCAAAAACGCCAATTCTGTGTGATTCCAAAAGTACAATAGCCATAACATCAAATACAGTTTAACACTTAATGTAACACCCCAACCGATGGCGGAATCATTGAGGTGTCACGTAGTGACGATTGTTCAAAAGCTCACGGTACAAAAATGTAAATATTTGATTATTGAATATTGTTTTACAAGATGTGAAAATAAATACACAACAAAAATATAGATAGTTGATTGATTTAATCTAAATCCAACGTTCTATGTGAAGAGTGAAGCAAGCTTATCCTGAAACATGCACGAAAATAAATTTTGTCAACACATAATGTTGGCGAGCATTACCTAGCTTTGCACATATAGCATAAGTTTGAAAAGAGGTACAATTCTTGTGTCTAGCATTACCAAGGCATTATGTAAACACGTAAGTAACCAGACAAGACAAGATCAAATGTAAAGTTGATAATGAGCACCCTAATACGTGTCAAGTCTAAAAGAGCACCATAACATAAGTTATGTTTAAATGAGCATCGTAACATAAGTTATGTCTATATGTAAAGAGCACCATAACGAAAGTTATGCCTAAATGTACGATTTTGTATGTAAGTGTTGGGTCTGCTGACCTGTAAAAGAACATATGATTGAAAGCCAAAATATTCTAAGTACTGATCAACAATAAAACAGTTCTCCTCCCAAAATACGGATGACACAAACTGCTGATGACTAAAGTGCTGCTTATGTGAAGACAACTACTGATGAACAAAGTGTTGATAAAGAACAAAGACAAAGTGCTGATCAAGACCAAAGGTCTGCTGGAGCCAACAACACTTAGGCTCCAGCAGATGTTGAAGATTATCAGATGTTCCTTATCAGTGTTTAGCTAATCAGTGGTTTACTCAATGTAACAGTAGTTTAGTATAACAGATGTTTTATGTTGTTAAGGTAGTTAGATGTCACTATCTAAGGTGACGTCAGTCCTAGGTCATCAGTGGTTTAGTTTGTCTATAAATAGAACAGTGCCTGTACTGTTCTATTCATCACTTACACATTCTCTGCACAAACAAAGCAATTGAGTGATCAGGCTGAAGGGGAGAACTTGTAATAACTTGTACTTAATTTCAATCTGTGATGACGAATGAAATGTACTCATTTGAAAGCAATTGTTCTCTTTGTTAAGATTGCATAGTTATTATTCTGCTGCACTTTCCATTATTAGCATTCATTCATATTCATCTTACTTTAACAAATCTTAACAAATCAAACTCTCAGATCCTAACAATTGGTATCAGAGCTTGGTCAATTAAATTCGATCTAATCAATAAATTTAATATAATCAGATCAGCTCAATATAATTGATATCACTTTGTTTGTTGATTGAAAACAGAGTAAAAGTTTAATTTACGTCCAAAGTTTTTAAACAAAATTTGTTTTATAAACAATCAGAGAATGGCTTCTATGAATCAAGATCCACATAACACTAGCACGAGCAACAAGCCACCGATGCTTGTCAGATCTGAATACAATATCTGGCAACATCGGATGAGCCATGTGTTAGCTCAACAAAACACTGGTTATTGGAAGTCGGTTGTCTTTGGACCACATGTTCCAATGGTGCCGAGTACCGAAGATCCCAAGGTCCAAGTACCTAAAAGTGTAAAACTACTCCGAGCAGGATTTTCAAAAAATTGAGTTAGATGCTAAGGCTTTCAGTATTGTAGCCATGGCTCTACCAAATGATATCTATGCTGGGCTGTTACACTGTAACAGGGCAAAGGAGTTGTGGGATGCTTTGAAAGAACAATTTGGTGGGACTGAGGATGCAATTGAAAACAACAGTGAAATACTTAATCAACAATATGAAACATTCAGTGATGTGAAGGGAGAGTCATTAACACAACAATTTGAGAGGTTCAATTGTTTAATAAGTGAACTAAAACTGGTGGGTCTAACTTACCCAAATTCAACTTTGAAGCATAGGTTTCTTAGATCACTTCAGGATAAATGGGACACTATTGCAATTGTTATGAGAAACTCAATTGGTTTTAAGGACTTGACTCTAACCCAGCTTCTTGGTAAGCTCTTGACCTATGAGAGAAAGCTTAATCAGAAAGGGAAGCTCCAGGATTCTGGAAAAGTGTCTAATGATTATGTGTTTGGTAATACAACACTTTTGGGTCAAGATGAGGTACCTGGAAGTAGTAAGGATCAGGGTTATGATCATTTCATTGATATAACCACTGGTTTTAACACTGATTCTTACTCATCACCCAACTATGCTTTTGCAGCAAGTGGTGATATCCAGGCATCTGACAACACATCCTTTGTGTATAATGACCTTCAAAACATTGACCCTGTGGATTTAGAGGAAATGGACATTTTGCATCAATTGGCCCTGCTCAGTATTAGAACTAGGGCTGCAAACGAACTGAACTTTCAGCGAACAGTTCATGAACCGTTCGGTGGGAAGTTCGTTTGTGTTCGTTCGTTTAATAAATGAACGAACACGAACAAAAAATTTTGTTCGTTTAGTTAAACGAACGAACATGAACAGAGGCCGCATTCGTTCGTTTATGTTCGTGAACGTTCGGTAACGTGTTCGTTTATGTTCGATAGTTCAATAGGGTTTATAATTTTTTATTTTCTTATATTTACCCAAATAAATAATATATGTGAGGTAAATATGTTTGGATAATTTAGTTATATTTTGGGTGGATCTAGCAGATGTCTTAAGAATTATTTTTATTCCAAAGTTAATATATGTTCGTTTGCGTTTGTTTATGTTCATCAACATTTCTTTGTGTTCGTTTGTGTTCATGGACACTTGTTTGTGTTCATTAATGTCTGTTTGTGTTCGTATACGTTCATGAACAAAGTTAACAAACGAACACAAACGAACACGAACACAAGTGTTTTCTTAACGAACGAACACGAAAAAAAATCTCGTTCGGAAAGTGTTCATGAACTGTTCGTGAACACATGATTTCCTTAACAAACGAACACGAACAAGGCCTTGTTCGTGTTCGTTCGGTTCGTTTGCAGCCCTAATTAGAACTAATAATTTCTATAAGAAAACCGGCAGAAGGTATCCAGGTTTACATGGTGGGTCAAAAGTGGGGTTGGATAAATCAAAGATCAAGTGTTATAAATGTTATAGAATGGGTCACTTTACTAGGGAATGTAGGAGTCAAAATGGTACACCTATGATTACCTATCCAAACCAAAGGCCTCAGACCAACACTTATCAGTATTCCAAAATACCCCTGGACCAAATGTGCAAAACACTGCTCACTTTGCACAGACCTCAACCACTGTTCCTGTGCAGTATGTCCAAACCACTGTTCACCAGATTCATTATGTCCAAACCCCTGTTGCTCAGGCACAAATGCCAATGGCCGCAGCTTCATCCTCTACTCCTACAGAGACCAGTCAGCAAAGCCAATAGAGCTTTTTCACACAAGGTTTTGTTGATTGGAGCAGCCTACCAGATGAGCTAACAGATGAAAACATTGCTCTAGTTGCCAAATCTGAAAATGAACCAGGAAATTTCTACTTCATGGAACTAGAAACAATTGTTGAAGAGACTGAATCTGAGGAAGTTGTGTCTAAGTCTGAAAATGTGACTAATGTTGTTGTTGATGAAGTTGTTTCAGCTGAAGAATCTGAAGTGGAGGTTGTGAATCTCTCAGACCCATGGGGTACTGATGATTGTGATTGCCAATGTAACTGTGCCTTGATGGCTGCTGCTAAGGTATCACCTCAAATCTTAAATGACTTGTGCTCAGATAAATGTATCATAGCATTTGCTAAGATAAAAGAGGTGAATGAAAACTTTAGAAAGAAAAATTTGGAAGATGACATTCAGTTTGAAAAACTCACTAAAGAGTTAAAATCAAAATTAACTGAAAAGGAATCTGAAATCAGCAGTTTAAAACATGAAGCAAGTATAACCAAAGACCAGCTCCAAACTATGATAACCAAATATCAAAGTTGTAAACAGGAGCTTGAGTCTACCTAGGTTGAATGCCAAAAATGGGTGGAATCATCAAAAGGTTTTGAGATGATTGTTAACCAACAGTCTTAAAGTCATGTGAAATTTGGTTTTGGTTTAAATGAAACCACTGCTCAAGTTTCACAAACCACTGACAAAAAGGAACCACAGTTGGTTGAAATCATCCCAACCAATTCAAAAGGTTAGGAAATCAATGTCACTGAACCCAATGGCAATAAAATCATTCTTGAAAAATTGGAAGGTTCACCCTCATTTGATGAGATTGAAAAATACCAATTCAAACCAACCTGGTCAGATGAGTGTGATGGCCTAGAAATTTTCCAACCAATGACTTTCAAAACCCCTGATGGTAAAAAGGCACCACAGGCCAAGATCATTCCCTTGAAAGATCTTCCAACAGATGATCAAACATCTGTTGAAAAGAAGAAAGAAAAAGGGAAATCAAAAGACAACTTGTTTTGTGATTTTTGTGAAAAGAAGAATCATGTTACTAAAAACTGTTTTCTTCTAAAAGCATATGATATCAACAAAGGAACAAGTTTAAGTGATTCCAAAATCAAAGAATGTTTAATCTGTAAGAGAAAGAATCACAAAACAAAAGAGTGTCTGTATCTCAAAAATTTTGATGAAAAAATAAAAGAGTACAAGGCTAAAACTCTAGAAAGTCAAATGGTTAGTACTTCAAAAGGAAAACCCAAACAGATTTTTAAACCAGTCCAAACAGCTGTTACCAAAAATCTGAATGAAAACTCTGCTCCCAGAGATGTTCAGGTAACGGATGCTCCATCTCCTAATAGGTTTCCAAGATGACATGGACAACCACTTTGTCATCTTCAGCCACATATTTATGAAGAGCCCAAAAGGCCTTCAAAACCTAGAGTGAACAGACATCCTCATGGTTATCAACATCTGATAGGAAATGATCAAACATCTGTTGGACCAAGTGTTGACAAACAAGCACTGGCAAATGGTCAACAACAGCTGTTGAACTTAGTTAAAAACTAGTTCAAACCACTGATCATTCTCTTAAGCTTGAGGCTGAAAAGTCTGAGAACCCACCCAAAGCCAATTTGGCTTTGGACACTCACCAAAACTAATTCTTTACTGATGTGCAGGGAGCTTCTGCATTCTTAGATAGTTTATGGTATGTAGATAGTGGAGGCTCCAGGCTCACAGAAGTGGCAATGTGTATGTAGTTGATATGTTGAAGGATAATCCTATGGCAAATGTCTGTCTGTTCTCTGCTGCCTCAACCAAAGAGACAGAATTGTGGCATAGGAGATTGGGTCATATCCACCTTCAAACTGTCAACTCACTCTAAAAAAACCTTGTCAGAGGTTTGCCTCCAAAAGAATTTAAGTGTGATGAGCATTGTGTTTCCTGCCTAAAAGGAAAACAATATAAAAGCTTTTACAAATCCATTGATGAGTCCAAAACAAGTAAATGTCTTCAATTGTTGCATATGGACTTGTTTGGCCCTGTAAAAATCATGAGCCTTAGGAAAAAGAAATTCTGTCTTGTTATTGTTGATGATTTTTCTAGGTTTACATGGACTTACTTTTTACACTCTAAGGATGAGACTGCAGGTATTTTGAAGCACTTTGTCACCAAAGTTGAGAAACAATATTAGTTGCCAGTAAAAGTCTTTAGAAGTGACAATGGAACAGAGTTCAAGAATAAGGAGTTAGATGATTTCTGTGTGTCAAAAGGAATTGTAAGGCAGTACAGCATTCCAAGAACACCAGAACAAAATGGGGTGGTTGAAAGGAAAAATAGAACACTTTTTGAGGCTGCAAGAACAATGCTAGCAGATTCTGGTTTACCTCTGTCCTTTTGGGCAGAAGCTGTAAACATTGCTTGTTATGTTCAAAACAGAGTTTTAATCAACCCTAGGCCTCAAAAGACTGCTTATGAAGTTCTGTTCAAACTCAAACCATTAATATCATTTTTCAAAATCTTTGGCTGCCCATGTTTCATTTTAAATCTAAAAGATTCCATTTCAAAATTTGCAGCCAAAGTAGATTGTGGATATTTTCTGGGATATTCATCTACTGCCAAGGCCTATAAAGTGTTTAACACAAGGACTAGGACAGTAGAAGAAACTCTGAATGTGAAGTTCAATGAACTTTCATCATTGAAAATCCCAGCAAATCCTGCAGAACTGTTTGACCTAGATAAATTCAAATTTGAAGATAGCACTGTGAAAACTGACAATGCAGGTACACTACAGTCTTCACAACAGGATTACAGATATGACATTGTGATGCCATAGTCTTTCTGTAAGATTTATCCTGATTCATGTCAAGCAGATGTTCAAAACTCTGCCAGAACTGAGTCAACCACTGTTGGCCAGTCTTAACCCCAAACCATTGCCTCATCAAGCTCAAGCACTGATCCACTATTTTCTGACAAAAGTCCATTCACTGTTGACAAAAGTCCATCCACTTCCACACCACTGGGGCCTATTCCCCCACTACCATTTCAAACAGCTGCTGGCACTACAGAAGTGCAAACAGATGTTTCAACAGCTGATAACTCAAACCTCTGTCCTTCACCACAAAATGCCATAGTTCCATACAGGGGAGATCTAATCTTCCTCAGAGCTCATCCACCTGATCAAATCATTGGCAACATCAGTGAAGGGGTGCTCACAAGAAGTCAATCCTCAAACATTTGTCTTTTTGCTGGTTTTCTATCTCTCACAAAACCTGTTAAGTACCAAGAGGCACTGAAAGACAACAGTTGGGTAGAAGCTATGCAAGAAGAGCTCCTTCAGTTCAAAAGACAACAAGTATGGGAACTTGTAGCATTGCCAAAGGATGTATGTCCAATTGGCAAAAAATGGGTCTTTAAGAACAAAACAGATGAAAGGGGTATTGTTGTCAAGAATAAAGCCAAGCTTGTGGTTCAAGTTTTTAGACAAGAAGAAGGAATAGATTATGATGAAACCTTTGCTCCTGTAGCTAGGGTGGAAGCCATCAGACTTTTCCTAGCCTTTGCTGTCAACCACAACATCAAGGTGTATCAGATGGACATCAAATGTGCTTTCCTTTATGGCAAAATTCAGGAGGAAGTCTATGTATGTCAACCACCTGGTTTTGAAGACACATTCCATCCTGATCATGTCTACAAGCTTAATAAAGCTTTGTATGGCCTGAAATAAGCACGAAGGGCCTTGTATGAAACTCTCTCCACTTTTCTCTTATCCATTGGCTTTACTAGAGGTAAAATTGATTAACCTTGTTTTTAAAATGGAAAGGAAAAGATTTATTGATTGTTCAAATATATGTGGATAACATCATTTTTGGATCCACATGTAACAAAATGTGTGAAGAGTTTAGAGAACTCATGACTGCTGAGTTTGAAATAAGTGCCAGGGGTGAACTACAGTGCTTCCTTGGTCTCCAAGTGAAGCAACTGCAAAATGGAACCTTCATTCATCAAAATAAGCATGTTAAAAACCTACTTACAAAATTTGAGATGAATGACTGTAAACCATGTAGCACACCCATGAGTACTACAAAATTAGTCACTGTTGATGACAAAGATGAATTGGTTGACCAAACTCACTATCGATGCATGATTGGGTCTTTATTGTACTTAACAGCATCTACGCCAGACATTATGTTTGCCACTTGTGTTTGTGCAAGATACCAGGCATTACCTAGAAAGTCCAATCTTATTGCTATGAAAAGGATATTCAGATACCTAAAAGGTGCTCCCACACTTGGTATCTGGTACCCTGCTAATGGGAACATTGAGCTTTCAGGTTATTCAGACAGTGATTTTGCTGGTTGACAAACCACAAGGAAGTCCACATCAGGAGAGTGCCAATTCCTAGGCAATGCCTTGGTCTCCTGGCAAAGTAAAAAGCAGGCAGCTGTTTCAACCTCCACTGCAGAGGCTGAATACATTGTTGCTGCAAGCTGTACAGCCCAACTTATGTGGCTTCAAAACTAGCTACTGGATTTTGGTATAACTGCCTTGAGGACTCCACTCATGTTGGATTGTCAAGCTGCTGAAAATATCATCAAAAATCCAGTCTCCCATTCCCCAACAAAACACATTGACATCAGACATCATTTTGTCAGAGACAACTATGAAAAAGGTTTGATCTCTCTACATCATGTTCCAACAGAGGATCAGTTGGCAGATGTGTTGACAAAAGCTCTAGACACATCTACCTTTGCAGATCTGATCTCTCGGATTGGCATGCTAAACATGGAATAAAATAAATTTGTTTTCATGAATAAAAGCATTAAAATGTTGTTAGAAAAATAAAAAATTCATCCTTAAAAATAGTTTAGGTTGAAAAGTCTGTTCACACATCTGATCAGATAACAAAGCCACTGTATCATTCATTAAACCACTGCTGGTTGAAAAATCTGTTTAAAACTTTTGATCTGATGAAACAACTGTTTTCACAAACATCTGTTGACTAAAGTCAAACAGCTGTTATAAACAACTGTCATCCACCATAACATTCCTTCCATCAGATGTTTGCCACGTATGCTCTCAAAAGCAGCGTTTTGGCCAAATCAGCGGTTTCCACTTGAGATTATATAAACCCCGGTTTTCCACAGTAGTTGTTCCACCGTCTCATCGAATCCCAAATTCTAAAACCGCCTTCTTCAACCTAAATCCTCCATTCAAAAGCCTTCGACTTTCTCAGTACAATCCATAAAATGGATCTCCAACTGAAAGCTCCTCACAATTATCTTCCATATCTGACTAAAACAGATGAAAACCAACATTTCCATTCCATTATCGACACCTTGAATACATCTACGTATAAAACTGCCCTGACTTCAAGTCAACTCATTTATGAGGATACACTTCAAGCTTTCTGGTTGAAAGCTAAAGTCCTGTTTGTTGACAAAAAGCCAACATCCATTGTTTCTCAAATTGGCGACACTAAAGTTGCAATCACTCCTGAAACCATATCCACTACCTTCTCCTTGAATGATCAGTTAGGTAAGGAAAGTTTTGACAAAGCTGAACTCTATCCAGAGTTCATTGAGAGAGGTTATGAGGGACAATTAACTGGGGCAACTATGTTTAAAAAGTTTTTTCCCCCAAACATGAAAATTTTCTTCCATACTCTGCTTGTATGCCTCTCTCCCAAAACAACTTCTTTAAATGAAATCCCTTTAAAAGTACAGTACTTGGGATATCCCATATTAACAAACACTGATTACAACTTATCCCAAGCACTGTTTTTGGATTTGGTGAATAATGTGAAGGGGGTTCAGGCTGGGTCAAACAATGCTTTCTTGATGTATCCAAGACTTTTAAGTGTGATCCTACAAAAACTTTTACCTAAAAAGGATTACATTCAGGGACAATGCCTTCAAATGAATAGCCTGTCTCAAGAAACTTTTACAAGGATGTTAGATCCTAACCAAGAAAAACCAGTTAAAACAAAAGTTTCTAAAACACAAGCAAAGAAGGTTAAGACAACAACTGTTGTGCAAACCTCTGTTGTTGAGCCTACTGCTCCTGGTGATCATGGCACTACATCCAGTGTTGTGAAACCCACACCAGCCACCACTAAAAAGAAAACTCCATCCACTAAACCCCCCAAGAAACACACCAAAAAGGTGACTCTGGAAGATGAGATACCAGAGAATATTCCTGTTGCAACACAAGAGCAACAAACAACCACTGTTGATACTTCCTCTCAACAGGTGGCAAGCCAAACTCCTCATGTATCCTCTCAAAAGGATCATGTTGTAAGCCAAAGGGAAACACATCAAGGGGCAGATGACTCACTTGAACATCTGTTCACAAGTCCATCTCCCAGGGCTAACATTCTTGTCACTCCACAACCCTCACCATCAATTGCTCCCACTATGCAACCCTTGTTTGAGGCCATTGACGAAACTCTGGACACAACCAGTTCCTCTCAACCACCTATCACTGAGAGTGCACCCCAACAAGTGACTGGTCCAGAGGAAAGTCAATTGGTCAACCCACAAACAAAGGAGGCCACACCCTTTGAGTTACATGTAACTCAGAGTGGTATTTCAAGTGAAGCAGCCACTACTGTTGTAGAGACCATTGTCTTACTTCAGGATAGTGGTTACATCAATCAAACTTCCTTGAAGGCAACAACTGCTGAGGCAACAAGATTGACCTCTATTCCAGTTGGAAGTTACCAGTACCAAGAAAAAGGGGCATCTGGTTTCTCTCCTATGGATACTCCTCCAAGGACTGCACCAGATACAACTACCACCTCTGGTAATAACTCTGGTGATCCCATTAACTTGGGTGATGGGTTAAGATACAAAGAATTGACGGATAGAGTGGATGCCATTGAATCTTCTGTGACTGAAATCAAAGGAGATATCAAGACCATTATGAACACCTTGGTGACACTCAGCCAAAGTCAACCATCAAAGGAGGAGATAGCTAATGAGTTATGGAAATCTGTCAATCCTATCATCATAGCTCACAGAAAATTAGCTGATCAGACTCAAGAGATATATATGCAAGTGATCAGGAACATGGTGGATGCTAGATTCAATGATACAAAAGCAGACATCAAGGTCATCAAAGATCATCTGCTAAAGACTACTGGCTCTGTCCCTACAACCATACTCAGGGATGAAGATGATGATGATTTCACGACAGCTGATGCTAAAAAGGGGGAGAGTGGCAGGGACAGATTAAAGAAGCTGAATCCTTTTGGGGCTCCACCTTCTTCTGAAAAGTCTACTCTAGAACCTGTACCAGAGTCTGATCAAACCACTGCTGAAGCTGAAGCAGCCAAAACAAAAGAGGTTGATGAATCAGCCAATGTAATGGCTGAAAAGATTGCTGAAGCTAAAAAGATCAGGGCTGAGACATTACAAACTAAAGCGGAAAATCTTTCCAAAAAGAAAGAAGAAGAACAACAAGAAAATGATAATGTTAGTACCTCAAAGAGGAAAAAGAGGCCTGCCTCTCATGTCAGGCAGCCTCCATCATCTAGATCAAAAACTTATGTTATTGCTGCACCCAAAACAACTGTCAAACCATCTACCACAACATCCACAACCACTACAACAGCCTTAGCCTTGACCTTACCACCCATTCCATCACCACCTCAAACATCTGCTGGTACTTCACCAGTGCCAACAGATGTTAATACTCCACACTCACCACCATCTCCAACCATTCTTTATAAAAGGAAGAGAAAATCTACCTTTGTTATATAAGAAGAAAATATAGCCACCACACCACCACCAACTCAACCCATTCCTGCTATTCCACTCCAATCATTCTCACCACACACCTCAAAAACCACCACCACAAAATCACCAACATCTGATACTCAATTAGCTGCTCAGTATCCTCTTGAACTTGACATGATCAAGAGGGAAATTTAGTCCTTTTATAATACTGAGGATGCTTCACAGCTGTCCTTCCCTTCTCTGTCAAGTCTGAACCTACCAAAGCCCAAAAACCTAGATGAATATTTGAAACAAAAAGTTCAACAGGCAGACTTGATAATAAAAGATAAGTGCAAAGGGAAGGATGATAGGACTGCTCAAGGCATCCATTCAGCAGAGCTTGGCAAACTGAGAAGGATTGAGGATTTTGCTAAGGACCTGAGCAAGTCTATGTCTTCCATGCCTATCAGTGGTGAAATGGCAAGGATGGTTAGAGAGTCTCTTCTTGATCAAATAATGGCCACCAAGCCTTATAAAGCCCAGAGAAAATATTACAAAGGCTGGACCATTTAGGCCCTCAAAGATGAATTACTAAGATTTGAAGAGTTGAAGAAACATAATCAAAAGACTGATGTACCAGATTTTAAGAAGGGCAAAGACCCTGCCAGACTTTTGAAGCTCAGAAGAATGAGGGTTGAACTTGTTGATGCTGACTATGGTGAAATGAAAAACATAGTCAGATGGTCTGAGTTGAGGCTGGTGGAAACATATAAGAAACTTGAAGAAAGAAGAAAGACTGATCCAACACTTCCTCCAAAGCCAACTTACCTTGAAGATGAAAAACCAAAATCCCATCAGACCATTTCTTTTGAAGCATTACTTTCTTCAACAGACATCAATGTTGCTGCCAGAAGACAAATCAAAAGGCAGAAAGAAATGTCTGAAGAAGACCAAAAGAAGTTTGCTGACACATATGTGAAAGAGGGAATTTTTAATCAGGTCAAGTACTTCTCTGATCCTATCAGTGAAGAATTAAGAAGAATCATTGGGAGACCTCTATCACCTAACTCATCCTCAATAAATTTGCAACCCAAAAATCCATCAGACTCAAAAATTCTAAAATGGAAGGTTGACAAGGCCACCCATGAATTGACACTGCTCAGGTCTAATGGAAAGATCCAAAAGCTCTCCATGGATGATGCATATGGTCTGAGTGCACATGACCTGATGGATCTTATGAGCTTGGAACTTGAAAGGGAAGCTGATGATCTCTACTCCTTTGACTTTGAACTTCAATTGAAGGGTCAGGTTAGAGAGAGTCTGATGAGAAATAAAGATCAAGAATAAAGACAAGTTTTGGCATCATCTGTTCTAGGGGAAGATTGTTGGGTCTGCTGACCTGGAAAAGAACAGATGATTGAAAGCCAAAATATTCTAAGTACTGATCAACAATCAAACATTTCTCCTCCCAAAAGACTGATGACACATACTGCTGATGACTAAAGTGCTGCTGATCAAAGTGATGCTTCTGTGAAGACAACTACTGATGAACAAAGTGCTGATAAAGAACAAAGACAAAGTGCTGATCAAGACCAAAGGTATACTGGAGCCAACACCACTTAGGCTCTAGCAGATGTTGAAGATTATCAGATGTTCCTTATCAGTGTTTAGCTAATCAGTGGTTTACTCAATGTAACAGTAGTTTAGTATAGCAGATGTTTTATGTTGTTAACGTAGTTAGATGTCACTGTCTAAGGTGACGTCAGTCCTAGGTCATCAGTGGTTTAGTTTGTCTACACATAGAACAGTGTCTGTACTGTTCTATTCATCACTTACACATTCTCTGCACAAACAAAGCAATTGAGTGATCAGGCTGAGGGGGAGAACTTGTAATAACTTGTACTTAATTTCAATCTGTGATGACGAATGAAATGTACTTGTTTGAAAGCAATTGTTCTCTTTGTTAAGATTGCATAGTTACTATTCCGCTGCACTTTCCATTATTAGCATTCATTCATATTCATATTACTTTAACAAATCTTAACAAATCAAACTCTCAGATCCTAACAGTAAGCTACGTTCACATTCAAACATAAAACACAAAGATAACCAAGATACGTATATGAATTTTAAATGAAGAAAAATTATGTGTAAGTGAATGTACAAGTTTTGTATACTTGTGCATGAATCACCCCAAAAGTGTAAAAACGAAAAAAAAAGGGATAAGTAATACTCACAGTTCGCGTAGTAACTTGAAATATACCGAACAACGAGGTTTGAATTAGAATTATCTCAAAGGATCAACTTAAAGGAAATGTAATTTGTAAAGGAACGAACTTAGAGTCTAAGTTATCTAGGATTAGGCACTTAGGGTTTTATGGACTAGATTTGGGGATTTTAGAGTTTTTGAGTTAAGCCATAATTAGTTGTTGATGACTCACAGAATTAACATATAAAACAGGAAATTGGAGCTTCAAGACGGAAATAAAGGATTTCCAGGTGAAAACGAGCAAAAACTGGAGATTCCTGAAGATACGAGACTTAGAGCCTGTTCCATGTATGTTTGAAGACAATCCCGGGACTTAAACAGTGATAAAACCAGTCCGGGAGTGACCCGCACACCCACGCACACTTACATGGAGGCCCTGCACGCTAGAAGACAACGCAACAAGCTTGGAGAACAAGAAAACGTACTGAGGACACATGCACGCCCATGCCACATCACTTGGCATGCCCATGCTCTTTAAAACGTGTTCCCCAAGGCTTAAACGACAAGATCTGACAAATTACTGATGAGCACGCCCATGCTCAAGTAGTTGGCACGCCCATGCTCAAGTAGTTGGCACGCCCATGCACAGACAAAAAGTACAGACAACTCAGAACTGCAGCAACAGAACGTACGTGTAACAGTAAGCACGCCCTTGCCAACCTTTGCCACGGCCGTGCTTGCTCTGGAGGCCTATAAATACCAAGCTAACACCCACCATTTGTTCATCCCTTCTTGTGCTCTATTGGGGCCGAACTCCAAGCTTCTTCCAGAGATCTTGGAGTCTTGTGGGAGGCCTTCTGGCCGTCCTAACATCCCTCAATGTTTAGGCCTCGTCCTACCTTGATCGGCTTGGCCAAGAAGAGGATCGTAGAGAAGTTATTATGCAATAAAACATCGAGGGTCATGAGGTAGTTAGATGCATGGCACTTGAAGATGGAGAGCTTGTCTATGAGTAGCCATGTTCTTGGGTTGATCATTCGATATGGTTGTATCTTTCTATTATTATGAACCCATTTCGATATGTAGACTTTTATTATTAGTAGTAGTAGTTTATTTTCAGTTATTTGTTGTGTTATCTTCTTCTAATCTTTATTTGCTTATCCTTGTGGCAGGTTTGAATGATGAATAATTTAATTAACTTAAAAATCAACTATAACTTAATACATAACTAACATTATAATCAGCTTCTGGTAGTCCCGAGCTAGATCTAAGGCGAGGAAACCGGCAGTGAGACAGATCCTTTAGGCTTCTGATATCCAAACCGGGTTTTAAGCAACGACTTTTGAAGTGCACCAGATCTGAGTGACACATTTCTGGTACACACCAGATGACTGAGTAATTTTCTTGGTAAAGGGAGGGTTCCCTACGGGTGCACCAGTGATCTTTGGATTGCACATTAATGACTTAATTAACCCAACCCATAACCTCCCGAGCTGAATGAAGTCCTTAACAAAGGTGGAACATAATCCTAAAGGTGTATGATAGAAAAGATCACTGGTGCGCCTGATCTTCGGATTGCACACCTTTAGGATTATATTCCACCTTTATCAAGGATTTTACTCAGTAGTTGAATGACTTTCTTAGCAAAGGGAGGATTCCCTACAGGCGCACCAGTGATCTTTTGTATCATACACCTTTAGGATTATGTTCCACCTTTGTTAAGGACTTCATTCAGCTCGGGAGGTTATGGGTTGGGTTAATTAAGTCATTAATCATCAAACCAACTTTATATCTATCAGGCCTGTAAATATTAAAGTGTCACCAAAGATAAATAAAATAAAGATTCTATATCTTGTTCTCGTTAGTACAACGCCGTTAACCAATGGGGATACGTGTCTTCTGAACCGACTGTAAGAGAGATCCTTCGACCTAGTTCGTTAACCAATGGGGATACGCTGTCGGTAAGGTTGGCTGCAAGTGAGATCCTTCAGTACGAAACGCGAGAGTTAAGGTAAGGTGTACGGTGTTCCAGGTCGGAAGTGAAGCCTCCATATTAAGAAGAAGATGAGTGTGAAGACCAGAGACTTGACCGCGGTTTGAGAACCCCGCTATACGCGAGGCCCTGGCGGAGACTCCAGGTGGACGCACGCTGGAGAGGTTTAGCATTCTACGCAGTAGTAGCCTCCGCTTCCCTATCAAAGAGTCAACACTTCAAGAACACTCTTTTGTTCCTCACAAATAATTAAACTTAACTATTAGTTGTAATAATAAACTTAACTACTTATTCGGAGGGTCCTGAGATGTGCATATTTGATCTCTCTACTATTTTTATCTTTTAACTTTACAAAACCAAAACCCGTTTTCAAAAACTATTTTTATCAAAGAACCCCTCCGTTTTATTTCTTTTCAAAACCCGATCAGTTGATGGATGAAAGGTTGAGTAGGGGAAAGTGTGATCCTTGGGGATACGATACTCAATACTTACCCTAGAAACTATACTATGCACGTCAGGTTCTCTGCCTATGTGTTGGTTTTAGTTTCTAAAGTAAATATTGTTTACTTTATAAATTTAAAACTTGGTAATAACCGATTTAGTAAAAATTAGTCATTTATCCCAAACCAAAGTTTCTGAATTAAAACACCAAAGTTTTTGGCCGGGAAAATGATATCTTTTTATTTTGCTAAAACCACGCACATCAATTTTTTGGCGCCATTGCCGGGGACACGGTGTATTCCAGAGAAAGGTTTTAAGTTGCTAGTTACTAATTATTTTGCCAGTTTGTTTTAACATAAGCTTTGCAGGATGGATCATCGAGTAGTTGAAGGTGGTTGCTTCGTTCAACAAGGATGTGACTATTGTGGCGGACCTCTTTTTCCCCACAGTTGTGAAGATTATTTATTTTGTATTATTCCGTCCAGCTATTGTGGTGGACCTTCTTACCCCCATAGATGCGAAGAATACATCTCTCCGTATCTTCCCACTTTAGAGTCTTAACCTTGTGACCCTTCACCATATTCACCCCCACCTAAACCTCCTCCACCTCTATATAACCCTTCACCATACTCCTGTATACCGCCACCTTTTGATTCTACAACTTTCTCACCTTTTGAAGAAAAATACCCCACTGAAAATTCACCACCATTTTTACCATCACAAAATCCTTTCTCTGAGTCCGAACCTAAACCCATTATCAACTTGGGGAAGTTTGCCAAAAATCTCGAGATAGTCAAAAACTATCTCTTGAAGAGATTTTCAATGGAGGATGAAGCGAGAGTAAGGGAACTAGAAGTCTAACTCAAGGAAGCAGGTGCAGCAAAGGTTGAAGAAAACATTGGCGGAAGTGGAATGACGGACAATGATGTGCAAGAAGGGCGGAAAGAATCAGGCTGCGGAAATTCTGGACAGGAAGTGGTATTATCTCCGTTACCACTTTTCACGGGTGACAGCCCCCTAATGGCTGAACTTGTTCACAACTCCTAGGGTAAAGCGTATCACTTGGAGTATCACTTCACTAGGAAGAAGTGGCGTTATTTCGGCAAGCCGCTTGTGGTGTGTCGGGGTGACCAACTTCTTCACTACTTGCACATAGTGAAGTTTGATCCAGGAAACTTCATGTGGTGGTGGCGCGACTAGTCATCACCTCTAGCATGTTTCCTTTTCAATATCAAAATCTTAAATTGCGGGATTGAGTATTATTTCCGGGGCTAGCCTGATGAAGAATAAGTTGAGAGGTTGGTGCATACGGTAAGAAAAGGCATTTGAAGACCCTCAGGTATGATCGTTCACTTTTACTTCTTTCTAACCGACAGGTATGCCCTCTCGGCATTAGGACTTAGTAGTAGTAGTTTGTTTTTATTTTTATTAGTTTGTAGGTAGCTATATATATTCATGCCAAGTGATATCTCTCAGAAGGGCTCAGTGGTTTGGTAATTGTGGGTGTCACCCGAACAGTTTTCTTTTAGAAAACTAATTAGGGGAGCGTTTGTCTTTGTCCCACTTATTTCTTTAAGCGTAAAATATATCATAAAATCTGCTAAAGAATTAAGTGTGAGGTGGTAAAATTTTATAAATTTCACCAACTCTTGAAATCAATAAACCAAAACCGTTTTAAGGCAAAAAATTTCAAAATTATTTTGATTAAATAAAAAAAAAACCGTTTTCAAACCCTTTTAGTCCACCCAAAAATCTTGCGGAAGATTAGGGAGGTTTTGGTAGTCAAAAGAACCACCTAGGGTGTCTTCAAATCCTTAAATAACCCCTACCCTTACATGTGAGTATTTTTGTGCCTTATCGAGCATATCATTACATATGTACTTTACACGCTCGTTTGTTTGTTTATGAGAGATATTCCCCTTTGGCATGACATGGTTAGAACTTGTGTGACTTATGCATTATAAGACCACATCAGAGGTGAGTGTGTGAAAATGATTTAGGCACCTAGGACTTACGTACCCACTCCGTTATCATTGGCCTTTCATATATTTTCCTCACCCTTAGTCATCCATCTTTGAGCCTTAGCCTTTTCGTTTCCTTACATCCATTTAGCCCCCGCCATGACGAAACCAGGGAAGTGTTGAGGTGTTGAAGAAGCTCTTTGGCAATTTTGGGACTTTGAAGCATAGGCCACACGTAAAGAATTCAGAATCGAGATCGTGAAGAGGCTACAAGAGAAAGCCATCGAAAGAGCATAACAAGTGTTAGTAATCACCCAGCAAGCATCATGTGAAATTTGTGTTGTTAAAAAAAACTGTGTGATTAAAGATGTTGCAGAAATAAAGGAATCGAAAAGAACTTCAAAAGAAAAGTTTTGCAAAGCTTTCTAGAAAGACCAAGATCGACCCAGCCAAGTGGAGGCTATTAGGCGGCCCTCGCGCCGAACGATTCACAAAGAGTAGGCCACAGTCGAGCTACAAAGTCCGAGGAGAAATCAGCAAAGCCATCTTTGAAGATCGCCGAGATTCCGATAAACACCTGAAGCACCAAACCCAAGTTAGTCATGGTGGTAGACTCCATTCCTACCCTATTTCATCAACATTTCACTCAACTAACCCGTTTAAAGTCCTTTTGATTCACACACATTACCTCAACTTAAGTGGTGGAGTTTTGATTTGCATACAAGCCTACTGTAACACCCCAACCGATGGCGGAAACATCAGGGATGTCACGTATTGATGATTGTTTCAGTAGCACATGGTATATATTGAAATTTTAAATAATTTATTGATAACATAAATATCCAAATGAAAAGATGTCTAAAAATCCCAAAATACATAACATCAAATAAAACAAATAACTTCAAATAACTTCATAGAATCCATCACGCATACTCTAAGCCTCAGCTTCATTGTTATCTGAAACATGTTAATTTTGAAAATATTTTTGGGTCAACAAAGTTGGTGAGAATTACATAGGTTTTGATAATTGAATAAAACTTGTACAATTCAAGTGTCATGGCAAGTCTAGTCCATATGTGAAAACATACTATCAGGTAAATCGAGTGCATAATCAAACCTTGTGACTAGAATATTGTGGTCCATCCCATACGCTCATGGTTCACTCGATTATGTTATGAATTCGATAACAATCACCCACGCTACCTATGTAGGAGGTACACGTATCCGGGTGGGATTGTCAGTCCAATAGATCTATCATTGTATATCCAGGCGGCTGATCAATGTTAATGATTATGCTAGAATATTGTGCTTACCCTAGTCATGTTTAAGACATAATGCAACATAGAATAACACATAGACACTTATGATTGAATTGTAGATAGAATGTTGTAACATGTTTCACCCCAAAATAGTGAAACAGAAAAGGGGCTATGTAAAACTCACCTTAGTGTTAGAATGATGACCCTTGTTATATAAGTAAATGTGGCTCGTGTGTATCCAAATATCACCCTATTTCAAGGTAATAAATAAGTGTTGGGGAAAACTTAATAAGTCTAAGTTTTCTAGTCTAAAACGTGCTAGGGTTCCTAATTTGGGGATTAATAATTGATTATTTGAATAATTTAAATAAATAAAGAAATAATTAATGAAAATTTTTTCTGACCAATGTTATCTAAAAGTAGTTGAATTATAATGTAATAAATGTAAAAATAATTTTTATAAAATTATTTTCTTAGTAAATGAATATTTATATATTAATAATTATTTGACAAAATATAGACTTAATATTTAAAAATATTAAAAATTATAAATTTCGAATCAAAAATTTATATTTCTGATCTAAATGATTAATAACAATTTATGTGAAATTTTGATGCAAAAATAATAAAAAATGAATTTGTTATGATTTATTTATGATTAAAATAACAAAAATCGATTAAAAATATTAAATAAATGATTTTTCAGAAATAAAAATCATTTCTGGAATGTTTACTGTTTTATAAGTTTAGGATAATTTTTGTGGAATTTTATAAAATCGTTTTGATATTCTTATAGAATTTTATCATCATAATAGAATAAACTTGTAATATTTATTATATATAATAAATAAAAGATTTTTGAAAAACTAAAAATTGTATGATAAACTTTTCTATTAGAATGTCATAAAATAATTTTTATAGGATTTAATAAACATTTTTAGTATTTTAAACCCATTTTTTTAATATATATATATATATATATAAGTATAAACGAGTGTAAAAAAATGGATGCATGTGCCAGGACTCGAACCCGAGTCCCTGGCCGGTTCAATGTGTTTATAATAACAAGTCCAGACCAACTGGTCTGGACCCTGAGAACAGTTTAGTTTGGTTTCAGTTAATTATAAGGGCTATTTGATTGTTTTCAATATTTGCTTAAAAATTAAAAGGGTTTGGCTCGGATTCGAACCCAAGGCCACGCGAGTTGGCAACAGAGGGCATAACCATCTGATCTAGTCTGGATGGTTGTTTCTTTTTGTTTCAGAAAACCATTTAAATTATTGTTGACTGTTAACATCTTCCCCAAACTAAGAACGAACCCTAGTTTTATCAATCAATCAAATTACCAAACAATAACCCCAGAATTCATAGGGTTATTGTTCGTATGTTGTATATGAATTAAACCAAAGGAAAATTGGAAACTTAAAAAGTACGAATGTCGTGAATTGATGGGTCTACACAGAAAGTCAAAGCGAATGATTTGTAGATTATTACGAAGAATTTGCAGGAATTGAGAGTGGGGAATTGTATTTCGGCACCTTTAGTTCACAAAGGGAGGTCCAATTTATAATAAACCTACGGGTTAATCGTTTTAGAAAGTTTGACCACGTTATTAAAGAAAACGCCTAATATCGCTTATAATAGGAATGATTTGGGTTAATTGGAAGCTGTCAATGGCGAGGATTGCTTGCTTGTTCCCCAATCCATCAAAATCGTTGCCAAAATCATTTCCATGTCGCGTTAATTTGAACCCAAAGTGTCGGTTGTATGGGTTTTGACTTTGTTATTTTGACTGGGGTAAGGAAGGAAAGGGTTAAGTTTAAAAACGTGTTGGACATTACACCAACAGATTGTGTGGCTCAGTTGGTTGGTATGTTTGAGTTATGTCTTTGGACCGGTTGGGACGCGGGTTCGAACCCCGGCCCAACCACTTATTTTTTTGTAATTATTCCTCTATTATAATATTATTATAAGTATATAGTATGATTATATAAACCCGAAAACGTCACGAAATATTTTTAAAACATGATAAAACATCGATAATCAACGACTTTTCTTAGTTTAAGGTGTTTAAAGCATATATTGTTTAAAACAAACACATTTCTTTTTAATAAGAAATTTGGGGAAAATATGCGATGTTACACCTACGATTCGTGTTTGCCATTGGGTTGAATCCGAGTGATCACCCCCAAAATGAAACCGGAGTGAGCGAGAGTTAGTGAAGAAAAGGAATTGGGACACTTTAGGAATATTTGAGTAGTCTGACCACAAACCAAGCCCGAAATCCCGAGGATCTATTAAGTGTGACTCTTAGGAGGTAAGTTGAGCTCGGCACATAGAGTTAAAACTTACAATTTTTATACCACAAAAATTGCCTAAGGTTTGGTTTGCTTGAGGACAAGCAAACGCTTAAGTGTGAGGTATTATGATGTGCCGATAATTTAATATGTTTTACATATGTAATTATCCTCCTTTTTGTACATTTATTATGCTTTTATCTTTATAAAATATATCTAATCGTTTCTATGAGATAAATGCAGGTTCTTGAAAGAAAAAATCAAAAAGGAAAAGAAAAGGCACATCTTGTTTAATTCTTTTCATTTAAAACTTTGTTTGATGAATTAACTAACTAATTAACTAGTCTTTGGTCTTGTGGGTGTCTTGGTAGGAAGTGGGAGGACTCATGAGTGTACCCATGGTGTGTAAAAACCCATGCACTTGTGAGCTAACCTAATCCCGCGAGTAGTGATTGGCCAATTTATGGGTAGAAATACACACACTTAGTGGCTTAATCCTCTACTACTAAAGATCTCACTTATGGTCGGTACGGTCTTTATACTTGGTCCTAGTGATAAACCAAGGCTTAATCTTGCGACTTAGCTACATGGTCTATGTGTTAGCTTTGGCGCAGGTTAAGTGTTGGTGAACCTGTGTTAAAAGAAAACGGTCTTTAATTTCTTTTATCATTATACTGCCACACAGTTAGTGATAGATCATTCACTTTTTAAAAAAGTTAATTAATTCAAGTAAAAGATGCACGTGTGCCGGTTGGTAACGACTCTCTTATGATATCAAGTGGTTTCTTGTTCGGTCATGCTCCGGCCACCAGCAAGTTGTCCATAAAAGTTTTAAGTGTTTAGATGTCTTTATTGCAATGTTGGGAGGTGGATCATTCAGGGTTGGGTGCACACACTTGTGAGTCATCCGTCTGTCAGTATTGAGAGGTGAGCTTACCGGTTCGGGAGACCCACACTTTACAAAAAGAACACAGCTCGTCTTGCGATAACAGTCACCTATGGAGAATGTTGTAGCAACTCCACGTTAAGCATAAGTGCGCACTTGTTCACACCACTTGATCAATTAACTACTATTAATCCGTCCCAAGACAAAGTTGGATCCCGAAGCAGCACTTCGTGTCGGTATTGATTTTTATTCTGGTCACTCTCACTCTCTTTCTTTATTTTATGTTATCTTTATCAAAGCAACTTAGGACTGAGTAGGGGAAGTCGTGTCTTTGGGTTCGATACTCGGTACTTGCTGGAAATCTATACTACACTCGGTAGGTACACTTGCCTATTGTGCGGGTTTAGAATAAATCGCAACTATCGTTTTAAATTATAATTTAAAACTTGAAAAGTGTTTTAACTAAAAGTTTTGACTTAAAATCTTTTGGATCAAGTTTTTGGCGCATCCGCTAGGGGCTTGTTTCCTTTAAAATAAAAGTTAATTTAAGTCATAAATACATTTAATCCACACGACATCAAGTTTGCGTGGTTTTAGCAAAATAAAAAGATATCATTTTCCTGGCCAAAAACTTTGGTGTTTTAATTCAGAAACTTTGGTTTGGGATAAATGACTGATATTTACTAAATCGGTTATTACCAAGTTTTAAATTTATAAAGTAAACAATATTTAGTTTAGAAACTAAAACCAACACATAGGCAGAGAACCTGACGTGCATAGTACAGTTTCTAGGGTAAGTATTGAGTATCGTATCCCTAAGGATCACACATTCCCCTACTCAACCTTTCATCCATCAACTGATCGGGTTTTGAAAAGAAAAATAAAACAGAGGGGTTCTTTGATAAAAATAGTTTTTGAAAAAGGATTTTGGTTTTGTAAAGTAAAAAGACAAAAATAGTAGAGAGATCAAATATGCACATCTCAGGACCCTCCAAATAAGTAGTTAAGTTTATTATTACAACTAACAGTTAAGTTTAATTATTTGTGAGGAAGAAAAGAATGTTCTTGAAGGGTTGACTCTTTGATAGAGAAGCGGAGGCTACTACTACCTAGAATGCTAAACCTCTCCAGCATGAGTCCACCTGGGGTCTCTGCCAGGGCCTCGCGTATAGCGGGCTCCTCAAACCGCGGTAAAGTCTCTGGTCTTCAAACTCATCTTCTTCTTAATATGGAGGCTTCACTTCCGACCTTGAACACCGTACACCTCGCCTTAGCTGTCGCGTTTCGTACCGAAGGATCTCACTTACAGCCAACCTTACCGACATCATATCCCCATTGGTTAACGAACTAGGTCGAAGGATCTCTCTTAAAGTCGGTTCAGAAGACATGTATCCCCATTGGTTAACGGCGTCGTACTAACGAGAACTAGATATAAAATCTTTATTTTATTTATCTTTGGTGACACTTTAATATTTATAGGCCTGGTAGATATAAAATTGGTTTGATGATTAATGACTTAATTAACCCAACCCATAACCTCCTGAGCTGAATGAAGTCCTTAACAAAGGTGGAACATAATCCTAAAGGCGTATGATACAAAAGATCACTAGTGCACCTGTAGGGAATCCTCCCTTTGCTAAGAAAGTCATTCAACTACTGAGTAAAATCCTTGATAAAGGTGGAACATAATCCTAAAGGTGTGCAATTCGAAGATCACTGGTGCACCGATAGGGAATCCTCCCTTTACCAAGAAAATTACTCAGTCATTTCGTGTGTACCAAAAATGTGTCACTCAGATCTGGTCCACTTCAGAAGCTGTTGCTTAGAACCCGGTTCGGATATCAGAAGCCCGAAGGATCTGTCTCACTACTGGTTTCCTCGCCTTGGATCTAGCTCGGGACTACCAGAAGCTGATTATACCATTAGTTATGTATTAAGTTATAGTTGATTTTTAAGTTAATTAAATTAATATTCATTCAAACCTGCCACAAAGATAAGCAAATAAAGATTAGAAGAAGATAACACAACAAATAACGGAAAATAAACTAATAATAATAATAATAAAAGTCTACATATCGAAATGGGTTCATAATAATAGAAAAATACAACCATATCGAATGATCAACCCAAGAACATGGATGCTCATAGACAAGCTCTCCATTTTCAAGTGCTATGCATCTACCTACCTCATGACCCTCGATGTTTTATTGCATAATAACTACTCTATGATCCTCTTCTTGGCCAAGCCGGTCAAGGTAGGACGAGGCCTAACCATTGAGGGATGTTAGGATGGCCAGAAGGCCTCCCACAAGACCCCAAGATCTCTGGAAGAAGCTTGGAGTTCGGCCCCAAGAGAGCACAGGAAGGGATGAACAAATGGTGGGGGTTAGCTTGGTATTTATAGGCCTCCAGAGCAAGCACGGTCGTGCCAAAGGTTGGCAGGGGCGTGCTTACTGTTACACGTACGTTCTGTTGCTGCAGTTCTGAGTTGTCTGTACTTTTTGTCTGTGCATGGGCGTGCCAACTTCTTGAGCATGGATGTGCTCATCAGTAATTTGACAGATCTTGTCGTTTAAGCCTTGGGGAACACGTTTTAAAGAGCATAGGCATGCCAAGTGATGTGGCATGGGCGTGCATGTGTCCTTAGTACGTTTTCTTGTTCTCCAAGCTTGCTGCGTTATCTTCTAGCGTGCAGGGCCTCCGTGCAAGTGTGCGTGGGCATGCTGGGTCACTCCCGGACTGGTTTTATCACTGTTTAAGTCCCGGGATTGTCTTCAAACATACAGGGAACAGGCTCTAAGTCTCGTATCTTCAGGAATCTGCAGTTTTTGCTCGTTTTCACCCGGAAATCCTTTGTTTCCGTCTTGGAGCTCCAATTTCCTGAGATAAACAAATAGGAACGAATTAAGCATCAAATATCAATATCATAAGCCTAATTATGACCTATTTTGGGACTGTTTATGCATGTTTTATATGTTTATTCGGTGAGTCATCACAATACCCCACACTTAGACTATTGCTTGTCCTCAAGCAATCACCCACAATACACTAAGGCAGACTGTAATTAACAAACCCTCAACCCAGTTATTTATTTTATGTTACGAGAAAAATAAAATTGCATGACACGCCTACTTAACCCCTACGATTATGCCCAACCCTTTACCTGCTCACAATGTTCACTCATCACTCGGGTTTATCTTTTAAGTGAGTTTTGGTGAACACTCAAGTTCTATCCAATGCAAGCACAGACCATAGGCTTGTACACAAATCGAGTCTCTACCGCTATAAAATGGTGAAAAACTGTAAATCACAAGGTCTTTTGAGGGGTGAAGATGGTATAGTGATAAATGGGTAGGAAGGGAGTCTACTATCGTGTCTGGCTCGGGTAGCGGCTGTGGCATAATGGGCAAATGTCGAACTCTAAATGATGGGCTTCATGAAACTCCTCCCCCAAAGACTTACTTCTCCGACGCGCCTACTATGCAAATTTTTTGGTTTTTTACACCTAATCACCTCCGCTAGGAATGTCCTAGAAATAATTCTTCAAACAGAATTGTTTTCTTTTCGCCCGTTTATTGTCAAGCTTTATGACTTATTCTTCAAACTTTTTTTCTTTTAACTAAATAATACAAGCATTGCCTCTGCGAAGCTTATTCTTTGGTATTTAACTCTGGGTGGCTGTCTTTCTTCGGTTGCCAAAACTTTTCTCGGTGGATACCGTGATGTCTAGTCTTTTTCTTCTTTCATCTCGAGACTGCCCAAGAGTGTCCTAATAGCCTGCAGCACGCCTTCTTTGCCAAGATCACGACAGGGGCTAAGTGTGGTGAATGAAATGAAAAAGGCTAAGGCTCAAATGGGTTCACTAGGTGAGGGATAATTTTATGGAAGGCTCATGTAAAATGGAAGGGGTATATTCTAGGTGCCTTGATCACTTTTACAATCTCTCACCTCAAGTGCGGTCTCGACACGCATAAGTTGCACAAGTTCTAGCTGTAACACGCCAAGGGTGAACGTATCTCATGCCAAACGAAACGAGCAATATATATATGATGTATATCTGCAAGCGTGGTGCTCGTGAAAAAGGCTCAACACTCTCACACAGAAAAGCGGGTAGGATAAGGTATCGGTCTTAAGCATAATTTTCAGGGTGTTTTTCACTTGCCATGCAACCTATTTTTCTACTTGATTTTATTTTAAACAGGTCTCTCGGGTTTTATTAACATCATCTAATTTCGCCTCTCCTTTTATGTGAACCGTTCGGCATAAATGCCTAATAGCGATCTTTCGGACGAGCCTAATAGACTATACAAATCCACCAAAATGAGTGTGATTGACGCTACGGGTATCAAGCTGCTAAGAGGGTACTGGACAACCACAATCAATGACAAAATGACCCGCAAAATAAAACACTAAATGACAAAATGACCCGCAAAATAAAACACTAAATGACAAAATGACCCGCAAGACAAAATAGGAAGCAATAACATTCCACCCCACACTTAAAATTTTGTAAAAATTTTAAGTTCAGAACTGGAGAAAAAGGCAAGAGAAACTAATACTCCCCTGATAAAAGACGAATCCACTCGCGTGTGAGCGAAACCTGCATCCTCCAAACAGAGACGTCGAAAAGGCGGCTTCAAAATATCAAGTTGTCCCCACCATGTCCTAAAGACTAAAATAAAAGTTAGCTAAATAGATAAAATACTAAACTAGGGATAGAATACTAGTGCCGAAACACGAGCGGGGTGGAACATGTCTAATCATAGATTAAACACGCTCCAAACATACACTCACGTGCATGAAAAGGTAACCAAAAGGAAAACAAAAAGAAAGTTGATTAGAAAAGTTTTATACATACCTAAAAGTGAAGACGAGAGCTCAAAATAGAAAAATGGCGGGCGGGACTCATATTTTAAAAAAAAATTAAACGGTTTTCCAAAATATGGTTTTAAAATTCTTGAAAAATCTTCTTAAACTTTAAAACCCAACTTTAAGCTCCAAAAACATTTTAAGTTTAAAATTTTTGAAAAATCTCACCGGCTCATTTCCCACATTTAACTAAACTTACCTGTCGATCCTCACGGTACAATAAATCTCTTCCAAACAAAAATAAAGCAGAAATAAAAACCCTCCAAAATGAAAGTTGATGAAATTGGTGGTTCCAGTTTCCTCCACGGGAATTCTCCAAGTTCACGAATCTCGAAGGACACCTGCAAATAAAAACTAAAACAACCGTAATCATCAAAAATAAATTGTAAATAAAATGAAAAAGGAAAATAAAGAAGACCGAAAACAAAAAAGAAAAATAAAGTTAAAAATAAAAATGAAAAAGAAAAAAATAAACCGATCAGTTAAGTGACTTGGGTCTTTCTTTGGAAACAAATGTGTTCCCCGGCAACGGCGCCAAAAACTTGATGTCGTGAGGTTTAAAGGTTTTTATGACTTAAATTAACTTTTATTTTAAAGGAAACAAGCCCCTAGCGGATGCGCCAAAAACTTGATCCTAAAGATTTGAAGTCAAAACTATTAGTTAAAACACTTTTCAAGTTTTAAATTTATAATTTAAAACGATAGTTGTGAACTATTCAAAACCCACACAATAGGCAAGTGTACCTACCGAGTGTAGTATAGATTTCCAGCAAGTACCGAGTATCGAACCCAAAGACACGACTTCCCCTACTCAATCCTAAGTTGCTTTGATAAAGATAAAATAAAATAAAGAAAGAGAGTGAGTGAGTGAGAGTGACCAGAATAAAAATCTATACCGACACGAAGTGCTGCTTCGGGATCCAACTTTATTTTGGGATGGATTAATAGTACTTATTTGATCAAGTGGTGTAAACAAGTGCGCACTTATGCTTAACGTGAAGTTGCTACAACATTCTCCAGAGGTGACTGTTATCGCAAGACGAGCTGTGTTCTTGTTGTAAAGTGAGGGTCTCCCGAACCGGTAAGCTCACCTCTCAGTACTGACACACGGATGACTTAAAAGTGTGTGCACCCAACCCTGAATGATCCACCTCCCAATATTGCAATAAAGACATCTAATTGTAAAGATCATTATCAAGTTAATTAATGAAAATGGAGATTGAAAAGGTGAATTTGATTGTTTGATTCGTTAGCTATCATTTTGTAACTGATCTAGGGTTTCCGCACCTAGATTGGTAGACTTGTATGATCATCTAAATTGTTTTTGTGAAAACGATCCTCTACAAAGTGGTATCAGAGCCTTTACAGATCATACAACTACAAATTGATAGTTTTTGAACTGATTTGGACCCAAAATTGATCAAAAATTTTCTGTTTTGAATGAACAATGGTTTTTGATGAAAATGGATTGATTCAGACTAGATTTCATGGATAAAATCATGATTTCCATTAATTAAAGTTGTTCCAAATCAATTCCGAAGCAAAACCTGCTAAACATCATCAAAATTCGTCAACTTTTGAAAAATTGGGATCAAAATAACTGATTTTCAAAGAATAACCGTTTTTCAAATGGGTCAGGTCGAACCTAAGATTGAAGGGTCGCACGTGTGATTTTTGAGGTTGAACCTAGTATTTTCAGGTCAAAAGTGGTTTTATTTAGGTCGAACCTAGGATTTCAGTGTGTTGTGTTTTTACATTTGATCAAGTTGTTTTCATTTGACCTTACGGGAGGTCGAATGTGGTTTTTAGACGGTCGAACGTGGGTCAGGGTTACATATTTTCTACATTCGAGTCAGCTTTTAGGGGCAAACCTGGAAGATTTCCACATTCGTACCCCCGTTTTGATTGTTTAGGTCGAACGTAGAAGCTGTTGGAATTTTTCTAAGTGTTTCGCATTTTGAACTTCATAGACGATATGTGGGGATTTCCGACAACACCTAGGCCTGGTACAACACAACAACAACACGTTACCATGGACCCTTGGACTATAGCTGCTCAAAAGTCGAACACTCAACCATCTCAGCCGATCAATTATCTCGCGATGAGTAGTTCGACTCCACAGACTGTTGCTCAACCTCCACAGCAACCAATGAACGATTACTGGGGTGTTGCAGCAACAGCGGTACACACTCAAACTATAAATGCTATTTCTACACTAATAAATGATTTGTCTTCAGGTAGTGGAAACAGACCACCGAAGCTGATGGAGATGGCAGAGTATAATCAATGGCAGAAAAAGTTCAAGATTCATTTGGAAGGGATGGGACTAGAAGGTACAGAGGCATGGCAGATGATTGCTAAGGGATATGTTGCACCAGTGTTGGAGAATACAGGTGAACCAATTCCGCTCGAAAGTTTAGATGAGGATGAAAAGAAGAAGTTTGCAGTGGAGAAAAAGGCGTTCTCCCAACTATCTCAAGCTATCACTAATGATCTACTACACCAGTTTGGATCATGCACTACTTCCAAGCAGCTGTGGGATATGTTGAAGAATCGTCATGATGGGAATGAGAAAACCAAAAGGTTGAGGATAGAAGAATTGAAGAAGGAATTTGAGAACTTCAATTATGTAGGAAATGAGACTCTGAAGGAGCTGACTCCGAGATATTGTCATCTTTTAACTGAATTGTCCAACTATGAGATTCAGATTCCAATGTCTGAGTTGGTAGACATATTTGCTGATTCTCTACCACCGTACTGGAACCAACATATTGAGGTCTTAAAGGAGAAAGATGCTTATCAATACTGGACCATCAATGAGTTAATCCAGAAATTAGAGAACATAGAGTTAGAAGAGAAGAGGAAAGCAAAGAGATCACAATTTCCTCAGAACCCAGAGTTGTATCATGCAGGTACATCTTCTACTGTTGCTAGCTCAAGTGTTGGTGGTACAGTTGCTCCACACATTGCTTGTGTTTCAAGTGTCTTGGAACCACCGAAAAACCCAATCAACTACCTTGCTCAAACTTCATCCTACACACCACTATCATACACACCACCATCATACACTAATTCTTTCATTCCACCTTTTTCACCAATAGCAACATGTTACACAGCTAGCATGAATCAATCTCAACAACAACCTTACATTCCACAGATGAATCAAAACCAACCAAGTCAAAGTCCAGTAGTGTTGGAAACATCCAACATGAACAATGTCACAGTTGAGGTTGTTCAGCAGCACATTGCCTTGGTTTCAGCAATGGTTGCCTCATACAATGGATTGGTGGCTGGTCAAATTGGTAACAAGAATCTAACTAATGAAGACTATGCTCAGATTGATAAGGAGGAGATGGAGTTTAGTGATATCCAATGGGCTTTTGCAAGTGTTATGAGAAGAGCAACCGAGTTTATTGAGAAAACCGAAAGAACTGATCTGACTACATCACCGAACACCACATATGGCTTCAACAAAGCCAAAGTCACATGTTTTAATTGTGGTGCTAAAGGTCATTTCAAGAGGGAATGCACTTAGCCAACTCAACAAGGTAACAGGAATCCATTCAACTCAAACTATCAGAATCGTCAATCCCAGAACCAAGTAACCTATCAAAGCCAGAACAACAATAACTATCAACCACAAAACAATTACCAAAACCGACAAAACACCTCACAGAACAACTCTGCTAGACAAACAACTACACCTAATCAGACTCAAACTCAAACACCACATAACCCAACCAGAACCATCATTCCTATCTCCACACCAAATAGCCAAACACAAATTGAAACTCAAAATTAGGCATTGGTGATCCAAAAGGATGAGGGATATGACTGGACGGGGATGCAATTGGGTGTTGAAGAGATCACAACCGGGAATGTAGCTTGTGTTCCTCAGAAGATTGACTTAGAGGAGTCGGTGATAGTTGGAGAAGGTTTGGAGAGCGAGAAGGTTGCTGAAGTGGAAATTGAGGAGTTGGTAGATGAAGTTGATGTTTATGTTGCTGATCCAATTGAAGAATCACAAGTTGAAAAGACCTCGGGAACTACTATTGATTTTGTCATTGATATTCTTGAAGAGCACGATTCGGTGTATTCAGACTCGGAGAATGAAACAGATTCGGAAGCAAGTGTTAATTCCTTAGATGATGAGATTGATCAACTCTTGGCTGAAGCTAATTTTCTAATGACTCGGAAGTCATGTATTGTTGATGATGCCTTTACCATAATTGACTACTCAATGTTCTTTGCAGGAAAGGAAGCACATTTCGCACTCATGGCTATGACTGATCCTCCGAAATAGGTAAGTTCTGAATCCACTACTGATATGAAAAGTGGCAAGTATTGTGGTACTTGTGATAGGTTGACAGAGGAAAACAAGCAATTCAAGGTTCAACTTGAGAGTGCGATAATCAACTGTCAATCTTATCGCAAGGAAGCCAAAGAGTTCAACAAAGTGCTTGATGGATATAAAAAGGACATTTCTGATCTAAAGAAAACTCTTTCTTTGAAACAACTTGCAATTAATAGTTACATAAATGAACTTGAAGAAACAAAGTTAGAAATGGCCACCATCAAATGCTTTGCTGAAAAAGTCAACAAAAAGCTTGAAAGCTATAAACACATTGCTTATGTGGTTGACCATATTATTGAAGAACCATCACAACCCTGTAGTGCAAACTACAAGGCTGTTCCGGCTCCAGTGTTATTTGAGAACCACAATTTACACTCAGTAACACCGGAGAGTTCAGTCAAATCTGATTCTGCATCGGACAATGAATCTAACACTTCTAGTGTTGGAGATCCAAATTCCGATGTGAGACCGATTTTGGGGTTGAATGATGAGGGGGTAACCGCAGTGACTAAGGATTCTGACACAGAAAATGAGGAATTTGAGAAAGTGAGTGATATTCCTAAGGAAAATCACATTATCACAAATGAGCCAATATCACCTTCTCAGATTTCACATCCGATGGCAAACGCACATCGTGTGAATCAATCAGTAAAGAAAGAAGTTAAAAATGAATCCGTTGACAAACCCGTCAAAGTATTTTATCGGATGGAAGGATCTAATAAAATTATTTTTGACGAGGAGTATCCGATAAAATTTGTCAATTATTCGAAAATTGAGAAAATCTGGCGGGAAAGTACAATCTGGTTTCCTAAACATGAGAGAACCAATGATGTACCTCCAGAAATTTTAAAGAAAATCTATCTGGATACTCCAAAAGAACCTAAGGTGCATGTCACTGAGTTCATTAAGCCTAAAGCAAAGGCAAATGGTTTTCTTGAGCCGGCTTACTCAAAGGACCCAGCTCCCGAGAGTTTAAGACGTAGATGTGTGGATGATCAATATCCGATCAATTCATTTGCAAAGCCACATGCTCAGAAGGTTTTTGAGGAATACCGTGCGTGTTTCAAGTGCGGGGAGAGAGGGCATTTACTTGCTCACTGCCCGTACGTGAGGCATAAGAGGCACGAAGTTGAGATGAGGCAAACCTATAGAAATCCGGTTGATACTCATAGTTATCCTCAAAGACTTTTTGTCCCTCAACCATCACCGTTTTATAATCAAAGTCGATATTTTCAAAGAAGGGATAATCGTCAATTTACCTATGATCGTCGAAACTGAATTGCTGTGGAAATACCATTGAAGAAACCAATGGTGAACTCAACTGTTGATAAACAAAAGGTTCCTCCAAAACCCGCTGTTAAGTCATCAGTTGGACCTGTTTCTGTTAAGTCAGAGAAGGTAGCTAAGAAGGTTTCACTCAAGAACGATACTAAGAAACCGACTGAGAATCCAAAATCTCAGATCAGGATTCTAAAACGTTCGGAACAATCTTGGTCACCATCGGGTTCTCCGGGTGCTTCAACCTCAAAGACAAATGAGAAACTTCAAAGTGAGAAAGGTTTGAACGATCAGAAAAAGGTCAACTCAAAACCTAAAGTTTGTGTAAATGAATCTTTGAAATCTGATGCTCAAAGACCCAAGAGCAAGCAGGCTTGGGTCCCCCGAAAGAACTAATGTTTTCCTTGATATGTGCAGGGAGCTCCAGCTGGCCCTGTTAGCAGTCTCTAGATTGTCGACAGTGGAGCTTCTGGTCACATGACTGGTGATTTGACGCTGCTATTCGATATAAAGAATATCAAGGGAGGGTATGTAGCGTTTGCTGGAAATAAAGGCGATTATATCACGATGGAGGGAAGTGTTAGTAACGGGATAGTGAGTTTTGAGAAGATTTATTATGTGAAGCAAATTGACTATAATTTGTTAAGTGTGAGCCAAATATGCGACAAATAGTTTTCTGTGCATTTGAATGACAAATCTTGTTATATCCTCAAACCCGGCTTCGTTATTCCAAAGGAGTGGATCATGCTGAAAGCACCAAGAGTGAATAATCTTTACATTCTTGATATGTCTAAAGCTATGACAACTCAGGGTCAAGTTACGTGTTTCCTATCAAAGGCTACAGAGAAAGAATCTATAATGTGGCACAGGAGGATGGGACACATTCACCTCAGAAAAATGAATCATTTGGTGAAGAATGGACTTGTTGAAGGCGTTAATGTCAAACATTTTCATCTCAATGACAAGTGTGTGAGTTGCAAGAAGGGCAAGCAGCACAAACAGTCCCACAAACCAAAGAAAGTGAACTCTGTTGAAATGCCACTTGAGCGTTTACATATGGATCTATTCGGACCTGTCAAACGTAAGAGTCATGTCGGAGAGCTTTACTGTCTTGTGGTTACCGACGACTATTCGAGATTCTCGTGGGTGATGTGCTTACAACATAAAAGTGACACGTTTAACAACTTGAAGGTTCTATTCACTCAATTGGAAAATCTCTACAGTTTGAAGATTAAAAGAATTCGGAGTGACAACGGGACGGAGTTCAAATATGCACAGATGGATGCTCTTTGTGAAGATAAAGGAGTTCATCATGAATATTCTGCTCCGTATACCCTGCAACAAAACGGTGTCACAGAAAGGAAAAACAGGACTCTAATAGAAACGGCATGTACAATGCTTGCGGACTCTAACCTTCCAGTAATGTTCTGGAATGAAGCTACCTACGTAGCTTGTTACACATTGAATCGTGTGTTAACAGTGAAGAGGTTTGGCAACACTTCTTATGAACTGTTGAACAGACGTAAGCCGAACTTGGAGTATCTAGAACCATTTGGGGCTCCGTGTACGATGTTGAATCCAACTGAAACGTTTTGTCCGAATGCCGAAGAGGGATGCTTTGTTGGATATGCAACCCCGCTCAAACGGGTATTCAACAAAAGAACTCGACAGGTGGAGGAATAGGCTAATGTTGAAGTTCAACGATATACTCAGAATGTACAAGGAAACGGCCGTGACCGGATGTTTGATTACAAAGACTTCTTTGAATCATTCAATCTAGATAACTTGGTTGAAGAGGTTGTTCTAAGACTATTTTACGAGTGTGAAAACGCAGTGACTTCACCGTTAGTGCGTCCGATCACCGTAACTCCTCCAGCAGCTTCTAATGATACCAACGTTCCTGCAGCTGAAGAAGAAGTGTTCCAGGAAGCTTCAACTACTCTCGATACTTCAGAATCAGAAGATGATGACGAAATCTTCGGTGAAGCTATTCTAGATCATGCAACAGAGGCACCACCAGTGAACCCAAATCCAGATATTGCTTCATCGTCTAATACGGGTAATGATCTCGATTCGGCAGAAAACCTGACTACTCAGACGGGAGTTACAGTACCTGATCATCCGGAATCTCGGATTCATCGTATTCACCCGCTCGAGCAAGTTATTGGAGACCCTGGAAGCAGTGTCATGACTAGAGGACAACTTCGTAGTGCAAATTCACCTGAAAATCTTTGCGCTTTAGCTTTATATGCAAAAATTCAAAAATCTGGTTGTTTGAATGATTGGTCCTTTGCTTGTTAGTTTTCGCAGGTTGAGCCGCGGATGTACAAGGAAGCTCTTTTGGAAGATGCTTGGGTAGAGGGGATGCAAGAAGAGTTGTTGCAGTTTCAGAAGCTGGGTGTTTGGACACTTACAGATTTACCTCCGGGACGAAAGAAGATAGGAACCAAATGGGTTTTCAAATGCAAGAAAGATGATAGAGGCGTTATAGTGACAAATAAAAGCTCGGTTGGTAGTTCAAGGTTTTCATCAAGTTGAAGGAATAGACTACAATGAGATCTATGCACCTGTGGCACGTATAGAAGCTATCCGCATGTTTCTAGGGTTTGCCTCGTATAAGAAATTCAAGGTGTACCAAATGGATGTCAAGAGCGCGTTTCTATACGGTGTGGTCAAGGAAGAGGTCTACGTCGGTCAACCTCCAGGATTTGAAGATCCTATCCACCGGGATAAGGTTTACATTCTCAACAAAGCACTATACGGGTTGCACCAGGCTCCACGCCAATGGTATGAGGAGCTAAGCACGTACCTGCTATCCAAAAGATTCAAACGAGGCTTGGTTGATTGTACACTGTTCACCATAAGAATAGGGGATGACTTGCTTCTCGTCCAGATATATGTAGACGATATTATTTTTGGTTCTACTAACAAACTTTTAAGAAGAGATTTTGAAAAAGTAATGCAGGAAAAGTTCAAGATGAGTGCGCTGGGAGAGATGCAGTTTTTCCTCAGCTTGCAGGTGGATCAAAGACCAACGGGCATCTTTATTCACCAAACCAAACACGTATCTGAAGTCTTGAGCTGGTTCCAGATGGAAGATTCAAAGCCGATGTATACCCCGATTCAACCTAATCACGGGATTGGAGTTGACGCTAAGGGGGAGCTGAGAGATCCTTTCACATACAGAGAAATAGCCCGATCTCTGATGTATCTCACCGCATCTAGACCAGATATAATGTTCGCCACATGTCTCTGCGCACGTTTCCAATCGAGGCTGAAACAAAGTCACCTAATAGCAGTCAAGCGAATCCTATGATATCTGAAGGGTTGTCCGTTGAGAGGACTTTGGTACCCTAATGATGATAATTTTGACTTTATTGTATTTAGTGATGCAGATTGGGGCGGTTGTGACAAAGATAGCAAATCCACAACGGCTGGATGTCAATTCTTGGGGAGCAGGCTTGTGACCTGGCTGTGTTAGAAGCAGACTTCAGTTGCACTATCTACCTGCGAAGCAGAATATGTAGCAACATCAAGTTGTTGCTCACAGGTTCTATGGATTCAGCAGCAGATGGTTGATTACGGTTTACAATTTCTAAAAACCCCTACTCACAGTGACAACGAAGCCGCAATTGCATTAACTAAAGACACGGACAATCACTCAAAAGCTAAGCACATCCGGATTAAGTATCACTTTATCCGTGATTGCTATGCAAAAGAGTTGATTGATATGGTCAAAATCCACACTGATTATCAGAGGGCGGATCTTTTTACCAAAACTTTTGATAAATCCCGATTTGATTATCTTTTAAAAGCTAATGCTATAAAAGAGAAACAAGACTGATCATCACCTCGGTTTATCACTTTTTGTTTTCAAATTTTTATGTTTTTTTACTGTTTTTTTTTTAGAAAAATTCAAAAACCCAAAAATATATTTTACATTTTAGGGGGGAGTCTTTATTCAGAAAAATCAAAAACATTGAAAAATTCAAAAAGCCATCAAAATAGAAAAATCCAAAATGATTTCCAGGAATAAAAGAGAAAATGATAGTACATCAGTGGGGATCTGACACATGCTAAAGAAATGTAATGCAATATGAGGCGTGTGTTGATTTTGTGTGATATGCTGATAGGCTTCCTAGACCTATTACTGTGTGCCTTAGTGATACAAACATAACGAACTACGTGCTGGTGGTTAAACACCTCATGGGCATATGGTCTTAGTACCGTAATTTCGTTTGATAAGGTTGCCAAAATCTGAGGTTTCGGGTCGTTATGTTAATTGTTATCCGGAGTATCCTGATTGATCTTTTGTCGTATTGATTTACGGACCTAGATTCAATCAGGATATTTGCTAAAAAGAGCTTTAATTTCCAAAACCTAAATGTTACCGAATTGAGGAACTTAATGTATACTAATGGTCAAAGATCATTAGTTGCATCGTATCAATTCACTAATGAAAATCCGTGATTGATATCAGCCTCAACCTGGTATATATGCACATGTTACTTTGCTGCATTAATTTGCTGACCTGTATACCTCTGTGTTGTATATCTTGTCATATTACAGATAACATTTGGCATAATCACGTGTTACGACGAAGCTTTGTGCAAATTCCTTGATACGGGAGTATGTCGTGTGCGTGGGAACCATAAGCGTGTTAGTATAATACACCTAATTGCGTATCATTTTAAAGCACTGCATAACGGTCTGCATGTGAGCTTATGTGGACAACAATATCAGCAGTTGCCGGATCACACATTGTCTTTAATGATAATATACAATAAAGATCAACGGTGTGATCAGATTTCTCAAAAACTGATATGATCCTCTTACCGGAAATCACAAAAAGTTTAAAGATTTATGTTTACATTTCTGCATTTTACATTTGTTTTTGCAAAATATACAAAAACTCAAAAAGATTTTAGGTGTGTTTTAATATAAATTTCAGAAAAACCAAAATTTTTACATTTCTGCGTTATTTTTGATAACCGATGGTGTTTAATGTTCGTTTTCTGAAACTTGATGAACCAATTTAAGTTTTGTATCATTTAAATGTGAAATGATGAATGTTTGAAGCTTAAAATGTGAGAAAATTATTGAACGGGAATACGGGATTCGATTTTGAGATTTGGTAAATTTTCAAAAATTCCAATTCTCATTTGCCCCTTCGTTGGGACGAATGTGAGTGTTCAAGTGTATGTTTGTACATTCGAACCCTATGTCTACATTCAAGCCTTTAAGTAGGGTCGAATGTAGAGATAGTTTCTCATTCGCCCCTTGCCATTGGTCGAATGTGGCTGTTTATAAATATCTAACTCATCATTCGAACTCTTATTCAATTTTTTTCAAAAATTTATGTCATAACAAGACCTTGTTGCCCTTGATTATCTGATCACTGATTATTGTTCCTTAGTCGATTCTGATCACTTTGATATAAAAATTGCAGGTAATGATCCATTAACCAGGACAGATTAAGGGTTTCAGTGTTCGAACCCTTGTACATGATTGTTGGACTATTTTTAATCAATATTAATCAAAATTGTTGGTTACGTTTGAGTTTTAGATAGTTTTAGGGGGAGAATAAGCAACAATCTAGTGTTATTACAGATTAATTAAGAGTTTTTGATCTTTAAAAACTGATAAGACCTAGATTGTTATTAAAAACCATCTAAAACTAAGTAATTGAATCAATTGATGGTATAGAAAGCGTAGTCGGTCATATTAGTAGGTAATCAAATGAAATTCACAGTTTAAAATGATCTAGATTGAACTTTTAATTTTTGGTCATAAGAACAGTTACATTCGACCAAAAAGTAAGGTCGAATGTGGCTTTACTGGTCGAAGGTGGTTGTTCATAGGGACGAATGTGGAGGAATAGGACGAATGTGGAATTTTGTTAGGATTTTTCACATTCGAACTTGATAATTCACATTCGAACCTCAGAATTTCTTCATTCGTACCCCCGTAGGGTCGAATGTGGAATTTTGAAGACCAAATATAAAACTTTTTCGATTTTGTCGGATTTTAACAAATTTTCAATGTTTCATTTTTGCAGAATTACAAATGGCTGAACCACAAGCTGAACCACAAAATGTTGAAATACCAGTTCAGGAAGAATTGCCATTCGAAAGTGCTCATAACTGTTGTGCATTTCTAGGGGAAGTGAAGAAACACACAGAATTCTCTGGGATTGTTGATTTTCTGAGAAGAAGCAGAGTCATAGATGCCTTAGCTACACCTGCTATCATTTACAAAGATCATCAAGAGGATTTCTGGAGAAATGCAAGATATGATTTCTGGGAAGATCGAACAGCAATAGTAAGCAGCATTCAGGGGGAGCTTGCTATTGTTACAGAGAGTGACCTCAGAGATGCATTGAAGCTAAGAGATGAACCAACGGATCCTAGAAGCTTATCATGGATAGAACAGAGACTATGTTTTCTACGGATGAAATACAACAGACCAATAACAGTTGGTTCTATGAACAAAGGGAATATATGTCTGCAGTTTAAATATCTAGCTTATGTTATTATACATTGGTTTGGATCAGTTAGCGGTGGATATGATGTGATGAGGAAGAGTTTGAGTTCTTTGATGGTTGCTTTAGTGTTGAACAAACCATTTTACGTTTCGGCGATGATTCTAGATCACATGCTTGAACCTCTGAAGGGTTTGAAGACAAAGAAGTTCTTGATGTACCCCAGGTTTCTACAGATAATTTTTGACCATAAGTATCCGACACTGAAGAAAGATCCTACAAAGATTCTAGTTCAGGATCACATGAACTTGAATACGTTGATCAGAATGAAAGGCTATAAAGGAGTCCCAGAGAATGAAAGACCACCTCACAAGAACTTGTTTGGGCACTTGATAAATCCAAGTTATAAGGATCCGGGTGAGAACAAGGCAAGGAATATGAACAGTGATTCAGATAATGATGATCCTTTGTTTCACGTTAATCCAGAAACAAAGAGAAAACGTCAAGTTGTGAATGCTGGAGTCGAAGGGAAGGGCAAAGCAAAGGAAAGTGAGGTTGAACAAACAAAGAAACAAACTAGAAGGAAGAAGAGTGTAGCAAGAAAAGGTACAATGCTTGTTGATGAAGAGTCTATTGATTCTGAGGAGACTGAAGAGGATGAGAGATGGGATTCTGGAGATGAGACTGTTAAGACCTCTAAGCCCAAGGCCACTGTGGCTGGAGAGTCTGAAAGTCTAAACAAATCTATTGAGGAACAGTTACAGAAAGATCCTATTGATTTAGATGGAGCTCTTGGTTTGGGAGCTGAAGACTTTGGTGGTTTTCCTGTAGTTGCTGATAAGAAGAAGAAACCAAAGTACAAGACAATGTCAAAGAGAGGTGAGAAAGAGAATCCTAAGAAGAGACGTGCAAAAGAAGTAGAGTTTTTACTGAAAGGAAAGAAAGTTCCGGATGTTGGCACTTCTTCACGAGTTACTTCTCCAGTATCAAAGAAACAAAAGAAGTCTGACAAAACAACTACTGAATCTAAACCAGTTCCTGTTTTGAGTACATCTTTGCAGAATGTATTAAATATGTTTCAGAAGAAGCAGAAGACTCCAGAAGCGGAATCTTCTACTCCTAAAGTTTCTGTTTCAGATGATGTGATGGAGGTTGTGAATAAGAGATTAGAAGAAATGATGAAGATTATCAATGCACAACAAGCTAAGATAGAAAAGTTCAAGAAGAATGAAGAAACAATGTTGCAGATTGTTGTAGCATCTAAGACTAATCAAGATGAATTGGAGAAAAAGCTGAAAGTGCTTGAAGAAGAAAAAGAGGAAATTGAAGCACGCAGCAAAAGAAACACAAGAAGAATTCTTACAATCAGAAATGCTAATAAAAAGATGCGTGAAGAAAACAAGAGGATGAGTAAATTGTTGGATAAATTGTATAATGAAGCTCCTCAACTCAAGGAAGGAGAAGAAGAAGAGGAGGAAGAGGAAGAGAAAGTTGACTATGAAGATTCACCAGATGAAGATGATGATGATGATGATAATTCAGACGATAGTTCGGATGATGATGATGATGATGTCAGTAAATTTAGTTATGAGGAGAGAAAGGATAAAAAGGGAAGTGAAGGTCAATCCAGCTCGAAGAAAAAGTTTGGCGAAAACGTTGACGATGATGATGATATCTTTTGGACTGAGAAGATCAAATCTCTATCCGCTGATGATAAGAATTTGTACAGAGAGATGTTAAACAAGAAAGTCTGGACGATTGAGCTAACTGGAATGTTTCCAGAGATAATTGAAGCAGATGATATGAGATACGAATTAGAGTATAATGATCCAGATCTTGAAGAAGGTGAGGTGTCTACTACTGTGGCAAAGGAAATTCTTGAAGGTATTGCACAGCAAGTTGGAAAGACACTTGAGGAGATTATGAAAGAACAGGTGATTCCTGACATACCTGAAAAGGATGCAGGAAATCATTCTGATGAACAATCATTTGAGAAAGAAGAGATTGAGATAGAGGATATCACACACGAAAAATATCCAGAATATTTCAGATATAAAGATGATGAGGTATTCCCAGACTTAACAGAAGTGAACTTAAAAGAAGCTAAGTATAGAGTGATGAATAAAGTGATATGTTTATGAAGAATGTGTTTAAAGAAGGCAATCAGAAACCAACAGTTGAACAAAATGACAGTTTGAAGACACTATTGAAGAATTTGAAAGAAATGGATGAGAAAAGACCGAAGCCTAAAGCACAAAGTGGATTTTACAAATACCACAATCAGTTGTTTAAGGGTAGAGCCTTGGGATGGAAGTACATAACACAACTAAAGTGCATAGCGATGAAGTGGGAGAAGCGAATTCTGTACTTTTACAGATTCCATGATATTCAAACTCTACCGTACTGGGCGGTGAGAGACATTTGCAGATTCACAATGTCTGGGCTTCAGCTAATAATGATGTGGTTGGTTGGTTTGCTGATAAGTTGAGTTGGGAAAGCAGAACGAAGTGGAATGTGTTCAAACCACAATATCCCAAACGGAAGGTTCATAAAGAGATAGATCCAAAGAAGGATTAAAGAAAGTGACGTTAAAGTATAAACCTCCGATTGTGATGAAGAAAATTCCTTTGATGCCGATTTAGCAGCATTTCAGCTCTGAATTTGTTCTGTGGTATTACGATTGGAGAACAGCAGAAGCTGTGATTGTGTTGAAGGATGGAAAGGATGCTTATAAGAAGATTCATGTTTTTGATCCGATATGGATCATTAACTGCACGTTTGAAGGCATCATCATGCTCTACTACAATCCCATTTACTATGAACTGAAGGATGCAGATAAAGCGAGAAAGTATCAACAAGTTCTTGGTGTTTGTTTTGCTTACGACATCAATTCTTGAAGTAATTTGGAGAAGAAACTTGGTAAGAAAGTCAAGATGAACGAAGTGTCGAAACATTCGACAAAACGAAAGCTTGAGCCCGAAATGACGAAAGATCAGAAAAAGCAACTTAGAATAAAGCTAATGAACAAAATGATGGACGAAGAACGAAGGCAATCCAAGCAATAGTCGAGGGGGAGTTTGTAAGTGCATAACGTGCGACTAATGCTTTGGATTGCAAACAGAAAGTTTCATTGTTGATATCGTGGGGGCGAATTTGGTTTTTGGTGTGGTCGAATGTGGAAAAGTTAGGGCGAATGTGGAAGAAGACTGAAGACTATGTGCTTGATTCGTACATAGTAAAGGGACGAAGCTGCACATTCGACCTTATCAAAGGGGCGAATGTGCAGTAGTATATAAGGATGAATTTTTTTTGCATTGTAACTTTTGCCATTTTGAGTCAGTGTTTTCAGTCTACGTTTTCTCTCTATGGTTTGATCATTGTCTAAGTGTTTTATTAACTTGTAACTCGAATTGTAAAGATCATTATCAAGTTAATTAATGAAAATGGAGATTGAAAAGGTGAATTTGATTGTTTGATTCGTTAGCTATCATTTTGTAACTGATCTAGGGTTTCCGCACCTAGATTGGTAGACTTGTATGATCATCTAAATTGTTTTTGTCAAAACGATCCTCTACATAGTGCAATGGATGGGTGAAGGGATGCTTCAAAATATGGGGTGGAGGTCTCTATTTATAGGCAAACCAGCTCAAGCACGCCCTCGACAAAGCTTTGGCACGCCCCTGCTCAGACAACGCGTACTGCTGCAGAGTCCTTTGTGCAGAATTGTCCACCTTTGTGTCTTGCACACCCGTGCCATAGTTTATGGCACGGCCATGCTTCCCAGTATGCTTCCCAGTACATCTAACAGTCTTGTCAGTTTTGGTCGGTTTTTGCCTTGGGGAACACGTTTGAGTAAAGCACGCCCGTGCCACTGAAGTGAGCACGCCCGTGCACATCTGCAAACTCTGATTTTGACCTCTGTTGACTTAGAAATGTTGACTTTTTGACCCGGAACAGTTGCGCGGCCGGTCACGGTCAGAGCGCGACCCTGCTGTATCTGAAACAGCTCCAAAAGTCTTAATTCCGTGTCTTTTGCGTTGTTATCCTTCTTGGCCTTCAAGACTTACATGTGAGAGACAAGGTTGTTGTACCTTGTACCCTTTTGTCTCCTAAAAGCTTTTTCTCCACTCAAGAGGTGCCTTTTCTTTTCCTTTTTTGATTTTTTCTTTCAAGAACCTGCATTTATCTCATAGAAACGATTTAGATATATTTTATTAAGATAAAAGAATAATAAATTTACAAAAAGGAGGATAATTACATATGTAAAACATATTAAATTATCGGCATATCAGTTGTAAATCATTTTAATTATTTAAGAAAAATTTTATAACACAATTATCTTTTAACAATTACTCAAATTATGAAAACACGGAAAATAATTGAATTTATAAATATTGGAACAACTTTGAATTTAAATAATAGACTTTATGAGATTAAATATGAAATAAAAGTAGAAATTTATGGAATAAGTCTTAACTCAAAGTAAAATTAAAATTACAAGTCATTTCAATTCTGAGAATATAAAATAATTTTCAGAATTTTAAAAGCTTATAATTTTGGTATTTTGTATATTTTAAATTGATTTATAATTATAACAAGGCAATAATTAGGAATTAAATATAAATAAAGTATAAAAATATTATTTTAATTTTTTAGTAGTAGTTAATATGTGATAAAAGTGAAAATAATTTTAAAAATTATTTTTCATATCATTTTCATTTAATACAGAATTTAATTGAATATAATCAACTAAATATGATTAAATCGTAAAACTAGGTAAAAATAACCTTTTTACAGAAAATAAAATCACCAAAAAGTTTTATATGGTTATAAATAATTCTACAAAAAAATTGGTATTAAATGACTAAAATTGAATTTTTTGTGAATTAATTATGATTCAAACTAAATAAATACTTTAAAAATATCAATTAAATATTTTTCAGAAAAATAAAATTAGAAACATAGGATCTTAAGAAGCTGGGATAATTTTTATAAAAATTTTGGACTAAGTTTACTATTTTTAAAACATAATTGGATTTATATATACATTAGTTGAATAAAAAAAGGCTGAAAATAAAAAGAAAAAAAAACGCAAATCCGCCCCTCCCTGGAGTCAAACCAGAGACCTTGTGAATGAAAGGTCACGCCTAGAACAACTGGCCTGCGTGTCTGTTTGTTGGTTTACATGGATTCAAAATGTTTTTATATTATATCTAAAATCAACATAAATCCCCAAATTATATTCTTATAAACCCTAACCCTTATAACGATCAATTGATTACGAAACCAATACAGATAAGAATGAAAATACCGTCGGTTCTTAGTGTGAAATCGACCACGGACCAATCACTGGAAAAACTTCAAAATTAAAGGGGTTTAGGACGAATGGAGAGCATTTTTAATGGGTTTGAGTCGCGCGACAGGTCACATTATATAGTAGGTCTGATTTCGTTTAATTATCACGAATTAATGGTGATTGCAATTTGGTTTATGGAAAGTTTTTAAAACCGAATGTGATGAATCAAAATTGGGAAACTTTAAGCTGACTATACGACAATTAGGTGCTGGTTTGACGCACAAATACAATGCTGGTCAGATCTGTACTTTTTAATTCAAAAAAAGTTTCCAATTTGAGCTCGAATTTGTGTTTAAGGTGTCGGTTGGTTAATGGGTCGGGTCTTGGATATTAGTTTAAATGGATATTAAGAAGTGTAGTAATTGTTTGAATAAAAATAAATAAACTTTGGGAAATTTTTTAATAAATCTGAAAATTTATAATTTACTTAAAAAATATTAACTAAATAAATTGATAATTGAATAAAGATAAAAATACGAATTTTTGTATAAATGGTTTTGAAAGTCCAGGATTAGAAATGCTAAACAAGTAAACATGAGGGACTAAATTTGTATAAAGGCAAAAGTAAAAGGTGACGGATGTCACACCTAAAAACCAAGCACATAGATGTCAGGTATCATTTCATAAAAGACCATGTAGAGAAAACTGTTATAGAAATGTATTTTGTTTCCACAACTGGACAATTTGCTGATATTTTCACCAAACCTTTGAATGAAAAACATCACAGCTATATCATAAGCAAGTTGGGTATGCTAAACATGGATTTAAGTCAAGAATCTGGTATGAAAATATCAGAATCTGGACTTGAAATCAATGAGTCAATTTTAAATGACACACAAACAGGAAAATCTGGAGAAGAAATCTCCTGTGAACATCTACAAACTAAAACGGTTATCTTAAATGAAAAGCCAGAAACTGGAACAAAAATCTCAGATAAAAATGAGAATTCTGGTGAACTATTAGACACATCCTAGAAATCTGGAATGGAAACTTCTGAACCAACCGAGATATCTAGGAGAGAGAAAAGTGACTCATAAGCCATGCATGCATAAACGTAAATATATATAGTTATAGCATATAAGTTTAATTTCTTTTACATCTATTTTTGTTCATTTCTTATTTAGATATTAAACATAACTTTATTTTTTAACATTTTTAGAAGATAATGATCAGTTTTAAATTAGTTTTTATTTTCATATACACTGAGTCTAGCCTAGAAAAAGAGTGGCTTTGTCATGTGGAGAATAAGTAAATGGAGAGCAGTAGTCATTAATGCAGGGTCTCTAAAAAATATTTCCATATACCGAAGAGTCTCCTAACATAACTACTTGATTACAAAGATCAACTCAGGTGAGGGGCGAAAGTGGATCTTCCATATCTACCATTAAGGGGACAAATTGGATTGTCCATAAATATACCCACACTTCGGATCACTTTCACTACACATTCTCTGTACTTCTTCATCTTCCCCAAAACAAAACCCTAACCTTTTTTTACAAAAAAATGGCACTAGAGATGGCTCCTACTCACAATCTCAAAGTGAGGAACAACTTGGATAGAGAGTTCAAGTTATGCGCTCCAATGTTGGCCTTCCTCTTGAAGAGCCCCATTGGATTTGCTATCAGTGTACACATTGATGTGTATGCTGAGATCCTTCAGCAGTTATGAAACACGGTGACTGTGGTCAATGATGACCTCAGAAACATTGTGCTTGAGGCTACTGTCTGCGGAGATCCTTCAGTAGTTCTGGAACCACCGAGGGTAGCTCTGGCGCCTATCGACGGTGAAATAAATGTGAAATGTGGTGGTGGAAGAGAACTTATGATGATTAGTAAGAAGAAAAAACTTAGATTGTTCTAGCCAAAAGTGGATGGTGCCAATGATGAAACACTGGTCCAATCTTAGAGATTAACCGACGCACAACAGAGTGTGGTTAACCTGATCGTCATAAGTTTCGATTCCTGGGGTACATTTACAAAACTAAAAACACTATGAGACTCGTTATGAGAAGGAGGAGTGGGGGAGTTCTTTTCGTAACCACCCTCCAGCGTGACAAGTACTGATTTGTGAATAAAAGTATTCATGAAGAGTATAGAGTAAAAGGTTGGAGAATGGAATGCAAAAACTTTTCAAAAGTGTCGTATTTATAGTCGGGAGGTTGGATGAGGAGTGGGTGAACTGCCACCTTTAGAATATATATTTGCCTCCTATGGTCACACTGGTATCCACATAGGTGAGAGTACCTTCGCGTAGCCTAATTGGTTGTACGCCGCTTTTAGGATGTACTATTTGTCTTGACAGCATCTATTGTTAGAGGAGGCTAAGGATGATGTGGATCCGTGGTGCATGATTAGATGGATGTTATTGTTACGTGTTGGGACCAAAGGTTGACTTGTTATGATGTTTAATAAATGAGATAGTAATGAATAATAGTAATTGACAGAAAGTGCAGCGGAAATAAACTTTAACTCATAACAAATCAAAAGAATTGCTTTCAACAAGTACTTTTAAAAACCAAATAGTTTAGCACATAGTATTACAATTCTCCCCCTCAGCCCGATCACTCACAGTTTTTCTTGTACAGAGAATGATTGTGAAAGTAATAAATAGAATGGTACAAGCACTATTCTATTTATAGACAAATACAAACTATGATGACCAAAGCTGACGAATGTCTATAAAGGAGCTTTCTAACTAGACTAATCAACTTGAAATAAACAACTATTCTATTAAAGGTACTGTTACATAAGTCAATCATCTGCTTTAAAATCGTTTGCTGAAGCCTAACATCTGTTAGCTTCAACAGTTCTTCTCAGTAGACTTTTCATCAGCAGCTAGTTCCAGAAGATCAGAGTCAGCAGTTCTTTTGGAGAAACTTGTATCTTAATCATTGTTTTATTGATCAGATGTTTAGCACGTTTTGGTTTTTTACTTCATTTGTTCTTCTTTGGTCTAGCAGACCTAACAATCTCCCCCTAGAACAGATGATTCCAAAACTTAGTCTTTATTTTTTATTTTTATTACTCATCAGGCTATCCCTTACTTGTCCTTTGAATGAGAGTTCAAAGTTAAGAGAGACCATTTTTATTACTCATCAGGCTATCCCTTTTTGGGTTGCAAGTTTATTTGTGATGAAATTGGTGATAAAGGTCTGCAGATCATTTTTCTAAATTCATCACTTACAAGATCAGTGAAGAATTATACTTGATAATGTATCCCTTCCTTGACAAAGGAACCTTCAAATTTCTTGTTGTCTTCCTCAAACATTTGCTTCTGCCTTTTGAATTGTTTCTTGCCAGCAATGGTGAGGTCAGATATCGAGAATAGACTATCAATTGTTAGGGTCTGTTTGGGATGTGTTATGACTTTGTCATCATTTGGGTAAATTAGTTTTCTTGGAAGTGTGGGATCCACCTTTCATCTTTCAACAAGAGCTTTGTAGGTCTCCACCATTCTTTCTTCTGACCATCTGGCAACTGATCTCATTTCACCAAAGTCAGCTACTACCAACTCTTCTCTCATTCTTTTGAGCTGTAAAGCTCTGATGGGATCTTTGCCTCTTTTGAAGTTAGGAGGATTGACCTTTCCCTTGGCTTTGGTTAGATCTTCAATCCTTTTGATCTCTTCTTTTAAGGCTTTAGTTTTCCAGCCAGTAAACTGTTTTCTGAAGGCCCTGTAAGGTTTGTTGGCTATAATATGATCAAGGTAGGCTTCCCTGAATTCCTTTTCCGCTTCACCACTGATGGGTTTGTTGGACATGGCTTTGCTCAGATCCTTAACATAGTCCTCAATTTTCCTGAGTTTGCTAAGTTTTGCTGATAATATGCCCTGAGCAGTCATGTCATCCTTCCCTTTAAATTTCTCTTGGGCAATCATCTCTTCCTGTTGACTCTTCACTTTTAAGAATTCATCGACATTTGCAGGTTTGAGCCAGCCAGAGAGAGATGGGAAAGATCTTTGTGAAGGATCTTCAATATTGTAAAATGATTAAATTTCTCCTTGAATTAAATCAAGTTCAAGGGGACACTTCACAGTTAGTGGAGTCATGGGTGGTATGGTAGGTGGTGGTCTTCTGGATGGTTGTGGTGTTGAGGTGTGAGATGATGTGTGAGGTGAGAATGAAGACAATGGAATGGCAGGGATGGGATCTGATGATGGTTTTGATGTGAAAATGGTGAAGTTGTGGTTTCAGTTTCATCTTCATCTTCTTGTACTACAAAGGTGAGTTTCCTTTTCCTTCTGTATCAGAGAGTAGGAGATGTTGTTTTTGTGTGTGTTGATGACGGTTGTGAGGTGGTTGGAGGGGTTGTGACATCAGATGCTATGGTTTTTGGTGGTGGTGATTTTATTGATGATGATATGGGAGTTTTAGTTATGGTGGTGGTTGTGGTTTTGGTTGCTTGAGTGGTAGCAGTGGTAGCATCAGTGGTTTTGGTTGCGGCAGCTGTTTTCAGAGCAGATGGAGGTTGCCTAACATGTTTTGCAGGCATTTTCTTCCTTTTTGAGGAGCCCACATCTTCTTTTTCCCTTTGTTTAGCTACCTTCTGATCAACCAAGGTTTCTGCCTTGGACTTTTTGTCCTCTTCTCTTCGCTTCTTTGTTTCAGCAAAGACATTTGCAGATTCATCAATCTTCTTTCCTTTGTCTGCTTTTGGTTGCTGGGCAGTGGTTTGATGTTGGGTCAAATTAGAGAATGATGTTATCAATTACAAGCAAGTTTTCCAAGTGCTCACACAGTTGGCTGAGCACTTAGTTAAGTACTCAGCCAAGTACTCACACTGAGTACTTAGGCAAGTACTCAGCCAAGTAGTCACACTGAGCACTTAGTCAAGTACTCAGCTAAGTACTCATACTGAGTACTTAGGCAAGTACTCAACCAAGTACTCACACTGAGAACTTAGTCAAGTACTCAGCCAAGTACTCACACATTTTAGTAGTTTTCCAAGCAAGTGGCGGCTTGCTTGGAGGACAAGGCTCAGGATCTATAAATAGGAAACTAGACACCATAGAAGGGTGTGCATTTAGGAGCCACCACCCCGGGGGAGCTCACCCGGGGTGGATAGTTATCTTGTATTTCTTTATTCAATTCAATGAAAGTTTTCTTTGTTCAATCCAATATTTATCTATCTTTCTTATATTAGTTGTTTGTTCTTGGCTCAAATTCACCCGTCTCTATTTTTATATCAATTCAAGGCTTAAACAAGATCATTTGGGAATATCAATTGGTATCAGAGCCACGGTTGGCTCGTTTGAGGCTTGTTTTGATTGGATCTTCAACCGAAACCCGCCGGAGACGTAAAACAGTTGTTGAATATGGTGTTTAAATGAATTTTCAGTTCATGTGTGGATGAATTTTGCGCACTTATTTCTTGATTCTGAGTACTTAGTTCATAGTTTGAGTACTTATCTCAAATTTTGAGTACTTATTTCATAGTTTGAGTACTTATCTCAAATTTTGAGTACTTATTTTGAGTACTTATTTCATAGTTTGAGTACTTATTTCAAATTTTGAGTACTTGTTTCATATCTTGAGTACTTGTTTCATATCTTGAGTACTTGTTTCATATCTTGAGTACTTGTTCCATATCTTGACTGTTGAGTACTTGTTCGTGGATAAATTTTGAGCACTTATATGAAGAAATAAGATGGAGGCTGATGAGCATTTGTGACTCCTAGGGTTTACAATGATTGGATAATGATTATTCTTTTTGGGAGTTGTGCATGATTGTCTTATTCTAGCATAGCTGTACGGATGCTGCATACTTATGTGTGTCACACTGAGCACTTAGTTAAGTACTCAGCCAAGTACTCACATTGAGCACTTAGTTAAGTACTCAGCCAAGTACTCACACAATGGCTGAGCACTTAGGCAAGTACTCAACTGAGCACTTAGGCAAGTACTCAGCCAAGTGCTCACACAGTGGGCTGAGCACTTAGACTATGAAGCTGTTTACACTACTTCAATCATTCGGAGGTTTGAACCTTTATCTCATGCCAATTATAGTAGAGATGATCAATCGAGCGTAAAGCTTACACGGAGTGGAAGTTGCTGATTGAGTTTTAGTCTCGAATTAATTAGGAGGGTCTATATTTGCGGGGTGTTTAGCCGATTTGTGAAGATTCGAAGACAGTGTCAGATATACTTTTGAGGATCATATGAAGAATTGATAGCATCATTCTCGGGGGAATATTGTTGGGTCAAATTAGAGAATGATGTTATCAATTACAAGCAAGTTTTCCAAGTGCTCACACAGTTGGCTGAGCACTTAGTTAAGTACTCAGCCAAGTACTCACACTGAGTACTTAGGCAAGTACTCAGCCAAGTAGTCACACTGAGCACTTAGTCAAGTACTCAGCTAAGTACTCATACTGAGTACTTAGGCAAGTACTCAACCAAGTACTCACACTGAGAACTTAGTCAAGTACTCAGCCAAGTACTCACACATTTTAGTAGTTTTCCAAGCAAGTGGCGGCTTGCTTGGAGGACAAGGCTCAGGATCTATAAATAGGAAACTAGACACCATAGAAGGGTGTGCATTTAGGAGCCACCACCCCGGGGGAGCTCACCCGGGGTGGATAGTTATCTTGTATTTCTTTATTCAATTCAATGAAAGTTTTCTTTGTTCAATCCAATATTTATCTATCTTTCTTATATTAGTTGTTTGTTCTTGGCTCAAATTCACCCGTCTCTATTTTTATATCAATTCAAGGCTTAAACAAGATCATTTGGGAATATCATTTGAGCAGTGGACACTGGTGCTTCTTGAGTTTTATCAGCTGGCTTGTCAGGAGCAACAGTCTTTTTAGCACTGTTTGATGAAGGTGGATGTCCAAGAGGTTGTAGCTTTGGTAGTCTGTCCCTACCACTCTCCCCTTATTTTGGCATCATCAGATGTGAACTCATCATCATCTTCATCTCTAAGAAGAGTTTTAGGGGTTGAATCAATTGTTTTCAGGAGATGTTCTTTGATGGCTTTTATGTCTGCTTGAGTATCTTTGTACCTGGCATCAACCATGTTTCTGATCTCCTTCATGTATGTTTCTTAGCTCATGTCAAACAATCTTCTGTGAGCTACGATGAGTGGGTTTACTGACTTCCATAGCTCAGAAGAAATATCTTGAAGCGAAGGTTAACTTTTGGTGAGGCCAACCAGAGTGTCCATCATAGTCTTCATATCAGTCTTTATTTCATTTACTGGTGACTCAATATGGTTCACTCTTTTTTCAATTCCTTGAATTTTAATTCATCGCCTAAGTTAATAGGATCATCTGAATTCTTACTTGTGGTGGTAGTTGTATCTGGCTCAGTTCTAGGAGGTGAGTCCATATGAACATCATCAGATGCCCCTTTTTCTTGGTATTGAGGACTTCCAACTCTTTCAGAAGCTACTGTTGTAGCCTCTGTGGTTGTTGCCTTCAAGGAAGTCTGAAAGATGAAACCACTGTCCATCTGTTAGACATTGGTCTCTACAGCTGTGATGGCTACTTCACTTGAAAAACTTCTAGGAATTACATGTAATTCAAGGGGTGTAGCCTCCTCTGTTTGTGAGATAGCTATTTGATTTGTCTCAGGCTCAGTTAGTTGATGGGTTGTACTCTTAGGGATAGGTGTTGGAGAGGAACTGGTTGTTGCCTGAGTTTTATCAATAACATCAAACAATGTGTCAAGGGCAGATGGAATAGTGGTTCTTGATGGTGAGAACTGTGGTGTGTAAAGATAGTGAGCCCTGGGAGATAGGCTTTTGAACAAATGCTCAACTAAGTCAAATGTTTCATGTTGTGGTTCTCCTTGGCTTAGAACAGGTTCCTTTTGAGAGGATTCATGAGGAGTTTGTCTAGGTGGAAATTTTCCAAACTATTGAGAGGAAGTATCAACAATGGTTGTCTGTTGTGTTTGTGATACAACAGTGGTATCCTCTGGTATCTCATCCTCCAGGGTATCCTTTTTGTCTTTCTTTTTGGTGGGTTTGGTGGATGAACGTTTTCTTTTGGAAGATTCTGGTGTGTGTTTCACAACACTGGTTGTAGTGTCATGATCACCAAGAGTAGTGGGCTCATCATCAGAGGTTGATACAACAGTTGTTCTCTTGACACTCTTTGATTTTGTTTTTCAAACTTTGACTTTTGAGACTGTTTCTTGGGTCTTAGGACCCATCATTCTGGTAAAAGTTTCATTTGTTAAACTTTTCATCCTAGATGCTTGACCCTTCTTAAAATCTTTTTCTGGTAAAAGTTTTTGTATGAGAACACTGAACAGTCTAGGATAAAGTAAGAATGAATTGTTTAACCCTTTTTCTATGGCCTTCACATTTGCCACCAAGTCCATGAACAATGCATGAGATAGATTATACTCAATATCTGTTAAGATAGCATATCCCAGATATTGAACTTTCAAAGGAATCTCATTAAATGAGGTTGTCTTGGAAGAGAAACAGATAAGCAGAGTATGAAAGAAAATTTTCATTTCTGGTGGAAAGCTTGGTTTGTAAATTGTTGCCTTTGTCATTTGTTCTTCATACCCTCTTTCTAAAAACTCCATGGGAAGTTCATTTTATAAGAAAGTGCTTTTACCTTCTAGGTCATTAAGTGAAAAAAGTAGGGGAAATGACCAATGGAGAGATTTGAATGGTAGTTTCACCAATTTTGGCTGGGATTGCAGTTGGTGTGTTGTTTGTGAGTATAACTTCACTAGTCAACCAGAATTTTTGCAAGTAATCAATATATATTGGTGCGTCAGAGGTGAGGATGGTGAGGTATTTGGAATTCCTCAGAACATCAATGACGGAGTGAAACTGTGTATTCTCATCAGTTTACACGAAGTATGTAAGGTAATTGTGCGTCATTTTAACTAAAAGATCCATGATCGAACGAGAGATTTTTGTGTTTTTCATAAACCAGAGAGAAAACCGCTATGCAAAAGTTTGAATTCAAATAGGCAGTGTAAACTCTGTTTAGATTAGGCAGGGTTTTTATAGGGTGTGAAAAATTGATGATGACGTGGCTAGGGAACTACTTTTTAGAACAAACGTGGCAACATATGCTGATGGATCTGACGGTCCAAGTCTATCCCACTAGATAAACACTGTTTAGGGAGTTAATTGATGACAGTTGTTTTGAAACCTCTGTAGAAGAATCAACATAAGTTGAAAAGAAATTTTTATGTTTTATCAGTGGTGGACTCTGAAGCAACAGATGTTGATAATCTAGGACAGTGGTTGTTTTACCTGAACAGACTTTTAGAAATGTCTAAACAGAGGTTCAACCAAAAACTATTTTTAAGTATGAATTTTGAATTTTCCATCAACATTTTGATGTTTATGGAAAAACAAATTTTTACTTTTATTCCATATTTAACATCCCAATTCTGGAGATCAAGCTTTCAAAAGTAGATGTGTCCAAGGCCTTTGTCAGCACATCTGCTAGCTGATCTCTTCTGTTGGAACGTGATGCAGAAAAATATAACCTTTTCATAGTTGTCCCTCACAAAGTGATGCCTGATGTGAACGTGCTTTGTTATGGAATGTGAAAGTGGATTTTGTATTCTATTTTCCGCTGCTTGGCTGTCCAACATCAGTGGAGTCTTTAAGGCAGTGATTCCAAAATCCAGCAGCTGCTTTTGAAGCCACATCAATTGAGTTGTGCCGCTTGCAGCAGCAGTGTATTCAGCCTCTGTTGTAGAGGTTGAAACAATTGCTTGCTTTTTGCTTTCCCAAGAACCAAGGCATTTCCTAGGAATTCATACCCTCCTGAAGTTGACTTCCTTGTGGTCTGACAACCAGCAAAATCACTGTCTGATTACCCTGAAAGCTTAATGTTTCCATTAGCAGGATACAAGATACCAAGCGTGGGAGTACCTTTTAGGCATCTGAAGATCCTTTTTACTGCTATAAGATTTGACTTTCTTAGTGATGCATGTGATCTTGCACAAACACATGTGGCAAACATAATGTCTGGCCTAGATGCAATGAGGTATAGTAAAGACCCAATCATGCATCTGTAATATGTTTGATTAATCAGATCATCTTTATCATAATCATTGAGTACTTTTGTTGTACTCATGGGTGTACTACATGGTTTACACTCATTCATATCAAATTTTGTTAACAAGTTTTTAACATATTTGTTTTGATGTGTGAATGTACGATTTTGCAATAGCTTGACTTGTAAACCATGAAAAAATTGGTGTTCACCCATGGTACTCATTTCAAACTTAACTGTCATGAGTTTTCTAAACTCTTCATTCATGTTGTTACATGTGGATCCAAAGATGATATCATCCATATATATTTGTACAATCATTAGATCTTTTCCTATCCATTTTAGAAACAGTGTACTGTCAACAATCATTAGATCTTTTCCTATCCATTTTAGAAACAGTGTACTGTCAATTTTACCTCTTGTAAAATTTATGGATAAGAGAAAAGTTGAAAGAGTTTTATACCAGGCCTTAGGTGCTTGTTTCAAGCCATACAATGTTTTGTTTAGCTTCTAGACATGATCTGGATGGAATATGTCTTCAAAGCCAGGTGGTTAGCATACATATACCTCCTCCTAAATCTTGCCATACATAAAAGAACATTTGATATCCATCTGAAATACCTTGATATTGTAGTTGATAGCAAAGGCCAGAAAAAGTCTGATTGCTTCTAACCTTGCTACATGAGCAAAGCTTTCATCATAATCAATTCCTTTTTCTTGTCTAATGCCTTGAACCACAAGCCTGGCTTTATTTTTGACAACAATGCGCCTTTCATCAGTTTTGTTCTTAAAGACCCACTTTGTGCCAATTGGACAAACATCCGTTGGCAATGGTACAAGTTCCCAAACCCGTTGTCTTTTAAACTGTAGGAGCTCCTCTTGCATGGCTTCCACCCAACTATTGTCTTTTAGTGCCTCTTGGTACTTGACAGGTTGTGTGAGAGATAGAAAACCAGCAAATAGGCAGATGTTTTGGGATTGACTTCTTGTGAGTACCCCTTCATTGATGTTGCCAATGATTTGGTCTGGTGAATGAGCTATAAGATAGATTAGATCTCATTGGTATGGAATAATGGCATTTTGAGGTGAAGGATAGAGAGTTGAAACATCTGGTGTAAAATCTGTTGGTGCTGTAGTGTTTTCATCAGATGTTTGAAGTGGAGGTGGGGGAATTGGACCAAGTGGAGAATTGAGATTTAGACTTTTATCCACTGATAGTGGACATTGATCATGAGATGTTTCAAAGATGGGTGAGCTTGAAGAGGCAGTGGTTTGTGGATAGGACTGCTCAATAGTTGTTGATATAATAGTAACAGTGTTTTGACTGTGATTCAGAACATCTGTTTCCTCTTACGCAGTGCAAACTTTGAAATGAGATCGAATCTCAACATCAAATCTGTAATCCTGTTGTGAAGACGGTGGTTTACAAGCAAACTTTGTTTTAATAGTTATATCTTCATATTTGAATTTGTCTAAGTCAAACAGTTCTGCAGCATTTGCTGGAATTTTTAATGATGAAAGTTCATTGAACTTAAAATTCAAAGTTTCTTCTATGGTCCTAGTCCTTGTGTTAAACACTTTATATGCTTTGTCTATAGAAGAATATCCCAGAAAATATCCACAATCTACTTTAGCTACAAATTTTGAAATGGAATATCTTAGATTTAGAATGAAATATGGGTAGCCAAAGAGTTTGAAAAATGATATCAGTGGTTTGATTTTGAACAAGATTTCATAAGCGGTTTTATGATGCCTGGGAATAATTAGAATTTTGTTTTGAACATAGCAAGCAATGTTTACAGCTTCTGCCAAGAAGGACAGTGGTAAGCCAGAATCTGCTAGCATTGTTCTTGCAGCCACTATTAAGGTTCTGTTTTTCCTTTCAACCACCCCATTTTGTTCTGGTGTTCTAAGAATGTTGTACTGCCTCACAATTCCTTTTGACACCTAGAAGTCATCCAACTCCTTGTTTCTAAATTCTGTCCCATTGTCATTTCTAAAGACTTTTACTGACAAGTCATATTGTTTTTCGACTTTGGTGACAACGTCCTAAAAAATACATGCAGTCTCATCTTTAGAGTGTAAAAAGTAAGTCCATGTAAAGCTAGAAAAATCATCAACAATAATAAGACAGTATTTCTTTCTTCTTAAGTTCATGTTTTAACTGGACCAAACAAATCCATGTGTAACATTTGAAGACATTGATTTGTTTTGGACTCCCCAATTGATTTGTAAGAGCTTTTATGTTGTTTTCCTTTTATACAGGAAACACAATGCTCATTACATTTTAATTCTTTTGGTGGTAAACCTCTTACAAGGCTTTGTTTTGAGAGTGTATTGATAGTTTGAAGGTTTATGTGGCCCAATATCCTATGCCATAATTCTGGACCATATCTTTTCAACAACCTACAATTCAACCAAAACAACTAAAATCCACTAAGAACATACTACCACCAACTGAATACACTACATGTTAATGCTGTTAAATGAGACTAATCATAACTAAAGTAAACAATCGAAATAGAAAAGCTAGTCTCTCTAAAGCAACACTCATAGCCCCACCATAAACTTCAACTGCACCCTACTGCTGCCATCAACAAAAAAGATGAGATTGAAACATAAGAAATTGATTTCGCGACTGTGGACCTAGTACTTGTATAATGTGTATGTCGATATGGGCCTATTTCATAAAGCTATAAAGGTATATGGTCTATTACTTTAAACGAGATAGATGAGTAAATATACGTTAATATTTTTTGTCTTCCCATCTTCTCTATCTATGGTATGAAGTTATGGGTAACATATATGGCCTCTAAAATGGATTGTCTATATACTTTTTATGTTAATTAAGTGACTTATAACAGTTAATTAATTTGTTGATTTTTTATTTTTTTTTGAAGAGTAGTGTTTCAGTGGTAAAGATGTCTCGGTAAGAGTACCCCTGCCCAGGATCGAATCCCTCCCCACACGGGTTTCTCCTTTCAAACCCAATGGTTATTTTTCGGTGAAGCAAGGATTCGAACCTGAGATCCCCGGGCAGGAACCCCACTAATGTGGGTAAACCTTCCCACCTCCGTTGCAACCACTGGAGTACAACATCATTGGCAAAATAAGTTTAAGAAAATTAATTTGTTGAATAATAATAATAATAATAATAATAATAATAATAATAATAATAATAATAATAATAAATTTGTCAATTTGTTTCGTTTTTTAATAGAAACTATCTTTATATTATATCATTTGTTAAGAATTATATAAGAATAAACTATGATATATATTAAAGAGGTGGGTGTCATCAGATGAAGGTGGGGAAATGATGAACATTCCTCCTTGGACATAAAGGTAAGATTGACAACTATGAGATTGGAGAAAGAAAAAGATTTTCCCTCTACCAGCCTGTAAGCAATTCATTTTTAAATACATTGACAACAAATTCAGTTAATTTTAACTACTTTCCCATATTAGTTCAAAAGTTGTGTTATATGAAAACAGCTTATAATTGATTACTGCTAAGATTAAATTATTAACAATTACCTGAGACTATACGTTGTGGTACGCGAGTAGAACAAGCGCAAGCAAGCCAGGTGGCACGCGAACACGACAACGAGGTGGCACGAGGGAGGCCATGAGCGAGCGTGAGGGGACTCGCGTGGGAGGGAGAGGAGAGTCACAACCGGGTCAGGTGATCGAGCAGCTTCCTTTATCCAGTGTCACATCAACATCCAGTTGATGCAATATGAGATGATAGAATTGGTGCTCAGGGTGAGCCACAACACATGGTCTAAGATGGCAAAATATAAACAATAGACATGGCAACTAATGCTATAACATATAAAAATAATCATCAGTTCATATCTTTTAGTTAAACAAATAGACGATTAGAAAAAAAATTATAATTCACTCGTTTCTTATTTGATAAACATTACATCAGATCATTTTAACCATAATGTAAAAGAAATCTTACTATGTAGTTTTCTTAGAAAGATGAAATTCTTTAGTTTATCGACGTGAGACTTGAATCCAAGAGGTGTTCTAAACTAGTAAATACCGCGCCGCGCTTAGCGCGGCGTAGAAACATAACTGGCGCTGATTCGTGAAAACCTGAAAAATTTTACGTTGAACAACGAAGTTACACTAGTGGTATTGCAAGGGTCTGCTAATCGGATAACACAACGTAGAGAGTCGTATTATTTCGTCGGTACGCCGGTGCGCGTTGCAGCGAGCAAAGCGTCTAAACCGCCAGAAAACAATTGATAAAACAAAATAGCTACGATCCTGGCCAGCAGCCGATGGCGTCGCTGTCATCGCGACTGCAACGAACCACCGCTTGAAAAAGAGGACGCGTAGGCATTTTCGTAATTACCTCGAAAGTAAAAGCCTTTTATTTTGGTAAATAAATCAACGCAATGGCATTTTCATAAATACGTCGAAAGTTAAGGGTTTTTACTAAAAATCCAAGTGAAGTCTTGTTTTTTAGTGATGGCACTTTTGTAAATAAGCGAAACAGATAGTGATAATATCACAATAACAATGCAATCACAACGGCCCCTAAGCCAAATACAAAGCGATGGCACAAGTGTAGATAAGTGAAAGTTTATGGTTTTTCTAAAAAATTCGATGAGAATCTATAACTTATAATAAAAGAATTGAACTTTGATGATGTGGCATTCAATGGAGGCATCAACCCCTCCTTGAATGTGCCACATGGCATCATGTAGGATTTTTTAATTTTTGAGTTTTTTTAATAAATCTATATATATTATAATTATTTTAGGAAAAGATAAAAATTTAAAAACAAAATTAAATTTTCTCTCTAATGTTTCCTCCCATAACTTTTAAACGTTAATATCTTTTATATACGAGATTTTTTAAAGAAAAAAATTACACCAAATTAACGAGCGTTTTATTATCTTTCCAACGAGTACCATAGTACTATATAAAAAACGGAGAAAAAACAACTATTTTTGTGGGGGTTTTGTTTTCAAATATAGTTTACTCTACTAATAAATCACAAACGATAAACATAACTTCATAGACAGAGATTCCTTTTTTTTATATTTGAATATGATAACTTATGGCAGAAATTTGTTTAAAATAAATAATAATAATAATATTATTATTATTCATTAATCATGTATTGGCAAATCATTAATTATGTTGTCATGTTAGATATTTTATTATGTTATATTAGATATTTCAACCCCGGGACACTCCCGGGATAAAAGCTAGTTGTTATATATAATAATGTTATGTGAATTGATGTAAACGTAGGAAACTTATACTTTTGAAACACAAATATTTCTTTAATAGTAACCTTATTTTTGTTTAGTGTTTTTGGTTAATCTCTCATACTTTTTCTAAACAAAAAAAAAATCACTCAACTTTCAATATTTCTATTGTTTTGGAACATTTTAAAAGTGTTCAAGTTTATTTTTCAAGTTGAATGACATAAATGAAACATATAAAAATTGGGTTATTATTTAATGATTATTTTTAAAAATTTACCTAAGGTAGAAGGCAAATGTGAAGAAAAAAAATACTACTAATAATAAGTTTAATAATTTTAAAACAATAAGTTGTTCAGTGTAAATAATTTTGAAAATACATAATAGAAATTTAAATGATTTTAATATATTAGAAAGAAAAATAAATGAATACTTTTATTTTTATGTTTTATATTTTTTTTACCTATGTATATAATAACTTTCATTTATGAATCAATATATAACAATAAAACGTAATATTTGTGACCGCCCAAAAACTATGAAACACAGTGTTAAAAGCCATTATTAATGACAGTTACATAAAGTTGTTTGTAACCGCCCAAAGGACATGAGTTCATGATCACTTTCCAAGGGTATCACTATGACAATATCAAGATTATGCGTTTTAAAAAGTAAAGATGAAGCTGTTTTTAAATTATTGCGTTTTTGTAGCACAAGAATCTATTTCGAAACTCAACCCCAAACATTAAAAACTGATTATTTGCGTTTTCAAAAGGCAATAATCTAAAAATCCGTTTTGATGGAATCCCAAACAGTTCCCATTTCAAAGAAAACGCTATTGTTTTTGTAATAACTTAAGGGGGACGGGGAGCCACCCGAACTGGTCACGGGTACTCACTACCAGCACGGTAACACTGCCGCCACCCATGCTGGTAGTGGTCCCGTGGACCGTTTTGCTGGTTGTATCTACTGTGCTGGTAACCGTTTCTATTTTATTTTTGAATTAATATAATCAGCTTTTTTATTATAACCCTGTGTATCATTTTTTTATTTTTTTTATAATTTAAACCGTGTGTTTTAAAAATAATAAGAATAAATTAAAACAAAATTAAATAACAAAAACATAAACATAATTCATTAAATATTAAACATTAATAAAAATACATTAAAACAAAAAAATAAAGCTTAAAGCTGACGAATGAGGTGTCACGCCTGGACATGGTCAAATGAGCCGTTGTAACGACCCGCATAGGTCGCCTGGGTCATCTCCATAGCAATCTCCGCCCCAATGCCCGGATGGCGGCTCATTGTGCACTTGGGCCGACCTGTTGATTGAAGTCACCCAAAACACGATCCCAGAACCGTGTGTCCCTGCCACCCGACCCCCTGTCACCCAACCCTTGGCGGCGTTGGCCCTGCAAGGATGGGTCGTTTTGTGCGTCTTTGACGCAAACAACCAGGGCGATTTCTTCGTTTTATGTCCAACGTGTCACTCTGATGTTGTGTGGTGTGGGTGTTCTTGATGTTGTGTTGATTTGAATTGTGTTTTCACCACCGTTGTATGGTGATTTATATGGTAAAAAAAATCCAACCATATTGCATGTAAAATTAAAGGTAATCTGACGGTTAGATGAGACTGATTTCAATGGAAATAAATATTTTTGACCGTGTTGGGTGGAGACGGTTATGAGAATTTAAATCGTGCAAACGGTTTGGTGATAAATTTAACAAAACCGTGTGAATTTAAAAAAAAAGTTATATTTGTAGTTAAATGAAAAAAGATCAGTGGAGTGTTGCCTCCAAAAAATGTTTCAGTGAAGTAACACAGTGAAGTGATGTGGCAGTGTATCATTGGATAAAATCAGTTAAGTGAAAAAAATTGTCAACAAGCGCCCCTTCCCCCCTTAGAACAACTGTAATGAGCATTGCGTGGACATGAATGAGTTTGATAACATCCTTAATACCGTTACTCTGGGCATCATAGGGGCATGAACAATGAGGGGGCATTTCTAGTATAATACCCAAAGAGGAGAAAAAAAAGGAAAGTAATTATTAAAAGGGCATTAAAAAAGAGGTTAACCATTACACATTCTTTGAAGAGGCAACCCATTGGTAGAGGTTTATGCTTCTGAGAAGATTATAGGTTCAAATCTAGGCAATTGTGTATTTAGTGAAAAATATTATATAGTGGAGGTAACATTAGCCGTTAAAAAAAGACGGTATCGCACAATCTGGCTACAGCGCTACTGGACTGTAGTTTTTTATCACAATCATGGTGGGCTTCACTAATACTATATAGGGTGGCGCTCACATATCTCATACTTGCAGTGTACAAATACCTTCACCGAAGTGCCCTTTATTTGGCCCTCTCCCACCATTCGTGCGTAACTATATCCGTCTAGTTTAAACACATTTGGTTAAGTGTCACCTTCCAACGTATTCGAGAATTGACCTGCGTTATCTTTGGATCCCCGTGTGACGTCCCCATATGCCCAGGGATAAGCAAATCAATCCTAGTCTTTATGTGGGTTACTGGTTTAATCCCGTCTTAGACTCATCATAAGGAAAGCGATAAAGGCTCGCGATCAGTGATGTGTCCGATGCATAGACATCGGTTATGCACGCTCATCACCTTGTTCCATTGAGCCCGTCTCTGATAAATTTCAGGACTGATAAGTATACCTCAAGCAAAACGACCTTTAAACATTTGGCCCGTGACACTAAGCTACGAGTAGATTCTTGATTCATGTTTGTAAATCAAATTCCATTAATTTATTTATCTTTAATTTTGAACACCTAACTAATCATTTCTAGTGATGAATAAACATGTGTTTATTTCAATTTCAAAGGTATGAGAGGGTCGACAATGGAGGTGAATCTAGCATGTGTAGATCGATGGGTGTGGGGAATGGGGATCCCTTCCTAGTCTAGTTTGTCAAAGTAGGGCCAACACAAATATATTATTTTTTATTAGGGCACATGGGGTGGAACAACTTTTATCACATTCATCACACTATCATACCCAATCAGATTCTGCCATCTTATTTTGTCACATTATGTTATATTCCATCACTAAACCATGTGACGGTATTCACATTTCATCACTAAACTTTTTATTTTTTAAAATATATAAAAACATTATATTAAATAAAAAAAATTACATTAAATAAAAAAAACATTACAGTAAATAAAAAAATTACATTAAATTAAAAAAACATAAAAATTATAAAGATTAAGTGAGCGGTGGGTAAGGGTCCTCAAACTCGATATCTAAACCACCCACGTGTTCCGTTAGATCAAATCAAAGCTGATAGTGGGTTTGTTCATTCCGCAACGCCAAAAGAACATCATCGGGAATGTTTGCTGGTATATCCGTATCCATAATGTAATCCGGAGATATTGCGCACCATTCTTCCTTTATGATCATGTTGTGCAATATGACACACGCGTACACAACACTCCTTATTTTCGCTTGATCAACCAAACGCACCAGGCGATCTATTATGCGCCATTTACCTTTCAATACACCAAACGCCCGTTCAACGTCTTTTCTCGCAGATTCTTGTATCTTCTTAAACAATATTTCTTTTTCGATTGTCGGAAACGAGTAAGCTTTCACAAAAACTGACCAAGCGGGGTAGATGCCATCAACAAGATAGAAGCCACGTCTATATTGTCGTCCGTTCACCGTAAACGGACATGTCGGGGTGGTTCCTTGTATCTCTGTATCGAAAAGCGGTGATTGATGTAGAACATTGATGTCGTTGTATGAGCCGGGGGGACCAAAGTACGATTGCCAAATCCATAAATCGTTCGACGCAACGACTTCGAGCATTATCGTCGGTTTTTTATAGTCACCTCTCATAAACTGACCTCGCAAACCCGTCGGGCAACTTCTCCATTCGATGTGGGTACAGTCTATGCTACCGACCATACCGGGAAAATGTCATCTAGCTTCATTTGCGGCGTACAAACGTGTTATGTCGTGTCTAGTCGGTCTTCGGAGATACTCTTTACCATATAAATAATAATAGCATTGCAAAAATAGTGAAGAGACTCGCTTGAAATTCAACTTGACATATTAAAATATTCATCATATTCGTCAGGAACGTTACCGGTAGCAAATTGACGAATCGCGGATGTGCATTTTTGTATAGTCGTAAAGCTCCTTTTCCCCCCTAGCATCATACCCTACTTGAAACCATTCGAACTTAGCTTCGATGTCCCCAACAATCTTTAAAAATAATTCCATTGATAAACGAAATCGATTTTTAAACATCTCATCATTGTACTTTGGGTTTTCTACAAAGTAATCGTTCATCAAAATGTCATTTGACCCCCACCGATCACGCTGCACCATTCTTTTCTTTGGGCGTTCCGTATTTTCACATTGCGCCGTCTCGCAAACCATCACAAAAAAATCCATCGAAGAACCCGACGAGTCGGAAGAACTAGATGAGTTGAGTGGACACGAGGGCCTTCCATTTGATATATATATATATATATATATATATATATATATATATATTTTGCTTGTTTGATTGTTGGATGTATGTTTTGATTGTTGGTGGTATTGATTTTGGTTGAAAATAATATATATATATATAGAGAGAGATTTTGGTTGAAAATTAATTTTTTTTCTTAAACCCAAAACGGTCGTCTGACCGTTGGCCAACGGTCAAAAAATGGCTGAATTCCATCATGATATACATCACGAGATTTAGTGTTCACGGGCGTGATTCTTGGGGGAGGTGTTTTGCAGCCATCACGGCATCACGGGTGGCCATCACAGACCACCCCGTATGCCCTTAAAAGGGCGGGCCAATTAAACTTAAATGTTTTGATTTCTTTGTTTTGTTTATTGTAAGGGTATTTTACCTTTTTTCTATTTTTTTAACAAAAGAGTAAAAGGGTACATAATTTACATATGTTTATCTAAAAAATAACCTTAGAGCATTCATACTAAATTCTCCATAAATATACGAGTGAGTCCCTCATAATTTGTTAAGTGGTTGTAAGTGCAGGAAATAGAAAATGTTACTGTTTATCAGTAAATTTGGTGAAGCCACTGTTCATCCTCTATAATTTTTTAATACTTTTGAAAGTGGTTGTGAGTAGAGGGGAGAGAAAAGGTAATAGTAAAATTATAGAAAAATATTATTAAATAGAAAAGGAGAGAGAAATGTAGTGATTTTTAGTAAAATTATAGAGATAAAGATGGAACGGCTACTATGAATGCTCTTATACGTCGTTTGGACCAAGATAGAAAGAACACAACCATGAGGACTAAATTTAAAAGAAAAACTCTTTATGGATAAAATTTAATATATATATATATATATATATATATGTAGGTAGAGGTTCTGATACAAAGGTTAAGTTTTGTAAGAAGGGTGAGAAGGCTTCCTATTAGGACATGTGGCATTAGTTTAAATTAATCTAAAGGTCATTTAGGTAATTATGCACATAATTAAAATATGGTAAATTAAATCAATAATAATGGGTGAGTTATTTTTGGGATTTAATTCAAATCTCTTTAATCGGTTTGTGTTTTATCATCATCGTCTCAGCAATCTAGTGTGTTTTGTCACCATCGAAACAACTTTGTGTTTTAACAATCAAGTGTGTTCTATCACCATCGTCTCAACATACAGTGTGTTTTATCACCATCGTCTCAACATACAGTGTGTTTTATCACCATCGTGTTATAACATCACATCTGAACTCATTGTGTTTTTAAGCTCATGAAGAACTTGTGTTTTTTATCAAAACACTTTGTTATAACATACCATCTAAACCCCTTGTGTTTTAGGCTCATATTAACCACCCATTTAAACCATTGTGTTTTAAACTCACGTAGATCTGAATGTGCCATTGACCAATCTTCAAACATAATTCTGCATATAAATAATAATAATAATTATCATAAGATATAATACGAAAAGCAACATTGCTACGTCATACTATTATCGATGGATTTGTTTTTCTTGCCACATAATCTCTTTTATAATCAAACGTCCAAACCTTACCAAATCACATTCTTATCCCTTCAAGTTTCAAACTCTTATCGTGATTACTTCTTGGATCCCGATTACCATTTTCATTATTTTTCATTTTTATCGAATATGCTGAGTGATAAAAATAGAGAGAAATTTGATTGCGCACGGTTATGGAGGAGGCGTAAATCAATAATCTTTTATGCTGATATATAATTTTATAGAGGTGTAAAAAGTCTATCATTCATTAATAGGAGATCTGAGAAAGGGGAAGCATTGTGTGTGAAGAGAGAGGAGTTACGGAAAATCTCCTTAATTGAAAGAATGGTTTTTGTTGGTGTTTTGACAATTATATCCTCAGACTTAATTTATTAATTAAATTATAACGCAATTTACAACTTTGCCATCAATTTAATCTAAACTATCCATCAATATGATCTAAAGAATACAATTACTTCTCACCCTTCTCACAAAACACACCCTTTGTACCCTAACCCTACCCTATATATGTATATGTATAATGTATATATATACACACACTTTAGTAACTTTTCTATGCATAGTTTTTTGTACTTTAAGGTATAAGTGTTTGATCTTTAAGAGTTGATTAATTTGTTTGAGCTACATGAAGTTCACTTTTGACTTAATATTTAGATCAAACTTTGGTATTTTCTCATTCGATCACATTTTTTCCTGACACCTTACCTTCCTTCTTCACATCCTTTACTCAGTTCCAACCCCAATCAAACTTTTGGTCTTCCTTGCAAGTAGTGATTGTCTTCATCCCTGAAACCTCTTCAAATCATCCAAGTTTACTACCATATACGACCACTTCAACTATCGCACTGCGCACTAAACGACTATGCAGAAAGCTTCAACAAAAAATCTAACAGCTAAATCGTTTGACGTCGTTATCGAAACAACAGGTGAGTCTTTGAGAAGCAGTTTAATGAACTCACCGATGACACCAATGGCTTACTTCCACAATCAAATTTCGGTTAATACATCGGTAACACAAAATTCCAAGTATTATCTACATTTTGTAGAATTTTTGGTTTTGAATAATTTCGTTCTTTGAATTTAGAGTTGTTTATTCAATTTCCCAGTAACCAGCGACTCGATTCACAAATCACATTTAGTGATGGTATAATTTCTTGAATACCATGAAAAATGAAGCAGAGGAAGGGGATAGTTTTACGGGTTTTATTTATATATATTGGAAGGATCATTTCAAAACACTAAATTATTGCAAGAACAAAACAAACAACTCCAAATCATTTAATTTCCTAATTTTCAGCTCATATTTTTTTCTTTTTGTGTTTCTTATATTCATAGGTGAACATTATATACACAAAAAAAACTATCAAACTAATGTTTTCGTATATCTTTTACAAACCTACATAAATGTAGATTATGTAACCTACATATATGTAGGTTACATAAAAAATGAATTTTATTCATATTATCTTTTGAATTCGGATGTAAGAATCAATAAGACTACATTTGTAACATTTATTTTTACTTCTAAGTTGTTTATGGTTGAAAAAAATTAGTGATTCATTTTGTTCTGCATGTTCTAGCAATAAATAGTGTTTTGCATATATATATATATATATATATATATATATATATATATATAGGGTAGGGTTCAAATAGGAACCATACCTTAAGTAGGAACTATAGGAACCAATCTTAGCCATTGATCTCTAATGGCATGATTGTAAATAAGTAAAACATTAATTAAATTTTTAATTAAATCAAGGGGTATTATTGACTTTTGGTATATGATTATTAATAGGAACTTAATTAATTAATTAATTAGATTAGGATTTTTAATTAATTAGTTATATATATTCAGTTTTTAAATTTTTTACAGACGTTTTTTTTAATTTGTGTTTTTTATTAAATTCTTTTGTACACACATGTATACAATGTACATCAGTTTTTTTTTGTGTTCATTCGTCATCATCATCTTCATCATCATTGACACATATACAATGGTGTACATTAGTTTATTTTTTGTTTTTTCATTTATCATCATCATCGTTGATAGAGATATACATTGGTGTATATCAGTTACTTTTATTTCTTTCATTCATCATCATCAACATATAACTACATTGGTGTACTATATAAGTTACTTTTTTTCTTTCATTCATCATTATCAACACAGATATACATTGGTGTACATCAATGTCTTTTTTGTTTTTTCATTTATCATCATCATTAACACAGTTATACATTGGTGTATATCAGTTACTTTCTTTTTTCTTTCTTTCATCATCATCAACGCAGATATACATTGGTGTATATTCGTTTTTTTTTTCAGCTTACATGACTATAATTTGGACACACATATACATTGGTGTATATCTTTGTAGAAATGTAAGTTAAATACATCAGTGTACACCATAATATATGTTGAGGTTTCTTCCTTTTTGTATATGAACGAAATATACATTGGTGTACATCTGGCTGAAACCTATATAAAACTGATGACACCTGTGTATACACAAGCGAAAAGAAACATGAACAACATATATGTATTCTATTAAATGAAATTGCCATCATCTCCATCTCCAATAGGAATCACCGTCGTCCAGTAAACCAACATGGTTAGTAATTCACGAATGTCTCCAGACCCTAATTTCTTATATGTCTTGTAATAATATCAATAAAATAAAGGAAAGCCTTTACAAAATCCATGTTTCCAACGAGGTTGTCAAGAACCTGCAATGCATTTATATCACTGCAACAACAAAATAATACCCTTGTTTTTTTTACTAACAAACAATAATTTAAATCAACCGAACATATATAACGAAAACGTTTTTTAGAATAAAAAACAATTTATTAAATCAATGACGACATTACAGTGCTCTCTTATCTTCTTCAACAACATCCCTACAATTTAGGGTTTTATCAGTGGCCGTGGTTTGAGGGAAACTACTGTCCGGCGTGATTGTAGGAATGTGCTCTTCGGCATCGGTGTAGATAGATGAAAGGAGATCTTATATGAATTTGATCATCAACGTGATTGTGGATGAATGGGTGTAGATAGATGGTGTGAGTGAGTTATATTTGATTTTCTTGATTGTTAATATGATTTGACTTAGAGATTAAAGTGGGTGAGATTTTTAAGGAAATCAAATCATGTTATTATGTAACTGCTTTGAATAGAAATTTTAATTAGAATAAAAAGAAAATTATTTAAATGTATAATTACACTAATACCCTCTAGATCAAAAACAAAAATGGAAGGCTAAGATTGGTTCTTATGGTTCCTAACTACCCCTATGGTTTCTAATTGATCTTAATCATATATATATATATATAGTGGAAGTATAGGGAAGAAACCCTCCCAAATGGAAAAACTCCAACAAACCCAACACTTGGCCCATATTAAGCCACATCATCTCACCCACTATCACTCTATATTATATTAGTAAGGCTATTTTGGTCTTTTTATCCATCCAAATATCTATGTCATGTCAAGGTATTAATTGTACTTTTCCCTCCCACATATCTATTATTATTATTAACCTTCTCTCTCTTTCTCCATTAACATCCACACTCTCCTTCATTATCAAACATCAGTAATTGTGACCATCTCCTCCATTAACTCCCACCATTAATAATCTTCATTAAATCACCAAACTTAATAAATCCGATGGATTTTAACATAGAATCATCAGATCATTTAATGTCCGATGATTCTGAAATCGATGCAGCGAATATCAATGTTGTTGTTCAGGCTGTACACAGGGATGGGCTAAGATCACCTGAATCAAACGGTATGTTTTTGATTTTTGGAGTAAACTAACATTTTTTTATTAGGTTTTATGTTAGGTCTGAGGTTATTGTAAAGTGTTATACATGCATACATACATATGAAGTTGTTGGTGTTTTTTTATATATTTTTTGTTTTAAATTTTTTCTTTTATATTTGTTTGTGTTTTTACAAGGTAATGCAACCTACAAAGGAGGTTCACAGGATAGAAGGTGTGGAGGTGTTTTTATAGGGGTTCCAAGTAATGTAGGGGAAGGATCATCTTCTGGCTCACCGGTATTGTGTAGGGAAAATCAAACTTCTTGTCATGATGATAATGAAGGTTTGTGTATATCCCTCCCTTTTTTTACAGTGTGCAAGTATGATTGTTCATGTGTATATACGTTTGAGGCAGATCATGGTGATGATTGTTTTTTTGAGCTATTTTTTTTATTTTTTTTGATGTAGGTGATACAGACCCCCCCCCCAGCATTATGTGATTGCAACCCCTAATGGTACCCAGTTTTGGGTACCTAATGTTAGCCCGAGGTTCATACCTGAACATGGCCAATCGTTCGCGACTTTCGAAGCTGCGTTGGCGATGTACAAGGACTATGCTGATCAAGCTGGGTTCTGCGTTAAGAAGGGCCAAACAAAGGTGTGGATGGGCATCGCAACGCATAAGTACTTACGTTGTGCAAAGTATGGGACACCTCAGCTGAAAAGAACATTTGACACATTAGATGAAGCGTCGTTAAGGATACGCAGCAGTTCATTCACACTCTCCAACTGCAAAGCTCATTTGTTACTTGCAATCAGCGGCGAAGGTTCTTGTTATACAGTTAGGGGCTTCAATGATGTTCATAACCACGCGCTGATGGATACACATAACCGTGATCTCAGAAAAGTTTCAAGGAAACTCTCATATTCTACTAAACAGTTTATCCACAACATTAGCTTGAATCGGATAGGTCCTGTGAAAGCACACAGGTTTTTAGTTTCGCTTAAGGGTGGGCACCATAATGTCAATGGCACTGTTGTGGACTTTAAGAACTTCAGCAAACAGTTACGAATTTTTATCGGCGACCGTGACTCTACACTTTTCCTGGAACGGTTGCGTGATCGCTTCGACAACTTGCCTGATTTCTTTTTTGATTTTGTTGTTAAAGAGGGCAAACTACATTCCGTGTTCTGGGCGGATGAGATATCCAAACTTAATTATAAGTCTTTTGGCGAAGTCCTCTCGCTTGATGCAACTTACCACACCAACAAGTAAGGCTTTTTCCCAACACAATGCATTTTAACATGATTTGTAGTTTTAAATTGTCACATGTATACGCTGTCGTCAGCCCTTTTTAAGTGTGTATACAAAAATTTGAAATCGCCGCTGATTGTTTAATGGGGCTGGCGGACAGAATGGTACTTGCACCTGCCATCGTGGTTTTGAAAGTGTTGCATCATTTTTTAAGGAAACACCCATATGGGAGCTAACACATGTTACCTACATAGCACACTAATACCCATATGATGTCTAACACATGTTACTTACACATCATTTTTTCCTGTGCCACCCATGTAGGTACAACATGATCTTTGTCCCGTTTACCGGGGTCGACCATCATAAGCAATGTGTTACGTTTGGGGCTGGGTTGATAACAAATGAAACAATTGAATCATATGTTTGGTTGTTACAAGCTTTCTTAAAAGCACATGGCGATCAACCGGCGTTAGTGTTAAGTGATCAGGACCCGGCCATGTTGCAAGCAATACCCCAAGTGTTCACAGAGTCTCGCCACAGACTATGCATGTGGCATATAATGAAGAAACTGCCTTTAAAGGTTTGCAATACGATTATTATTACGCATATCCACCCCATAGGGAATATTAATTATAAACCTAACTAGTTATTCATTGCATATCAGGTGGCCGGGGAGCTGCTGAGTAAAACAGATTTCCGGGCTTGCATCCAGCGATTGGTGTGGAACATATACATTAAACCATCGACCTTTGAGACACGATGGCAGGAGCTTCTCGATACATTCGAAGTAGGTGATAATCAATGGTTGAACGACATGTTTGCAATTAAGGAGTTATGGATTCCAGCTTATTTCAGGGAGATTCCAATGTGCTGCCTAATGAAAACAACATCAAGAAGCGAGAGTTCTAATGCAGCTTTCAAGGTGAGTTCTACGAGCGCCAACACGCTCGTGCAGTTTATGCTATGTTTTGAATCGAGGGTTGACAGCCAACGTTATCGCCAAAGGGTGGCTGAGTACAAGACTTCGTCTACTGTTTTTGTTGCTACCACGGATTTACCAATCGAGCAACATGCGTTCAGCTTGTATACGCATAACTTGTTCAAGGAGGTCCATAAGGAGATTATAAAGGGTAGGTTTGCTTGCTATATTTCCAATGAATCCCCGCGAGAGGCTGTCACTATTTTTGATGTCACACACTTGGACCGTCGCCGTAACGTTACTAACGTATATCAGGTAACACATTGACTGCCTTCTGTTAGTAATAATTTGTACTATAATTGCAGCTTCCTGTATAATAAGAACTTCTAATATAAGTACACTAACACATGTATTTGTATGCCCATTTTTTTTGTTCAGATCAGTGTGCTGATGTTCAGATCAGTGTGCTGATGTTCAGATCAGTTTGCTGATCCTTTTTTTTTTTGTTAACTAAAACAGGTCAGCTTCAATCCGGCGGACCACACGGCTGAATGCTCATGCAGGGGTTTCATCCGCATTGGGTATTTGTGCCGTCATGTTTTCTGTGTGTAGAGGATGTGATTTGACACGAAAACAGGATTATATGATCATACAAGTTACTAAACCAGGTGCGGAAACCCTAGCTTAGAACAAACTGATATAAACTCAATCAGAACACAATCAAAGTCATTTTAAAGCTTTTCATAGATTAACTCTTTCAAATACTTGGTTACAAATCAGTTACAGTTAATCTAGCACACTTCTAAACTCTCTCAACACTCTCTGGAACACACCTCAAAAACACACACACTAAATGACTCGCTTAAACTTACAAAAACACGGAATCTATATATAGGACCTGCACGTTCGCCCCTTTTCACTGTTCGAACGTGGGTCATTTCCACATTCGCCCACATCAAGTGGTCGAATGTGTCTTCTTAGGTTATCCAGTTCCAGATTCGTCCATGTCTTGTTACCTTCGCCCACTATCAATCTTCCTTCGCCCATTCATTCTTCCTTCGCCCCTTAGCCCACTTCTAACACATGTTAACATATCTAATCATTAGTCGCAAAACGCATCTACAAACTCCCCCTCGACTATTGATTAGATCGTTTTCTGTCTTCGTCCATGGCTTTGTTCAGCAACTTGATTCTGAGCTGTTTCTTCTGCTCTGTCGTCATCTCAGGCTCTAATTTCCTCTTTACCGGCTTTGACACATTTGCCATCTTCACCTTCTTGCCAAGTTTTCCTTCCAAATTACTACCAGCATTAATGTCATAAGCAAAGCAAACACCAACAACTTGTGTGTATTTCTTTGCTTGATCTGCATCGTTCGGCTCATGATGAATCGGATTATAAAAGAGCATGATGATGTCTTCGAAGGTGCAATTGATCAACCACATAGGATCAAATACATGAACATGCTTGTATTTGTCCTTTCCATCTCTCAACACGATCACCGCTTCTGCCTTCCTCCAATCATAATACCAGAAAATGAAGTCAGCACTGAAGTGTTGAGGCATAGGCATCAAAGGTATATTTCTCATCACTTCAGGTGCCTTATAAATCAAGGTAACCCGTTTCAACTTGGTTCTGGGATCAATATCCCTGTGAACTTTCCTCCGGGGATATTGTGGTTTGAATCTGTTCCACTTAGTTCTACTTTCCCAAACCAATTTGTCTGCACACCAACCGACATGTGAATTATTCACTGAAGCACCCGTCATTTGAAATCTGCACAAATCTCTAACCGCCCAGTACGGTAGAGTCAGCAAGTCAATGAATCTGTAAAAGTACAGGATTCCAGATTCCCACTTAGCAGCTAAACACTTCAGCCTGCCTAAGTATGTCCACCCAAGAGCTCTGCCTCTGAACTTCGCATTATGAAACCTATAAAAGTTTCCTTGAGCTTCAGGCTTCGGTCGGTTTTCATCCATCAATCTTAACTTCTTTAAATACTCCTTCAATTCATCAGTCTTATTTGAAGATTCTGGCGAATCAGCTCCAAGTACTTTCTCTACAAACTCAGCACTCCTCTTCTTTGCCTTTCTTTTTGCAGACGTATTATGTCTCTCAGTAAAATCAGGAAACACCAAGTCTTCATCAGTTTGTCTGAAGTACTGTGGATATTCCTCGTGTGTAATATCCTCTATTTCAACTTCTTCAAATTCAGGGGTATCTTTATCATCAGAGTGACTTCCAATATCCTTTTCAGGAATATGTGGAATCGACTCATCAACAATAAATTCTTCAAACGTTTTCCCTACCCTCTGTGCAAGCCCATCTAAAATCTCCTTTGCCACAGATGCAGGTACTTCCCCTTCTTCTAGATCAGGATCGTTATATTCCAATTCATATCGCATATCATCAGTTTGGAATATTTCTGCAAAACGTCCTGTGAACTCAATGGTCCATTCTCTTTTCTCTAACATGTCCTTGTATACTTGTTTTGCATTATCAGACAAGGACCTCACCTTCTCATTCCAAAACACAGTCTCATCATCAACATTCTCACTCTTCTTCTTTGAACTTGACTCACCTGTGTCTTTCTTCTTCTTTGAAGTTGGTCTTTTCTCAAATGTAAACTTAGAAGTATCGTCTCCTCCATCATTATCATCACTACTACTACTATCATCCTCCTTTTGACTTCCCGACCCTTCAGCATCATCATCATCATCATTATCATCATCTCCATCATCACTCTTTTCCGATTCTTCATCCTCATCATCCTCATCTTCCTCTTTGTCAGATTCAGATGGTTCAAAGTCAACCTGTTCAACCTCTTTCTCTATATCTTCCTCACCCTCCTTCAGCTTGGGTGCAATATTGTACAGATTGTCAATCAACTCACTAAGGCGTTTGTTTTCAGCCTTCAATTCTTTATTATCTTCTTTAATCGCCTTGTATCTGTTCTTATTTCTCAAACATTTCCCTTCAAGCTTCTTATTCTTAGCTTCTAGCTTCTTCACCTTCTCGTCTATCTCATCTTGATTAGACTTAGAAGCTACTACAATCTGAAGCATTTTCTCTTCATTTTGCTTGAATTTGGCAATCTCAGCTTGCTGAGCCACTAGCATCTTCATCATGTCGTCCATCCTTTTATTCACCTGCTTCATCACTTCGTCATCCACAGTGACTTTCTTTGACTTGGACTTAGACTTTGATGGCTCAATCTCAGTTTCTTTTCCTTTCTGAGGCTGTGTAAACATGTTAAGAACATTATCCAGTGCTATATTGAATTGATCCACTGGTAATTTCGTTGCCTCCACAGTCTTTTGTTTCTTAGTGGCTGGTGAAGATTGTTTTGATGATGTACCAGCTTCAGGTAATCTCTTTCCTCTCAAAAGTAGGTTTAATTCTTTCTCTCTTAGTTGCTTTGTACTTGTCTTCTTGGCCATGGTTTTGTGTTTGGGCTTGGGCAAGTTAACTACAACGGTTTCACCTTCATTCAACTCGTCCAAATTCACTGTTAACCCTTCATCTTCAGCACCTACAGACTGCTTGCTCTTCTTAGCTTCTTCAATCGATCTGTTAAGTGATTCAGACTCACCAACCAAAGTGGCCTTTTGTTTGGTAGTCCGGACATTTTCAGCATCCGAATCCCACTGTTCTTCAGTCTCAGTCTCCTCTGAATCAACAGACTCTTCATCTACCAAACTAGTACCCTTCTTTGCAGTAGTTTTCTTCCTCACAGTTTGTTGTTTTGAACTCCCTTGCTCAGTCTTTCCTTTGCCCTTCCCTTTGGCTCCAGGATTGACTACTTGCCTTTTTCTCTTTGTACTTGCATCAGCATAAACCAACGGATCATCATTGTCACTGTCACTATCAGGATGCCTCGCTGTATTCTTTCCAGGATCCATGTAATCCTCTCTAGCCAAGGCTCCAAACAATCTCCTGTAAGGTGGTCTCTCATTATCAGGCACACCTTTGTAACCTTTCATCCTAGCCAAGGTTCTAATGTTCATATGATCCATAGCAAGTATCTGTGTTGGATCCTTCTTTAAGTTTGGATATTTGTGATCGAAGATCATCATCAGAAATCTAGGATAAAGCATGAAGTATTTCTTCTTCAAACCTTTCAACATCTCTAGCATATGATGCAAAATCATTCCAGCAACGTTAAATGGTTTGTTGAGAGTCAACGCAACCATTAACGAGCTCAAACTCTTCCTCATCACGTCATAACCTCCACTAACACATCCAAATACAAGTATGATGACATGAGCAAAATACTTAAACTGTACACTCAGTTTCCCTTTGTACATAGAACCATCAGTGATCGGTCCTTTGTATTTCATCCTCAAGAAACAGGCTTTCTGCTCAGTCCATGATAATTCCCTTGGGTCCTCACTGGTTTCAAACTGGATCTGGAGAGCTTCTCTGATATCAGCTTCAGTGATAAACATCTCCATTCCCTGAATCTTGCTTCTGATAATAGTCTGATTATCAAAGTAATCATACTTGGCATTGTTGTAAAAGTCCTCAACTATATCCTTGTAGATGATAGTTGGTGTGGCCAAAGCATAAACCACTCTGCATCTCTTCAGAAACTTGATGATCTCAGTAAATTCCACGTTTTTCTCCACATCTCCCAGATACGCGCAACAATTGTGAATCTTCTCAAACGGCCATTTATTACCGCTTGACGATTCACCTTCTTGTACAGTTTCTGGAATTGGATCTGGAACTGCAGTCTCAACAGAAATATCTATATTTGCTTGTTCTTCAGCCATCTGAAACATAAAATCAAAAACAAACGTTAAAACACGAAATCGTCAAAAATTCAAAATTTTAGGTCTTTGTAATTTCACATTCGCCCAAAAAGTATGGTCGAATGTAGATTAAAATGGTCGAGTATACATCATTCAGGCCGAATGTGAAATAAGTCTAAATAGAAGATCACATTCGTCCGTTTTTGAGTTCCTTCGTCCATTTTATTTCACCTTCGTCCAAAATGACAGACCGAAGGTGGAAATGTTCTTGCCCAAAATTTGAAAAATTTCCAATCATGATTTTAACCCTTAATTTTGATCAGAACTCATTCTAACATGACCGAATAGCCTTCGTGTACTATCAATTGTCCCTAATTTTCATTCTATATCAGTTTTTTAACGGAATTAGGTTTTTATTATTTCATTCGATCAATCAGTGATAAAACCCTGTTTATATCCTAATTCCTGATACATTCTCCCCCTAAAACTGATGTGGGATGATTTTCTATCAAAATTGATCAGTAACAAACACTGGAACATCGTTAACCCTAAAACCCTAAGTCCGGTTATTAAAACTAACGATTCCGGCTTCAATCCTTTTCCATTACCTGTAAAAATTATAGGGAAATGATCAGTGAAATGCAAGGATTAAACGACACAAGCAAGAGTTTCAAAATCAACAAGATCTTGGTACGAAGAAAAATTTTGAAAAATTTTGTAGTGGGGGTCGAACCTGTAATTGGCTTATATATAAGCTTCACCTTCGTCCGTTTATAAGGTCGAATGTGGGAATTTTCCACATTCGCCCACACTCTAATGTGCCCGAATGTAAAATGAGTACCCGGATGTGGAAATCAAATACCCAACCCACATTCGCCCGTTTTATCACGACCCGAAGGTGAAAAAGTTTCCACATTCGTCCCATTTAAGGGCGAATGTAAAATGGAAAATTTGAAAAATTTTGCCAAATCACAAATTCGAATCCCGTTCAACATTTTTCAATCCGTTAAGCTTCCAAAACACAAATTTTCACTGGTAGAATGATACAAAGCCCAGATGGTGTTGTCAAATCTCAGAAATTGACTATCAAGCATCCCCGGTTATCAAAAATAAAGCAGAAATGCAAAAAATTTTGGATTTTTCTGAAATTTTATCAAAACACACCTAAAATCTTTTTGGATTTTGTATCTTTTTGACAATAAAAGTAAATTGCAACAAAATAAAATGCATCAAAGTAAATGAAAGCAGTAAACATTTTGTGAAATCCGGTCAGAGGATCATATCAGTTTTTCTGAGAAATCTGATCACAGCGTTGATCTTTTTGTTTAATATTATCATTAGAAACAGTATGTGATACGGCAATTGCTGATATTGTGGTCCACGTAAGCTCACATGCAGACAATTACGCAATGCTTTAAAATGATACGAGTTAAGTGTATTAGACTAACACGATGTGGTGCCCACACACACGACATACTCCCGTATCAAGTAATTGCACAAAGCTTCGTCGTAACGCGTGATTATGCCAGAGTTATCCGTAAAAGTTACAAAGTATATAGCACAGAGGTGTACAGGTCAGCAATTTAATGCAGCAGAGTAACATGTGCGTATACACTAGGTTGAGGCTGATATTAATCATTGATTTGCATCAGATGATCAATACGATGTAATAATGATCTATGATCAATTAAAACATAAAGTTCCTCAATTCGGTAACTTCCGGTTTTGGCCATTAAGCTCTTTTAGCAAATATTCTGATAAAACTAGGTCCGTAAATTAATACGACAAAAGTTTATCAGAATATCCCGGATAACCATAACATAACGACCCGAAACCTCAGATTTTGGCAATCCTATCAAACGAAATTACGGTACTAAGACCATATGCCCATGAGGTGTTCAGCCACGAACGCGTATCGTTATGTTTGTATCACTAATGCACGCAATATTTAGTCTACGAAGCCTATCAGCATATCACACGTAATCAACACACGCCTCATAAACTATACAATTCTTTAGCCTGTGTCAGATCCCCACTGATGTACTATCATTTCCTCTGTTTTACCAGGAAATCATTTTTGATTTTCTAATTTTTAGGTCTTTTTGAATTTTATAATGTTTTTGGTTTTTCTGATAAAATGACTCCCCCTAAAATAAAGAACATATTTTTGGAATTTTTGATTTTTCTGAAATATTAAAAACCCCAAAAAAAATTTGAAAGAAACAATCCACTCGAAAGCATCAACTTCTTTGAGGATTAAACAATCCCCTCGAAAGCATCAACTTCTTTGAGGATTACGATAGAAAAGAGAAATTCCCAATTAGCAAAGAGAAATTCCCAATTAGCAAAATATAAAAACTAAAAAAATAAAAAAAAACGATAAACCGAGGTGCCGATTAGTCTTGTTTTTCCTTTATATTGTTTACTTTTAAAAGATATTCAAAGCGTGAACGGTCAAAAGCTTTAGTAAACAGATCTGCACGTTGGTAGTCAGTATGTATTTTGATCATATCGATCAATTCTTTAGCGTAACAATCACGGATAAAATGATATTTGATCCGGATATGTTTCGCTTTAGAATGATTGTCCGAATTTTTAGTTAATGCAATTGCGGCTTCGTTGTCACAGTAAATAGGAGTTTTTAGAAACTGCAAACCGTAATCCACCATTTGTTGTTGAATCCAGACTACTTGCGAACAGCAACTTGATGCTGCAATATACTCGGCTTCACAGGTAGATTGTGCTACGGAAGTCTGTTTCTTGCATTGCCAGGTGATTAACCTGCTCCCGAAAAACTGGCAACCAGCTGTAGTAGATTTGCTATCTTTGTCACAGCCGCCCCAATCTGCATCACTAAAAGATATGAAATCAAAATTATCATCATTAGGGTACCAAAGTCCTTTTGAGGGACAACCCTTCAGATATCGAAGGATACGCTTGACCGCCGTCAGATGACTTTGTTTCGGCTTCGATTGATAACGGGCACAGAGACACGTTGCGTACATAATATCTGGTCGAGACGCCGTCAAATACATCAGAGATCCGATGATTGCTCTGTATGTAAAAGGATCCGTCAGCTCCCCCTTAGCGTCCACTCCAATCCCGTGATTGGGTTGAATCGGGGTATCCATCGGCTTTGAGTCCTCCATCTGGAATCAGCTCAAGATGTCGGAGACATATTTCGTCTGGTGAATGAAGATCCCGTCGGGTCTTTGGTCCACCTGCAAGCCTAGGAAAAACTGCATCTCCCCCATTGCGCTCATTTCGAACTTTTCCTGCATGACAGTTTCGAACTCCCTGCATAAAAGCTCGTTAGTTGAACCAAATATTATATCATCAACGTATATCTGTACTAGAAGCAAGTCATCTCCCGTCTTTTTCGTAAAGAGGGTGCAATCGACGAGGCCGCGCTTAAATCCTTTGGTGATGAGGTATGTACTTAGCTCCTCGTACCACTGCCTCGGAGCCTGGTGCAAGCCATATAAAGCTTTGTTCAACACGTAGACCTTATCCCGGTGGATTGGGTCCTCAAAGCCTGGTGGCTGCCCGACATACACCTCTTCCTTGACTTTCCCGTACAGAAATGCGCTTTTCACGTCCATTTGATAAACTTTGAATTTCTTATAAGAAGCAAACGCGAGGAACATCCGAATAGCTTCAATTCGTGCTACCGGTGCATAGATTTCGTTATAATCAATCCCTTCGATTTGATGGAAACCCTGCACGACCAATCTGGCTTTGTTACGAACAATTACCCCACGATCATCCTTCTTACACTTAAACACCCATTTGGTGCCAATCTTCTTCCTATCTGGCGGCAAATCCGTGAGCGTCCAAACTCCCAATTTCTGGAATTGTAATAACTCCTCCTGCATAGCTTCCACCCAGGCATCATCCTTCAAAGCGTCCTTGTATGTCCTTGGCTCTACCTGCGACACATAAAACGCAAACGACCAATCATTTTGACTACCAGATTGTTGAATTTTGGCATATAAAGCTAAAGCACCAAAACTCTCTGGCGAATTAACGCTTTTAAGCTGCCCTCTGGTCATAACACTACTTCCAGGATCACCGATAACTTGCTCCAGTGGGTGAATACGATGAATCCGAGATTCCGGATAATCAGGTACTTGCACTCCCGTCTGAACAGTCAAGTTCTCTACAGCATCCAGATCATGACCCATATTTGATGATGAAGCCACATTTGAATTTGGAGTTGGGTTCACTGGCGGTGCCTCTGGTTCTTCAGCTTGATCAAAAATAGCTTCTTCAAATTGTTCATCTTCAGATTCTGAAGTGTCTAATGAAGTTGAAGCCTCTTGAAATACTTCTTCTTCTTGTATAGGAGCATTGGTATCATTAGAAGCTGGTAGGGGGTTCACGGTGATCGGACGCACCAACGGTGAAGTTGTTGCATTTTCACACTCGTAAAGTAATCGAATAACAGCTTCTTCAACCAAGCTATCTAGATTGAATGATTCAAAGAAATCTTTGTAATCAAACATCCAATCAGGACCCGTGCCTTGAATATTTTGGGTATATCGTTGAACATCCACGTTAGCCCAGTCTTCCACACGACGAGTTCGCTTGTTGTATACCCGTTTGAGCGGGGTTGCATATCCAACAAAGTAACCCTCATCGGCTTTAGGACTAAACTTTTCACTTGGATTCAACATAGTACATGGCGCCCCAAAAGGTTCTAGATACTCTAAATTCGGCTTTCTTCGGTGTAACAGCTCATAAGATGTTTTACCAAACTTCTTCACTGTTAGAACCCGATTTAGTGTGTAATTTGCTGCATAAATCGCCTCATTCCAAAACATTACTGGAAGATTTGAATCAGCAAGCATTGTTCTAGCCGCTTCAATTAGAGTCCTATTCTTTCGTTCAGCAACACCGTTCTGTTGAGGGGTGTACGGAGCCGAATATTCATGATGTATTCCTTTGTTTTCACAAAGTTCATCCATCTTGGCATTTTTGAACTCCGTCCCATTGTCACTCCGAATTCTCTTTATCTTCACATTGTAGAGATTCTCCAATCGAGTGAACAGAACTTTTAGATTGATAAAAGTGTCGCTTTTATTCTGCAAACACATCACCCATGAAAATCTTGAGTAATCGTCAGTGACGACTAAACAATAAAGCTCTCCAAGATGACTTTTGCGCTTGACCGGTCCAAAAAGATCCATGTGCAATCGCTCTAGTGGCATCTCAACAGAGTTAACCTTTTTCACTTTGTGGGACTGTTTGTGTTGCTTCCCCTTTTTACAACTCACACACTTGTCATTCAGATGGAAATGTTTCACGTTTACTCCATCGACAAGTCCATTTCTCACAAGTTGATTCATTTTCTTCAGATGAATGTGCCCCATTCTTCGGTGCCACATTATCGACTCTTTCTCTGTTGCCTTGGACAAAAAGCATGTTATCTGCCCCTGTGATGTCATCGCCTTGGACATATCAAGAATGTATAGATTGTTGACGCGAGGTGCCTTCAACATTATCCACTCTTTAGGAATTGTAAAGCCCGGTTTCAGAATATAGCAGGATTTGTCATCAAAATGCACAGTAAATTTCTTATCACATATTTGACTGACACTCAACAGATTGTAGTCTATCTGCTTTACATACGAAATCCGCTCGAAACTCACTATCCCATTGCTCACACTTCCTTCCATTGTGATATATCCGCCTTTGTTTCCCGCGAAAGCTACATACCCTCCATTGATGTTCTTCACGTCGAACAACAACGCAAGATCCCCTGTCATGTGGCCTGAAGCTCCACTATCAACAATCCAAAGACTGCTAATAGGGCCAGCTGAAGCTCCCTGCACACAAAAAGTAAATCAGTTAGTTCTTTCGGGGGACCCAAGCCTGAGTCTTGGGTCTTTGAACATCAGGTTTCAAAGTAATATTTCCACAATCATTTTGAACAACTTTTTGATCAATCTTTTTCTGATTGTTCAAAACAGTTTCCTTTCTCTCATTAACCCTTGAAGTTGAGGCTCCTGGAGTACCATTGGGTGTCCAAGATTGTTCAGACCTTTTCAGGATACGAATCTGAGACTTAGGATTCTCAGTCGGTTTCTGAACATGGTTAGCAAATGTAACTTTCTTGGTAACCTTATCTGATTTAACAGACTTAGGTCCAACATTTGATTTGACAATCGGTTTTGGTGAAACCTTTTGCCTATCAACTGTTGCGTTCACCACAGACTTTCTCCATGAGTGTTCCATAGCAATCCGATTCCTCCTATCATAATGCATTGGACGAGTGTTCCTCATTTGGTGAAAATTGTTATGATTATAAAACGGTTGTGGTTGTTGAGGAACAACTCTCCTATGAGGTGGCACATAATGATCAATCGGTTTTCTCATAGAATTTCTCACTTCAACTTCGTGCCTTTTGTGCCTTACATATGGGCACTGAGCAAGTAAATGCCCACGTTCCCCACACTTAAAGCACGCACGGTACTCTTCAAAATCATTCGGAGCATTTGGTTGAGCAAATGATCTAACAGGATATTGATCATTGTACTGTTGCTTCCTTAAACTCTCAGGGAGTGGCCCTTTTGAGTAAGTAGGCTCATTAAAACCATTAGCTCTGTTTTTGGGTTTAACAAACTCTGTGACATGAATCTTTGGTTCTTGAGGAACATCCAAATACAACTTCTTTAATAAAGCTGGTGGAATCTCATTTGTTCTCTCATGTTTCGGGAACCAAATAGTGCTTTCTTGCCAAATCTTGTCAATTTTAGCATAGTTAACATCTTTAATTGGAAAGTCCTCGTCAGAGATGATCTTATCGGATCCTTCCATCCGATAAAACACCTTGACAGGTTTGTCACATTGTTCGTTTTTATCATTCCTTTCAAGATCTTTCTTAACCACATTAAGATCTTTCTTCACCACATTCTTTTCAGACTTATTCACATGATGAACACTTCTCAGCGGAACAATTTGAGATGATGAAACTGGTTCATTTGTAATGATGTGATTTTCTTTTGGAATTTCACATGCATTAACAGTTTGATTACAACCAGTATCATCACTCTCTGAGTCTGAATCTACACTCTCAGCAGTAACACCCTCATCATTGATCCCCAAAATCGGTCTAACATCGGAATTTGGATCACCAATACTTGAAGTATTAGATTCATTTTCCGATGCTGAGTCAGATTTTACCGAACTCTCCGGTGTCACTTGGTGACAATTATGGTTTTCAAAAAGAACCGGAGATGGTACAGCCCGATAATTGGTGGTCTTATCATCAATAATGTGGTCTACCACATAAGCAATATGCTTATAGCTTTCCAGCTTTTTGTTTACTTTCTCAGCAAAGCATTTTATGGCTGCCATTTCCAACTTGGTGTTTTCAATTTCATTGATATAGTTATTAATTGCCAATTGTTTTAAAGACAAAGTGTTTTTCAAGTCGGAAATGTCCTTTTTGTAGCCATCTAATACTTTGTTAAAAGCATTCAACTCTTTGCGAGTAGATTGACTGTTCATGATAGCACTATCACGTTGAACACGGAGTTGTTTAATCTCCTCAGTCAATCTATCACATGTACCACAATATTTTTCACTTGTATTATCAGTACTACATGCAGAACTTACAGATTTTGGCGGATCAGTCATGGCCATCAATGCGAAATGAGCTTCCTTTCCTGCAAAGAATCTGGAATAATCAATCTTTGTGAAAGCATCATCTGCAATGCACGACTTCCTTGTCATCAGAAAATCCGCTTCTGCAAGCAACTGATCGATATCTTCATCAAGAGAATTAACACTTGCTTCCGTATCCGATTCACTGTCTGAATCAGAATAAACCGATTCACACTCCTCAGGAATGTCAGAAACAGTATCAATCACAACTCCAGAATTTGTCTCTTCAGTTTGAACTTCAACATCAACCTCAGCATTAACCTTAACAGGTTCAAATTCCCCATCCATCTCAGCCTCAGACTCATCACTTTCAACCTCAATTTCTTCCTTCTCCTCCATCGTCACTGAATCTTCAATATCAACCTGATATGCAACACAAGCCACATTGCCCCCAGTAGTGATTTCCTCAACACCTATCTGAATACTCGACCAGTCAAACCTCTCATCTTGTTGAGTAACCAATGCTTGATTGGTATTCTGTTGTTCATTTGGTGTAGTGATTGGTATGACTGTTCGGTTAGTATTGTTTGGTGTTTGATTTTGTGTCTGGTTTGGTGTGTTTGGTTGTCTATTTTGGTTGTTATTAAAGTTGTTTTGACGATTTTGGTAGTTGTTGTTGTTGTTTTGGGAAGAAACTTGGTTTTGGTTTTGTTGTTGACGGTTCTGATAGGTAGCATTGAATGGATTTCTATTGCCTTGTTTTGGTGGCTGGGTGCATTCTCTTTTAAAGTGACCTTTTCCTCCACAGTTAAAACAAGTCACTTTCTCCTTATTGAACCCGTAGGTTGTGTTAGGAGAAGTTCCCAAGTCTGTTCTACCTGTCTTCTCAATAAATTCCGTTGCTCTTCGCATTATGCTCGCAAAGGCCCATTGAATGTCAATGAGTTCCATCTCCTCCTTGTCAATCTGTGCATAGTCTTCATTGGTCAAGTTGTTATTACCAATTTGACTAGCAACTAATCCATTGTAGGATGAAACCATTGCAGAGACTAATGCAATGTGTTGCTGAGCAACTTCAACTGTCACATTTCCAAGATTAGATGTCTCCAAAACCACCGTTTGTTGATTAGGTTGATTCATTGGTTGTGGTTGAGATTGACTCGCAGTGTAGAAAGCTGCTTGTTGCTTTGGGGAGAATGGTGGAATGTATGAGTATTGGTATGGAACTTGTGGTTGTGGTTGTGATAAAGATGAAGTTTGTTGATGGTAGTTAATGGTAGGTGATTCCACAACATTGGATATACAAGCAACATGTGGTGTAACTAGCCCTCCTGAGCTTGTACTTGCTGAAACTGAAGATCCTCCAAAGTATAAGTTTGGATTCTGAGGAATCTGTGCTCTCCTAGCCTTCCTCTTTTCTTCCAATTCTTTGTTTTCCAGCTTCTCAATGAACTCCTGAAGAGACCAGTATTGATAAGCATCCTTCTCCTTCAGAACATCCACATGCTGATCCCAGTTTGGTGGTAATGCTTCTGCAAACTTGTCAACCTGCTTTGCCATAGGAATCTGTATACCATAGCTAGACAATTCAGATATCAAATGATTATATCTAGGAGTTAGTTCTTTCAAAGTTTCATTTCCAACATAAGAAAAATTCTCAAACTCCTTAACAAGTTCTTCCGTCCTCAAACTTCTAGTCTTCTCATTTCCATCATGCTTCCTTTTAAGCATATCCCACAGTGCCTTAGAAGTTGTGCAAGTCCCAAACTGATGCAAAAGATCATTTGTGATTGCCTGTGTCAATTGAGAAAACGCCTTCTTTTCCACAGCAAACTTCTTTTTCTCATCCTCAGCCATGCTCTCCAATGGCACTGGTTCACCTGTGTTCTCCAAAACTGGTGGTGTGTAACCTTTAGCAATCATGTTCCATGCTTCAGCACCTTCCACTCCCATGCCTTCCAAATGTATCTTGAACTTTTTCTGCCACTGATTGTATTCTTGAATCTCCATGAGCTTCGGTGGCCGAGTCCCGCTACCTGAAGACAAATCATTAATCAGTGTGGAAATAGCATTTGTAGTTTGAGTGTTTACCACCGCTGCTGCTACTCCCCAGTAGTCAGACTGTGGTGCTGGAGGTGCACTTTGAGTCATGTAGTTAACCGGCTGCGAAGACTGTGTGCTCGTCTTTTGTGCTGCCACTGTCCATGGGTCCATCACCTGCTGTTGTGGTTGTGTAGTTGCTGGTGTAGGAGTAGTCTGATAACGCCACATGATCACGAACTTCGAGAAATTCAACACTTAGAAAATTTTTCAAAAACAAGATCTAGGTTCGCCCAAAATAGCTTCAGGTTCGTCCCTTTCTGTCTCAGGTTCGCCCAGAAATACTACCCCGAATGTAAAATCTCACCAGAAAGTAAAAACACACTGACACTTTTCACGTTCGCCCAAAAAGTTCCAGGTTCGCCCGTTTAGTTTCCAGGTTCGCCCGCACGATCTCCCGAAAGTGAAAAATGTGACCCGAATGTGAAATATTCAACTGAAAAATTCTACGTTCGCCCAGAAATCCCTAGGTTCGCCCAAAAATTCACTCACCTTCGACCAAAAACTCACACGTTCGACCAGAACACTCCAGGTTCGCCCATATTGACTTTTGAAAAACGGTTACACTTTGAAAAACGGTTATTTTGATCTCTGATTTTCAAAAGTTTGTGAATTTGAATGATCTTGATTAGGTTTTGCTTCGGAGATGATTTGGAACAACTTTAATACTTGGAATTTTGAATTTTATCCACAAAATCAACTCTAATTCTTTCAAAAACACTCAAAAACCATTTTTATGTAAAAACAGATGTGAATTGATGAAAATAATGTCCAAATCAGCTCTGAGTTTATCAATTTGTTGTTGTATGATCCTCTACGCTCTGATACCACTTTGTAGAGGATGTGATTTGACACGAAAACAGGATTATATGATCATACAAGTTACTAAACCAGGTGCGGAAACCCTAGCTTAGAACAAACTGATATAAACTCAATCAAAACACAATCAAAGTCATTTTAAAGCTTTTCATAGATTAACTCTTTCAAATACTTGGTTACAAATCAGTTACAGTTAATCTAGCACACTTCTAAACTCTCTCAACACTCTCTGGAACACACCTCAAAAACACACACACTAAATGACTCGCTTAAACTTACAAAAACACGAAATCTATATATAGGACCTGCACGTTCGCCCCTTTTCACTGGTCGAACGTGGGTCATTTCCACATTCGCCCACATCAAGTGGTCGAATGTGTCTTCTTAGGTTATCCAGTTCCAGATTCGTCCATGTCTTGTTACCTTCGCCCACTATCAATCTTCCTTCGCCCATTCATTCTTCCTTCGCCCCTTAGCCCACTTCTAACACATGTTAACATATCTAATCATTAGTCGCAAAACGCATCTACACTGTGTCTACATGGTGCGAAAGGTTGACCGTATCCCCGACAAATACGTTGCAAAGAGGTGGACGCGTGATGTGCTTCCTAAGAAAGTTTTCTCAATTTCTAGTCGTTACGGTGTTGACAGCCACCCAGAATCGATCCTGAGGAATGAAATCCTTGAACTAGTAACCGAATGCGTGGACGTTGCCAGGAGCGATGAGAAGTCACTTAATGATTTGGCTGAACAGCTACGAAATAATCAGACTAACATACGAAACCATCAGACTAACATACGAAATAATCAGACTAACATACGAAACCATCAGACTAACATACGAAATAATCAGACTAACATACGAAATAATTATGTACGTAACACGGTTAGGGTTGCAGCTACGTAATAATTATGTACGTAACACGGTTAGGGTTGCAGCTACGTAAGTTCTTAGGCGGTGCGTAGACTTATGATCTATGCTTTTAGTTTATGTTTTTAAGTTGCTATGTATGGTGGCTGTTTTTGGGAAGACATGCTTGCAAACGATTTATGTGGTTTTATAATATGATGTGCCACTTTTATGAAGCCTTTTTACATGTTCTGCTATTTATTTTTTTACCATATTGCATCTGCTGGATTACTGCCTTGGTTGACAGAACAGATACAGGGAAAACCATTTTGTAAACATGTGTTACCATGAATACACTAACACATGTAGTCATGTGTCAATAACATATGTAATTCATCGATTAACACATGTAATCATGTGTCACCAACATGTGTAATCCATCAATAATGTGTGTAAGTGAATACTAACATGTGTAACCCCATGTCACCAACACACACATGGTCCCAAATAATGTGTGTAAATAATTGCTAACATGGTCCCAAATATGAACACATCACTAACATGTGTAATCCATCAATAATGTGTGTAAATATTTGCTAACATGTGTAAGTTACATGTCACTAACACACACATGGTCCAAAACACAAGTGTTAGTGAATCACTAACACGTGCAACCCCATCAAATAATGTGTGTAAATGAATACTAACATGTGTAAGTCCATGTCACTAACACACACATGGTCCCAAACAGAATGTACAACTTAAAACCCATTTTGCTTTATCATTTGTTAATATGTTTTTCACTAACAGATATATGTTTTCACTAACACACATAACCACATGATATATTTGGACACAGCACTAACATGTGTAATCCATCAATAACGTGTGTAAATATTTGGTAACATGTGTAAGTGAAAACATATATGTGTATATAAGTTACAATGTACGACTTAAATGGGAGTACTTCATAAACACCACGATATCATACATTAAAAGCATACTAAACTATTACACACGGATAGATTTAAAGATACTACAGCGCGATATTTTATTAAAGACATGCGAAGGGGGCAGACGAATGTGTCATGGGGAAAACTTGCCATACTCTGATTCAAAGCTAAACTCGGACGGTGAAGTAGTTTCCTCTCCTTCCCACGGGTTATGGCTAGCCCACCTTGCAAGGGTGTTCGGGGAGTTCGGGCACAAAGCACAGCCACAATACTCATGGTCACCGTCTATACCCGGGCACCCCTTACAAGTGCAAGGGTCAAGGGGCGTGACCGAGGTGACGCTATCGGGCGAGCATTGAACCGGCTCCATCACCTCATCAGATTTGTGGGTGTGTTTTTTTGCTTTCCCCGTGTCTTTGTTAGCTTTGTTCGGTTCATCGCCGACTTGTTGATTAGGGTACTCAACAATGGCCTTCCCGACATCACGCATGGTAACGCCTTGTGGTGAGCTTTCTTTTTCTTCTACAACTTTCTGCCGTTTTGGAGGAGGAGTGGATGATGGAGATGCCATTTTTGCATAGGTGTGTGTTTTTAGATTTGAGAAGGGTGTTGTAGTGGGTGTTGTATTAATAGTGGAGTGGCATAATAATTGGTAGGTTGGGTAGGTGAATACAATAACCCATACACTTAAAGCATATTATGTGGTAGAAAGACAACACACTTTATGTCAAATCACCTTTTGTAATTTTTTAAATACAAAAGAGCTTTGTATCACCTTTTTGTATTTTTTTAAATACAACTTGTTGAAGGAAAATCCAAAAAGATGATTATTATGTGGTAGAAAGACTTTATGTCAAATCAAATCAAAAAAGGTGACATGTGTCATACTTTTTAAATACAACTTGTTGAAGGAAAATCCAAAAAGATGATTATTATGTGGTAGAAAGACTTTATGTCAAATCAAATCAAAAAAGGTGACATGTGTCATACTTTTATATTACTTTAAAATATACTTTGAACTTTTCATTTTTGTCTTTTTAAATAATATTATAATAAAGCACACCCACAAGCTTGTAAGGGTAATATAAGAAAAGGTGCCATACTTCCCTGGCCATCATAACCACTAGTTATCTTACACACGTTAGTCACAGACATATTTTAGTTATCAGCATACATACTAATTAAAGCTACAACTAGCTTACCAAAATAAACATAGTTTTTGGGGCGATAATATAAAGTGTTTGTCTTAAACCTACAACCAACAAGCATCAAAATAAACCCCCACACGCCCACCATCTCCAAATGCCCACAATGCAAACTAACCCCTCCTCAACGCTTGCTTAGCAACCTTCTCCTTCAAGGTATTAACATCGGAGCAGATGATGTGGGCTGCATACTTTTTGCGTAGCCTGTTCACCTCGCCTTCTTTTTTCCTCCCGTGTGAACTGAAGTCACACTCAAATGGCTCATGCATCCCCAAGAATCTCTCCATATGTCGCATCAGAAATACGCCGCAGTCCGTTCCATTCCCTGCTGTCCCCCAATCCAAATCAAGGTGTTGTATGGCTGCAGACTCAACCGCTTTCGCCTTTGGGTGCTGAATTTCAAGCAGGAAGTTTACAAACATGTGTTTCTGCAGTTATTACATGTGTTAGTGACTTAATAAACACCCTAAACATTCAAGCGAATTGAAAGGAAAAAAACTTACGTATTTATGTGGCACATCCATGTTCTTGAATTCGCTGTTTGCTCGCAACCCACGACGGCCTCTCTTCTTGTCATTGTCAATCAGAAGAATCGCTACATTTCGAAGCTCAAAAATCAACAAGTAGAAATGCCCTCGCTCAAGAATAGGGAACTGGATGATATCATATTTCCTGAAGTCTTTGCTCTTGTGGTAACTTGGGTTAGCGGCATCCATGCCGGATGCAAACCGTTGCTGTCTTTTTTGGGGATCACAGTGTTTATCATTTAGCATCCATGGAATCTGTCAGTTTAAGAAAGGCATAATCCGTAAATACAAATATTCACAACATAACATAACCTACAAACTAATATTATATATTCATTACCACAACTTTGGTTCCTATAAACAGCCGAAGGTACTTGTCATCTGACTTCAAAGTTTCTTCATAATTAAGGACCTCAACCCAACAATCAATTATGCCGTCAGCAACCCACTCACCTGGCTTCAACGTCTTAAACAAACTACGCGTACCTTCCACGTTAGAACTACTTCTAAACAACACCTCCCTACACATGTTTATTTTTTCATATTAAAACAGACTGAGGAAAATCGTAATAACAACAAACTATGCGCAACTTACCTAGACAGCGTATCAGGATCGTCATCAACCACTGCATCAGCCTGCTTGCCTTTCCCAGCCCTGCGTCACAACAAACAGAGTTATGCTTTCAATGTTATAGAACAGGATAACACCACTATATAAGTTAATACGCTAACTTACAGATCCGATTGAACTTTTTTCCTAGCAAATGTCCCATGGAGATGATGCATCAAACTTTCATCTATGCATATGTAGCTCCACACATCTTCGTCATCTTTGGTCACACCCTCCAGCAGGTTTACACCACGTATGAGGAACGGAGATTTGTGCACGTACGCCACGCTTCTTTGCCGAAGTGGATTTCTTTTCCCCTTGTCCAATTCTGCAATCATTCTTTTCCGATCTGCCAACGTTAGATTATCATCATCATCTTGAGTTTCCAACCCCCCAACGTGATATTCATTGTAAACGCCACTACGCGCGTCAAAGGAGCTGATAGGCAAAACCATCGGGATACGCAAGGGTGTCTCCACGGCTTTCTCAGACGATGTGCACACTGTTTGTTAATCAAATAAATACGAAATAATCAGACTAACATATAATCAGACTAACATACGAAACCATCAGACTAACATACGAAATAATCAGACTAACATACGAAACCATCAGACTAACATACGAAATAATCAGACTAACATACGAAACCATCAGACTAACATACGAAATAATCAGACTAACATACGAAACCATCAGACTAACATACGAAATAATCAGACTAACATACGAAATAATTATGTACGTAACACGGTTAGGGTTGCAGCTACGTAAGTTCTTAGGCGGTGCGTAGACTTATGATCTATGCTTTTAGTTTATGTTTTTAAGTTGCTATGTATGGTGGCTGTTTTTGGGAAGACATGCTTGCAAACGATTTATGTGGTTTTATAATATGATGTGCCACTTTTATGAAGCCTTTTTACATGTTCTGCTATTTATTTTTTTACCATATTGCATCTGCTGGATTACTGCCTTGGTTGACAGAACAGATACAGGGAAAACCATTTTGTAAACATGTGTTACCATGAATACACTAACACATGTAGTCATGTGTCAATAACATATGTAATTCATCGATTAACACATGTAATCATGTGTCACCAACATGTGTAATCCATCAATAATGTGTGTAAGTGAATACTAACATGTGTAACCCCATGTCACCAACACACACATGGTCCCAAATAATGTGAGTAAATAATTGCTAACATGGTCCCAAATATGAACACATCACTAACATGTGTAATCCATCAATAATGTGTGTAAATATTTGCTAACATGTGTAAGTTACATGTCACTAACACACACATGGTCCAAAACACAAGTGTTAGTGAATCACTAACACGTGCAACCCCATCAAATAATGTGTGTAAATGAATACTAACATGTGTAAGTCCATGTCACTAACACACACATGGTCCCAAACAGAATGTACAACTTAAAACCCATTTTGCTTTATCATTTGTTAATATGTTTTTCACTAACAGATATATGTTTTCACTAACACACATAACCACATGATATATTTGGACACAGCACTAACATGTGTAATCCATCAATAACGTGTGTAAATATTTGGTAACATGTGTAAGTGAAAACATATATGTGTATATAAGTTACAATGTACGACTTAAATGGGAGTACTTCATAAACACCACGATATCATACATTAAAAGCATACTAAACTATTACACACGGATAGATTTAAAGATACTACAGCGCGATATTTTATTAAAGACATGCGAAGGGGGCAGACGAATGTGTCATGGGGAAAACTTGCCATACTCTGATTCAAAGCTAAACTCAGACGGTGAAGTAGTTTCCTCTCCTTCCCACGGGTTATGGCTAGCCCACCTTGCAAGGGTGTTCGGGGAGTTCGGGCACAAAGCACAGCCACAATACTCATGGTCACCGTCTATACCCGGGCACACGAAACCTGCCGGGCACCCCTTACAAGTGCAAGGGTCAAGGGGCGTGACCGAGGTGACGCTATCGGGCGAGCATTGAACCGGCTCCATCACCTCATCAGATTTGTGGGTGTGTTTTTTTGCTTTCCCCGTGTCTTTGTTAGCTTTGTTCGGTTCATCGCCGACTTGTTGATTAGGGTACTCAACAATGGCCTTCCCGACATCACGCATGGTAACGCCTTGTGGTGAGCTTTCTTTTTCTTCTACAACTTTCTGCCGTTTTGGAGGAGGAGTGGATGATGGAGATGCCATTTTTGCATAGGTGTGTGTTTTTAGATTTGAGAAGGGTGTTGTAGTGGGTGTTGTATTAATAGTGGAGTGGCATAATAATTGGTAGGTTGGGTAGGTGAATACAATAACCCATACACTTAAAGCATATTATGTGGTAGAAAGACAACACACTTTATGTCAAATCACCTTTTGTAATTTTTTAAATACAAAAGAGCTTTGTATCACCTTTTTGTATTTTTTTAAATACAACTTGTTGAAGGAAAATCCAAAAAGATGATTATTATGTGGTAGAAAGACTTTATGTCAAATCAAATCAAAAAAGGTGACATGTGTCATACTTTTTAAATACAACTTGTTGAAGGAAAATCCAAAAAGATGATTATTATGTGGTAGAAAGACTTTATGTCAAATCAAATCAAAAAAGGTGACATGTGTCATACTTTTATATTACTTTAAAATATACTTTGAACTTTTCATTTTTGTCTTTTTAAATAATATTATAATAAAGCACACCCACAAGCTTGTAAGGGTAATATAAGAAAAGGTGCCATACTTCCCTGGCCATCATAACCACTAGTTATCTTACACACGTTAGTCACAGACATATTTTAGTTATCAGCATACATACTAATTAAAGCTACAACTAGCTTACCAAAATAAACATAGTTTTTGGGGCGATAATATAAAGTGTTTGTCTTAAACCTACAACCAACAAGCATCAAAATAAACCCCCACACGCCCACCATCTCCAAATGCCCACAATGCAAACTAACCCCTCCTCAACGCTTGCTTAGCAACCTTCTCCTTCAAGGTATTAACATCGGAGCAGATGATGTGGGCTGCATACTTTTTGCGTAGCCTGTTCACCTCGCCTTCTTTTTTCCTCCCGTGTGAACTGAAGTCACACTCAAATGGCTCATGCATCCCCAAGAATCTCTCCATATGTCGCATCAGAAATACGCCGCAGTCCGTTCCATTCCCTGCTGTCCCCCAATCCAAATCAAGGTGTTGTATGGCTGCAGACTCAACCGCTTTCGCCTTTGGGTGCTGAATTTCAAGCAGGAAGTTTACAAACATGTGTTTCTGCAGTTATTACATGTGTTAGTGACTTAATAAACACCCTAAACATTCAAGCGAATTGAAAGGAAAAAAACTTACGTATTTATGTGGCACATCCATGTTCTTGAATTCGCTGTTTGCTCGCAACCCACGACGGCCTCTCTTCTTGTCATTGTCAATCAGAAGAATCGCTACATTTCGAAGCTCAAAAATCAACAAGTAGAAATGCCCTCGCTCAAGAATAGGGAACTGGATGATATCATATTTCCTGAAGTCTTTGCTCTTGTGGTAACTTGGGTTAGCGGCATCCATGCCGGATGCAAACCGTTGCTGTCTTTTTTGGGGATCACAGTGTTTATCATTTAGCATCCATGGAATCTGTCAGTTTAAGAAAGGCATAATCCGTAAATACAAATATTCACAACATAACATAACCTACAAACTAATATTATATATTCATTACCACAACTTTGGTTCCTATAAACAGCCGAAGGTACTTGTCATCTGACTTCAAAGTTTCTTCATAATTAAGGACCTCAACCCAACAATCAATTATGCCGTCAGCAACCCACTCACCTGGCTTCAACGTCTTAAACAAACTACGCGTACCTTCCACGTTAGAACTACTTCTAAACAACACCTCCCTACACATGTTTATTTTTTCATATTAAAACAGACTGAGGAAAATCGTAATAACAACAAACTATGCGCAACTTACCTAGACAGCGTATCAGGATCGTCATCAACCACTGCATCAGCCTGCTTGCCTTTCCCAGCCCTGCGTCACAACAAACAGAGTTATGCTTTCAATGTTATAGAACAGGATAACACCACTATATAAGTTAATACGCTAACTTACAGATCCGATTGAACTTTTTTCCTAGCAAATGTCCCATGGAGATGATGCATCAAACTTTCATCTATGCATATGTAGCTCCACACATCTTCGTCATCTTTGGTCACACCCTCCAGCAGGTTTACACCACGTATGAGGAACGGAGATTTGTGCACGTACGCCACGCTTCTTTGCCGAAGTGGATTTCTTTTCCCCTTGTCCAATTCTGCAATCATTCTTTTCCGATCTGCCAACGTTAGATTATCATCATCATCTTGAGTTTCCAACCCCCCAACGTGATATTCATTGTAAACGCCACTACGCGCGTCAAAGGAGCTGATAGGCAAAACCATCGGGATACGCAAGGGTGTCTCCACGGCTTTCTCAGACGATGTGCACACTGTTTGTTAATCAAATAAATACGAAATAATCAGACTAACATATAATCAGACTAACATACGAAACCATCAGACTAACATACGAAATAATCAGACTAACATACGAAACCATCAGACTAACATACGAAATAATCAGACTAACATACGAAACCATCAGACTAACATACGAAATAATCAGACTAACATACGAAATAATTATGTACGTAACACGGTTAGGGTTGCAGCTACGTAATAATTATGTACGTAACACGGTTAGGGTTGCAGCTACGTAAGTTCTTAGGCGGTGCGTAGACTTATGATCTATGCTTTTAGTTTATGTTTTTAAGTTGCTATGTATGGTGGCTGTTTTTGGGAAGACATGCTTGCAAACGATTTATGTGGTTTTATAATATGATGTGCCACTTTTATGAAGCCTTTTTACATGTTCTGCTATTTATTTTTTTACCATATTGCATCTGCTGGATTACTGCCTTGGTTGACAGAACAGATACAGGGAAAACCATTTTGTAAACATGTGTTACCATGAATACACTAACACATGTAGTCATGTGTCAATAACATATGTAATTCATCGATTAACACATGTAATCATGTGTCACCAACATGTGTAATCCATCAATAATGTGTGTAAGTGAATACTAACATGTGTAACCCCATGTCACCAACACACACATGGTCCCAAATAATGTGAGTAAATAATTGCTAACATGGTCCCAAATATGAACACATCACTAACATGTGTAATCCATCAATAATGTGTGTAAATATTTGCTAACATGTGTAAGTTACATGTCACTAACACACACATGGTCCAAAACACAAGTGTTAGTGAATCACTAACACGTGCAACCCCATCAAATAATGTGTGTAAATGAATACTAACATGTGTAAGTCCATGTCACTAACACACACATGGTCCCAAACAGAATGTACAACTTAAAACCCATTTTGCTTTATCATTTGTTAATATGTTTTTCACTAACAGATATATGTTTTCACTAACACACATAACCACATGATATATTTGGACACAGCACTAACATGTGTAATCCATCAATAACGTGTGTAAATATTTGGTAACATGTGTAAGTGAAAACATATATGTGTATATAAGTTACAATGTACGACTTAAATGGGAGTACTTCATAAACACCACGATATCATACATTAAAAGCATACTAAACTATTACACACGGATAGATTTAAAGATACTACAGCGCGATATTTTATTAAAGACATGCGAAGGGGGCAGACGAATGTGTCATGGGGAAAACTTGCCATACTCTGATTCAAAGCTAAACTCAGACGGTGAAGTAGTTTCCTCTCCTTCCCACGGGTTATGGCTAGCCCACCTTGCAAGGGTGTTCGGGGAGTTCGGGCACAAAGCACAGCCACAATACTCATGGTCACCGTCTATACCCGGGCACACGAAACCTGCCGGGCACCCCTTACAAGTGCAAGGGTCAAGGGGCGTGACCGAGGTGACGCTATCGGGCGAGCATTGAACCGGCTCCATCACCTCATCAGATTTGTGGGTGTGTTTTTTTGCTTTCCCCGTGTCTTTGTTAGCTTTGTTCGGTTCATCGCCGACTTGTTGATTAGGGTACTCAACAATGGCCTTCCCGACATCACGCATGGTAACGCCTTGTGGTGAGCTTTCTTTTTCTTCTACAACTTTCTGCCGTTTTGGAGGAGGAGTGGATGATGGAGATGCCATTTTTGCATAGGTGTGTGTTTTTAGATTTGAGAAGGGTGTTGTAGTGGGTGTTGTATTAATAGTGGAGTGGCATAATAATTGGTAGGTTGGGTAGGTGAATACAATAACCCATACACTTAAAGCATATTATGTGGTAGAAAGACAACACACTTTATGTCAAATCACCTTTTGTAATTTTTTAAATACAAAAGAGCTTTGTATCACCTTTTTGTATTTTTTTAAATACAACTTGTTGAAGGAAAATCCAAAAAGATGATTATTATGTGGTAGAAAGACTTTATGTCAAATCAAATCAAAAAAGGTGACATGTGTCATACTTTTTAAATACAACTTGTTGAAGGAAAATCCAAAAAGATGATTATTATGTGGTAGAAAGACTTTATGTCAAATCAAATCAAAAAAGGTGACATGTGTCATACTTTTATATTACTTTAAAATATACTTTGAACTTTTCATTTTTGTCTTTTTAAATAATATTATAATAAAGCACACCCACAAGCTTGTAAGGGTAATATAAGAAAAGGTGCCATACTTCCCTGGCCATCATAACCACTAGTTATCTTACACACGTTAGTCACAGACATATTTTAGTTATCAGCATACATACTAATTAAAGCTACAACTAGCTTACCAAAATAAACATAGTTTTTGGGGCGATAATATAAAGTGTTTGTCTTAAACCTACAACCAACAAGCATCAAAATAAACCCCCACACGCCCACCATCTCCAAATGCCCACAATGCAAACTAACCCCTCCTCAACGCTTGCTTAGCAACCTTCTCCTTCAAGGTATTAACATCGGAGCAGATGATGTGGGCTGCATACTTTTTGCGTAGCCTGTTCACCTCGCCTTCTTTTTTCCTCCCGTGTGAACTGAAGTCACACTCAAATGGCTCATGCATCCCCAAGAATCTCTCCATATGTCGCATCAGAAATACGCCGCAGTCCGTTCCATTCCCTGCTGTCCCCCAATCCAAATCAAGGTGTTGTATGGCTGCAGACTCAACCGCTTTCGCCTTTGGGTGCTGAATTTCAAGCAGGAAGTTTACAAACATGTGTTTCTGCAGTTATTACATGTGTTAGTGACTTAATAAACACCCTAAACATTCAAGCGAATTGAAAGGAAAAAAACTTACGTATTTATGTGGCACATCCATGTTCTTGAATTCGCTGTTTGCTCGCAACCCACGACGGCCTCTCTTCTTGTCATTGTCAATCAGAAGAATCGCTACATTTCGAAGCTCAAAAATCAACAAGTAGAAATGCCCTCGCTCAAGAATAGGGAACTGGATGATATCATATTTCCTGAAGTCTTTGCTCTTGTGGTAACTTGGGTTAGCGGCATCCATGCCGGATGCAAACCGTTGCTGTCTTTTTTGGGGATCACAGTGTTTATCATTTAGCATCCATGGAATCTGTCAGTTTAAGAAAGGCATAATCCGTAAATACAAATATTCACAACATAACATAACCTACAAACTAATATTATATATTCATTACCACAACTTTGGTTCCTATAAACAGCCGAAGGTACTTGTCATCTGACTTCAAAGTTTCTTCATAATTAAGGACCTCAACCCAACAATCAATTATGCCGTCAGCAACCCACTCACCTGGCTTCAACGTCTTAAACAAACTACGCGTACCTTCCACGTTAGAACTACTTCTAAACAACACCTCCCTACACATGTTTATTTTTTCATATTAAAACAGACTGAGGAAAATCGTAATAACAACAAACTATGCGCAACTTACCTAGACAGCGTATCAGGATCGTCATCAACCACTGCATCAGCCTGCTTGCCTTTCCCAGCCCTGCGTCACAACAAACAGAGTTATGCTTTCAATGTTATAGAACAGGATAACACCACTATATAAGTTAATACGCTAACTTACAGATCCGATTGAACTTTTTTCCTAGCAAATGTCCCATGGAGATGATGCATCAAACTTTCATCTATGCATATGTAGCTCCACACATCTTCGTCATCTTTGGTCACACCCTCCAGCAGGTTTACACCACGTATGAGGAACGGAGATTTGTGCACGTACGCCACGCTTCTTTGCCGAAGTGGATTTCTTTTCCCCTTGTCCAATTCTGCAATCATTCTTTTCCGATCTGCCAACGTTAGATTATCATCATCATCTTGAGTTTCCAACCCCCCAACGTGATATTCATTGTAAACGCCACTACGCGCGTCAAAGGAGCTGATAGGCAAAACCATCGGGATACGCAAGGGTGTCTCCACGGCTTTCTCAGACGATGTGCACACTGTTTGTTAATCAAATAAATACGAAATAATCAGACTAACATATAATCAGACTAACATACGAAACCATCAGACTAACATACGAAATAATCAGACTAACATACGAAACCATCAGACTAACATACGAAATAATCAGACTAACATACGAAACCATCAGACTAACATACGAAATAATCAGACTAACATACGAAACCATCAGACTAACATATGAAACAGATAGCATACCATGGAGAGGAACATTCATGGCTTGACTACCTGCGTCGTTGCTTATTACCGGGTCATTCTGGTCCAACTGTGTCAGCCCAACACTAAAACTTGGTATGTCGTAGTCGTCAAACGGCATACTTACAGAAGCCTGCACCTTTCCTGATGGCCCGTGCGATGGTCCCACATCATCATGCGCAGCTGGATTAGGCGCTGTGTAACCCGTTGGCGCGTTTGCTGACAACTTTGTTGCTTCGCTAACCTCATCTGCATTGGGCAAAAAAAATGCATAGTCATTACGAAAAAAGAATTAGCATTTTTCGAACCAAACTTATCTCTATGATATAAAAAGGCTGAGCAAAACTTACTGTTAGTTTCCTTCGATACCGTATCCGGGTACGTTTGTGTCTCAACATGAATTGGAACGCACGTCGTCTGCTGTTGGGTATGTTGGACGTTTGCAGCAGTGCTAAGATCAGTAGGACAAGTTTCTGGACCAGCAGCTGCCTTCTCATCTGTTGGGGTGCATATATATGTGTCAAAAGAAACCGCTTCGCGGACATAGAACATGTAAAAAATAAAAAACAAATGCTAATAGAACTTACTTTTGGTCGACCCTGTTTGCATATCTGTGCCTACTGGTAACGCGGCATGTCTCGTGGACAAGCTTGCCATAGCGCTAAGATCAGATGGATAACTTTTATGGTCAGCAGCTGCGTTCTCATTTGTTGGATTGCCTAGTCAAGAAAAAAAAACAGCAGCCCCGTACATTAACATGTAAAGTTTTGAGGAAAAAAAGGGAACTGCACAATTCCTAACACATGCAAGTGAGCACCAGTAACACAGGTTAGTACATGCTTCAAACGAAGAACTTACATTTTTGCAACTCGGATTGCATATCTGCTGTTACTGGTGGCCCGGCATGTCCCGTAGAGCAGCTTGCGTCTTTGTCCTTATCTTGATCGCTAGTGCCGACATCAATGGTCGATGGTCGATTTGTAGGATCCACATCAGCCTTGTCATCTTCCAACACCTTGCCTACTTCTAAAAAAAAATAACAATACATGTCATAGTTAGGTTAGGTTAGCAATCCCAAAATTGTTTGTTTCACTAACAGGACTATTAACACATGTTAGCTAACACGTAAATACATTTTTTAAAAATAATACAAGAATGCTACATATTTATTCGACAACTTACCATCACCCTTGTTGTGTACATCGACAATGGGTACCAGAGGGTCCACCTTCTCACAGCTCATTCCACCGGCCACTGCCTTATCAATATCCAGAACCACGTCGACCAACTTGCGTTTCTCAACATCATGCAGTATCTTTCGGTATTGGCTGTCCACCGGACTAGCATCGCTAACATCATCATTGCCTAACACAGTTTTATTACGAACCTGCATAGGTGTCGTTAATGGCGACTTCTGCGTCCCAGTGCTTAAGTCATCCAATCCAGGAGCAACGTCCAATTCTGTTGCAGGACCTGTATTGGGTTGTGACGGCATGTATAGACATCAGACTATGTTTTTTTTTTAATGTCAACGTTAATCAAATTCGCAGCCGCTTACCGGGATTGGTTGATGCAACCTCTTGAACGGCAGGAATGTCTGATGCAACCTGTTTGACGCCATCTTTATCTTCCGGCATTTCTGCCAAATCTCCCAGTACGCCTGCGATGCTGCATGATACCGTATCGCGGGTTCCAACTTTATTCTTCCACTTGGGTAACTCCTCCGTCACGCTCTCATACTTCGCTTTGACTGCAACTACATCTGCCCTATCAGGATACTCATCATATAACTTGCCAATTGACGTCTCAATACGTTTCTTTGTCTTCACAAGAAGATCCACTAACTTGTCAACTTCCATCACCTTTTCCTGTAAAGCCGGGGGGGTAAGGTGGTGTAAATATCACACTAAAGCATGAATCCTATGAATAAATATCATACAATAAATATCAAACAAGTTCTAAAAACCTGAATGCTCATTTCGTCTGTTTCAGTATGCACGTTTTCGCACGCTGACAACCCTTTGAAGCCACCTGTTCCAAACCCACCATTTTTTATTTCCAACTTTTCCCTGTCTCTCAGCCTTTGGAAACTCCAAAAAGTCATTGGATACACTGAATCATCAATGTCAATCCCTTTGCATGTAACGCAATCCACATACACAAGCTGCAGGTTAACAGATGTTATTCAATACAGTAACACATGTTATGAAATCAGAAAATGTAAAATCAGTTTAAAGGTTTTTTAAAGAACAAGGTTACCGTCAGCAATGCGAGGGGCCCAGCAAATGGTGTCTGTTGGGAATCTCTATTCCATCCATTTTTGCAAGTCCTCAACTTGTCCACTAATATGCCACACCAATCCACCTTTGCAAAATCCATATTATCCCTTAGATACTCAACTGTTGAATCCTTCAAACTACCTTGTTTGTGACATTCAATCATAACAGCATAGAAGCACATTAGAAAATCTAGACGAAACTCAAAGCTGTCAGCTCCTTCAGACTCATTCTGGATCATATCCACCATCTGTTTTGGCGCAACGTACTTGTTATCCGGGTACCTCTTACGCCATTTTGCTACTCCTACATCATACTTTGGCAGCCGGCCAAATGAGTTGAATGGAACCCCTCCACGTGGAATCCCAAGTATCCTCTCAACCACCTTTTCATCTATAATAATTCTCCCACATGGGAATGTCATCTCCAGCGTATCAGGGTTGAAATTATCAACCACATAATGCCCCAACTTGGATGCTATACCGTCCATCTTAAAGTTTAACAACCTCCCGAACCCCAATTCCTTCACAACCAACCGTTGTTCTTCGCTTAACACTTCCACGCACCTAGCAAATTGAATGGGCGATGACCTAGTCCGTATTCCATTCCATTCATTCTTTTTTGACCTCTTGCGTTTTTTCCCGGGTCCCATGCCCTGCGTCTCCTCTTTCTTAGACCTTTTCCGCTTAACAGCGGTACTTGCACGCGACTCCTTGGTTCTAGTTTTCTTCACATCTGGCGGCGTGGAACTTTCAACTACCCTTGACCCAGACCGGGTTACCCTAACTGACCCACTTGTAGACTCTGTGACAGTCGCCCTTTTCCTAGCTGCAACACGTGGACGACTCAGTCAAAAAATTCACAGCCTCACAGGCAATGCCCTGACTAACACATGTTACAATTAGCTAACATATGTAAACATGTTTGAAAGCGACAGATACCTTTAGTCTTTTCCCCACGTGTGCTGCTGCTGACCACAATTACTGACTCTTTGCCTTCACACAAACAAGTGTCATAATCAAATATGTAGGACCACATAATAAAATGTATCCATATGCTAACAAACAAAACAAACCTTTATGCTTTCTTGATGTACTAGCATCTGTTGGCCCAACTGTTTCCTTTGCAATGCCCCCTTTATACATATCAAACACATCAACCAGCAAAACAGAACACATTAATATCAAACAAGAACAAAAGGATAACAAAGAAACAAAAAAACCCCAACAATAATATATTACCTATCTTTTTCCTCTTCAATGTACTTGTAGTGGTGTCAGAATCATATTCTTTCAAAAAATAGCAAACAAGAACATCATCAGATTATAAAATTTTCTTTTTCAAATTGTCAATTGATTTTGCCAGTAAGGGTTTTCATACCTAATCTACGTTTCGTTTCTGTATGGGGAGACTGAGATGGGCCATGATCCTTAAAAACACCCCTTCCATGTGTAGAGTCATCAGACACAATAACTACATCACGAGCAGACCGTTTTTTATCCCTGCATTAAAAAAATCATACAATGTTAAGGGTTTAAATTTCCTGAAAATTTTTTTACAACTCATAGCATCTAATAATATATCAAAACCTAACACTCCTGATATACTAATCAAGATATACACACCTTTTTGATGATTTTTTTTGGAAGATTTATTCCTGTCTCGTCGTCGTCGGCTCCAGGGAGCAGACAACCAAGATGATTTCATCTTCGTTGTTGATTCTTGATTATTTTCTGGATTTTTAATAGAAAGGGGGGAAGAAAGTGGTTACGAGAGAGAGTGGATGAGTTTTTGTGAGAGAGTGAGAGTGTTTTTTGTGTAAATTTTGAAATGCTTTTGATGAGAGAAGGGAGAGAGAGATGACATGAAATGCATGTCAGTTACACAGACATGGGGTTGGCTAATGTCTCTTTTGCCCCTGGTATCATTATCAACCACACAATAACAACTTGCTTTATATTATTATATAGAATTAATTTAGGACCCTTGATCAACCTAGATCAATGGCCATAAGAGAGTTTCCAAGGTTTTTTCAAGAGATAGAGTTTCCATATTATCCATACCCTATATATATATATATATATATATATATATATATATATATATATATATATATATAGGGGAAGGATTAAATAAAAACCCACCTAAATTGAAGAAACCCACTAAACCCTCTTACAACCATTGATCAAACTAGATCAATGGTCCACATTTAATTGATGCTTTTTGATTTAAATTAATAGACTAGATGACAAAAAAAGAGCAAAAGGGTCAAATGACATTTTCTGAAAAAGCATCTATGACAAGTTGACCTGACACATGTCACATCATCTCTCTCATACTTTTGTGATCATTGTCCTAAATCTGCCAGATGCCCGTATTACATACGTACATGTGTTGTGTTACGTAGGTTAAAACTGAGTTGCCAGTTTATATTATTTAAAAAATGCTGATTTATTATTTTTTTTATTAGACCATATTTTTTTTCGTTTTACTGTACCAGCACCAGAATTGTTGCATACGTAACGAAAGGTCCATATGGTTATTTTTTGATATCCACTACTTTTAAGATTCATGTGAAATTAAGATTCAGCTGACAACATGAAAATTATATTACAATGAAACTGTTCTGGGTTTGTAACATATGTTAAGATTCAACAGCCGATATCATTTTTGTTAAGTAGTACTACATTGCATTACATTACAAAAAACTTGCAAAAAACATACTACTAAAAAAAGCGATACATAATATTGTTCATCTGCCTAAAACATACTACTCAAGAAATATATTACAGTGAAACTGTATCAACAACAAAACATAGAATTAAAGATTCATACCCCACCCTTGCATGCAATAACCCCGACATCCCGCACTGCAACCAACAGTAGCTGACGGCTTCCGATAACCATACTTTGCATAAAAAGCCCACTGTTCCTCAGTATAACCTATACCCTCCCATTCAGCCCTAATACGCCGACCTACCGGATACGTGAACGGAAGCACGGGTTTGTTAAGTTTAGGTTCATATGGTTCTTCATATTCAGCCCCTGGGTCTGATTCGTAACCAACCGCCCATTCAGGTGTGTGATTTACATCATGCACATCATCCTCCGGTGTCATATAGTCTTCTGGTGGCGGATATTCTTCGGGGAAGACGTAATCAAAGGCCGCATTCCAATCGAAATCTTCATCACTTTCAAACCCACCGTCCGCTTGCACTACGGGTATACCGGTTCTAATGGCAGAATGTCCGGGGCAACGGGGGCGGCGGGTTCATGTTCGGCTCCAACAGGAGGGATGTCCAATCCAACCGGTGGGGGTGGTTCAGGTACAATTGCAATGTCCGGTTCATTTTGAGGTGGCTCGTGTACAATTGGGATGAGATGGTGACGCGCCTCAAAAACCTCCCAAGGCGGAGTGCTGGGGTTGGAATCCATGCTTTGACTAAAAACAGGACCTGTAACATATGTTATAGCAGAGTAAGTGTTGACATTGGAAATATGAAACAGGGAAAAAAAACTATTCTCTGTTAAAAACATATAGGTAACAGAAAAAAACTCATACATGCAAAAACAAAAAAAAATCTATAACTAAAGGTGCAAAAAACACGAGTGTTACATGTGTAACAGCGTTTTTTTTTTCTGGAAACACAGACAAACTTCTATAGTCTGCACCCAGCATACATTTTTTGCTGAATTAGAACCAAACTTTGACTACAAAACAGATACGCTACACACGTAACACCCGACCTTAACACAGAAAAAAACACCCTAAAAACTAAAATCACAGAGATGATACGGACATATAGAAGAGAAAAACACCCTAACTAAACACAGAGAAAACACAAATTACAACGTTCTGAAAACTCATTCCGAAAACAAATAACAACACATTTTCTGTCTTTAGTTATAGATAAGCCTATATCAGAAAACACACAAACAGACATTTTCTGTAAACAAGACATAGGTAACATAAAAAAAACTCATACATGAGAAAAAAAATAGACAGACATGGTGCAAGAACACACGAGTATTACATGTGTAACAGGAAAAACACAAACAACACTTATGTAGTCTGTAGTGATCAGAGAACAGAGTTTGATATGCTAGAAAACAGAAAACATAATTTGGCTGCAAAAAAAAGATATGCTACACACGTAACAGTCTAACTAAACACAAAGATTATACGAAAATATAGACGATAAAAACATACATTTTTAAAACCATCACAAACAACTTCTTATTACCAAACACTAATTAGCTCAAATTCAAACTCTAACCATTAAATGTTTTCTAACCCATTTCAAAATCATATTAAAAATGTTTTTTAACCGTTCCATCTCCAATAAAAATAATATATGCAACTGGTGTTTTAAAGTAACACGTGTAACTGTAATCCAACACCAATAATATCACACTTTTTCAGTTTCTCTTTCCATAAAACCAGTTCATCTATTCATGAAATTTTAATTTCATAAATTCCTTAAATAAAAACTAATCTATAACTTAAAAGTCATTCAAATTACAAATATGACAACAATGAAGTAAAGTCTATAGCAATCTTATCATATTATAATAATTTTTTTTCCTATTTTAAACGTAATGCTAAACAGAAAAAAAAAAAAGATTTACTATTATCCAATTAAAATCAAGGCATTATGTACATGATCAAATTCAGCTCAATAAAGTTTGAGATAAAGGAATACTTTACGCACACACCTATATTTTATTATTAAAACATACAGAGTGGATCAAAGTCTATATATTTATTACCTATATATTTATTACATTACCAGGGCATGAATACGATTAAAAACTAAAAAAAATTGCAACGAGTGAATCAAAGCCACTGCTGGTCAAACCGTAATTGCACAAAAACGACGGTGTAATAGGTGACACCAACAACACCAAATTTGGGTTTTTTAATATATTTTTTTAATACTTGTCATATTTTAAATTCAAGAAAAATATAAAAAACAAACCTGTCACCTATCTTCACAGCTTCGGCCGACCTCCAAGTCGGACCGGTCGTCTTCTCCGATTCCTTTCCCCCGGTCAATTACCCACAAAAACGTCCCTCTCTGTTATTCCGACCGAATCTTCGACGACCCGACAATCCACATCTTCTCTGATGGTGTTGAAAAAATCAGATTTGTTTTGTGATACTTTCCATATTCTTAGATTTGTTGTTGGTGATGGTGTTTGAGAGAGAGTAGATGGGAGGGAATTAGATTTTGAATGTGGTTTGAAAAGTTAGAGAGAGGTAATGAGTATATATATGAGTTTAAAAAAATCAGATTTCTTGAATTACTATATTACCCTTTAAAGTAATAAAAAATGATTTGTTTAGTTGGTGATGTGGCATGCTCACATCCACACAATGGGTTTATGGGGGTTTCTTCAAAATTTTGGGTTTCTTCTATATACTTAGCCTATATATATATATATATGTATGTATATATATATATATATATGTATATATATATATATATATATATATAGTGTTAGGTTATTTTCAGAAGGGTGTTTTAGTGCGAGAAGTGCGAGAAGAAACCTAAATCTTACTTTTTATTAGTAATGGTTCATATATTTTTGAAGTTAAAACTTTTTTTTATATCTTTGTTTATGTTATATATACAAAAACTCATTAAACTAATGCAATCAAATGTTTTTTTAAGGTTTAAACATTCTCCTACACATGTGTTATATTATGCGTAGGTAATGTTCTTACACAAAAATTGTACATGTGTAGGATATATAAATTAATGAAATTGATTTATATATTTGTTTTATTTTCAAGATAGATGAATAAACAACACATTTCAACAATTTTCCTATGTTCTTATTTTTTTTAAAAGTGATAAAAATGAATTATTAATCTTCTTCTCGCACTTCTCGCATTAAAACCTCTTCTGAAATGAACCATCCCCTATATATATATATATATAGGGGATGGTTAAAATGGAAACCACAAAAAGTTGAAGAAACCTTGCAAACTCAATGTGAGCCCTTGATCAAAGTGGATGGATGGTCAAGATTAAATCTAGATTATTTTAATATATTTAAGTAGGTAGATGACAAAAAAAGGGCACCATGGTCAATTGGCATATTTCTGAAAAAGCACATATGACAAGTGGACCCCACACATGTCACATCATCTCTCTCATACTTTTTACACATTGATATATAAGCTGTCAGATTGCCCGTGTTACATATGTAACATGTGTTGTGTTACGTAGGTTAAAACTGAGTTGCCAGTTTATATTATTTAAAAAGTGCTGATTTATTATTTTTTTTATTAGACAATATTTTTTTTGTTTTATTGTACCAGCACCAGAATTGTTGCATACGTAACAAGAATTGATATGGTTATAGGTCATTACAAAGTGCTGAAAAATTTATAGATCCAAAAAACATTCAAATGTACACAAGAATCGTTTCTTACAAAGCGCTAAAAACAAACAAAACGGTCATTGCAATTCAACAAATGCAAAAAAAACTATCATAAATAAAAAAAAATTGTCTACACTTCATTCTTGATAGTCATCTTCATTTTTAATGCAAAAAATATGCTCACCTGCAAAAATAAAACAAAAAACATCAATTTACTTGTAAAGACCCCCCCCCCCCCCCCCCCCCGCTTAACGTATGTTAACCAACTGGATTACAAAAAAACATACAAAACTGATACAAAAAAACATTGTTTTATACATTTAGTTATCAAGATTATCAAACTTAAAAAATCAAAACTTTGTATCTAGTAAAAAAAACAGAAACTAATTTATACCAACTTAGTGGTGCTGTTACATACGAAACAGACGCAAACATAGATTTCATCCCAATTCTTCCTCTATAATATGCAAAAAATCAAACATGTATCTGGTAAAAAAAATCGGTAACTAAGTTATACCAACTTAGTTCTGTTGTTACATACGAAACAGACGCAATATAGGAAACAAATGCAAACATACATTCCACACATTATAATACTCATACAAACATACACATGCTGGTAAAAAACAAATCAGACATTTTGTTGCATATGTTAAGAGACATTAAAATTCACCAATTTTGATTAAAAAACATATTAATAATAATAACATATAAAAAAGGTTAATTAATAGCTCAAATTTTCAAAACCATCACAAAAAAACTTGTTTTTATCAATGACATTAAATCAAACTTTTGTATCTGGTAAAAAAAACAGAAACTAATTTATACCAACTTAGTGGTGCTGTTACATACGAAACAGACGCAAACATAGATTTCATCCCAAATCTTCCTCTATAATATGCAAAAAATCAAACATGTATCTCGTAAAAAAAATCGGTAACTAATTTATACCAACTTAGTTCTGCTATTACATACGAAACAGACGCAAAACATATATTTGATCCCATGGTTAGTGACTTGTTTTAATCAATATATGGTAAAAAAATCACAAGCTAAGATATACCAACTTAGTTCTGCTGTTACATACGAAAACTGATACAAAAAAAAATGTTTTATACATACGAAACTAATTTATATCTTGTAAAAAAATCAAAACTTTGTATCTCGTAAAAAAATCAGAAACTAATTTATACCAACTTAGTGGTGCTGTTACATACGAAACAGACGCAAACATAGATTCACCCATGATCAATGACATTAAATCAAACTTTTGTATCTGGTAAACAAATCGGTAACTAATCTATACCAACTTAGTTCTGTTGTTACATACGAAATAGACGCAATATAGGAAACAGGTGCAAAACATACATTCCATACATTATAATACTCATACAAACATGCACATACTGGTAAAAAAAAACAAATCACACATATTGTTGCATATGTTAAGAGACATTAAAATTCACCATTTTCAAAACCATCACAAACAACTTATTACCAAACACTAATAATTCTCTTCCTGCTATGAATCCATATATTGCCAATGGTATACCTTTATAAGAATGAAATTAAATAACTTATCTTATTAAATAAGTTATCTTAATTATAAGTGATACGCCAATTTCCTGTTCAATATGATTCATGAAAGTTGGTACTTCTTTTGGATCCCACTATATAATTCTCTTGGTAATTGGTACTTCTTTTGGATCAAAAATTCTTAAAGGGCTTAATCAAAAATTCTTTTTAATATATAAAATCAATTCACCACGTGTATAAAGCAACTTTCTGAAAATATCCACTTTATATTAAAATCACTTCACCTACAACAATAGTCCTCGAAGAACACCTGCAACCTACCAGAACATCCATGGTAACTTTTTGGAGATCATTTTTTTTCCTTCGATACACAAACAAGCTATACAGATCTAGAAGAAACAGTGGATATTAACTAAAAATCAAGCTATACAGATCTAGAAGAAACAGTGGATATTTACTCACTTAGGTTGTAGATACAAAGTTGAATCCATCACCACAGCAACCGCCGTCGTCCTCTGCTTCATATTCTTTTCCGGCTCCTCTCTCTCCTTCCCTACTTCTCTCTCCGTCGCCTCTCTATCTCTCTCTCTTCGCTTCTTTCGATCAGGTTATAGGTGAAGTAGGGGGGTGAGGATGTTGTGGTTTGGTGGTGGAATGGTTGGTGGTTTCCGGTTGGAGCACCGCCGGAGGCGGTGGCAGGAGCACCTCCGGCTCCTCCCCTTCTTTCTCGAGATCTCTCTCTCTCTACATCTTAAGTGTTTATTATCCTGACTTCGACACTTGAGTGCTTGTACTATTAAACAAGAAACAATATGTGGTCAGGTGTGGTGGTTGTGGTGGTCAGGTATGGTGGTGGTGGTGGTCAGGAATGGTGGTGGTGGTGGTAATCTTGAAGCAGGGGTGAAAGAAAAATGGAGAGAGAGAGAGTGTGTGGCTTGTTTATATAGGAGGGAGAAGAGAAAGATTCAAAATATTAAATGGGGGGAAAGGGAAAATGACTAATATACCCTTCCAGCAATAAAATAATATTTCTACTAATGGGTGATGTGGAGCAATGTTGTCCACTAATTGGGTTTTCGGGAGTTTTTTCAAATTTTTGGGTTTTCTCCCTACCTTTAGCCTATATATATATATATATATATATATATATATATATATATATATATATATATATATATATATATATATGGAGTGGATAATATGGAAAAAATAATGGAAAAACCCTGGAAACTCTATTAGGACCATTGATCATGTTTGATCAATGGTCCTTGATTAATTCTATATAATAATATAAAGCAAGTTGGATTATGTGGTTATAAATAAGAGCAAGGGCAATATGGTAATCTTAAATAAGCAAGTGGGCCACTTAAATTTTCTGAATCCTAGGTTTAAAAATGTTGATTTGACATTTGTCAAATCATCTCTCTCCTACTTTATGACACTTTTCCAGCACCGATATTAACATACGTTAGTGCTGTGATAAAAAATTCTGACCTCGTGTGACACATCGCTAACATGTGTTAACAGACATATACTAAGAAGAACAAAATAAAAAGAACATATAAAATGTATATTTAATTAAGAAATGATAAAAATGCTCATTACAATCAATACTAAAAATGTGTCAAAAAACTTTTCATACAAACATAATTATTTGCGAATGATAAAAAACTATGATAACAACACAAAAAAGATCTAGCTATTCTTCGTTCTTGATACCCATCTTCATCTTTAACACAAAAACATCTCTTCACCTACAAAAAAAGATAACACGTGTTAGTTGGGCTCTCCAAAACACATAATGAGACATCACTGACATGTGTAGTGTATTCTAAAACATATGTTCTACTGAAATAACGTATGTCATATGAACCCTAGCACATGTTAGTTGGGCATATACTAACGTATGTCATATGAACCCTAACACCTGTTAGTTAGGCATATACTAGCATGTGTTAGCATCACTAACGTGTGTATAAACAACACCAGATCTGCAGTGCCAAGTGTATAATACTCAATTTTACAACCAGGTTAATACAACTACTCAGATACGATTAATAGGGTTTGAAATCCAACAATAATAAATTTAAAAAAAATCAAATCAGATTTAATCCAAATCCATATACCAAAAAAAATATCCTCATATTCATGAAATTTATAATATAATAAAAGACATCAATAGCATGGTTAGCATATTCTAAAACATATGTTTTACTGAAAAAAATTATGCCATATAGACCCGAACACCTGTTAATTAGGCATATACTAGCATGTGTTAGCATCACTAACGTGTGTATAAACAACACCAAATCTGCAATGCCAAGTGTATCATACTCAAATCTACAACTATGTTAATACAACTACTCCAATACAATTAATAGGGTTTGAAATACAACAATAATAAATTTAAAAAATCGAATCATAACGAATCTAAATCCATATACCAAAAAATTATCCTCATATTCATGAAATATATAATATAATAAAAGACATCAGTAGCATGTGTTAGCATATTCTAAGACATATGTTTTACTAAAACTAACGTATGTCATATGGACCCTAACACCTGTTAGTTGGGCATATACTAGCATGTGTTAGCATCCCTAACGTGTGTGAGTATACAAGACTCGGACCGCAAAAAAAAGACATGCGCCATTAGTTTCACTTGCCAAAAAAATATTAAATATAATACAAAAATATACCTAAGATATAGATTACATTCCTAAACCTGAGAACCAACACTAGAACAATAACACATGTTAGTTGGGCTCCTTAAACACATTATGTGACATCAGAAACATGTGTTAGTATATACTAACATAAAAAATTACACACTTATTCATCAATCACATATGATCTATCAACCTCATGTCCCTAATCCAATAACAATCTAACATAAACAAAATAATAATAATAATAATAATAATAATAATAATAATAATAATAATAATAATAATAATAATAATAATAATAATAATAATAATAATAATAATAATAAAGGTTAACATAAACTTTTTTTCATTCAAGCATTTGATCAAACACTTGGTATGCAACCAAAAACTATCCCAAAAATGTTATAATTAATATGATTTCTCAAAATTGTTTTTTCGATTAAACTTCGTTTTTAGACATGTCTTTAACCAGGCTAGTTAAAATATAGATTTTTGGTTTATAAAAAACAAGAGATGTGGATAAATTTAGTACGTATTTTCTTATTTTGGTGTTAATAAGATAAGTGTAAATCCGGCCAAATAATACAAATTATGTTCCCTGTGACAAAAAAAAAACCACATACTTGATGCTTAGATGCTAATTAATAATACTGTAGTTGTGGATCATATTTTCTTACTTTGTACTTCCTTCATATAAAGACAACTGAACATTCCCAAGATTAAACATACTTATCGGTTCAAACCCAGCCAAGTGGGTTCGAAAAGTGGCCCACGAGGTCATGAAACAAAACACACATTATTAAAGTATACAGAATCCTACAAACAAGCAAACACCAAGAACTTCTTCTTACTCACCGGTTCCTCATGTAATGCTACAATTTCATTCATTTTTCCAAAGAGCTCCTCAAGATTGCTCACACCAAATCTTTGACACTCAAGCTTTTGTTTTGGGCTGTCTTGAATTTATTCATTTGGCTGGTCACTTGTAGATCTGGGGAGAAGAACTTGAAGCCTTTAAAAACCCCTTTAACTTGCAGATCTAGGATGAAGACTTGAAGCCTTAAAAAACCCCTTGATTTCATATTATTATTATTATTATTATTATTATTATTATTTATTATTATTATTATTATTATTATTATTATTGGAGGCTGAACATGAGATGAACAGAACAAATCTGAACGAGGCGATGCAGAACAATCCGAATCTGAACATGAGAAAAATGAATTTCTAGGTTATTCAGGTGAACAGAACGAGGCGATGAAGAACAGAGGTGGTGATGGTGGGAGGTGATGCAGAACGAGGTTAAGTCGGAGGTGGTGACCGGAGGTGGCGATGGTGGTTGTGGCTGGTGGTGGTAGTTCTAAAGAGAGGTAGAGAGAGGGCAGGGTAGAGAGAGGGCAGAGCAAAAATTATGGATTTGAATTTGAAATTAAAATGAAGAGAGTGAGAGGGGGGGGGGGGGAAACAATATATATAGGGAGAGAGAAAAAGGGGAAAGTGGAAATGTCTATTATGCCCCTTTGAATATTATTGAATATTATAATACAATGGGTGATGTGGCACAACATGGACCAAGTAATGGGTTTCTTGGAGTTTTTTCATTTGGGAGGGTTTCCTCCATATACTTTCACTATATATATATATATATAACCTTTTGTTTTTTTAGGTATTTAAAAAATTACATTTATAAGGACTTTTTTTATTAAGATCATGCTTAACTAAAGTAAGATTCTCCATAAATTGAAGACGTTTTGAGTTAGCATTTGCTCCCCACAGCCCATAGAAAAGTAATACAACAGTAATGTTTACCTCTTTATAATGACTAGAAAGTCACCTATATAAAAATAATATAGAAACAAAGATGGATTTATAAAACAGATAATGGCGTTGGTATATCATTTATCTTTGACTATTTATATTACAATGTCATGTTTTCGTTAAGGTTTATGTCTTAAGTTTATGTATGCAAGATTCTTATACTCCGTTGGATGGTTTTTGTTGTTACAGCAAATCATTGTCGACGTAAAACCCGCTGCGAAGCGCGGAGTCAACTAGTAGTTTCGAACAAAACACAAGGACCACTTTTATAATTTACTCTCATACTCTCATGATAAACAACATAACTAAAAGAAAACTAAAATCAATCAACCAACTAAACCACCAAAGGAACCGATACCGAACGAATACCATACCTATATCAGTATTATCGGAAATGTTATTGATATTATTTTTATCGTTCTTGTATGTAAAACGTGACCTAAGTGTGTAATGAAACTATTGTCAAAAACTTTTGTGTAACAATACTATTGCAAACAATTTTTTTGTAACATAATGTATATTGAAAGTCGGTACTATAACGAACTGAATTGTGTTCAAAATAATGTTTTTGTGTGTCCAATTTTGGGTCAAGTTGTATAAAGTTTACCTGTGAGAATGGGTAATTGATGTGATGAGAATTGCACACGTTTTATGTGACACCACACCCAGATAATGATGCACCATACACAATTGATACCAACTTACAAAAGAAACACTTATTTCATTAACGTAAACTTTGAGATACAAAGATGAAACGCCACTATGCTTATCTTTTGAGAAAGTCGTCGGCGTCTACTTTCGCTTTTGTGGTTCCCGCGGTTGTGTTTATCAACAGGTATGTTTGGTTAAATTCTTATTTCTTAACTTTTTTTTTTCAAACAATGTATTTGAAGCATAACTGTAAATATTTTTTTTGTCTTCAAGGTTTGTGTTTTGACATTCTTTACAGCAAAAGGAAGGAATAGGTGTTCAAGACTTATGCGTGGATAAAGACATGTTATATTCAAAGTTGATTTGAATGTATTAGCGGCGTCAGCTTCAAGTTTTCTGAAGATTAGTAAAAGAATCATTTTCATTTTGTTATTAGTTTTTTGTATATTATGTAGTATGTTCTTCAAAGTATAAACATGAAATTGTGTTTGAGATGTTTTCTTAAGATCTGTTTATAGGTAAACAGATGTTCCCACTAAAGTATAATAACATTCAAAATTTTAATTACACGTTTTATAGATGCTGATATTTTTGTATAATTTTTATTGGTAAAAATTATATGTTAATTTTTTAGAGTTGTACTTTTTTGATAAATCTACGTGTCGATTTATACGTGTAAATAAATATGTTAATTTTTTAGAGGTATAATAAGTCTTCATCTATACCTTCAGTAAATAAATATGTGGATTTTTATTTGTACCAATCAATATGTACATATTCATTTTTGATAAATAAATAATTGTAACTAAAAAATATAAAGTCGATTTAAAATTTGAGTTTCAAGGTGATGATTATTACTTGAAGTCAATAGCCCTAAAGTCCTATAATGATCAGAAAACAGCTCAACAACCTAGATTGAAACTTGCAAAATACGGCTGTAATTAATGTAGATGTAAATATTTTTTCGCACTACTATAAAAAACAAAAAAATATTTAATGGATGACAGTTGTTTGAAAACATCAATTTCCAAGTCGTTATATTACATGTAGCCTTGAACTTAGGTTTCAATATGAAGTTTAAACATGAAATTGTGTTTGAGATGTTTTCTTAAGATCTGTTTATAGGTAAACAGATGTTCCTACTAAAGTATAATAAGTCTTCATTCAAAATTATAATTACACGTTTTATAGATGCTGATATTTTTGTAGAATATTTATTGGTACAAATTATATGTTAATTTTTTAGAGTTGTACTTTTTTTGATAAATCTGCGTGTCGATTTATACGTGTAAATAGATACGTTAATTTTTTAGAGGTGTAATAAGTCTTCATCTATACCTTCAGTAAATAAATATGTGGATTTTTATTTGTACCAATCAATATGTACATATTCATTTTTGATAAATAAATATGTAACTAAAAAATATAAAGTCTCTTTAAAATTTGAGTTTCAAGGTTTGAAAGCATCAATTTCCAAGTTGTATATTACACGTACCTTTGAACTTAGGATAGGTTTCAATATGAAGTTTATTACTATGTAATTGTTACTAATGGTAGATGTAAATATTTTTTTGAGATATTATTATAAAACAACTAAAATAACTTACCATAAATTTACATTTTTTAAAAATATACTAAAATAAAATATTATAACAGTTGTTATTAAAAACAGTTGTTTCGTATAACACTTGCCTGAACAGCGGTAAGAATCCCACTTGCCTCAATAGAGTTTTGAACGAATGTTGGTTTTAAATTTGAACTCTAAATTGAAATTCAAATTTCAAACTCGACACCCCGTTACACAACTATATAAAGGCATCATGTCCCTCTTTTTTCTCTCAGACAATTATTAAATCTCTCGCATAATTTTTAAATGGTAACAGCTGCTTCTCTCACACTCAAGTTCATGTTGAAGGATTCGACATGAACTTGGAAGATTATTTACCTTTAAAAAGGTTCCACTTTGGAAGATTCTTACAATCAAAGGAAAATATGCGTCATACGATTACTAACGGTTGTAGATCGGCAGCGTCAAACTCAGAATGGGGTATGTGTTTACCTTTTTGAATCCATGTATTCGAGTGTTTAATGCGTGTTAATCTTTTTCTGTTTATCATCTGTATTTGATTAAATTGAGTAATGCTTGATTTATTGTTTCTGTCAATATTTGACCGTTAACAGATAGAGGCGTTAGGTTATGCACTCGGGAGTCTTTATAGATTGCAGTTATGCTTTTACACCACTATGCTTATCTTTTGAGGAAGTTGTCTGCGTCTACTTCCGCTTTTGTGGTTCCCGGTTAATGTTCTTATCAACATGTATGTGACAACTCGGATAAATTCTCTCTTTCGGTTTCTATCTTTTTGTCGTTTTCTTTTTGACTTGTGCTAATTTTCGGGACAAAAATTCTTTTAACGTGGGGATGATGTGACACCCGGCAAACTCAGGTTAATAACATTGTTTGGGTCAAAGTCTATCTTAGCGAGTCACGCGTACAGTATACTTAACTAGGTCGGTTAAGTCGTGTTATGGTTTGGGGAGTCGTTACTACAACCTAGAGGATCGTTAGATGTCAGCCATTAAACCAGGTATGCAAGGATTGACGATTCGTGGAATTGTCAAACCTTAGTAGAAACACAAGTCTCGAGTCCCGGGAATTGGTGAACGAGTGTGAACGTGTATATCTTCATGTATTATGTGTTTATAGTCATTATGTGACTTGTCGGTATGTGAAAACGTGTTAACATATGTTAAAATGGGGTTTAACGCACAAAATACCAAGGACCAGCTCCTGCAGGCGATTAGGGAGGCCTAATCGCCTACAGGAGGGCGATTAGCCTCTTCTAAGGGGCGATTGGGGCTTGTTAAAGGGCGATTAGGGCTAATCGCCTGACGTGTTTTAAACGACTAGAAACGCCTATAAATACCACCCTTGACCTCCAAAACACCTCTAGTGCAACCCTAGCCGTCTCATAACATATCCCAACTCCCAAACACCCTCTGGAACACGTTTTAGCATCAAAACACCCATTTTCAAGCTTTACACATCAATTCCTCATAAACCCAAGGTGTGTTCTTCATCCCCAAACCTTTGAATAATTGTGTTTTGCTCCCTAAGGGTCCAGACCTGATTTATAAACCCTTGTGTCTTTGAAAACCTATGAAAATCGTTTTTAAACAAGTCCAAACCATTATGCATGTTGTATGTGTTAAATATGATTAAAAGATAGGATTTTTATGATTCAAAAAGGTTTGTTATTGTGTTATTAAGGTATTCACAGCTTGTTTATATTAGGATGATGATGTCTTAGGAGTTTGGATGGTTTTGGAAGTGTATTGTGGGTATTCGGTATTTTGACCGATTTGAATGACTTTGAATGATTTTGTATGATATGAGGTGTTTTGCTAGTTGTTTGATGTTAGGGTTTGTTGTAGAATGATGCTAGAACAGTAAGGAATGATCGGACGACGTGGTAACATGATGAAATCTGAGTATTTGCTATTTAGGGTAAAAAGTTGTGCATGTTGATGTGATGTTTTCATGCTAAGTGTGCTATTTTGGGAAAATGCTTGCATTCGGGGCTGGTAGAACGATGATAAGCTAGGGGTTTTGCTTTAAATATGTTTGATATTGTTGTATGATTGATACTTGGTGTTTCCACACGTTCCGGATCTGATTTGGAGGGTTAAACACGCGAAAAACCGGAACAGCTCTGCTGAGGGCGATTGGGGACCCTAATCGCCTATACTATAGGCGATTGGGAGCCTAATCGCCTGATAAGGAGGCCTAATCGCCTGTATGGTAGGCGATTGGGGGCCTAATCACCTTCATTTCATGCGATTGTGATCCTAATCACTAGTTAAGCCCTGAATTGCACGTCTTATGACCCTAATCGCCTGATAAACACCAGAATAGGCCTAATCACCTATGTTAAGGGGCGATTAGCCTCCACAATCGCCTGTTGACCTCCCTAATCGCTAGTTGACTTTTCCTAATCGTCTGCACTGCTGCTGTAAGTGTATTTTGGCATTCCGAGACCCGATTTGACACCTAGGAACATGCTAGGAACCCCATGTCATACCTGATAACTTGGTAACACGTGCTCGGGCTTCTTTATCTGCTGTTTGAACTATGTGTTAGACTTGTTGAACTTTAACGCATGTTAAGTATGATTGCATGATTGTATGATTGAGAGTACAAGTATAGCACGTGGAGTCTTGGGTCACCAATGGGATGTCGAGTCTTGTACATTTGGTCAGTTTAAACAGTCAACGTGTTTTCAAACGAACCTGGTTATGGTCTGGACATCTAGGGACTAACTAACCTACGGGTTATCAGTCTAAGAACTTGTAACTGTCATATGTTAGGTCGCCGCTTACGGGGCTAGCATAGCTTGCTGATTTTAATTATTTCGAAGTAACGCAACCTAAGGTGAGTTCATGGCCCCACTTTCTCTGGTTTTACTTTTGGGGGAGAAAACATGCGCGGAACTATGTTTTGAGAACTTTTGTCATACTATGGTTTATTTTGAGTTACTATACGATCTTTTAAGTCCCGGGGAAACCATGAATGTGCGGTGTAGCACAACGGGGGAAATGTGGATAGATCTATTGGGCGTGACCTGCCCCACCCGTCGGCTGGGAGCCGGGCGGGTGCATATTGTCTCGACCTTGTAACATTGTGACTTGTGACATTATTCGGGCTGTAACATTGGTAACTTGTGACGTGTCTAGTAATGGTTTCCAGTCGTAGTAGTAACAGAACATACGCCTAGCTAGCGTACTTTGGTTGAACGTTTTATAGTATGGACAGGTGGAACTTGGTATACTTTTGTAACTTGGTAACTTTTATTAAAACCTGTGAACTCACCAGCATTTTGTGCTGACGTAACTTTTGGCATGTTTTTCTCAGGTCGCTAAGGTAGCATTCCAGAACTAGGGCGCACACGTCTGCACGGCGTCTAGTTTAGGATCTTGTTTTCATATGTTGAACAATTAGGATTACTTTTGGATTTTGGATTGTAACAAAGCTTCCGCTACTGTTTAATGGTTTCAAACTTATGTTTTTAAATATGCATGTGTTCATATAGTGTTGTTTATTGTGACCGTTAACATGGATCCTGGTTTGTCACGCGCCTCGCGGTAAAACCCCGCAGGTGGATTTTGAGGGTGTGACAGATTGGTATCAGAGCCAATGGTTATAGTGAACTAGGACTGCATGTAGAGTCTAGTCTATAGCCGAGTCGCACACACACTAGACGGTCACATGGTACTAGACGTCATGGTGGGTAACATATGGGCTTGTCGGGGTGTCTTTAAATCATCGAACTCTTTGTGTTACATCATCCGCTCTTATGAGTATTTGGCTGTTAATTCCTTAGGCAGTGTGGTGTATTGGAGTGACTTGTGTACTTTTGAGATCTGTCCAAGGCTCGGACATCTCCCCTTCGTACTCCAATAAACACACTCGCCCCTGAACTGCCGTGACATTTATGTCATTACGGTGTACGGCTAAGCATCCGTGTTCGGTGACTTGAACTTTAAACTAGGAGAACACTAGGAGGACCATGTAGAGCGGTTTATCGTTTCGGGTGCACACGAAATCATAAACCGAAATGCATGAAAGCCCTAGTGAGCTCTGGGTTTGAATGGATGGTCCTGGATTGGATCTAGCTCTGATTATGTGAACACTAGTGGTCATCACTAGCTGAGAATCTGAATTTTCCCTCGCTCTTGTTTCCAAAATCATGTCTGGAGTTCGCGGTGGACGTAGAGGCGGTGGTCGTACTGGAGGACGCGATGGTGGCAACGGTCGTGGAGGTGTGAACCTAACTCAGGAGGATCTGAACAACTTGCTGCAGGCTGCCTTTCAGGTAGGACACAATGCCCATGGCGGTAAGTTGATCCAATCAGCTTTGTCTCGCTGTGAGCATGGTATCTTTCTTTTGTGGTTTTCTTACGTGTTTCGTTTCAGGCGGTGTTGTTAACCCACCCCCAGTCATGTGCACGTACAAGATGTTCCGGGACTGTAAGCCCCATGATTTCTCTAGCACTGAGGGGGCTGTAGGCTTGCTCAAATGGCTGGAGAAGGTGGAGTCGGTGTTTTTGATGTGTAACTGTCTTCCTGAGGATCGAGTCAAGTATGCTGCCACGCTCTTCCAGGATGTTGCTTTGACCTGGTGGAACTCTACTACTCGGAATATGGGTCTGGGGGAGGCCTATGCCATGCCGTGGGAGAATTTCGTTCAGCTGTTGAAGAGAGAGTACTGTCCCAGGGAAGAGATTCAGAAGTTGGAACATGAGGTTTGGAACCTCAAGATGGTTGGGTCCGAAATTGAAGAGTACACGGTGAGGCGTAATGAGTTGGCAGTGTTGTGTCCTGACTTGCACGTACCAGAATACAGGAGGATCGAGCACTACATTTTGGGGTTAGTACCAGAGATAGCAGGGTTGGTGGCTGCGGGAAATCTTCCTACTTATGCGGATGTGGTTCGGTCGGCTCATAGGATGACCAATCTGAAGGTGAATGAGGGTATTCTGCCTACCCGTGGTTCGACTGTCAAGGCTCCAGAGAGTAACAAACGCAAGTGGGATAATGTTGGTAAGGGTTCGGCATCAGCTCCGTCACAGCAGGGTAAGAAGTATGAGGTTGGGGGTTCTTCTTCTTCGGGTTCTAAGCAGGGTGGTTATGCTGGGAAGCATCCTAAATGCAACAAGTGTGGGTTTCATCATCCGGGAAATTTTGATAAGGCACGTTGTCACCGTTGTCAGCAGTTGGGGCATCATGCCAAGGATTTTAGGGTGAATCTTTCGTCTTCTCAGGGTCGTGCTGTTGTCCCTACTCCTGCTGCTTAGAGGACTTCGGGGAAACAGGGTTGTTTTAATTGTGGTGAGGCTGGTCATTTCAAGAGGGATTGAACGAAATTGAAGCAGGGCGGGGATGTGAAGAACGGGAACGGTAACGGGAACGGTGGGGGCGGTGGCAGGAACGCACGCGCCTTTGTCATTGGAACCGTGGAGGCTAAACAGGATCCCGACACAGTTACCAGTACGTTCCTTCTCAATAATCGCTCTGTTACTGTTTTGTTTGATTCCGGTGCCGATAAAAGCTTCATATCTTTGGAAGTTAGCCGATTGTTAGATATAGTGCCTGTTCCTTTAGAGGCTAAGTATTTGATTGAGTTGGCTCACGATAAGAAGATTGAGGCGACTTGTGTCCTTCGGGAGTGTCATCTAGAGTTGTCGGGTTTGTCCTTCCCCATCGACCTTATGCCTGTACCCTTGGGTAGTTTTTATGTCGTTGTAGGCATTGATTGGTTATCGTTGTATCGTGCGGAGATCATTTGTTTCGACAAGGTTATTCGGATCCCTCTCCCAGATGGAGAATTTCTTTTGGTACATGGTGAGAAGAGCGGTACTCCGCTAAGTCTCATCTCCAGCATGAAAGCCCTTAAGTATCTTCGTAAGGGTTATTCGGCCGTTTTGGCACTTCTTTCTGTTTCCTCTACCGATGAGAAGAAGATCGAGGATGTCCCTGTGGTTCGTGAATTTCCTGATGTTTTTCCCGATGATCTAACTGGTCTTCCTCCCCATCGTCAGGTTGAGTTCGGTATTGATCTTGTACCGGGCGCAGCTCCTATTGCTTGGCCCCCCTACCGTCTTGCACCTCCCAAGATGCAGGAATTATCTAGCCAGTTGTAGGAACTCTTGGATAAGGGTTTCATCAGACCGAGTTCTTCCCCTTGGGGAGCCCCGATTTTATTCGTGAAGAAGAAAGATGGAAGCCTTCGGATGTGTGTGGATTACAGAGAGCTGAAAAGGTGACCATCAAAAACCGTTATCCTCTTCCTCGCATTGATGATCAGCTACTACTCCAAGATCGACTTAAGGTCCGGTTACCACCAGTTGCGCGTGCAGGAAGCTGACATTGCGAAGACTGCCTTTCGTACACGTTATGGCCATTTTGAGTTCTTGGTCATGCCTTTCGGTCTCACCAACGCGCCGGCGGTTTTCATGGATTTGATGAACCGCGTGTGCAAACCCTATCTTGATAAGTTCGTCATCGTGTTTATTGATGACATCTTGGTTTACTCCAAGAACAAAGCTGAACATGAGGAACACTTGCGTTTAGTTCTGGAACTTTTGCGACGGGAACAGCTTTATGCTAAATTCTCGAAGTGTGACTTTTGGTTACGTGAAGTTCAGTTCCTAGGGCATGTGGTTAATGAACTAGGGATTCATGTGGATCCGGCTAAGATCGAGGCAATTAAAGACTGGGAAGCACCAAAGACGCCATCTGAGGTGCGGCAATTCCTAGGTCTTGCGGGCTACTACCGTCGTTTCATTCAGTGGTTTTCGAAGATTGCTCAACCCCTCACCTCTCTTACTCAGAAGGACAGAAAATTCGACTGGGGTGAACTGCAAGAATCAGTGTTCCAAAAACTGAAGTCCAAACTCTGTTCTGCTCCTATTCTATCCTTGACTGAGGGCACGGAGGACTTCGTTGTTTACTGTGATGCTTCGATTCGGGGTCTCGGTTGCGTGTTAATGCAACGTGAGAAAGTGATTGCCTACGCTTCTCGTCAACTCAAGGTTCACGAGAGGAACTACACCACCCACGACTTGGAATTGGGTGCAGTGGTGTTCGCGTTGAAAATTTGGAGGCATTACTTGTACGGTACCAAATGCACCATCTATACCGATCACAAGAGTCTCCAGCATATTTTCGACCAACAACACCTGAACATGCGACAGCGTCGCTGGGTTGAACTCCTGAATGACTATGATTGCGCCATTAAGTACCATCCTGGCAAGGCGAATGTGGTGGCAGACGCCTTGAGCAGGAAGGAATCAGCAAACCCACGTCGCGTTCGGGCGTTGCAACTCATTATCCACTCTTCTCTTCCTGACCAACTCCGTTCTACGCAGCTAGAAGCTTTGAAGGAGGAAAACCTTAAAGCTGAGACCATGCACGGTGCTGATAAACACCTCGAGCAAAGGCCTGATGGCTTACACTACTTCGCAGAACGCGTATGGGTTCCATTATTTGGGGGACTACGGGAGCTTGTTTTGGATGAAGCTCACAAATCCCGGTATTCCATTCACCCTGGCTCAGACAAGATGTACCAAGACCTAAGGGTACTCTACTGGTGGCCAAACATGAAGGCTGACATAGCCTCCTACGTGAGCAAATGCTTGACCTGTGCCAAGGTCAAGGTGGAGTATCAGAAGCCTTCTGGTCTCCTGCAGCAACCAGAAATTCCTGAATGGAAGTGGGAAAGGATCACGATGGACTTTGTTACTAAATTACCTAAGTCACCTAGTGGTTGTGATAAGATATGGGTGATTGTGGATCGGTTGACGAAGTCAGCCCATTTTCTTGCCATTAAAGAAACCGACACTATGGATCGTTTGGCTCGTCTCTACCTTAAGGAGGTTGTTTCCAAGTACGGGGTGCCGGTTTCTATCATTTCGGATCGTGATTCTCACTTCACTTCGCATTTTTCGAAGTCCTTACACAAAGCCTTGGGTACCCAGTTGGACATGATTACAGCTTACCACCCACAAACTAACGGGCAGAGTGAACGAACAATTCAAACCTTAGAAGACATGCTTCGGGCATGTGTGATTGATTTTGGCAAGAGTTGGGAGATTCACCTGCCGTTAGTGGAGTTTTCTTATAACAACAGTTACCATGCGAGTATCAAGGCAGCTCCGTTCGAGGCACTGTACGGGCGGAAATGCCGGTCTCCCCTTTGTTGGGCTGAGGTGGGTGAGAGTCAACTCACTGGGCCTGAGCTAGTGTACGAGACTTCGGAAAAGATCGTGCAGATTCGTAACCGTTTGGCAGCGGCGCGGGATCGGCAGAAGAGTTATGCTGATCGACGTCGCAAACCTTTAGAGTTCCAGGTTGGGGACAGGGTGCTTCTGAAAGTTTCACCATGGAAGGGCGTCATACGCTTTGGAAAGCGTGGCAAACTTAACCCTCGGTACGTTGGACCGTTTGCAATCCTGGAACGGATTGGACCGGTGGCATATCGACTTGATTTACCGGCGGAGCTCGGTAGTGTGCACAACGTCTTCCATGTGTCTAACTTGAAGAAATGCCTGGCTGACGAATCTCTTATTGTTCCACTAGAAGAGATCAGAGTTGACGATCGTCTTCGCATTGTGGAGGAACCTGTTGAGATCCTCGATTACAAGATTCGTAGCCTTCGTCGGAGTAAAATCCGTATTGTTGAAGTTCGCTGGAACTCGAACCGTGGACCGGAATACACTTTGGAATGCGAGGATCAGATGAAGTCTAAGTATCCTCACCTCTTTCCTAAGCGCGCTTTTGAATCGAGACATGTTACTACTACAGCTGAATGAATCTCGGGGCGAGATTCCTTCTAACGTGGGGATGATGTGACAACTCGGGTAAATTCTCTCTTTCGGTTTCTATCTTTTTGTCGTTTTCTTTTTGACTTGTGCTAATTTTCGGGACGAAAATTCTTTTAACGTGGGGATGATGTGACACCCGGCAAACTCAGGTTAATAACATTGTTTGGGTCAAAGTCTATCTTAGCGAGTCACGCGTACAATATACTTAACTAGGTCGGTTGAGTCGTGTTATGGTTCGGGAGTCGTTACTACAATCTAGAATATCGTTAGATGTCAGCCATTAAACCAAGTATGCAAGGATTGACGATTCGTGGAATCGTCAAACCTTAGTAGAAACACAAGTCTCGAGTCCCGGGAATTGGTGAATGAGTGTGAACGTGTTTATCTTCATGTATTACGTGTTTATAATCATTATGTGACTTGTCGGTATGTGAAAACGTGTTAACATATGTTAAAACGGGGTTTAACGCGCAAAATACCAAGGACCAGCTCCTGCAGGCGATTAGGGAGGCCTAATCGCCTACAGAAGGGCGATTAGCTTCTTCTAAGGGGTGATTGGGGCTTGTTAAAGGGCGATTAGGGCTAATCGCCTGATAGTGAAGGCGATTAGAAGCCCTAATCGCCTGATTAGGCTGCACAATCGCCTGACCTGTTTTAAACGACTAGAAACGCCTATAAATACCACCCTTGACCTCCAAAACACCTCTAGTGCAACCCTAGCCGTCTCATAACATATCCCAACTCCCAAACACCCTCTGGAACACGTTTTAGCATCAAAACACCCATTTTCAAGCTTTACACATCAATTCCTCATAAACCCAAGGTGTGTTCTTCATCCCCAAACCTTTGAATAATTGTGTTTTGCTCCCTAAGGGTCCAGACCTGATTTATAAACCCTTGTGTCTTTGAAAACCTATGAAAATCGTTTTTAAACAAGTCCAAACCATTATGCATGTTGTATGTGTTAAATATGATTAAAAGATAGGATTTTTATGATTCAAAAAGGATTGTTATTGTGTTATTAAGGTATTCACAGCTTGTTTATATTAGGATGATGATGTCTTAGGAGTTTGGATGGTTTTGAAAGTGTATTGTGGGTATTGGGTATTTTGACCCATTTGAATGACTTTGAATGATTTTGTATGATATGTGTAGTCCCAAAATACTAGATCTTAAGTGTGCACAAGATTGTTATCAACTAGAAACACCTATTTGTTAGGTGTTTTAGTTGATTAATCAAGAAGACTAAAGAACTAGATGAAGATTATAGAAACCGACACACAAGAAACATAAAGACTCGATTCCATTAATGATTTCAGCTGTGAACAACCATGGATTACACTAGATAAGTTCGCACATTCTAGATAAGTTCGCACCTTTAAACTTGTGCTCTCAAAGATACATCAAAAACCCTAACCTAGAGTGTGCATATGAGTGAACTTTATATAGTGAGCACCTGATGGACTGCGAACTTAAGCTTAAGTTCGCAGTGCCCATCTCCTAAGTTCACACTCTAGGGTTTACACATAAACTAACAAAGAATTACATAACTAGTCCTCTAACTATCAAACTACAAAATAAGCTACAAAAAGTCTTTGTTCTGGTAACTGTGGTCTCAACTGAACCCAACAATACTCCCCCTAGACCACAGATACCAGATCTTCGTCTGTTAGCTTCAAACCGAGATATCACTCGATTCACCTTCTTCCTGCTTTACCCGCACTGGTTGTTTTGGAACTATCACTTCTGGAGCTTCAGAGTTTCTGGCTGCTTTTCTTTAATTGTCAGCTTTGTCTTTGTTAGCAATTTCCTTGTCTTTGTCTCCAAGCTCCTTCTCTTTGTCTGCAGCCTCGATCATTTCCAAAATTTCTAGCATCTCCAGCTTCCTTTCTTTAGCAGGATCTACTGCTCTTTGAAATAGCATTCCTTCTTCCAGCAGTGTCTAACCGGCTCCAACTCTGAATGTGTTCCCAAACAGCTACATCAACTCTAACAGATAAAACATGAATACATCTACCAGATCGAAGAATCTCACAATCTAGTCCCCTGCACTGTTCTTGATCACAGACTGGATGATGATCAGGATTATATGCAATAAACACATCTCACATTCTAACACATATTTTAATGCTCCCCCTAAACTTTTTATATTTTAATAAAAAAAAACACAACAAGGAGGGGTTAACTGTTTCTCACCTTTTGCATACAAGATCATACTAACCATACCTGCCAGATCACATTTCAACTTTCCGTTGGATAGCTGCAGCCCAAGAAAAACTGTCGGCATGTTTGTCCACTTAAATCCATGCCTCTCGTCTTTCAACATACGTTTGGTGATGAGATTTATCATGTTTTGGTAATATTGACGGAAAGTTAGTGGACCCCACTTGTGCTAGGTGTAAGCCTACCAATCCTCAAGGTTTATTGAGATATAATGATGAGAGCTTCAGGTCTATGTTTCCATAAGCAGAGAAGATGATCATTATGTCAATCAGATGATGAGAGCTTCAGGTCTACGTTCCCATAAGCAGAGAAGATGATCATCTGATTGCTTTTTGAGCTATCTATATGTTTGCACGTCACTAACATTGCGTGTCTTTTGTTGCTCATTTATTTAATAGCCCCGCTTTGGTAGCTTGCACTCTTAGGTATCTTTTGATTACATATGCACAAAATTTTCTGTGTCTTTTGATCTCTCAACCTGTGTATGACCGGACTCAGCTTGTGCAGACCTAAAACACAGTGGGAATCCAGCTTTCCATGTAGATCTATTCTGTTAATCACCTATTAGCAGTTTACTCGATTCCAAGCTGAATCTACCGACATGTCGTTGCTTGAAGCCGCAACATCCTCTGGATCCTATTCACATGCTGACAAAATATGATTAGTCCCTATCATTTCTTGTTAATTTTGCAATGGAGATATACTTTCTCCCCCAAAAATCTTGTTTTGTATGAAAATAGGATTTTTTTTTTATTATTATTATTATTTTTTTTTAACACCATGACATAATGTGAGCTCACTCAAAATTTATCATTTCCAGCCAAGTGACCAATTGGAGGAAACGAGTTTCGTCAAAAGCCTTTGTGAGGATATCTGCCTTTTGATCAGCAGTATCAATGGATAACACTTGAATGTATCCTTTATCGTGAGCATCGCGAATAGAGTGAATCCTGATCTCAATATGTAGTGTTTTAGAATGGTCGATAGGATTCTTCACGATGTCACGACAAGCATCATTATCAATGAAGATTGGGGTTTTCTTGACATTCAAACCGTAATCCAGCAACTGATTTTGGATCCACAAAGCTTGACATCAACAACTGAACGCACAGTGTACTCGGCTTCATCAGTGGAGATAAACACTATTATCTGCATTTTGCTTTGCCAAGATACAAGCCGATTCCCCAAAAATTTGCAACCACCAGAGACAAATTCTCTATCAATTCTACAACCTGCATGACCACTATCAGAGTAAGCGATTAAATCAAAATTATCACTCTTAGGATACCATAAACCAAGCTTTGGTGTTCCTTTGAGGTAGCGGAAGATTCTTTTGACTGCAGTGTCATGAGGTTGCTTGGGATTTGACTGAAAACGAGCACAGCATCCAACTCAAAAAAAATAATAATATACAAAGATAAACTAAAGAAAATCTATGTACAATCACGACTCAGACATTTAATCAAGTGACTTTGGGAATCCAAGTTTGTTTTAGTTTTGATCTGTCGTGATTTTCACCCATCATTGACTCTTTTCTCTTCCAAAATTGTGTGGTTTTAACAAAACTTTTTACTGTTTCTTGAAGATTTTTGATCTGATCAGAAAAAGAGTTTTGAGTTTTGACATCATTTTGTGGTTTAGGTTTTAAATGACACTTTTTGACCACATGTCCTTCTTTTCCACATCTAAAGCATTTTGAGTGTTTAGGCTTGATCTTTGGAGAAGATCTGGATAATGATGATTGTGATGTTCTTTTCTTGATCTTGTTTGAGCAGGAGCTTTCTCTTGAACATGATTCATCCTTGCTGCTACTTGATTCTTCATTTGTGTTGCAGTCAGGTATGCTGATGTTGCTCTCTGTATCACTTAGTGATTCTTCAGAACTTGAGTTACCTGTTTCACTTTGTGATTCTTCAGAACCTGATACATCTGTGGATGAAGGGATAAACTCTGGGATTTCCTCAGTGAGAAATTTCCCAAACCTGTTAAGCTTTAGTTCTGGTACAAACATAGGTGGTTTACACGTATGTTTATCATCAGAGAATGCAGCATTAAGATCAACACAAACAGGCATAACATTGTCAACACAAACATTTGAACGTCTGATAGGATTCTTCCTATCATCAGGGGCCACAGCACCCTTTAAATCTAGTTTAGAAGTCAAGTTAATATAGTCATCCGGCCTAGATAAACTATTACAGTTATCCATCCTAGATAAACTATTACATTTATCCATATTAATTAAAGTATTACAGTCATCCGAAATCAAATTGTTTTTAGACTTTTCATTGTTCCAGATGAACCAATTCACTGTGGAGTAATTGGCACCTGGATGTCCTAACCCCATTGTCTGCCCACCACAACTCTCATCATCTTCCACCCTACCCTGTTGGGTCACATCTGCATCGCTTTTACTTATGTTAGCATTTGACTCAGATTCATCACATTTGTTTTCAAAAAGATCATTTTTAGGATGAGGTGTTGGAATGGGTATGTATTCACTTTGGCTCAAGGGCAAGAATAGAGATCTTTCGATTCCATTCTTATCCTTATACCCAATTCCGTCCTTTACGAATGATTGTCTTCCACAATCGATTATATCAGCATGAGCCTGTTTGCTCACATTCCATTTATCCACAACAATTTGAAGACGAGTTGTCTCATTTCTAGATTTCTCTAGTTTTGAGGTTAAATCATTTATCAGAAAATCTTTCTTAAGCACAAATTCTTTTAAAGTTTGCATTTCAGCTAGAGTTGCATTTAACTTTCGCTGATATGCCCACTCATTTTCTTTCATTTCAGAGTTGATTCTTTGGATATCATCCATTTCTCTCAAAACCCTTTTGTTGTGTGACAAACAGTAAGCAACAGCTGTAACGCACCTAGGTGAGCACAGCTTTGATTTTATTTCAAGAGGAATGTTTACCATATCTTTCTCCTCAGCTTTCTTGGGTGCACTTTCCATCTTTTCAGCTGCTTTCTCAGTGGGTGTCTTCTCAGCTATCAAAGCCTCCTCTCCAGTCTGATCTTTCTTCTTCTCAGCAATCAGCACACTCTTCAGACCCGCACTCTCTTGCATTCCTTCTTTTGGCACTCCCACTGAAGATCCTTCCACAGAGTTTACACCATTTGCGGATTTGGTGCATATCGTTACCATCAATGCTTTGTTAACATCTGCTTTAGCTGCAACAGCTTCCTTTCCCCAGCCAAAGTCTTCAACCACCAGTGCCTTCTGTCCAATTGGAGTCATTAAAGCCAGATTCTTTAAAGAGCTCCTTGGAGTAACTTTTGACACTGTTTGATTCATCTCTCTCTTTGTGATGTCCATTTCAAACGATTTCAGAGTGTTTATAAGATCAGCCAAAGTAGACTGAGCATCCAAGTAGTCCTTTTTGATCAACATACATTGGACACTCCACTCCTTTGGGAGAGAATCGAGCAGCTTCTTGATGGAATTGCGGTTGTTTACAGGAATACCAGCTTTCTTCATCTTAGTCAACAGATTCATGAACCTGTCTATATGTGACGACAGACTCTCACCACGGATACTTCCAAACATGTCGTATTCCTTTTGAATCATATCCTGCTTGTTTTGCCTCATCTCTGCATTTCCTTCATAATACTCACTCAGAGCGAACCACAGATCGTGCGCTGATCCGTATTCTTCAAACATATTGTATACATCGTTTGACAAAGCCATGGTGAGAGCACCATAGGCTTTGTGGTCTCGCTGCATCAGTTGTTTGTCGAGATCAGTGTATGTAGTGGGATCAGTGTTGAACACTTCTCCTGCATCAGTGGTTCTTGTGGGAATGTGAGGTCCGAGCTGAACTGAGTTCCATTGGGTGTGATCGTTAACAAAATAAAAAGCTTTCATTCTGTTTTTCCATGTCCCATAGTCTTCAGCACCCATCAACTTGGGAATACGTGTTATAGTGCCGGTTTCAAGTTCAGCTAGAGTTATGGGGTTAACTTGAAATGAGTTGTTACCAGACATGATTTAAGATTGATTTTAGACTGATTTTAGGGTTTTGATTAATTAGATTATCAAGTTACAGTCCAAAGTCCTTGAAAAATTCAAACAGTCCACAAGTTCGCAGTCACTAAGTTCGCAGTCACTAAGTTCGCAGTCACTAAGTTCGCAGTTCCTTGGAAACCTGAAACAAATAAGAAGCAAAGATGATAAGTCCCTGATTCTCCTGTTAAGTACGCAGTCCCTGTAGCACACACTTTTGGCTTAAGTTCGCAGTTCAACCAAGTCAGAGCAGCACAAGTGCTCAGTCTTGACTAATCAGCCTGCGCACTTGTATAAGTACACAGACACTTAAACTCTCGTTTAAGATTTAAGTTCGCAGTAACCCTAGCCAAGTGCTCAGAAAATGCACCTTTTCAGTAAGTTCGCACACCAACTAGAGATTTCAGATAAGTATGCAGAAACCCTAGTTGTGGTGCCAGGAGAGAGAAAGCTGTAAAGCCTTGTGTAAATTTAAGTGCTCACACAGACACAAGTGCACACACTTTTGGCTTAAGTGCGCAGTTGTGGCTGTTAATAAGTGCACACCTTGAAATGTCAAGTATGCAACTTATGAGCTAAGTACTCAACTCTTGAAACAAGTACTCAACTCTTGAAACAAGTACTCACAAGCAAGAAACAAGTTCACACTCTATGAGCTAAGTTCGCACTTTAAGATGAGCTAAGTACTCAACTCTTGAAACAAGTACTCACAAGCAAGAAACAAGTTCACACTCTATGAGCTAAGTTCGCACTTTAAGATGAGCTAAGTACTCAACTCTTGAAACAAGTACTCAACTCTTGAAACAAGTACTCACAAGCAAGAAACAAGTTCACACTTTTTGAGCTAAGTTCGCACTTTAAGTGCACACAGCAAGAAATAAGTACACAGCTTATGAGCTAAGTACTCAACTTTTGAAACAAGTACTCAGAAACAAGAAACAAGTACTCAATTTATGAGCTAAGTTCGCACATTAAGTACGCACTTACGGCTGTGAAAATTTCAAATCATATCAGAAACATGTCCAAGAGATTTTCAAATGATCTGAAGTTCTTGAATGATGTTTCTACTGAAAATAATACCTTTTAAACACCTTAGAAACACTTGTTCACGAGATTTTAAGGCAAAAACTAGTGAAAATATTAAAAGTTTGATAAACACAAAATTTTTGAAAAACTTGATAGCAAAAACTAACAAGGAGGGTTTTGATATCTTTAGATAAATACAATCTCGAGCACAGAGGCTCTGATACCAAATTGTAGTCCCAAAATACTAGATCTTAAGTGTGCACAAGATTGTTATCAACTAGAAACACCTATTTGTTAGGTGTTTTAGTTGATTAATCAAGAAGACTAAAGAACTAGATGAAGATTATAGAAACCGACACACAAGAAACATAAAGACACGATTCCATTAATGATTTCAGCTGTGAACAACCATGGATTACACTAGATAAGTTCGCACATTCTAGATAAGTTCGCACCTTTAAACTTGTGCTCTCAAAGATACATCAAAAACCCTAACCTAGAGTGTGCATATGAGTGAACTTTATATAGTGAGCACCTGATGGACTGCGAACTTAAGCTTAAGTTCGCAGTGCCCATCTCCTAAGTTCACACTCTAGGGTTTACACATAAACTAACAAAGAATTACATAACTAGTCCTCTAACTATCAAACTACAAAATAAGCTACAAAAAGTCTTTGTTCTGGTAACTGTGGTCTCAACTGAACCCAACAATATGAGGTGTTTTGCTAGTTGTTTGATGTTAGGGTTTGTTGTAGAATGATGCTAGAACAGTAGGGAATGATCGGACGACGTGGTAACATGATGAAATCTGAGTATTTGCTATTTAGGGTAAAAAGTTGTGCATGTTGATGTGATGTTTTCATGCTAAGTGTGCTATTTTGGGAAAATGCTTGCATTCGGGGCGGGTAGAACGATGATAAGCTAGGGGTTTTGCTTGAAATATGTTTGATATTGTTGTATGATTGATATTTGGTGTTTCCACACGTTCCGAATCTGATTTGGAGGGTTAAACGCGCGAAAAACCGGAACAGCTCTGCTGAGGGCGATTGGGGACCCTAATCGCCTATACTATAGGCGATTGGGAGCCCAATCGCCTGATAAGGAGGCCTAATCGCCTGTATGGTAGGCGATTGGGGGCCTAATCACCTTCATTTCATGCGATTGTGATCCTAATCACTAGTTAAGCCCTGAATTGCACGTCTTATGACCCTAATCGCCTGATAAACACCAGAATAGGCCTAATCGCCTATGTTAAGGGGCGATTAGCCTCCACAATCGCCTGTTGACCTCCCTAATCGCTAGTTGACTTTTCCTAATCGTCTGCACTGCTGCTGTAAGTGTATTTTGGCATTCCGAGACCCGATTTGACACCTAGGAACATGCTAGGAACCCCGTGTCATACCTGATAACTTGGTAACACGTGCTCGGGCTTCTTTATGTGCTGTTTGAACTATGTGTTAGACTTGTTGAACTTTAACGCATGTTAAGTATGATTGCATGATTGTATGATTGAGAGTACAAGTATAGCACGTGGAGTCTTGGGTCACCAATGGGATGTCGAGTCTTGTACATTTGGTCAGTTTAAACAGTCAACGTGTTTTCAAACGAACCTGGTTATGGTCTGGACATCTAGGGACTAACTAACCTACGGGTTATTAGTCTAAGTACTTGTAACTGTCATATGTTAGGTCGCCGCTTACGGGGCTAGCATAGCTTGCTGATTTTAATTATTTCGAAGTAACGCAACATAAGGTGAGTTCACGGCCCCACTTTCTCTGGTTTTACTTTTGGGGGAGAAAACATGCGCGGAACTATGTTTTGAGAACTTTTGTCATACTATAGTTTATTTTGAGTTACTATACGATCTTTTAAGTCCCGAGGAAACCATGAATGTGCGGTGTAGCACAACGGGGGAAATGTGGATAGATCTATTGGGCGTGACCTGCCCCACCCGTCGGCTGGGAGCCGGGCGGGTGCATATTGTCTCGACCTTGTAACATTGTGACTTGTGACATTATTCGGGCTGTAACATTGGTAACTTGTGACGTGTCTAGTAATGGTTTCCAGTCATAGTAGTAACAGAACATACGCCTAGCTAGCGTACTTTGGTTGAACGTTTTATAGTATGGACAGGTGGAACTTGGTATACTTTTGTAACTTGGTAACTTTTATTAAAACCTGTGAACTCACCGGCATTTTGTGCTGACGTAACTTTTGGCATGTTTTTCTCAGGTCGCTAAGGTAGCATTCCAGAACTAGGGCGCACGCATCTGCACGGCGTCTAGTTTAGGATCATGTTTTCATATGTTGAACAATTAGGATTACTTTTGGATTGTAACAAAGCTTCCGCTACTGTTTAATGGTTTCAAACTTATGTTTTTAAATATGCATGTGTTCATATAGTGTTGTTTATTGTGACCGTTGACTTGGATCCTGGTTTGTCACGCGCCTCGCGGTAAAACCCCGCAGGTGGATTTTGAGGGTGTGACAATGTATGTTTTTTGAAATTGTTATTTGTTAGCTTTTTTTTTCAAGGATTGTAGTTGTAGCATAACCGTGAATGTTTTTTTTCTGTTCAAGGTTTCTCTTTTTGAGATTCTTTACAGCGAAAGAAACAAATATGTGTTCAAGACTGGTGCTGTATAAAGACATGTTATATTCAAAGTTGGTTTGAATGTATTAGCAGCATCAGTTTCAAGTTTTCTGAAGATTAGTATAAGAATTATTTTCATTTTGTTATTGGTTTTCTTTAATATCTGTATATGTTCAAAACATCTTTGTAAATATTTTGTAGTATATTTTGTAGTATAAACATGAAATTGTGTTTGAGATGTTTTGTTAAGATCTGTTTGAGATGTTTTATAGATGCTAATATGTGTTAATCTATACCTTCAGTGAATAAATATGTTAATTTTTATTTGTACCAATCAATAGAAATATGTACATATTCAGTTTTGACAGACAAATATTTAACTAAAAAGTATTAAGTCTCTTTAAAATGCGAATTTCAAGGTAATGATTATTACTGGAAGTCAATACCCCTAAAACGCTATAATGATCACTAAACAGCTCAACAACCTAGGCCTGTGCGGACTGTTATAATTAATACTGATTTAATTCAAATTACTTTCTTTAAAATATTATTTACAATGATGAAATTCTTAATTTTTTTGAAACTAAATATTCAATTTACTTTCTTTAAACAATAGTTTTAATTGTTTAATTAATATGTAAAAATTATAATTTGTAATTTTACGTAATCTTTCCATCTAGATCCTTCGTCTCTACGGTGGCCATCAAAGAGTTTTAGGGCTGTGCGGACTGTTTGTAATTATTATGAATTTGAAAATAATGATAATACTCATATTAATAATTTAAAACATAATACATTGTCAATAAAAAATATTATCAGGCTTACAATAAAAGACTTCAAATCATTTAAAGACAATAGTTTTAATCGTTTAATTAACATAAAAATAATCATGTGTAAATTTATGTTATCTTTCCATCTAGATCCTTCATGTCTACAGTGGCCATCAAAGACTTTTAGGGCTGTGCGGACTGTTGTAATTATTATGAATTTGAAATACTGATTTAATTTAAATTTATAGTTATTTGTTTAGATATTGATTCCAAGTAAAGTTTTACAGAGTCTGTTTTAAAATTCTGGTTACATCATCCTTCACTTCAAAATTGTAATGTATTACAATTGTTTAAAAACAGCTGTTTGTAGGTCGCCAATTTACACATAGCTTTCAAGTTAGAATAGGGGTAAATATGAAGTTTATTACTATGTAATTGAAAATAATGATAATATTCATATTAATAATTTAAAACATAATACATTGTAAATAAAAAATATTATTAGACATTGTTAATAAAAAATATTATTAGACATTGTTAATAAAAAATATTAATACATGTTTATGAATTTTTGTTGATATACATTATGAAACAGATCGTTATAATAATCTAAATGAGAGGAAAGTAAATATTCAAATGACTTTCTTTATAATATTAGTTACAATGATAAAATTTTATATTTTTTGGAAACTAAATATTCAATTTACTTTCTTTAAAATATACTTTTAATTGTTCAATTAATATATAAAAATAATAATGTGTAAATTTACGTAATCTTTCCATCTAAATCCTTCATCTCCACGGTTGATATCAAAGACTTTTAGGGCTGTGTGGACTGTTTGTAATTATTATGAATTTGAAAATAATGATAATAGTTATATTAATAATTTAAAACATAATACATTGTCAATAAAAAATATTATTACGCTTACAATAAAAGACTTCAAATCATTTAAAGACAATAGTTTTAATCATTTAATTAACATAAAAATAATCATGTGTAAATTTATGTTATCTTTCCATCCAGATCCATCATGTCTACAGTGGCCATCAAAGACTTTTAGGGCTGTGCGGACTATTGTAATTATTATGAATTTGAAATACTGATTTAGTTTAAATTTATAAGTAGAGTAAATTCCTTTTTGAGTCCCTGAGTTTTGTTGATTTTAACTACTTGAGTCCAACATTTTCATTTTTAACATTCTGAGTGCTAGTGTTTTAAGTTTGTTATGGTTTGAGTCCAATTTTCTAACTCTGTTAGATAAGTCAGTTAACTATAAGGGTATCTTAGTCATTTTACACATAGGTACAACTCTGTAATGCATAATGTATAACGTACAAGTCTTTAATGCATAAATAAAATATAATATATAATAATAATAATAATAATAATAATAATAATAAAAAAGCTATCTCTCACACACAACACACACACTCTCTCTCTCTCTCTCACTTTCTTCTCCACCCCTCCACCTCAACTACCACCACCACCACAAGCTCCATGGGTCGTCAACCCGGATCCAGACACCGAACCCCTCTCAACTCATCACTGCACCATAAAAATCCCAAACCAATTCCCTGAGATAGAGAAAGAGAGCCGGAGGAGAGAGAGGGAACCGGAAAGAGCAGGAAGGTGGAAAGACCTCCACCGCTAGCGTCGGTGCTCCGGCGACGCTGCAACCAAAACCCTCACCGCCCACTTTATTCTATAAGTAATCTAGAGAGTGAAAGAGTTAGAGAGAGAGAGAGAGAAATACTAGAGAAAGAGAGAAGGGAGACCTGAGCAGAGGCCGAAGATGGCGCAGGTAGTGAAACTGGTGGAGGATATACGGAGGACGACAAATACGGGTGCATCAAAGGTGTCGACTCCGGCAACGGAGGTCACGGCATCTCCGGTGGTAGCTCAACAGATAGGATCGTAAGTAGTTGCAATGTAATACTATTTTTAAAGAATTGACTATTGAATATTATATGGGTTTCTATTGGAATTATTATTAGGGGTTTGTTCAACTTCATTATAGTATTGACAAATTTGCCATTTGAGGTTGAGTATGGAAACTAAACCAAAACATTTGATTTTCATAGTCTTGAACAGATTCGTACAGATCTGTTTGGGCTGGTTGTTCGGGTTGTGTTGATGGTGGTTCGGGCTGGTGGTTCGGGTCTGCAGTGGTGGTTTGGGCTGTTGGTGTTATGGTTCGGGTTAGGGTGATGTCAAGTGATGGTTGTGTTGATGGTGGTTCAACCATCGGTGGAGATTGATGGTGGTGGTGGTGGTTGCTGAAAATGTATGGTGGTGGTGGATTTGGTACTTAGAGAATGAGAGAGAGAGAGAAGTGAGAGAGAGAGAGAGAGAGGTGAGTGCAGATATAGTGTGTGTATATATTATAATATAATAAAGTATAATATTTAATAATTATTTATTTTTATTGATAGGGGTATTTTGGTCATTTCATAAATATTAACAGAAAAAATCTAACAGAGTTAAAAAATTGGACTCAAACCATAACAAAATGAAAACTTAGGCACTCAGAATGTTAAAAATGAAAATGTTGGACTCAAGTAGTTAAAATCAAGAAAACTCAGGGACTCAAAAAGGAATTTACTCTTATAATTATTTAGTTAGATATTGATTCCAAGTAAAGTTTTACATAGTCTGTTTTAAAATTCTGGTTACATAATCCTTCACTTCAAAATTGTAATGAATTACAGTTGTTTGAAAACATCTGTTTGTAGGTTGGCAAATTACACATAGCTTTCAAGTTAGAATAGGTTTCAATATGAATTTTATTACTATGTAATTGAAACTAATGATAATATTCATATTAATAATTTAAAACATAATACATTGTGAATAAAAAATATTATTAGACATTGTTAATAAAAAATATAAGTACATGTTAATGAATTGTTGTTGATAAACATTATGAAACAGATCGTTATAATTATCTAAATGAGTGGAAAGTAAATATTCAAATGACTTTCTTTAAAATATTAGTTACAATGATAGGACCCGCGCGTTGTGACGAACTTGTTATAACTCGCAAAATTAGAACGCAACTCAAATTGAAACAATTGCGAAAGATGAAAATTATGTGGGATCAAAGTTGAAAGAAAAAAAGCGTTGGTGTTAAATTATAAAATATGAAAATCTTTGGGTTAAAAGTAAACAAAAAATGATAAGTTTTGAGTTAGAAGTGGAAAATCAAAATTGATAGTGTTAAATTGTAAAAGATGAAAATAGTTGTGTTAAAGGTAAAAAAGAAAAACATTTGGGCTAAAAGTGTAACATCAATTTTTTTTTTTTTGAAAACCCCCCTAAGCATGGGGTATAACCCCTCTAAGCACAAAAAATTTGGTAATTAGAATATTTATATTTTGCATATTAAGTTTAATTATAATTGTTGTAAAAGTAACCGTTGTTTTTTATATGCATCTTTTCAGAAACACAATTTTAGTAATTCAAAATAAGTTTGTTTTTAAAAATTAATAGTAAATTTTAATTTTTGATCATAAAAAAGTAAAATTATTAAAGTTGTGATTAGATTTGCGTAAATTGTAATTCGGCATCTGTTATCTACAAATTTCATCGATCTTTTGTTTAATTTGTTGTACAAATGTGTTAGATAAGTGGGGTCAATTGTAATAAGTCAAATAATATGAGGGTCAATTGTGCCAATTAGTGAAAATTCAAAAGTTAGTTAGGTTGTTAATGGTAGTTAATAACCGTTAGCTGTATACATAGAGGGTATTGTAATCAATTGTAATCAACTATGAATTGAATGAAATCCTTTTCCTCTTTTATTCTTCTTATTCTTTACTTTTATAGCTAACAAATTGGTATCAGAGCGTCGAATCTCTCGACCTCATTACCTTCGTCCTAACCGTTTTAACCACCACTAACCACCGTACCTTCTACCATAACCACCATCATCAGTAGTCTTCTCTGTCTGTTCTGTTTAGCGAATTACTTTGTTTTTCTTTCAACACTTTGTTTTTCTTTCAAACGTCCTGATTTTAATCAATTCTGATCGAAATCATTCAATTGATTGATCAATTAGTGATTAACCAATTCTGTGAATTGATCAATTTGTGATTCGTCCACTCCTAATCAATCATTCGATTAACCAACATCAATATGACGACAACAAGAAATCAACACCTTGAACAAAAGATTCAAAAACACGATAATACCCTGAGCAAACTAGAAGCAGCTGCTGGCCAGAATTTAACAGAAATAGAAGGGTTAAAGTCCCTTGCCTTAAAAAATGCTGAAAACCTACAAAAGAATGTAGAAAACATAGTTGCCATTAAGACTCCAATGCAAGCTCAGTTGAATGAAATCTTGAAAACATTTCAGAATCAATCTTTGGGTAACAACCGATCATCTTCACAAATTAATAATAATAATCATAATGATAATAATAATGTGATTCATAACAATCACACCACTTCAAATATAATAATAATAATAATAATAATAATAATAATATGGTTCTTAACAGTCAAACAAATGTTGTTATGAATCATAACACACACAATAATCAGTTAACCAAGATTGAGTTTCCCAAATTTGATGGGGAAAATATAGAAGGGTGGCTTTGCAAAGTAGAACACTTTGACCAAACCCTTGAATCACTAAAAGTCAGGCATGTGATTGTATACATGTATGATATTGCACTGTTATGGCATCAGCCATTTGTACAGTCAAGAGGTGGAAATATAGATGGAATGAGTTGGCATGAATACAAAAATGCAATCATTGCAAGGTTTAGGCTACTGTTGAATCAAGATGCAATGGAACTTTAGCTTCCATGAAACAAACAGGTTCTCTTGAAAAATTAAATCAAGAATTTGATTTGGCTTAACAAGAGTAACAATATATGATGAGTATCTTGTTAGCCTCTATTTGAGAGCATTGAAACCTTAGATTAGGTATCAAGTAAGGTTACTCAGACCCAAGAATCTCTAGGAAGCCTACTTACTTGCTAGAATGCAAGATGAAGCCCTTACTGCTTTACAGTCCACCCAACCAAAGAATAAAGAAACACATATAATAATAATAATAATAATAATAATAAGAAGAAGAAGCCATTTACTATGGCCAACACCAACAAACCGTCTGTGCTTCCAACTCCAAAACCATTGGCTTCCAGGAAGTGGACATTAACTCACAAAGAAATTGAGGATAAAAGGGCAAAAGGGGAGTGTTTCGGTTGTAGTGAGAAATACACTCAGGGTCATGTTTGTAAAAACAAAGAATTGTTTCCATTGAGTTGGTGAGTGTGGAAGATGAGAAAATAGAAGAGATAAACTTGAGTGAAGTTATGTCTCAAACATTTGATCGGATGTCGAAGTCCGGTCAAAGATAGTATTTATAGTGTAGTAATTACCTCAAACTATGTAGCTAGTGGTAACAAGGGTGTCGTACTACGAAGAGTCTATGGTCAGTGTAAATCGTTCTTAGTTGATTTAGAATGTCACTTTTATGAAGATGTTATTAAATTATGAAGATTATAATTGTTCATTTTAGAAATTTGATTTGAAAGTTTGTGAATCAATGAATGATTCAAGATTATGACTAAGAATGTGAAAAACAATGATTTGATTAATGAAAAGATTTGTTTGAAAACAATTGATTGTAATAATAAGAATAAAGATGGAGATCACACCGGGTTCAACAAACAACCTAGAGTTCTATCACAAGTTGGGACTAATCAAACAATTGCAATGAAGATTAACGGGTTAATTGTTTCAGTAGGTTTAGGTGTCAAGTTTTATCAACATCAAATATGGACTAAACTACACTTCATTACTCTAGAACATATGAACCCTAATAACAAGTTAAAGCATAATTAACCGAATTCATTTCTCTAGTAATTGGCGCAAGAAACAATTATCAAAGAGAATTCAAAACAAGATTAACGCAATTAACAAGTTTGTTCAAATCACAATTACAAAGAAATAAGAAAAATACCCAAATGTTCAAAAACACTAGATTATAAGTCCCCATCGGGTGATTCCAAAGGTGATTAGCCACTCATGGTTGTTGTTTTATCTTCAAAAAGGATTGATTCAATCCTGAGATATGCGATGAAATACGAAATTAGATTATTTCTAGAGCCAAAAATCGCCCCCAAAGGTCCCCAAGAAGTCCTGGATCGAGATTCAGGAGAATGGCTTTCAAACCCCCATTAAAAACTGGTCAAAACGCATGATTCGCGACTTGTAACTTGTCACACCCTCAAATTTCCACTGCGGGGTTTTACCGCGAGGCGCGTGACACACCAGAATCTCATAGCCATAAGTTATACGAACGACTCTAAATGCCCAAACCATTTAGTTCGTTTAAAATAAAATTCGCTTTTATTTTTGAAAGTTTATCAGTCATAAGTTTAATTAAATGCGGAAGCGAAACAGTTAAGCAATTTAAGTTATGTTGCGCAAACACAACGCGCCCAAAAACCGAAATAAAGTAAGTACGTAAACATTTAAAAAGTTATAGTTCCCAAGAGACATCATGCATGGACCTAGACGTGCTCCTTTTCTAGCGACCTGCGAAAACATACTAAGTGTGTCAACATAAAGCTGGTGAGTTCACAGTAGGGAAACAGTTGTAATTTCTACAGTTGTAAATATAACATCAGTTTTAAGCTTGTCAGGGGTAGCTAACCCACTCACTGTAACTAAACAGTGGTTATTGGGAAACATACAGATGTTATAGTGCCTTAGCACTGGTGTCTATCAACACCAGTAAGAAAAAGTGGTCAGAAGTTCATGCCCGTGACCCAAACACCTCAGGCATGAGGTTGCTGCACAACCTAATAGCGCTACTAACTACTACCACGTTCGCCTCCGGCGATTAACCCAATAAAGAGTAAGGACTTTCAAGATAGAGTGTTTAGTTCACAAAGGACAGTTAAAATACAAAACTGATAAAAGTGTGATCCTCGTAAAGATCGAAAAGCCGACCCACACAAGGAGTCATAGCATCCCAAAACCTGGGATGGAAAAGTAGTAGAAAAGTTTTACTTAACCTTGTCTCAACCTGAGACACATGCTTTCGCGTAAAGTAGTGAAACTCACCTTAGGTTGCGTGCTAAAGTAAACCGTACAGAAAGTAAGTGTGGAAGACTATTCGCCTACCCAAAAACCTATCAAATACAAGGTTGCAAGTGTTTGAGTGTATTGACACAAGGACTCAAGTGACATCTCACGTAATCGTACTTGACTTAATGAAACCATGCAAAACCCGTCAATCGTTGGTGATTAGTAAATGATGCAACAATTTAATACTTTTAACACAACTAGTTCACATCGCACGTTGCATACCATTAGCCTATCATGGCATCTACACTTTGTAAATAACATATACACATGTTTTCATATAGGATTCCATAACTCATAACTCATTAACACACTCAAACTATCTCATAAACAATTATTTGCAAATCTGCGTTTTCTGGACAGATTTTGGAGTATAAAAACCAATTTTTATAAAATATCAAATCAACTCACCAAGTTCCCAAAATTTTACAGAGATGCCTCATATGTTCATACATAACCCTACTATTTTTATTTCTCGTCAAAAATACCTCAATATTTTTATAAAAATTATTTTATTCCAGCCACTTCAGAAAATGGTGCTGTTGACAGCAGCTTACATAAAAATTCATTAAAAATTCTTAGCTCATCAAAACGAGGTGAATCCAATTGGAAAAGCTCGTATACTCCAAAACTCAACTCCTGTCCAAATTTCATAATTAACGGATTTGTAAAACTCAAGTTACAGTCCTTTAAAGTTGGTCCATTTTTCAGATCCGAAAATCAGATTATACCTTTAATCTTATAAAATCCTTTTTATATATCAAAACATGTCCAAAACGCATGATTTTGGACTTTTTGGAAAGCTAACATCATAGGTTACGTTTAAGAGTTAGAAAGTGATCGAATTAATCATGTTAACAATCGCATAACAGCCACGCAAACCATTACAAGTAATCTGCCAGAAATCAAAATCTTCATTAACATGACTTTTATAAACCCTAACCAACCCTCATACCCCATAATCATGCAATAACATCATACTAACACAATAACCTTCATATTAACATGTTCAATCTCAAATTTTTCTACATACCATACATCCTAGACATGATTCTTATTAACCATATTCATCAACAATTCAACAAACAATCAAGATACTAACATTAACACCATTTGCGAATTTTATACATCAAATTCTTAGGGTTTTTACAACTTTTCAAACCTTAATAACAATCATAAAACTCTTAAATGATATACCTTTCAATGCTAGGCTCCTTAAGACTCCAAGATACCACCCAAATCAACTTGAACAATGAGAAATTGAAGAAGATTGAAGTGAAGAGTGTGTGTGTGTGTGTTCCTCAAACCCCACGGCGCAAAGAGCCTTAGGGTTTCTTTTTTTTTTATAAAGGATAGATTAGGGTTAGGCTCATGGGCCAAGTCTTTGGGGCTTTGGTGAGTTTTTGTCTGATAATTGAGCCCGTTAGCCCTAACTAACTCCCGAGATCCATCCCGACAATAATAGTCATACTAATATATATAAAACTACTGTTTTATCAATACGTATTATGTTTATCATGGGTGCACGTATTTCATAACGTTTACGTACAAGTTAATTAATTCGCAATAATTCACATAAGCATGTAACTTACATACACGTGTTAATCCACATACATCAACACTCAATTGTTCACATAATCATGCATGTCCAACAAATCACCAACGTTCGGGTTATAGGATTCGTGTGTGTGTCAAGACAACCGTTATCCTAGTTATACGTATGTTAATGCCACTTAACGTATGTTAATGTTACCTAACATTCAAAAGACTTGTCTAACTAACCCTAGCTAAGTGTTTAACCACGTATAATTATGGAAAATTAACTAGAGTTCAGTAAAAGAGTTAACCTGAAAATGCGGGGTGTCACATCATCCCCAAGTTGAAAAGAATTTCGTCTCGAAATTCAGCAAGTAAGCAGTAAAGTTGGTGTGCTTGGTTACCGGATGTCACATCATCCCCAAGTTGAAAGGGATTTCGCCCCGAAATCACTTTGAGTTAGTTGCTTTACGTTTAGCGTTCGGCATATGTACAATTTCAGGTTCTGTGAAGAGGTGTGGGTATTTGAGTCGCATCTGATCCTTGCGTTCCCACGTATATTCTGGTCCTAGACGAGAATTCCACCGTACCTTAACAATAGGTATGGTGCTTTGTCGAAGTTTTCTTGACGCCTTGTTCAAGGATTTCTACTGGTTCTTCCACGAACCTTAACTGGTCATCCACTTGAATTTCTTCTAGTGGAACCACCAATGTTGCGTCAGACAGACACTTCTTAAGATTTGATACGTGGAATACGTTATGCACCCCATTAAGTTCATCAGGTAGATTCAACCTATACGCCACCGGGCCAATTCTTTCCACAATTTCGAATGGTCCCACATACCGAGGGTTTAACTTTCCTCGTTTCCCGAAACGAATCACACCCTTCCAAGGCGATACTTTTAAGAGTACTCTGTCCCCAACTTGGAACTCTAGAGGTTTTCGGCGTTTATCAGCGTAACTTTTCTGCCTATCACGGGCAGCAGCCATACGGTTTCTAATTTGGATGATCTTTTCAGACGTTTCATGTACGAGCTCAGGGCCTGTCAGCTGGCTGTCCCCAACCTCAGCCCAACAAATTGGTGATCTACATTTACGCCCATAGAGTGCCTCAAAAGGCGCACACTGTATAGAAGTGTGGTAACTGTTGTTGTACGAAAATTCAATCAAGGGTAAATGTTTATCCCAATTCTTACCAAAATCCACCACGCATGCTCGCAGTAGATCTTCTAACGTTTGAATAGTACGTTCACTCTGGCCATCTGTCTGAGGATGATAGGCCGTGCTCATGTCTAGGCGAGTGCCCAACGCATCATGAAGCGTAGTCCAGAATCGGGAAGTAAATCTGGGATCACGGTCAGATATGATTGAAGTAGGCACCCCGTGCCTAGAAACAACCTCCTTGATGTAAAGAGTAGCTAGACGTTCCAAAGTATCTGTCTCCTTGATTGCCAAGAAATGAGCTGATTTCGTTAGGCGGTCAACAATGACCCAAATTTTGTCATATCCACCAGACGCCTTAGGAAGCTTGGAGATAAAATCCATGGAAATTCCATCCCATTTCCACATGGGGATTTCGGGTTGTTGGAGTAAGCCCGAAGGTTTTTGGTACTCGATCTTGACCTTAGCATAAGTTAAGCACTTACTAACATAAGTTGCTATTTCGGCTTTCATATTCGGCCACCAATAAAGAGTTTTAAGGTCTTGGTACATTTTATCCGAGCCAGGATGTACCGAATAGCGAGAGGTGTGTGCCTCATCAAGCACAAGTTGTCTGACATCCCCAAAAAGTGGGATCCAAACTCGATTCATAAAATATTGGAGTCCATCCGACTTTAATTCCAAGTGTTTATCAGCACCGTGTAACGTTTCAAGTCGGATATTCTCCTCCTTTAAGGCCTCAACTTGAGCATCGCGGATTTTACCTGGAAGGTTCGAGTGTATGGTAAGTTGCAAGGCTCGCACCCGCTTGGGTTTCGTCTCCTTGCGACTAAGAGCATCCGCTACAACATTGGCTTTCCCCGGATGATACTTGATAGCACAGTCATAATCATTCAAAAGTTTGACCCATCGACGTTGTCGTATGTTCAGCACCTTCTGATCAAATATGTGCTGGAGACTCTTATGATCAGAGAAAATTGTGCACTTTGTCCCATAGAGGTAGTGCCTCCAAATTTTGAGAGCGAAGACCACCGCTCCCAACTCCAAGTCATGAGTGGGGTAATTCTTCTCATGAACTTTCAATTGCCGTGATGCATACGCGATCACCTTATTACGTTGCATCAGTACTCACCCTAGGCCTTGGATGGAGGCGTCACAATACACCACGAAATCATCCGTACCCTCAGGCAACGACAGAATTGGCGCACTACAGAGTTTTGTTTTTAACAACTGGAAAGCAGACTCTTGGGCATCCCCCCATTTGTAAGTAATACTTTTCTGTGTCAAAGCGGTGAGGGGTTGGGCGATCTTTGAAAATCCCTAAATGAACCTACGATAATACCCCGCGAGACCAAGGAATTGACGCACTTCTGTAGGAGTCTTAGGGGCCTCCCAACGTTTGATAGCATCAATCTTGGCAGGGTCAACATGTATGCCCGCCTCATTCACTACATGTCCTAAGAATTGAACCTCCCGAATCCAAAAGTCACATTTGGAAAACTTTGCATATAACTGTTCTCTCCTTAGAAGTTCCAAGATCATCTGCAAGTGTTGCTCGTGCTCTTCTCTGCTCTTGGAATAAATTAGAATGTCATCAATAAACACTATGACGAATTTATCCAAATAGGGCTTACACACGCGGTTCATGAGGTCCATAAAGACCGCGGGTGCATTGGTCAACCCAAATGGCATCACCAAAAATTCATAGTGCCCATAGCGAGTTTGGAAGGCTGTCTTGGCCACATCCTCCTCCCGGACTCTCAACTAGTGGTAACCCGACCTCAAATCAATTTTCGAATAAAAACTTGACCCTTGGAGTTGGTCAAACAAATCATCAATTCGAGGCAACGGGTAACGGTTTTTGATAGTGACTTTATTCAGTTCCCGGTAGTCAATGCACATGCGGAAACTTCCGTCCTTCTTTTTAACGAATAGAACTGGAGCTCCCCATGGAGAAGAACTGGGTCTGATAAAACCCCGGTCTAGCAACTCTTGAAGTTGGGTAGATAGCTCTTGCAGTTCACTTGGTGCTAGGCGGTAGGGTGCACGCGCGATTGGGGCCGCCCCTGGGATGAGGTCTATTTGAAACTCTACCTGCCGGACAGGTGGAAGTCCCGGTAGTTCCTCTGGAAAGACATCTGGGTAATTCCGAACCACTGGAATGTCTTCAATGTTTGGTCCATTGTCAATTCGAGTGTCAGAAATATTTGCCAATATAGCTGGATAGCCCTTCCGTACACACTTCTGGGCTTTCAAGAACGAAATGATATTTACCATTGGACCACCCAGGTCCCCACGAATAGACAAAAGTTCTCCACTAGGAAGAGGGATACGAACAATTTTCTCCAGACAAAGAATTTCAGCATGATACTTAGACAACCAATCCATGCCGACTACGATATCAAAGCTTCCTAGGGTGATAGGAATAAGGTCGATGTCAAACAGGTGACCATCCAGGTCGAGTTTACAGCTGCGGTGGACATGAGTCGCCTCAACAGGCTTGCCATCAGCCAGCTCTACAGAGTGTGGAGTTCCTAGAAGAGTAGGGGCTGTCCCTAGGCGTTTGCTAAGTTTCATAGACACAAAGCTAAAATCCGCACCAGTATCATACAAAACGGAAGCAAGAATATCGTTTAAAGAGCACGTACCCGTCACAACATTGTTATCTGTTCTGGCTTCCCCCGAGCCGATCACGAATGCTCTCCCCCGAGCCCCATTGTTGTTGCCTGTGTTGGTTGTGGTATTGTTGTTCCTGTTGTTGTTACCACCTCCGTTGTTGTTTCCCCCAGTATTGTTGTTTCCATTGGTCTTCAGTTGTGGACAATCCCTCTTAAAGTGATCCACACTACCACACTGGTAACACCCCTTACCACCCCGCTGCTGTTGCCCTTGCTGCGCAGATTGATTTCCCTGAATGTTAACCCGACAATCCTTTGCCACATGCCCCAACTTGCTACAACGTTCACACTTAACTTTGTTGCACGGTCCAGGGTGATGAAGATTGCACCTGTTGCACTTGGGATGGGTTCCTTGGTAACCACCCTGAGACTGATTACGACTGTTGTTTACCCCATTGCTGTCGTGCCTCTTGTTCTGCTGTGACTGTTGCTGATTACCACTACCTGAGTGTTTACCCACCGTACTCTCCCACTTTCTTTTATTGTCACTAGCACTGGAAGACGAAGTGCCACGAGGGGGTAACAATCCCTCGTCCACTTTCTGATCAGTTAGTCTATGAGCCAGGCGGATGACCTGCTGGATGTTATCCAAGTTTGCAGTAGTAACCATTCCCTTAATCTGGGGCACCAAACCCTTGATGTAAAGTTCAATCCGCTTATAGGGCGGGTTAGAATAGTTAGGACACATCGTAGCCAACTCATGTGATCTGGTGGTATACTTTTCGATCTCCGATCCCACCATTTTCAAAGTGAAATACTCCGATTCCAGCTTTTGAATTTCATCACGTGGGCAATACTCTTCTTTGATCAATTCCTTAAAATCGGCCCATGGTGTCGCATTGGCCACATCAATCCCCAGCATTTGCACCTGTGAGTTCCACCAAGACAGGGCCGCATCCTCAAGTGTGTGGGTTGCATACTTAACCCGATCTGCCTGCGGACAGTTACACATGGCAAAGCAAGACTCCACCTTCTCAAACCACCTTAGTAATCCAACTGCCCCCTCCGAACCTCCAAAAGTCTGAGGTTTGCAGTCCATAAACGACTTGTAGGTGCATACTGGTGGGTTATGAGCAGGTTGGCCTAAACACGAAAAGTAGGAAACACGAGTAAGAATGAGAGCTTAGAATAAGAAAGTATGGGAAGGATGGAACGAGGTGAGGTTACCGGCTTGAAAGGCTGCTAGAGCTTCAACAACTCTGGCGTTGATGAGTGCGTTAAGTTCAGCCTGTGACATGTTCACGTTTCCCCTTCCAAATCCTCTTCCCGCCATCGTAATTCTACAGTTACAATATACCCATGAGAAATCGATAATATGCTAAACATATAATTGTTCACACAGTACAAGTAAACTGGAACACAATCATGACAAGCAAAACATGAGAAAAAGAACAAAACCGCCAATCCAAAAATGTCATTAATAGTAGTGTCTCAAACGAAATACCAAAGTGGTTCTCAATCACAAAGTTACTTAATAATAGTCAAGACATAATAGCGTATAAAATAGTAAGCAAAATAAAGATCAGTCGCTGTCCATAGTGGTGCATGAATCATCGCTGTCACTTCCATCAACCTCCAAAGGCTCGATCTCCTCCTCAGGGTCTTCTTCAGGTTCCTCTTCTGGCTCCTCCTCAGGTTGTTCCTCCTGTGGTATCACAAGAGGTTGCTGGTTGGCCGTCAGGAGCTGTATTTGCTCCTGCTGCTCCTCAACAATAAGCCTGGTCTCAGCGAGACGATTGGTCAGTGTGTTGACACGTTCTTCCAAAGCAGAGTACTTGTAAGTCAGTGTGTGTCGTAAGCCCCAAATAAGTTCCAATTTGCGACCCGCCTCGGTCACATCGCTCATCTTGTCTTGCACGTAGCTTACGTAACCTGCAAACGACTTTTCCCACGAGTCTCTCATCGCGGGCACATTGTCAGGCACCTCGTACTTTTCCATGGTGTAGTTTAGTAATGCAGGGTACCATCCCCATTCTTTCTCCAGTTTGTCGTCCATAGGTGGGGAATTTGGTTCAGAGTTAGTGTTAGAAGAGGAAGACATGGTTTCCTGCAACACAAAGGTTTAGTATACCATCTCAAGAGCAATAGCTAAATATGTGCTTCTAATGTGTGTGTAACTAATGCAATACTCATGCTATGACAGTTATAGACTAGACTCGACTCCAAGTCCTAGTTCACTATAACCATTGGCTCTGATACCAATCTGTCACACCCTCAAATATCCACTGCGGGGTTTTACTGCGAGGCGCGTGACACACCAGAATCTCATAGCCATAAGTTATACGAACGACTCTAAATGCCCAAACCATTTAGTTCGTTTAAAATAAAATTCGCTTTTATTTTTGAATGTTTATCAGTCATAAGTTTAATTAAATGCGGAAGCGAAACAGTTAAGCAATTTAAGTTATGTTGCGCAAACACAACGCGCCCAAAAACCGAAATAAAGTAAGTACGTAAACATTTAAAAAGTTATAGTTCCCAAGAGACATCATGCATGGACCTAGACGTGCTCCTTTTCTAGCGACCTGCGAAAACATACTAAGTGTGTCAACATAAAGCTGGTGAGTTCATAGTAGGGAAACAGTTGTAATTTCTACAGTTGTAAATATAACATCAGTTTTAAGCTTGTCAGGGGTAGCTAACCCACTCAATGTAACTAAACAGTGGTTATTGGGAAACATACAGATGTTATAGTGCCTTAGCACTGGTGTCTATCAACACCAGTAAGAAAAAGTGGTCAGAAGTTCATGCCCGTGACCCAAGCACCTCAGGCATGAGGTTGCTGCACAACCTAATAGCGCTACTAACTACTACCCCGTTCGCCTCCGGCGATTAATGTGGAAGATGTTATTTGACACGAAAACAGGATTATACGATCATACAAGTTACAAAACCAGGTGCGGAAACCCTAGCTTTGAACAAACTGATGTAAACTCAAATCAAAACACAATCAAAGTCATTTTCAATGCTTTTCATAGATTAACTCATTCATAAACTTGATTACAACATCCAAACAGTTAATCTAGATCACACACACACTATCTCAAACCTCTCTGGAACAACACCTGAAAACACACACACCTAATGACTCACTTAATCTTACAAAATCACAAAATCTATATATAGGCACTGCACATTCGCCCCTTTCAACTGGTCGAATGTGAGTGATTTCCACATTCGCCCACTTGTGGTGGTCGAATGTGTTCTTCAGTCTTGTTCCATTCCAGATTCGTCCATTACCTTTCTACCTTCGCCCACTATCTATTCACATTCGTCCATATCAATTACATTCGCCCAAACAGCCTCTTCTAACACATGTTAACTATCTAATCACTAGTCGCAAAACGCATCTACAAACTCCCCCTCGACTATTGATTAGATCGTTTTCTGTCCTCGTCCATGGCTTTGTTCAGCAACTTGATTCTGAGCAAATTCTTCTGTTCTTTCGTCATCTCAGGCTCTAATCGTCTCTTCACCGGCTTTGACACGTTTGCCATCTTCACCATCTTGCCAATTTTTCCTTCCAAATTACTACCAGCATTTATGTCATATGCAAAGCAAACACCAACAACTTGTGTGTATTTCTTTGCTTGATCTGCATCGTTCGGCTCATGATGAATCGGATTATAAAAGAGCATGATGATGTCTTCGAAAGTGCAATTTATCAACCACATAGGATCAAATACATGCACATGCTTGTATTTATCCTTTCCATCTCTCAACACTATCACCGCTTCTGCCTTTCTCCAATCATAATACCAGAAAATGAAGTCAGCACTGAAGTGTTGCGGCATAGGCATCAAAGGTATCTTCCTCATCACTTCAGGTGCCTTATAAATCAAGGTAACCCGTTTCTGCTTGGTTCTGGGATCAATATCCCTGTGAACTTTCCTCAGGGGATATTGTGGTTTGAATCTGTTCCATCTAGTTCTACTTTCCCAAACCAGCTTGTCTGCGCACCAACCGACATGAGAATTATTCACTGAAGTGCCTGACATTTGGAATCTGCACAAATCTCTAACCGCCCAGTACGGTAGAGTCAGCAAGTCAATGAATCTGTAGAAATACAAGATCCCTGATTCCCACTTGGCAGCTAGACACTTCAGCCTGCCTAAGTATGTCCACCCGAGAGCTCTGCCTCTGAACTTAGCATTATGAAATCTATAAAAATTTCCTTGAGCTTCAGGCTTCGGTCGGTTCTCATCCATCAATCTTAACTTCTTCAAATAATTCTTCAATTCATCAGATTTATTTGAAGATTCTGACATATCAGTTCCAAATACCTTCTCTACAAACTCAGCACTTCTCTTCTTTGCCTTTTTCTTTGCAGACGTATTAGGAATCTCAGTAAAATCAGGAAACACCAAATCTTCATCAGTTTGTCTGAAGTATTGTGGGTATTCCTCATGCGTTATATCTTCTATTTCAACTTCTTCAAACTCAGGGGTGTCTTTATCATCAGAGTGACTTCCAATATCCTTTTCAGGAATATGTGGAATCGACTCATCAACAATAAATTCTTCAAATGTTTTCCCTACCCTCTGTGCAAGCCCATCCAAAATCTCCTTTGCCACAGATGCAGGTACTTCCCCTTCTTCTAAGTCAGGATCGTTATATTCCAATTCATATCGCATATCATCAGTTTGGAATATTTCAGCAAAACGACCTGTGAACTCAATGGTCCATTCTCTTCTTTCTAACATGTCCTTATAGACTTGTTTAGCATCGTCAGTCAAGGACCTCACCTTCTCATTCCAAAACACAGTCTCATCCGAATCCACATTTTCACCTTTCTTCTTTGAACTAGATTCACCAGTGTCTTTCTTCTTCTTTGAAGGTGGTCTCTTTTCGAATGTAAACTTCGAAGTATCATCTCCTCCATCATTATCATCACTACTACTCTCATCCTCCTTCTGACTTCCAGAACCCTCAGCATCATCATCATCATCATTATTATCATCATCTCCATCATCACTCTTTTCCGATTCTTCATCCTCATCATCATCTTCCTCTTTGTCAGATTCAGATGGTTCAAAATCAACCTGTTCTACTTCTTTTTCTTTGTCTTCCTCACCCTCTTTCAACTTGGGTGCAACATTGTACAGGTTATCAATCAGCTCACTAAGACGCTTATTCTCAGCCTTCAATTCTTTATTATCTTCTTTAATAGCCTTGTACCTGTTTTTGTTTCTCAAACACTTCCCTTCAAGCTTCTTGTTCTTTGCTTCTAGCTTCTTAATCTTTTCATCAATCTCATCCTGATTAGACTTTGAAGCTACAACAATCTGAAGCATCTTTTCCTCATTCTGCTTGAACTTGGCTATTTCTGCTTGCTGAGCCACTATCATCTTCATCATATCGTCCATTTTCTTATTCACTTGTTTCATAACTTCATCATCTACAGTGACTTTCTTTGACTTGGACTTTGACTTTGATGGCTCAACTTCAACTTCTTTCTCTTTCTGAGGCTTTCTGAACATATCAAGTACATTATCCAGTGCTACATTAAACTCATCCACTGGTAATTTTGTTGCCTCTTTAGTCTTTTGCTTCTTTGTGGCTGGTGAAGATTGTTTTGATGACGTTCCAGCTTCAGGTAATCTTTTCCCTCTCAAAAGTTGGTTCAACTCTTTTTCTCTCAGTTGCTTTGTACTGGTTTTCTTGGCCATGGTTTTGTGTTTAGGCTTGGGCAAGTTCACAACTACAGTTTCACCTTCATTCAACTCGTCCAAATCCACAGTAAACATTTCATCTTCAGCACTAACAGTCTTTTTGCTCTTCTTAGCTTCTTCAATAGATCTGTTTAATGATTCAGACTCACCAACCAAAGTGGCCTTTTGTTTGGTGGTCCGGACATTTTCAGCATCCGAATCCCATTGTTCTTCAGTCTCTGTCTCCTCTGAATCTACAGACTCTTCATCCACCAAACTAGTACCTTTCTTAGCAGTAGATTTCTTTCTCACAACTTGTTGCTTTGAACTTCCCTGTTCAGTCTTTCCTTTGCCCTTCCCTTTGGCTCCAGGATTGACTACTTGTCTTTTCCTCTTTGTATTTGCATCAGCATATACCAAAGGATCATCATTGTCAGAATCACTATCAGGATGCCTTGCTGTATTCTTTCCAGGATCATTGTAATCCTCTCTAGCCAAGGCTCCAAACAACCTCCTGTAAGGTGGTCTCTCATTATCAGGCACACCTTTATAACCTTTCATTCTAACCAAGGTTCTAATGTTCATGTGATCCATAGCAAGTATCTGTGTTGGATCCTTCTTCAGATTTGGATACTTGTGATCAAAAATCATCATCAGGAATCTAGGGTAAAGCATGAACTTCTTAACCTTCAACCCTTTCAGCATCTCCAGCATATGATCCAAAATCATCCCAGCAACATTAAATGGTTTGTTGAGAGTCAACGCAACCATTAATGAGCTCAAACTCTTCCTCATTACATCATAACCTCCACTAACACATCCAAATACATGTATAATGACATGAGCAAAATACTTAAACTGCACGCCCAGTTTCCCTTTGTACATAGAACCATCAGTGATCGGTCCTTTGTATTTCATCCTAAGGAAACAGGCTTTCTGCTCAGTCCATGAGAGTTCTCTTGGATCCTCACTAACTTCAAACTTGATCTGGAGAGCTTCTCTAATGTCAGCCTCTGTAATGAACCTCTCCATTCCTTGAATCTTGCTCTTTATGATGGTCTGGTTATCAAAGTAATCATACTTCGCATTGTTGTAGAAATCCTCAACTATATCCTTGTAGATAATAGTTGGTGTAGCCAAAGCATAAACTACTCTGCATCTTTTCAGAAACTTGATAATGTCAGCAAACTCCACATTCTTTTCCACGTCTCCCAGATACGCACAACAGTTATGATTCTTCTCAAACGGCCATTTACTGCCGCTTGATGATTCTCCTTCCTGAACAGGTTCTGGGACAGGATCAGGAACAGCAGTCTCAACAGGAATCTCAACATTTTCTTGTTCTTCAGCCATCTGAAACATAAAATCAAAAACAAACGTCAAAACACGAAATCGACAAAAATTCAAAATTTTAGGTTTTTGGAATTCCACATTCGCCCAAAATAATCTGGTCGAATGTAGTTTTCTTTGGTCGAATGTACAAAATATTGGTCGAATGTGAAATCATATTGATTAATAATATACATTCGCCCGTTTTAAGGTACCTTCGTCCATCCAATTCCACATTCGTCCATTCGACGAACCGAAGGTGGAATTGGTTTATCCCCAAAATTTGAAAATTTTTCAAACATGTTTTTAAGCCTAGATTTTGATTCATTCATGGTCTATCATGGCCGACTAAGACTCGTGTAACATCAATTTCCCCTAAATTTCATTCTATATCAGTTTTCATTAAGAATTAGGGTTTATATATATTCAATCGATCAATCAATACTGAAACGATGTTAATATCCTAATTCTTTTATACTTCTCCCCCTAAAACTGATATGGAATGAATTTCCATCAAAATTAAGCATTAATACACACTGAAAATTCATAAACCCTAAAACCCTAGGTTCGGTTAAAAAATCAACGATTCCAATCACATGACAGCTCCATTACCTGTAATATTAGTATAGAAAAGATCAGTGAAATGCAGGGAACAAAACACACAATCAAGAGAAATAAAATCAACAAGGTCTGGTACTTGGAAGAAATTTTGAAAAAATTTAAGTGAGGGGTCGAATCTGCTTGAGGCTTATATATAAATGCTACCTTCGTCCGTTCTGTGGGTCGAATGTGGGAATTTTCCACATTCGCCCACAAGTGAATGTGCCCGAATGTGCAATATTTACCCGGAAGTGAAAATCAAGCAAATAACCCACATTCGCCTGTTTTGAAGCAACCCGAAGGTAGGAAATTTTCCACATTCGTCCCATTTAAGGGCGAATGTGAAATGGAAAATTTTAAAAATTTTGCCAAATCACGAATTCGAATCCCGTTCAACATTTTTCAATCCGTTAAGCTTCCAAAACACAAATTTTCACTTTTAAAATGATACAAAGCCCAGATGGTGTTGTCAAATCTCAGAAATTGACTATCAAGCATCCCCGGTTATCAAAAATAAAGCAGAAATGCAAAAATTTTGGATTTTTCTGAAATTTTATCAAAACACACCTAAAATATTTTTGGATTTTGTATCTTTTTGACAATAAAAGTAATTTGCAATAAACATAAAATGCAGCAAAGTAAATGAAAACAGTAAACATTTTGTGAAATCCGGTCAGAGGATCATATCAGTTTTCTGAGAAATCTGATCACAGCGTTGATCTTTTTGTTTAATATTATCATTAGAAACAGTATGTGACACGGCAATTGCTGATATTGTGGTCCACGTAAGCTCACATGCAGACAATTACGCAATGCTTTAAAATGATACGAGTTAGGTGTATTAGACTAACACAATGTGGTGCCCACACACACGACATACTCCCGTATCAAGTAATTGCACAAAGCTTCATCGTAACGCGTGATTATGCCAGAGGTATCCGTAAAAGTTACAAAGTATATAGCACAGAGGTGTACAGGTCAGCAATTGAATGCAGCAGAGTAACATGTGCGTATACACTAGGTTGAGGCTGATATTAATCACTGATTTGCATCAGATGATCAATACGATGTAATAATGATCTATGATCAATTAAAACATAAAGTTCCTCAATTCGGTAACTTCCGGTTTTGGCAATTAAGCTCTTTTAGCAAATATTCTGATAAAACTAGGTCCGTAAATCAATACGACAAAAGTTTATCAGAATATCCCGGATAACCATAACATAACGACCCGAAACCTCAGATTTTGGCAATCCTATCAAACGAAATTACGGTACTAAGACCATATGCCCATGAGGTGTTCAGCCACGAACGCGTAGTTCGTCATGTTTGTATCACTAATGCACGCAATATTTAGTCTACGAAGCCTATCAGCATATCACACGTAGTCAACACACGCCTCATAAACTATACAATTCTTTAGCCTGTGTCAGATCCCCACTGATGTACTATCATTTCCTCTGTTTACCAGGAAATCATTTTTGATTTTCTAATTTTTAGGTCTTTTTGAATTTTATAATGTTTTTGGTTTTTCTGATAAAAAGGCTCCCCCTAAAATAAAGAACATATTTTTGGGTTTTAATTTTTCTGAGAAACAAAAAAAAACAAAAAAATTTGAAAGAAACAATCCACTCGAAAGCATCAACTTCTTTGAGGATTAAATAATCCCCTCGAAAGCATCAACTTCTTTGAGGATTACGATAGTAAAGAGAAATTCCCAATTAGCAAAGAGAAATTCCCAATTAGCAAAATAAAGAATATAAAAACTAAAAACTAAAAAGCGATAAACCGAGGTGCCGATTAGTCCTGTTTTTCCTTTATATTGTTTACTTTTAAAAGATATTCAAAGCGTGAACGATCAAAAGCTTTAGTAAACAAATCTGCACGTTGGTAGTCAGTATGTATTTTGATCATATCGATCAATTCCTTAGCGTAACAATCACGGATAAAATGATATTTGATCCGGATATGTTTCGCTTTAGAATGATTTTCCGAATTTTTAGTTAATGCAATAGCGGCTTCGTTGTCACAGTAAATAGGGGTTTTAAGAAACTGCAAACCGTAATCCACCATTTGTTGTTGAATCCAGAGTACTTGCGAACAGCAACTCGAGGCTGCAATGTACTCGGCTTCACAGGTAGATTGTGCTACGGAAGTCTGTTTCTTGCATTGCCAGGTGATTAACCTGCTCCCGAAAAACTGGCAACCAGCTGTAGTAGATTTGCTATCTTTGTCACAGCCGCCCCAATCTGCATCACTAAAAGATATGAAATCAAAATTATCATCATTAGGGTACCAAAGTCCTTTTGAGGGACAACCCTTCAGATATCTAAGGATACGCTTGACCGCCGTCAGATGACTTTGTTTCGGCTTCGATTGATAACGGGCACAGAGACACGTTGCGTACATAATATCTGGTCGAGACGCCGTCAAATACATCAGAGATCCGATGATTGCTCTGTATGTAAAAGGATCCGTCAGCTCCCCCTTAGCGTCCACTCCAATCCCGTGATTGGGTTGAATCGGGGTATCCATCGGCTTTGAGTCCTCCATCTGGAACCGGCTCAAGATGTCGGAGACATATTTCGTCTGGTGAATGAAGATCCCGTCGGTTCTTTGGTCCACCTGTAAGCCTAGGAAAAACTGCATCTTCCCCATTGCGCTCATTTCAAACTTTTCCTGCATGACAGTTTCGAACTCCCTGCATAAAAGCTCGTTAGTTGAACCAAATATTATATCATCAACATATATCTGCACTAGAAGCAAATCATCTCCCGTCTTCTTCGTAAAGAGGGTGCAATCGACGAGGCCGCGCTTAAATCCTTTGGAGATGAGGTATGTACTTAGCTCCTCGTACCACTGTCTCGGAGCCTGGTGCAAGCCATATAGAGCTTTGTTCAGCACGTAGACCTTATCCCGGTGGATTGGGTCTTCAAAGCCTGGTGGCTGCCCGACATAAACCTCTTCCTTGACTTTCCCGTACAGAAATGCGCTTTTAACGTCCATTTGATAAACTTTGAATTTCTTGTATGAAGCAAACGCAACGAACATCCGAATAGCTTCGATTCGTGCTACCGGTGCATAGATTTCGTTATAATCAATCCCTTCGATTTGATGGAAACCCTGCACGACCAATCTGGCTTTGTTACGAACGATAACCCCACGATCATCCTTCTTACACTTAAACACCCATTTGGTGCCAATCTTCTTCCTATCCGGCGGCAAATCCGTGAGCGTCCAAACTCCCAATTTCTGGAATTGTAATAACTCCTCCTGCATAGCTTCCACCCAGGCATCATCCTTCAAAGCGTCCTTGTAAGTCCTTGGCTCTACCTGCGACACATAACACGCAAACGACCAATCATTTTGACTACCAGATTGTTGAATTTTGGCATATAAAGCTAAAGCACCAAAACTCTCTGGCGAATTAACGCTTTTAAGCTGCCCTCTGGTCATAACACTGCTTCCAGGATCACCGATAACTTGCTCCAGCGGGTGAATACGATGAATCCGAGATTCCGGATAATCAGGTACTTGCACTCCCGTCTGAACAGTCAAGTTCTCTACAGCATCCAGATCATGACCCGTATTTGATGATGAAGCCACATCTGAAGTTGGAGTTGGGTTCACTGGCGGTGCCTCTGGTTCTTCAGCTTGTTCAAGAATAGCTTCTTCAAATTGTTCATCTTCAGATTCTGAAGTGTCCAGTGAAGTTGAAGCCTCTTGAAATACTTCTTCCTCTTGTATAGGAGCATTGGTATCATTAGAAGCTGGTAGGGGATTTACGGTGATCGGACGCACCAACGGTGAAGTTGTTGCATTTTCACACTCATAAAGTAATCGAATAACAGCTTCTTCAACCAAGCTATCTAGATTGAATGATTCAAAGAAATCTTTGTAATCAAACATCCAATCAGGACCCGTGCCTTGAAGATTTTGAGTATAGCGTTGAACTTCCACGTTAGCCCAGTCTTCCACTCGACGAGTTCGCTTGTTGTATACCCGTTTGAGCGGGGTTGCATATCCAACAAAGTAACCCTCCTCGGCTTTAGGACTAAACTTCTCGCTTGGATTCAACATAGTGCATGGCGCCCCAAAAGGTTCTAGATACTCTAAGTTCGGCTTTCTTCGGTGTAACAGTTCATAAGATGTTTTACCAAACTTCTTCACTGTCAGAACCCGATTTAATGTGTAATTTGCTGCATAAATCGCCTCGTTCCAAAACATTACTGGAAGATTTGAATCAGCAAGCATTGTTCTAGCCGCTTCAATTAGAGTCCTATTCTTTCGTTCAGCAACACTGTTCTGTTGTGGGGTGTACGGAGCTGAATATTCATGATGTATCCCTTTGCTTTCACAAAGTTCATCCATCTTGGCATTTTTGAACTCCGTCCCATTGTCACTCCGAATTCTCTTAATTTTCACATTGTAGAGATTCTCCAATCGAGTGAACAGAACTTTTAGGTTGATAAAAGTGTCACTTTTATTCTGCAAACACATCACCCATGAAAATCTTGAGTAATCGTCAGTGACGACTAAACAATAAAGCTCTCCAAGATGACTTTTGCGCTTGACCGGTCCGAAAAGATCCATGTGCAGTCGCTCAAGTGGCATCTCTACAGAGTTAACCTTTTTCACTTTGTGGGACTGTTTGTGTTGCTTCCCCTTTTTACAACTCACGCACTTGTCATTCAGATGGAAATGTTTCACGTTTACTCCATCGACAAGCCCGTTTCTCACAAGTTGATTCATTTTCCTCAGATGAATGTGCCCCATTCTTCGGTGCCACATTATCGATTCTTTCTCTGTCGCCTTGGACAAAAAGCATGTTATTTGCCCCTGTGATGTCATCGCCTTGGACATATCAAGAATGTATAGATTGTTGACGCGAGGTGCCTTCAACATTATCCACTCTTTAGGAATTGTAAAGCCCGGTTTCAGAATATAGCAGGATTTGTCATCAAAATGCACAGTAAATTGCTTATCACATATTTGACTGACACTCAACAGATTATAGTCGATCTGCTTCACATACGAAATCCGCTCGAAACTCACTATCCCATTGCTCACACTTCCTTCCATCGTGATATATCCACCTTTATTTCCCGCAAAAGCTACATACCCTCCATTGATGTTCTTCACGTCGAACAGCAACGCAAGATCCCCTGTCATGTGGCCTGAAGCTCCACTATCAACAATCCAAAGACTGCTAATAGGGCCAGCTGAAGCTCCCTGCACACAAAATGTAAAACAGTTAGTTCTTTCGGGGGACCCAAGCCTGAGTCTTGGGTCTTTGAACATCAGGTTTCAAAGTAACATTCTCACACGCATTTTCAACAACTTTTTGATCAATCTTTTTCTGATTGTTCAAAACAGTTTCCTTTTTCTCATTCACTCTTGAAGTTGAGGCTCCTGGAGTACCATTTGGTGTCCAAGATTGTTCAGACCTTTTCAAAATACGAATCTGAGACTTTGGGTTCTCAGTCGGTTTCTGAACATTGTTAGCAAATGTAACTTTCTTGGTTACCTTATCTGATTTAACAGACTTAGGTCCAACATTTGATTTGACAATCGGTTTTGGTGGAACCTTTTGCCTATCAACTGTTGCGTTCACCACAGGCTTCCTCCATGATTGTTCCATAGCAATCCGATTTCTTCGATCATATTGCATTGGACGAGTGTTCCTCATTTAATGAAAATTGTTTTGATTATAAAACGGTTGTGGTTGCTGAGGAACAACTCTCCTATGTGGTGGCACATAATGATCAATCGGTTTCCTCATAGAATTCCTCACTTCAACCTCGTGCCTTTTATGCCTTACATATGGGCACTGAGCAAGTAAATGCCCTCGTTCCCCACATTTAAAGCACGCACGGTACTCTTCAAAAACATTCTGAGCATTTGGTTGAGCAAATGATCTAACAGGGTATTGATCATTGTACTGTTGCTTCCTTAAACTCTCAGGGAGTGGCCCTTTTGAGTAAGTAGGCTCATAAAAACCATTAGCTCTGTTTTTGGGTCGAACAAACTCTGTGACATGGACCTTTGGTTCTTGAGGAACATCCAAATATAATTTCTTTAATAAAGCTGGTGGAATCTCATTTGTTCTCTCATGTTTTGGGAAGCAAATAGTACTTTCTTGCCAAATTTTGTCAATTTTAGCATAGTTAACATCTTTTATTGGGAAGTCCTCGTCAGAGATGATCTTATCGGATCCTTCCATCCGATAGAACACCTTGACAGGTTTGTCACATTGTTCGTTCTTAGCATTCTTTTCAAGATCTTGCTTAACCACATTTTTCTCAAGATCTTTCTTCACTACATTCTTTTCAGACTTCTTTTCACAATGAACATTTTTCATTGGAATCACAATCTGAGATGGTGAGACTGGTTCGTTTGTAATGATGTGATTTTCTTTTGGAATCTCACATGCATTAACATTTTGATTACAACCAGTGTCATCACTCTCAGTGTCTGAATCTACACTTTCAGCAGTAACACCCTCATCATTGATACCCAAAATTGGTCTAACATCAGAATTTGGATCACCAATACTTGAAGTATTAGATTCATTTTCCGATGCCGAGTCAGATTTTACCGAACTCTCCGGTGTCACTTGGTGACAATTATGGTTTTCAAAGAGAACCGGAGATGGTACAGACCGATAATTGGTGGTTTGATCATCAATGATGTGATCTACCACATAAGCAATATGCTTATAGCTTTCCAGCTTTTTGTTTACTTTCTCAGCAAAGCATTTGATGGCGGCCATTTCCAACTTGGTGTTTTCAATTTCATTGATATAGTTATTAATTGCCAATTGTTTTAAAGACAATGTGTTTTTCAAGTCGGAAATGTCCTTTTTGTAGCCATCTAATACTTTGTTAAAAGCATTCAACTCTTTGCGAGTAGATTGACTGTTCATGATAGCACTATCACGTTGAACACGGAGTTGTTTATTCTCCTCAGTCAATCTATCACATGTACCACAATATTTATCACTTGTAACATCAGTGCTACACTCAGAACTTACAGGTTTTGGCGGATCAGTCATGGCCATCAATGCGAACTGAGCTTCCTTTCCTGCAAAGAATCTGGAATAGTCAATCTTTGTGAAAGCATCATCCGCAATGCACGACTTCCTTGTCATCAGAAAATCCGCTTCTGCTAGCAACTGATCGATGTCTTCATCCAGAGAATTAACACTTGCTTCTGTATCCGATTCACTGTCTGAATCAGAATAAACCGATTCACACTCCTCAGGAACATCAGAAACAGTATCAATCACAACTCCAGAATTTGTCTCTTCAGCGTTATTCTCAACATTAACCTCAGCATTAACCTTAACAGGTTCAGTTTCCACATCCATCTCAGCCTCAGACTCATCACTTTCAACCTCAGTTTCTACCTTCTCCTCCACCATCACTGAATCTTCAATATCAACCTGATATGCAACACAAGCCACATTGCCACCAGTAGTGATTTCTTCAACACCTATCTGCATACTCGACCAGTCAAACCTCTCATCTTGTTGAGTCACCAATGCTTGATTGGTATTCTGTTGTTGTTCATTTGGTGTAGTTATTGGTATGACTGTTCGGTTAGAATTGTTTGGTGTTTGGTTTTGTGTCTGGTTTGGTGTGTTTGGTTGTCTATTTTGATTGTTATTAAAGTTGTTTTGACGGTTTTGGTAGTTGTTGTTGTTTTGGTAGGAAACTTGGTTTTGGTTTTGTTGTTGACGGTTCTGATAACTGGCATTGAATGGGTTTCTATTGCCTTGTTTTGGTGGTTGAGTGCATTCTCGTTTAAAGTGACCTTTCCCTCCACAGTTAAAACAAGTCACTTTCTCCTTATTCAACCCGTAGGTTGTGTTAGGAGAAGTTCCCAAATCCGTTCTACCTGTCTTCTCAATAAATTCTGTTGCTCTTCTCATAATGCTTGCAAAGGCCCATTGAATATCAATGAGTTCCATCTCTTCCTTGTCAATCTGTGCGTAGTCTTCATTGGTCAAGTTGTTATTCCCAATTTGACTAGCAACTAATCCATTGTAGGATGAGACCATTGCAGAGACTAATGCAATGTGTTGCTGAGCAACTTCAACCGTCACATTTCCCAAGTTAGATGTCTCCAAAACCACCGTTTGTTGATTAGGTTGGTTCATTGGTTGTTGTTGAGATTGGCTAGCAGTGTAAAAAGCTGCTTGTTGCATTGGGGAGAATGGTGGAATGTATGAATTGTTGTATTGTTGTTGTGGTGGTGGTTGTGAAAAAGATGATGTTTGTTGATGGTAGTTTATGTTAGGTGATTCCATAACATTGGATATACATGCAACATGTGGTGCTACTAGCCCTCCTGAACTTGATGAACTAGCTGGAACTGGAGATCCTCCAAAGTATAAGTTGGGATTCTGAGGAATCTGTGCTCTTCTGGCTTTCCTCTTCTCTTCCAATTCCTTGTTTTCCAGCTTCTCAATGAACTCTTGAATAGACCAGTATTGATAAGCATCCTTCTCCTTAAGAACTTCCACATGCTGATCCCAGTTTGGTGGTAATGCATCTGCAAACTTGTGCACCTGCTTTGCCATAGGAATCTGTATACCATAGCTAGACAATTCAGATAACAAATGATTATATCTAGGAGTTAGTTCTTTCAAAGTTTCATTTCCAATATAAGAAAAATTCTCAAACTCCTTTCTCAGTTCTTCCATCCTCAAACTTCTAGTCTTCTCATTCCCATCATGCTTCCTTTTAAGCATATCCCATAGTTGCTTAGATGTAGTGCATGTCCCAAACTGATGCAACAGATCATTTGTGATTGCCTGTGTCAATTGGGAAAACGCCTTTTTCTCCACAGCAAACTTCTTTTTCTCATCCTCAGCCATGCTCTCCAATGGCACTGGTTCACCTGTGTTCTCCAAAACTGGTGGTGTGTAACCTTTAGCAATCATGTTCCAAGCTTCTGCACCCTCCACTCCCATGCCTTCCAAATGTATCTTGAACTTTTTCTGCCACTGATTGTATTCTTGAATCTCCATAAGCTTCGGTGGCCGATTCCCGCTACCTGAAGACAAATCATTAATCAGTGTGGAAATAGCATTTGTAGTTTGAGTGTTTACCACCGCTGCTGCTACTCCCCAGTAGTCAGATTGTGGTGCTGGAGGTGCACTCTGAGTCATGTAGTTAACCGGCTGCGAAGACTGTGTGCTCGTCTTCTGTGCTGCTACCGTCCATGGGTCCATCACCTGCTGTTGTGGTTGTGTAGTTGCTGGTGTTGGAGTAGTCGGAAAATTCCACATGATCACGAACTTCGAGAAATTCAACACTTAGAAAATTTTCCAAAAACTAGCTCTAGGTTCGCCCAAAATGTTTCAGGTTCATCCCTTTTTGCTTCAGGTTCGCCCAAATAGTGATACCCGAATGTAAAATCTCACCAGAAAGTAAAAACACACTAACACTTTTCACGTTCGCCCAAAACTACTCCAGGTTCGCCCGTTTTGGTTCTAGGTTCGTACCCCCGATCAGCCGAATGTGAAAAATTTGACCCGAATGTGAAAAATTCAACAGAAAAATTCTAGGTTCGCCCAATAATTCCTAGGTTCGCCCAGAAATACACTCAGGTTCGCCCAAACTACTACACCTTCGACCACTCTGATCCAGGTTCGCCCATTTCTGATTTTGAAAAACGGTTACACTTTGAAAAACGGTTATTTTGATCTCTGATTTTCAAAAGTTTGTGAATTTGAATGATCTTGATCAGGTTTTGCTTCGGAGATGATTTGGAACAACTTTAATACTTGGAATTTTGAATTTTAACCACAAAATCAACTCTAATTCTTTCAAAAACACTCAAAAACCATTTTTATGCAAAAACAGATGTGAATTGATCAAAATAATGTCCAAATCAGCTCTGAGTTTATCAATTTGTTGTTGTATGATCCTCTATGCTCTGATACCACTTTGTGGAAGATGTTATTTGACACGAAAACAGGATTATACGATCATACAAGTTACAAAACCAGGTGCGGAAACCCTAGCTTTGAACAAACTGATGTAAACTCAAATCAAAACACAATCAAAGTCATTTTCAATGCTTTTCATAGATTAACTCATTCATAAACTTGATTACAACATCCAAACAGTTAATCTAGATCACACACACACTATCTCAAACCTCTCTGGAACAACACCTGAAAACACACACACCTAATGACTCACTTAATCTTACAAAATCACAAAATCTATATATAGGCACTGCACATTCGCCCCTTTCAACTGGTCGAATGTGAGTGATTTCCACATTCGCCCACTTGTGGTGGTCGAATGTGTTCTTCAGTCTTGTTCCATTCCAGATTCGTCCATTACCTTTCTACCTTCGCCCACTATCTATTCACATTCGTCCATATCAATTACATTCGCCCAAACAGCCTCTTCTAACACATGTTAACTATCTAATCACTAGTCGCAAAACGCATCTACAATTAACCCAATAAAGAGTAAGGACTTTCAAGATAGAGTGTTTAGTTCACAAAGGACAGTTAAAATACAAAACTGATAAAAGTGTGATCCTCGTAAAGATCGAAAACCCGACCCACACAAGGAGTCATAGCATCCCAAAACCTGGGATGGAAAAGTAGTAGAAAAGTTTTACTTAACCTTGTCTCAACCTGAGACACATGCTTTCGCGTAAAGTAGTGAAACTCACCTTAGGTTGCGTGCTAAAGTAAACCGTACAGAAAGTAAGTGTGGAAGACTATTCGCCTACCCAAAAACCTATCAAATACAAGGTTGCAAGTGTTTGAGTGTATTGACACAAGGACTCAAGTGACATCTCACGTAATCGTACTTGACTTAATGAAACCATGCAAAACCCGTCAATCGTTGGTGATTAGTAAATGATGCAACAATTTAATACTTTTAACACAACTAGTTCACATCGCACGTTGCATACCATTAGCCTATCATGGCATCTACACTTTGTAAATAACATATACACATGTTTTCATATAGGATTCCATAACTCATAACTCATTAACACACTCAAACTATCTCATAAACAATTATTTGCAAATCTGCGTTTTCTGGACAGATTTTGGAGTATAAAAACCAATTTTTATAAAATATCAAATCAACTCACCAAGTTCCCAAAATTTTACAGAGATGCCTCATATGTTCATACGTAACCCTACTATTTTTATTTCTCGTCAAAAATACCTCAATATTTTTATAAAAATTATTTTATTCCAGCCACTTCAGAAAATGGTGCTGTTGACAGCAGCTTACATAAAAATTCATTAAAAATTCTAAACACATCAAAACAAGGTGAATCTAATTGGAAAAGCTCGTATACTCCAAAACTCAACTCCTGTCCAAATTTCATAATTAACGGATTTGTAAAACTCAAGTTACAGTCCTTTAAAGTTGGTCCATTTTTCAGATCCGAAAATCAGATTATACCTTTAATCTTATAAAATCTTGTTTATATATCAAAACATGTCCAAAACGCATGATTTTGGACTTTTTGGAAAGCTAACATCATAGGTTACGTTTAAGAGTCAGAAACTGATAGAATTAATCATGTTAACAATCGCATAACAGCCACGCAAACCATTACAAGTAATCTGCCAGAAATCAAAATCTTCATTAACATGACTTTTATAAACCCTAACCAACCCTCATACCCCATAATCATGCAATAACATCATACTAACACAATAACCTTCATATTAACATGTTCAATCTCAGATTTTTCTACATACCATACATCCTAGACATGATTCTTATTAACCATATTCATCAACAATTCAACAAACAATCAAGATACTAACATTAACACCATTTGCGATTTTTATACATCAAATTCTTAGGGTTTTTACAACTTTTCAAACCTTAATAACAATCATAAAACTCTTAAATGATATACCTTTCAATGCTAGGCTCCTTAAGACTCCAAGATACCACCCAAATCAACTTGAACAAGGAGAAATTGAAGAAGATTGAAGTGAAGAGTGTGTGTGTGTTCCTCAAACCCCACGGCGCAAAGAGCCTTAGGGTTTCTTTTTTTTTTTTTATAAAGGATAGATTAGGGTTAGGCTCATGGGCCAAGTCTTTGGGGCTTTGGTGAGTTTTTGTTTGATAATTGAGCCCGTTAGCCCTAACTAACTCCCGAGATCCATCCCGACAATAATAGTCATACTAATATATATAAAACTACTGTTTTATCAATACGTATTATGTTTATCATGGGTGCACGTATTTCATAACGTTTACGTACAAGTTAATTAATTCGCAATAATTCACATAAGCATGTAACTTACATACACGTGTTAATCCACATACATCAACACTCAATTGTTCACATAATCATGCATGTCCAACAAATCACCAACGTTCGGGTTATAGGATTCGTGTGTGTGTCAAGACAACCGTTATCCTAGTTATACGTATGTTAATGCCACTTAACGTATGTTAATGTTACCTAACATTCAAAAGACTTGTCTAACTAACCCTAGCTAAGTGTTTAACCACGTATAATTATGGAAAATTAACTAGAGTTCAGTAAAAGAGTTAACCTGAAAATGCAGGGTGTCACATAACTGATAGCGGTGTCCAGGACGCTGGTCTGGGCATCCCAGACGCCGGTCTGGCGTCCCAGACACTGGTCTGGGCGTCCCAGACGCTGGCCTGGACACCGGGTGCTGATTTTCTAGTTTTCTCCGTTTTGCTTCGTTTAATCATTCCCGTTCTTCCTTGCTTCATTCCAAAGCTCCATAAGCTTCCAAAACACACCTTATATCTATCAATGCCTGCATAATAAAACCAACTCAAAGTAGTGTATTTTAAAACTCAATTTCACATAACTTGGTGAAGTTAAACATGTTAAGCTTTGGAATTTCAACAACCCATCAACATTGCAGGAGCCAAAAATCTCTCTCAATGCTATGATGGAGGTGCCTTCTTACTGTACTATGAGAGTAAAAGGATCAATTGGCACTAAGACTTTGCATATATTGACTGATTCTGGTTTAACTCACAACTTCCTGAGTGAAGTGTTGGCCAAGAATATGAGATTTCCTTAAGAGTCCATTCCTGAAGTTCAGGTGACTGTGGCAGATGGTAACAGGATTTGCTGTAATAAGATGTGCAAAGATTTCCAATGGATGATGCAAGGAAGATGGTTTAAGGCAGATGTCATTTTAGTTCCCTTGACTAATTATGACATGGTACTAGGTGTTCAATGGTTGTAGACACTATATGACATCATTTGGAACTTTAAAAAGTTAACAATGAGATTCTCTATTGATAACAGTTGGTGGAATTGAAAGGAATAGACTGAGAATCAGCAAAAGTGTGTTCTGTTGAGAAAATGGAAGCCTTGTTATAGTCACAAGAAGGGGTTATCATTGCACAGATGTTCAGTTTGCAAACCACTTACAGGACTGAATTCCAATAAGAGGCTAAGGTAAGTACTAAAAGTACCAATGCATCTTTAATGCAGTTGCTTGACAAATTTCATGATGTTTTTTATGTTCCTGCTGGTTTACCTCCAAAAAGTGATTGTGACCATAGAATTTTCTTAAAAGATGAGTAAGTCACCATTAATTAAAGGGCCTATAGGTACCCTGTGGGTCAGAAGGATGTGATTGACAAGTTGACCCAAGAATTATTAGATTCTAGGGTCGTTATGAATAGCAAAAGTGCTTTTGCTTCTCCTGTTGTTTTGGTAAAAAAGAAAGATGGTTCTTGGAGGTTTTGTGTAGATTACAGGCAACTAAATGAGGCAACAATTAAGAATAGGTTTCCTATACCCTAATTGAAGAACTGTTGGATGAATTAGGTGGTGGTTCTGTCTTTTCTAAGCTAGACTTAAGAGCTGGTTATCATCAAGTTAGGATGGATGAGAGAGATATTCATAAGACTGCCTTTAGAACTCATCAAGTCCTTTTTGAGTTCATGGTAATGCCCTTTGGGCTTACCAATGCACCAGCCACATTTCAGGCTCTTATGAATAGCACTTTTAAAACTCTCATGAGGAAAAAAAACATTGGTTTTCTTTGATGATATATTAGTGTATAGTCCCAACATGGAACAACACATTAAAGATTAGAACAAGTATTACTCCTGTTAAGGCAGCATTCTTTATTTGCCAAGAATTCCAAATGCTCATTTGGAGGGGCAAATGTAGAATACTTGGGCCACATAATTTCTGGTAAAGGGGTAGAAACTGACGCTTCAAAAATAGAAGCAATCTAACAGTGGCCAACTCCCCTCAATTAGAAACACTGAAGAGGATTCCTTGGCCTAGCAGGTTATTACAGGAGGTTCATCAAAGGGTTTGGGACTATGGCTAGGCCATTAACTGAATTACTTAAGAAATAAGCTTTCCGGTGGCATGATGCAGCTCAAGAAGCTTTTGAGCAGTTAAAGAAGGTCTTAATATCTACACTAGTGCTTGCCTTACCAGATTTTTCTAAGGAATTTGTGATTGAAACAGATGCTTCACCAAAAGGTATGGGGCATTTTGATGCAGGATGGCCACCCTCTGGCTTATATCAGCAAAGCCTTTTTCATAAGGCAACAAAACTTGTCAGTTTATGAGAAAGAACTTCTTGCAATCTTGATAGCTGTTAAATAGTGGCACCATTATTTGATTGTCAAGAAGTTCATCATCAAAATTGATCATAGAAGCTTGAAGTATCTATTAAGCCAGAAAATCACCACCCCATTACAACAAACTTGGTTGGCCAAGTTAATAGGGGTATACATATGAGATTATGTATTAACAGGGAAGTGAAAATCTAGTGCCTGGTGGGCTGTCAAGGGTTAATGGGATGGCTGTATTTGAATTGAGTATGAGTACTTTGTGTCCTGTGTTACTTGCTAGAATTAAAGACTCTTGGAAAAATGATGCTAAGTTGCAAACTACAATTGGAAATCTACAACGGGGCAACACTATTCCTAATGTTACTTGGGATTGTCATTTTTTGAAAAGGAAGAATAAGTTGTGGATGGGTGATGATCCTGATCTTAAGGAAGATAATTTGACATTGTTTCATACTTCTCCAACAGGAGGGCATTCTGGGTATTTACCAACTTTGAAAAGAATCAATAGCATGTGTTATTGGAAAAGGTGTTATAAAGATGTTTTTAATTTTGTGAAAGAGCGCCATGAGTGACAACAAGCAAAGTATGAGCCTGTGGCAAATCCTGGACTATTGTAGCCACTTCATGTTCCATCTCATGTCTTCACTGACATCTCAATGGATTTTATATCAGGCCTTCCAAAATCACAAGGTAAGGATGTTATTTTGGTGATTGTGGATAGATTGACTAATTTTGCTCATTTCCTGCCTTTAACTCATCCTTACACTGCTTCCCAAGTGACTCAATTATTCCTAGATAATGTGTTCAAGCTACATGGCTGCCCTGTTAATATTGTGTCTGATAGGGACTCTATTTTCCTAAGTCAATTTTGGAAAGAGTTCATGAGGTTGCAGGGTATACATCTGTCATATTCCATAACTTATCATCCTCAAAGTGATGGTCAAACTGAGGTCTCAAATATGTGCTTAGAGGCCTATCTAAGATGCATGTGTATGCATAATCCTGCTCAGTGGTTTAAGTGGTTGAGTTTAGCTGTGTATTGGTAAAACACATCCTGTCATTCCTCTATAAAGACAACACCTTTTGAAGCCCTATATGGATTTCCAGTTCCTCTACATATATCTTACATCCCTAATGACACTAATGTGGCCTCAATTGAAGAATTACATTGAGATAGAGAGGCAATGATTGTCAAACTTAAAGAATCTCTCACATAGGCCAGAAACAGAATGAAGCAAAGTGCAGATAAGGGTTGAAGTGAGAGGTCATTTGCAATTGGTGATTGGGTCTACCTAAAGTTAAGGCCTTTCGTACAGACAACACGCAGAACTCAAAACCATTGCAAATTAGGTCTAAATTTTTTTGGCCCCTTCCTGATCATAGCTAAATGATGTGCCGACATTTAACATGTTTTATGTACATATTTTTAGCCGTTTTGTACCCAAAATCGTGCTTTTATCTTAGTTTTATCATGATTTATCTTTCTTTGTTGATAATTGCAGGATTTGAGGTCGAAAAGTGAAATGAAGTGAAAAACAGCACAAAAAGGCAAGGAATTAAAGACTTAGAAGTTGTTTCAGATACAACAGGCCGTGCTTACGGCCGTGCACCTGTCCCGGGTCAACAAGTCAACATGTCCAAGTCAGCAGCAGGCAAAACGTCAACGTTACCAACCTGCATGGGCGTGCATTCCCTTATGCACTGCCGTGCACATTGATACGTGCCCAAGGCTTCAACCGACAAAGTCTGGCAGTTTACTGACCTACACGGGCGTGCCAAAGTTTGGAATGGGCATGCACTACTTGCCACCCAACATATTCTGATCCAAAGTACTCTGCAACAGTACCAGGTATCGTGCAGGGGCGTGCCACATCCATATGCACGGGCGTGCAGGGTCTGATTTGCCTATAAATAGCAAGCTTAATTCAATCATTTGGCAATCCTTCTTGTACTTCTTTGGCCGACTTCGAAGCTTCTTCCAGAGATGTTGGGGTCTTGTGGGAGGCCTTAGGGCCATCCTAACATCCCACCAAGGGTAGGCTTCGCCCTACCTTGACTATCATGGCTAAGAACGGGATCGTAGGTTTAGTTCATGCAATAAAATAATCGAGGGTCGTGAGGTTTGCATTAGATACATAGCATCAAGATGTTGGAAGGCTTGTCTATGAGCATCCGTCTTCTTGTGTTGATCATTTATTTTGGTTGTATCTTTCTATCTCCAAACCCATTTCGATTTGTAGACTTTTATTATTAGTAGTAGTTCATTTTTAGTTATTTGGTGTGTTATCTTCTTAACTAATTCTTGTTTGTTTATCTTTGTGACAGGTTCAACTGGTGGTTAACTTTATAAATCTAAAACAACCCTAACTCAATTAATAAATTAACCATCATGGGTTTCGATCGGCTTCTGATAGTCCCGAGCTAGATCCAAGGCAAGGAAACTGGTAGTGAGACAGATCCTCTGGGCTTATGATATCCAAACCGGATTCTAAGCAATGGCTTCTAAAGTGGGCCAGATCAGAGTGACACGTTTCTGGTTCTTACCAGATGTATGAGAGACTTTCTTGGCAAATGGAGGATTCCATACGGGTGCAACAGTGATCTCCGGATTACATACCCTTAGGATTATGTTCCACCTTTGTTAAGGATTTCATTCATCTCGGGAGGTTATGGGTTGGGTTTGTTGCGTAATCACTAAACCAAACTTAAATTTATCTGATCAATAAACTATTAAGTTGTCACTTGTAAGATAAATAAAACAAGAATAATTTATCTAGTTCTCGTCATTGCAAAGCCGTTAACCAATGGAGGATACGCTGAACCTTAAGATGACTGTAAGAGAGACTCTTCGGTGTTCAAAAGTCGTCTCCTAGGTAGGCGGTACGCTGTCATGAGGGCTAACTGTAAGAGAGATCCTTCGGTACGGAAGCGAGAGCTAATTGAGGTGGACCAAGCCTCTACTTTAATTTGAGAAGATAATTTAGAGGACAAGTGCTTAAACGAGTGGCTTGGCGGTGGTTTGGGCAGTACCTGACATGCAGGACTCAAACGGTGGCAATACAAGTCTACATAGTTATGCGGTGATGCGCACCTTGGACACACCACTCATCAGTGGCGTCGTTTCTCTCATAATCCAAAGCCAAACTTTCCAAAGAGCTGCATGACGGTGCGAGTTGGACCAAGACCGCATGCCAACAGGAGAACGACGGTTTACAAGCCAGTAGTCCGAAGACACCTTTATGGGGACTCGTACACTTCCCCTTTGAGTGACCCATAGAGTTGCCAGAACGGCATCCCTTATATATTTCTTTTCTCATCCCCAACTCTGAAGGGACCATTCACTTATGTCCTCCTCATAAATAAGTAATCTTAACACTACTACTATAATAAATTTAACTACTTATGTGCATATTTACTATCCCTACTATTTTTATCTTTATTTTCAAAACCAAAAACATTTTTCAAAAACTACTTTTCTTTTAGAACCCCTCCGTTTTATCTTTCTTTTTCAAACCCAATTAATTAATGTGATGAAAGGTTGAGTAGGGGAAAGTGTGTTATCTAGGAATACGATACTCGGTATTTACCCTGGAAACCTATACTATACACGTCAGGTTCTCTACCTATGTGTTGGTTTTAGTTTCTAAGTAATTATCGTTTACTTTTAAATTTAAAACTAGTTTAAAGGTTTAGTTAAAATTAATCTTTTTATCAAAACCAAAGTTTTGAAATTAATACATCAAGTTTTTGGCACCGGGAAAATGATACCTTTTACAGTTACTAAAACCAAACACATTACTAAAATAGGAACAATGGCTTACAAGCTGGATTTACCTGAAGATGCTCAAATTCACAACGTCTTCCATGTTTCTTTGTTAAAACGAGCTCGTAGCAATCATTCTCCCCTGCTTCCGTTTCCAGTAGGTCCAAGATTCACCCTGGAACCCAGAGTTGTGATTGATAAGAGATTGATTCAAAGAAGTAATCGATTGGTTCAACAGTTGTTAATTCATTGGAATGATTTACCTTTGATGGAAGCGACTTGGGAATTTGCTGATGACTTCAAGCTTCGGTTTCATGAGTTCAATTTTTGAGGACAAGAATTGTTTTTTTTTTTGGCGGGGGGGGGGGAGTTATGTTAGATAAGTGGGGTCTATTGTAATAAGTCAAATAATATGAGGGCCAATTATGTCAATTAGTGAAAGTTCAAAAGTTAGGTTGTTAATGGTAGTTTTTTTTAACATTCAAACGGATCTTTTATTCATTAAAAACCAAAGTCCACCACAAGCCGCCCGGAGCCCATTTAGCGAGAGGACTACATGGGCCAATTACATCATGACTTTACATTACAATTTCAAACCTTAACATTTCAATATCCCAGCACCAATCGACTGCCCCTATTATTACCCGTTATCAAAAACCGAAAAATCCCACCATTTCTCCTTTTCCAAGTCTGGCATTTTTCCACGCTTTATCATCCACCAAAAGGATTCAACCTTGATTTCTTCGAGCAACTTCGGGACTGCAGTGTTAACGTTGTTAAATACCTTGTCGTTTCTCCCAAGCCATAGCTTCCACATTGATAGTAAAACGGTCGCATGAATAGCATATTTCTTCTTTACGGGCCTGTCAATTTTCCAGCACACTTCAATCACTTGTTTAGTTGATGTAAACTGATCCACCTCCGTAATCTTTAGCCAGTTGCGAACCGACCACCAAAGTGCTCTTGCCCACACACAAGTAACCAGAACATGATCCGCGTTTTCCATTTCTCCTCTGCACCTGCAACATAAACCGTCTCTGATAGGTATGCCCCGAGCTAGTAGCGCATCTGCAGTAGCAATTCTATTGTCCACCGCTCGCCAAACAAAGCAGTTAACTTTTGGCGTGGCGATACAATTCCAAATATAAGGCTGCTGCATATGAATCTGGTTCTGATCAGCGTGATTGGCGAGGTCCCGTCTGACCCGTTTGACTTCGAATTCATGTACTGTACCATTAGTCTCCCACATCCAATTATCACCGGACCTTCCCACTTCTTGTGCATTAATTAGGACCCAAAGACGTTGTGCTTTGTTCATCTCCTCTGTAGAATGCGGCAGCCTAACCCATGGGATGTCCCACCATACATTGTTGTTTATAAATCTATAACATTCTTTAACAGTGGCATCTTTCGCTTGGACCAAAGGATAAAGTGTTGGAAACATGTGCTTCAAACGACTCCCTGGAGCCCAAATATCCTCCCAAAATCGCACTAGATCTCCATACCCAACTTTACATACAAATTTATCTTGAAGATTAATACCCCTGTCCCCAAAATGTTTCTGAACAGCCGTGATATTGTGCCAGGTACCCGGGACTGGTTTCTTTCCAGGAATGAAATCTATCCTTCTTCTTGTGTAGTGGATGGCCTTCATAACATTACACCACAGTTGATCCGGAAAGGATTTATACCGCCACCACCATTTTGCAATGAGAGCCAAGTCCAAGTGTTCTATACTCCCGACCCCAAGACCTCCCATTTTCTTTGTTTTCATGATTTTTTCCCAAGCGACCCATCTAACTTTACTGTTGTTACCAAGTGTCCCACCCCATAGGAACCTTCTTCTTAGCCCTTCCAACACCTTTAAGAAACCCACCGGTACTTTAAAAAGCGACATGTAGTAGTTTGGAATAGACCCGAGAACTACTTTGACTAAAACGGCCCTTCCGGAAAATGATAGATGCCTTGCTTTCCATGATGATAATCTAGATTGGAAGTTATCAATAATCGGCAGCCAACTTTTTATTCTTTTCATACTATTGCCCACCAGAAGACCCAAATAAATGAATGGTAATGTACCTTTCTTACAATTCAGATTTGAAGCCACATTTTCAACAGTTCCATCAGCCACATTTACTCTAAAAACACAACTTTTCTTCAAATTAATCCTTAGGCCAGACGCTAAAGAGAAACAACGAAGAATCCTGTAAAGGTTTTCAATATTGTCCGCATTCCATTCGCCAAAAAACAAAGCATCGTCCGCATAAAAGAGGTGGGATATCTCCGGACCTTCATTCGATAACTTTACCCCCTTGAAAGTGCCCCCTTCTATAGCTTTATTAACCATAACATGCAATGCTTCCATGACTATAGTGAATAGGAAAGGCGATAGGGGATCGCCTTGTCTTAACCCCCGCTTCAATTGAAATTCCGTTGTTGGCGAGCCATTAAGTAGGACCGCCGACCTCCCCGTGACAAGTGTCCCCATGATCCAAGTCTTCCATCTTGTCGGGAATCCCATGTGGTGCATAATATTTAGAAGGAATTTCCACGATACACAATCATATGCCTTTTTGAAGTCTGTTTTGAATAATATAATTTCTTTTTTAGTTTTCTTTGCGCATGATACAATCTCATTTGCAATAAGGGGCCCGTCAAAGATGTTCCTACCCTTTATGAAAGCCGATTGTTCCCCCAATACTACCGACCCTAACACCCTTTTTAATCTACCCACAAGCACCTAAGATATTATCTTTCCCACTACACCAATAAGTGATATTGGCCTGAAGTCGAAAAGCGTTAGAGGATCCTTTACTTTCAGTATCAAGGCCACGAACGATGAATTGCAGGAACTGTGTATGGATCCGTGGACAAAAAATTCATTCATTATATTGTTCACATCATTTTCCACTTTATCCCAAGAGTGTTTGACGAACACAAAGGTGAAACCATCCTTTCCCGGTGATTTTTCGTTATCACATTCCCATACCACCACCCGTATCTCCTCATTAGTAAACGGCACCACTAAACTATTTGCCTCTGTCTCGAACAATCTTTTGAAACCATCCCCACCCATCCTTGGTCTAGACGACATAGGCTCTTCGAACTTCTTCTTGAAAATTTCCACCGTTTTATTTTTTACCACCAAAGGATCCTCCACCCATTCTCCATCAATCACTAGGCCTGTTATCTTGTTTCTGACTCTACGACAATTGATAATGCCATGAAAAAAATTTGAGTTTTCATCACCACACAAAATCCACTTTAATCTTGCTTTTTGTTTAAAATCTTTTAACTTCTCCCACTCCCACTTCTTAATAATCAATTTAGCCTCTTTCCACAAATTAATTTCCTGATCATTCAACACTCTTGATTCTGCTACAACATCCAGATTGGATATGGTGTTTTGGGCTTGTGCAGCGTTACTTTCTTCAGCCACCAAGTTTTCGGCTTTCCATTTTTTGATCTCACCTTTTACCGCCTTTAACTTCTGTATGAATTTTATATCTGCTCGGTCAGCCAACACCTCTCTTTGCAGCCCCGCATTCACAGTCACTTGAAACCCATCTTTCCCAATCTAAGAGTTATAGAAGCGAAATGGAGTCGGCCCAAACGAATTGTTGGAACATATAAGCACAATAGGGGAGTAGTCAGACACATCCCTATCAAGAGCCGAAGCCTTAGCATCAGTCCATTTAGCCAAAAATTGATCACAGACGAGAAACCTATCCAATTTACTGCATTTGGTACTGTCCGCCAACATGTACGTGAATTTTCTTCCGCCCATATTGAACTCATACAAACCGGCTTCTGAAATAAAATTGTTAAATGCCACAACAGAAGCATTAACAAAAATTGAGTTAAGCCTTTCTTCTTCGGACCGTACATCATTAAAGTCACCTAGAAAAATCCCTACGCCTTCCAGTTCTCTTCTAATTTCTATTAATTCTGCCCATAAATTTCGCCTTAATGTTTGATCATTTGGTGCATATATATTAGCGACATACACAAAATCATCGGATCTACCCACGTTACCACCCGTTATTAAATAATTCTGTCCGCTTCGTACTGTTTGCATTTTGAATACCCCGGGATTCCATAAGGAGATAATACCACCCAATCTATCATTTGCGTTAACCACCGCTTTTTCAAATAATGAATTATCCCAAAACTTTTCAACTTGGAAATCAGTCATAGAAGCCAATTGTGTTTCTTGTATCGCTATAAATGAAATATTGAATGTCGTTTTGATCTTTCTTACTTTAGCCGATTTCTCAGCCCCCCAGCCCCCTTTACATTAAACGACAAGAAATTCATTTTGGTATACCTGGCGCCGATTCTTCCACGATCTGTTTGCTAATTTCCGATTCAAAACCATCTAGGCATAGACCAATACCTTCCCCAACCACTTTGGTTTTGTTTGATTCCTGAGAAATATCTTCTTTTGACCTGTCATCGGCCTCATGTTGGTTGCTACTGAGCACAGCGTCTATCTCCCCAATGTCTTCAGTCCAATCCGAGTCATAGCCATCCTCAATACCACCTGATTGGGCATCAGCAGCGCCAGTCGAATTTTCCCCCATAAGCTTACGAGCCAATCGAACCCTTCTACCTTTCCTCCTTTTCTTCTTCTCACCTCCAGAACTAGAGCTTTGGTTCTTTCCTTCAGGGGTGATACAATTCAGGTCTGGAATGTTTACCTTATCTTTTGGGCTGCACCTACTTACTTTGCAGATACCTTTTGTTCTCTTTAGTTTGTTTTCCGATCCTTTACTAAATACCGAAGCCCAAAATTTAGCCAGTTCTGGTTTGGACAGGCCCAATACATCATTAGGCCCAGGTTGTTTATTAGGAGAAGAGGGGCCCACAACATTTATTCCATCCGATAAAATGTCGTCCGCAGCATTAACTTGTTTCTCAGTAATAATTGCCTCGAGACCTGTGCCCACATGTTCACCAATCTTTATCGCATTCTCCTCCCTATCCCCATGCAACGTAACCTCTTCAACTTCCATGTCCCTTTCAACTTCTGGCTGTTCGTTTCCCATAATACCAGAAAAGACAACCGGTGGCTCCCTGTTCGCCAAAGTGTTTGAATCACCTTCCACATTCGCCTGCTCCCCCACCTGCACATTTTCATCATCTCCGATTACTGATACATTCTCCCCGACGAATTCCGGTAACCATCTCCCGGATCCCTCCGACACCCAACACGTAATAATAATGTTGTTCCAGTTGATCTTGACTTCTTCATCATTTTTTCTACCAAACTTTACTAATATACCAACATAAGCCACTGAAAGGTCTGTATCATAAACTCCATTTTCCACTTCCTTAACTATTTCCCCATATTGTTCTCCAATCTTCTCAGCAACTTGTAAATCGTTCACCATTAATGGTAAACCGGAAATCTTCAACCAGGTGAGTCTTTCATAGCTCAGGAGTTGACCATTCCAAACCGAAGCGTGCGATAACCAAGGACCCCAAGACTCTTTATTTAACATAAACTCGCCAACTTTATCCAGATTAGAGAAAGATAGTAGTACATTCATGCCTCCAAGGTACCTGATTTCCATTCTTATGTTACTGATGGATTTCAGGCATTCATGTAAATTGCATAACTGATAATAGTTTCCAGCTCTACCAATCACCGAAACACCTTCCCATAATTTTGCTCTCTCGAACCTTAGGTTTTCCAGATTGATCATCATCCTGTCTTCATTGGAGGTGTCCTTTTGACCCGTGAGTTTCTCCCTAAAAGATTGGAACCTTCCCATCATACTCGTCTCTTCCCCTGATCTACCATTGATACCGCTGTTCTCCTTGTGATTCATCTTTTTATCCCCACGAGCCTGATTGTCTTGACGTATTAGATTCTTCCTTGCACGGCTGTCCTCTTTAGTGAATCGAGCTACTCTGGCATAAATCCTCTTCCCGTCAATTGGCATATTGTTAATGGCTTTAATCATCTTTTCCAGTTCTCTGATGTTTTCATATCTGAGAAAAGCGAAGGTTTTCCCAAACTTATTAGTCTTCCACATCTTCGGTATTCTTGCTTTAACTCCTCTGATGATATCCCTTCTGGTAGGTTTGAGATGAAGAAGGTTGTTGTTGGTTGTTGTCTTCTGCCATTAGATGATTCCGGTGGGATCTCCCCATCTTCTAAAGTCGCCGCCATAGAGAGAGTTTTTAAATAGCAAATATACCTTGCAACTGCAATGTATTCTTTCAACCTTGCAGCTGCAAGGATAAGAACAATATGTAACAGGGATAGTAGTACCCTTTCCTTGTTCAAGTTGCACACTTCTGCTTAACTTTGAGTTGCGCATTACCGCATTCTCTAGAGGTGACTGTTATTGCATAACTAGTTTGTGTTCTCATTATTAAATTGAGGGTCTCCCAAACCGATAAGCTCACCTCTCAACAATGAGGGGAGAATCACCCTAGACTGTATCGATCCAACCCCGAAGTACCCACCTCCCAATGTTGCAATAATGACATCAAACTACTTTAGACTTTTGTGAATAACTTGCCGGCGGCCGGAGCATGGCCGAACGAGCTACCACTTGACGTCATAAAGGAGTCGTGGCCAACCGGCTCACGCTCATCCTTTACCAGAATTATTTATCTTATCAAAAATTGATTGGTCTATTACTAATTGTGTGACAATATAGTAATGGAAGAAGATAAAGACCGTCCGCTTCCAATACGGGTTCACCAATTCTTGGTTTGCGCCAAAGCTAACACATAGACCATGAAGCTAAGTCGCATGACCAAGTATGGGCCTATCACTAGGACCAAGTATAAAGACTGTACCAACCCTAAGTGAGATTTTGATAATAGAGGATTAAGCCTCAAAGTGTGAATGTTTCCAAACACAAATGGGGTAATCACTACTCGTGGGATTAGGTTAGCTTACAAGTGCATGGGTTGTTACACACCATGAGTACACTCATAAGTCCTCCCACTTCTTATCAAAACACCCACAAGACCAAATACTAAGTGATAGTTTTAATTAATTCATCAAACAAAGTTTAAAGTGGAAAGAATTAAACAATAACACAAAACACCACTCAATCAATAAAAACTATATAATTCATACCAAAGTAGTCTTCACCCTAGCAACACCCAAGAATCCTAGCCAAAGATTGGCATTACAACATTTACACTAACTTGGTTTTTCAAAGAAAACATAGTGATGGTTACAAGAGGATTAAATGGGGTTTTCGGGATGATTTGAAGTGATTTCTCTCAAGCTCTCACTCTTGTAGTGTTTATGGAGTGATTCCATGCTCCAAAGGTCACTTACAAGACCCTAAGATGGCAGAAATATGGGAGAGATTCAGGTGGAATGAGATAGAAGGGATGCCAAAGTGACGAGTGGAGCTCTCTATTTATGTACCTTCCAGGGGCTGCACGCCTGTGCTCCCAAGGGTGGCACGCCGTGCCCAACATCTGGTATTGTTGCAGAGTCCTTTTGCGCAGAAATTGTCCGTTGTCAGTATTGCATGAATGTCTATTAGTCTTGGTCTGTTGGAGCCTTGGGGAGCACGTTTCAGCTAGCATGGCCGTGCACAAGGGTGTGTACGCCCGTGCAGGTTTGTACAATTGACTTTTTGCCTCCTGCTGACTTGGAAATGTTGACTTATTGACCCGGGATAGGTGCACGACCGTGCATGGCCGGAGCGCGACCGTGCTGCATCTGAAACAGTTTTCTAAGTCTTTAGTTCCTTGTCTTTTGTGTCGTTTTCATTTCTGGACTCAAAATTTGCATGTTGGAGACAAGGTTGTTGTACCATGTACACTTTTGTCCCCCAGAAGCTTGTTATCCACTCAAAATGTGCCTTTTTTCTTCCTTGCTTTTTGTTTCCAAAAACCTGCATTTATTTTATAGGAACATTTTAGCTATATTTCACAAAGATAAAAGCATAATAAATGTGAAAAAAGGAGGATAATTACATATATAAAACATGTAAAATTTTCGGCACATCAATAAGCTTAATAGGACAATTCTTAAATATCGTCAGATGCTTCCCGTTTTTTCTGAGGATGAAGCATGTCCGATCTGCCACAAAGCCTGCTTGGATTCACTTGGGGAGCACGTAGCCCACTGCAAGGAGTTGCCCGGTTTCAAATACCGGTATGACTGGGTGCAAGACGTTCTATAGGATATTCTAAGGCGAGCCGGGATTTTGGCCAAGAAGGAGGCTCTAGTGAATTTCTTTACGGACCTCGCGGAAGGCAGGCCTACGCTCTACCCAGCGGATTTGTTGGTCTTTGGTTGGGCAGGGGGAAACACGCTTGTGTTGACCTCACAGGTGTGTCCCGCTAGTTAATTTACGAGATATTGGTTTTGTGGTTGGACAATAAGAAGGGCAAAATCAAAGAAAGTGGAAAAATACGACAAAGCTTGCGAATATAATCAACATGTTTTCGTCTTTTTGGGTTTTTATACCTTTGGCTCCTTGGCACCGGAAGCTATCCGTTTCCTGACAAGGGTCCAACGGGCTATTCATAGCAATGGTTCGACTCCAGAGGGCAGGGGTTTTTGTTTAGTAGATTGGGGTTTGCTATTCAGAAAAGGTGTTGCGACGCAACTTGGTACTCGTCTACATGTTTTAGTGTAATTTGATAGTCATGAAATGGAAAATCATTTTATCTTAAAAAAAAAAAGCTGAACAACTTTCTATCTTATATTATGATACTAAAGCTAAGCACGAGTGTGCGTTAACTCGTTATTATACTAAGGGGGCAAGGGGTGTTCCTAGAGTTTTAAGTTTCTTTCACTGATTTTAACCAATCCTGCTTTGCCACATCATTTCACTGAAACACTTTTTGTAGGCAACATTCCACTGATTCTTTTTATTCATTTTCATTTTAATACCCAAACTTTTTTTTTTTTACATTTTTACACGGTTCTAACAATTAATTTTACTATTTCAACCGTCCCACCAAACGGTCAACCAAATTTAATTGTTTATCTTGGAAACCATCGAGTTAATTGAATTTCGCTCACCTAAACGGTTACTTAATTAATTCTACTATTCCAACCGTGCCACCGTCGTTGTATATAAAGTGATCAAACGGTGGAGTTAAAAGTCACAATTTAACACGGTTTAAAAAATCAAACACACCAAAAATGAACCCGTGGACCGACGAGGAAGAGATGGCCCTTGTGGTTAGCCACAAGGATGCGTCGAACGACCCGGAGATTCAACAACTCCCTCGGGAGGAAGGGTCCAACTACCCCCCGGGGGGGTTTCGGGATCGGGTTTATAGCGACTTCATCGAGCAAGTTGGCGGCAACACCATCAAGACCTTCCAAGACCTCCAGCTCAAGTGGGCCGACCTCAACATCAAGTGTGAGAGGTGAACCACCCTATACGAGCAAACGATGAGGGATGATCCGGAGCTTGATGAGGAGTTGGCTATCGGCTTCACTAACTATGAGTATGAGGCGCGATACGACAACGATTTCGACCATGTCGAAGCATGGCGATTGTTGCGCCAACTTTAAGTTTTTTTATTTATGTTTTAATGTATTTTTATTTTTAATATTATTTATGTTTAATTTTTATGTTTTAATGAAATGTTTTTTATTTATGTTTTTAATTCTTTAAACGGTAAACATAAAACAAACGGTTAAAATAAAAAAAAACACTAAAACATACGGGGTAAAATGAAAACTTGACATTTATAAAAAAAACACAAAACAGCCGGTACCAGCACGGTAAACCGCACCAGCAAAACGGTCCACGGGACCATTACCAGCATGTATGGCGGCGGTGATACCGTGCTGGTAGTTGGTACCCGTAGACAATTCGGGTGACGCCCCATCCCCTAATACCAACAATCTTCAAAAACAACTCATCAGTGGTAGCAAATCGTATAAGGTAACGTATACACTTTTTTAAAAGAAACAGGCGGACAAGAGAAGAAATAAAACACATTTGATTACATAAATAACATAAAAAAAACATAAAAACAATAAGAAGAGTGGAAAGCCGGAACGAGATGCGGGACCCATGACAACAAGACGTGTGGGGGCCCCATGACAACAAGACGTGTGACCCACCTTTAAACATCAAAGATCTAACGGTCCACATGCAATCTCCCTCTGCATATAACTCTCTCATTTCTCACCTCTCTCTCAGACACACCCTCCTCTCCTCTCCTCTCCTCTCCTCTCCTCTCATCTCCCCCAAATCCCCAGCCTTTTTCCTAGCGTTTCATCAAGGTATTGCTGTTATTATTATTATCTCCCTCCATTTATCTGTTTGTTATGTTATTTTTTTTTATATCCTGCAACAGCTACACTCTTGCAACTTATTATAGGTGGTATTGACTGTTATAATCTGTGTTAAAATGTTTGTGATATTTAATTTAGCTAACTCACTGTTTTGCTTCTGGAAATTTGGTTCAAACAATCAAAGCCCAAATAAACCCCCGATTTACAAATCTCATTCAAAACCCCCGATTTTTCCGTAACATACGAACCCGTAAATCAGATTTACAAACCTTCATATATATGTTTTTGTGCATATTATATGTGTGTATCTGAGTGGGGGGCCCATAAATGAAGTCCTATGGCTATACCAAACCGGACGAGGCCTACAATGTAACTGGACAAGTGCATTGGTCCACGGACCATGTCACTAGGAACCGGACGAGTAAATGCCTATGTGGGTGCTCTAATAACAGCAAACCAACATGCCTATGAACAATTATGAATAATCAAAATTGTTAGTTTGTATTAAAGTATAAATTCCTAACATGAATAATATAATTATATTACACATGAACAATTACCGTTGGTTTTTCAAACCGTATATATTTCAAACCGCCCGAACTAGTCGATTTACTTTAGGTTTGGACAGTTTGATCGGTTTCAACGGTTTATTGACATCCCTTTAGTATAAGATAATATCATGTAATTTTGAGGTTAATCAGATCCCATTTTATTTGTTTATCGTTTATGGTTTAGCGCGTATAAAATTTTGTATATGTTTCATAATTTGTATGCTGTAAGTTGTGAAGATCTGATGCAACTGAAGATGTTAGGACTTATGCTGTATTTTATTTTGTAGGTAACATAAGATGGCAGAAAGTGAAGACATTCAGCCACTCGTCTGCGATAATGGAACCGGAATGGTTAAGGTACGTTTCTAGTTTCCTTTCTTTTGATGTTACTTGCAAATTGAAGCACATGTATGTAAGTTGTGTTTTACTTGATCTCATTTGTTAGCAGCGTACTGGTGGGGTCCGTGAGTTTTAGGATTCTCATCGTTACACATAAAAAATAGAAAAACTTAAGTAGATGTAGTTAATGGTTAAGTGCTTAAGTTATAAGGTCTTTTTGTTAATTGAGGTGAATCTGTTTGTTACAGGCTGGATTTGCAGGGGATGATGCTCCAAGGGCTGTGTTTCCGAGTATTGTGGGCCGTCCTCGTCACACTGGTGTGATGGTTGGAATGGGCCAAAAAGATGCGTATGTTGGAGACGAGGCGCAATCAAAGAGAGGTATTTTGACTTTAAAATACCCGATTGAGCATGGTATTGTGAGCAACTGGGATGATATGGAGAAGATCTGGCATCACACTTTCTATAATGAGCTTCGTGTTGCTCCGGAAGAGCATCCGGTTCTTTTAACTGAAGCACCTTTGAACCCGAAGGCTAATCGTGAGAAGATGACTCAGATCATGTTTGAGACGTTTAATACCCCTGCCATGTATGTTGCCATCCAAGCTGTTCTGTCTCTCTATGCCAGTGGACGAACAACTGGTAAGCTTTTTATTAAGTGTGCTAAACGGGTCTTGTTCATGGGTTGGTGGGTCAAACCTGCACGACAGAACCCGCACGACATGAATACGATCCGTTTAATTTGATTTTTTTTCAATATATTATTTCTAGCCTATTAATACTCTAAAATTAGAAGAAAAAAATTCAAATGTATATAAAACAGTAACATTTAGATTTTTTATAATAAAATTTGATGTCAATTTCTCTTTAAATTTTTGAATTTTGCATGAATTATATAACATTTTAAGTTATGACATAAAGACACAGTATTTAGAAATAAACAGGTTAAACGGGTCAATCCGCGAACCCACTAGGTCAACCTCAACCTGTTTAATTGAACGCGTTCAGGGGTTTGACCCAAAACTGACACAAATATGTTTAGGCTAAACCTAAATCCGCAAACTTTGTGTTAGGTTCGTGTCACACCCCAACGTTTTCTGCTTCTAACGTTTAAATTACGTATGTGCCCTTGGTGTAGGTATTGTCCTGGATTCAGGGGATGGTGTTAGTCACACGGTCCCTATCTATGAAGGGTACGCCCTTCCACACGCGATCCTTCGTTTGGACTTAGCAGGACGTGACCTTACCGATTCATTGATGAAGATCCTTACAGAACGTGGGTATATGTTCACTACAACAGCAGAGCGGGAAATTGTGAGAGACATGAAGGAAAAGCTTGCTTACATTGCCCTTGATTATGAACAAGAACTTGAGATTGCAAATTCGGGTTCCACCATCGAGAAGAACTACGAGCTTCCTGATGGACAGGTCATCACCATTGGAGCTGAGCGGTTCAGGTGCCCGGAGGTTTTGTTCCAGCCATCCATGATTGGAATGGAAGCTGCGGGTATTCACGAGACGACATACAATTCCATCATGAAGTGTGATGTGGATATTAGGAAAGATCTGTACGGTAATATTGTGCTTAGTGGCGGGTCAACCATGTTTCCCGGGATTGCTGATAGGATGAGTAAGGAAATTACTGCATTGGCCCCAAGCAGCATGAAGATTAAGGTTGTGGCTCCTCCTGAGAGGAAGTATAGTGTCTGGATTGGAGGGTCGATTCTTGCATCTCTCAGCACATTTCAACAGGTTTGTTTTCGACATTTTTTATATTTTTATATTTATGTAAAAAAAGATTGAATAATCTTTAAAAATCGTCATTGACGCTATATTTGTTGACAATAGAGGTTAATTTTGGTATAGGTCAAAACTAATAAGTTTGGTTGACCCAAACCAGTTTTGTCCAAGATTTTCTTTTAATATATTTAATAAATGATTTAAGAGGCTCTATACATCACAAAGAAACTTTGGGCGGCTCACTTGACCCATTTGTTGTTTATATGAGTCTATTACAACAAGATTTTTAACTCTGGTCATTTTGCTTGATGTAAATGCAGATGTGGATCTCCAAGGCTGAGTACGACGAGTCTGGTCCATCAATCGTGCACAGAAAATGTTTCTGATTCGTTATTCGTACCTTGCATCATTTACTTCAGCTTTCTTTTTCCGTGTTGATTATATATGCTGTTTTTTAAGAGTGCAGTGATGACATTGAGTGAGCACAAAGACGTTTGCTGTAAGCCCCAATATTCTTTTATTTTAATCTCATTTTAGAAACTATTTCAAATGTTTTGTCTCCGTATGTTTCTATTTAGAGAAGATTATGAAAGTTGCCAGTTTTCTTGAGTGTATGATCATGTAAGAACAATTTAATACATAATGAGATGCTATTTTATAGTCGCGTGTATACTTTTAGCACATTTCATTTTTAGCATGATAAAAGTATATAAAGCATTGGTTACGCACTTACGCAGTACAATAGTGAGATACCCTGATGTGGTTGAGACACATTTATTGTGACAAACGAATTAGTGCTTAGTGCTAAACGATTTAAACATTGTGTGATCTGGTTCACGTCGTGTTTGTTGTGAGCACAGCATATGTATTTTAAAAAATACGCGACTAAAAGCATATGCGTGACTATAAAACGACATCTCTTATCTTTACCCTCAAGACAAGCATAGTAATGTGGTAGAAAACATGATTGTGACATTGCTTTAAGATACCATGATGAAAAAGTGAACATCAACCTTTGTGGATGATGGTGTAGTCTTGCATTTGCTTTAAGGCTTTAATGAAATGATGGCATATGGTGATGTAGTTGTCAGTCAGGTGTGTACCAATTTATTAAACAAAAGTTATGCTTTGTTGCTTCCCTTTTAATCTTTACAACTGTTATTGATCAGATATTCAGATCCAACTTTATATATTATTGGAACTAGAAAATGGAGATGGTGGATGCCATGATCCTGATTCTTTGACTTTTCTTAGTCAAACATCTAAATTTTCAATTTCAATATTTATGTGAATCTTGAAACTTTTCTTAGTTTGTTTCTTCTCAGTTCCATCTTCATACCAAATACTACAAATCGAAGAAAAATATTCGTATTAAGTATTTATAATACACGTATTAATTTACCATTCAAAACAACCGGCTTGACTTTCAAAAGTCAAACACACCAAAAGTATGTATATGTACTGTTTTTCATTAGTATATTTCACAAAAGTATGCTAAACATGTATAAGTCTCTTTCTAGATCATGAAAGCATGTCATACCGCCTTTCATACCTACGTAGAAACAAGGGGAACTCTATCCCGATGCTCATCCTTGTTCATTGGGTGATCCAGAATGTCCAAATTCTTATCTTTATCTTCATCATGATGGTCATTGTTGTGACTGCATTTGATGTATATTTGGGATCTTGAATCTGTAAATATTTTACCAACGCTTCTTTGAGTAAAACTACCGAAACCTTTGATCCCACTCGTGAGCTTACGGGCTCTAAACCTCTCTTCTTTGAAAAAAGACCGGTCTTCAAGTAACTTCAAAATTCTTTCTGATTTCTCTCTTACCCTTGATCCCCAATTGAATCTACATATAGATAATGATAAGTTCAAGCTCTTGAAGGATGAATATATAGTTGCATACCTAGGAGTGTGAATTTCTAACATGACAAGAACCTAACATGAAATTCGTAGATTTGGGTTCAATCCAAATGGGTTCGTGTTTATTTTGGGTTGAACCTGCAAACATGTTTAGCTAAACAGGTCGTGTTTTTTGGACCTGATGGGTTCTCGAATCGACCCATTTAGTTTTATACGTATGTTTTCTAAAATGAGTTTATGTCATAACTTAAACCGAATGAGTATTTTGGTTCCAAAATTTAAAAGTCGAGAGAAATAAGCATAAAGTTTTATGGTCTAATAATAGCACGGTGGTTTTATAGTATTATTATGTAAAAAGGTAATAAACAAATTTTCGGGTTAAACAGTTTGTGTTTGTGTAAACTCGTAAAAATTTGTTATGTTTTGATTCATGTGTTTGACACAAATTTCGGGTTCATGTGGAATTTTCTTGTTTGAGTCGTTCCACTTTCGACCACGACCCATTTAACACACTATGCATACCTTTCTTGATCAAGATACTGGAAAGTAGTCATCTCCTTGATAACCTCTTTATCACATTGAAATTCTTCAAAAATTCTCTCTGGACCATGTGTGAGCAAATGATCCAGTATAACAAGAGCCTTATAAGACCCTCTCCATCTCTCTTTATCAAACTTCCATAACCTAAAAGATTTAGACCCATCAAAACACGCAAATTTGTTCATAAACCAATCTTTTTTAATCCAAGACATCACTAAATTTAATACCTTTTGTGAAGAATATCGACAATTCTCCAGTAATCATCGACTTCAAACGCAGCTCGCGATATTAATCCCATTATTCGCGTGTCTGGTGGCCATGCATCTTCATTAGTTGCTTCTTCAGTCAATCTAAATATCAAAAACAATATGTTTATACTTTAAACGAAAACCAAAAGCCAAAAACTCGCGTTAAAAACACAAGCTCACAGTTCTGCAGGCGTAACATCTGTTAAGGCCAATCGCGCAGTCTTGATCTTCTCTTTGAAAAAGAAAGATGCTTGCTTTTTGAGTTCATGGAAGGAAGGAGAACCCATCTTTGTGGCTGTTTATTAGCCTTGCAGTTTGTATAAATACCATTTTATGTACAAATTATAAATAAATAAACAATAAATAAATGTTTCTTTGAGTTGAATATGCCTAAATTATTTCGGATTTGCAACTACTCCATTACCAAACACATCCAATAGATAAGAAGTGGATTTGGCTTATGTAATGAGAATGACAAATGATGAGTTTAAACAAAGAAACCATGGATTAAATGTTAGGTTTTGAGGCATTCAACATTCAAAAAGCTAAAGTTGATGATGTTAGATTTTGGCTGATTGTGCATGTCTTCAGGTACATGTGTTTAAAGCTAGTTTTGGTCAAACATTTTTGCAAAATTTATGTTTCCGAAAATACCCCTGTGCGGGTCGATTATGTTTTAAACTTTTCATACAACGAGAAAGTTCATGATACCTGTCATGTTGATTCGTTTTTAATAAGCTAAAATACTCTACTACGCGTCTATTATGTTTTCAACTTTTCATACAAGTAACAAGAAAGTTCATGTTACTTGTCATGTTGATTCGGTTTTTAATAAGCATGTACACATACTTCGTAACAAGGTTGTGGATACAACATAATAACAATTCCAAATGGGTTAAAATGAGTAACTTTATTATTAGGATAGGTTTGGTCAGTCCACAACCACTTTTTTTCTTTTCTTTAGTATATAATTAATTATTGCGTTAAATAAATACTATATGTACAATGCTAAGAAAGTTAATAATTGATAAACATATGATTTCAATGACTTCAGATAATCAATGAAAGGCAAGCACAAAGTCCTTGAAACATTAACCTAAAACTTTAACTATTGAGTCTATGACAGATAATAATGTTTTTAAGTTTAAACACTATATATTTCCTAAACCACCAGAGAGAGTTTTTCTTGTAAATCCAGATGCTTCAATGCTTGTATTCCAGATGCTAAATCTATAGTCCAGTGACATTACAGCCAGTTCCCATAACATGTTACGAACCCTTAATGTACTCACCTTCGATTCGATGATTTAATACCGGTTTCCTCATATGTTAGTCACGGGGATTTCAAAATATTTAACCAAGTATGTATACTATTTGTCTAGAGCCGGGGTCTCTCTGAAAGCAGTCTCTCTATCCCTAGTGATGGGGTAGAGTTTGCCTATATCCCACCCTACCAACTAGTAGTTTACCCGTACGTTGGATGGGAACATCAACGTCTTAATGTCGGTGCTACATTAAATCAATATGGGTCTAATGTTGGTTATTTGTTGGTCTAGAACATCGAATTCAAACATAAAACATACCTCGAAACTGATTGGATCTTCAAATAAAATGAGTGAAACTTGGATTAATCTCTGAATCGTATGATGACTATTAGATAAACCTATTTACGGGTTACACGCAATGATTTATCAGATTAGACAGAGATTTCTCCTTTTAGAATTGGATTTGGATGAATCTATGAATAAGAATCTCAATCTCTTTTTTTGTAATCGTATGTTTCTATATATCCCAACAAATGATCGAGAATCCTCCAAATTTGTTTATTTTAGAACTTTTTCCCTTATAACCGTTTTTATGTGTACCAAATTTGTTAATTTTAATTAAAACAAATCAATTTTCCAATTAATAAAATTGATGGACCAAAAGTTTTTCTCAAAATATTAGGCAACACAATTAAATGAGCCCAAACCAAAATTAATTAGAAAGCCCAAAATATATTTGTAATGAGCCCATGTAAAGTATTTATATAAAACCCAAATAACATTATAATTAAATCGAGCCCGTACTCCCGCTTCACCTAACTCGTTTAATCTCTAATGTTATTTCCTCGATCAACAAGTTAATCCAATATGCTAAAGTCGTTGATAACACTAAAATTACCAACAATCCTCCCCCATTTTAGTGATATCCATGATTAACTTAACCATCTTTATAGACACCAATCCAACCCCATATACGCAACATTTATTCAAGTTAGCTTTTAGAGCTGACACCATGTAGAAACATCTTAGTACCCTCTTTGGATTTCTAGCATTTGTCTCCGACCAATCCCCGATGAACACCACGTCGTCTGCATACTAAAGTGAGAAACAACAGGACCATTGAGGCCACATTGAAGACCATGGAATAGCCCTACTTGACATGCCTTCTTAATGAACTGTGATAGTGCTTCCATCACTATTATGAATAAAAAAGGAGACAATAGGTCCCCTTGCCTCAGGCCCCGTTAACACTAAAACTCCATGGTTGGTGATCCATTAATCAAGACAGAGGCACGAGCATTGGTAACCACCGCCGAAACCCACTTTCTCCATATTGATGGAAAATTCATTTGTGCAAGAATAGAATCCAAGAATTCCCAACACACCGAATTGTACGCTTTGTCAATATCGATTTTAAGAATCATTCCCAGTCTTTTATTTTTTCTCATCCAACCCACTAGCTCGTTAATCATCAATGGTCCATCCATTACGCTTCGCCCTGATATAAACACAGTTGTTTCAGACCAAAGAGCTTGGAAATAACCGGCTTCAACCTCTCCACCGGACCTTCGAGACTACTTTATTCATACATCCCACCAAACTGATTGGTCTATAGTCAGCGAAGCTCAACGGGTCTTTAGATTTAGGAATCAATGCAATAAAAGAAGCCGAACATGTTGGGTTAATAGTGCCACGGCTATAGAAATCCTGAAACGTCTTCATGAAATCCGCCTCTAAGCTTCCCCAGAATTGTTTAAGGAATTTTAAATTAAATCCATCTGTCCCGGACGCCCTATCTCCATCGCATGACCAGACCGCTTCTTTTATCTCTAAACCGAAAAAGGGCTGCACATCAGCTCCACTCTGGTTTCGGTCATTTTATACAGGTTCGGGCAAGTGAATGAAGGCCAAGTTTCCAAAGGCTCCATCAACTTGTTCGAAAAAAACAGAAACGCCTCGTCTTTAATTAACATCGGACTATCTACCCACATACCACCGATCCTCAACCCAATAATTCCACTAACTCCTATTATGGAAACATGGAAACATGCTAAAGACTAATTCAACAATGCAAACAACTTAAAAAAAAAACGATTAAGCGTACATAATTACTTGACTCATTCATTTAACCGGGCCAGTTTCTTTGGGTCTTCCTTGCTGGGCTGGATCCAGTAAAGGTTGGGGCTAGCCCATATCATGTTATACCTTCTTTTTTGATGTAAAATTTTATAGATTATGTTTACTTTCAGTTTCGTTTGTAATCTATACATCTTCACCGTCACCTTAATTAAAATGTCTTTGTAAGCAAATATAATCAACAAAGTTAGTAGGCATGGCATGTGGTGTTGTATAATAATGTGATTAATCCAAACATATATGTGAATAGTTTAATGTACATAAGAGTGTAAAAGTTTCCAAATTCAATACAATTCACACATATGTGAATAGTTTAATGTTTGATATTTGTATGATTGTGATTTTGTTTTAAACCATACTTAGGACAAGTAACACTCAAGTAGGACCAAAATGACATCCTAATTTGACATTCTTTGCACCTTGTGATGTGTCAAATATATACAATTAGCATCCATCCTACCTTTTATAATAATAACACAAAAAATGTAGCCAATATAAAAACAATCGCAACTACTGCATGGGAAACCTTCTCTAGCGAACCACTGCGTCCGTAAGAAATTTGTCCCGAAGACCCTGACTGAGAATCACCCGAAGATTTGTCCGAATCACCGGAAGAACTTCCCGAGCTACCACCTATTGACCTTGACGACGGAGAAGCCCCAGGACCCTAAACAATATCATATTACAATAGTAAGCCACAAAACTTTATTTCATATAAAACCCAGAAAGGGGTGGCAGCGCAGCTTGTTGTCCGCCTGCCCGCTATCTTGATGTAATGAGTCACGATTATGTGTTTATGAATGAAATGATTTGTAAAAAATATATATATATATATATATATATAAAACCTAGCAAGTACGAATTCTTACTTGCTTTGGTGTAGTTCCATTCATGACTCCAATGTCGTAAACCTCCGTAAAATCGGGTTTGAAAAGCCCAAAATTTCTCTCCGCAAGTGAGCCAGGCTTCTGATTCTCGTTGAACAATGCAAAGATGTAGATCTCGAAGCTTTTCCCTGGCATTAAGGGCGTTCCATCGTTTGATGTAGACTTTTTTATCATCTCTCCATTATATGACTTGGCGTTGTCGGCGTTCACCCACTTAAGCCACGGTTCACCAAGCGATGGCCACCCTGTTTCCCCAACAATAATCGGGACATCCCCGTATCCTAGCTTTTTCATTGCGGAGTAGACCGCGTCCATCAGTCCATCAAACATGTTGTCATATTTTTTCCCAGTTTTAGGGTCGAGAAACCCCGGATTTGGTCGGAACAAAGCGTAACTATCATTGCCAGGTGAGTATCCAAAGTAGGGATACGGGTTAACCATGAACCCAGACTGAGTTTGGTTTAAGAATTCAAGCATAGGTTTTATTATGCCGACGTCCCACCCAGTTCTGAATGCACCAGAACTAGGTGGGTCTGACGAGGCTAAGATGCCAAGTGAATGTGGTGTTGTCACCTTTATTTTACCCATCCCCTCCTTTTCCAACGCTCCGTGGAGCGTTTTCATGGTGGGGACAACATTATCTATTTGTTCTTTAGTCCCCCAGTGGAGAATCTCATTACCAACAGCAATGTAACGGATTTTTGTATCTGGGTAGTAGGGCTTGATTTTGTCCTGGACCCATTTTCCGGCTTTATTAGAGTCCGTAAGGGATGGGATGTCCCCGTTCGGGACGGTAATGGTCACATAGATACCTGTGTTAGCAAATGCTTTCATGATTTCACTATTCATGTCAAATATTTTGATTTTGTCAATTATTGTACTCTCTTTGAGAAATTGCGCGACTTCCTTAGGCGAAGGAAGGTTATCAGCAGTCGTGCCATAGTTCACGCCGATCGAGCACACGGGCAATACGATTTGGAGAAACGTTGGTAAAAGAAGAAGAAGATGAAATGTAGATAATTGTTTCGAAAGCTCCATTGCTTCTACTGTTGATACAAAACATAAAGAGCACTTTCAAGGATTAATATTTGGTATAACTTCAAATATTCATAAGGCATGATGTTAGAATATCTATGCATCAATTATAAAATGTCAAATGTAAACAAAAAGTAAAATACGAATTTTTACGGAAAAAAAATCTTTTCAATTTTCAGGTTTTAACATAAAATGCCTTTTAAAAACTACAAAAATAAGTAAACTTCGGTGGTCCCATTTAATCTGAATCCAAACTCGTGAATTTTATATTACAATGTTATGCGACTGAAATTCACACCTATAACGCCTATCAAGTCTTCCATTTCAATGATAATAAACCAAAATAATATCGACAGGGCACCCCTGCCCTCATGACGCTTCGCCATGCATACATTCTGATAACAATTTTGAATTTGAAATAAATGATATAGAAAAAAAAATAGCATATTACAATAATTAGTTGATTAGATCATCATTTTCGTTGCATCCAGTCATCATAAACCTGCACCACAACTTGTCCAACAAATTGTTATAAACCATGGCTACCAAAACATGCTCGAGATTCAATGAAGATGAATAACCATTTGTTAAACAAAGAAAATCTTTCTTGTATTGAAATGCCGGAAAAGAATTTGATTCAGCTTTATTGGTTTATAAAATATGAAATTGCTAATGGTATAGGAACATGCATGAATGTAGGACTTCCCTTAATTTGGAATTAATTTAAAATAATGATCAATGACTCATGATTCTTTATCTATCTATACTTTCAATAATACGAGAGTCGTGAGTGACGTCAGAAAGCTGTTGTGTCAACACCTTAGGCAGGCCACCAATGACTGCGTGATGTAAAAACTGACGTCACTAACCATCAAATTAAATAATTAAATAATGTCACTTGGCTGAACGGTAGTAAGAATCCCACTTGCCTAAACAGCTGTTGTTAATAAATTAATTAAATATTGCCACTTGCTTCAACAGAGTTTTGAAGGACTGTTGGTTTTAAATTTGAGCTCCAAATTGAAATTCAATTTTTCAAATTCGACACCCCATTACACAACTATATAAAGGCATCATGTTCTTCTCTTTCTCTCAGATAATTTTTAAATCTCTCCAATAATTTTGAAACCGTAACAGCTGCTTCTCTCACATTCAAGTTCGTGTTGAAGGATTCGAGTAGGGCTGGCAAATCGTGTCTTAACAGGTTTAACAGGTTTCTGACGACACGACTCATTTAACTACTTTATATCTCATGTTTATAACACAGTTTTATGTTTTATGTACCAAAAAAGAGAAATGAAGGATCTTTGCCTCTTAATTCTAATTATTTTAAAAAAAGTAAAAAATCACATAGTGTATTTTTCAGTTAACAGGTCTTATCGTGTCTTATACAGGTTACCCATTGCCAGCCCTAGATTCGAGTATCAGGTAACATAATTCTAACCGATCATATCAATAAGAATAAAATTATTCCATTTTGGTTTTCACTAACCCTCAATCTCTTGTTTCCTTAATCAGCAACCAGAGTATTTACGTTGAAAAAGGTTTCTTGTTTGGAAGATTCTTAAAATCAAAGGAAAATATTCGTTATAGGATTACCAAGGGTTGTAGATCGGCAGCGTCAAACTCAAGAAGGGTATATCTTTACTTTTTTAAAGCCATGTATGCGAGTGTTTAATGCGTGTTAATTTTTTTCTGTTAAAAATTACTTTGAGTCATTCTTGATTTAGTATTTTTGTGAATGTTTGACCGTTAATAGATAGAGGCGTTAGCTTAATTACTCGAGAGTCTTTCCAGATGGCATTAGGCAAGAGCTTGATTGCAATTATGCTTTTACGCCACTATGCTTATCTTTTGAGGAAGCCGTCTGCGTCTACTTCCGCTTTTGTTGTTCCCGCTGTCGTGCTTGTCAACAGGTATGTTTTTTCAAATTCTTATTTCTTTACTTTGTTTTTCAAGGGTTGTGGTTGAAGTATAACCGTGACTGTTTTTTTCTGTTCTGTTAGCAAGCAGAGTATGTGAGGAAGCACTTTGAGTATGTTGAATATTCAAGGTTAATCTTTTGGAGATTCTTTCCAGTCAAAGAAACAAATATGTGTTGAAGACTAATAGGTGTATAAAGACATGTTATATTCAAAGTTGATTTGAATGTATTAGCTACGTCAGTTTTAAGTTTTCTGAAGTTTAGTAAAAGAATTATTTTCGTTCTTTTAGTAGTTTTTTGTAACGTGTGTCTACGTTCAAAACATGTTTGTAAATATTCTGTAGTATAATTTGAAGTTGTATTTGAAGACAGTTGTTTTGTGAAGATCTATCCAATTTTTCTGAAGTTTGTATTACCGTTGTTTCATTACATCTGTTGCTAAGTCAATAGATGTTTCTTTTATAATTAATGTTATAATTTATAAGTAGAATAATTGTCTACACTTTGTTAGTGAAGAGATGTTTCTAAATATATTATACTATGTTAGAGTCCCGTGGGGACCCACTGTTCACCCGAAAGTAAAATGAAAAAAAGTAAGAAAATAAGAATTGTATTATGCAAATTGTTTTGGTTACTAAATGTTTGAAAATGCAATATGTATGAATTTTGATGTTAAATACAAAATGTCATCTAACAGTTTAATGTAACGAAATAATGGATATATCGACTAAGTAAAGTTTAATTTGACAAAAAATATAAACAAAGAATTGAATAAAATGAATAATATTGTATTTATTCTAATGGATTTATTACACGTTTCCCCTTTTTAACAACTTGTAATCTTGTTCCGTTACACAAACCGTTTTCTGATCAATTTTTTTTAGTAACATTACTGGAACAAAGTAAATGTATTAAACGAGTTTTATGCTAACCCGCGCGTTGCGGCGGGATGTTGATTATGTGTCTGAAATATCAATGTATGAAACGCGAAAACTGTTACGTTTATGCAATGTGTTTTTTTCTTTTGAAGCATGTTTCATGACGTATGTGTCTATTGTTATGGTTTACTCAGTTATTACGAAAAAATACAGTGGATCAAACTAATATTTTCGTAACCGAATGTCTTATTGATTCATTGGTCAGACCAGATACGCCGGTTGGACAGGATTTAGAAGCCGGATGACTTTTCGTTTTACCTGGAGGGCCTAATTGTTCAGTGTGTGGTTTCGTCATTTAGCGCTTTACCATAATAGATGAGCATTTTTTGTGCAGTTGGATAACATTGATCCCTGCAAAGTTTCTGAACTTTCCTTTCACATCTGTAGCCTATTGCTGAACATTTTTTTTTCACATCAAACATGAAGTTTGAATCGCATGAAACCTAATTCACATTCCTAACTAATTCCATACATCACTATACTAAACAAATGCTTGAAGATTTTAGTTTGAGTTCACCTGATTCCTCAAACCTATTCCATCGCGTCCAGACAACTTACAGTTGCTTGCATACGCAATCAACGATTTCCACACGATTTCCACGTTCCAATTCGATGAAGAAACAACAATTGAGACTGACAACAACATACATAATGCGATCCAAAAGCATAAAAAAAGAAATTAAACTTAGTAGGGTAAAATTCGGGATCAAACACAACACAAAACCATCTAACAATTCACACATAGAATCATATTCAACAAAAAAAACCGAAATCGAAAAACGAAACGGATTATTTACAGTGCTAACTCCTAAAACAAATGCCGGTGAAGTTGAAGAAGTAACCGGAAACTCGCGAAAGTTAGAAAAGATTATCTTAAAAGTAATCCGAATCAATCAAAAGGATTTCGTCAGCACCGCTCAATTTCCTTTCAGTACGACATTTCCTTCCAATACGTAGTATGACATAACAAAAATTATGCGGTCGTTTCACTGTTTAACTCCTTTCATTCGTTATTCATTGATAGTGTTACATCTTCAACAACAAAATTCATATCGATTCGTCTTTAAGAACTTCCTGAACACAACATATATATTAATACACCTTTTGTTCAACATAACTCATCACAACATTCAATGTCCCCCGATTATCAACAGTAGCAAATTTCTATTCAAAATCAACATGCCAAAATAACAACTACAAAACCTAGTAAAACAAAAAGGACCAAACAAAACAAAAAAGATTTGAAACAACAGGTTAAATATAAAAAAATCTTTTGCATTTCTTCACATGCTAACACATCAAATTAAACCTAAAGCAACAAAGGCAAATGCATGATTCAATGGAACATACTTTAATTTAAAAACGTACCTTTGATAGAGAACGTGTATGATGGATTAATTTGGGTATACGAATGGGGATTGAGAAGTGAGAACGGGATTTGGCGATTGATGATCGACCGTCACCGCGTACATGATTCATCGTCATCGTCGCAAATAGGATTTTGGTGTTGAAGAATCCGTTTGGTTAAGGCGTTTCTTGATTAACAAAGCAGTGGCACTTTTTGGATTGTGGATTAAGCGGTAGAAAGGAGCCCTAGACTCCTAGAGTTCATGGGGGTATTAGAAAGCGGTGCGTCTTGTAGATGGGATGGGAACCTGTGGTGGGAGCGGTTACGATACCCGTGGTGGTGATCGTTTGTTGCTATTTAAGCAGAGGGGTTGCAAGTTGGTGACAATTATTTCGTAGGTGTTGTTGATTAACGTTGACAGTTATGGTAACGGCAACGTCAGTGCATCGTTAAGTTGATATTTGTATGTATAACGAGTTGATGCCAACCCGCGCCTTGCTGCGGGGCGAAAGCATCTTAAGTCAACGACTACGAACCCTATAAACGCCAGGGTTTTTTGGATTGTACGTGCTCGTCTTCAATGATGATAATAAAAACGCAGTTCTTTGTTTGACATCGATGCCATTGTTAGACAGATTCTTTAAACACATCACATAAAGCACCTCTCTTTTCAACATTTATGGGTCCCTTATTTTTAAACTAATTTAATATTTAATCATTCAAAACCCATTTGGCTTCCATAGACATCTTCCACATGCAGTATTTTTGTTTCTTCAACACAATAAACCAACAACAATTAAACATTGAAAACTTTCCTAGTTCCACATAATCTGTTACTTTTGGTAAATTGATTTTGAAAGATGGCACCAATTTAAAGTAAGCGTTATTCGTCATTTTCAAGTAATGGTATAAATGTATACTTTGAATTTCTTAACGAATGTCATTATTGTGTTGTTTGATGTGGACGTCGTTGTTAGGCTGCTTCCTTGAACGTAATACATAAATAATTTCATGAATCCATCTTGAATCCGGGAAACATATTAGCATTGGCGGACCCAAAGCCAGCCCAAGGTGGGCAGGCGCCCCCCTTGAAAAAAAAAATTAGTGTTATATACGGGCGTTAATCCCGTCCGCACCCCTTGGAAATTTTCAATCGCACCCCTTGGATTTTGAAACCAGTGTTTTCAATCCTAACAAGAAGGTATTTAAACTCGATATATATAAAAGTGAAAAAGATGACCTGAAATTTTTCTCGCTGCCGGCGACGAGGTGCAAGCTACAGATGGTTTTCTCTTTTCAGAAAGGTAGAAGAAGTACGGAAATAAAAAGTGAAAGGCATATTCATCTTATTTTTATTGTCTTGGGCCTTTATTTTAAAGTTCAACCCAACAGCTAGGCTAATGAGTTTATTTTAATGTATTTTTTATAATTTAAATTATATGAATATAAGCTATTTGTTTATATCCTTTTCTCTCTCTCACTCTATATATATATATATATATATATATATATATATATATATATATATATATATATATATATAATTTCGAAAGAGTAGCAGATATTTAAGGAGAAAAGTGAAGCCAATTTTTGTTATTTGATAGAATTAGGTGTGTTGTTAAGCCTTATATTGGTTGGATTACTAAACTTAAGCATAAATAGCGGGTTAGGGATGATAGCTATCGAGAGCAAAATCTTAGATTTTAGAATTTTATTATGCATATGTAACGACATTAAAATTAGTTTTGCCTTTTGGTATCCACAGCAGCACCGACCCGACCCCAACCGGGCCACCTGATCGATAAACGACCCAAAGGCTTAGATATTCCGCACCCGTTGAAAACAATTCCTGGGTCCGCCACTGCATATTAGTGATAAATGAACCCACTGATTTACAAAAATCCTTCAAAAAAAATTAATCTGGGTAGTATTGTGATTTAGTTTTTAATTTTGATGAATCCAATGGCTTCATCATTATCGAAATCAAAATTGAAACATTTACGTACCATGGATAGATTAGCAATTAAACTCAATCAAAATAAAAAAAAGCAAAACATTTACCAGTAACGCACCATGCGATGTTCATCCTATTCGATCACTACCATGCGATGTTATCCTATCCGATCTTCATCCTTAGATATGCGACTTCATCCTATATACGTATATAGTGAAACTAACTAACAAAATTAAATAAAGAATATGCAACAACTTGAACGTCTTAGCCATCTAAACGAAATCAGGAAAACCAAATCTGGTTTTTGATATTGAATCGCAATGAGTTCATCATCATCATCATCGAACCTGAATTGAAATCCGTTATTTGAGATTAATTATAAGTATCAGTGAACTTGAATATCATTTGAGATTGAATCATCAAAATAAATTTTAATTGCTTGTTGATGAAATCGTTTAATGCATTATTGTTGACAATTAGCAGATCGTTTCTAGTGACGAAATTTGATATTATAGCATTACATAAAATCAAAATCAAATGGATCTATTTGTTGTAGAGAGTGAGATCTTAGAAAGAGACTCTCTGGGTTAAAGTTTTAATTAGAGAGAAAAAATGGTATACAAAGAAAAGATAGCCACACATTATATTTATGATATTGGAGTGGTTTTTTGATAACGGTTTCGCATGGATAAGATTGCAGTGGGAAGCATGTGAGCGGTTATTATATAAGAGAAAGTATACGGTATAAAGTCCATTAACGTAAGAAGCGTAAGAAGGAACCAGGTGATGTCATGTGTCAATTTAACCAAACCCCAGTTAACCTAATCAAACTATAATTAATCTTAATCTCAGTTAAACCCAAGGGCAAATCAGAACTTTTATCTCTGTAACTGATTACTACAATCACGTTTTTTTTCGTAAATGATTTCATAACATACTTGAACGATTTCAAATTCGAATTCGAATTATATAACATTAGTCGAATTCGAAATCAAGTTCACCAAATAAAAAACGATCACGGAACGTAAATGAAGAACAATGCAAAAAAAAAAAACGATTATAGAACCGGATGTTTAAAATTGATTTTGTTTTTAATCGAAATTATATGTTTGTTTATTATATGGGTTTGATTGTTTTTTATCGTTGATTATAAGTTTTCATAGTTTGATAAAAAAAAATCAAGGTTTTGAGGTTTTTTCAGAGGTTGAAGATGATCAGAGGTTGAAGACGATCTCAAGGAGTGCGTCTGAAGTATCACATGAGTGCGTTTGTTTAAATGATTTACTGGTTTTTGTTTTCTTAGTGAGTGCGTCTTACAGTTACATGAGTGCGTTTGTTTAAATGGTATAGTTTGTTTACTTTGTATTGCTCTGTTATCGAACCAAATGTTTAAAATTGATTTTGTTTTTTAATAGAAAAAATATGGAGTTGATTAATAAACAATCAACATATTATTATAGATTCAGACCGTAATCAAAAGTATGTAATCAATTGAACAGTTGTGATACCAGGAGGCTAATAGCTCTGTTTTTTTTTGTTATATCAGCACCATAAAAAACAGAAATAAACAAAATCAAATGCTTTGTTTGATGTTTCATTGCTGATAACATATAGATTGCATCTTAAAACGACTCCTACATGCTACAATATAGATTATTACATGAGATCATAAGAAGCTCTTCGATTACCTTTAATGGATGTAGCTGTAAAAGTTGCCATCTGTTTTAGGAGATCCATTTATGTGCTTCTTCAACCAAAACCATATGGGTAAACATGTACTTTACTCAACATCCATGGCTGAAACCCAAAGAAAAAAAATCCAATTCAAAGTTCAAACAAAAATAAAGGTGCGTCCAAAAACTTTAGTTAGTGCGTCTGTATAATTCAATCAAATTAAGGTGCGTCCAAAAACTTTAGTTAGTGCGTCCAAAATATCAAAATACTTGATTTGCAATTATATATATATTGAAGTGCGTCTGAATTTTTACTTTTTTTAAGAAGTGCGTCTATATGTAAAGCTCTGTTCTCATGACAATAAAAACCACAATTTGTTATTGTATGGTTACAAGTAGTTAGATCATTGTATAATATTAACAACTAATTTTCAATACCAAAATCAATTACTGTTTCTCGAAGTTTTAAGATATGAAAAATATGTGTTTTAATTGTGAATAAAATGATTGTGTTTTATAACAGAGCCTCAATTGTGCTTTATACTTTCATATGTGTATGGTTTGGATTTCTACATTGGAAATCCTTATAACAGAGCCTCGATGTGCTTAGATTGACATGGTCATGGATGTAAATTAGAAGATAGCTCTGGTGTTATCTCTCTGTATGTGGATGGCCATAGGTAGGATTAGTTAAAAAGAAATCAAAAGACAGAGATGAGATAAAAAGTGAACAAACACTTGTTTATGCTTTGATCGAAAGAGGCAGGTGAGAAAAGTAGAAGACAACCACAATGTGTCTTCAAGTTTTTAATGGGTGCGTCCAAATTTTCAATGAGTGCGTCTAAAATTTTTAATGAGTGCGTCCAAAATTTCAATGAGTGCGTCTGTTGTCTGTATTTGTTAACCACCTACTGTTTTTTTTAAACATACAATGAGTGCGTCTGATTTTTACAAGGTGCGTCTGTTTACATTTGAGTGTTCTTAATCTGAAACTTTTTCAAATCCATTTTTTTTCTTTAATTGTAATTATATTTATTATAATCGAATGTTTTTGTGAATATTATATGCGTTGATTGTGTTTTTTGAATAGGATTAATGTGATTTTAAAAAATATATTGCAATGCTCTGTTTTTTTTGTAATTTCTGCTAATATGATCTGTTGATTTCAATTGAATGTTTTTTGATGTTGTGATGATTCGGAACATTTAATTGCTTTCAAACTTTTGAGTAATCGTTGAAATAAGTTTGTTTTGATGTTACGTTTCGATCGATTGTTTAATCTCTGTTGTTACGATTTCTGGAAATTAAAATGCATTTTTTCCTAAATTACCCCTGGTTAGGTTAACTGAAGTATGATTAAGGTTGTTAATTACCATCTTGCCACCGCCTAAATCCATTGGCTCAGAAAGCTTCTTACGCTTCTTACGTTAAGATGGCTTTATACGTTATCTCTTCCCATTATATAAAGTGTGGTTATTCATGTATGTTTTCCGTTAAAGTGCGGTTATTCATGTATGGTTTCCGTTAAATCAACGTTAAGTTAGTTTTTGTATATAGAATATAATTTATAATTCAGGAAATAAGACTAAAAATATATACGTAAGGAAATAATTTAAGGTTTTCAATGCTATAAACACAATACATAGATCATAAGCTGTTTAAATAAAATAAATAGAAACAAAGTAACATATAATAACTTATAGTTATAAATCACAAACCAAGCTATAAACACACTACATAAATCTCAGTTATTGCCAAAATTAAAATTTCATTTTATCGTAATTAAATTCAAATGAAAACTTATGATCTAATACCAAACATAACATTTTACAAAATTACCTGATTTTGAGCAAAAGTTTAATTTAGAATAACCAAGTGCTATATTTAAACATTCAGACAACTGCAAACTACATAGCATACCAACACAATATCACACATTACATCATTTGGGTAATGTCACACCCTCAAATTCCACTTGCGGGGTTTTACCGCGAGGCGCGTGACATACCAGGATCCAAGTCAACGATCACAACAAACAAACACTAAATGTATAAAATGAAACCACAACATTATGCTTTGAGCCATAATCCAACAGCGGAAGCATTTCTTGTTTACGACCAAAAGACATATTACAGTTTGAAAACATTGTTTAGTATGCAACAAGACTCTAGACGCCGCGCAAGACTCCGTGCGCCTAGTCCATTAACTGCTACCTTAGCGACCTGAGAAAACATGCCAAAAATGTCAACATATAATGTTGGTGAGTTCACAGGTTTTTATAAAAGGGTTGTTGTGAGTTTGAAAAGATCATATCCGTTACTACTAGGTTATAAGAACGTTAGCTAGACGTTAAGTGTTTTTACTACTACGGTTGGGAACCCATTACTAAACATGAACCAGTAGATGAAGCATGCCCAGATGACTGGGTTACCGATGCCTCGGTAAACCTGGAGCTAGAGACAATATGCACCCGCCCGTTTCCAGCCGTCGAGTGGGGTTTGTGAGGCCCAATAGATCTATCCATATTTCCCTCGTTGTGCAACCCGCACATTCATGGTTTCCCCCTGGGACTTCGTATAAAACGCCGTATAGTAATATAAAGTAACCATAGTATAACATGACCTTTAGTAAGTAAGTATGCAGCATGTTTCTCCCCCGAAAGCAAAACAGTAAAAGCGGAGCTGTAACACTCACCTTAGATTGCGTTACTTGAGTATAGTTAAATGAATAAGCTAAGATAGCCCCAAATAGCGGCGACCTATCATAAGACGTACATAAGTACTTGGACTAATAACCCGTAGGTTAACTAGTCCACAAATGTCCAGACTCCAGACCATAACCATGTACGCTTAAAAACACCATTGACTGTTAAACCGACCGTACCAGACAAGACCCGACATCCCATTGGTAATCCGACATTCCACGTGTTAGCCAAATACAAAATATCATGCAACATATGTAGTTAAACACTTAGCACGCGCAAAAGTTCACTAAGTCTAGCATAACGCTCAATTAATGCATAAACGAGTCCGAACACGTATTACCAAGTCATTGGGCATGTCACGGGGTTCGTATCATGTTCCTAGGTGTCAAATCATGCTTCGGGATGTCAAAATACGCTTACAACAGCAGCACTTGCGATTTGGAAATTAACATGCAATTAGGAAAAGTCGACTTGTGAGTAGGAGAAGTCAAACATGCATTTAGGATTGTGATCGCCTGTAACAAATAGCGATTAGGGTGTAATCGCCTGACATGGGTGGCGATTAGGATCCTAATCGCCCTTGCAGATCCTAATCGCCCCCTGTAGTGTTGTCCCGTATTTTCGCGCGTTAAAACCTCCAAATCAGATCCGTACAAGTAATGCCTCCAGATCTTCAAGGCAAAGACTACTGCACCCAATTCCAGATCATGGGTGGTGTAGTTTTTCTCGTGAACTTTAAGCTGACGAGAAGCATAGGCAATGACCTTCTCGTGTTGCATCAACACACAACTGAGACCACGAACTGAAGCATCACAATATACCACGAAATCTTCCGTGCCCTCAGGCAGGGATAGGATAGGAGTAGAACAGAGCTTAGCCTTTAGCCTCTGAAAGGCTGACTCTTGCGAATCTCCCCAGTCGAACTTCTTGTCCTTCTGGGTGAGTGAGGTGAGGGGTTGCGTGATCTTCGAAATCCCTCAATAAAACGACGATAGTAACCTGCAAGACCCAGGAATTGCCGCACCTCAGATGGCGCTTTCGGTGCTTCCCAATCTTTGATAGCTTCTATCTTGGCTGGATCAACATGAATTCCTTTTTCATTAACCACATGACCATGGAATTGGACTGCACGCAACCAGAAGTTACACTTCGAGAACTTAGCATATAACTGTTCCCGTCTCAAGAGTTCCAAGACAAGACGCAGGTGCTCCCGGTGGTCCACCTCGTTCTTGGAATATACTAGAATATCATCGATAAAGACAATCACAAATTTATCAAGATAGGGCTTACAAACACGGTTCATCAGATCCATGAATACTGCGGGAGCATTGGTGAGACCAAAAGGCATGACCAAGAATTCAAAATGGCCATAGTGAGTTCGAAAAGCGGTCTTCGGAATATCGGCTTCCTGGACTCTCAACTGATGGTACCCCGATCTCAAGTCAATCTTCGAATAGAAAGTAGAACCCTGAAGCTGATCTAATAAATCATCGATACGAGGGAGAGGATAGCGATTCTTGATGGTGACCTTGTTCAACTCACGGTAGTCGATGCACATACGTAGGCTTCCGTCTTTCTTCTTAACAAAGAGGATAGGGGCTCCCCACGGGGATGAACTAGGTCAAATGAAACCCTTCTCCAATAAATCCTATAATTGGTTAGACAACTCCTTCATCTCGGGAGGTACAAGACGATATGGGGCCCGGGCAATAGGGGCCGCACTTGGAGAAAGTTCAATACTGAATTCGACTTGACGATAAGACGGAAGGCCAGGTAGATCTTCAGGAAACACATCGGGAAAGTCACAGACAACAGGAATATCTTCAATCTTCTTTTCTTCCTCCGACGAAACCAAAACAAGAGCCAGAATGGCATAATACCCCTTTCGAAGATACTTATAGGCTTTCATACACGAAATGATACTCAATGGGACACCGCTCTTCTCACCATGCACCAAAAGAATTTCTCCATCTGGAAGAGGGAGTCGAATGACTTTATCAAAGCAGACGATCTCAGCACGATACAAGGATAACCAATCCATACCCATGACGATATCGAAACTACCCAAGGACACCAGCATAAGGTCAATAGGAAATGATAAACCAGACAGTTCAAGGCGACACTCCCTAAGGACGTGTGTCGCTTCGACTTTCTTGCCATCAGCCAATTCTATCAAGTACTTAGCCTCTAAAGGTGTAGGTACCCTATCAAGCAATTGACTAAACCCAAGAGATATAAAACTCTTATCGGCACCAGAATCAAATAAAACCGAAGCATAGCGATTATCAAGAAGAAACGTACCGGTAATGGTGTCAGGATCCTGCCGAGCCTCGCCCAAACCAATCACGAAGGCATGAGCATTCCTGCCTCCGCCCCCGTTGTTCCCATTACCCGACCCGTTCTTCCCAGCTTCGCCCTGCTTCAACTTGGGGCAATCATGCTTATAGTGTCCAAGTTCACCACAGTTATAGCACCCCTTCTTTCCCTGGTCTCCCTGAGGGACAGTAGCCTGAGGAGTGGGAACAGGTGTGGCAGAATGATTCTGATTACCCTGAAGATTGACCCTGCAATCTTTGGCTTGGTGCCTAAGCTTATGGCACCGACGACAACAGTTCTTGTCACAAGGACCAGTATGATGAAACCAACACCGTTCACACTTCGGAAATTTCCCAAAATAACCCCCGATTTTTGCTCAGACGACGATCCCCCCAACATCAGACTTCTTTACTGGGTGAGACTGAGCTGAACTCGAGCCTTTTCCCGCGCCTTCCCACTTTCTCTTGTTGTTTTCTGGAGCCTTCACAGCCGCGCCTCGGGGAGGCTAGACTCCTTCTGCCACCTTCATATTTGTTAGCCTGTGAGACGACCGAGCAACTTCGAATACACCATAAGATTACCCGCAGCCACCAACCCTGCAACCTCCGGTACTAACCCAGAAATGTAATGTTCGATCCTTCTGTACTCCGGTGTGTGCAAGTCTGGGCATAACACCGCCAGCTCATTATGCCTAGCCGTGTACTCCTCAATTTCAGACCCCACCATTTTGTGGTTCCAAACCTCATGCTCGAGCTTCTGAATCTCGTCCCGCGGACAATACTCACCCTTCAAAAGCTGCACAAATTCCGCCCAAGGCATATCGTGGCCTTCCCCGAGACCCAAATTCTGGGTGGTGGAGTTCCACCAAGTCAGTGCAGGACCTTCAAAGGTCGCTAAAGCATACTTTACGCAGTCACCCGCCAGGCAATTGCACATAAAGAACATAGATTCAACCTTTTCCAACTACCGGAGCAGTCCTACCGCTCCTTCAGTCCCACTGAAATTGCGGGGCTTACAGTCCATGAACTTCTTGTAAGAGCACTGAGGTGGGGGTGGATTGACAGCACCACCTGGAACAGAACACACGGATAAACAATAAAGGGAAGGATACAGTACTCAAGAACGAGATAGAGTGGGTAGCAATCAACTTACCACCCAACGCAGCATGCACAGCTTGGAATGCAGCCAAGGCCACTTTCACCTGCTGTTGCAACAGGTTGTTCAATTCCTCCTAGGTCATGTTAATGTTACCGCGGCCGCCACCACTAGCACGGCCGCCCCCGTGACCTCCACGAGCTCCTGACATCTTCTATCAAAACATTGAACAAAAGATTTAGGCTCAGCGTGGTGTAACCCACTAGGAATCACAAGAAATTGATCCAGGTCTAATCTGGGTCCATCCATCCAAACACAAAGTCTACTAGGATTTTCATGCATTCGAGTTTATGATTTTGTGTGCACCCAAGATGATAAACTATTCTACATGATCCTCCAGATGTACTTTAAGCTTGAAGTTCAAGTCACCGAGCAATAGCACCCAAAAAGCACGTTACTACAAGTATAAGTGCAAGATAGTGTGTGTAAGGACGAGCGTGTCTATTAGGGCATAGAAGGGAGATGTCCAAATCCTGGACAGATCTCAAGGATATGCTGAAGCTACCCCAATGTACACCATTGCCAAGTAAGTTCAATATTACGTTGCTCGCCGTTGAATCACGAAAAGGATAAGTTACGGAATAGAATGATAGAAGAGTGAACAGATGATGCAGCACAAAAGATGATGACGCCGACACTCCAACAATTTATTATGTTACCCACATGTTAAGACTCGACCATATTTGACCGTCTAGTGTGTGTGACTCGGTTATAGACTAGACTCTACATGCAGTCCTAGTTAACTATAACCGTTGGCTCTGATACCAATCTGTCACACCCTCAAATTCCACTTGCAGGGTTTTACCGCGAGGCACGTGACATACCAGGATCCAAGTCAACGATCACAACAAACAAACACTAAATGTATAAAATGAAATCAAAACATTATGCTTTGAGCCATAATCCAACAGCGGAAGCATTTCTTGTTTACAACCAAAAGACATATTACAGTTTGAAAACATTGTTTAGTATGCAACAAGACTCTAGACGCCGTGCAAGACTCCGTGCGCCTAGTCCATTAACTGCTACCCTACCGACCTGAGAAAACATGCCAAAAATGTGAACATAAAATGCTGGTGAGTTCACAGGTTTTTATAAAAGGGTTGTTGTAAGTCTGAAAAGATCATATCCGTTACTACTAGGTAATAAGAACGTTAGCTAGACGTTAAGTGTTTTTACTACTACGGTTGGGAACCCATTACTAAACATGAACCAGTAGATGAAGCATGCCTAGATGATTGGGTTACCGATGCCTCGGTAAACCCGGAGCTAGAGACAATATGCACTTGCCCGGCTCCCAACCGTCGAGTAGGGTTTGTGAGGCCCAATAGATCTATCCACATTTCCCTTGTTGTGCAACCCGCACATTCATGGTTTCCCCCTGGGACTTCGTATAAAACGCTGTATATTAATATAAAGTAACCATAGTATAACATGACCTTTAGTAAGTAAGTATGTAGCATGTTTCTCCCCCGAAAGCAAAACAGTAAAAGCGGGGCTGTGACACTCACCTTAGATTGCGTTACTTGAGTACAGTTAAATCAATAAGCTATGATAACCCCAAATAGCGGTGACCTATCATAAGACGTACATAAGTACTTGGACTAATAACCCGTAGGTTAACTAGTCCCCGAATGTCCAGACCATAACCATGTACTTTTAAAAACACCATTGACTGTTAAACCAACCGTACCAGACAAGACCCGACATCCCATTGGTGACCCGACATTCCACGTGTTAGCCAAATACAAAATATCATGCAACATATGTAGTTAAACACTTAGCACGCCCAAAAGTTCACTAAGTCTAGCATAACGCTCAATTACTGCATAAACGAGTACGAACACGTACTACCAAGTCATTGGGCATGTCACGGGGTTCCTATCATGTTCGTAGGTGTCAAATCCTGCTTCGGGACATCAAAATACGCTTACACCAACAGCACATGCGATTAGGAAATTAACATGCAATTGGGAAAAGTCAACTGGTGTGTAGGAGAAGTCAAACATGCATTTCGGATTGTAATCTCCTGTCACAAGTAGCGATTAGGGTGTAATCGCCTGACATGGGTGGCGATTAGGATCCTAATCGCCCCCTGCAGTGCTATCCCGTATTTTCGTGCGTTAAACCCTCTAAATCAGATCCGAAACATGTAAAAACATCCAACATCAAACTTAAACTATTAACCAACTCATTCCAAGCAAAAACCCCCCAATTTATCAGTGATCTAACACCCTATTTGCAATTATGGCAAAGTACTAGGTTTCATTAAATATGCATATCTTTCCTTAAATGACAAATAATCAGATTTCATCACCTACAACCTTGCAAATCATCATCCATCTGTTATAATACCCTTCTAATGTGAATCCTAACAACAAACAATTATCAAATCATATCATAACATCCTAAATCTTCAAGAATCATCCAAATGGGTCAAAATGCATAACTTCATTAATACACCATAATAATAGCTCAACTCCTTAGGAAAACATCCTAATAAGTCCTACACATCAGAAGTACATCAATTACATGGAAACACTCATGTTTTGACCATCAAAAATCATTTCTTGCATGAATACTTCACATAGAGTATGTATAAAGGTTTAGACTTGTTTTAGGAACTCATTTCAAAGGTTTTTAAAGACACAAACTTGATAAAACCAGGTCTGGACCTTTGGGAGCCAAAATATTAACATTACAAAGGTTTGGGATGAAGAACACACCTTGAATCTTGTTAAAGAAAGGAGTGTAAGGTTGGAAATGGTGGGGTTTGAAGCAAAATGAGTTCCAGAGGTGTTCTAGGGTGTGAGGGAGGCTTAGGATCAGTTAGGGTTGCATAAATGATGTTTCACAAGTCAAGGGTTGTATTTATAGGTGTTTCTAGTCGTCAAGAACAGATCAGTCGATTGGGGGCTGCAACAGGCGATTAGGACCTCCAAATCGCCCCTTTTTACATGCATTTAGGCTACTCAACCCCTATTTACATGCATTTAGGCTAATCACCCCCTATTTACATGCATTTAGGCTACTCACCCCCTATTTACATGCATTTAGGCTAATCACCCCCTATTTACATGCATTTAGGCTACTCACGCCCTGCTACTCACCCCTTACAGGGTTGTTTGGGTTTTTGGCGCGTTAAACACTATTTTAACACATATAAGCACGTATTCACATACCGACAAGTCATATAATGATTGTAAACACACAATGCATGATAACTAACACGTTCACATCCGTTCACCAATTCCCGTGTCTCGAGACTTGCGTGTGTGCGTTAAACCCGGTGATTCCACGAATCACCAATCCTTTGTACACATGGTTATGGACCGACTCCCAATGATCTCGTGGAACATTGTAATGACTCCCGATGATTCCCCGAACCATTGTAACGACTCAACTAACCCAATTAAGTATGTAATATTCATGACTCGCTAAGGTAGACTTACTAGTTTGATCAATGTTACTAACCTGAGTTTGTCGGGTGTCACAGGTAATATCTATATTCTAATCATAACTAAGCTTAAGCATATAACACTTATCATTTAGTTGGGGCTTAACGAACTTCAACTAATGTTCCATTTTTATTACTTCAATCAAAATCTTCCAAGTATTGCTCATTGATAGCTGATTTTTCACCTTTGAAGTTGTTATCATTGTCATCACGATCCTCAGAGTGCGGCTCGTTTTCAATAATTTATGAAAACCTCCACCATTGTTTTTCATATTTGTGTTCTACATAAAATATAATTGTTGTAAAGATATGGATATGGTGATAAGTAAATCAACAAACAATCCTTAACCCATTTACTTAAATGGGTCGCTTAAATTTTACATGTTATCGATCCATTGGTTCAAACCGATTACATAGCTAAAAAACAACTAATAAGAAAATGGGTCCAATGTCACATGCTGTAATATAAATTTCCTCTATTTTATTAAAAAAATGGACACCAGAAGGATCAACCCCGACCCATTCAACATGTAGTCAAAAGGACCCATTGTAAACACACTTTAGGTAACTTTTGACATGTTACAAAACGTCGCCAACAAAACGTCATTATTTAAACTGTGTAAATTTAATACTTAACAATTAAAAACAGATAAAGTTTTGCTGTCAGGGTAATGATCGGTTAGATTGTATTATAGTAATAATGTTATTTTTTTATTTATATAAGAATTGGATAAAGAAAATGTCTTAAATTTTATTAAATATATTTAAATGAAAATAGTAACATTATTATTAATAATTATTTATTTAAATATCGTATATATTGTAGGAAACTGTTAATCAAACTGAAAACGCTATGTAATCGAAAAACAAAAACAGTAATTGCAATATGAGAGTGTGATAATGCTGTTAAAATAATTATAGTCAACTTGTATTCATCTAATTATATAGTTGAAGTATAAATATGGAATGATTGGTATTTTGAGGTAGAGTGGTCAACAACACTTAAAATTAGCTCAATTATTGCATGAATGGTGTCATTAGTATTTATTGTTCTTTCAATGAGGGTCCTTTTGAATAGATCAAGTATAAAAATGGAAAGATTGGTCTTTGATGTAGATTGGTCGGCAACAATTATATTTAGCACAATTGTTGTATGATTGAGTTCGTTAGTATTTATTGACCCTTGAAAGAGGATAAAAGTGAATGGATACATAAATCTTTCCAAATCAGGAAAAGATTTTAACTATTGTTATGTTATTATTGTTATTATTAATGAGTATATTTTGGGAAATAATTGACCAACTATCAAGTAAATCAGTTTTAAAAAATAGGTTTTCAGATTACAAACTTATAATCTTTTAAATATTTTAAATGTAAATATTTCGGATAATTAAAAAAACACATGATGATGTTGTTGGTGATGTTGATCTGGATTACAAATTGTATATAGATGTAATATAATTTACATAAATTTTTAGCGATATACTTATTACTATTTTACTTTATATTTTTACAAAAATTTCTTAAATTTCGAATAATGAGGAGATTTAAAAATGTTATTACAAAGTTATAAGTATTTTAGGTTGTATAAGACCGAATAAACATTTTTGATTCCTGTATAATAATAAAAATACACATAATAATTAGTATTTATAGTATATTTGTAATAAATGTAAATTAGATCAATCATACCTCAATCGTCATTATGTGATTAGCATGATTATAGTATAGTTATTGATGACAGATTATATACAATTTTTGTCATCAATTAATATACTATAATCATGCTAATCAAATAATGATGATTGAGATATGATTCATCTAATTTACATTTGTTACAAAAATACCATAAATACTAATAATAATTATGATAATGTTAATTTTAAAAGAAAACCAATTATTGTAATGAATTGGTTTTATAGCTCTGTTACTTAATAAACTATAAAAGTATATATTATAATAAGGTATAAACATCTATCTCTATATAAAAGAAGATAAAATGATATTTCATTGTTGAAATTAAACCAAGTTTGGATATCCAAAGAAAATACAAAAATTAAAACAAATGACGAGATCAAATAAGTGTAGTGAAAGACAATGAAAAAGAAATAAAGTCGAACAATTCTTTTCGATCAAAGTAGCAATCAAGAAAACTTGTCATTAATTGTGATCAACATTATTACTCTTCACGGTAGACTCCATGTAAACTTCTTTTTCCTCATCATCGTATTTACCAGGTGAAAGTATTTTCAAAAACCATACGAATAGATCATCATCATCATCATCATCATACTTAGTTAATCCCACCTTTAGCAAAGCTAAGGTAGGGTCTGAGGAGGGTAAGATGTAGACAGCCTTACCTCTATCCCCTGAGAATAGAGAGGCTGCTTCCAGTGAGACCCACGATGTACCCCCTGGTCTTTTGGCTATCAACGCCACCACATGATGCATGATTAACCGTCCGTCGTTTTTAACGTTATTTTCACGAAATTAGTAAAATAAAGTTAAACTAGTGCAACTTTACTTTTGCCCCTGAGGGCCACACATATATACATTATATGCGCACACCGTAAGTGGGGCGTTAACCATACGAATAGATAATTCGTTTAAATACGATGTCATAATCTTTGAAAGTATTGTCATAATCCTTAACCCATAAATCGATTCAAATCCTTGGCGCCCAAGTATTTTCAAAAACCATACAATTATCTCAGGCAACCCTAATAACTTTCTTTCCAAACTTTCAGACAACAAATTAGGAAACATATCAATCATGAATAATATACAATTAATAAGATCCGAACCATAAAACATGACCCGACTCCATATGGATTTCCAAAGCAGATTAAACCACTAACAACATCCAACAATCTTTAATCTTCAAGCAAATAATATGACTCTCAAGAACACCATGATGAACATATGATTATTAACACACATCCGAAGAACAATACAATTATAATTGGCCCAAACATTAACAATGCATATAACGGCTCCATATGGATTTCCTAACCATATTAAACCACCAACAACATCCAACAATCTTTAATCTTCAAGCAAATAATATGACTCTCAAGAACACCATGATGAACATATGAATATTAACACACATCTGAAGAACAATACAATTATAATCGGGCCAAACATTAACAATGCATATAATCACTCAATTCTTTACCACGTTTATCAAACATATCAATCATGAATAATACACAGTTAATAAGATCCGACATTATTTCGGTTGACATCTTTTAATATGACTCTCAAGAACACCATGATGAACATATGAATATTCAAAGACATCCAAAGAACAATACAATCATACTCGATTCAAACATTAACAATGCAAATAATCAAATAATTCTAGACATAACTACTGGAAATCGAATACATAAAAAATAAAAGTTTAAAAATCAGAAATGCAAATGATGTAAGAACAGACCTCGAAGACCAAATGGAAAAGAGACCTCGAAGAAAAAATGGAAAAGAAGAATGAGGAATGTAGGTTGGAAGAATTTTTAAGGAAGATTGGAGAGTGATGGAAGAATGGAGAAAATAAAAAAAATACAAAACGTTATTTATAGGAAAAAAGTCGGAGCTCCATATACAAATCTGGATCCTTCAGGCTCTCTCTAATCGCTTCATTCGACCCGAGATGTATTCAGTTATTATATAGATAGATTGTATAATCATGAAATTGGGTTATATGGGAGATGTTTTTTTAAGATCTGTTGAATAGTAAACAGGTGTTGTAAAAAACATGTTGTGCAAGTTTATTGACAGTTTTCATTACATCTGATGTTTGTATTCAAACACAGCTGTTTTGAGAGCAAATATTGTTATTGTTATTGTTAATCAAGTATTTCATTTACGTGAGATATTCCAAATTGTAAGTGAAATTCTTTTTTGAATGACAGTTTTTTCACTACATCTGAAGTTGTATTGGATGACAGGCGTATTCAAAACATGCGTTGACATGTCAACAGATGTTGTAAAGCAAATCTTCCCATTAAGTAGATAAATAAGCCTTAAGTTTTGAAATTTTAAGAGGGAAAGTTTTAAATTATGATAGGGAACCGTGTTTACGATTTTGAACATTAACAGGGTTGAGTGGCAAATAATAAGTGGTTAGAGTGTAAATATTGTTATTGTTGTCGTTAGGAATATTAATTTATATAAGATATGACATTGTATTGATCAATAATACTCAAGTTGAGAGGTTATTTTATAAGAAACCTATTGAAAATCAGTTGGTTATTTTCTAAAGATTTTTATGTAGCATACTTTGATTTTTATAAATACTAATAATAATAATAATTTTAATAAATAAGCCCTAACTTTTGAAGTTTTAAGAGGGAAAGTTTTAAATTATCATAGAGAAGTGTGTTTACGATTTTGAACATTATCAGGGTTGAATTGCAAATTGCAAATAATAAGAGTTTTGAGACCAAATATTTTTATTGTTATTATTGTTAATCAAGTAATTCATTAATAACTGTATTGAGAACATCTGTTAACATGTCATCAGATGTTGTAAAACAGATCTTTGGATTCATAATACAAATAAGCCCTAACTTTTGAATTTTTTAGAGGGAAAGTTTTAAATTATCTTAGGGAAGCGGGTTTACGAATTTGAAGATTAACCGGATTTAGTTGCAAATAATAAGAGTTTTGAGAGTAAATATTTTCAAAACTTATTATTAATTAATTCATTTATATAAGATATAACATTGTGTCATTATATATTCTTGGTTTTATTGATCAATAATATTCAAAATGTGAACCAATTTTATAAGAATCCTATTCAAAATCAGTGTATTATTTTCTAAAGATTTTGTATGTAGCATCATACAATTTTGATAAAGAAATAATATTAATAAATGTTTGAAAACCATATTTAACAAATAAGCCCTAACTTTTGAATTTTTAAGAGGGAAAGTTTTAAATTATCATAGGGAAGCGTATTTACGAATTTGAACATTAAGCGGATTGAGTTCATAAATAAATAATAATAATTATTTAAAAAGAATTTTTGATCAATAAGTCCTAAGTTTTGAATTTTTAAGAGGGAAAATTTTAAATTATTATAGGGAAGCGTGTGTACTAATTTGAACATTAACCGGGTTGAGTTCATAAATAATAATAATTATTATTATTTAAAAAGCATTTTTGATCAATAAGTCCTAACTTTTTAATTTTTTGAGGGAAAGTTTTAAATTATCATAGGTAAGCGTGTTTACGAATTTCAACATTAAACGGGTTGAATTGCAAATTGCAAATAATAAAAGTTTTGAGACCAAATATTTTTATTATTGTTAATCAAGTAATTCATTAACAGGGTTGAAGTTTTATTCGATGACAGCTGTATTGAGAACATCTGTTGACATGTAAATCAGATGTTGTAAAACAGATCTTTGGATTCATAATACAAATAAGCTCTAACTTTTGAGTTTTTTAGAGGGAAAGTTTTTAATTATCTTAGGGAAGCGGGTTTACGAATTTGAAAATTAACCGGGTTTAGTTGCAAATAATAAGAGTTTTGAGAGTAAATATTTTCAAAACTTATTATTAATTAATTCATTTATATAAGATATAACATTGTGTCATTATATATTCTTGGTTGTATTGATCAATAATATTCAAAATGTGAACCAATTTTATAAGAATCCTATTCAAAATCAGTATATTATTTTCTAAAGATTTTGTATGTAGCATCATTTCATTTTCATAAAGAAATAATATTAAAAAATGTTTGAAAACATATTTAACAAATAAGCCCTAAGTTTTGGATTTTTAAGAGGGAAAGTTTTAAATTATCATAGGGAAACATGTTTACGAATTTGAACATTAAGTGGGTTGAGTTCATAAAATAAATAATAATTATTTAAAAACCATTTTTGATCAGTAAGTCCTAAGTTTTGAATTTTTAAGAGGGAAAGTTTTAAATTATCATAGGGAAGCGTGTGTACGAATTTGAACATTAACCAGCTTGAGTTCATAAATCATAATAATAATAATTATTTAAAAATCATTTTTTATCAATAAGTGCTAACTTTTGAATGTTTTAGAGGGAAAGTTTTAAATTATCATAGGTAAGCGTGTTTACGATTTTGACATTAACAGTGTTGAGTTGCAAATTGCAAATAATAAGAGTTTTGAGAGCAAATATTGTTATTCTTCTTATTATTAATTAATTCATTTATATAAGATATAACATTGTATCATTACATATTGTTGGTTGTATTGATCAATAATATTCAAAATGAGAACCTATTTTATAAGAACCGTGTTCAAAATCAGTTTATTATTTTCTAAAGACAACATATGTATGTAGCATCATTTCATTTTGATAAAGAAATAATATTAATAAATGTTTGAAAACCATTTTTAATAAATAATCCCTAAGTTTTGAATTTTTAAGACGGAAATTTTTAAATTATCATATTGAAGCGTGTTTACGAATTTGAGCATTAACCGGGTTTAGTTGCAAATAATAAGATTTTTTAGAGGAAAAATTGTTATTATTATTATTCTTAATTATTAATTGATTTATATAAGATTTAACATTTTATTATTATATAGTTGGTTCTATTGATCAATAATATTGAAGTTGTGAAACTATTTTATAAAAATTCGGTTCATTTTGATAAATGAATAAGCTGGTTGAGTTGTAAATAATAAGTGTTGGAAATAATAGGGAAGCGTGTTTACCAATTTGAACATTAATCGAGTTGAGTCGTAAATAATAAGAGTATTGAGAACAAATATTGTTGTTGTTATTATTATTAATTACTTAATTCATTTACGTGCATATTGCAAGTTCTAAGTGAAATTCTTTTTTGGATAATAGTTTTTTCATTACATCTGAAGTTATATTAGATGACAGGTGTATTGAGAACATCTATTTACATGTCATCAGATGTTGTAAAACAGATCTTTGGATTTATAATTCAAATAAGCCCTAATGAAGACCCCAACCGATGGTGGAAACATCGAGGTGTCACGTAGTGACGATTGTTCAAAAGCTCATGGACTAGAAATGTAAATTTTGAGACATTGAATTGAATAGTTTATTACATTGAAAGAAATACAACATTTAAAACTAGCAATCTAAACTAAAATACAGTAAATCTTAAGCTAAGCCTAAGTTCCAAAAGCTTAGAAGTGATCTCATAAAAACCTGAAACATGTACGAAAATAATTTGTCAATACAAAAGTATTGGTGAGCATACCCGTTTGATACATATAGTAAGGAAAATTTAGCAATTCATGTGTTATTTTGCAAAATGTAATAAGTGGTATCCGGGTCAGATCAACCCTGTGAAATAAAAGGAAATATATATAGTATGTGCTAGTAGTAATGAAATACGTTGCAATGACAAGGACTCTCAGCAGAGTCACATGGGTATATACCATAGATCTATTCATTGAAATGCTAGGCCGTAACGGTTAATGATTTGACAAGTCATAGATACACGAAATGACACAAGCACACACACATAAAAATTGCTATTATAGTAAAAGGAAATAGAAACTTGGTAATAGATACATGAGTCACCCCAAAATAGTAAAACAGTAAAAAGGGGAAAGATATACTCACTGTTTGCGAAAGCGATCCAAATCCAACTTAAGTGGTCGTGAGTTAAGTAACGGGAATTCCGAGGAATTCAACATATAACGTAATAGAATACTAATAAGGGAAAAGTCTAAGAGTCTAAGGTAACTAGTGATGCTTTATAGTGTAAAAGTCACAAAGCATAAGTGAAATAGTGTAAGTTTTATTGCGATAATATAACAGAAAAAAAAAGTTTTAGTAATGATGATAAGGAATTCAAAAGCGAATGATCAATGAATAATGGCATATGAAACAACAAGTGATTAAATTGAGTCTTCAAATGATAAACAAACATAAATATCAATAATATAAACATTGGGATTGTTTCCATAGGAAACTTTGACTAACTCAAGTATTGGAAATTTTCCTAGTGGTTTGTGGGGGCGTACTTTAGCCTATAAGTGAATGCTCATCCCAAGAGTTCCCAGGTAGATATACGGGTCCCTCGTCTGATTGGGATTTATACGAAATACCAGGCCTAGACAGAAAACGCAGGATACAAGCGCTCACCCTTCCAGATTGCACGTGCCCCATCACTAGTGAATTCCAAAACTTTAGCGAGATCCACAATTGGTACATATATAGAAAGATTCAATTTCAAATAATATTTAAACACTATATCAATGGTGTTCTTCCCCAAATCACTCTATCCTAAACCCTAACCCTAGAATCCACAATTGAACCATAATGCTACTGTTAGCGATCAGACTATAGGGGCTTTTGCTCCTCTCTTAAAACCGATTGAACTGATGTGATAAAAACATACTTACCGACACGATTTGAGATCGGAAACAAAGAAGCAGAGTCAGAACTAATGAGTCGATTACAATGCTTCTTGAACGCGATTAAGACGTTTTTGTTGTGGGTTTAGATGCGAAAACAAATTCTGAATGCTATAAAATGGTCAATTTATAAGGTTATTCATGAAAAAAAGGGTCGTTTGAATCCGTTTAAGAAGGCAACGGTTACACCCTTTATGGCCGATTAAAACACGATTTAAACACGTTTTTTTATTTAAACACGTTTAATGCTTGATTCAAACGACGGAAACTGTTAAGAATTTATGGAGAAGCGTTTTGGAGTTGAACGACGGAAACTGTTAAGAATTTATGGCCGGTTAAAACACGATTTAAACACGTTTAATGCTTCATTTAGCTGGAAAAAAAATCGAACAAGAGAACCAGATCAAGTTTTGAAACATTTTCAAAATTGACATAAAAGGCCCTTTAAGTTTTGAGCTTGATTATATTATGTTAAAACTTTATAATTTCCTTAGAATTCCCTAACCAACTTAATAAACTTTTGTAACCTTTAGAAGGCTTTGAATGTTTAGAAATACATCATCTAAACTTTTTTTTTTAAATTTACAAATATTTAGTTTTTAAGCTTATTAAAAAAATGAAAACTTATATAAATGTAAATTTGTTATAAGTTTAAATAATGTTTCAAAATACATATCCGATTAAAGCGTTGGCGTTTCCCGATAACAATGCAGCTGATAGTTTAATTGTGATCCATTTATTTAATTCGAAAACGATAAAGATTACAAGGGCTGAAATAGGGACCTTTGAATTCACGAAGAACTAAAATCTACAACTCGCTAAAAGATGAGGGTGACGGTTGTCACACCTAACTTTTAAATTTTTTAGAGGGAAAGTTTTAAATTATCATAGGGAAGCGGGTTTACGAATTTGATGATTAATCGGGTTGAGTTGCAAATAATAAGAGTTTTGAGAGAAAATATTGTTTTTGTTATTATTATTAATTATTAATTGATTTTATAAAAGATATAACATTGTATCATTTATATACTTTGTTCCATTGATTAATAATATTCAAGTTGAGAAACTACGTTATATAAACCGTCTTCAAAATCAGTTTGTTATTTTCTAAAGAATTTTTATGTAGCGTCATTTCATTTTGATAAATATAAATAACATTATAAATGTTTGAAAACCATTTTTAATAAATAAGTGCTAAGTTCCGATTAATATTAATATATAAATAAATAATAATACAACCCAGTATAAAATCAGTTTTTAAATTTCTTCAGACTTTGTTCATACCATCAAATACTGTATCTGGTAAAATAGAGGCCCAAAAGTCCAAATTTAATGATTACAACTTTGAAAGGTTAGCACACGGTATTACAATTGTTTCACAACATCTGTTTTATAAGCCAACAAATGATGTAAAACATATTTTGTGGTTTATAGTTTTTTTTTTGAAAAAAAAATTGCGATTTATAACTATAGAATAATAATAATAGAATTTTAAGAGTATGTCTTAAGTCCTTAAGTTTTGAACTTTTAAGAGGGAATTTTTAAATTAACATAAGGTGGTGTGGTACTTAGTTATGTTGCAATGGTAAACATAGCAACAAATTTCCTTTATAAATATATCCTATATAAGGGCATAACAACACAACCCTTCTAAATTTCTACAGAGTGTCTTCTAACCCTTGTCTCATCTTTGTATAAGTAAATAAATATATTGAAACCATATCAATGGAAGATGTCAACAATAGTCTCAGTTTTATTTGTGATCTGAACCCCAGGAAAGATATGTGGAGTATGAAGGCACGTGTTAAACGAAAATGGAAACAAAATTTTAAGATGGAGCACATATTGATCGATGAGAAGGTATGGTCATGGATATGATTGTTTATATTTTTTATATTTTGTTTTAGGTTAATGTTGTTATCTTACGTTCATGTTATATACTTATATCTATATTATGAAAAGGTTGTTGTGTTTGATGTTTGTCTTTTGTTTATGATTATTCCAGGGTGATAGGTTCAGGCTTCTATTAAAGGTCAGTTGGTGCAACAATTTGACACTAAAGTTCATGAAGATGATGTTGTTGTTCTCTCCAAATTTGGTGTTGGTGAAAACAAGGATGCATACACTGTTGTTGCGCATGTTTTTAAAATAGTTTTTTATCGTTGTACTACTGTGAAGCTTAATGTCCGATGGGGAGGTGTTGAGTATGGGTTCAGGTTCATTCCATTTAAAGATATTCTGAGTGGAGAAGCAAATAAACTATTGACTGTTGGTTAGTCTATTCTGATATTTTATGTTACTAAGCTTTTTGATGGTTTAATTTGTATAGATTTTTTATATAGATTTATTTTGTATTTTTGCTGCAGATGTTGCTGGTAGTCTTATTTGGTATGGTGATTTGGATGTGTTTGGAAAAGGTTCAAAATTAACCCAACGGATGAACTTTTGTTGGAACAAAGAGGATTGAAGAAACCACTTTTGATAACCTTAGTCCAAATCATAATTCTGCTAAGTATAGAAGAATCTACTGAAAAAAAACACAAGTACTGAAGAAGAGAAGAACAAAGTACTGAAGAAGAAACTGATCAGTAGTTCTGAGGTCTAACCAGACACTTCACTTCAGAACTACTGAAGATAAAACTACTCATCAGTTGTTTGCTGATCTTATCTTCAGAACCGACTTAGACTTCAGTAGTTTAGTATAATAATGTTTTGTTAAAGTCTTGGATCAAGTTTCAATGCTACAACCTGTTGTAAGCATTATCCTTTAGTATAATATCTTAGATAAATATCTTGTATTACTTAGTACAACAGTCTTGTAACTTTGTCTATAAATAGATGAGTTTATTCATCTATTTTAGATATGTGATTTACTTTGATTTTAAATTGAAAATCCTTCAAGGCTTTTAAACTTATTATCCATTACACATCTGAGAATCATAACTTGTGTTTATTTCTTTATACTTTCAATTGCTTATTGATTCTCATTAACTGCTCAGTAAAGGGGGAGTATTAACTCTTGTTAAAAGTGATACTTTAAACTTAGAACATTTACTATTCCGCTATGCAAATAACTCTGATATAACTGCAAACACATAAGTGTTCTAATTACTAAAACTGATATAAAGAGGCCACTGATCCAACAATTGGTATCAGAGCTCTGGTTTGTCTGATCAAATATCAATCTAACAAATTGAGAATCAGACACAGGCTCTTATTGATATCCAATAAAGGATTAAAAGGTTCACTTTTTCATCCATCACTTTAAAGAAGTATTGACTGTTAGGATCTGAGTCTTAGATTGTTTTGATTAACTATGAAATATGAATGAAGTATAAATGGAAAGTGCAGCGGAATAAAGAATAATCAAAACATAGAGAATAATTGTTATCAATCGAATGCTTTCATTAAACTTGAAAGATTACAAAGGTACAATTATAACTCCCCCTCAGCCTGATCACTCAGAGTTTGTTTGTCTAGAGAGAATGACGAGTGACCAATAGAACAGTACAAGTACTGTTCTATTTATAGACAAGTACAAACCTCTGATGATCACTTAGCTGACGTCACCTAGAAAGCGACCCCTAACTGACTAACAAACTACAACATCTGTTAAACAATAAACTACTGTTACATTGAATCTACTGAAAGAAAAACTCTGTTAAGCTAAAACTCTGATGTCTTCTTATCATCTGTTGAACCAAAGTGCTGTTGGTTCAACAGACCTTTGTTCTTCAGATCTTTGATCAGCACTTGTTCTTTATCAGACTTTTGCTCTTCAGACTTTATCCATCAGACCTTTCATCTGCAGCAGTTGTCTTGTATCAGATGTTTAGGTATCAGCAGTTTGGGAATCAGCAGTTCTTTGGAGGAAGCTTTCTTGTAACCACTGTTATTTATTCTTGATCAAACACTTAGTATATTTTGGCTTTCTATCATCTGTTCTTCTCCAGGTCAGCAGACCCAACAATCTCCCCCTAGAACAGATGATGCCAAAACTCTGCTTTATTCTTGATCTTTATTCCTCATCAGACTTTCTCTAATTTGCCCTTTTAGTTGCAATTCAAAGTGTAGAGAGAAGAGGTCTTCAGCATCTCTATCCAGTGTCAAATTTAGAAGTATCTGGAGATCTTCAGCACTTAGGCCAGGTGCCTCATCCATACTCAGCTTCTGAATACTACCATCTGATCTGAGCAATGTCAATTCATGGGTCTCTTTATCAGACTTCCATTTTAGAATTTTAGAATCAGAGGAGTGACTGGGATGCATCTTTATTTTGGATGAGTTTGGTGATGGTGGCCTTGCAATGAGTTCTCTGAGCCTGTCTGACACAGGATCAGAAAAAGATCTGACTTGATTCAAGATCCCCTCTTTCACATAAGTATCAGTGAACTGTCTTGTTTCTTCTTCAGTCATTTCTTTTTGCTTCTTAAATTGTCTTCTAGCAGCAATGGTAAGATCTGAAGTTTCCAGTAAACTGTCTAATGTAAAGGCCTGAGAGGGTTTCTTGGGAGCATCATCATACACTGGTTTTCTTGGAAGATCAGGATTGGTCTTTCTTTCTTGTTCAAGCTTCTTGTATGTTTCAATTAGCCTGATTTCTGACCATCTGGCAACAGACTTCATCTCTCCATACTTAGCTGCTACAAGCTCTTGTCTCATTCTTCTGAATTTCAAGGCTCTAGCTTCATCTCTCCCCTTTTTGAAATCAGGAGCAGAGACCTTAGCAGGAGGATTCTTGGCCATGTTCTCTATTCTGATTAGTTCTTCCCTTAGAGCATGTGTGGTCCAGCCTGTAAATTGGTTCTTTGTTGCTTTATAAGGCTTGGATGCCAAGATCTGTTCCAGCAGTGAATCCCTTACTTCCATTTCCAAGTGTCTGCTGAGAGGCATGGTTGACATGGAGTTGCTCAGGGTCTTAGCAAAATCTTCAATCCTTCTGAGTTTGCTAAGCTCTGCTGAATGGATGCCCTGAGCAGTCCTGTCATCCTTCCCTTTGCACTTCTCTTTGATGACAGCATCAGCCTGTTCACCCTTGTATTTGAGATATGTGTCTATGTTGGGTGGAACAGGGAAGCCTTTAAGAGATGGGAAGGATCTTTCTGATGGCTGATCAGTATTATAGAAGGATTGAAGTTCCCCCTTGATTAAATCCAACTCAAGGGGATACTTCTCAGCCAATGGGATGATGGTTGGTGGTGGTCTGTGTGATCTGAATTCAGCAGTGTGTGGTGAGTAAGATGTGAGTGGAATGGCATTGACTGGTGTGGATGAGATTGGAGTGTTAGGTGGTGTGTTGTGGATGTTTTCATCTTGTATAACAAAGGTGGATTTCCTTTTTCTGCTATACAAGATTTTGGGTGAAGGTGAGGATGTGGCAGTGGTTTGAGAAACATCTGTTGGTCCTTTTGTGGAACCAGCAGTTGTTTGGGTTTTGGGTTGTGTTGAAGTAGGTTTGGGAGTTGGTTGAGTGGTGGTTGGTTTAGTGACTGGTTTGGTTGCTGGTTTGGGTTGTGCAGATGTTTTAGCAGTGGTTTTAGTTTCAGTTGTTTTAGGTGCAGTGGTTTGGGTAGCAGAGGTTGTGGTGGCAGTGGTTTTAGGAGCAGTGGTTGTGATAACAGGTGTTTGTTCAGCAGAGGTTTCAGCAGTTAATTTGGAAGGTGGTTTTCTAATGTGTTTGGCTGGCATTTTCTTTCTCTTTGAAGTGTTCACATCTTCCACTTCCTGCTGCTGTTCCTTTTTCAGCTGCACCAACCTCTCTGCCTTTACTTCCAATGTATCAGCCCTTTTCATTTTGTCTTGAGCAGCCTTTTCAGCTCTTTCATTAGCTGAAGTGTCAACTTCTTTTGCCTTTGATGCTGGAGTTGGTTCAGAGACAGGGATCTGAACATTTGGTTGTTGTGTTTGTGGAGCTGATTTGGGTGACCCTGGTTTGTCAGCAGTTGGCTTCTTCCCTTTTTGTGAGGGTGGTTCACCAAATGGATTAAGTTTTGGTAGCCTATCTCTGCCACTCTCCCCCTTTTTGGCATCATCAGCAGTGAATTCATCATCATCTTCATCTCTGAGAATTGTGGTAGGGGCAGAGCCAGTGGTCTTCAGCAAGTGGTCTTTGATCACCTTGATGTCAGCCTTTGTATCATTGAATCTGGCATCAACCATGTTTCTGATCAAAGTCATGTAGGTTTCCTGTGTCTGATCTGCTAATTTTCGATGAGCTATGATGATGGGGGAAACAGATTTCCATAGCTCATTAGCAACATCAGCAGTTGATGGTTGACTTTTTGCAAAGTTATTCAATGTCTCCAATATTGACTTGACATCAGATTTGATGTCAGCAACAGAGGATTCAAGGTTTTGAACTTTAGCCGTCAATTCTTGAAGTTTTGACTCATCACCCAAATTAATAGGTTCATCTGAGTCCCTACCAGAGGTAGTTTTAGCTGGTTCAGTCCTAGGAGGTGAGTCCATAGAATAAGAACCTGCTGCCCCTTTTTCTTGGTTCTGGGGACTTCCAACTGTTTTAGGAGACACAATTGTGTCTTCATCAGTTGTTGCCTTCAAGGAAGTCTTAGCAATGTAACCACTGTCCTGCTGTGAGACAATGGTCTCAACAGCAGTAGTGGCTGCTTCTCTTGAAACCTCATCAGAAGTAACATTGACTTCTGGGAGTATAACCTCCTCATCTGTTTGTGGGATGGCTGATTGATTTTCCTCAGCCCCAGTCACTGGTAGTGGCATACTCTCAGTGATAGGTGAAGGAGAGGAACTGGGGTTATCCTGAGTTTTATCAATAGCCTCAAACAGGGGTTGCATTGTTTGTGGGACATGTGGTGGTGATGTAGGTGGTGTAAGAAGCTGATTAGCCCTGGGAGATGGGCTTGTAAACATATGATCAAGTGACTCATATGCCTCAGTTTGAGGTTCCCTTTGGCTTACAACAAGTTCCTTTTGTGAGGAATCTTGAGGAGTTTGTTTGGGTTGAGATATCTCCAACTGTTGTGAGGAAGTAGCAACAGTGGTTTCATGTTGCTTTGGTGATGCAACAGGGTTAGCTTCTGGTATCTCATCTTCCAGAAGTCCCTTTTTAGTTTTGGTGGTTGTTTTGGTGGATGGACGTTTTCTTTTGGTGGCTGGTGTGGGTTTCACAACACTGGATGAAGTGCCATGATCACCAGGAGCAGTGGGCTCACCAACAGAGGTTTCAACAACAGTTGTTGTCTTTGTCCTCTTTGGTTGTGTTTTGGAAACTTTTTGAACTTTTGGTGCTTTTTCTTGGGTTGAAGAACCCAGCATTCTTGTAAAAGTTTCATCAGTTAGACTTTTCATTTTAAATGACTCTCCCTTTTGAAAATCCTTTTCAGGTAACAGCTTTTGTAGAATTATACTTAGAATTCTAGGGTAGAGCAGAAAAGCATTGTTTGAGCCAGATTTTATGGCTTTCACATTTGATACCAAGTCTGAAAACAATCCCTGAGATAGGTTGAAGTCAGAGTCTGACAACATAGCATATCCCAAGTATTGTATCCTCAATGGGATTTCATTGAAGGATGTAGTCTTGGCAGAGGCACAGAGGAGGAGGGTATGGAAGAAAAATTTCATGACTGGTGGGAAAAACTTTTTGTATAGTGTGGAACCAGTCATTTGAGCATCATACCCTCTCTCTTGAAACTCAGTGTGAAGCTCTGTTTTTGGAAAAGTATCCATACCTGACAAGTCGTTCAGAGAGAAGGTAGTGGAGATGATCTCAGGGGTTATGGCGATACTGGTGGCTCCAATTTTTGAAATGATGGACGTAGGCTTTTTGTCTTGGTATAAAACCTCAGCAGTTGCCCAGAATTCTTGGAGTGTTTCCAGGTATATGGGGGCATCAGCAATAAGAACATTTTTATATTTTGAGTTATTGATGATGTCAATGGTGGAATGGAATGGTGTGTTGTCTTCGGTTTTAACCAAATATGGAAGGAAATTGTGAGTGGCTTTTGTTTGAAGTTCCATTTTAATGGATTTTGATTATGAAAGCGACGAACTTTGATTGAGGATTATGAGGAAGACGAGAGCGGTTTTTAGTAATTTGAATACAATGAGACAGTAAAACTGCTGTTGGGGGAAAGAACAGGGTTTTATAGGCTCTGTGAAACCGCTGATGTGGCAAAAACTCTGCTTTTGAGAGCAGACGTGGCAAACATCTGATGGTTGAAACATCTGGTGGCAGACAGCTGTTTTGTTGAACCTCTGTTGCCAACCTCTGTTGTTTAACCAAAAGACTGATGAAAACAGTTGTTTTATCTGATCAGTTGTTTGAAACAGATTTTTCAACCAACAGTGGTTGTTTTACCTGATCAGATGTTTTGAAACAGATTTTTCAACTAACAGTGGTTTTAATAAAACAGTGGTTGTTTTATCTGAATCAGTGGTTTTAAAACAGATTTTTCAACCAAAGTGTTAGATTAGCAAAATTTGATTTTCTAAAAACATTTTAATGTTTTTATTGAAAACATTTTTGTTGTTTTTAATCCATGTTTAACATTCCAATTCAAGAGATCAGATTTGTGAAGGGAGATGTGTCTAAAGCTTTTGTCAGCACATCTGCCAACTGATCCTCTGTTGGAACATGGTGCAGAGAAATCAAACCTTTTTCATAGCTATCCCTGACAAAGTGATGTCTGATATCTATGTGCTTGGTGGTTGAGTGGGAGACTGGATTTTTGATGATATTTTCAGCAGCTTGACTATCCAACATGAGTGGAGTCCTCAGTGCAGTTATCCCAAAATCCAGTAATTGATTTTGAAGCCACATAAGTTGGGCTGTACAGCTTGCAGCAGCAATGTATTCAGCTTCAGCAGTGGATGTTGAAACAGCTGCTTGCTTTTTGCTTTGCCAAGAAACTAAGGCATTCCCTAGAAACTGGCACCCTCCTGATGTGGACTTCCTTGTGGTATGGCAGCCAGCAAAATCACTATCTGAATAACCTGAAAGCTCAATGTTTCCATTAGCAGGATACCAGATACCAAGTGTGGGAGCACCTTTTAGGTATCTGAAGATCCTTTTCACAGCAATAAGGTTAGACTTTCTAGGAGAAGCCTGAGATCTAGCACACACACAGGTTGCAAACATAATGTCTGGCCTGGATGCTGTTAAGTACAATAAAGACCCAATCATGCATCTATAGTGTGTCTGATCAACAAGTTCATCCTTTTCATCATCAGTGAGTGGCTTGACAGTGCTCATGGGTGTACTACATGGCTTACAATCATTCATCTCAAATTTTGTTAACAAGTTTTTCACATACTTGTTTTGATGAATGAAAGTGCCATTTTGCAGTTGCTTCACTTGGAGACCAAGAAAGCACTGAAGTTCACCCATTGCACTCATTTCAAACTCTGCTGTCATGAGTTCCCTAAACTCCTCACACATTTTATTACATGTGGATCCAAAAATGATGTCATCCACATATATTTGAACAATCATTAAATCTTTTCCTTTCCATTTTAAAAACAAGGTTTTATCAATTTTACCTCTAGTGAAACCAATGGATAAGAGAAAAGTAGAGAGAGTTTCATACCAGGCTCTTGGTGCTTGTTTGAGTCCATACAATGCTTTGTTAAGCTTGTAGACATGATCAGGATGGAATGTGTCTTCAAAACCAGGTGGTTGACATACATAGACCTCCTCCTGAATTTTGCCATATAGGAAGGCACACTTGATGTCCATCTGAAACACCTTGATGTTGTGGTTGACAGCAAAGGCTAAGAAAAGTCTGATTGCTTCTAGCCTTGCTACAGGGGCAAAGGTTTCATCATAGTCAATACCCTCTTCTTGTCTGAAGCCTTGAACCACTAACCTGGCTTTGTTCTTGACAACTATACCCCTTTCATCAGTTTTGTTTTTGAAGACCCACTTTGTGCCAATTGGACAGACATCCTTAGGCAGTGGTACAAGTTCCCATACTTGTTGTCTTTTGAACTGAAGGAGTTCTTCTTGCATGGCTTCTACCCAACTGTTGTCTTTCAGTGCCTCTTGGTACTTGACAGGTTGTGTAAGGGATAGGAAGCCTGCAAAAAGACAGATGTTTGAAGATTGGCTCCTTGTGAGCACACCTTCTCTGATGTTGCCAATGATTTGGTCTGGTGGATGAGCTCTTAGGTAGATTAGATCTCCCTGATATGGTATGATGGCATTTTGTGGTGAAGGACAGAGGTTTGGAGACTCTGTGGACATAACATCTGTTGGCACTTCTGAAGAGGCAACAGATGTTTGGAATGGAGGTGGAGGAATGGGTCCAAGTGGTGTAATATTGGACTGACTTTTGTCAACAGATGATTGACTCTTGTCAACAGATGATTGAACAGTGGATTGGCTGGGTGAATCAGTGGATTGAAGGTAAGACTGGCCAACAGTGGCTGACTCAGCTGTAACAGAGTTTTGACAGTTGTTTTGAACCACTGCGTCCTCTGATGCAGGATAGACTTTGTAGTGGTCTGGAACCACAACATCTATTCTGTAGTCTTGTTGTGAAGATTGTGGAGTACCTGCAGGGTTAGTTTTGACAGCAATATCTTCAAATTTGAATTTATCTAAATCAAACAACTCAGCAGGGTTTGCTGGGATTTTTAAAGAGGAAAGTTCATTGAACTTCACATTCAGAGTTTCTTCTATTGTTTTAGTCCTTGTGTTAAACACTTTATAGGCCTTTGCAACAGAAGAATACCCCAGAAAATATCCACAATCCACTTTGGCTGCAAATTTTGAAATGGAATCTTTAAGATTTAAAATGAAACATGGGCAGCCAAAGACTTTGAAAAATGATATCAGTGGTTTGATTTTAAACAGAATTTCATAAGCAGTCTTTTGATGTCTAGGGTTGATTAAAACTCTGTTTTGAACATAACAAGCAGTGTTTACAGCTTCTGCCCAAAAGGACAGAGGTAAACCAGAATCTGCTAGCATTGTTCTTGCAGCCTCAATGAGAGTCCTGTTCTTCCTTTCAACCACCCCATTCTGCTCTGGTGTTCTTGGGATACTGTACTGCCTTACAATCCCTTTTGACACACAGAAATCATGTAACTCCTTATTTTTAAACTCTGTTCCATTGTCACTCCTAAAGACTTTTACTGGCAAGTCATATTGTTTTTCAACTTTGGTGACAAAGTCCTTCAAGATACCTGCAGTCTCATCCTTAGAGTGTAGAAAGTAAGTCCATGTAAACCTAGAAAAATCATCAACTATGACAAGACAAAATCTTTTCCTTCTTAGACTCATGATTTTTACAGGGCCAAACAAGTCCATGTGTAACATTTGTAGATACTGACTAGTTTTGGACTCATCAATGGATTTGTAAGAGCTTTTATGTTGTTTACCTTTTAGACAGGAAACACAATGCTCATCACATTTGAATTCTTTTGATGGTAAACCTCTGACAAGGTTTTGTTTGGAGAGTGAGTTGATAGTTTGAAGGTTGGTGTGACCAAGTCTCCTATTCCACAATTCTGTCTCTTTGGTGGAGGCAGCTGAGAATAGACAGACATTTGCAGTAGGATTATCCTTCAACATATCAACCACATACACATTGCCACTTCTGTGAGCAACAAGTTGTGCTTTGCTCTCAGCAATGATGGTGTTAATCTTTTCTACAGCCTCTGGGCCAACAATCTTACAAGTTTGCTTAGTGAAGAATGACCCAAAGCCTTTGTCACTCATTTGTGATACACTAAGTAAATTAAATTTTAGATTGTCTATTAGATTAACATTTTCAAACTTAAGCCTCCCTGCTTTGACAGTACCAGAACCCAACACTTTACCTTTAGAATCATTACCAAAGGATATATCACCCCCTCCATGAGCAAGAAAGTCCAGAAGAAGGGCTCTACATCCAGTCATGTGCCTGGAGCCTCCACTATCTACATACCATAAACTGTCTAAACAAGCGGAAGCTCCCTGCACATCAGTAAGGATTTTAGTTTTGGTGAGTGTCCAAAGCCAAATTGGCTTTGGATGAGTCCTGAGCTGTCTCAGCCTTAAGTTGAGGAGAATGATCAGTGGTTTGGACTAGCTTTTGAACTAGATTCAACAGCTGCAGTTGACCATTTGCCAGTGCTTGTATGTCAACACTTGGTCCAGCAGATGTTTGATCATTTCCTATCAGTTGTTGAAAACCATGAGGGTGTCTGTTCACTTTTGGTTTTGAAGGCCTCTTGGGCTCTTCATAAACATGTGGCAGACGATGACAAGTGGGTTGTCCATATCCTCTTGGTAATCTGTTAACAGGTGGAGCATCTGTTACCTGAACTTCTCTGGGAGCAGAGTTTTTGTTCAGACTTTTGGTAACAGATGTTTGAACTGATTCAAAAGTCTGTTTGGGTTTTCCTTTTGAAGTACTTACCACTTGACTTTCCAGAGTTTTAGCCTTATACTCTTTTATCTTTTCATCAAAATTTTTGAGATATAGGCACTCTTTTGTTTTGTGATTCTTTTTCTTGCAGATTGAACATTCTTTAGATTTTGAATCATTTAAACTTGTTGTTTTGTTGATGTCATATGCTTTTAGAAGAAAACAGTTTTTGGTGACATGGTTCTTCTTTTCACAAAAATCACAAAACAAGTTGTTCTTAGCTTTCCCTTTTTCTTTCTTCTTTTCAACAGATGTTTCATCATCTGTTGGAAGACTTACTAGAGGGATTACTTTGGCCTGTGGTGCCATTTTACCATCAGAGGTTTTGAAGGTCATTGGTTTGAAATTTTCAAGGACTTCACACTCATCTGACCATGTTGGTTTGAATTGATATTTCTCAATTTCATCAAATGAGGGTGTACCTTCCAACTTTTCAAGAATGATTTTCTTGCCATTGGGTTCAGTAACCTTGATTTCTTGACCTTTTGAGTTTGTAGGGATGACCTCAACCAATTGTGGTTCCTTTTTGTCAGTGGTTTGTGAAACTTGATCAGTGGTTTTAAAACCAAACCCAAATTTCACATGACTTTTAGATTGTTGGTTGACAATCATTTCAAAACCCTTTGATGATTCCACCCATTTCTTACATTCAACTTGGGTGGACTCAAGCTCCTTCTTACAACTATGATATTTTGTTATCATAGTCTGAAGCTGGTCTTTGGTTATGCTTGCTTCATGTTTTAGACTGCTGATTTCAGACTCTTTTTCAGATATTTTTGATTTTAACTCTTTTGTTAATTTTTCAAAATGAATTTCAGAATCCAAAATTTTCTTTCTAAAGTTTTCATTCACCTCTTTTATCTTAGCAAATGCCACAATACATTTGTCTGAGCACAAGTCATTTAAGATTTGAGGAGATACCTTAGCAGCAGCCATCAAGGCACAGTTACACTGGCAATCACAGTCATCACTACCCCAGGGGTCTGATAGATTCACAACCTCCACTTCAGATTCTTCAGCTGAAACAATCTCACCAACAACACCATCAGTCACATTTTCAGACATAGACACCACTTCCTCAGAATCAGTCTCTTCAACAATTGTTTCTAGTGCCATAAAACAAAAATCCTTTTCAGTGTTGGCAACTAGAGCAATGTTATCATCTGTTATCTCATCTGGTAGACTGCTCCAATCAACAAAGCCTTGAGTAAAGAAACTCTGTTGACCTGGTTGACTGGTCTCTGCAGGAGCAGAGGGTGGAGTAACAGTCATTGGCACAGGGCCATGAGCAACAGGTGTTTGGACATAGTGATACTGAGGAACAGTGGTTTGGACATAATGCACAGGAACAGTGGTTTGGGTCTGTGCAAAATGAGCAGTGTTTTGCACATTAGGTACATTAGGGATGGTTTGATAAGTGTTGGTCTGTGGTCTTTGATTTGGATAGGTAATCATAGGAACTCCATTTTGACTCCTACACTCCCTAGCAAAATGACCCATTCTATGACACTTGTAACACTTTATCTTTGATTTATCCAACCCAACCTTTGACCCACCATGTAAACCTGGGTACCTCCTGCCAGTTTTCTTATAGAAGTTATTGGTTCTAATACTGAGCAGGGCAACCTGATGTAAGATGTCCATTTCTTCTAGGTCCAAAGGGTCAATGTATTGCAAGTCATTGTACACAAAAGATGAATTATCAGAAGCCTGGATATCACCACTGGCTGTGAAAGCACAGTTGTTTGGTGATGAGTAAGAATCATTATTGAAACCAGTTGTTATGTCAATGTAATGATCATAACTCTGATCCTTACTACTTCCAGAACCATCATCCTGACCCAACAGTGCAGTATTACCAAATACATAGTCATCTGACACTTTGCCAGAGTCCTGGAGCTTCTTTTTCTGGTTAAGCTCCCTTTCATAAGTCAGGAGCTTACCATGAAGCTGGGTCAGGGTTAGGTCTTTGAATCCGATAGAGTTTCTCATAACAATAGCTATAGTGTCCCATTTGTCCTGAAGTGATCTAAGAAACCTATGATTCAGTGTTGAATTAGGAAAAGTTAGACCAACCAGTTTAAGTTCACTAATTAGACAGTTAAACCTTTCAAACTGTTGTGTTAATGACTCCCCTTTTATGTGACTAAACGTTTCATATTGTTGGTTAAGTATTTCACGGTTGTTTTCAATCACATCATCAGTTCCCCCGAATTGCTCTTTAAGAGCATCCCACAGTTCTTTAGCACTATTGCAGTGCAAGAGACCGGCATAGATATCATTCGGCAGTGCCATGGCTACTATGCTGAAAGCCTTGGCATCTAGCTCGATTTTTTGAAGATCTTGATCTGAGTAGTTCTCAACACTCTTTGGTACTTGGATCTTTGGATCCTCGGCACTCGGTACCATTGGAACATGTGGTCCAAATACTACCGATTTCCAGCACCCTGTGTTCTGTTGTGCTAACACATGAGCTACCCGACGCTGCCAGATGTTATATTCTGACCTGACAAGCATCGGAGGCTTGTTGTGTGTGCCAGTGTTGTGTGGATCTTGATTAAGTGAAGTCATTCTCTTGGTTTTTCAAAAACAAAGTCTGTTTACTAACTGTTGAAACGAAAATAAACTATTACTCTGTTTTAACCCGACAAACAAACGATATCAATGATTATGAGCTGATCTGTGTATTAAATTGATTGATTAGATCAGATTTAATTGAACCTGGCTCTGATACCAATTGTTAGGATCTGAGTCTTAGATTGTTTTGATTAACTATGAAATATGAATGAAGTATAAATGGAAAGTGCAGCGGAATAAAGAATAATCAAAACATAGAGAATAATTGTTATCAATCGAATGCTTTCATTAAACTTGAAAGATTACAAAGGTACAATTATAACTCCCCCTCAGCCTGATCACTCAGAGTTTGTTTGTCTAGAGAGAATGACGAGTGACCAATAGAACAGTACAAGTACTGTTCTATTTATAGACAAGTACAAACCTCTGATGATCACTTAGCTGACGTCACCTAGAAAGCGACCCCTAACTGACTAACAAACTACAACATCTGTTAAACAATAAACTACTGTTACATTGAATCTACTGAAAGAAAAACTCTGATGTCTTCTTATCATCTGTTGAACCAAAGTGCTGTTGGTTCAACAGACCTTTGTTCTTCAGATCTTTGATCAGCACTTGTTCTTTATCAGACTTTTGCTCTTCAGACTTTATCCATCAGACCTTTCATCTGCAGCAGTTGTCTTGTATCAGATGTTTAGGTATCAGCAGTTTGGGAATCAGCAGTTCTTTGGAGGAAGCTTTCTTGTAACCACTGTTATTTATTCTTGATCAAACACTTAGTATATTTTGGCTTTCTATCATCTGTTCTTCTCCAGGTCAGCAGACCCAACATTGACAAATCCAAACTTCTTAAAAATTGACCCTTACAATACTGGATCTGCCAATAAACCTCCTATGCTAGTCAGAAATGAATATAACATCTGGCAAAGAAGGTTGGCACATACAATATCTCAGACCAACACTGGTTGTTGGAGGTCTGTAATCTTCGGACCTCACAAACCAGTAGTTACTGATCCAGAAGGTAAGACAGAAAGACCAAAAGACCCAAAAGACTACACTGAAGAAGATTTCCAAAAATTTGAGCTAGATGCAAAAGCTTTTTCTATGTTGGCTATGGCTCTCCCAAATGAAATTTATGCTGGACTTTTACATTGTGAAAGTGCCAAAGAGCTGTGGGATTGCCTAAAAGAACAGTTTGCAGGAACTGAAGAGGTGATAGCCAACACTAGAGAAATCCTAGCCCAACAATATGAAACTTTTACTCACATAGATGGTGAAACATTAACTCAACAATTTGAAAGATTTTCATCACTCATCTCTGAGTTAAAAATTAACAATCAGACCTATTCAAATGCATCTATGTTACATAGATTTTTAAGGTCTTTGCCTTCAAAATGGGAAACTTATTCAATAGTCCTCAGATCAAGTTCAGATTTTAACACCCTGAACCTAACAAGGTTACATGGAAAATTACTAACTTTTGAAAGAGAGATCAATCAAAAGAAAAAGTTACAAGAATCTGTTAAAACTGCTGATGACTATACTCCAGGTAGCACAGCTTTATTAGGACATGACTCACCATCTTGTTCTAATAATTTTGGATCTTTTGATCACATTGACATAACTGTTGGGATCACATCAGATGGATCTTTCCCAGCTTATGACAATGAAGATCTAAGTCAAACTGCTGATAACATGTGTTTTATCATGGATGATTAAAAATATTTTAGCAGTGATGACTTAGAAGAGATGGATATTTTACACCAACTGGCCTTGTTAAGCATTAAAACTAACAAATTTTACAAAAGGTCAGGAAGGAAATTTCCAGGATTAAACAACTCTACAAAAGTTGGTTTTGACAAATCTAAACTGAGATGTCATAAGTGTCAGAAGTTGGGACACTTTGCTAGAGAGTGTAGAAGCTCTAGCTATAACCAACCCATGTCTGGAAATCAATTTAACCCCACTTATAATTGGAATAATGAAACTCAAGGGAGTGCTCATTTTGTACAGGCACAAGCTCCACAAGTACAATATGTTCAAATGCCTGCTCACCAACAGCAGCAAATGCCTCCTTTTCCAACTGCTCAACAACCTGCACAAACTCAACAACCCCATCAACAACAAATTTTATTTACATCAGGGTATGTTGACTGGAGCAGTCTTCCGTTTGACACATCTGAATGCAGTCAGGTTGCAGACAACAAAGTCTATGATGTCAACTGGGGAGAACCTGACAATGGCAGAAAGAACTTTGCCTTAATGGCTTTTGAGGGATACTCCTCGAATTCTGCACTAACTCAGGTATCACAACAATCTCTTTTAAAGCTTTGCTCAAAATCTTGCAAAGAATCTTTTGCTTTAATAAGAGAGACCAATGTGCATTTACAAGGAAAATCAAATGATATGGAGAGAAAATATACACAAATGAAGTGTGATTTAGAAAGAAAAATTGCTTTGAAAAATAAAGAAATTTCTAAATTAACTGATAAATCCATTGAAACCCAGGCACAAATTAAAAGCATGACAGACAACCTAGGTAATGTCAGAAAAGAGCTTGCTGACACTAAGGTTGATTGTGAAAAATGGGTTGAGTCTTGTAAAGGGTACCAAATGCTGCTTAACAAGCAAACTGCGGCAAATGTTAAGTTTGGCATAGGGTATACCCACACTGAATCACCAACAGATTTCACCCACAAAAATGATAATGATGGGAAGAAATTGATTCAAACTTCTGATATGGAGGAATGCACATCCTACCATCAGAACTTTCTCAAAAATGAAAGTACTGCAGAAGTTAAAACCACTGACAATAAGCCATCAGTAGTTTCATCTACATCAGGAGTTGAGACCTTGAAAACTACTGATGACCTATTACAAAATACTGATATTGTCAGTAAATTGCCTTCCAACTCTCTTGCTGTATCTAAAAGAAAAGAGAAGGCAAAAGCATGTGAAATATGTGGTCTGTTTAACCACATAACTGAACTTTGTAGATATAGAAAGGGAAATCAGTTCAATAAGAAAAATCAACAACTGGTTGTGGGAAAACAAATAAAACAAGATTTTAAAAAAAACTTTCTTTCCCAACAAACAACAACCAAGTAAAAACCTTTCTCAGAAAAAGATTTTATCTCAACAAAAGTCTTTTTCTCAAAGTTCATCTTCAGAAGTAACACCTAACTCATCAGTAGTTTCACAAACTACTGAAGTTAAAGATTTGATAAATTTAGTTAAACTTCTGATGACCAAAGTTGATGGTGGCCACCAAAAAGATACCACCATTGTTCTTAATGAAAAATCCATTGCCAAAAAGACATGGATTTCAAAAATTGGTCCTCAACAAGCTGCACCTGTTCTCAAGAGCAAACCCAAAGCCAAATTGGCTTGGGTTGCCAAATCTAACTAATTTGCTATTTTGTGAAGAGAGTCTCCAGAGGTTTGAATAGCATTTGGTATGTTGATATTGGAGGCTCAATGCACATGACTGGATGCAGATACCTGATAAACAATTTTATCAGTCAAAGAGAAGGATCTGTGTCCTTTGGGAACAATGCCAAGGGATATGTGCTAGGATATGGCAATGTATCCTCAGGCAAAATGCAGTTTGACAAGGTCAATCTGGTTGAAAACCTTGAGTACAACTTGCTGAGTGTCTCACAAATGTGTGATAAAGGATATTCTTCCTTTTTCACAAAGACAACATGCAAGATCATATCACCAGAAGGCCAGAAGTTGATAGAGAAGATCATTGAAGATCATAATTTGTTGATTGCCAAAAGATGTGGCAATGTCTATGCAGTGGACATTGAAAAAGACAAAGTATTGAACAATACTGCCAGTTTCTTCTCAAAGGCATCAACTTCAGAAAATGATCTCTGGCACAGGAGACTTGGCCATGTGAACTTTAAAACCATCAATAAAGTCACAAAAATGGCCTTGGTCAGGGGTCTACCTTTGAAGGAATACCAGTGTAAAGAACACTGTGTTTCCTGTCTTAAAGGTAAACAGCATAAGTCCTCCTATAAGTCTATTGAAGAATCAAAAACAACTGCAGGTCTTCAACTACACCATATGGACTTATTTGGACCAGTCAAAATTATGAGCCTTGGTAAGAAGAAGTACTGCTTGGTCATCATTGACGAATACTCAAGATTAACATGGGTCTTCTTCTTATATTCCAAGGATGAGGCAGCTGAAATAATCAAGTTCTTGATTCTACAAATTGAGAAGCAATATTCTCCCTCTGTCAAAGTCATCAGGAGTGACAATGGGACAGAGTTCAGGAACAAAACTCTGGATGAATTCTGTTTGTCTAAAGGGATTGTTAGACAATTCAGCATTCCCAGAACTCCTGAACAATATGGTGTGGTAGAAAGAAAGAACAGGACTTTAATAGAAGCAGCCAGAACAATGTTAGCTGATTCAGGCCTACCTTTGTATTTTTGGGCTGAAGCAGTCAACACAGCTTGTTATGTTCAGAATAGAGTTCTTATCAACAAGGGACATACCAAGACTGCCTATGAAATTCTTCATGGCATGAAGCCCCTTATCTCCTTCTTCATGGCTTTTGGATGTAAATGTTTTATCCTCAACATCAAAGACTCTATCTCAAAATTTGCTACTAAAGTTGATACAGGTTATTTTCTTGGTTACTCTCCAATGAGAAAAGCTTACAAAGTCTTTAATTCAAGAACCAAGATAGTTGAAGAAACACTGAATGTCAAGTTCAATGAATCAAAACACACTCTTATTCCAGCAAATCCTGCTGAACTATTTGACCTTGACAACTTTCATTTCGGACGTGAAAAGACTGTTGAATCATCCAAACCTCCTCAAAATGGTTTTCAAGGATTTGAAGATGATAGTCCTACACCATGGACTCCAAACACAGTCATTAAATCAACTCTCAAACCTTCAGAAGTTTCAAAAGCTTCTACTTCAAGAACTACTGATGAACAACTTGAAACTACTGATTCAGCTAAACCAAAAACTCCTGAACCTCAAACAACAGCTGAACCAGATATTATTAATCTCAGTGGTTTATTTGAAGAAATACCAGAGCCATCCTCAAGTACAGGTTTACAACAATTTATTGAACACAAGGATCATCCATTAGAACAAATCATGGGTGATATTGCATCAGGGGTGCTTACAAGAAACCAGCTCTGCAACTTTTGCTTTTTCTCAGCATTTATTTCTCAGTTGGAACCAAAGAAATATCAAGAAGCCCTCAAAGATAACAATTGGGTGCAAGCAATGCAAGAAGAACTGCTTCAATTCAAGAAGCAACGGGTTTGAGAAATCTGTCCCTTACCTCCAAACAAGCAACCAATTGGTACTAGATGGGTCTTCAGAAATAAATCAGATGAAGCTGGTATGATGATCAAGAACAAGGCAAGATTGGTGGTACAAGGCTATTCTCAAGAAGAAGGCATTGACTATGATGAAACCTTTGCACCAGTTGCAAGACTTGAAGCTATCATGTTATTTTTAGCTTATGCAATTTCCAACAACATAAAAGTATATCAAATGGATGTCAAAAGTGCATTGTTGTATGGAAAAATAAAGAGGAAGTGTATGTCTGTCAACCTCCAGGGTTTGAGGATCCTTCTCATCCTGATTGGGTATACAGACTTGACAATGCTCTGTATGGGCTAAAACAGGCTCCAAGAGCCTGGTATGAAACACTTTCCAACTTTTACTTAAGAATCATTTTTCAAGAGGCTCCATTGATAAAACTCTTTTCATAAAAAATGTTGGAAATCATGTCTTACTTGTTCAAATTTATGTTGATGATATCATTTTTGGTTCAACAAATTCAAAACCGTGTGAAGATTTTAAGAAACTCATGCAATCAAAATTTGAAATGAGTACAATGGGAGAATTGCAGTACTTTTTGGGACTGCAAATCAAGCAACAATCAAATGGAACATTTATACATCAATCAAAATATGTTAAAGAATTATTAAACAAATTTTCTTTACAAGACTGTAAATCATGTTCCACTCCCATGACACCAACCACACAAGTTGAACCAGATGATCAAGGAAAACAAATTGATCAAACCATGTATAGATGTATGATAGGTTCTCTGTTATATTTAACTGCTTCTAGACCAGATATTATGTTCTCAACTTGTGTCTGTGCTAGATACCAATCTGCACCAAGAGAATCACACCTAATTGCAGTCAAAAGAATCTTCAGATATCTGAAAGGATCTCCTACCTTAGGAATTTGGTATCCTGCTTCAAGCAATACCAAGTTAACAGCTTTTTCAGATAGTGACTATGCAGGGTGTAAAATGTCAAGAAAATCAACATCTTGTGGTTGTCAATTCTTGGGAAACTGTCTGGTGTCCTGGCAATCAAAGAAACAAACATCTGTGGCAACTTCAACAGCTGAAGCTGAAGCTGAATACATTGTTGCTGCAAGCTGTACATCACAGATACAATGGCTCCAATATCAACTTCTTGATTATGGAATCAAAGAGACCAAGACTCCACTCTTAGTAGACAGTAAATCTGCTATTAGCATCATTCAAAATCCTGTTCAGTTCTCAAAGACTAAACATATTGAAATCAGGTATCATTTCATAAGGGATTGCTATGAAAAAGGCAAGATTGAGGTGAAACATGTCACAACTGCTAATCAAATAGCTGATGTATTCACCAAACCCCTTGACTCAACAACATTTCAGAGGTTAGTATCCATGCTTGGGATGTTAAATTTGGAAGAAAGTCTGTAAGTGTTTTCAAGTTTTAGTTCTGCACATATTTTATTTCACTTACATACTTATCTGTCACAAAACCTCTGATAAACAATTTAAAGAGAGAGAGAAAACACTGATATTTAAAAAAAACATCAAAATGGGAAAATTCAGAAAAGAAATAACTACTGATGTAAATCAGAAGTTATTCAAGTGTTTTGAAAGTCATTCTCATCAGCTGTTTCAAACTACTGAAGAAATGACTAAAACCACTGATGAAGAAACCTACTTCATCAGTAGTTTCATTAAAAAGGGTAAAACTGACATTTCATTCATCAGAAGTTTGACCTAGTCGGTTAAAAACTTCTGATAAATACCTTTTTCTGATGCTCCTGAGCATATTCCCACTACTGATATTCATCTAATCATGACTGAGTGTGGTTATCAAGGTACTTTAGCACAAGCAACAGTTTATAAGAAATTTTTTGATCCACAATATAAACTGTTATTTCATTATATTATCATGTGTTTAAGTCCTAAAACTGGATCATATGATCAGATGCCTTCAACCTTTCAACCTATTTTTCATCCAATAATAAATGAAACTTCTTTTAAGGCATCTTCATTATTTTTCAATGAGTTGGTGTTACATCACCAAAGTGATAAGAAAAAGTTTTTACTGTACCCAATATTTGTTATGCAATGCATAATAAAAGAACTTGGTGAGGGAGTACTTATGGGGGAGTCAAAAACTTTAAATCCATTGACTTCACAAGTATTCTCAAGGCATAAAAAACCGGCACTTTTGCCAGAAGATGACCAAAGGGAACAAGAACCAATCCCGGAGGAACCCACATCTTCAAAACCCAAAACAAAGAAAACCAAAAAGCCAAAACAGCAAAAACAAAAACCCACCAACCCAAAGAAAAAGGTAGTTCAGGAAGTGGAGATCCCTGAAACTACTGATGCGCAATCTGCACTTGAAAAGGTAGTGGCTGAAACATCCTCTCAGTCCACTCCATCTCCTTTACCCAAGAGAAAACCAGTTACAGTTATTTTTAAAAGAAAAAGATTTAAGAAAACTGTAACTACTGATGCTTCTTTTGATCCTATACCCACAAATACTGAACCTGAACCTGAACCTGAACCCTCACACACAACCATAGAAATTGCCCAACTTCTCTCAAGACTAAAAGGATCCCATCCAACACATGTCACTCCCCAAGCAACACATCAAACAGGGGAGATGCCTTCAGAAGTTGACATGGATGTGGACCTTATTAGCCCTAACCAGGGAGATGAGGATGAACCAGAGCATCTAAGCCCAAACTTAGAAACTCTAGGTACTTTTGAGGCTGTTACTACTCACTTATCACCCAGTGGTGAACCTGAGGACAGTAGTAACATAGCTAAGACCTCAAATTTGGCAACTACTGATGAAGGCTTATTGCCTGAAGTAGGAAATTCTCAGTTCCAAGAAAAAGAGGTTCATGAGAAGACTAGTTTGGAGCTAGCTCATGATTTAACTGATGCTGCCCTCATTGAGGACACTATCAGGGATTCAGATGATTCCATTAGTTTGGATGATGATTCACAAACTCCACACAATGAATTGACGGCTGATGTTGAAGATCCTGAATCTAATGTCTCTAAGCTCAAAGAGCTGGTCACAAAGGATCAGGTTAAAGACCACTTAAACCCTGATTCCCCTAAAGTGGCATCTTCAGTACACTCTGAAGATCACCCAAAAACACCCCCTTCACAAAAACAGCCTACCCAATTCTTTGGGCTCACAAGCATAGACCTGAACCAACTATGCAGCCCAGATGGTCCCCTGTACCAGATGATGAAGGATGCTATAACTGATCAACTCAAAACATTCACAACTGTTTGGGAGTTGAAGACCAACACTCAATTTGAGTTGATAAACACAAAACTTGCAGAGCTGAACAAGAAGATGGATGACAACCAAAGACAGCTTGCAACATTATCTGCTACAACTTCTAAACCTTTAAGGCTTCTAGAAGTGGATGAAGCCAAAAAGGGGGAGAAGATTAAGGAACCAATTGAAGAATCTTTTGATGCTGAAAAGATAACTCACAGACCTGGAAAAGAGATCCTTCAACAGTTTAGACCATCACCAAGGCAACCTGAAGAAACTCCTGAAAACATTACTCAAACTGCTGAAGACAATCCTTCAGTAGTTGTGCCAAGAACCAGTACAATCAACCCTTCAGAAGTTTCAACTTCCAAAACTGATCAAGGACAGTCTTCCAAGGCAACTGAACAAGAACCAACTTCAATTCCAAAGCCTGTGCATACAACAACAACTGTTTTAAACCCTTCTCCAATCTCAGTATCCAAAGAATACTTAGAGAAGAGTTTGAAAGAGGCACAAAAGAAGGCTAAGGAAGATAAAGTATGGAATAGCCTGGAAGCAAGGGATGATATGAGCTATGAAGAAAAACTTATCTAGTATCAAGAAAAACTTGATGAGTTAGAAGCTGAAGAGAGAACACTTGAAGCTGCTGCTGAAGAAGACAAGAGAGCACATCTGATTCTAATGATTACAAAGAATTCCAAGGCAAAACAAGTCTCTCTAAACAGACTCTCAACTGAAGAACTAACAAGAAGAGCTCAACTTATAGCTGATAAGTTGGCAACTGAAAAGGAAAGAAAAGCAAAGAGAGCTGAGATAGTGGAAGAACTTGTAGCAAATGGACATGGTTCAAAGGCCTCAGTGTCAAAATGGAAAGAAGAAACATTATATGACACTTACAAAAAGTTCAAGGCCAGCAAAGCTGCAAATCCAGATAGATTTAAAACTCCTGAAGCTCAACAAACTTTAGTCATGAGAAGATCATCTGGTGCATTACAAAGACCTGCTACAAGAAAGAGAAAGCAAGAGGAAAACATAAAGATTGATTTCAAGATGGTGTTGTTAGAAGGAAGTCAGTTAGTACATGGTGATTTTGATATTGAAGAAAAACCTCTGCTTACACAATTCAGAGATCCTGCTACATATGCTTACCAAATACAACAGTCTATCAAAGACAAATCTCATACCAAGGTTGTTACAACACATCACCTACCCAACTTTGCTATCCAAGGTGGTGTTGATCTTCAAGCTAGCAGAGATTCTGTTGGATCAGTGGCCTCTTTTAAGAACACTTATGTGTTTGCAGATTATATAAGAGTTATTGCACAGCGGAATAGTAAATGTTCTAAGGTTAATATATCACTTTTTAACAGGATTTATTACTCCCCCTTTACTGAGCAGTTAATGAGAATCAATAAACAGTTCAAGTATAAAGCAGTAAATACAAGTTATGATTCTCAGATGTGAAATGGATTATAAGTTTAAAAGCCTCGAAGGTTTTTCAATTAATTCAAAGTAAATCACATATCTAAAATAGATGAACAAGCTCATCTATTTATAGACAAACATACAAGACTGTTGTACTAAGCAATCTAACATATTTAGCTAAGATATTATACTTAGGATAATGTTTACAACAGGCTTTACATTGAAACTTGATCCAAGACTTTAACTAAACAATATTAAACTAAACTACTGAAGTCTGAGTCGGTTAGAAGCTTCTGATATGAAAGTACTGATGAGTGACAAACTACTGATGAGTAGTTTGTCTTCAGTAGTTCTTCAGTGAAATGTCTGGTAAGACTTCAGAACTTCTGATGCTTTAACTCTTCAGTACTTTGCTCTTTTCTTCTTCAGTACTTCTGATTTCTTCTTCAGCAGTTTCTTCTATACTTAAGCAGAATATGATTTGGACTAAGGTTATCAAAAGGTGGTTTCTTCAATCCTCTTTGTCCCAACAATCTCCCCCTGGATTGATGAAGCCAAAACCTTATCCAATCTTTATTGTTGTTGATTCTTTCTCTCTTCTAGTATCCTCCAGACTTCTGTTGTCATCTTGGTAGTAAGAGTGTCTTTTTGTTGCTCTGTGAGAGATCCTTGTTCAGGTGTGAGATGTTGAATGGTAAGAAGGTCCTTTAATGATAATACACTCAACTCCTTTGAGTTTTTGTAGACCTTACTTGAACGATCTCTCCTGGTCACTAACACTGAGTTAGAATCAGTGAATGACCATTTGATGATATTTACCTTTGACCTGTCAAAGTCAGAGGCATAGGAAACCAAGCCAGTTTCCTTAGGTTGTCCTGAGGATGATTGAGGAATCTCTTCAATTTCTGTGACTCTCAGGTGAGAATCCTTGCTACCTTGAAGGTCAACACCACCTTGGATAGGAATGTTGGGTAGGTGATGTGTTGTAACAACCTTGGTATGAGTTTTGTCTCTAATGGATTGTTGCAATTGATAAGCATAAGTAGCAAGATCTCTAAATTGTGTCAGCAGGGGCTTTTCTTCTACATCAAAATCACCATGAACCAACTGATTTCCTTCCAAGAGTACCATCTTGAAATCAGTCTTCACAGTAGTCTCCTCTGCCTTTCTTTTTGTAGCTGGTCTTCTTAGTGCACCAGATGATCTCCTTATGATTGAAGTTTGTTGGGCTTCAGGAGTTTCAAATCTATCTGGATTTGCAGCTTTCCTGGCCTTGAACTTCTTGTAAGTTTCATATAATGTTTCTTCTTTCCATCTTGAAACTGAGGCCTTTGAACCAAAATCATTTGCTACAAGTTCTTCTATTATCTCAGCCCTTCTGGCTTTTCTCTCCTTCTCTGTTGCCAACCTATCAGATATAAGTTGAGCTCTTCTTGTGAGTTCTTCAGTTGAGAGTCTATTCAGAGAGACTTGTTTAGCCTTGGAGTTCTTTGTAATGAATATAATCAGCTATGCTCTTTTGTCTTCTTCAGCAGCAGCCTCAAGTGCTCTCTCTTCAGCTTCAAGCTCATCAAGCTTCTCTTGATACAAGATTAACTTCTCTTCATAGCTCAGATCATCTCTAGCTTTTAGGCTGTTCCAAACTTTGTCTTCTTTAGCCTTCTTTTGAGCCTCCTTTAAACTCTTCTCCAATAGTTCTTTTGACATTGAGATGGGAGTAGGGTTTAAAACAGTTGTTGTTGGCTTCGGAATAGAAGCTGGTTCTTTTTCAGTTGCCTTTGAAGACTGTCCTTGAATGGGTTTGGAAGATAGAACTTCTGAAGGGTTAATTGTCTTCACAACTACTGAAGGATTGTCTTCAGCAGTTTGAGAAATTTGTTTAGTAGTTTCTTCAGGTGCCTTAGATGAACTGAACTCTTGAAGGATCTCCTTTCCTGGTCTTTTTGAAGTCTTTTCAGCATCAGGAGATTCTTCAATGTTGCAAGCTGTTTTTGGGTCTCATCCCCTTTTTGGCTTCATCCACTTCTGGAAGCCTTAAGGAATGAGAAGTTGCAGCAATGTTGCAAGCTGTTTTTGGGTCTCATCCCCTTTTTGGCTTCATCCACTTCTGGAAGCCTTAAGGAATGAGAAGTTGCAACAATGTTGCAAGCTGTTTTTGGGTCTCATCCATCTTCTTATTCAGCTCTGCAAGTCTAGAGTTTACCAACCCAAACTGATTGCTTGCTTTCAACTCCCAAGCAGTTGTAAAGGTTTTGAGTTGAGCAGTTAGGATTTGTGTCATCATCTGGAACAGGGGACCATCTGGGCTGCATAGTTGGTTCAGATCTATGCTTGTGAGCCCAGGGAATTGGGTAGGCTGTTTTTGTGAAGGGGGTGTTTTTGGGTGATCTTCAGATTTATCTGAAGATGCCACTTTTGGGGAAATAGGGCTTAAGTGGTCTTTAACCTGTTCTTTGGTGACTAGCTCTTTGAGCTTAGAGACCTCAGAATCAGGATCTTCAACATCAGCCGTCAATTCTTTTTGTGGAATTTGTGATTCATCATCCAAGCTAATGGAATCATCTGAATCCCTGATAGTGTCCTCAATGAGGCCAGTATCAGTTATATCATGAGCTAGCTCCAAACTAGTTTTCTCATGAACCTCTTTGTCTTGGAACTGAGGTTTTCCTACTTCAGGCAATAAGCCTTCATCAGTAGTTGCCAATTTTGAGGTCTTAGCAATGTTACTACTGTCCTCAGGTTCACCACTGGGTGATAAATGAGTAGTAGCAGCCTCAAAAGTAACAAGAGTTTCTAAGTTTGGGCTTAGATACTCTGGTCCATCCTCATCTTCCTGGTTAGGGCTAATAAGGTCCACATCCATGTCAAGTTCTGAAGGCATCTCCCCTGATTGATGTGTTGCTAGGGGAGTGACATGTGTTAGATGGGATCCTTTTAGTCCTGAGAGAAGTTGGGCTATTTCTATTGTTGTGTGGGAGGGTTCAGGTTCAGTAGTTGTAATGGGTTGGTGTTCAGTAGTTGGTATGGGTTCAGGGTCAGTAGTTTGGAAGGATTCGTCAGTAGTTACAGTCTTTTTAAGTCTTTTTCTTTGGAAAATGACTGTAACTGGTTTTCTTTTGGGTGGTGGAGATGGTGTGTGCTGAGAGGATGTTTCAGCCACATCCTTATCAAGTGCAGATTGCACATCGGTAGTTTCAGGGATCTCCACTTCCTGAACTACCCTTTTCTTTGGGTTGGATGGTTTTTGTTTTTGCTGTTTTAGCTTTTTAGTTTTCTTTTTGGGTTTGGAAGATGTGGGTTCCTCAGGGATGGGTTGTTCTTCCCTTTGGTCATCTTCTGGCAAAAGTGCTGGTTTGTTATGCCTTGAGAATACTTGTGAAGTCAGTGGATTTAGAGTTTTTGACTCACCCACAAGTACTCCCTCACCAAGTTCTTTGATTATGCACTGCATAACAAATCTTGGGTACAGTAAAAACTTATTTTTATCATTTTGATGGTGTAAAACCAACTCATTGAAAAATAGAGAAGATGCCTTGAAAGATGTTTCATTAATGATTGAATGAAAAATAGGTTGAAAAGTTGAAGGCATCTGGTCATATAATCCAGTTTTAGGACTTAAACACATGGTGATATAATGAAATAACAGTTTATACTGTGGATCAAAATATTTCTTATAAACTGTAGCCTGTGCTAAAGTACCTTGGTAACCACATTCAGTCATGGTTAGATGAATATCAGCAGTGGGAATGCTCTCAGGAGCATCAGAATCATTAAGGCCAAACCTTATTCCCAGTGACTCTTGTGTGATTGCCATATGCTTCCCTTGGATGGTTGAGTTGAGGGAAATCACTTTATTATTAACTGTCACCGCCTCTGCATGTGCTCAGAACTCATTCAGAGTTTCTACATGTATTGGAGGATCAATGGTGAAAGCTTGATAATATTGGGATTTGACAACAAGATCAATGATCTCATCGTATTGGGACCAGGCATCATCTTTCTCGAAGTAGCCTCTTTGATTGTGTCCCTGTTTTAAAACGAGAGCCATGGTTTCTTGATCGAACAGTAAACTTAGGTTAGAGAGAGGGTTTTGGTTTTGATTTGAGAGAGAAAGAGGGAATTTTGCTTTTTGAATGGATAAGTGTTTAAAAAAGGTATTTATCAGAAGTTTTTAACCGACTAGGTCAAACTTCTGATGAGATGAAATGTCAGTTTTACCCTTTTTAATGAAACTACTGATGAAGAAGGTTTCTTCATCAGTGGTTTTGGTCATCTCTTCAGTAGTTTGTAACAGCTGATGAGAATGACTTTCAAAACACTTGAATAACTTCTGATTATCAGTAGTTACTTCTTTTTTAAAAATTTCCCATTTTTATGTTTTTCAAATTATCACTAGTTTCTCTCTCTCAAAATTGTTCATCAGAGGTTTGTGACAGATAAGTATGTAAGTGAAATAAAATATGTGCAGAACTAAAAAGTGAAAACACTTACAGACTTTCTTCTAAATTTAGCATCCTAAGCATGGATACTAACCTCTGAAATGTTGTTGAATCAAGGGTTTGGTGAAAATATCAGCTATTTGATTAGCAGTTGTGACATGTTTCACCTCAATCTTGCCTTTTTCATAGCAATCTCTTATGAAATGATACCTGATTTCAATATGTTTAGACTTTGAGAACCGAACAGGATTTTGAATGATGCTAATGGCAGATTTGCTGTCTACTAAGAGTGGAGTCTGGGTCTCTTTGATTCCATAATCAAGCAGTTGATATTGGAGCCATTGTATCTGTGAAGTGCAGCTTGCAGCAGCAATGTATTCAGCTTCAGCTGTTGAAGTTGCCACAGATGTTTGTTTCTTTGATTGCCAAGACACCAGACAGTTTCCCAAGAATTGACAACCACCAGATGTTGATTTTTTTGACATTTTGCACCCTGCATAGTCACTATCTGAAAAAGCTGTTAACTTGGTATTGCTTGAAGCAGGATACCAAATTCCTAAAGTAGGAGTTCCTTTCAGATATCTGAAGATTCTTTTGACTGCAATTAGGTGTGATTCTCTTGGTGCAGATTGGTATCTAGCACAGACACGAGTTGAGAACATAATATCTGGTCTAGAAGCAGTTAAATATAGAAGAGAACCTATCATACATATATACATGGTTTGATCAATTTGTTTCCTTTGATCATCTGGTTCAACTTGTGTGATTGGTGTCATGGGAGTGGAACATGATTTACAGTCTTGTAAAGAAAATTTGTTTAATAATTCTTTAACATATTTTGATTGATGTATAAATTTTCCATTTAATTGTTGCTTGATTTGCAGTCCCAAAAAGTACTGCAATTCTCTTATTATACTCATTTCAAATTTTGATTGCATGAGTTTCTTAAAATCTTCACACAGTTTTGAATTTGTTGAACCAAATATGATATCATCAACATAAATTTGAACAAGTAAGACATGATTTCCAACATGTTTTATGAAGAGAGTTTTATCAATGGATCCCCTTGAGAAGTGATTCTTAAGTAAAAAGTTTGAAAGTGTTTCATACCAGGCTCTTGGAGCCTGTTTTAGCCCATAAAGAGCTTTGTCAAGTCTGTAAACCCAGTCATGATGAGAAGGATCCTCAAACCCTGGAGGTTGACAGACATACACTTCTTCTTTTATTTTTCCATACAAAAATGCACTCTTGACATCCATTTGATAAACTTTAATGTTGTTGGAAATTGCATAAGTTAAAAATAACCTGATAGCTTCAAGTCTTGCAACTGGTGCAAAGGTTTCATCATAGTCAATCCCTTCCTCTTGAGAATAACCTTGTACCACCAATCTTGCCTTGTTCTTGATGATCATACCAGCTTCATCTGATTTGTTTCTGAAGACCCATCTTATACCAATTGGTTGCTTGTTTGGAGGTAAGGGACAGATTTCCCAAACTTGTTGCTTCTTGAATTGAAGCAATTCTTCTTGCATGGCTTGCACCCAATTGTTATCTTTGAGGGCTTCTTGATATTTCTTTGGTTCCAACTGAGAAATGAATGCTGAGAAAAAGCAAAAGTTGGAAAGCTGGTTTCTTGTAAGTACCCCTGAAGCAATATCACCCATGATTTGATCCAATGGATGATCCTTGTGTTCAATCAGTTGTTGTAGACCTGTACTAGAGGATGGCTCTACTGTTTCTTCAAATAAACCACTGAGATTGATAATATCTGGTTCAGCTGTTGTTTGAGGTTCAGGAGTTTTAGGTTCAGCTGAATCATTACTTTCAAGTTGTTCATCAGTAGTTCCTGAAGTTGAAGCTTTTGAAACTTCTGAAGGTTTAAAAGTTGATCTGTTGACTGTGTTTGGAGTCCATGGTGCAGGACTATCATCTTCAAATCCTTGAAAACCATTTTGAGGAGGTTTGGATGATTCAACAGTCTTTTCAGGTCCGAAATGAAAGTTGTCAAGATCAAATAATTCAGCAGGATTTGCTGGAATAAGAGTGTGTTTTGATTCATTGAACTTGACATTCAGTGTTTCTTCAACTATCTTGGTTCTTGAATTAAATACTTTGTAAGCTTGTCTCATGTTAGGATCTGAGTTCTGTTTGTTTTGATTGTTTAGATAAGTATGAAACAAGTGAAGTGAAAAGTAAATGGAAAGTGCAGCGGAATAAACTATAAATCAAAACATGGAGAATAATTGTTTTTAATCGAAAGCTTTCATTAAATTGAAAGATTACAATCGTACAAATAAACTCCCCCTCAGCCTGATCACTCAGAGAATGTTTGTCTTAAGAGAATGACGAGTGATGAATAGAACAGTACATTCACTGTTCTATTTATAGACTAAACTAAACCTCTGATGATCACTGCTGACGTCACCTAAGACAGCGACCTCTAACTTACTAACAACTTCTAACATCTGTTAACTATAACTACTGTTACATTGAAAACTCTGATAATACAAAACACTGTTAAGTAAAGCTCTGATGGTCTCTATCATCTGTTGAACCAAAGTGTTGTTGGTTCAACAGACCTTTGTTCTTCAGTACTTGATCAGCAGTTGTTTCTTCATCAGACCTTTGTTCATCAGACGTTTGTTCAGCAGACCTTTCAGCAGCAGCAGTTGTCTTTATCAGTTGTTTGGTGTAGCAGTTGTTAGGGTCAACAGTCTTTTGGGGAAAGCTTCTTTGTAACAACTGTTTTATTCAAAGGATCAAAAGATAGAATATTTTGGCTTTCTAATCATCTGTTCTTCTCCAGGTCAGCAGACCCAACAATCTCCCCCTAGAACAGATGATGCCAAAACTCAGCTTTATTCTTGATCTTTATTCCTCATCAAACTTTCTCTTATTTGGCCTTTGAGTTGTAATTCAAAGCTCAAAGAGAAGAGGTCTTCAGCATCTCTTTCCAGCTCTAAATTCAGCAGTGTTTGAAGATCTTCAGCACACAGGCCATGTGCATCATCCATACTTAGCTTCTGAATACTTCCATCTGATCTGAGCAATGTCAATTCATGGGTGTCTTTGTTTGACTTCCATTTTAGAATTTTAGAATCAGAGGAATGGCTGAGATGCATCTTTATTTTGGATGAGTTTGGAGATGGAGGTCTTCCTATGAGTTCTCTGAATCTCTCTGTGATTGGATCAGAGAAATATCGAATCTGGTTTATGAGACCCTCTTTTACAAATGTATCAGCAAACTGTTTTTGTTCTTCTTCAGTCATCTCCTTCTGCTTTTTGAACTGTCTTCTTGCAGCAATAGAGAGATCAGAAGTTTCCAGTAGGCTGTCAAGAGTAAAGGCCTGTAGAGGTCTCTTAGGCTCATCATCATAGATAGGTTTTCTTGGTAAGGTAGGGTCTGTCTTTCTATTCTCTTCCAGTTTCTTGTAAGTTTCAATCAGTCTGATTTCAGACCATCTAGCCACAGATCTCATCTCTCCATATTTGGCAGCTACTATCTCTTGTCTCATCCTTCTAAACTTGAGAGCTCTAGCTTGATCTCTCCCTTTGCTGAAATCAGGGGCAGAGACCTTTGATGGAGGATTCTTGGCCATGGTTTCAATCCTGATTAATTCTTCTCTAAGTGCATGGGTGGTCCAGCCTGCAAACTGTTTCTTATTTGCTTTGTAAGGCATGGTGGCCAAGATCTGTTCTAGAAGAGAATCCCTAACCTCCTTTTCCATATCTTTGCTGAGAGGCAGGGAAGACATGGAGTTGCTCAGGGTCTTAGCAAAATCCTCAATCCTTCTCAATTTGCTAAGCTCTGCTGGATGAATGCCCTGAGCACTCCTGTCATCCTTCCCTTTGCACTTCTCTTTTATGACGGCATCTGCCTGTTCACTCTTGTACTTCAGATAGGTATCAATGTTGAGAGGAACAGGGAAATTTTTAAGAGAAGGGAAGGATCTTTCTGATGGCTGATCAGTATTATAGAAGGATTGAAGTTCCCCCTTGAGTAAATCAAGTTCAAGAGGATACTTCTCAGCCAATGGTGTGATAGTTGGTGGTGGTCTGTGTGATCTGAATTGTGAAGTGTGTGGTGAGTATGATGAGAGTGGAATAGCTGGGATAGGTGTGGATTGTGTGATTGGGGTGTTAGGTGGTGTGGTGTGAATGTTTTCATCTTGTACAACAAAGGTAGATTTCCTTTTTCTGCTCTACAAGATCTTTGGTGAAGGTGAAGATGAAGCAATGGTTGGGTTAACCTCTGTTGGTCCTTTTGTAGAACCAGCAGATGTTTGGGTTTTTGGTTGTGTTGTGGTAGGTTTGGTTGTTGATTGTGTAGTGGTTGGTTTGGTTATTGGTTTGGTTGTTGATGGTGTGGTGATTGGTTTGGTTATTGGTTTGGTGGCAGTGGTTTTGGTTTCAGTGGTTTTGGTAGCAGTGATTGTGGTGACAGTGGTTTTGGTGGCAGTGGTTGTGGTAACAGGGGTTTCAGCATCAGTGGTTTCAGAAGATAGTTTAGATGGTGGTTTCCTTGTATGTTTTGCTGATATTTTCTTTCTCTTTGAGGAACTCACATCTTCTACTTCTTGCTGTTGTTCCTTCTTTAGCTGAATCAACCTCTCTGCTTTGACTTCCAGAGTGTCAGCCCTTTTAAGCTTGTCTTCAGCAGCCTTATCAGCCTTTTCATTGGCAGAGGTATCAACTTCCTTTGCCTTGCTAGTTTTGGCTGGTTCAGAAGCAGCAGAGGTTTGAACACTTGGTTGTTGTTGTTGTTTTTGTGGTGCTGATTTGGTAGACTCTGGTTTATCAGCAGTTGGCTTATCCTTTTGAGAGGGTGGTGCACCAAATGGATTTAGTTTTGGCAGCCTATCTCTGCCACTCTCCCCCTTTTTGGCATCATCAGTAGTGAATTCATCATCATCTTCATCTCTGAGGATTGTGGTAGGGGCAGAGCCTGTAGTCTTTAGCAAGTGGTCTTTGATCACCTTGATATCAGCCTTGGTGTCATTAAACCTGGCATCCACCATATTTCTGATCAAGTTCATGTAGGTCTCTTGTGTCTGATCTGCTAATTTTCTGTGAGCTATGATGATGGGGGAAACAGATTTCCATAGCTCATTAGCAACATCAGCAGTGGATGGTTGACTCTTTGTAAAGTTTGCCAAGGTTTCCAATATTGACTTGACATCTGTTTTGATGTCAGCAACAGAGGTTTCAATGGTTTGAACTCTATCCGTCAATTCTTGTAGTTTTAATCCATCACCTAAGTTAATAGGATCATCTGAATTCCCACCAGTGGTAGTTTTACCTAGTTCAGTCCTAGGAGGTGAATCCATGGAATGAGAACCAGATGCCCCTTGGTCTTGGTTCTGGGGACTTCCAACTGATTTTGGGGACACAACGGTGGCCTCATCAGTTGTTGCCTTCAAGGAAGTCTTAGCTATGTAACCACTGTCATGTTGTGAGACAATGGTCTCTACATCAGTAGTGGCTGCTTCTCTTGAAAACTCACCAAGAGTTACATTTAACTCTGGGAGTGTAACCTCCTCATCTGTTTGTGGGTTGACAGATTGACTTTTCTCAGGCCCAGTCACTTGTGGAGGTATACTCTCTGTGACAGGTGAAGGAGAGGAACTGGGATTTTCCTGAGTTTTGTCAATTGCCTCAAACAGAGGTTGCATGGTTTGTGGAACATGTGGTGGTGAAGTGGGTGGAGTAAGAAGAGAATTAGCCCTGGGAGATGGACTTGTAAACATATGATCAAGTGATTCATATGCTTCAGTATGTGGTTCCCTTTAGCTTACAACAAGATCCTTTTGTGAGGATTCTTGAGGAGTTTGTTTGGGTTGAGATATTTCCAACTGTTGTGAGGAAGTAACAACAGTGGTTTCAGGTTGCTTTGGTGATGCAACAGGGTTAGCTTCTGGTATCTCATCTTCCAAAAGTCCCTTTTTGGGTGTGGAGGTGGTTTTTGAAGATGGACGTTTTCTTTTGGTGGCTGGTGTGGGTTTCACAGCACTGGATGAAGTGCCATGATCACCAGGAGCAGTAGGCTCAACAACAGAGGTTTGAACAACAGTTGTTGTCTTTGACCTCTTTGTTTGCGTTTTTGAAACTTTTGACACTTTTGACACCTTTTCTTGGGTTGAAGAACCCAGCATTCTTGTGAAAGTTTCATCAGTTAGACTTTTCATTTTAAAAGACTCTCCCTTTTGGAAATCATTTTCTGGTAAAATCTTTTGAAAAATTACACTTAAGATTCTTGGGTAGAGTAGAAAAGCATTGTTTGAGCCAGATTTTATGGCTTTCACATTTGAAACCAAGTCCAAAAACAATCCCTAGGAAAGATTGAAGTCAGAGTCTGACAACATAGCATACCCCAAGTATTGAATCCTTAATGGGATTTCATTAAAGGATGTGGTCTTAGCCGAGGCACAGAGAAGGAGAGTATGGAAGAAAAATTTCATGACTGGAGGAAAAAACTTTTTGAATAATGTTGATCCAGTCATCTGAGCATCATACCCTCTTTCCTGAAACTCTGTGTGAAGCTCTGTTTTAGGAAAGGATTCCATACCTGACAAGTTGTTGAGGGAGAAGGTTGTGGATATGAGTTCAGGTGTAATGGCGATGCTGGTGGCTCCAATTTTTGAAATAATGGAAGTAGGCTTTTTGTCTTGAAACAAGACTTCAGCATTAGCCCAAAATTCTTGGAGTGTTTAGAGATGGATGGGAGCATCAGCAGTTAAGATGTTTTTGTATTTGGAATTGGTAATGATGTCAATGGTGGAATGGAATGGTACGTTATCTTCTGTTTTAACCAGATATGGAAGGAAATTGTGAGTGGCTTTTGTTTGAAGATCCATTGTAATGGATTTCGAGTGTGAAAGTACTGAACTTTGATTGAGGGTTTTGAGGAAGACGAAGGCGGTTCTAGTATTTTGAATACAATGAGACAGTAAAACTGCTGTTGGGAGAAAAAACAGGGTTTTATAGCCTCTGGCGAAACCGCTGATGTGGCAAACCTCTGCTTTTGAGAGCAGACGTGGCAAACATCTGATGGTTTAAACATCTGGTGGCATACAGTTGTTTTGGTAAAAGTCTGTTGCCAACCTCTGTTGTTTAACCAAAAGACTGATGGAGTAACAGTTGTTTTATCTGATCAGATGTTTGAAACAGATTTTTCAACCAACAGTGGATTGAATGAAACAGTGGTTGTTTTATCTGATCAGTCGTTTAAAACAGATTTTTCAACCAAAAGTGTAATTTTGAAGCAAAATTTGATTTTCTGAAAACATTTTAATGTTTTTATTGAAAACATTTTTGTTGTTTTAATCCATGTTTAACATACCAATTCGAGAAATCAGATTTGTGAAGGTAGATGTGTCTAAAGCTTTTGTCAACACATCTGCCAACTGATCCTCTGTTGGAACATGGTGCAGAGTAATCAAACCTTTTTCATAGCTATCTCTGACAAAATGATGTCTGATGTCAATGTGTTTGGTGGTTGAATGAGAGACTGGATTCTTGATGATATTTTCAGCAGCTTGACTATCCAACATGAGTGGAGTCCTTAGTGCAGTTATCCCAAAATCCAGTAGTTGATTTTGAAGCCACATGAGTTGGGCTGTACAGCTTGCAGCAGCAATATATTCAGCCTCAGCTGTTGAAGTTGAAACAGCTGCTTGCTTTTTGCTTTGCCATGAAACTAAGGCATTCCTTAGGAATTGGCACCCTCCAGATGTGGACTTCCTTGTGGTGTGGCAGCCAGCAAAATCACTGTCTGAATAACCTGAAAGCTCAATGTTTCCATTAGCAGGATACCAGATACCAAGTGTGGGAGCACCTTTTAGGTATCTGAATATCCTTTTCACAGCAATAAGGTTTGACTTTCTAGGTGAAGCCTGGGATCTTGCACAAACACAGGTTGCAAACATAATGTCTGGCCTGGATGCTGTTAAGTACAATAAAGACCCAATCATGCATCTGTAGTGTGTTTGATCGACCAGTTCATCTTTGTCATCATCAATGAGTGGCTTGACTGTGCTCATGGGTGTACTACACGGCTTACAATCATTCATCTAAAATTTTGTTAACAAGTTTTTCACATATTTGTTTTGATGAATGAATGTGCCATTTTGCAGCTGCTTCACTTGGAGACCAAGGAAGCACTGAAGTTCACCCATAGCACTCATTTCAAACTCTGCTGTCATGAGTTCCCTAAACTCCTCACACATTTTGTTACATGTGGATCCAAAAATGATATCATCCACATATATTTGAACAATCATTAAATCTTTTCCTTTCCATTTTAAAAATAAGGTTTTATCAATTTTACCTCTTGTGAAACCAATGGATAAGAGAAAAGTGGAGAGAGTTTCATACCAGGCTCTTGGTGCTTGTTTTAGTCCATACAAGGCTTTATTAAGCTTGTAGACATGATCAGGATGGAATGTGTCTTCAAAACTAGGTGGTTGACATACATAGACCTCCTCCTGAATTTTGCCATATAGGAAGGCACATTTGATGTCCATCTGATACACCTTGATGTTGTGGTTGACAGCAAAGGCTAGGAACAGTCTGATAGCTTCTAACCTTGCTACAGGGGCAAAGGTTTCATCATAGTCTATTCCTTCTTCTTGTCTGAAGCCTTGAACCACTAACCTGGCCTTGTTCTTGATAACTATACCCCTTTCATCAGTTTTGTTTTTGAAGACCCACTTTGTGCCAATTGGACAAACATCCTTAGGCAGTGGTACAAGTTCCCATACTTGTTGTCTTTTGAACTGAAGGAGCTCTTCTTGCATGGCTTCCACCCAACTGTTGTCTTCCAGTGCCTCTTGGTACTTGACAGGTTGTGTGAGGGATAGAAAGCCTGCAAAAAGACAGATATTTGAGGATTGGCTCCTTGTGAGCACACCTTCTCTGATGTTGCCAATGATTTGATCTGGTGGATGAGCTCTTAGGTAGATTAGATCTCCCTGATATGGTATGATGGCATTTTGTGGTGAAGGACAGAGGTTTGGAGACTCTGTTGACATAACATCTGTTTGCACTTTTGTAGTGTCAACAGATGTTTGGAATGGAGGTGGAGGAATGGGTCCAAGTGGTGTAAAATTTGACTGACTTTTGTCAACAGATGTTTGACTGTAGTCAACAGATGATTGACTTTTGTCAACAGATGATTTAGCAGTGGATAAAATGGGTGAATCAGTGGTTTGGGGATAGGACTGGCCAACAGTGGCTGACTCAGCTGTGACAGAGTTTTGACAGTTGTTTTGAACTACTGCTTCCTCTGATACAGGATAGACTTTATAGTGATCTGGAATCACAACATCCATTCTGTAGTCTTGTTGTGGAGATTGTGGAGTACCTGCACTATTAGTTTTGACAGTAATATCTTCAAATTTGAATTTATCAAAATCAAATAACTCAGCAGGGTTTGCTGGAATTTTTAAAAATGAAAGTTCATTGAACTTCACATTCAGAGTTTCTTCTATTGTCTTGGTCCTTGTGTTAAACACTTTATAGGCCTTGGCAGTAGAAGAATACCCTAGAAAATATCCACAATCTACTTTGGCTGCAAATTTTTAAATGGAATCTTTAAGATTTAAAATGAAACATGGGCAGCCAAAGACTTTGAAAAATGATATCAGTGGTTTGATTTTGAACAAAATTTCATAAGCAGTCTTTTGATGTCTTGGGTTGATTAAAACTCTGTTTTGAACATAGCAAGCAGTGTTTACAGCTTCTGCTCAGAAGGACAGTGGCAAACCAGAATCTGCTAGCATTGTTCTTGCAGCTTCAATGAGAGTTCTGTTCTTCCTCTCAACCACCCCATTTTGCTCTGGTGTTCTTGGGATACTGTACTGCCTTACAATCCCTTTTGACACACAGAAATCATCCAACTCCTTATTTTTAAACTCTGTTCCATTGTCACTTCTAAAGACTTTTACTGGCAAGTCATATTGTTTTTCAACTTTGGTGACAAAGTCCTTCAAAATACCTGCAGTCTCATCCTTAGAATGTAAAAAGTAAGTCCATGTAAACCTAGAAAAATCATCAACTATGACAAGACAAAATCTCTTTCTTCTTAGACTCATGATTTTTACTGGGCCAAACAAGTCCATGTGCAACAATTGTAAACACTGACTAGTTTTGGACTCATCAATTGATTTGTAAGAGCTTTTGTGTTGTTTTCCTTTTAGACAGGAAACACAATGCTCATCACATTTGAATTCTTTTGATGGTAAACCTCTGACAAGGTTTTGTTTGGAGAGAGAGTTGATAGTTTGAAGGTTGGTGTGACCAAGTCTCCTATGCCACAATTCTGTCTCTTTGGTAGAGGCAGCAGAGAACAGACAGACATTTTCCATAGGGTTATCCTTCAACATATCAACTACATACACATTGCCACTTCTATGACCAACAACTTGTGCTTTACTCTCAGCAATGATGGTGTTAATCTTTTCAACAGCCTCTGGGACAACAATCTTACATGTTTGCTTAGTGAAGAATGACCCATATCCTTTGTCACTCATTTGTGACACACTAAGTAGATTAAATTTTAGATTGTCTATCAGATTAACATTTTCAAACTTAAGCCTCCCTGCTTTGACAGTTCCAGAACCCAACACTTTACCTTTAGAATCATTACCAAAGGATATATCACCCCCTCCATGTGCAAGAAAGTCCAGAAGAAGGGCTCTACATCCTGTCATGTGCCTGGAGCCTCCACTATCTACATACCATAAACTATCTAAGCAAGCAGAAGCTCCCTGCACATCAGTAAAGATTTTAGTTTTGGTGAGTGTCCAAAGCCAAATTGGCTTTGGATGGGTTCTTAGATGTCTCAGCCTTAAGTTGAGGAGAATGATCAGTGGTTTGAACTAGCTTTTGGACTAGGTTCAACAACTGTAGTTGACCATTTGCCAGTGCTTGTATGTCAACACTTGGTCCAACAGATGTTTGATCACTTCCTGTCAGATGTTGAAAACCATGAGGATGTCTGTTCACTTTTGGTTTTGATGGCCTTTTGGGCTCTTCATAAACATGTGGCAGACGATGACAAGTGGGTTGTCCATATCCTCTTGGTAGTCTGGTAGCTGGTGGAACATCTGTTACCTGAACATCTCTGGGAGCAGAGTTTTTGTTCAGACCTTTGGTAACAGCTGTTTGGACTAGTTCAAAAGTCTGTTTGGGTTTTCCTTTTGGAGTACTCACCACTTGACTTTCAAGAGTTTTAGCCTTGTACTCTTTTATCTTTTCATCAAAATTTTTGAGATACAGGCACTCTTTTGTTTTGTGATTCTTTTTCTTACAGATTGAACATTCATTGGTTTTAGAATCATTTAAACTTGTTGCTTTGTTGATGTCATATGCTTTTAGAAGAAAACAGTTTTTGGTGACATGGTTCTTCTTTTCACAAAAATCACAAAACAAGTTGTCTTTGGCTTTCCCTTTTCCTTTCTTCTTTTCAACAGATGTTTGATCATCTGTTGGAAGATCTCTCAAAGGGATGACTTTGGCCTGTGGTGCCTTTTTACCATCAGGGGTTTTGAAGGTCATTGGTTGAAAATTTTCAAGGACATCACACTCATCTGACCATGATGGTTTGAATTGATATTTTTCAATTTTATCAAATGAGGGTGTACCTTCCAACTTTTCAAGAATGATTTTCTTGCCATTGGGTTCAGTAACCTTGATTTCTTGACCTTTTGAATTGGTTGGGATGATTTCAACCAACTGTGGTTCCTTTTTGTCAGTGGTTTGTGAACTCTGAGCAGTGGTTTCTTGAAAGCCAAAGCCAAATTTCACATGACTTTTAGATTGTTGGTTGACAATCATCTCAAAACCTTTTGATGATTCCACCCATTTCTGACATTCAACTTGGGTGGACTCAAGCTCCTTCTTACAACTATGATATTTGGTTATCATAGTCTGAAGCTGGTCTTTGGTTATGCTTGCTTCATGTTTTAAACTGCTGATTTCATATTCTTTTTCAATTATTTTTTATTTTAACTCTTTAGTGAGTTTTACAAACTGAATTTCATCTTCCAAAATTTTCTTTCTAAAGTTTTCATTCACCTCTTTTATCTTAGCAAATGCCACAATACATTTGTCTGAGCACAAGTCATTTAAGATTTGAGGAGATACCTTAGCAGCAGCCATCAAGGCACAGTTACACTGGCAATCACAATCATCACTACCCCAGGGGTCTGAGAGATTCACAACCTCCACTTCAGATTCTTCAACTGAAACAACTTCATCAACAACACCATTAGTCACATTTTCAGACATAGACACCACTCCCTCAGAATCAGTCTCTTCAACAATTGTTTCTAGTGCCATAAAGCAAAAATTATTTTCAGAATTGGCAACTAAAGCAATGTTATCATCTGTTATCTCATCTGGTAGACTGCTCCAATCAACAAAGCCTTGAGTGAAGAAACTCTGTTGACCTTGTTGACTGGTCTCTGCAGGAGCAGAGGGTGGAGCAGCAGTCATTGGCACTTGTGCCTGAGTAACAGGTGTTTGGACATAATGATACTGAGGAACAGTGGTTTAAACATAGTGCACAGGAACAGTGGTTTGGGTCTGTGCAAAGTGAGCAGTGTTTTGCACATTTGGTACAGGGATTGTTTGATAAGTGTTGGTCTTTGGCCTTTGGTTTGGATAGGTAATCATAGGTGTACCATTTTGACTCCTACATTCCCTAGCAAAGTGACCCATTCTATGACACTTGTAACACTTGATCTTTGATTTATCCAACCCCACCTTTGACCCGCCATGTAAACCTGGGTACCTCCTGCCAGTTTTCTTATAGAAGTTATTGGTTCTAATACTGAGCAGGGCAACCTGATGCAAGATGTCCATTTCTTCTAAGTCCAAAGGGTCAATATATTGAAGGTCATTGTACACAAAAGATGAGTTATCAGAAGCCTGGATATCACCACTAGCTGCAAAAGCATAGTTGGGTGATGAGTAAGAATCATTGTTAAAACCAGTGATTATGTCAATGTAATGATCATAACTCTGATCCTTACTACTTCCAGAACCCTCCTCTTGGCCTAAAAGTGCAGTATTCCCAAATACATAGTCATCTGACACTTTTCCAGAGTCCTGGAGCTTCTTTTTCTGGTTAAGCTCCCTTTCATAAGTCAGGAGCTTACCATGAAGCTGGGTCAGGATCAGGTCTTTGAATCCGATAGAGTTTCTCATGACTATAGCTATAGTGTCCCATTTGTCCTGAAGTGATCTAAGAAACCTATGATTCAAGGTTGAATTAGGAAAAGTTAGACCAACCAGTTTTAGTTCACTAATCAGACAATTAAACCTTTCAAACTGTTGTGTTAACGCTCCCCTTTTATGTGACTAAACGTTTCATATTGTTGGTTAAGTATTTCACGGTTGTTTTCAATCACATCTTCAGTTCCCCCGAACTGCTCTTTAAGAGCATCCCACAATTCTTTAGCACTATTGCAGTGCAAGAGTCCGACATAGATATCATTCGGCAGTGCCATGGCTACTATGCTGAAAGCCTTGGCATCTAGCTCGATTTTTTGAAAATCTTGCTCTAAGTAGTTCTCAACACTCTTTGGTACTTGGATCTTTGGATCCTCGGCACTCGGTACCATTGGAACATGTGGTCCAAATACTACCGATTTCCAGCACCCTGTGTTCTGTTATGCTAACACATGAGCCACCCGACGCTGCAAGATGTTGTATTCTGACCTGAAAAGCATCGGAGGCTTGTTGGTAGTGCCAGTGTTGTGTGGATCTTGATTACGTGAAGTCATTCTCTTGATTTTTTCAAAAACAAAGTCTGTTTACTAACTGTTGAAACAAAAATAAACTATTACTCTGTTTTTTAATCCGACAAACAAACGATATCAATAATTGTGAGCTGATCTGTTTATATTAAAATTGATTGGTTAGATCGAATTTAATTGACCAAGCTCTGATACCAATTGTTAGGATCTGAGTTCTGTTTGTTTTGATTGTTTAGATAAGTATGAAACAAGTGAAGTGAAATGTAAATGGAAAGTGCAGCGGAATAAACTATAAATCAAAACATGGAGAATAATTGTTTTTAATCGAAAGCTTTCATTAAATTGAAAGATTACAATCGTACAAATAAACTCCCCCTCAGCCTGATCACTCAGAGAATGTTTGTCTTAAGAGAATGACGAGTGATGAATAGAACAGTACATTCACTGTTCTATTTATAGACTAAACTAAACCTCTGATGATCACTGCTGACGTCACCTAAGACAGCGACCTCTAACTGACTAACAACTTCTAACATCTGTTAACTATAACTACTGTTACATTGAAAACTCTGATAATACAAAACACTGTTAAGTAAAGCTCTGATGGTCTCTATCATCTGTTGAACCAAAGTGCTGTTGGTTCAACAGACCTTTGTTCTTCAGTACTTGATCAGCAGTTGTTTCTTCATCAGACCTTTATTCATCAGACGTTTGTTCAGTAGACCTTTCAGCAGCATCAGTTGTCTTTATCAGTTGTTTGGTGTAGCAGTTGTTAGGGTCAACAGTCTTTTGGGAAAAGCTTCTTTGTAACAACTGTTTTATTCAAAGGATCAAAAGATAGAATATTTTGGCTTTCTAATCATCTGTTCTTCTCCAGGTCAGCAGACCCAACATCTCAAAGGAGTGTAACCAAGAAAATAACCTGTATCAACTTTAGTAGCAAATTTTGAGATAGAGTCTTTGATGTTGAGGATAAAACATTGACATCCAAAAGCCCTGAAGAAGGAGATAAGGGGCTTTATGCCATGAAGAATTTCATAGGCAGTCTTGGTATGTCTCTTGTTGATAAGAACTCTATTCTGAACATAACAAGCTGTGTTGACTGCTTCAACCCAAAAATACAAAGGCAGGCCTGAATCAGCTAACATTGTTCTAGCTGCTTCTATTAAAGTTCTATTCTTCCTTTCTACCACACCATTTTGTTCAGGAGTTCTGGGAATGCTGAATTGTCTAACAATCCCTTTAGACAAACAGAATTAATCCAGAGTTTTGTTCCTGAACTCTGTCCCATTGTCACTCCTGATGACTTTGACAGAAAGAGAATATTGCTTCTCAACTTGTAGAATGAAGAACTTGATGATTTTAGCTGCCTCATCCTTGGAATATAAGAAGAAGACCCATGTGAATCTTGAGTAGTCATCAATGATGACCAAGCAGTACTTCTTCTTACCAAGGCTCATGATTTTGACTGGTCCAAATAAGTCCATATGGAGTAGTTGAAGACATGCAGTTGTTTTAGATTCTTCAATAGACTTATAGGAGGACTTATGTTGTTTACCTTTAAGACAGGAAACACAGTGTTCTTTGCACTGATATTCCTTCAAAGGTAGACCTCTGACCAAGCCCATTTTAGTGACTTTATTGATGGTTTTAAAGTTCACATGGCCAAGTCTCCTGTGCCAGAGATCATTTTCTGAAGTTGATGCCTTTGAGAAGAAACAGGCAGTGTTGTTCAATACTTTGTCTTTCTCAATGTCCACTGCATAGACATTGCCACATCTTTTGGCAATCAGCAAAGTATGATCTTCAATGATCTTCTCTATCAACTTCTGGCCTTCTGGTGATATGATCTTGCATGCTGTCTTTGTGAAAAAGGAAGAATATCCTTTATCACACATTTGAGAGACACTCAGCAAGATGTACTCAAGGTTTTCAACCAGATTGACCTTTTCAAACTGCATTTTGTTTGAGGATACATTGCCATATCCTAGCACATATCCCTTGGCATTGTTCCCAAAGGATACAGAACCTTCTCTTTGACTGATAAAATTGTTTATCAGGTATCTGCATCCAGTCATGTGCATTGAGCCTCCACTATCAACATACCATATGCTATTCAAACCTCTGGAGACCCTCTGCACAAAATAGCAAATTAGTTAGATTTGGCAACCCAAGCCAGTTTGGCTTTGGGTTTGCTCATGAGAACAGGTGCAGCTTGTTGAGGACCAATTTTTGAAATCCATGTCTTTTTGGCAATGGATTTGTCATTAAGAACAATGGTGGGTTCTTTTTGGTGACCACCATCAACTTTGGTCATCAGAAGTTTAACCAGATTTATCAAATCTTTAACTTCAGTAGTTTGTGAAACTACTGATGGGTTAGGTGTAACTCCTGAAGATGAACTTTGAGAAGAAGACTTTTGTTGAGATAAAAACTTCTTCTGAGAAAGGTTTTTATTTGGTTGTTGTTTGTCGGGAAAGAAAGTGTTTTCAAAATCTTGTTTTATTTGTTTTCCCACAATCAATTGTTGACTTTTCTTATTTAACTAATTTGCCTTTCTGTATCTACAAAGTTCAGTTATGTGGTTAAACAGACCACATATTTCACATGCTTTTGCCTTCTCTTTCCTACTGATGGCTTATTGTCAGTTATTTTAACTTTTGCAGTACTTTCCTTTTTGAGAAAGTTCTGATGGTAGGATGTGCATTCCTCCATATCAGAAGTTTGAATCAACTTCATCCCATCATTATCAGTTTTGTGGGTGAAATCTGTTGGTGATTCAGTGTGGGTATACCCTATGCCAAACTTAACATTTGCTGCAGTTTGTTTGTTAAGCAGCATTTGGTACCCTTTACAAGACTCTACCCATTTTTCACAATCAACCTTAGTATCAGCAAGCTCTTTTCTGACATTTCCTAGGTTGTCTATCATTGTTTTAATTTGTGCTTGGGTTTCGATGGATTTATCAGTTAATTTAGAAATTTCTTTATTTTTCAAAGCTCTTTTTCTTTCTAAATCACACTTCATTTGGGTGTATTTTCTTTCCATGTCATTTGTTTTGCCTTGTAAATGCACATTGGTTTCCCTTATTAAAGCAAAAGATTCTTTGCAAGATTTTGAGCAAAGCTTTAATAGAGATTGTTGTGATACCTGAGTAAGTGCAGAATTGGAAGAATATCCCTCAAAAGCCATTAAGGCAAAGTTCTTTCTGCCATTGTCAGGTTCTCCCCAATTGACATCATAGACTTTATTGTCTGCATCCTGACTGCATTCAGATGTGTCAAAAGGAAGACTGCTCCAGTCAACATACCCTGATGTAAATAAGCTTTGTTGCTGAGGGGGTTGTTGAGTTTGTGCAGGTTGTTGAGCAGTTGGAAAAGGAGGCATCTGCTGCTGTTGTTGTTGAGCAGGCATTTGAACATATTGCACTTGTGGCACATATTGAACTTGTGGAGCTTGTGCCTGTACAAAATGAGCACTCCCTTGAGTTCCATTATTCCTATTATAAGTGGGGTTAAATTGATTTCCAGACATGGGTTGGTTGTAGCTAGTGCTTCTACACTTTCTAGCAAAGTGTCCCAACTTTTGACACTTATGACATCTCAGTTTAGATTTGTCAAAACCAACTTTTGTTGAGTTGTTTAGTCCTGGAAATTTCCTTCCTGACCTTTTGTAAAATTTGTTAGTTTAAATGCTTAATAAGGCCAGCTGGTGTAAGATATCCATTTCCTCTAAGTCATCACTACTAAAATATTTTAAGTCGTCCATGATAAAGCACATGTTATCAGCAGTTTAACTTAGGTCTTCATTGTCATAAGCTGGGAAAGATCCATCTGATAAGATCCCAGCGGTTATGTCAATGTGGTCAAAAGATCCAAAATTATTAGAACAAGAAGGTGAGTTATGTCCTAATAAGGCTGTGCTACCTGGAGTATAGTCATCAGCAGTTTTACCAGATTCTTGTAACTTTTTCTTTTGATTGATTTCTCTTTCAAAAGTTAGTAATTTTCCATGTAACCTAGTTAGGTTCAGAGTGTTAAAATCTGAACTTGATCTGAGGACTATTGAATAAGTTTCCCATTTTGAAGGTAAAGACCTTAAAAATCTATGTAACATAGATGCATTTGAATAGGTCTGATTGTTAATTTTTAACTCAGAGATGAGTGAAGAAAATCTTTCAAACTGTTGTGTTAAAGTTTCACCATCTATGTGAGTAAAAGTTTCATATTGTTGAGCCAGGATTTCTCTAGTGTTGGCTATCACCTCTTCAGTTCCTGCAAACTGTTCTTTTAGGCAATCCCACAGCTCTTTGGCACTTTCACAGTGTAAAAGTCCAGCATAAATTTCATTTGGGAGAGCCATAGCCAACATAGAAAAAGCTTTTGCATCTAGCTCAAATTTTTGGAAATCTTCTTCAGTGTAGTCTTTTGGTCTCTCAGTTTTTCCTTCTGGATCAGTAACAACTGGTTTGTGAGGTCCAAATATTACAGACCTCCAACAACCAGTGTTGGTCTGAGAAATTGTATGTGCCAACCTCCTTTGCCAGATGTTATATTCATTTCTAACTAACATAGGAGGTTTATTGGCAGATCCAGTATTATAAGGGTCCATTTTTAAGAAGTTTGGATTTGTCAATACTTCTTTAAAGTGATGGATGAAAAAGTGAACCTTTTAATCCTTTATTGGATATCAATAAGAGCCTGTGTCTGATTCTCAATTTGTTAGATTGATATTTGATCAGATTAACCAGAGCTCTGATACCAATTGTTGGATCAGTGGCCTCTTTTAAGAACACTTTTGTGTTTGCAGATTATATAAGAGTTATTGCACAGCGGAATAGTAAATATTCTAAGGTTAATATATCACTTTTTTAACGGGTGTTATTACTCCCCTTTACTGAGCAGTTAATGAGAATCAATAAACAGTTCAAGTATAAAGCAGTAAATACAAGTTATGATTCTCAGATGTGAAATGGATTATAAGTTTAAAAGCCTCGAAGGTTTTTCAATTAATTCAAAGTAAATCACATATCTAAAATAGATGAACAAGCTCATCTATTTATAGACAAACATACAAGACTGTTGTACTAAGCAATCTAAGATATTTAGCTAAGATATTATACTTAGGATAATGTTTACAACAGGCTTTACATTGAAACTTGATCCAAGACTTTAACAAAACAATATTAAACTAAACTACTGAAGTCTGAGTTGGTTAGAAGCTTCTGATATGAAAGTACTGATGAGTGACAAACTACTGATGAGTAGTTTGTCTTCAGTAGTTCTTCAGTGAAATGTCTGGTTAGACTTCAGAACTTCTGATGCTTTAACTCTTTAGCACTTTGCTCTTTTCTTCTTCAGTACTTCTGATTTCTTCTTCAGCAGTTTCTTCTATACTTAAGCAGAATATGATTTGGACTAAGGTTATCAAAAGGTGGTTTCTTCAATCCTCTTTGTCCCAACAGATTCTCACCTGAAGGTCACTGAAATAGAAGACATACCCTAATCTTCTTCAGGACAAACCCAGGGAACTAGCTTGGTTTCCTATGCCTCAGACTTTGACAGGTCTAAAGTAAATATTGTCAAATGGTCATTCACTGATTCCAACTCAGTGTTGGTGACCAGAAGAGATCGTTCAAGCAAGGTCTACAAGAATTCAAAGGAGTTGAGCATACTGTCAACTAAAGACCTTCTCACCATTCAACATCTTAAACCTGAACAAGGATCCCTAACAAAGCAACAAAAAGATACTCTTACTACCAAGATGACAGCAGAAGTCTGGAGGATATTAAAAGAGAGAAAGAATGAAGAGAAATAAAGATTGGATAAGGTTTTGGCTTCATCAATACAGGGGGAGATTGTTGGGACAAAGAGGATTGAAGAAACCACTTTTGATAACCTTAGTCCAAATCATAATTCTGCTAAGTATAGAAGAATCTACTGAAGAAAAAACACAAGTACTGAAGAAGAAATTGGTCAGTAGTTCTGAGGTCTAACCAGACACTTCACTTCAAAACTACTGAAGACAAAACTACTCATCAGTAGTTTGTCTACTCATCAGTTGTTTGCTGATCTTATCTTCAGAACCGACTTAGACTTCAGTAGTTTAGTATAATAATGTTTTGTTAAAGTCTTGGATCAAGTTTGAATGCTACAGCCTGTTGTAAGCATTATCCTTTAGTATAATATCTTAGATAAATATCTTGTATTACTTAGTACAACAGTCTTGTAACTTTGTCTATAAATAGATGAGTTTATTCATCTATTTTAGATATGTGATTTACTTTGATTTTAAATTGAAAATCCTTCAAGGCTTTTAAACTTATTATCCATTTCACATCTGAGAATCATAACTTGTGTTTATTGCTTTATACTTTCAATTGCTTATTGATTCTCACTAACTGCTCAGTAAAGGGGGAGTATTAACTCCTGTTAAAAGTGATACTTTAAACTTAGAACATTTACTATTCCGCTGTACAAATAACTCTGATATAACTGCAAACACATAAGTGTTCTAATTACTAAAACTGATATAAAGAGGCCACTGATCCAACAACTTTAATCTTCAAGATTTGGAGTAAGCTTTGAGTTGTATTTTTTATAAATTTTGTTTGTTGTAATGTTTTCAAAACTTAATACATATAATCAATTGTGTAATAAATGGTAAGAATTAATGATGTGGTGTAGTAAATGTGATGAAGAATATTCTCTTAAGTTAAAGGACTTGTATGTTATTTAGTAATGTAATAAATGTTGTATATGTAATGTTGAGTTTCACTTTATTTATATGTATTTACAATCTTAAAATTATTGTTTGCATGTAGAGGTACCATTTTAAGATGTACAATGTGGAATGATTATGCAGTACTGTTTAAGAAGCTCATTTCTAATAACCCTGCTAATGAGCATGTGATGGTTGTTATACAGCATGCTAAAGTTAAGGACTGGAAAGGTAACTTTGTGTTAGTTTTGAGTATTTTTAAATAATTTTTAACGTGAAACAAAGTCACTAAGTATATGTATATTGTTATATATAGAACAAATTACCGTACAAAGCGACAAGTATGGAACTCGACTGTTTCTGAATGTAGAAATTGATGAAGTTAACCAATTAAGGAAGAAGTACAGTATTTAGAACAATTTTATACAGAAAATGTATAACTTTTTATTTGTCATTATTTGGAGTCTCCAAGGTCATTTTTTGTGTTAATTCTTTTTACCATTTTTCAGTCTTCTTAAGAAGCAAGTTCAAGAATCCGGTTCTACATATCAAACACTACGTTCGTCTGAATCTTTTTACACATTGCATCAAGAATTCGTTGCTTCAACTCCCAAGAAAGATATTGACGAGCTTAGCGACATAGAAACGGTTTCAATATTTTTTTAATAGATTTCATATTTGTTTATTTGTTTGTTACATTTAATTTGTTTTTTAATCTGCTTCTTCATCAACATCATCATCAATTGCGACTCTTTTTTGTGGAGTTCTCCCCATTGGCAGAGTGTAATCATCATCAACTTCCCTTTCTTGCATTGTCACCAGCACATTCACAACCTCATCTAGATTTTGATCATTTTGTAATTGATCATTTTCTTCACCACCCGTATCATCTCCCTCATCATCTGCGTAATCCTCTTATTCATCATCAGCATCACCCTCATCATTATCTTCCCCACCATCCTTATCAGCATCACCCTCATCATCTCCATCATCTTCTTCCATGTTAGTCAACGCGCCGTTCTTATAAAGATGTTCCTCCATCGCTGCAAGTGAACTAGTGGTTATGTAAGAAACTGTGGGTATGCTAATTCTTATTTCAGATGGATGTCTCTTGTTGTATTCATGTGTGTAGATAACCTGCATGTTTTAAAACATCATATATGTGTTAGGAATACAAATGATTTTAAATTATCAGTAGGTGCGTCCAAATAATTAATCAAAAAAATTCAAATGCGTCTGAAAGTATTCATAGGTGTGTTTGAAGTCTTACATTCAACATTACAATTGGACCATTATACTGGTCTTCTTTCCATCCTGCTTTTGTCCTCCTCAGACATTCGATCAGGTACGAGCATCAATCCATATTAGGAATTTCTGCCTCATCATCCACCCCATGCAAAAAGCTTTGATTGATTGTGGTTGACTTTGTGATCTCCCCGAAAACTGTGTTCCATAGCACAAGAAAATTCAATTTAAACACTCGTCCACCTCTTGGTTATTGCTTAACAACCGGTGTTACCATCGCAACACTGACTTTCTTTTTCTCAAATTGACTCTTGAACTCATCTATTGTAGAGTCAGAACCTTTCCTTGCCCTGGTTTTTTCAAGCACCGGTTTCTTTCCCATTAGTATCTCTAAAGCTTCATGTACCAATGAAGGCGTGATCTTGATTTTCCAATTACCTGCATTTAGTTGGTTTCTTCCCTCGTCATAATTGACTAACAGCCAGTAACCTAAGCATGTTGATATATGTTCAATCTTAATGTCCAACACGGATCCAAACCCCATTTTTCTAACTTCATCCTTTTGTTCATCAGCGTACTCTTGGATGCTTTCAATAAAGTCAGTAGGAGGGCATATTAATTTTAACTTTTTATCCCTGTATTCCACAAACTCTCTTTCTTTTATTTTCTTGACCTTCTTAGATTCATCCACTTTTACCTTTTTATTTGGCCTCTCGAAATCATCGTATGATGATTCTGAAGTTTGTTCAACAGCTTGTTTTTGTTTCTGCAACTTTTGTCTCATCTTTTGAACATAAGATTCCAATCGTTTAGCAGCTTCCTTGTTGACCTTTTCAATCCGTTTTTTAATGTTATTCTTTATTGGTTTTTCTTCAAAATCATCATCTTCTCCTGTTATAATTGGTTTTGTAGTAACAAGAAAATACATCCATCTCTTAGACGCACTCATAAATCAGTTCAAACGCACTCTTTATCTTACCAGGCGAAAATCATAAAACATTACAGACGTACTCATAAGGCATGTACATACGCACTTATATACTAGTTTAGACGCACCTATGCCCTAGTTGAGACGCACTCATGTTTTAATTAACACAAATAAATCTAAACATACAGACGCACTCATAGGTTAATTGAGACGCACTTATGTATCATTTTAACCTAAAATAAACTAAGTGCATTTCATCTTAAATTACCTAAGTGTGTTTTATCTAAAAAACCTACTGTAATAAAAAAACTGACTAAAATAAAACAATCAATATGCACATGCAAATAACCTAAGTGTGTTTCATCACAAATAAAATACGTTTTGTTGTTTTAGATTTCTTCATACATTTACTCTGTTTTGATTCTGGTTTGTCACACTTGATTTTGGTTCTTCTTTCCCCTTCTTTACTTGTTTTCATTTTTGAAATTTTTTGTTTTAAAATCGTATGCTATGATAACAATAATAATCAGAGAGTATAAGGAGATGAAATTTTGAAAATGTAATCATAAAAACGCACCTGATTTTCGTTTTGAAGACAAGTTGCTCTGTATTTTTTGATCATCTCTGTTTTTGTGTGTTTTTGTCGTCTGTGCTTTTGATCGTCTATGTTTTGTGTGTGTTTTTTATTTTTTGATGAAATAAACCCTAATTGAATGAGGTGATGCTTTTGTTTCTCAATTTTAGTAACCTTCGTGTTAATGGAGACGAATTGGCGGTTCGAATTAAAAAAAATTAAACGAGTTTATAATTTGTTTGACTAATTTACCCCTGGTTTGATTTAAACGCGTTAGTTAGATGTTTGGTTAGATGATCTGATCTGCTTATGATCTAATGGTCCACATTGCTTCTTACACTTCTTACGTTAAGACGCTTTGTACAATATCTCTTCCCTATACACATTGAGTAGTTTTGACCCATTTGGTAAATTTGTGTATGTTTGACCAATTTGATAAATGTTGATAGTTATTAATAGTTTGAAAAATGTTGGTAGTATTATTAGTAGTTTGGTAAATGTTTGTAAACTAGTATCATACCCGCGCGCGTTGCGGCACGCTCGACCAAATCATTCTAGTGTTATTACCCGTGCTTCGCGGGGGCAAAGCTTAAATGGGTTAGCTAACGCAATCGTTTAAAAATAAGGCTACGCCTTTCATCTACTATTGTCTTACAATTCATTTGTTAAGTAGGCAAGCAAGAGAAGTCGGGGGAGGACACGTACCATAGCTAAAAACGTGGCAAATTAAAGGCTGGGATGTTTAAAAGGCTTGTATAGAATGCTTTTTGAAATGTATAGATTGCAATAGTAAATTCACCTCGCATGCCTCAACTAAAACAGTTAGAACATATGCATTTTGCCATTCTACTACAAATTAACTAAGAATCATATTCAATATATAAAGAACATCAAGATATTAAACAGAGCAAACAGTGTTACTTGAACTTTGACTCATTTGATCATCTTAATGTCATTACTGTCTTCAACACTGATGATAGAATTGAAAGAAAACGGGACAAATATTTACCTTTTTTAAAAACACCAGCCAAACATGATGTATTGCAACTTCAGATCTGTCGTTAGCCGTATCTTAATATTTTTGTCTTCAGCAATCGATCTTGAATAAGCAACTGTTGTCGTAATACTCTAATGACCCTTACTACCGTCGGCGGCACCTGCATTGTTACCACATTTAAGACAGTTTAAAATGCAAAAGATGTTACATGGGAATGATAACATGACGCCTCTTACCTAAACTTATATGAAAACATTATAATTATTTTTATAGCTAAAGACTAAAGCATTCCTAAAAATGTTATTTAGATTCGAGGTGCCATCCTTTGTCATCATAATCCAAATTATCATGGAAATTAACTAATAATTAGTCTCTGTCATTTGTCTCATGATACATCCCTTGAATCATGCTTATTTTTTAAGATTGGAGGACAAAAGCATGATGGTGTGTACCAATGTACCACTATAGATTTATGATTGATAATTAATTAATTAATTAACTGTAGGTAGCACTATAGATTCATGATTGATAATTGAGTAACTGTATACAGGTCTGAGAGCAACAAATGTTGCTATAAGTTTATGAATATAAAAACCTAATGGAGGATGCATTACATACAACTTTTACTGTGTGTTTCACAATTTATGTTACCAAATATTGGCATCCAATCACGTTTAACAGATAAATAGATAATAAATAGATAGAAATAAAAGGTAAACACAACTGAAAACCATGAATGAACTTTGAAGGAAACCCAAATTGAAATATTAACATAAAAAATAGGCAATAGAGAGACAACACATACTCACTGTTGAACAAAGCAAAAACTGTCTACACGATGAAGCTGGCAAGGAAAGAAACAAAACCATTCAGTTTCTATAACTGTTGTCGAACTCTTTTTTTAGTCAACTCCTCTAATTTTGGAATTTTTTCTCTCTAATAGCCAAGAGCTCATAACCCGAGTCGTATTCTGCATCCCGCCCTTTTATACCAGCAAATTACGGAAACTACCAAGATATAACTATCATAGATTTACTTATTTATATTTTGGCATTATTATCAAACGATTGATCAACAACAACTCTTGTGTGGAAGTACAAAAGATGTGTTGTGTAAGTAAAACACTAATCAACAACCATCAATTTACCTACTCATCTATATTGAATCCAAAGCATTATGAGTTAATACTGTGTAAACAAAAACATATTTATTTTGTATTATGCTAATCAAAGACAACAATTGAAATCTCATACCCAGTAAACCAAAGACAACAATTCGAGATAAAGGTTTTACCTGAGTCACAGACTGTGGTTAAGACTATATGTGTTCTTCATAAACAGCCCCCAAAATCTGAAACAACGAATTCATAAAAGAAAACATAAAAACGTAGGTCATAAACAACAACAAAAACAATAAAAACCAAAATACATATCTACTTGAAAAAAATATAAAATAAGCAAATATTACCAATATCATTATTTCAGTTAAATCTTAAACCAAAACAAACACACCACTTCTTTTCTGCGCAGAGTTGGATGTCTCCACCTCCATCAAGACTACCTTACACACTTTCCCCAAAATCAAAACGCTAATTACATAACTCACTATAGAACAATAGCACGTCTTTACATTGGGTCCAGACATGTTGGCTGGTTAGATATGAACATCCCAGCGTCCCTGCCATCGAACCATCACAGCCCATACATCATTCACCAACTGACATAAACAACACCAATTCATAAACTCCTATCAAACCAAAAGGTCAGTGAATATTCACAAAAAGGTTTGACAAACTGTTAAAGTAATAAACGTAATTTTGTTTAAAAATAACAAATAGGGTTTTGTAATTGAACCTGGCAGCAAGAACAAAACAACAAACACAATCAGGTTACCTTAGGAAACAAACGGAGAAAAAGCCAAAAGAAACCACCACAAACACCGCCACCATCAGTTGAAAACGAAGTCTAGGGTTTGTCGGAGCGACCAAGGGTTCTGTAATCGAACCCGGTAGCAACAACACCGGTTGAGCAACTCCGAGCCGCTGACCTCTTGAACCATATTAACCACCATCACCGGTCATCTAACCACACCTAAGGTTTCGGATCCTAGCCTGATGTAACGATACAACCACCTTCCTTCATCGACACGTTTTTTTTTTCCCAGGAAAAAGGACGACGGTTGTTTACTTGTTTGTGCGAGAGAGATGAGAGAAGAAAGAAAAAAACAGAGACTTGATAACAGCAAAGAAGAATGAAAAAAGGCATGTACAATCACAAAATCACGATAGTCGTAGGGGAGATTACAGGAAGTGAAGAGAAGAATCGAGAAGGGTAAGAAAGAAGAACATGTAAGAAGACAATGCATTAAAGACTTGTACTTGGAAGTACAAAAAAGTATGCACAAAGACCTTGCTAAATGTATATATATATATATATATAATTAGGTGTACGTAGGTAGTATTATTAGTTTGGTAATTATTGAAACATTTGCTTAATGTTGGTAGTTATTAGTAGTTTGTAGTTTTGACCCATTTGAAAATACTGGTAGTATTATTAGTAGTTTGTTACATGTATGTAATTTAGGTTAATGTTGGTAATATTATTAGTTTGGTAATTGTAGAAATATTTGCTTAATGTTGGTAGTTATAAATAATTTGTAGTTTTGACCCATTTCGTAAATATTTGTAGTTTTGTGTGTATGTGTGTGTATATATGTGTGTGTGTTGGTAAATGTTTGTACGTAGTTTGACCCATTTCATAAATATTTTTGTTTTGAGCCATTTGGTAAATATATGTAGTTTTGACCCATTTAATAAATGTTGATAGTTTTGACGTGTTTAATATACGTATGTTTAGTAAATGTTTGTAGTTTTGACCCATTTGGTATACATATGTTTGTTAGCTAGTTGCTAATTTGATGCAAAACCCGCAATTTAGAGATGAAATGATGTTGATGATTAGTTCAAGTTTCGTGATACCAAACTTTGAAAACCAACATGATCAAGGGGATAATGGCAATGATGATGATGCCGATGATATGTAGTCGCGACAATTATGTATTTAAGATAGTTTATGTAAACGATTTTATGGTGATGACGTTGAATTTGTGATGTTTATTTAAATAATTTATGCTTTCTATGTTTTTTTGTTTATATAAATAATTTAGTAGGTTAATTGTGTGTAAAAAATACAGGTTCAAAAATTATAAAAGTGAATCGACTATTACCAGCGACATGTTGCCGCTAATAGTATAAGATTCATGCCATGTGTTATCATTAGTAGCGGCGACATGTCGTCGCTGATAGTCAAGAGCAATAGTGGCGATGGATGGCATTAGCGGCAACAAGAGGAGCAATAGCAACGAATTAATAGCGATATAAGCAATAGCGGCGACCCGTGTTCGTATTAGCAGCGAATTTCTGTCGCTCCAAATTGTAGTAGTGGAAATGGAATCAACTGCCAAAAAGTATGATTTTCATGAATGTTTTAGTTAATCTTATCTTTTCTTTTTTTTAGTAATATGTAATGTATTTTCTTTTTATGAATAAAAAATTTAAACTAATCTTTTTTTCTCTTATTTTGTCAGCTAGCTAGGTGTTTTAAAATTATTATACCGTTGGTTAAGCGAAGGAACGGAAAGTGGTTGAGGTGGTGATGTGTCGTTGAGATGACAGAAAATAGAGAATGTATGTGAGGAATTTGGTCGTGTTTCCCTTATGACTATAATAATTATCAAATGTACCAAAACTACAAAGTTGAACGCAATATACCAAAAGGAGGCCAATTTTACATTGCTTCATATAAATTATTGGATCTTTTCTTGGGATTTTGGAAGCAAATTAGCTCTGCATCCTTTGAATGAGATGTAGATGCATTTTCAATATTGTATGTTTTATTTATGGGAAAATCTTCAAAATAAAGATTGACCACCCTTTAATTACAAAAATAAACACATAAAAGGTCTTAAGTTTAAAGACTTAACTATCCGACACTATTTAGAATTTGACATTTGTCCCAAGAGTCTTAAATAAAAAATCTTTAACTTGTAATGGTCTCATAAACCAACCAATAAAATGATGACACATGGGTGAAATAGGCTAGTAGACGCTTGAGTTTTGTGGAGTCTTTACCCTAGACGCGTCTATAGTTGGTAAGAGTCTTAGTAATGTACGAAAAGGTCTTTAGTTCAAAAGAAAAGTCCTAAAAAAATACGGACGCGTCTATAGTTGTCTAGAGTCTTAGTGTTGTACAGAAGAGTCTTTGATTTGTACGAAAAGTGTTAAAGATTCTTCGGGCTTGGCGTCTAGGATTAAGACTCTACAAAACTCTAGCGTCTAGTAGCCTTTTCACCCATGTGTCACCATTTTATTGGTTGGTTTGTGAGACAAATGTCAGATTCTGAGTAATGTTGGATAGTGTGAAGTCCCTAAGCTTAAGACCTTTCATGTGTTTATTTTTGTATTTAAAGGGTGGTCAATGTTTATTTTGGAGATTTTCCCAACAAAATATATACCTAACTAGCATAGTTGTTGATCGTATATATGTAAACATTTAGTTCGTAAAGGTACTTGTGGCCCTTTTATGATTACTTATCAACATTCATAACATTGTTATATGTTTTGTTAGTATTAGGGAGAAACACGTTATAAAAGGTTTACCATGCGTTAGTAAGAGGAAAAAAACGTGTGATAAAAGTATTAAGGTGTATTAGCAATAGGGATAAACGCGTAATAATTAAAAGGTTTAAGGTGTTAGCATTAAGGATATAGGCTTGGTAAAAGGTTAGATGGAGGATAAGCATGTGCACTTAACCAAAAAATTTATGAAAAGTTTGCATTACATGCAAAAGGAAATATTGGGGATATGTTATATTGAAAAAAACACAAATTACCCCAAAAGCACCAACACATAACATTCAAACTCATGAATTGTTACACCATGCAAATATTAGAAAAAACGCGTTGAAATAAAATTAAATACGACTGTAGAGAGCAAGTATAAAAATCATCCAACGGTTTGTCTTGATCTCCAATGTTTTTTGTTCACAAACATTAATCATATACGGAGTAGAACATAATCAATCATTTTGTAGGCGATATGATGTTAATTGGTATAAAGATCGAATAAGATCAAGACGTCAAATGTGTGCTTGTTTCAGTGTTGGTGAGTTCATAATCTACTAATTTTTATTGAATATTGATTCTGTTATCATGATTTTTGGTGTTTAATTTAACAGGGATGGCTACATCTACATCAGCATCCTCTAGCCATTCTGAGATTTTGAAGGCAGAAAATTTAAAATCTTTTCGTTTCGATGTACTTCTAATAGCTACCAGATATTTCCATCCCAATAGCGAGTTAGGAGAAGGTAGATTTAGTACGGTGTACAAGGGGTGGATTGATGAACAATCGTGTGCGGCCACTGAGCCAGAGGGTGGCACTGCGGTTGCTGTCAAGCGGTTAAACAAGCATGATAGTATTCAAAGTGACCAAGAGTGGTTGGTATGTATGAAATGCTGAATTTTGGGACTTGGTGCAGTTTAATAGTTGATACACTTATTAAGATGGTTTTCTATTAATATTTTTGCAGGCAGAAATCAATTATTTTGGACGGATAAATCATCCAAATGTTGTTAAATTAATTGGCTATTGTCTAGAGGGTGACCACAGACTCCTTGTGTATGAGTTCATGCCTCGAGGCAGCTTAGCGAACCACCTTTTCATAAGTGAGTTCTTGCAGTTGTACCTTACTTGTGCAATTTCTTTACTTTAACTTTCGTTATTGGATCATGATAGTTGGGTCAGGAGGGATTAGGGTGTAAATTCTTACACCACGCAAACTTAGCACGAAATTAGTGGGTTTGAGTTTAGTCTTAGCGAGTTTGGCTCAATTTCAGGTTGGACTCACAAACACGTTTAGCTAAACAAGTCGTGTTCGTGACAACACGGCGGGTTCTTGTGTTGACCCATGTATCTCAATATTCTCTAAATATTTTTTATTTAGTAACTTATCTATTTAGGTTGTTTTTTGTGCCAAAAATTCAAATTTAAATTTATTGGCATCGTTTATTGCATCCATCAAATAAAAATAATAAGTAAATTTAGAATTTTGAAGTATTCATACGTAAAAAAAAACTAAATAATATCTTTTTTTTGTGTTAAATGGTTATGTTTTTATCAACCCGTGAATACACATCTCGAATTCAGGTTCATGTGTGTAACTTGATTTTCGGGTTTATGTCGTGTTGAGTTTAGTGCCAAGTTTGGTAGGTACGCAGGTGGGATGAGTAACACATTTCAAACATATCGTTTTCGTTAGTGCAAATGGGTACTCATAAATATAACGTGTCGAAATCAATTTAGCTACTAATCATAATATTTATGCCAGGAGGTTCTCACTTTCAGTGTCTTTCTTGGAATAATCGGATTAAAGTTGCTCTTGGTGTTGCAAAGGGACTTGCATACTTGCATACTACAGAAGAAAAACCGATAAACCTTTATTTCAAGTCCTCCAATATATTAATTGATTCTGTATGTCTACAAATTATGGTTATTTTGTGAATATTCTCACTTTGTTATATGAGTTTAACCTTTACATGCTTTCAGGATTACAATGCAAAACTTTCTGATTTCGGGTTGGTTAAGAGAATTAAAAATATTGATCCTCGTTTTATAGGTGCTGCCAGTGCCTATGTAGCTCCTGAATATTTGATGACAGGTAAATGGTATTGACAAATGTATATGCTTGTCACTAGAAGTGGAAAATTTAACATGTTTATGGGTAAATGGGTTTACCTGGGTCCTAATTAATGAACGAGTAAATGAAGACTTTTTAGTTTTTTTTTTTTTTGGACGGCTAGATCACCCGGGTAAGATGCATGCCAACGACCTTACCCACCCTGGTTCGACCCCCCGTGCAAGCAGGCTTTTCAACCCTTCGCCCGAAGGCTTCGCATGTTTTGACATGCTCCGTGGATCGAACCGGGAACACCCGGGCGGGAACCCCACAAATGTGGGTAAACCCTCCCCCCCTTAGATTCGAACCCACAACCATTAGGTTATGTTTCCTAATCCTCATTGAGGTGGCCAACTGGGCTAGCCCAGCTGGTTAGACCATAGGGTATGGAGGAGGCCCATCATCCATGCCTTGCCTCCACCTCAGTTGCCACGTCAGCGTGGGGTAGGAGCATCCATGAGATGATGGTCCAAGGGGTGTGGAGAGAGGCCCATCATCATTTAATGTTTTTTTTTTTTAAACAACGGTCAAATGCATGATGGCCCACCCCAAAGTTCAAATCCAACGAATCAATAGCCCCGGCATAAACGGCAAAATAATGCCTCCTATGCCGCCCCCAAGCCATGCCGCCCCAGGGGGGTGGTGTAGCGAGGGCCGGCATAGCCATGCCTCTCCTATGCCGCCCCCCACACCGGGTGGTCTTATCATGTTCATCCGTGTAAGTAAACCAAAAATATTAACCGAACTTGGAACACATAAAAAAAATTTGTCTATGTTCAGGGATGGGCCATAGAGTGTGCTAGTGTATGACCCCGCACATGGCCCAATTTTATTAGTCGCACGCAACATCCGAAATCTTGAGAAAGGCCATGTTTGCGTATATTCATTAATGAAATCGAACTTAGCATATGTTGGTGCATATAAATAAATATATGAAATCTCATTTTTAACTCCTCTAATAATCTACTGTATTTTGATGAAAGGTTTTTTTAGGGTAAAATGCGAGATATACAGCTTTGGGGTGGTTCTCCTTGAACTATTAACAGGGAGACGGGGCTTTGACAAAAACCTTCCACCTCATGTGCAAATGCTAGTCGAGCTTGTAAAGCCTATATTGACGAACAAAAAAAAGTTCCTAAACATCATGGACCCAAGTATTGATGGCCAATATTCTTATATTGCGGCTAGACGAGCTGCCTTACTAGCAAATAGGTGTGTCATGACATTTGCCGGACATAGGCCGAACGCTGATAAGCTGGTTGAAGAATTGGAGAAGATTCAAGAGTTGTAGAAAACCTTTGGAAAAAGTACTATAGATGAACCCTTTCAGAAAGATCATGTAATGATGTGTAGAATAATGGAAACCCCAATAAGTTACTCTATGTTATTAGTCAACCATATAAGAATACAATAAGGATAATTAGAATATTTAAACATATTTACACTAAACTCTTAACTAATATTTTGCATAATATATTTCTGTTTCTTCTTGCATTTGACTTCAACAAGTGATGGTGTTTAATGATAGTTTAAATAAAATTGAGATGAACAAATGGTCCAAAGGAAATTGTTATACAAATTTGATTGTATGACGCATACATTAGAAATTCAGTCATTCATGTTTTATGAGTATGATGAGAAATGTGATTGGAATATCACTTCATATAGAGGAGAATGTGAAATCGAGAATGATTGTTGACGTGGTAATGTATATAAATATTGTAGGACCGTTTTTGGACAATTCGACAATCATGAGCTGTCACGTCTAGGGTGCGGAATTCGCTAGACGTTGTTTAGAAAACAAAAACGCCAACAAACACAATGACGAGATATCAAAAACACACACAAGATGGTTTAAAGGTTGTATTCGTATTAAAACAGAGCGCGAGTGTACAATACAAAGCTGCAGACCCGAAAACCAAGAGACTATCTGTTGAAATGTGTGAAATGTCAACTGAAATGATTAGGGCAATGATTGATGGTATATATAGGCCTAACTAGTCGGCCCTAGGCCCATGGGTGACTAGCCAATACACCAGGCAACTATAAACCATAGCCAAAACCACAGAATACCCATATCAGAATTAGATGCCATTGGGAAGAGCAAATGAGATTTGGTCGTGGTTCGTAGCATGCTCGAACTGAACGAACAGAGAATTAGAAAGAGAGTAGAGATGTGGTAATGAAAATAATAAATGTTGAGGGTGTGCCGGTGGAATTACCACCGATACTCCCATTTAGGATATAGATAATGTTGTTTGGTTCTTAAATCCGATCTGATAGTAAAAGAGTAAGACGGCTGGCTGTCCTATCCGGTTCTGAAAACATCAAAACAAACCTTCTTGGCCTCTTACTTGAAGGTAACCAAAACGACACCGTTTAAAAAACGAGTTAGCAGCTTAAAATTAAAATATCAACAGGTTCCCCTATCATCTTGAGCCTGAGGTTTTGAGTCCTGTATTCCTCCTGTCTTCAAAGGTTTATCATTGTTTTATCAATGGCGTTGCTACAGTTTATGTGCTCAGTAACCCCACTAGCACGTGCAGCAACAACAAGGTCACGTGCCATCATTATCTCCTCTTCCCGCACCATCACCACAAAGACAAAGATATCTCCACCTGATTCAAACGTGCTTTTGGGTATGTCAGAGGAACAACTTCAGCAACTAGCTATTGATTTTGGTCAGGTCTGGTTATTATATTTGTTTTTATTTGTTTGATTTTATTATTATTATTATTATTATTATATGAATTATGGGTTTTGATAAGTTTGTATTATTTTTTTTAATTAATTTGTGGGTTTAGCAAAGTTATAGAGGGAAGCAGTTGCATCATTTGTTGTATAAAAGAAGGGTTAAAGATATTCACGAGTTCAGTCAGGGTGAGTTCCCATTCTATCTTTCTTTTTTTTTTTTTTTCTAAATATGATTTGAAATTAATAATATGTATTATTTAATTGACTACGGAAATCGGATAGAATGGGTTTGTAAAAAGTAACAAATTTATGGATAAAATATGTATTTTAGTTCAATTTTATGGACGACACGAGGACGAGGATTCCGTTGTGAATGCTTTAAGGTGGCTTCTGTTGGAACACCACCTATGAACACCAACTGGCGTGTCTTACGTGATGTGTGATGTCATACGGGCTGTATGAGAGGCGGAAAATGGTTAATGGGTTGTATGAAGGCCAATATGAGGTGGTGCTAGCCAACTCATATGGCCCTATATGTTTAACTTTCACTGAAATAATTGATGTGACCATTGACAAAGTCATATGACCCGTATGATCATTTTGACGTCACTAAGTAGCTGTCCCGAATAAACTGAAGTTTATACGTGGAATTAGTAAATGGTATCTGGATGCAATTTGGGTTTTAAAAACCGTGTTTGTGCAAACAGGTTTGCTTCTGACTCTGTCAGGCGCAGGTCGTACAAAAGACTGCTTTTGAGGCACGCGTCTTGTACATGTGAAGTTTTTGTGTACATATAGTTTTGTATGTTGTCATATAGGTTAATTATATATTAAACCTTATATCGAGCTTATTAATTATATCTAATGTTTTGGGAACATGCTGAGAAATATAAAGAAAAGTCATATAAACACGTTGTGCCTCACTTGCGAAACTATGGTGTGCTTTTGCGCATTAAACTTTGCGCCTCTGCTCTAACCGCTATTGCCTTGGTGCCCATCGTACTTTTTAAAACGAAGGATGCAATTGCGAGAATCTAACACTAGTACACTACTTCTTGCAAGAAATCTTTGAGCATGAGTGTTAATCAATAGTGGTGTGTTTTTAATTTAATGTTTGATTGTTTGTGTTAAATGTAAAAGTGCCCCAGGCATTCCGAACTGAACTCCAAGAAGCTGGTTGGGTGGTTGGAAGATCATCTGTGCATAGTTCTGTGACTGCAGCTGACGGCACTATCAAGGTTAATGATCTTTCTGTTCCTTAAAACTTAATCAGACCCAATAGTCATTTGTTTTAACTAAAACGCTTCAGTGTTCGATTTACACTTCAGTTGCTGATAAAACTGGAAGATAATCGACTGGTGGAAACTGTTGGCATACCGGTGACAGATGATAAAGGGTCGGTTCGCCTCACGGCTTGTGTTTCATCACAGGTGATCTTTAATCCAAAGGATAATTAGACCTCCTCCATGCTTATGGTTCTTGTTAATTTAAACAATATCTTAATTTGATTACTCAGGTAGGCTGCCCGTTACGGTGCTCATTTTGTGCTACTGGAAAAGGAGGCTTCTCCAGAAACCTTAAGGGGCACGAGATTGTCGAGCAGGTTTCAAGAAGCAACGAGACTAATAAATTTGTGATGATAATAATAATATCATGTATGATTCTTGATTTACTGTTTTATATGTAGGTGTTGGCGATTGAGGAGGTGTTCAACAATAGGGTTACAAATGTGGTATTTATGGGAATGGGTGAACCAATGTTGAACCTGAAAGAGGTTCTTGCCGCTCACCGATGCCTGAATAAGGTTCACTTTAAACATAAGCACTTGTATATTTTTTTCCGCTTTTTTAATCCGTATTTTCTTCAAGAGGGTTTTCTTGTGATAATTGCTTCTTGTCATGTATGGTTTATGGATATTTTGGAAGTTGTAATGACGTTAGGCTATGAACATATGAATCCATATCTACTTTTTAACCGATCATATTAACAAATGTGTGTTGTTTTTTGAATTCAAGGATGTACAAATAGGACAAAGGATGATGACCATTTCCACTGTCGGAGTCCCAAACACTATCAAGAAGCTGGCTTCCCACAAACTTCAGTCTACGTTGGCTCTTAGGTATTCAGCATACACTCATTGTCTCATTTTTCGACAATTTGACTTCTCAGTTGAATATTATTATGCCATTTTTAACATAAAGAACTATATGAACAATGGATTATATAAATTTTCTGAAAAATATTTGATGTCTATATTAGAAATTTCAGTAAATACTATTAATTAATGTTCTTACTAGATTTGTAACAAAATTCACATCAAGATTGAATTGGATAAGTTCATATTAATTGAACGGTCAACATCTTGACTTTTGTGTGTGTGTACTTCAGCCTTCATGCTCCTAATCAGAAACTGAGGGAAAAGATTGTGCCGAGTGCCAAGGCGTACCCTCTGGAGGCCATAATGAAGGACTGCAGGGACTATTTTCATGAAACTAGTAGAAGGGTATCCTTTGAGTACACGTTATTAGGTACGTGATTTTGTGTTCAGTAGCTCACTTGTGTTGTATAAAAACATTTTTTTTAAGATGAAACTAAGTCAACCTATTTTGACAGCTGGAGTCAATGATGATGTGGAGCATGCAAAAGAACTTGCTGAGTTACTTCATCAATGGGGACCTGGATATCATGTGAACCTGATCCCGTTTAATCCAATAGATGGAACCGAGTATAAACGTCCTTACAGAAAAGCGGTACACGTTTCTTTACTTAATTTTTTATCATCTCATATCCCTGTTTTAAAGAAAAGAATTTAGTTTAAATTTTGTGGTTTATGATCTGCAAAATGGCTAAGGGGTATGTTTAGATATGCATCTTGGAACTGATTCTCAGATTATTTGATTTTGATTATTCGGTATCGACATTGTGTAATTACTTTCAAAACATACAAACGAAACAGCCCCTTAGTTGATCAACAGCCTGTGAAAGAGTCAAAGTTGGTGTAGTAAAAGGGAGTTCACATATTTATGCGTGTTGGCAGGGTGGGGGTTTTGGGTTGGCGGGTTGAATTGTTCAACCTGGACACAACCCATATATTTATTCATTTGAAGAACATTAACCCTAGCTCACACAAAGTTTAATCGTGTAACCCAAAAACTACCTTTTAACCCATTTATCTAAACGTGTCAAACGGGTTGACATGTTTGCGTGTAGTTATCAAGTTGGCAACATGTTAATCAGGTTGGTGGGTTGTAAAAAAATGGTTAATAGGTCAACCTGAACACGACCCCTCTAATTAAACAGGTCAAACTCGATCACGACCCGTTAATTAAACGTTTTAGATATGTAAACCCAAAAAAATGATTATATTCGTGGCATCTCGAAATTGGCCACCCCTAATTTCTATAAACTGTTTGGGAATCGCTTGGTATTTCATTCAGGTTGTTTTTTTCATTCATGTGATATGTTTTTGGTTATGTACTTACGTTGATTTTAAACTATACTTGCAGATCAATATGTTTCAATCTATGTTAGAATCCCGTAAAATAACTGTTAGTGTACGCCAAACACGAGGACTAGATGCAAGTGCAGCTTGTGGGCAGCTAAGAAACGAATTCCAGAAAGTTCCATTAGCCGCACCCTCCATTGAAGACATCCAACCTGAACCTGAACCTGAATCTGCACTCGAACCAGAGGCTGCACTTGCTTGCTAACAAGTTAGAACAGTTTCAGGCAGTTATTGGGTCACTCTGCTCAGAATTTCATAATGTATACCCACATCTACTTTCATGGCTCGTATGGCCACTCACAGGGTGCAATCGGTTTTGGCAGGTGGGTTAGTTTACGCGGGTCTGCCTGCTTGAACGAGAAATGCAGGCTGGTTGGGAGTTAAGTAAGGATCTTGTATGGTGATTAGTGAATACCCAGTCGTATTAGGGTGTCATTCGGTTTAATATTTTACGTGTTTTGTTGCTAGTTTGTGTGCCCTTTTGTCAAATTGTACTTCAGTTTTGTTTTATTATATAATGTAGAAACATAAATCATACAATGGTTTTACATCATTTATTTTAGAGTTAATACGGATGGTTCATGTCATTTGTCTATATTGCATATTTCGTTCTTAAGTTTGTGAAATCACATGGATGCTCCTAACAAAACCACACAATACCCAAATCAGAGCTCAAATCTAATTCTAGCCAAAACCACAGAATACCCATATCAGAATCAGAAGCCATTTGGAAGAGCAATTGAGACTTGGTCGTGGTTCGCAGCAGGCTCGAACTGAATGAACAGAGAATTAGAAAGAGAGTAGAGATGTGGTAATAGGGAAAACACAATTTTTTTGTTTGGTTTTAGAATGATTTCTTATAACGAAGACGAATCCTTTTTTACTTCTTAATTACAGTATGTCATCTTAGTGGTGATGGTTTCCGATGGTGTGTGGTGGTATGCTGGTTTGAGTGAGAGAGATACTCGGGACACTTCAGTCAAGGTCCGAGATTAGGGGACATGGTTTCAAGGTTGACTTGGTGACTGTTAGTGAGCTTAATTATGAAGGTGGCATGGACAATTGGGATGTGAAATGTAAATGTAAATGTGGTGCTCGATATGATGATGAGGAGAGGATGGCGGTGTGTGATCCTTGCATGGTTTGGAAGCACAAGCCAAGATTCACTAATAAGCATTAGAGAATGATATCGGACGTAACTCACTTCAAAACAATCTTCATGGATCTATATCATAAGATGTTTTGAAACTGGCATGATATTTATATCCTTAGACCTGAGCATCATGCCAGAACTCACATTGTTTTTTGATCTTATCTAACACTAAATCCTGAAAAGGTAGTAATAAGGATACTTGATTGGGAACAAATCTGAGACTGAGTAATAAGGATACTTGATTGGGAACAAATCTGAGACTAAGTGGGAGTTGTGTGTTGTCAAAGGAATTATGTTCTCTTTGTTAAAAGGAGTTAGACATTCTGGCGTCCTCGTTGATTGAAACTGGTGAAAATGCATCGTCGTGCTCAAACTTAATGAAGTTTGTTTAAACCACTTTAAATGGGAAATGAGAATGAAATGGTTAAACAATATTTGAGAATGAATCTAGATCCATGTCTAATGTTCAACAAATGTCTTAAACAGAAAGGATAAACAGACAAAGTTACAATGGCTATACTTGGTTAAGTAAGGAGTTATTTGAACACAAGGGAATAGTTGACGAATGTGAATCGTCATACTTTGATAGTTGACAGTATAATGCAACTAGGCGTCCAATGAAGTCAAACATTAAAAGATATAATCGAAAATAGTCCAAGTAGAAGACTGTTGGAAATAGGTGTATAACTACCCGACAATGAGGGTCTTGTTGATACAGATTGATGTAATCATTAGCACATAATTCACAAGCTTTATTATTCATCAAACATCTTTGTTACAAACATAAGTTTTATAAAACAAGCATACAACATGTCAATGTTGTACAAATACATCTTATTTATAAACATGACTTTCGGTTAACATATTCTCTAGACCACATTCGTAATACTTGAGCTTGTGATGCTCCCATCACTGTTGGAATTGTCATCCTGAAAACATGGTTAAAATACGTTAGTTGATTATGCTAGTGAGCCATGTTGATTATAGACTCAATTCTCATAATGAAATACAATCTGATCATTCATATTCTTATGTTCTCATGGTGTCACTTTGACAATAGTAAATAGGTGGTTCTTAATCTCTTTGGTAACTTAAGAATTTAATTAAATATATCTAGGTAGATCTACCTCTAGTCGTTTCTAGTGTGAATGACCACTCAACATAACATCAAGCATTATAATCCGTAAGTTAATAATGAACAATATAAACATCTTTTGACAAGCATGCAACCACCCTAAAAGGTTTTTAGTAAAAGGGGGACATGAACTCACTTCATTTACCCAAGCTCCACCGGATTGTCTTGAACATGAACCTCCCACTCCTAATGAAACCAACGGTTTTATTATTATTTATTATAATCCGATATGTTTGTACACACACAGGGCTGAAAGCATTAATATTATAATCCTGGCCATTACAGCTTAGGTGAATAAGATGTTGGAAATATGTGTGTGAATGTGAGTTTGGTTTGTCCCACATTGGTTGGGAGATGAAAAGTGGAAGGCTTTATAAGGTGAAGCTTGAGTGGAGGAAGTAAAATGTTAAGTTACTTTATACTCTGGCACCTACCCGCGCGCGCAGGGGGGGGGGTGCAAAAATGGGTTCAAGTTCGGGAAAATTCTGGTTTTTGCTACCCATTTAGTTTTTAATATGTAACTAAAGTTAGTCTTCAACTGCAATTAATTGTGCTTAATAGAGAAATAAACGAGTTTAATTGGTATTAATCTGGAATTGATTAACATAATTATTGCAGCAACAGTTTCATGTCTAGACCTTTTACAAGTTCTATAAGACCAGAGGTGTGTGTGTAGCAAAGAGAACACACACATGTGCTCGTAAGTATACTCACACACAACAGAAACATAATCGATTGCTGCAGCTACAACGTTTTCAGAAGCAGCCTTCTTCCGGTTTCTTTTCAGGCAAGTGGGATAGTCCGGCAGTGCACCATCGACACTGCTTCGAACCGGTGTACCCTGGGAACAGACGAAGAATCTGTTTAAGGGAATTGTGTCAAACACAAGCCCGGTTCATGTCTATGATTTCGTTTTCTGACCAAGTGCAGGGACTGGGAAACACACGAGCTTCATGTACAAGAGGCGTTGAGGCGATCACAATGTAAGTTTTCCAACATAAGATGCGGTATAATTCCTTCATAGTCATCATACTTATTATTTTACAGTTTTATGGTTGCATGTTAGTTATTTAAGGGAGAATATGTTTACCAGACGATTGGTTAGGTTCGAAAGTTACGGATGGTTTCTTGATCGTTTGCGCCTCTTCGTTTCCTCTGGTCACTTCTTTCTCTAGTGGGTAGGTGATGATTAGATGGTGAAAAGGTGAAGGATGACTGTTGGGGCTGTGACACCCCAGGCAAATCCCACATCGGCCGTGGTCAAGAGAGATATGTGGTTCATATGTAATCTAATGCCTCTTAAATCACCAACGCGTTTTGGGGCTTAATGTTAGTGGATGAAATGAGAACTCAATAGGTGGGAGTAGTACTATTAGTACTAGGATGGGTGACCTCCTGGGAAGTCTCCCCCTTGGCAACCAAAAACAAATCTGCGAGCTTCTTGGATAGGCAACGCAACGGGGGCAAAGCGAACAATATTGGTGGTGAGAGGGGTCGGATGTTACAAGGGTGTTTGGCAGAAAAGAGAGGTGAATGAGGCGACGTTTTTTTATAGATGGAAGGATTCATGCATGGTGATAATGAGTAGTAGAGTAGGTTCATGAATGGTGGGTAACATGTTTGAAGGAGAAGGGTATTGAGCTGCAGTTTTAGCAGTCGGACAAGGGGAAACGCGGGTCGGGTCTTAGGTTATCCGGTCAGAGGTTGGTGTGGGCCGGTTACATTTATGTTTGTTTTATAGTCATGGGTTAATTATAAGAAATTATTTTTGTTGGGTTTGGGGCTTTATGTATCGGTTTGGGTTAATTATAGTATAATTTATTTAATGTTAAACTTCTAAATAAATTCTGGGGTTTTAGGGTAATGTTACATTCTCCTCACCTCACTGGAATTTCGTCCACGAAATTGCTTAAAGTTATTAAAATTTTTAAGAAGATTACCTCGTTCTAAATTGTTGTGGATTTTGGTTTTCATTTCATCTTCCCACTCCCATGTAACTTTGGGTCCTAGCCTAGCACTCCACTTGACTTTGACTATTGGGACCTTACTTCTCTTTAATTTCTTTTCTTGCCAAGACATGATCTATATTGGTCATTCGGTGAAGTTTAATTTCTTGTTTACTTTCACATTATCAGGAGATATAATAGCCTGTTCATTTATGATGCACTTTCTTAGGTTGGAAACATGGAAAACGTTGTGGATTTCTTAAATCCTGAGGCAGGTCTACCCTATAAGCTATAGGGCCTATTCAATATACCTTGCTCCTTGTTTCCTTCTTTTCCGAAATCTTGTAATCCCTTTCCAAGGAGATACCTTCAATAGTACTTTATCACCTAATGAGACTTTTAAGGGCTTTCTTTGATGATTAGCATAGCTTGCTTGTCTGTTTCTTGCTGCTTTTAACTTTTCCTTGATCTGGGTGATCTTGTTTGTTGTATCCTAAATGATTTCAGGTCCTGTTATGTGACTTTCTCCTACTTCTGTCCAACAAATGGGTGATCTACATTTCCTTCCATATAAAGCTTCAAAGGGAGCTCATTGGATACTGGTTTGGTACTTGTTTTTGTATGAAAATTCAGCTAGCGGTAAGTGTGAATCTCAGCTTCCTTCAAACTCTAGAATACATGCTCTAAGCATTTATTCTATGGTATGTATTGTTCTATCACTTTGACCATCTGTTTGGGGGTGTTAAATTGTGTTTAAATTTATTTGTGTGCCTAATGCCTTTTGAAAGGCCTACCAAAATCTTGAGGTGAATCTGCTATCACGATTTGAAATTATAGCAAGAGGTATTCCATGTCTTGACACTATCTCCTGTAGATATTTGCTTGCAAAATTTTCTTTTTTAAAATTTTATTGAATGGGTAAGAAGTGGGTTGACTTTGTGAGTCTATCTGTAATTACCCAAATTGTGTCACATTCCTTGGAGGTTTTTGGAAACTTGGTGATAATGTCCATGGTGATTTGATCCCATTTCTAAGTGGGTATTTCTGGTTGTTGTAGTAGACCTGAGGGTTTCTGATGTTTAGCTTTTACCTATGTGCAAATCAGGCATTTGGCTACATATTCAGCTATATTTTTCTTCAGTCTAGGCCACCAAAAGTCCTTCAGATCATGATACATTTTATCATTTCCATGTGGATTGAATATTTGGAAGTATAGGCTTCTTCCAATAGTATTTCTCTTATGTTTTCAAATTTTGGTATCCAAATTCTTTGGCGATGCCTCAATACTCCATCTGATCCTTGATCAAATGCCTTCTTTATTCCATTTAAGAGTTCCTCTTTTTCATTCAAATGTTTCATTGTTTCTTTTACTTGTACTATCAAATCATTTATTACCCCGATTCTTAATAATCTAACCCTTATAGGAATCTTTTTTTCCTGCTTAACGCATCTAGCACTACCTTTGTTTTTCCTGAGTGATATCTTATTTCAAAGTCATAATCACTATTAATTTCCACCCACCTTCTTTGACTCACATTTAAATTTTTTTGACTAAAAATAACGAAGCTTGATAAAAAAACAGTTGTGCATAACTTCAATGGAAAAATGAAGCTTGATAAAAAAAGAGTTGTGCTTAACTTTAATGGGAAACCAAAGCTTGATAAAAAGAAACAGATTGTGCATAATATTAAGGGGATAACATGATAAATACATATTACATGCTCAAGTTAGAAAGTTGATCATCAAAAAACCGACCAACAAGGTCAATAAAAAACCAAATCATAAAAAACCCACCCCCAGGATTGTATAAGAAATTAGTAAGTATCAACATATAATTATGCATCTATACTATACAATTCTAATACCATTACCTACTACCTACCACATTCATACTTTAAATCCACGTTCATGTTGTTCCAAAGATCCATCTTGAAATGGAGTTCAAGATGGGTTAGGGTTGCACTAACCCTAACTCCCGCTCCAATTGTGTTCAAAGAACGGCTAAAACAACTCGATTGCACTACATTGTTAGTTAGTGAACGAAAAAGATGAAATAATGAACAAAAATGACAAAGAAAAATTACCATTCATGATACGATTGTCGATGCTTGACTCTAAAGATATCATAGTCGACATGTTGAATGATGACCAGAGGTAGTGACAAAAATGATGAAGATAATGAACGGAGGTGGTGAGTGGTGATGGAAGGGGTGTCGTAGGTGGTAACAAGGGGAAAGGGAGGAGGCAAAGTGAGTGATATAAATGGTGGATTGGGTTTACTTGGAGGATGGTTTAAGTTTAACCGTGTAGGTTTAGAATAAAGAGATAATTTTGCCCCTCATCCAATCATCGACGGTATAACTTATAACGGCCTTAGTGAAAAAGTATCGATTAACCAATTTCTAAAACTACGGAAACTAAGGGGACCTAAACTTTAAAATTAGTGAGTCTACTTTTTTTGCATCGATTTCGTTGTAGTCATCCCTAGTATTAAACCACAAATACAGTCATGAGTCATGACGCACTACTGTACGGTCCTCTTCATCTTCTTCTGCGTGTCAAAACCCACAACTGAACCCTAATCCATTTTCGTCCTAGATCATCATCCCCAACTTATACAATTAACCTAAAACCCAACCAATTTAAAACAAGCATTCTCTAAACCACTCTTACTGTATAAATCCACCGATTAAGTAAACAGGTACCTCCACAATTTCCTTTACATGTTACTAATTTTGTCTTTACATCTCAATCGGAGTTTACTTTCACTCTATTTTGTACAATGCATGTTTACTTTTATATAATGTTGTTCAGTTTCGGTGATTACTGTGATCGGTTTCTTTCCAGTGTTGATATTACATGCATTTGTTAGCTTGTGTTTCTTCGGTTTGTTGGAGAAACGTTTTATTAATTGAATTAGGTTAACTTCTTTTTTATTTTGTTTTTATTATTATTATTATTATTATTTATTTTATTTTTTTTGCAAAGGATAATTGTGATAATTTGTTTAATTTTGGAGTGTGATGAAGTTTAAGAGTTTATGTGTAAAATGTAGTTAGGTTTGAACATAATAGGGCTTAAGTTTTAGGTTTGGGAGTTGAAGATGATTGCATGTAGGGATGAGATAGGTAACATTATCCGACCTAACTGGTATTGTACCAGAAATTAACAAAAAATGTACCAACAATGGGCAGTCGGTAATAGGATGGTCAGTGGCAGATCTAGGAAAAAAGTTAGGGGTATCCTAAATTATGGTATCCTAATATTTCCTTAGAGTTATCTGATGCATAAAACGAAGAAGAAAAAAAACATTGTACTAAGTTGAGAGGTAGCCTGGGTTACCCCAATAAGTACATGGTAGATCCGCCTATGGGTATGGTACTGGTATAGTTGAAAACACTGAAAAAAACCAATAGCCATATCATTGAAAACAAGTACCGGTACCAATAGTGTTGGTGTTTGGTCAGTACAGGGGTATTAGGCTAGAATGTCTCATCCCTAATTGCATGACATGGAAATACTGATTTTCAAGTTGTGTAACAATTGATTGTTAAATTGTTTGTCTTGTGTGGTTTCTAGGTTTGTTAAATGGAGGATTATATGGATCATAGCTCTGGGGAAGACAGTGATGGAAATGATTCTGAAGTGGAGGAGTATGCAGATAAGACGTATGAAGAACTCAAGGGTGGAAAATACAGTGTGAAGTTATCTGATATAACTTTCACTTGCCCGTTTTGTACTAATAAGAAGAAGCGCGATTTCCAGTATAAGGATCTGTTACAGCATGCAACCATGGTGGGAAAAAGTGATTCGAAAAAACGAAGTGTGAAAGACAAAGCAAGTCATTTAGCACTCGTTAAATATCTTGAGCAAGATATAACTGAAAACTCTGGTCCCTCACAAGGTAAAGGTAATGCTGAGGTTGACCATCTTGCAGAGCATGATGGTGATGAGATGTTTGTATGGCCATGGAAGGGTATTGTTGTCAATCTCCCTATTGAATTAAAAGACGGGCGTTATGTAGGGAAAAGTGGTTCGAATCTGAGGGATAGTTTGACTACGAGAGGGTTTAATCCCACAAGGGTGGTTCCGTTGTGGAATTTCCGTGGTCATTCGGGATCTGCTATTGTTGAGTTTAAAAAGGATTGGGCAGGATTCAACAATGCCATGTCGTTTGAGAAAGCTTATGAGGCTGATCATCATGGGAAAAGGGAATGGAAGGTTCATAAAGATGATCTCAAGGATGAGATTTATGGGTGGGTTGCTCGAGCTGATGATTATAAGGCAATGAATATTATCGGAGAACATCTTCGCAAGATTGCAGATCTTAGAAGCATTTCTGATATAATGGCGGAAGAAGATCGTAAAGCAGATAGCTTGGAATCGAACTTGAAAAATATAAATGAAGTGAAAAAGAAGCAATTGGAAGAAATGGAGAACAAGTACGTGGAGACCGAACACTCACTTAGGAAGACAATTGCTGAAAAAGATGAACTTCTTCAACAACATAATGATGGTTTATGCTGTTTTCTTGGCTTGACATCTAAAGTTATTGTGATATAACTAGTAACAACAAAGTTTTAACTTTTTTTTTATTTGTATATATTAGAGCTCAAGAAAATTGAGTCGGGTGCTCGAGAACATATCCAGAAAATCTTTAATGACCATTTAAAGACCAAACAGCAACTTGAAGACGAAAAGAGAAAACTTGAGCTGCAAGGCCAGGAACTACAGAAACGTGAAGCAAAGAACGAAATTGAACAAAAAAACCTAGCTGAAGAAATTGCACAGGTGTGACACTTTGTTTATTTTATGTTACATTCATAAATGTGTAGCTTAAATTGTTTTCTTTGTTTTTTTAGAATGCTTTAAGGAATAGTTTGCTTCAGAAGGCATCTGATGAACAAAGTAAAGCTGATGAAAGTGTGATGAATCTCGCAGAAGATCAGAAGGTTAAGGATTATATATATATTTTATATTACTGTTATCAACTTTTGAGGTGATTTTTTCTGTTTTTGGTATAATTTGTTGAGTGTCCACTTCAGAGGGAAAAAGAAGAACTGCACAAAAAGATAATTATGCTTGAGAAACAGTTGGATTCAAAACATGCAGTCGAGCTGGAAATAGAGAAGTTGAAGGGGCAATTAAATGTTATGAAGCACCTTGGGGAAGATGATATGGAGACTCTAAAGAAGGTGGAGGACATACAGAAGAACTTGAGAGAAAGAGAGGGAGAACTCGATGATTTGGAAAGCTTAAATCAAGCTCTTGTTGTCCAGGAGCGCAAAAGTAATGATGAGCTTCAAGAGGCTCGTAAAGAACTGATTGAAGTGAGCATATTTTAGTTTTATTTCATAATTCATGTTCCTATTAGTTTATAATGGGCCCAAACGGGTTGGGTGAAAATAGCTAGGGTTGGGTTGACCCAAAATGTTTTGTCAAAAAAGTATTATTTTTTGGAACTAGCATTTCACTGTATCAAATATGTTTTAATATTATTTCAGTAATAATCTATTTTTTGATAAAATCATTTATAAGATTTTATGCATTAAGAATATTGTTTGGGTTTCGTTTGACCTAATTCCTTTTGTTATTTTGTTTTATTGTACACTAGATTATACCCCGGGAACGTCCCAGCGTTGAGAAATCTAATGACATAGCAATTTTACATATAAAAAAATCCAATTTTGTTTTTAATTTTTTTTTCCTAAACTCAAGGGGGGGGGGGGGGGGGGGGGGGATGCTCTCTTTGAATGCCATGTGAGATTTATTGCTTTCAATTATTATAATAGATAGATGTTTTGACCCGTTACTCCATTAGAGATTAAATATAACTCAAATTATCCATAATAATTGGTTTGTAATTGCATGTGAAAATTACTCTTTTGCAGGGTCTCAAAGACCTACCAAAAACAGCTCATATTGGTGTGAAGAGGATGGGAGAACTCGAGAATAAACCGTTTATTGATGCCATGAAGAGGAAATATAATGAGTCAGACGCAGAAGATAGAGCGTCAGAATTATGTTCATTGTGGGAAGAGTACCTTCGCGATCCAAATTGGCATCCTTTTAAAGTCATCACTGTTAATGGAAAATCCCAGGTATACATTTAACTAGAGGTGACAATTTTGATGTTTATATAAGTAAATGACCGACTTGGGGTTTATTTTATCTCTAACTGACCAAGCGGGTTAACGTTCATAAAATTAGCTAAAAAGAGATTACTATTGTGTGCTAAATAGATGATATTGCCTTATTGGCATTTAGAGCTGGAATGTGTCGTGTTGTGTTGAGCAGGTCGTGTTTAGCATGACTACTGAACCCAAGACATGACACATTTAACAAAACATGTCATTATTTTAAACACCAACTCAAACATGTTTAGTAAGCAAGTTACATGACATGGCATGCTTAATACAGGTTAATGTAAGTTGTTCAACAATAAGTTAAAAATGTTGTGCGTTTATTAAACGGGTTGAACCCGTTTAGATATGTTTTTAATCGTGCCATTAACCTGTCGACCCGTTTATCCTCGAACACATTTGTTTAACTCTGTGTCGAGTCTTGTCGTGTTAACAGGTCTTTTCATAATTTGCCAGCTCTATTGAAATCTTGACAGTTTACATGTATGTTTAATGTTCAACAAATAGTCCATGAATTACCATCTCCTTTTAGAAAACTTAAAAACAAAATGCAGTATTGTATAATGTTTAGTATAAAGTATTATCTCAGAAATTATATATATATATATATTTTTTTAATTTTATACAATCGGTGCAGCGTGTGATAGATGAGAATGAGGAAAAACTTAAGAGCTTAAAAAGAGCCTACGGGGAAGAAGTTTATAAAGCTGTGGCTACTGCTTTAACAGAAATAAATGACTATAATCCGAGTGGTGCATACGTCACAACTGAGCTATGGAACTTCACCGAGGGCCGGAGATCCACATTAAAGGAAGGAGTTATGTCTCTTTTAAATATGTGGGACATACACAAACGCAGGCGGATCATGTGACCCCGTTTCACCTTGTCACATTAGAAGTATGCTTTATGGTGCTGTGAACTCCAGTTTTCGTCTAGTTTATTAGTATCTATAAATATAAACGGGTATAAAGCAAACTGACAACATTTAGACCTCCTAAAGACTTCTCTGTTTAAATAGTTTCCCTTCTAGGATATAAATTTGCACTTGGTGTGATGCAGGTGTGTGCGGTTTGGGCTCAAAACCTAACTAAAACTGAAGTTTTAGTTTTCCGTTTTATGAAGCCGCTAGGTTAAGCTTTTCAGTTTTAGAGGTGGGTTTGGTTCAGTTATGGGTTTGTTTTCAGTTCTACATCAGTCCTTGAAATATCTCGCCTGAAAAATATATTCCAAATTGAGAAACTTGGCCTAAAACTTTTGGTAGAAATGTTTTGTTTTCACATGTTAATGAATTTGGGCTATAAATTAAGTGACAAACGTTTAAACAAGTTCGGTTTAGTTCTTAGTTTTGGTGCGTTTGGTTTGGTTTGGTTTTGGAACGAGGTATTACCACATCCGAACCCAAATTTCAGATTTTTGAAATAACAAAAAAGCCGAACTGCCTGTTGTTAGTTCGGATAGGTTATTTTGACATGATTTTTTCGATTCTGTTATTTGTTTGATAGAAATCAAGAATATATGGCCTGACTTTGCATGTTTGTCGTATTTTCTATCCTTCATTCCTGTACGAAGACATGTTCAATTGCTACCTATCTACATGACACATAATGTTCAATAACTTTATTGGGGGTTCCTTTTTTACATTTTTTTTTCACTGAGAGACTGATAATAGGGGTTTGACAATTTTTGACACAATACAAGAAAAAAATATACAGGCTTTGGGTTATATTTAACCCATTCAATAAATTGGTCATGTTTTTGTTAACCTGATTGATTGAACGAGGTGTGTTCCGTTGATGTTCCTCTTGTTTAGTTAAAGAGGACTCGCCTGTCCATTAACTCATTTATGATTGTTAACTCATTTTTGTTCCCCTGGCATTTGATACCTTTGGCTCTTTGGCGCCGGAAGCCATCCGTTTCCTGACTAGAGTCCAACGGGTTATTCATAGCAGTGTCTCGACTCCGGGGGGACATGGGTTCGTTTTTAGTAGGTTAGAGTTTGCTATCCAGAAAGGGGTGGCGGCGCAGCTTGTTGCCCGCCTGCCTGCTATCTTGATGTAATTAGTCGCGTTTTTTTTTTTATGAAATATTTATTTCCTTCATATGATTTAGATGCGTACGAATTATCACTAAACACGTCCATCCATTTTACATAAAAGATAAAACGCACTAAACAAGTTGTATTTAGATTACACACTTTTTCTTTAATGTCCACCGCTTAGGGTTGATATTTTTTACAGGATTAACAATATGGCTCGTGCTAAAATTAAACAATCCAAACAATCCAAACAATTCAACCCTTTTTAAAACTCTCACAAACTTGACACAATCAACACGAACGGACTAGTAGTAGTTCTAACGATTCTTCTTCCTTGAGTAACACATCTCGGATTTTGGAAACTTGAAGATGGGATTTCGATAGCATCATAATCAAATCGATTAAACTCTTACCAATTATATGAATATCATAGTTTTCATCCTTTTAAAAGAGTTCTGGAGAGTTGAGACATTATTTTTAACAACTCACACAAATTTGCATCTTTGTTTTTCGATAAATTATTTTATAGATTGTAGTTTCCATGTTAGCCCATAAGTTATCAAAGATTTTTAATATTGTTTCAATGATTTTTAAATTTGTTTAAATTCAATGAGAGAAAAAATTATAAAACTTTTATCATTATTACTGTATTATTTATTTGAACAGTAGATCAAATGTTAGTGCCCACAATTGAGAATCCATAAGACCAGATTCGTTACCGCTTCCCCGAAATAATTCAAGCTTCGCCACCGCCCACACACTGACATAAAGATGATGAATTAAACCCCACTCGCCCAAAAAGTTTTCTACATTATTATTGTAACCTTAAACTTTTTTTAATTCACAATTACATCTACTTTTAACGGAGTAGCAAGAAAAGAGTGGCTGCCGTTAAGTTACGTTATCAATCTACTGTAAAACGACACCGTATTACACCAATATTCAAAAACCCTAAATCGGTCCTAATATATATATATATACACCCACCAACAGCCACCACTGGACAACCAAATAAACCCTAGCTTACGTCACCTCTTCTTTCTCCTATCATCTTATGTTTCTTTGTAATTTATATCAGATCTGTTTTTGATTGCATTGGTTGTATTTGATTTGTAAATAGAAGCAACAGATGTATTTCATCTGTTATTTTTCTCTATTTATACACAACAATGCGTAGATGAAACGCCTGATTCTTTCTCCTTTGTGTTTGAGTTTGTTTTCAATTGATTTGATTATGAGCTTGTTCATTTAGTTGAGGAGAATCAGGCAGCGGCCAGACAACCGTAGAGATGGTTTCCACAGATGAACAGTTTTTGCTACCTGTTTGTCTACTAAATTCTATCTCACATCTTTTTATTCTTTTTATATGTTTACTTTTTATATGAAATATGATATATTTTGTTTTGTTGGTGTGATGATGATTATGTTCATAATCTCGTTAATCTGATATGATTTTCTGATGAATAACCCTCAAATCCATTGAGCGTCTGAGCACCTCCAATTTTGTTCTACTTTATTTGATTAGACATTTAAAAAGTAACCGTTGCAAACATTTACTGAACCCTTGGAAGAACTCCATGGGACCTCTGCCTGTGACCACGACAGACAGCGGTGTTACTGTATGGGAAATGGGGTACCTGTTGGATTTACTAGTAGTGCTCCGTCCCCTCTAATAATAATAATAAATAATAAGAAGAAATTACAAGTGGATTTAAATTTTAGAAAATGTTTTCATATTGAACAATGATGTTTCAAGGTGTTAGATGGATGAAAACTTATTAAGTTGGAAGTTATAGAACATTTGGGATGGGTAACATATAAGAGTTTTGTTGGTTTGGAAGCTGCTCATAGTAACTGTTTACGAGCTGGTAAAGCACAAGTCGTTCGTCTCTTTCAGAATTTCCATCCACAGGACCACAAGGGGTAATAGACTGATGATGAAATTAATGTCTACAAATTAAAGATAATCTTGAAAATCAATTAAAATCATTACCTCATAATCAATGGGACTAAAGTGGTAGCTCAAAGTCACGGATACAAACGAGGGGTAATAGACTAAATGACTAATGATGAATCTGTTTTTGTGTTAGATTACATACATGCTATCAGGATATTTTCTTGTGTATTACAAATGAATGAAAATATTCTATATTGACAGACGTACGTCTAAAGAGTTAAACTTTTTAAAAGAACTGCTACAAGAAGTTTGTGTTGAGAAACTTTAGTGTGGCCTAAAAATTCATTTGTGAAAACTTTATCATACTCTTAATTCTTCAAAATATTTGAATCCTCGATAGCCAATGAACCCAGCTTAGTTGGAGAGAGGTGAGAGGGTTTACTCTGTTCCCGCCTGGGGGAGGTACATGGTTTGAATCCTAAGGTCAGCAAAAATACACCTCTTGATGTTGAAAGGGCTTATGCCCTTAAGGACGATGCGAAAAGGGGATTCAAAACGGAGTACCGAGATGATGTCCTTAGCTGATAAAAAAAATTGAATCCACGACATCTTGAAGAGGGACACTATTTTACAAATCTAGTTACTTTTAGGCCTATGACCCTTTGGTAAATGTCACATCTTATGAAGTTAAGAAAAAGTAGAGATAATATTAAGGCCACTAAAAACAAAAGGAAAACATCTTTAATTCAAGATGGTTAACATCAAAATTTACAATCAATCCATCCACAGGTCTCTTCTTAAGTATCATCTGAATGAGTTCTTCCCAATGAGGCAATGACCAAAGCCTAGACTCCCTTACAGCTGCCAACAATCAATCCATGCTAGATTTCACACCTGGCTCCCCGTGTCGTTGGTTCCCATTAGCAGTGTTCCAGAAGCGAATGCAACGGTCTGTAGTGCTACCGCCAGAGACCAGAAGGCTGCTCTGGAGGGGTGACCATGCTATTGCCTTGACTGCAGATGTGTGCTCTGAGAAGTGGCTGAGTTGAGTGCTGATTCCAAACCAATGACTGATTGTCATTTCTACCGGATGCTAGTTCTCTGTTATAATGTGACCATTTAAGCCCGCACACCTAATCATACGCACAATGACCAAATTAGAAACATTGAGAAAGATACTTTTGACAATACTTTAAAATAAAAAAATGGCATAAACGAAAACACCTTGACACTAAAGATTTCTTGATCAAGAATCCATGCTTACCTCCGCTGAACTTAACCATTAAAGTTTACTTAGATATTAGTATTGAATGAAAATTGTTAGTGATGAATAGAACTTAACTTAAAAGATCACATTAAGTCCTGTTTGACAATACTTACACATGAAAATGCCGTAAACCAACAGAATTCGAGGTGTTAAATATTTCTTAATAAAGATTTCAAGCTTACCTTTGATTTTAACCACTAAAGCTCACATTTTTATACTATGGGTACCTTTTGTTAACAATAGTATTGAATAAAAAATGACGTAAATAAATACTGATCTCTTTCAAACTAATACAATATAAGTTTTAAATTTCAACAAAGTATAAGTTCATCAATATACGAATTAACCCCAAATATACAAATGTCAAATTGCACTCCTAAACCAATAACTTGTCTCATACATAAATTATCATATATAAATTTATTAGTCCACTAGACCATTACCCACTATAACACATCCTTTAACAATCAAGTCCACTACATTTTAAGTTTATTACACAGAACATAACCCAATAACTCTTAACCTAATATCAAACAGAAGTCCCCTAGCGGTGAGAGTTTAATATTGCTTAAAAAAATGAACAAAAAAAAAGTGTAAAATTTAATAGTAGTTTAACGAATTATATGATTTTTCAGGTTAAGAAAATGCGATGAGTGATAGTTGGGTTCAGTTAACAAAACCATTAGAATTAGGGTGTTGTTTACCTTGAAGTGAATTATTCGAGACTCGCTAAAGATGGATTGTATGTAATTTAAACTATTTAAAAAAATCTGAGATTATTCTCCATACTCTTCTTTATTGTATACTTGCTGTCAAATTGGTCCATCTTGAAAGAACATTTAAAATGCCAGTGGTGGGTTCTCTATTAAATACATAATATAAATGTGATGTTTTGCATCATTAAATTAGGCCCGTCACTCTCTTGGGCTGTTTCTTTACATTTTTTAGATCTTTTCATTCTATGTTAAAATGTTTTCTAATTTCATTTCTAAATTACGAAATACTGATTTTCTTTCTTTAAAAAATGTTCGTTAGAAATACAATGTTTACTAAATCATCATCATCATCATACTCAGTTAATCCCACCTATAGCAAAGCTAAGGTAGGGTCTGAGGAGGGTAAGATGTAGACAGCCTTACCTCTATCCCCAGAGAATAGAGAGGCTGCTTCCAGTGAGACCCCCGGCTCGATGTGGTTTTGTATCAAGCCTTGGACATAAGGCACATAACACTTAGCAATCGGGACAAACTCGATTGGTGCATGTACCCCCTTGTCTTTTGGCTATCAACGCCACCACAATGTTTACTAAATGGTGTTTCTAAAAAAAAAAAAAAACTTGAGGAAAAACTCTCTCTAAAATGAGAAGCCGAAGAGACAACACTCTCCGGCACCGGAGAAACTGGGGGAAATTGGATTCTAGACCAGTAACAACTTTTTTTGTTTCAAATTTGCCTAGAGGGGTGACTGACTCAATGCTTTGGATGGCGTTTCAACAGCATGAGATAGTTAAAGATGCATACGTCGCAAGGAAGACGGATTCTCGGGGGGAATTGGTTCGGGTTCGTCAGGTACATTGGCGTTAACAATCTGAATGAGGTGCTAAAGAACATGAATACGGTCAAGATTATGGAGGCGAAGGTAGGTGTTTCGGTAGCAAAATATGATAAAAATAATAGAAGGGTGACACTGCCGGTGGCTTTTGAAAGAAGAGACCAATATAGAGCAACTGGAGAACTCTGATCGGATGGAACCTACCCAAACAAACAAAATGACAGGTGCGTCTTCCAGGAACATCTTGACTGGCGAAAGGGACGAACCATCGTCCTCTTCTAAGGTGCTGGTTGTCAATGAGAGGGCTGCCATGTACCCGAATCATTGTATAATGAGAACCGTAATTGGCGAGGCAAAATCTGTGGAAGCACTTAAGAAAGTGAAGACGATGATGAAGAAGGGTGGCTATGAAGAAAGCCCTGTTAGTTTCATTGGTGGTATGAAGGTTATGTTAGTGTTTCGAGACAAAATGACGACTGTCGAATTCATTGGAAGGAAAGATGAATTATGAAGTGACATCCTCTTCACCGCAATACTATGGGAATGTGGATTTCAAACGGGTTACCTGCTTGAAAGTTAGAGGAATGCCTCTCCAATTAAGGGATGGTGAGTTCTTTGATAAGGTGGGCCAGTTATTCGGTAAAGTCGTCAAAAGTTGGATTTCTCATGGTTGTCCCCAGATAATATGGAGGGCAGAGTTTGGGTGTCCATCGCTGGTAATAATAGAGTTGAAGAAGAGATAAGCGTGGTCTGGGATGGGCAGTCTTACGTTGTTTGAGTCGTCGAGGATGATGACCGTCTCATGTTTTCACTTGCTGGTGTATTAGTGTCCTACGTTCATGGGTCTCCATATGGTTCGTTGGGGGTCAGCAGTCAGGGGAGATGAACTGGAAGAGGGGGAGTTTCGTAGGGAGCCGGAAGCTGGTGACTCTTCGGCAAACGATCAACCGGCGTGTTCTGCTCCGATTATGGAAGGTGAAGGGTGGGGGGGGGGGGGGGGTAATCAAAAGGTGCATGGGATGGTGAGGTTCATGCGATGGTGACCTGCATGGGGAAGGCCAAGAATCACATGGAGGGGGTGGGCATTATTAATGATAATATTATACCTATCAATTCACATAATGATAATAATATTTCCCTCAAAAGTGGGTCGGCTGGGGTCCACGCTCAACAACTGGGGTCAGGTCCTAGGGGTCAAAACATGTCGTTGGACCTTAATAATTCTTTGGGGTCATTTGTGGTGGGCCGTGGGGAAAATTCAGATCAATTTGATAAATCTAGAAAGAGGCCCAGGAGGCTTAGAAGCCCATCCATTGAGGAGTTGGATTTGGATCTAAATCAAGATAAGGCTCCTGGTGATAACTCTAACCTTTTTAACCAGAACTCAAATGGGGGTATTAGTATTGGCGTAGATGAGATGGTGACCGAGGTGGAGGCTCCAGCTCCGATAAATAACTCAGGTGAGGGCCCTGTGTCGGTTGACGTTGAGCAGGTAGTGCAGATGCCGTTTCATGTTAATAACGAATTGGAGACTACAAATCAGTTGGCTCATCCTAGTTCTGTTCCGGATGTGGTCTCGGAAGTGGATAATACCATTCAAGCAGGTTTGGTGGTTGGAATTGATCTTAATGATTTCAAGGTTCAAGTGTCGGAGCTCGTCAATGGCGAAGGTGTTGTAGTGGGTGCGGGATGACCGAAAAACATCCTGTATTCGTGGTTTAAACATGCCATGGGTCGCATTTCGTGGGTATACAGGAGTCTAAGCTGACTGAAGATTCTTTTTTCCAGGTTAATTCTTTATAGGGTAGATCTGTTTTCGAATTTGATCAGGTGTTCGCTGAAGGGAGGTCTGGGGGAATTCTAAGTATGTGGGACCCGTCTGTTTTTCGGGTTTGTGACACTGTAAAGAATCGATACTACTTGATGCCTTTTGGTGTTTTACTTACTTCCGGGGAGGTTTTAAATGTGGTGAATATTTACGCTCCCAATGATGCGGTGATTCGATGTGGCCTTTGGGAAGACCTTCTTAGATTGAAAGAATCCAGAGCTGGCTGTTGGGTTATGTTTGGGGATTTCAACAAAGTTAGATGGAGTTCTGAACAAAGAAATTCAAATTTTATCTCGTCTAATGCGGAGTGCTTCAATGATTTTATACATAGAGCGGCCTTGTGTGAGTTTTCGATGGGTGGTTTACAGTATACATACATGTCGGACAATGGAGAAAAGTTAAGTAGGTTGGATCGCTTTTTGGTGTGTGGTGCGTTCATGTCTAACTGGTCGACGGCGTCAGTTACCGCTCTATCCAGATATGCATCTGATCATAGCTCGTTGCTGTTATCCGTGGTACCTTTTGATTTTGGCCATATTCCTTTTCGTTTCTGTAATTCCTGGCTTGAGCTTCCGGGCTTTGTGGTGTTCGTAAAAGGGTTGTGTATGATGTTCAGCGGCTTGAATTATTGGCGGAATCGAGGACCCTTTCTGAATAGGAGCTGATGTGTAGAAATGAATGTAAATCATACATGATGGAATTTGATCGTCGAGAACGTATGGATCTTAGACAAAAGGCCCAGGTGCGGTGGGCGTTTGATGGTGACGAAAATTCCAGGTTCTTCCATGGGGTGGTTGGGGCTAATGTCTCTAGTAATCAGATACACGGTTTGTTGGTGGACGGGGAATGGATTTCTAATCCGGTTATTATAAAAGATTGAGCATTGTTCCGGGAACCGTTGCATAGTCGACCATCCATCTCATGTCCTCATCTAAAGCGTCTGTCTTCTGGTGATTCCGATGCATTGGTAAGTCCGTTTTCGTTACAAGACATAAAGGATGTGGTTTGGGCTTGTGATGGGGATTGGGCCCCCGGGCCCGACGGGTATAACTTTAAATTCTTAAAAAGGTGATGGGATGGGTTAGAAGCGAATTTCATAAGGCTGTTTAATGAGTTTTATGACAAAGCCGATTTGGGGGTGGGTGGCTTTTCCTCTTTTATCGCTTTGATACCAAAAAAGAAAGATCCAAATGACTTTCATGACTTTCGGCCGATTAGTCTTATTGGGTGTGTTAATAAAGTCCTTTCAAAATTGTTGGTTGCGAGGTTGAGATCGGTAATTGATGGCCTTATTTCTCCCGAGCAATCTGCGTTTTTGTCGGGTAGGAACATAACGGACGGTCCTTTGTTGTTAAACGAGACGGTTGGTTGGATGAACCGGGAAAAAAGGCAAGGTATGTTGTTTAAGGTGGACATCGAGAAGGCTTATGACTCGCTTAATTGGAGTCAATTATGTTACAAATGAACTTTCCTCCAAAATGGTGTAAATGGATCATGGCCATTGTGTGACATCCGGGAAATTCAGGTTAATACTTTTACAAACATACAAGTCTACCTTAGCAAAAACATTTACTTAGCATTATACTTAACTGGGTCAGTTTGGTCATTTGGATGATTATGGGAATCATCGGGAGTCATTACAATGATCTGAGAGGTCGTTGGGAGTCGGTCCATAACTACGTGTACAAGGGTTGGTGATTGATAGAATCGACGGGTTTAATGCACACACGCAAGGCTCGAGTCCTGGGAATTGGTGAACGAATGTGAACGTGTTAGTTATCCTGCATTATTTGTTTATAATCATTATGTGACTTGTCTATATGTGAATACGTGCTTATATGTGTTAAAATAGTGTTTAACGCGTCGAAGACCCATAACACCCTACTGCAGGCGATTAGGAGGCCTAATTGCCTGTTGCAGGGGCGAGTAGGCTCCCATTAGGGGCAATTAAGGGCCTACTCGCCTGAAGGGGAGGCGATTAGGAGCTCCTAATTGCCTCCTGCAGCCTCTACTCGCCTGTAACCTTTGAAACGACTAGAAACACCTACAAATTCCACCCTTGTGTTGTAAAACATCATTTGTGAAACCCTAACTCGCTCCAAGCCTCCCTCACACCATAATCACCCTCTGAAACACGTTTTTGCGCTAGTAGCCACCCTTTCAAGCTTTACACATCATTATCTAGCAAAACCTAAGGTGTGTTATCCATCCTAAACCTTTGTTATGTTATTATATTGATCCCTAAAGGTCCAGACCTGGTTTTGTGATGTTTGTGTCTTTGAAATCAGTTGTTAAACAAGTCTAATCCTTCATTATGTGTTCTATGTGGTGTATTCATGCAAGATAGTTTTTTTATGGTTAAAACATGAGGATTCTTATGTGTTTAATGTATTTCTGATATAAATGAGTTGTTAGCATGTTTGTTTATGAGTTTGGAGGTTCATAGTTGAGTATTGATGATAATTTGCGTTTTGACCTGTTTGAGTGATTTAGAGAGATTTAGGATGATATGATGTGTTTTGTTGATTGTATGATGTTAGGGTTTGCTCTAGGATGATGTAGAAACAGTAGGATGTTGTTGTGCAACGTTGTTATGTGATGAAATCTGGATATTTGCCCTTCAGGGTAAGTTTTGCATGTTTGATGTGATGTTTACATAATAATATGCTATTTTGGGAAATGCTTGCAATTAAGGTTGTTAGAATGATGATAAATTGGGGTTTTTTTTACTTGGAATGGGTTGTTTAATGATTTGGGTTTGATGTTGGGTGTTTTTACATGTTTCGGATCTGATTTGGAGGGTTAAACGCGCGAAATATGGCTTGATGCTGCAGGGGGCGAGTAGGAGAGCCCACTCGCCTGTAAAAGGGGCGAGTTGCCCTACTCGCATGCCATTAGGGGCGATTAGCCCTCTACTCACGTGTAAAACAGGCGATTACAAGTCCTAATTTCCTCTCTGATTTCCTAATTGCCTGTTTGATTCCTAATTGTGTGTTTTGCTGTTGTAAGTGTATTTTGACAACCCGAAACATGGTTTGACACCTAGGAACATGTTGGGAACCCCGTAGCATGTCTAATAACCTGATAACACGTGTCCGGACTCGTTTATGCGTTAAATGAACTGTATGCTAGACTTAGTGAACTTTTGCGCATGTTAAGTGTAGGATTGCATATGATTGCATGATATCTTGTATATGGCTAACACGTGGGATGTCGGGTCACCAATAGGATGTCGGGTCTTGTCCGGTGTGGTCGGTTTAACGTTCAAACATATTTTCAACGTACACAGTTATGGTCTGGACAATTGGGGACTAATTAACCTACGGGTTATCAGTCTAACATCTTATACACTCGTCATGATAGGTCACCGGTAGTTGGGACTATCTATTTGAGATGATTTACTTATTTTAGAAGAAAGAAACCTAAGGTGATTTTCATGGCCCCAATTTAAGTCTTTTCGTTTTCGGGGGAGAATCATGCTTTATACTTAGATTTCGTAAAGATCACGTTATACTAGTGTTATTACTTTTTGACTTACTATACGATTCGTTTAAGTCCCAGGGAATACCATGAATATGCGGGGATGCATAACGGGGGAAATGTGGATAGATCTATTGGGACTGACAAACCCTACTCGTCGGTTGGAGGCCGGTGGGTGCATATTGTCTCGGTCATTAAAGGATGTCGTAGTAGTATCTTGTCAGTAATGGTTTCCAAGTCGTAGTAGTATCTTACATGCGTTTAGCTAACAGTATCATTTTAACATAGTAGTAACATGGATGAACTTTCATACTTTTAACGTTTATTATAAAACCTGTGAACTCACCAGCATTATATGTTGACAACTTTAAGCATGTTTTCTCAGGTCACTAAGGTAGCAGCACTGGATAGGCGCACGGGTCTCATGGCGTCTAGTTTGCATTTCATGTTTTGAAACATTATCTTTTATTTTCTTTTAAACATTTGGATTATGGTTTGTACTTTGCTTCCGCTGTATCGAATGGGTTTTTGAACGAAATGGTAGATTACGTATTTTAAATCATATAGTTGTCGTTTATTGTGACCGTTGACTTGGATCCTGGTGTGTCACGCGCCTCGCGGTAAAACCCCGCATGTGGAATTTGAGGGTGTGACACATTGTGTGCTCGGCTCGTGCTTCTGTCCTTATTAATGGTTCTCCTACTCAAGAGTTTGTGTGCAATCGTGGTGTTAGGCAAGGTGACACTTTGTCCCCGTTTCTTTTCGTGATTGCAATGGAGGCTTTGACCAGTATTATGAAGCGTGCAAGTGAAGTTGGTTTATTTAGGGGGCTTAATGTCGGGTCGGATGGGATGATTTTATCCCATTTCTTGTATGCGGATGATGTCATGTTCTTGGGTGAATGGTCCGTGTCAAATGCTTTGAACTTGAAGCGCATTATGCGGTGTTTTTATTTAGTCTCCGGCCTTAAAGTTAATTTGGCCAAATGTAGCATTTTTGGCGTTGGTGTGGGTGTACAAGAAATCCAACACATGGTTGCGATTTTCAATTGCCGCCCGGGTGGGTTCCCTTTCAAGTACCTTGGTCTCCAAGTGGGGGCCAATATGAATCTATGTAAACATTGGGGCCCGGTCGTGGACGTGGTCCTGAATAAATTATCTATTTGGAAGGCGAAAAACCTTTCTTTCGGGGGTCGAATAACCTTGTTGAAACCTATTCTTAATGCCATTCCTACGTATTATTTTTCTCTATACATGGCGCCGGTTCAAGTTATAGAAGCGCTCGACAAGTTGCGTAGAGTGTTCTTTTGGGGCGGATCGGAGGAGAAGGCGAAGATGAACTGGGTGGCTTGGAAAAAGGTAATTGCGCCAATTGAATATGGTGGCCTAGGATTTGGGTCGTTGTGAGATGCCAACTTGGCGTTGATAGTGAAATGGTGGTGGCGTTTTGAGTTGATAAAAAGGATTGGGGTGGATTTGGTCAGGGGCCTAAAAGGGGTTGTGGGCGACGGGTCGAGCATTTTTTTCTGGGTGAGGAGCCATTGGCTTCTGTTTACCCTGCTCTTTTCTCCCTAGAGAAAAATATCGGGTGCATTCTTCTGGGTTGGGCTGGTCGTGGGACTGGAAACGTGCCCCTATTCAGGGGTTGGAAACTTACGAATTGACGGCTTTTTTTACAGCAGGTTTAGCAGCCTTCTCTGTGCAGTTCGATGGATAGATGGGTCTGGTTTTCGGACCACTACTGTCCGTTCTCGGTTGGCGACTTGAAGCGACGTATTCGGGACTTGGTCTACCCCCCTGCGGATTTTGTACTTGAAAGAAACTCTTGGGTCCCTAGAAAAGTTAAAGTTTTAATTTGGAGGGCCGCTCTACACAGAATTCCTACCATGGACGCGCTGCGTAGACGAAACATTAACGTTTTGTGGTGATTTTCCGGAATCTGCAGAACACCTGTTTGGCACTTGCGGTTTCTCACAGGCTGTTTGGGGGCTGCTCTCACAATGGTGCAAAGTGTCCCCGCTTTTCGCTTCCTATTTTGCTGATTTGCTGCAGCTTCACTCGGGTTCTGGCAGGTCTCCAAAGCAGAAGAAGGCTCTCCATGCGGTTGTGATGATTTGTATTTGGTGTCTTAGGAAGTGCAAGAATGATGCAGTCTTTAACCAGAAACCGGTTTCATTGCAGTCTGTATTTGGTGAGATTAAATCCCGTAGTTATTTGTGGGTCAAGAGTAGATCGAGGTGTTTATCTTTGTATTGGGAAGCATGGTGCGCTTTTTCTTTGTCTAGTGTCGGTTGGTAGTTGTTGGTGAATCGGTTGTTGTATCTTGTGTTTGTATGGCGTATTGCTAGTATCCCGCTAGTGAGGTGAAATGATATTTTGTTGACCGTTCAAAAAAAAAAAAAAAACTAAATGGTGTTTCTATAATGTTGTTTTCCAAAGTTATGTAATTTTTAACCACTAAAATCCTGTTTTTTTTTTCAATTCAGTTATTACGGGGAAGGGAAGGTCCTAGAGTAATCTTTTTACTTAACTAATGTTGTCCAATCTTGCACTGCCACATCACTTCACTAAAACACTTTTTTTGAGGGAACACTTAACTGATTCACTTCACTGAAATCTTTATTTTTTAGTTTTTTTAAAGAAAACATTAATTAAACATATTATTAAACTAATAAAATAAACTTACAATATTAAAGTAAATAAAACATAGAAATGCACATAACTTGAAAATAAACTAAATAAAAAAAAACTATTCAGAGTCGGAGGCCTCCGCTTCGAGGTGCGGTAGATCAAGTCCGTCTAGATATTCCACGCCCTCTCTGAACCATTCGAATTTTTCTTCAACATCTACTACAATTTTTAGAAATAGATGTCTCGACATGCGATACCTTAGTTTAAACTGTGCCTCGGTGTATTTTGGTACGTCGGCAAAATAGTCATCTATTAACCAAGTATGGCCTCCTTCGTGATCATGTGACACGTATCTTTTTTTAGATGTTGCCGTGTCTTCCTCAGCTCGCTTTCCAAGGTTCATGAGAAACTCAATGCTACTATCGCTTGATTGTAAAATTGGGTGCATTTCGAGCGAGGGAATGATAACTTCATCATCTTCGACGTCAATGCATGTCACCCATTTTTTTAAAGTATGGAGATAATTTCTATTGATACTAAATCGTGGGATTGTATTTCCATTATAGGCATATGATAAAAACGGTCACAAAATATGACCGTTTGAAAACACAAATTAAATTCAACGGTCAAAAATGGAATTAAAAATAATAAAAAAATTGACCGTTGCATTTAATATCACAACTTACCAGCTCGTTAGATAGAACCAGAAAATGGTTCACGGGACCTCTACCAGCACTGGTGGCGTCGATGTTACCGTGCGGATAGTGGGGTACCCGTGACGTTTTCTGTTGGTGCCCCGTCCCCCCTTAGCTTCAATCAAAATCAAACTAAAGTCATCAGTTAAATAATTTTATCAAACAATTAGTTAAGTGCTTTGGTTTACATGATTATATTGTCGACTTTCAGTCTAGTTAAGTTAATTTTGTTAATAGCCAAAGCTTGGGTTTAGAGCCTAATTTTATTGGGGCCCCATTCTTAGATGTTATCTTATATTTGTATTGAACTTGTTTGTGTATTACTGGACTATAGTTCGTTCCAAAAAAAAAGGTCAAAGCGATTAGGTTTTCAGTCTGGTTAAGTTATTTTTTTAACCAAAACCAAACTTTAGCTAAAGTATAAATCTACTAAAGCATGGGCTTAAGGCTAAATCTTTTTTGGGGCCAATTCATAGATGTTAGTTTTTATTTGTTTTGGACTTGTTTGTGTAGTACTGGATTGTAGCTTGTTCCCCTAAAAAAGGCAATGTGGTTAAGTTATATAATGAAAGCGAGAAAGTGAGGAGTGGAAATCAAAATGTGTAGTAAGAGTGAAAGGTCGTACATGTGAATGGTAAAATCACGATCTCAAAGTCCAACTATCATTTGTTGCGTTCTTGATCTGATTCTTTTTACAATCGAAATCGAAATCCAAAGTGTGGTAATTGGCGACTTAGCTCATTCGGAATCGTCAATCAAAATTGTTGATTTGCTACACATCACTTGAAGGTAAATTGATAATCTGTTAACTTTTGTCACTCAGCTGTTGATTTTTGCAGCTTACAAATTAAATAGATAAATTATGACATAATTTGTGGATGATGTTGGATCAGTTTCTGTTTTAACAGTTTCTTATCAAGAACACTTGTTTTAAGATTTAACAAAGTAATAAGCACAATGGAATAAGTATAAGTGTTCTAAGTTAAAGTTTCACTTTTAATAGGTGTTATTAGTCCTCCCCAGTTAATGAATGTAATAGTAGTAAATGCTTCAAATGATTCTCAATATATTAGAAAAGGTTAACTACGCAAGAGTGTCTAAAATAGTGGGAAAAACCCATCTATTTATAGACTGAACAATACGTAAAAGTGAAGTATTCAAAAGATTATAATAATACTACAATAGGATGTAGTATTGGAACTTGTACAAAAAGCTATTAGAAACTAATATAATAATAAACTACTGATGTTAAGGGCAGTGGGATGCTTCTATAAGAACTGTTGATGAGTGACAAACTTTTGATGAATATTTCTTCAGAAGTTTGGTCTTCAGTAGTTGTTCTTTAGATGTTTGTCTAGTTCATCTTCAGAACTTCTGAACATTACTCTTCAGCACTTGTATCAGCTTCTTCAGTACTTTGTCTTATTCTTCTTCTTCTTTAGTAGATTCTATACTTAGCAAAATATGCAGAGAGGATATTAGACTAAGGTTCATATTGACTTGTCAATCCTCTTTGACCCGACAATCTCCCCTTAGATTGATGAAGCCAAAACCTTTGACTAAATTTATTTATAAGATCCTCTTTTCAACAGTCAAGCACTCTAGACTTCTTTGATCATAGAGTATTTGAGTTCACTAACTTGTTGTGCTGTGAGGATTGGTCCTTGGTCTGGTTCCATGAACTGGATGGTTAGAATATCATCATCTGATAGTTTATCTAGTTTAGTCTTGTGATGCAGGACCTTGGAAGTGAAGTATTTTCTTTCCAGGACAATGGAATTGGACTTGTGGGTGAAGTACCATTTGACTATAGGTGATTTAGATTTGAAGAAATATTCTTTGTATGTTACTATCTGCTTTTTGAGGGTGTGCCTGATGTTGATTGGTCTGTCACTTCAGATATGATCAGGTTGGATCACCTTCTTTGTTCAACTTGTACAACACCAAGTGTATCACTAGGAATTGGAATGTGATGTTCATTGATCACCTTGGTTTGTGTCTTGTCTTTTATGGTTTGGGTCAGTTGATAGGCATACGTTGTAGGATCCCTATGTTGTGTGAGCAGAGGCTTTTCTTCCCATTCAGTGTCTTGATCAACAATTTGATTTCCTTCCAGTAAAATCATCTTGAAGTCAGTCTTTATCTGTTCCTCTGGCTTCTTCTTGGCAGCAGGCCTTGTTGGTGGTTTCTTTGAATGAACAACAGAAGTTTGTGAAACTTCTGAAGTTTTAAACTTTTCTAGATTTGACTGTTGTAAGGCGTTGAATCTTTTGTAAGTGTCCAGAAGATCAGCTTCTTTCCACTTTGATAGTTGAGCCTTTGAACCATAATCATTGGCTGCTAACTCTTGTATAATCTGGGCTCTCTTTATCTTTTGATCTTTTTCAGTGGCAAGTTTGTCAGATACTATTTGTGCCCTGTGTTCTAATTCTTCATTTGAGAGTCCCTTGAGAGTATTTTTTTTCTTGTTTTGCCGTGTTTGCTGATATAGTTGTTGGATCAGTGGCTTATGTTTATGAACACTTATGTGTATCAGATTTATGTATGAGTTAATAAGCAGCGGAATAACAAGTGTTCTAAAGATTAAAAGATCACTTTTAAGAGGAGTTATTACTCCCCCTTGACTGAATAATAAATGAGAAACAATAAAACAGTTCAAGTGTAAAGCAGTAAGAGCAGTTTATGTTTCTCAGATGTGAAATGGATTATTAGTTCAAAGCCCGAAGGATTTCAATTTAGATCAAAGATTTTACACAAAATCACATATATGAAATAGATGAACAAACTCATCTATTTATAGACCAATGTACTAAACCATTGTCTGAAGTAATCTAAGATATTTAACAAAGATATTATCTAAAGATAAGCTTACAACAGCCTGTACATTGAAACTTGAAATCACGACTTTAACAAAACAATATAATAATAAAACTGCTGATCTTCAGTCGGTTAGAAGCTTCTGAACACAAAGTGCTGATGAGTGACAAACTGCTGATGAGTAGTTTGTCTTCAGTAGTTCTTCAGTGAAATGTCTGGTTAGACTTCAGAACTTCTGATGAGTTACTCTTCAGTACTTTGCATATTTGTTCTTCAGTACTTCTTCATTCTTCTTCAGCAGTTCTTCCTATACTTAAGCAGAATATGATTTTGACTAAGGTTATCAAAAGGTGGTTTCTTCTATCCTCTTTGTCCCAACAATCTCCCCCTGGATTGATGAAGCCAAAACCTTATCCAATCTTTATTGCTGATCTTTTTTCTCTTCTAGTATCCTCCAGATTTCTGCTGTCATCCGGGTAGTAAGAGTACATCTTTGTTGCTCAGTGAGAGGTCCAAGTTCAGGTGTAAGATGTTGAATTGTAAGAAGGTCTTTGGAAGATAAAACACTCAACTCCTTTGAGTTTTTGTAGACCTTACTTGAACGATCTCTCCTGGTCACAAGTACTGAATTGGAATCAGTAAAGGACCATTTAATGATATTTACCTTTGACCTGTCAAAGTCAGAGGCATAGGAAACCAAGCCTGTTTCCTTAGGTAATCCTGAGGATGATTGAGGAATGTCTTCAATTTCAGTGACTCTCAGGTGAGATTCTTGACTACCTTGAAGTTCAGCACCACTTTGGATAGGCATGTTGGGCAAGTGATGTTCTGTAACAACTCTTGTGTGTGTCTTTTCTTGAATAGATTGTTGTAACTGATAAGCATAAGTAGCCTTGTCTCTGAATTGTGTTAAGAGGGGTTTTTCTTCTACATCAAAGTCACCATGCACTAACTGATTTCCTTCCAAGAGTACCATCTTGAAATCAGTCTTTACTATGGGTTCACCCTCTGCTTTTCTTTTTGTGGCAGGCTTCCTTAGTGCACCAGAAGATCTCCTTATGATAGAAGTTGGTTGGACTTCTGGAGTTTCAAATCTCTCTGGCTCTGCAGCTTTCTTGGCCTTGTATTTCTTGTAAGCCTCATAAAGTGTTTGTTCTTTCCATTTTGAGACTGAGGCCTTTGAACCATAGCCATTTGCCACTAACTCTTCTATGATCTCAGCTCTTTTGGCTTTCCTCTCATTCTCTGTTGCTAACCTATCTGATAGCATCTGAGCTCTTCTTGTCAGTTCTTGTGTTGAGAGTCTTTTGAGAGCCACTTGTTTGGATTTGGAGTTCTTTGTGATAAAAGTGATTAGCTGTGCTCTTTTGTCTTCTTCTGCAACAGCTTCAAGTGCTCTCTCTTCAGCCTCAAGCTCATCAAGTTTTTCTTGATACTTGATCAGTTTTTCTTGGAAGTTCAGATCATCTCTAGTCTCTAGGCTGTTCCATACTTTGTCTTCTTTTGCCTTCTTTGCAGCCTCTTTCAAACTCTTCTCCAGTAGTTCTTTCGACATAGCAATGGGAGTAGGGTTTAAAACAGTTGTGGAAGTTGTTGTAGGCAAAGGAATGGAAGCAGGTTCTCTAACAGGTGCCTTAGAAACTTCTGATGTTGGTTTTGGAGGTAAAACTGCTGATGAAGTAACTTGACTCACAACTACTAAAGGATTGTCTTCAGCAGTTTGAATAATGGGATCAACAGTTTCCTCTGATGCCTTAGATAATGAGAACTCTTTTGCTACTTCTTTTCCTGGTCTTTGTGTTGGTTTTTCAGCTTCAGGATCAAGAGTTTGTCTTGTTGTAGCAACTTCAGTTTCTGGTTCCTTAGTCTTCTCCCCCTTTTTGGCTTCATCCACTTCTGGAAGCCTCAATGAGTGAGAAGTTGCAGCAGACAACCTTGCTAGTTGATCTTGAGTTTGATCCATCTTTTTGTTCAACTCAGCAAGTCTTGAATTTATCAACCCAAACTGGTTGTTAGCCTTTAACTCCCAAGCAGTTGTGAATGGTTTGAGTTGATCAATGATAATTTGTTTCATTGTCTGGAACAGGGGACCATCTGGGCTGCATAGTTGGTTCAAGTCTATTCCAGTGAGCCCAGGGAATTGGGTAGGTTGTTTTTGTGAAGGGGGGCTTTTTGGGTGATCCTCAGATTTCTCTGAAGATGCCACTTGTGGGGATTTTTGGGCTAAGTGGTCTTTAACCTGATCTTTGGTGACCAGCTTCTTGAGCCTGGATACCTTAGATGCAGGACCTTCAATCTCAACCGTCAATTCTGTTTGTGGAATGTTTGATTCATCATCCAAGCTAATGGAATCATCTGAATCCCTGATAGTGTCCTCAGAGAGGGCAGAATCAGTTAAATCATGAGCTAGTCCCAAACTAGTAGTCTCATGAACCTCTTTGTCTTGGAACTGAGGTTTTCCTACTTCAGGCACTAGGCCTTCATCAGTAGTTGCCAAATTTGAGGTCTTAGCAATGTTACTACTGTCCTCAAGTTCACCACTGGGTGATAAGTGAGTAGTAGCAGCCTCAAAAGTACCAAGAGTTTCTAAGTTTGGGCTTATAAACTCTGGTCCATCCTCATCTCCCTGGTTTGGGCTAATAAGGTCCACATCCATGTCAATAGGAGAAGGCATCTCCCCAATTTGATGTGTTGCTGGGGGAGTGACATGTGTTGGATGGGATCCTTTTAGTCCTGAGAGAAGTTGGGCTATTTCTATGGTTGTATGGGATGGTTCAGGTTCAGTAGTTGTAATGGGTAGGTGTTCAGAAGTTGGAATGGGTTCAGGTTCTGTTTCAGCAGTTTCAAAGGTTGGGTCAACAGTTACAGGTTTCTTAAATCTTTTTCTTTGAAAAATAACTGTAACTGGTTTTCTTTTAGGAGGTGGAGAAGGAGTGTGCTGAGAGGATGTTTCAGCCACATCCTTATCAAGTGCAGATTGCACATCAGCAGTTTCAGGGTTCTCCACTTCCTGAACTGTCTTTTTCAATGGTTTGGTTTGTTTTTGTTTTTGTTGTTTTGGCTTTTTGGTTTTCTTTTTGGGTTTGGAAGATGTGGGTTCCTTGGGGATGGGTTGTTCTTCCCCTTGGTCATCTTCTAGCACAAGTGCTGGTTTGTTGTGCCTAGAGAATACTTGTGAGGTTAATGGGTTTAAAGTTGTTGTTTCACCCACAAGTACTCCCTCTCCAAGTTCTTTTATTATGCATTGCATAACAAATCTTGGGTATAACAAAAACTTATTTTTATCATTTTCATGGTGTAAAACCAATTCATTGAAAAACAGTTTAGATGCCTTAAAAGGAGTTTCATTTATGATGGAATGAAAAATTGGTTGAAAAGTAGAAGGCATCTGATCTATAGACCCTGTTTTTGGACTTAGACACATTATAATATAATGAAATAATAGTTTATATTTTGGGTCAAAATATTTCTTATAAACTGTTGCTTGTGCCAAAGTACCTTGATAACCATATTCTGTCATGGTTAGATGGATGTCTGAGTTTGGAATATGCTCAGGAGCATTAGAATCCTTCAAACCAAGCCTGATGCTTAGTGTTTCCGGTGATATGGCCATCAGTTTCCCTTTTATAGAAGATTTGAGGGAGATCACTTGATTATTAACTGTCACCGTCTCTGTGTTTGCCCAGAACTCATTTAGAGTTTCTTCATGAATGGGTGGATCGATGGTGAAAGCTTCATAATACTGGGATTTCATGATGAGATCAATGATTTCATCATACTGGGACCAGGCTTCATCTTTCACAAAGTAGCCTCGTTGATTATGTCCCTGTTTTAACACGAGAGCCATTGCTTGTTTGATCGAACAGTATTTTTAGGTTAGAGAAGGGGTTTTGCTTTTGATTTGAGAGAGAGAGAGAGAGGGAATTTTGCTTTTTGAATGGATAAGTGTTTGAAAAAGGTATTTATCAGAAGTTTTTAACCGACTAGGTCAAACTTCTGATGAGTGAAAAGTCTATTTTACCCTTTTTAATGAAACTGCTGATGAAGAAGGTTTCTTCATCAGTGGTTTTGGTCATCTCTTCAGCAGTTTCAACTGCTGATGCAAATGACTTTTAAAACACTTAACTAACTTCTGATTCTCATCAGTAGTTATATCCATTTTGAAAATATCCCATTTTTCTTAAAAATTGTTTATCAGTAGTTTCTCTTTCTCAAATTTGGTCTTCAGAGGTTTGTGACAGATAAGTATGTAAGTGAAAAATAAAATATGTGCAGAACTAAAAAGTGAAACACTTACAGACTTTCTTCTAAGTTTAACATCCCAAGCATGGATACTAACCTCTGAAAAGTTGTTGAATCAAGGGGTTTGGTGAAAATGTCAGCTATTTGATTAGCTGTTGTGACATGCTTCACCTCAATATTGCCTTTTTCATAGCAATCTCTTATGAAATGATACCTGATTTCAATGTGTTTTGTTTTTGAAAACTGAACAGGATTTTGAATGATGCTAATGGCAGATTTGCTGTCTACTAAAAGTGGAGTCTTGGTTTCTTTGATTCCATAATCAAGCAGTTGATATTGGAGCCATTGTATCTGTGATGTACAGCTTGCAGCAGCAATGTATTCAGCTTCAGCTGTTGAAGTTGCCACAGATGTTTGTTTCTTTGATTGCTAGGACACCAGACAGTTTCCTAAAAATTGACAACCACCAGATGTTGATTTTCTTGACATCTTACACCCTGCATAGTCACTATCTGAAAAAGCAGTTAACTTGGTATTGCTTGAAGCAGGATACCAAATTCCTAAAGTAGGAGTTCCTTTCAGATATCTGAAGATTCTTTTGACTGCAATTAGGTGTGATTCTCTTGGTGCAGATTGGTATCTAGCACAGACACAAGTTGAAAACATGATATCTGGTCTAGAAGCAGTTAAATACAAAAGAGAACCTATCATACATCTATACATGGTTTGATCAATATGTTTCCCTTGATCATCTGGTTCATCTTGTGTGATTGGTGTCATGGGAGTGGAACATGTTTTACAGTCTTGTAAAGAAAATTTGTTCAATAATTCTTTAACATATTTTGATTGATGTATAAATGTTCCATTTGATTGTTGCTTGATTTGCAGTCCCAAAAAGTACTGCAATTCTCCCATTGTACTCATTTCAAATTTTGATTGCATGAGTTTCTTAAAATCTTCACACAGTTTTGAGTTTGTTGAACCAAATATGATATCATCAACATAGATTTGAACAAGTAAGACATGATTTCCAACATGTTTTATGAATAGAGTTTTATCAATGGATCCCCTTGAGAAGTGATTCTTAAGTAAAAAGTTTGAAAGTGTTTCATACCAGGCCCTTGGAGCCTGTTTTAGCCAATAAAGAGCTTTGTCAAGTCTGTAAACCCAATCAGGATGAAAAGGATCCTCAAACCCTGGAGGTTGACAGACATATACTTCCTCTTTTATTTTTCCATACAAAAATGCACTTCTGACATCCATTTGATAAACTTTAATGTTGTTGGAAATTGCATAAGCTTAAAATAACCTGATAGCTTCAAGTCTTGCAACTGGTGCAAAGGTTTCATCATAATCAATTCCTTCCTCTTGGGAATAACCTTGTACCACCAATCTTGCTTTGTTCTTGATGATCATACCAGTCTCATCTGATTTGTTACTGAAGACCCATCTTGTTCCAATTGGTTGCTTGTCTTGAGGTAAGGGACAGATTTCCCAAACCTGTTGTTTCTTGAATTGAAGCAACTCTTCTTGCATTGCTTGCACCCAATTGTTGTCTTTGAGGGCTTCTTGATACTTCTTTGGTTCCAACTGAGAAATGAATGCTGAGAAGAAGCAAAAGTTGGAAAGCTGGTTTCTTGTGAGTACCCCTGATGCAATATCACCCATGATTTGATCCAATGGATGATCTTTGTGTTCAATCAGTTGTTGTAAACCTGTACTTGATGATGGCTCTACAGGTTCTTCAAATAAACCACTGAGATTGATAATATCTGGTTCAGCTGTTATTTGAACTTCAGGAGTTTTAGGTTCAGCTGAATCAGTAGTTTCAAAATGTTCATCAGTAGTTCCTGAAGTTGAAGCTATTGAAACTTCTGAAGGTTTGATAGTTGATCTTTTGACTGTGTTTGGAGTCCATGGTGCAGGACTATCATCTTCAAATCCTTGAAAACCATTTTGAGGAGGTTTGGATGATTCAATAGTCTTTTCAGGTCCGAAATGAAAGTTGTCAAGATCAAATAATTCAGCAGGATTTGCTGGAATAAGAGTGTGTTTTGATTCATTGAACTTGACATTCAGTGTTTCTTCTACTATCTTGGTTCTTGAATTGAAAACTTTGTAAGCTTTTCTCAAAGGAGAGTAACCAAGAAAATAACATGTATCAACTTTTGCAGCAAACTTAGAGATAGAGTCTTTGATGTTGAGGATAAAACATTGACACCCAAAATCCCAGAAGAAGGAGATAAGGGGCTTTATGCCATGAAGAATTTCATAGGCAGTCTTGGTATGTCTCTTGTTGATAAGAACTCTATTCTGAACATAACATGCAGTGTTGACTGCTTCAGCCCAAAAATACAAAGGTAGGCCTGAATCAGCTAACATTGTTCTGGCTGCTTCTATTAAGGTTCTGTTCTTCCTTTCTACCACACCATTTTGTTCAGGAGTTCTGGGAATGCTGAACTGTCTAACAATCCCTTTAGACAGACAGAATTCATCCAGAGTTTTGTTCCTGAACTCTGTCCCATTGTCACTCCTGATGATTTTGACAGATAGAGAATACTGCTTCTCGACTTGTAGAATGAAGAACTTGATGATTTCAGCTGCCTCATCCTTGGAATATAAGAAGAAGACCCATGTGAATCTTGAGTAGTCATCAATGATGACCAAGCAGTACTTCTTCTTACCAAGGCTCATTATCTTGACTGGTCCAAATAAGTCCATATGGAGTAGTTGAAGACATGCAGTTGTTTTAGATTCTTCAATAGACTTATAGGAGGACTTATGCTGTTTACCTTTAAGACAGGAAACACAGTGTTCTTTGCACTGATATTCCTTCAAAGGTAGACCCCTGACCAAGCCCATTTTTGTGACTTTATTGATGGTTTTAAAGTTCACATGGCCAAGTCTCCTATGCCAGAGATCATTTTCTGAAGTTGATGCCTTTGAGAAGAAACATGCAGTCTTGTTCAATACTTTGTCTTTCTCAATGTCCACTGCATAGACATTGCCACACCTTTTGGCAATCAGCAAAGTATGATCTTCAATAATCTTCTCTATCAACTTCTGGCCTTCTGGTGATATGATCTTGCATGCTGTCTTGGTGAAAAAGGAAGAATATCCTTTGTCACACATTTGTGAAACACTCAGCAAGTTGTACTCAAGGTTTTCAACCAGATTGGCCTTGTCAAACTGCATTTTGCCTGAGGATACATTGCCATATCCTAGCATATATCCCTTGGCATTGTTCCCAAAGGACACAGATCCTTCTCTTTGACTGATAAAATTGTTTATCAGGTATCTGCATCCAGTCATGTGCATTGAGCCTCCACTATCCACATACCATATGCTATTCAAACCTCTGGAGACCCTCTGCACAAGATAGCAAATTAGTTAGTTTTGGCAACCCAAGCCAGTTTGGCTTTGGGTTTGCTCTTGAGAACAGGTGCAGCTTGTTGTGGACCAATTTTAGAAATCCATGTCTTTTTGTCAATGTATTTGTCATTAAGAACAATGGTGGGTTCTTTTTGGTTTCCACCATCAACTTTGGTCATAAGAAGTTTAACCAGGTTTATCAAATCTTTAACTTCAGCAGTTTGTGAAACTGCTGATGAGTTAGGTGAAACTTCTGAAGATGAACTTTGAGAAGATGACCTTTGTTGAGATAAAAGCCTCTTCTTAGAAAGGGTTTTGTTTGATTGTTGTTTGTTGGGAAAAAAGGTGTTTTCAAAATTTTGTTTTATCTGTTTTCCCACAATCAGTTGTTGTCTTTGTTTGTTTAACCGATTTACCTGTCTAAATCTGCAAAGTTCAGTTATGTGGTTAAACAGACCACATATTTCACATGCTTTTGCCTTCTCTTTCTTTTTAGATAAATCAAGAGAGCTGGAAGGCAATTTACTGACAAAATCAGAATTTTGAAATAGGTCATTAGCAGTTTTCAGGGTCTCAACTCCTGATGTAGTTGAAACTGCTGATGGCTTATTGTCAGTAGTTTTAACTTCTCCAGTACTTTCCTTTTTGAGAAAGTTCTGATGGTAGGATGTGCATTCCTCCATATCAGAAGTTTGAATCAATTTCTTCCCATCATTATCAGTTTTGTGGGTGAAATCTGTTGGTGATTCAGTGTGGGTATACCCAATGCCAAACTTAACATTTGCTGCAGTTTGTTTGTTAAGCAGCATTTGGTACCCTTTACAAGACTCAACCCATTTTTCACAATCAACCTTGGTGTCAGCAAGCTCTTGTCTGACTTTTCCTAGGTTGTCTATCATTGTTTTAATCTGTGCTTGGGTTTCAATGGATTTATCATTTAGTTTAGAAATTTCTTTGTTTTTCAAAACAATTTTTCTTTCTAAATCACACTTCATTTGTGTGTATTTTCTCTCCATATCATTGGATTTGCCTTGTAAATGCACATTTGTTTCTCTAATTAAAGCAAAAGATTCTTTGCAAGATTTAGTGCAAAGCTTTAACAGAGATTGTTGTGATACCTGTGTGAGAGCAGAATTTGAAGAGTATCCTTCAAAAGCCATTAAGGCAAAGTTCTTTCTGCCATTATCAGGTTCTCCCCAGTTGACATCATAGACCTTATTGTCTGCATCCTGACTGCATTCTGATGTGTCATAAGGAAGACTGCTCCAGTCAACATACCCTGATGTAAATAAGCTTTGTTGCTGAGGGGGTTGTTGAGTTTGTGCAGGTTGTTGAGCAGTTGGAAAAGGAGGCACCAGCTGCTGTTGTTGCTCAGCAGGCATTTGGACATATTGTACTTGTGGCACATATTGAACTTGTGGAGCTTGTGCCTGTACAAAATGAGCACTCCCTTGAGTTCCATTATTCCTATTATATGAGGGGTTAAATTGATTTCCAGACATGGGTTGGTTGTAGCTAGAGCTTCTACACTCTCTAGCAAAGTGTCCCAACTTTTGACACTTGTGACATCTAAGTTTAGATTTGTCAAAACCAACTTTTGTTGAGTTGTTTAGTCCTGGAAATTTCCTTCCTGACCTTTTATAAAATTTGTTAGTTTTTAAGGTTAACAAGGCCAGTTGATGCAATATTTCCATTTCTTCCAAGTCATCACTGCTAAAATATTTTAAATCATCCATGATGAAACACATGTTGTCAGCAGTTTGGCTCAGTTCTTCATTGTCATAAGCTGGGAAGGATCCATCTGATGAGATCCCAGCTGTTATGTCAATGTGGTCAAAAGAACCAAAATTATTAGAACAGGATGGTGAGTCTTGTCCTAATAAGGCTGTGCTACCTGGAGTATAGTCATCAGCAGTTTTACCAGATTCTTGCAACTTTTTCTTTTGATTGATTTCTCTTTCAAAAGTTAGTAATTTACCATGTAACCTAGTTAGGTTCAAGGTGTGAAAATCTGAACTTGTTCTGAGGACTATAGAGTAAGTTTCCCATTTTGAAGGTAGAGACCTTAAAAATCTATGTAACATAGATTCATTTGAGTAGGTCTGATTATTAATTTTTAACTCAGAGATGAGTGAAGAAAATCTTTCAAACTGTTGTGTTAAAGTTTCACCCTCTATGTGAGTAAAAGTTTCATATTATTGAGCCAATATTTCTCTGATGTTGGCTATCACCTCAGCAGTTCCTGCAAACTGCTCTTTTAGGCAATCCCACAGCTCTTTAGCACTTTCACAGTGTAAAAGGCCAGCATATAATTCGTTTGGGAGAGCCATAGCCAACATGGAGAAAGCTTTTGCATCAAGCTCAAACTTTTGGAATTCTTCCTCCGTGTAGTCTTTTGGATCTTTTGGTCTTTCAGTCTTTCCCTCTGGATCAGTTATAACTGGTCTGTGAGGTCCAAAGACTACAGACCTTCAACATCCAGTATTTGTTTGAGAAATAGTGTGTGCCAACCTTTTAGACCATATGTTATATTCATTTCTGACTAACATAGGAGGTTTGTTGGCAGATCCAGTATTGTAGGGGTCCATTTTTAAGAAGTTTGAATTTGTCAATGGTTCTTTAAAGTGATGGATGAAAAAGTGAGCCTTTTATCCTTTATTGAATATCAATAAGAGCCTGTGTCTGAATCTTCAATTTGTTAGATTGATTTTGATCAGATTAACCAGATGCTCTGATACCAATTGTTGGATCAGTGGCTTATGTTTATGAACACTTATGTGTATCAGATTTATGTATGAGTTAATAAGCAGCGGAATAACAAGTGTTCTAAAGATTAAAAGATCACTTTTAAGAGGAGTTATTACTCCCCCTTGACTGAATAATAAATGAGAAACAATAAAACAGTTCAAGTATAAAGCAGTAAGAGCAGTTTATGTTTCTCAGATGTGAAATGGATTATTAGTTCAAAGCCCGAAGGATTTCAATTTAGATCAAAGATTTTACACAAAATCACATATATGAAATAGATGAACAAACTCATCTATTTATAGACCAATGTACTAAACCATTGTCTGAAGTAATCTAAGGTATTTAACAAAGATATTATCTAAAGATAAGCTTACAACAGCCTGTACATTGAAACTTGAAATCACGACTTTAACAAAACAATATAATAATAAAATTGCTGATCTTCAGTCGGTTAGAAGCTTCTGAACACAAAGTGCTGATGAGTGACAAACTGCTGATGAGTAGTTTGTCTTCAGTAGTTCTTCAGTGAAATGTCTGGTTAGATTTCAGAACTTCTGATGAGTTACTCTTCAGTACTTTGCATATTTGTTCTTCAGTACTTCTTCATTCTTCTTCAGCAGTTCTTCCTATACTTAAGCAGAATATAATTTTGACTAAGGTTATCAAAAGGTGGTTTCTTCAATCCTCTTTGTCCCAACAATAGTTCATCAGCTGATGTCTCTTATCTTCTTCAGCAATAAGGAGTTGTTCCTCAACAACTCTATCTTCTTTTTCTAACTCTCTCAGCTTTTCTTCATAGGTTTGTACTTTTTCATTAAAGCTCATATCTTCCCTTACTTCTAAGTTGTTCCATATTGCATCTTCCTTTGCCTTTCTTTTGGCTGCTAATAAACTCTTCTCCATTTCTTCTTATGAGAATGCTATTGGAGAGGGGTTTAGAATAGTTGCTGTTGTAGGAATGGGCACTGGAATTTGAATATGGGTTGGTTCGGTTGCAATAGAAGTTGTCTTGGTTGGGGTTTGGGAAATCACAACTGCTGAAGTGTTGGTCTGAGTACCAACTACTGAAAGATTGTCTTCAGAACTTTTCTTTTTGACTTCAGTACTTTGATTTTTGTCTTCAGCGGTTGCTTCCTTGTCTTGGGAAGCTTTCAGAGCTTTTTCTCTAAGGAGACTTTCTTGTTTTTCTTGCCATGTCTTTCTTTGAGGGCAATTTCTTGTCTAGTTTTTATAGTCTCCTTCTGGGCATCCTTGAGTGTTATGCTTTTCTAGCCTTTTTGGAGGCTTCAAGAGATATCACTTTAGGTTCCTTGCCCTTGGCTGACATCTCCCCCCTTTTTTGCTTCATCCATTTCTGGAAACAAAGGAGCAGGAGGTGCAACGCCAGATAGATGTGCCAATTGTCTTCTATTGTCTTCCACCTTTCTAGACAACTCTCCCGTCTTCTGATAAATAGCATTGTTTATCATCTCCAATTGTGTCTTGTTTTTCAATTCCATAGCATTTGTAAAGGTTTGGAGATGTGATGAGATAAGTTGGTGGATCATCTGGTATAAGGGACCTTTTAGGCTGCATAGTTGGTTCAGTTCTATGCTTGATGACCCAGAGAATTGGGTAGGCTTTTGTGAGTGTGGAGGGTGAGTTTTTGGGTGATCCTCCGTTTGAATAGGGGATGCCACTTTTGAGGAATTAGGGTTCAAGTGGTCTTTAACCTGATCAGATGTGACTGACTCATTGAGTACAAATACATTGAATGCAGGACCTTCACAATCAGCCGTCAATTCATTTTGTGGAACGTTTGAAACATTATCCAAGTTAATGGAATCATCTGTTTCCCTGATGAAATCATTAGTTAAATCATGAGCTAGGCCCAACCTAGTAGTCTTATGTACCCCTTTGTCTTGGTTCTGGGGATTTCCTGCCTCAGGCACAAGGCCTTCATCAGCAGTTACCACATTTGAGGTCTTAGCTATGTTTTTACTGTCCTCAAATCCACCACTGGGTGGTATAAGAGTAGTAGCAGCCTCAAATGTATCTAAAGTATCTAAGTTTGGGCTTAGACACCTTGGTTCCTCCTCATCTCTTGGGATAGGGCTGATTACATCCTCATCAATGTCCATTTATGTGGTTTTATCCCCTGTTTTATGTGGTGATTGGGGATTAACATTGTCTGATGGGATGATTTGTTTCCGCCCAGAGAGAAATTGAGCAATTTCTACTGTTTGGTGTGAAACATTTGGTTCAGTAGAAGGTTCAGTAGTTTCAAAAATGGGGTTAGTAGTTATAGTATTTTTGTGTTTCTTTCTTGAAAACTGAATAGAACTTTTTGCTCTTTTAGGGGATTGAGATGGATGTAACCGAGAAGAAGTTTCAGTCACATCTTTTTCAAGTACATATTGTACATCAGCAGTTTCAGGCATCTCAACCTCTTGAACTGCTTTTCTTTTAGGGTTGGTGGGTTTGGATTTTTGCTGTTTGGGCTTTTTAGGAGTGGGTTTGGAAGATGTGGGTTCCTTGGGGACTGTTTCTTGTTCCCCTTGGTCATCTTCTGGCAAAGTAGCCGATTTGTTATGCCTAGAGAATACTTGTGATGTCAAAGGATTTAACTTTGTTGTCTCACCCACAAGTATTCCCTCACCAAGTTATTTGATAATACATTGCATTATGAACCTTGGATACAACAAAAATTTCTTTTTATCATTTTGGTGATGCAACACCAACTCATTAAATAAATATGATGATGCCCTGAAAGTAGTTTCATTCACAATGGAATGGAAAATAGGTTGTAAAGTTGAGGGCATCTGATCATATGATCCAGTTTTTAGACTCAAACACATGATAATATAAAGAAATAAAAGTTTGTATTTTGCATCAAACAATTTCTTATAAATGGTAGCATGTGACAGAGTACCTTGGTAACCACACTCAGTCATGGTTAGTTGAATGGTTCCACTGGGAATTTGTTATGGGGCTTCAGCATCATTCAGACCTAGTCTGATTCCCAGGGATTCTGGTGTGATTGCCATCAATTTCCCTTTGATCGTCGTCTTCAGGGAAATGACTTTACCATTAACGGTAACAGCCTCAGCGTTTGCCCATAACTCATTTAGAGTTTCAGTGTGGATTGGTGGGTAAATGGTGAACGCTGTGTAATATTGTGATTTTACGACCAGATCAATGATTTCGTCGTATTGGGACAAGGCTGAATCTTTAGTGAATTTGCCTTTTTGATTGTGTCCCTATTTAAGAATGAGATCCATGGTGGTTTTTGATTGAACAATATGTTAGGTTGCAGGGGATTTGAGAGAGAGAGAGAGAGAGAGAGAGAGAGAGAGAGAGAAAGGGAATTTTGATTTTTGAAACGATAAGTATGAAAAGAGGGGTTTTCAGAAGTTTATAACCGCCTAGGTCAAACTTCTGAAATGGGAAAAGACTGATTTGTCCTTATGGTTAAAACTTCTGATGAACAAAATTGTTCGTCAGTAGTTTCCCATTATCTCTTCAGTAGTTGTTAACAAAATTGCCTTTTTCATAGCAATCCCTGATGAAATGATACCTGATTTCTATGTGTTTTATGATTATCTTTGAAAATTGGACAGGATTTTGAATGATGCTAATGGGTGAGGTAATGTCTAGGAGAAATGGTGTCTTGGCTTCTTTGATTCCGTAATCAAGCAATTGATTTTGAAGCCATTGTATCTGTGATGTACAGCTTGCAGCTGCGATATACTCTGCTTCAGCAGTTGATGTTGCCACAGATGTTTGCTTCTTTGACTGCCAGGGCACCAGACAGTTTCCAATAAATTGACATCCACCAGATGTTGATTTTCTTGACATTTTACACCCTGCATAGTCACTATCTGAAAAGGCTATTAATTTGGTGCTGCTGAAAGCAGGTTACCAGATTTCTAGACTTGGAGTTTCTTTCAGATGTCTAAAAATTCTTTTGACTGCCATAAGGTGTGATTCGCTTGGAGCTGATTAATATCTAGCACAGACACACGTTGAAAACATAAAACCTGGTCTAGAAGCAGTTAAATAAAGAAGGGGACCTATCATACATCTATACATGGTTTGGTCTAACTTGTTTTCCTTGATCATCTGGTTCAACTTATGTCGTTGGACTCATGGGAGTGGAACATGATTTACAGTCTTGTAAAGAAAATTTGTTTAATAATTCTTTAACATATTTAGATTGATGTATAATAGTTCCATTTGCTTGTTGTTTAATCTGCAGTCCCAAAAAGTACTCCAGTTATCCCATGGTACTCATTTCAAATTTTGATTGCATGAGTTTCTTAAATTCATCACACAATTTTGTGTTGGTTGAACCAAAAATGATATCATCAACATAAATTTGAACAAGTAGGATGTGATTTCCAACATGTTTAATGAAAAGTGTTTTATCAATAGAGCCTATAGTGAAGTGATTTTTGAGTAAAAAGGTAGAAAGTGTTTCATACCAAGCTCTGGGAGCTTGTTTTAGCCCATAAAGAGCCTTGTCCAGTTTGTACACCCAATCAGGATGAGCAGGATCCTCAAACCCAGGTGGCTGACAAACATACACTTCCTCTTTTATTTTTCCATATAAAAATGCACTTTTTACATCCATTTGAAAAACTTTGATTTTGTTGGAAGTTGCATAAGCCAAAAATAACCTGATGGCTTCAAGCCTTGAAACTGGAGCAAAGGTTTCATCAGAATCAATTCCTTCTTCTTGAGAATAACCCTGCACCACCAGTCTTGCCTTGTTCTTGATGATTAAACTAGTCTCATCTTGTTTATTCCTGAAAACCCATCTTGTGCCAATTGGTTGTTTGTTTGGAGGTAAGGGACAGATTTCCCAGACCTGTTGTCTTTTGAATTGCACCAACTCATCTTGCATAACTTCAATCCAACCGTTGTCTTTGAGGGCTTCCTGGTATTTCTTTGGTTCCAACAGAGAAATGAATGCTGAGAAAAAGCAGAAGTTGGAAAGCTGGTTTCTTGTAAGTACCCCTGAAGCAATATCACCCAAGATTTGATCGAATGGATGATCTTTATGTTCAATCAGTTGTTGCAAACCACTGATGGGAGTAGGCTCTTGAACTTCTTCAAACAAACCACTGAGGTCAATGATGTCTGATTCTGCTGTTTGTACTGCTTCAGCAGTTTTGGGAGCTGAACCAGTAGAATAGTTTTCCACATCGGTAGTTGTTTGGTTTGTTAAAACTTCTGATGGTTTGGGAGTTGATTTTAAGACTGTATTGGGAGTCCATGTTGGAGGACCATCATCATAAAACCTTTGATCACCATAATAAGTGGGTTTAGATGGAGTAATAGCAGTCTTCTCAGGTCCAAAATTAAAGCTGTCAAGGTCAAAGAGTTCAGCAGGATGTGTTGGAATGAGTGTGTGTTTTGACTCATTGAACTTGACATTCAGTGTTTCTTCAACAAACTTGGTTCTTCAATTAAAAACCTTGACATCCAAAAGCCCTGAAAAAGGAGATTAGGGGCTTGATGCTATGAAGAATTTCATAAGCAGTTTTGGAATCTCTTTTGTTGACAAGGACTCTATTTTGAACATAACAAGCTGTGTTGACTGCTTAAGCCCATAAATAAAGAGGTAGGCCTGAATCAGCTAACATTGTTCTTGCTGCTTCAATCAATGTTCTACTCTTCCTTTCTACCACACCATTTTGTTTAGGAGTTCTGGGAATGCTGAACTGCCTAACGATCCCTTTAGACAGGCAGAATTCATCCAGATTTTTGTTCGTGAACTCTGTCCCATTGTCAATTCTTATGACTTTGACAGAGAGAGAATAATGTTTCTCTACTTATAGAATGAAGAATTTGATAATATCAGCTGTCTCATCCTTGGAAAATAAGAATACCTATGTGAATCTTGAGTAGTCATCAATTATGACCAAGCAGTACTTCTTATTACCAAGGCTCATAATTTGACTGGCCTAAATAAGTCCATATGGAATAGTTGAAGACATGCAGTTGTTTTTGATTCTTCAATAGACTTATAAGAGGACTTATGCTGTTTTCCCTTAAGACAGGAAACACAGTGTTCTTTACACTAGTATTCCTTCAAGGGTAGACTTCTGACCAAGCCCATTTTTGTGACTTTACTTATGGTTTTAATGTTCACATGGCCAAGTCTCCTGTGCCAAAGGACTGTTTCAAAAGTTGATGCCTTTGAGAAGAAACATGCAGTGTTGTTCAATACTTTGTCCTTTTCAATGTCCACTGCATAGACATTGCCACATCTTTTGGCAATCATCAAAGTATGATCTTCTATAGTCTTCTCTATCAACTTTTGGCCTTATGGTGATATAATCTTGCAAGCAGTTTTGGTGAAAAAGGAAGAATATCCTTTATCACACATTTGACAGACACTTAGCATGTTGTACTCCAAGTTTTCAACCAGATTAACCTTATCAAACTGCACTTTACCAGAGAATACATTGCCATATCCTAGCACATATCCCTTGGCATTGTTCCCAAAGGACAAATATCCTTCTCTTTGACTTATGAAATTGTTGATCAGGTACCTGCATCCTGTCATGTGTATTGAGCCTCCACTATCAACGTACCAAATGATGTTTAGACCTCTGGAGACCCTCTGCACAAAGAGTAAATTAGTCAGTTTTAGGAACCCAAGCCATTTTGGCTTTGGGTTTACTCTTGAGAACAGGAAGAGTAACAGTTTGTTTTGGACCATTTTTAGAAATCCATGTCTTTTTGGCAATGGATTTGCTTTTGAGAGCAATAGTGGAACCCTGTTGAGGTTCACCATCAACTTTGGCCATCAGAAGTTTGACAATGTTTATCAAATCTTTAACCTTAGCAGTTTGTGAAACTGCTGATGGTTTGGGTCTAACTTCTAAAAGAGAATTTTGAGAAAAAGTTTGTTATTGAGATTTAGTCTTTTTCTGAGGTAAGGTTTTATTTGTTTGTTGTTTGTTGGGATAGAAAATGTTTTCAAAATCTTGTTCGATTTGTTTTCCCACAACTAGTTGTAAAATTTTCTTGTTGTACTAATTTCCTTTCCTATATATGCAAAATTCTGTTTTGTGGTTAAACAAACCACAAACTTCACATTCTTTTTCCTTTTCCTTCCTCTTAAAATCATCACGAGTTTTGGAAGGCAAATTACTGACAGTTTCATATTTTGAATTAGGTCATCAGCATTTTTCAAGTTCTTAACTCTTAATGTAGATTAAACTACTGATGACTTAATGTCAGCAGATTTAACTTCTGCATAACTTTCACTTGCATTTTTGAGAAAGTTATGATGAAAATATGTGCATTCTTTCATATCAGAAGTTTGATTTTGAACTATTTACTCCCATCATCAGCAGTTTTGGGAGTAAAATCAGTTGGTGATTCTATGTGGTTATACCCTATGCCAAACTTAACATTTGATGCAGTTTGTTTGTTAAGCAACATTTGGTAACCTCTACATGACTCAACCCTATTTTCACAGTCAACCTTGGTGTCATCAAGCTCTTTTCTGACATTACCTAGGTTTTCTATCATGCTTTTTATTTGTGCTTGGGTTTCAATAGCATTATTTGTCAATTTAGAAATTTCTTTTGTTTTTGATGCAAGTTTTCTTTCTAAATCACATTTCATTTGAGTGTATTTTCTTTCTAAGTCATTGGTTTTGCCTTGTAGATGCACATTGGTTTCTCTTATTAAAGCAAAAGATTTCTTTGCATGATTTTGAGCAAAGCTTTAAAAGAGATTCATTTGATACCTGTGATAAGGCAGAATTAGAGGCGCATCCCTCAAATGCCATCAAGGCAAAATTCTTTCTGCCATTATCAGGTTCTCCACAGTTGATGTCAAAGACTTTATTGTCTGCATCTGGACTGCATTCAGATGTGTTATAGGGAAGAATGCTCCAGTCAACATACCCTGAAGTGAACAGACTTTGTTAAGAGGGTTGTTGATGTTGTGCGGTTGAGCTGCAAGAGTGGGAGCAATCTGTTGTTGGCCTTGTTGTTGAGCAGACATCTGTACATATTGTATTTGAGGCACATATTAGATTTGTGGAGCTTGTGCTTGTACAAAATGTGCACTTCCCTCTGTTCCTAAATTCCTATTGTAACTGGAGTTTGATTGATTTCCAGACTGTAGTTGGTTAAAGCTAGAGCTTCTACACTCTCTAGCAAAGTGTCCCAACTTCTGACATTTGTGACATCTCAGTTTTGATTTGTCAAAACCAACTTTTGTTGAATTGTTCAGTCCTGTAAATTTTCTACCTGGCCTTTTGTAAAATTTATTCGTTTTTATACTTAACATGGCGAGTTGGTGTAGTATGTCCATTTCTTCTAGGTCATAACTACTGAAATTTTTTAAGTCATCCATTATAAAGCACATGTTATCAGTAGTTTGACTATTTTCTTTTTAGTCATAAGCTGTACATGATCTTTCTGATGAGATCCCAACAATTATGTCAATTTGATCTAAAGTTCCAAATCATTAGAACAAGATGGCGAGTCTTGTCCCAATAGTGTTGTACTACCTGAAATATAGTCATCAACAGTTTTTTTAGAATTTTGTAACCTTTTCTTTTGATTGATTTCTCTCTCAAAAGTGAGTAATCTCCCATGTAATTTTGTGAGTCAAAGGGAGTCAAAATCTGGTCCTAATCTGAGAACTATAGAGTAAGTTTCCCATTTTTCAGGTAAAGACCTTAAAAATCTATGTAACATATATGAGTTTGTATAGGTCTGACCATTTAACTTTAACTCAGAAATTAATGAAAAAAATCTTTCAAATTGTTGTGTCAATGTTTCTCCATTAACATGAGTAAAGGTTTCATATTGTTGAGCCAAAATTTCTCTTGTGTTGGCAGTCACCTCATCAATTCCTCAAAACTGTTCTTTGAGGCAATCCCACAGCTCTTTGGCACTCTCACATTGTAAGAGCCCAGCATAAATTTCGTTTGAGAGAGCCATTTCCAACATTGAGAATGCCTTAGCATCTGGTTTAAGTTTTAGAAAATCTTCATCAGTGTAGTCTTTTGGTTCTTTTGGTCTTTCAACTTTAGTTTCTAGATCTATTATTACTGGTTTATGGGGTCCATACATGACAGACCCCCAACAGCCAGTGCTTGTCTGTGACAAAGTATGTGTCAACCTTCTTTGCTAGATATTGTATTCATTTCTGACCAGCATAGGAGGTTTATTGTCAGATCCAGTATTATGAGGATCCATTTTTAAAAAGATTGATTTGTCAATAATTTCTTAAAGTGATGGATGTTTTGAAAAAGTGAAGTTTTATCCTTTATTGAATATTAATAAGAGCCTGTGTCTTATTCTCAATTTGTTAGATTGATATTTGATCAGATGAACCAGTGCTCTGATACCAATTGTTGGATCAATTTCTGTTTAACAGTTTCTTATCAAGAACACTTGTTTTAAGATTTAACAAAGTAATAAGCACATCGGAATAAGTATAAGTGTTCTAAGTTAAAGTTTCACTTTTAACAGGTGTTATTACTCACCCTCAGCTAATGAACTAAAGCAATTAATATGAGAATCAAACAGTTAATGAATATAACAGTAGTAAATGCTTCAAATGATTCTCAATATATTAGAAAATGTTAACTACACAAGAGTGTCTAAAATAGTGGGAAAGACCCATCTATTTATAGACTGAACAATACGTACAAGTGAAGTATTCAAAAGATTATAATAATATAACAGGCTGCAGTAAGGTTCATATTAGACTAAGGTTCATACTGGCTTGTCAATCATCTTTGACCCAATAGATGATAACTTCATGTTTTTAATAAAATGCCATGTCTTTATTGATGGTCATATTGATCAAAACTGAGATTGAAAATAAAAATATGAGTAAAATTTCGTGATGTTTATCTATACTACTATGAGGGTGTTTGGGATTGCTTATTTTACTCAAAAAATGCTTTTGGTAAAAAATGTTTATTGACTTATGACTTTTTGAAAAGGAGTTTTAAAAAAGTGTTTGGATTAGCTTTTGTGGTGGAAAAAGTCAATAAGTTTTTTGTTAAAAAGTATTTCGTTTAGCTTATTAGTGTAAAATAACTAAAAGCCAAAAGCCAAGATTTCTGACTTCTTGAAAACAGCTTTTCCATCCTTATTGAAAAGCCAAAATCAAAAGTGCTTTTATTTTACACAAATAACTTATTGACTTATTGACTTTTGAAAGAAGCCAATAATTTTTTTTATTATTATTAATTTGGAACATTTATTCATTACATAGGTGTGTTGTATAAAAAACCTAAAATAACTAGTTCATATATCTTCTTTTTTATGCCTTAAAATTGTACTGTTTATTATAATCTGTATGCCTTAAAACTGTATTGTTTATTATAATCTAATCTGTATAAAAGATAACATTCATAAAAAATATAACAATCCAACAACAACAACGCCATTCCTAACCAACACCACCACTCCCAAAACTATAGCCAATCAAGGAACAACACCACCTCCGTCCATCACCATCAACCTTTTTCCTCCTAAAAAAGGAAAGTTGTGCCCCCCTCCCCCCAACAATGGCGTCAGGAAAATAGAGTGGCACTATTAAAAGAAAAAATACTGAGGTGGAGGGGCACGGCCACCACACCATCGGGCTATACCATTCTTACCATCCAATCACTTTAAATATTTGAATTTTTTTTGAAATCACTTATAAAAATAATTATCATCATTATACTTTATGTTTTAGTATTTCAACCAATAAAATCTTGAATTCGGTACTTAAGATACTGATAATTAATTTAATTTTAAAATCAATTATAATTTATAATAGAACATTGGCGATGTTGCAAAGGTAATGTCAATATATCATCACAACCCATTGAATATTTAAAATGAAACACAATGAATAACACTATGAGAACAAAACAACCACCACCCATTGCACTCTATATCCCAGCACCCACCGCAACCCACAATTGATTTCCGCATCCTCACCTATATCCCATCATCAACAAAATCTGCCAACATCAAACCTCTATTACCATTGATGAAGAAACCCACAATCGACAATGTCTTTTTTTAACAAACCGAAAAATCCTAATCAAAGTCCCATGTATCTAAAGCACCAACACTAGACGTTTAATTTTTGAAGCATCATTTCCGGAAGCACACTTGACAACATATATCAGATTCGCAGGTGGTGGTCAGATGCAGTTACAGGTTCAAATGAGAGATAGTGTGGAAGGTGGTTGAAGTTATAATTATATTTTATTGTCCTACTTGTAGTGAGGGCAAAAGTAAAGTATGTAATATATGTGTGGCCCTGGGGGCAAAAGTAAAGTTGTACTAATTTTAACGTTATTTTACTAATTTCGTAAAAATAACGTTAAAAACGATGGATGGTTAATCATGCATCATGTGGTGACGTTGATAGCCAAAAGACAAGGGGTTACATGCACTAGTCGGGCGTGTCCCGATTGCTAAGTGTTATGTGCCTTATGTCCAAGGCTTGATACAAAACCACTATTGAGCCGTGGGTCTCACTAGAAGCAGCTTCTCTATTCTCACAGGGTAGAGATAAGGTTGTCTACATCTTACCCTTCTCAGACCCTATCTTAGCTTTGCTATGAATAGGATTTAACTGAGTATGATGATGACTTGTAGTGAGGGTAAAAGTAAAATAGACATCTCATAAGTCATGCCTATTTAACATAGAAATCTAATAGACACCAATACTATAAACCACCATATTTACAAAATTCATAATCTTAAAAAAAACACATATAAAATTAAGGGATATATGAACCCTCTACTAAGACTATGTGTTCTGACCCGCGAGCGAGCTGCCGCCAACCACAACTTGATCCACGTGGAATGCTCACACCATAACTCCCACACTCGAGCCATCCCGTGAGCCAACCAACGCTACCACACTCGCGTGTGGTAGCGGACGAAAGTAGCCGTTGGCTGGTCAAATTCGACCATTGGCGGCGACCGTTGGCTATTTCTTGGTATTTTTGGCAAGGTTGATCAACAGTTTCAAATCTCACACTTTCACAATCAATTTTTTTTTTTCAATTCACTCTCTACAAATGGCTTTGGCATGGAACGATTTTTCTTCGTCCGACTCATCCGAAGAAGACGAATTGTTTATGGAAGTGGGAAGGATAACAATTGAATACTTGAAGGCCCGGTCTCGAAGACGTAGAACTCCCGTGGTAACCAGACAACCAACGCTTGATCGTGATAGAGAGGGAGCAAACGAAACTTTGATACGACAATACTTCAGCCCGGATCCCGTGTATACTGAAAAACTTTGATAAGTTTAGTTTTGTATTAATATTATAAATTTGACAAATTTAGAAAGTTTAAAAAAAATAAAGAATAGAAAAACTGGATGAAGTTGTTGCTCATCTCTAGCTACAACAGGATCAGGTGAGCAAGCAACAGCTTTATCAAGATGCCAATTAGATGTTAACATAACACAATATAAAAGGATAAAGTCATAGCTTATCTCTAGCCATAACACATAGTCTAACCATTATCAACTAAGTAAAACAACTCTAAAAAGGTATTTTGCAAACACTCGTTGAAAAGAACTCATAAAATACGTTGCCCTTTTCAATACATAAATCATAAAGGGAAAATGACCGATATAGCCTGTTGACCGGGCCATTTGCACAAATAACCCTTGCACCCCCCTTAGGAGAGACGGGACACGGCTCCCAATGAGCCTGAACCGTCTCCCAAGGGGGCTTACCGTTTCAGCCAACAGACGACCGCCACGTGGCGTTGTTGATCCCGAGGCTGTCCCTGCCGTCTGAAGCCGTCTTGGGAACCGTCTGAACCGGCTCAAAGTGTTTCGGGAACCGGCTTTCGGGTCTTTCGGGAACCGGCTTTTTCAGCCGGGTCACATTTTACAATGGTGACTCGCCGTCTCCCGAGACGTCGTCTCCGGTGAGTCCCGATGGTTCGACCGACGCTTCGGTGTCCAGGTCACCACCTATAAATACCGTCTCCCGTCTCCCGTCAGAACATCCAAACCACCACCACCGTCTAAAGTAGCAGCACTATCCAAACCACCACCACCACCGTCTAACAGTAACAGCACCACCACACCGTCCACCACCACCGTCTAACAGAAATGGCACCCCAAAGATGGACAGAAGAACAAGAGATTGCACTTGTATCTGCTTGGCGCCACGTTGAAGAGAGCACCCACCAAACGAACAAATGGTTTCGTATCCAACACGAGTATAACCGGCTGGTTGGAGGGTCTGACCGGACAACGGACTCACTTAGCCGGAAATTGAATGATTTGACAACGAAATGTCAAATCTTCAACTCGTACCACAACGCGACACTTCAGGATGTACCCCGTGGCTTTCCCGAAGACACGTCAATTCGACACTCCAAAAGACAATATAAAAACGGGCAGGGCAAAGAATTTAAACATTTGTCCGCCTGGCAAATGATGAGGGATTATCTTAATTAGTTTATTTTGTAATCGAATTTTATTTAATGTTTATTAATGTTTATTTATGTTTTTTTAGTGTTTATTTATGTTTATTTATGTTTTTTTTTATTAATGTTTATTTATGTTTTTTTTAGTGTTTTTTTTTATATAAAAGTAAATATTTCGTTAATATTACAATAACAATATTATTACAAAAACAATAAACAAACTATACTATTACAACAAACTTCCCAAACTATACTATTACAACAAACTTCCTAAATTTACTTGCTAAGAACTAAGAACTTTGTTTGAATGGTGTATGTGCGCTACATAGACAAAGAACTCTTCTTGCAAATAAAATAGACTACCACATTGTCAATGCAAATTACACGGGTTAACCCACGCGCAGATGCAACAACAATCCAAGTAGTCGTACGCAGATGAAACAACAATCCAAGTAATCGGGCATTATTTTCGTAAGCCGGTAGGCTTCGGTTGGCAAACCAAAAAACATTTTGGAAGATGAAAGGTTTGGACGGTGCAAATTTTGTTAAATGAAATCCGGTATTTATATACAATTTTCAGACGGTTCAGCCGGTTCAGACGGTTCCCAAGACGGCTTCAGACGGCAGGGACAGCCTCGGGATCAACAACGCCACGTGGCGGTCGTCTGTTGGCTGAAACGGTAAGCCCCCTTGGGAGACGGTTCAGGCTCATTGGGAGCCGTGTCCCGTCTCTCCTAAGGGGGGTGCAAGGTTTATTTTTGCAAAAGGCCCGGTCAACGGGCTATATCGGTCATTTTCCCAATCATAAATGACCAATTTCGATCACATGGATGATGGAACACCATTACTTGTTTACACGTGGCTGTCAGGCTTTGAAGGGATAGGGAGCCTAATCCAGGCGGAAGAGGCATCCCTATCCCCATAAGTCAGCTTCCACGCGCCAGTCAATGGCGCGAGGAACCAACGGCGCGCAGCCAGCAGTGTATGCAGGAAGGCGCGCAAGAATAACAACTGATAAGCAATAGCATCACCTGATAAGCGCGTACCATCACACGCGGAATCTTCCCTTGACAACCATAGTACAAAGTACAGAAGACAACAAAAGGAAGATTCACAAAGATTACTGACAGTGTACGCACCAATAGGAAAGCTACAGGTGGCAAAGTGGTCCAACAACTACAAGACAAGGACAGCAGCATGGCTGCAGCCATGCTTTCACCATACCAGCGTCTACAGTAACAGCAGACATACCTTGCTGCTGTCAGGAGCATGGTCAACGACTGACAGGTGTGCCGTCTGCCAACCACAGAGCGCCACGTGTCTGCCTCGAGCAACAACCATGCTGCCTGAATGACGTCATGAACAGTACACCTGTTCTCCCGCCAATTCCTGAGGAAACCTTGGGCTTGGGCCCAGACCAAGCCCAATAAAGAATGGTTACTCGTGGGCCTTTCGATCAAGCCCACGAGTTCTCCTATAAATACAAGGATACCTCTCCTTGTCAAGGCATCCGAAAATAGTTATTGGTAGCCTAGAATACTTTCACTTGTAATCTTTGTATTCATTCATCAATAATAGTATCGGCTACTTACAGTGGACGTAGGTCATTACTCGACCGAACCTCTTACATCTCGTGTTCGTAGTTACTTTCACCACACACACACTTGCATCATTATTAAACGGGTTTGACCATACGGTTTGGGTAAAGGATTAATCCTGACGGACGTAGGTATTAACCCCACGTAGATTACACGTAATCTCCGTGCTACCTATAGTTTCTTCATTGGCGCCATCCAACGGTTAGAACCGCTCTTTTACTCATCTTTTCAACCCACCCATGGCTGAACCCAACCCTAATACTGCTGCCGTAAACCGTTCCGGGGAAGGGGACACCCAGCTCCCGGAAAATCAAATAACACCACCCACAGTCGTCAAGAAACCCACTTCCAGGCTTCAAAGCCAAGAAGTTGAGGCTCGGGACGCTAACTCTGACGACGACAGCAGTGCTAGCTCTGAGGAGGACCTTGACCAATGGCTCCTCCGTCAGAATACGAAAAACGCTGCAATTTACCAGCGTAAGCTCTTGCAACAAGCAAAGAAAAAGGGCAAAGCCCTTACTTATGACACCCCATCCAAAAAAGGGAAAGACACAGCTGTCTCGGGTGCGGGTCGTAGCGGGGAACTCGGCGGAGACGCCAGAGTTCGGGGCTACGCAAAGCAACGGACAGAGCCTGATGGCTACGAATCCTCCAGTAGCGACTCAGGCTACAAAGGGAAGAAGCATGATCATCGCCCACGCCACAACAATGAGGACGATGACTTGATCAAGCCATTCAGGCCAAAGGCTTTCGCCGAAAAATCAAAATTTGTTGCTCGCATAGCGACAGCAAGAATACCAAGAAAAGCAAAACTTCCTAGCAGCATCGGCAGATACGATGGCCTGCGTGATCCAGATGACCACGTGCACGACTTTGAGTGCGCGGGAATGTCGGTAGACTGGCCCGTACAGGTTTGGTGCCATTTATTTGCGCAAACTCTTACGGGCGCCGCCAGGGTCTGGTTCGATAACCTCCCTGCGGGGAGTGTTAAAGACTTTGACGACCTTACCGACAAATTCAACAATCACTTCTCGCATTTGCGCAAGCACAAGAAAGACAAGGCGCACATCCTGTTGTGCCGCCGAAACGACAATGAATCCATTGAGGACTTCATTGTTCGATTCAACAAGGAGGCCCTGCTAATAGGGTGCGGGGAAGAACTCACAAGGGCAGCGTTCGTGCATAACGTACGCAGCCCAGAGTTAATGAAATGCCTCACAGGCAAAGATGGCATACCGGAGTCCTGGGATGAACTCATCCACTCCGCCAAGATATATGCCTCGTCTGAGAAATCCTTCAATCAGACACACAATTTCCAACACCACCATAATAATAATAAAAATAAAAACAAATCCGTTTGGAGCCGCATCTCCGGCGCCACGGATGAGGGAAAGTATTCCCCAGCCGGGGACGCCAGGCAGATGATCAGTCCCAAACAGACGCGGGACCAGCGCGGTCATTCAAAGAAAAACTATGACTGGACCCCGCTGACAAAGACACCATCTCAAGTCCTAAAGACTGAACAGGTCACGTTGAAGGCCGCCCCTCCCCTGGCCAAGCGCAGGAACGTAGACCGCAGCAAATACTGTGAGTACCACAACGACTACGGTCACCTCACAGATAATTGCTACACCCTAAAGATGGAAATCGAAACCGCGCTGAAATCAGGACAACTCGGCCATTTGGTTAAGAACGTACACCGCACTGGCAAGAATCAAACAGGTGACGAGAATCAAGATGAAGGATCACGAAAAAAGATCCGCGACCTGAATACTCACGCTGCCACATTGATTCCTCGTCACCACTGCAACATGACAAAGAAGGGCAAAAGCGCCTACCAAGGAAAGCGCGCCCGAGCGCCACCACCAAGCGATTCATGGAAAGAGGCTGACGTCCTCATGCCAAAAATTAGAGGCGGCGCCTCATGCACAGCACCTCTTGTCATTACCGCTATCTTTGGACACTATCGCACGCGATATATGTTCCTAGATGGCGGCAGCAGTACTGATATCATGTATGAGCAATGCTTTCAACAACTAGACCCGGAAGACAAAGCAAAGCTCGTCCCAGTCAACGAGCCCATCTCCGGCTTCATTCACGAAACCATCATGCCGCGGGGTATGCTGTCCATGCCAGTAACATGGTCTGACGGCACCCACGAGCGCACGGAGATATGTGATTTTATGGTTCTACCGGCCAACTCCAATCATGACATTCTTCTTGGACGGGAAGGCATCGCACGCTTTAACGCCAATGCTTCAACAGCGCATGCGATGGTGGGGTTCCCAACCAAAACAGGTATTGCTTTCATCAGAGGCAACAAGGACTGCCACACCACAGAAACCGCCAAACCGCCAAAAATGGTGAAAACTGACACCCGCGCCGAGCCGGAAAAATGGGTTCTCAACCCTAAATTTCCGGAGCAAACGGTGATCATTGGCCATGAAATCTCCGAGGCCATTCGAAATCACTTAAAACAGCTTCTAATCAGTAATATCGATGTATTCGCGTGGCAACCAGCCGACATGGTTGGGGTCCCGCGCGACATAGCGGAACATAGACTCAATGTCTACCGCTCAGTGGAACCTATAGTGCAAAAGAAGCGCAGCATGGGCCCAGAGAAAACAAAGGCCATGAACGAACAAGTCACCGAGCTGCTCAACGCGGGTATACTTCGCCCAATCAGGTACCAGACATGGGTAGCTAACCCAGTCATGGTAGCCAAAGCAAATGGCGGGTGGCGCATGTGTGTCGATTATAAAGATATCAACAAAGCATGTCCAAAGGATTGCTATCCTCTGCCAGAAATCGACCTAAAAGTGGATTCTTTAGCCCCATACCGCTTTAAGTGCTTCTTAGACGCGTATAAGGGCTATCATCAAATCCAAATGGCAAAGGAAGATGAAGACAAAACGGCATTCCGCACAGACGCTGGCATTTTCTGTTACACGAAAATGCCATTCGGCCTGAAAAATGCAGGCGCTACATACCAGCGCCTCATGGACACTGCCTTCATCAACGAGATTGGCGTACGGCTCGAAGTGTACGACGACGATCTCGTAATCAAGAGCAAAGATGAAAGCGACATGCTTAAAGACATCCAGCAAACGTTCGCACAACTGCGCATGAAGCTCAACCCAAGCAAATGCTCCTTCGGGATGGAAGAAAGCAAATTTCTAGGGGTAATTGTAACGCGCGATGGGTTTCGCGCTAATCCAGAAAAAGTACAAGCCATAGAAAGAATGCCTTCACCCGCCTCCATAAAAGAAGTACAAACACTCATGGGCCGCCTCGTGGCACTCAACCGATTTTTATCCAACTATGCTTCAAAGTCATTCCCGTTTGTTGACACTTTGAAGAACTGTTTAAAAAAGAGCAATTTCCGCTGGACACCAGAGGCAGAATCGGCATTCAAGGAAATGAAACAGTGTTTGATGAACCTTCCGACGCTAACAGCACCCCTCCCCAAAGAGCCATTAACACTGTACCTATCGGTCACGGACCGTGCAATAGGAGCAGTCCTCATGGTGGAGCGGAAGAACGTGCAAACACCGATATACTACATAAGCCGCACGCTTTTAGACGCGGAAACAAGGTACACAATCATGGAAAAGCTGGTCCTCGCTCTGGTACACGCATCCCGAAGACTCCGCAGATACTTTCAAGGGCATCCGATAAACGTCCTCACGGACTACCGGATAAACGATATACTCGCCAAGCCCGAGTTGTCGGGGCGCCTGGCCAAATGGGCCATTGAACTGGGGGAACACACGATCCACTACAAACCCCGCCCCGCCATCAAGGGCCAAGTTCTTGCGGACTTCGCTACGGAAATCCCCGTAGATAAAGTACTTGAATGCCAAGCGGAAGAAGCCCCCGCGTTAGCGCAAGACCCATCACAAAAATGGTCCTTATTTACGGATGGGGCCTCAAACGAGGATGGCGCTGGCGCGGGATTACGCCTTATCAGCCCAGATAAACAAGAGTTCACATACGCCATCCGCCTCGACTTCAAAAGCACGAATAACGAGGCGGAATACGAAGCGTTGCTGGCAGGCCTCCGAATTGCGGAAAAAATGGGAGCCAGGCACGTGGAGGCACACGTGGACTCACTACTTGTTGCGCGGCAGATAAACGGGACTTACGATGCGAAAGACGAAACCATGGCGTTATACCTAGATCAGGCCAAACACCTGATGCGCCGATTCGACTCGTGCAAAGTCGAGCACATCCGGCGCAGTGAAAACAAGCCCGCCGATGCGCTAAGTAAAATGGCATCAACGGTCTTTGAACATATGGCCAAAGAAGTCCGCATCGAGGTCCTGGACAAACCATCTGTTCCCCCGCGACAAGTGAACATAATCCAAACAGGAGGCGCATCCTGGATGACTCCGATCAAGGCCTACCTATCATCCGGTACCCTGCCTGACGACAAGTCAGAAGCCCGGAAGATCAGGAACAAGGCCCTACAATACCAACTCATCGACAGTATCCTATATCGCCGCTCTTACCTGGGACCGCTATTGCGCTGCGTAGATTCCGCAGACGCTTCCTTTCTCCTGCGAGACATACATGAGGGGACATGCGGATTACACGCGGGCCCGAGAATGGTAGTGGCGAAGTTAATGAACGCGGGGTATTACTGGCCGGACATGCACGTGGACGCGGTTAACGAGTTGCGCAAATGCGACAGTTGCCAGCGCCACGCCCCGAACACCTTGAGACCCAAGAACAACCTGGTGCCAGTCACAGCGGCCTGGCCGTTCCAAAAATGGGCAATTGATTTGGTAGGCCCATTCCCAATGGCTCCGGGAAATGTAAAATACCTAATAGTCGCCATTGACTACTTCACAAAGTGGGTCGAGGCGAAGCCTCTAGCAAAAATTGACGGCGCGCACGTCAAAAAATTCATCTGGGAATTCATCATTTGCCGATTTGGCCTACCGCTGCAATTGGTAAGCGACAACGGCACACAATTTGAAGACCAGTCCTTACAAGAATGGCTGTCTCAAATGGGCGTCCAACAAATCTTCACATCCGTCGCGCACCCTCAAGGCAACGGTCAAGTTGAAAGGGCCAATCGTACAATTGTTGAAGGTATCAAGGCACGGCTGGGTACCAAAAGAACAGGGTGGGTAGACGAAATACCCCATGTCCTATGGGCATACCGCACCCTCACGAAAACGAGCAACGGCGAAACGCCATTCAGCTTGACATACGGAACGGAAGCGGTCATCCCCGCCGAAATCGGTTGCCCTTCCGCAAGAGTACTCATGGCTAACAAGAGAGACAATGACAAAGAGCTCCGCCTAAACCTTGACCTCCTGGATGAACGACGTGAACTCGCCGCAATCAAAGAGGCGAAATACAAAACGCAGCTAGAGCGCTATTACAACAAGCGCGTCAAAGCCTGCACATTCAAGATCGGCGACTACGTTTTCCGAAACAACGAGGCTTCCAACGCCGAAAAGCCTGGAAAACTAGCTCCCACTTGGGAAGGCCCATACAAGATACAAGAAATACTTGGCAAAGGCGCATACGCGCTAGAAAGGCTTGATGGAACACCTATTCCCAGATCTTGGAACGCAGCACAACTGCGCCGCTGCTACTTGTAAAACACTTGTAATTACGGCTACACATGCCGCGTCTATCAATGAAAACTATTCCCTATATCTGTTATTCTACTTGTTTTTCCGCACCAAGGTCTTCAAGACTTAAGCAAAACTATCGTCGGACCACAAACAAGGCGGTGTTAACATGATAAAGTCTTCTAGACATGCTTTGCGCACGTCGGACTTATAAAAATCATACACCAACGCCACATAAGATGGTCTTCAAGACAAGTTTACTTGCCGGACTTAAAGACGCGCGCCGCTAGAACAAACTTAAAGCCTTGTCTTCTAAACTTGTAACACAAGTTGGACAAAGAGCAAACTAGTTCGGCACGCAGTCGTGGGTCTTCTAGGCAAGGCGCACACGCGCTTAACTCGGACCTTATGGCACAAGTCGCGCCCCGCTATAGTCTTCAAGGCAAATACTTAACACGCCGGACTATCTAGCAGGACGCGCGCCTAATTTTAACTTGTTAAATCGGGTGACGACTTGGTTAGATAAGTTAAGTTAGGATGAGAAACACAAGATATAAGGAAAAACCAAAATTTTCATTCATAATAAGGGACTTAAAAACCCTTGATAATTACAAGGTATTTACAAGACAAAAAAAAAAAAAAGAGACAAGCGCCTATTAAACTTAAACATTTGAAGTACCCTCGCCACTGGCTCGTTGGCGCTCTTCTTCAAGACGCTTGCGCTCCTCCTCCCTGGCCAGCTCGTCAGATTTGTCAATAAAATACTTGAGGGCAGACAAAGGATCAGCATTTTTGTTACAATCTGCAACCACTTGAAGAATTGGGAAGTCCACCTTCTCAAATTTGAGTAGCTCCGCCTCATACTCGTCCTTCAGTGGCTTCCCATAATGCTCCGCATCCTCAATCCGCCCACCATTTTGAGCTGCCAGAAAACCATCTTCATAGCCTTCACCATACCCATAGGCATGGGCGGTGGCGGCTATGGCAGCGACTTGGTCGCCCAGCTTAGGCTCTTGCCAGAACCTCTTGAAGACCTGCAAAAAGACTTAACAAGTTAGCATATAGAACTTCAAAAGTTTGTAAGGAAAGCGCTAAAAAAGGATATGCACTTACCCCAGCGATCCCATCAGTCATCATCCACTTGATGGAGTCCTGTGTCTGCGTTTGGGCGGCCATCGCCTCATCCAAAAGACGCTGGGCTGTCTCACACTCCTTGACAGCCGCAGCGCGAGCTTCCTCGGCAGAGCCAAGGTCTTGTTCCAGATCCTCTTTCGAGTGAAGGATCTGGACCCTCTCCTGCTCTAAGAAAGAGACGCGCTCGGTAGCTTTCACAAGATCTGCATCCTTGGACTCAAGCTCCAAGCGCTTCTCCACAACTTGCGCAGTCCGCTCGGAGAGGGCCTTGCTCTTTTCTTCCAGCTGCCGAGTCAACGCCCGGCTCTCCTCTTGCGCCTCGGCCAGAGTCTGCCTCAACTTCATAGTTTCGGCATTAGTCTTCTTGCAAGACTCTGTCCATCGGCGCTTATCCGCCGCCGCATCCCCTTCCAATTTGGTAACCTTAGCTTCAGCATCATGGGCGCGGCGACGGTACTTGGATATCTCAGCTTTGAAGGCAGCCTCTTTCTCAGCAAGGTCTGCCTTCTCCGCCTCCAAGCGTTTAATGTCTCGCCACACCGCCGCATCTCGGCGGCGCAGCGAGTCAATCATAGATAGCTGAGTCGCTTGATTGATGCACAAGGCAGCCATAAGGTCTGCGCGACTCAGCATATCTTGGTGCGCGCGCTCGTAGGGAGGCACCACCTCCCTCACAAACTCCTCGGCGGCCAAGGAGTTAGAGAATAAAGTATTCTCCCGGACCGCCCACCGAGGGCGCCAAATGGCATCACCCCCTGACCAGCTGGAGCCATCATACCCCCCTGACGGCTCCCTATCATCAGCCCTAGAAGACTCGCGCCGCGCTTGACGCGAACCCTCCGCACTGCCACCGGTGCCTAACACCAATAGGGCTCTTTCAAAACCGTCCATCTCCTGGGACCCCCCGGCGCTGGCATTGGTGCGCTCCTCTTGCTCCTTCAAACGGCGAGCCTTCTCCTCCAAGAATTGCTGCTCTTGGAGGCGAAGACGTTCCGCCTCAGCATGTTTGGCCGCCTCAGCCTTTTGCCTAGCTTCATCGGCGGCAGCCTTCCTTTGGGCCTCAGCCCTTCGCAGCGCCTCATCGGCCGCTGCCTTCTTCTCGGCCTCCGCCCTTCGAAGGGCTTCATCGGCCTCAGCCTTCAGACGGGCCTCCTCCCGCTGCGCTGCCTCTTGCTCTTGAAAGAGCACATCCACCTCTGTCCTGCTCGCCTCCGCAGATGGAGACGGGGAAGAAGGGGTTGGTATAATTTTGGGCGCAACTGCAACAGAGACAAAAATATAAAGAAGGGAACAAATGAAAAGACTTAAGGAAAAAAGCAAAAAGAAAAACTTACCAGGGGCCTTCTTCTTTAGCAGCTTCTGAAAAAGAGGCTGACGCGTGGGCGCAGCGCCTATACCCACACTAAAGGTGGGGGCAACAACCCCTCCAGCGCTTGAGCTTTTCTCTAGCACCACCCCTCGCGCCGGCGACAAGGGGGAGGCAGTGGTCTCTGCAACAGGGGTTTCAACCCCACTACCCTCCCCGCCGGTAGTAGCAGCAACCTTCTCCAAGTTAGCAGCCGCACTACTAGAAGTGGCACCAGTGGTCCGCCTCTTTTTTCTCTTCTCCAACTTGGAGGGGTCTTCCTCCTCTTCATCTTCAGAGGCTGGCCCATCCTTCCTCCGGCGCCGCCCCTTTACCGCTTCGCCTACTGAAACGGAAGAGCCCGAATCAGAACTTGTTAAAGGGCGATGGCTACGTTTACGCCTCCGCGGGGCGTGTTTCCAACGGCCACGCCCCGCGGGCGCCTTCTGAACCTCCACAATCTCCACTGAGGAGTCAGAGGCATCATCGCCAAAGAGGCTAGAAAACAAAAGTTGGCTAGACTCACCTGTGGTATAGTAAGGCTTGGGCGCGATGGACATGTCAGGATAATAAAACCTGTCCACAAACGCCTCGAGGCAGGACACCTCTCCCTCCGCCAAACGCCTCCACTTTATGCCCTTCTCTTGACGGGCAGCATAAAACTTGAACTTGCTCACACCTGCGCAAGAAACAGTTAGAATAATATGAAATACAAAATAAAGAAGTGAACATAGAAACTGTGCTTACCCTCCTCAGCGATGTAAGGTTCCTTCCCCGGGCGCAAAGCTATGCGGCTCATCCCCAGAAGATAGAAGATACCATCTGTGAGATTTTTAAACTCCAGCTTGGTGGCGTTGGCGGTGAGGGTGGTAAACCAAGCCTGCTTCTTGTAATCCTTCATCACTGGTATGTCAGCCACCCGCTGACCGTCTGCAATCACCTTCCAAGGCAGACTAATGGGGATGACTCCCCTCTTCACAAAAAAAAACTTCTCTTTAGCCCAATGAAGGGACTTGGGGGTGTGAGTGGCCATTGGGGGCACCTTGGGGCGCGGCTTAAACGAGAACCACATCTCGTCGCGCGCAAGAAAATAGAAGACATTGAGCATCTCCACAGTCGGCTCAATGTCCAAGGCGCGGCAAGACGCCTCAAAGTGTACCAGCCTTAGCATCCCAAAGGCGGTAAGTTGGGTTGGCCCAACACCATAAGCTACCAGAGTGTCGATCTGGAAGCGTGTGCAGGGTAGCCGGAAGCCACACTTGGTGAAATGGGCTTCATAAAGGGCAAGTTGCCCAGGCCCAGCCGAAAGAACATTCTCCGTCGGAGATGGTAGAGTTGGCTCCCACTCCGGCAATATGTCATAACCCCTGCAAAAGTTGTCGAAAGCCTCTTCAGTCCAAACACAAAAAGTGTTCGTCATGAGCTTTCGCTCCTTAATCTTTCCATGTTCCACCTGCACCTCCTCCTCCACGTCATCCATCACCGGTTCCTTACCGGTAACATCGCCGGAGGGAGAACCAACGTTGGAGGCTTCTGACATTTTCACAAATAGATAAAGGAAAGAAAAAAGAAAAATCTGGAAAACCAACTGGAAATGGTTGAAGACTCGCCGGGAAACTCAAAGGGTTCACCGGAAAACTCAACAAACTCAACGGAAACTTTGAAGATTGGTCGGAATCTTCAAAGAGAACGAACAAGTGGAAATAAACTAAGAACAAACAAAGAAGGCGATGAAGATCAAGAAGAAGTTTCACGTTAAATCTTTGAAGATTGATCAAACAATCTCTGAAGATTCAAAGAAAACTTCAAATGATCGGAATTGTTTTTGAGAGTAAGAGAGTGCAAGTGAGAAGACGGATGAGCAAATGAACAAGTAACCGTCTAACATGCATCCCAACTCCTATATATACCCACTGCATTAATGACAGTGGGGCCCAAGGAGAAACAACCGTCGTCACACTTTTTCAAACTTTGGAGAAGCAGATGACGACACGTGTCCTCATGCGTGAGTGAACGGCTAAGATCAAGCAAGGATAAACAATCCAACCGTCACTCGGCGGATGGCTGACACGTGTCACTAGATCTCACCAATTTAAACTGACCAGGCACGTGAGGCATCACGCGTCTGCCCAACTCCACGTGCCGCTCGACACGTGGCACAAGCACAACCACACAAGCAACAAGTGGGGCGCGTGACAACACACGCGCCTGACACAGACGAAATGTTGGTAACTGCACCACAGTGAGGGGATAGCCAACAGTCAGCACAGCAGACGAGGCTGACTCATCAGCAACCCTCAGGCTTCCATCAGAAGCAACTGATCATTCGAATTCCAGGCGCCTTAACTCCCATTTATGAGAGACAAATTAAATGCCAATGATTCAAGATTTATTACAACTGCTGGAGAACTACAACATGGCGCAAATTTGACGTAAAACCAAAAAAGACGTTCTCCGCCCAGCGCCTTAACAGGTCATGGCGGCAAACGTCTTTCATGGCGCAATTTGACGTAAAACCAAAAAAGACGTTCTCCGCCCAGCGCCTTAACAGGTCATGGCGGCAAACGTCTTTCATGGCGCAAATTTGACGTAAAACCAAAAAAGACGTTCTCCGCCCAGCGCCTTAACAGGTCATGGCGGCAAACGTCTTTCATGGCGCAAATTTGACGTAAAACCAAAAAAGACGTTCTCCGCCCAGCGCCTTAACAGGTCATGGCGGCAAACGTCTTTCATGGCGCAAATTTGACGTAAAACCAAAAAAGACGTTCTCCGCCAAAATTTGCAGAGGAACGAACTTCAAGGCACACCAGCAGAAGAGCTTTCATCCGCGACCTCATACTTTGAGTCTAGCGCTCCACCTACTCTTCACAAAGAATAGGAGAAACCCTAGACTAGGGGGACTTGAAGGGATAGGGAGCCTAATCCAGGCGGAAGAGGCATCCCTATCCCCATAAGTCAGCTTCCACGCGCCAGTCAATGGCGCGAGGAACCAACGGCGCGCAGCCAGCAGTGTATGCAGGAAGGCGCGCAAGAATAACAACTGATAAGCAATAGCATCACCTGATAAGCGCGTACCATCACACGCGGAATCTTCCCTTGACAACCATAGTACAAAGTACAGAAGACAACAAAAGGAAGATTCACAAAGATTACTGACAGTGTACGCACCAATAGGAAAGCTACAGGTGGCAAAGTGGTCCAACAACTACAAGACAAGGACAGCAGCATGGCTGCAGCCATGCTTCCACCATACCAGCGTCTACAGTAACAGCAGACATACCTTGCTGCTGTCAGGAGCATGGTCAACGACTGACAGGTGTGCCGTCTGCCAACCACAGAGCGCCACGTGTCTGCCTCGAGCAACAACCATGCTGCCTGAATGACGTCATGAACAGTACACCTGTTCTCCCGCCAATTCCTGAGGAAACCTTGGGCTTGGGCCCAGACCAAGCCCAATAAAGAATGGTTACTCGTGGGCCTTTCGATCAAGCCCACGAGTTCTCCTATAAATACAAGGATACCTCTCCTTGTCAAGGCATCCGAAAATAGTTATTGGTAGCCTAGAATACTTTCACTTGTAATCTTTGTATTCATTCATCAATAATAATATCGGCTACTTACAGTGGACGTAGGTCATTACTCGACCGAACCACTTACATCTCGTGTTCGTAGTTACTTTCACCACACACACACTTGCATCATTATTAAACGGGTTTGACCATACGGTTTGGGTAAAGGATTAATCCTGACGGACGTAGGTATTAACCCCACGTAGATTACACGTAATCTCCGTGCTACCTATTGTTTCTTCAGGCTTAAAACTATATCTTTTCTCAAAGTTGTTGACGTCATCATGAGATTCGAGCAGCCTTTTATGCCTCCCCTTCTCAATTTACAATTTAGAGGCTGTTTGGGATTTGTTTATTTAACCGAAAGAGATGTGAATGATGTTGTAGTCTATAGGTTGCATTTGAGGTGGAAGGTTTACTCATTTTATGGCGTTCCTGTCTTGAGAGGTCACAGGTTTGAATTCCACTCAGAGTAAGGTTATTCTGAGACCGGACCTTAGGGGGGCCTGGGGACTAGACCTGAAAGGTGCGGGGTTTCGTTATGGGTGGTACCGTTGGCCGTTCAAAAAAAAAATGAAAAAGATGTTTTTTTCTAGAAGTAATTATTAATTTATAACTTTTTAAAAAAAGTTTCTACAAAAATGTTTGGATTAGTTTTTATGGTAAAAAAAATCAATAAGTCAATAAGTTGTTTTCTAAAAAGTATTTGGTTTAGCTTATTAGTGTAAAATAACCAAACGCCAAAAGTCAAAAGCCAAAAACCAAGCTTTCTGACTTGTTGAAAACAGTTTTTCCATTCTTAGTGAAAAGTCAAAACCAAAAGTGCTTTTGGTTTTCACAAACAGCTTATTGACTTTTGCAAGAAGCCAATAATTATTTATTTATTTATTATTATTATTATTATTTTGGAACATTTATTTATTACATAGGTGTGTTGTATAGAAAACCTAAAATAACATTTCATATAATCATATATCTTCTTTTTTATGCCTTGAAACTTATTTATTATAATCTGTATGTTTATTATTTTACAGAAAGTGACGAAACTCTTAAACCATATTTAACAAACGGTATTTTGATTATTATTTAGTTAGAATTAGAATTAGAATTTGTGTGCCATATGCAATAAAGAGGTATAAATAAGCAATGTTTTTAGGATTGTACCGGATGTCAAACTAGGCTCCTCAGTGGTCCATCTCTCAATCTCTTGACGGGATGCTTTTTTTTTGAAACGGCAAAACTTTTATATATATATATATATATATATATATAGAAAAACCAGCAAGCGGCTGGAGACAACCATACAACACCAAAACAACGAAACAGGCCCAACAAAGGAAACGGACCCAGCCCCAAAACAGACACCCCATTACAACATCGACACTATATCAAAGTTAACCCAATCCTCCCAAGAGGGAGTCGGGACACTAGCTCTACAACTTATCCAAACAAACGAGTCCTCCTTGATCAATTCAACGCATTTCTGGACCGGAATAACTTTATTCTCGAAAACCTTCAAGTTTCTAGCGAACCAAATTCTCCATGTTGTCGCCATAGCAATCATCACCACTTTTTTCCACCTTTTGCAACCCGGAGACTCGGAGAGAGTTTTAAATAAAACGCAGAGCGAATCCATGCCATCCTGCCAAGGAACCCGAAGCCAACGGAAGACGTTCCACCAGACACACCTAGAAAACAGGCATGAGGAAAACAGGTGGTCTGGTGTCTCATCCAAATAGCCGCAGCGAGGACAAATCACATCAGGAAGCACCACACCACGGCTGGCCAAAGCAGTTTTAGACGCTATCTTCCCATCTAGCGCACGCCACATCAACATATTCGCTTTAGCCGTAGCCCAACTGACCCATTTGAACTTCATATACGGGTCGGTGCCAAGTCTGGGCTGTTCTATTTGCCTCCGAACAGCTTTGACAGAAAAAGGCGCATCCTCACAAACCACCCAGCTCCATTTATCTTTGCCCTGCCCGAGTTTAGCCGATTGCAGCAGAGTCATAAGCGAGGCTGCCTGCAACCATTCAGAAGGCGAGGACGGATCCCTAACCCAGTTCCAGCCCCATTGAGTGATGTGGACAACGGATCCATTGGCAATTAAAAAAGAAGCTCGTAAGGTTTTCGAAGGAACGTTTAAAGAACCAATGAAGATTAGACCAACTGTGCCTAACTTGGAATTTTCTATTGTTCATGACTTAGGACAAAAGCTGATGGAGTCGTTCAATGTGTGCCATATGCTCTCAAATCATAATACCTTCACAACTCTCGATCTATTAAACTTTTATTGAAATTTTGTGGCTTTTTGAAATCTTACATAATTAACGCGTGTTATAATATAAGAAGTTGAGCCCGTTCTCAAGCTAGATTTTGGATTGACCAATCGATTCCAACTTAGGCCAAATCGTATTTCCATAACATTATCTATTAATAATTTACCACTTTTTTTCGTGTTTCAAGTTATAACAATCATATCATATTTTACATAAAAGAATTTGAAAAAATATCAGCAAAATGTAATAGGGTAACTTTGTAGAATACCCATTCCAGTTATAATGTTATTCAAATACCCATTCCAATTGTAATGTCAATAAAACAGCATAAAGAACAAATGGCAGTATACTACCACCAGTATATATATGTATTAAAAAACATACTACCGACAAGTTGCTATTTTAGTATTTTTCTATAACGCAGTTCAGGACGGGTTTTTGGTTGCATTCCATTCGTACTAATCATTAATAAATAATAATAAATTCTAAAGTCAACATTATCCTTTATAATACAATCTTTTTATAGGTTTTTATAAATTGTTGTTTTTTCGTTACAAGGTATTTGGAAAAGTGGGCGTTTAGGACGTGTGACTTGGTTTGATGAAGTTAGCACATAGAGGCGTAACTGAATTATACACTAACTAGTTTTTATTCCGGGAGCGTCCCGGGTTGAAATATCTAATATGGCATAATAAAATATCTAATATGACAACATAATTAATAACTTGCCAATATATGATTAATGAATATTATTATTATTATTAATTAATTAATTAATTTTAAACAAATCTCTGCCATAAGTTATCATATTCTAATATAAAAAAACGAATCTCTGCGCCGGGTTATAAAGCCATTACAAAATATTATATAATGTTAAATGAATTCAGAAGTTTGTAATCGATCATTCTAAAAAGAACTAACATGAAATAAGGAAAAAAAGTTATTTATTGAAATATCGAACGCATTAGTCTAAGGGTTATGTGATGCGTTAAAAAATTCATGGGTATATGATCGGGTATTTAGTTCGGGTATTTGGGTATGTGGTTTCGGGTAATTGGGTCGGGTATCACCTAATCCCAGGCCCGACCCAAACCCACAAATTTTTTTCAAACTAATCCCAAACCTGAAACAATACCTGTCGGGTTACAAAAAATAGTCGGTTTTTTCTCCGTTTTTTTATGCACTATGGTACTCGTTGGAAATATAATAAAACTCTCGTTAATTTGGTGTAATTTTTTTCTTTAAAAAATCTCGTATATAAAAGATATTAACGTTTAAAAGTTATGGGAGGAAACATGAGAGGGAAAATAATAAAGGTTTAATATTTACATTTAGGGTATGTTTGGCAAAACTAGCTGGTGGCTGGTAGCTGCAAGCTGGCATCCAACCCACACATCCCCTATAAAAGGGAGGTTTCACCTCCTTTTGATAGGTCGATCAATAATCCACTTAAATACATACACTTGTAATACACTTGTATTCTTGTCTTTATATTTGTAATCGTTCAAGTAATAAAGACTGTCTTTTTCAGTGGACGTAGGTCAACGAGACCAAACCACTTATATCTTATGTGTTACTTACTCATTCGTACTTTAGCTAAACGGGCCACGGATCTATCATCGTTGTGAGCAAAGGATTATATCCTGTAGCGAACACGAGTAGCCACACCCTCACATCACCCGAGTCATACTAGTTGTTTCTTCATTGGCGCCATCCGTACCGGCTGAAAACTTAGTTTTGTAAACCACATCTTTTCAGTTCACTAATGGCAGATACCAACCCAGCCGGAACCCCTGGTACAACCCCATCTACTGTGCTCCAGGGCACAGTGACGGGAGTGTTGGGCACTCCAGATAACCAGAGCAGGCAGCCAGCTCTGCGGGTCCAATCACCAGTCCAGGTAGTTACTTGCTCAGACTCATCATAATCTCAAGAGGAGCTCGCTGGACCCATTGACCCAGATGAGTGGCTGTTCCGCAAACAGCTTAAGAACACAAAGATTTACCAGGGCATGCTGGCCAAGCTACAAGCTGGTAAATCCACAAACATTGCTTCCCCTTCGGCCAAGCAAAGCCGAAAGGGGAAAGAAAAAGAATCCGAACGATCAAAATCTCGTGGTGGAGGTCGCGGTAGAAATACACGCGATCAGGACCTCGAGAAATCGAAGTCTAAGTCGGATGGTTACCAGCCAACCAGCGACTCAGACTACTCAAAGGCCTCCAAGGCCAAGAAGCGCAAGACGTCACGGAATCATTCTGCCACGTCAAACAAAAAGGAGGACGACGACTTGAACAGGCCTTACTGGCCTATGTCATTCGCCGTCAACTCAAAGTTTTGCCAACGGTTAGCCACCGCTCTCATTGAAAAAAAGGCGAAACTTCCCAGCAGCATTGACAAGTACGATGACCTGCACGATCCTACCGATCACCTGCACGATTTCGAATGTGCAGGAACCACAGTCCTCTGGCCCGACCAGGTCTGGTGCCACCTGTTTGCCTAGACGCTGACCGGCGCCACGAGAGTTTGGTTTGATAACCTCCCGATGGGAGTAATAGTGGTCTTCGACGATCTCAATAAAAAATTCAAAGACCACTTCTCCCACCTCATGAAACATAAGAAGGATAAGTCCCACATCCTTTTATGCCAGCGCACCGACAATGAGTCCATCGAGGACTCCATAGTGCGCTACAACAAAGACGCGTTGCAGATTGGATGCGGGGAAGAACTCATGTAGTCCCAAAATACTAGATCTTGCAAGTGCACAAAGATTGTTATCACTTAGAAACACCTATTGTTTAGGTGTATTAAGTGATTAATCTTGAACAACTAAGAAACTAGATAAATCTTAGAAAACCGACACACAAGATAAACAAAGAACATGATTCCATTACTGATTTAATCATTCAAAGCACCATGGAATTTACATAAGTACGCACCACTTTTCTTGTGTAGCTAAGATCACCAAAAACCCTAACCCTAGAGCTGCAACATTGCATTCTATATATAGGCTTGACTGATGGGCCTGCGCACTTAAGCTAAGTGCGCAGGGCCCGTGTCTAAGTGCGCAGCCAGCTAGGGTTACAACAAAACTATGAAGTAATTACATAATTAGCCCTCTAACTTCCAAACTACATAACAAGCTATCAAAAGACTTCGTTCTGGTAACTGTGGTCTCAAATAAACCCAACAATACTCCCCCTAGACCATAGCTACCAGTTCTTCTCAACCAATCGACACGTCACTTGTCTCCCCCTCTTCTCTTTCTCTCTGTGCCGGGAGTGCTTGAATGACGTCAGCTGCAACATTTTCTTCATCGACTGGAGGATCTTGAATAAACATCTCAGCAAGGTCTTCTTCGATGGTCTGTGGATCTTGAACAGTTACCGTTGCCGGTTCTTCTTGAGTAGCCAGATCTTCTTCAACCACAGCAGGAATTTGAGTAGACTCAAAGGCCTTCAGTTTGTGTTACTTCTGCAGCAGCAGCTTGGGCAGCTTTCTCCTTTTCGTCTTTTTCCTTGTCCGCTGCGTTGATCCTGTCTACTATTTTAAGTAATTCTCGTTTCAGCTTCAACGCCCGATCCACTGCTCTCCTGAATAGGACAGCTTCTTCAAATAAGACGTTTCCAGCACCTACATTGATCTGATTGGCGAACAGAATAGTCAAATCCGATAGATTAAGGGCAAACACATCTACCGGATCCAGAATCCTCATAGCCTCTGAATCATCCTTCAACTTGATAACGGCTTCTCCAGTATTGCTGTCATAAAACCACTTCTTGAATTCTCTTAACATAACTGGAAGCTCAGGGCGTATAGGAACTCGTGTGACGACCTGGGGGGTCAATCACATAAGTGATCATTCTTTTTCCTGTGGCCGGATCGATTCGCTTCTTGGAGATCCGTCTCTTCGGCTTTTGTGGCTTGAAGATCTGAAAATCAGTTTCACACTCCTTCTCTATAAACCAAGCAAGCATGGATCCCGTGGTGCTTTTGGAGTGGTTTATGAAATGGGCTCTACTAAGTTCCCTGTTGTCCCAACGAGGGAGAGATTTCAGATCCTGTCGACCTCTGAAGTACTGTGTAACTCCCCCTCGTCTCTTTATAGCAAACAACCTTTTCTCTTCGTCATACTTCCATGAAATGATCCTTTCTTGATGAGCTTCTCTCGTATGATGGATGTTCTGATGCAGGGCTGGAATAGTGATAGGCCTTCTAGGAAACCATGTTGATCTTTCTGGGTCCAACTTATGGCCATCCGACATCTCGTACACAGTGTCTTCTTCCATACCCATCTCCACAAACTTTTCAGGCATCTCATCCTCGCTGATTTCGTCCACATCACTTTCTTCAGCTATTCTTTCTTTCTCTTTCTCCTCCTCAAGAAATTTCCCAAAATCAAATACCTCATCGAATGTTGTGCTAGGAGCACTAGTTTGCTGTTTCTGCAACTCTTGAATCATATCAAACATCTTCATCTGAACCTGAGTTTGAAACTTGATCAGGTAACGTTGATCTTTCACGATCTTTTCCAGATTCTTGTTCTTATGCTTTAGTTTCTTCATCTTTTTCCTCAGTTCTTGATTGTTGTGGATCGGGTTCTTCAATGTGCATATCTCTTTTGCAGCAGTCTTTCCCACCTCTTTTGCCAAAGTCTCATATAGTTCCTGATGCACAGGTTTTCGACGTTGTGCAGCAGGAATCGAAGAGGATGGTGCAGTCGGTTTCTTTGCAGGAGGTTTAGGAACAGGAGCCCTAGCAGTGGACGGCCCTGGTTGATCTTGACTGCCAAACATTGATTCGAGAGTTTCCTGATCTTCTCTTTCTTCTTCAGTTATTATAGCAGGACGCTCGTATTCAGGAAGACTTTCTCTTCTTTTCTTCCTTTCAGCTTTCTTTGCTTGTGCCACATCATGCAATGCTCGTGCCAGATCGAGCTATTCCTCTGTTTGGCTGTCTGCCATTACCTTGGTCTTACTTTTCTTTGATGCTTTGGAGGGAGCCTCTTCAGTTGCTGGCCTTTTTCCTCTTGCTACTTCTCTAGCCCTTTCTTAAGTCGACTGAGGAGCAGATGAGGGAGCAGCTTCAGATGGACCAGTTTCAGCTGCAGCTTTGAAACGGGCTTCCTCAGCTGCCTGTTTCTTCTGCTGGATCTTCTGATACAAGGCTTTAATACCTTCATATCTTTGTGCAGGATACATGCACTCTAACATTGGCTCCCAGTCAGGAGTGTTGCATTCTGTAAAAAATCTTCCAGCTTTGGCAAACGAGTATACTTCATTTTTGTTCGTCGGTAGATTCTCGTGTTGTGCATTGATCATCATCTGCACGAATCTTGGATACATGGCCCACTTCTTATTCTTAGACTGTGAGTTCTTTATCATGAAATCGAGAATCATCCCGGACACGTTCACTGGTTCATTCTTGCAAATCTTTATCATGGCGCTTGACCACTCCGGACTAAGGGCATTGTACCCTCCTTTCCTGTGCCACATAGACATGGTGAAAACATGGCAGATCACTCTCCAATCACGTGACAGTTCACTCTTCTTTACATCACATCTCGTGTCGAAATCTCCTTTGTGTCCGATCCTCTTGAACTCTCTGAGTATATTAGCTTTGACTAGTTGCCTGAAGCTTCCTGGTTGATCTCCCAATCTTAGTGTCCTTCTGACTGTATCTTCAGAGATGATTACTGGTTTGTTTCGAACCGTTGCATTGATTCTCTTGACACCATCTACCGTTTCAACTTTTGCGGATCTCTAGATGTCTTCAATGTGGTCAACGTACACTGTCAGATCGTATTCTACCGCGTATCCAATCCTGCTCTGCCGAATCCAAGCTACAACATCTCTAAACTTGTGATCGTTAGTCTCAAGATTTATAGCTTGGTTGTGCATTCCTCGGACATCCCACACAAGTGCCATCTGTTTCAAGTCATGCGCACGAAAAGCAAGTTAGAGTTCTGATTGTAGGCAATATTACTGACGACTGAAATCTCAGACTTAGACGGACAACGGACTTATACAATTTTAAGTTTGATTAGACAGTTGATTATGTTTGATTAAGTTGGTTTATAGGTATATTTAGTTTAAGTGAGCAAGTTTCCAGTTATCGTCCAAGGTTAAGTTCACAGGTGACAAGTCCAAGTACGCAGTCCAGTCAAAAGTCATAGATAATCAAGTTCCAGGTCACATGTGGTTCAGTGATTTGAGTACATATCCAAGTTCGCAGTTCACCAAGACCATCTGAATTAGCATTTAATCAAGTGCACAGTCTGAGCACTTATACAAGTGCGCAGATCTGAGCACTTAGTCAAGTGCTCAGATCTGAGCACTTAGTCAAGTGCGCAAATCAGTCAACACATGGGCATGGTAATCCTAGTGCCTTGACAGATCAGTTTGCGCACTTAACAAGTGCTCAAACACTTAAACTCACGTTTAAGATTTTTAGTGCGCAATGCAAGTGCGCAGTAAGCTAGGGTTTGTCAGTATTGTATCATATGATGCAAGTGCGCAAAATATGATACAAGTGCGCAAACTTCAAGAAATAAGTTCGCAAAACTTGAAAAACCCCCAAAACTTTCAAACTGAATCTCCAGATCTAACATTTAATCCGTGTTATCACAACAAAGAACTCATTAGCACGTGATCTACCTTGAACAAGAACGCAAACAACTGAAAAATGGAGAAGAAGATGTGATTAACAGGTGATTTTAATGGTGATTAAGGGGATTAATGGAGTTTTAACGGCTGATGAAAGGATGAAGACGAAGGATTAGGGTTTTTCTGTTTCTGACTTTTGTAAAAAAAAAAGAAAGTAAGAAAAAATATGACAGTATTTATAGGGGTTAGGGATTGCGGACTTAGATAAGTGCGCAGTCCCCCAAAAATCCAATTAAGTGCGCAAAACTCATAAACAAGCTAAAACAGAGATTAGGGACTGGGGATTAACCGTTTCTCACCTTCTGCATCAAGATCATACTAACCATACCTGCCAGATCACATTTCAACTTTCCGTTGGATAGCTGCAGCCCAAGAAAAACTGTCGGTATGTTTGTCCACTTAAATCCATGCCTCTCGTTTTTCAACATACGTTTAGTGATGAGCTTTATCATGTTTTGGTAATATTGACGAAAAGTTAGTGGACCCCACTTGTGCTAGGTGTAAGCCTACCAATCCTCAAGGTTTATTGAGATATAATGATGAGAGCTTCAGGTCGATGTTTCCATAAGCAGAGAAGATGATCATTATGTCAATCAGATGATGAGAGCTTCAGGTCTATGTTCCCATAAGTAGAGAAGATGATCATCTGATTGCTTTTTGAGCTATCTATATTTGTTTGCACGTCACTAACATTGCGTGTCTTTTGTTGCTCATTTGTTTGAATAGCCCCGCATTGGTAGCTTGCACACTTAGGTGTCTTTTGATTACATATGCACAAAATTTTCTGTGTCTTTTGATCTCTCAACCTGTGTATGACCGGACTCAGCTTGTGCAGACCTAAAACACAGTGGGAATCCAGCTTTCCGTGTAGATCTATTATGTTAATCACCTATTAGCAGTTTACTCGATTCCAAGCTGAATCTAACGACATGTCGTTGCTTGAAGCCGCAACATCCTCTGGATCCTATTCACATGCTGACAAAATATGATTAGTCCCTATCATTTCTTGAATTTGAAAAATTTTGAAATTTTGCGTTAGGGAGCGACCGGTTTTATTTCTCCCCCAAAAATCTTGTTTTAACTGAAAATAAGATTTTTCTATATATTATACACAAAGATTTTTTTTTTTAATCAAGGAAAATCAATCAATCATTCAAAATTGATCATTTCCAGCCATGTTACTAACTGGCGGAAACGGGTTTTGTCAAAAGCTTTTGTAAAGATATCTGCTTTTTGATCAGCAGTATCTATTGGCAACACCTGTATATACCCTTTGTCGTGTGCATCGCGAATGGAATGGAATGAATCCGAATTTCTATATGTTTGGTTTTAGAATGATCAATTAGATTCTTCACGATGTCACGACACGCATCATTGTCAATATAAATAGGGTTTCTCATGACATTCAAACCATAGTCCAACAACTGATTTTGAATCCACAACACTTGACAACAACAACTAGAGGCGGCTGTGTACTCAGCTTGAGCGGTGGAGATAGACACTGTTGTCTGCTTCTTGCTCTGCCAAGACACAAGCCTATTTCCTAGAAATTGACAGCCACCAGAGACAGATTTTCTGTCAATCCTGCAACCTGCATGATCACTATCAGAGTACGCAATTAGATCAAAATTATCACTCTTAGGATACCATAAACCGAATTTTGGTGTTCCTTTGAGGTAGCGGAAGATTCTTTTCACTGCAGTTTCATGAGATTGCTTGGGATTTGACTGAAAGCGAGCACAGCATCCGACTGTCCACATGATATCTGGTCTGCTAGCTGTGAGATACATTAAAGATCCAATCATTGAAAGATATGTGTGAGGGTTCACTGAAAGGCCTTGAAGATCTGGCACAAGTGTTGTTTGAGCAGCAAAAGGAGTGTTGGACGGCTTGCAGTCAGACAGGTTGTATTTTGCCAGGATGTCCCTTGTAAATTTTGCTTGGTGGATTAGAATTCCGTCTTCTTTCTGCTGGACTTCAAGACCTAAGAAGAATGCCAGTTCTCCCATCATGCTCATTTCAAACTGAGACTTCATAATGCTTTTGAATTCCCTGCACAGATTTTCGTCAGTTGAACCAAAGATAATATCGTCAACGTATATTTGAACAAGGATAGAGTGTTTGTTGACTTCTTTGGTGAACAAAGTCATGTCAATCTTCCCTCTTGTGTATCCGTTTTGCAGCAGATATGAGGACAAGGTCTCATACCAAGCTCTAGGAGCTTGATGGAGACCGTAGAGAGCCTTGTCCAGCTTGTAGTATTTGTTGGGATGATGAGGATCTTCAAATCCCGGTGGTTAACATACGTAGACTTCTTCCTTGATTTTCTCGTATAAGAAAGCACTCTTTACATCCATTTGAAAAACTTTGAAGTTTTTGTATGATGCATATGCCAAGAACATACGAATGGCTTCAAGTCGAGCAACCGGCACGAAGACTTCCTCATAATCAATCCCTTCCTGCTGACGAAACCCTTGAACAACCAGACGAGCTTTGTTCTTGATCACCACACCACGTTCATCCATTTTGTTGCGAAAGACCCATCTCGTTCCAATAGGATATTTTCCTTCAGGCAGATCCACGAGCTCCCACACCTTGAGTTTTCTGAATTGAAAGAGCTCTTCCTGCATGGCTTCTACCCAGCTCGCATCTTTGACTGCATCTTCAATGCTGAAAGGTACCGATTGGGACAAGAATGTTGAGAGAGCGGTGTTGAGCTTGTCTGTCTGATTTCTTGTAAGGACACCCTCATTGATTGGTCCAATTACGTTTTCAATGGGATGGTTCTTTGAAGATTTGTATCCCATATTTTCTTCCTGCACTTGTGGAGGTAGATTTGAAAGATGATCTCCAGGTGCTGATGAGCTGGATGGTTCATCTACAGACTGCTGATTTGAAGGTGTTCCTTCTGCATTTGAAGTGCTTTCAGGAATGTGAGAAGTTTCAGCAGCTGCATCACCATTAATGGGTTGAGGAGGAACAATTGGATCAACAACAAGAGGAGAAAAGCGAGTGGTGAACGGTGCAACGTCATCGTCAGAAGAGTAAAGGATATTCCCAAAGGGAGATGAGTTTTCTGCCTGATTTTCATGAGTTTGATCTGCAGGAGCTTGATGTTGCGGTATGACAAAGTGATTGAAAACAACATCCACGTGAAAGAACCAGTCAGGACCGGTTCATGCATTAGTGGAGTTAGATTCTTGCCAGTCAACATAGAACGATTCAAGAACCATCTTGGTATGTTTGTTGTATACTTAATAAGCCTTTTGACTTGAAGAATATCCAACGAAGAAGCATTCGTCTCCAACAGCATCAAACTTCATTATATTCTCAAAGTTGTTCAGAAGAGTACATGAACATCCAAATGGCCTGAAGTAATCGATGAGAGGTTTTCTTTTAAAAAGCAATTCATAAGCAGTTTTCCCACGTGGCTTGACGATCAAGACTCTGTTAAGAACATAACATGCGGTATTCACAGCTTCTGCCCAGAAGATGATCGGCAACTTTTAGTCAATGAGCATGGTTCTGGCAGCTTCAATGAGTGTACGATTCTTTCTCTCAGCCACTCCATTTTGCCGAGGAGTCCTCGTAGCACTATATTGAAGATGAATTCCTTTGCTGCTGCAGAATGTCACAAAGCTTTGGTTCTTGAATTCTGTCCCTTGATCACTTCTGATTGACTTTACCTTCAACTTGATTATGTTCTCGATAAGAGGAACAAACAACATCAAAGTCTCAGCAGCTTCACTTTTAAACTCCAAGAAGTACACCCATGTGAAGCGAGAAAAGTCATCTGTAATCACCAAACAGTAAGACTTTTTACCCAAGCTTTTAACACTAATTGGACCGAAAAGATCCATATGCAGTAATTGAAGGGGAGAGTCAATTGAGTTCACTCTTTTGGACTTGTGTGATTTCTTGTGTTGTTTTCCTTTTGCACATGCTAAACATCTTTTAGAAAAAGGGAATTCCTTGGAAGGAAGACCTCTAACTAGATTTAGTTTAGAAAGTTTGTTCATGTTTTTAAAGTTTACATGTCCCAATCGCCTGTGCCATAACAGTGACTCTGACTCAGATGCCTTAGACAGTAAACAAGTCATAGGGCATTCAGACTTGGCATCTCTGATGTTTATCACATATGTATTATTCTGCCTAGGGGCTTTCAACATGATCATGTCGGTGGGTGGTTTAAATCCTGGCTTAAGGAAGATGCACTCCATGTCGTTGAATAACACAGAGATTCCTTTGTCACAGGCTTGTGATACGCTCAACAGATTGTAGCACAATTCTGGAACATAGTTGACATCTTCTAGAGTTAGTGCGTCAGAGACCACATCTCCTATGCCAACGATCTTTCCACCCTTTTCGTTTCCAGCAAACGCTACGAACTCTCCATCAATGAACCGATAGTTCTTGAGGAGTTCTTTCAACCCAGTCATGTGTCTTGAAGCGCCGTTGTCGACATGCCAAAGATATCTCATAAGAGCTATCAACCATTTTTGTAGTTTATTCTGCAAAACAAAACAAAAGAAAAACAAAGATAAACTAAAGAAAATCTATGTACAATCACGACTCAGACATTTAATCAAGTGACTTTGGGAATCCAAGTCTGTTTTAGTTTTGATCTGTCGTGATTTTCACCCAAAATTGACTCTTGTCTTTTCCAGATTTGTGTATTTTTAACAAAACTTTTTACGGTTTCTTGAAGATTTTTGATCTGATCAGAAAAAGAGTTTTGTGATTTGACGTCTTTCTGTGGTTTAGGTTTCAAGTGACAGTTTTTGACCACGTGACCCTCATTTCCACATCTGAAGCATTTTGAATGCTTAGGCTTGATCTTAGGTGAAGATCTGGATGATGATGGTTGTGATGTTCTTTTCTTGAGCTTGTCTGAGCAGGAACTTTCACTTGAACTTGATTCATCCTTGTTGCCACTTGATTCTTCATTTGTGTTGTAGTCAGGTATGCTGATGTTGCTTTCTGTATCACTCAGTGATTCTTCAGAACTTGAGTTACCTGTTTCACTTTGTGATTCTTCAGAACATGATGCATCTGTGGATGAAGGAATAAACTCTGGGATTTCCTCAGTGAGAAATTTCCCAAACCTGTTAAGCTTTAGTTCTGGTACAAACACAGGTGGTTTACATGTATGTTTATCATCAGAGAATGCAGCATTAAGATCAACACATACTGGCATAACATTGTCAACACAAACATTTGAACATCTGATAGGATTCTTCCTATCATCAGGGGCCACAGCACCCTTTAAATCTAGTTTAGAAGTTAAGTTAATACAGTCATCCGGCCTAGATAAACTATTACAGTCATCCATCCTAGATAAACTATTACATTCATCCACATTAGTTAAAGTATTACAGTCATCCGAAATCAAATTGTTTTTAGACTTTTCATTGTTCCAGATGAACCAATTCACTGTGGAGTAATTGGCACCTGGATGTCCTAACCCCATTGTCTGCCCACCACAACTCTCATCATCTTCCACCCGAGCCTGTTGGGTCACATCTGCATCGCTTTTACTTATGTTAGCATTTGACTCAGATTCATCACATTTGTTTTCAAAAAGATCATTTTTAGGTTGAGGTGTTGGAATGGGTATGTATTCACTTCGGCTCAAGGGTAAGAATAGTGATCTTTCGATTCCATTCTTATCCTTATACCCAATTCCATCTTTTACAAATGATTGCCTTGAGCAATCAACGATATCAGCATGAGCCTGTTTGCTTACATTCCATTTGTCAACAATGATTTGAAGACGAGTTGTTTCATTTCTAGATTTTTCTAATTTTGAGGTTAAGTCATTTATTAGAAAATCCTTTTTGAGAACAAATTCTTTTAGAGTCTGCATTTCAGCTAGAGTTGCATTCAACTTTCGCTGATATGCCCACTCGTTTTCTTTCATTTCAGAATTAATTTTTCGGATATCATCCATTTCTCTTAAAACCCTTCTGTTGTGTGACAAACAGTAAGCAACAGCTGTAACGCACCTAGGTGAGCACAGCTTTGATTTTATTTCAAGAGGAATGTTTACCATATCTTTCTCCTCAGCTTTCTTGGGTGCACTTTCCATCTTTTCAGCTGCTTTATCAGTGGGTGTCTTCTCAGCTATCAAAGCCTCCTCTGCAGTCTGGTCTTTCTTCTTTTCAGCAATCAGCACACTCTTCAGCCCTGCATTCTTTAGCATCTCACCCTTCAGCACTTCAGTTGATGACTCTTCTAGTGAATTTACACCGTTTGAGGATTTGGTGCAAATTTTGGCCATCAGGGCTTTGTTTACTTCAACTTCTGCCGCAGCTGCCTCTTCTCCCCAATCAAAATCTTCAACAACCAGTGCCTTCTGTGGTTCCTTCTCATTTCCTCATTTCCATTAGTGATGGCCACCAACCTCTTAGCGGGCTTGATTTCAGCTTGATTCAAAGTGGGACACTCATATTTGAAATGCCCAAGAACTTTACAGTTGTAGCATCGAATCTTTGACTTGTCAAAACCAGCTTTACCCATTCCCACTCTCCTACCAGTTCTGTCTTGAAATCTTTTAACCCTCAGAGTGATCATTGCCATTTGCCATTTGAGGTCCATTTCCTCCATATCATCTGGATCCACCTGGTACATATCTTCCGGGGACATCATCTCATTCTTGATCTCACCAGTCTTCAGTGCTTCAAAACTGCTCATGAAGGTGTTGAAGAGTTCCACATGTTCAGTGGCCAACTTGGTAACCTGTGGATTCAGTGTCTTCGCTGCCTTTTCTGAGTACATCACTTCTTTACCCGAACTTGAACTTCCACCACCCATTGAGTCCACAAATGCATGTGATGAACTTGAACCCATCTCACCAATCGGAGTCATCAATGCCAGATTCTTCATTGCAGTGCTAGGAGCGACCTTTGGAACAGTCTGATTCATCTCTCTTTTTGTGATATCCATTTCAAATGACTTCAAGGTGTTTATGAGATCAGCCAGAGTGGATTGAGCATCTAAGTATTCCTTCTTAATCAGCATGCATTGAATACTCCATTCCTTAGGGAGAGAATCAAGCAGTTTCTTGATGGAATTTCGGTTGTTGACAGGAATTCCAGCTTTCTTCATCTTTGTTAACAGGCTCATGAACCTGTCGATGTGTGACGACAAGCTTTCTCCTCGAACACTCCTAAACATATCATATTCTTTCTGAATCATGTCATGCTTGTTCTGTCTCATCTCAGCATTTCCATCGTAGTACTCACTCAATGCGAACCACAGATCATGCGCAGATCCGTACTCTTCAAACATGTTGTACACATCATTAGACAAAGCCATGGTGAGAGCACCATAGGCTTTGTGATCTCGTTGCAGCAACTGCTTGTCAAGGTCTGTGTAGGTGGTAGGATCAGTGTTAAACACCTCTCCTGCTTCAGTGGTCCTCACTCGAATATGAGGTCCAAGTTGCACAGACGTCCATTGAGTAAAGTCATTGACGTAGTAGAAAGCCTTCATTCGGTTTTTCCAAGTACCATAATCTTCAGTACCCATTAACTTGGGAATTCGGGTTATTGTTCCTGTTTCCAGTTCAGCTTGGGTTATGGGATTAATGGTTGAGTTGTTGTTGTTACCAACCATTGATTTAGATTGATTTTATAAGTTTGATTTACTAATTTTTAAAAGTTACCGTCCAGAAATGAGTCCAAAGTCCTGATCAGTCTGTAAGTGCGCAGTTAAATGCGCAGAAGTGGTAAGTGCGCAGGAGCAATTGAGCAGCAACCTGAAACAATGGTTCAACAGTAATGTCAAGATTTTGATCTCCTGATAAGTGCGCAGTCTTGAAGTACACAGATTGCTTAAGTGCGCAGGTCAGTCAGGCTTGAGCAAGACAAGTGCTCAGTCTTGACTGATCAATCTGCGTACTTATTTAAGTACACAGATACTTAAACTGTCGTTTAAGATTTTAGTGCGCAGAAACCCTAGCCAAGTACTCAAAACTGCACCCTTTCAGCAAGTACGCAAACCAACTAGTGATTTCTGATAAGTGCGCAGAAACCAAATGCTTGGATGATCTTTCTACTAAAGATAACCAACTTTTAACACCTTAGAAACACAACAATAAGAGAAATCAGAAGCAAATAAATAGGGAAAAACCTTCCTTATTTTTTTGATAAAAACACAAAAATTTATAAAAACATTGAGAAAAACTTAACAAAATGAGGGTTTTGGTATCTTAATCAGATACAATCTAGAGCACAGAGGCTCTGATAGCAAATTGTAGTCCCAAAATACTAGATCTTGCAAGTGCACAAAGATTGTTATCACTTAGAAACACCTATTGTTTAGGTGTTTTAAGTGATTAATCTTGAACAACTAAGAAACTAGATAAATCTTAGAAAACCGACACACAAGATAAACAAAGAACATGATTCCATTACTGATTTAATCATTCAAAGCACCACGGAATTTACATAAGTACGCACCACTATTTCTTGTGTAGCTAAGATCACCAAAAACCCTAACCCTAGAGCTGCAACATTGCATTCTATATATAGGCTTGACTGATGGGCCTGCGCACTTAAAGTAAGTGCGCAGGGCCCGTGTCTAAGTGCGCAGCCAGCTAGGGTTACAACAAAACTATGAAGTAATTACATAATTAGCCCTCTAACTTCCAAACTACATAACAAGCTATCAAAAGACTTCGTTCTGGTAACTGTGGTCTCAAATAAACCCAACAACTCATGCACGTGGGCTTCATTCAAGGAGTCTGCAGTGAGGAACTAATGGAGACCCTGTTTGGCAAAGACAGTGTACCTGATTCTTGGGAAGAAGTCATCGGAGCTTCTAAAATTTTTGCATCCTCCGAGCGCTCTCTCAAACAAAAGCGCGGTTTCCAGTAGACTCACAACACCAACAAAAACAAGGGTAAACAGTCTGTTTGGTCACGCATTTCTGGCACTGCGGACGAAGGCAAGTATTCGTCTGCCAATGACGCCCGCCAAACGATTCAAAACAAGCAATCGTGGGACCAGAGGGGACACTCCAAGAAAAACACCGATTGGACCCCTCTCACCAAGACACCATCCTAAGTGCTCAAGAGTGAGCAAATTACTTTCAAGGAGCCTAAGGCCCTTGGAAAGCGGAAAAATGTGGATACCACAAAATTTTGTGACTACCACAACGACTGTGGCCATCTTACAGACAACTGCTCCAGTCTGAAGTTGGAGATAGAAGCCGCTCTCAAGACTGGCCAGCTGGGCCACTTGGTGAAAAACGTTTACATGGGTGGGCAGGGCCACAATTAGGATGACAAACGCGAGGAAGACGGGCGGAAACCGACCTGTAATCTTGAAGCTAATTTCATCCATCGTCCCCCGCGCCACCACTGTAACATGATCTCCGGGAACGCCAAACGACAAAGCAAAGGTAAGCATTCCCGAAAACAGAACGATGACTCCTGGAAGGAGGCGGACGTCCTCCTTCCCAGAGTACCCGGCGGTCCCTCATCCTCAGCGCCGCTCATAATCACCGCCGTCGTCGGACATTATCGAACCAGATCAATGTTCCTGGATGGCGGAAGTAGTACGGATATAATCTACGATCAATGTTTTCAACAACTGGATGAAGAAGACAAAGCCCGCCTCGTTCCAGTCAATGAACCAATCTCGGGCTTTATTCATGAAGTCATCATGCCGCGAGGTTTGATATCTTTTCCAGTCATCTTGACTGATGGCGACCATGAGCGCACATAAATTTGCGACTTCATGGTCTTACCAGTGACGTCACATCATGACACCCTCTTGGGTTGGGAAGGCCTGGCGCGGTTCAACGCGAACGCGTCCACACCTCATCAAATCATAGGCTTCCTCACCCGCACTGGCATCGCATTTATCTGGGGCAACAAGGACTGCCATACAGTCGACATGGCAGAGCCCCAAAAAATGCCCAAAACACAAGTCCGCTTGGAGCCGGAAAACTGGTTTCTGAACCCTAAATTCCCGGACCAAACGGTAGTCATTGGCTATGTAATCTCCAACACCATCAGGGCGCATCTAAAACAACTCCACGTCAAAAACCTTGACGTCTTCACCTGGCAACCATCTGATATGATAGGTGTTCCGCGAGAAGTCGTGGAACATAAACTCAATGCATACAGATTAGTGGATCCAGTCGTACAAAAGAAGTGCAACATGGGGCCAGAGAAAACAAAGGCCATGAATGAACAAGTCAACGAGCTCCTCAACGCAGGCATCATCCGCCCAATCCGCTACCAAACTTGGGTCGCCAACCTAGTCATGGTAGGCAAAGTAACAGGCGGGTGGTGCATGTGCGTCGACTACAAAGACTTGAACAAAGCTTGTCCAAAGGATTGCTATCCCTTGCTAGAAATTGACCTCAAGGTGGATTCTCTAGCGCCTTACCGCTTCAAATGCTTATTTGACGCATACAAGCGCTACCACCAAATCCAAATAGCAAAGGAGGATGAAGACAAAATAGCCTTCCGCACAGACATGGGCCAAAAATAGCCTTCGCACAGACACGGGCACCTTCTGTTACACAAAAATGCCCTTTGGTCTGTAAAAACGTAGGAGCTACTTATCAGCGCCTAATGGACAACGCATTTATCGATGAGATAGGCGTGCGCTTGGAAGTTTACGTCGAAGATCTCGTCATCAAAAGCAAAGAGGAAGAACACACGCTGGGAGACATCCAAAAGAAATTTGATCTGCTGCGCAAGGTGCGCATGAAGCTCAACCCTAGCAAGTGCTCCTTTGGAATGGAAGAAGGAAAATTCCTCGGCGTCATTGTGACGCGCAATGGTTTCCACGCAAACCCTGACAAAATATTGGCGATCGAAAGAATGCCTTCTCCCGCATCCATCAAGGAAGTGCAAACACTCATGTGACCCGAAACTTTGGGGGGTCGAAAGTCACTGGAGGGTTGTAAATCACTAGTTTCGGGGTGTCGAAAACCAATTTCGAGGGGTCGAAACCGTATATACCAAAAAATATATATACGAATACTATATAATCGGAACTTCTGAGCGAAAATTCGAGGGGGGGGGGTCGCCCGCCCCTTAAAAGCAACGCCACTGTTGATGATTGCACCTCCCGACTTTGGTTCTTTCACTCTGCAAAACACTCATGGTTATCTCTTGATTTGAATGCGCTTCTTTTTTCCCTTTTTGTGGTTTATTTATTGACGCTTTATATTTTTTTTTGTACGGTACATTATAAGTTATAACTGTACCGTTTAAATTTTATTTACTCTATGTTTTGATTCAACCACAACGCTTATATAGATGCATTGATTTGAACTAAGTACGTCGAAGCAGGTACGCATTTAGATATGGTTAATGTATGACAAAACACTTACACTAATTTATTCAGTATTTGCAACAGACCGTGCGGTGCAATGCCCCATATGTCATATTACTAGTTAATTATTCATATTCGTAGTTAAAAGAATTATCATTAAAACACTAAAAATATGTATCTAAAGAGTATAGACAAGTCCTACGAAAGGAAATGGTGGCACAAAACACAAAAACGTGAATTTTGGTTGGTGGGATATTTTATGTTTGGTCCCTTGCTCACCAAACACATGTGCTAATCTATCTGAATCAAGTACTATCGATATTTGATTCAACTTAAATTGATGACATAAAACAGGTTAATTTTATGGAATTACCACCGAATATAATGTCCAAAGGTGTACCTAGCCGTCAACTGAAGAATATGTTCGTTTGTGGTGATGTGAGAAGACCTTAAAAAAATAATAACAAACATGTTTATTGTTCATTGATGTTAAGGACCAAACGCATTGCGTTGCAACACACATTTGAAAAAAATAAGAAATATGTTGGTTTACTACATGGGTCGTCTGTCACATAGTTAACTTGAATAATAATTATTGGCTTAAACTTGAATTCTTGATCTTTCAAAACTAATATGCAATAACCTGTTAATTCTACACAATAAAATAAATATATTACAATAAAAAAAGCGGTTGGCGGCAGACGTTATGAGAAAAGCGGGGATCTCCGCAAAAGAAGAGGTGTCAGTTAATTTTTCTCACAGACCCAACGGAGGGGAGGTCCACCTTGCGCCCAACAGACGTCTTAGTTTTTGGTTGGGAATATGGGAAACATGCGTGTGTTGATCTTATCGGGGTGTCCCCCTTTGGGCTTCGGAATAGTGGGTTTGTGGCCGGGCAAGCAGTCATGAGAACTGAATCCAAGAACGTGGAAAAGCACGCTAAAGCATTGACGATAATGAAAATGTTTTCGTTCCCTTGGCCTTCGACACATTCGGTTCCTTGGCATCGGAGGCGGTGCGGTTGTTGGCTCGGGTTCAGTGAGTAGTGCACAACAACTTTTCCACCCCCCAAGGGCGGGGGTTTGTTTTTAGCAGATTGAGATTTTCTATTCAGAAAGGGGCGGCGGCACAGCTTGTTGTCCGCCTACTTACCATTCTTATGTAATTTACTCTTTATGATACGTATAAAATTATGTTTGATGTTTATAAAAAAACAAAATTTGACAAATATTACTCACGTATAATCTTTTGTTTGACAATTATGTAGCACGAGTTGTTGGTTCATGAATATACATTTTAGAGAATGTAAGAGAACATAAACATATATAACTTAACCTAATTCATGCATGACAATCATTAGGTAGATGAAAAGATATATTATTGGTTAAGCGAACATAAAAGCTAGATACTCGAATTTGTGTATATTGATCTAGTGAGCATACAAAACTATGATACACTGGGAATTATTCCCATAGGTCACAACAACAAATGTGAATTCAACCAAAAGAAATAAAAAAAAAATTATATATGTATATGATACAACAATAAAAATTATTGTTTTTATGATTTTATTTGATTAATATTGGCTTACAAAATAGAATTCCATACATATATTGCAATTATCTAAAGTTGGACAATCACCACAAATATCTTACTTCCTTCCAACCAACAACAATTGGGTATCACACATTAAAGAATCTTCTTTAAACACATGCTATGTGCCTCTATATTATAACAAAGTAACACAACTTTGTTTTATCCGTAACAATAAAATTCCATGTTAGTATAGTTTCTAATGCATACAATACAAGGTTATCATCTTAACACATCAATTGTGGTACAATTTACAATGTAAACGAAATAATCGCTCAAATGAATCTAAACACGTGTGACTATCACTACGAGTTCTTATATTCTAACGAGTCGAGTATATAACCTGACTCATCCAATAACCATGACCTCTTCAATCAGGACAAATACTTGCTAAACAAGTTCTCATATTCTACGACTTCTTATCCAACCGGTCTCACTTGACCCATCACTCAAAGGCCTACTCCAAGTTTTTTACTTGCTAAATCACACCTTACCTCGGCCAACCCGACCCGAGAGTTTGCAAGATCAAACTCCATCCACATGTTTTGTTGATGGTGGTGTCCGATAACATAAGCTTCAATCCCTAAAAGATCCGAATTCCCAAATGTGAAACAATGTATTTCATCATTCCCTTTAATCAAACCGGGTACTCGAACCAACAACTTCTCACCCGAAACGCTCATTTGGGCGCCACGAAACATCATAGTAACACTAGGTAACACCGGTAACCCGACCCGTTTCGGGTCAACCCGATAACAAAGGTCCATTGCACCTTGAAACACAAAATCCGAATCCTCATAAACCCGTAAAACCGCTATCGTTTGTTTCAAATACTCGTTTCTCAAAGCGGTGTAAACCGGCCCGAGAAGGAACGTAAACTGGGTACCCAAGTCCACAATAGTTTGACCCGCACCCGTATGATCGGGTACATAAACCGATTTCGGCAAACCCAAAACCGTCTCCGAAACCTTAATCCCTTCAAGCTCGACCGTGTAGGCAACCCGATCAAAATACGGTAACGGCATCGATATATTAACTAACGGCGTGTAACTTAACGGTTCGAGCCACGGCACATTAACCTCCCCGAACACTAACACCCCGGTCGAGTCCCGACCCGATATACAATACGAAAACTTCGGGTAACCCATTTGTGTCACAAACGATAACGACCCACGGTTCATACCTAATAACCCGGTTGACTTCGAATCCTCATCCGGGTCGGAGCTTGACCCGGTATCCATACACCCGAATACAATCCGGGTCGGGTCAAAACCTGTAAACTGAAACATCTCAACAGCGAGATTACCCTCGACGGAAGTGACGTCAGCGTAGGACACAATGACGTGGCAGAGGTTTTTAACGTCACATGAAGCGGGTAAGACAAGGTCTCGGGTTCGGGTCGTGCAAGTCGGGTCAGTACATGTAACAGGAGTGTAGGATGTGGAGGTTAATGGGTTGAACCATAATGGTGTGGTGGGTGTTTGTTTGCAGCGGAGCCACGTCAGCTCGCTGCCGGTGTCGATGACGACCACCGCCATCTGCGGCGGCGTACCGACGGCGAGGGTGACGGTTAAAGAAACGTTGTGGTTGAAAGAAAGTTTGTTTGGTGGTTTTTGACCCGACCCGGATGGGATATGTTGGGTCTTTAGTGGTAAGATTAAGTTTTTTGAGTAAACTGAGTGAAAAAATGATGAGAAGAATAGGAAGAGAGAGAAAGAGGCCATGGAAGAAAGAGGTTAGAGAGAGACAGGGAATGTGTGTATGTATATGTTTGTGGTTTTGTGTTGTGTGTTGGTTTCTCTCTCACACAGAACACGGTGAGTGTGTGTATGAGTTTGGGAGTATGTTACGTGTGCTTATGGTTGGAGGATTTTGGGAGATGTAGGACCCGACAGGGATTTGTATCTACGTCATGTTTGGTGTGTGTTGGTCCACTTAACTGATGTGGGTTCATAAAAATAGTAACATTTCAACCGATCGATCTCAAATCAAAATCAGGTCAGATCGTTATCCTGGTTAGACTCATTGTAGTGGTACAATGTCCACCTTGTTGGGTTATTTTTGTTTATAAGAGAAACACAACTTATTTATCCTTCATGGGTTCTGTTAAATTTATTTACCGTGATAAAAGTAAATGACAAAATAAAATTCCATATGTTTTTGGGCCTTGTGGTTCTCTCGTTCAAAACAACATCCCAACATTTTTTGGTGAATATATATTTTTTTTGGGGTGATATTCAGTGCTGCCGCCACAAGGAAGCAAAGGAAAGCTATTATATGTTGGTCGAGTACTTTTGTCGAAGATAAGAGACATTCTAAAGACCAATAATTCCTCGCTTACTAATCTTTGTTTATTTGATTTCATATAGTTGAAGTGATTTGTTTTCGGTATATGATAATTTGTGTATACCTTTAGATTTATCTAGATGAGACTTTGTTTTGCTCTATTTTTTGTGATAGTTGATTAGAAGTGGCTCTGGTAGTCCTGTTATTTTTACTCTCCTTTTTTAGAGGCTTTGCACGCTACAATTTTGTGTATCCTTATTGCTTTTAGTATAACCTATTTGTTTGCATCATCACAGTTTCATTCGCGTCAGGAAAATTTTTGTCAAACAAAGATTAATTCCACATTTATTTATTCACTGTTTATACCGGGTAACATTTTTCCTATTAGAGCCATTGGCTCTTGTTCTTGGGTTAAGACTTAAAAATTATAAAATATATAAAAATTTAAGTGGCCTCTGCTTTCATCCTACCCTTCTTCGTCCCAAGCTCACCCTTCTCCCAAACCACACAACCTCCACCGTGCATCACCACAACCAAGAGGTAAACCGACTTCTAAATTCATTACATACAATATGCAAAAAAAAAAAAAAAAAAAAATTGCAACCTGCCCTTCAACAAATATGCATTGAGTAGGTCGAACTCCATCATCACGCTTTAAGATACTGCACATTGTCATAAAAGCTTTCTCACTTATGCAGATAAGGTCACGACATTTACCATTGTTTAAAAGGTTATGTAGCATATCTTCTCGTATATACCGTCACTATAAATTTTCATCTCTAGTAGGTAAATTAGCATGATTTTCGGTTGATAGTCTACATCTAGCAATGAAAGCCACCAATAAGCAAATCAGGTTAACTACTTGTAATTGTCTAGCTCGCACAAATTGACAAACATTGCGTATTTGATTATCCATTATAGATTTACTTGATGTTCAAAATTGTTATTTGATTAGGAAATTGTTAACACTTCACATTCTATGTAGGATCCACAAATCAGGCAATTCTTTATCTATGAAATTATATCTTAGAAACTACAAGCCTCAATTTCACAGTGTCACTTATTGGCAGGATGATCAACCTGCTATACTAGGGTGAGCATAATTTAACTATGTGGTATCATGCTCGCCAATATACAGCCTACAGAAAGATATGTTAACTTTTTACCTATGCATTATAGAGAAAGTATAGGATACAAAGTATTCTTAACCTACAAAGTATAAGAAGCCACCACATCTTGACATGTGTAAACCCTAGTTAACTCTAACTAACCCAATCTTGGTTGATTTAAAAGGGGTAAAAGGTAATGTTCCTTCAAATCATTCATCGTTCATTAACCACCACTACCACCATCACCACCACCACCACCATCACCACTACCACCACCACCAACACCACCACCACTCTCTCTCTAGACCTCACTCTCTCTCTCTCTCTAAACCTGCCTCCCTCTCTCTCTACCTCACGCTCTCTCTCAGCTCCCTCTGGTAACAGCAGCGGCCTTATGACCCCGAAAACATCAACAATAAGCAGCAACAGTGGCGTAACAAGCAGAATCGAGTCCAGGTTGGGGTTCTCGGTCAGATGATTCCATATCTCGGGTTTCTGGTGCCTGATTGAAGACGGGATTGTGATGGTTCTCAGGCTAGGGTCGGGTCTCGTTGTTGATGATGGTGCACGTGGGTGGTACCTGGTTCAATGGGTGGTTTCAGGGGTAGGTCTGGTGGAGAACCCGGGTGGTGGTGGTATCGGGTGGCTCTAGACGATGGTGGCTGTAGGTGGGTGGAGGTGATGGTATGGTTCATGAAGATGAAGGTAGTGGTGCCTGGTTGTGGTCAGGTGAGTTTTATTTATACTAAAAGCGTTTTACAAAACCAAGTGCGTTTTACAAAAAACAAGTGCGTTTTACAAAAACCAAGTGCGTTTTACAAAAACCAAGTGCGTTTTACAAAAACCAAGTGCGTTTTACAAAAAACCAAGTGCGTTTTGTAAAAAACCAGTTTAAATAGTGTTCAAAAAACCAAATGCGTTTTATAAAAAAACCAAATGCGTTTTATGTTTTTCTGATCTTCATCGTCTGAAACTTTTTTGAAAGCCATTTTTTTCTTTAATTCTTCTTCTATTATCAACATCGTTCGTTTCTGTGAATAATACATGCGTTGATAGTGATTTTTGAATATGATTCGACTAATTTTATCAATTGACTTATCATACTCTGTTTTTTTTTTCTATTTTTGCAAATACGTTTTGATTTTGTTTGTAATCGAATTGTTTAATCATTCTGAACGTTTAATTGAGTTGAAAACGATGAAAAATCAGGTTCAATCGTTGAAAATTTTTGCATCTGTTGTTATGATTTCACAGATGTTTAAACGTGTTTTTTCCAATTTACCCCTGGTTAGATTAACCCAAATATGATTAGGATTGTTAATTACCATCTTGCCACCACCTAAATCTAATGGCTGAGAATGTTTCTTACACTTTGTATGTTAAGAAACTTTGTACGTTAGCCTCTCTCATGCATTATAAATCTATAACTTAATAACTTATGGTAGTGCATTTAGTCAACCGAGTTTAGACTATGAAGCAAAGCTAAGAACAAAACCAGCCAATTTTGGACAATCAATCTCAAATTCAACCATTTCTTGTATTTAAAATTGAAAATTACGATATGAACCATCAAAGACTCCAAAAACTAGTCTTAAAAATAGATTAAAAAATCCCAGAAATAATTAATAATCAACATAAAATCATATAATTAGTCAATAGTTATTCTCAAATTTTTCTAGATAATTTTTCACAAATTTAGACCAAACCACCATATAGATACCTATTGTCAAGCATGATCTCAAAACCAAATATGAGCATAGAAAGAAAAACACAATTGAGAAAAATAACAAGCATTTGATATTTTTCATCCCGGAATTGATTTACTAAATATCAGTAATATCCATTTGATATTTTCTTCAAATCTGAGCAATTTACTAAATATTGGTATCCATTTGATTTACTTAATATAATTATCTATCAAATCTGAGCATAGAAACCAAAACTCCACCATTCGATATTTTCATCAGCTTTAGTAAATCAATATCCTCATTATCCCCAAGCCATGGTTTGAAAGTGCATTAGAATATAACTTTCAACAATTATTCATCAAGATTCTACCTTAATAAGGTAAGGCTGCCCAATATGTTACAAAGACCAGACATACCATCAAACAAACCCTATATTTGATGCTTTTTCTATGAACTAAATGAGTTCGATATCTGTATAAACAATTAAATAAAGAACTTAAGAAGCATCAACAAAACATTCATTTTTATAAACAAATCAAGTTATACCCGGAAGATGAATTGGCAGATCAATTAGGGCTACGAACATGTGAATATAAGTGTGAAAGGTGGGAGATGATGAATATAATGGCAGGGCTAGGAACAAATAAGAGAGGGTTTCAAACCGAGAGATATGGAAAGTGGGTTCAATATATGGCGGGTGGGGGAGAGATACCCGCCATCTTCTTGTTGTGGATGAGGGTAAAAGTGTAATGGAAATACAAACATGATTTTTATCTTTTTCCTTCTCTTCCAATCCTTACAATTTGGAACGAAACACCTGAGACTAAAAAAACCCCAATCTTTGCCTCATCTTCTCTTCCATTCTCTCCCCAAATAGAAATCTAGAACACTAATTTTCCCAACTTCCTTCCAATTCCTCTCTTTCCTTTAATGAATCTATGAAACATAGTGTGAAGAGTCTTCCTCCTCATATGAGAGATGGTATACTTGATTTAATACATTCAAATGTTATGGTCCTATAAAGACTAGAACACTTAGGGGATTGCTTATATTTTGTCACATTTATTGATGATCATTCTAGGTTGGTATGGGCTTATCCCTTGAAGTCTAAAGATCAAGTATTATATGTGTTTAAGCAGCTTCATGCCTTGGTTGAGAGACAAACTGGGAAGAAGCTCAAGTGTATTCAAACAGATAATTGACGTGAATACATTTTTTGATGTTTTTTGTAGACAGAAAGGTATTCGGCACCAAAAGACTCCTCCAAAGACACCACGTTTGAATGGTTTAGCTGAACAGATGAATAACACATTGGCTGAAAGGGTTAGATGTTTGCTATCACGTGCAAGGTTGCCTAATTACCTTTGGGTGAAGCTTTAAGTATCGCGGTTCATGTTATTAATCTTGGTACTTGTATTCCTTTGTCTTTTGATGTTCGTAACATGGTTTGGAGCGGTAAAGATGTTTCATACGAGGATTTGAAGGTCTTTGGATGCAAAGGTTTTGTGCATATTCCCAAAGATAAGAACAAAGCTTGATGTGAAGACCAAGCCATTTATATTCCTTGGTTACGGGGGAGATGAGTTTGGATATAAGTTTTATGATCCAGTTCTGAAGAAACTTGTATAAAGTTTTGTTGCTGCTTTTGTAGAAGATCAAAGTTTGAAAGATATTGAGAAGACAAAGATAGTTCCTCAACATACTGATGATCTTATGGATTTGGATCCAGTTCCTCCTTAGTACCTTGTACCAAATAACTAAGATAATATTCAAAATGATGAACAACATGGTACTGATAATAATTATATTCAAAAGCAGCAAGAGTTGGATGAGGATTCTCATCCAAAGTTACCAGTACCAGTTATGCCAACATTTTTCCCACTCAGGCAGTCTACCAAAGACCGTCATCCTTCCACCCGTTTTTTGTTGATGAGTATGTCTTACTCACTGACAGGGGGAGAGCCCACATGTTGTAAAAAGGCTATGGATGATGAGCATAAAAGGGAGTGGGTTAAAGCTGTTGTGAATCATGGTATCGAATACGAAGCAGAAGCGGTTTATATTTATTAGCAAAAGTCGATTATATATAATTATATATATAGCCGATTTATATATATAATATTGATTAATTTTATTAATCCGATTAATAAAATATTCCCAATTAGGATCTCAGTTAAACGCGTAAAACAAATAAATAAATAATAAACAACCATAGGGGGTTTAGTAATCAACCTTTGACAAATACATCGGAATTGTAACACGCGGGTTACAACGAATCCTCGCTAGTAGGAAGTTCACAACCGAGCACGAACTAACCAGGAAGCAACACTTTGCAAGAAGGGTGGCGGCGACTTGTGGTGGTGATCGGCGGCAGGAAGGAGGCGACTCCTTTGGGGTGGCCGAAAGTTTTTCTTGGGAGGCAAGGGTTTGCTGTTTTGATGAAAAGTGTGATTAGGGTTTAGACCTTAATCCCCTTTTTATAAATCACAATCTTACACTAAGCCCCCTTTCATATTATTATAATATTCCTTAATATTAATCTAATTAGTATTAAGTCCCTCGAGTCTAAACTATTATTATTTCATAAATAATAATCCATCGATACGTAAACTTATCTGATTCGTGTACCAACGTGTAACTCTTTGGATCGTACCGGATCGGGTTACGTTGACCTCGACTTTAATTACATCGGACATACCATATATCCAACAATCTCACACTTGGACGATTTTAATTAAATGAGTCAACGTGTGCAGAGTTGGACGCCTAGCTGCATCGCACTGCGCCCAACACAGTATGACACTTTACAGTCATCAACTAATTCTTTGAGTTCATGTAACGCTTTACTTAACCAAATACTATAGCCCTGATAATTCTATCAATAAGTTCCTTTTGTGTAGACATTCGTTGATCATAAGACATGGATGATTCATTCTTATATAGTGATCAACCATTCTCTATTCTCGTCTTTAATTCAAAGTGGTCTAACGAACTACCTTAGTCCGAGCGTGGCCACGCGTTTATACCAGTTTGAGTTAACGAGGGCGCTAAAATGTCTAAGCTTCTAATGCTATGGAAGTACAGAATTCCATCAGCGTCATACAACTCCCACTTAATCTTGGATTACTCTCAATGTTATCCGGATTACTACCCATGTTTCAGGATAGTGTTAGATACCATCAAAGATAGTCCTTGATCAATGTAGTTTAATATGTGCCTTAGGAAAAAGGACAGATTGAACTTATCAATATCAAAACATCTCATGACACAGATCCATGGAGATCGTTTTGAAGCGAGTTACATCCAATATCATTCCCTAATGATATCTGTGAATTATGATTCTCAAAACCTTGAGTTATTCATCTCATGAATACAACCATCTTAATTCACAATAGTCTTACATTCAAATTCATTCACATGTAATTTGATCGACTACGAATATTTTAGAATACTCTTATTCAAGGATTTAAACATACAAATAACGAACACAATTACAAAATATTTAAATTTGCATTTAATCCATTAAATCAAATAAACATTCGATGTAACTATTATAGTTCAAAATAAAAAACCAATACTAACTACAGATCATGCCCACTGTCTAGCAACACTAAGCCCTATCTTTCCAGCATGCTCCTCATGTTTAGCTTGAGGTAAAGGCTTAGTAAAGGGGTCAGCCATTTAGATCTGTATGAACTTTATTTATTATGATGTCTCCACGCTCTATTATCTCTCTAATATAGTGGAATTTCCTGAGTATATGCCTTGTGGTCTGATGTGACCTTGGTTCCTTTGCAAGAGCAATGGCACCAGTGTTGTCACACGGTATCTCGATTGGTTTCTATATGTTAGGCACAACATCGAGATCAGTAATGAACTTCTTCATCCATGCAGCCTCCTTTGCAGCATCCGATGCAACATTGTATTCTGATTCACAGGTGGATTGAGCAACCACACTTTGCTTAGAGCTCTTCCAAGTAACAGCCCCACCATTCAGAATGAAAACATATCTCGTTTGTGACCTTGAATCATCACGATCATCCAGTCCTCCATATATTAAGAACATGTCTTTAGTCCTTCTCAAGTACTTAAGAATGTTCTTCACTACAGCCCAGTGACTCTCTCCTGGGTTCTGTTGATATCTACTCGTCATGCTAAGAGCATATGAGCCATCAGGTCTAGTACATAACATGGCATACATGATGGAACCAATAGCAGAAGCATATGGAACTCTTTCCATTTTCTTCTTTTCCTCTTCAGTGTTTGCACACTGCTTGCTATTAAGAATATGTGCCATGGGCAAGAGCCCACTTTTTGAGTCTTGCATTGAGAAGCGTCGTATGACCTTATCAATATATGTACTTTGACTCAAACCCAATAACGGCTTTGATCTATCTCTATAAATCTTTATTCCCATAATATAAGTGGCTTCACCAAGATCTTTCATTGCAAAACATTTACCCAACCAAGTCTTAACATCTTTAAGCATAGGAACATTGTTTCCAATGATTAGTATGTCATCTACATACATTATAAGAAAAGTAATATATCTCCCACTAGATTTCTTGTAAACACATGGTTTATCTTCATTCTTGATAAAACCGAACTCTTTGATTTTCTGATCAAAACGGAGATTCTAGCTGCGAGACGCTTGCTTTAATCCATAGATGGATTTATTCAGCTTGCACACCTTATTAGGATTCTTTGGATCGCCAAAACCTTCAGGTTGAACCATATAGACATCTTCCAGTAAGTGTCCATTAAGGAACGCAGTCTTGACATCCATTTGCCATATCTCATAGTCATAATATGCAGCAATGGCAAGTAAAATTCTGATAGACTTAAGCATGGCTACTGGCGAGAAAGTTTCCTCATAATCTATTCCTTGAGTCTGAGTAAAACCTTTCGCTACAAGCCTTGCTTTGTAGGTTTGTACATTCCCATCCATGCCAGTCTTCTTCTTGAAGATCCATTTGTTTCCTACAGTCTGACATTCGGTAGGAAGATCAACCAAATCCCAGACTTGGTTATCATACATGCATTGCATCTCTGCATTCATGGCTTCTTGCCATTTCTTGGATTCCGAATCCAAGATTGCAGCTTTGTAAGTAGCAGGTTTAGCTTCATCAATCATGAAGATATCGTCATACCTTTCATGTGCACGACGATCCCTAATACTTCTTCGAACACTTGGTGTTTCTGTTGTTTCTTGAGTCCTCTCAGGCTCAACTTGAACAACTGGATCAGTTACTTCTAGTTCTGTCTGAACAACTGGTTCAGTCACTTGTGATTCTCGAATTTCTTTAGGATCCACATGGTTATCTCCAATCCCTGGCGCCAGAAGCTCTTCCTCCAAGAAAGTGCCTCTGCGTTTAGTGAAAATCCTATTTTCAGTGGGGTGGTAGAATAGGTAACCGATCTTCTTAGCATATCCGACGAAAACCACTTTTTCGCCTCTGGGATCTAGTTTATCAGTTTATCCGAAGATTCTAGAGTGACATAAGCATTACATCCCTAGACTTTAAGATATGATACATTAAGTTTCTTTCCTTGCCATATCTCATAAGGCGTTTTGTCAACCTTTTTTGTTGGAGCTATATTCACAAGTCTTGCGGCAGTTTCCAAAGCATAACTCCAAAAGGATTTTGGAAGGTTTGTTCGACACATGATTGATCGAATCATATCTAATAGAGTTCAATTTCTCTGCTCAGGGACACCATCATGTTGTGGTGTTCCAGGTGGAGTGAGTTGTGAAACTATTCCACAATCCTTTAGATGGTCGATGAATTCCTGACTAAGATATTCACCGCCTCGATCTGATCGAAGCATCTTAATAGTTTTATTTAGCTGATTTTCTACTTCATTTTGGCACTCCTTGTACTTTTCAAGAGTTTCATGTTTATGCTTCATAAGATAAACATAACCATATCTACTGAAATCATCAGTAAATGTAACAAAGTATCTTTCTCCATGTCTTGACATTGTTCTGAATGGACCACATACATCTGTATGTATAAGTCCTAACAGATCATTAGCTCTTTCTCCAACATTTGAAAAAAGGTGCTTTTGTTAACTTTCCACTCAAGCATGATTCACACTTTCCAAACGACTCTGAACCCTTGGAATCTAGGATTCCTGCAGTTAACACGATTCTCGCTAATGTGACCAAGTCTACAATGCCACATATACGTATCATTAAACTCCAACTTATTACGTTTATGGGAGATGTTGCATAATATGTTATCGTTTTGGATTTCTATCTCATAGATCCCATTGTTGGGTTTTGCATCAAAGTAAAACATATCGTTAAAATAAGCAGAAATAAATTCACCATTAAAACGATAATTAAAACCTTGTCCACGCAAAGCAGAAACTAAAACAATATTTCTAGTCACGCTAGGAATGTAATAAACATTGTTCAAAACAAGTTCTAAACCAGAAGGAAGTAAAAGAACATATTCTCCTATTGCCTTCACAGCAACTATTTGTCCATTGCCAACATGGACCTTCAAGTCGCCTTGTTTCAGCTTTCTAAATCTTTCTTAGTCCTTGCAAAACATTACAAATGTGAAAACCACATCATGTGTCAAACACCCATGTTCTGCTAGAAAACGCAAAGATTTCAATAACATATATACCTGAGGACTCTCCTCCAGAAGCCTTGGCTTGCTTCAGTTCAGCTAAATACTTAGCACAGTTCCTCTTCCAGTGCCCAATGTAATCACAATGAAAACATTTAGCATCTTTCAGAGGTTTCTTGTTGGCAATAGATTTGCCCTTTCCCTTCCTTTTGCCCTGATTGCCTTTCTTCTTGGTGTGAGGTTTCTTAACATGACCCTCCCTGATCATTAGCACTGGTGCACTTTTGCTAGGTATGTTCACCTCAGCAGTTTTGAGCATCTGATACAGCTCTACAAGTGTCTTCTCCATCCCATTCATATTATAGTTCATAATGAACTGATCATATGACTTGGGAAATGAGTTTAGGATAATATCCCCAGCTAACTCATCGCTCAAGGGGGATTCTAGACGAGCCAAGTGATCAACATATGCCTTCATTTTTAGCACATGACACATGAGTACTAATTGATGTACCCTCTTGCATACGAGTGGTTATGAGTAATCGCATCACATCAAACCTCTCATGACGAGCCTTCTTTTGGAACATTATTTCCACCAGGTGCTCATTCATCTCATATGCCATCTTGTCATCCATGGTCCTTTGAAGTTCAGAGATCATGGATGCCAACATCAGACATGAGACTTTCAAAGAGTCATCAAAGTGCTTAGAGTAGCTTCTATAAGCAGCAGAGTTCTGATTGATGGGTTCATCTGGGACCGGCGTTTCAAGAACATACAACTTGTTCTCCGCCTTGAGAACAATTTTCAAGTCGCGGTGCTAGTCCATGAAGTTGGAGTGGTTCTGTTTGTTCTTCTCTAAGATGGACTTGAGAGAGAATTGGGAGGTGAAATTGTTTTCAGTTGACATCTACAAAGTTCAAAATTTAATTTATTAGTATATTATGTTTTAAATATCCTAATTATTTTATGACCCAAAGTAAAACTTTAATTAGGATGAGACCCCGATTCATCAAGACACAGTGAACTGACTTAGCACTATCCACTGGTATGATTAGGTAGGTAAACAACGATTGTTAATTGTGTCTAGTACACAACTCTCTATTTGGGGTTATCGTTTAATAGGCGATGTATGTTTAACCACAACTATGCCCACTTGTTAAACAAGCGATGTTTGGTCCTTTACTGTGAACTGTAACACCGGCCTATGTTACACAGGAAACACAATGATTACCTTCTTTCACGATCAACGCCCAGATGCAGGGTTCAGCACTAACATCTGGGTTCGATTTAGAATGAAGTATTAACTCGTTAAGGGTGGCATAAAACATCAATTTAAAATTGAGATTTATTTTAATATTTACCTTAAATATTTTGAATAACTCATAGCATGATGCGAGTCACACAATACCCTATTTAAACTATGTTGGTCGTTTATCGCGAATGAACTTGTTTTAATATTAATAAAACTCTTTTATTAAATAAAACTGTTGCCATGACTGTGAAAATTTTTATTTATTTTGGGTTATCTAGATTATTTACAATAAATAAAACACAACCACAAAACATAATAATAAAATTAAACGAATCGAGCCCCTAATAGGTCGCCCATTTCGTTTTAGCCAGAAATGAAACGAACTAGTCTAAAAGGGTTTCAAAACTATTTTGATAACTCCCACTTGACCCGAGATCTCTATCTTCATGGAACATGTTTACCTTTTTATCTTCGTCTTGATCTTGTACTTGAAGGATTACAACAATAAATTTGAAAATACAATAAAATCAAATCTATTCTAATCCTATCTATTACACTAGATCCAATATCCGTAATAAAAACAATGCAAATCAATAAAAACAAACCATCACAAACACAACCATGATAAGGTTCAAATGCTTAGGGCTCGATTCACATCACAATCCATGAACAACTAAAAGCTTTTGATCTCTTGTCAAAATAAATAATTTTGACAAATAAAACATAGATCAAAATTATAACCTTTACCATCTATACGCGCGTAACCGTGGCTCTGATACCACTGTTGGGAATCATGGTATCGAATACGAAGCGGAAGCGGTTTATATTTATTAGCAAAAGTCGATTATATATAATTATATATATAGCCGATTTATATATATAATATTGATTGATTTTATTAATCCGACTAATAAAATATTCCCAATCAGGATCTTAGTTAAACGCGTATAAACAAATAAATAATAAACAACCATAGGGGGTTTAGTAATCAACATTTGACGACTACACCGGAATTGAAACACGCCGTTTACAACGATTCCTCGCTAGTAGGAAGTTCACAACCGAGCACGAACCAACCAAGAAGCAACACTTTGCAAGAAGGGTGGCGGCGACTTGTGGTGGTGATCAGCGGCAGGAAGGAGGAGGCTCCTTTGGGGTGGCCGAAAGTTTTTCTTAGGAGGTAAGGGTTTGTTGTTTTGATGAAAAATGTGATTAGGGTTTACACCTTAATCCCCTTTTTATAAAACACAATCTTACTTGGTACGATATGAGTTGGGTCTCTTTGGTCTTCCATTCTCCTATACCTCTCTCTATAAAAAAAGCCTTTCCCCTTTTCATAATACCCACGGTAAGCATCCTGCTCTCGATCCAGAGCTACTGCTTCAACAATCAACTGAGCTTAGGAAGTCAGGTTAAGACGTCGACTTATAATTGGTCTTGCCCGAGGAGATGAAAAAGAATTAGGGCTTTCTCAATTCACATCTATGAGCGATGATTCCTCTATCTCTTGCTCGCTTCGATCGGACTCTGGCAGCTTAGGGAAGAATGATGGCTCGCTAACAAGGCCCCTAAATGACCGCTCAGAAGGCCTACCTCTTTTTTTCCCAATCTCTCACTCGCTCGTCCCTCTCTCATGAAAGATTGTCTCTCCTCTCCCGGCGGCTTTTAGTCATGTCTATAGCCAGTTGCTAAGACGATTCCCGCTCAAGCATTAACAGAGCTCTTTTATCGCGGAATTAGACCTGCTATTAACGTCGGCTTATCAGTCAGTCGTGAGGTAGCTGGCTTCCAAGCCACTGCACTAGATGCGCGTGTAGTCATAGTAGTCGGCCCACAATGCCTCTGTTCTATACTAAAATACTATTTCGGATGAATGGGGAAGTAAGTAAGTCGCTCTTTGATCTGCAGAATAAGGCCTACGAGCTCTCTCTTTTCTTTTATGGCAGAGATCTCTCCACACCAAGGAACCAAATCACAATGGATCATGGGTCAATCATTTGCTTCATTGGTTTCAACGGTGGCAGCTGCGGAATCTGCTATTGGGTTAGCCATTTTCGTTATTACTTTCCGAGTCCGAGGGACTATTGCTGTAGAATCTATTAAACTTGCATATTATTATAATATTCTTTAATATTAATCTAATTAATATTAAGTCCCTCGAGTCTAAACTATTATTATTTCATAAATAATAATCCACCGATACGTAAACTTATCTAATTCATGTACCAACGTGTAACTCTTCGGATCGTACCGGGTCGGGTTACGTTGACCTCGACTTTAATTACATCGGACATACCATATATCCAACAAAAGCTATGTGAGATAAGATGCATTCCTTTTATGAGAATAATACTTTTGAGTTGGTGAAGTTGCCTAAGGGCAAAAGAGCTTTGAAGAATAAGTGGGTCTACGAAGTGAAGACCAAAGACCAAAGAACATAGCTCACGGTCTAGATACAAGGCTAGGTTAGTGGTCAAATGGTCCAGTCAAAGAAAGGATATTGATTTTGATGAGATTTTCTCTCCAGTCATAAAGATGAGTTCCATTCGGGTGATTCTTGGTTTAACAGCTAGTCTTGATCTTGAGGTTGAGCAAATGGAAGTCAAGACAACTGTCCTTCATAGTGACTTGGATAAGGAAATCTAAATGGAGCAACCTGAATGTTTTTGGGTTAAAAGTAAAGAAGACTATGTGTGTAGGCTTCATAAAAATATTTATGGGTTAAAATAAGCACCGAGACAGTGGTAAAAAATATTTGAGTCTGTTATAGGGAAGCAAGGCTACCGAAAGACTACTTTAGCTCACTGTGTTTTCTTTCTGAGGTTTGGTAATGATGATTTTATCATCTTATTACTTTATATTGATGACACGTTGATTGTTGGCAAGAATGCGGAGAGGATTGTTCAACTAAACAAAGAATCAAGAAAGTGTTTTTCTATGAAGACTTGGGGCCTGTAAAACAGAATGTTGCCATTCGGATTACTATAGATAGAGCTTCAAAGAAGCTTCACATGTCACAAGAGCAATACATTGAGAATGTGCTTTGCAGATACAACATGGCTAAAGCCACCGCTGTTAGTTCACCTTTTACTCCCAATTTTAAACTAACTGATAATGATTGCCTTTCTTCGAATGAGGAGATTGAAAATATGGATAGAGTTCCATATGCCTCAGCAGTTGGTAGCCTAATGTATGCAATGGTGTGCATAAGGCCTGATATTGCACATGCAGTAGGTTTTCTTAGTTGGTTCCTGTCTAATCCAGGTAAAACACATTGGGAACCAATAGCAGCATGCAAAAATCTATAGTGGTTGAAAAGATTTATGCAAGAGCATGGCTTTTTGCAGCAACGCTATGTGGTCCTTTGCGATAATCAAAGTACTATTCAACTTGTAAAGAATCCTACGCTTTACAAAAGAGAAAAACTTATTGATGTAAGTTATCACTGGATTAGAGATGCTATTGAAGATAAGCTATTTGAAGTTGATAAAGTTCATACAGATGATAATTGTTCCGATATGTTGACTAAAGCTATAGTAAGGGAAAAGTTGAAGGTATGTTGCTCTATCTCCGGGTTGGCGAACTCTTTCTTATACACAAATGGGGGAGATTTGTTGTGTTATTTTTGCCCATAAGAAAAACCCAACTCATTTATCCTTCATCGTTCCTATTAAATTTATTTTAGAGTGATAAAAGGAAATGGCAAAATACAATTCCAAAATGTTTTTAGGCCTTATGGTTCTGACTAGAGGTGCACAAAAAAAATTATTCAGGAACCGAAACCGGTAAAACCGACCCGAACCGAAACCTGTCAAAATCGGTTTCACATGAAACCGGAACTAAAAAATCTCACACCGAACCGGGCCAATAACTGGGATAAAACTGACACTCAACCGATCAAACAAACCTGAACCGAAACGAAAATCGGTACATAAATCGAACCGAACTGAAACCATTACTGCTAAAAACCGGTAAAAAACGAAACCGAACCAAAATCGGTTTAAGGAAAAAACAGTTTTGGCCATAAACACAAATCAAACTTTTTTTGTGTTAAAACTCAATTTTCTTCTTTAAAAAACCCTAAAAATTTATAAAATTCAAATTTTATGTAATATATACGATTTTAAAAAGTGCGCAAGTGAACCGGAATGGAACCAAAACCGAACCAGAATCGAAACCGGAGCCGGGTAAAAAAACCAATTCGTGGCTGACCAAACCGGTACGAAACCGAATGGTTTCAAATCGAAACCGAGTTGACTTGCCACTTGTCAACACCCAAACCGTTTTAGGTTCTTAAAAAAACGGTGTTATCCCCTCTAATTCTGATGTCCAAAACAACATCCAACATTTTTGGGTGAATATATATTTTTTTCTTGTGGGCCTAGAAACCGATCACAAGCAGAATTAGTATTAGTATTAGGGTGGACTTTTGTTATGGGGTGATATTCACTACTGCTGCCACAACGAAGCAAAGGAATATTAGAGATCCATTATCTACTTTTGTCGAAGATAAGAGACATTCTAAAGATCGATAATTTGTTACATAATAATAAGTCTAAGGACTGAATTGTAATAGAATAGTATTAGAGGGACTGATATTGTAATTGTAATAGTTAGTTGTTATTGACCGTTAGTAGTTAATGATAGTAATAAAAGAACAGCCCCAAGCTAACTAACATAAGCTTGTTTTGGGTTTTCCGTCTCTTCTTTTTGTGTTTCTCTAAACCAAGCTATCATTTGGTATCAGAGCCACCGATTCTCATCGGAGCTCATTGATTCCGACCACCACCAACATTCCGATCGTCTTCTCCGACGAGTTCTTCGTCGATTCCGGCCAATTTCTTCCATTTTCATTCAAATTCTTTCATCAATTTTGCAATTCGTTCTAATTCTGTTCTCAAGGAATGATCAATTTGTGATCAAACCTTTATGTCAAATAATCAATTTTGTTTGATTATCTGTTCAATTCGATCAGAAAAACTCTGTTCTTTTTCATTTGTTTCTTGGAGTGATCAATTGATTAATCATTCTACTCTGTATCAACAATCAGTTTCCTGATTCTTGATTCCTTCATTCATTTGTGATTCTTTCATTCATTTCTGTATTTTTTTTCTAAATTCATAAGATGACTACTAGAAACCAAGAAGTTGATCGTCTTGCAAAAAATGTCAATCGAATGGATGAGTTTTCAACACAAACTCAAGAAACTCTGTTAAGCCTGAAAGTAGTCGTTGAGCAGATGCAAGCCACGTTTTCGAAATTCGAAAAACAAGGAACCATGGTACCAAGAAATGAAAGTGGCATAATTAGTAATAAGCGTTTAACCAGAGTGGAATTTCCAAAGTTTAATGGTGATGATGTCGAAGGATGGTTGTATAAGTGTGAACACTTCTTTTCAATAGATGAAACTCTAGAAAAATACAAGGTGAGATATGCTGATGTTCATCTAGAAGGAAGAGCCATGCAATGCCATCAAGGGTTCATGAAGTCCACAGGAAAACAGATCAGTGATGTGACATGGGATGAATATACAAGGAATGCAGCCACTAGATTCGCTGCAACATTAATTGAATATGCTATGGGTGCACTAAAGGCTTTGACTCGAACAGGGGAGTTGGAGGATTACTGTGATGAATTTGACCTACTCTTGTATAAGGTAACATTACCTGATGAATATACAATCATTTTATTCATTGAAGGTTTGGAACCTGAAATCAAGTGTCATGTGAAAATGTTTAAGCCAAGAACATTAAGGGAAACATATTCTTTGGCAAGATTATAGAATCAGTCAAATAAAACTTTGGGTTGGGGAAGTATGAGTAACACAGGTTCCACCAGTTATAAATACAATTCTCAATCCACAAGAACTAACAATTTGACAAATATTGGCAAGTAACCTGTGCTAGCCACTCCTGTCAATTCTGTACCATCAAATGCATTGATTCCCAAGAAAGTTACTAATAAGTACACGGATGATAAACGGGCTAAGGGTGAATGTTTTTACTATACAGAAAAAATATGGTCCTAGTCATAGAAAAGTTTGTAAAGGGAAGAAACAATTGTTTTTAATATAGGTGTATGAGTATCCTGAAGAAGAGGAATCAGATATATTGGAAGAAGGACCACCTGTTTAGGGTGACCCACAAATCTCATTGAATGCCATCATGGGCATTCCCTCTTTTTCAACTATGCAGGTCATATGGACAATTGGTACAAAGTATTTGTATATAGTTTTAGACAGTGGGTCAACACATAATTTCATGAGTAAAGCTTTGGCTCTGAAGTTAAAGTGTCCCATTAAACAAGTACAACATATGCATGTTACTGTGGCAAATGGGAACAAGGTTGAATGTGTGAATGTTTGTAAAAATTTTCAATGGGTAATGCATGGTAACGGGTTTATTGCTGACATGCTAGTTATTGATCATAATAACTATGATATAGTCTTAGGTATCGAATGGCTAGAAACTTTGAATGACATTGTATGGAACTTTAAGAATCTTACAATGAAATTCAACATTGGAGGCCAAGAATTTGAATTGAAAGGAACTAAAAAGAAGAATCTAAGTCTTTGTTCAATGGAAAAGATGACAAGTCTGATTCAAGGTCAAGATGATGTAGTGCAGGCTCAATTGTTTACTATCCAAGATTCAGCAAGTGAGGTTTACATGTATCAACCAGAGTTGGAGAGCCACGAAACAATGAGGATTTGGATAACCTGCTGCACAGTTTTGAAGATGTGTTTGAAATACCAAGAGGGTTACCTCCTTCTAGACCCTTTGAAAACAAAATAGTTCTTAAAGATGAGAAGGTTGACTTGAATCTTAAGCCATACAGATACCCTAGTGCTCAAAAAGACATTATTGAGCAGATGACCCAAGAGTTGTTGGATACAGGAGTGATTAGGCACAGTAGTAGCTCTTTTGCTCCCCTTGTAGTCTTAGTAAAAAAGAAAGATGGTTCATAGAGAATGTGTGTTTATTATAGAAGACTAAATGAGGCTACTGTCAAGGATGCTTTCCATATTCCTCTGATAGAAGAGCTACTGTATGAATTGCAAGGTGCTGTGATTTTCTCCAAACTTGATTTAAGATCTGACTATCATCAGATAAGGATGTTTGAACCTGATATACACAAAACTGCTTTTAAAACTCATCAGGGGCATTTTGCGTTTCTGGTGCTTCCTTTTGGTTTAACCAATGCACCAACAACTTTTCAATCATTGATGAATGCCACATTTAAGGAAGTTTTAAGAAAATGTGCTTTAGTCTTCTTAGATGACATTCTTGTTTAAAGTCAAAGTTGGCACCAACATTTAACTGATATGGAAACTGTTTTGAACCTTATGAGAATTAATTCTCTTAAGGCAAAAAAAAAATCAAAATGTTCATTTGCAGGAGAGAAAGTAGAATATTTGGGTCATGTCATTACTAGGGAGGGGGTTTCAACTGATCCTGCAAAGATCACAACCATTCAGGAATGGCCAACTCCTGTCACCGTCAAACAATTGAGGGGTTTTTTAGAAATGGCTGGCTATTATAGAAGGTTCATCAAAGGTTTTGGGGTGTTAGCCAAACCTTTGACAGATTTATTAAAAAAGGACAATTTCAAGTGGAATCATGAAGCTCAGTTAGCTTTTGAACAATTAAAAAAGGTTCTTAGTACTCCTCCTGTTTTAAAACTTCCTGATTTTTCAAAAACTTTCATCATTGAGACTGATGCATCAACAAAAGGAATGGGGTTTGTTTTAATGCAAGAGGGTCACCCCATGGCATTCATCAGTAAAGCTATGTCATCCAGACATCAAAGCTTATCAGTCTATGAAAAGGAATTAATGGCTATCTGGTGTGCGTGGTTTTAGTAATTAAAAATATATCATTTTCCCGGTTCCAAAAACTTGGTGTTCTAATTCAGAAACTTTGGTTCGGGTCAAATGACTGATTTTTACTAAACCGGTTTTATCAGGTTTTAAATTTATATAGTAAACAATATTTACTTTCAAAACTAAAATCAACACATAGGCAGAGAACCTGACGTGCATAGTATAGTTTCTAGGGTAAGTATTGAGTATCGTATCCTCAAGGATCATACTTTCTCCTACTCAACCTTTTGTCAATTTACTGATCGGATTTTAAAAAGAAAAATAAAACGAAGTGGTTCTTTGATAAAAATAGTTTTTGAAAAAGGTTTTGGTTTTGTAAAATAAAAAGATAAAAATAGTTAAGTTTATTATTTGAATTAATAATTTAAGTTAGTTAATTTGTGAGGAAGACGAGAGGGATCTTGAAGTGTTGACTCCTTGATAGAGAAGCGGAGGCTACTACTGCGTAGAATGCTAAACCTCTCCAGCGTGTGTCCACCTAGGGTCTCTGCCAAGGCTCGCATATAGCGGGCTCCTCAAACCGCGGTCAAGTATCTGGTCTTCGAACTCATCTTCTTCTTAAAACGGAGGCTTCACTTTCGACCTGGAACACCGTACACCTCGTCTTAGCTCTCGCGTTTCGTACCGAAGGATCTCGCCTTAGGGTCATTCCCGAGTAGGTCAACAACGAATCCCCATTGGTTAACGATACTAGGATCGAAGGATCTCTCTTACAGTTGATATCAAGAGACCGTATCCCCACTGGTTAACGGCGTTGTACTAACAAGAACAAGATAAAGAATCCGTTATTTGTTTATCTTTTATGTGACACTTTAATATTTAGTGATCAATTAAATATAAAGTTGGTTGAATCAATGATAACTTAATTACCCAATCCTTAACCTCCCAAACTGGATGAAACCCTTGATAAAGGTGGCACATAATCCTAAAGGCGTGCAATCCGAAGATCACTTGTGCGCCCGTAGGGAAACCTCTCTTTACCAAGAAGATCATCCAATCATCTGGTAAGTACCAGAAATATGCCACTCAGATCTGGTCCACTTCAGAAGCCATTGCTTAGAACCCGATTCGGATATCAGAAGCCCGAAGGATCTGTCTCACTACCGGTTTCTTCGCCTTGGATCTAGTTCGGAACTACCAGAAGCTGATTATACCTCTAGTTATTTAGTTAAGTTAATCAATAATCATTTTATATTTTTGGATGAGCTCACAAGTGCATGGGTTATTACACACCATGGGTACACTCATGAGTTCTCCTAATAATTTAATATTGATTTTAGGTTTAAGTTATCATCAATGGAAACCTGTCACAAAGATAAACACATAAGGATTAGAAAAAGACAACAACATAAGTAACTAAAAATAAACTACCACTAATAATAATAAAAGTCTACAAATCGAAATAGGTTCGTAATGATAGAAAGATACAACCATAAGACATGATCAACACAAGAACATGGTTGCTCATAGACAAGCTATCCACCTCCAAGTGATATGTAGCTCTCTTGATCCTCATGACCCTCGATATTTATTGCATAACTACTCTACGATCCTCTTCTTGGCCAAGCCGATCACGGTAAGATGAGGCCTAACCATTGAGGGATGTTAGGATGGCAGAAAGCCTCCCACAAGACCCCAAGATCTCTGGAAGAAGCTTGGAGTTCGGCCCCAAGAGAGCACAAGAAGGGATGAACAAATGGTGAGGGTTGGCTTGCTATTTATAGACCTCCACGGGCTGCACGGCCGTGCCAAAGAGTGTCGAGGGCGTGCTTGCAGTTACACGTATGTTCTGTTGCTGCAGGGTAGATCTTGTCTGTACTTTGTGTCTGGCACGCCCGTGCCAAATACATGAGCATGGTCGTGCTCAGCCTTGCTCCCCAAGTTACCTTGCCCTCGAAGTTTGTTGCGTCGTCTTATCGCGTGCAGGGCCTTCGTGCAAGTGAGCGTGGGCGTGCTTGGTCACTCCCGGGCTGATTTTGTCTATGTTTAAGCCCTGGGATTGTCTTCAAAACATATAGGGAACAGGCTCTAAGTCTCGTATCTTCAGGAATCTCCAGTTTTTGCTTGTTTTCACCCGGAAATCCTTCGTTTCCGTCATGGAGCTCCAATTTTCTGAGAAATACAAATAGGAACGATTTAAGCATCAATTATCAATAATGTAAGCCTAATTGTATCCTATTATGGGACTGCTTATGCCTGTTTTATTTGTTAATTCTGTGAGTCATCACTATCATAATGGCAGTCAAACATTGGCACCGTCACTTGATAACTAAATGATGTGCTAAAAGTAGTTTAATAAAAATAACTAAATTAAACCTAAAACTAGACACCTAGTAATACTCTAGACTCTCTAAAACTAAACTACTGACAGGCAAGTGAACCTATCGACTCTAGTATAGCTAAAGTAAGTCCGGATATCGAACCCACGAGACTCTAATGGAAAACGGTAACTAGACTCGAAAACTTATCTAAAACTGAAATAAAACTATTTATTATTTTAGAGGAGGGGGTTTTACTAAAAAACTAAAAATGCAATAAAATAAAGAATAACTAAAATTAATTAAACTGAACTAAAAACGAGAACTGAGCTGAGTTGAATTCAGATATGACAAGACACTACCTAGACCAGACTCCTAACTATGCCTGATAAGCTTCTATGGTTATGGAACTGATTTGGAATTGGGATCTTAGAATACTAAACATCAAGAATAAACTAGACACCCTCGACCCTTCTCAAGGGGATACCCTAGAATATTGTTGTGCTGTTAAACTACCGGTTGGAGTACAAACCCTCACAGGTTATCTAACTCTTATGATCGAGTACCCGCTAGACAATCTACCTCACAGCGCGAAAGCCTCACTACACTAGGTGCAATGGGTAATTATTGAAGCCTAGATCTAACTTGATATGCAAGAATTGAAAGGGAAACTAGGCAGATCTTCTCACAAAGCCTCTAACCTAGCAATCTAACAACCTAGACATACCAACAAGCCCTCACCTCACAGCTATTGAACTTGGAAGAATACCTAAAATCTTCTAACCATCAAATATCACTCCTATGGTAAACTCGCGACTATTGACCATAAACTAGTTGCTACACAAAGTCTGCAACCTAACTAGCACTCATACATGAAAGACATTCACAAAAGTGCAAGTGGAGTGAATAAGTGACAATCAAAAAATAATAGATACGCACATACACCAGATCTAGAGAAATCAAAATCTTTACTGAATCATAAATCCAAAACAAGTTCCAAAAAACATAGAAAAACGCAAATCAAAACATAGTTATTCGTCTTAGTCTAGGTAGCTATAAAAGTTTTAGCCAATAATCATCTTGAAAAAAGAAACAAACACAAATAAAAATTCAGCAATCATGGTCTAGAACAAAGATAATAAAGGAACGAATAAACCGAATGATTGACACCCGAATAATCGCTCTCTGGCTTAGAACCTTTGATCCCTGGCTTGCCTCTATAATATTCGCTGCTGTCCTCTGCGGCTGCTGTCGTATTCTTCCTCCAAGAATTAGCGGCGGCCCCCTCCGAATAATAACCTCTGTTATCGAAGTTCTCTTTATAATATTTGCCACCTCCTAATCTTCGATCCCCAAGAATAATATTATGGAGCCCTCCTCCTTAGTTGGGCTTTTTTTTTTCTATTACGTAAACTCAACATGGACTTAAAAGTCCATTATTATTATTATATTATTATTATACTATTAATATATATATATAGTATTATGACATCGTGCTCTAGACTCGGGTGTTCTTGACTTGATCAAAGTTGCTCGTTTACGCTCCAACGTCCATGAACACCTACAAAATATAAAATAAAATAGATAAACACTAAAAAAGACCAAAAACTAATAAAAATCTATAAAGACCTAAAATAAATAAAATAAACAATGACAACCCTAAAACTATTAAAAATACTATCTAAACGACTCGAAAACTGACAAACTATACACTGGAAATAGATGTATTTTACAATACATCACTAAACATTTTATAGTAAAGACTGACCATCAAAGTTTGAAGCATTTACTGGAACAAAAAATAGTCACCCCTTGCAACAAAAGTTGTTATCTAAGTTGCTTGGGTATGATTATGAAATTTGTTATAAGAAGGGGTCAGAAAATCTGGTGGCAGATGCACTTTCTAGGGGTGCAGGGGATGGCCATATTTGAAATGAGCCTTAGTACTATTGATCCTATCCCGTGGAAGAAAATTCAGGACTCTTGGCAACAAGATCCTAAAACTAAAGAGTTGATTGAGCAATTGCAGCAGGGCAATGTTATTATAAACAAAACTTGGGATGGTTATATGTTGAGAAGAAAAAATAAGATACTGATGGCTGCTGATAAGAATTTGAGAAATGACATAATTTCCCTCTACCATTCCTCCCCTATTGGTGGTCATTCTAGTGTAATTCCTACTGTCAAGAGAATCAGGAAGTTGTTTTATTGGAAGGGTTGCTCTAAGAAAGTCCAACAATTCATTAAGGAATGCCCCACTTGCCAAAGATCAAAGTATGAGACTGTAGCCTATCTAGGACTTTTACAACCCCTACCTGTCCCAAAATCCATTTTCAGTGATGTATCTATGGATTTCATTTTAGGCCTTCCAAGGGTACAGGGTAAAGACACAATCTTGGTAGTCATTGACAGACTCACCAAGTATGGGCACTTCTTACTATTAAGTTATCCTTACACAACTGCTACTGTGGCCAATGTGTTCTTAGACAATGTGTTTAAGATCCATGGTTGCCCAGAAACAATTGTTTTAGACAGGGATACAAATTTCTTAAGTGCTTTCTGGCAAGAGTTTATGAAATTACAAGGTGTGTAGCTTGCAATGTCTTCAGCTTATCATCCTCAGTCTGATGGCCAAACTGAAGTATTGAATATGTGTTTGGAAGGCTATTTGAGGAGTATATGTATGGATGCTCCATTAACCTGAGTTAAGTGGATCCCTTTGGCTCAATGGTGGTACAATACCACCTGGCATTCAGCCATTAAGATGTCCCCATATGAAGCTTTATTTGTAATCAAGCCAAACATCCACACTCCTTATATTCCAGGAGATATTCCTATAGTTGATGTTGAAGAATTACATAGGGATAAGGAAGGAATGATTCAGAAGTTAAAAATGAATTTGGAGGTTGCCAGGAACAGGATGAAACAATTATCTGATAATCACAGAACTGACCGAGAATTTAAAGAAGGAGAATGGGTCTATGTTAAAAATGAATTTGGAGGTTGCCAGGAACAGGATGAAACAATTTCTGAATGGTTAAATAAGGTTTTGTAAAACCTAAGACCTTAACGGGTCAAACAGTTAAAACCGAACTAAGTGGATTCTAATGGGTCAAAACCGAGAAGTGAAATATATATCTTGATAGAACTTATCTATGCTGGTCTAAAATAATCTTGGGTATGTCCCGGATGTCCAAAAACGCCCATAGTGAAGGGCTGGACTTGTGAAGGCATAAGTATTCATACCTCAATAAACTTCCAGCACGTCAGCCCGGGCGGGTCAAATGCTGACCCGACCGGGTCACAGTTCTGAAATCATATAAATAATAAAGTTCCAGCACGTCAGCCCAAGCGGGTCAAATGCTGACCCGGTCGGGTCACAGTTCTGAAATGATATAAATATTAAGGTTCCAGCATGTCAGCCCGGGCGGGTCAAATGCTTGCCCGGCCGGGTAAAATGCGAACTTCCTTACATATGCCTTGAATGTTTTAATTTCAGTTTTAAACCTCGTTTAATCGTTTAAAGTGTCTTCATTCGATGTTTGACACAAGGTATACACTCGATGGATGTCCCGGAGCAAGGATCAAGTCGTGAGAAGAGCCGAACACACCCGAACACTCATATGCTTCTGCAATAGATTTCTGTTTAAAACGCAAACCATAGTATAGGTTTGTAATACTTAAAAATGTAAAGTAGAATGTTCCTATCAAATCAAAGTCTTTAAATGGGTTGTCATTTATAAAGATTATAGTTTTGATCGGTCGTGATTTTTTATTAAGGCCAAAACACGTAAGTTTAAGGGTTAATCGCGTGTTTAAGGGTTAGGGTGTTACAGAACTGTATACCAACCTAAATCTTATTTGGAGAAAAAACTGTATACCGACTTAAATCTTGTTTGGAGATAAAACTATATACCGTTTCAATCCTCATTCTAAAAAAATAAAAATAAACTGTACACTGACTCAATTCTCATTTGGAGATAAAATCGTATACCGACTTAGTTCTCATTCGGAGATTAAATTGTAAACCGCCTCGATTCTTATTCAGAAAAGTAAATTGTATACCGACTAAATTGTCATTTGGAGATTCAACTATATACTGGCTAAATTATCAATCGGAGATCAAACCACATATTGACTTGAATCTTATTCGAAAATCAACCGTATATTGGTTTGAAATCCATTCGAAGATTAAACTGCATACTGACCCGGACCCATTCGGAGGTTAAATCATACACTGACTGGAGCCTTATCTGGAGGCAGAATTAAATACCAATTTAAACCTTAGGTTAATTAGTAAATCACTAAGTGCGAAGAGTGCATGACCCAAGCACGAGCATGCCTTGCCTGATCAACTCAGAAACACGCGATTGTTCTCCTCGACATGCACGATAGTGCTCGACAACAAATGAAGCACAACCCGACGCACGAGCATCATCTGCATATTTCTCGACAATTAACAAGTCAGTACGATCGTGCACATGAGACTGCACGATCGTGTGGTCAGTGGACAACTGACAGCCTAGTGCTTAATGACCTAAGCAATGACGTCAAGAAAGTACATGATCGTGCCACCAAAAGTGCATGACTGTGCGATCTTGTTAACGTGGTTGGTGAACAACTACGAAACAAGTTCTTGATGACATGAGCAATGACGTCAAAGTGCACGACCGTGCGGTCTAAATGCACGGTCGTGCGCTTGCTGCAGTCTATAAATACAACCTCATTTCTTAGTCATTTAGTGTGGAAGTCGGGAGAAAACCCCTCTAAACTGAGAATTGAAGTTCTTGGAATAGAAAGAAGGCCATGAAACCACCCAACAACAACAAAACTGAGAATTAGTGAACACTGTCTCGTCATTCCCTTCTTAGAGTGTTGCCCCTTTTGAGGTGAAGAACTCCACTAGTGTTGCCCCTTAAATTCCTTTGAATATTTTTTTTTCAAAGCCCTTCCGTGCCGTAACACCACTCCATTTTTTTATGTGGATGCCAAAACCCACTTAGTCTATGTAGTATGGTGGGGGCTTTGCCCTTACCCTCATGACTCCTTATAGTCTTAAGATGTGATAAAAGCTGTTTCTTCGGATAAAATTAAGGCTTTAAGTCTTATAATGAACCAAATGTGTAAATTAAAAAAGAGAACTAATGGTGTGTAACTTAGGGATGAGCTCGGTACCATATCGTACATAACGGTATCAGTACCCAAAATTACCAAAAATGGATAGCAGTAATGGCAAGGGCGAAGCTTAAGTAGGGCAAAGGGTTCCCCGACCCATACCTTTTTTTGCTCAGTAGTGTAATTTTCCCCATTTTCATGTAAAAATTTTAAATATATTGAGTCTGCCCCCATTGATTTGGAAAAAAAATTGGTTCTTGTGACTTTCGGCTCCCACCATTAAAAAATTCAAACTTCGTACGATATTTGAAGGTAAATCAAGCTAAAATACCGATATCAAACCGAAAGTACCGATAACAAAAAAATGCCAAAAGTGGGTACTAAATTGGTAGAAAAAGATGTCTCTGTACCGGTATTTTCATTACCGACACTAGTTTGGTACTCGTATTTTTGGTACTGAGTCTTTGGCAGCAATTCCTTGAACTCGAGGAATCAAGGGTTCATGTTTAGCAGGATATATAGATTTTGCTATTCAAAAAGAGATGTCGTAGCTTCTTAATCGTTGCCTACCATCCTTCTTAATTACACTATATTAATATACATCTTGATTTAAACAGTAATTTTATTATTTTTTTTATTTCTTCATCACTTTTTTGTGTTTATATATTAATTTGTCTAAAATGTGAGCAAATTTGTTTTTAGAGCTGGTGGTTAGATTGGTTTGTTGTTTTCTATTCACAAGGGTTTGACTCTTTTTGGATGGCCTCATTTTTTAAACCGTTTGTTAAGGTGAGCATAGCTTGTTGATTTTGTTTTTCTAGTTTATATGTAACTAGTAGGGTGCCCGCGCGATGCAGCGGGAAACCCAGACACTTCTAAGGGTATGTATAGTTCGGTTTAGTTCGATTATTAGCTTCAACCGAAACTAAGCCCAAAGTCATCAGTTATTTGATTTTATTAAATAATCGGTTTAGTTAATTTTGGTTAATAATAAAAACAAAGTTTGGCTAAATTTGTTTGCATTGAAGTATATGAAATGAAGGTAAAAATACATGAAATAAAGGTATAACAGTTAAAATATCTAAATATATGAATTGTTCTATTTCGTTCTGGTTAATTTTGATGAACTAAGTGTACAAACCTATCTGGCCGAGCTAAACCTATCTGGTTCCCATATAACCCATATCCATTTCTTTCTACAAAATATAGTTTCAAAATGTCACCACAATTCAATTAATTAAGAGTCGTATACTCATATGTTTCTATACGAAGTTATCAGTTTACCACTTTAAATTAAGACCTACAATATCATATCATATCATCGACACTAAAATCAAAAAACCTACACGTCATCTCATTTGAATAAAGACCTACACGCATCATACATTCCATACAAATCAAAATACACTACATACCAATTATCGCTCAAACAAAGGCCACTAATCTTACATTCCATAAAGACCTGCATTTAAGGCAAATTTGTCTATACATCAACTTTCATTTAAACTACTCGCCTACACTTATCACTAAAAAACATACACATCAACTTTTTCGAATAAAGACCTAAATAGTTCATACATTCCATTTAAATTACACATCAAGTAACTTCCTGCGTAATAAACATTCTCTCTTACAATTGAACAAAACAAACTTGCACAACAAAAAGTAATTATCTCGAAATTTTGAATCAACTATTTTAGAAGGCTAAAATTTCGAACATACTTTCGGGTTGACTTTTAACAGCTTTTTGAGCAAAAAAAAATAACTTGTTTTGTACGACTGACATCAAAGACAAATCTTTATGAAAGAAAAAAACAGTGGCAACTTTGATCCTTTTATTCATCAATGAACCCACATTGTTGTGACGGGTTGAGGTGATACAAGAATATTTCTTACCAGTAAACGGGTCTCTTAAATTGTTAGCAAGCCAAATTCCTGCAACAATTGACAAAGAAGTGTTGTTATTGGCTATAATTATGATCAAAATACAAATATTAGTAATAAAATGTTATAGTGGCATAGTAGAATTAGAACACATATAACCCAAGTAACCACCTTTTAAGTAAATAAGTAACCACCATTTAAGTAAATGAGAACCGCTTAGGAATAGGACCTGGATATATAAAATCCTATGTATTATTCTCTTCAGCAAACCTATGCACAGAGTTCAGATTCATTTCTATTTTATCTAATTTAGTGTACACTAATGCCTGCTAATACTTTCATTCTGACCTATTATAGTAATGCCAACATCTTCACGGCTTTATAGACTGTTATAAAATGGTTAAATTTTAGTTGGAAATAATTGAAATTAACTAACCATTGTAATATGTATTTCACCCGTTTGAGTTAAGGCGTGTACTAATTGATAGAGCCATCCATAAGAAAACCGGTCAAAATTAGTAACAATGTTTGCATAAAAAATAGACCCACTCACTACCAACATGGGCGTATGCCCAGCCCATAACATGAGGGGTATAACCAGCCCGGAACTGGCGTATTTCCACCACTTTATGGCTTTATTTCTTAGCCTTATGTGGCTGAAAAACAAACCTTGACAGCCAAGAATGAGCATAAAAAAGTAATGGTCAGTAACTTTAATTATTTAAAATCACATTCTGGAACACCGTCACTAAAATCACTCGGTTTAGGCTTACAGTGTCTTAATTAGCGGAAAAAACAAAGTATCAACTGCCAACTTCAAGACAAGAAAATAAATATGAATAGTAAACCAAAGAGTAGATATCAAGTAGTGTATACAAAACAGATAGCTTTGGCAAGAAATAAAGAAGTGTAACTAACAAGGATTACCAGTTTTTTGTTGTAGCCTTGTAGGCCACCACACTCTTCTCACACTCTGCTATCCTTTTGCTAGCTTTGGATACATAAGGTGTCTTTTCGTGTGTTTACATGGTCCAAAGTACCACTAATATATAACTTAACTTTTCAAAATTGAAAAAAAAAGATCATTGAACACAAGCACAAATACTACATAAACTCTAAAAGCAATGATATCATCCTAAATTTTAAAATCAAAACTTTGATTTAACAAACACATGATAACAAATTTACAATATGTTCTTCTACAATCTAATCCAATAAGTTATGTAAAATATACCATAATTGTCGAAGGTACATGTCACACCCCGACTTTTCCCCTCGTCGGTTGTGACGTTTGGTGCCTTTGCCAACGCAGCGGAAAGATGCATCTAAGACTCTGGTTCCTTGAACGCCAATTCTAACCCTCTAGGATCCCCGGTCCCAACTGCCACCTACTCCAACCGTGCCGTTACCATAGTTTAAACCTGAAAGACATACTTAAAAAGTCAACATAAAGCTGGTGAGTTCATAAGTTTTGCAAAAATGTTACCAAATGTTACCAAAAGTTCCAAGAATGTTACCGAGAGATACCAAGTTCAACGTGTCAATACTATGTTAAATGTAAACCAAAGTACGCTAGCTAGGCGTATGTTTTGTTACTACTACGAATGGAAACCATTACTGGACACGTCACAAGTTACCAATGTTACAGCCCGAATAATGTTACAAGTTACAAGGTCGAGACAATATGCACCCGCCCGGCCCTCCAAGCCGACGAGTGGGGCCGGTCACGCCCAATAGATCTATTCACATTTCCCTCGTTGTGCTACACCGCACATTCATGGTTTCCCCGGGACTTAAAAGTTCGTATAGTAACTCTAAATAACCCATAGTATGACAAAAGTTCTCAAAACATAGTTCAACGCATGTTTTCTCCCCCAAAAGTAAAACCAGAGAAAGTGGGGCTGTGAACTCACGCAACCCGTTTCATTTTCCAAAACTTTGTTTCGCTTTAAATTTCTCAGTTTTTCATAAAAGAAGCATGTCTTCCCCCCGAAAACATTTACAAAAACAGTAAAGAGTGGGGTTATGAACTCACCTTAATGTCCATGCTAAGCTAGCAAATAAAGCCTCAACCCTCGACCGATTTCCTCGTGCCCTAATTACTAACAAAGGATACCTTAACAGTCTATCACACATAAGCCTATCCTATTAACCGCTTAAGATAGAACTATACGACTGTCTAGACTCGTGTGTACCAACACGAGTCTCAATACGTTTCAACTCGACGAACCGATCATGACTTAACTTAATTCACTAGTTAAATACAACATAGTACCCAAGTTGCACACTTGTCACTATCCGTATGTTACCATGTTGGACTAACATCCCGAAACGTATAACTATCCCGAGCCGAAGATCATCTCGTAAATCATTTTAGAAAATACTCTTTGAGGGAAAACAAACTTAGTTATTAAAACCAATTAATAACATTTGTTACTTTTTCCCAAATATTGTTTGAAAATCATCTTTATTGTCACAAATAACTAGTCCTTAGAAACATTCGATTTCGTATATAATGCACTTGTCCAAAACACTTAGAGAAATTTATTTATAGAAATAGCAGTTCGTTACGTTTTGATTTTATAAAAATTCGGGCAGAGTTTCCTCAGTTTTTGTATAAACCAGACAACACCCGTTGTCTACAATTTTCCCAAAATCAACTTTCAAAAACAGTTTATCAAGTCCTTTTATCCACAAAGTCCGATTCACGAGATTATACGTTTCGTCACCTATGTATACTAATATATATATATATATATAGCAATATATATATATATATATAAAATATAGTCCGGCAATTTAGTCCAATGTTGTTTAGTCCGATGTTCGACATACGTTACGTCAAGTTAACCGTTTACCAAATCGTCCGATATAATATAGTTACCGTTTATTATTGTTCGGTTCGTTCGCGAGTCAAACTATTCATCTATATCAATATATTTATAAATTTATAACATTCATAAACATAATAATATTTATAAATATATATAAATTTATAAATATATGATATCTAATAAAATAAATACGAACGTAAGTTATACCAATCATCACGCGTAACCCGGAGCCACCTCGAACTACGTGTAGACTGGAACGCTGACCCGTTGACCATGTTTGACCGAAGCTTGACCAACACCGTGCTCCGTACCCCGAAACCCGAGCCGCCACTACTACAAACCCGCCACCATCCATACTCACGAACACCACCCGATCTGTACCAAACCACCTTGTACACTTACGCCGCCACCACCCAAGCTTGGTGGTGGCTGGCTGCTGCTCAACGAAGAGAGAGAGAGAGAGAGCCGAGTGTGAGTGTGAGAGTGAGGGAGGAGAAAGTGTAGAGAGAGAGAGAGATCGGTTAGAGAGAGAGTAGAGAGAGAGGGAGCTGGCTGCTCAAAGAAAAATGGAGAAGGAGGAAGAAGAAGCTTCCTTTTATACCTAGGGTTTGATGGTGGGTGAGTTGTACCGCGTCCGGAACCCGTTTAATCGTATTTCGCTTCGGTTTTATTTTAGGCTTGATAACTCGCTATAAAAACTAGTCGGTTTTGTTCGTAATTATAAAGTATAGTAAACCGAGCAAAAATATAAATATTTTCGTTATTCGATACGTGCTTTCAGTTCACGCGTTTAAATTGCGTTAAAATATTCGATCACGTTTTCCTTTGCTAAAACAATCGGTTAACTTCCGAAACTTAATAGCTAACAACTTTTATAATAAATAGTTATCTCAAATATTAAAAACCACATCAGTATAGATCGAAAGTTTCCGGTTGTCACATTCTCCCCATGTTACAGAAATTTTGTCCTCAAAATTTGAGGTAAGCTATCATCCAAGAACCAATGGTAGTACAACAAAATAGTCAACGGACTTGCCGATACAAATGGCACGAGATAAAGTTCTAGAATCAACTGGATGCAAAGTGTAGACAATAACCTTGTCAACAAATAATATTGGCACACCTCAAACGAAGCAACTAATGCACCAACTTTTCATTACACACCGCAAGGCGTGTTTGGATTTAAGACAATAACAAATAAACTGATGAAAATGAGGCAATCCAAATAAAATCATCCACTAACACTAGTCGAATGAATGTTCACCACAAGGTGTTGTATCAAATTCCAACGATTCGATTTAACTGAAGTGTCGACTTTAAAGAAACTCATCGACGAAGTATCAAAAGATTCATTGCCCACAACGGCCTGACATATCAAGACTAGAAAACAAGCATTACGAGCAACGTAATGATAAACAAATCATTAATGAAACGGTTGTTCAATGTGAAGCTCTACAATGGACCTTCACAAATTTAGAGAATTCAAACATACAATAGTTGATACGTGTGTACAAAAGACGTGTCTAGTTCTGTGAAAAGGATAAGGAATCAACAAAAATTAGATTCCTTTACGATTGAATGTTGAAGGCCATAAACACAAAAGAAGAGAGAAGTGAATCATACTCAAAAGACATAACTAGGTTCTAAAACAGGAACCTTAGAAGCTCAAGAAACAAGATCAACATGATCTTAAACTGGTTTAAGAAAAGCGAAGTCACAAATGACACGAAAGGGGAGAATTGGCAATCACGTCCGCAACAACAAAAGAATGAATAACACTTATCCATTATTTATATACATACAACACATAACAATATAGATACCCTCATGATAGAAATTCTTAGAACTATCGAGTGCCTGTAAATTTGCAATAACGTGACGTCTACGTTATCGAAAATTTACCTCACAAGATCAATCCTATTAACCTCCATCATGAGTTGTATCACAAGCACTCGTCACATTTACATAATAGCACGTATATATCACATAATATAATGTTTGCCGTGTGCGCCACCTTTCCGAGTGCTTCTCCCGACTGCATTCCAGCTTCGCAACATCGTCGGCAAAACGAGGTGTCTCATCAAGACGTTTCTGACCCAAGTCGACCTTGACGACATAGCATACTCCGAACCAGGGATGCAAGACCGCAAATGCTGCAACAATCCCTTTGCCGACTCGTCCAACAAACGTGACACGTGTGTGTTCCCAATACGTCCAAGATTGAGTCGACAACCATTGGCGATACGTACTATATATACTTTAAGTAAATGCACACAGTATGTAAACAAGTAAATCGTTTCTCATACCAAGAAACAATGACTCAGCTAACTCTATGTGAATAACCACTCTGATATCTAAAGCAATGACTCACCAGTCACCAGTGAAGTACACCTAGCCATCACATGCTATTACCCTTTCTATATACCATTATAGAAAATTCTGACTTCCAATTCACATAAGAAAACAAATGTTCCTTTCGACAAAGAAACGTACGCTGAGCTAGTGTAATTAAATACACTAATAGTCATGTAACACACTTGGCAACGGTTGGAATTTCAGTTCCTAGGCGTTCGTGCTAAATACTACGTCTTAGAAATTTTGGTCCCTATCTCGAAACAACCTCAGGTTAAAGCCTAGATATCTACCTAGATACCTAATTCGCTAAAACCTATGGCTCTGATACCAAACTGTCACACCCCGACTTTTCCCCTCGTCGGTTGTGACGTTTGGTGCCTTTGCCAACGTAGCGGAAAGATGCATCTAAGACTCTGGTTCCCTGAACTCCAATTCTAACCCTCTAGGATCCCCGGTCCCAACTGCCACCTACTCCAACCGTGCCGTTACCGTAGTTTAAACCTGAAAGACATACTTAAAAAGTCAACATAAAGCTGGTGAGTTCATAAGTTTTGCAAAAATGTTACCAAATGTTACCAAAAGTTCCAAGAATGTTACCGAGAGATACCAAGTTCAACGTGTCAATACTATGTTAAATGTAAACCAAAGTACGCTAGCTAGGCGTATGTTTTGTTACTACTACGATTGGAAACCATTACTGGACACGTCACAAGTTACCAATGTTACAGCCCGAATAATGTTACAAGTTACAAGGTCGAGACAATATGCACCCGCCCGGCCCTCCAAGCCGACGAGTGGGGCCGGTCACGCCCAATAGATCTATTCACATTTCCCTCGTTGTGCTACACCGCACATTCATGGTTTCCCCGGGACTTAAAAGTTCGTATAGTAACTCTAAATAACCCATAGTATGACAAAAGTTCTCAAAACATAGTTCAACGCATGTTTTCTCCCCCAAAAGTAAAACCAGAGAAAGTGGGGCTGTGAACTCACGCAACCCGTTTCATTTTCCAAAACTTTGTTTCGCTTTAAATTTCTCAGTTTTTCATAAAAGAAGCATGTCTTCCCCCCGAAAACATTTACAAAAACAGTAAAGAGTGGGGTTATGAACTCACCTTAATGTCCATGCTAAGCTAGCAAACAAAGCCTCAACCCTCGACCGATTTCCTCGTGCCCTAATTACCAACAAAGGATACCTTAACAGTCTATCACACATAAGCCTATCCTATTAACCGCTTAAGATAGAACTATACGACTGTCTAGACTCGTGTGTACCAACACGAGTCTCAATACGTTTCAACTCGACGAACCGATCATGACTTAACTTAATTCACTAGTTAAATACAACATAGTACCCAAGTTGCACACTTGTCACTATCCGTATGTAACCATGTTGTACTAACATCCCGAAACGTATAACTATCCCGAGCCGAAGATCATCTCGTAAATCATTTTAGAAAATACTCTTTGAGGGAAAACAAACTTAGTTATTAAAACCAATTAATAACATTTGTTACTTTTTCCCAAATATTGTTTGAAAATCATCTTTATTGTCACAAATAACTAGTCCTTAGAAACATTCGATTTCGTATATAATGCACTTGTCCAAAACACTTAGAGAAATTTATTTATAGAAATAGCAGTTCGTTACGTTTTGATTTTATAAAAATTTGGGCAGAGTTTCCTCTGTTTTTGTATAAACCAGACAACACCCGTTGTCTACAATTTTCCCAAAATCAACTTTCAAAAACAGTTTATCAAGTCCTTTTATCCACAAAGTCCGATTCACGAGATTATACGTTTCGTCACCTATGTATACTAATATATATATATAGCAATATATATATATATATATAAAATATAGTCCGACAATTTAGTCCAATGTTGTTTAGTCCGATGTTCGACATACGTTACGTCAAGTTAACCGTTTACCAAATCGTCTGATATAATATAGTTACCGTTTATTATTGTTCGGTTCGTTCGCGAGTCAAAACTATTCATCTATATCAATATATTTATAAATTTATAACATTCATAAACATAATAATATTTATAAATATATAAATTTATAAATATATGATATCTAATAAAATAAATACGAACGTAAGTTATACCAATCATCACGCGTAACCCGGAGCCACCTCGAACTACGTGTAGACTGGAACGCTGACCCGTTGACCATGTTTGACCGAAGCTAGACCAACACCGTGCTCCGTACCCCGAAACCCGAGCCAACCAGATCTGACCCGGAGCACACGAATCTGACCCGAGACACTTGACCCGAACAAGACCCGAATCGAATCTGAAAACTAATCGGATCTGACCTGAACCGAACTCAAACCGAACCCGGAAACAACAATCGCACAACCCAAAACCCAGACTACATAACCAGTCTCCACCAAAGAAACCCAAACCAGACCCGAAAATAAACCTAGGCGAGCCACCATTGACCACCACTATCGGACTTCAAATAAGCAGCTACCAACATCATCTATCGGTCATCAACAACCACCCTAACCCGACCCCATAACCACCAAAGTGCGCCACAACCAAAACAAGGCCTGAACCCAAAACATTACACGTGACCACCATAACCCGACCCATGAACCCAGCTGAGACCCACCATCGCCGCCGTGCCTCCACACCACCATCTGAACCCACTCAACCACCACTGGTCCACCGTCATCCTTAGCCTTCGTCTAACCACCACCGCGTCGCCTTGAACCTGCCAGATCTGGAACAACATCCGTCACATACACAACCCGTTTATAGCCAAGAACCACGCGCCGCCACTACTACAAACCCGCCACCATCCATACTCACGAACACCACCCGATCTGTACCAAACCACCTTGTACACTTACGCCGCCACCACCCAAGCTTGGTGGTGGCTGGCTGCTGCTCAACGAAGAGAGAGAGAGAGAGCCGAGTGTGAGTGTGAGAGTGAGGGAGGAGAAAGTGTAGAGAAAGAGAGAGATCAGTTAGAGAGAGAGTAGAGAGAGAGGGAGTTGGCTGCTCAAAGAAAAATGGAGAAGGAGGAAGAAGAAGCTTCCTTTTATACCTAGGGTTTGATGGTGGGTGAGTTGTACCGCGTCCGGAACCCGTTTAATCGTATTTCGCTTCGGTTTTATTTTAGGCTTCATAACTCGCTATGAAAACTAGTCGGTTTTGTTCGTAGTTATAAAGTATAGTAAACCGAGCAAAAATATAAATATTTTCGTTATTCGATACGTGCTTTCAGTTCACGCGTTTAAATTGCGTTAAAATATTCGATCACGTTTTCCTTTGCTAAAACAATCGGTTAACTTCCAAAACTTAATAGCTAACAACTTTTATAATAAATAGTTATCTCAAATATTAAAAACCACATCAGTATAGATCGAAAGTTTCCGGTTGTCACATTCTCCCCATGTTACAGAAATTTTGTCCTCAAAATTTGAGGTAGGATATCATCCAAGAACCAATGGTAGTACAACAAAATAGTCAACGGACTTGCCGATACAAATGGCACGAGATAAAGTTCTAGAATCAACTGGATGCAAAGTGTAGACAATAACCTTGTCAACAAATAATATTGGCGCACCTCAAACGAAGCAACTAATGCACCAACTTTTCATTACACACCGCAAGGCGTGTTTGGATTTAAGACAATAACAAATAAACTGATGAAAATGAGGCAATCCAAATAAAATCATCCACTAACACTAGTCGAATGAATGTTCACCACAAGGTGTTGTATCAAATTCCAACGATTCGATTTAACTGAAGTGTCGACTTTAAAGAAACTCATCGACGAAGTATCAAAAGATTCATTGCCCACAACGGCCTGACATATCAAGACTAGAAAACAAGCATTACGAGCAACGTAATGATAAACAAATCATTAATGAAACGGTTGTTCAATGTGAAGCTCTACAATGGACCTTCACAAATTTAGAGAATTCAAACATACAATAGTTGATACGTGTGTACAAAAGACGTGTCTAGTTCTGTGAAAAGGATAAGGAATCAACAAAAATTAGATTCCTTTACGATTGAATGTTGAAGGCCATAAACACAAAAGAAGAGAGAAGTGAATCATACTCAAAAGACATAACTAGGTTCTAAAACAGGAACCTTAGAAGCTCAAGAAACAAGATCAACATGATCTTAAACTGGTTTAAGAAAAGCGAAGTCACAAATGACACGAAAGGGGAGAATTGGCAATCACGTCCGCAACAACAAAAGAATGAATAACACTTATCCATTATTTATATACATACAACACATAACAATATAGATACCCTCATGATAGAAATTCTTAGAACTATCGAGTGCCTGTAAATTTGCAATAACGTGACGTCTACGTTATCGAAAATTTACCTCACAAGTACATCCTATTAACCTCCATCATGAGTTGTATCACAAGCACTCGTCACATTTACATAATAGCACGTATATATCACATAATATAATGTTTGCCGTGTGCGCCACCTTTCCGAGTGCTTCTCCCGACTGCATTCCAGCTTCGCAACATCGTCGGCAAAACGAGGTGTCTCATCAAGACGTTTCTGACCCAAGTCGACCTTGACGACATAGCATACTCCGAACCAGGGATGCAAGACCGCAAATGCTGCAACAATCCCTTTGCCGACTCGTCCAACAAAAGTAACACGTGTGTGTTCCCAATACGTCCAAGATTGAGTCGACAACCATTGGCGATACGTACTATATATACTTTAAGTAAATGCACACAGTATGTAAACAAGTAAATCGTTTCTCATACCAAGAAACAATGACTCAGCTAACTCTATGTGAATAACCACTCTGATATGTAAAGCAATGACTCACCAGTCACCAGTGAAGTACACCTAGCCATCACATGCTATTACCCTTTCTATATACCATTATAGAAAATTCTGACTTCCAATTCACATAAGAAAACAAATGTTCCTTTCGACAAAGAAACGTACGCTGAGCTAGTGTAATTAAATACACTAATAGTCATGTAACACACTTGGCAACGGTTGGAATTTCAGTTCCTAGGCGTTCGTGCTAAATACTACGTCTTAGAAATTTTGGTCCCTATCTCGAAACAACCTCAGGTTAAAGCCTAGATATCTACCTAGATACCTAATTCGCTAAAACCTATGGCTCTGATACCAAACTGTCACACCCCGACTTTTCCCCTCGTCGGTTGTGACGTTTGGTGCCTTTGCCAACGCAGCGGAAAGATGCATCTAAGACTCTGGTTCCCTGAACGCCAATTCTAACCCTCTAGGATCCCCGGTCCCAACTGCCACCTACTCCAACCGTGCCGTTACCGTAGTTTAAACCTGAAAGACATACTTAAAAAGTCAACATAAAGCTGGTGAGTTCATAAGTTTTGCAAAAATGTTACCAAATGTTACCAAAAGTTCCAAGAATGTTACCGAGAGATACCAAGTTCAACGTGTCAATACTATGTTAAATGTAAACCAAAGTACGCTAGCTAGGCGTATGTTTTGTTACTACTACGATTGGAAACCATTACTGGACACGTCACAAGTTACCAATGTTACAGCCCGAATAATGTTACAAGTTACAAGGTCGAGACAATATGCACCCGCCCGGCCCTCCAAGCCGACGAGTGGGGCCGGTCACGCCCAATAGATCTATTCACATTTCCCTCGTTGTGCTACACCGCACATTCATGGTTTCCCCGGGACTTAAAAGTTCGTATAGTAACTCTAAATAACCCATAGTATGACAAAAGTTCTCAAAACATAGTTCAACGCATGTTTTCTCCCCCAAAAGTAAAACCAGAGAAAGTGGGGCTGTGAACTCACGCAACCCGTTTCATTTTCCAAAACTTTGTTTCGCTTTAAATTTCTCAGTTTTTCATAAAAGAAGCATGTCTTCCCCCCGAAAACATTTACAAAAACAGTAAAGAGTGGGGTTATGAACTCACCTTAATGTCCATGCTAAGCTAGCAAACAAAGCCTCAACCCTCGACCGATTTCCTCGTGCCCTAATTACCAACAAAGGATACCTTAACAGTCTATCACACATAAGCCTATCCTATTAACCGCTTAAGATAGAACTATACGACTGTCTAGACTCGTGTGTACCAACACGAGTCTCAATACGTTTCAACTCGACGAACCGATCATGACTTAACTTAATTCACTAGTTAAATACAACATAGTACCCAAGTTGCACACTTGTCACTATCCGTATGTAACCATGTTGTACTAACATCCCGAAACGTATAACTATCCCGAGCCGAAGATCATCTCGTAAATCATTTTAGAAAATACTCTTTGAGGGAAAACAAACTTAGTTATTAAAACCAATTAATAACATTTGTTACTTTTTCCCAAATATTGTTTGAAAATCATCTTTATTGTCACAAATAACTAGTCCTTAGAAACATTCGATTTCGTATATAATGCACTTGTCCAAAACACTTAGAGAAATTTATTTATAGAAATAGCAGTTCGTTACGTTTTGATTTTATAAAAATTCGGGCAGAGTTTCCTCTGTTTTTGTATAAACCAGACAACACCCGTTGTCTACAATTTTCCCAAAATCAACTTTCAAAAACAGTTTATCAAGTCCTTTTATCCACAAAGTCCGATTCACGAGATTATACGTTTCGTCACCTATGTATACTAATATATATATATATATAGCAATATATATATATATATATAATATAGTCCGACAATTTAGTCCAATGTTGTTTAGTCCGATGTTCGACATACGTTACGTCAAGTTAACCGTTTACCAAATCGTCCGATATAATAAAGTTACCGTTTATTATTGTTCGGTTCGTTCGCGAGTCAAAACTATTCATCTATATCAATATATTTATAAATTTATAACATTCATAAACATAATAATATTTATAAATATATGATATCTAATAAAATAAATACGAACGTAAGTTATACCAATCATCACGCGTAACCCGGAGCCACCTCGAACTACGTGTAGACTGGAACGCTGACCCGTTGACCATGTTTGACCGAAGCTAGACCAACACCGTGCTCCGTACCCCGAAACCCGAGCCAACCAGATCTGACCCGGAGCACACGAATCTGACCCGAGACACTTGACCCGAACAAGACCCGAATCGAATCTGAAAACTAATCGGATCTGACCTGAACCGAACTCAAACCGAACCCGGAAACAACAATCGCACAACCCAAAACCCAGACTACATAACCAGTCTCCACCAAAGAAACCCAAACCAGACCCGAAAATAAACCTAGGCGAGCCACCATTGACCACCACTATCGGACTTCAAATAAGCAGCTACCAACATCATCTATCGGTCATCAACAACCACCCTAACCCGACCCCATAACCACCAAAGTGCGCCACAACCAAAACAAGGCCTGAACCCAAAACATTACACGTGACCACCATAACCCGACCCATGAACCCAGCTGAGACCCACCATCGCCGCCGTGCCTCCACACCACCATCTAAACCCACTCAACCACCACTGGTCCACCGTCATCCTTAGCCTTCGTCTAACCACCACCGCGTCGCCTTGAACCTGCCAGATCTGGAACAACATCCGTCACATACACAACCCGTTTATGGCCAAGAACCACGCGCCGCCACTACTACAAACCCGCCACCATCCATACTCACGAACACCACCCGATCTGTACCAAACCACCTTGTACACTTACGCCGCCACCACCCAAGCTTGGTGGTGGCTGGCTGCTGCTCAACGAAGAGAGAGAGAGAGAGAGCCGAGTGTGAGTGTGAGAGTGAGGGAGGAGAAAGTGTAGAGAAAGAGAGAGATCAGTTAGAGAGAGAGTAGAGAGAGAGGGAGTTGGCTGCTCAAAGAAAAATGGAGAAGGAGGAAGAAGAAGCTTCCTTTTATACCTAGGGTTTGATGGTGGGTGAGTTGTACCGCGTCCGGAACCCGTTTAATCGTATTTCGCTTCGGTTTTATTTTAGGCTTCATAACTCGCTATGAAAACTAGTCGGTTTTGTTCGTAGTTATAAAGTATAGTAAACCGAGCAAAAATATAAATATTTTCGTTATTCGATACGTGCTTTCAGTTCACGCGTTTAAATTGCGTTAAAATATTCGATCACGTTTTCCTTTGCTAAAACAATCGGTTAACTTCCAAAACTTAATAGCTAACAACTTTTATAATAAATAGTTATCTCAAATATTAAAAACCACATCAGTATAGATCGAAAGTTTCCGGTTGTCACATTCTCCCCATGTTACAGAAATTTTGTCCTCAAAATTTGAGGTAGGATATCATCCAAGAACCAATGGTAGTACAACAAAATAGTCAACGGACTTGCCGATACAAATGGCACGAGATAAAGTTCTAGAATCAACTGGATGCAAAGTGTAGACAATAACCTTGTCAACAAATAATATTGGCGCACCTCAAACGAAGCAACTAATGCACCAACTTTTCATTACACACCGCAAGGCGTGTTTGGATTTAAGACAATAACAAATAAACTGATGAAAATGAGGCAATCCAAATAAAATCATCCACTAACACTAGTCGAATGAATGTTCACCACAAGGTGTTGTATCAAATTCCAACGATTCGATTTAACTGAAGTGTCGACTTTAAAGAAACTCATCGACGAAGTATCAAAAGATTCATTGCCCACAACGGCCTGACATATCAAGACTAGAAAACAAGCATTACGAGCAACGTAATGATAAACAAATCATTAATGAAACGGTTGTTCAATGTGAAGCTCTACAATGGACCTTCACAAATTTAGAGAATTCAAACATACAATAGTTGATACGTGTGTACAAAAGACGTGTCTAGTTCTGTGAAAAGGATAAGGAATCAACAAAAATTAGATTCCTTTACGATTGAATGTTGAAGGCCATAAACACAAAAGAAGAGAGAAGTGAATCATACTCAAAAGACATAACTAGGTTCTAAAACAGGAACCTTAGAAGCTCAAGAAACAAGATCAACATGATCTTAAACTGGTTTAAGAAAAGCGAAGTCACAAATGACACGAAAGGGGAGAATTGGCAATCACGTCCGCAACAACAAAAGAATGAATAACACTTATCCATTATTTATATACATACAACACATAACAATATAGATACCCTCATGATAGAAATTCTTAGAACTATCGAGTGCCTGTAAATTTGCAATAACGTGACGTCTACGTTATCGAAAATTTACCTCACAAGTACATCCTATTAACCTCCATCATGAGTTGTATCACAAGCACTCGTCACATTTACATAATAGCACGTATATATCACATAATATAATGTTTGCCGTGTGCGCCACCTTTCCGAGTGCTTCTCCCGACTGCATTCCAGCTTCGCAACATCGTCGGCAAAACGAGGTGTCTCATCAAGACGTTTCTGACCCAAGTCGACCTTGACGACATAGCATACTCCGAACCAGGGATGCAAGACCGCAAATGCTGCAACAATCCCTTTGCCGACTCGTCCAACAAAAGTGACACGTGTGTGTTCCCAATACGTCCAAGATTGAGTCGACAACCATTGGCGATACGTACTATATATACTTTAAGTAAATGCACACAGTATGTAAACAAGTAAATCGTTTCTCATACCAAGAAACAATGACTCAGCTAACTCTATGTGAATAACCACTCTGATATCTAAAGCAATGATTCACCAGTCACCAGTGAAGTACACATAGCCATCACATGCTATTACCCTTTCTATATACCATTATAGAAAATTCTGACTTCCAATTCACATAAGAAAACAAATGTTCCTTTCGACAAAGAAACGTACGCTGAGCTAGTGTAATTAAATACACTAATAGTCATGTAACACACTTGGCAACGGTTGGAATTTCAGTTCCTAGGCGTTCGTGCTAAATACTACGTCTTAGAAATTTTGGTCCCTATCTCGAAACAACCTCAGGTTAAAGCCTAGATATCTACCTAGATACCTAATTCGCTAAAACCTATGGCTCTGATACCAAACTGTCACACCCCGACTTTTCCCCTCGTCGGTTGTGACGTTTGGTGCCTTTGCCAACGCAGCGGAAAGATGCATCTAAGACTCTAGTTCCCTGAACGCCAATTCTAACCCTCTAGGATCCCCGGTCCCAACTGCCACCTACTCCAACCGTGCCGTTACCGTAGTTTAAACCTGAAAGACATACTTAAAAAGTCAACATAAAGCTGGTGAGTTCATAAGTTTTGCAAAAATGTTACCAAATGTTACCAAAAGTTCCAAGAATGTTACCGAGAGATACCAAGTTCAACGTGTCAATACTATGTTAAATGTAAACCAAAGTACGCTAGTTAGGCGTATGTTTTGTTACTACTACGATTGGAAACCATTACTGGACACGTCACAAGTTACCAATGTTACAGCCCGAATAATGTTACAAGTTACAAGGTCGAGACAATATGCACCCGCCCGGCCCTCCAAGCCGACGAGTGGGGCCGGTCACGCCCAATAGATCTATTCACATTTCCCTCGTTGTGCTACACCGCACATTCATGGTTTCCCCGGGACTTAAAAGTTCGTATAGTAACTCTAAATAACCCATAGTATGACAAAAGTTCTCAAAACATAGTTCAACGCATGTTTTCTCCCCCAAAAGTAAAACCAGAGAAAGTGGGGCTGTGAACTCACGCAACCCGTTTCATTTTCCAAAACTTTGTTTCGCTTTAAATTTCTCAGTTTTTCATAAAAGAAGCATGTCTTCCCCCCGAAAACATTTACAAAAACAGTAAAGAGTGGGGTTATGAACTCACCTTAATGTCCATGCTAAGCTAGCAAACAAAGCCTCAACCCTCGACCGATTTCCTCGTGCCCTAATTACCAACAAAGGATACCTTAACAATCTATCACACATAAGCCTATCCTATTAACCGCTTAAGATAGAACTATACGACTGTCTAGACTCGTGTGTACCAACACGAGTCTCAATACGTTTCAACTCGACGAACCGATCATGACTTAACTTAATTCACTAGTTAAATACAACATAGTACCCAAGTTGCACACTTGTCACTATCCGTATGTAACCATGTTGTACTAACATCCCGAAACGTATAACTATCCCGAGCCGAAGATCATCTCGTAAATCATTTTAGAAAATACTCTTTGAGGGAAAACAAACTTAGTTATTAAAACCAATTAATAACATTTGTTACTTTTTCCCAAATATTGTTTGAAAATCATCTTTATTGTCACAAATAACTAGTCCTTAGAAACATTCGATTTCGTATATAATGCACTTGTCCAAAACACTTAGAGAAATTTATTTATAGAAATAGCAGTTCGTTACGTTTTGATTTTATAAAAATTCGGGCAGAGTTTCCTCTGTTTTTGTATAAACCAGACAACACCCGTTGTCTACAATTTTCCCAAAATCAACTTTCAAAAACAGTTTATCAAGTCCTTTTATCCACAAAGTCCGATTCACGAGATTATACGTTTCGTCACCTATGTATACTAATATATATATATAGCAATATATATATATATATAAAATATAGTCCGACAATTTAGTCCAATGTTGTTTAGTCCGATGTTCGACATACGTTACGTCAAGTTAACCGTTTACCAAATCGTCTGATATAATATAGTTACCGTTTATTATTGTTCGGTTCGTTCGCGAGTCAAAACTATTCATCTATATCAATATATTTATAAATTTATAACATTCATAAACATAATAATATTTATAAATATATAAATTTATAAATATATGATATCTAATAAAATAAATACGAACGTAAGTTATACCAATCATCACGCGTAACCCGGAGCCACCTCGAACTACGTGTAGACTGGAACGCTGACCCGTTGACCATGTTTGACCGAAGCTAGACCAACACCGTGCTCCGTACCCCGAAACCCGAGCCAACCAGATCTGACCCGGAGCACACGAATCTGACCCGAGACACTTGACCCGAACAAGACCCGAATCGAATCTGAAAACTAATCGGATCTGACCCGAACCGAACTCAAACCGAACCCGGAAACAACAATCGCACAACCCAAAACCCAGACTACATAACCAGTCTCCACCAAAGAAACCCAAACCAGACCCGAAAATAAACCTAGGCGAGCCACCATTGACCACCACTATCGGACTTCAAATAAGCAGCTACCAACATCATCTATCGGTCATCAACAACCACCCTAACCCGACCCCATAACCACCAAACTGCGCCACAACCAAAACAAGGCCTGAACCCAAAACATTACACGTGACCACCATAACCCGACCCATGAACCCAGCTGAGACCCACCATCGCCGCCGTGCCTCCACACCACCATCTGAACACACTCAACCACCACTGGTCCACCGTCATCCTTTGCCTTCGTCTAACCACCACCGCGTCGCCTTGAACCTGCCAGATCTGGAACAACATCCGTCACATACACAACCCGTTTATGGCCAAGAACCACGCGCCGCCACTACTACAAACCCGCCACCATCCATACTCACGAACAACACCCGATCTGTACCAAACCACCTTGTACTCTTACGCGCCACCACCCAAGCTTGGTGGTGGCTGGCTGCTGCTCAACGAAGAGAGAGAGAGAGAGAGCCGAGTGTGAGTGTGAGAGTGAGGGAGGAGAAAGTGTAGAGAGAGAGAGATCGGTTAGAGAGAGAGTAGAGAGAGAGGGAGTTGGCTGCTCAAAGAAAAATGGAGAAGGAGGAAGAAGAAGCTTCCTTTTATACCTAGGGTTTGATGGTGGGTGAGTTGTACCGCGTCCGGAACCCGTTTAATCGTATTTCGCTTCGGTTTTATTTTAGGCTTGATAACTCGCTATGAAAACTAGTCGGTTTTGTTCGTAATTATAAAGTATAGTAAACCGAGCAAAAATATAAATATTTTCGTTATTCGATACGTGCTTTCAGTTCACGCGTTTAAATTGCGTTAAAATATTCGATCACGTTTTCCTTTGCTAAAACAATCGGTTAACTTCCGAAACTTAATAGCTAACAACTTTTATAATAAATAGTTATCTCAAATATTAAAAACCACATCAGTATAGATCGAAAGTTTCCGGTTGTCACAGTACAAGACGTACTCAAAGCGCAAAGTGTGAGCCTTGGGCTTAGGCAAAAGGCGCATAAAAAGCGAAGACCCAAAGGTAAACAAGCAGACAACATAAACATTGTGAAAAGGCAACTATTGTCATATCACTTTGCTCCCACGATAAAAAATCTACATCAAAACCAATAATTCATTAGGTATGAGAAAAGAAAGCACAAAAAAAATTCATCTCTTAAAAGTTTCAACCAGTCTAGGGGTATAACTGGAACCTGAATTTCAAGTTCCATGACTGAGTTGCCCTTCTTTTTGTGTAGCCCCAAGTGGAAATCTCATCCAAATCATAAACTACAACATGTCAAGACCAAACCACTATTAATGATAGTTCTTTAACAATATTGGTTCTTCTTTATAAGTAGCAAAAATCATAGTTTGCATTCACAAATAATACAAGACAGTCAAAAGTTAATAACATAACTAATCCATAAAGCTGACAAAATCACAAAATAAGGTTATGTCCTTATATTATTAGACTATTAGTGCATCTTAAACGAATATGTACCTATAACCTCACATAGTCATTGAACAATGTAACAAAATTCTTCCAATCAATTGTCAATGCTTAAACACCTCTAATAACATAAAAGTCACCCTGCATATGACAAAAATCATGTTACTTGACAAGCATAAATAAAAAATTTAAAAACAACTCGAAAGATCCTAAAAAGATATTTTATAAATATAAATATTTGATTTTATTAAACCTTTTCAAAGTACCAGAGATTTTTGCACTGAATATATCAGAAGTAGCAAGTATGAAGGCGCATTTTCTTATAGCTAGAACTTTATCAATGTGGTCAATTATCTGCAAAGAGGAAAAGCGAAGATACATCTCTTAATAAACTTGTAGCAGATCCATAACTAATAAATTTGAAAATTATAAAACATTATGTAGAACATGCTATTAAAACTTTCATCATTTTTCATTTCGTCTTTCCGTACAATCAAACCAGTATTTTAGAGGCTATCACAACCATTGGTAACAGCGACCACCACCACCTGTACCGCTGCCGAAAACGTCACCAGAACTACCTACCCAAGGTAATTGAGTTCAAAACCTTGACCAAGAAAACGATCTGGTAAAGTAAAACACGCAACTAACCATGATATTACTGAAAATCAGAAGTTGAAAATGACACATACCTATGTATGGGCGACGACTGTATTTGACCTGACCCGCGAGTAACTTCAATCGGCCTCATTAAACGCCAATTAAACCTTCAAAATGAGACAAACATACCCAAACCCTGAAAGTTTAGAATTTGAAGATGGGCGAGGTAGGCGAGTCTGGAGTTTCTTCTAGAGGAGGATGAATCACTTGTGAATCTTAAAATCTGGATGCAAATTTGAAGTGTGGTTGTTAGGAAGAGAGGAAAGTGCAGAGAGAAGAATAAGAATGAGATATGAAGTGGAATTTTAGGGTTAGGGGAATGGGTTTAAGAGTGTGAGCGGGAATTCAAAATTGAAAGAAAAAATGGCCGACCAAATGTATTTTTCCTTGCTTGTATTGTACATCATGCATTAGTGTATTGTACTTATAGTATAGATATAATGTAGAGAGGAAATGGGGGAGATAAAAGAGGGATGGTTGGTGAAAATCAGACTTTATTTTGAAATTCAAAATTATAAAGCTAAAATTGAGAGTTAAGTAGAAAAAGTGTAACTACTAACTAATTATTTATAATTTAATTAGTGTTTGAATTAATTTACCTGGTACATTATGCATTAAATGAACAAATAATAAAAACTAAATTATTAAACATATTTTATAATGATTATTTTTGTGAGTTATGGACACTTTTTCACCTTTCTTACGTAGGTTTATTTTAATTATAAAAAGGTATAATTAACAAAAAGAAATAATATTGTTTAATTAAAGAGTATTAAATGTTTCATCTGCATTTTAGTTTTTAAGTTAATGTCTATTCAAACTTTAAAATAGTTTATCCTAAAACAACACTAAGGGTCTGTTTGGTATGACGTAATGGAATGAACAAATGAATGGAATGGACAAGGGAATGGAATGGATGGAGGAATGGAATGAATCATTACCATTCCATTTTCTTGTTTGGTTACCTACAAGAATGGAATGAATGATTACTTTATGTTGTTTGGTATGTCAAAAAATATGAAGGAATGGAATACTATTTATTTAAAATGACAAATATGCCCTTGTCTCAAAATAAAGGCATTATGGTTTTTTTTTTTTTTTCACAACATGGTCCAAATTAAAATTTAAATAATTTTGTATTATGAAAAATAAATTATTTTAATATCTAACTAAAGAGTTTCAAACAAACAAATTAAAATCATCCAAAATTTACCAACTAATAAGCTTTAAAAATTATCCAAAAATTCTCTAACAAAAAAAAATTAGAAATCATCACAATAGACTAATCTAAAAACATGACTCTTTAGTGGGAACAAGAAACATAATACGACAACACCCTAATAACTACACAAGTAACAGAAGCAACATACACAGATACAAAGGTTCAAAAAATTCCATCGAGCATCTGGCAACCATAAAAAAACGCTTACAAACAACCAGCGAATAAACAGAGGTCACAGTAATAATATAGGTGGTTTGGTTTGGTTAAAATCATAATGAGTTAGGTTATTAATACCAGAGGGCTTTAGCATTGTATGCTATACTTAACGGCACCTGGTAAAATCACAATTTGGCGAATCAGGTGGTCTGGTTTGGCCATTTTCGACAATCATTCAGCCTGAATTGCTGTCCATGGTTTCAGAAGAAACAAATGAAAACTAATAAAAGTGGATATTGAATGTCACTACCCTCCTTCATAGAAATTAAAAAGAACAATATAATAATACAGCTAACCCATGTGTCTCATACCAAATTAACTCCACAAAACTCATTTTGCCACAAAACTCATTACGTCATCAGACTTGAAACCGTATAACTTCATCTTTGGTTTCAATAACGATGAATAATAATTATAATAATACAATATTATATTTTTGGTTCTAAAGCATACATACGAATCAAACATTATCACAAGAATTGAACACATAAAGATGAAGTAAAAACCTATTTACCTGGTTTCAAGTCTGATGAGGAAAATCCCAAACGATTGAATGGATTAGGATTCAAAAAAGGTTGAAGTTCTACTGGTTGATGAAGGGTATATATAACCAAACTCGTAATCAATTCCCTGTTTAGAGGATATGTATTGAATATAGAGGATGGAAAATAGGAGAGGATGAGGGCAAAATTGAGAAATGCCTTATCTTAATGGAACGGAATCAAAAAAAAAAATAGGGGGAGGCACTAGAATAAAAAAGGACAGGATTAGAGGGAATGGAATGGGGTAAGTAATGGCTGATTCCTTTATGCAACCAAACATGCCTAATTTTATTACCCTTGAATGTTGCATTCCATTCCTTCCTTCATTACCCCATACCAAACACTACCTAACTCCTTAACCTCCTTTTGTAACCCTTGCTTCTAGAAGTAACTTTTTAGTTTAAGTTGTTAGACAAGAATAAAAGACATATATGCCCCTAAAAAGTCTTTGTTATGTGCATTAAGTGTTGTATTTTGAGCAATTATATTTGTATTGTTTAAAATTTAAGAAGCCCTTGACTCATGCATTATAATATAGTATAGATAGTTAGGTTTTATTAGAAAAAAATAAAAGAAAAGATAACGATACTAAAGTTTGAAGATGACAGTCAATCCTCATAAAAGTTTATGTATTAAATTCAACCGAAGTAATATTTTCATAGTTTTAGCTGACTATGGGGAGTGGAGGAGGAGAAAGAGTGGCATTATGCGTCATATGACACATATGAGGTTCATTTTTAAGGGTGAAAATCGTGAAGAGTGAGGGGGGGTGAGGGGAGTATTATTATTATTATTATTATTATTATTATTACTAGTTTTTATCCCGGGAGCGTCCCGGGTTGAAATATCTAATATGACATAATAAAATATCTAATATGATAGCATAATTAATGACTTGTTAATACATGATTAATAAATAACCTGAACACTTTGTGTTTTTTTCATGTATGAACGAAACCCCACAAAAAATAGTCATTTTTTTCTCCGTTTTTATATAGCACTATGGTACTCGTTGGAAAGATAATAAAACGCTCGTTAATTTGGTGTAATTTTTTTCTTTAAAAAATCTCGTATATAAAAGATGTTAACGTTTAAAAATTATGGGAGGAAACATGAGAGAGAGAAATCTAAATTTGTTTTTAATTCATTTTTTCTAAAAAAACCCAATCTCTTTTGTTTTTTGATTACCTAATTATCTCTCTACACATGATGCCACATGGATCCTACATGGCATCTTAAATGGAAGAATGGTCTCATTAAGTGCCATGTAGGATATATCCCTTTGGAATATTATAATATATAGATTATTATTATTATTATTATTATTATTATTATTATTATTATTATTATTATTTGTGTGTTAAAATTAAAAAAAAAACCAATCACATTAAAGAGGAGAGTGTCCAACGCAGATAGAAGTTTCACAGCCTAAGGGGGGACGGGGCGCTATCAGAATTGGGCATGGGTACCTCAGTACCAGCACGGTAACACCGTCGCCACCCGTGCTGATAGGCGTCCCGTGAACCAAATACGGGTTCCATCTAACGGGCTGGTAATAAGCCACAATTATTGCAACGGTCATTTTTTATAATATATTTTATTACTTTTTGACCGTTTGGAATTTATTTAAATGAAACGGTAATATTTTTTTGACCGTTATTTTTGAAATGGTATAAATTGTGCACGGTTTAAATAAAAAAACACAACCTACATTAACCAAACTACTTAAAAACACAAACAAAACAAATGGATCTGAGGAAAACAAAGAGTGTTTCGAGGGGTGCGAGGGGAACCTCGAAATCTAGGGGTTCTAGTAGTCGAGGCAAAGCTTCGAGTTCAAGATCGGCTACGGTTGAACCGTATAGGCCCGTGTTCAATTTTCCACCAACCCAACCCCAACCCCAACAACAACCGTTTTACTCACAATACACACAATTTCCACAAAGCCAACCACCCATGATGTATCAACAACATATTACGCCGCCTCAATTAACAAATTCCCAACTAGAAGACTTCGAGCTCAACTTAGAAGATGACGAGGAGGAAGCTGTGCCAGAGACACAGTTCGAGCATCATATAGATGAACAGATAGACGAGAAAGCGGGTGACGCGCTTGAAGTTGAAGTTGAAGAACTTGAAGCAGGGGGAAAAAGAAATATGCAAACCGCGTGAAAGCTGTGAAGTGGAATACGGCACAAGAGGTTGCTTTGGCAAAAGCTTGGTGTTATATGTCGGAGAACAGGGAGAAGAATAACCAAAGTAGCAAGGGAGGTTTTTGGAAAGCGGTCCAAAAACATTACACGTCACTGTTGGGTTCTTCCACCCGAACGGTTGATCAAATTACTTCTAGGACCGCCATGAACCCACAAATGAATGCGTTCAATGGACTTCATCAACAAGCGGTAACAATTATGATATATTTAACTTAGCATTTTATTTGATTAAACGAATTTCTCTAAATTATATTCCATTGACGGTTCTATTTAATTATATAGGAGCGCCTACGTGGGAGTGGATGTAGTGATCTAAACGTCATGCAAACGGCATTGAACGGTTACAGAAAAAGCCATCCTTCGGGTTTTAATCATCAAGCGGCATGGAAGATTGTAAAAGACCACGACAAGTGGAAAAAGCAAATGTTGATGGGTGAAGAACCGTCCGACAGTCATTCGGACAAGAGACGAAAGTCTTTGGAAAGCGGCAACTATCAGCCGACTGCCTTTTCCACACCGGAGGATACCACACCCACTAGCCGCATGCCGGACCTCAACGAAAATAATAACCCAACGCGGCCCAAACGAAAAACTAAGAAAGCCGCCGTCACCGAGTCTTCGGGCAAATCGTTTGTTGACGAACTCGGGACATACCGAGCAATGAAAGAAGACAAACTCAACCAGTTGGTCAGACTACATTCTCAACAATGCGAAAAAGCAATGACGTTTTTAGAAGAACAACGTGCATTATTGATACAAAGGCAGTATGACCACGACTTGAATATGTATTCAAAACCACACGAGCACCTCAAAGGTAAATCTTTGGAGTTGGTTTTGAAACGTAAAGAAGAAATCGCGGCGAAATACAAATGGGACCGTTATTGGGTTGAAGGCGCCGCGGATGATGATGAAGGCGACGAGTAGGATGAAGGCGTTTGTATTTTTATTTTAGTATATGTTTTTTGTAATTTTTTTATTTTAATGGGACGGTTTATTTTTTTAAGTTTTACAAACGGTAGTATAGTTTTAATTCAAACGGTCATTTTTTTAGTAAAAACGGTAATTAAAAAAAAAGGAAAATTAAAAAATAAAGATTTCAGTGAAGTGAATCAGTAGAGTGTTGCCTACAAAAAACTGAATCAGTGAAGTAAATCAGTGAAATAATGTGGCAGTGCAGAATTGGTTAAAATCAGTAAAGGAAAAAAAAACAAGGATAGCACCCTCTGTGCCCTAAAAGGCCACACCATTTTGACATTAGCTTAGGGTGGTGTTGGTGTAGGTGGGGGTGAAACTGTTTTCACGCCACTTTCCCCCACCCCCACCCCCACTCATAGTTTTTTATAGTTATAATAATCTAGACTGTATATCGATAATATTAGGGTTGAACTTAACATTTTAGGCTTTGAAAAGTAAAACAGATAATGAGTATACTTAGAAAATGTTTTTTTAAGAAAAATTATATATAGATATTAAAATGCATGGTCGGTGGGGTGACCATGCATATTTAATATAGACCCCCAAACTATTGTAAATTGACAAACTTCACCCAAAATTTCTAAATTAATAAAAATTAAGTTTCTAACTTTATAAAAATGACACTCCTACTTTCTAACTTGAATAAAAAACCAATATACTTTATAACTTCTCTTTCAGGCTCAAACTTTTGGCATGTAACACATTCTACACCAAACTTGGTTGTAACGTCAAAGGTAGCCATGTAACTTTGTAAATGTCACTTTGACCCCATTAGGTTTCTAAGGTTTTAGCCTTATTATAATATAGTACGTTTTCATGCTTATTTTTACGTGCAACTTCGGTTGGTCTACGTTTCTGACATAAATTGGGTTCGGATATGAGTCATCTCAAACATAAAATGTTTCATTCGACGGTATAAATTCGTGTTACCTACGATTCTGACATAAACTATGCTCGGAAACGAGTCGGCTCAAATATAAAACATTTTTATTTGACGGTATAAATTCGAGTTACCTACGTCTTTGGCTTAAACTGTGTTCGGAAACGAGTCGACTCAAATAAAAAAATGTTTTCATTCGATATAAAATCGAGTTCCTGTATGTTTCATATGGTTAACGAATCACATGACGTGCCGCCACCTATAAACGACTAAAACGTCGTCGCCGCAACGCGCGGCTTACTGCAACCATCTAGTTTACTTTAACTCGAATACATGTGACTGTGTGCCTTCTGCAAAAGTATATGTGTCATCATTCCACATGTTAGAATCTTAACAAAAAAATATTTCTTTTATTTTGAATAGAAGCCTAAATTTTAAAATTCTGTTTTAGGTAGCTAAATATCTTTATTTTAACAGGGAGCTTCTATATAGATACTGGGTCTGTAATCTTCATCAGTTTTTCCTTATTAAGCTTGGGCCTTTCTAGCAGTGAAAGGATAAAAACACACGTAAATATGTAATTTAACAAACAAATAAAAGTACCTTTACAGGGTCAAGAAACAATAGGTAACACGGAGATTCCAAGTAATCTACGTGGGGTTAGTACCTATGTTCGTCAGGATTAATCCTTTACCCAAACCGTGTGGTTAAACCCCGGTAACGATAGTATGAGTGTGTGTGTGGTGAAAGTAAGTACGAACACAAGATATAAGTGGTTCGGTCGAGTAATGACCTACGTCCACTGTAAGTAGCCGGAATATTATTGATATGAGAATATAAAGAGTTACAAGTGAGAGTGCTCTAGGCTACGAGTAATTATTTTCCGATCCTTTAGCAAGGAGAGATCTTCTTGTATTTATAGGAGAACTCATGGGCATGGTCGAGGGGCCCATGAGTAGCCATTCTTTATTGGGCCTGGTCCAGGCCCAAGTCCAAAGTCTTCCTTGGAATTGGCGGGAGAATACGAGTACTGTTCATGACGTCATTTTGGCAGCATGGTTGCTGCTCGAGGCGGACACGTGGCCTGCTATGATTGGCAGACGGCGCACTTGTCCTTGCTACAGTCGTTGACCATGCTCCTGACATCAGTAAGGGATGTCTGCTGTCACTGTAGACGCTGGTATGGTGGAAGCATGGCTGCAGCCCTGCTGCTGTCCTTGTCTGTAGTTGTTGGACCACTTTTGCTAGCTGTCGCTTTACCATTGGCGCGTACACTGTCAATGATCTTTGTGAATCTTCCTTTTGTTGTCTTCTGTACTTTGTACGATAGGTGTTAAAGGAAGATTCCGCGCGTGATGGTACGCGCTTATCAGTTGGTGCTATTGCTTATCAGTTGTTGCCTTTGCGCGCCTCCCTGCACACACTGCTGGTTGCGCGCCGTTGGTTCCTCGCGCCGCTGACTGGCGCGAGGGAGCTGACTTATGGGGATAGGGATGCCTCTTCCGCCTGGATTAGGCTCCCTATCCCTTCAATCGTAGAGTTCGATGAGACGGTTTCAATGTCGCTTGAATGAGTTCAATCGAGGTCCGTTTAATACCATTCCTACGACTTTCTATTTTTCTGTCGATGTGTATTTGATCATAACCTTCTGCATACAATACAAGTAAAATATAATCGAATCAAATTTGTAAGGAATTATTGAGAAAATAATGACATAATAATTCATAAAAGTTATATTATTATACAAACTTTTATGCCATTTATCAACGAAATGGTAAGAAAAAAAAAAGACTCGTCCCTCCAAGAATGAATAAAAAAATGAAAAGGTTAGAATTTTATAAAACTTTTGATCATATTACAAAGTGATGACACATGCACCAATGATTGGTTTTAGGTTCCATTTGAAGATTTTGGATTTGCATATAATATTTAAATGTTACTTGTTGAATTATTTATTATTAAAAGCATGACAGTGAATATTTTAAAAAGTATATTTCCATTACTGGTATATTAATATGTATATGCTAAATAATTGTCCTTTTAAGGTATGGTACGTCTTTATAATTTTAAACAAATTTGTTTAAATAATTTTAAACAAATTTCTACAATAGCTTTATTATCACCACGACATCGAATTTAAAATCATAGATTATAATTAATTTGTGAAAATATGCTATATAATATATTTTAGTAAAGAACGTTACGTGATGCTATGTCAAATGAGAGGCAAATCCCCTAGTCCCTCTCGCTACCCATGAGTCATTATGATTTAGAAAGCTTTAGCCCTCACAGACAGCCCAACATGTAAATGCAAAAAATAAAGTTGAACACTTGCACTAAGAGTGGAGGGAGTGGGGCGGGAAGGCTGAGGTGGAGGCGGGAACACCGCCCCTTGGGGCGGGAGAAGAGCGGAGGGGAGGGAAGAATTGGCGTGGGGGGAAAGGTGGAGGTGAGGTGGAAGAGGGTGATTGGATGCTGGTTTTGACAGTTTGAATAAAAAAAATCAAAAAATTTTAAATTATTACCGTTGCAAACTAACGGTAAAAAAAAATAAATATTAAACTTTATATATTTAACCCCATTTTATTAAAAAACACCCACTACACTTCACCACAACCTCCCATCTTCTCAAATTTTATACCCTTCTTCACCAAATTTTATACATTTCTTCATATATTTTTTAAAAACATGAACCCATACAACAGAGGCTTTGACCCGACAACCCATTCAACTACGTCCCGAACCCGAATACGCCACCGGTTCGTCCCGTACCAACCCGTCCACCCTATTCATCACATTGTCCCGACTACGCGGGTTACGCGGGTTATCTTAGTGGACAGATTTTTCCAAATTTTCCCTTTAACGATTCCCCCATTCCTAATTTTTCTTCACAACAACTCGTACCTTTAACGCCACCGGATAACATACCCGAAACGCAAAAAGAAAATGTTGCGGGTTCATCGTCCGGTAAAAAACAACCCGGTAAAAGAACTCACAAAAAGAAGACGTCGGAGGAGAAGGCGTTGGCCGCCGCCAACCGCCAACCTCTAAAGTGGACAACCGCCGAAGAGGTTGCCATTACGCGAGCGTGGATAAGTGAGTCGGAAAACGCGATTCAAGGTATTTGTAATATTTTTTTAGACATTATTTTTTTAGACATTATATTTTTTTAAAAATTATATATGACTAACGGTGTATTTATTTTCTTTTTGTGTAGGAAATAATCGCCACAAACCCGACTTTTGGGACGACATAAACAACGTGTTCCATAACTTGATGGGTCGAGAGATGTATCGATTTAACGATAGTCTCTCGTCTAAGTGGACGGAGATAAACTGAGCGATGAACGCCTTCAAGGGTTTTTATTATCACGCTAGAAATTATCCAAGAAGCGGTGAAACGGACGACGACTACCTAGCTAATGCCCTAAAAGCTTATCGTGATGACAAGGGCTTGGATTTCAAGTTTTTGCACTGTTGGGAGATCGCGAAGAACCATTCAAAATGGGTGGACGTTCCCTCTGCTTCCGATTCGTCCAAAAGGACAAAAACAAATTCATCTCATAACCGTCCGGGTGCACATGATGTCGACGATGCAGTTAACTTGGATGATGATGACGAATTCGAGGAGGAGTTGAGTCGTCCACCCGGTCGAGACAAGTCTAAAAAGAGGGCGCATAGGTCCTCTGCTTCGGGTTCGGCATCGGGATCGGGATCGGGATCGGGCAAAGGTACTTACAGCAATGACTTTGTCCGACATACATGACACACTCGTCCAATTCAACACGATTCAACTACAGAAGCTCGAGGAGAAAAGAACCATTCGCGAAGCCTTTGAAAAAAAAGTTGACTATGAAATAACAGCGCGAAAAGCGCGAAGATTTGAAATTTCTCGCGATGAACACCGATAAATAGGACGGTCCAGAGTTAGAGGCAACGCTACAAATGAAGCACGAGATCATGGAAAAATATAATATTAAGTGATTTGTTATTTTTTAGGTTTTTATTTTTTTCGTTTTTTTTATGTTTATTTTTTATGTTTTTTTAATTTTTTAGGTTTTAATATTAATTATTATGAATTTAAATTTAGTTTTTAATTATAAAAGTTATTTTTATTACTTAAAAAAAAAGAAATATAAAATGCCACATGTCACTTCCCCCCCCCCCCCCCCCCCCTTCCCCTTCCACTCCCACAATTCCCCCTCTCCCCACATGGACCCCACAGGTGCCACATGGCGCTTCATCCCCCCCCCCCTCCCCCTCCCCTCTAGTCTAATTGTGAAGTTTTGCACAAAAAGTTTATTATCGTAATTTCAAGGCACGAAAACTTGTTGAAAACTTTTTATATAAGATTCTTGCAACAATTCCTATTTCATACTTTCAGTTTATAAAAAACATTTAGAAAACAACCAATTTTAAGAATTTTTATTATTTGGTTTAAAGACACTACAAGTAAACTTCTATTTATAGGCAATCTTAGTAACTGAATCATTAGGTTTGTTCAAAAGTAACTTACAAAATGAAAATTTGCTGTAACCGTATGTTTTTATATGTCTATGATCGAGAAATATTAGAAGTCATTAAAAAACCACGACTTCATATGCCCAAAGTTATTTAATCAGCAAAATGGAAAAACCCATTACCATAAGCCCAAAACAATCATTTAGAAGTCCAAGTAATTATAATTATAATAAGCCCAAAACACAAGTAATTAAATAATTAATTAGGTGTTTATATAATAATCTCAAAACATTAGGATTAAATCGAGCCCGCACTCCTGTGTCAGCTAACTCGTTTTATCTCCAACAATATTTCCTCGATCAACAAGTTAGCAAAATATCGTAAAATCGTCGATAACATTAAAATTACCAACATTCCTCCCCCATTTTAGTGACATCAATGATTAACTTAACCATCCGCACATAAATACGAACGTATGCATAAATGAAAATGTCCAGCGGATTAAATATTTATTTTAGTATATAACACAATACAAATATTATAATAATAGGGTATCTCAATGGATTGAACCCATGTTATGTCACACCACGGCGGGAGAGGTCGGGTGTGATTGATTGTTATCATTTTGATAATTATTTTCGAAAATTATTTTTTTTGTCTAGTCATTGAGCGCAACGGATATATGTACCAATGTTTAAGCTACTCTAACTTCCAAACATTATCTTACAAATTATTATGTTCCATGCACAACATCTTATAACATTCCTACGTAACTTTTACAATACCTTTACGCAGTGGCGGATCTAGAAATGAATTTCAGTAGTAACGTTTTTCATTTTTTTCATTTTAGTAGCAACGTTTTCTAACTTTCGTAAAAAAAAAAACAAATTTTCCACTAATTTTTCACTACGCGCGCGAAGTTGAGTAGCAACGTTATCCTCTAAGAAAAACATTCTTTCCTCAAAGTTAATAAATTCTGTCATTATGATATTATTATTTTGAATTTAAATAAAAAATAACAATTAGTTATAGAAAAATAAGTAAAAACGTTATAAAATAAAATAGTAATATTTAATATTTAAATTAAACAGTAAAACAAACTAAAAAAATGAAACATCTCGAAAAAAATATTTAAATTGAATAGTAAAACAAACTAAAAAAATGAAACATCTCGAAAAACATACAAAGGAATTTAATGGGGAGGATTAAAGCAAAGGGGGCTCGAACTCAGGCAGGAAAACAAAGAGGCTAGCCAATTAACCACTGCACCATCTCACATATATGTTAATAATTATTATCCTTTATATTTATATATATAATGTATTAAGGAAAAAAAATCAAAATTTAGACCCTAGATAAAAACGGGCCTCGGTTGGGGGTGCGGCTCGCCCACCCCTAGGGCCAGCTCTGGAAGTTACCCTATTAGTAGTTTCTTAATAGGTAATACATAAAGGATCAAAAGACTGACTATGCAGTGGCTATGCAAAGCTTGTTCCCATCATCCAAAAATCTCATCAAGAATAATTTCTTCATACTAATTACTAAACTTCAATTTCGTACCTAAAATGCATACCTAGAAAATACGTCAACAAATGTTGGTGAGTCCATGGTTTTAGACTTAAAAATCCCAGGTTATTAAGTTTTAAGTGGTGAATTTTTAGCCACAACCTCAAACCTCAACTTGGAATCTATACACTGCCTATATAGATTCACGGGGCAAAATATATGACGCTACGGTCCTCGCAGTGGAGGGTTCCTCAGTTCCCTAGTCCTTAATCCACTGTGCGCGAAGGATTCCCCAAATAGTACTATTCATATATTAGGAGGCTCATGATGAGTTAATGAGTGTGAGTTATACATCCGGTAGTAAGTTTCTTGATTTCACTATAAGTTTATGAAGACATAGGTATGACATTCCCCAAAAATACAGGTTAACCAAGAAAAGTGGGGCATATGAAACTCACCTTGATAGCGGTTGAGATGATAATAAGCCTTTTGTCACCTTTGAATTATGATTCACCTATAAAACAATATGTTCAATAGTTTCATTAGTACATATCCTTGCAAACATCCTTATCTCGATCTGTTTTTTCTTGAGTGATTATCACACCTTTGGTCTTTTCTTTTTGTTAGTTTTGAATCATAATAACTTCTCCATATTCTAATAGATGTACATATCTACTTATGATTCTGTTAACAATCTCCTTATTTCCTCTTGTTTATGTTATCACATGCTTATGACTAATGTTATTGTTTCTTAATAACCGTAGTCGTTCTTACAATCCTCTTTTCCTATTTTTATATAATAAACTTGTCAAATTTAAACAAGTATTCACACGTGTGTAAATTATAAAACATACCCTTACCCGTAATCTTTCTTTGTATACCAGGGCCAGCCCTGAGCATGGGCCGGGTGGTCACCGGCTCAGGGCCCGACCCACAAATGGGCCCAAACTTTTTAAAAAATATATACATATAGATATTAAATTCTATTTTTATGATATATATTTGTGTTTTATACATAAAAGTCATCTTAGTGGAGTTGAAAAAATCATGCAAATATAATGTAGAGGTCTCAAGTTCAAGCCTTGACTCTAGCACCATATTCAATTTTTTTTTAAATTCATTCTTCTTTACAAAATTTTGGGCCCAAATTTTTTTTAGCTTTTTCGGAGACGCCCTGTTATATACGCTTATGTGCAATCATTTTCATGATATGAAAAAATGATAAAAATACAAAACATTCATAAAGGATATTTTAATTAAATTTGTAGTGCCGGTAAAAAAAATTAGTATTATTTTTATTTATTTATTTATCGTCAATGTATGGTGGAGTGTAATCCTTGAATTTATGCTATATAGAGGGCATTTAAGGAGGGTAAGAAATGTAATAATGTAAAAGATGGGGGTGCAGTATTTATACATGCGTGTGTGAGAAAAATGTGTCAGGGACCAAAGTAAAGTGGCAGTAGTCTTTATTCCCAAGAAATTTTAATATTTTTTTAAAGGGTGTATAGAACCTGGATGACGTAATATGATGCAAATGGGTGTATAAATCCCATAACCCTTTTTAAAGGGGTGTATAGAACCTGGATGACGTAATATGATGCAAATGGGTGTATAAATCCCATAACCCTAATGAAGATCTCATACCTATTATGTTCCTCCTAACAGCTTGTCTCCACAAGATGCTTCCAATCTCCTGTTCCTTTAGCCATCAAGCAATATATATCACTTAGTTGAGAAAGTTTGGAATCTATCCTTAGGGTTAACATCATACTTAATTACCTACTGATGATTTTGATGATCCGTATACAACTTCCAAGTTCATCCTCCCTTCATCTTGTTTAACAGGTTCTGTGAGAGAAAATAGTTGGGTTAGTTGAGTTGTTATATGCCCTTTGAATGATGATGAGGGGTATTTGAAGGGACGCTTAAGTCTTCTGGGCTTCACATTTGTATAGTTGAGTTGTTATATGCCCTTTGTTTTGGGCTCGAGATAATAAACCATGGTACTAATTTGGTGGGTTGGGTAATATCATGACAGTAATTTTTATGAATTTTGTTATTTTACATCTTTTATCTTTAGAGTTAATAGCCAAAACCGCCCCTGAGGTTTGGTTACTTTTGCCACATCAGTCCAAAACCCAAACCTTTTATATCTGGGTCCTTCAGTTTTAGTTTTTTTTGCCAAATTCGTCCCTAACACTAACCCAGTTAACTTATCTCGTTAACATTGAGGGCTTTTTAGACATTTTACCTAGGAAACCAAGGGCATATTGGACATTTTATTTACTTTAATTAATTTAGATTTATTATTATTTTTTAACCTTTAATAAAAACAACCCCCTGACTCCCCCTAGTTCTGCATCTCCTCTCTTCAAACCACCACCACTACTTTCACCACACACCACATCAACCCACCACCACCAAGCTTCTGAACCTAAAACAAGAACAGATTCTTGAACCTCTGTTGACCATTATGCACATTTTCTGCCACCCGATTATCACACAAGTAAATCAAAGAAGCTGCCAGTCATCTTTTGCAGAGTCTTCATCATCATTAGCTGCATCAAAGGAATCGGCCTCGTGAGTCATGCTGGTGCTGCTTGATTTTGGTGAATTGCGGGCCTGAGTTATTGTCAATAATGGAGCACCATTCGATTCTGCAGCTAGCTCAGATGCCCGTGAACAGAAGTCATCAAAATCATCTAAACAACACAAATGGGAAAGGCCCACATGGTCAAAATAAAAACAATCAAACTTTCGAATTTGACGAGCTCTTCAAATGCCACATCGAGAAATAAATCAACATGGTCAAAACTAACCTACACACTAGCTCCCATTACATTGTTTTAGACCGATAACTATGTCAGATTTTTATTACATCGAAATTAATGGAATTTTTAAAGTTGGTATTGTTGAAACCTGATGATCTAGGGTTCCAAAAGGGGAAGAATGTACTTATAAAGAAAAAGGACAGACAAAAAGACATAAATACCCCTAAAGTTAACGAGATAAGTTAACTAGGTTAGTGTTAGGGACGAATTTGGCAAAAAAAAAAACTAAAACTGAAGGACCCAGATGTAAAAAGTTTGGGTTTTGAACTGATGTGGCAAAAGTGACCAAATCTCAGGGACGATTTTGGCTATTAACTCTTTATCTTGCGTTCTCCCACCCTTACAAGAATTTCGTCCTCAAAATTCGTAACTCTCATCCCTATTTTGTACCTTTGTGTTTTAGTGGATATAAATGTAGATAATTTCGCTTCATCATATCTTTTCTCTCCCAGGTATACTCAGGTTCTCTTTTTGAGTTCCATCTAATTTACAATGGGAATCTTACTCCTACGAAGTCTCTTTTCTTGTTGTGTAAGAATTTCGACTGGTGCTTCTTTAAAACATAATTTGTCATCATCCACATGGACTACATCTTGGGGTATAATTTGATCTTGATTTATCGCACGCTTTCTTAGATATGATACATGAAAGGTATCATGTATTCCTTCCAATACTCAAGGTTGTACCTTTTAGTAGCTGTTAGTTCATATAAACACTACTTAGTATAATACTTAGTATAAGTAAACATAAATATATAGTTGATAATCTAAGGTTGGTGTCTTGAAAATAGTGAAAGTAATACTTTTATTAATGAAAACTAGTGGGATTCTCGCGCGCGTTGCCGCGCGTTCGCTGTCATTATTGTTTTGGTTTATTATGGTACCAATGCGACAATGTAGAAAAAAAAATATAAAATGCCACTTACCCAGCCTCACACCTACGACCTCTCATTAAGGAAGTGCACCTCAAACCACTATATCACTAACCCAAATTATAATTTCATATGAAACCAATCATACTTAAAGTTAAAGAATGTTGTCGAAGCTAAAAATAAAATGCTCTAGCCATGTTTTGAACCCATGACCACTCATTAATGAAATGCACCTCAAACCCCTACACCACCAACCCAAATTATAATTTCATATGAAACCAATCATACTTAATGTTAAAGAATGCTGTGGAAACTAAAAATAAAATAAAATGCTCTAGCCATGTTTTGAACTCATGACAACTCATTAAAGAAATGCACCTCAAACCATTACACCACCAACCCAAATTGTGATTTTATATGAAACCAATCGTACTTAAAGTTAAAAAATGTTGTGGAAACTAAAAATAAAATAAAATGCTCTAGCCATGTTTTGAACCTATGACCACTCATTAAAGAAATGCACCTCATACCACTACACCACCAAGCCAACTTGTGTCTTATTATAAAATCAATTATATTTAATATGAAACAATGTTGTGAAACTTACTATTCACCTCATTCTAAATTAATACATAGTATAATTTATATTGTTAATGTAGTTGTTAAAATAATACTTGTTATTTAAGTAAAAATTATATTAGTACAAATAAAAACGAATATGATAATAACGGGAGTAATAATAGTGGTGGTTAATAATACATTAATAATACTGATAATAGTAACTAAAATAAGAATAATGTTTGTTAAATGTTAATGATGATAATTTTTGTTTAACTAGTTGTTATTATTACGAATACATAGATATTATTATTATTATTATTATTATTATTATTATTATTATTATTATTATTATTATTATTATTATTTACTGTAGAATGATATTTTCAATAACAATGACTGCGGTCAAAGAAATGATATTAATAATATCAAGATTCAGGACACTAGTATACACTCATATTATGTATGTAGCAATTATAATTCCTAACTAGTGTCTTTAAGCCCGCGCTTCGCGACGGGCAGTGACTTTTTCGCATTTTCTCACTCGATCGGTAATTTAGTTCGGTGTGATTTTGGTTCGTTACTTCAAGTTACAGAAATACTTAAGTACTAAAGTAGAGGGGGTAAAATGTAATTTGTTAGAAAATAAAACATTATTTTAGTAGTCACAAGAGGAAAGGAAAAAACAAATGTAACAAAAATATCTAAAAGGATGGCTTTGTAGCAGCAGAAGTTAGCCCATAAGATATCTATAGGTGACCATCAAAACAAATTAAATAACAAAATAAATAAACTATTAAGTTACTGTAGAAGTGTAATAGAATTAATAGTATATATAATAATATACGTGTCACCAAATGTAGTATAGTATGTGCCTAATGTCTCGAATTGTCACACTTAGGCGTTCTCTGTTTCACACTTATATAATCTTTAGTCTCACACATAGGCTGTCTCTTTATCCTTAGGGTAGAGTTAAAACTTGCCTAATCTAGATCCTACCAATAGCGTTGCTATTTATGAGATTTACTGGGCTTAGTTGTTGTTGTGGTAAAGTTGTACGTCGAAGTAAGTGTCTTGATGCTTAAACTATATATATGACTCTATTCGTCCTTCGTCCATGGTGTTAAGTATCATGTTTATTATCGAAGTCCTAATTATTTTACAATTGTGTATATGGCTGGTACGGTTAAATGTGGAATTCTTGTATACTACTTCATCAAAAGTTTATTTTATATGTCACAAGTTTTACATGTCATGGATATTATTATTGTTAGGATTTATATGTACGGTCTCGATAACTTAACGTTACTAACTGAGCTGTGACCCGTAAGAGTTACACCTTGGGCAACGAACATAAAATCCACTTAACTAAATTAACTGATAATCACGAACAATTAGCGAAATAAACAAGTTTTATTATTTATACTAATTATAAATAGTATCACGTTTATTGGTTACGGGTTTTTTTTATATCACAACTTAGACTTGATCTAGGTGTATTAGGCTTGGGGTCCAGATGTGTGATTAATAAGCTGTTACATAATGATAATTATAAACCTTATCAGATAATGCTAATCATTATCTGATAATAACCTAGTCATATTATATGTTATCTATACTATATTATAATGCATGAGGCAAAGGTAGTTTAAGATACTCAAAAATTAAGAACTTTATTTTCATTAACAACCTTAAAATAAGGGCAAAATAGTCATTCAAACAATTTTACACTTTGATACCCCATCTTAGTTACACTTTAATACCTTAAACTTACTCAACTTTTGTTATTTAAATTATAGATAAACCTTTTTTCCTTTTTTTAAGCAAACTATCCCCATGATTTTTAAATAGTCATATTTTTTATACGTTGATATTTTTATAAAAAAAATTATATCATAATAATTAGCATTTTATTATCTTTGATTTGAATATAGTGTTGCTATTTTTTTAATTAAAATTTTTTATGTGTTACGTGATTAACAATTTTTATGTGCAACGTGGTTAATAATATCTACAAATGACCAATAATTAAACTGTTCAATGAAGCCAAACCAAAAAACAGACAAAACTGAACCAAAATCAATTGAAAACAGAATTTACCAACATCCGATTTCACTTAAAGTCGATTATTGTTTTCTTTTTGTACCTTTAGTTAACCGAAATTAGTCAAACTGAAACGGAACCATTCATATATTCATAACAGTGTGCTTGCGTGATGTAGTAGGGAACACAAACACTTCTAATGTTGCATGGTTGGGTTCGGTTCAGTTCGGTTATTAGCCTCAACAGAAACAAAAATCGATACTATCGATTTATCAATCTTATTAACCAACTGGTTAACTGGTTCAGTCTATTTGGTTAGATTGTCATTTTTAGTTCGCTTTAATTAATTTTGGTTAATAACCAAAACCAAAGTTTGGTTAAATTTTTTGCTTAGATGTACACAAAATGGATGTATAAAAGATATAAATATATAAGCAAATCAAATACTATCGGTACCTTTAAACCGCTTTAGATTTAAGAAGAATGTGCTTTTGTTAGGTTGTAAATTGATACAACAATTTGCTTTAGATTTATACGTAAAGCTTGAGACGTTGCATTTACAATTTTGTAACAACTTATTGTAAATTGCATCAATGTTATACTATACTCAAATTATAAACAATAAAATGCCCCTTTTTATGATATAGTTCTTTTAAAGTATTAACTTAAGAAAAAATTATGGTCATTTATAATTAGTAGGGGTAGTTGTCAGTTGGCTTAAAAAACGGGAAAATGTGTAACTGTTATTTAAATAAAAAAAATTTAACTCTTAACTTTTGAGTATCTTAAAATGCCTCATATCAAATATATTATATATAGTATACATATCTAGAGGTGAGTAATAATTAAACATTCAACCGAAATCGAAAAAAAAAAAACAGAAGAACTGAACCGAAAGCAATTGAAAACTGAACTAATCAAAAATCGAATTAATTTAAAATCGGTTATTATTTTTTGAACACTTAGTTCACCAAAATTAACTAAACCGAAACAGAACCATTTAGTATTCATATATTTTTAGCTTTTATACATCTATTTCATGTATTTATATCTCCATTTCATATACAGGCAAAAAAAGCCAAAGTTTGGTTTTTGTAATTAACCAAAATTAACTAAACCGGACTAAAATCCGATAATCTAACCATATAAAAACCAAATCAAGTAACCGATTGTTTAATAAGATCGATTAATTGATGACTTTGGTCTTAGTTTCAGTTGAGGCTAATAATTGAACTGAAACTAAAGGTGTGTATGGTTCGGTTCAGTTGATTTCATATACAATCACCATAAGGACTAGTAGGAATGCCCGCGCGTTACTTTGGGTTACTTTTTTCTTATTTGATGCACGCTTCATGACTGATTTCATATATTTTGTTTATAACCGACACCCATATACCTAATGCTTCAAAAAAAAAAAAAAAATTCAATAACTAAATGGGTTTGAAACTTCAAAATTCCTATAATGATTATGGGACCTATTGGAAAAATAACATTGATTATTTGGGTTTAGGTTATTTGGTTATGAACAATGGGTTGGTTCGGTTGTCGATTAATAACGAGATGCAGCCTACAAACTTCAGTTATGATCATTTGTCAACATACATGCACAATAATTAGAAATTTAGAGGTGGCAAGATGTCTAACTTGAACCTTCAATAAGTGATCAAAAGTGTTCATACAATCATTGTGCAATTCCTTCTTGACTTCACAAAAAACTATAAGAATTAGACAACTTCCAACCAATTGCTCTTACAAGGTTACATAACTGAATCAACTAATCAATTTGAAGTTATATAATCCAACCATAGATCTAGCATATTTGATGAATACCAGCTACGTCATCACCTAAAGAACACCAAATCAGTTCATACGTTAATAGTTGACCATAATAAGAATCTAACATGATACCAACATAATCAAAATAATATCTCAAATCATAATATATCAACCTGATGATGTGGTTCAAATATCAACTACAATAACACATTAATTTTAATTTTAATTCAAAACTTACATCTTTTGAAATGTAAGTAAAGGTAACATACGATTTTTTTGGGTTATTTGAATTTCTTGGTCCAAAATTTGTCAATTGTCATAAACAGTTTTGCAGTCAAAATCAACTAATAACATATAGCAGAGAAGCATTCAAGAGTCTTAGGGATTCGAAAAACATACTCACCAATAAAATTGAGGAAGCACAAAAGGGGACTCGTAAAACGAGAACGGACTGTAAAACGTCAAACTTACCAAGGTTTAAGGATACTTCACCATTTCACAAAGTCCATGCATTCCACAAGAAACAGCCCTTGAATATATTAATAACGTATCTTTTAACAGAGAAAAGAGAAAGCAATGGCTTACTACAACAACGCAAGTTGCTAGCCGTTGAGATCAGCATCATACAACCTGAATCAACACACATCTGTGACTTCATAAAACAATTTCAAAACTGGAATCTATTAACGTATCACAACCACAAACATAATCTATACCCATATATGTTTTGATAAGAGTTCTTAGTCAGAAACTCTTTCTGGTAGAGTTTTAAATGAAATTAAAGAAAAAAATATTTTCCATATATTATACAGGAAAACAATGAAGAATAATTAATTAATTCTTCAACAAGAGGTGCTTCAGGGCAGTTTGGATCTATAGATGCGGAAAGCAACCTTCTCTTCATAAGATCATTTATGTACATAAGATATTGTGTGTTTTTTTGTAGCATATCTATCAAAATAAAAAGCATCCATAAGCATGAATAATAACGTAAAAAGGAAAAAAAATAGACTAAATGTGTAACAAGCAACAACTACCTCAGCATTTCATCCGTTAATGGTCGCAAACGCCAGTCCGCATTTTGGTATCTGTAAATACAAAACAAAATGTAAATCACATGTTATGTGTTGTGTCATATGTGCAAAAGAGACGTACTCTTTATTTGCAGCAACCTCACAAAAGTGTCTCAATAGATACTCTAGGGAATTTCTCTCCAACTTTAATACCTTTGAGGCCTATACGATTTAAAATGCATACTCAAATCAAATCAAGTCAACCTTGATAACATAAAACAAAAACTAAAAGAATTATTTCAAATTCATACTCTAAATAAAAAATGAATATAGCATACTCAAAAGGAAACGAAGATAACCTGTCCAGTATCACACGTATTGCAAACATATATAACAAAGTCACGTTGCAGCCATATAATATCCCGATTGGCTCCATGCATAACCTGATATGTTAAAGTGTCAAAAAGGTTTAAAGTGGTGTAAGATCAGCTTCTAAAATTTTCCTTCAGGCAAAAGAGATTACCTTTCTTTTGGTAGGATCTTTGTAAAGCACAACATATGCTTTGAAAGTATCATAAATTCCCCATTGAGCTTCCGTTTAGTGTCTCAAACCCTAAGTGTCCTCACAGCCTAGAAAACAAAAGGAGAAGCAATATATTTGTTTATTATTTATGAATTGATAACCAGAAGCACTCACATCTCCAACACTTGCTGCCTTGGCATTGTTTTGAAACAAGACAAGGTTATCAAAAATCCTACAAATGAATATGTCCACAGTTTCAAAGAATGTTTTCCCCCTTCCTCCTCTATATCTACATATATCACATATACGTATATCTATACTAGAATCTGATCAACGGTAAACGGCTTACCTAAAATAATTGAGGACCTCTAGAATCTGATCACAAAGATCCTCCACAGACAGAACAGGATCATCAGGACATATGGCTGCTGCTCCTAACTGCAACAATCTCCTGTTCAAATCCCATAAGAGAATTTTTACCTTACTAATATAGTTTCAATAAATAACAATGATATATGTTGTCAAACACAGAAACATGTGATTATCTGATTATTAACTTTACGGAAGACATATAATTAGTATCTCCTTCTTAACCTAAACTATAAAGACATTTTACTCTCACTTCACATACCGTCTCTTATTTTTCTAGAAAATGTTTTTTTAGTCATGTTGATTATAAGAATTTGATTATTGAATATTGCGTAGTCAGAATTAAACGGTAATTACAGATAAGCTCATTCACAGATCTCGTGCCTAGGTGGACTGATGTGGTAAATGCAGAAATTATGAAGGAACAATGAAGCTGCCTCGGGACAGAAGAATAGCCCTTGAAAACACAACATATATGTTCAACAAATCAAACTTTAATTAGACTCAAAAACCAAAAAATAACATGAAGGGAATATATTAGTTCTGGTTACACAATGGAGACATTTAGAACACCCATTGACAGCCCTGAAAAGAGCATATATAGTTAGGAACTTTCAACTTAGAATCCTTGTGCAGAGATAATAAAAATAATAAAGAACAGAAAAATAACTCCTAGATACATATTGACCAAGTCATAGAGGTTCGATCCGTGAGGATACCAATGCATATGGGACACTATACGTAACCTGCACTACATAAACAGAACTTGTCAGGTTCAAATAGTTATTGAAAACACGAGCCTTAGCACAAAGAAACAAATTAACAAACGTAATAGGTTCATTTATGTTTGATGTTGGCTGGAGTAGCCAACCAAAATGTAGCTAGATGATTCTATATAGGTGATAGGTCCTTCTGACCAAAAATAAAGAAAAAAAGGCAAAAACAAAAAGTCAGCATTATTTGAAAAATAGTCAAGTTTTGGAAATAACATGGTTTCTGTAAATGCAAAACAGTACAAAGTAGTAACAAACTAAAACAACCCATGTCATAGCATTGGATTAGTAGTTTGCCTAAATTTTTACTACTTACTTAGTACCCCTCATAGTACTACAAAGGAACGCGTAAATGCGGTTATCAACTATCGTAAACACTACAATGTTAAATTCCATTTTACTCGTATCTGAATTTTGAATATAACCACAAATGTATTTAGATAAAACATGTAGTTTCAATAGTTTTCACACCAGACATTTCATCAAGCACCTTGTAGACATAATTTAAACACAATGAAACAATGCAAAGCGTGATTCAGTTCAGCCCCATAATGAAAAGATATTACAATAAATCACAAAATGACACACCTGGGTTTGAAGAGAAGCGCATTTTGAATGAAGCTTAGGTGAATTTAACAGATAAATATATTGTTACTTCAGGTATATGTTACTTTTCTGCCAATAGATACAGGTGGTATGCGAGAGAAATCTGACTCGGGTGCCAAGAAGAGGGCTTTCCATAATATTGATAAGACCTAACAGAGTTACAACTTAAGTCAACGCTAGCCTAAAAGCATTGTCAATCTCTCCCAATACGACGACAATAGCATCGGCTACCAGAAGGCAACTTTTTAGCTCCCTATGCATGCAATAAAAAATCACTCAAAATTTATTAAATATTAGATCACACTAAATTACAAACAACAGACTGCATTTTCCTTTGACATTTTAACACAACTAGTATCTTACCCCGCGCTACGCGCCGGGACGCGTCAAACACCACCATTACCGTCGTCATCAAACAGCCTAGGAGTCGTCGTCAACGATTTACAGTCAATCTACAACCGCCACCGCACGAACCTGAACCCGAGTCCACTCACACAGTCCATACCTTAATCTTTACCCGCTGCGCTTTGCGACGGCGCGCGACGGACTAAAAATATAGACTAACCTTAATTTATACCGTCAAAATAAAACGTATAATATATCATCCGAGTCATACATACGAATATCATACAATATGAACACGGAAACGCACACTAAATTTAATGTCCAATAACTGAATAAAAATGCGTAGCGTATTGATCTCAAAATGGACGTTTCAAACCGATGGGTATTCATTCTATTCCATTTGAGTTTCATGATATTTACAATTTCAAAATAAGACATTACTCAATAATCATAATGATGTGAGAAGAGTTGAACACCAGCTTTATTATTTCCTTTCTTTACCTCCTCCTCTCCACATTCACACACACACTGCTGTCTTTATACAATCCCCACACACATGCTTTCTCATGGTTTTTTCATCTTTCCTACCTAGTACCACAAACCCAATTTCAATCCACAAAAAGCGAAGTACGAAGCCGGACATCCACGGTGGTTCAACCTTGAACTTCGGTGACCCAAAACAGCAGCTAATTAACGGCTGACGTTAGCAGCATCTGCGTTTACATTGGTGACTGTGTAGACTCTTTTCGGTGTGTTTTATGTTAGCGCAGTCCCGATCTAGCCTTGCATGTGGTTTTATCTACCAGATCTGATAATAAAGAACATACCTGGCCCGGACACAAAGGATCCACCATCGTCATCGCCGCTACTCTGTCCAAGACCGTCGGGTTCTCCATCTCGGCTTCATCCGTTTCCTCATTTTCTTTCAAACTCCCCTTTTCCTGGTTCTCACTTTCTGTTACCTACGAAATCAATGATATGGATGTATGATTACCGCGGCGATGAAGAAGACAGCCGCAAAAAAATAGCGTAGATAATGAAAAGGTTTTAAAATCTGCTTATACTCTCTTTTTATCTGGAATTTAACCTGCATGTCGGTGAGTTGCAGAGGAGACAACCACCGTTAAAGGCGGCCAAGCAGATGTGACCACTGCTACGTAACACAACCGTTACTTACGCCGTTACCGTGTAGTTTAACGCCAGAAGATAGGATGAAGATTAAACGCGCCGTTACCGTCAACTTTAAGTTGTCGTTACCGTTATTAACGGAAACACTATTGCAAACAATTTGCTAAATCTATATATATAATAAAAGAAAGCCATTTTGATGACATGGCATTCAAGGAGGCATTCTCCCCCTTGAGAGTGCCAAGTGTCATCCTAGGTGTCACATGATATTTAAGCAAAAAAAATAATTAAACATAACACAACACAACACAACCATCGACCCTGTATTCTCTCTACTGGAAACCCTAGGTAAGTCTTTCCTTCATCTACCTAACTACATCTTCAATTTCTTCATCTTTTAATAACGATTTTCTTCATCTTTTAACAAATCTTTACAACATATTTTGATAATTGATGTAAGAATTGTTTTATTCATCTTTTCGTCTGATCTACTTCTGCGGAGTTTATCTATATTATAACATTATTTAGGGTTTAGATATTAATCAATTAGGTGTTTTCATTATTTAGGGTTTCAGATCTGTTGGTCGATTATTGTTTGTTTATGTTCATGATTGAGGCTGTTTAATAATTTGCAATTACTTATGGCTATGTAGAGAAGCTCACGTAAACATAAAGGGGAAGCGCCCTTGTGAGGATCTGGAGCAGTCCTTTGTTGAGAATCCAAGCTATGCTGCTGTTTCTGGTAATCATTTGTTTGGTCGTGTTGTAATACATAGTATTAAGATATTAGATTGATTTGATCTTTTATTTATGGTTATGATAAGCAACTATATTGTATCTTCATTTTTTTATTATGTTTCTGATGAACAATTTATTTTGGCTAGAGGATCCATTTTCAATATTTTGGCTGGTATAGTGAGCAAGTTCCCTTTTGTTTGACTATTAGTCAAGGTTCTTGGATTAACTTAATCTTATCGTGTTAATGAATAGGTAGAAAGGCTCTCAAGTTCCCTCGCGAGGAGGATGTTGTTAAATCTGCATCAGTAACTACTGGCAACCACTCCTTTGGTTGTAAAACATATTTTTAAGATGTTTGAATTGTTTTATGTTTATTGTAAGATTCTTATCGTTTTGATAACTAACTATGTATATCGTATCATGTCTGTTTCCGTTGAATAGGTACCAAAGCTAAAGTGACTGGAGGATCTGCTTTCAAGCCCCCCCTATGTGGATTCTTCAGCATACTTATATGCTACTCCAGGTAACAAGGAAATTCACAACCATGTTATATACACCTCTTTGCTTAAGCTTAAAAGGAAATTAATAACAATAGGAAATTAATAACAGTTTGACTATGTGGCGATGAACCGATCTTTTGTCGCCCGAAGATAGTGGTGGAATGAAGTGGATGAGAATTGAATCTGTTGCTAATAATATTAGGGGTCCTAGAGGACTGGTCATGGGAGGTGAAATTGGGGATGTGTCGCAGTTTCCGTCTGATAATGAGAGGATATTGAAGTTGATTAATGATCATGGTAATGTTGTTAATGCCAATTCGGAGTCAGGTGGTGATATTGGGTTAAAACGTAGACGTCATGCTGCTGAGTTTCCGGTATAGGCATGGGGTCTTTCGAGAGAAATGAACCCTATTATAATAGGGGTCAACCGACTGCTGATGTTGATAACCATAGGTTTTTTCGCAGGTATTGATCGTAGGGAGCAGAAAATCGTCAATTGTCGGAGAAGAAGTGCTTCAAGATTGTTGTATTGCAATAGAAGAAGATCTTGATTACATTTACAGGCGATGTCGCACCAACGACAAATCAATTGGACCACTAGAGATTCGCGTTGTGAAGACAGGCACTTTTGAGTTGTTGATGGATTTGTTTATCAAAGAGGGTGCATCTATTAATCAGTACAAAATTCCAAGGTGCATTAAGTCAGATGCTGCACTGAAATTGCTCAACTCTAATGTGATAGCTTGCTTCTTTAGTCCCAGAGATCCCACATGGATTCCTTAATAAAGTTGGTCATCTAAAGATAATAATACCAATAATAATAATCAGATTCTCTCTATAGCTATAGGAATGTAATGAGCAAGTTGGGACACTTCACCCAGTTTTGTCTAAGCTAATAATAGGCTTTTGGGAGTCAGTGTTCATTGGCAAATTAACAGTGACTGTTTGATTGCTTAAGCTTACACTCAAGACTTCCAGGTGGTTAAGTGCAGAGAGATATGGGGTCGAGTTGTTGCAAACAACGGTATACCAATCATTGACAGAACATTTTGCTCCGATTCTAAAAGGGAATGGAATCGTCACGTCCCCGCACTTACCAAGACATCCGGGCTTGGCGTGCCTTAGATCAGTTGCAATGGATGTTGCTGTTAATGAAAGGAAAAGAACAAAATGCAGGTTTAACTTCATGTTTGTAAGAAAAAGGTTATTGCAGAAATTGTTAGTGGTGCTTGCTTACATTTATAACAGCGGGTATGTTTGAACCTGCCGAGAAATAAACCCAAACTTGGAATATTGTGGATAACTTTTTCATATTTTTTTGAATTTTGTTAATTTTTATTCAGTTAACTATACGGATAAAATTGTTCTGGTTCAATGACCAATGGTTGATTAGTTAATTCAGACATCGGTGGTGAGTGCTATTAGTTTAATTATCCACTTTTGTTTCCATGTTTTCTACTTTGCCATGTAAACATAGAAATCATAATATAAACACAGTTTTGGTCTTTTTCTTATTTAGTCGGTGAGTGCCATTAGTTTAATTATTAATTTTTTTTATTTAATATATTTTTTTATGTTCTCATCTTGGTTCTAGATCTCATCTTTGGCTAAGTGGGTTTGGAACCGTCTCCCGCTACGGGCGGACCTTTTAAGACGACCATATGGTTATGGGAATGTAGTGAATTTTCATGCGTATATTCGTTTTTTATGCGCCTAGGCTCCGGACTCGACCTATGCGCCTTGAGTGCGCCTAGGCGCTTTGACAACTATGGTATTTATTAATAAATTCACACACCATCATCCTGGGTGGTATGGGTAGCGCACCCCTCTACCTCAGCTTAATAGTGCTCAATAGTGTCGCCTTACCCACTTTTTAGGCGTCAGGAGGGGAGTGCAATTCACCATTACTAATTAGTCTTGATAATATTAATTTGTTTTTAATTAGTCTCTGTAAATAATCTGGTCCTTAAATAAACTGATTAAGATCACATGGTGAACATAAAACAATAATACCTGGAAGTTGGTAAAGGGATTAGAATAATAAAATGTTGTAGTGGCATTTACAACACCTGGAAACATCACATTACAACAAAATCAAACCTTCCGATATAATTCAAATCTGGAATCTGACGAACGGTTTTCAAAAACCACAAAACACCCAACGGGTCGGCTTGGGTGTAGAGGTGTAAAAAAACGTTTTTAAAAGGGGAACCACGTTTTTTTAAATCGTCTTTTTACAACCGTTTGAGCCCGTTTTTTCTACCGGTTTACTCTTATAAAGGTTCTAAAATTCTATGTTAACTTACATAACCAGGCTGCCTCCAATCAGTGAAGAGAATGAGGCGGATGCGTTAACATTGGAGATATATTTTTAATTGTTTTAGGTTAGCTGCTACCCGAAGCTTTCATGCATGTAACTGTAAAGAGCATCATTCTATTTCGTATGTAAAATTAATATGTCATATTAGATTTTTCAACCCCGGGACGTTCCCGGGGTATAATCTAGTGTATATATATATAATCCCCAAATAACATTGATCCTTTTTAATATTTACTACAACAACAAAATGGCACTTTTGTAAATAATGAGCTTTCATAAAATTGAGATCGCGGGTTCTATTATGTTTCTAATTGGCAACAAAATTGCACACCTAGCTTTGTTAATATAATACGAGTACATAATATACACCATGTCCCCAATCATTGTTTTAATTTACAATAATCAATAATATATATTAGAGGTGGCAAAATGGGTAAGTTGGGTAGGTTTGGGTGTTGGGTTAGGATGGGTATGGGTCAAGATGGGTAAATTAAAAAAATAGGTTAGGATGGGTTGGGTCAGGATGGGTTTGGGCCTGGATGGTTTGGATTAGGATAAGCTCACATCAAAATAGATAACAATAAAAAATTAAAAATTTAAAAAGTAAAAAAAAAAACAAATTTAAATAAAAAACAAAAATAAATTTAAAAATAAAATCTTAAGGGATCCGAAATATTTCATTTCGAACCGGACCGGTTAACAACCCGGACTGTTTCGACCCGACTGACCCGTTATCGATCTGGACCGGGCCGTTAACGACCCGGACTATTTCGACCTGATCGGACCCGTTAGCGACCCGAACCGTTTCGACCGTACCGTATCCGTTAGCGACCAGGACCCCGTTTCGACCCGGTCAGGCACGTTAGCGACCGGAATCGCTTCGCCCCGGCCGGGCCCGTTTGCGATCCAGACCGTCTCGACCCGATCTGGCTCGTCAACGACCGCGCCCGTTAGCGACCCGGACCATTTCGAACCGGCCGGGCCTGGTAGCGACCCGGACCGCTTCGACCCAGTCGGGCCCGGTAGCGACCCGGACCTTTTCGACCCAGTCGGGCCCGGTAGCGACCCGGACCGTTTCGACCCAGTCGGGCCCGGTAGCGACACGGACTGTTTCGACCAGACCGGGCCCGGGAACGACCCAGACCATTTCAGCCTGAACCGTCCCGTAGCGACCCGAACTGTTTCGTTCCAGCCGGGCCCGGTAGCGACCCGGACCGTTTTGACCCGAAAGGGCCCGGTAACGACCCAGACCGTTTCAACCTGACTCGTCCCGTAGTGACCCGGACCATTTCGACCGGACCAGGCCCGGTAGCGACCCGGACCGTTTAGACCCGACCGGGCCCGGTAACCACCCAAACCATTTCAACCTGACCCGTGCCGTAGCGACCCGGACTGTTTCGACCCAGCCGGGCCCGGTAGCGACTCGGATCGTTTCTACCCGACCGGGCCCGGTAATGACCCAGACCGTTTCAACCTGACTCGTCCCGTAGTGAACCGGACTGTTTCGACCGGACTGTGCCCTGTGGCGACCCGGACCGTTTCTACCCGAACGGGCCCGGTAACGATCCAGACCGTTTCAACTTGACCCGTCCCGTAGTGACCCAGGCCGTTTCGACCCGAACGGGCCCGGTAGTGACCCGGACCGTTTCGACCCGACCGGGCCCGGTAACGACCGAAACCATTCCAACCTGACCCGTCCTGTAGCGACCCGGACTGTTTCGTTCCAGCCGGGCCCGGTAGCGAGCGGACCGTTTTGACCCGATCGGGCCCGGTAACGCACAGACCGTTTCAACCTGACTCATCCCGTAGTGACCCGGACCATTTCGATCGGACCGGGCCCGGTAGCGACCCAGACTTTTTCGACCTGACCGGGCCCGGTAAAGACCCAAACCATTTCAACCTAACCCGTCCCGTAGCGACCCGGACTATTTCGACCCGACCGGACTTGGTAACAACCCGGACCGTTTCGACCCGACCGGGCCCGGTAACGACCTAGACCGTTTCAACCTGACTCGTCCCGTAGTGAACCGGACTGTTTCGACCGGACCGGGCCCTGTGGCGACTCGGACCGTTTCTACCCGACCGGGCTCGGTAACGACCCAAACCGTTTCAACCTGACCCGTCCGGTAGTGACCCGGACCGTTTCCACCCGAACGGGCCCGGTAGCGACTTGGACCATTTCAACCTGACCGGGCCCGGTAACGAACCAGACCGTTTCAACCTGACCCATCCTGTAGTGACCCGGACTGTTTTGACCCGACCGGACCCGCTAACAACCCGGACCGTTTCGACCCGACCGGGCCCGCCAACGACCTGACCATTTCGACCCGAACTGGCCGGTCAACAACTCTGACTGTTTCAACTCGTTCAAGCCCGCTAACGACTCGAACCATTTCGATTTGATCGGTCTCGTTAACGACCCATGTTGTTTCTACCTGGTCGTCCGTTAACGACCTGAACGGTTTCGAACCGACCGGGGTTATCAACAAATGCAAAAGATATATTTTTTTTTTGTTATTAATGACATTTATTTCTCTGAGGCATTAACGCTTTTGGTGTTGGGTGAGTTTTAATTTAGATTTGTATATGGTTATCTAAAAATACCCATCCTGGCCCATTTGTTTTTTTGAATTTACCCATCCTAACCCACTTACTTATATCCTACAATTAAAATTACCCATCCTAACCCCCTTGAAAATTATACTAAACCCATTTCAACCCACAAAGTCAAATTTTAAACCCAAAATAACCCAAACTCAACCAAATGGGTTGAAATTGCCAGGTCTAATATAGATGGAAATAGGGAAGGTTATCGGTACTCACTAATCGGGTCGGACCCTTAGCTGTAGCAACAACCATCTTCATCAGAAACCCAATCGTCGTCGTCACCGTCAGCTTATCCTAATAACACATTAACACGACCACCGAGCTCGCCACCGTTGTCCCATCTCCCCTGTTCTCTTTATCTTCTTAATTCCTCTCTTTCTCTACCTGCCCTCTCTCTCTCATCTCTTGGTTCGCTCTCTCCATCGGGTCTCTCTCTCCTCTGTTATCTCTCTCTATCTCTCTAAATCTTTTAGGAGTGTGTACCGATGGTGGTCCGAGCCCTCCTCGGCCTCACTTTCTCCGTCACTTCCTCTCTCTATTTTTCTCTCTCTAATTTCCTGAAATGGAAGTGTGAGTGAGGAACAAAAAGACTGGATTAAAGAGAGAAGGTTGCTTTGGTAGGTTATTAAAGATAGGAGCATCTCTTAACCTTACATGACATTGAAGAAATTGATTAAAGAGAGAAGATGCATGTGAGGGGTAGGGATGGAATATGTTTTCAGGAAGTGAGGTATAAGACCACGGTAAAATTACATTACTATTCTTCTAAGTGTGTTAATTGTATAAAAGGTTTTAATTATACCCTCATTATTTAAGCTTGATTTACTTGTACATGTTGCTATAATAGTTAGATGGTGTACAAAATTAATATGCTGGCCATCACTCCTCCTTAATAAGATAATATATATATATATATATATATATATATATATATATTGACACATGAAGATAGTCAATTATCATAAAAATCACCCAAAATCAAAATAGAGGAGTAAAAACAAAAGTTCTTTTGATTCCGTCTGTTTTCCGACTAACAAAAAAAAGGAGTTGATGTCGTCCTACATCCGACACCACCACTTAACCCGCGAGCCCATACCTATCACGTTTCGTGTTCTAGCACTCGTTCGTTGTATCTCGGTGTCTCAAACGGTTAATTATTAACCACTCAGGTATATCTATCTCATTGGTATATTAACAATTTTATAGCGTGTTTGTATGTTTTTTTGTAACCAGATCCTATTCAGCTAGTTTTGGTGTTAAAATTTTATAAACATTCCGATGAGTTTTATTAATTATATATTCAATTAATAACAAATATATCAAACCCGATTTTGATAAAAATTAAAGTTGACACCACTGAAATCCCAACAGTGGTATCAGAGTATCGGTTACGACATACAAATCGGATCTGGTCTTTTAACCGGTTTATAGATCTCAAACTTTATATTATTTAAAGTTTCAAATCTAGATAACTTTTGAGCAACAAAATATTTTGATCAAAGTTTTATTTATTTTATTTGACTAAAAGATTGTCCGATTTATGTTGATTGTGTAAAATATGTAAATCTGGCCCGACCTTGTTTTTGTATGTATTTTTATATTTGTTTCAGTTTGGTTTTATGGTTTGGCCCACTTTGATGGCTCAAAGTTGTAATAGATTAGGTTTTTTTATATATTTTTGTAAATATTAATCTTGAAGACCCAAAGACAAAACTGAAAACAAAGACACGAGTCATGAAGTTAGTAGGAGTCACTCAAGACAAGAAGATGCACTCAAGTCCAAGTCTATCCTTGTGGTTGTTTATGTGTTGTGACCTCATTTGGTCTTGCTAAAAGGCTGTAGCAAGATCCAACAACTTTTGGCCATATGATTTACATATTTATTTGCTATTATGGTTGCTTTATTTTAGAAATTGTTATAACATACCAACCTATATCAAACCTTTTAAAAATGAAGTATTTAAAATACTGTCACAATCAAATCAAATAAGTTCTAAACTTATTTTTACAACTTGTGAAAATTTGTCATCAAACAAATAGTTTGTTTTTAAAATAAATAATAACCACTAGAGGTTTTTGAAATTTAAACAAAACTAGGTGTATTTAATACGCGCGTTTCGCATTTTTCACATGACGTGTTAATGCGGATTTTGGTAACCGAAAAAGGCATAGAGACTAACCTTGGACAATGAGAAAATACAAAAGTTGCAGCGGCTACGTGGAGAATACCGGGAATCTCCCGCGGTCCGCGACACATGTTGGGGATGGCGCACGGTAGATGTGGTCGGTGGCCTGCTGCGTACGTTAGAGTGAAACAACTATTCATTTCGTGGTCATTAAATATATAGATAATAAACGAATAAAAACCGAACCCGTGCGAAATCGGGTAAAAAAACGCATTATGTCGGGGCCAAAATGGAAAAAAAAAACTTAATAAAAAAGTTGGCGGCCAAAACGGGGAAAAAAAAACTTAAACAAAAAGTAAAAAAACATTGTGTGGTCAAAATGAGAAAAAAAAAAACTTAACAAAAAATTTGGTGGTCAAAATGGAAAAAAAAGTTAACAAAAAGAGAAAAAAAAGTGGCCAAAGTAAAAAAATAAAAACATAACTATTTAAATAAGTTTGCTAATTAATACATTCTAATTTTAACTTTCTAAAAACTCAGAACTTAATGGTTTTAACTATAAACTGTAGTTGGTTATTCAAGTCGCGATAAACATAGTTTTAATAGGTTATTTAAAATTTAGTGTCCCAAGTGATTAAACGGTTAATTATACTGTCACGAACATTATATAGTAAAACTGGCTTTTACGACCACATTCGGTAAACTCTAAAACTAAATCCCATATTTTAAAATCAATATTCTATGCCATCCTATTATAAGAAACACTTGGAGCATAATGCGAACCATCAATATTGGGAGCCACAACACCGCACTTGATGTCTAGTTTATCCTCCAAGGTGCAAAGGTTTTGTGGACACATCCGGCCCTTCCACATGTACCTATTTTAGGGAGACTATCACTTTTTCCCTCTTGGCATGCCACAACGACCTAGAGAGTGAAAGGGGGCATAGATGAGGCTAAACATATCAATGCTTAGACAAGAGTTGTTATAGCAGGACTCATACTTAAGAGTTGTGCATTTCTCACAATTAACACTTGTTGTCTGTCTGCCTAACCACTTACTAATGTTGCATGCCACAGCTGCCTTTAGTAACTGATATAGCTAGATTCTCATTCCCTATAATTGTTGTAAATAGGTCATTAATTAATAATGAAATTATACATCGATAATACTAATTAAAAATTATTTTGCTTATATAACAAATGGCTAATGAAAACAACTCCCCATTCTCGCTCATGTCTATACTTAAGAAAGAAAAACTAAATGACACCAACTTTCTTGAATGGCACCACAATCTGAGAATAGTTCTCAAGATGGCAAAGAAACTCTACGTTCTAGATGGCCCGGTCCCCAACGAGTTTGAAAATAACACTGCTGCAGCTCGTAGGGCACTGGAAAAACATAACGAGGATGCCATTGAGGTAGCCTGCCTTATGCAAGCCACTATGTCTCCTGATCACCAGAAGAACATGGAAGGCAAGAATGCATTTGATATGATCGAGCAACTTAAGGACATGTTCCAGAAACAAGCCCGACAAGAATGCTATGACACCATGAAATAACTCATAAGCTGTAAAATGCAAGAGGGCTCATCTGTTAGTGCTCATGTTATTAAGATGAAAGGGCACATTGACAAACTCAACAAACTTGAGTATCCCCTGCAAAATGAAATGGCAGCGGTTTCATCTTGAACTCTCTCCCCAGCTCTTACGACCAGGTCGTTATGAATTTCAATATGAATGTCTGGGAAAAGACAGTGACTGAGCTTCATGGAATGCTCAGAATGGCTGAGATGAATATACCTAAAAAAACTAATCAAGTTCTGATGGTCAAATCTATTGGTGTTAAAAAGCCCAACAACAAGAAAAAAGATATAATGGCAAAGGCAAGAAGAAAGTTAATGTTGCTGCCAAACCTGCCACCAACAATAACAAGCAAGTTGCAAAACCACTACCTCCTGAAGAGCGTCAATGTTATGAATGCAACAAGATGGGGCACTGGAAACGCAACTACCCTGAATATCTGGCTAAGCTGAAATTGAACAAGGCCAACGGTGTTGGCACTTCTTCAGGTAATTTTATTTATGTTATTGAACTTTTCACTATTTCCAGCAACACATGGGTTTTTGATACCGGATGTGGTTACCACACCATTAATGTCTTGTAGGAGCCTGAAAAGTGGAAGAAGCTGAAACAAGGCGACATAGAGCTCATCGTTGGTGATGGGAAGCGAGTACCAGTTCTTGCAACTGGAACGTATCATCTTTCATGTCCTTCTTGCCTTATAGTTACTTTAAATAATTGTTTGTTTGCACCTGGTTTAACCAGAAACATTATTTCGGTTTCTTTGTTGTTTGAACAAGGTTTCAAGTACGTTTTTAATGGTATTGATATTTCTACTTACTTAAATGATGTCTTTTATTTTGAGGCTAAACCTCGAAACGGTATTTAGGAGATAGATTTTCAAACAGACAATAACACATATCATCTTTCTAAACGTAACAAAGTTGGCATTAATGAAACATTTCTATGGCATTGTAGACTTGGCCACATAAGCAAGGCACGCATAAAATGGCTCCAATCTGAGGGAATCCTTGAATCCACTAGACAGGACTCCATTAATGATTGCGAGTCTTGCTTAGCTGTCAAACGCACCAAAGATCCCTTCACCCATGTTGGTGAACGAACCAATGGTCTACTAGGACTTATACACACTAATGTATGTGGCCCTTTCAAAACCATGGCTATAAATCATGAAAGATACTTCGTTACATTTATTGACGATTATAGTCGACATGCTTATGTCTATCTCAGGAAGCATAAGCATGAAACATTTGACAAGTTCAAAAAGTTTCAAAACGAAGTTGAAAACCAGCTCAGTAGAATGATAAAGATACTTTGATCAGATCGAGGTGTTGAATACCTCAACTTAGAGTTCCTCAATCATCTAAAAGAGCATGGGATAATTTCACACCCCACTCCACCTGGCACACCCCAGCTTAATGGCGTGAGTGAGAGGAGAAATCAAACCATACTTAATATGTTTCGATCGATGATGTGTAGGACTAACTTGCCTCACTCCTTTTGGGGTCATGCTCATATGACCACCACCCGCCTAGTCAATCTGGCTCCGACTAAGAAGGTAAACAAAACTCCATATGAGATATGGCATGGGCGTAAACCCAATTTGGAATACCTAAGGGTATGGGGATCTAATGCTTATATCATAAGTGATTCTGATGATAGACACATGTTTTCTCCCCCAGAAGTAAAACCAGAGAAAGCGGGGACGTGAACTCACCTTAGGTTGCGTTCTCTTAGTAAAAGAATAAAGCTACGTCCTTGATAGTCCCAACTACCGGAGATCTATCAAAAAGTTCACATAAGTGTCCCGACTAATAACCATAAGGTTATCTAGTCCCCGATTGTCCAGATCATGACTAAGTATGTTTAAAAATACGTTTGACTGTTAAACCGACACACTAGACTGACCCGACATCCCGTTGGTGACCCATTACTAAAACTAATCATGTATACATATATTACACACAAGGTTCAAGCATAAAACACTTAGTTTGCATCAAATATCTCACTTTAAATTGCATAGGGTCGAACCAGTGTTTTACAAGTCCAGGTTCGCTCCTTTTGTTCCAGGTTCGATCCCTGGTTTCCACGTTTGCCCCTTTTGTTCCAGGTTCGACCTATGGGTTTCCACGTTCTCCCCTTTTGTTCCAGGTTCGACCCCTGGTTTCCACGTTCGCCCCTTTTTAGTCGAGGTTCGCCCCCTGGTTTCCATGTTCGCCCCTTTTTAGTCCAGGTTTGCCCCTTGGTTTTCACGTTCGCCCCCCGCTAGTCGAACGTATTCCAGGTTCGACCTCCCCTGCTTCAAGTGTTCTAAAACGCACCGAAACCATCCGAAAACATCACGAAGCATCACCAAACACAGCAGTCAATCATGAATAACATATCCCCATAAAACCCTACCAATTTCCCCTGAAAATCAATCCGTTTTAATACATACCCAAAATGGTAAAGATTATGGAAACGTCACATCGTGCATGAAAACTTTACTTGATTTGGAAACTTGTTGAAATCTTTTCATGTTCATCTCAAAACACTCAGTTTTACATGTTTATGAAAATCCCTAAATCATTTTATCAATGATCATATCATATAGCAAACCCTAGATTCATCAAAATCCCCAAGACTAACATAATATCAACATTCATCCAATAACAACTTAAACCAAGCGTAAACCACTATCAATAGCAGCCCTAGATCATGTTTCTATCATCTATACAGCAGCAAACCAATGAATAACACATAATATCACAAAATACAACATCAACCTATGTTTATTTTCGTGAAAACCCAAGTTAATTGATTTGATATTGTTTTAGAAAGATGTTTGTAAGGTTTTTAAGTCATAACACATCCTTAGAACAGATCTGGACATTTAGGGTTAGATGAAAACGAAACAAAATGTATTAAAATGGGTTATGGATTAAGAACACACCTTGGATTCTTGATTAGATGATGTTTGTAGGTTAGATTACGAAAAACAAGAGCAAAAACTCCTTCCTCAGTGATTGAAATCGTTAGAGAGTGTTTAGAGGCCTCTAGGGTTTGTGAAATGGTGAAAAATGACAAAGTGTGGTATTTATACTGGTCCACATTCGCCCCCTGTACAAGGTCGAAGGTACCCACATTCGACCTTATACAGGTCGAATGAACTTTATGTTGTTTTCCCATCCCAGGTTCGACCCCACAGCGTGGGGTCGAACCAAGACCCATGTTTTCTAGGTTTTCCAGTTTTGTCGTTTTAACGCATTTAAACACATCCTAACATATGAACATGCAATTCTAACACATGTTAAGCATATATAAGCACGTATAATATTGTTCACACCTTTGTAGCACGTATTATCATGTTATGTTACATGCATGTTAATAATCTGCATATCATACCTGATTCAGTCCGTGTAATTTCAATAATGGGACCCAAGCCTAGTGTAACTACCAAATGACTCCCCAATGATCCCCCGGATCATTGATACCTGGACAATCCTAACCTGACCAGACTTAACTGACTCAGCTAAGTATGTTAACAACTCTTTTTCGCTAAGGTAGACTTATATGTTCCCAAAATGTTTAAGCTGAACATGCCCGGTGTCACATTATGTTAGGTCAGTTTTGCAGTTTTGTTTAGTCAATTATTTGGTCATTTATTTTGGTCATTTGCATACACTTTATTACAGGATTGACAATGACCCATTTGTTTGACCCAATATTATAACAACTTATAATGCCTGTTTATGTAATGGTAAACAATAGCCCTAATATTATAACAAGCATGAAGATCATCATGTTCTTCCTTCGATTTTTTGCTTTCAATTCATCCCTTTCCTCCTCCATTTCGTTTTTTGCTCTCAAAAGGCCAGGGATTACATGCACATCACGAGCACACATAGGTGGGTCAAGCCAACCAACAAATCCTCGACGGTGACAGTTCTCCCTCTGCACCATTAAAACCAACATCCAACATTAAAAACAAAATTAAAGGTGATTTCTTAAACTAAAAACCTTACCGGATCTGGACAACTGTAGAAACCGCGTCCTGGGTTCTGATCCGTCCAAGAGGTTCGAACAATTGCAAGCTGACCACATGAACAGGTGGCCATTGTTCGAACGTTGGTCTGAAGAAGAAGATGAGGGAAGATGATGATCTGGTGGTTATTTATTGTTGGGTCTGCTGACCTGGAGAAGAACAGATGATTAAAAATCTAAAATATACTAAGTATTGATCCTTGAATAAAACAGTTGTTACAATAAAGCTTCCTCCAAAGATCTGTTGATCTCTAACTACTGCTGCTGCTTGAATCAACTGTTAGAGATAACTGCTGTTGACGAAAGGTCTGATGAACAAGGTCTGAAGGTTAAAAGTCTGATGAAGAACAACTGCTGATCAAAGAACTGAAGAACAAAGGTTTGTTGAACCAACATCACTTTGGTTCAACAGATGATAGAAGACATCAGAGTTTTAGTTTACAGAGTTTTATATTATCAGTAGTTTCAATGTAACAGTAGTTATAGCTTAACAGATGTTAGAGTTTGTTAGTCAGTTAGAGGTCACTATCTAGGTGACGTCAGCAACTGATCATCAGAGGTTTGAGTCTGTCTATAAATAGAACAGTACTTGTACTGTTCTATTCATCACTCGTCATTCTCTTTCAGACAAACATTCTCTGAGTGATCAGGCTGAGGGGGAGTTTTAGTTGTACAATTGTAATCTTTCAATTAATGAAAGCTTTCGGTTAAAAACAATTATTCTCCATGTTTTGATTTATAGTTTATTCCGCTGCACTTTCCATTTATACTTCATTCATAATTCATACTTAATCAAACAAATCAAAACAAACCAAAACTCAGATCCTAAAAATTGGTATCAGAGCTTGGTCAATTAAATCTGATCTAATCAATCAATTTAATACACAGATCAGCTCATAATCATTGATATCGTTTGTTTGTCGGGTTAAAACAGAGTAATAGTTTATTTTCGTTTCAACAGTTAGTAAACAGACTTTGTTTTTGAAAAACCAAGAGAATGACTTCACTCAATCAAGATCCACACAACACTGGTACACACAACAAGCCTCCGATGCTTGTCAGGTCAGAATACAACATCTGGCAGCGTCGGGTGGCTCATGTGTTACCACAACAGAACACAGGGTGCTGGAAATCGGTAGAATTTGGACCACATGTTCCAATGGTACCGAGTGCCGAGGATCCAAAGATCCAAGTACCAAAGAGTGTTGAGATCTACTCAGAGCAAGATTTTCAAAAAATCGAGCTAGTTGCCAAGGCTTTGAGCATAGTAGCCATGGCACTGCCGAATGATATCTATGCCGGTCTCTTGCACTGCAATAGTGCTAAAGAACTGTGGGATGCTCTTAAAGAGCAATTCGGGGGAACTGATGATGTGATTGAAAACAACCGTGAAATACTTAACCAACAATATGAAACGTTTAGTCACATAAAAGGGGAGTCGTTAACACAACAGTTTGAAAGGTTTAACTGTCTAATTAGTGAACTTAAACTGGTTGGTCTAACTTTTCCTAATTCAACACTGAATCATAGGTTTCTTAGATCACTTCAGGACAAATGGGACACTATAGCCATAGTTATGAGAAACTCTATCGGATTCAAAGACCTGACCCTGACCCAGCTTCATGGTAAGCTCCTGACTTATGAAAGGGAGCTTAACCAGAAAAAGAAGCTCCAGGACTCTGGCAAAGTGTCAGATGACTATGTATTTGGTAATACTGCACTGTTGGGTCAGGATGATGGTTCTGGAAGTAGTAAGGATCAGAGTTATGATCATTACATTGACATAACCACTGGTTTCAACAATGATTCTTACTCATCACCAAACAACTGTGCTTTCACAGCTAGTGGTGATATCCAGGCTTCTGATAATTCATCTTTTGTGTACAATGACTTGCAATATATTAACCCTTTGGACATAGAAGAAATGGACGTCTTACATCAGGTTGCCCTGCTCAGTATTAGAACCAATAACTTCTATAAGAAAACTGGCAGGAGGTACCCAGGTTTACATGGTGGGTCAAAGGTGGGGTTGGATAAATCAAAGATAAAGTGTTACAAGTGTCATAGAATGGGTCATTTTGCTAGGGAATGTAGGAGTCAAAATGGAGTTCCTATGATTACCTATCCAAACCAAAGACCACAGACCAACACTTATCAAACCATCCCTAATGTACTTAATGTGCAAAACACTTCTCACTTTGCAGAAACCCAAACCACTGTTCCTGTGCACTATGTCCAAACCACTATTCCTCAGTATCACTATGTCCAAACACCTGTTACTCAGGCACCAGTGCCAATGACTGTTACTTCACCCTCTGCTCCTGCAGAGACCAGTCAACCAAGTCAACAGAGTTTCTTTACTCAGGGCTTTGTTGATTGGAGCAGTCTACCAGATGAGATAACAGATGACAACATTGCTTTAGTTGCCAACTCTGAAAAGGATTTTTGTTTTATGGCACTAGAAACAATTGTTGAAGAGACTGATTCTGAGGATGTGGTATCTATGTCTGAAAATGTGACTGATAGTGTTGTTGGTGAAGTTGTTTCAGCTGAAGAATCTGAAGTGGAGGTTGTGAATCTCTCAGACCCCTGGGGTAGTGATGATTGTGACTGCCAGTGTAACTGTGCCTTGATGGTTGCTGCTAAGGTATCTCCTCAAATCTTAAATGACTTGTGCTCAGACAAATGTATTGTGGCATTTGCTAAGATAAAAGAGGTAAATGAAAACTTTAGAAAGAAAATTTTGGATTATGAAATTCAGTTTGAAAAACTCACTAAAGAGTTAAAATAAAAAATAACTGAAAAAGAGTCCGAAATCAGCAGTTTAAAACATGAAGCAAGCATAACCAAAGACCAGCTTCAGACTATGATAACAAAATATCATAGTTGTAAAAAGGAGCTTGAGTCCACCCAAGTTGAATGTCAGAAATGGGTGGAATCATCAAAAGGTTTTGAAATGATTGTCAACCAACAATCTAAAAGTCATGTGAAATTTGGGTTTGGTTTTCAAACCACTGACCAAAGTTCACAAACCACTGACAAAAAGGAACCCCAGTTGGTTGAGGTCATCCCTACCAATTCAAAAGGTCAAGAAATCAAGGTTACTGAACCCAATGGCAAGAAAATCATTCTTGAAAAGTTGGAAGGTACACCCTCATTTGATGAAATTGAGAAATATCAATTCAAACCAACATGGTCAGATGAGTGTGAAGTCCTTGAAAATTTCAAACCAATGATCTTCAAAACCCCTGATGGTAAAATGGCACCACAGGCCAAAGTAATTCCCTTGATAAATCTTCCAACAGATGATCAAACATCTGTTGAAAAGAAGAAAGAAAAAGGGAAAGCCAAAAACAACTTGTTTTGTGATTTTTGTGAAAAGAAGAACCATGTCACCAAAAACTGTTTTCTTCTAAAAGCATATGACATCAACAAAACAACAAGTTTAAATGATTCTAAAACTAAAGAATGTTCAATTTGCAAGAAAAAGAATCACAAAACAAAAGAGTGCTTATATCTCAAAAATTTTGATGAAAAGATAAAAGAGTATAAGGCTAAAACTCTTAAAAGTCAAGTGGTGAGTACTCCAAAAGGAAAACCCAAACAGACTTTTGAACCTGTCCAAACAGCTGTTACCAAAAGTCTGAACAAAAACTCTGCTCTCAGAGATGTTCAGGTAACAGATGCTCCACCAGCTAATAGATTACCAAGAGGATATGGACAACCCACTTGTCATCGTCTGCCACATGTTTATGAAGAGCCCAAAAGGCTTTCAAAACCAAAAGTGAACAGACATCCTCATGGTTTTCAGCATCTGATAGGAAATGATCAAACATCTGCTGGACCAAGTGTTGATATACAAGCACTGGCAAATGGTCAATTGCAGCTGTTGAACCTAGTTCAAAAGCTAGTTCAAACCACTGATCATTCTCCTCAACTTAAGGCTGAGCCAGCTAAGGACCCATCCAAAGCCAATTTGGCTTTGGACACTCACCAAAACTAAAATCTTTACTAATGTGCAGGGAGCTTCTGCTTGTTTAGACAGTTTATGGTATGTAGATAGTGGAGGCTCCAGGCACATGACTGGATGTAGAGCCCTTCTTCTGGACTTTCTTGCACATGGAGGGGGTGATATATCCTTTGGTAATGATTCTAAAGGTAAAGTGTTGGGTTCTGGTACTGTCAAAGCAGGGAGGCTTAAGTTTTAAAATGTTAATCTGATAGACAATCTAAAATTTAATCTACTTAGTGTGTCTCAAATGAGTGACAAAGGCTTTGGGTCATTCTTCACTAAGCAAACTTGTAAGATTGTTGGCCCAGAGGCTGTTGAAAAGATTTACACCATCATTGCTGAGAGCAAAGCACAACTTGTTGCTCACAGAAGTGGCATGTGTATGTAGTTGATATGTTGAAGGATAATCCTATGGCAAATGTCTGTCTGTTCTCAGCTGCCTCTACCAAAGAGACAGAATTGTGGCATAGGAGACTTGGTCACACCAACCTTCAAACTATCAACTCACTCTCCAAACAAAACCTTGTCAGTGGTTTGCCATCAAAAGAATTTAAATGTGATGAGCATTGTGTTTCCTGCCTAAAAGGTAAACAACATAAAAGCTCTTACAAATCAATTGATGAGTCCAAAACTAGTCAGTGTTTACAATTGTTGCACCTGGACTTGTTTGGCCCTGTAAATATCATGAGTCTAAGAAGAAAAAGATTTTGTCTTGTCATAGTTGATGATTTTTCTAGGTTTACATAGACTTACTTTTTACACTCTAAGGATGAGACTGCAGGTATTTTGAAGGACTTTGTCACCAAAGCTGAAAAACAATATGACTTGCCAGTGAAAGTCTTTAGAAGTGACAATGGAACAGAGTTTAAAAATAAGGAGTTGGATGATTTCTGTGTGTCAAAAGGGATTGTAAGGCAGTACAGTATCCCAAGAACACCAGAGCAGAATGGGGTGGTTGAAAGGAAGAACAGGACTCTCATTGAGGCTGCACGAACAATGCTAGCAGATTCTGGTTTACCTCTGTCCTTTTGGGCAGAAGCTGTAAACACTGCTTGCTATGTTCAAAACAGAGTTTTAATCAACCCTAGACATCAAAAGACTGCTTATGAAATTCTGTTTAAAATCAAACCACTGATATCATTTTTCAAAGTCTTTGGCTGCCCATGTTTCATTTTAAATCTTAAAGATTCCATTTCAAAATTCGCAGCCAAAGTAGATTGTGGATATTTTCTAGGGTATTCTTCTACTGCCAAGGCCTATAAAGTGTTTAACACAAGGACCAAGACAATAGAAGAAACTCTGAATGTGAAGTTCAATGAACTTTCATCTTTGAAAATCCCAGCAAACCCTGCTGAGTTGTTTGATTTAGATAAATTCAAATTTGAAGATATTACTGTCAAAACTAACCCTGCAGGTACTCCACAATCTCCACAACAAGACTACAGAATAGATGTTGTGATTCCAGATCACTACAAAGTCTATCCTGCATCAGAGGAAGCAGTAGTTCAAAACAACTGTCAAAACTCTGTCATAGCTGAGTCAACCACTGTTGGCCAGTCCTATCTCCAAACCACTGATTCACCAATCCATCCACTGCTCAATCATCTGTTGACAAAAGTCAATCATCTGTTGACTATAGTCAAACACCTGTTGACAAAAGTCAGTCCAACTTTACACCACTTGGACCCATTCCTCCACCTCCATTCCAAACATCTGTTGACTCTTCAAAAGTGCCAACAGATGTTATGCCAACAGAGTCTCCAAACCTCTGTCCTTCACCACATGGAAGTCCACCTCTGGAGGGTGCCAGTTTCTAGGGAATGCCTTAGTCTCTTGACAAAGCAAAAAGCAAGCAGCTGTTTCAATATCCACAGCTGAGGCTGAATACATTGCTGCTGCAAGCTGTACAGCCCAACTCATGTGGCTTCAAAATCAACTACTGGATTTTGGGATAACTGCACTAAGGACTCCACTCATGTTGGATAGCCAAGCTGCTGAAAATATCATCAAGAATCCAGTCTCTCATTCAACTACCAAGCACACAGATATCAGACGTCATTTTGTCAGAGATAGCTATGAGAAAGGTTTGATTTCTCTGCACCATGTTCCAACAGAGGATCAGTTGGCAGATGTGTTGACAAAAGCTTTAGACACATCTACCTTCACAAATCTGATCTCTCGAATTGGAATGTTAAACATGGATTAAAACAACAAAAATGTTTTCAATAAAAACATTAAAATGTTTTCAGAAAAATCAAAATTTTGCTTAAAATGACACTTTGGTTGAAAAATCTGTTTTAAAACCACTAATCAGATAAAACAACCACTGTTTCATTCAAACCACTGATAGTTGAAAAATCTGTTTCAAACAACTGATCAGATAAAACAACCACTGTTGGTTGAAAAATCTGTTTCAAACATTTGATCAGATAAAACAACTATTTTCATCAGTCTTTTGGTTAAACAGCAGAGGTTGGCAACAGATGTTTAACAAAACAGCTGTATGCCACCAGATGTTTCAACCATCAGATGTTTGCCACGTCTGCTCTCAAAAGCAGAGTTTTGCCACATCAGCGGTTTCACCAGAGCCTATAAAACACTGTTTTCCCCCCAACAGCAGTTTTACTGTCTCATTGTATTCAAAATACTAAAAACCGCCTTCGTCTCCCTCAACACATTCCATCAAAGTTCAGTACTTTCATAATCAAAATCCATTAAAATGGATCTTCAAACAAAAGCCACCCATAATTTCCTTCCATATTTGGTTAAAACCGAAGACAATGTTCCATTCCACTCCACAATCGACATAATAAACAACTCAAAATACATAAATATCCTCATTGCTGATGCTCCCATTTACCTTGAAACACTCCAAGAATTCTGGGCAAGTGCTGAAGTCTTGTATCAAGACAAAAAGCCCACTTCCATAATTTCTAAAATTGGAGCCACTAGTATCGCCATAACCCCTGAAATCATCTCCACTACCTTCTCATTGAATGACTTGTCAGGTATGGAATCTTTTCCTAAAACAGAGCTTCACACTGAGTTCCAGGAAAGGGGGTATGATGCACAGATGACTGGATCAACCTTATATAAAAAGTTTTTTCCTCCGGTCATGAAATTTTTCTTCCATACCCTTCTTCTCTATGCCTCAGCCAAGACTACATCCTTCAATGAAATCCCATTGAGAATTCAATACTTGGGATATGCTATGTTGTCAGATTCTGACTTCAATCTGTCTCAGGGATTGTTTTTAGACTTGGTCTCAAATGTGAAAGCCATAAAATCTGGCTCAAATAATGCTTTTCTACTCTACCCTAGAATCCTAAGTGTAATTCTACAAAAGATTTTACCAGAAAATGATTTTCAAAAGGGAGAGTCTTTTAAAATGAAAAGTTTAACAGATGAAACTTTCACTAGAATGCTGGGTTCTTCAACCCAAAAAAAAGTGTCAAAAGTGACAAAAGTTTCCAAAACACAACCAAAGAGGACAAAGACAACAACTGTTGTTGAAACCTCTGTTGGTGAGCCCACTGCTCCTGGTGATCATGGCACTTAATCCAGTGCTGTGAAACCCACACCAGCCACCAAAAGAAAACGTCCATCATCAAAAACCACCTCTCAACCCAAAAAGGGACTTCTGGAAGATGAGATACCAGAAGCTAACCCTGTTGCATCACCAAAGCAACATGAAACCACTGTTGTACTTCCTCACAACAGTTGGAAATATCTCAACCTAAGCAAACTCCTCAAGAATCCTCACAAAAGGATCTTGTTGTAAGCCAAAGGCAACCTCATACTGAGGCATATGAGTCACTTGACCATATGTTTACAAGTCCATCTCCCAGGGCTAATCAGCTTCTTACTCCACCTACATCACCACAACATGTCCCACAAACCATGCAACCACTGTTTGAAGCTATTGACAAAACTCAGGACAACCCCAGTTCCTCTCCTTCACCTGTCACAGAGAGTATACCTCCACAAGTGACTGGGGCTGAGAAAAGTCAATTAGCTATCCCACAAACAGATTAGGAGGTTATACTCCCAGAGGTCAATGTCACCTCTGGTGAGGTTTCAAGAGAAGCAGCCACTACTGCTGTTGAGACCATTGTCTCACAACAGGATAGTGGTTCCATAGATAAGACTTCCTTGAAGGTAACAACTGATGAGGCCACCATTGTGTCCCCAAAATCAGTTGGAAGTCCCCAGTACCAAGAAAAAGGGGCAGCAGGTTCTCATTCTATGGACTCACCTCCTAGAACTGAACCAGCTAAAACTACCTCTGGTAGGGACTCAGATGATCTTATTAACTTAGGTGATGAATCAAAACTCCATGAATTGACGGTTAAAGTTCAAAACCTTGAATCCTCTGTTGCTGACATCAAAACTGATGTCAAGTCAATATTGGAAACTTTGGGCAACTTTACAAAGAGTCAACCTTCCACCTCTGACATTGCCAATGAGCTATGGAAATCAGTTTCACCTATCATCATAGCTCACAGAAAATTGGCTGATCAGACACAAGAAACATACATGACCTTGATCAGAAACATGGTGGATGCCAGGTTCAATGACACAAAGGCTGACATCAAGGTAATCTTGGAACATCTGCTGAAGACTACTGGCTCTGCCCCTACCACCATTCTCAGAGATGAAAACGACAATGAATTCACTGCTGATGATGCCAAAAAGGGGGAGAGTGGCAGAGATAGGCTACCAAAGTTGAATCCATTTGGTGCACCACCCTCTCAAAAGGGTAAGCCAGCTACTGACATACCAGAGTCTCCAAAATCAGCTCCACAATCACAGCAACCAAGTGTTAAAACCCCTGTTACTGAACCAGCTCAAACAACCAAGGCAAAAGAAGTTGATACTTCAGCCAATGAAAAGGCTGCTCAAGACAAACTAAAAAGGGCTGACACTTTGGAAGCTAAAGCAGAGTTGTTGGTGCAGCTTAAAAAGGAACAACAGCAAGAAGTGGAAGATGTGAATACCTCCAAGAGAAAGAAAATGCCAGCCAAACATACAAGGAAACCACCTTCCAAGCTATCTGCTGAAACCTCTGCTGCTGAAACACCTGTTGCAACAACCACTGCTCCCAAAACCACTGCTACCACAACCTCTGCTACCCAAACCACTGAAACCAAAACAACTGCTATCAAAACATCTGTTCCAACCAAACCAGTAACCAAACCAATCACAAAACCAGCCACAACTCAAACAACAATCAAACCTACCACAACACAACCAAAAACCCAAACAACTGTTGGTTCCACAAAAGGACCAACAGATGTTAACCAAACCACTGCCACATCCTCACCTTCACCAAAAATCTTGTATAGCAGAAAAAGGAAATCCACATTTGTTATACAAGATGAAAACATTCACACCACACCACCTAACACCCCAATCACACAATCCACACCAGTCAATGCCATTCCACTTTCATCATTCTCACCTCACACATCACAATTTAGATCCCATAGACCACCACCAACCATTACACCATTGGCTGAGAAGTATCCTCTTGAGTTGGATTTAATCAAGGGGGAACTTCAATCCTTCTATAATACTGATCAGCCATGAGACAGAACCTTCCCATCTCTTAAAGGCTTCTCAGTTCCACTCAACATTGACACTTATCTAAAATTCAAGAGTGAACAGGCTGATGCTGTCATCAAAGAGAAATGTAAAGGGAAGGATGACAGGACTGCTCAGGGCATCCATTCAGCAGAGCTTAGCAAAGTTCGAAGGATTGAAGACTTTGCCAAGACCTTGAGCAATTCCATGTCTTCCATGCCTCTCAGCAGAGACTTGGAAATAGAGGTTTGGGATTCATTGCTAGAAAAGATCTTGGCCACCAAGCCTTACAAAGCAACCAAAAATCAATTTACAGGCTGGACCACACATGCTCTCAGAGAAGAACTTATCAGAATTGAGAGCATGGCCAAGAATCCTCCTACAAAGGCCTCTGCCCCTGATTTCAGTAAAGGGAGAGATCAAGCTAGAGCCTTGAAGTTCAAAAGAATGAGACAAGAGCTTGTAGCTGCCAAGTATGGAGAGATGAGATCTGTTGCTAGATGGTCAGAGATCAGATTGATTGAAACATATAAGAAATTGGAACAAGAAAGAAAGACCAACCCTAACCTACCAAGAAAACCAGTCTATGATGATGCACCTAAGAAACCTCTACAGGCCTTTACACTAGACAGTTTGCTGGAAACCTCTGATCTTTCCATTGCTGCTAGAAGACAATTCAAGAAGCAGAAGGAAATGACAGAAGAGGAAACAAGACAGTTTACTGATACTTATGTAAAAGAGGGTCTCTTAAACAAAATCAGATACTTCTCTGATCCTGTCACAGAGAAGTTCAGAGAACTCATTGGCAGGCCTCCATCACCTAACTCATCAAAAATAAAGATGCATCCTAGTCACTCCTCTGATTCTAAAATTCTAAAATGGAAGTCTGACAAAGAGACCCATGAATTGACATTGCTCAGATCAGATGGTAGTGTTCAGAAGTTAAGTATGGATGATGCACTTGGCCTAAGTGCTGAAGATCTCCAGACCCTTCTGAATTTGACACTGGAAAGAGATGCTGAAGACCTCTTCTCTCTAAGCTTTGAACTACAACTTAAAGGGCAAATAAGAGAAAGTCTGATGAGAAATAAAGATCAAGAATAAAGCAGAGTTTTGGCATCATCTGTTCTAGGGGGAGATTGTTGGGTCTGCTGACCTGGAGAAGAACAGATGATTAAAAAGCCAAAATATACTAAGTGTTGATCCTTGAATAAAACAGTTGTTACAATAAAGCTTCCTCCAAAGGTCTGTTGATCTCTAACTACTGCTGCTGCTTGAATCAACTGTTAGAGATAACTGCTGTTGATGAAAGGTCTAAAGGTTAAAAGTCTGATGAAGAACAACTGCTGATCAAAGAACTGAAGAACAAAGGTCTGTTGAACCAACATCACTTTGGTTCAACAGATGATAGAAGACACTAGAGTTTTAGTTTACAGAGTTTTATATTATCAGTAGTTTCAATGTAACAGTAGTTATAGCTTAACAGATGTTAGAGTTTGTTAGTCAGTTAGAGGTCACTATCTAGGTGACGTCAGCAACTGATCATCAGAGGTTTGAGTCTGTCTATAAATAGAACAATACTTGTACTGTTCTATTCATCACTCGTCATTCTCTTTCAGACAAACATTCTCTGAGTGATCAGGCTGAGGGGGAGTTTTAGTTGTACAATTGTAATCTTTCAATTAATGAAAGCTTTCGGTTAAAAACAATTATTCTCCATGTTTTGATTTATAGTTTATTCCGCTGCACTTTCCATTTATACTTCATTCATAATTCATACTTAATCAACCAAATCAAAACAAACCAAAACTCAGATCCTAACATTTATGAGGGAAATGGGGGAGGGTTTATGTTTTTAATAATAAACCCAAGTAAAATGACAATATTACCCTCACATGACAGGCATGTGAGGGAACTTAACGTCTGAAATGGACGACCGTTTGACTGAGGGACCATTCAAGTACAAAAGTATTAAGCACCAGGACCATACGTGTTATTTGGGGGGCATGTATGAAAATCATGTAAAGCACATAACCATCCGTGTAATTAACTCTTCTAGAGGTTTAAATTTAATAACACCTCTAGTAATTGTATGCATTTCACTTCTCATATGAGCGAAGTAATACAATTATGATGATGTTTTTTTTGTGTTTGATGGGGTGACAAGTGAAGTCTCTAAAGAAAATGGGTCATTTAAAACTAAAATAAGATAATAAAGATTGTCATTATTTGAATGAGAAATATATAACAATACCATGTTACAAACAAATTAGATGAAATATAAAATAAGTGTCAATTTCAATAAAGAACACCAGTAAAGAAGTTGTATAGCCAAATTAACAACTCCAATAGCATAATTACTAGCCACTCAACCCACTTTATTTATCTGGAATGGAAACAAAATTATTTGATGATTAATTAACAAACAAAATTACAAAAGTAACAACAATTCATGTAAATAGAACTCTTTGACATCCTCACATCATTAGACTCGTCTAGTCCATTTTTTAAAGTTTCTATATTTAGACAGTATAATTGCAGCTCCCATCATCACTCCTAGCCGTCGGGTCAAAGTTCACAGCATTCTGGTCTGTGCACCCTTCTGGTATAGGAACCTGAACCTGTTGGGCAGCTTTGCCTGCACCCGACCACACGACACAAACCAACAACATAAAAAACAACACTTGACAAATGTATGAAAAGATCAAACCAACAATAAGGGTTAATGTAGCTCACCGTAGAACTCTCCTCTGCTTATTGCATCCCTGTTAGCGTCCCCGAGTGCAGCCGAATCCAAATAGGTCTCAGCCAACTGGACTCTCTTCACATTCTCTTGTTCTTGCACCAACATGTTCCCGTACTCTAGAAGCTTGTCGACTGTTATCTTAGGTTGTTCGAATGTTGGCGGGCCATCCCTTGAGTTCACAAGCTTCTTCCCAATTCCTTCAATCCCGACACCTGAAATCCACTTCCTTACTTCATCGTCGTACACTCTAGCCCTCAATGCCCCGAAGAAATCTGAAAATATATCAAAGAGATCAGTAACAAACATACATGGATTGACCTATGTGATTAGTTTAAAAAAAATTCATAGGCGTTGGACTCGTATGATATTATGTGATACCTAACCGAATTACCTGAAACATACATACACGTTTACCTGAACCACACCCATCAACATTTTCTTTTTTTTTTTTCTTTGTCCTTGGGAATAGAATAATCTACAACTTCACTAACTTTTACTTTTAAATTTATGAGTTTTTTTAGTGATACAAGTACAAAAAGTTTTTAAACAACTAGTGGGAATACCCGATAGAATCGGTATAAAATTTGGAAATCCCATCATCTAATGTTAACAAATTAACATGCATACGCGATACCCGATAGGTAATGATCACATAGATACCCGACAACTATTGTGCCGAGTATGAGACTTACTGAGACACGGTTTTACAACCACGTATGGTACTAGGAAGAGGCATACCTATGGATTGGCCAGGGAAAGTGTCGACAAGCTTGGTAACCTCCTCAAGAGAGACACCATCCGTTCGAAAGATACCGCAGCAGACACCGATCCGGTCTTCTCTAGTGGGAGCCCAGTAGAACTTCTCCATACGTCCATCACGGATAAGGGGAGCATAAAGGGTCGAAAAGTCGTTACCAGTGACAATGATAGGGACACGTGGGTTCTCTTGCTTGTTGTACATACCAGGGAGTTGAACATTTGTCGGGTTATCGGCTATGTTCATGAGAGTGGCGTTAACCATTTGGTTGTTGACAGTATACTGGGTGGTTCCGCCCATTCTTCCCGCACCAGCGTCAAGATCGTTGATAAACAGGCAACACATTTTACCCTTTTTGATGATGTCTGCTGCCTCACGGTACCTTTGCCTAATCAACTTTGCGGGTTCCCCAGCGTTTCCGCTTTCTAGTTCTCCGGCACTCATCATAATTGGGCTGCAATCATCTAGAATCAGAACTTGAAGATGTGATGAGATCTTTTGAGTTTTAATGTCATAACCATTAGGGCTGTTCATTTTTATCTGAAACCCGAACCGAATCCGAAGCCACTCGAACACGAATTAGAGAATACCAGAAAAACCCAAACCCCACCAACCCGGACCTTAAACTGTTCGGTTATCGGGTCATTTTTCCCCAGCAAAAATCCCGAAAAACCCAAAATCCCTAAAATAACCGAACAAATAATGTAATTTTATTGTTATTGCGTTTTGGTTTAGAATCTTTTGTATTTAAAACATTAAGTTTAGCACTTTTAAACATTATCGTATCATATTGGCAATTAATGTTTAAATTTTAATGATATTTTTAAGTAGCATAATAAATTTTGTGAATTTTATTTTCAAATTACATCTAAACTCGAAAACCGAAGTAACCCGTACCAACCCGAACTTTAAGTAATTCAGTTATCGGGTCACTTTTTCCTAACCAAAAACCCGAACAAACCGACCCAAAAAACCTGAAACCCGAGACAAAAAACCTGAAGAACACCCCTAATAACCAGGGGCGGATGGATTATAGGCGGGACAGATCAATACACTATTAATGTTTGAAATTTATGTAGAGCCTATAATATGAAAATTGTGTATCTGTCCTGTTTTGTCTGACATGTCAACGGATTTTTTTAACACGAATTATGTGACCGGTCCTTACAAAAAATCAAAAATTATTTTGGTGATCGTCCCAGTATAAGTTTACTCCAAACAAACAAATGTAGACTTTTTTAATCAGTCAATGGATAGATCATAATTTCAGTGACCCCTCAAATAAACAAACTGATAGTGAAAATATTATGGCTCTGTAAACTGGTCATAATAACGCATTTTGATAATGAAGACTTACGTGATTCCCAACTTGGCGAACACAAGCTCACATTGGAAAGATTTTCCCTGACCTTTGCCTCCCCAGACACCCAAAATGACCGGAACCTTTATATATGATCAAAATCAATATTCAAGTTAAGCTAGTGTCTTCATGTTTAACCGACAAATTAAAGCGACGACTCGTTACACTTAAAAACCTTGATGTTTGGCAGTGTCATGAAGTTCTTTGTGATGTGTACAACCAGTTTGTCCATGAAACTCGGGGAGATGTAGAATCCGTCCATGTTGTTGTCTAGGTATCTAAAGATCAAATTTAACATAAAAAAAATCAGAACCATATTTATCAGGATTTTGATTTAGGTATTATAAGAAGGATTAAAGAACTGAAACAATATTGATAAATGATATTTTCTGTTTATACAGAGAGACTACAACTATATATATAATTACAAAAGTGATTATATAATGTTGGAAAGGATTTAATCAAGAAATCTTAATCATATCAAAAGTCAACTGAAAAGTCAACAACATAAGAAATGGCGCCAAAACTCAAACGATGTGTCTGTATATTTAAGTTGTGTCGGTTAGGATTAGTCGGTTAAATAACCGTCATTTGTAAGGGTATAAATACCCCTAGTATGTTTCATTTTCATTTGTGTGGAATAATATAGTTTGCATATTATCCCTCCACCCTCTGTTTTCCATTTGCGAGTCACTGCATCTTTTTGTTAGAATCAACTTAATCAAGAAATCACAAAAGTCAAAGGAAAAGTCAAACAGTGCGTTTAGCGCCAAAACAGAAACATTGTGTCTGTTAGTTATGTCGGTTATTTAAGGGTCATGTCGGTTACTTTAGTTAGTTAATTAACCGTCAGTTTGTATGGGTATAAATACCCCTATTATGTCTCATTTGTAAGTGTGTGGATAATATTATCAAGTTTGTATTTCACAAACTTTCCTCCACCCCTCTGTTCCTTTTCGAGTCACTGCACAAATGTGCATACTCAATTATCCTATTATTGTTCATCCATAAACCAAGTATATAAGATGCAAAGCAGGGAAAACAACAATTGGTATCAGAGCGAGACGCTCTTGGGAAGATAAAGACGAAGAAGAAGAACCTGTGAACAGAAAAAGTCCGATCCCCTGTTTTGCAAAACTGATCGGAAGTTATTATATCGAAGATCGAACAACAGTGAATGTTTGTTTGATTTATACTTGGTTATTGTTATCATATTTAATCAGAAGAAACGCAGTCAACAAGCCATAACAGATTCAAAGAAAAAACGCAGAAATCGTTTTCCGGCGAGGAGTTCCGGCAAGGCAGAAAACAACGAAAGTTTCGATCAAGAACCGTAATTTATTCGATATTAGAGAAATCAGAAGATGTTTATTGTGTGGAGACAGAAGACGAGTGTAGAGGAAGACACCGTTAATCTCCGAAGATGTTGATACAATAGGAAAAGAAGACGAGTGCACGTTAATTCCTAGTTGTTTGTCCGATCGTGATGATCGTAGAAGAAAGGCCAAGATGGCAGAAACCGTAAAGGTTAAGGATTGTGATAATCCTATTAACATCAATTTCTCAAAGTTTAATATCGAATCGTTATCAAAGATAGAAGGTTTAAGAAACGGTTCAAGAAGGAAAAGATGATCGAAAGAAGAAGAACAAGACTGCATACAAGAAGGATGAACAATGAACAGAGTAAATGAATTATGATTTCTTGATTAGGGGAGTGAATGTTAGAATCAACTTAATCAAGAAATCACAAAAGTCAAAGGAAAAGTCAAACAGTGCGTTTAGCACCAAAACAGAAACATTGTGTCTGTTAGTTATGTCGGTTATTTAAGGGTCATGTCGGTTACTTTAGTTAGTTAATTAACCGTCAGTTTGTATGGGTATAAATACCCCTATTATGTCTCATTTGTAAGTGTGTGGATAATATTATGAAGTTTGTATTTCACAAACTTTCCTCCACCCCTCTGTTCCTTTTCGAGTCACTGCACAAATGTGCATACTCAATTATCCTATTATTGTTCATCCATAAACCAAGTATATAAGATGCAAAGCAGGGAAAACAACACTTTTGATGCATACTCTTATCAAAAAAACATGTTCATCATAGATTGATCCAAGATCCGAAGGGCCTCAACATATAAACATAAGAATGCAACCATATCCAAATATATACATAATATAGACAGATAGATGATGATGCTTACGTGCGAAGACCGGTGCTAATGTATTCGTATGAACTCATGACAGCGTAATGGGTTCCGGATTGTTGTGGAGCTTGGAAGAGCGAATCAACCATACCCTTACCTCTGGTGATGTCTTGTTGATCATCAGAGATATCGTATGCAAGTCCTCTCCATCGGTCTTTATCGGTTTGTTGGTCTTCATCAATCTCTTTCTCAGCTGCAAATACTTTGAAGGAAAGTGACTTGTTGTTTGTTATTCTTGAATTCACTATCTTCAAGCTACTCCCCATGAAAGCTGAGTTTGGGACTGCTGCCCCACCACCATTGGTTCCATTCAAGCTCAACTATAACAATTAATTGCAAATGTAACATATTAAAAACAGCATACACATATCCACTTTGATATCATGGCATTGAAATTGAGTTCGACTAGGGTGTAAACGATCCAATCCTCTAGTAAACTATCAAGATCGGCTCGCTAAAAACTTGAATCGGGCAAAGCATAACAAGCACTAGACTAAAAAAATAAGCTATATATTTTAATAAATGAGCGCAACTCTAGCTAGAAATAGACTAATAAAATCCACGAAGGTTACATATAGAATTATGATATATGATAGAATAACTAAATAATTGTATGTTATGTTATGTATAAAATTATTATTTATAAATATATATATATATTAATAATAACAAAATTGTATATAAATTAGTTAATAAGTAATAAAAAATATCCTAAGCACCTTGAAAGGTCATTCACGAGCTAAGCTCGAGCATTAGAAATTGAGTTCAAAACGATCCAAACTCGAGCTAAAATATGTTATGTATATATTTTTTATTTATGAGCATATATAAATAATAACTAAGTTTATATAAAGTATAGTCAATAAATAATAAGAAAAATGATCTTGAGCTAGGCTAGAACTTGAAATGTCACTCACGAGCTAAGCTTGAGCATTAGAAATTGAGTTCGAAACGATGCGGGCTCGAGCCAAAACACACGTAAGGCTAAACAAGATGGACCTTAGACAAGCTCGGGATCGGTTGGACTAATTCACACCTATATGGAATTGTGTACGATTGAAGGAACAACAGAAGACTGGTGACAAAAAGAGGAGTACCGGAACGTGGTTAGCGGCGGCCCCAAAGGTGGTGAAGACGGTTGCCATTAATATCAAGCGACTTGCAAATAGAAACAAGTGAAAGAGCTGAAGTTGAGAGTGATAGGAATATACCAAGACAAGATAACTTATATCCAATGAGGATGAGGTTTTGAATTGTTAACCGCCACACATTCAAGATTACCCGCGAAGCCACGTGGCAGGAAAGGATTGATTGATGAAATCAATTTCTACATTGGGAGATGGGCTTTTGAGGTTATGGTACAACCGTTGATCTTCACCAATTGTATATCCATTCGGCTCATCTTTAGCACATGTATATTTTGTTGTTATTATGGGGACGTGGCCCAATCAGAATTGGACATGGGTACCTCATTATCAGCACGGTAATACTGTCGCTGATAGTGCTGTTAGTGGGTCTGTAAACCGTGTCTTGGTTCTAGTTAATGGGATCCTTTACGGGAGTTTCTCACTCTGTTGACCACCAAGAAAGAATCCCTAAAATAAATTGAAAAGCAAAGATCGAAGGAACCCTAGAAAGAATCGAAGATTGGAATAATAATAATAATAATAATAATAATAATAATAATAATAATAATAATAATAATAATAATAATAATAATAATAATAATAGTGATGGGGTGAGTGAGGAATGAAGGGGAAAGTTGGTAGGATTATTGTGGAGCAGGAATTGATAAGGTGAGATGATGATGAAGAGGAAAATGTAGTATGTATGCGTATAATATATGATGATGAAAATGAGAGTTTGATGACGATGATGAGGATGATGAACGATAGGAGGTCTATGTTTTGCCAAATGAAGTGCATGATTTTGTTTAATTTATAAATAATAATTTTGTGAAGTGAATCAGTGAAATGTTGCCTCCAAAAAACAGTTTCAATGAAGTGAATCAGTAAAGTAATATGACAGTGCAGGATTAATTGAAATCAGTGAAGTAAAAACAAAATTCGGGTAGTGCCCTGTCCCCCCCTTAAAGAATTTTTGTAACACTCTTTTGTTGAGGTATATATAGGATTTGAAATGTTATACTGCATGATGATATTTGATTTTCTTTTAAAGAAGTTTTGTAGCTTTAGGAATATAATTCTTTATAACAACAACTAGTTTATATCCTGGGAGCGTCTCGGGGTTGAAAAATATAATCAGAGATTAAAATCCTAAAATGATATAAAAACAAATAACAAAATATAATTACTCACTAAAATGTTGATAGATGATTAAAAACGGTGGAGCTGTAGAGTTTGCCTTCTTTGTTTCTCTTTCACTGTAGGCAACAAACCGCGACACATTTTTTCAAGACTACCAAGTGCCAACATATTTAAACCACGTTAAAACACAATGAAAGTTTGTTTATTGGAATTGAAGCGATTAGGAGAAAATTCACATTGGACAACGCTCTCAACTGTTTGAACCATTCCCCCTATAGCTTTAACATATATAATCTCTCTTTTAAAATAAAATAACTTTTAACATATCTAATGTCTCTTTTATTTGTTTAGGCTATCATTAGGATGTAGATTTGCATCACATCACAAACAATAATAACGTTGCAATAAAAAAAGTTGAGTATTAATCTGCAGTTTAAAATATCTAATTTTGAAGTCAAACTTCTTGAGCAATTAATCTATATGTAGTTCTAACATACCAAAAAAAACTCAAATGAGCCACACTTGAAACTTTTTTAACCACAACTAATATATCACCTCACTTATTTGTGAGGTTTACAAAATCTTGGCTCATATAACAACTCATGCTTATAATAAGGTGTTATAGCTGTTCATGTTAAGATTAGAGAACACAAGATTTCAACCCATTTTCACAAAAACTAGACCATCAAAAAAAATAAAATGAGTTGATCAAGCCTTCTCCTGTTGGTTGATGCCACCACCACACCTTTTGTCCCTGATGTTGATGTAGCACTTTAGTCCATAAGCATGATAAGTTGAGATGCTACACGGATATCTGGTTGTTTTCTGTGATTTGAAACATATTCACAAAAAAATACAGTTACGTGACAGTTAAAACTGTTACTAAAAATATACATGCATTAAGCCCTATTGCTGTTCAAAGATGTTTGACTTTTTTACAACAAATGAGTATCATGAATGGGCACAAGATGACTATGTACCTAGAATCATGATGAGGACAAATAGCGTCAATTTTATCTATAAATATAACAGAACGTTTTTCTGACTTGATGTGTGAAGATGCTTCAACAAAAGCATCCCGCAAAACTTTCTCACTTTCACCTGCTTAGGCTCTGTGAACAGAGTGTGGACTGCATAATAACACAATACATAAATTGTATTAGTTTTATTTACCAAAAATATCAAATGGCCTCAAAACACAACTGCTCAATCTGAGTTCCTTCCGAAGACACTTTCTTACATTATACAATTTAAAATATAATCCATGGCAGTATGGTTCTAAAAACCTAATAAGAGAACACCTACATGCATCCAATAAATCTATGCACTTGTTAGTAAAGCAAATTCTCAACTACACCGCCAAATAATAACTACGAATTTTTTTATCACATATATGAGTATAAAGAACGATGATAGACACGAATCTAAACAACAATCTGGTTTTACTTTTACGAACTGTCTTTCTTGTTGAGATTTGTAGGATTCGGCCGACTTATGGGTCTAACAAACGTCATTCCAAATGAGCTTATGGTTGCTACACGGATAATAGGTCGACTGAGTTGACCTGAATAATCTAATTTCCTTCTCAACCGGTCTACATATACACACCCCATATCTAATCACTTAATAATAATAAATAAAAAATTAACTATGTTATCGGGTTGTTGTTTATACCTCTCGGACACTCAGGTTTGCAATCTGAGTATGTTGACCAGCATAGACCATAGTTTGACTGAGTTGACCCGTATAGTCCAACTACCTTTTAAACCTTATTCACATATGCAGATCAAAATAACATGAGAAGCTTGGTGGAATCACTTGTTAGTCTTGGGAGCTTTGTTAGAAATTGTCTAACTATGTAAGTTCCTTAAAACCATGAACAAATTCAAGTGAGTAAAGATTTTCGTATGTCAGCCATCATTACTCAAACTGGAAAATAACCTCTACTCGAATGCAGACTAGAACCCAAAAATAAAACCAACTACAAATACAAAGCTCAACTTTCAATAGGAGATATCAACCAAGACATTATACAAATAAAACTGACGAGAAAACGTGTGAAACTGACCGTGAAATAACAATTCCTAACCTGCATCAAAAGAAAAAAATCCGCAAAAAACGAAAGGCAAAATGCAGCAGAGAAGATCGAGAAAATCAATCGATCCACATACCTTGAAAGATAAAAGGGACTGGAGAAGATCGAAGGCTCTGAACAACCACCATCACCACTGAACACCCACCACTACCATCTGACCCCTACCACTGAACACCCACTACCACCAAAAACCTAACACCAACACTGGCTCACCCTCCACCACCGAATAATCACCTACACCGAAACCCACCATCACCGTATCTACAACTGCTAACACAATCATCATCAAAGTAAAGAAAAAAAAAGAAAAGAACGGGCCTAATAAAAAAACAAAACATGAATGATATAAATAATAAGACCTTATAAAGATTAATCTTGGTGATCTGATAAGCAACGATTATCTCACGAAGGGTAGATGGTGCGATGGTGGTGTCGAAGCCTGTGATGGTAGGGTTTGTGCAGAAGTGTTGTTACCTCAAGCAAGGTCTCCATGTATTCTGATTCAGTAGAATTAAGGTTCTGCTTAGCTCCATTAACTTCCGCCACCATGCTTCTCTATGTGTGTGTATGTATGATGAAAGATGAATGAAACAAATTTAACTGTATTTTAGGGTTTAGTTTACACATGTGATACAATTAATTTCATAAAAGTAGTTGTGGATGGTTTTAGGGTTTGATTAATTGGGGTTTTAGGGTTATAACAGAGAGAGATATACAGAGAAAGGCATAAATAATGAGAGGGATTAGGTTTGGAGAGATTTTATTTAAAAACTAAAAAAAAGAAATAAAAAAATTAAAAAGAAACCTCCACATGATGCCATTTAACACATTTAAGAGGTGAGAGGTTGCCCCATTAAATGCCATGTGACAAGAGGATATTTCTTTTGTATATTTTTTTTGAAAAGTGAATTTCATTAACACACGCGAACACCAACGACTCTCCAAGGCGGAGAGACGAAGGCCGCTAAAAACATTACAATAACATTACATTCAACCATCCTTTCCAATCCTTTACAAAATCTGTGTCTATTCGAAAACCAAAGGAAACCATACACTTTAATATCCACAACCATATCCGCAATAGTGCATCGCTTTCGCTGGAAGATACAATCATTCCTAGCACGCCAAATCCACCAACAACATATCATTACCATACCTTTAATAATATCCTTACGTAAAGGAGAGAGACCGTCCATCTTGTGAATGTCCAATATGTCACTTACACTGAACGCGAAGAAATTCGGTAAACCAAGCCAGTTTAGGATTCCATTCCAAACATTCATAGAAACCGAGCAACCTGTGAAAATATGGTCTATATCATCATCCCCATCCTCACAGAAAACGCAGAAAGTATTCTCTACATTAGCGTTCCTTCTCGACAAAGCTAACTTAGTAGGAAGACGCTTCAACATAAGGCGCCACATAAATACATTACACTTGAGAGGGACCCATTTACACCAATCCAAAATCGGACTGATCACAGCTGGACACGCAATAGCGAGCCAGTTTCGAACAGTCGCAGAACAAAATAACCCATTCGGATTCCCATCCCACCTCCACATGTCTGACCCGTTCTTCGACTGGACCTGCAGCGCAATCATAATCAGCTCCTGGACCTGTTCACTGTCAACAGCCGAGAGGCTGTTTATGTCCCATGGCCACAAAAATCGGACCACTTGATCCTCCTTTCGGATACTGCACATTTTTTTATGTTTCTCCAGTCTAAAGAGTGCTGGAAATCTGTGTTTTAAAGCCCCACCAGGTATCCAATTATCAACCCAAAATCGGACATTATCCCCACTACCCAACTCATATTTCAACAGATCAATAAACGAAGGCCCATGAACTCTATTCTTTTGACCCTCCTTAACAATAGTTGCCCAACCACTAGAATATATTTTGTTAACAAGAAACATATCCGCTCTCCTTTTTGAACAGTGAATGGCGTCAATAATTTTCTTCCACGGCGAATTATTTTCAACAATATACCCCACAACCATTTGGAAAATAAGCGCCCGATTACAATCAAATAAACGGGATAAACCCAGACTGCCTCTATGTTTACTTCGCGCAACATTGTCCCACGCCACCCAATGAAGCTTTTTAACATCCCTACTACCTCCCCAAAGAAAGTTCTTCATAAGCGCTTCCAACTCATCAATAACTTTCATAGGCGCTCTGTAAATAGAAAAGTAATATGTAGGCAAAGCCTCAAGAACCGATTTAATAAGAACAAGACGTCCTCCTATAGATAAAGTATCCGCCTTCCACTTACTCAACCGGCTTCTGACCGTATCTACTACCGGTTGCCAATTTGCGACCCTATTCATATTGGCTCCAACTTTAACACCGTGGTACACAAATGGAATCTCCCCCACCTTAAAACCCATAATCTCATAAATTCTTTTAACTTCACGCCATTCCACCCCAACTCCCATCATGATCGACTTATTAAGGTTAACTTTGAGACACAAACATAAATAGAAGATTCTCAGCATTCTTTCAAGTTAACGAAGTTAAACATAGGCCACTCTCCAAAAATCATGACATCATCGGCGAATAAAAGATGAGATAACCTCGACTCACAATTAGGTAAGTGAATACTATCAAACGAACCTATGGCTTCTACCTTCCTGAACATAGCTGAGAGCGCCTCCATAACAATAAGGAATAGAAAAGGCGATAGCAGGTCACCTTGACGGATTCCTTTAGAACATCCAAATTCAAAGGTGGGAGAGCCATTAACCAAAATAGACGTTCTATTGGAAGCTAAAATCCCTCTAATCCACTTACACCAAATCGGAGGAAAGTGCATTTGTTCCATCACATCAATCAGAAATTGCCAACTCACATTATCGTATGCCTTAGCAAAATCAATCTTGAATAAAAACAATTCCTTACCCGTCTTCTTGGCCCAAGAAAGAATTTAATTCAGCATAACCGGACCATCAAGAATATATCGGCCTCCCAAGAAGGCGAAGTGAGCCACAGAAATAACATTACCCAATACCATCTTCAACCTATTCGCCAATATCTTTGAAATAACCTTGATAATTACCCCGACTAAAGTAATCGGTCGGTAATCACCAAAAGAAGATGGGTCTTTGATTTTTGGAATCAGCGTGATAAAAGATGATCCCACACCTCTGTTAATGCATCCATGATCAAAAAACTCTTGCATCACTTCCGTAAAATCACCTGCAAAACAACGCAAAAAATTTTTAATAAAGTGAAAATTAAAGCCATCAGGGCCCGGTGCCTTATCATCCCCACACTCAAAAACAGCAATCTTGATCTCTTCAGGAGTGAACCTATTAGAGAGAAAGACCACATCGTCTTCAGAAAGAGTCTTAAACCCATAACAATCAAGACGCGGCCTGTCAGGCATATCTTCAATAAACTTAGACCAAAAAAAAATCAAAAACCACTTTTTTCAGTTCCTTCGGTTTCGATTTCCACACCCCGTCTCTAAGGATAACCGGAATGAAATTCGAGGCGCGCCGCCTATTAATCAAACCATGAAAGAATTTGCTATTGGCATCCCCGTCTTTAGCCCATCTATTGCGAGCACATTGCTTGAGATCTTTACTATGAAATAATTCCAATTGCGACAACCGTTTCTTCCCTTCCTCCCATGTCCAAACCTCATCCTCCTCCAAACCTCGTCCTCCTCCAAATCTCTACTTTCCAGGATTTTCTCTATAGAAAGCAACTCCTGAACCAGGATTGATTCTTCTTGTTTTTCCAACATAAGAACTCCATCCAGGTAGTAATAGCCTCACGCATACATCTAAACTTATGCATAAGGCGAATATCCGGCAAACCGACAAAAGCGAACTCACCATTCACCTTCATAACAAGTGACTTAAAATCCATTCGATCCATCCACGAGTTAAAGAAACGGAACGGCTTCGGTCCATAGTTACATGAGAATGATGCAATAGGATCGAATTCTGATCAGCTTTCCCCCTAGGCAAAATCTTATAAACTGAGGTAGGCCACTTGTTCATGAACTTCTCGCACACAAGAAACCTATCGATCCTACTAAGTTTGTTACCCACCGCATAAGTAAACCTTCCACTCTTCAATCCAAACTCCAACAGCCCCGCCTCCAATATAAAATAATTAAAGTCATTCGCGGCAGAAGCATTGAATCTAGAGTTTCTCCTATCCTCAATACGTCGAACCGAATTAAAATCACCACCCAATATCCACATCCCCTCCTTCGACAATATTAGCCCTATTAAGGTATCCCACAAACGTCTCTTTACAACCGAATTCTGCGGAACATAAACATTCAGGACATTAACCAACTCCCCGCTACCCTTCAAACTCCCGGTAACCAACAAAAAATATCTCTCTTTGATGACTGAATCAAGATGAAAAAAATTACGATTCCACAAAGTGAAAATACCACCCGACCTCCCTGTAGGATCCACAACCTCAAAACCAAAATCCCCCCTTCCCCAGAACGATTCCAAAACCTTCTCCTCAATGCCCGTACGTAGCTTTTGTATATAGTTATTATTATTAGAGAAAGTATACGGTACAAAGAACCTTAACATACAAAGTGTAGGAAGCCACAACAGATTGACACGTGTAAACCCTAGTTAACTCCAACTAACCCAATCCTGATTGATTAAAAGGGTATAAGGGTACAACTGCTACATCTCACCCTTCTTTGAAGCAAACGTTTATTCTAACTTCATTGATCGAGATCTGACCACCACCACCACTGTAACACCCCAACCGATGGCGGAAACATCGGGATGTCACGTATTGACGATTGTTCAGTAGCTCATGGTAAATAATATGTTTCAATAATTAATTAAATAAATTACATACATTAATCTAAAAGAATTTGTACATCAAATGAGAAATTCTAAATACAAGTCTTCAAGCATTAACTCTAATCTTCAAGCAAAGCTATAACCTGAAACATGTTAAGTTTGAAAATATTTTGGGTCAACAAAAGTTGGTGAGAATTACATAGGTTTTGATAATTGAATAAAACTTGTATAATTCAAGTGTCATGGCAAGTCTAGTCCATATGTGAAAACATACTATCAGGTAAATCGAGTGCATAATCAAACCTTGTGACTAGAATATTGTGGTCCATCCCATACGCTCATGGTTCACTCGATTATGTTATGAATTCGATAACAATCACCCACGCTACCTATGTAGGAGGTATAGGTATCCGGGTGGGATTGTCAGTCCAATAGATCTATCATTGTATACCGGCGGCTGATCAATGTTAATGATTATGCTAGAATATTGTGCTTACCCTAGTCATGTTTAAGACATAATGCAACATAGAATAACACATAGACACTTATGATTGAATTGTAGATAGAATGTTGTAACATGTTTCACCCCAAAATAGTGAAATAGAAAAGGGGCTATGTAAAACTCACCTTAGTGTTAGAATGATGACCCTTGTTATATAAGTAAATGTGGCTCGTGTGTATCCAAAGATCACCCTATTTCAAGGTAATAAATAAGTGTTGGGGAAAACTTAATAAGTCTAAGTTTTCTAGTCTAAAATGTGCTAGGGTTCCTAATTTGGGGATTAATAATTGATTATTTGAATAATTTAAATAAATAAAGAATTAATGAAAATGTTTTCTGACCAATATTATCTAAAAGTAGTTGAATTATAATGTAATAAATGTAAAATAATTTTTATAAAATTATTTTCTTACTTAATGAATATTTATATATTGATAATTATTTGACAAAATATAGACTTAATATTTAAAAATATTAAAAATTATAAATTTCGAATCAAAAATTTATATTTCTGATCTAAATGATTAATAATAATTTATGTGAAATTTTGATGTAAAAATAATAAAAAATGAATTTATTATGATTTATTTATGATTAAAATAACAAAAATCGAGTAAAAATATTAAATAAATGATTTTTCAGAAATAAAATCATTTCTGGAATGTTTACTGTTTTATAAGTTTAGGATAATTTTTGTGGAATTTTATAAAATCTTTTTGATATTTTATAGAATTTTATAATTATAATAGAATAAATTTGTAATATTTATTATATATAATAAATAAAAGATTTTTGAAAATCTAAAAATTGTATGATAAACTTTTTTTATTAGAATATCATAAAATAATTTTTGTAGAATTTAATAAACATGTTTAGTATTTTAAAACCATTTTTTAAAAACAATAGTGAATATATACAAGTATAGGGTTAAAAAATGGTTTGCATATGCTAGGGATCGAACCCGGGCCTCTGGCAGGTTCGATGTTTATATCACAAGCTTAGACCATCTGGTCTAGGCCCTGAGAACGATTAATCTAGGTTTGAATTAATTATATAGCCTTACTGATCTGTTTCAATAATTGGTTTTTAAAAACAACAGCGTGTGGGACTCGAACCCAGGCCTTAGGCCGGTTCGTGTCTTAACGAAAAGGGACCATACCAACTGATCTACTGATCAGTTAGTGATAGATTTTGTTTTGTTTAAAATATATAACGATGTCTGCAAATTGATTATCCCCAATTATAATCGCATGAACCCTAGGATTTCTAATAATCAAAATTAACGAGCAATAACCCGATTATTCATGGGGTTATTGCTGTTATGGTGCCGATAAACAAAACCAAAAAAAAAAATTTAGACTTACAAACTGTTATCGAGGATGAATTGCCCGGTCAACCGTAAAGTCAAACCCGAACCATATGGAGATTAGAATGAGGTTTTTAGAAGAAATTGAGAGTAGGAGTTTTGTTTTCGGCGATTAGAGACTGAGAATGAGGGCTCAATTTATAGTGTAACATACCTATGACTCGAAATGGAAGGTTTGACTTGTGTTTTAATTATAATACGCGTATAGATCTATTTCTAGTATGATTTAATGACGATTAAGCGTGTAGAATACGCGTATTAGTCTGTCAATCAGCTATGTTTACCATAATGGGATTAAAAACGCGGATTGGAAGGTTAATTATGGATGATAATCATCGCAGTTGACTTTCCAAGTCAACTGTTATGATTCAAATAATCTATTTGAATAAAATGCGTGGAGAAAGAAACAGATAAGAGGTGTAGCTCAGTTGGTGGAGCTGTGTGTGTTTGTTGAGCCGGTTTGGGCGCGAGTTCGAACCCCGGCCCAAACAATTATTTTTTTTACAATAATTCCACCACTTTATTAATAATATATAATTATAGTATGGTTCTAGGAGTCCAAACGTGTCACGAAATATTTTTAAAAGGTACGATAATGATAAAAAATAGCGATGTTTTATTAATAAAAGTCTCGAACGTACATGAAAATAATACGAAATGTTACAACCACCACCACCATCATCATCATCATCATCACCTACTGCAACAAGTCAAACGGTGAAATTTCACTTTTGTGGAAGCAACTTGCCAAACGGCGAATAACGGAAGCGAAACTATTTCATAAATCTAAATTTTAGGAGCCATTAAATTGTTGTTTTCTTAAATATTGAAGACATTGGAAACAGAGAAAACACGTGGCTCTAAATCATTTTGTGGATAAACATGAATGTGAAAGATTAATGGAGAACATGTGCGTCAGACATTGGCAAAAGTAATTTAAAGTGCGTCCAAATTGTGATGGTGATTGGACACGTGCGTTTAAAATTTTGTAAAAGGTGCGTTTTGATTTTGTTAAAGGTGCTTTCAATTTGTTAAGGGTGCATTTCAATTTTTTTCCAATTTTTTCAAAGGTGCGTTTAAAAACATACAACGTGCGTCCAAAAATATTAGAGAAAAGTCTGCAAGTGTGAACCAACTGTCTAAAACCTAAACGTGCGTCCAAAAAAACTAATATGCATAAGTATGAACCAATGAACATAAACGCACTTTATATTTTAACACATATATAAAGTGCGTTTAAACACAAACTGTTTACCAGTTAATTATCTTCATCGTCTGAAACTTTTTTGAAAGCCATTTTTTTTCTTTAAATTTTCTTCTATTATCAAAATCGTAAGTTTCTGTGAATAATACATGCGTTGATAGTGATTTTTGAATATGAGTTGACTGATTTTATCAATTGATTTGTAATACTCTGTTTTTCTTGTTTTTCTGCAAATACATTTAGATTTGATTGTAATCGAATGTTTTTTAATGTTTAATCATTCTGAACGTTTAATTGAATTGAAACGATGAAAAATCAGGTTCAATTGTTGAAAAAATTTGTTTCGATTGATTTAGTTGTTACGATTTGAAAAATTGACTTTTTTCCTAATTTACCCTTGGTTAGTTTGACCCAAGTATGATTAGGGTTTTTAATCACCATCCAGCCATTTTGTTAACCTAATGGCTGAGATTGTTTCCTACGGTTCTCACGTTAAGATTCCTTTGTACGTTATCTCTACCCTTATTATTATTATTATTGATGATTATTGATTTAGAAAGACGTCTACAGTAGTTGATAGTTATTCACTAGTGGTCCATGTGGCTAAGCCACAGTGTTGTTTTTATTTTTGTTTTTCTTTATCTAAACTTTTTGTTTCTTTATATAATAATATTCTAAGGAAAATGACTAAGAATTTGGATATGGTGCACCTATTTGGTGCCCCACGCTTTCTTGTCAGCAACTTGAGTTCGACCTTTCTGAAGTCTCTCAATAATTTTTTTACCAAATTCAATTCTCAATAATTTTTTTAACTTCATTTTTCATTGGATTATGTTTCTTATTTCATTATTAAATTTGTTTTGGATTTTATTTATATTTTGACATGAGTTGTTAAAAAAAATAAGAAAAGTTATAATAACGAGAAAGAGAAAACTAAAGAACATCTATTCACTTTGTGCTACGTTAGCACGGTGGTATGGCAAATGATTTCTACTTGAGTGACAATACCTCTGATTTTCGCCTTTTTGGTGGATGATCTTCTACAACTACATAATCATATCACCGGGCCAGAGACAATGTAAAAATCTAAGCGGAAGTGGCTAGTCTTTGGGCACAAAATAAGGTGCTAGTAATCGACTCTCAAAACGGCTAGGTGAATATTTGTATAAGAATTATAGAGGTGGAAGAATTGTTTTATTTCTTGATTGAAATATTTGGTACAATCAAATGAGGAGATAAGATCCTCTATATATACATAAATGAAAAACATAAAATGAGAAAGTGGCTAGTTTTTGGGCACAAAATAAGGTGCTAGTCTTGAGGCACAAGTGGTGGGGCATAGAATAAGGAGAAAACTTTGACTATTGACTTTTGACTTGACTGCATAATCATTGGATGAGAAATTATCTCCAATACTCCCCCCTCAAGTTGGAGCGTGAAGGTTACGAACGCCTAATTTGCCAAGTAATATTTCTTCTTTTTCGAACACTCCCCTTCAAGTTGGAGTGTTTACTTTTCTTGCGGGTTCAAATAATCCGATTTTTCTTTTTCTTGCGGGCTGAATTAACCCGACTTTTCTTTTTCTTGCGGGCTCAAATAACCCGACTTTTCTTCTTGCGAGTTCAAAGATTTAAACCCGACTTTTCTTCTTTGCAAGTTCAAAGGAACCCGACTTTTCTTCTTGCGAGTTCGAATAACCCGACTTTTCTTTTTCTTGCGAGTTCAAAGAACTCGACTTTTCTTTTTTGCGAGCTCAAAGAACTCGACTTTTCTTGCGAGCTCAAATATTTGAAACCGACTTTTCTTTTCTTGCGGGTTCAAAGAAACCCGACTTAATTTCTTTTTCTTGCAGGTGGTTTAAAGGACCCGACTTTTTTTTCGGTCTTCAATTTTCTCCATCTTACTTTTGCCCGCCATTGCCTCCCTTTTTTTTTTAACTAATCACATCTTTTTCAAAAAGTTGAAAAACAAAAAAAAAATACTCGTAGCCCAAGACATCTTTTTTTTTTAAATCGTAAATTTTTATGAGTATAAGCCAATAGCCCAATTTCTCTAACATCTGCCAACTTCAAGCTCCATACTTCATGGCTCTTACCTTTTTTCTGTTGACTTTGACCACTGTGCATGAACACCTTATCTCCAATGTCCAGATTGCTACTGTCGATTTCAATATAGCGGAAGTGTTTTGTATTTGGTTTAGGTTTTGTTTGAGTTTGGGTTTTGACTGGTGGTTGTTTGGGGTTTAGGAGAAGGTTGGTAGTGGTTCTCATAGGTTTGTTTTCTTTTTTTTTTCGAGCAGCATAGTAACCTGCTCTGATACCATGTAAAAATCTAAGCGGAAGCTATTTGTGTATTGGGGTTTGGTTTATTGGTTTCAGCCCTGCAGCCAGAGGGCTACTCGGTTTCTAGTAATCGACTCTTAAAACGGCTAGGTGAATATTTATATAAGAATTATAGAGGTGGAAGAATTGTTTTATTTCTTGATTGAAATATTTGGTACAATCAAATGAGGAGATAAAATCATCTATAAATACATAAAGAGAGAATTACACAGATTGTCCTTTAGTTTTACCCAAAATTGCATGTTCTGTCCTTTTTTTGAATTTTTAACTCCCTGTGTCCTTTGTTTTGTGCACTTGTTACACCCTATGTCCTTTAGGGTAACGTCCGTTAAAAACAAACGGTTTCTTAGACATGTGCCCCTCACGTGAGGGGCAATATTGTCTTTTCACCCTCAAAAGGACAATCTGTGTAATAATAATAATAATAATAATAATAATAATAATAATAATAATAATAATAATAATAATACAAAGATGATTATTTGTAACCCACCTCTACATTTCAATTATGTAACCATCATCAAACAAGAATCCAGATTAAAGATACAAAGATGATTATTTGGTTGAAGATTTGATCTGGGAAAATTGAAATGACCTTTTTCCACCTCGGCCGCCGCCGCCACTCCTCCTGTGACCCCGTAACCACCTCGGCCTGCCACCAACACCCGACGCCACCCGAACCTGTCACCATCCTCCACTACCAATCGGTTATCATCACTCAAACCCTATACCCGACGACCACCACCAGCAATAATCCTCCCCGATCTACCACAGACCACCACCACTGTTACCCTAATATTGTAATAGAAAGGGGGTTTTACCTTGTTATCAGATCTGGACCGATTGGAACTCGTGACACCCTCACTATTGCCATCGTGTCCCTCCCTTATTCCCTACCGAGTTCTCCCTCTCTCTCTTCTGCTTCTCTCTTTCTGTTGACTCTCTCTCTCTATCTCCGCGTCTCTCTCTCTCTCTCTACAATAATAAGCAGTTGAAGCAAAAGGTATAGTGATGAGGGGTGGTGGTGGGGTTCTGTCATCGGAGCTCGCCGGAAGAGGAGGAGGTCGCCGGTCCTCCTCTCTCCAGCTCCCTCTCTTTCTCTCTCTAGGTTGATGTGGGTATGTGGGATAAAGATGATGTTTGTCTGGTTGTGAATGGGTTTTTTTTTTTAAGGTTTTTTTTTAAGTTTTAGACGAAAAGACAATATTGCCCCTCACGTGAGTGGCACGTGAGGGACTTAACGTTTGTTTTTAACGGACGTTACCCTAAAGGACATAGGGTGTAACAAGTGTACAAAACAAAGGACACAGGGAGTTAAAAATTCAAAAAAAGGACAGAACATGCAATTTTGGGTAAAACTAAAGGACAATCTGTGTAATTCTCTCATACATAAATGAAAAACATAAAATGAGAAAGTAGCTAGTCTTTGGGCACAAAATAAGGTGCTACTCTTGAGGCACAAGTGTTGGGCATAGAATAAGGAGAAAACTTTGAGTATTGACTTTTGACTTGACTGCATAATCATTAAAAGAGAAATTATCTCCGATAGACAAAATAAAAGGTTGGTGCACGCAATCATTTTACTTGCTTGTTGGTAGGTACGGAAAATTCACAATGAGGTCGTCTTCTCAAGTAAACGAATACATGTAACAAGGCTTTTGAAGGATATAAAGAGTACGAGGTTTCTTTTAATGAAAAACATAGCAAACTTATTGTCTCTTGAATGGCTCAATTGGGTTTCTTTTGATTGTGTAATCTTTCGCTAGTTTTGTTAATAAAATCCATCGTTAAAAAATGGAGGTTTATTTAAATTAAAAGTTTAGTAGAATTATGTTTTCTAGTTTAAATATATAGGGTAATATATATATGGTCAAGATCCTGTACAAAGTGTTTTTTTTGTAAGAAATGTGAGAAGGTGTTTTGGCCATTGGATCATCTTAATCTATGGTGTGGATTAAGTGAGTGGCATTTTGGTAATTAATGTTATATTATTAATAATAAATTAAGTGGCTAAGGGGTATTAAGGTAAAATCGTCACCTACATTTAATTGAGATTTAATTGAAAGACCTAAAAAAATGGAAACATATCCATCATCCTTCAAATCTCAATCTCCTTCCTCTCTCTCCTATTAATTGCATCTTTACGTCTATAAGAAATATAGTCATCAAGAAAGAAACAAGAAAAGAGAAGTCCTTCATATCTAGAATCATGGGCCATTTAACAGTAGTAGTCAACATTTGGTTTATCATATATGTTAGTGGTTCTGTTATGTCATGGTTGGAAATTGGAATAGTTTATGTTGTTTTTTATTGTGTTGGAACATCATTGTATCTTTATTATGGTGTTTTGTTCTAAAATATGTTGTGTTTTATGTTCTTTTGTTATTACAACATGTTTAAACATAAAACACTCTACTCATGTGAATAAAACACCATATGTGTCTGTTCTCCTTATGTAAAACAAAACACCAAACACATTCAATATTCAACCCTCGTATTGTGTTATAACAACATATACTCCAACTAAAAACATAAAACACTATTATATCACGTTGAAACATAAAACACCAGTAATTATCACGTATGAATATAAATCACTCTGAACGATGAAAAACACAAATGATAAAACACACGAGTAAGAAATTTCGATAATTGTTGTACCGTGCAGAAAGATATTGTATAACAATTCAACATAATTCTTTGACATTTCAAAAAATATCCCTAAAAGTACTCCTACTTAATAACAAACTTAATTACATTTATTATCTCCTAAAATAAGATTAACAAAGCAAATTACAATTATGACCCTCTAATTAAATATCTCAGCTGCCACATGTCACCTCCACATTCGTTCTCACACTTCTCACAAAAAATTAGATTTGTACAGGATCCTAGACCTATATATATATATATATATATATATATATATATAGATAATAAACGAACGAAAACCGAACCCGTGTGAAATCGGGTAAAAAACGCATTATGTCGGGGGCCAAAATGGAAAAAAAAAACTTAATAAAAAAGTTGATGGCCAAAATAGGAAAAAAACTTAAACAAAAAGTAAAAAAACAATGTGTGGCCAAAATGAAGAAAAAAAATTAAAAAAAAAATTGATGATCAAAATGGGAAAAAAAAAGTTAACTAAAAGAGGAAAAAAAAGAAAAAAAAAAGTGGCCAAAGTTGAAAAATCAAAACTTAACTATTTAAATAGGTTGGTTTGTTAATATATTCTAATTTAGTGAAAACGTAATAAAAGAACATCAATAATTAGTTTGGTTTTTCGTTTCGTCTGTTCCTGTTTTTAATTTTTTTTCTCTCTTTTATCATTCCACTAATTATATAATACTTTAATTTTTTTATATGGTTTATTCTTTTTTCTTAACGTAAACGACGTAGCTTTTTGTGCTTTTAAATGTATGATCATTAAGCGCATTTTTCAAAAGTAACCTGCCATAAACGGGTAACTAGAAATAGGTGTTATATATCCCGTCGCATAGCGCGGGGTTTACTATCGTAGTACATAAGTCATTTTGCTGCTAGCAGAGGGTGATCGTGGATTGGTCAAGTATATCATTGAAAAAGTATATCATTGAAAAAGCACATAAGAAGGTCTAGAGTTGGAGGAGTAAGAAGCTTTCTCAGAGTGGTAAGGAAATTATGCTGAAGTCAGTAGCTCAGGCTCTCCCGAATTATGCGATGCAGGTCTTTCTTCTCCCAACACACACAGTTGCGTGCTTAGAGAAAATTTTTTTCTAGCTTTTGGTGGAACAGCTCGATTCATTGGATGAGATGGGAAAGACTTTGCCTTCCTAAGGAGAAAGGGGGGTTAAACTTCCGTCACTTAGCGGAGTTTAACTTAGCACTACTTTCTAAACAAGTATGGCGAATATTAACGCTTCCTCGGTCTCTTGTCGGGAGACTTTTCAAAAACAAATATTTTCCTCACTGCACTTTTTTCGAGGCTGCATTGCGAAATAATTCAAGTTGTGTATGGAAGGGATTCTTTACCACGAAGGATTCTTTACGAAGAGGAGTAGCAAGACGGGTGGGGGATGGATTAAGCACTAACATTTGGGGAGATGCTTGGCTTCCTTCGAATGATTCTCCGAGGATTCAAACGCCGCCGGTACAAGGTTGGGAGATGGCTCAGGTTAGTGACCTGATTCGTCCGGGTACGCGAGAATGGGATGTGGAGCTACTGCAACATTTATTCTCGGCAACTGAGGTGGATTTAATTACTCGGGTACAGTTGCCAAGAACGCCACGCGAGGATGGGTTTTATTGGAAGTTTGAGCAGTCAGGTATGTTCTCGATAAAATCTTGCTATTATGATATTATCAAGCATTCTCCGTCTTCTACTCTGCCCTCTAATTTTACATCGGAGATTTGGAATAATATTTGGGACATCAAAGTACTCCCGACAATGCTTAATTTTTTATGGAAGCTAGCTACAAGATCGTTACCGACTTTGACTCGTCTTAGAGAAAGGTATGTGGATGTTGATTTGTTGTGCCCTATTTGTCACGATGGTAACGAAGATGATTTTCATGCGATGCTGGGGTGCTCTTTTGTGTTCCCTATATGGGATTAGTTTTTCGGAGAAGGGTGGCCTATTACTATTAACTCTTTCGATGCTTGGTGGAATTGGATTAGTGGCAAGGATGGAACTTTGAAAGCTAAAGTTTCATGTGTATTATGGGCTGTTTGGGCGAGACGGAATAACTTCGTGTGGAATCATAATTTCAGGCCTCCAAGTCAGGTGCTTAATCATGGGCTGGGTTTTTTGAATGAATGGTTGGCTGCTAATGGTACAAAGGTTGAAGCGATGCCAGTTCAGAAGGTGTTTAGGTCGTGGACCCCGCCTCCGACTAACTGGCTAAAATGCAACATTGACGCCGGGGTCTTTGATTCGGGCAGATCGTTGGGACATGGATGCATTATAAGGGACTCTATGGGGAGGATAGTGGTAACACGATCGGTCCTTCTTGATGGTGGGGGTGACCCTTTTATGGCGGAGGCGCTGAGCTGCAGGGAAGCATTGAGTTGGTTAAAGATCAATCATCTCGATAGGGTGATTGTTGAGTCTGATGCCCTAAATGTCGTCAATGCTATTAACAATAAAGCAGCTTTTGTTTCGCCAGTGGGATTAGTTCTGGACGAGTGTATGGAGCTTATGGCTCAGTTTTCGAATGTTAAATTGTGCTTCATTAATAGGTCTGCGAATTCTGCTGCCCATACACTAGCTAAGGGAGCGAATTCTTCGACGCATAGGGGGACATGGGTGCATTGTTGTCCACCTTATTTAGAGCTGTAATGAGTTCTGAATTACTAATATGACCTACTCTTTCAGTCAAAAAAAAAAAAAATACTAACCAATAAATTTTATTTTTTATATGAAGAGCCACTTTGCCTTTTGTTGCTCTACTGGCGAGTTCTCAATATGTCTTTCATTTTAAAATCTTTTCATACAGACACGTTGAACGATAAGAGTTTTTTTTTTTTTTTTTTTTTTTTTTTTTTTTTTTTTTTTTTTTTTTGTACTTTGTCATTAATCTATGGGGTCGGCCCATTCTTAGATGACAATGTTTTCCCTTAAATAGGGGTTTAAAATATTATGATTTATATAAACAATCCTTCTAAATACTTAAAATTGAATCTTGAGTTTATAATACAAACAAACATGTGCAATGATGTGTTGTAAATTTTTTTAAACACACATATTTTATACCAATAGTCGTAACACATCATAGGGATGTTACATTGGTGAGTTACTACTATATGCCATTTCGATGAACCCATGTAAGAGCTACCGTAGTCGAGCGTTATAATCCAGATTTAGCGCCCGAAACCGCCCCCACACCTAAACACTGGGGTGTTAAATGCCAAAAAAAACGCCTGGGCCTTAATATTTTAGCACTCAACAACAACAACCAATAACCAATTAAATCTTGCCACCTCACCCAACCCCCCAACGTCTCTCTCTCCTCTCCCAACGGCTCTCTCTCTCAATGGTTACTTTTTTTTTCAAATCGATATATTGTATATACAAACCATACCACACCACAATAATTAACATACTACAACACCACAACACAAACCATTCAACCATCCAACAAAAACACACCACAATATTTAAAAAAATGGCTTCCCTCGCATCGTCATCATCCGTTGCCAATCATTATTACAAAGAGTTTCTAGGTGATGAGGGTGAGTCGACAGGCGAAAAGTTGGAGCAAGATGCGGTTAAGAGTGCGTGTATGCTCCCGGCGAGATATATGGAACAAGCTAGTGCTCCTACACGTCCAAAAATGTCTAGAAAATTTTACGAACGAGATCGTGAATCGGTAAATGCTCGTTTGATGAAGGATTACTTTTATGAAAATCTGACTTACCCCGACCCAAAGGTTTTTAGGCGTCGTTTCCGGATGAGTAAACGTTTATTTCTCTGTATTAGCGGAGACTTGGAAAACGCGTTTCCTTACTTTAAGAAAAACGCGGATGCGAGGGGGATCATGGGATTTACCTCTATTCAAAAGTGTACTTCAGCACTGCGTGTACTTGTCTATGGTAACACAACTGATATCAACGACGAATATTTAAAAATGGCTGAGAAAACATCACGATATCCACTTTGATATCATGGTATTGAAATTGAGTTCGATTAGGGTGTAAACGATCTAATCCTTTAGTAAACTATCAAGATCGGCTTGCTAAACACTCGAATCGAGCCAAGCATAACAAGTACTAGACTAAAAAAAGACTGAATTACAACTTTTGTCCTTTATGATTATACCCGATTTCAAAGCATGTCCTTTACGTTTAAAATTGATGGGTTTTGTACTTTATGTTTCAAAATCCTACACGTTACGTCCTTTGGCCCTAACTCTATTTGTTTTTACGTTAATATGAGGGTAAATTTGTCTTTTTACACTTTTAGGGACTAATTGTATAACAAATTTAAAGTTTTGGATCAAAATAAAAAATACATATGTTTTCTTATAAACTTGCACCAACCATCCATCACTACCAAACCTTCAACCTCTCTCAACTCCCCCTTTCTCTCTCGAAAGTCAGTAGCCACCAGTCCAACACCCACCAACACCAAACCTTCAACCCTCTCAACTCTCCCTTTTCTATCTCGAGATAAAGGCAGTAACCACCCACCATCGTCACCGCCAAACCTCTACCGCCTCCAACACTCTAAACAACACTACAACTGTCACCAAAGCACCACTGTTAACCTCCCCTCTGACACCACCGCTGATTTCACCATCACCGCACAACCCCCTCCAGATCGTAACCTGAACCCTGATTACGATCTAGACGACGACGGTCCTAGCCTTCCTCTTAATCCAAACCCTACTCTTTCAAATAATAATGTTCCTATTGATTCCAGTTCCACATCCGTCAAAAGTGCCTGATTGTTGCTTATTATTGAAGCGATTTGATGCTTGAATTCATAGATCTAGATATTTAGTATGTTTTGCTTCTTTTTTTTTATTAATTTGTTATAATTGTTACTGTTTTCTTAACGTTTTTTATCGTGTGTTTCGTTTCGTCTCTGAATTTGTGTTTTAATTTTGACTTTTGAGGGTCAAAGTGGTGAAATTGGTGATTCAGTTTTGACTTGCGATGGACAAAATGATGAGATTGAGCTTAATGTTTGATGATTATAAAAAATATACAAGATATGTATTACAGTATGGTAATTGAGAAACTATATTATTGAGAGTATATATCCTATTTAAGAATATTTTAAGTGCTTATTGGAATTTGCAGAACAGAAGGAGGAACTGTGGATGTGTTTGATTGTGAGGTTTTGGGGTTTAGGGTTTTGACTGATTTTTATAGAGAATTTAGGGGGGATTTGGATTGGTTTAATGGAATGAAGGTGGTAAGTGTCACACCCCCAAATTTCCACTGCGGGGTTTTACCGCGAGGCGCATGACCTACCAGGATCCCATAGCCATAAGTCATATGAACGAACTCTAAATGCCCAAACCATCTAGTTCGTTTTTTTAAAAAACAAGTTTAGTTAAGATGCAGAAGCGTAAACCAAATTAAACCTTTTAAAAACCATGCGCAAAACAACGCGCCCAAATCAAAACCATATGAAAGAAAACGTATAAGCATAATATATATAATTTAGGTGTATGCCCAAGACCCAAATGCAGTGAACGTGCAGTGCTTCCTAATCGTGACACCGAAAGCTAACTACCTGCAAAAGCATATAAATGGTGGGTCAACAAACAATGTTGGTGAGTTTACTAAGTAAAATAGGTGAGTAAGTAAAAGTGTAGGTTTCCCAAACCACGTAACCAAGTACAAGCACCGGTCTCCCAGACCACATAACAACAAGTAAAAACGTCGGTCTCCCAGACCACAAGTAAACAGCTAATTCACATGCCAGGGGTAGCTAACCCACTCATGATAACTAACACCGGCGAATACCGAACTACTAATGAACGAGTTCCCACAACAGGGAGTAGAGTGCCTTGCGTCATTGCCCATCAACAATGACATATGTTTTAAGTTATTAGTTCACACCCATGCTCCCAGCACGATGTGAGGTTTGTTAAACCTAATAGCGCTATCAACTAGTAACCCGCTTGCCAATCCGGCAATTGATTCGGTATTTTGAAGGACTTAAAAGATAGGATTGGTTTAGTTCATCAAGGACATATAGCATGAATTAGTAACAGTAGATTCACCCCGAGAACCATGCACCCCAAAACCCGGGATGTGTAAAAGTAGTCCCTAACCGGACTAGAAAACGTTAAGTAAGTTGTCTCAACCCGAGACGCATGCTTTTGAGAAAAGAGTAGTGAAACTCACCTTAGGTTGCAAGCAAATTATCCAAATTCCAAAACAATAGAGTGCTACCGACTCCCTAATACAAGTGTCACTAAGTGAGTATATGTGTACAATCAATACACCATATAACCCGTTTGTCCAAGACGTTTAAATGTTCAAAACCGTGTAGTGACACCTAATGTTTCTATATGCACAAGTAAGTCCTACGTAACCCATTGGTGAAAGTTATGATTATCATCAGTCATACACTTCATACACGTCTCATACAAGTGTCCATACAAGTTCATGTCAAATACATATCATATAAAACTCCAAATAGTCACATAAAGACCCCGTACACTATCTGCGTTTTCAGGGCAGATTGTGCGCTGTGAAAAATGAATTATTTAAAATACTTAACGAATGAATTAAAGTCCCAAATTTTTACTGAGTATACATTGGGATTCGGTCGTTAACACATAATTTTGTCTTTTCTTAAAACAAAACAAAAAAATTATTAAAATTCATACAATACAGCCCTATCCAGAAAAGTTCCACAACAGGTCAGTTTAGTAGAAAAATTCCCAAAAATTATGTATTCACCCAAACGGGGTGAATCCACTTGGTAAAGCCGAGGTTCCCCAAAGTCGATCTACTGTCTAAATTTCAAAGCTTATCGCTTTGTAAAACTCAAGTTATGACCGTTTCAAGTTGACCCAATTTACAACTCCGAAAATCTGATATGACCTCTTATCAAATAAAATTCCAAAAACTACTCAAACGAAGTCCAAATCAAACGATTTTGCCCATTGCGAAAAGCTAAGATCATGTACATTACATTCATGCAAAGAATAGATCAAAACAATCACGTTTAATCCATGTAACAGACCCTACAAGCCAACATTCAGATTCTGTCCAGATTTTAATCATGCAATAACATCAACTATATCAAACCCTAGTTGCATATTATCCATCAACGACACCCAATAAACATCATACATCATTAATAAGACCCAAATCTGATCAAAACCTTAATGATACATCATAAACATTATCATTCATAAACCCTAGAAGTCTAAAACATCTAAAACATGCAATATCATGTAATAAACCAAGTAATAATCGCATACTATCATGTTTGACCCATTGAACCTTCATAAAAACCAAGTTTTAATCTTTGTAAGTATATTTCAGATCTTGGACAACTTGTTTATGGTGCTTTATAACATAATAAAGAAGATAAAACACAAAAGGTTTAACAATATACCTAAAGCTCTTCATTCGGTGATTAAAACTCAAGTAAAGCTTCAAAACTTGATTGATTATGGTTATGGCAGAGGTTATGGAGTGTATTTTTCGTATGGTGGCTGCTAGGGATGATTAGGGTTGTGTTTATTAGAAGTAGGGTGTTTAAAATCGTTTTTAAAGAGCTAAAACTTGTTTTCCACGTTTTTAGTTCCATCGCGGACCACGGGCGGAATATTAATTCCTGCCGCGCTCCGCGGCGTGTTCCAAATTATGCCCAGATTATTCAACTCCCTCGCGGACCGCGGGGGATTTCCCTTTCCCTCCGCGCTCCGCGGGGAAGACAAGAATTCAGAATTTTATTTTATTTATTCTACAACACTAACAACTCCTCAATATCAGTATTCTAAACATTAATATTCAAAAAGGCACATAAACGTTCACCATACATATCTGGATCCCGGTTACCGATCCGTTGACGTCTAATCACGTAAGCTTACATATTCACATATTAGCACGTAATCTCAACACGTAAGTTTATGATAATCACATTTCACCAAGTCACCAACGTTCCGGGTTACCTACTTGTGTACATAGTCCGGTAATTCCCCGGATTACCATCTCATGCAGTTATTAACCTATAACTGTTCAACGTATACTCATCCTAACTAACCCTAGTCAAGTGTTTAGTCACGTATGCACATGCAAGTTAACTAGAGTTCAGTTAAAGTAGGAACCTAAAAATGCGGGGTATCACATCATCCCCAAGTTGAAAAGAATTTCGTCCCGAAATTCAGTAAGTAAACAGTAAAGCCAGTATAAAAATGTGTGCTTGGTTCCCGGATGTCACATCATCCCCAAGTTGAAAGGAATTTCGCCCCGAAATTCACTTTGAGAGAGCTGCTTTATGTTTAGTGTTTGGTCTATGCATAGGTTCAGGTTCAGTAAAGAGATGCGGGCATTTTAAGCCGCATTTGATCCATGTGTTACCCCGTGTATTCCTGTCCTAGACAGGAATTCCATCGTATTTTAACAATAGGTATGGTGCGTTGTTTGTGTTTCTTGACGCCGCGCTCAAGAATCTCCATTGGTTCTTCCATGAACCGTAGCTGATCGTCCACCTGGATCTCTTCCAGTGGCACCACCAGTGTCGTTCCAACAGGAATTTCTATAGATTCGGTACGATATGTGGGATACATCGTGTACCCTACCAAGTTTGTTAAGCAGGTTTAACCTGTAAGCTACCAGACCAATCCTTTCGACAATCTCGAATTGTCCAACGTTTCACGGGTTTATCCTCCCCCGTTTTCCAAAGCGTATCACACCCTTCCAAGGTGACACCTTTAATAGTACCTTGTTCCCAATCCGGAACTCCAAAGGTTTCCTACGCTTATCAGCGTAGCTTTTCTGTTGATCACGAGCAGCAGCCATCCGTTTTCTGATTGCACTATCTTCTCAGAAGTTTCGTGCACAAGTTCAGGACCTGTCAGTTGGCTATCCCCAACTTCCGTCCAGCATATGGGAGATCTACACTTGCGCCCATAAAGTGCCTCAAAAGGCGCACACTGAATCGAAGTGTGATAACTATTGTTATAAGAGAATTCAATCAAAGGCAAGTGCTTGTCCCAACTATTGCCAAAGTCCACCACGCATGCTCGTGGTAGATCTTCTAGTGTTTGAATGGTATGTTCACTTTGCCCGTCTGTCTGAGGGTGATAGGCTGTGCTCATGTCTAAACGGGTCCCCAATGCATCTTGGAGAGTAGTCCATAAATGAGAAGTAAATCGCGCGTTGCGATCTGATATGATAGAAGTAGGCACCCCGTGCCTAGAGACGACCTCCTTGATATAGATGTTGGCCAGTTTCTCCAGCGTGTCGGTTTCCTTTATTGCTAGGAAAGGTGCCGATTTGGTTAAACGATCGACGATAACCCAATTCATGTTATGCCACTTGGCATTCTTGGGAGCTTTGTGATAAAGTCCATTCCCATTTCTACATAGGGATTTCTGGTTACTGGAGTAAGCCTGAAGGTTTCTGACATTCAATCTTAACCTTTGCACAAGTCAAGCACTTACTAACATAAGTGGCTATCTCAGCATTCATGTTTGGCCACCAGTAAAGAGTTTTGAGATCTTGGTACATTTTATCCGAATTAGGATGTACCGAATAACGAGAGGTGTGTGCCCCATCGAGCACGAGTTGTCTGAGATCTCCAAAATGTGGAACCCAAACTTGATTCACGAAGTGCTGAAGACCCTCTGTCCTTAGTTCCAGGTGCTCATCAGCACCGTGCAAGGTTTCAAGCCCGATGTTTTCCCTTCCAAAGCCACGCCCCGGGCTTCACGTATCTTATCAGAAAGATTTGAATGTACGGTAAGTTGTAAGGCTCACACTCATTTGGGTTTTGTTTCCCCTACGGCTCAGGGCATCTGCTACTACATTAGCATTCCCTGAATGCTATCTGATGGCACAATCATGATCATTCAGGAGCTCGACCATCGACGTTGTCGTATGTTCAGCACCTTTTGATCGAATATGTGTTGGAGGCTCTTGTGGTCAGTGAAAATCGTACAATGTGTTCCATAAAGATAGTGCCTCCAAATTTTGAGAGCGAAAACCACCGCTCCTAGTTCCAAGTCATGGGTGGGATAATTCTTCTCATGAACCTTTAGTTGTCGTGAAGCATACGCGAGCACCTTTTCGCGTTGCATCAAAACACACCCTAGACCTTGGATAGATGCATCATAGTACACCACAAAGTCCTCCGTACCCTCAGGTAGTGATAATATCGGTGTACTGCAAAGTTTTGCCTTCAATAACTGAAAAGCAAATTCTTGGGCATCTCCCCACTTATAAGTAATCCCCTTCTGTGTCAAAGCAGTGAGGGGTTGAGCGATCTTTGAGAATCCCTCAATGAATCTGCGATAATACCCTGCAAGGCCAAGGAATTGTCGCACCTCCGTAGGAGTCTCAGGAGCCTCCCACCTTTTAATCGCGTCAATCTTAGCGGGATCGACATGTATTCCTGCCTCGTTAACCACATGCCTTAAGAATTGGACCTCACGAATCCAGAAGTCACATTCAGAGAACTTCGCATACAACTGTTCATTTCTCAAGAGTTCCAAGATCAGCTGCAGGTGTTGCTCATGCTCTTCCCTGCTCTTGGAATAGATTAAGATGTCATCTATGAACACTATGATGAATTTGTCCAAATGAGGCTTGCACACACGGTTCATAAGATCCATGAACACAGCTGGTGCGTTGGTTAGCCCAAATGGCATTACCAAAAATTCATAGTGCCCATAACGAGTTCGAAAAGCTGTCTTCGCCACATCGTCCTCTCGGACTCTCAGCTGGTGATACCCTGACCTTAAGTCAATCTTGGAATAGAAACTTGACCCCTGAAGCTGGTCGAATAGGTCGTCAATGCGAGGCAAAGGTAGCGGTTCTTAACTGTCACCTTGTTCAACTCCCGATAATCAATACACATGCGGAAACTCCCATCCTTCTTCTTAACAAACAAGACTGGGGCTCCCCATGGTGAAGAAATAGGTCTAACGAAATCCCTGTCCAACAGCTCTTGGAGTTTGTAGATAGTTCTTGAAGTTCACCCGGTGCTAGGCTGTACGATGCACGCGCAACTGGGGTGGCTCTGGAAAATCCTGAACTACAGGGATGTCCTCAATTTTTGTTTCAACTTCAGCTTGAGTATCAGAAATGTTAGCCAATATGGCTGGTTAGTCCTTCCGAATACACTTCTGGGCTTTAAGGAAAGAGATGATGCCCACCATGGCACCACCACGATCACCCTGGACAGATAAGAGTTCTCCACTAGGGAGAGGGATACGAACAATCTTCTCCTGAGAGAGAATTTCAGCGTGTTGCTTGGACAGCCAGTCCATGCCAATCACAAGATCAAAGCTTCCTAGGGTGATAGGTAGAAGGTCGATTGTCACACCACGCCAATGGCGGAAACACGTGGCGCAACGCTCGAAAGTATATCAAAGTCAAGATTAACACAAACTATATTTAATTAGAAAAGAATCAATTTATTAAGATGTCGGAACAGAGAATCACATTCTCAATGTTACATAAAACGACGAACATTAAGTTTCAATGTGGGGTATTTTCGTTTGTTCCAGCCCTTTGGTAACAATTGATGAAACCCCGACAAGTATCCGACATCCCGAATTCCACCGCACTAGCCCATATCTATTCAGCACTTAGTTACCTGAAAGATATGTTTAAAAAGACGTCAATATATAAAATATTGGTGAGTTCACAGGTTTTGTTTCGTAATAACAACATTTTCACAACCATCGACTCAACTCACTTTACCGTATAATTAATTTCCCATTAATTATACTAGGATCTTGTCGATCGATATTTCATTTTCAACCCTCGACTCGGCTCACTTTACCATATATTTATTTTCCCATTGAAATAAATATACTAGGATCTTGCCGATTCGACATTACATTTTACAACCATGTGCGAAACCTGCACACTTGTGGCCTTTGTAAGGAGTAGCTAGCTCCTACAAATGATGAGCAATCCCTTGAGCCCCATAACCAAACCAAGACTAATAATAATGCCCCGCTCCAAGTCGTTTCTCGGAACCCAACGACTTAATTTCAGAATACGTGCACCCCTGGCATACGCCGATGCATAATCGACGCTATCGATTAAGGGTGGGCCTCGTCAGGCACCAATAGTACCATTCAAATATTCCTTCGGTTTCATTTACCTGAATTAATGGTTACAGAAGAGAGGACTCAACCCCGAGTGGCGATCACTGCTCAAGTACTCATCACACCACTTATCGCATTTTAATCTTTGAAAACCATTTCAACATGTGACTACATTTGACAAAACATATCTTTCCCCCAATTAAAACAGTAAAATGGGGCCGTGAAACTCACCTGAAGTATAGCGTGCAATCAAATAGCAGAGAATAGCAAGTCCTCGGTCAAGCACCTACGAACGTCCTAGACGTATAAGCCACTAAACCTATAGGGCATGTGCTTCGGCAAGTTGTACACCCAACTCCCAAACCACGAATTAATCCAATTCCCCGTTTAATTAAACGTGTATCCTAGGTCGTTGGTGATGGATTACCCCTTTCTTACAAGTTACTTATATTCTCATTAATATTTCTTTAACTTGTATTATATTATCCTCGACTCGACTTTACTTAACGTATAATTATTTTCCCATTAAATAATTATACTTAAGATCGTGTCGTTCGATATAATATCTTTACCACTCGACACGACTCACTTTACCGTATATTTATTTTCCCATTCAAATAAATATACTAAGGTCTTGTCATTCGATAATATACTTTTAACGCTCGACACGACTCACTTTACCGCATATTTATTTTCCCATTCAAATAAATATACTAAGGTTTTGTCGTTCGATGATATATATATATATATTCATTGTTTTCTTCGCTCGACTCGACTCACCATACCGTATATTTACTTTCCTATTAAATAATTATACTAAGATTTCGTCGAGTCGACTATATATATATTCTCCTTGTTAAGTCCATACACTTGTTTAACGTTTAATCGTTTGATTATTCATGTTACTTTTCTCCCACGAATATTTTCCAACACTTAGGAAAGTGTTATGTAATTTTTCACCCAAGTCATATATTTTAAATCCTTAAAAATATATTTATACTCATCTTGACGTAATGATACTTTTCTCGTCCGTCCGTTTTTACGTCTTAGTTCGTTAACACGTCCAAGTCCGATTACTTAACTTATATATATACATATAGTTAATTTTTCCCAAGTTTCCCAATATGTGTATTCTAGGAAAGTTATTCACATCTTTAATTTCCTACACATATTTCTTGGAAGTTTTACAAATACCTTTATGCTATTAACACAAGACTTGGCAACTTATGTATAAAAATGCTCCAACACTTTTATATTCCCATTTATATAAAAGTGTTCATTTTTATATAAGTTTCCACCAAGCTTTTATTTTATCTAACATTTTTATAAAAACCTTTGTTTTTATACGTATCCATATGTTAGAAAATTCCATATTTTTATAAAACTCTATTTTATAAAAATACACATTTATACAAAATACATGTGTGTAATTACTAGTATTTACCAAATCTACCTTGGAAAATTTCTATTTACACTTTTGACACCAAACTTTCCATAGTGATATTTTTAGACACAAGCTTCTAAAAATATCATCTTTAGTCCCTCAACTTTTAAAGTTACAAAAATAGTCCTTTAACTTATAAAAGTTGCATTTTTTCATTCTATCTTTCAAGAATAACAATTTTCTACTAAACTAGTAGACTTTAATGGATCAGTTTTGTCATGTTAGTTTATTTTTATGATCCAACACCATCTATAGTCCATAATAACCTTATTAAGAACCATGATGTGTGTATTTGTGTGTATTATGTCCATTTTGTCCAACTTGATGATTTTATGTTAATATCTTATAATATGTAACTTTTGTATTTTTAATTTCTAACAAGATCAAACCTATTTCTTGTTTTAGATGATCATATTATGAAGATCAAAACCACTTTTAGGTGTGTTTGAGTCACATTTATAAACAATGCCTTGGATCATCATTTAAACATGTGTGTGTATTTTATAACTTACAAAAATAATATATCATCACCATCTAAACCATGACCCATGTATTCTTTTTAGAACATCCATTTTGTTAAAAGAAAACCATTATATCTTTTGTTTAAAACCATGTTCCAAACCCTATGTACAACTTGCTTTAAAAACATAAAAATATAAACTTTCAAGAACCAAAGCAAGATCAAGAACACTTACAACTAGCACAAGGCTAGGGAAGATAAAAACACTTGATTTTGGATGGGGTTTAGAGTGTGTTCTTCCAAAATGGTTAAGCTCCTAGCTTGATACACACTTTATATTTTGAAAGGGGTTAGGATTATACAAGATTTCTAGTGCTAGAACTTTGAAAGATCAATGTGTGTGTGTGTCATGACCTACGGCCAAGACCAAAGAAAAGAAGGAGTTTCTTTCTTTCTTTCTTTTTGTGATGAAATGAAGTAAGGCATGTGGTGGTGATCTTATAAAAATCTTCAAGTAGTACAATTTATTATAAAATTCCATCGCATCATGCCTACAATCCCTTCAAATAAGGAAAAAGGAAGATTTTAGATATGGTGGTGGGTGGGAACGATTTGTGTAGGAGATTTTGTAGGGCCCACCTCCAAAATATCTAGTAAATATTTGTGACAATCTAACTAAGTTAGTTTCGGGTTTAATCGGGTCTTGTTCGAGCTTTACTTACGAGTTATCCGGTCATCAAAATAGCCTTTAGTAACCCTTAAACATAGCCTAGTTTAAGTGTTGGTTGGTTGGTTGGTTAGGCTTTCGTTGGGTGAAATTATAAGTTATACGTGTACCGGGTGCGGTACGCGTACTTTATTCGTTACCGGGAGATTTGTATTTAGAGTTTCCATTTATGGCTTTGGAGTTCCAAAACACATTATATTTCATGAAAATACCCCTTTATTTTATATCGTGGGTGTCCGGGATCATTTTTTTTTGGCTATTTAATTTTTGCCAGGTAATCACCAACGTCCGTTCCAGACAAGTTTATCCGCACGCGATTTCGTCGTGCTTCAACATTAAACATGTGCATCGCTATGCATCTTATGGGGAATTTGCTATTCTCTAAAGGCTAAATTAATCCAATTAATTTAAATATGCACCTAAACTGTTAATTACATATACTAATTACGTACAGAATCACATCGATTTTTGCCGGATGTTACATTCTCCCCCCGTTTAGAGAATTCCGTCCCGGAATTCAGTTCAAGTTGTCCATTACAATAATATCCTTGAACAGGGCGGGTTGTTTGCGCTTCACGAGATCTCCTCTTCCCTAAGTGAACCCAGGTTCATGCTAGGTTCCCGCTTAGTGCTCTAACGATCACAGTATCACAGTCCAACTATGGCTAAGCTCTTGGGCATCCCACTTTGATACATGTATCGGTTTCCCGAAATAGTAGAGCTTAACGTCAACCGAACTTCCGTCGGTCGAGGAAATTGACAATGCTTCCTCATGCCAGACTTGCGGGATTCATCAAGAGCCCCATTTAAGCTCTTGCGATAATTCGAGCTTAATCTCCACTAGACTAATTTTGATCGATACCTCCGTGCCACTGGAGTATCAAGAATTTGGCCTACTATAATTTCTATGCTTACCAACACTCTCCCAGAGTATGACTCTCAGTGTAAACCTATTATCAGTTCGAAGTTCTTAAGGCCTACGCCTTGTCTGTATGACTTCTTAATAGGTTCGCATCTGATCCGAACGGTTTCTAATCTGCAAGATTTATTGGCCATCTCTTGAAAAACTCAAACCAGATTATGTGCCTATCTCCGCTTGTCATTCGACGTACTAGAGATGTACACGTATGCCCTCCAAAGGGCTTTGAGCAGTACACCCCGAACGCTGGGATGATAATTCTTATCACATAGGAAATTCTGGCGATGAAGCACACGAACTCGATGTGCCACGGACATTGTGACACCCTGCATTTTCAGGATATTACTTTTACTGAACTCTAGTTAATTTTCCATGAGTATACATGGTTAAACACTTAGCTAGGGTTAGTTGAACAAGTCTTTCTGAATGTTAGGTAACATTAACATACGTTAAGTGGCATTAACATACGTATAATTAGGAAAACGGTTGTCTTGACACACACACGAATCCTATAACCCGAACGTTGGTGATTTGTTGGACATGCATGATTATGTGAACAATTGAGTGTTGATGTATGTGGATTAACACGTGTATGTAAGTTGCATGCTTATGTGAATTATCGCGTATTAATTAACTTGTACGTAAACGTTATGAGATACGTGCACTTATGATAAACATAATATGTATTGATAAAACAGTAGTTTTATATATGCTAGTATGACTATTATTGTCGGGATTGATCTCGAGAGTTAGTTAGGGCTAATGGGCTCACTTATCAGACAAAAACCACCAAAGCCCGAAAGACTTGGCCCATGAGCTTAACCCTAGCTTATTATTTAAAAAAAAAAATAAAAGAAACCCTACACACTCTCTTTTGCGCCGTGGGGTTTAGAGCACACACACACACACTTTTCAACTTCAATCTTCATCAATTCTCACTAGTTCAAGTCGATTCGGGTGATATCTTGGAGTTTTAAGGAGCCTAGCATTGCAAGGTATACCATTCATGTGTTATATGATTGATTATGATGCTTGAAAAGTTGTAAAAACCCTAAGAATGTTATGTATAAAAATCGCAAATGATGATATGTTTAGATATCTTGATTGTTTGATTGAGATTGTTGATGAATATGGTTAATAGAAATCATATCTAGGGTGTATGGTATGTAAAAACCTGAGATTGAACATGTTAATATGAATGTTATTGTGCTAGTATGAGGTTATTGGATGATTATGGGTTAATAAGAATGATTAGGGTTCATGAGAAGCATGTTATTAGAATTCTGATTTTCTGACAGATTCATTGTGACGAATTGTAGGGGCTGTAATGGGTTGGTAAATTGATAGTTTTGATGATTTCTTTGCATGATTGTGATGTACATAGTCTTAGCTTTTCATAATGGGCAAAACCATCAGATTTGGACATCGGTTGAGTCGTTTTTGGAATTTTAATTGATTAGGGGTCATATCAGATTTTCGGAATTGAAAATTTGGTCAACTTTAAATGGTCATAACTGGAGATTTACAAAGAATTAAGTTATGAAATTTTTACAGTAGGTCAAAATTGGAAAAACTCGGCTTTTCCAAGTGGATTCATCCCGTTTGGATGAATACACAATTTTTGGGAATTTTTCTACTAAACTGACCTGTTGTGGAAATTTTCTGGACATAGCTGTGTTGTACGAATTTTTATAATTTTTGTGTTTGGTTTTGAGACAAAATACAAATAGGGATTTGCAACTGAATCCCCATGAATAGTCAGTAAAACTTTGGGATTTTAATTCATTCGTTAACTGGGTTAAATGACTCGTTTTTCACAGCGCACAATCTGTCCTAAAAACGCAGATTGTGTACGAGGTATTTATGTGACTATTTGAAGTTGTATGTGGTATGTAATTGACATGTACTTGTGTGGAAACTTGCATGAGATGTATTTGATGTGTTAAACTTATAATAATCACCATGATCACCAACGGGATACGTAGGACATACTTGTGCATGTAGAGTCACTAGGTGTCACTACACGGTTTTGAACTTTTAAAAGTATCGAATAAACGTACTATGTGGTATATTGGTTATGCACGTGTACTCACATAGTGACACATATAATAGGGAGTCGGTAGCGAGTCTCTATTACGTTGGAGTTTGGATATTTTTGCTTGCAACCTAAGGTGAGTTTCACTACTCTTTTCTCAAAAGCATGCGTCTCGGGTTGAGACAACGTAATTAACTTTTTCTAGTCCGGGTTGGGACTACTACTTTCTATTCCGGTTTGGGACTACTTACACATCCCGGGTTGGGATGCTATGGATCCTTGTGTGGGTCGGTTTTTACTAGTTCGCAAACTTTGTCCTTGATGAACTAAACCAACTCTATCATCTGTAAGTCCTTCACATACCGAATGAGTTGCCGGGTTATGGCAAGCGGGTTATTAGTTGATAGCGCTATTAGGTCTGACAAACCTCACACCGGCTCGGGGAGTGCGGGAGTGAACTATAACTTAACAGATTTTATCATTGTTGATAGGCAATGATGTAAGGCATGCGGCTCACATTTGTGGCTACACGTACATCAGCAGTTCGGTATATCGGTGTTAGTTATCATGAATGGGTTAGCTACCCTTGACATGCGATGAACTAGTGTTTACACGGTTCTTGGAACCAACTCAATTACTTGTTTACATGGTTTTGGAAACCAGCGCAGTTACATACTCTATTACTTTACTTAGTGAACTCACCAGCATTGTTTGTTGACCCACGATCTACATGCTTTTGCAGGTAGTTAGCTTCCGGTGCCAGGATTAGAAAGCACTGCACACTTCACTGCATTTGGGGTCTCGGGCATACACCTAAATTACATATTATGCTTTTACATTTTCTTTCATATGGTTTTAATCTGGGCGCGTTGTTTTGCGCATGGCTTTTAAAAGGTTTTAATTTGGTTTACGCTTCCGCAGCTTAACTAAACCTGATTTTTGAAAACGAACTAAATGGTTGGGCATTCAGAGTTCGTTCATATGACTTATGGCTATGGGATCCTGGTGTGTCACGCGCCTCGCGGTAAAACCCCGCAGTGGAAATTTGAGGGTGTGACAGACATCAATCGTGACAACACGGAACAATCCCTTCAAGTACATTCAATTTTTCCGTAAATGACAAGCCATACCCATCTCAAATCGAGTATCCCAGGCTAGGGTACATAGTTTGTCAAACTTGAGATAGAGTGACTACTACAATCCGATATAAAGAAGTCGGCAATCCAGTGTCTAGCCACGACTCTCCATGAGTACAGGTAGCTATCCACATGCCCCATCTTGGAGCTACGGATGAGTATAAAAAAATAAGAGGGTTCGCAACAGCAATCAATCATCGCTCAGGTCACATCCCGACCACGGGACCCCTCGGGTGGTATGGTAATGTCAAACAGGTGATCTTACCGCACCACATAATGATCATAAAAGTCCACTTGGAAACCTCGTCGGGTATTCCATTTTATTTATCCTTCGGCTCGACTCACTTTACCGTATATTTATCTCCCCATTAAGATAAATACACTAGGTTCTTGTCGACCGAACAACCACATTAAAAATGGGACTTCATTTCCGTAGGATCCTCTAGGTGCTGATTTGCTACCTCCCACCCGAGCAATTGTGGTTAATGGTACTAGGGCGTCTAGTAGGGACTGATGGAGGTCAAAGTTTCTTTGTCGCTTTCTCCCCTCAGCTCCCTGACAGTAAGCAATGTATATATAACACCCAGTCCGTACGATTCCACAATCCCCGCGAATTAAAAGCCGACTTAAACACATAGGACTAGAGGCTCACATCACTCTGTCACATTGGTCGACACGAAAATGATGCATATAAATTATCACGATGTGGTTGCCGCAATAAACAAGGGATAGGATCTCGACCGTATCTTGACTTGCTGGTCTCCACCGACACGGTATACAGAACAGCGGTAGCTACCCAAAACTAGGGTATCTAGTACCTGTTCCGTTATATGTGCCTCATGGGCACTGGTGTCCTATCGATATTAGCAACCTAGTAAGTCAATTCTGGATAATACAGGCCACACGCCCTTAAATTGACTTTTAGATCCTTGGCAGAGATCTGAGTGAAAGGAGTCTTGAAACCGGAACCCTTACTCGTCGAAGGTTCCATCCCTTCGGAATCTTTCAAGGTAAATGGCGAAATCGAGTCACAGATGCATGCGTTTGACATAGATTTCACATTTGCCTGACGGCTTCACGCGCCCAAGTCGTTACTTAAAAACAAACGACGACTGAGATCGCATGACAAGCGATAGTCCTGAGCCTTCCCATAAGGCATCCCATTCGATGACCCAGTTAGTCACATATATGGGCGCGATACGTAAGCCTTCAAGCTCATCCTGATTAGTCAGGTACCATACGCCCTGACTGGTAGCTCACATTACTAGGGTGCCCCCAACAGTGGCTGTCTAAGACAAGGGATTTTGCTCTAACGCGAGCAATTGTTAGGATCTGAGTATTGGACTGTTTTGATTAACTATGAAATATGAATGAAGTATAAATGGAAAGTGCAGCGGAATAAAGAATAATCAAAACATAGAGAATAATTGTTATCAATCGAATGCTTTCATTAAAGTTGAAAGATTACAAAGGTACAATTATAACTCCCCCTCAGCCTGATCACTCAGAGTTTGTTTGTCTAGAGAGAATGACGAGTGACCGATAGAACAGTACAAGTACTGTTCTATTTATAGACAAGTACAAACCTCTGATGATCTCTTAGCTGACGTCACCTAGAAAGCGACCCCTAACTGACTAACAAACTACAACATCTGTTAAACAATAAACTACTGTTACATTGAAACTACTGAAGGAAAACTCTGTTAAGCTAAAAACTCTGATGTCTTCTTATCATCTGTTGAACCAAAGTGCTGTTGGTTCAACAGACCTTTGTTCTTCAGATCTTTGATCAGCACTTGTTCTTTATCAGACTTTTGCTCTTCAGACTTTATCCATCAGACCTTTCATCAGCAGCAGTTGTCTTGTATCAGTTGTTTAAGCATCAGCAGTTTGGGAATCAGCAGTTCTTTGGAGGAAGCTTTCTTGTAAACTCTGTTATTTATTCTTGACCAACACTTAGTATATTTTGGCTTTCAATCATCTGTTCTTCTCCAGGTCAGCAGACCCAACAATCTCCCCCTAGAACAGATGATGCCAAAACTCTGCTTTATTCTTGATCTTTATTCCTCATCAGACTTTCTCTAATTTGCCCTTTTAGTTGCAATTCAAAGTGTAGAGAGAAGAGGTCTTCAGCATCTCTATCCAGTGTCAAATTTAGAAGTGACTGGAGATCTTCAGCACTTAGGCCAGGTGCCTCATCCATACTCAGCTTCTGAATACTACCATCTGATCTGAGCAATGTCAATTCATGGGTCTCTTTATCAGACTTCCATTTTAGAATTTTAGAATCAGAGGAGTGACTGGGATGCATCTTTATTTTGGATGAGTTTGGTGATGGTGGCCTTGCAATGAGTTCTCTGAGCCTGTCTGACACAGGATCGGAAAAAGATCTGACTTGATTCAAGATCCCCTCTTTTACATAAGTATCAGTGAACTGTCTTGTTTCTTCTTCAGTCATTTCTTTTTGCTTCTTAAATTGTCTTCTAGCAGCAATGGTAAGATCTGAAGTTTCCAGTAAACTGTCTAATGTAAAGGCCTGAGAGGGTTTCTTGGGAGCATCATCATACACTGGTTTTCTTGGAAGATCAGGATTGGTCTTTCTTTCTTGTTCAAGCTTTTTGTATGTTTCAATTAGCCTGATTTCTGACCATCTGGCAACAGACTTCATCTCTCCATACTTAGCTGCTACAAGCTCTTGTCTCATTCTTCTGAATTTCAAGGCTCTAGCTTCATCTCTCCCCTTTTTGAAGTCAGGAGCAGAGACCTTAGCAGGAGGATTCTTGGCCATGTTCTCTATTCTGATTAGTTCTTCCCTTAGAGCATGTGTGGTCCAGCCTGTAAATTGGTTCTTTGTTGCTTTATAAGGCTTGGATGCCAAGATCTGTTCCAGCAGTGAATCCCTTACTTCCATTTCCAAGTGTCTGCTGAGAGGCATGGTTGACATGGAGTTGCTCAGGGTCTTAGCATAATCTTCAATCCTTCTGAGTTTGCTAAGCTCTGCTGAATGGATGCCCTGAGCAGTCCTGTCATCCTTCCCTTTGCACTTCTCTTTGATGACAGCATCAGCCTGTTCACCCTTGTATTTGAGATATGTGTCTATGTTGGGTGGAACAGGGAAGCCTTTAAGAGATGGGAAGGATCTTTCTGATGGCTGATCAGTATTATAGAAGGATTGAAGTTCCCCCTTGATTAAATCCAACTCAAGGGGATACTTCTCAGCCAATGGGGTGATGGTTGGTGGTGGTCTGTGTGATCTGAATTCATCAGTGTGTGGTGAGTAAGATGTGAGTGGAATGGCATTGACTGGTGTGGATGAGATTGGGGTGTTAGGTGGTGTATTGTGGATGTTTTCATCTTGTATAACAAAGGTGGATTTCCTTTTTCTGCTATACAAGATTTTGGGTGAAGGTGAGGATGTAGCAGTGGATTGAGAAACATCTGTTGGTCCTTTTGTGGAACCAGCAGTTGTTTGGGTTTTGGGTTGTGTTGAAGTAGGTTTGGGAGTTGTTTGTGTTGGAGTAGATTTGGGAGTTGGTTGAGTTGTGGTTGGTTTAGGGACTGGTTTGGGTTGTGCAGATGTTTTAGCAGTGGTTGTAGTTTTAGTTGTTTTAGGTGCAGTGGTTTGGGTAACAGAGGTTGTGGTGGCAGTGGTTTGTGGAGCAATGGTTGTGGTAACAGGTGTTTGTACAGCAGGAGTTTCAGCAGTTAATTTGGAAGGTGGTTTTCTAGTGTGTTTGGCTGGCATTTTCTTTCTCTTTGAAGTGCTAACATCTTCCACTTCCTGCTGCTGTTCCACTTCCAATGTATCAGCCCTTTTCATTTTGTCTTGAGCAGCCTTTTCAGCTCTGTCATTAGCTGAAGTGTCAACTTCTTTTGCCTTTGATGCTGGAGCTGGTTCAGAGACAGGGATCTGAACATTTGGTTGTTGTGTTTGTGGAGCTGATTTGGGTGACCCTGGTTTGTCAGCAGTTGGCTTCTTCCCTTTTTGTGAGGGTGGTTCACCAAATGGATTAAGTTTTGGTAGCCTATCTCTGCCACTCTCCCCCTTTTTGGCATCATCAGCAGTGAATTCATCATCATCTTCATCTCTGAGAATTGTGGTAGGGGCAGAGCCAGTGGTCTTCAGCAAGTGGTCTTTGATCACCTTGATGTCAGCCTTTGTATCATTGAATCTAGCATCAACCATGTTTCTGATCAAAGTCATGTAGGTTTCCTGTGTCTGATCTGCTAATTTTCGATGAGCTATGATGATGGGGGAAACAGATTTCCATAGCTCATTAGCAACATCAGCAGTTGATGGTTGACTTTTTGTAAAGTTATTCAATGTTTCCAATATTGACTTGACATCAGATTTGATGTCAGCAACAGAGGATTCAAGGTTTTGAACTTTAGCCGTCAATTCTTGTAGTTTTGACTCATCACCCAAATTAATAGGATCATCTGAGTCCCTACCAGAGGTAGTTTTAGCTGGTTCAGTCCTAGGAGGTGAGTCCATAGAATAAGAACCTGCTGCCCCTTTGTCTTGGTTCTGGGGACTTCCAACTGTTTTTGGAGACACAATTGTGTCTTCAGCAGTTGTTGCCTTCAAGGAAGTCTTAGCAATGTAACCACTGTCCTGCTGTGAGACAATGGTCTCTACAGCAGTAGTGGCTGCTTCTCTTGAAACCTCATCAGAAGTAACATTGACTTCTGGGAGTATAACCTCCTCATCTGTTTGTGGGATGGCTGATTGATTTTCCTCAGCCCCAGTCACTGGTAGTGGCATACTCTCAGTGATAGGTGAAAGAGAGGAACTGGGGTTGTCCTGAGTTTTATCAATAGCCTCAAACAGGGGTTGCATTGTTTGTGGGACATGTGGTGGTGATGTAGGTGGAGTAAGAAGCTGATTAGCCCTGGGAGATGGGCTTGTAAACATATGATCAAGTGACTCATATGCCTCAGTTTGAGGTTCCCTTTGGCTTACAACAAGTTCCTTTTGTGAGGAACCTTGAGGAGTTTGCTTGGGTTGAGATATCTCCAACTGTTGTGAGGAAGTAGCAACAGTGGTTTCATGTTGCTTTGGTGATGCAACAGGGTTAGCTTCTGGTATCTCATCTTCCAGAAGTCCCTTTTTGGTTTTGGTGGTTGTTTTGGTGGATGGACGTTTTCTTTTGGTGGCTGGTGTGGGTTTCACGGCACTGGATGAAGTGCCATGATCACCAGGAGCAGTGGGCTCACCAACAGAGGTTTCAACAACAGTTGTTGTCTTTGTCCTCTTTGGTTGTGTTTTGGAAACTTTTTGAACTTTTGGTGCTTTTTCTTGGGTTGAAGAACCCAGCATTCTTGTAAAAGTTTCATCAGTTAGACTTTTCATTTTAAATGACTCTCCCTTTTGAAAATCCTTTTCAGGTAAAAGCTTTTGTAGAATTACACTTAGAATTCTAGGGTAGAGCAGAAAAGCATTGTTTGAGCCAGATTTTATGGCTTTCACATTTGATACCAAGTCTGAAAACAATCCCTGAGATAGGTTGAAGTCAGAGTCTGACAACATAGCATATCCCAAGTATTGTATCCTCAATGGGATTTCATTGAAGGATGTAGTCTTGGCAGAGGCACAGAGGAGGAGGGTATGGAAGAAAAATTTCATGACTGGTGGGAAAAACTTTTTGTATAGTGTGGAACCAGTCATTTGAGCATCATACCCCCTCTCTTGAAACTCAGTGTGAAGCTCTGTTTTTGGAAAAGTTTCCATACCTGACAAGTCGTTCAGTGAGAAGGTAGTGGAGATGATCTCAGGGGTTATGGTGATACTGGTGGCTCCAATTTTTGAAATTATGGACGTAGGCTTTTTGTCTTGGTATAAAACCTCAGCAGTTGCCCAGAATTCTTGGAGTGTTTCCAGGTGAATGGGGGCATCAGCAATAAGAACATTTTTATATTTTGAATTATTGATGATGTCGATGGTGGAATGGAATGGTGTGTTGTCTTCGGTTTTAACCAAGTATGGAAGGAAATTGTGAGTGGCTTTTGTTTGAAGTTCCATTTTAATGGATTTTGATTATGAAAGCGATGAACTTTGATTGAGGGTTATGAGGAAGACGAGAGCGGTTTTTAGTATTTTGAATACAATGAGACAGTAAAACTGCTGTTGGGGGAAAGAACAGGGTTTTATAGGCTCTGGTGAAACCGCTGATGTGGCAAAAACTCTGCTTTAGAGAGCAGACGTGGCAAACATCTGATGGTTGAAACATCTGGTGGCAGACAGCTGTTTTGTTAAACCTCTGTTGCCAACCTCTGTTGTTTAACCAAAAGACTGATGAAAACAGTTGTTTTATCTGATCAGATGTTTGAAATAGATTTTTCAACCAACAGTGGTTGTTTTACCTGATCAGATGTTTGAAACAGATTTTTTTTTTCAACTAACAGTGGTTTTAATAAAACAGTGGTAGTTTTATCTGAATCAGTGGTTTTAAAACAGATTTTTCAACCAAAGTATTATTTTAGCAAAATTTGATTTTCTGAAAACATTTTAATGTTTTTATTGAAAACATTTTTGTTGTTTTTAATCCATGTTTAACATTCCAATTCGAGAGATCAGATTTGTGAAGGTAGATGTGTCTAAAGCTTTTGTCAGCATATCTGCCAACTGATCCTCTGTTGGAACATGGTGCAGAGAAATCAAACCTTTTTCATAGCTATCCCTGACAAAGTGATGTCTGATATCTATGTGCTTGGTGGTTGAGTGAGAAACTGGATTTTTGATGATATTTTCAGCAGCTTGACTATCCAACATGAGTGGAGTCCTTAGTGCAGTTATCCCAAAATCCAGTAATTGATTTTGAAGCCACATAAGTTGGGCTGTACAGCTTGCAGCAGCAATGTATTCAGCTTCAGCAGTGGATGTTGAAACAGCTGCTTGCTTTTTGCTTTGCCAAGAGACTAAGGCATTCCCTAGAAACTGGCACCCTCCTGATGTGGACTTCCTTGTGGTATGGCAGCCAGCAAAATCACTATCTGAATAACCCGAAAGCTCAATGTTTCCATTAGCAGGATACCAGATACCAAGTGTGGGAGCACCTTGTAGGTATCTGAAGATCCTTTTCACAGCAATAAGGTTAGACTTTCTAGGAGAAGCCTGAGATCTAGCACACACACAGGTTGCAAACATAATGTCTGGCCTGGATGCTGTTAAGTACAATAAAGACCCAATCATGCATCTATAGTGTGTCTGATCAACAAGTTCATCCTTTTCATCATCAATGAGTGGCTTGACAGTGCTCATGGGTGTACTACATGGCTTACAATCATTCATCTCAAATTTTGTTAACAAGTTTTTCACATACTTGTTTTGATGAATGAAAGTACCATTTTGCAGTTGCTTTACTTGGAGACCAAGAAAGCACTGAAGTTCACCCATAGCACTCATTTCAAACTCTGCTGTCATGAGTTTCCTAAACTCCTCACACATTTTATTACATGTGGATCCAAAAATGATGTCATCCACATATATTTGAACAATCATTAAATCTTTTCCTTTCCATTTTAAAAACAAGGTTTTAATAAATTTTACCTCTAGTGAAACCAATGGATAAGAGAAAAGTAGAGAGAGTTTCATACCAGGCTCTTGGTGCTTGTTTGAGTCCATACAATGCTTTGTTAAGCTTGTAGACATGATCAGGATGGAATGTGTCTTCAAAACCAGGTGGTTGACATACATATACCTCCTCCTGAATTTTGCCATATAGGAAGGCACACTTGATGTCCATCTGAAACACCTTGATGTTGTGGTTGACAGCAAAGGCTAAGAAAAGTCTGATTGCTTCTAGCCTTGCTACAGGGGCAAAGGTTTCATCATAGTCAATACCCTCTTCTTGTCTGAAGCCTTGAACCACTAACCTGGCTTTGTTCTTGACAACAATACCCCTTTCATCAGTTTTGTTTTTGAAGACCCACTTTGTGCCAATTGGACAGACATCCTTAGGCAGTGGTACAAGTTCCCATACTTGTTGTCTTTTGAACTGAAGGAGTTCTTCTTGCATGGCTTCTACCCAACTGTTGTCTTTCAGTGCCTCTTGGTACTTGACAGGTTGTGTAAGGGATAGGAAGCCTGCAAAAAGACAGATGTTTGAAGATTGGCTCCTTGTGAGCACACCTTCTCTGATGTTGCCAATGATTTGATCTGGTGGATGAGCTCTTAGGTAGATTAAATCTCCCTGATATGGTATGATGGCATTTTGTGGTGAAGGACAGAGGTTTGGAGACTCTGTTGACATAACATCTGTTGGCACTTTTGAAGAGGCAACAGATGTTTGAAATGGAGGTGGAGGAATGGGTCCAAGTGGTGTAAGATTGGACTGACTTTTGTCAACAGATGATTGACTCTTGTCAACAGATGATTGAACAGTGGATTGGCTGGGTGAATCAGTGAATTGAAGGTAAGACTGGCCAACAGTGGCTGACTCAGCTGTGACAGAGTTTTGACAGTTGTTTTGAACCACTGCTTCCTCTGAAGCAGGATAGACTTTGTAGTGGTCTGGAACCACAACATCTATTCTGTAATCTTGTTGTGAAGATTGTGGAGTACCTGCAGGGTTAGTTTTGACAGCAATATCTTCAAATTTGAATTTATCTAAATCAAACAACTCAGCAGGGTTTGCTGGGATTTTTAAAGAAGAAAGTTCATTGAACTTCACATTCAGAGTTTCTTCTATTGTTTTAGTCCTTGTGTTAAACACTTTATAGGCCTTTGCAATGGAAGAATACCCCAGAAAATATCCACAATCCACTTTGGCTGCAAATTTTGAAATGGAATCTTTAAGATTTAAAATGAAACATGGGCAGCCAAAAACTTTGAAAAATGATATTAGTGGTTTGATTTTAAACAGAATTTCATAAGCAGTCTTTTGATGTCTAGGGTTGATTAAAACTCTGTTTTGAACATAACAAGCAGTGTTTACAGCTTCTGCCCAAAAGGACAGAGGTAAACCAGAATCTGCTAGCATTGTTCTTGCAGCCTCAATGAGAGTCCTGTTCTTCCTTTCAACCACCCCATTCTGCTCTGGTGTTCTTGGGATACTGTACTGCCTTACAATCCCTTTAGACACACAGAAATCATCTAACTCCTTATTTTTAAACTCTGTTCCATTGTCACTCCTAAAGACTTTTACTGGCAAGTCATATTGTTTTTCAACTTTGGTGACAAAGTCCTTCAAGATACCTGCAGTCTCATCTTTAGAGTGTAAAAAGTAAGTCCATGTAAACCTAGAAAAATCATCAACTATGACAAGACAAAATCTTTTCCTTCTTAGACTCATGATTTTTACAGGGCCAAACAAGTCCATGTGCAACATTTGTAAACACTGACTGGTTTTGGACTCATCAATGGATTTGTAAGAGCTTTTATGTTGTTTACCTTTTAAACAGGAAACACAATGCTCATCACATTTGAATTCTTTTGATGGTAAACCTCTGACAAGGTTTTGTTTGGAGAGTGAGTTGATAGTTTGAAGGTTGGTGTGACCAAGTCTCCTATGCCACAATTCTGTCTCTTTGGTAGAGGCAGCTAAGAACAGACAGACATTTGCAGTAGGATTATCCTTCAACATATCAACCACATACACATTGCCACTTCTGTGAGCAACAAGTTTCGCTTTGCTCTCAGCAATGATGGTGTTAATCTTTTCTACAGCCTCTGGGCCAACAATCTTACAAGTTTGCTTAGTGAAGAATGACCCTAAGCCTTTGTCACTCATTTGTGATACACTAAGTAGATTAAATTTCAGATTGTCTATTAAATTAACATTTTCAAACTTAAGCCTCCCTGCTTTGACAGTACCAGAACCCAACACTTTACCTTTAGTATCATTACCAAAGGATATATCACCCCCTCCATGAGCAAGAAAGTCCAGAAGAAGGGCTCTACATCCAGTCATGTGCCTGGAGCCTCCACTATCTACATACCATAAACTGTCTAAACAAGCAGAAGCTCCCTGCACATCAGTAAGGATTTTAGTTTTGGTGAGTGTCCAAAGCCAAATTGGCTTTGGATGGGTCCTTAGCTGTCTCAGCCTTAAGTTGAGGAGAATGATCAGTGGTTTGGACTAGCTTTTGAACTAGATTCAACAGCTGCAGTTGACCATTTGCCAGTGCTTGTATGTCAACACTTGGTCCAGCAGATGTTTGATCATTTCCTATCAGTTGTTGAAAACCATGAGGGTGTCTGTTCACTTTTGGTTTTGAAGGCCTCTTGGGCTCTTCATAAACATGTGGCAGACGATGACAAGTGGGTTGTCCATATCCTCTTGGTAATCTGTTAACAGGTGGAGCATCTGTTACCTGAATCTCTCTGGGAGCAGAGTTTTTGTTCAGACTTTGGGTAACAGATGTTTGAACTGATTCAAAAGTCTGTTTGGATTTTCCTTTTGAAGTACTCACCACTTGACTCTCCAGAGTTTTAGCCTTATACTCTTTTATTTTTTCATCAAAATTTTTGAGATATAGGCACTCTTTTGTTTTGTGATTCTTTTTCTTGCAGATTGAACATTCTTTAGATTTTGAATCATTTAAACTTGTTGTTTTGTTGATGTCATATGCTTTTAGAAGAAAACAGTTTTTGGTGACATGGTTCTTCTTTTCACAAAAATCACAAAACAAGTTGTTCTTGGCTTTCCCTTTTTCTTTCTTCTTTTCAACAGATGTTTCATCATCTGTTGGAAGACTTACTAGAGGGATAACTTTGGCCTGTGGTGCCATTTTACCATCAGAGGTTTTGAAGGTCATTGGTTTGAAATTTTCAAGGACTTCACACTCATCTGACCATGTTGGTTTGAATTGATATTTCTCAATTTCATCAAATGAGGGTGTACCTTCCAACTTTTCAAGAATGATTTTCTTGCCATTGGGTTCAGTAACCTTGATTTCTTGACCTTTTGAGTTTGTAGGGATGACCTCAACCAACTGTGGTTCCTTTTTGTCAGTGGTTTATGAAACTTGATCAGTGGTTTTAAAACCAAACCCAAATTTCACATGACTTTTAGATTGTTGGTTGACAATCATCTCAAAACCCTTTGATGATTCCACCCATTTCTTACATTCAACTTGGGTGGACTCAAGCTCCTTCTTACAACTATGATATTTTGTTATCATAGTCTGAAGCTGGTCTTTGGTTATGCTTGCTTCATGTTTTAGACTGCTGATTTCAGACTCCTTTTCAGATATTTTTGATTTTAACTCTTTTGCAAGTTTTTCAAACTGAATTTCAGAATCCAAAATTTTCTTTCTAAAGTTTTCATTCACCTCTTTTATCTTAGCAAATGCCACAATATATTTGTCTGAGCACAAGTCATTTAAGATTTGAGGAGATACCTTAGCAGCAGCCATCAAGGCACAGTTACACTGGCAGTCACAGTCATCACTACCCCAGGGGTCTGACAGATTCACAACCTCTACTTCAGATTCTTCAGCTGAAACAATCTCACTAACAACACCATCAGTCACATTTTCAGACATAGACACCACTTCATCAGTATCAGTCTCTTCAACAATTGTTTCTAGTGCCATAAAACAAAAATCCTTTTCAGTATTAGCAACTAGAGCAATGTTGTCATCTGTTATCTCATCTGGTAGACTGCTCCAATCAACAAAGCCTTGAGTAAAGAAACTCTGTTGACCTGGTTGACTGGTCTCTGCAGGAGCAGAGGGTGGAGTAACAGTCATTGGCACAGGGGCCTGAGCAACAGGTGTTTGGACATAGTGATACTGAGGAACAGTGGTTTGGACATAATGCACAGGAACAGTGGTTTGGGTCTGTGCAAAGTGAGCAGTGTTTTGCACATTAGGTACATTAGGGATGGTTTGATAAGTGTTGGTCTGTGGTCTTTGATTTGGATAGGTGATCATAGGAACTCCATTTTGACTCCTACACTCCCTAGCAAAATGACCCATTCTATGACACTTGTAACACTTTATCTTTGATTTATCCAACCCAACCTTTGACCCACCATGTAAACCTGGGAACCTCCTGCCAGTTTTCTTATAGAAGTTATTGGTTCTAATACTGAGCAGGGCAACCTGATGTAAGATGTCCATTTCTTCTAGGTCCAAAGGGTCAATGTATTGCAAGTCATTGTACACAAAAGATGAATTATCAGAAGCCTGGATGTCACCACTGGCTGTGAAAGCACAGTTGTTTGGTGATGAGTAAGAATCATTATTGAAACCAGTTGTTATGTCAATGTAATGATCATAACTCTGATCCTTACTACTTCCAGAACCATCATCCTGACCCAACAGTGCAGTATTACCAAATACATAGTCATCTGACACTTTGCCAGAGTCCTGGAGCTTCTTTTTCCGGTTAAGCTCCCTTTCATAAGTTAGGAGCTTACCATGAAGCTGGGTCAGGGTTAGGTCTTTGAATCCGATAGAGTTTCTCATAACAATAGCTATAGTGTCCCATTTGTCCTGAAGTGATCTAAGAAACCTATGATTCAGTGTTGAATTAGGAAAAGTTAGACCAACCAGTTTAAGTTCACTAATTAGACAGTTAAACCTTTCAAACTGTTGTGTTAATGACTCCCCTTTTATGTGACTAAACGTTTCATATTGTTGGTTAAGTATTTCACGGTTGTTTTCAATCACATCATCAGTTCCCCCGAATTGCTCTTTAAGAGCATCCCACAGTTCTTTAGCACTATTGCAGTGCAAGAGACCGGCATAGATATCATTCGGCAGTGCCATGGCTACTATGCTGAACGCCTTGGCATCTAGCTCGATTTTTTGAAAATCTTGCTCTGAGTAGTTCTCAACACTCTTTGGTACTTGGATCTTTGGATCCTCGGCACTCGGTACCATTGGAACATGTGGTCCAAATACTACCGATTTCCAGCACCCTGTGTTCTGTTGTGCTAACACATGAGCTACCCGACGCTGCCAGATGTTGTATTCTGACCTGACAAGCATCGGAGGCTTGTTGTGTGTGCCAGTGTTGTGTGGATCTTGATTAAGTGAAGTCATTCTCTTGGTTTTTCAAAAACAAAGTCTGTTTACTAACTCTTGAAACGAAAATAAACTATTACTCTGTTTTAACCCGACAAACAAACGATATCAATGATTGTGAGCTGATCTGTGTATTAAACTGATTGATTAGATCAGATTTAATTAACCACTATCGACCCAAGCTCTAAAGGGTTCCCCTATCCCAAGAACCTACGCAACGACACCAAGACAAGACAAATCCACCATCAGGGGAATAACAATATTAATCGAAGGGCTGAGCTGATCGACCCTCTCATAATGATAGGGTAGCTCCCTTATAGAGTAGACAATGCTATACGCCCTTCTGGATTTAGGGTTTCACAAAACCTCCGAGATCATGTATCAGGGACTCCACCAATGCACGCGCCATGGGTCGGTCCACCATGGTATTTCCATAATCTTCAGTGTGACACGCCGACACGTATTTCGTCAAACAAACCCACTGGGATGAGAAATAATGTATTGAGTCCTTCAACTCTTACTAGTCCCAAGGGTATGGGTCATAATATCGCTCGCAATTACTCGTTACCTTCAGGTTCGAGACGTATTCGAAATCCCTTATCACAAGGACGGGCCTCGTCTCGTCATGTGTGGATCCTGGGATTTCTTCTCGACATTGGTTTGCATAGCCGATTGCTGGTCGACCAAATGCGCGTAAAAGTTTAAGGCGTCACTGATGCCTTAGATTCTGAAGATGTAACGCTCATGAAATGTGTGAGTATATCAAGGGTCGACACATGATTCGGTCAATACCCAAACAATCACGAGATTCAGTGGAATACATGCGCTAACACTCAGACTAGATTGTCTTGGTATGACTTCCAGAAAGTCCGTTGAGCACCCGAAATCTTACATAATCAATGTTGGCGCTATACAATCAAACAAACATAACAGTGACAGCAACGAGGGGTTTGGGTGATGTCTCCAGGCCGAGGGAACCAAGAGCGAAACAAACGACAAGTCATTACATCATCAAGGCAATCCAACAGCTGCAGCAATACATCCATGGAGCAACACGATAGTATAAATAACACACCATGACAGCAACACATCCACGAAACACATCAATTAGGCGACACTGCACAGGAACCGCATAACACAGAGAAACACGACAGCAAGGCTACACTACTGCAGGAGCAGCACAACAACAGGAATGCATCGTCGCCAATGCAACCACATGGATACACAATCAGCAAAAATAATGCAACTGCAAGCATGCACAATGGCTGGGGTTAACACAGCAGCACGAATGCACACGACAATATGACGCTCAATATGGAAATTCCCCAGTCCACATCAACAGAAAGCTCTGTCATGGTGAGCACGCATCCCCTGTGCATCTCAGATCACTTGTGGAGGCGGGATTTGTATTCATGCCTTCGTCCTCAAGCCTATCATCCATAGTCTCAATGGTAGGAACGATTGGGTCAACGAAGGTATCCGGAACCATACAGAAATGGGAATGATGGGTTCCAGATAATTTAGCAGACTTATCAGGCCAATATTGTTCTTAGGGAGTACGATCGTAGGCCCAATATAAGTCATTCGAATAACGGCAACTACAGCATTGACAGACTCAACCTTAGCCTGAGAACCATCGTCAATATTAGTCTTAGCAGGAGCCCAAGGATAGATAAAGAGGGAGCCAATGAAAGCCTCGAAGAAATGGAATTAATAACAACGAATTTTAACAGAGACACAGACATGGTAATAGCGGCTTGGCATGGGTCATAGAGACGTCTTCGTTAACAACATTCACCTCTGCAGGAACCTCTAATACATCAACAGCATCAGCTCGAGAAGCGCCATAGAAACAACATCAAGCCCATCATGGACTATAGAGACTATGACAACCATAAGCTCAACAACAGACATGGAAACAACGACATCAAGCCCGATAAGTGCTACAGATTCACTGACAACAACAAACTCAGCAAGAGCTACACACTTAGCAAAAACATCGGGATCTACTTGAGCCATAGATCAATAACAGCCGCAGCGACATCAGGCTCGGCCGGAGCCTTAGACTAGTCGTAGTTATTATATGTGTGGTAACTAGTATCCATAGGACCTAGAAACCAACCACCGTCTATCCCAATATCAAGGATAGTGGTCATTACGAAAATAGCAAGTAGAAGTAGAAGGATCACGATATATCGAGACACCCTGATAGAATGAAAACGATACCGACTCTGGCAACCCAGCCGAGTCATCCTTCTCATTAGAGTCCTCTTGCATATTATTTTGGCCCTAGCACCGATAGCCATCAACTGGAATGCCTCTCTGCTACCTAAGCGAGACCGGTGGACCTTCTTCCTGATAGGCCACGCAGTGAGAGTATCGAAATACGACAAGAGATTTGACAGGTCACATTGTCCATAACGAATGGATCTTGCAACCTTAGTTTATAAACCACCGTGACGAGGGAACGCAACGTCTCAATATCTATGGGGATTGATGGAAAACACTTCGCGTCAATTTCCGCCCCAAATAGATAAAAAGTCTCGTCGTCATGATGAGGGTGATGAACGTTATTGCAACAAGAGCAATGGAATTGTCGTCCCATGGGTAAGTTTAATTTAGCAGAATAACGTGACCACATCCAGCAGTCCGTTATTTGTTTTTCGAGGGGGATTTCAACGTCAGCAAAAAGCGTCTTGCGACATTTGACAATTACGGAACACACTCTTACGATTACGATTCCCAAAGTGTGGTTCCACTCCCCAGGATTCATGATGGATTCAGGCACAGCACACGTATCGAACCTACTCTGGCGTTCATCGACTGAAGCGTGATTACCAATAATCCTTGAAAAACAAACAGGAGGTAGATAGAGGAGTCTTACGACAACCTTTGCACCTTGGGAAAGTAGTATGACATAAGCACCGATCTGCTAAGCCCATCACAAATCATCTTCCGGAATACGATCCAGCGCTATGGCAACGGGTGTTAATCCATACTTGAACACTCAATACATCGAGCAGTGGCTTCCCATGAGTTAATCGTATGCACTTCCGAGTGAGTCCATAGCCAAACGCCAACTGGGGCTTGTTGTTCCACTACACGCCGCCATCATAACACTGGCAATCGTTGCCGCGGTCATGATTAGTGGCCGAATTTTTGACATCATCGAAATTTAGCAAAGCCCTCTGACTCGCGGGTGTGCAATGTGGCACACTGATTTCACCATCAGTCCATGACTGCATGGGCACAACCAATACTGTCGATTCAGACGAGGGCTATCGAGCCTTCCAGGTAACAATGATCAAGCTTCCTAACTTAGCAACCTCAATTCTGTCCTCCAAAAGGAGAAGAAAAATACCCGACTCTGGAAGACTACTTGGGCATGTGTTCGATCGAGAATGACTTATTTATAATAACAACCCAGCAGCACACGGCCACGATTCTCATATCTGATCCTCACAGGGTCCCGTTCCCAAAACGCACTGGTCTTGTAGGGACGCACCCTAGGTCTTCACCAGGTTCCAGGTATAACCTTCCACGCACCGTACTCGACATTTCTCACTTCGGTAGGCCGTGTATACTTGTAAGTCCGCTCCTTTGGAAGAACTTTGTGGTGGAGGCATTCAACTCCTACAGAAGGAAGCTTTCATCTCCCGTTCCTATCTAGAGCGAGGGTTTGCGTCAGATTATTCGTATGAATAGACGTTCAAGCTCTTCCGTGCTCGCACCTTAAAGGTAATGTCAAAGAAAGCTCATTAGGCTAGCTAGGACCGAAGTCAAGGGCGTCGATGAGACCTCCCATTTAACCCATTAGTCAATCAAAACCAAGACTGAATCTAAAGAAGAAGAACAACAAGACAAGGAATGATCACCAACCCCGGCCCTAGCGCCCACCAAGGTTACCGTGCACCCCAAACTATTATAACGTGTGCACCCGTAATGATAATTTGCGTTGCCAGGTAATCTTGTTGCCCGCTAGTTCCGAGCTTCCTGATCCAACAAACAAAGATTTCATAACAAATGACTCTTAATAGATTCGCCTCCACATCATAAACCATGGGGCGACATCCATTTGCGCGATAGAGATTAGTCCTTCAGATCATCCCGTCTACATGTACGCGAGTGAGATCGTCGTAGACTACAACATCCTTCCCACTTGCTGGTACCGGTGATCGATGCAAGAGTGCGGACTAATGTGAAGCGTGACACGACATCCTTACTGGCAAAATATCCGTACAACGTATATGTATTAACTAATCTTAGAAAAATCGGATTCCTATGCAACATAGACATTCTTATCCGTATTTTCTAATACTTCATATATTGACACACATGGCTAGTCGGTCGGAATTTCCCCTTGTACATCCCATGTACAAATTTCTTTCTTTTCTAAAATATTTTGTTGTGATTTAGTTTTGAAAACTTTGTTTTCGAGCCGAAACCGGTTATAGTCTAGATTTTACAAAAATGCTAGTTCGCTATAACCTTGGCTCTGATACCACTTCTGTCCCACCACGCCAATGGCGGAAACACGTGGCGCAACGCTCGAAAGTATATCAAAGTCAAGATTTACACAAACTATATTTAGTTAGAAAAGAATCAATTTATTAAGATGTCGGAACAGAGAATCACATTCTCAATGTTACATAAAACGACGAACATTAAGTTTCAATGTGGGGTATTTTCGTTTGTTCCAGCCCTTTGGTAACAATTTATGAAACCCCGACAAGTATCCGACATCCCGAATTCCACCGCACTAGCCCATATCTATTCAGCGCTTAGTTACCTGAAAGATATGTTTAAAAAGACGTCAATATATAAAATATTGGTGAGTTCACAGGTTTTGTTTCGTAATAACAACATTTTCACAACCATCGACTCGACTCACTTTACCGTATAATTAATTTCCCATTAATTAATTATACTAGGATCTTGTCGATCGATATTTCATTTTCAACCCTCGACTCGGCTCACTTTACCATATATTTATTTCCCATTGAAATAAATATACTAGGATCTTGCCGATTCGACATTACATTTTACAACCATGTGCGAAACCTGCACACTTGTGGCCTTTGTAAGGAGTAGCTAGCTCCTACAAATGATGAGCAATCCCTTGAGTCCCATAACCAAACCAAGACTAATAATAATGCCCCGCTCCAAGTCGTTTCTCGAAACCCAACGACTTAATTTCAGAATACGTGCACCCCTGGCATACGCCGATGCATAATCGACGCTATCGATTAAGGGTGGGCCTCGTCAGGCACCAATAGTACTATTCAAATATTCCTTCGGTTTCATTTACATGAATTAATGGTTAGAGAAGAGAGGACTCAACCCCGAGTGGCGATCACTGCTCATGTACTCATCAAACCACTTATCACATTTTAATCTTTGAAAACCATTTCAACATGTGACAACATTTGACAAAACATATCTTTCCCCCAATTAAAACAGTAAAATGGGGCCGTGAAACTCACCTGAAGTATAGCGTGCAATCAAATAGCAGAGAATAGCAAGTCCGTGGTCAAGCACCTACGAACGTCCTAGACGTATAAGCCACTAAACCTATAGGGCATGTGCTTCGGCAAGTTGTACACCCAACTCCCAAACCACGAATTAATCCAATTCCCCGTTTAATTAAACGTGTATCCTAGGTCGTTGGTGATGGATTACCCCTTTCTTACAAGTTACTTATATTCTCATTAATATTTCTTTAACTTGTATTATATTATCCTCGACTCGACTTTACTTAACGTATAATTATTTTCCCATTAAATAATTATACTTAAGATTGTGTCGTTCGATATAATATCTTTACCACTCGACACGACTCACTTTACCGTATATTTATTTTCCCATTCAAATAAATATACTGAGGTCTTGTCGTTCGATAATATACTTTTAACGCTCGACACGACTCACTTTACCGCATATTTATTTTCCCATTCAAATAAATATACTAAGGTTTTGTCGTTCGATGATATATATATATATATATATATATATATATATATATATATTCATTGTTTTCTTCGCTCGACTCGACTCACCATACCGTATATTTACTTTCCTATTAAATAATTATACTAAGATTTCGTCGAGTCGACTATATATATATTCTCCTTGTTAAGTCCATACACTTGTTTAACGTTTAATCGTTAGATTATTCACGTTACTTTTCTCCCACGAATATTTTCCAACACTTAGGAAAGTGTTATGTAATTTTTCACCCAAGTCATATATTTTAAATCCTTAAAAATATATTTATACTCATCTTGACGTAATGATAATTTTCTCGTCCGTCCGTTTTTACGTCTTAGTTTGTTAACACGTCCAAGTCCGATTACTTAACTTATATATATACATATAGTTAATTTTTCCCAAGATTCCCAATATGTGTATTCTAGGAAAGTTATTCACATCTTTAATTTCCTACACATATTTCTTGGAAGTTTTACAAATACCTTTATGCTATTAACACAAGACTTGGCAACTTATGTATAAAAATGCTCCAACACTTTTATATTCCCATTTATATAAAAGTGTTCATTTTTATATAAGTTTCCAAAAAGCTTTTATTTTATCTAACATTTTTTATAAAAACCTTTGTTTTTATACGTATCCATATGTTAGAAAATTCCATATTTTTATAAAACTCTATTTTATAAAAATACACTTTTATACAAAATACATGTGTGTAATTACTAGTATTTACCAAATCTACCTTGGAAAATTTCTATTTACACTTTTGACACCAAACTTTCCATAGTGATAGTTTTAGACACAAGCTTCTAAAAATATCATCTTTAGTCCCTCAACTTTTAAAGTTACAAAAATAGTCCTTTAACTTATAAAAGTTGCATTTTTTCATTCTATCTTTCAAGAATAACAATTTTCTACTAAACTAGTAGACTTTAATGGATCATTTTTGTCATGTTAGTTTATTTTTATGATCCAACACCATCTATAGTCCAAAATAACCTTATTAAGAACCATGATGTGTGTATTTGTGTGTATTATGTCCATTTTGTCCAACTTGATGATTTTATGTTAATATCTTATAATATGTAACTTTTGTATTTTTAATTTCTAACAAGATCAAACCTATTTCTTGTTTTAGATGATCATATTATGAAGATCAAAACCACTTTTAGGTGTGTTTGAGTCACATTTATAAACAATGCCTTGGATCATCATTTAAACATGTGTGTGTATTTTATAACTTACAAAAATAATATATCATCACCATCTAAACCCATGACCCATGTATTCTTTTTAGAACATCCATTTTGTTAAAAGAAAACCATTATATCTTTTGTTTAAAACCATGTTCCAAACCCTATGTACAACTTGCTTTAAAAACATAAAAATATAAACTTTCAAGAACCAAAGCAAGATCAAGAACACTTACAACTAGCACAAGGCTAGGGAAGATAAAAACACTTGATTTTGGATGGGGTTTAGAGTGTGTTATTCCAAAATGGTTAAGCTCCTAGCTTGATACACACTTTATATTTTGAAAGGGGTTAGGATTATACAAGATTTCTAGTGCTAGAACTTTGAAAGATCAATGTGTGTGTGTGTCATGACCTACGGCCAAGACCACAGAAAAGAAGGAGTTTCTTTCTTTCTTTCTTTTTGTGATGAAATGAAGTAAGGCATGTGGTGGTGATCTTATAAAAATCTTCAAGTAGTACAATTTATTATAAAATTCCATCGCACCATGCCTACAATCCCTTCAAATAAGGAAAAAGGAAGATTTTAGATATGGTGGTGGGTGGGAACGATTTGTGTAGGAGATTTTGTAGGGCCCACCTCCAAAATATCTAGTAAATATTTGTGACAATCTAACTAAGTTAGTTTCGGGTTTAATCGGGTCTTGTTCGAGCTTTACTTATGAGTTATCCGGTCATCAAAATAGCCTTTAGTAACCCTGTTGGGATCTTTGCTTGAGCTCGGAGGGACAATTATCATGTTTTATGAGTATGCAGCGGAAATAAGCTTGACAATTGACACCTTGTGACTAACCTTTGTTGACTCAGACTCCCCCTCGGATTAAGCTATCACAACATGAATTAATAACAAAACAAACATAAGTGAGATGATAGAATTTAACTTAAATATTTGTATGTTATTAGGCAAATGTTCAAATGTATGAATACATGTGGCCAAGTGCAAGTCTAAAGGTTGGTGGTAGTCAGGTATTTATAGAATACATACCCGACTGTTTCCACTAACTCTTAGATGTACTAAATACATTAACAAATACCTAGTGGAAAACAAACTAATAATATACTAACTACTGCTGCTTTATACAGACAACAACTGATAAAGCTAACTGCTGAGAATCTGAAACTTCTGATGGTTTGGTAAAACTTCTGATGAGTAAATCGTCAGAAGTTGTTCTTCAGTACTTTGCAACTTCTGATGACCATTGCTAACTTCTAATGAGTAATTACATCAGTAATTAGTTCTTCAGTACTTCTGAACTTGTTCTTCGGAAGTTGTCTGGTTTGTCCTTGAACTAGTTAATCAGTAGTTGGTCTTCAGTAGTTTCTTCATCAGTAGTTTCCTTCCTTCTTCAGTAGTTGTCTTTTGTACTTCAGGACTTTGTCTTCAGAGGTTTGTCTGGTTCATCTTCAGAACTTGTCCATCAGTAGTTCTCTTTTGTCTTTGGAAGTTACCTGTTTATTCATCAGTAGTTATTATAATTAGTTATTATTATTATGTGAATGATCAACTAAGGTTTTGTGGTTCATTAATCCTCTCTGACCCAACAATCTCCCCCTGGATTGATGAAGCCAAAACCTTAGAAGATAGCTTAGAAGCTTTATTGATTCACTTATTTGAGATTCAGCCTGTTCTTGATGTTGTGTCTGATTTGTCTTGCTGCGTCTTGGACTTGAATCTCATTTGGGAAATTGGACACTTGCATACCAATCATGTAGAGATCATGAAGATCTCTATCTGACATATTTAGCATGTCCATTGCCCTCTTGAACACCTGCCTTGCACCATCTACTCTCTCAATAACCATTTGTAAGCTTGGGGTGCAGAACCATCTTTTGATTTTGGCATTGGAGGTTGACACAGATGGGGTGACAAAGGTTGTAGGTGCTGGGTTCTCATATACCACTACAGCAGTGGATGTTGAGACCCTGGGAAGTGACTGTGAAGGCTCTTGACCTTCAACAGTAGACTTTGTAGCTTCATCAGCAGTTGCAGCCTTTGATTGATCATGCTGGGTAGTTTCAACTGTTTGATGAGCTTTGGCTTTGGAGTCTCTTCCCTGTGACTTACCTTCCATACACATGTCAGCCTTGGCTTTGGAATCCTTGGCTTTGGAGGGTGAAGCCTTTGTAGACACTTGCTTTGAAGCTGGAGTTCTTGATTTTGCAACTTCTGATGAAGACTGACCTACTGGATGTGTCTTCTTTTGCTCAGTGTGTTTGTTGTAGGCATCCAGTAGTTCAGCTTCACTCCACTTCAACAGCTGCACTTTGCTACCAATCTTTGTAGCTACAAGTTGATTGACAAGCTGAGCTTTCTTCTCAGCATCTTTCTTATTCTTCAGTAATAAGTTCAGCTTGTCAACCCTTAGTTGTAAGTCTTTCAAGGGCAGGTTCTTGATGTGGGCCTTCTTGGTCTTTGAATGTTTTAACAAGTAAGTTATGGCCTGTTGTCGTTCATATTCAACCTGTTGCTCTGCAGCTTCTGCCAACTCCTGCAGATACCCTTGAAAGGCTTTGACTCTCTCATCTTCACCTGTGATCCCTTCTTCATTTACCCTTTCCCAAGCCATCTGTTCATGAAGTGCATTCCTCTCCACAGGAATCTCCTTCTCCTTTGCTTCATGTGATGCTTGTTCATCCTTTTCCTTCTGTTCTGGTGTATCCCTTTGCTTGATGAGCTGAGAGATAGGCATTTGGTCCAGATCTGAAGGATCAGGAATGGGTTTGGAAAAGGCAGGGGTTGTTTTCTGAATTTTGGTAACTACTGATGGTTGAGTATCAGCAGTTTCGTCTTCAGTTGTTGCAACTACTTCAGTAGTTGGGTCTTCAAAAGTTTTGTCAGTTGTTCCCCTTGTCTTCCTTTTCCTGTATTGAAGTCTGACCTCCCCTGTTGATGTATCTTTAGTGGTTTTGGGAGAATCAGATTTGGGCAGGCTAGATGTTTGTACAGCACCCTTCTCACCAGCTATTGTCTTCTCATGAGTTCTCTTCAGTTCAGCTTCCCTTGCCTTTTTGGAAGCTTCTAAGTCAATCTTTTCAGACACTTTCTCCCCCTTTTTGTCTTCATCAGCCTCTTGAAACCAGGGAGCAGGAGGAGTTACACCTGTAAGGTGTTGGATTTGTCTTCTTAGGTCCTCCTGGCGTCTTGAGATCTCTGAGACTTTGTCAGTTAAGGCATTGTTCAGCATGGTGAGTTGGGTGTTGTATTTTTGTTCCATCTGGACTGTGAAGTCTTTAAGATGTGCATTGATGAGTTGATGGAACATTTGGTAGAGAGGGCCCTGGGGGTTGCATAAGTGGTCTATGTTTATGCTCACAGGTCCTGAATTGGTGGCTTGTATAGAAGGTGATGTGTATGGGTGATCCCTAGCCAAGATAGCCGGGGATGCCACTCTTGGGGATGTTTGGGTTGAGTGGTCTTTATCCTGAGCCTTGTTGGTGAGCAACTCCTTGAGTTTGCAGACCTCAGACTCAAGACCTTCTATTTTGGCCGTCAATTCTGTGATTTTTGACTCATCAACCAACTTAATGGCATCATCTGAATCCCTATCTTCAGTTGAGACAGTTTTACCATGACCTGGTTCCAGTTCCAGATGGTAATGGGCCCCTTTTTCTTGGTAATGGGGACTTCCTGCTGTTATGTCCAAGGATTCAGAACCCATGGCAGCAGTTGCCATAAGTGAAGTCTTAGCAATGTTACCACTGTCCTCCAATCCACCACTGGGTGGTAAAGAAGTAGTGGCAGCTTCACTTACACCTTGAACCTCTGATACTGGACTCAGGGGTCTAGGTTCATCCTCATCTCTTTGGTTAGAGAAGGGCATGTCCACATCCATGTCAAGTAAGTCAGAAAAGCTTTGGTCATGTGGAGAAACCTCAGTGATAATCTGAGGCATGACACTTGTGGATGGAACATGTGAGCCTAACTCATTGAGAGCTATGGCATTGGTTACTGTGGAGATTGTGGTATTAATATTATCAGTAATTGGGCTTTCAAGCTGTGTACTCCTAGGCATTGGAGTAATAGTAGTGAAATCAAGTGAAGTCACAACTACTGATGATGGTTCCCTTGAAATAAGCTCTGTAACTTGTTGAGAAGTTACAGGCAGTTGAGGCTGGGAATGAGATGTAGCAGCCAACTGTGAGGATGTCCCAGTTGTTGCTTTAACAAGTTCAGATTGAACATTGACATCCACAGGCATCTCATCTTCATGTGGTGTCTTATTAGGTTTTGTTGAGGGTTTGGGTTTGACTGAAGACTTCCTTTTGGATTTTTCTTTGGGGGTAGAAGTCTTTTTGGGTTTTGATGATGTGGGTTCCTTGAGGACTGGGTTTGTTTCCTCTTGGTCATCATCTGCCAGATGTGCTGGCGTGTTATGTCTTGAAAATGTTTGAACCTCTATCCTTTTAGAGACAGAGGCTACCCCAAGTAATGCATCATCACCAATGGTTGTAATGAGGCATTGCATAACAAACCTGGGGTATATTAAAAACTTAAACTTTTCTTTAGAGTGGTTTATTACAAGTTCATTGAAAAGATAAGTTGATGCCCTGAAAGGTTGGTTTGCAACTATAGAATGAAAAATTTGTTGCAAGTCAGAGGGCATCTGATCCCATCCAGCAGTCTTAGGACTCAAGCACATTAACAAGTAATGAAACAGGAGCTTGTACTGGGGATCAAAATATTTCCTGTAAATGGTAGCATGAGAAAGATTACCTTGATACTCACATGCTGTAAGTGTGGCATGGACAACACCAGTTGATATGGAAGTTGGAGCATCGTTGTCATTCAGTTCAAGAGCTTGAGACAACACCTCTGGTGTTATGGCCAACACTTTACCATTTACTTTTGATTTAAGGGCAACTACTTCGCCATTAACCATTGAGGCTTTAGCATTTGCCCAGAACTGCCTGAGGGCGTCCACGTGGATAGGTGGATCGATGATGAAGGCAGTGTGATACCTAGATTTGACTATGGTATCAATGATATCATGGTATTTCTCCCAGTTCTTATCCTTCTCAAGATAAGCGATTTGATTGTGGGAGGGTTTCAATTGAAGAGCCATTTTGATCGATTTAGGTTAGAACTGATTGTTAATCGCCTTTGATGCTTTGAAAGAGGGAAATATGATTTGAATTGTAATGAATGCGAAGAATCAGGGTTTCAGAAGTTATAACTTCTGATGAAAGGACTATTAGACCCTTTTTTCTTAACTGCTGATGAATACTTTTGTTCATCAGTAGTTATCCCTGTTCTTCTTCAGTAGTTTTAAAACTACTGATGTACAATCACCTCACATTCCCACTACTTAACTACTGATTCACTACTTCAGCAGTTATGTCCTCAGATGTTATATAAGCTTTCAGAAGTTTCTAAGTTAGTGTATTTTTACTTATTTTCTTACTCCATTTTCTTTGTATTTCCTCTACTCACAACTGTGGATGGCGAAGTATGAAAACCTTCTATTGTAATAACATCTGAAGTTCAACAACCAAGGATTTTTGGTCCATGGAAGATCTCTAGCAATAACAACCTTTTTTTTTTGAAAATGGTCCTTTAATTGAAAATACCAAGATATAAACTACTGAGATTCTTTAAAATAGATATTTCATTTAAATCAGTAGTTGTAGTTAATTTACAAGCTTTAGGAGTTATATATTCAGCATTAAATCATAGATAAGCTCATAGATCTAGATTTTAATGTGTTTAGCCTGCTTGTATTAACTTATATAAACTTAGCTGTTTATATGATACTTATTTAATTAAGAACATATTTGGTCAGCAAAGTTATCCACATTTTGCAACATCTTTTATGAAAGATCTACTTAGGAGATAGTTCACTTAAAATGTATGTGGTCTTCAGGCCTGACTTTGTTTGAAACAGATTTATGAAAATAGGTTTCCAACAAAGTTATACTACCTGGTATGTTGTGGCCATCATATCTTTGTTGTTTTGATATAGTTGATTGATTTGCAACTTATCATAATAACTAAGATGATATCACTGAGTTTAAGTCACAATAGAGTCACAGTCAATCGAGTATCAATAATAATGAGCTGGTCTGTTATGTCAAATTGATTGTTAGATCATTTTTGACTGGCCAAGCTCTGATACCAATTGATGGGATCTGTGCTTGACCTCGGAGGGAAAATTATCATGTTTTATGAGTATGCAGCAGAAATAAGCTTGACAATTGACACCTTGTGACTAACCTTTGTTGACTCAGACTCCCCCTCGGATTAAGCTATCACAACATGAATTAATAACAAAACAAACATAAGTGAGATGATAGAATTTAACTTAAATATTTGTATGTTATTAGGCAAATGTTCAAATGTATGAATACATGTGGCCAAGTGCAAGTCTAAAGGTTGGTGGTAGTCAGGTATTTATAGAATACATACCCGACTGTTTCCACTAACTCTTAGATGTACTAAATACATTAACAAATACCTAGTGGAAAACAAACTAATAATATACTAACTACTGCTGCTTTATATAGACAACAACTGATAAAGCTAACTGCTGAGAATCTGAAACTTCTGATGGTTTGGTAAAACTTCTGATGAGTAAATCGTCAGAAGTTGTTCTTCAGTACTTTGCAACTTCTGATGACCATTGCTAACTTCTAATGAGTAATTACATCAGTAGTTAGTTCTTCAGTACTTCTGAACTTGTTCTTCGGAAGTTGTCTGGTTTGTCCTTGAACTAGTTAATCAGTAGTTGGTCTTCAGTAGTTTCTTCATCAGTAGTTTCCTTCCTTCTTCAGTAGTTGTCTTTTGTACTTCAGGACTTTGTCTTCAGAGGTTTGTCTGGTTCATCTTCAGAACTTGTCCATCAGTAGTTCTCTTTTGTCTTCGGAAGTTACCTGTTTATTCATCAGTAGTTATTATAATTAGTTATTATTATTATGTGAATGATCAACTAAGATTTTGTGGTTCATTAATCCTCTCTGACCCAACAAACCCTTAAACATAGCCTAGTTTAAGTGTTGGTTGGTTGGTTGGTTAGGCTTTCGTTGGGTGAAATTATAAGTTATACGTGTACCGGGTGCGGTACGCGTACTTTATTCGTTACCGGGAGATTTGTATTTAGAGTTTCCATTTATGGCATTGGAGTTCCAAAACACATTATATTTCATGAAAATACCCCTTTATTTTATATCGTGGGTGTCCGGGATCATTTTTTTTGGCTATTTAATTTTTGCCAGGTAATCACAAACGTCCGTTCCAGACAAGTTTATCCGCACGCGATTTCGTCGTGCTTCAACATTAAACATGTGCATCCCTATGCATCTTATGGGGAATTTGCTATTCTCTAAAGGCTAAATTAATCCAATTAATTTAAATATGCACCTAAACTGTTAATTACATATACTAATTACGTACGGAATCACATCGATTTTTGCCGGATGTTACATCGATGGTAAACAATTGTCCATCTAGTTCGAGCTTACAGTCACGATGGATGTGGGTTACCTCAACAGGTTTCCCATCAGCTAACTCTATAGAGTACGGGGTATCAAGAATTGTAGGAACTATTCCTAGTTGTTTGCTAAGTTTGATGACACAAACTATAGTCTGCACCAGTATCATAGAAAACAGAAGCGAGAGTGTCGTTTAAGGAACACGTACCCGTCACGACATTGATATCAGCCCTAGCTTCCCCAGAGCCCATCACAAATGCTCTTTCACGAGCCCTATTTTTGTTGTTACCATTGTATTTGTTGTTGTTGAAGGACTTATACCTCATACTATCCCACGTTCTCTCGCTATCATTCAAAAGTAGAAGATGAAGCACCCTGCTTTGGAAAAATACTATGCTCAGCGGCCTCGTCGGTGAGTTTGCAAGCCCGGTGAAAGGTTTGTTAAACTCAAGGTAGGTGAGCTGCAGTGGCCATGCCACGAATCTGAGAGACCCACCCTTGGTATGAAGCTCGATCCGTGTGTAAGTTAGGCTAAACATGTTTGAGCATAAAGTACCTATCTCCTGTAGCTTAGTAGTGTAGGCGTCAATCTCAGACTCAACTGTCTTTAGATAACAAATTTCTAAATTTGGTCACGGGGGTTACATTCTCTTCCCTAGCATCGGTAACTCATCGAGTGTGCATTACCCCATCCTGCTTGGGGCAAATGCGCATGGCAAGGACTTATACTATCGGAGTAATCAAGCAACCTCCTCCGGTCCTGTTGGAGCGATTGAGGTTTACAACCCCCAAAAGTCTTCGTAATACGCTCGCGAGTAGTTGTTGCGGCATATCCGTTCAAGGAATAAGGAAGTTCAAATGCGAAAGTCAAGGGAAAAGAATGATTTAGCAACTTAGATCTTTACTAGCTTGAAAAAGATGCGAGGGCCTCAACCACCCTGTTGTTGATCATAAGAATTCACTCTTATCTAGGTTTACAATAGAAAAGGAAAGAAAATACTAGCAAGGAAGGGTAGGAGCAAGTCGCCGTCACGTTCTGACAAGATAGTGGAGCATTCATCCTTACTTTCCCATGTGTTCGTTCTACTCGAGTTATCCTTCCATCCCCTCCTCTTCCTCTTTCGCGGGTATCGATGTTATGTGGATCTCGCCGCATATAGTCTCCAACTCTGGTCCTATGCAAGCCAGTTCAGTGGTCAGCTGCACCACTCATTCCTCCAATCGTGGTTGTCAGTCATTAGTAGGTTTCGTCTTTCTTTGAGCTGTTGCACTACGTCGTAGGCCTTTACATAACTCCTCAAGAGTGTGAGTAACAAGTTCTGACCTGATGTGTTCCCGTGAATTTACTATAAACTCGCAATGAATAGGGATATGCATGTCGTACAATCGCTCGCTCATACTGGGCGTAAATGTACTAGGATAAGAACAAAATTCAATATAAGCAACCCAGTATCGTCTGAGTTTCCAATGAGAGTAAGGAAGATCAAATAACAAGGAACAGAAACTAATTGTCTCCTTGCTCATTGAAAAAGGATAAGTCTAAGTATTTGTTTTTCTTCGAATTTGATTTGGTTTAATGGTACCACGTCATGCGCATCGTGCAACTTCCTATGTACGTGCGCCACAACGCTCGCAAGGGCTTTCTCCCCAGTACTGTTATCGTTTCCTCATCCATGAGGTTTGTTAGGATACTAATCCCAGTAATGCGCCACCTGGTGTAACCCTGAGTATCCACCAGTGATATGTTCAGAATCAAGTTTAGAATTAGAAGATAACATATCTCCTGAAATCATGTGTTGTAGATATATGTACCCAAAAGCTAATTGTGCACTTAAGCTGTGAGTGTACTAATACTTATGCTATGATGGTTATAGACTAGACTCAACATGCAGTCCTGGTTCACTATAACCAATGGCTCTGATACCAATCTGTCACACCCTCAAATTTCCACTGCGGGGTTTTACCGCGAGGCGCATGACCTACCAGGATCCCATAGCCATAAGTCATATGAATGAACTCTAAATGCCCAAACCATTTAGTTCGTTTTTTAAAAAAACAAGTTTAGTTAAGCTGCGGAAGCGTAAACCAAATTAAACCTTTTAAAAACCATGCGCAAAACAACGCGCCCAAATCAAAACCATATGAAAGAAAAACGTATAAGCATAATATATAATTTAGGTGTATGCCCAAGACCCAAATGCAGTGAACGTGCAGTGCTTCCTAATCGTGACACCGGAAGCTAACTACCTGCAAAAGCACGTAAATGGTGGGTCAACAAACAATGTTGGTGAGTCTACTAAGTAAAATAGGTGAGTATGTAAAAGTGTAGGTTTCCCAAACCACGTAACCAAGTACAAGCACCGGTCTCCCGGACCACATAACAACAAGTAAAAACGTCGGTCACCCAGACCACAAGTAAACAGCTAATTCACATGCTAGCGGTAGCTAACCCACTCATGATAACTAACACCGGCGAATACCGATGTTGGGATCTTTGCTTGAGCTCGGAGGGACAATTATCATGTTTTATGAGTATGCAGCGGAAATAAGCTTGACAATTGACACCTTGTGAATTAATAACAAGGTATTAAGCTATCACAACATGAATTAATAACAAAACAAACATAAGTGAGATGATAGAGTTTAACTTAAATATTTGTATGTTATTAGGCAAATGTTCAAATGTATGAATACATGTGGCCAAGTGCAAGTCTAAGCGTTGGTGGTAGTCAGGTATTTATAGAATACATACCTGACTGTTTCCACCCACTCTTAGATGTACTAAATACATTAACAAATACATAGTGGAAAACAAAATACTAATATACTAACTACTGCTGCTTTATACAGACAACAACTGTTAAAGCTAACTTCTGAGAATCTGAAACTTCTGATGGTTTGGTAAAACTTCTGATGAGTAAATCGTCAGAAGTTGTTCTTCAGTACTTTGCATCTTCTGATGACCATTGCTAACTTCTGATGAGTAATTACATCAGTAGTTAGTTCTTCAGTACTTCTGAACTTGTTCTTCGGAAGTTGTCTGGTTTGTCCTTGAACTAGTTCATCAGTAGTTGGTCGTCAGTAGTTTCTTCATCAGTAGTTTCCTTCCTTCTTCAGTAGTTGTCTTTTGTACTTCAGGACTTTGTCTTCAGAGATTTGTCTGGTTCGTCTTCAGAACTTGTCCATCAGTAGTTCTCTTTTGTCTTCGGAAGTTGCCTGTTTATTCATCAGTAGTTATTATAATTAGTTATTATTATTATGTGAATGATCAACTAAGGTTTTGTGGTTCATTAATCCTCTCTGACCCAACAACCGAACTACTAATGAACGAGTTCCCACAACAGGGAGTGGAGTGCCTTGCGTCATTGCCCATCAACAATGCCATATGTTTTAAGTTATTAGTTCACACCCATGCTCCCAGCACGATGTGAGGTTTGTTAAACCTAATAGCGCTATCAACTAGTAACCCGCTTGCCCATCCGGCAATTGATTCGGTATTTTGAAGGACTTAAAAGATAGGATTGGTTTAGTTCATGAAGGACATATAGCATGAATTAGTAACAGTAGATTCACCCCGAGAACCATGCACCCCAAAACCCGGGATGTGTAAAAGTAGTCCCTAACCGGACTAGAAAACGTTAACTAAGTTGTCTCAACCCGAGACACATGCTTTTGAGAAAAGAGTAGTGAAACTCACCTTAGGTTGCAAGCAAATTATCCAAATTCCAAAACAATAGAGTGCTACCGACTCCCTAATACAAGTGTCACTAAGTGAGTATATGTGTACAATCAATACACCATATAACCCATTTGTCCAAGACGTTTAAATGTTCAAAACCGTGTAGTGAAACCTAATGTTTCTATATGCACAAGTAAGTCCTACATAACCCATTGGTGAAAGTTATGATTATCATCAGTCATACACTTCATACACGTCTCATACAAGTGTCCATACAAGTTCATGTCAAAAACATATCATTTAAAATACTTAACGAATGAATTAAAGTCCCAAATTTTTACTGAGTATACATTGGGATTCGGTCGTTAACACATAATTTTGTCTTGTCTTAAAACCAAACACAAAAATTATTAAAATTCATACAATACAGCCCTGTCCAGAAAAGTCAGTTTAGTAGAAAAATTCCCAAGAATTATGTATTCACCCAAACGGGGTGAATCCACTTGGTAAAGCCGAGGTTTCCCAATTTCGATCTACTGTTTAAATTTCAAAGATTATCTCTTTGTAAAACTCAAGTTTTGACCGTTTCAAGTTAACCCAATTTACAACTACGAAAATCTGATATGACCTCTTATCAAATAAAATTCCAAAAACTACTCAAACGAAGTCCAAATCAAACGATTTTGCCCATTGCGAAAAGCTAAGATCATGTACATTACATTCATGCAAAGAATCAATCAAAACAATCACGTTTAATCCATGTAACAGACCCTACAAGCCAACATTCAGATTCTGTCCAGATTTTAATCATGCAATAACATCAACTATATCAAACCCTAGTTGCATATTATCCATCAACGACACCCAATAAACATCATACATCATTAATAAGACCCCAATCTGATCAAAACCTTAATGATACATCATAAACATTATCATTCATAAACCCCAGAAGTCTAAAACATCTAAAACATGCAATATCATGTAATAAACCAAGTAATAATCGCATACTATCATGTTTGACCCATTGAACCTTTATAAAAACCAAGTTTTAATCTTTGTAAGTATATTTCAGATCTTGGACAACTTGTTTATGGTGCTTTATAACATAATAAAGAAGATAAAACACAAAAGGTTTAACAATATACCTAAAGCTCTTCGTTCGGTGATTAAAACTCAAGTAAAGCTTCAAAACTTGATTGATTATGGTTATGGCAGAGGTTATGGAGTGTATTTTTTGTATGGTGGCTGCTAGGGATGATTAGGGTTGTGTTTATGAGAAGTAGGGTGTTTAAAATCGTTTTTAAAGAGTTAAAACTTGTTTTCCACGTTTTTAGTTCCATCGCGGACCGCGGGCGGAATATTAATTCCTGCCGCGCTCCGCGGTGTGTTCCAAATTATGCCCAGATTATTCAACTCCCTCGCGGACCGCGGGGGATTTCCCTTTCCCTCCGCGCTCCGCGGGGAAGACAAGAATTCAGAATTTTATTTTATTTATTCTACAACACTAACCACTCCTCAATATCAGTATTCTAAACATTAATATTCAAAAAGGCACATAAACGTTCACCATACATATCTGGATCCCGGTTACCGATCCGTTAACGTCTAATCACGTAAGCTTACATATTCACATATTAGCACGTAATCTCAACACGTAAGTTTATGATAATCACATTTCACCAAGTCACCAACGTTCCGGGTTACCTACTTGTGTACATAGTCCGGTAATTCCCCGGATTACCATCTCATGCAGTTATTAACCTATAACTGTGCAACGTATACTCATCTTAACTAACCCTAGTCAAGTGTTTAGTCACGTATGCACATGCAAGTTAACTAGAGTTCAGTTAAAGTAGGAACCTGAAAATGCGGGGTATCACATCATCCCCAAGTTGAAAAGAATTTCGTCCCGAAATTCAGTAAGTAAACAGTAAAGCCAGTATAAAAATGTGTGCTTGGTTACCGGATGTCACAGTAAGGATATTATATGGATTGAGGATGGTGGAAATTTGATGCAGGAGGATGAAGAGAGTGAAGAAGAAGATGAAGTGCAATCAAACATATATATTTTTATCTTCGTCCAAAATTTGAAGTTAGTCACACAAATTGTAACACCCTGCGTGTTACGGTTCTCATTAATGGGTCGGTTCGTACCCGACCACATAACTATTAACCTATAATATTTGATTGTTTTAAAGTCTGCAACCAAATGCCCCTTGGCTGCTATTAAACTCATCACCAAACACCTATGTGCAGCCTTAATTCTGTCACCAAACACCCCGAATTCTAGCTGTTATCCCTGCTGCCAAACACCTTATAATTGCTTCAACCTATTTAAACCCCTCCCCTCTTGTCCCTTCTGCTAAAAACCAACGCACACAACACACACTTGTGTGTGTGTTATCAAGAGCATCAGACCAAGGGGTCACCGTCCGGTGAGCGGCGCCGCCCTCTTCTCCGGTGAGCTCCTCCTCTCCGGTAAACATTCATAAGCACCGATCAGCAAACCTTTTTCCTTTTGTTCTGATATAACCCGATAACTCTTTATCCTCAAGCTACCATCGCAATCCAACTCGTGAACCCTTTCATCCTGTTTCTGTTATACAAGGTCGGGACAGTCACTGGTTATGGTGACTGTCATCGGGTAACCAACCTAGAACCCATCCTTTTGTTTCCCCGATTTGTACTCGATAAGCTACCCATGAACCATCCGACAACCCACCTCTCTGTTCTAGTAACCGAACAGTCACCAAATCTGGTGACTGTCATCGAGTCCCAAAACCGAACCATACTATTCTTTTGTTTCTGATCGGTTCTTGATAAACCACCTACAAGTCCCTTTTGATTATCTCATATTCATCCATACGTTGGTTTCTGTGTGTGTATATGTGTTCTTTATTATATCCTAGAAGCTATTGGTTTGATGGATGAGTTTGATATCGATTAGGACCGATTAAGTTTCCAATCGGTATTTCAATCGGGTTCCAATCACCCATTCGGTAAGCACAATCTATTGGATTAATTGGTTAATAATCTTATGATTAATTATTTATATAATAATCATGTTGATTGCGAGGTACCGTTAATCAAATCAGAGAGTTTGAACCGATGCCGAGTCGACTCAGTGAGTCGGTCAACAATCGGAATAGGACCCGGTCCAATAACCCAGCGTGGATTACTATTATCATAAGATTATATATAAAATACGGATAATGATCGAACTTGATAATAGACAATAATAAACATATATAAAATATATATGTTTATCCATATACAATCTGATATATAGAGGATATTCTAGACTCGGGTTAATAATAATATTTTCTATTCTTTTTAGATTAGATCTGCCAAGCTGTAATGGCCAGCTTATTAGTTTATGAATGCCAAGCTGTAATGGCCAGCTAGATTAGGATGTTCGTGTCGTGTCTCATATGATAGATATCAATAATGAACCCCGAGTTTAGGATTAGCTAATATATATCAAGTTCAATATGTATAAATATATATATCTATCTATATAATAATTGAGGTCACTTGGGTTGAATCAAGGCCTTAGAGAGGGTTTGAGGTATCCAACAACTAATATGGAGCTCCAAATTATGACTATAAAAACTTTTTTTTTTCATTCTCCATATCAAAACTCTCATATTCTTCCTAATTCCTAACAAATCTTTCAATCTTTCTTCTTCACCTTGCATCATTTGTTGATTATCCACAACTGATTAAAGGTAAACATCCAAACTACTCTTCTAATGTTGATTCTTATTATTATTTTGACTTTTTTTATTGTTAACATTATTAAGAACAAATCAAACCGAATGAAATTTCTTATTCTTTTACGTGGAAATCATTCTTCTTAAACACATGTTCTAATGAAACGGATTTGTGATAAATGGATTTGTGATAAATGGATTTGTGATAAACACATATTCAATCGGATTTATTATAAAGTGATAACAAAGATACTATCAATTCTTATTGCTATTTTTTTTATTCTTTTTAAGATTTCCTAATCTAATAACCATTTGAAATCAGTCTGGTATTTATCACATGTTCTAATGAAACGGATTTGTGATAAACAAAATATTCAATCGAATTTGTGATAAAGGGATAACAAAGATACTATCGATTCCTATTGTTACTTTTTTTATTCTTTTTAATATTTCATAATCTAATTACCATTTGAAATCATTCTTGTGTTTATCACATGTTCTAATGAAATGGATTTGTGATGAACGTATTTGTGATAAACACATATTGAATCGGATTTGTGATAAAGGGATAATAAGGATTGCGCTCAATCAGATTTATGTTAATTTTATTATTGTCATCACGGTTTTTTTAGACATAAATTGAATCGGATTTACTATTCTATCGGATTTAGTAATGCCATGTTTTAACATTTGAAAAACAGGATTTGATCCGAAGACACAAACGCTATTATGTGTTATCATAATGGTTCTCAATTCTTCAAGGTATTGCATGACCCTTCGGCAACAGTTTTGGTATATTTGTTATTTTCATGTACATATGCCTATTTAATTTTCAAAAATGATTCTTTATTTTTTAATGTTGTTTTTTAACGTGTCAATTCAGAATGTGCTGAAGGCCATGAACAAATTTCTATTGTCTAAGAACATATACAACAGAAACGTTACAGTTAATCACATTTATTTATATTACTATTTTTCAAAATTATGTTTAATATTATTGTAATATTAGACAGAATTTAATATCATTAATTCTGAATTATTGTTATTTATTTACAATAATAATAATTGACCGAATTTAATGTCATTTAATCTGAAATTTGAATCTGGATTATTGTTATTTATTTACATTAATAATAATTTACTGAATTTAATGTTATTTACTACCATCGTTTAATAATTGACCGAATTTATATTAATATTAATATGAATTTCAGTTTACCATAATAAGTCTCATTTATTTTTTATTATGAATGATTGATTATTAATCAATTTAACATTTATTTATAAACGAAATAACTCTCATTTATTTTTAATATTACGATTTTAGTTTTACTATTCGTAAAAATAGTATTGTTGACAAAATATATTACTAATACTAATTGACATTAATAATAATTGACCGAATTGAAATGTTATTTATTACGATTTTTAATCACATTTATTTATATTAATATTACTACGAAATTATGTTTAAACCATCTTTATGAATTGTTATTGGTCTTGCCTGCAATTAATAGGATTTATTTTATTTTTTAATATTATTTACTATGATTTTTAATGACATTAATAATAATTGACCAAATTTAGTGTTATATGTTACGATTTTTAAGCTCATTTATTTATTATTGACCGAATTAAATTACGAATATACTACTAATACTAAAATTAATATTACTAATTATTATTGGTCTTGTCTGCAATTAATAGAATTTATTCATTTTTTAATGTTATTTAGTATGAGTTTTAATGACATTAATAATAATTGACCAAATTTAGTGTTATATATTACGATTTTTATGCTCATTTGTTTATTACTAATACTAATACTAATATTACGATTTTTAATTTTAATCTGATTTATTTATTATTGACCGATTTAATTTACGAATATATTACTAATACTAATATTACGTTTTTTAATTTTAATCGGATTTATTTATTATTGACCGAATTAAATTATGAATATATTACTAATACTAAAACTAATATTACGATTTTTAATTTTAATCTCATTTATATCTTATTGACCGAATTAAAATTTTCTATTACTATTTTTACGAATATATTACTAAGTACTAATACTAACTAATACTAATACTAATACTAGGATTTTAGTTTGCTTCAATTAGAAGATATTTCCATTGGCGAATATTGTGCCTCGAAATGGTGTTCAATCCAGCACAGGCTGTTTGTTACAAAGGTTCCACCACAAGATGTAATTGATTTTCGAATTAAAATTACGATTTTTTATGTTTGTAATGTAATTTATTTGAATTATTGATTACAATTTTGAGTTTTTTTTATTAAGATTTATAATCTCATTTATTTATATTACTATGTTTACGAATTATGAATAGTCTTGATTGCAATTAATAAGATTTATTCATTTTTACTGTTATTTATTAAGATGTTTAATATTATTTATTGACATTAATAATAATTGACAAAATTTAATGTTATTCAAAATAAGGGATAAACAAAAGTGGCTTAGGGAGCTGTTGCAGACCACTGACGAGGAAGTACGTTTAAGGTTGAGGGAGCGATACAAAAACGCTAGGAGGGAGGCAAAGAAGGCGGTGACAGAGGCAAAGAACATAGCATATAAGCACATGTATGCACGATTGGAAACGAAGGAACGGGAACATGATATGTTCAAGATTGCCAAATATAGGGAGCGTAGAAGTCAAGACTTAGGAGTAGTGAAATTTATAAAGGGAGAGGATGGACGTGTTTTGACCAAGGAACAAGACATTAAACTAAGATGGAAAAGCTACTTCCACAATCTTTTCAATGGCGGGAGGGACTACCAACAAGCAATCGAAAACCATACTACAAAGAGCCGACAAAGGAATAACTGCTATTATCGAAGCATCACACATGGAGAGGTGAGGACTGTGTAGATGCGTTTTGCGACTAGTGATTGGATAGTTAACATGTGTTAAGTAGGCTGAGATGGGCGAATGAAGACTGATTGGGCGAAGGTGTTTATTAAGTGGGCGAAGGTAGAAAGGATATGGACGAAACTGGAATGGAGCTACATCAGAAGTACACATTCGACCATCAGAATGGGCGAATGTGGAAAAGCCTCACATTCGACCATTCACAATGGGCGAATGTGCAGTGCCTATATATAGATTTTGTGATTTTGTAATGTTAAGAGAGTCATTAGGTGTGTGTGTTTTGAGGTGTTGTTCCAGAGCAGTTTGAGATAGTGTGTGTGTGATCTAGATTAACTGTTTTGACATTGTAATCAACTTTATGAATGTGTTAATCTATGAAAAGTATTGAAAATGACTTTGATTGTGTTTTGATTTGAGTTTACATCAGTTTGTTCAAAGCTAGGGTTTCCGCACCTGGTTTTGTAACTTGTATGATCATATAATCCTGTTTTCGTGTCAAATCACATCCTCTACAAAGTGGTATCAGAGCATAGAGGATCATACAACAACAAATTGATAAACTCAGAGCTGATTTGGACATTATTTTGATCAATTCACATCTGTTTTTACATAAAAATGGTTTTTAAGTGTTTTTGAAAGATTTAGAGTTGATTTTGTGGTTAAAATTCAAAATTCCAAGAATTAAACTTGTTCCAAATCATCTCCGAAGCATAACCTGATCAAGATCATTCAAATTCACAAACTTTTGAAAATCAGAGATCAAAATAACCGTTTTTCAAAGTGTAACCGTTTTTCAAATATGAAAATGGGCGAACCTGGATCAGTGTGGTCGAACGTGTAGAGTTTTGGTCGAACCTGAGTGAATTTTTGGGCGAACCTAGGAAGTTTTGGGCGAACCTGGAAATTTTCTTTTGAATTTTTCACTTTCGGGTCACATTTTTCACATTCGGGTGATCGGGGGTACGAACCTGGAACTAAAACGGGCGAACCTGGATTATTTTGGGCGAACGTGAAAACTGATAGTGTGTTTTTACTTTCTGGTGAGATTTTACATTCGGGTGTTACTGTTTGGGCGAATCTGAAGCAGAAAGGGACGAAAGTGAAGCTTTATTGGGCGAACCTAGAGCTAGTTTTTGGAAAATTTTCTAAGTGTTGAATTTTTCGAAGTTCGTGATAATGTGGAATTTTCCGACTACTCCGACACCAGCAACTACACAACCACAACAGCAGGTGATGGACCCATGGACGGTAGCAGCACAGAAGACGAGCACACAGTCTTCGCAGCCGGTTAACTATATGACTCAAAGTGCATCTCCAGCATCACAATCTGACTACTGGGGAGTAGCAGCAGCGGTGGTAAACACTCAAGCTACAAATGCTATTTCCACACTGATTAATGATTTGTCTTCAGGTAGCGGGAATCGGCCACCGAAGCTTATGGAGATTCAAGAATACAATCAGTGGCAGAAAAAGTTCAAGATACATTTGGAAGGCATCTTAGTGGAGGGTGCTGAAGCATGGAACATGATTGCTAAAGGTTACACACCACCAGTTTTGGAGAACACAGGTGAACCAGTGCCATTGGAGAGCATGGCTGAGGATGAGAAAAAGAAGTTTGCTGTGGAGAAGAAGGCGTTTTCCCAATTGACACAGGCTATCACAAACGATCTTTTGCATCAGTTTGGGACTTGTACAACATCTAAGGCACTTTGGGAAGCACTTAAAAGAAGGCATGATGGCAATGAGAAGACTAGAGGTCTAAGGATGGAAGAACTGAGAAAGGAGTTTGAGAATTTTTCTTATATTGGAAATGAAACTTTGAAAGAACTAACTCCTAGATATAATCATTTGTTATCTGAATTGTCTAGTTATGGTATACAGATTCCTATGGCAAAGCAGGTGGACAAGTTTGCAGATGCATTACCACCAAACTGGGATCAGCATGTGGAAGTCCTGAAGGAGAAGGATGCTTATCAATACTGGTCTATTCAGGAGTTCTTAGAGAAGCTGGAAAACAAAGAATTGGAAGAGAAGAGGAAAGCTAGAAGAGCACAGATTCCTCAGAATCCCAACTTATACTTTGGAGGATCTCCAGTTCCAGCTGGTACATCAAGCTCAGGAGGGCTAGTAGCACCACATGTTGCATGTATATCCAATGTTATGGAATCACCTACCATTAACTACCATCAACAAACATCATCCTTTTCACAACCACCACCACAACAACAATACAACAATTCATACATTCCACCATTCTCCCCAATGCAACAAGCAGCTTTCTATACTGCTAGTCAATCTCAACAACAACCAATGAACCAACCTAACCAACAAACGGTGGTTTTGGAGACATTTAACTTGGGAAATGTGACAGTTGAAGTTGCTCAGCAACACATTGCATTAGTCTCTGCAATGGTCTCATCCTACAATGGATTAGTTGCTAGTCAAATTGGGAATAACAACTTGACCAATGAAGACTACGCACAGATTGACAAGGAAGAGATGGAACTCATTGATATCCAATGGGCCTTTGCGAGCATAATGAGAAGAGCAACAGAATTTATCGAGAAGACAGGTAGAACTGATCTGGGAACTTCTCCTAACACAACCTACGGGTTTAATAAGGAGAAAGTGACTTGTTTTAACTGTGGAGGGAAAGGTCACTTCAAAAGAGAATGCACCCAGCCACCAAAACAAGGTAATAGGAACCCATTCAATGCCAGCTACCAGAATCGTCAACAACAAAACCAAAACCAAGTTTCTTACCAAAACAACAACAACTACCAAAACCGTCAAAACAACTTTAATAACAACCAAAATAGACAACAAAACACATCAAACCAGACACAAAACCAAACACCAAATAATTCTAACCGAACAGTCATACCAATCACTACACCTAATGAGACACATCAGAACACCAATCAGAATCAGGCATTGGTGACTCAACAAGATGAGAGGTTTGACTGGTCGAGTATGCAGATAAGTGTTGAAGAAATTACTACTGGTGGCAATGTGGCTTGTGTTGCGTATCAGGTTGATATTGAAGATTCAGTGATGATGGATGAGAAGGTAGAAACTGAGGTTGAAAGTGATGAGTCTGAGGCTGAGATGGATGTGGTGACTGAACCTGTTAAGGGTAATGCTGAGGTTAATGTTGAGGTTAAAGCTGAAGAGACAAATTCTGGAGTTGTGATTGATACTGTTTCTGATGTTCCTGAGGAGTGTGAATCGGTTTATTCTGATTCAGACAGTGAATCGGATACGGAAGCAAGTGTTGATTCTCTAGATGATGATATAGATCAGTTGCTAGCAGAAGCGGATTTTCTGATGACAAGGAAGTCGTGCATTGCAGATGATGCTTTCACAAAGATTGATTATTCCAGATTCTTTGCAGGAAAGGAAGCTCATTTCGCATTAATGGCCATGACTGATCCGCCAAAACCTGTAAGTTCTGAGTGTAGCACTGATGTTACAAGTGATAAATATTGTGGTACATGTGATAGATTGACTGAGGAGAATAAACAACTCCGTGTTCAACGTGATAGTGCTATCATGAACAGTCAATCTACTCGCAAAGAGTTGAATGCTTTCAACAAAGTTTTAGATGGCTACAAAAAGGACATTTCCGACTTGAAAAATACTTTGTCTTTAAAACAATTGGCAATTAACAACTATATCAATGCAATTGAAAACACCAAGTTGGAAATGGCCGCCATCAAATGCTTTGCTGAGAAAGTAAACAAAAAGCTGGAAAGCTATAAGCATATTGCTTATGTAGTAGACCACATCATAGATGATCAAACCATCAATTATCGGTCTGTACCATCTCCGGTTCTCTTTGAAAACCATAATTGTCACCAAGTGACACCGGAGAGTTCGGTAAAATCTGACTCAGCATCGGAAAATGAATCTAATACCTCGAGTATTGGTGATCCACATTCCGATGTTAGACCGATTTTGGGTATCAATGATGAGGGTGTTACTGCTGAGAGTGTGGATTCAGACACTGAGAGTGATGACACTGGTTGTAATCAAACTGTTAATGCATGTGAAATTCCAAAAGAAAATCACATCATTACAAATGAACCAGTTTCACCATCTCAGATTGTGATTCCGATGGCAAATGTTCATCGTGAAAAGAAGTCTGAAAAGAATGTTGTGAAGAAAGATCTTGAGAATAATGTGGTTAAGAAAGATCTTGAAAAGTGTGTTAAGAATGAACAATGTGACAAACCTGTCAAAGTTTTCTATCGGATGGAAGGATCCGATAAAATCATTTCTGACGAGGACTTTCCAATAAAAGATGTTAACTATGCTAAAATTGACAAAATTTGGCAAGAAAGTACTATTTGGTTCCCAAAACATGAGAGAACAAATGAGATTCCACCAGCTTTATTAAAGAAATTATATTTGGATGTTCCTCAAGAACCAAAGGTCCATGTCACAGAGTTTGTTCGACCCAAAAACAGAGCTAATGGTTTTAATGAGCCTACTTACTCAAAAGGGCCACTCCCTGAGAGTTTAAGGAAGCAACAGTATAATGATCAATACCCTGTTAGATCATTTGCTCAACCAAATGCTCCGAATGTTTTTGAAGAGTATCGTGCGTGCTTTAAGTGTGGGGAACGTGGGCATTTACTTGCTCAGTGCCCATATGTAAGGCATAAGAGGCACGAGGTTGAAGTGAGGAATTCCATGAGGAAACCGATTGATCATTATGTGCCACCACATAGGAGAGTTGTTCCTTAGCAACCACAACCGTTTTATAATCAAAACAATTTTCACCAAATGAGGAACACTCGTCCAATGCAATATGATCGAAGGAATCGGATTGCTATGGAACAATCATGGAGGAAACCTGTGGTGAACACAACAGTTGATAGGCAAAAGGTTCCACCAAAACCGATTGTCAAATCAAATGTTGGATCTAAGTCTGTTAAATCAGATAAGGTTACCAAGAGAGTTACATTTGCTAACAATGTTCAGAAACCGACTGAGAATCCAAAGTCTCAGATTCGTATTTTGAAAAGGTCTGAACAATCTTGGACACCCAATGGTACTCCAGGAGCCTCAACTTCAAGGATTAGTGAGAAAAAGGAAACTGTTTTGAACAATCAGAAAAAGATTGATCAAAAAGTTGTTGAAAATGCTTGTGAGAATGTTACTTTGAAACCTGATGTTCAAAGACCCAAGACTCAGGCTTGGGTCCCCCGAAAGAACTAACTGATTTACTTTTTGTGTGCAGGGAGCTTCAGCTGGCCCTATTAGCAGTCTTTGGATTGTTGATAGTGGAGCTTCAGGCCACATGACAGGGGATCTTGCGTTGCTGTTCGACGTGAAGAACATCAATGGAGGGTATGTAGCTTTCGCGGGAAACAAAGGTGGATATATCACGATGGAAGGAAGTGTGAGCAATGGGATAGTGAGTTTCGAGCGGATTTCGTATGTGAAGCAGATCGATTATAATCTGTTGAGTGTCAGTCAAATATGTGATAAGCAATTTACTGTGCATTTTGATGACAAATCCTGCTATATTCTGAAACCGGGCTTTACAATTCCGAAAGAGTGGATAATGTTGAAGGCACCTCGCGTCAACAATCTATACATTCTTGATATGTCCAAGGTGATGACATCACAGGGGCAGATAACGTGTTTTCTATCAAAAGCAACAGAGAAAGAATCGATAATGTGGCACCGAAGAATGGGGCACATTCATCTGAGGAAAATGAACCAACTTGTGAGAAATGGGCTTGTCGATGGAGTAAACGTGAAACATTTCCATCTGAATGACAACTGTGTGAGTTGTAAAAAGGGGAAGCAACACAAACAGTCCCACAAAATGAAAAAGGTCAACTCTGTTGAGATGCCACTTGAGCGATTGCACATGGATCTTTTCGGACCGGTCAAGCGCAAAAGTCATCTTGGAGAGCTTTATTGTTTAGTCGTCACTGACGATTACTCAAGATTTTCATGGGTGATGTGTTTGCAGAATAAAAGTGACACCTTTATTAACCTAAAAGTTCTGTTCACTCGATTGGAGAATCTCTACAATGTGAAGATAAAGAGAATTCGGAGTGACAATGGGACGGAGTTCAAAAATGCCAAGATGGATGAACTTTGTGAAAGCAAAGGGATACATCATGAATATTCGGCTCCGTACAGCCCACAACAGAACGGTGTTGCTGAACGAAAGAATAGGACTCTAATTGAAGCGGCTAGAACAATGCTTGCTGATTCAAATCTTCCAGTAATGTTCTGGAACGAGGCAATTTATGCAGCAAATTACACATTAAATCGGGTTCTGACAGTGAAGAAGTTTGGTAAAACATCTTATGAGCTGTTACACCGAAGAAAGCCGAACTTAGAGTATCTAGAACCTTTTGGGGCGCCATGTACTATGTTGAATCCAAGCGAGAAGTTTAGTCCTAAAGCCGAGGAGGGTTACTTTGTTGGATATGCAACCCCGCTCAAACGGGTATACAACAAGCGAACTCGTCGAGTGGAAGACTGGGCTAACGTGGAAGTTCAACGATATACTCAAAATCTTCAAGGCACGGGTCCTGATTGGATGTTTGATTACAAAGATTTCTTTGAATCATTCAATCTAGATAGCTTGGTTGAAGAAGCTGTTATCAGATTACTTTATGAGTGTGAAAATGCAACAACTTCACCGTTGGTGCGTCCGATCACCGTGAACCCCCTACCAGCTTCTAATCATACCAATGCTCCTATACAAGAAGAAGAAGTGTTTCAAGAGGCTTCAACTTCATTAGACACTTCAGAATCTGAAGATGAACAATTTGAAGAAGCTATTCTTGAACAAGCTGAAGAACCAGAGGCACCGCCAATGAACCCAACTCCAACTTCAGATGTGGCTTCATCATCAAATACGGGTCATGATCTGGATGCTGTAGAGAACTTGACTGTTCAGACGGGAGTGCAAGTACCTGATTATCCGGAATCTCGGATTCATCGTATTCACCCGCTGGAGCAAGTTATTGGTGATCCTGGAAGTAGTGTCATGACCAGAGGGCAGCTTAAAAGCATTAATTCGCCAGAGAGTTTTGGTGCTTTAGCTTTATATGCCAAAATTCAACAATCTGGTAGTCAAAATGATTGGTCGTTTGCGTGTTATGTGTCGCAGGTAGAGCCAAGGACATACAAGGACGCTTTGAAGGATGATGCCTGGGTGGAAGCTATGCAGGAGGAGTTATTATAATTCCAGAAATTGGGAGTTTGGACGCTCACGGATTTGCCGCCGGATAGGAAGAAGATAGGCACTAAATGGGTGTTTAAGTGCAAGAAGGATGATCGTGGGGTTATCGTTCGTAACAAAGCCAGATTGGTCGTGCAGGGTTTCCATCAAATCGAAGGGATTGATTATAACGAAATCTATGCACCGGTAGCACGAATCGAAGCTATTCGGATGTTCCTTGCGTTTGCTTCATACAAGAAATTCAAAGTGTATCAAATGGACGTTAAAAGCGCATTTCTGTACGGGAAAGTCAAGGAAGAGGTTTTTGTCGGGCAGCCACCAGGCTTTGAGGACCCAACCCAATCCACCGGGATAAGGTCTACGTGCTAAACAAAGCTTTATATGGCTTGCACCAGGCTCCGAGACAGTGGTACGAGGAGCTAAGTACATACCTCATCTCCAAAGGCTTTAAGCGCGGCCTCGTCGATTGCACCCTCTTTACGAAGAAGACGGGAGATGATTTGCTTCTAGTGCAGATATACGTTGATGATATAATTTTTGGTTCAACTAACGAGCTTTTATGCAGGGAGTTCAAAACTGTCATGCAGGAAAAGTTCGAAATGAGCGCAATGGGGGAGATGCAGTTTTTCCTAGGCTTGCAGGTGGACCAAAGACCCGACGGGATCTTCATTCACCAGACGAAATATGTCTCTGACATCTTGAGCCGGTTCCAGATGGAGGACTCAAAGCCGATGGATACCCCGATTCAACCCAATCACGGGATTGGAGTGGACGCTAAGGGGGAGCTGACGGACCCATTTACATACAGAGCAATCATCGGATCTCTGATGTATTTGACGGCATCTCGACCAGATATTATGTACGCAATGTGTCTCTGTGCCCGTTATCAATCGAAGCCGAAACAAAGTCATCTGACGGCGGTCAAGCGTATCCTTAGATATCTGAAGGGTTGTCCCTCAAAAGGACTTTGGTACCCTAATGATGATAATTTTGATTTTATCGCTTTTAGTGATGCAGATTGGGGCGGCTGCGACAAAGATAGCAAATCTACTACAGCCGGTTGCCAGTTTTTAGGGAGCAGGTTAATTACCTGGCAATGCAAGAAACAGACTTCCGTGGCTCTATCTACCTGTGAAGCCGAGTACATTGCAGCCTCGAGTTGCTGTTTGCAAGTACTCTGGATTCAACAACAGATGGTGGATTACGGTTTGCAGTTTCTTAAAACCCCTATACACTGCGACAACGAAGCCGCAATTGCATTAACTAAAAATCCTGAAAATCATTCTAAAGCGAAACATATCCGGATCAAATATCATTTTATCCGTGATTGTTACGCTAAGGAATTGATAGATATGATCAAAATTCATACTGACTACCAACGTGCAGATCTGTTATAAAGGAAAAACAGGACTAATCGGCACCTCGGTTTATCGCTTTTTAGTTTTTAGTTTTTATATTTTGCTAATTGGGAATTTCTCTTTGCTAATTGGGAATTTCTCTTTACTATCGTAATCCTCAAAGAAGTTGATGCTTTCAAGTGGATTGTTTCTTTCAATTTTTTAAACAAAAACCCAAAAATATGTTCTTTATTTTAGGGGGAGCCATTTTATCAGAAAAGCCAAAAACATTATAAAATTCAAAAAGACCTAAAAATTAGAAAATCAAAAATGATTTCCTGGTAAAACGGAGGAAATGATAGTACATCAGTGGGGATCTGACACAGGCTAAAGAATTGTATAGTATATGAGGCGTGTGTTGACTACGTGTGATATGCTGATAGGCTTCGTAGACTAAATATTGCGTGCATTAGTGATACAAACATAACGAACTACGCGTTCGTGGCTGAACACCTCATGGGCATATGGTCTTAGTACCGTAATTTCGTTTGATAGGATTGCCAAAATCTGAGGTTTCGGGTCGTTATGTTATGGTTATCCGGGATATTCTGATAAACTTTTGTCGTATTGATTTACGGACCTAGTTTTATCAGAATATTTGCTAAAAGAGCTTAATTGCCAAAACCGGAAGTTACCGAATTGAGGAACTTTATGTTTTAACTGATCATAGATCATTATTACATCGTATTGATCATCTGATGCAAATCAGTGATTAATATCAGCCTCAACCTAGTGTATACGCACATGTTACTCTGCTGCATTCAATTGCTGACCTGTACACCTCTGTGCTATATACTTTGTAACTTTTACGGATAACTCTGGCATAATCACGCGTTACGACGAAGCTTTGTGCAATTACTTGATACGGGAGTATGTCGTGTGTGTGGGCACCACATCGTGTTAGTCTAATACACCTAACTCGTATCATTTTAAAGCATTGCGTAATTGTCTGCATGAGAGCTTACGTGGACCACAATATCAGCAATTGCCGTGTCACATATTGTTTCTAATGATAATATTAAACAAATAGATCAACGCTGTGATCAGATTTCTCAGAAAACTGATATGATCCTCTGACCGGATTTCACAAAATGTTTACTGTTTTCATTTACTTTGCTGCATTTTATTTTGTTGCAATTTACTTTTATTGTCAAAAAGATACAAAATCCAAAAAGATTTTAGGTGTGTTTTGATAAAATTTCAGAAAAATCCAAAGTTTTTGCATTTCTGCTTTCTTTTGATAACCGGGGATGCTTGATAGTCAATTTCTGAGATTTGACAACACCATCTGGGCTTTGTATTATTCTAAATGTGAAAATATGTGTTTTGGAAGCTTAACGGATTGAAAAATGTTGGACGGGATTAGAATTCGTGATTTGGCAAAATTTTCAGAATTTTCCATTTCACATTCGCCCCTTAATTGGGTCGAACGTGGAAAATTCTCACCTTCGGGCTGTTTGTAAATGGGCGAATGTGGCTTTTTACTCAAAAATTCACATTCGGGTAGACACGTTCTACCTTCGTGCCATTCAATTGGGGCGAAGGTGGAAATTCTTACATTCGTCCATACTCACTGGGCGAAGGTGGACACTTATTTATATGCCAGACACAGATTCGCCCCTCATTCGAATTTTTTCAAAATTTTCATCAAGTACCAGACCTTGTTGCTTTCGTTTTTCCTGATTGTGCATTTGATTACCTGAGTTTCACTGATCTTTTCTATAACAAATTTACAGGTATTGATGCAGAAACAAGAACAGAATCACTCGTTTTTCTAGCCGGACCTAGGGTTTAGATTTTCAAGGATTTAGAGTGTTTGTTAATACTTTCTTTTGATTGCATTTCATCATATGACAGTTTTAGGGGGAGAATGAATCATAAATGAGGGTTATTACAGATTATAATTGTGTAATCGATTGAATGTTTAAGATAAACCCTAATTTTCTAATAAAACTGAAATATAATGAAATTATGGTGCAATTGGTTATACACGAGTCTTAGTCGGCTAGTTTAGGATTGTTTCTGATCAAAACAAAGAGTTAAAAACACGATTGCAAAATTTTTAAATTTTGGGGTATAACAGGTTTCTACATTCGGGCCGTCGAACGGACGAATGTGGAAATGATTGGACGAACGTATCTCAAAATGGGCGAATGAACATTTTATGAAATACCATTTCACATTCGACCAGCATTTTGTACATTCGGCCAAAATAATCTACATTCGACCATAAGTTTTGGGCGAATGTGGAATTTCTTAAAAACCTAAAATTTTTAAGTTTTGTCGATTTTGTGTTTTGACGTTTATTTTTGATTTTATGTTTCAGATGGCTGAAGAACAAGAAAATGTTGAGATTCCTGTTGAGAATATTGTCACAGATCCTGTCCCAGAACCTGTTCAAGAAGGTGAATCATCAAGCGGCAGCAAATGGCCATTCGAGAAGAATCATAATTGCTGTGCGTATCTGGGAGAAGTTGAAAAGAATGAGGAGTTTGCTGACATTATCAAGTTCATGAAAAGAAGCAGAGTAGTTTATGCTTTGGCCACTCCAACGATTATTTACAAAGACATCATTGAAGATTTCTACAACAATACTAAGTATGATTACTTTGATAACCAGACCATTATCAAGAGCAAGATTCAAGGAATGGAGATGTTTATTACTGAATCTGATATCAGAGAAGCTCTCCAGATCAAATTTGAAGTTAGTGAGGATCCAAGAGAATTGTCGTGGACTGAGCAGAAAGCCTGTTTCCTTAGGATGAAATACAAAGGACCTATCACTGATGGTTCGATGTACAAAGGGAAACTGAGCGTGCAGTTTAAGTATTTTGCTCATGTCATCATACATGTGTTTGGATGTGTTAGTGGAGGTTATGACGTAATGAGAAAGAGTTTGAGCTCGTTAATGGTTGCGTTGACTCTCAACAAACCATTTAACGTTGCTGGAATGATATTGGATCATATGTTGGAGATGCTGAAAGGGTTAAAGATTAAGAAGTTCATGCTTTATCCAAGATTCTTGATGATGATTTTTGATCACAAGTACCCTGACTTGAAAAAGGATCCAACTCAGATACTTGCTCAGGATCACATGAACATTCGTACGTTGGTGAGAATGAAAGGCTATAAGGGTGTGCCAGACAATGAAAGACCACCTTACAGAAGGTTGTTTGGAGCCTTAGCTAGAGAGGATTACATTGATCCAGGAAAGAATACAGCAAGGCATCCTGATAGTGATTCTGACAACGATGATCCTTTGGTATATGCTGATGCTAATACAAAGAGGAAAAGACAAGTAGTCAATCCTGGAGCCAAAGGGAAGGGCAAAGGAAAGACTGATCAGGGAAGTTCAAAGCAACAGGTTGTGAGAAAGAAATCTACTGCTAAGAAAGGTACAAGTTTGGTGGATGAAGAATCTGTAGACTCAGAAGAAACAGAGGAGGAGGAACAGTGGGATTCGGATGCTGAAAATCTCCGGGCCACCAAACGTAAGGCCACTATGGTTGGTGAGTCTGAATCATTGAACAGATCGATTGCTGAAGCTAAGAAGAGCAAGAAGGCTGTTAGTGTTGAAGATGAAGTGTTTGGTGTAAACATGGATGAGTTGAATGAAGGAGAAACTGTAGTCGTTAACTTGCCCAAGCCTAAACACAAAACCATGGCTAAGAAAACCAGTACCAAGCAGCTTAGGGAGAAAGAGTTAAATCAACTCTTGAGAGGAAAAAGATTACCTGAAGCTGGAACGTCATCAAAACAATCTTCACCAGCCACAAAGAAACAAAAGACTAAAGAGGCAACAACATTGCCAGTGGATGAGTTCAATGTTGCACTGGATAATGTACTTAACTTGTTCACAAAACCTCAGAAAGAGAAAGAAGCTGAAGTTGAGCCATCTAGATCAAAGTCCAAGTCAAAGAAAGTCACTGTGGATGACGATGTTATGAAGCAGGTGAATAAGAAGATGGACGACATGATGAAGATGATTGTGGCTCAGCAAGCAGAAATAGCCAAGTTCAAGCAGAATGAGGAAAAGATGCTTCAGATTGTAGTAGCTTCAAAGTCGAATCAGGATGAGATTGACGAGAAAGTAAAGAAGCTAGAAGCAAAGAACAAAAAGCTTGAAGGAAAGTGTTTGAGAAACAAAAACAGGTTTAAGGCTATTAAAGAAGATAACAAAGAGTTGAAGGCTGAGAATAAACGCCTTAGTGAACTGATTGACAACCTGTACAATGTTGCACCCAAGTTGAAAGAGGGTGAGGAAGACAAAGAAAAAGAAGTAGAACAGGTTGATTTTGAACCATCTGAATCTGATAAAGAGGAAGATGATGATGAGGATGATGAAGAATCTGAAAAGAGTGATGATGAGGATGATAATAATGATGATGATGATGATGCTGAGGGCTCTGGAAGTCAAAAAGAAGATGAGAGTAGCAGTGATGATGATAATGATGGAGGAGATGATACATCAAAGTTTACATTTGAGAAAAGACCACCTTCAAAGAAGAAGAAAGACACTGGAGAATCAAGTTCGAAGAAGAAAGGTGAGAATGTTGATTCGGATGAAAGTGTATTCTGGAATGAGAAGGTGAGGTCCTTTACTGATGATGCTAAACAAGTCTACAAGGACATGTTAGAAAGAAGAGAATGGACCATTGAGTTCACAGGTCGTTTTGCTGAAATATTCCAAACTGACGATATGAGATATGAATTGGAATATAACGATCCTGATTTAGAAGAAGGGGAAGTACCTGCATCTGTGGCAAAGGAGATTTTAGATGGACTTGCACAGAGGGTAGGGAAAACGTTTGAAGAATTCATTGTAGATGAGTCGATTCTACATATTCCTGAAAAGGATATTGGAAGTCACTCTGATGATAAAGATACCCCTGAATTTGAAGAAGTGGAGATAGAAGATATAACACATGAGGAATACCCACAATATTTCAGACAAACTGATGAAGATGTGGTGTTTCCTGACTTTACAGAAATTCCTAACACTTCTGCAAAGAAAAAGGCAAAGAAAAGAAGTGCTGAGTTTGTGGAAAAAGTATTTGGTGCTGATATGCCAGAATCTTCAAATAAATCTGATGAATTGAAGAATTATTTGAGGAAGTTGAGATTAATGGATGAGAACCGACCGAAGCCTGAAGCTCAAGGAAACTTTTACAGATTTCATAATGCGAAGTTCAGAGGCAGAGCTCTCGGGTGGACATACTTAGGCAGGCTGAAGTGTCTAGCTGCTAAATGGGAATCTGGGATCTTATACTTCTACAGATTCATTGACTTGCTAACTCTACCGTACTGGGCGGTTAGAGATCTATGCAGATTCCCTATGTCTGGTGCTTCAGTTAATAACACTCATGTCGGTTAGTGCGCAGACAAGCTGGTTTGGGAGAGTAGAACAAGATGGAACAGATTCAAGCCACAATATCCCTGGAGGAAAGTTCACAGGGATATTGATCCCAGAACCAAGCTGAAACGGGTTACCTTGATATATAAGGCACCTGAAGTGATGAGGAAAATACCTTTAATGCCCATGCCTCAACATTTCAGTGCTGACTTTATTTTCTGGTATTACGATTGGAGAAAGGCAGAAGCGGTGATTGTGTTGAGAGATGGAAAGGATAAATACAAGCATGTGCATGTATTTGATCCTATGTGGTTGATAAATTGCACTTTCGAAGACATCATCATGCTCTTTTATAATCCGATTCATCATGAGCCGAACGACGCTGATCAGGCAAAGAAATACACTCAAGTAGTTGGTGTATGTTTTGCATATGACATAAATGCGGGTAGTAATTTGGAGGGAAAACTTGGCAAGATGGTGAAGATGGCAAACGTGTCAAAACCAGTGAAGAGAAAATTAGAGCCTAAGATGACGAAAGAACAGAAGAATTTGCTCAGAATCAAGTTGCTGAACAAAGCTATGGACGAGGACAGAAAACGATCCAATCAATAGTCGAGGGGGAGTTTGTAGATGCGTTTTGCGACTAGTGATTGGATAGTTAACATGTGTTAAGTAGGCTGAGATGGGCGAATGAAGACTGATTGGGCGAAGGTGTTTATTAAGTGGGCGAAGGTAGAAAGGATATGGACGAAACTGGAATGGAGCTACATCAGAAGTACACATTCGACCATCAGAATGGGCGAATGTGGAAAAGCCTCACATTCGACCATTCACAATGGGCGAATGTGCAGTGCCTATATATAGATTTTGTGATTTTGTAATGTTAAGAGAGTCATTAGGTGTGTGTGTTTTGAGGTGTTGTTCCAGAGCAGTTTGAGATAGTGTGTGTGTGATCTAGATTAACTGTTTTGACATTGTAATCAACTTTATGAATGTGTTAATCTATGAAAAGTATTGAAAATGACTTTGATTGTGTTTTGATTTGAGTTTACATCAGTTTGTTCAAAGCTAGGGTTTCCGCACCTGGTTTTGTAACTTGTATGATCATATAATCCTGTTTTCGTGTCAAATCACATCCTCTACAGACTGCACTTAGGAAGATGGGAAGAGGCAAGGCGGTTGGGTTAGACAACATACCGATTGAGGCCTGGAAGTGTTTGGGAGAAGAAGGCGTTCAATGGCTGACTACATTATTTAATGTTATTTTCAAATATGGAAAAATGCCCGACTGTTGGAGGAGTAGCGTTGTAGTGCCCGTATTTAAGAAAAAAGGAGACGCCCAATGTTGTGGGAACTATAGAGGTATTAAGTTGTTGGGTCATACTATGAAATTATGGGAGAGGGTGATTGAGACTAGACTTAGGAGGGAAACTCAGATTACGGTAAACCAATTCGGTTTCATGCCAGGAAGGTCAACGACGGAAGCGATACACACTTTAAGGAGATTAATGGAAAAATATAGAGAAAAAAAGCGAGATCTCCATATGGTATTCATTGACCTTGAAAAGGCCTATGACAGTGTGCCACGTGGATTAATTTGGGATAGTTTAGAGGGTAGAGGAGTCCCTGGGAAGTACATAGACGTAATTAAGGATATGTATGATAGAACTGAAACTAGTGTCCGGGCGTCGGTAGGAGATACTGATTCCTTCCCTGTGGAGGTGGGACTCCACCAAGGGTCTGCATTGAGTCCGTTTCTCTTTGCGGTAGTCTTGGATGAGTTGTCTAAGTCGATTCAGAAGCCAGTGCCATGGTGCATGCTTTTTGCAGATGATATTGTGTTAGTTGCAGAAACTAAACAAATTCTGAATGCAAGGTTAGAGGAGTGGCGAGAAGCTTTAGAGGGCAGGGGTTTAAGGATTAGTCGCTCAAAGACGGAGTATCTCTATTGTGATTTCAGTGGGGTTAACGACGACGAGGACACCCATATCACTATTCAGGGTCAGGTTGTCCCGCAGGTAACTAGGTTTAAGTACTTAGGATCATTTGTTCAAAAGGATGGGGATATAGATAGTGACGTAACACATCGCATACAAGCCGGGTGGTGTAGGTGGAGAGCAGCCACATGGGTATTGTGCGATAAGCGGTTCCTAAATAAATTGAAGGGGAGATTTTACAGGACCGCAATTAGACCTGCTATGTTGTATGGGACAGAATGCTGGGCAATCAAGAAGACGCACGCACGCAAGATGGAGGTCGCAGAGATGAGGATGCTTAGGTGGATGGGCGGGCACACAAGGCTAGATCGGATTAGAAACGTGGTTTTTAGAGAGAGGTTTGGAATGGCTAGGATATCAGACAAGATAAAGGAAGGGAGATTGAGATGGTTTGGTCATGTGAAGAGGAGAGGAACAACAGCGCCAGTTAGAGCAGTGGAAGCATGAGTTGTAGAGGGGAGAAGGAATAGGGGCAGACCTAAATTGACCTGGGATGAGCGAATTAGACAGGATCTCATAGAGTTGCACCTCTCGGAGGACATGGTCCAAGAAAGGAGTTCCTGGAGACGTAGGATTAAAGTAAGTGACTTTTAGGATTTGGCACTTAGGTAGCATAACCGGGTATTATGAGCCCTTATCTATAGGATTTCTAAACCTTTTTTGATTCATGTGTCTATTTATCCTGTTTTCTTAAGTAACGTGAAACTTACTTGTGCTTGTCGTCCCGTTTACATGTTTCTATGATGTTCAATGTATTCCGTTAGCCGATAGCGAAATATCCCTGTGGTGCTTGTCCCTTTACTTGTATGCTTACCTGTCTTCTGTTCTCTCTTTTTGAGCCGGGGGTCTCTCTGGAAGCAGCCTCTCTATCCTTTATGGGTAGAGGTAAGGTGTGCCTACATCTCACCCTCCCCTGACCCTACCAATAGTCTACTATTAGTGGGATATACTGGGTATGATTGATTGATTGATTGATATATATTAAAATTATTAATCTCATTTATTTATATTACTTTTTTCAAATTTATGTTTAATAAGATTTAATTATTTTTAATGTATTTTTAGTATGTTAGAATTAATGTTATTTATTGACATTAATAATAATTGACCGAGTTGAATGTTATTTATTATGAATTTTTAATCTCATTTATTTATATTAATATTACTACGAAATTATGTTTAATATTATTTATATTACTATTCATTCGAATTATTATTGGTCTTGCCTGCAATTAATATGATTTATTTATTTTTTAATGATATTTATTATGAGTTTTAATGACATTAATAATAGTTGACTGAATTTAATGTTATATATTACGATTTTTAAGCTCATTTATTTATTATTGACCGAATTAATTTACGAATATATTACTAATACTAATACTAATATTACGATTTTTAATTTTAATCTGATTTATTTATTATTGACCGAATTAAATTATGAATATATTACTAATACTAAAACTAATTTTACGATTTTTAATTTTAATCTCATTTATATCTTATTGACCGAATTAAAATTTTCTATTACTATTTTTACGAATATATATTACTAATTACTAATAGTAACTAATACTAATACTAATACTAATATTATGATTTTACTTTGCTTCAATTAGAAGATATTTCCATTGACGAATATTTTGTCTTTAAATGGTGTTCAATCAAGCACAGGCAGTTTGTTACAAAGGTTCCACCACAAGAAGTCATTGATTTTCAAATTAAAATTATGATTTTTTTATGTTTGTAATGTAATTTATTTGATTTAGTGATTACGATTTTGAGTTTATTTATTAAGATTTATAATCTCATTTATTTATATTACTATGTTTATGAATTATGATTAGTCTTGATTGGAATTAATAAGATTTATTCATTTTTACTATTATTTATTAAGATGTTTAATATTATTTATTGACATTAATAATAATTGACCAAATTTAATGTTATTTATTAAAATTATTAATCTCATTTATTTAAATTACTTTTTTCGAATTTATGTTTATTAAAATTTAATTATTTTTAATGTATTTTTAGTATGTTAGAATTAATGTTATTTATTGACATTAATAATAATTGACCGAGTTGAATGTTATTTATTATGATTTTTTAATCTCATTTATTTATATTAATATTACTATGAAATTATGTTTAATCTATCTTTATGAAATTATGTTTAATATTATTTATATTACTATTCATTCGAATTACTATCGGTCTTGCCTGCAATTAATAGGATTTATTTATTTTTTAATGATATTTATTATGAGTTTTAATGATATTAATAATAGTTGACCGAATTTAATGTTATATATTACGATTTTTAAGCTCATTTATTTATTATTGACCGAATTAATTTACGAATATATTACTAATACTAATACTAATATTACGATTTTTAATTTTAATCTGATTTATTTATTATTGATCGAATTAAATTATGAATATATTACTAATACTAAAACTAATTTTACGATTTTTAATTTTAATCTCATTTATATCTTATTGACCGAATTAAAATTTTCTATTACTATTTTTACGAATATATATTACTAATTACTAATAGTAACTAATACTAATACTAATACTAATATTATGATTTTACTTTGCTTCAATTAGAAGATATTTCCATTGACGAATATTGTGTCTTTAAATGGTGTTCAATCAAGCACAGGCAGTTTGTTACAAAGGTTCCACCACAAGAAGTCATTGATTTTCAAATTAAAATTATGATTTTTTTATGTTTGTAATGTAATTTATTTGATTTAGTGATTACGATTTTGAGTTTATTTATTAAGATTTATAATCTCATTTATTTATATTACTATGTTTATGAATTATGATTAGTCTTGATTGCAATTAATAAGATTTATTCATTTTTACTATTATTTATTAAGATGTTTAATATTATTTATTGACATTAATAATAATTGACCAAATTTAATGTTATTTATTAAAATTATTAATCTCATTTATTTAAATTACTTTTTTCGAATTTATGTTTATTAAAATTTAATTATTTTTAATGTATTTTTAGTATGTTAGAATTAATGTTATTTATTGACATTAATAATAATTGACCGAATTGAATGTTATTAATTATGATTTTTTAATCTCATTTATTTATATTAATATTACTATGAAATTATGTTTAATCTATCTTTATGAAATTATGTTTAATATTATTTATATTACTATTCATTCGAATTACTATCGGTCTTGCCTGCAATTAATAGGATTTATTTATTTTTTAATGATATTTATTATGAGTTTTAATGATATTAATAATAGTTGACCGAATTTAATGTTATATATTACGATTTTTAAGCTCATTTATTTATTATTGACCGAATTAATTTACGAATATATTACTAATACTAAAACTGATATTACGATTTTTAATTTTAATCTGATTTATTTATTATTGACCGAATTAAATTAGGAATATATTACTAACACTAAAACTAATATTACCATTTTTAATTTTAATCCCATTTATATCTTATTGACCGAATTAAAATTTTCTATTACTATTTTTACGAATATATTACTAATTACTAATAATTACTAATATTAACTAATACTAATATTATGATTTTAGTTTTACTATTCGTAAAAATAGTATTGTTGACCGAATATATTACATATACTAATTGACATTAATAATAATTGACCGAATTTAATGTTATTTATTACGATTTTTAAATCTAATTTATTTATATTAATATTACTATGAAATTATATTTAATCTATCTTTATGAATTATTATTGGTTTTGCCTGCAATTAATAGGATTTATTCATTTTTTAATGTTATTTATTATGAGTTTTAATGACATTAATAATAATTGACGAATTTAATGTTATATATTACGATTTTAAGCTCATTTATTTATTATTGACCGAATTGACCGAATTAAATTACGAATATATTACTAATACTAAAATTGATATTACGATTTTTAATTTTAATCTCATTTATATCTTATTGACAGAATTAAAATTTTCTATTACTGTTTTTACGAATATATTACTAATTACTAATAATTACTAATACTAACTAATACTAATACTAATACTAATATTACGTGCAGAAATTGTTTCACAAGTCGCTAGGTTTGTTATTTGCATATTCAACATTTATGTTTATATTAATAAGATTTTATCGAATTGAATGTTATTTATTATGATTTTTTAATCTTATTTATTTATATTAATATTACTATGAAATTATATTTAATCTCTCTTTATGAATTATTATTGGTTTTGCCTTCAATTAATAGGATTTATTCATTTTTTAATGTTATTTATTATGAGTTATAATGACCTTAATAATAATTGATCGAATTTAATGTTATATATTACGATTGTTAAGCTCATTTATTTATTATTGACCGAATTGACCAAATTAAATTACGAATATATTACTAATACTAAAACTGATATTACAATTTTTAATTTTAATCCCATTTATATCTTATTGACCGAATTAAAATTTTCTATTACTGTTTTTACGAATATATTACTAATTACTAATAATTACTAATACTAACTAATACTAATACTAATATTACGTGCAGAAATTGTTTCACAAGTCGCTAGGTTTGTTATTTGCATAATCAACATTTATGTTTACAATATTCTTATTTTATAATTAGTTACACATTCTAAATTTTCTATACATAATTTTTTTGTAAAGGTTTACTGTGATTGGATGACCTGATTTGCTTCAATCAAAAGATACTTCCATTGGCAAATATTGTGTCTTCAAATGGTGTTCAATCGAGCACAAAATGTTTGTTACTAAGGTTGCACCACAAGATGTCATTGATTTTGAAATTTAAATTATTGTTTTGTTGTTATTTATGAAGAGTTTTAATGTTATTTATGATAATTTTAATGTCATTTATTTGAATGATTGATTATGATTTGGTTGTTATTTATTAACATTTTTAATCTTAATTATTGATATTACTAATATTATGAAATTGATTTTAATATTGTTGACCGACTTTAATTTTGATAATACAACTTTCCTTTAATCAATTGTGATGAAACAATATTTTTTTTTAAACATATACGACTTTCTTTCAAACATTTATTTAAATCTATTTAACAATGTTAAATCTATTTAAGAGTTTATAATTTAAATATAATCCGAAGATAACAATGTACATTTATTTTCCTACACTTTTATTATTCTTTTAATAATAAATATAATTTAAATATAATTAACAGTTTCCTAAAATATATATAATGTATTCAAAATAAATTCAATGCTATTATTAATATTACGACCTTAATGTTAATATTGTTGACCGAATCTGTGACATTTGGCAAATTCGTGGTAACTTCCATAACAATTACATAAGTCTACTTTAGTGAAACATTTGGTTAAACGAGCTTAACTTGGATAGTTGAGTCAGACCGTTGATCGGTAGGATCATCGTGTAACATACGCGTGAACAGTAAAACCCGAAAGTTGGTGAATTAATAACAAACATATAATTGTGTGATATTATGTGATAATTATTTGATTATGTGAAACTATCTGCTATTACGTGAGTATACGTGAATTAACGAAATGAGTTCGGTCGGACCGGGACTCGGAATTTTATACAAAAGCTATTATTAATAATTAGATTATTAATAATTATAAAATAAATATAATAAAAATTATATTTTATACAAAAGATGCAATCATTGAAAATAAAATATAAAATCCGCTTTACGCTTCCCCGCGGGCCGCGGAGAAAGGATCATCTTCTCCCGCGCCACGCGGGAAGTGAGTGGAAAAACAGACTGTCAGACTTGCTCCGCGGTACGCGGAAGGGAGACCTTTTCTTTCCGCGACCCGCGGGAGAGTGAGTTACGATTACTTTTCTTTTCTTTATAAACAAACCAATCTGATCGCAAATATCACCCCAAACACTCTCCTGCTCGATTATTATCACCAAAAATACGATTTTTCAAGCCTTTAATCCATCCTATCAAAGTGCTAAGGTGTTTCAAGTGATTGTTGAAGTTGTTTGATTATTGTTCTTGAATCCTAGCTTGTGTTCTTGAGGTATAAGCTTATGTTCTTGTTATTTTGATTATGTCTCTACACATGTTATGATCTAATCTGAATAATAAACATAATAACATGTGTAGGGTGAATCCATATTTGATTATAATTGATTTGATAATGATATTATGATCTTAGAATATGAAGTTTCATGTTAGAAAGTTTATGCTAGTAAACTTAGAAAATCTTGACATAAACATGAAAGTTAATCTTGGTTAAATGTGTTTTTGGACATGATCTGATCATAGGAGGTTTACACATGTTTAGTTAGATTGAAGTTTGATGATATTGGGTTTGAAATAGTCTTGTTAACATGATTATAACAAGAGTTGAAAATTTGGCAGATTTGAAATCCGTTTTTGTTTAGCTCATAACTTACTGATTTGGAATCCAAAAGTTATAGTTTTTGATTGTATGATATACTACTTGGTCTAAGCTTTTCAGAAAGTCCTAATTTGTTAAATTTGGATAAGTCTAGCTATTTATCTGAGGTCATACAAAATTAGTTGTCAAAGCTGATTTCGGACAGGAAATTTTAGTCGACTTTAAAAGGTCATAACTCGAGTTTTATAAGTCCTCTGGTTATGAAATTTGGTGAGCAACTAAATACAGGAATTTTTGATGTTCTCCAATTGGATTCAGGTCAATTGGAGCATCGAGTGATTTTTAATAAATCATCTACTAAACCGTCGCAAACAGCTACGTTTTTGTACCTTTCAGTGTTTGGGAATTTTTAGTAAATTTTTGGAAGGTTTTTATGGTAAAATAAAAATATGGACATATCAACCAAACATATGGGAAGTTCCTGTAAATATTTGAGAGTCAAATAAGTTGATTTGATATTTTATCAAAAATCGTTTTGATGACACAAAATCTGTCCAGAAATCGCAGAATCGACAAACTTAGCATATGTGCTTATTTGGTAGTTTATTTGGCTAATATGTTGTGTATATTAGTATATAAACTTATGTAGATGATTTGTGTGTTATGTTAACTCAGAAAAACTAAACTTATCACCAACGAGTCAATGGGTTAGATTACTATGCATGTATATGTTAACATTTAGTAAACCGAAAGAACAAACAAACTTGTTGATTGAGAAAACTATATTTTTAAACATATACTTATAAAGGTTTAATGTTAAATAGGGAATCGGTAGCATTCGCTTGTTTTTACATTGGAGTTGGGTTTTTAACTCAAAGCAACCCAAGGTGAGTTTTCACAGGAGAAAACATTACAAACTTACAAACTTTGTAAAACATATGGTTTCCATTATATCACTTGTGTACCAAGCGACTTTCATCAACTTTGGACAAACATGTGAATCACGAATATGTGGATACATAGCGGGGAAAGTGTGAATAGATCTATTGGGCCTGACAAGTCCCACTCGTGTCGATTGGAGGTCGAACGGGTGCATATTTGTCCTAACAAACTTTACGGCACCGGGTGATGTCCGGTGACGTGTTATACAAACGTTCAGCAGTGATTCATAACGCTTGAGTAACTTGTAACGGTGTCTAGCTAACATCAGATATAATTGTGAAAAAGGATATATGCGTTTACCAGAAAATTTACAAACTTACGAACTTACAAACTTAAAACGTGAACTCACCAGCATTATATATGTTGACAAACTTTTATATGTTTTCTCAGGTAACTAAGGTAGCACTTGGATTAGGCGCACTGGAGTCGTGTTGCGTCGTGTGATCATGCATAATAAAGTTTCATATGAACAAACTTATTTTAAACCATTTGGTATTTGGTTTGTAACTTATAAATTATGTTTCCGCTGTGTTTTCGTTAAACTCTTTTACAAACTTATAAGTATGGTTTGAACGTATTTTTAAATCATATAGATGTCGATTGTTGTGACCGTTGACTGAGATCCTGGTTTGTCATACACCTCGCGGTAAAACTCCGCAGTGGAAATTTGAGGGTGTGACAGATTGGTATCAGAGCCAATGGTTATAGCGAATTAGGACTGCATTAAAGTCTAGTCTATAACTGAGTCACACTAGACGGTCACACACTTGTAACTTGAAACTTGTGGAAGTTAATTAATATTTGCAGGGTTGTCAACATTATCATTCTTAAATCATCATCCATTCTATCGATTCTTTGCACAAATTTTGTTATCTTTTGACTTTTACTTCTAAAGGAGTGAAAACAACGCGTGAATCCTAATGCGTCCCTTTTATTGTGTTGGCAGAAGATGGAAAACAACAGGAATGGTAGGCGTAGTGGACGTGGAAATCGTGGTGATCGTGTTGGTCAAGGCCGTGATGGAGGACATGAGAATGTGACGATGACTCAGGAAGAATTCCAACAGGCAATTCAGCAGGCGGTGACCGCAGCTTTAGCCGCCCAAGGGGGTAAATTCTTCTACATCTATGTATTCCATTCTCTGTTCCTTCTCATCGTTTTATTGTGGTAATTAACACTTGTTGCTTTTGTTCAGGAGCTGGTGTTAATCCTCCTCCTCCTCCACCCCCACCTCCAACACCTATTTGTTCTTTTAAGAATTTTATGGATTGCAAGCCAAGCAACTTCAGTGGAACTTCTGAAGGAGCTGTGGGGCTTATCCGTTGGGTTGAGCGAACGGAGTCTGTTTTCTCTATTTGCAATTGTCCACCAAACTTGCAAGTCCGTTATGCTACTCATACCTTGTTAGGGGAAGCACTCTCATGGTGGAATTCTACCACCCAGACCATAGGGCTAGCGGTTGCTCATGCCCTTACTTGGGATGAATTTGTTCGTCGAATCCGAGCAGAATATTGCCCTCGGGATGAGGTGCAGAAACTTGAACATCAACTCTGGAATTTAAAGATGGTGGGCTCGGAAATAGAGCAATATGTGAGCAAGCATAACGAATTGGCGGTCTTATGTCCGGATATGGTCACTCCTGAGTACAAGCGGGTTGAACATTTTATTGCAGGCTTAGTACCTGAGGTTCGAGGTCTTGTTACAGCATCACACCCAATTACTATTTCAGAGGCGGTACGTTACGCCCATGTTCTGACTAATCAGAAGGTAGAAGAGGGAGTTTTACCAGCCAGGGGGTCAGCTTCAAAGGCCCCAGACCATAAGAACAAAAATTCTTTGTCTGGACAACAGCAACACCAGAACCAAAGAAAGAACGATGGGTCGAGTTCTTCGGGTCACCAATCAGGATCTTATGCAGGGCAGTATCCAAAGTGTGAAAAGTGTCATTTCCATCATAAAGGTCCATGTAACAAGTTCAAATGTCAGAGATGTAAAAAGACCGGTCATGAAGCCAAGAATTGCAGGGTAAGGCTTAGTTCTGATTTACCAGCAACCCATCAGAACACCAAGGGTTGTTTCAATTGTGGTAAAGAAGGACATTTCAAGAAAAATTGCCCAGACCTCCAGCCAAAAGAAGGGAACAACAACAACAACAATAACAATGGTGGAAACAACAACAACAACAATGGTGGTGGCGGCGGAAAAGGGCGTGCATTTGTTATCGGTGCAGGTGAGGCAAAACTTGATCCTAATGTTATTACCGGTACATTTCTTTTAGATTATATTTCTGCTTCGGTATTATTTGATTCTGGCGCCGAGAAGAGTTTTGTGTCCCTTGATTTTAGTCGTTTATTAAAAGCTACACCCGAACCTTTGGAGTCTAATTATTCAATCGAGCTAGCTGACGGTAAATTAATTGAAGCGACTCATATTATAAACGGTTGCAAGTTAGAGTTATCGGGTCATTCTTTTGAGATCGATCTTATGCCTGTAACGTTGGGGAGTTTTGACGTAGTTGTGGGTATGGATTGGTTATCCTCTCATCATGCGGAAATTATTTGTTTTGATAAAATTATTCGCATTCCTCTTCCTGATGGCGAGGTCCTATCTATTCTGGGAGAAAAGAGCAAACATTCTTTTAACATCATTTCTAGTATGAAAGCTTTTAAGTGTCTTCGTAAAGGTTGTACGGCTGTTCTGGCACTTTTATCTAAACCAATTGATGAAGAAAAGAAGATTGAAGATATTCCTATTGTTTGTGATTTCTCTGATGTTTTCCCTGATGACTTACCTGGACTTCCACCCAATCGTCAAGTTGAGTTTGGTATTGAACTTGCTCCTGGTTCAGCTCCTATTGCTCGAGCTCCTTATCGTCTTGCACCTTCCGAGATGCAAGAATTGTATAACCAACTTCAAGAGTTATTGGAGAAAGGTTTTATTCGACCCAGTTCGTCCCCTTGGGGAGCTCCTATTCTGTTTGTGAAAAAGAAAGATGGAAGTTTTCGTTTGTGTATCGACTATCGGGAACTCAATAAGTTGACTATCAAGAACCGATATCCTCTTCCTCGTATCGATGATCTGTTCGATCAACTTCAAGGGTCAAGGTTCTTTTCTAAAATTGACCTAAGGTCAGGTTATCATCAGCTTAGAGTGCGTGAAGCTGATATTCCTAAGACTGCTTTTCGTACACGTTATGGCCATTTTGAATTCTTGGTCATGCCATTCGGTCTTACCAATGCTTTAGCAGTGTTTATGGATTTGATGAATCGAGTTTGCAAGCCTTATCTTGACAAGTTTGTCATTGTTTTTATTGATGATATTTTGGTGTATTCCAAGAGTAAAGAGGAACACGAGGAACATTTACGTTTACTTTTGGAACTTTTGAGACGCGAACAGCTTTATGCTAAATTTTCTAAGTGTGCGTTTTGGTTGCGCGAAGTTCAATTTCTTGGTCATGTTGTCAATGAGTTGGGAATTCATGTCGATCCAGCTAAGATTGAAGCAATTAAGAATTAGGAAGCACCAAAGACTCCAACTGAAATTCGTCAATTTTTGGGTCTTGCGGGTTATTATCGTCGTTTTATTAAGGATTTTTCTATGATCGCACAGCCTCTTACGACTCTTACTCAGAAAGACAAGAAGTTTGTTTGGGGTGAAGCTCAACAGTCGGCATTTCAAATGCTGAAGGATAAACTTTGCACTGCTCCTATTCTATCCTTACCTGATGGTACGGAGGACTTTGAGGTTTATTGTGACGCATCTTATCAAGGCATTGGTTGTGTGTTGATGCAACGTGAAAAGGTCATCGCTTATGCTTCTCGTCAGCTTAAAGTTCATGAAAGGAACTACACTACCCATGATTTGGAATTGGGTGCTGTTATTTTTGCATTAAAGATTTGGAGGCATTATTTGTACGGTACCAAGTGCTCTATATACACCGATCACAAGAGTCTTCAACATATCTTTGATCAAAAGGATTTGAATATGCGTCAGCGTAGGTGGATGGAACTATTGAATGACTATGAGTGTGCAATCAAGTATCATCCTGGTAAAGCAAATGTTGTTGCAGATGCTTTAAGAAGGAAGGTACCTGCCAAACCTAGACGTGTTCGATATTTACAACTCACTATTCATTCTAATTTGCCCGACAGAATTCGGTCTGCTCAGTTAGAAGCTTTGAAGGTCGAGAACCTTAAAGCTGAGGCTATGCATGGAGCCGACAAACATTTAGAGTGTAAATCTGATAATTTACACTACTTTGCTGATCGAATTTGGGTTCCTTTGTTTGGAGGCTTACGAGACCTTGTTTTGGACGAGGCTCATAAATCCAGGTACTCTGTTCATCCTGGTTCTGACAAGATGCACCAAGACTTGAAAGTGCTTTACTGGTGGCCTAACATGAAGTCTGATATAGCCTCATACGTAAGTAAATGTTTGACTTGTGCTAGAGTCAAAATAGAATATCAGAAGCCGTCTGGTCTTCTACAGCAACCTGATGTTCCGGAATGGAAATGGGAACAAATTGCAATGGATTTTGTAACCAAGTTACCTAAGTCATCAAGTGGTTGTGATAAGATATGGGTAATTGTTGATCGGTTAACTAAATCCGCACACTTCCTAGCCATTAAAGAGTCTGACTCTATGGATCGCTTGGCTCGTATCTATCTTAAGGAAGTTGTTTCTAAGCACGGTGTGCCAGTCTCTATCATTTTTGATCGTGATTCTCACTTTACATCACATTTTTGGAAAGCTTTGCATAAAGCTTTGGGTACTCGGTTAGATATGAGTACAGCTTATCATCCGCAAACAGATGGTCAAAGTGAGCGCACGATACAAACTTTAGAAGACATGTTTCGAGCGTGTGTAATTGATTTTGGAAAGAATTGGGAAAGTCATCTACCTTTGGTAGAGTTTTCGTATAACAATAGCTATCATTCTAGCATTAAAGCAGCTCCGTTTGAAGCTCTGTATGGGCGAAAATGTAGATCTCCTCTTTGTTGGGCCGAAGTGGGTGAAAGCCAACTTACTGGTCCTGAACTTGTGTACGAAACTTCTGAGAAGATTGTACAAATTCGTAATCGTATGGCTGCTGCTAGGGATCGTCAAAAGAGCTATGCTGATCGACGACGCAAACCTTTAGAATTTCAAGTGGGTGACAAAGTACTCTTGAAGGTTTCTCCATGGAAAGGTGTCATACGCTTTGGTAAGCGTGGTAAACTGAATCCTCGGTATGTTGGACCGTTCGCAATCCTGGAAAGGGTTGGACCGGTGGCTTACAAACTTGATTTACCAGCCGAGCTCAGTAACATACATAATGTTTTCCATGTGTCAAATCTTAAGAAGTGTTTGTCTGATGAATCACTTGTCGTGTCTCTGGATGAGATCAAAGTCGATGATAAGTTACGTATTGTCGAGGAACCGGTTGAAATTCTTGATTATAAGATTCGTAGCCTTCGTCGGAGTAAGATCCGTATTGTTAAGGTACGTTGGAATTCTGATCGTGGACCAGAATTTACATGGGAACGGGAGGATCAGATGAAATCTAAGTATCCTCATCTTTTTCCAAAGCGTGCATTTGAATCAAGGCATATTACCGCTGAAGCTGAGTGAATCTCGGGTCGAGATTCCTTTCAACGGGGGGATGATGTGACAATCGGTAAAAATTTCTTTATCGTTCTTTCTTTCGATTTCTTTTCGATACTTTCTTTGTTGGACTGGTGTAATTTTCGGGACGAAAATTCTTTCAACGGGGGGATAATGTGACATTTGGCAAATTCGTGGTTGTAGAGGATGATTTTGACAACTAAACAGGATTATATGATCATACAAGTTGCTAAACCAGGTGCGGAAACCCTAGCTTAGAACAAACTGATATAAACTCAATCAAAACACAATCAAAGTCATTTTAAATGCTTTTCATAGATTAACTTGTTCAAATAAACGTTTACAGACTCAATACAGTTAATCTAGAACTCAAACTATCACTCTCAAACCTCTCAGGAACACACACACAAAACACACACTCTCAATGACTCGTTCTAGATTACGAAAACCCAAATTCTATATATAATGTCTGCACATTCGCCCAAAGTCACTGGTCGAATGTAACAGTTTTCCACATTCGCCCAATGCTATTGGTCGAATGTGATCTTCCTTCAGTCCATGTCCCAGCTTCGTCCATTTCTAATCTTCCTTCGCCCATTCTTGTTCACCTTCGCCCCATAACACATGTTAGCATCTAATCATTAGTCGCAAAACGGCATCTACAAACTCCCCCTCGACTATTGATTAGATCGTTTTCTATCTTCATCCATGGCTTTGTTCAACAGCTTGATTCTAAGAATACTCTTCTGTTCTTTCGTCATCTCCGGCTCTAACTTTCTCTTTGCCGGCTTTGACACATTAGCCATCTTCACCTTCTTGCCAAGTTTCCCTTCCAGATTACTTCCAGCATTGATATCATAAGCAAAGCAAACACCCACAACTTGTGTGTATTTCCTTGCTTGATCTGCATCGTTTGGCTCATGATGAATCGGATTATAGAATAACATGATGATGTCTTCGAAGGTGCAATTGATCAGCCACATAGGATCAAATACATGCACATGCTTGTATTTATCCTTTCCATCTCTCAACACAATCACCGCTTCTGCCTTCCTCCAATCATAATACCAAAATATGAAGTCAGCACTGAAGTGTTGAGGCATAGGCATCAAAGGTATCTTCCTCATAACTTCAGGTGCCTTATAAATCAAGGTAACCCTTTTCAACTTAGTTCTGGGATCAACATCCCTGTGAACTTTCCTCCGGGGATATTGAGGCTTGAATCTATTCCATCTCGTCCTACTTTCCCAAACCAATTTGTCTGCACACCAACCAACATGAGTATTATTCACTGAAGCACCAGACATAGGGAATCTGCATAAATCTCTAACCGCCCAGTACGGTAGAGTTAGCAAATCAATGAATCTGTAGAAATACAAGATCCCTGATTCCCACTTAGCAGCTAAGCACTTCAGCCTGCTCAAGTATGTCCACCCAAGAGCTCTTCCTCTGAACTTTGCATTATGAAATCTATAGAAGTTTCCTTGAGCTTCAGGTTTTGGTCGGTTTTCATCCATCAATCTTAACTTCTTCAAATACTTTTTCAACTCATCAGACTTATTTGAAGATTCTGGCAAATCAGCTCCAAGTACTTTCTCAACAAACTCAGCACTTCTTTTTCTTGCCTTTCTTTTAGCAGACGTATTATGCCTTTCAGTAAAATCAGGAAACACCACGTCTTCATCATTTTGTCTGAAGTACTGTGGATATTCCTCATGTGTAATATCCTCTATCTCAACTTCCTCAAACTCAGGGGTTTCTTTATCATCAGAGTGAGTTCCAATATCCTTTTCAGGAATAGGTGGAATCGACTCATCAACAATGAATTCTTCAAACGTTTTCCCTACTCTCTGTGCAAGACCATCCAGTATCTCCTTTGCTACAGATGCAGGTACTTCCCCTTCTTCAAGATCAGGATCGTTATATTCCAATTCATAACGCATATCATCTGTTTGGAATATTTCTGCAAAACGACCTGTGAACTCAATAGTCCATTCTCTTTTCTCTAACATGTCCTTATAAACTTGTTTTGCATCATCAGATAAGGACCTCACCTTTTCATTCCAAAACACAGTTTCATCATCTACATTCTCTCCCTTCTTCTTAGAACTAGACTCACCTGTGTCTTTCTTCTTCTTAGAAGGTGGTCTTTTCTCAAATGTAAACTTAGCAGTATCATCTCCTCCATCATTGTCATCACTGCTACTACTATCATCTTCCTTTTGGCTTCCTGAACCTTCAGCATCATCATCATCATCATTATTATCATCTTCATCATCACTTTTATCCGATTCTTCATTCTCATCATCCTCATCCTCCTCTTTATCAGATTCAGATGGTTCAAAATCTACTTGTTCAACCTCTTTCTCTGCATCTTCTTCACCCTCCTTCAGCTTGGGTGCTATGTTGTACAAATCATCAATCAGATCACTAAGGCGTTTGTTTTCAGCCTTCAGCTCTTTGTTATCTTCTTTAATTGCCTTGTATCTGTTCTTATTTCTCAGAACCTTTCCTTCAAGCTTCTTATTCTTTTCTTCAAGCTTCTTTACCTTCTCATCTATTTCATCTTGATTAGATTTAGAAGCAACAACGATCTGAAGCATTTTCTCTTCATTCTGCTTAAACTTGGCAATCTCAGCTTGTTGAGCCACAAGCATCTTCATCATATCGTCCATTCTTTTATTCATCTGTTTCATCACTTCATCATCCACAGTGACCTTCTTAGACTTGGATTTAGACTTAGATGGCTCAAACTCAGCTTCTTTTCCCTTCTGAGGCTGTGTAAACATGTTCAGAACATTATCCAGGGCAATATTGAATTGATACACTGGTAATGTTGTAGCCTCCTTTGTCTTTTGTTTCTTAGCAGCTGGTGAAGATTGTTTAGATGATGTTCCAGCATCTGGTAATCTCTTTCCCTTCAACAGTAAGTTCAACTCCTTCTCTCTGAGTTGCTTGGTGCTTGTCTTCTTAGCCATAGTTTTGTGTTTGGGCTTGGGCAAATTCACTACAACTGTTTCACCTTCATTCAACTCATCCAGATTAACAGTCAACCCTTCATCCTCAGCATCAACAGACTGCTTACTCTTCTTAGCTTCTTCTATTGACCTGTTCAGTGATTCAGACTCACCAACCAAAGTGGCCTTTTGTTTGGTAGTCCGGACATTTTCAGCATCCGAATCCCACTGTTCTTCAGTCTCTGTTTCCTCTGAATCAACAGACTCCTCATCTACCAAACTCGTACCCTTCTTAGCAGTTGTTTTCTTCCTCACCACTTGTTGTTTTGAACTTCCCTGATCTGTCTTTCCCTTGCCCTTCCCTTTGGCTCCGGGATTGACAACTTGCCTTTTTCTCTTCGTGCTTGCATCAGCATAAACTAGTGGATCATCATTATCACTATCACTGTCAGGATGCCTTGCTAGATTCTTTCCAGGATCCATGTAATCCTCTCTAGCCAAAGCTCCAAACAACCTCCTGTAAGGTGGTCTCTCATTTTCAGGCACACCTTTGTAACCTTTCATTCTTGCTAAGGTTCTCACATTCATATGATCCATAGCAAGTATTTGTGTTGGATCCTTCTTCAAGTTTGGATATTTGTGATCGAAGATCATCATCAAAAATCTGGGATAAAGCATAAAGTATTTCTTCTTCAAACCCTTCAACATCTCCAACATGTGATCTAAGATCATCCCAGCAACGTTAAATGGTTTATTGAGAGTCAATGCAACCATTAACGAGCTTAAACTCTTTCTCATCACGTCATAACCACCACTAACACATCCAAATACTAGTATGATGACGTGAGCAAAATACTTGAACTGTACGCTCAGTTTCCCTTTATATATCGAACCATCAGTAATCGGTCCTTTGTATTTCATCCTCAGGAAACATGCTTTCTGCTCAGTCCAGGACAATTCCCTTGGATCCTCACTTGTTTCAAACTGGATCTGGAGAGCTTCTCTAATATCAGCTTCAGTGATAAACATCTCCATTCCCTGAATCTTGCTTTTAATGATCGTCTGATTATCAAAGTAATCATACTTGGCGTTGTTGTAAAAGTCCTCAACTATATCCTTGTAGATAATAGTTGGTGTGGCCAAAGCATAAACCACTCTACATCTCTTCAAAAACTTGATGATCTCAGTGAATTCCACGTTCTTCTCAACGTCTCCAAGATACGCACAACAATTATGGGTCTTCTCAAACGGCCATTTGCTACCGCTTGATGATCCTTCTTCTTGCACAGTCTCTGGAATAGGATCAGTCACTGTAGTCTCCACTGGAATCTCAATGTTTGCTTGTTCTTCAGCCATCTGAAATGTAGAATCAAAATAAAACGTCAAAACACAAAATCGTCAAAAATTCAAAATTTTAGGTTTTTGAAATTTCACATTCGCCCAAACAATATGGTCGAATGTAAGATTTTATGGCCGAAGGTGAAAATTTCTGGTCGAATGTAAAGCTGATTCTGAACAAAATGTACATTCGCCCGTTTAAGGTTTCCTTCGTCCATCCTGAGTCACCTTCGTCCACTTCGATGGACCGAAGGTGGAAATTGGTTAAACCCAAAATTTAAAATTTTTCAAACTGTGTTTTTAAACCCTGATTTTGATTAGAATCTATCCTAACATGACCGATTAAGCATCGTCTACCATCAATTGCCCTAAATCATCATTTTATATCAGTTTTTATAAAGAATTAGGGTTTTAAAATATTCAATCAATCAATCAACCCTTAAACACTGTTAATATCCTAATTCTTGTTAAACTTTCCCCCTAAAACTGATATAGAATGATTTCCTATCAATATTAAACATTAACAAACACTGAAAATCGAAGAACCCTAAACCCTAAGTACGATTCAGAAAACAGACGATTCCGGGTTGAATCCATGTCCATTACCTGTAAAACTTATATAGAAATGATCAGTGAAGACTAGAGAATAAAATGCACAAGCACAGAAATCAAAATCAACAAGGTGATGTCACGAAGAAAAATTTTGAAAAAATTGAAGTAACTGGTCGAACCTGGTTTGGCATATTTATAAGGACCCACCTTCGCCCATCCAACTGGACGAATGTACAAACATTCCACCTTCGCCCCAAGTCAATGGCACGAAGGTAAAACCTTTTCACCCGAAAGTAGATTATGGGATAAAAACCACTTTCGCCTAGTTGAAACAACCCGAAGGTAGAAAGAATTCCACATTCGTCCCAAATTAAGGGCGAATGTAAAATGGAAATCTTGAAAAATTTTGCCAAATTACAAATTCGAATCCCGTTAAACATTTTTCAATCCGTTAAGCTTCCAAAACACAAATTTTCACTTTTAGAATGATACAAAGCCCAGATGGTGTTGTCAAATCTCAGAAATTGACCATCAAGCATCCCCGGTTATCAAGAATAAAGCAGAAATGAAAAAATTTTGGATTTTTCTGAAATTTTATCAAAACACACCTAAAATCTTTTTGGATTTTGTATCTTTTTGACATTAAAAGTAAATTGCAACAACTTAAAATGCATCAAAGTAAATTAAAGCAGTAAACATTTTGTGAAATCCGGTCAGAGGATCATATCAGTTTTCTGAGAAATCTGATCACAGCGTTGATCTTTTTTGTTTAATATTATCATTAGAAAACAGTATGTGATACGGCAATTGCTGATATTGTGGTCCACGTAAGCTCACATGCAGACAATTACGCAATGCTTTAAAATGATACGAGTTAAGTGTATTAGACTAACACGATGTGGTGCCCACACACACGACATACTCCCGTATCAAGTAATTGCACAAAGCTTCGTCGTAACGCGTGATTATGCCAGAGTTATCCGTAAAAGTTACAAAGTATATAGCACAGAGGTATACAGGTCAGCAAATGAATGCAGCAGAGTAACATGTGCGTATACACTAGGTTGAGGCTGATATTAATCACTGATTTGCATCAGATGATCAATACGAAGTAATAATGATCTATGATCAATTAAAACATAAAGTTCCTCAATTCGGTAACTTCCGGTTTTGGCAATTAAGCTCTTTTAGCAAATATTCTGATAAAACTAGGTCCGTAAATCAATACGACAAAAGTTTATCAGAATATCCCGGATAACCATAACATAACGACCCGAAACCTCAGATTTTGGCAATCCTATCAAACGAAATTACGGTACTAAGACCATATGCCCATGAGGTGTTCAGCCACGAACGCGTAGTTCGTTATGTTTGTATCACTAATGCACGCAATATTTAGTCTACGAAGCCTATCAGCATATCACACGTAATCAACACACGCCTCATAAACTATACAATTCTTTAGCCTGTGTCAGACTCCCACTGATGTACTATCATTTCCTCTGTTTTACCAGGAAATCATTTTTGATTTTCTAATTTTTTAGGTCTTTTTGAATTTTATAATGTTTTTGGTTTTTCTGATAAAATGGCTCCCCCTAAAATAAAGAACATATTTTTGGATTTTCATTTTTCTGAAAACAAAATAAAAACAAAATTTAAAAGAAACAATCCACTCGAAAGCATCAACTTCTTTGAGGATTAGACAATCCCCTCGAAAGCATCAACTTCTTTGAGGATTATGAAAGTAAAGAGAAATTCCCAATTAGCAAAGAGAAATTCCCAATTAGCAAAATATAAAAACTAAAAACTAAAAAGCGATAAACCGAGGTGCCGATTAGTCTTGTTTTTCCTTTATATTGTTTACTTTTAAAAGATATTCAAAGCGTGAATGATCAAAAGCTTTAGTAAACAAATCTGCACGTTGGTAGTCAGTATGTATTTTGATCATATCAATCAATTCCTTAGCGTAACAATCACGGATAAAATGATATTTGATCCGGATGTGTTTCGCTTTAGAATGATTTTCCGAATTTCTAGTTAATGCAATTGCGGCTTCGTTGTCACAGTAAATAGGAGTTTTAAGAAACTGCAAACCGTAATCCACCATTTGTTGTTGAATCCAAAGTACTTGCGAACAGCAACTCGAGGCTGCAATGTACTCGGCTTCACAGGTAGATTGTGCTACGGAAGTCTGTTTCTTGCATTGCCAGGTGATTAACCTGCTCCCGAAAAACTGGCAACCAGCTGTAGTAGATTTGCTATCCTTGTCACAGCCGCCCCAATCTGCATCACTAAAAGATATGAAATCAAAATTATCATCATTAGGGTACCAAAGTCCTTTTGAGGGACAACCCTTCAGATATCTAAGGATACGCTTGACCGCCGTCAGATGACTTTGTTTCGGCTTCGATTGATAACGGGCACAGAGACACGTTGCGTACATAATATCTGGTCGAGACGCCGTCAAATACATCAGAGATCCGATGATTGCTCTGTATGTAAAAGGATCCGTCAGCTCCCCCTTAGCGTCCACTCCAATCCCGTGATTGGGTTGAATCGGGGTATCCATTGGCTTTGAATCCTCCATCTGGAACCGGCTCAAGATGTCGGAGACATATTTCGTCTGGTGAATGAAGATCCCGTCGGGTCTTTGGTCCACCTGCAAGCCTAGGAAAAACTGCATCTCCCCCATTGCGCTCATTTCGAACTTTTCCTGCATGACAGTTTCGAACTCCCTGCATAAAAGCTCGTTAGTTGAACCAAATATTATATCATCAACATATATCTGTACTAGAAGCAAGTCATCTCCCGTCTTTTTCGTAAAGAGGGTGCAATCGACGAGGCCGCGCTTAAATCCTTTGGTGATGAGGTATGTACTTAGCTCCTCGTACCACTGCCTCGGAGCCTGGTGCAAGCCATACAGAGCTTTGTTCAACACATAGACCTTATCCCGGTGGATTGGGTCCTCAAAGCCTGGTGGCTGCCCGACATACACCTCTTCCTTGACTTTACCGTACAGAAATGCGCTTTTCACGTCCATCTGGTAAACTTTGAATTTCTTATAAGAAGCAAACGCAAGGAACATCCGAATAGCTTCGATTCGTGCTACCGGTGCATAGATTTCGTTATAATCAATCCCTTCGATTTGATGGAATCCCTGCACGACCAATCTGGCTTTGTTCCGAACAATTACCCCACGATCATCCTTCTTACACTTAAACACCCATTTGGTGCCAATCTTCTTCCTATCCGGCGGCAAATCCGTGAGCGTCCAAACTCCCAATTTCTGGAATTGTAATAACTCCTCCTGCATAGCTTCCACCCAGGCATCATCCTTCAAAGCGTCCTTGTATGTCCTTGGCTCTACCTGCGACACATAACACGCAAACGACCAATCATTTTGACTACCAGATTGTTGAATTTTGGCATATAAAGCTAAAGCACCAAAACTTTCTGGCGAATTAACACTTTTAAGCTGCCCTCTGGTCATAACACTACTTCCAGGATCACCGATAACTTGCTCCAGCGGGTGAATACGATGAATCCGAGATTCCGGATAATCAGGTACTTGCACTCCCGTCTGAACAGTCAAGTTCTCTACAGCATCCAGATCATGACCCGTATTTGATGATGAAGCCACATCAGAAGTTGGAGTTGGGTTCACTGGCGGTGCCTCCTGTTCTTCAGCTTGATCAAGAATAGCTTCTTCAAATCGTTCATCTTCAGATTCTGAAGTGTCTAATGAAGTTGAAGCCTCTTGAAATATCTCTTCTTCTTGTATAGGAGCATTGGTATCATTAGAAGCTGGTAGGGGGTTTACGGTGATCGGACGCACCAATGGTGAAGTTGTTGCATTTTCACACTCGTAAAGTAATCGAATAACAGCTTCTTCAACCAAGCTATCTAGATTGAATGATTCAAAGAAATCTTTGTAATCAAACATCCAATCAGGACCCGTGCCTTGAATATTTTGAGTATATCGTTGAACTTCCACGTTAGCCCAGTCTTCCACACGACGAGTTCGCTTGTTGTATACCCGTTTTAGTGGGGTTGCATATCCAACAAAGTAACCCTCTTCTGCTTTAGGACTAAACTTTTCGCTTGGATTCAACATAGTGCAAGGCGCCCCAAAAGGTTCTAGATACTCTAAGTTCGGCTTCCTTCGGTGTAACAGTTCATAAGATGTTTTTCCAAACTTCTTCACTGTTAGAACCCGATTTAGTGTGTAATTTGCTGCATAAATCGCCTCATTCCAGAACATTACTGGAAGATTTGAATCAGCAAGCATGGTTCTAGCCGCTTCAATTAGAGTCCTATTCTTTCGTTCAGCAACACCGTTCTGTTGAGGGGTATACGGAGCCGAATATTCATGATGTATTCCTTTGTTTTCACAAAGTTCATCCATCTTAGCATTTTTGAACTCCGTCCCATTGTCACTCCGAATTCTCTTTATCTTCACATTGTAGAGATTCTCCAATCGAGTGAACAGAACTTTTAGATTGATAAAAGTGTCGCTCTTATTCTGCAAACACATCACCCATGAAAATCTTGAGTAATCGTCAGTGACGACTAAACAATAAAGCTCTCCAAGATGACTTTTGCGCTTGACCGGTCCGAAAAGATCCATGTGCAATCGCTCTAGTGGCATCTCAACAGAGTTAACCTTTTTCACTTTGTGGGACTGTTTGTGCTGCTTCCCCTTTTTACAACTCACACACTTGTCATTGAGATGGAAATGTTTCACGTTTACTCCATCGACAAGTCCATTTCTCACAAGTTGATTCATTTTCTTCAGATGAATGTGCCCCATTCTTCGGTGCCACATTATCGATTCTTTCTCAGTCGCCTTGGACAAAAAGCATGTTATTTGCCCCTGTGATGTCATAGCCTTGGACATATCAAGAATGTATAGATTGTTGACGCGAGGTGCCTTCAACATTATCCACTCCTTAGGAATTGTAAAGCCCGGTTTCAGAATATAGCAGGATTTGTCATCAAAATGCACAGTAAATTTCTTGTCACAAATTTGACTGACACTCAACAGATTGTAGTCTATCTGCTTCACATACGAAATCCGCTCGAAACTCACTATCCCATTGCTTACACTCCCTTCCATTGTGATATATCCACCTTTGTTTCCCGCAAACGCTACATACCCTCCATTGATGTTCTTCACGTCGAACAATAACGCAAGATCCCCTGTCATGTGGCCTGAAGCTCCACTATCAACAATCCAAAGACTGCTAATAGGGCCAGCTGAAGCTCCCTGCACACAAAAAGTAAATCATTTAGTGCTTTCGGGGGACCCAAGCCTGAGTCTTGGGTCTTTCAACATCAGGTTTCACAATAACATTTTCACAACCATTTTTAACAACTTTTTGATCAATCTTTTTCTGATTGCTCAAAACAGTTTCCTTTTTCTCATTAACCTTTGAAGATGAGGCTCCTGGAGTACCATTGGGTGTCCAAGTTTGTTCATTCCTTTTCAGGATACGAATCTGAGACTTTGGGTTCTCAGTCGGTTTCTGAACATTGTTAGCAAAGGTAACTTTCTTGGTAACCTTATCTGATTTAACAGACTTAGGTCCAACATTTGATTTGACAATTGGTTTTGGTGGAACCTTTTGCCTCTCAACTGTTGAGTTCACCACAGGCTTCCTCCACGAGTGTTCCATGGCAATCCGATTCCTTCTATCATAGTGCATTGGACGAGTGTTCCTCATTTGAAAATTGGTTTGATAATAAAACGGTTGTGGTTGTTGAGGAACAACTCTCCTATGAGGTGGCACATAATGATCAATCGGCTTTCTCATAGAATTCCTCACTTCAACTTCGTGCCTCTTGTGCCTTACATATGAGCACTGAGCAAGTAAATGCCCGCGTTCCCCACATTTAAAGCACGCACGGTACTCTTCAAAAACATTTGGAGCATTTGGTTGAGCAAATGATCTAACAGGATATTGATCATTATACTGTTGCTTCCTTAAACTCTCAGGGAGTGGCCCTTTTGAGTAAGTAGGCTCATTGAAACCATTAGCTCTGTTTTTGGGTTTAACAAACTCTGTGACATGTACCTTTGGTTCTTGAGGAACATCCAAATACAACTTTTTCAACAAAGCTGATGGAATTTCATTTGTTCTCTCATGTTTTGGGAACCAAATAGTACTTTCTTGCCAAATCTTTTCAATTTTAGCATAATTGGCATTTTTAATTGGAAAGTCCTCGTCAGAGATGATCTTATCGGATCCTTCCATCCGATAGAACACCTTGACAGGTTTGTCACATTGTTCGTTTTTCTCATTCTTTTCAAGATCTTTCTTAACCTCATTAAGATCTTTCTTCACAACATTCTTCTCAGACTTATTCACATGATGAATGTTTCTCATTGGAACAATTTGAGATGATGAAATTGGTTCATTTGCAATGATGTGATTTTCTTTTGGAATTTCACATGCATTAACAGTTTGGTTACAACCATTTTCATCACTCTCTGAATCTAAGTCAACACTTTCAGCAGTAACACCCTCATCATTGATTCCCAAAATCGGTCTAACATCGGAATTTGGATCACCAACACTCGAAGTGTTAGATTCATTTTCCGATGCTGAGTCAGATTTTACCGAACTCTCCGGTGTCACTTGGTGACAATTATGGTTTTCAAAGAGAACCGGAGATGGTACAGCCCGATAGTTGGTTGTTTTATCATCAATGATGTGGTCTACCACATAAGCAACATTCTTGTAACTTTCTAACTTTTTGTTTACTTTTTCAGCAAAGCATTTGATGGCAGCCATTTCCAACTTGGTGTTTTCAATTTCATTGATGTAGTTGTTAATTGCCAATTGTTTTAAAGACAATGTGTTTTTCAAGTCAGAAATGTCCTTTTTGTAGCCATCTAACACCTTGTTAAAAGCATTCAACTCTTTGCGAGTAGATTGACTGTTCATGATAGCACTATCACGTTGAATACGGAGTTGTTTAACCTCCTCAGTCAATCTATCACAAGCACCACAATATTTTTCACTAGTATTGTCAGTACTACATGCAGAACTTACAGGTTTTGGCGGTTCAGTCATGGCCATCAATGCGAAATGAGCTTCCTTTCCTGCAAAGAATCTGGAATAATCAATCTTTGTGAAAGCATCATCTGCAATGCACGACTTCCTAGTCATTAGAAAATCTGCCTCTGCAAGCAACTGATCAATATCTTCATCAAGCGAATTAACACTAGCTTCCGTATCCGAGTCACTGTCTGAATCAGAATAAACTGATTCACACTCCTCAGGAATGTCAGAAACAGTATCAATCACAACTCCCGAATTAGTCTCCTCATTCTCAACCTCAACATTAACATCAGAATTAACCTTAACAGGTTCAAAATCCCCATCCATCTCAGCCTCAGACTCATCACTATCAACCTCAGTTTCAACCTTCTTCTCCATCATCACTGAATCTTCAAGATCAACCTGATAGGCAACACACGCCACATTTCCTCCAGTTGTGATTTCCTCAACACCTATCTGAATACTCGACCAGTCAAACCTCTCGTCTTGTTGAGTAACCAATGCTTGATTGGTATTCTGTTGTTCAGCTGGTGTAGTGATTGGTATGACTGTTCGGTTAGTATTGTTTGGTGTTTGGTTTTGTGTCTGGTTTGGTGTGGTTGGTTGTCTATTTTGGTTGTTATTAAAGTTGTTTTGACGATTTTGGTAGTTGTTGTTGTTTTGGGAAGAAACTTGGTTTTGGTTTTGTTGTTGACGGTTCTGATAGGTAGCATTGAATGGATTTCTATTGCCTTGTTTCGGTGGCTGTGTGCATTCACGTTTAAAGTGACCTTTACCCGCACAATTAAAACAAGTCACTTTCTCCTTATTGAACCCGTAGGTTGTATTAGGAGAAGTTCCCAAGTCTGTTCTACCTGTTTTCTCAATAAACTCCGTTGCTCTTCGCATTATGCTTGCAAATGCCCATTGAATATCAATGAGTTCCATCTCCTCCTTATCAATTTGTGCGTAGTCTTCATTGGTCAAGTTGTTATTACCAATTTGACTAGCAACTAATCCATTATAGGAAGAAACCATTGCAGAGACTAATGCAATGTGTTGCTGAGCAACTTCAACTGTCACATTTCCAAGATTGGAAGTCTCCAAAACCACAGTTGGTTGGTTAGGTTGAGTTAATGATTGTGGTTGAGTTTGACCAGCAGTGTAAAAAGCTGCTTGTTGCTTTGGGGAGAATGGTGGAATATATGAATATTGATATGGAATTTGTGGTTGTGGTTGTGATAAAGATGAAGTTTGTTGATGGTAGTTAATTATAGGTGATTCTACAGCATTGGATATACAAGCAACATGTGGTGTAACTAGCCCTCCTGAGCTAGTACTCACTGGAACTGAAGATCCTCCAAAATATAAGTTTGGATTCTGAGGAAACTGTGCTCTCCTAGCCTTCCTCTTCTCTTCCAACTCTTTGTTTTCCAGCTTCTCAACGAACTCTTGAAGAGACCAGTATTGAAAAGCATCCTTCTCCTTCAGAACATCCACATGCTGATCCCAGTTAGGTGGTAATGCTTCAGCAAACTTGTCCACCTGTTTTGCCATAGGAATCTGTACACCATAGCTAGACAATTCAGATATCAAATGATTATATCTAGGAGTTAGTTCTTTCAAAGTTTCATTTCCAACATAAGAAAAATTCTCAAACTCCTTAACAAGTTCTTCCATCCTCAAATTTCGAGTCTTTTCATTTCCATCATGCTTCCTTTTAAGCATATCCCACAAAGCCTTAGAAGTTGTGCACGTCCCAAACTGATGCAAAAGATCATTTGTAATGGCTTGTGTCAGTTGAGAGAACGCCTTCTTTTCCACAGCAAACTTCTTTTTCTCATCCTCCGCCATGCTCTCCAATGGCACTGGTTCACCTGTGTTCTCCAGAACTGGTGGTGTGTAACCTTTAGCAATCATGTTCCATGCTTCAGCACCTTCTACTCCCATGCCTTCCAAGTGTATCTTGAACTTTTTCTGCCACTGATTGTATTCTTGAATCTCCATGAGCTTCGGTGGCCGAGTCCCGCTACCTGAAGACAAATCATTAATCAGTGTGGAAATAGCATTAGTAGTTTGAGTGTTTACCACCGCTGCTGCTACTCCCCAGTAGTCAGACTGTGGTACTGTAGGTGTACTCTGAGTCATGTAGTTAACCGGCTGCGAAGACTGTGTGCTCGTCTTCTGTGCTGCCACTGTCCATGGGTCCATCACCTGCTGTTGTGGTTGTGTAGTTGCTGGTGTAGGAGTAGTCTGATAACGCCACATAATCACGCACTTCGAGAAATTCAACACTTAGAAAAATTTTCAGAACTTATCCTAGGTTCGCCCAGTTGTAATCAGGTTCGTCCCTTTTGGTGCAGGTTCGCCCAAAACAGTCACTCCCGAAGGTAAGATTTCACTAGAATGTAAAAATATACTAACACACTTCTTCCTTCGTCCACAAGCAACTAGGTTCGTCCGTTACTGTTTCACATTCGTACCCCCGATCTCCCGAGAGTAAAAAAATTGACCCGAATGTAAAAAGTTTATGTGAAAAATTCTACGTTCGACCAAAATTCTCTAGGTTCGCCCGAAAAACCACTCACCTTCGACCTAAAACACTCACGTTCGCCCACAAACTCCAGGTTCGCCCATATCTGAACTTTTGAAAAACGGTTACACTTTGAAAAACGGTTATTTTGATCTCTGATTTTCAAAAGTTTGTGGATTTGAATGATCTTGATCAGGTTATGCTTCGGAGATGATTTGGAACAACTTTAATACTTGGAATTTTGAATTTTAACCACAAAATCACCTCTAATTCTTTCAAAAACACACAAAAACCATTTTTATATGAAAACAGATGTGAATTGATGAAAATTATGTCCAAATCAGCTCTGAGTTTATCAATTTGTTGTTGTATGATCCTCTACGCTCTGATACCACTTTGTAGAGGATGATTTTGACAACTAAACAGGATTATATGATCATACAAGTTGCTAAACCAGGTGCGGAAACCCTAGCTTAGAACAAACTGATATAAACTCAATCAAAACACAATCAAAGTCATTTTAAATGCTTTTCATAGATTAACTTGTTCAAATAAACGTTTACAGACTCAATACAGTTAATCTAGAACTCAAACTATCACTCTCAAACCTCTCAGGAACACACACACAAAACACACACTCTCAATGACTCGTTCTAGATTACAAAAACCCAAATTCTATATATAATGTCTGCACATTCGCCCAAAGTCACTGGTCGAATGTAACAGTTTTCCACATTCGCCCAATGCTATTGGTCGAATGTGATCTTCCTTCAGTCCATGTCCCAGCTTCGTCCATTTCTAATCTTCCTTCGCCCATTCTTGTTCACCTTCGCCCCATAACACATGTTAGCATCTAATCATTAGTCGCAAAACGGCATCTACAGTGGTAACTTCCATAACAATTACATAAGTCTACCTTAGTGAAACATTTGGTTAAACGAGCTTAACTTGGATAGTTGAGTCAGACCGTTGATCGGTAGGATCATCGTGTAACATACACGTGAACAGTAAAACCCGAAAGTTGGTGAATTAATAACAAACATATAATTGTGTGATATTATGTGATAATTATTTGATTATGTGAAACTATCTGCTATTACGTGAGTATACGTGAATTAACGAAATGAGTTCGGTCGGACCGGGACTCGGAATTTTATACAAAAGCTATTATTAATAATTAGATTATTAATAATTATAAAATAAATATAATAAAAATTATATTTTATACAAAAGATGCAATCATTGAAAATAAAATATAAAATCCGCTTTACGCTTCCCCGCGGGCCGCGGAGAAAGGATCATCTTCTCCCGCGCCACGCGGGAAGTGAGTGGAAAAACAGACTGTCAGACTTGCTCCGCGGTACGCGGAAGGGAGACCTTTTCCTTCCGCGACCCGCGGGAGAGTGAGTTACGATTACTTTTCTTTTCTTTATAAACAAACCAATCTGATCGCAAATATCACCCCAAACTCTCTCCTGCTCGATTATTATCACCAAAAATACGATTTTTCAAGCCTTTAATCCATCCTATCAAAGTGCTAAGGTGTTTCAAGTGATTGTTGAAGTTGTTTGATTATTGTTCTTGAATCCTAGCTTGTGTTCTTGAGGTATAAGCTTATGTTCTTGTTATTTTGATTATGTCTCTACACATGTTATGATCTAATCTGAATAATAAACATAATAACATGTCTAGGGTGAATCCATATTTGATTATAATTGATTTGATAATGATATTATGATCTTAGAATATGAAGTTTCATGTTAGAAAGTTTATGCTAGTAAACTTAGAAAATCTTGACATAAACATGAAAGTTAATCTTGGTTAAATGTGTTTTTGGACATGATCTGATCATAGGAGGTTTACACATGTTTAGTTAGATTGAAGTTTTATGATATTGGGTTTGAAATAGTCTTGTTAACATGATTATAACAAGAGTTGAAAATTTGGCAGATTTGAAATCCGTTTTTGTTTAGCTCATAACTTACTGATTTGGAATCCAAAAGTTATAGTTTTTGATTGTATGATATACTACTTGGTCTAAGCTTTTCAGAAAGTCCTAATTTGTTAAATTTGGATAAGTCTAGCTATTTATCTGAGGTCATACAAAATTAGTTGTCAAAGCTGATTTCGGACAGGAAATTTTAGTCGACTTTAAAAGGTCATAACTCGAGTTTTATAAGTCCTCTGGTTATGAAATTTGGTGAGCAACTAAATACAGGAATTTTGATGTTCTCCAATTGGATTCAGGTCAATTGGAGCAACGAGTGATTTTTAATAAATCATCTACTAAACTGTCACAAACAGCTACGTTTTTGTACCTTTCAGTGTTTGGGAATTTTTAGTAAATTTTTGGAAGGTTTTTATGGTAAAATAAAAATATGGACATATCAACCAAACATATGGGAAGTTCCTGTAAATATTTGAGAGTCAAATAAGTTGATTTGATATTTTATCAAAAATTGTTTTGATGACACAAAATCTGTCCAGAAATCGCAGAATCGACAAACTTAGCATATGTGCTTATTTGGTAGTTTATTTGGCTAATATGTTGTGTATATTAGTATATAAACTTATGTAGATGATTTGTGTGTTATGTTAACTCAGAAAAACTAAACTTATCACCAACGAGTCAATGGGTTAGATTAGTATGCATGTATATGTTAACATTTAGTAAACCGAAAGAACAAACAAACTTGTTGATTGAGAAAAACTATATTTTTAAACATATACTTATAAAGGTTTAATGTTAAATACGGAATCGGTAGCATTCGCTTGTTTTTACATTGGAGTTGGGTTTTTAACTCAAAGCAACCCAATGTGAGTTTTCACAGGAGAAAACATTACAAACTTACAAACTTTGTAAAACATATGGTTTCCATTATATCACTTGTGTACCAAGCGACTTTCATCAACTTTGGACAAACATGTGAATCACGAATATGTGGATACATAGCGGGGAAAGTGTGAATAGATCTATTGGGCCTGACAAGTCCCACTCGTGTCGATTGGAGGTCGAACGGGTGCATATTTGTCCTAACAAACTTTACGGCACCGGGTGATGTCCGGTGACGGGTTATACAAACGTTCAGCAGTGATTCATAACGCTTGAGTAACTTGTAACGGTGTCTAGCTAACATCAGATATAATTGTGAAAAAGGATATATGTGTTTACCGGAAAATTTACAAACTTACAAACTTAAAACGTGAACTCACCAGCATTATATATGTTGACAAACTTTTATATGTTTTCTCAGGTAACTAAGGTAGCACTTGGATTAGGCGCACTGGAGTCGTGTTGCGTCGTGTGATCATGCATAATAAAGTTTCATATGAACAAACTTATTTTAAACTATTTGGTATTTGGTTTGTAACTTATAAATTATGTTTCCGCTGTGTTTTCGTTAAACTCTTTTACAAACGTATAAGTATGGTTTGAACGTATTTTTAAATCATATAGATGTCGATTGTTGTGACCGTTGACTGAGATCCTGGTTTGTCATACACCTCGCGGTAAAACTCCGCAGTGGAAATTTGAGGGTGTGTCAGAATCTGAGTAAAAACTTTTTACGTTTTTGTTAAATTGATGGAGGTCAATTCTTTGACTATATGTTTTTGAATTTGATTGTGCTAATTTTAAGCGTTGTTGACCAATTCACGTCAATTACCAATCCTTCCCTTTTTTATAATTCAAAGGCTTTCCTTTAATCAATTGTCATGAAACGATATTCTTTTCAACATATACGACTTTCCTTTAAACATTTATTTAAATCTATTTAACAATGTTAAATCTATTTAACAGTTTATAATTTAAATATAATCCGAAGATAGGAGTGTACATTTATTTTCCTAAACTTTTATTATTCTTTTAATAATAAATATTATTTAAATCTATTAACAGTTTCCTAAAATATATAATGTATTCAAGATAATTTTCATTGCTATTACTAATATTACGACCTTAATTTTAATATTGTTGACTAAATCTGAGTAAAAACTTTTTACGTTTTTGTTAATTTGATGGAGGTCAATTCTTTGACTTTATGTCTTTGAGTTTGATTGTGCTAATTTTAAGCGTTGTTGACCAATTCACGTCAATTACCAATCGTTCCATTTTTATAATTCAAATATATAAATAAATATTCCTACTCGATCACGTCAATCGAGGCACAGTATTTCCAATTTTGCAGAATTGTTCGAGACACAATAATACTATATAAACCTTAACAAATAATAAAATCATTTAATCGTCATACCAAATTTAACAACGAAATTAAATGATAATATAAATTTTCAAAATGTTACTTTCTGTACAACTAATAATGATTACTAAAGATGTCAATAATAAATTGTATATAATGGGTAAGGCAATTTGAGACGCGGATGATTTTAATGTCATTTATTTGAATGATTGATTACGATTTTGATGTTATTTATTAAGATTTTTAATCTTATTTATTGATGTTACTAATATTACGAATTTCATTTTAACATTGTTGACCGACTTTCATTTTGATATTACGACTTTCCTCTAATCAATTGTAACTAAACGATAATCATCATCTTGATTTCAATAAGTGTGCTAATTTTAAGTGTGCTAATTTTAAGATGTTAATAATAATTTGTATATAATGGGTAAGTCAATTTCAGACACGGATTATTTTAATGTCATTGATTTGAATGATTGATTATGATTTTGATGTTATTTATTAAGATTTTTAATTGTTAAGTACTATATTTACACAGTTTAAATAATGACGTTTTTTTGTAACATGTCAAAAGTTGCCTAAAGTGTGTGTACAATGGGTCCTTTTGGCTACATGTTGAAATGGGTCTGGGTTGATCCTTTTGGTGTCTATTTTTTAATAAAATATAGGAAATTTATATTACAGCATGTGACATTGGACCCATTTTCTTATTAGTTGGTTTTAGCTATGTAATCGGTTTGAACCATTGGAAAGATAACATGAAAATTTAATCTACCCATTCAAGTAAGTGGGTTAAGGATTGTTTCTTGATTTACTTATCACCGTATCCATATCTTTACAACAACTATATTTTATGTAGAACACAAATATGGAATACAATAGTGGAGGTTTTCATAAATTATTGAAAATGAGCTGCACTCCGAGGATCGTGATGACAATGATAACAACTTCGAAGGTGAAAAATCAGCTATCAATGAGCAAGAGTTGGAAGATTTTGATTGAAGTAATGAAAGTGGACCATTGGTTGAAGTTCGTTAAGCCCCAACTAAATGATAAGTGTTTTATGCTTAAGCTTAGTTATGATTATAATATAGATATTACCCTTACCCAAATGATGTAATGTGTGATATTGGTTGAAGTTCGTTAAGCCCCAACTAAATGATAAGTGTTCTATGCTTAATCTTAATTATGATTAGAATATAGATATTACCCAAATGATGTAATGTGTGATATTGTGACAGTATGCTATGTAGTTTGCAGTTGTCAAATTAAACTTTACTTACTCGATATATCCATCATTTCATTACATTAAACTGTTAGATGACATTTTGCATTTAACATCAAAATTCATACATATTGCATTATCAAACATTTAGTAACCAAAACAAATTGCATAATACAATTCTTATTTTCCTACTTTTTTTTTCATTTTACTTTCGGGTGAACCGTGGGTCCCCACGGGACTCTAACCAAGTGATATATATACCATGTATTATAATCCTAACAAGTCCCAAGCGAAACACGTATCATTATATATATATGAAATATAATTATAATAAGCGAAGTTATCTGAAGATATGATGCAAACCAGTGAGTATCGTGAACACCCCACTTTTATCGTTTTATCTAATGTTTTCGGGGGAATACATGTCATTTATTAGAAAACATAGAAATGCTTTACATAATAGAATGACTATCTATAGAAGTATTATTAAGGGGACATAGAAACTACGAGGGCAGTACTGTCTGGTATCCCGTCATTTCCTTTCTTGTCCCAGGTGAGGGCATAGAATCAATTATCTACCATTGACAAACATATAATAGAATTGATTCAATAGAATATCACATAATATTTTCCCCTCAGAAGTTATAATATGTAAAGCATGTTTAATAAAAGAATGTTATTAAAGAATTATCAATAAAAGAACGGGCCATTCATTTTATAAAATACATGACCTCACCAACTTTATGTTGACAGAAACTATGTTTGGGCATGTGTTCAGGTTGTAGAGGATGTGATTTGACACGAAAACAGGATTATATGATCATACAAGTTACAAAACAAGGTGCGGAAACCCTAGCTTTGAACAAACTGATGTAAACTCAAATCAAAACACAATCAAAGTCATTTTCAATACTTTTCATAGATTAACTCTTTCAAAAACTTGATTACAATGTCTATTCAGTTAATCTAACACACACATAAACTCTCTCAAACCTCTCTGGAACAACACCTGATAACACACACACCTAATGACTCTCTTTCAACTCTCTATATCTCAAAAACTCACAAAATCTATTTATAGACTCTGCACGTTCGCCCAGTTGTGATGGTCGAATGTGGAACACTTTCCACATTCGCCCCTTTACTGTGGTCGAATGTGGAATCTTTCCACATTCGCCCAAACTGATTCTACATTCGCCCAGTTGGTTCCACGTTCGCCCACTTTTTCTGTGTAATTTCCACGTTCGCCCACTTTTTCCACCTTCAACCCATCAGCATTCCACTTTCAACCCATCAGCACTTTTTAACACATGTTAACTTTGTAGATCCAATCACTAGTCGCAATACGTGCATCTACAAACTCCCCCTCGACTATTGATTGGATTGTCTTTGGGTTTAAGACTTTGTCGTTCTCTGATTATCTGAACCTTCGACATTCTATACCGGATCACTAGCTAGGGACATACATGAATAATGCACTAACACAGGTAACCCACCAGCTATGATGACGTGGATCATGAGAAAGTAAAGGTGTTATTATCCGAATCCGCTGCGCAACTCTGGTAACCCGAACCGATGACCTGGCACCGACAGCATGGGTCGTTACAGGTGGTATCAGAGCAGCGAATAATAACAGTTTTGAAATCTTTACTATTCTAGGATCAACCTAATATTTCTAAAAGAAATATGTGCTTAGAAAAATATATAAAGAATATAAAAAGTGATCAAATTTTTGGGTACCTAAAAGCCTAATCAGATAAAGTATTAAAGTTGGTGAGAATCATAACAGTATAATAGAAATCTAAAGGAATCCACTAAAGGATATTACTAGAATGATTATGTGGGGTAAATTGACAATTCTGTACATAATTGTGAATCTATATGCATATATAATTTCTGGGAAATCTTACAGGATATTGAGGCTATAAGAAATAAGAAAGAATACAGAAGAGAAACCAGAATATTAAATGAAATCAGAAAATAAATCTAAGATATAAATAAGAAATGACAAAAATTATAGAAGTATATGTATAAGTAAATATTACAAAATCATTCCTCGGTAATTCAATCGACTTGTACGAAAGTTTTGAAATCATTTTTCACACTTTAGAAACTCGTTGATTTATAAATCATCATCTTTATTTCTTACCAGAGCAGATTTCACTCCATATCTGGTGCCTTATTTCTTGAAAAACTTTAATCGAATTCGTATCCGTCTGTGTGCTAAGAATCTTTTCAACATGATTCTACATCTATATCCGATTGTATATCCCCCTCGATATTTCCTCCCTATATGAACAATGAGTATTATTTACAACGTTCTATAATCTAAATCTCTCTCTGTGTACATATAGACATCTTAGCTATATACCACCTCCGATCTTTTTCTAAGAACAAAATAATATTTTGAATAGGAAATATTATTACCTTTAAATATCGTGACAAGATAGTAAAAGAATATTTTGGGATCTATTTAAAGAGACCGAATTCTTACTCGATCAATTGAGTACCAATATAAATATCATTTTAACCTTATGACTTGAAAAAGTCAGAGAGATTAAAAGATTGGATTATTATATTGGATATCTTTCGACGCGAAAACATTCAAGAATGAGTTTCATCTTGAAACAAGTTAGACAGATTGAAAGTCTATTCCGTTAGACTCGGATCAAGATGTTTCCTTCCAGAATAATATAATTTTGAATCCAAGAGAAAATAAAGATAAGAATAATAGAATAATGTGTGAAAGACACATACCTATTGTGATTAAAATAAATAAGCACTTGAATGTTAGGTGAGGTGAAATAGTAATTATTGTCGCGACATAATTATGAATGTCACAGGCACAAGAACATTCGAGTAGGAATTTATCAAGGTCACAGTATGTTTGGGTCACAAACATATTAAAGAGAAATAGTAATAATAAAGAAATATAAGAAATCCAAACTATCAGCGTATCGTATATGGAGAATACGACCACAGCAATTGGCAATATAGTTGAAATTCCTTCGTGAAATACGACTAAGAATATATTCGCAGAATAAAAACCATCGAGTGTTTAAATTCTATGAATCAAAGAAATCAGTTTATTGAATTTTTATTGCCAACCAAAATGTAAAATAATCGTGTTCATCAGATTAAACAAGGATAATCAGGCGCATTCCATGGCAGCCTAGATTTAAACATCAGAAAATCTTCAAGAATCATCTATATACAGAACTGATTAAAATCTACCGATCAAATCAATATGTAAAACTAAAGATAGCTGCATGTCCTCTGTGCAACCCCTGTGGCAAAAGATATCCGGACCCTTACAGAAGTTATATCCGGACATTTGCCACCAAGCCACATGATTCTTTGTAAGGATATATGATACTATGAAAGAAATGCCACACCATCCAACGTTGGAGAAAGAATCTTCGCAGTCTCTTTTGTATAATAACTCGCGTGAGTTATAGTACAATCGAATTGGTAAAGCGGCCAAGTAATACCAAGTTGAAAATCACGAATAAGAAGTGATGGAAGAATTGTTAAATCCTTAGAATATAACAGATAGAAATCTATATGGATTTAGAAATCGAAAATGGTGGAATCCAGCGATTTATCAAAAGAAAATAATTTATATCGAATATATCAAAAGACGACTAGATACCAAGTGGAATTATGTAAAGATCTAAATGGTATAATCGAAGTGAGAACGGAAAATGAATAGAATTATGCTCATTTTCCCATTGAAACTCTCTGACCGAAGAATGATGAACTCCCTGTTCCGAGTTAAAGGTTTGGGAGAGAGACTTTAAGAAATCACTGTTCTGGCAAGAACTATCTACAGGAATATCCCGATGAAATACGCCTCGCTTATAATAAGTTGGATTAAGAAGATATGATACATTGCCTATATATAAGTCTTATCAGATTGTGTTCACAGTCACTCAGAGTATAGACTTAATCGAATATAAACAAGAAAGAAAATATTATAATGAGAAAGAAGTATTCCAAGCAAGTGTATATCATAGAAATGATGAATTTATAGTGCTTGCTATAAATGATTATCAGTATTCGCTTGGATATTAAAAGAATATAAATCGATAAATAAAAGAATATAAATAGACAAATAAAAAGAGTTATAAAATCAAGAGACACCAGATATGTCAGAATAACAGAAAGGCATTGGAAATGACAGATATCACGAGAAGGCATTGGAAATGCCAAATATTATCAGAAGGCATCAAATATGCCAGAAGAAATAATTATCAGATAAGAATCAAAGTCGTAAGGAAAAGACTAGAATTCTATAAGAAAAATTTTATAAAGAATGTTTTATAAGAAGAAATTGAATATTTTTATTGAGAGTGTCAACGAATTCCGAAGCAGTGTCAAGAAGAGGAATCTATTATAGAAATACTTAAGGCAATAAGTATAATTCTGAGAAAGAATAGATAATGCATTGTTATAAGAATCTCTAGTCAAAGAATCGTAACAGCGACTGTTACAAGTAGATTCAAGACTATAAAGAAAAATCTTAAAGACCGATTTCAGTAGGTCAAGATAATGAAAGGGAAAAGTGATAAGAATTCAATACCCGATAACTCTTTATCATCAAACTACCATCACAATCCAACTCGTGAACCCTTTCCTCCTGTTTCTGTTAAACGAGGTCGGGACAGTCACCGGTTATGGTGACTGTCATTGGGTAACCAACCCAAAACCCATCCTTCTGTTTCCCTGATTTGTACTCGATAAGCCACCCATGAACCATACAACAACCCACCTCTCTGTTCTAGTAACCGAACAGTCACCAAATCCGGTGACTGTCATCGAGTACCAAAACCGAACCATACTATTCTTCTGTTTCTGATCGGTTCTTGATAAACCACCTACAAGTCCCTTTTGAATATCTCATATTCATCCATACGTTGGTTTCTGTGTGTGTATATGTGTTCTTTATTGTATCCTAGAAGCTATTGGTTTAATGGATGAGTTTGATATCAATTAGGACCGATTAAGTTTCCAATCGGTATTTCAATCGGGTTCCAATCACCCATTCGGTAAGCACAATCTATTGGATTAATTGGTTAATAATGTTATGATTAATTATTAATATAATAATCATGTTGATTGCGAGGTACCGTTAATCAAATCGGAGAGTTTGAAACGATACCGAGTCGACTCAGTGAGTCGGTCAACAATCGGAATAGAACCCGGTCCAATAACCCGGCGTGGATTATTATTATTGTAAGATTATATATAAAATACGGATAACGATCAGACTTGATAATAATAAAATAATAAGACAATAATAAACATATATAAAATATATATGTTTATCCATATACAATCTGATATATAGACGATATTCTAGACCCGAGTTAATAATAATATTTTCTATTCTTTTTAGATTAGATCTGCCAAGCTGTAATGGCCAGCTTATTAGTTTACGAGTGCCAAGCTGTAATGGCCAGCTAGATTAGGATGTTCGTGTCGCGTATCATATAATAGATATCAATAACGAACCCCGAGTTTAGGATTATCTAATATATATCAAGTTCTATATGTATAAATGTATATATGATATATATATATATGTAGGGAATGGTTCTAGAGAAAACCCTCCTTATTTGGTAAACTCTGGAAACTCTGACTTCCCAATATATTTTTTTTTTGAAAAAAATAGGGCAAGTAATATACATGATTTTAAGCATTTTGGGCCAAAAAAATTAAAAAAGCGCCGGTTAGTTTTTAACAAAAATAAAATAAAATTTTGACTAACACATGTTAAGCGCTAATAACAGGTGTTAACTATATGTAAACACTAGACGTTTTTTATTTTTTTAAAAAAAAACCGTTCGGCGCTTTTTCGATTTTTTTGGCTCAAAATGCTTAAAAAATGTATATTACATACCCTATTTTTTTCAAAAAAAAAAATGTTGGGAAGTCAGAGTTTCCAGAGTTTACCAAATAAAGAGGGTTTCCTCCATATACTTTACCTATATATATATATATATATATATATATATATATATATATATATATATATATATATATATATATATATATATATATATATATATCAAGTATTATAATCCTAACAAGTCCCAAGCGTAACATGTATCATTATATATATGAAATATACATGATTTTAAGCATTTTGGGCCAAAAAAATTAAAAAAGCGCCGAGTAGTTTTTTTTTAAAAAAAATAAAATTTTGACTAACACATGTTAAGCGCTAATAACAGGTGTTAACTATATGTAAACAGTAGACGTTTTTTATTTTTTTTAAAAAAAAACCGTTTGGCGCTTTTTCGATTTTTTTGGCTCAAAATGCTTAAAAAAATGTATATTACATACCCTATTTTTTTCAAAAAAAAAAATGTTGGGAAGTCAGAGTTTCCAGAGTTTACTAAATAAGGAGGGTTTCCTCCATATACTTTACCTATATATATATATATATATATATATCAAGTATTATAATCCTAACAAGCCCCAAGCGTAATATGTATCATTATATATATGAAATATATTTATAATAAGAGAAGTTATCTAAAGATATAACGCATGCCAGTGAGTATCGTGAACTTCCCACTCTTATCGTTTTATCTATTGTTTTTGGGGGAATACATGTCATTTATTAGAAAACATAGAAATGCTTTGCATAATAGAATGACTATCAATAGAAGTATTATTAAGGGGACATAGAAACTGCGAGGGCGGTACTGTCTTGTATCCCGCCATTTCCTTTCTTGTCCCAGGTGAGGGCATAGAACTAATTATCTACCATTGACAAAGTGGTACCATCGATAGGAATGAGACATATAATAGAATTGATTCAATAGAATATCATAGAATATTTTCCCCTCAGAAGTTATAATCTGTAAAGCATGTTTAATAAAAGAATGTTATTAAAGAATTATCAATAAAAGAACTCGCCATTCACTTTATAAAATACACGACCTCACCAACTTCATGTTGACAGAAACTATTTTTGGGCATGTGTTTAGGTAACCCACCAGCTATGATGACGTGGATCCTGAGAAAGTAAAGGTGTTATTATCCGAATCCGCTGCGCAGCTCTGGTAACCTGACCCGACGACCCGGCACCGACAGCCTGGGTCGTTACACAAATAGTCCCTAAAAGAGTAAAAAGACAAATTTACCCTCACATTAACGTTAAAATCTAACTGGGTTAGCGTTAAAGGACAAACCACGCAATATTTTGAAACATAAAGTAACTCATCATTTTTAAACGTAAAAGATATGCTTTAAAATCAGGTGTAAACATAAAGCATGAAGTATTAAAAAAAAATAAGCTTATATTTTAATAAATCAGCGCAAGTGTAGCTAGAAATAGACTAATAAAATCCACTAAGGTTACATATAGAATTATGATATATGATAAATAACTAAATAATTATATGTTATGTATAAAATTATTATTTATGAATATATATTAATAATAACAAAAATGTATATAAACTAGTTTTTACCCGCCCCGCGTTGCGGGGCGCAACTCGAATTTGTGTCGTCCAATAATAACGTATTATATTCGACCGGCTCATTTTAAAAAAAAGTTTACGTCGAAACGTAAGACACTTTTTAGTTAACCTACGCCATTTTTTAGTTGGTTGTTTACCGCGCATAAATTACATAGACAACTCAAGCCAACCTTGTTGCTTCACATAGGAGTCTCACATTTGATCATTTACCAAAGCAATATACTTGATAGCACAATTTTTTTTGCCAAAGCAATATAACAGTGGTTGTGATGGTTGTTGTGAAGTCATGTGTATGTGTTTTTTACTAAATGGGTGAGATGGAGGGGTTAAGCAGGCAAGAAAAAGGGAAAAAAAAAAAGAAAAAAAAAGAAGGGTTGGCATTTATGTAATTAGCTTTAAAATGGAGGGCTCTTATCACACTGTAGATAAGAAGCTATTGAAAATGTAATATATACTAATAATTAGTTAATAAGTAATAAAAAAAATCATAAGCTGGGATTGACCTTGTAAAGTCATTCATGAATTAAGCTCGAGCATTAGAAATTGAGTTCAAAACAATCCAAACTCGAGCTAAAATATGTTATGTATAAAATTTTTATTTATGAATATATATAAATAATAACAAAGTTTATATAAAGTAGTCAATAAATAATAAGAAAAATGATCTTGAGCTAGGCTAGAACTTGAAACTCGTGAGCTAAGCTCGAGCATTAGAAATTGAGTTCGAAACAATGTGGGCTCGAGCTAAAATTCACATGAGGCAAAACAAGTTGGACCTTAGACGAGCTCGGGATCGGTTGGACTAATTCACAACAAAGTTGGGTGTTTTGTTTTAAAGATTTATAATAATATTTTAAGGATTTATAATAATAAAAGGGGGTATTAAATAATCCAAAGTTTTTTTCATTGGCCAATAATAATTCGAACTTTAACGTTTGGCCAATAATATACTTTTTTTTTCTGACGTGGCATTAAAAAATAATTTCCACGTCATTATTTTTGTATACGTTAGCATGCCACGTCAGCATACACTATCCCAGTTAGTTCAGAGTTAACGACGGTCTATTTTTGACACCCACATGTCCACTTGAAATTACTCTAAGCCAACATTAAAGGTTAGATTATTATCGACCAATGACTCAAACTTTGGATTATTATAATCCACCAAAGAAAAACTATCATTACCCCTGACATTCTTTTGATCGTTCTTACATTTAGAAAGAAGAATTTTATAATATGTACACACGATTTATGTTCACATTCGTTACATTATTTATCTTTAATATATTTTCATCGCTATTTTTTTTTCCTTGCTTTATTCATATAACCTTTCAAACATGTTCGGTTTTCTATTATTTAAGTTTTCCTGTATATGTAATATATTTTTCTAGTTACACAGATTGTCCTTTAGTTTTACTTGAAATTGCATCCTATGTCCTTTTTTTGAATTTTTGACTCCTTATGTCATTTGTTTTATACACTTGTTACACCGTTTGTCCTTTAGACCCAACCCCGTTAAAAACTTCAGTTAAGTGGAACACGTGCCCCTCACGTGAGGGGCAATATTGTCTTTTCGTCTGAGCATTTGAACGTTTATAACACCTGTGAATTCCATAACATAACACACTTAACCAAAACCATCATCTTCACCATACTAACCCAACCCTAACGATCGATTCCCGCCCAAAATTACACAAAGAGGAAGACGACAATGGATTTCAACAGTAGGGCACTAAGCCCTGATATTAGAGATGAACGGTGACGGGTGGTTCATAGAACACCCTTTTATAGTGCTAAAACGCTTATTTTATCCACATTTGTCCATGTTATTGCTTGGAATTGGGTGACTACGGTTGCTATGATTGCAGGGGCATTAAGGAGCTAAAAATGAAGAAAAACGCACTTTGGAACGGACCGGAAACGAGTTGGAGCTTGAAAGAAACAAAAGAAGAAAAGTCGGAAATTTTGTCAGGTCCACCGTATGGTACGGTCTCCACCGTACCTTACGGTGAAGACTGACATTTTCTTCTCACCGTTTTGCAGTCCCTGATGGCCGTCAAGTTTGTTAGTGCCACCGTACCTTACGGTGGCCACCGTAAGGTACGGTGGACTCTGCACGTTTTTTGTAACTTCCCCTTAAATGAGTGGTTATTGCAAGACTTTTCACTAACTTCGAATTGGGAACGGTTCTAAGCATCCTAGAGGCGATTTTGGGGCTAGAACAAGGTTGAAGAACATTTCTAATCATTAGGTTATTATCTTTGATTCATATGAACAATAGATTGAAGATTATGATGACCCGTTTGATAATGCTTGGCTAAACCTTTGATGGTCATCCTTGGTGAAGTTTCCTTTGAACTTTCTTATGCTTTTGTCTTATGATTTCTAGAATAACAATTTGGTATGTTTGCTTAATTGTTATGGTGTTTGAACATTTGATTGTAGTAGTTATTTAATTTATCAATTTCTCATCTTTATTGCATGTTCTTGGTGTTGCTAACAATCGGGATATTGAGGGAAGGATTTGGGTTGGATAATTGAGTAATTGGTCATCGGGAAACAACCTCGCATTGTTATAATCCGAGTACTTTGTTCCCTTTTATCACAACACTGGTTCAAATACGAGTTATGTCTATGTAACTCTTTCTAGTTAGACTTTTGGCATAAAGATTCAAGGGAAATGGATCCAGGGATGGTCATTGCTTTCTTAATTTGATAAACACAATCTTATTTCAATTCAGCAATTTAGTTTAATTTTCTTAAATATAAATCCAAACCAACAAACAATCTTTGATCTTTATTTTTCTTAGTTGTTAAATAGTAGTTTAATTGCAAAACTTTAATTCTCACATTTTCCACAAACTCCCTGTGTTCGATACCCTTCTTACCACTATCTTAGTTGTAATTTGGAAATTTAACGTGTACCACGACAAGCACGTCAAATTTTGGCGCCGTTGCCGGGGAGTAGTGCGCAACGGGTGTTAGTTAATAGTTTTGTTTGTTATTTTCGGGTTTACACTGGTTGTGTTTAGTGTGCAGGTACTTCAAGTGTATGCATACTAGAAGCTCTCACGAGTCATCACCACTATTGTTTGATCCGGAAATTGAAAGAACTTTGAGGCGAAACCGAGTACTAGTCCGTGAAAACCGAGTTCTTGGTTCACCTACTTCACCCATCATACCAAGAAACATCATGCAAGAGAACCAAATACCACCCACAACGGGTCAACCGATCACCTCATTCATGCCAACTTCCACACAACCATCACCAAATGTAACCTTATCTCATGAAATTCCACCAACTCATACCACCCAACCAAACACTACCCAAGTTCAATCAACCTTCACCCTTAGCCCATCCGCTACAATTCCACCATTCTCTCATTTCTTCCCAACAACGGGTCAATCATCTTCAACTCATCAAATTCCACATGGGTCAATCGTTGTTCATACCTCTATTTACCAACCACCAAACCACTCGGGTTTTCAATACTCGGGAGTTCAAGGGGGTAGATATGATGAAGTATATGAAGAAGAGTATAGTGGATACAACGAAGAGGGTTACTATTATGGGGATGATGGAGGGTATGTTGGAAGTCAAGGAGGAGTGGGTCAACAAAGTCAACCCATTCATCAATTCCAATTTCAAAATCCGGGTAGTTTACCGGTTGGTGTGCAACATGTAAGACCACCAGGACCGCGATTTCCACGTCCTTTGCCATTGCAACAAGTGCCTCCTCCATATGGGCCAAATCAATTTCAAAGGCCAATGCAACAACAACCGCCCATGCATCAGTATCAACATCCTCAACAATTTGCACCTCAAGGGCCTATGCAAGGACAAATGGGTCAACCAAGAGCACCATTGGGTGCCCCTCGAAGAATTCACCGGGAAGCCGTTAGAGGAATTGAAGCCCATTTTAAACCCATTATCACTAACAATCCTTCACCAATAGTGATTCCTCATCATACGGATGGGAGAACATTTGAAGTTCGAACAACCGCATTGCAAAGTCTTCCAAAATTCAAAGGTCTAGCAACGGAAGAACCTTACTTTCATTTGGAGACTTATGATTCTATTGGCAACACTATTGGGGGTCAAGGATTTACTCCGGATGATGTCAAGTTGGTTCTTTTTCAATTCTCATTAGAAGACAAGGCAAAAAGATGGTTCCATACTTTACCATCCGCATCAATTTTCACATGGGCCGACATGCAACAAATCTTCTTGGATGAGTTCTATACATCTCAAAAGACTAATGATGCGAGACGAAGTTTGAGGAGTTTTCAACAACAAGCGGGGGAGATGTTTCATGAAGCATTCGAGAGGTTCAACATGATGCTACGAAATTGCCCTCACCATGGTATCCAACTATGGGAATTGTTAAATGCTTTTCATGAAGGTTTGATACCGGAGGATGCACGGGATCTTATGTCCATCACAAATGGTACTTTTGGTACAAATTTTGAACAAGATGATTGGGCATATTTAGAGCAAATGGCGGTGACTTCAAAAAGGAAGGCTCAATCCTCAAGAAGGGCGAGACATGTGCTTCAAAGACCACAAGTGCATGCGGTAGAAGGTGGTAATGTGCAAACTACCAATCAATTGTATAATGTTTGCAACACTTGTCAAGAAATAGGCCACACGGCGGAGGTTTGTGGAGTGGGTGCTCAAGAAGCACCAAGTGAAGAAGTGAATGCTATCCAAGGGGGTGGGAGAAATTATGACATGAACTCCAACACTTACCACCCCGGGTTACGAAATCATCCCAACTTTCGATATGGGAATGCTTCTAATCAATTGAACCCGAACTTTCAAGAGTCTCATGGTAACTTTGCACCTCGTCAACAATACAATCAAGGCAATTATAGAGGTGGAGGTAACCAAGGGTATCTTGGAAAGTTTCAACCAACAGGTCAAGGTAATTCGGGTCAAAGTTCATCAAGTGGGAATGAAGTCATGGATATGCTTAAAGCTATGCAACAAGATATGCAAAAGAGGAACCAACTTGATGAAGCTCGAATTCAGAAAGATGAAGTTCGTGACAACAGCATTCAAGCATTGACAACCCAAATGGGCCAACTAGCAACCGATGTGGCGGAATTGAAAAAAAGCAAAGGTCAACTTCCTAGTGACACAAAGGTAAATCCGTCCCATGGCTCATCAAGAGGTAATAATGTTAATGTTAATCAAGTGAGTGTGTTGAGAAGTGGTAAGGAATTTAAAGCTAATGTGTCTTCGGATGTTGTTGAGGGGGTGGTTGAAGACATAACGGGTAATGAGAGTGATGAGGAAGAAATTTCACCGGTTTTAAAAAATGAGTCAAGTGTGAAAAAACCGGAAGTGGGTGAGAGTAATAAAAATGTGTTAAATAAAAATGAGAAAAATGAAAGTGAGCCGAATCAAGTTCCTTTTCCTTCGGCTCTACTTGACCCGGGTAAGAAAAACTTTATTGCATCAAGAGGTCCCCAAAAAGAAGAAATGTGGGACATGTTTAAACAAGTTAAAATTAACCTTCCATTACTTGATGCAATAAAGCAAATACCCGCCTATGCTAAATTTTTAAAAGAATTATGCACCCAAAAGAGGCAAGAAAAGAAAAAGGTACCTACGCGGGTAAATGTTACCGGGCAGGTGAGTGCGGTTTTAAATGGGGAGCTTCCACCTAAGCTCCAAGATCTGGGCACGCCTTTGATAGACATTCAAGTTGGAAATTTTAAAATGGCAAAGGCATTGCTAGATCTTGGAGCCGGGGTGAGCATTTTACCGGGGGGCTTATATGACCAATATGATTTTGGTCCATTGGCACGAGTGGAGACAACGGTTGTTCTAGCCGATTTGTCTCATAAGTTGCCCCGAGGGATGGTTAAAAATGTTATTGTGAAAATTGATGAGTTTTACTATCCGGTTGATTTCTTAGTTTTGGACTATTCGACCGCGGACCCAAGACAACAACAAAATGTCATTTTGGGTCGGCCATTTTTGAGTACCGCTCATGCGGTGATTGATTGTAGATTTGGCATGGTTGATATCACGTTTGGAAACCGGAAAATGCGTTTGAATGTTTTTACTAACAATTCTAATGCTAATGGTGTTGATGAGTGTTTCATGGCAGATTTGATTGATGGATGCAACCCTCATGAGTATGAAGAGGATAGCATGGATGTTTGTATGTGTGATTTTTCTGAACAGGTACATGCTTGTGCGATACGGGTTGAAGAAGTGAAGCAAGATGCCATGGCATTGAAGGAAGGAAGGCCACCATGAACTCATCAATTTGAGAGCTTACCGGTAGAAATTGATTCGGGCACCAAACCATCATTGGAGGTGCCACCAAAGTTGGAACTCAAAGACTTGCCAAGCCACTTGAAGTATGCTTTTCTAGGGGATGATGACACTTTACCGGTCATTATTGCCTCTAATTTGGAGATGGCTCAAGAGCAAGCATTGTTGAAGGTGTTGAAAGAGAACAAGGGGGCTATTGGATGGACGATTGCCGATCTCAAAGGAATTAGTCCATCCATTGTGATGCACAAGATTATCACCAATGAAGATGCAAAGCCCACAAGAGAAGCACAAAGGAGATTAAATCCTAATCTAAGGGAGGTAGTGAAAAAGGAGGTAATTAAGTGGTTAGATGCGGGAATTATTTATCCTATTTCGGATAGCTCTTGGGTAAGTCCTACTCAAGTGGTACCTAAGAAGTCCGGCATTCAAGTAGTCAAGGATGAAAGTGGTGAACAAATAGCAACTCGACCCGTCACCGGGTGGCGAGTGTGTATTGACTACCGTAAATTGAATGCCGCCATTTCTAAGGATCATTTCCCACTTCCTTTTATTGACCAAATTATTGAAAAACTTTCGGGTCAAAAGTACTATTGTCTCTTAGATGGGTATTCGGGGTACAATCAAATTGCAATCCACCCGGATGACCAACACAAGACCACCTTCACTTGTCCATATGGTACTTTTGCCTTTAGGCGGATGCCATTTGGCTTGTGCAATGCACCGGCTACTTTCCAACGATGTATGATGAGTATTTTCTCGGACATGGTTGGAGAGTCGCTAGAAGTGTTTATGGATGATTTCTCAATATTTGGCACTAGTTTTGATTCTTGTCTCAATGAATTACAAAAAGTTTTAAAAAGATGTGTTGAGAAAAATTTGGTGCTAAGTTGGGAGAAAAGCCATTTCATGGTGCAAGAGGGAATTGTGTTGGGACATGTGATTTCGGAAAGAGGGATGGAGGTGGACAAGGCAAAAATTCGGGTTATTTCATCATTGCCACCACCGAAAAATGTCAAGGGGGTAAGATCATTTTTGGGGCATGCCGGTTTCTATAGACGGTTTATTAAAGGTTTTAGTGTCATTACAAAGCCTTTATGTAATTTATTATTGAAGGATGTTCCATTTGATTTTACTAATGAATGTTTGCAAGCTTTCAATGTTTTGAAGGAACAATTGGTGAAGGCTCCTATTTTGCAACCGCCGGATTGGTCGAAGCCATTTGAAATTATGTTTGATGCAAGCGACACAACAATTGGAGCGGTCTTGGGTCAAAGAGTTGACAAGAAGCCGGTGGTGATATATTATGCAAGCAAAACTTTATCCGAAGCGCAACTCAACTACACCACAACCGAAAAAGAATTACTTGCGGTGGTGTATGCTTTGGATAAGTTTCGTTCATATATTTAGGGGAGCAAGGTGGTGGTATATTCGGATCATAGTGCGGTTCGTTATTTGATGGAGAAGAAAGATGCCAAGCCACGCTTGGTTCGATGGGTTCTTTTGTTGCAAGAGTTTGATTTGGAAATTCGGGACAAGAAAGGAAGTGAAAACGTAGTGGCGGATCATTTGTCCCGAATTCCGGTGGATAAAAATGATGACTTTGGGGAGATAAACGAAAGATTTCCCGATGAGCAATTGATGTCGGTTTCCACTATTAATGCACCGTGGTTTGCTCACTATGTTAACTACTTAGCCACGGGGGTCATTCCGGATCATTGGACCAAAAAGAGAAGACAACAATTTATGGTTCAAGTGAAGCAATACATATGGGATGAACCGGATCTTTTCAAGATTGGACCCGATCAAGTGATTCGAAGATGTGTGCCTGAAGCGGAAGTAAAAGAAATTCTTACTCATGCTCATTCATCCGCTTGTGGAGGGCATTTTAGTGGGCACAAGACCGGTTACCGGGTTTTATCATGTGGGTTCTATTGGCCCACGATTTTCAAAGATGCTTGTGAGTTTGCCCGGAATTGTGTCAATTGCCAAAGGATGGGAAGTATTTCAAAAAGGGATGAAATGCCTCTACAACCAATCTTGGTTGTTGAAATTTTCGATGTTTGGGGCATCGACTTCATGGGTCCTTTCCCTAACTCCAACGGGTTTTTGTATATCTTAGTGGCGGTTGATTATGTGTCAAAGTGGATTGAAGCAATTGCTACAAGGACTAATGATCATTCGGTGGTGTGTAAGTTTGTTCAATCCAACATTTTTGCCCGGTTTGGTATCCCAAGAGTAATTATTAGTGATGGTGAATCACACTTAAAAAATTTCAACTTTGGGAAGCTTTTGAAGAGATATGGAGTAAATCATCGAATTGCCACCCCGTACCATCCACAAACAAGTGGACAAGTTGAAGTATCTAATCGTCAAATCAAGGAAATTTTAATGAAGACGGTACGTGTTGATAGAAAGGATTGGTCGGGGAAGTTAGATGATGCTTTGTGGGCATACCGGACTGCCTACAAAACTCCTATTGGCACAACCCCTTATCGATTGGTGTATGGGAAGGGTTGTCACTTACCAATGGAGTTGGCGCATCGAGCACATTGGGCAATTACCACGGTCAATGCCGATTATGATGAAGCGGGGAAATTGAGAAAGTTACAATTGAATGAAGTTGAAGAGATTCGAGACGAGGCTTATGAATGCGCATCGGCTTATAAAGACAAACTCAAGAAGGTACACGATGCAAAGTTGAGAAGAAAAACTTTTGAAGTGGGTCAAAAGGTTTGGTTGTACAACTCAAGGCTAAAGATGTTTGCGGGAAAGCTAAAGAGCAAATGGATGGGTCCGTATGTCATACGACGAGTTGGTAAGTTTGGTGATGTAGACATTGAAGAGGAGCAAACAAACAAGATCTTCACGGTTAATGGGCATCGGTTAAAGCCATACTTGGATGGAAACGACATCAATGCTTTGGAGGTCGATAAGGCAGGCTATCTCTTGCGCCCGGTGGAGGATGTGCAACCGTGAGAGGCCCAGGTTTGGTAGTGTAAATAGTTAGTTTTTAGTTTTTTTTCTTTGGTGTGTGTTCGAAAACCCGTGTTCGAAACAAGTGTGGGGACGTTTGGGTCGCAAATATGTCCTAGCATTGTGTTGAGGACAACACGGGATTTTTGAGGGGGTAGGGTAACTTTAAGTGTAAAATTAGAAGTGTCTTTATTTGAAAAAAAAATAAAATAATATTTACTCTCAGGTCTGACCGTATGATACGGTCTGGACCGTATTATACGGAGAACAGCAATTGTGAACGGCCATTGGGTACTGCCTTACGGTGAACAATTTGGCCATTTGGGCCACCGTATGATACGCCCTCACCGTATTGTACGGTGGGGCCTGGGAGCTGAAAATTTTGACGTTTCGTTAAAAAAAAATAATAAAAAAAAAATAAATTTTCTCCTTTTCTCTCTCATTTACGGTTACATACATAGATACACACAACACTTTTTTTTCTTTTTCTTCTTTACTTTTCACCAAGAACTCCCAAACACCCACTTCTTCTCCATCTTCAATTCTTCATAAATCCATCAATTCTTAACCAATCTTTGCGATTTTTGAGTCAAACTTGACTAGAATTTCGTAAGGAATCTGATCCCAGGGAGAAAACCACGTAAAACACACTTTGTGGGGCTCGAATCAAAACCCTAGAATTTTCATATTTGGGGGTTTTTGAAGATTTCTTTATTCTTGTGTTTCCAATCATTCAAGACAAAGGTATGTGCATTATTTCCCCAACTTTGTTGCTACATTGTGAGATATGAAGGTTTTTACTCTTACTTGATGATACCACTTGCTTGTTATGATAATGTAGTATGTATGGATGGATGGTTATTTGGGTAATATTGTGGTAGAATATGGTAGTAGAGATGTGTTTGAGATGTATGTGTGAACTTTTGGGAATGTTGAGATTGTAGAGGCATCATGCCAAATTTTTGTCAACTCAAAGATGGAATTTTGTTAACAAAAATACTCACTACCATAATAACAAGCAAGTGTGGGGAAGTTTTTAGCATATGTGACTAATTTGTTCATTGTCTTGTGGTTGTTTGTGGTTATGCATTGTGCAGGAATATGGCACGCACAGGAGAAGCTGCGGGTTCAAGTTCGGCTGCTGCTAAAGCAAAAGGGAAGCAGCCAACACAACAATACAAGAGGAGGAAATACATTGGGCAGGATAATGACTCGGATGAAGAAATGGAGCAGCAACAAGATGTACCTCGTTTGGATCCGGCTGATAAGCCGAATTGGAAAACTGGAGCCTTAAACGAGCAACCGAGTATTTGGCAACCAACTTTGTTTCACGACCAAATCAAGAATTTACAAGATAGAGCTGGAGCATTCATTTGCGAGAGGGAGGTGAAGGAAAGAGAGTTTGGTCCTTTTGGGGTAGTTGATCGATTTAAAGCCTTGGGTTGGGAAGCCTTATTGCACTGCTATGATCAAGAGAATAAGTACTTGTTCCTAGATGAGATCGAAGAATGGATGGCGACTTTAAGGTGTGGAAGATATGATAAACCGTCACAAATGAAGCTAATTGGGACGGTTAATGGTGTGGATGTAGAGATGTCTTACGACACGTTAAGGCGTTTGGCCAAATACGACAGTTTACCGGCCAAGGAGTATAAAAATCCTAGCATCAATGACTTGATTATTGCACCTGAAAAGCATCCTCGTTGGATGGAAATGTTGGATTCTTTGTTTCTCCCGGGAACCTATCATGGTACTTTATATAGAAAAAATTTGAAGATTGAGCCGAAGTTACTGTTGGCTATTATTATTCTCAACGTGTTGCCAAGACGGGCGGATAAGGAGCAAGTGAGATATCCGGAGATTCCGATTTTGTATGCTTTAATGCACGGTGGTCCTAAATTCTCGATCCGATATTTGATTCTCAACCATGTGTGGATGTGTAGGAACTCGGCTGAAAGGTCCATTATTCCTTACTGTAGGATCATTACCGGGTTACTCAAGAACAAGGGGCTATTTCTGCTGATGATGTGTCGAAGAGGAAGAAGAGATATAAATCGTTTGAGTTGGCCACGATGGGAACTGGTTGGGTGTATTCTGAATCAGAAAGATATCACAAGTTGAAGACTGGAGGGCAGAGATGGAGAGTATTGAAAAGAGATGCACGGGCACTTTTGCCCGGGGAAGTGGATGAGCCGGAAAGTGATGATGAAGGTCAACCCCCAAGCGATGATGATGATTATGAGGAGAATCCCATGGGGGGACATATGAATATTGGTCAAGGTAGTTCAAGTGGTGTGCATGGTGGTGGATATTATGATTTCACGGAGCGAGCATATGTTGACGGTTGGGCATACGGGGGGACAATACAGCAGGTAATTGAGAATCAACGTCCTCCCGCATCTGTTTTTGATTCGTGGTCGGGGCCTGAGCGCTCGATGTTTGATTACCAAACTATGATGAGCGCAAGTATAGAGAGGAATATGAAGGCGGGGTTTGATCGGCAAGAAATGTGGAACCCGGCGCACGCCTATTCCCAAGAGGTGGAAATCAACAATCGCTTCATAGATGATCAGAACCGAAGAATGAATGCCGACTGGCATGCGGGGAGACCGGTGGTAGCAAATCCACAACCGGTGGACTATAGCTCTTTACCACCCTATGATGGAAGCGTCTCTTATCCCACTCCGCCACTTCATCATTCACAATGGGTGGACCCGATGCAACAACAAGCTCCGAACCAAGGTGGAAGTGATAGTGGCGCGTTCGGATTTGGAGAATGGAACGACTTGCTGACGTCTGTCTTCGGGCCGCCTCAGCCGCGCTATTACTGATCAGGTTGTTTTTTCTTGTACATAGTTGTAGAGTTTGTTTTTTTTATTTGATTTGATGATTTGGGATTGGGAGGTTGGGTGGTGTATGTGATTGATGTTTATGTTTGGGTTGTGAGAGTAGGTGGTGTGTTAAAAAAATATAAATAAAAATCCAAAAAAATGAAAAAATGAAAAATACCAAAAAGAAGGTTGTGGTGGAGTTAAAAAAGCATTGGTCTTTTGGTTGAAAATTTGCGATCATTCCTTTCAAAACCATGCATTGGGACAATGCATCCCAAGTGTGGGGATGGGGGAAAATTTCGGAGCCTTTTTAACAAATTTTTTGAGGTCAAGTGCAATGTTGTGAAAATTGGAACACCTTGATTTTTAACCCTATTAGACACACCGGCAACCCTTTACCCGTTTCTTATTCTTGGTGAGAGTTGAAGCCACACTTGTAAATAAATAAAGTTCTTCTTTGAGAGAGTGGCAACGGGTGGGAGTGCATTAGAACTTGTGCTGAAATACAACTTGAATCTTTGATTGGACATGGGTTTAGAAATGATTAGGGCATTAGGTAGCCTCGTCATGAGAGTGCGAGTGTGGGTTTTGGGGGGTTGGACCTCATACATTATACATATGAGCATGGTAGCGAGAGGGGCGGGGGTTTGGACATTTAGTTGCCCATTGTTGAGCCTTGAAGCCTATGGTTTGACTACCCTTGAACTAGCTTCCAAAAAAATTTCACCCAACTTGACCCGGTCTTTTGTGTTTAGCTTTGTGTTAGTAGTATTAGTGTAGTATGTTAGTATGTTTAGCATGTTTATGTCTTTGTTTAGCAAGAAAAAAAGAAAAGAAAAGAAAAAATGAGAAAAGAAGTATTGAAAAAAAAAAAAAGAAAAAATGAAGTCAAGAAAAGAAAGTGAGGTTATGTGATGTGTTTGTATATAGTGGTGTCCTTGTGCGCGTGTGTTGTTATGTAATAAAAGACCGGGTAAAGTTTGCGCTACTTATATATATCCTATTTCCTACCCTACACTTAGCCAAGTTACAACCGGTAAGTCCCTTTGATCTAGACTTGTGTCCATGTTAGGAGGATAATTGATTTAGGTACAAGCTTATGATTGTGCGACTACCCGTTTGCCTTTTGTGTGCCTAGCTTATCTTTGCTAGAACTTGCTTGATACCGAGAGGAGAGATATTGTGAGGGGTGTGTTGAATTGGGGTGTCGAGGATAGGTTAGTACAAGGATTGCACATTAATCTTGACTTCGAAATGATCGCTTATTTGTGAATTGTTTTGTGGTAGATTGCTTGGGACAAGCAATGGGTAAGTGTGGGGATGTGACGGGTGGTTCATAGAACACCCTTTTATAGTGCTAAAATGCTTATTTTATCCACATTTGTACATGTTATTGCTTGGAATTGGGTGACTACGGTTGCTATGATTGCAGGGGCATTAAGGAGCTAAAAATGAAGAAAAACGCACTTTGGAGCGGACCGGAAACGAGTTGGAGCTTGAAAGAAACAAAAGAAGAAAAGTCGGAAATTTTGTCAGGTCCACCGTATGGTACGGTCTCCACCGTACCTTACGGTGAAGACTGACATTTTCTTCTCACCGTTTTGCAGTCCTTGATGGCCGTCAAGTTTGTTAGTGCCACCTTACCTTACGATGGCCACCGTAAGGTACGGTGGACTCTGCACGTTTTTTGTAACTTCCCCCTTAAATGAGTGGTTATTGCAAGACTTTTCACTAACTTCGAATTGGGAACGGTTCTAAGCATCCTAGAGGCGATTTTGGGGATAGAACAAGGTTGAAGAACATTTCTAATCATTAGGTTATTATCTTTGATTCATATGAACAATAGATTGAAGATTAAGATGACCCGTTTGATAATGCTTGGCTAAACCTTTGATGGTCATCCTTGGTGAAGTTTCCTTTGTACTTTCTTATGCTTTTGTCTTATGATTTCTAGAATAACAATTTGGTATGTTTGCTTAATTGTTATGGTGTTTGAACATTTGATTGTAGTAGTTATTTAATTTATCAATTTCTCATCTTTATTGCATGTTCTTGGTGTTGCTAACAATCAGGATATTGCGGGAAGGATTTGGGTTGGATAATTGAGTAATTGGTCATCGGGAAACAACCTTGCATTGTTATAATCCGAGTACTTTGTTCCCTTTTATCACAACACTGGTTCAAATACGAGTTATGTCTATGTAACTCTTTCTAGTTAGACTTTTGGCATAAAGATTCAAGGGAAATGGATCCAGGGATGGTCATTGCTTTCTTAATTTGATAAACACAATCTTATTTCAATTCAGCAATTTAGTTTAATTTTCTTAAATATAAATCCAAACCAACAAACAATCTTTGATCTTTATTTTTCTTAGTTGTTAAATAGTAGTTTAATTGCAAAACTTTAATTCTCACATTTTCCACAAACTCCGTGTGTTCAATACCCTTCTTACCACTATCTTAGTTGTAATTGGGAAATTTAACGTGTACCACGACAAGCACGTCAAACGGTTTTACATACGAGACGATCTGGAACAGGATGATATTGATGGTATCTATGGTAAGCAAGTGTGTGTTAAAGTTTTAATTTTTTTGATATTAAAGTTGAGAATAATGTAATGTAAGTTCACTGGTTGTTAACAGGAACATATGATGGGTTGTTTTCTATTGAACTGCATCATGGAGGACATTTCACACAGGGACAAGGCAAAGGTAGAGAGTATTTGGATGGGAAGGTTAGCCTTGTTGATCCGCTTAATCAGCATTATTTCTGTGTTAACACACTAGATCAAATAGTAGAGAAGCTAGATTATTCTGTTGAAATGGTTAGGTTTTATCATTATGTTGAGCCAAATGGGGACTTAGATACTGGTCTTAGAACATTAGGCAACGATGCTGATGTTGGGAAATTTGTGAAGTTTGTATGGAATAACAGTAGTTTGGTGATGAAGGTTTATGTTGAATTTGGGTATACAAATACTTTTTACATGGATGAATTTGGTGAATGTATAACTCAACCAACACCCCTTGCAGTGGAATTACCCCCTAAAGAGATTTATGATGCTGCTTTTTGTGAGGATTTTGATCCTTTCTTTGGGTCTAGGTCTGATGTTGATAAGAAGCTAGACAATGATAAACCTAAAGATAAGAAGATAGACAATGATAAACCTAAAGATAAGAAGACAAACAATAATAAACATAAAAATAAGAAGATAGACAATGAGGGACCATCTGAGGGAGTTGAGGATGATGTAGACAGTGCCAGTGATGATAGTGATTTTGATGGTGAGGATACTTGTAAGGATGATGTGGAAGTGGACATGAGGGATTTTAAACTTAACATTGATATAGGGCATGATGAGAATAATAATGAGGGACCATCTGAGGGAGTTGAGGATGATGTATTGTGCAATGATTTTGATAGTGGCAGTGAGTCTGATGATGATGCATCAAGGGTTAGGAAGAAAATGCTTAGGGATTTAAGGAAGGCTAATGAGAACAACAGTAACTTTTATTGTGGCCAGATTTTTGGAAGTAAAATGGAGGCCAAAGAGTTGATTAAACAGCATGCAGTTGAAACTAGAAGGGAACTTAGGATTGTGAAGGATGATTTAGTTAGGGTGAGGGCAATTTGCAGAGGGAATATGCCTAATTTTCATGTTGATGCAGTTGGCATTCATAACCATGCTGACATAGGTTCTAAGTCAAAGTCAAGCATTAAAGGGAAGGGTAAAGTCAATGTAAAAGTCAAAGGACCTAAGGTGAAATCTGATAAAACTAAAGGAGTTGGTGAAAAAAGTAAAGGGGAAAAGGACAAAGAAGTCAATGTTGGTGGAAGAGGGAATAAATCTAACCCCAATAAAGTTGTTGTCCATGGAGCATTCTTGTTGTCAAAGAGGGAGTTGCAGAAAGTTGGAGGGTGAGTACTCTTGTCACTCAACACAAGTGTCTCCAAAGTAGATCTGTTTATCATTGCACCTCTACCTTTCTTAGTAAACAGATGGTGCAACAGATTGAGGAAAACCCTAACATACCTGTTAAGGCAGTTCAAGAGCAATTTCAGAGGAAGTTTGAGATTGGGATATAAAAGATGAAAGCCTTTAGAGCTAAAACAAAAGCCCTCACAAAGCTACATGGTGATTATCAAGCATAATACAGTGTCTTGAGGGATTATTGTGGTGAACTGATGAACACCAATCTAGGTACAACAGTCCATATTGAAGTAGAACCATGTGCAGATCCAAATTCAGAAACAAGGAAGTTCAAGAGGATTTACATTTGTTTGGGGTCACTAAAGAAGGGGTTCAAGGCTATTGGTAGACCTTTATTAGGTCTTGATGGTGCTTTTGTTAAGGGTCCATACCCTGGTCAGGTGTTGTCTGCTGTGGGTGTTGACCCTAATAATGGGATATACCCCTTAGCATATGCAGTTGTGGAGGCTGAGAGTTTGAACTCTTGGACATGGTTCCTAGAATGCCTAGCTGATGACATTGATTTGCAGACTGACTCATACTTCACCTTCATTAGTGACAGACAAAAGGTGAGTCCCTTATTTAATTTATTACTTACTTTGTTTAGGGTATTACATATTACTGAATACATAAAATGTTGCAAATTGTTTAGGGTATTATTCCTGCAATAGAGAAACTGTTTCCATATGCTGAACATAGGTTTTGCCTCAGACATATTCATGAGAATATGAAACTGAGGTTCAAGGGTAAAGCATACAAGGATCATCTGTGGAAGCTGGCCTCATCATCAACAGTTCAATATTTTGAGCAAAATATGAAAGACTTGAAAGATTTTAATGTTGAAGCAATGCAGTGGTTGTCTGCCATCCCACCAAAACACTGGTCCAAATCACATTTCACTGGTAAGTTTTCTGATTTATTGTTTTCCATTGTCCTTTAAACAGTTACATTAATGTTTCATTATTCATATTATAGGGAGGGCAATATCAGATGTGCTATTGAACAACATGTGTGAAAGCTTTAATTCCCAGCTGGTAGATGCAAGAGACAAGCCAATTATTACTATGTTGGAGTACATTAGAGAGTATCTAATGAGAAGGATTGTGAATGTGCTTCAACTGATGGACAATGCTGATGGACCACTAACACCTAAAGCTACCATAAAGTTTGAAGAAATTAAGGAGCAAGCCAATAGGTGCAGTGTGTTGTGGAATGGGGAAGATCATTATCAGGTTAGAGGGCCAGCAGGTTTTGGTGTTGTGGTTGATTTGAGGAAGAGAGAATGCACTTGCAGGAAGTATGAGATCACTGGGATGCCATGCAAACATATTGTGGCTGCAATCTGGAACAAGAACATGTATAGTGGTAGGGAAACAGAACTGCCAGAGACATATGTTCATCCTGTCTATACAGTTGCTAGGTGGAAGGAGGTCTACAACTACAAGATTTATCCTATCAATGGAAGGACAATGTGGCCTAAGTCTACTGTCCCAACTACTCTGACTGCACCCTACTATCATAAGCCCATTGGCAGGCCAAAGAAGGCTAGAAAGAGGTCTGCTGTTGAATTGGAGGATGCAACAAAAGGAGGAAAGTTGTCAAAAATAGGGATCCCCAAGAAATGCCAAAAATGTTTGAATGTGGGGCACAATAGCAGGACCTGCAAGGGACAAGTTCAGCCTTAGTGTGTTGTGGTGTTGACTTTAATTTGGTGTATTATGTTTTGTTGACTTTAATTACTATATTATGTTTGAGACATTATGTTTTGTAAGGATCTGGTATGTTGACTTTAATTTGGTATGGTATGTTGACTTTAATGTTTATGTTTTAATGAAGTATGTTATGGTTTTAATCTGAACAGGTTTTATGTTTGTTTGACTGTTGTTGTTTCTGATCTGAATACAGCTTGTTAATGCTTGTTGTTGTCCAGTTTTTTGACCCATTTAGACTTTGATTGACTTAGTGTGTTGTTAATGCTTGTTGTTGTCCAGTTTTTTGACCCATTTAGACTTTGATTTGTCAATGGTTGTTGTTGTTTATGATCTGAATTCTGAATACAGCTTTTGTCAATGGTTGTTGTTTCTAATCTGAACACAGCTTGGTTAATGCTTTATGTTGTCCAGGTTTTGACCCATTTGAGCACAGATATGTTATTTGTGCAGAGACTAATTCATGACCCATATACCATAAACTATGACAATCACTAATTCTGACAATACATAACCATTTCATAACAAGATTTCTTACATTTCATAACCAAAATATCTTACATTTCATAACCATTGTAGGTCCTTTCAAGTACACATCATGCCTAACTATTCAAGAACAATAAACTACAATAACAAAAAAAACGAAGAAAATCCAACTAATCCAAAGCTTGCTTCTCAGTTTCCTTGATTCCTCTTAACTTTCATGAAGCTTTCGAAGCAAATTAGCAGTCTGAAAGTTAGACTCGACATATTGCGTCTGTTCACACCAACCAATAAAACCACAACCAATTGGACAACAATAGAATCTTCTACCTGGGTTTTTTTGCTGTTGTTGATGTTCGAATCATCGCCAGCATTCCACACCTACAATACACCATCGTTGATCGCCCTAATTTTTTTTGCTGTTGTTGATTGTGATGAAAAACCCTAATTTTGATCTGCTATAAAAACCCCTAATTTCTTTTTGAACGTTATAAGGTGGCAGGAGATGATGCTCAGACGAAAAGACAATATTGCCCCTCACGTGAGGGGCACGTGTTCCACTTAACTGAATTTTTTAACGGGGTTGGGTCTAAAGGACAAACGGTGTAACAAGTGTATAAAACAAAAGACATAAGGAGTCAAAAATTCAAAAAAAGGACATAGGATGCAATTTCAAGTAAAAACTAAAGGACAATCTGTGTAATTCTCTCAACTTTTTATTAGAAATTAATTCGTCAAAAATCATTTAGTTATACAACTTTATGTTCAAATGTTACAAATTATCATGTTAAATAATTTAGAATAATATGTTTATCTAAATTATATTTACTTTTCTTGTTTAGTACTAATTAGTAATATATTAGTTATAATTAACCCTTTGTCCTCCCAAATTGCTCTCTGCCGACACCACCATTTCAAATCACAAACTTGGGAAATTAAAATGAAACATACATTGGATAAAATGTTGATTACTTTTTGTTTCTAAAATTAACATTTGTAGCTATGGGAAAACGACGTATCAGTCGGTGTGCTCGGGAACACCCCCCTCCTCCCAACCCCCTAGTAAAAATCGTAAATTCGGTGAAAAAGCACCGTTTGTACCGAATGATTTGATTGGGCCATGAAATTCAAACCTTAAAGGGACGTTGGTGTAGTCGACCGTTGTAAAAAAATAATAATAATAATAAAAAAATTCAAACTTTTTACTTTAACATGCCACTAACCGTTTAGTTATTAAAAATAGTTAACTTAATGTAAAATGATCTTTGTTATGATATGACTTGATGTAATTCGTTTGGGGCCGCGACTTTCCTGTTTCTTCTCGTAACAGTTTTGCTCGTGTGCTTGTGTGTTGATGAAATCAATTTTTCAAGAGTTGAACCTTAGACCTTCTTCTTCCTTGATATCATCTCTATAACAATTAAGGAGGATGAATAAACAAAGAAAATAGACATATAAACAATGTAAGAGGAATCCATCGAAAGGGATGGAGAAAGATGAGGGGCATCACTATAACTCGCAGAGCCCTAAGAATCAAGGGTTTGTGTTTAGCAGGATAGGCTTTGCGATTCAAAAGGGGATAGCGGCGCAGCTTGTTGCCCGCTTACCCACCATCTAAATGTAACTTGTTTTGTCTTGCTTTGGTATCAATGATAAAAATTGGATTAAAGAAACAATCTCTTTGTTTCATTACTCGGTATTTAAACAATTCACTTGTATTTCTAACCTAACGGTATACACAATCTTGATGATGATCGATGAATTGATGGTGTTCCTTCTTTAAAAGGGATTGGCTAAAAACGTACCTACCTTCAGTAAATAAAGGTAGTGTGCGTGTGCAGGGTTGTGGTTTGGAGTTGTTAATATTCAATAAAAAATAGTGGAGGTGGATTAATTATGTTTGGCACAACCCTTTAAAGTTAAAGGGCCCGTGATAGTAAATTGGATAATTTCTTTTGTTCAAGAAATAGTTATAACTTGCGGTAATTTAAGATGTGAAGGGATATGGTACCAAAGTACTAGTAAATACCATATCACAAACTAGCTAAAACATACTCCGCCCGCTTTACGTAGGCAGAATAACTCGCATCCATCTGTGACGACCCGGAAAATTTTTCTTCTTATTTGCTTTCTCTCTTCGACTTCGGGAAATTTTCGGGACGAAAATTCTTTCAACAGGGGGATGATGTGACACCAGGCAATCTCCGGTAACTAACTTTCGAAAACTTAGTAAGTCTACCTTAGCGAGTTGCGCATACGTTACACAAAACAGGGTCAGTCGAGTCGAGTCGCATACCATTGGGGTTTTAACATACGCAAGTCTCGAGTCCCGGGAATTGGTGAACGAGTGTGAACGTGTTTATTTCCATGTATTATGTGTTTATAATCATTACGTGACTTGTCGGTATGTGAAAACGTGTTAACATATGTTAAAACGGAGTTTAACGCACAAAATACCCTGCACCAGACCCTATAGGCGATTAGGGGACCCTAATCGCCTATATGAGGGCGAGTAGCATGATCCTATAGGCGATTGGGCACTTCTATAGGCGATTATGGGGCTAATCGCCTATAGTGAAGGCGATTAGCAGCCCTAATCGCCTGATAAAGCTGCATAATCGCCTATAAGGTTCTTGACGACTAGAAACGCCTATAAATACCACCCTTGACCTCCTAAACACCATTTATGCAACCCTAGCCGTCCCATAACCCTTATCAACACACAAACACTCTCTGGAACTCGTTTTTACATCAAAACATCCATTTCCAAGCTTATTCCATCAATTTCTCTTAAATCCAAGGTGTGTTCTTCAAACCCAAACCTTTGAATGATTATATTTTACTTCCTAAACGTCCAGACCTGACTTATAAATGTTTTTGTCTTTGAAAATCCATTTAAAACCGTTTTTAAACAAACCCACACCTTTACATGTGTTATATGTGTTATATGTGATTAAAGATAGGATTTTTAGGATTGAATCATGGTTGTTTTTGTGTTGTTATGATGTTTATGGCTGTTACAAGTTAGTATGATGATGTCCTAGGAGTTTGAATGGTTTTGGTTGTGTATTGTTGATACTTGATGTTTTGACCCATTTGAAGGATTTCGGATGATTAAGGATGATATGTTGTGTGTTGTTGATTGTTTGATGTTAGGGCTTACTCTAGGATGATGTTAGAACAGTAGGATGCTATCGGACAACGTGGTTACGTGATTAAATCTGGATATTTGCTATTTAGGGCAAGTTCTTGCATGTTGATGTAATGTTTTCATGTTAAGTACTAAGTTGCATGATTTGTGTATGTTTGAGTATAAGATGAACACGTGGAGTCTCGGGTCACCAATGGGATGTCGAGTCTTGTGCATTTGGTCAGTTTAACGGTCAACGCATTTTCAAACGAACCTGGTTATGGTCTGGGCATCTAGGGACTAACTAACCTACGGGTTATTAGTTTAAGTACTTGTAACTGTCATATGTTAGGTCGCCGCTTTACGGGGCTAGCATAGCTTGTTGGTTTAAATCACTTTCGAAGTAACGCAACCCAAGGTGAGTTCACGGCCCCTCTTTTATATGTTTTCTTTTGGGGGAGAAACATGCCACGCAATTTAACAAACTCAACGCGTTCGTATAACATGTAACTCTTTTTGGAAACGCTTTACTCATTTTGAATACGTAACTGTTTTTGGGAAGTGACTTGTTGTAAACACGCTACGCTTTTGAAACACTTTTGGGAAGCAACACTTGTGGAAAGCAACACTTTTGAATGCAACGCTTTTGAAACATAACTCTTTGATTTGCAACACTTTTGTTTACTACACGACGAAACAAGGAGTCCCGGGGGAAACCATGAATGTGCGGGGTAGCACAAAGGGGAAATGTGGATAGATCTATTGGGCCTGACAAACCACACCCGTCGGCTGGGAGCCGGGCGAGTGCATATTGTCTCTAGTTTAGCAACACAAGCAACTCAAACACGGGCAACAACTCAATCAACGCTGTCAGTAATGGTTTCAGCATCACAGTCGTGGTAGTAGTAGGAAACGCTTGTTTGTTCGTTTGTTTATTTGTTTAACGCATCTCATGACATGATATTTTGTGATCAACGCTCAACACACGGAAACTAATTGTAAACTTAAAACCTGTGAACTCACCAGCATTATATGTTGACCCGTTTTTGGCATGATTTCTCAGGTCGCTAAGGTAGCAGCATCTCAGGGTTTAGGCGCACGCGTCTGCACGGCGTCTAGTATAGGTTCATGGTTTTGTTATTAAACAAGTTCGGAAACTTTTGGATTTAGTTTTGTAAAACAATGCTTCCGCTGTTATTTCAAATGGTTTGAATTCGTGTTTTTATTTTACGTATTTTATCATATAGTGTTGTTTATTGTGACCGTTGACTTGGATCCTGGTGTGTCACACGCCTCGCGGTAAAACTCCGCAAGTGGAAATTTGAGGGTGTGACAGATTGGTATCAGAGCCAATGGTTATAGTGAACTAGGACTGCATGTAAAGTCTAGACTATAGCCGAGTCTCACACACTAGACGGTCACATACATTTGAGTCGTGTCTTTTGGTAAACATACTAACCTTGTCGGGGTGTCGGTATCCTTACCACACGGTGTCACATTGCTTATCTCATTCTTGGTTATTCCTAGCTTCACTTTATCTTCTCCTTCGGGTTTACAGTCGTGGGAACTTCTTTGATGATCTTTTGAGTTGGTTATATCTTCCTAAGATGTGGGTGTCGGGTGACTTGAGGTTCGAGCTCGGGGCACGCCTTGAGGACCATGTAGAGCAATTTACCATTTCGGGTGCACACGAAATGATAAGTTGAAATGCATGGAAGACTTGGTGGATCTCGGGTTGGGATTAATGGTCACATTGGACCCAATCCTGGACTTTTCGTATTCTCTTGGTTTAGCGTTGGTGATGGGTCTGAGTGTTTGTTTCTTGTCCTTCTCAGAAGATGTCTGGAATTCGCGGTGGACGTAGAGGCGGTGGTCGTACTGGCGGACGCAATGGTGGCGGTGGTCGTGGAGGGGTGAACCTAACCCAGGAGGATCTGAACAACTTGCTGCAGGCTGCCTTTCAGGCAGGACAAAATGCTCATGGCGGTGAGTTGATCCTATCAGTTTTGCCTCGTTGTGAGCATGGTATCCTTCTTTTGTGGTTTTCTTACGTGTTTCGTTTCAGGTGGTGTTGTTAATCCACCCCCAGCCATGTGTACGTACCAGATGTTTCGGGATTGTAAGCCCCATGACTTCGCTGGCACTAAGGGGGCTGTGGCCATGCTCAAGTGGCTGGAGAAAGTGGAGTCGGTGTTTTTGATGTGTAACTGTCTTCCCGAGGATCGAGTCAAGTATGCTGCCGCACTCTTCTAGGATGTTGCTTTGACCTGGTGGAACTCTACTACTCAGAACATGGGTTTGGGGGAAGCTTACGCCATGCCATGGGAGAACTTCGTTCAGCTCTTGAAGAGGGAGTACTGTCCTAGGGAGGAGATCCAGAAGTTGGAACATGAGGTTTGGAACCTCAAGATGGTTGGTTCGGAGATAGAGGAGTACACTGTGAGGCGTAATGAGTTGGCGGTGCTGTGTCCTGACTTGCATGCGCCAGAGTATAGGAGGACCGAGCATTATGTTTCGGGGCTAGTACCAGAGATAGCGGGATTGGTGGCTGCAGGAAATCTTCCTACTTATGCAGAGGTGGTTCGATCGGCTCATCGGATGACTAATCTGAAGGTGAATGAAGGTGTTTTACCTGCTCGTGGTTCGACTGTCAAGGCTCCAGAGAGCAGTAAGCGCAAGTGGGAAGGCTCGAGGAAGGGTTCGGCTCAGGAACAGCCACAGCAGCAGACCAGGAAGCTAGGGGCGGTGGGGTCACCGTCGACTCAGAATCAGGGTGGATACACTGGAAAGAACCCTAAGTGCAACCAGTGCGGGTACCATGATGTTAGGAGTTGTGATACGTTTCATTGCAACCGTTGTCTTCGCTATGGCCATCTGGCCAAGGATTGTAGGGTCAGCACTCAGGCAGGACAAGTTCAGGCGGTCGCCCCCACTCCTACTCCTCGGGGAAATCAAGGGTGCTTCAATTGTGGTGAAACAGGGCATTTCAAGCGAAATTGCCCAAAGCTGAATCAGGGAGAGGCAGGCACAACAAGAAATGGAGGAAACAACCAGGGCGATGGTGTAGCTGCTCGTGCTTATGTTATTGGGACTAGGGAGAACCAGGAGGACCCAGACACTGTTACCCGTACGTATTCCTTCTTATCTCTTGTTACGCTTTGGTTCTACTGTTATCCGCATTATTGTGTGTTCGTGTTTTCGGGTGTTTTCTTTGTGGGTTGGCCTTTACTTCTCATTCTTTGGGTCGACAAGGGTCCTTTGGGGATGCTACTTGGACGGTACCGGTGGGTTAGTTATACCGATCATAGTAGTCTCCAGTAGGCCTTCGGTCGGGGGAGTCTTTTGTCTCATATTCGCATTTGGGAAGGCGGGTTCCTGGTTGTTATTGTCGCGTTTTGATTCATGACCTTCACTCGTTGTCTTTTGGGGAAACATCACTTGGGCACACATGGGGGTCGACACTCATCACTGTTGGGGTCGAAAGAATCTCGGGGCGAGATTCCTTTCAACAAGGGGATGATGTGACGACCCGGAAAATTTTTCTTCTTACTTGCTTTCTCTCTTCGACTTCGGGACGAAAATTCTTTCAACAGGGGGATGATGTGACACCCGGCAATCTCCGGTAACTAACTTTCGAAAACTTAGTAAGTCTACCTTAGCGAGTTGCGCATACGTTACACAAAACAGGGTCAGTCGAGTCGAGTCGCATACCATTGGGGTTTTAACATACGCAAGTCTCGAGTCCCGAGAATTGGTGAACGAGTGTGAACGTGTTTATTTCCATGTATTATGTGTTTATAATCATTATGTGACTTGTCGGTATGTGAAAACGTGTTAACATATGTTAAAACGGAGTTTAACGCACAAAATACCCTGCACCAGACCCTATAGGCGATTAGGGGACCCTAATCGCCTATATGAGGGCGAGTAGCATGATCCTATAGGCGATTGGGCACTTCTATAGGCGATTATAGGGCTAATCGCCTATAGTGAAGGCGATTAGCAGCCCTAATCGCCTGATAAAGCTGCAGGATCTCCTATAAGGTGCCTGACGACTAGAAACCCCTATAAATACCACCCTTGACCTCCTAAACACCATTTATGCAACCCTAGCCGTCCCATAACCCTTATCAACACACAAACACTCTCTGGAACTCGTTTTTACATCAAAACATCCATTTCCAAGCTTATTCCATCAATTTCTCTTAAATCCAAGGTGTGTTCTTCAAACCCAAACCTTTGAATGATTATATTTTGCTCCCTAAACGTCCAGACCTGACATATAAATGTTTTTGTCTTTGAAAATCCATTTAAAACCGTTTTTAAACAAACCCACACCTTTACATGTGTTATATGTGATTAAAGATAGGATTTTTAGGATTGAATCATGGTTGTTTTTGTGTTGTTATGATGTTTATGGCTGTTACAAGTTAGTATGATGATGTCCTAGGAGTTTGAATGGTTTTGGTTGTGTATTGTTGATACTTGATGTTTTGACCCATTTGAAGGATTTTGGATGATTAAGGATGATATGAGGTGTGTTGTTGATTGTTTGATGTTAGGGCTTGCTCTAGGATGATGTTAGAACAGTAGGATGCTATCGGACAACGCGGTTATGTGATTAAATCTGGATATTTGCTATTTAGGGCAAGTTCTTGCATGTTGATGTAATGTTTTCATGTTAAGTACTAAGTTGCATGATTTGTGTATGTTTGAGTATGAGATGAACACGTGGAGTCTCGGGTCACCAATGGGATGTCGAGTCTTGTGCATTTGGTCAGTTTAACGGTCAACGCATTTTCAAACGAACCTGGTTATGGTCTGGGCATCTAGGGACTAACTAACCTACGGGTTATTAGTCTAAGTACTTGTAACTGTCATATGTTAGGTCGCCGCTTTACGGGGCTAGCATAGCTTGTTGGTTTAAATCACTTTCGAAGTAACGTAACCCAAGGTGAGTTCACGGCCCTCTTTTATATGTTTTCTTTCGGGGGAGAAACATGCCACACAATTTAACAAACTCAACGCTTTCGTATAACATGTAACTCTTTTTGGAAACGCTTTACTCATTTTGAATACGTAACTGTTTTTGGGAAGTGACTTGTTGTAAACACGCTACGCTTTTGAAACACTTTTGGGAAGCAACACTTGTGGAAAGCAACACTTTTGAAACATAACTCTTTGATTTGCAACACTTTTGTTTACTACACGACGAAACAAGGAGTCCCGGGGGAAACCATGATTGTGCGGGGTAGCACAACGGGGAAATGTGGATAGATCTATTGGGCCTGACAAACCCCACCCGTCGGCTGGGAGCCGGGCGGGTGCATATTGTCTCTAGTTTAGCAACACAAGCAACTCAAACACGGGCAGCAACTCAAGCAACACTGTCAGTAATGGTTTCAGCATCACAGTCGTGGTAGTAGTACGAAACGCTTGTTTGTTCGTTTGTTTATTTGTTTAAGGCATCTCATGACATGGTATTTTGTGATCAACGCTCAACACACGGAAACTAATTGTAAACTTAAAACCTGTGAACTCACCAGCATTATATGTTGACCCGTTTTTGGCATGATTTCTCAGGTCGCGAAGGTAGCAGCATCTCAGGGCTTAGGCGCACGCGTCTGCACGGCGTCTAGTATAGGTTCATGGTTTTGTTATTAAACAAGTTCGGAAACTTTTGGATTTAGTTTTGTAAAACAATGCTTCCGCTGTTATTTCAAATGGTTTGAATTCGTGTTTTTATTTTACGTATTTTATCATATAGTGTTGTTTATTGTGACCGTTGACTTGGATCCTGGTGTGTCACACGCCTCGCGGTAGAACTCCGCAAGTGGAAATTTGAGGGTGTGACACCATCAGACAGATAACGCAGAGTTACCCGCCCGTTCTACGTCTGCGGAGTGGCAAGCGTTTGACGAACAACATCCCGCTCGTTTTACGTCAGCGGAACAGCTCGTGTACATCAGACAGATGACGCAAACTTATCCGCCCGTTCTACATCAGCGGGACAAGCACCATACGAAGCTTCTTCAGCAAGATAAACAAAGCTTCGTCAACACGATTAGAAGATGCTTTATGGGGCAGCCTCGAGACACACACTCCTGCCCCAGGCAACTGTTCCTAACGCTACATGCTGTCCGTCAGAGTTCCCAGCCAATCAATGGCTGCGCTCAATCAGACAGTCAGAAAGGACGACGACGTGGTAGCCTCCCAGCCAAGATATCTCTCTGAAGACTTTTGCAACCCTCCAACTTGTCTCGGGTTCTTCTAGAAAGAGGATGATTACGCATCGCCCTGTATCGGCCAGTAGGCGGACGCCACGTGCCTGCCGCCCACCAACGTCCACTCGACGGACGCCACGTGTATTTACGTCAGGACGGTAACATCCCCCCTTTCCTCTCCTTTTTTATCAAAACCCACTTGCACCATTGGGCCTGAGGACTTGGGCCGGAAACCTAGAAACACCTCTACCTGGGCCAGGCCCCATCAAGGGTAGAGGACGGGTTGAGAAAGTCGTGTGTCGAGGTACTATAAAATAGGGATGAGCATATTGTACCGAATACCGAACCGATACCGATCCCGAACCGATCCCGTACTGATACCGTACCGAACCGAGGGTGTTCGGTATCTGTTTCGGTATTCACATTTAGAGGTTTTCGGTTTCGGTATTTTCGGTATCGGTACGGGATCGGTATGGTATCGGTATTTTAAGGGGTATTTTAAGGTAAAATACCGATACCATACCGGTACCGTACCGATACCGAACCGATAACGTACCGTACCGTATGTTTTCGGTATCGGTATTGGGTTTTGGGAGTTTTCGGGATCGGTATTTTCGGGATCGGTATCGGTCGGTACCGATACCGTCCCGAGCTAATCCCTACTATAAAAGGAGGAGACCTTTCTCCTTTTATTGGCATCCGATATTTACGAACACTTTCACAGAAAAGACTATGAGCACATCGTACTTTTCCAACTCTTGTTGATTTGCTAACATTTAGAGGCTCGGCTCTTCCAACTTGTTGTCTTTAAACATCCTTGGTCTTGTCCTTAGACCTATCACGTTTTATAAACATACCTTTTTATAAACACCCCGTGGAATCACTACCAAAATTGACGCTAACCCGACAATTTAGGATCCGTGTTTCTTCAAGATCTAATGGGATGGATAGTGTTGTAGATGGTGACCCAAGTTGAGAGGTTTTTTTTTTTTTGAAAGGGAAATTGCTTTTAAGGGTAAAGTAGTCTTTTTCAAACAAAACTAACTCAAAAATAAGTAGATTCGGCTCCAATGCCAAAAATATTATGATTGAGTAAACAAGTAAGACTAGATTGTTTACTTTTGATATATTGATATCAAAGGCACAATCTTTCTTACCATAAGACGTTCCTTTATTTAATTAATCTATACCTAATCAATAAGTAACTAGTTGCATCTCATTTTACAATTCTGCGCGTCTAGGATTTTCTTTTCCACTTCTCATATTTTACCTTATATTTTATATCTTAACTAAAAAAACTAATTAAAAAAAGCAATATTAGTTGTTTAATATTTCATTGTACGTACATACTAGCAGTCACATATATTATTAAGTATCATCTTGTAATTTTCAGATTTTCATTACTAAATTTTAATAATATCCTTAATTATAATTCATAAACAGGCCAGGCCATGACAACTTTGTTTCTGACTTTACTTTTGACCCAAAATTATTATTGAGACACCTAAAATTATTAGTGGGACGCCCTCCCACTGAGACAAGAGATAGAGTAGGATGAGTGTACCGGTACATCTTAGAAAATCAAGGCAGTCTTGAGGGACACCTATAACCTAAGCATAATAATCGGTAGCCAGCCTTGCATATGTTAAACTCTAAAGAAAAAGGACACCTGAAAACTTAGCATGACTGCATGATTGCATCTAGTCGCCTTTTATTTCTCTTCTTGGTTAACCAAACAAACAGTTTTAATTTACTTCAGAATTCTTGGACCTGATCTCCTCGAAGTGCTACATTATGACATAAAGCGCAAATAGTCATTCAAGTGCCAGACATAATCGAACTATTTGCACTACGATCAAGTTGAGATAAAATACACTTATCTAGCAATTATTGTTTGTACTGAACTTCCCATAAACAGAAGGAATAGGCCCTCATTCAACTACCATACTTAATTTTTATAATCAGAAAAGTACCTTTTAATTACCTTTAATGCTCAAATTAGGAAAGAATTAGCCAAAGTGAGTAGGCCACAAAGGAGACCTTAAAGAATCTACTTTAAACTAATGTTAAATTGTCCCTAAGCCACCAAAATGTCATATCACCTTTTCAGGTGGATATTAATCATGACATTAAGTGTTAATCTCTTATATAAACTCTATCCTCTTTATTAATCATGACATCTTAAGTGCTAGATCAGATAATCAAATACTAAGAAAAGATATAGAAAATGACAGGAGCTGGTTCTTCATGTGGTGCATGCAAGTTTCTGAGAAGAAAGTGTACTAATGAATGTGTTTTCACTCCATACTTCTGCTACAGCCAAGGAGCTGATCATTTTGCCGCGGTTCACAAGGTTTTCGGTGCGAGCAATGTATCTAAATTGTTAATGAAAGTCCCTATGCAAAACAGAAATGAAGCTGCTATCAGTATATCTTATGAAGCTTTGGCTCGAATGCATGATCCTATATACGGTTGTGTAGCTCAAATAGTTGCTCTTGAACAACAGGTTTCACAAATATCATATGTGTTATCCGAATTTATAATCTCTTACACTTATTATTATTTTTTTTAATTATGACATATCTTTGTTAGTCATTAGATGGTTAGTTTTATCATTATTAAATACGCAAAAAATAATATACATCAATGCTATTTTTGTCTTTGTTCTAGTTCTTTTACTCATATGAGTTAATAAAATGTCTTGGTTGTGTTGTTGGTTCATATTTAACCTTGTGTAATCGATCCTGCAGGTGGCGAGCTTACAGGAGGAGATAGATAACATGATGTCTTATGTTTCATTTGGTCTGCCGAATCATGCAAGTTTACAGGATATAGATAACATGAATAATGGGTTACCGATCTCTTTTCAGTTTAACGATACTAGTAACTATGATCATCTAAATCATCAGACTCAGCCATTGGTTGTTGCGCCACAAGCTTCTTGTTCGTTGGGGAATTTGGAGGGCCAAAACGCTCATTATCAAAGTTTTCTGGATCATCCAATGATGGAAAATGGTTGTGATATCTTGAACATATAGTGCTTTTAAGTCTTCAAATTTAAGTGGCACATGTTTATTAGCATAACAATAACAATATGTAAGATACCTTCAAAAACTTGTTATGGGAAATGTTTGCATGCAAAATTGAATTCAAAAAATTTTCAATGTATAAATATATTAATTAGTGGAAATTATGATATTTAATATATACATACAATCCTATTAGAAATTAATAATAATATTATACAACAACAACCGTACCCAGTAAATCTCATTCATAGACAAGTTATAAGTAAGGTCTGAAGATGGTGATATGTAGGCAAACCTTATCTCTATCCCAGATGATAAAGAGGTTGGTGAGACCCCAAACTCCATAATTATATCCAGACATCAAAGTCACATAGAAACATACATAGGCACATAGCTACTCAAAAAACAATAGAACACATAATCTACTAAAGTTATTGTTAGGAGCTACTAAACAGACAATTGGTTGAAACATATAATAGGATGGATAACAGAAAGCCAAGCAAAAATATGTAAACGCCACCAAAACAAACCGACATACTAAGCTCCTTAGGAAAGACCGGCACGCTAAGTTCCTAAACAACGAGTCCAATACTAAACAATTTAATCTAGGAAGTCATAATAACATCAATAATTATCTACACACATCAATTATATAAAATCGAGCTTTTAGATTGAGGTCAACACAAATTAGATTTTATTTATAAAATTCACAGTACACTGTATGATCACCCCCCTCACCAAATGCTCCCACACTCTATCTTAAACTTGTTCAAACTTACTACCTGTTGGATTCGATGATCTCAATCAGGTGCTCTAATTCTGTATGTAGGGAGGGTAGGTAAATAAGTACTAAAATTACCGTTCTATTTATATAGAGGATGAAAATAACCGGTGACGTCACCATAAAAGTGACATCTAGCAACAACGAGAAATGTAACATCCAGCTGTTATAAATGACTGGACTTACTAATAACATGAAAAACAACCGATTTTGACAAACAATTAGTGTAAACCACCAGCTTGTCAATCAGCTTTACAAGACACATCTGTTGACTTTTATTGACCAGCCTATCATTTTCCAACAATTTTGGTCTTCAAGGTTTGGTTGTCGACTAGTCCAATAGTTGACTAATCAACTCAGTTCTTCAATCTTTCAATTATTCAGCCTTGTATCCAGCGGTTATGGAATCCAGCAGTTTGTAGAGTGTTTTCTGATGAAACCTTCAAGGAGGAAATGAGTCTTGTACTTTGAATCTTTTATTCTTCAAGTATTTGAACAGATGGGTCCATGAGATTTTAATTTTAATCATCGACAGTTCTTTCATAACCCAATAATCTCCCCTTAGAATTGCTGATGTCAGAATCTCTCTTATTATACTTTCTTTTATTTATATTGATGTTTGGAAGTCTTTCTTTGGTCTTTCTTGAAGTTTAGCTTCAACCTTGTAGCTTGTATCTTCATCTTCTAGATCGTTTTCTAGCACTTGGCCAGCCATGACTTTCTCCAAAACACCTTGGTCATCATTCTGACCTAAGAACGATCTGTTTTGAACTTGTTCTTCACATATATTAATACATAAGAATCTTAGGTTTCTCAAAATATTTGGGTTATGGAAGATTTGAGGCTATTTTCTGCACTCTGTTGATCAGTGTAAATTTGAAAGATGTAGATTGTCTTCAAAACCTTCTATTAATCAACATATTCATCTTCTAAGCATAGTGACAAGGAATAGGCATTCAAAGTAAAGAAAGAGTTTTGAGTGAGTAAGAGAACTGCTGGAGAACTGGTGAAACAATAGTTTTCTTAAGACACTATTATTGACTAACAATTTGGGTTTTGTGATAAACTTTTGGTTTCTTCAACAACCTTGACATCAACCCTTTTGATAGTTTAAACTTTCTTCACTCATTGTGTAAGTGCATTATTCATGTATGTCCCTAGCTAGTGATCCAGTTCTTAATGTCGAAGGTTCAGATAATCAGAAAACGACCAAGACTTAAACTTGAAGATACATTCGACCAGTTGGGAGGTCGAAGGTAGTTTATCTAGGGTCGAATGTAACATGTCTTGGGTCGAATGTGAATTAGAAGGTAGAAAAGGGCTACATTCATGCCATCAAAAGGGGCGAATGTGGAAAAGTTCCACATTCGACCTTATGACAGGGGCGAAGGTGGAAAGGCTATAAATAGGGAAAGTTAGTTATTTTGAAAGTTAAGTTTTGAGAGTTAGTTATCATTTGAGCCTTTTCCTTAGAGTGTGTATGTGTGTTTTTCTGTGTATTAGGTCTAAGATTTCATTTGTAAACATCTTGATTTGATCTAATACAAAGATTAATGTTATGGAAATTGCTCGGTGATTCGTTATCTGTTTTCATCACGATCTTTATCGTTTATTTCTGAATCATTTTGCACGATCGTTGGGGATTCCGCACCCTACGGTTGGTATTCGTGAGATCACGTTTCTTGATTACGATCCGAAACGAATTCTCAATTGGTATCAGAGCATAGGCTCGATTTAACGATTGCAAATTGATTTGAATTGGTGAAAACAGATTTGAATTCAGTTGTAAAGATCAAAACCCTAGAAATTTTGAAGCTTTTCATAAAAACAGGGTTTTTGATTAAATTGGAGCTTAATTCGGTGTTAATTTCAAAAATTCTTTCACAAAAACTTGTCTAAAATCAATTCCGCACATAACCTATCCAAAATCATTACATTTAGTGAAAATTTTGTCAAAAAACATTCAGATTCGTGTTCTTGAGGTTGAAAATGATGAACAGATCTGCAAGGGGCGAATGTGCAGAGAATCTGTGAGTACGTGAGGGCGAAAGTGGGATTTTAGGTCGAACCAAGGAGATTTTGTGGTCGAAAGTGCGTATTTTTGGTCGAACCTAGATCTTTGTTGTGTTGATTTTTCACCTTCGGGTCATATATTCCACATTCGGGTGATCGGGGGTACGAAAGTGGGAAAAGGAGGGACGAAAGTGAAACCTTTTGGTCGAACGTGGATTTTATTTAATAGTTTCTACATTCGGGTCACACTTCTGGGCGAAAGTGAAGTTACCAAGGGCGAACGTAGAATTTTAAGGTGTAAAAAATGATGAAAAATGATGAATTACTTGACCATATCAAGAACTGATGAGCAAATAAGAGATTTGATAGAAGCTGAACGACAACAATTACAAAGGCAAAATTCTCAAGTTGACAACATTTGGGGATTTCCAAAGACACCGAAATCAACTGATAAAATGGTACATGTTGACAAGTGTGTTAACAGAGAAGGTGTTCAAAGTAATGTTGTGTGTTTAGTCAAAGAAATGAGAAATGATGATTCCAGTGAATTGTCAGAGAGTGTCTTGAGTTCTGATACGGATTCAGAACAGAGTGAATCAAGAGAGAGAGTCATATCTCAAATGTTGATGCTATATCTGATAATGGTAATAAATCAGATGATGAGGTAAGATCTAGTATTGACTGTGCTAGTTGTTCTAAATGTGTCAAGTTGAAACGTGAATTGATGACACTTATTGAGGACAAACAGAACCTAGCAAATGAGCTAGAAAATTGTCAAAACCAAAATAAAGTTTTTGAAAAGAATGAAAAAGATTTGTTAAATAAAATTGAATCTTTAAAGAAAGAAATGTTAGAAATGAATAAAAGTTTTTCAATAAATAACACCACATCAGAGTTGAAAGACACAACATTTCGTGTTGAAGTTTCAAACTCTGAGGTGAAGTCCGATTCTAGTCAGAAAAATAATAATGTGGTAGTCACTTCAGAACCTGAGTCTGAAGAGAAAACCATATTCAAATTTCCTGATGGAATGGAAGGATCCTATATGTTGGTAGGACATGACAAGTTGATTCTCAATAAACATTTTCCAATTGATAATATCGAACAATCTTTACTCAAATGTATATATGTTGATAATATCGATTTGTTAAATCAATTTAAAAATCAATTTGGTCATTTGTCGTTTGAACTAAATCCTAACTAACATATAGATCAAAAGAAAAACATGAAAAAGAAAAATGTTGAAAACAAGAAAGGTTCTAAAGTAAAAGGACAGAAACCAAACAAATCGAAAGGAAATGATTAGATGAAAATTTCTCATCAAAAGAATTCAAGAAATTTTTCATCTAGATCATATGACTCTTATGATTATTCATATACCTCTCGATTTAATGGTTACTGGGGAAACAACTCACCACAGTATTCTCATGGTTATGTTGAACGGAGAAGCTGTTTTGAATGTGGTGAAGTTGGTCATATTGCTGCTTATTGTCCCTATTGGTATTGGGATGAATGGTATGCATGTGATTTTGAAGAGTATAGGTCTTGTTATAAGTGCGGAGAGTGTGGGCATTTAGTTGCTACATGTCCGTATGTTAAACAGAAAAAGACCGAAGTGAAATTTGCTAAAAATTCAGGCAATGTCAAAAGGCCTGTAGCCCCAAAACAAACCAAGAAACAAAAGGGGAAACAATTTTTTGTGTATGACAATCGCAACAAAATTACTTTGAATAAAAATGGAGATTGTGATAGGGTTGCTAAGGTAAGGGGGAGTTCTAAGGCTAAGCCTAAGAATAATTCTAAACCTGGGTCTTCATCAGTTAAGTCTGAGAAGATTCCACACAAAGTTCAGAAGCAGGTTTCAAATAAGAAATCTGAAGAGCCAAAAATCAAAACAATTTCAACAAAATCTAAAATAAACTCTGAACGTGTTTGGAAACCCAAATCACTTTCTAAATCATTAGCAATTTCTACTTCAAATCAATCCATTGAAAAACCAATTGATTTTTCAAAAGGAGAACGGATTGATGTTTCGAGGATTGATGACCTTGGACGACCCATCATTGTGAAGGGATGAGTACCTCTCTCGTGCTAATTGTTTAATAAGTGTGCAGATTTTTCCAGACAGACCTATTAGCTATTCTTTGATAGTTGATAGTGGAGCATCTGTATACACACTATTTATTGGAGAGGTGAAGGTCAAGGAAGGGTTATTGAAGAAGAAAAATATGATTTCAATAGAGAGGAGAGTGTTTGTCATCTGTTTCCTACCTGTGAAAGCCGGAAAACGTTGCAATCTCATGCAATTGCTATCAGGTTTTGGATTTTTACAACAGATACGACAAAACGGTTTATTCTAAACTCTCTTATCTTTGTTAATGGCTTTTACTAATTGAAAGATAAAAGTAAGTCAAGTAATCTGAGTGGAAAATGGTTGTTGAAACTCAATGAGTAAACCGCATCGGATATCATTTTATTTTGTTTTTCTTCAAAAGTTTAAAAATCCAAAAATATGCTTATTTTTAGATTTTTAGGGGGAGAAAATTTCAGAAAAATCAAAATAAAAAAATAGAAAATCAAAAATGAGTTTTCCTAGAGAAAAAGAGGAGATGATAGTACATCAGTGGACTGCCAGATTACTCTAAAAACAAAAATGAATTGATAAACATTGAGTAGCCACTACAATTATATATTGGTAGGCTTGAAATCAAAGTTTAAAGTTCAGCATGGTGAAATAAACTTAAAATCAATAACTGATAATCATGTGGATCAACGTATCGTTGGCATATGGTCTTAGTACCAAAATTTCGTTTGATAGATAGCCAAAATCAAAGGTTTCGGGTCGTTATATTGAAAGTTATCTGGGGATGGCCTAACTGATCTTTTGCTGTATTGATTTACAGACCTAGATTCAGTCAGGGTATCTTATTAAAAGAGCTAATAAAGCCAAAACCATAAGTTACCGAATGAGGAACTTAACATGTGTGATGATAATCAAAGATTATCTAATGCATCGTATCAATACAATGATGAAAGTCATGTATGATATTAGTCCTCACCCTGGTAGATTGCACAAGTCACTTTGAAGCATTAAGTTGCTGACTTGTCACCACTGTGCCTCATACCTTGTAACTAACGGATAACTTTAGTATAATCACGCGTTACGATGAAGCTTTGTGCAATTCTTGATACGGGAATGTGTTGCGAGCGCGGGGACCATAGATTACTCAGTATCTAATATTACCATAATGTATCTAAAGTGTTGAGCAATGAATAATGATTTTGAGTTTAAGTGGACAAACATACTGGTAATGGTTGTAGGATGCTCAATGACAAAAACAGAAAATTGATCAAAAAGAGTTATGACTGACTGTTTCAATCCTGATATGATCCTCTTACCAGAAAATTCACAAAAATATGTTTAGTTTACTTTTATGCAATTACATTTGAAAATCCAAAAAGATTTTTGGTGTGTTTTAGCATAAACTTTGAAAAATCAAAAAGTTTTGTTTCAATTTTATTTTCGATAACCAATGTTGGAATACTGAATGTGAAGGCTCAGATACTTAAAAGTTGAAAAAAACTGCAAATTTTCAAGTTTCTGTTACATATTGAAAATGTTTTATAGTTCAGGGGGAGAACTATTGAGGGTCAAAAGGAATGTGAAGAGTACTTCCGAGATATTTGTCGTGTCTAACGCTGGTTGTAGTTTGTGCAGTTTTTAGTAAATTTTTCTGCAGAATCAAACACAACAGGTGCACTATTCAAGACTCATCGACAAAGAGTGTAATTGAACAAGACCCTAACCTGAACATCACCAGAACAACAGAAGCTAGTAAGAGATTGTTAAAGAAATGACTGAAGATTGAAGAATTCAATATTATTGTCTATCTTCATCTCTGGACCAACAAATGACAAAGCTAAGATTTCTTGAGTCTGTCTGAGATTTCGATGCTTACTGGAGAGATAGACAGGAACCTCGACAAAAACGTGCATGAAGATGGAAAGTTTTCAAGTCGTTCAAGATGATGAGATCAAGACTTGAAGATTTGATAACTTTCTGATTTGGTAGATCACTAGCTAGGTCCAAGGGGGAGATTGTAAGTGCATTATTCATGTATGTCCCTAGCTAGTGATCCAGTTCTTAATGTCGAAGGTTCAGATAATCAGAAAACGACCAAGACTTAAACTTGAAGATACATTCGACCAGTTGGGAGGTCGAAGGTAGTTTATCTAGGGTCGAATGTAACATGTCTTGGGTCGAATGTGAATTAGAAGGTAGAAAAGGGCTAAATTCGTACCATTAAAAGGGGCGAATGTGGAAAAGTTCCACATTCGACCTTATGACAGGGGCGAAGGTGGAAAAGCTATAGATAGGGAAAGTTAGTTATTTTGAAAGTTAAGTTTTGAGAGTTAGTTATCATTTGAGCCTTTTCCCTAGAGTGTGTATGTGTGTTTTTCTGTGTATTAGGTCTAAGATTTCATTTGTAAACATCTTGATTTGATCTAATACAAAGATTAAAGTTATGGAAATTGCTCGGTGATTCGTTATCTGTTTTCATCACGATCTTTATCGTTTATTTCTGAATCATTTTGCACGATCGTTGGGGATTCCGCACCCTACAGTTGGTATTCGTGAGATCACGTTTCTTGATTACGATCCGAAACGAATTCTCACATTGACCTACTAGCAAGACATTTCCTAACATCCTCAGTGATTGGAAAGATACTTTTGGAATAAGCGAAGTTAAATTTTCCAGGGTACATTAATTCCATAGCATGAACACTTTAAATCCCTTTTCTTTGGCTATGGTAATTATTTTCCTTGTATGCTAGAACCAACATTTTTCTTAGGCGTAAAAGGTTGATACGCTTAAAGGTAGAAAGTTTGAGAATGACTAAGTATATGTTGGTATGTATTCTCTTGTGTTTGAGGCCAACTGTTGGGTGAATGTGATGCAACTGGACTTATGCTTGAGGCATTTTGGTGACAATCTACTTAAGATCTGAGACCTAAGCTCTCAGCTGTTTCCATTAGTTCTAATGTTTGAGCATCATCTAATTTAATAAAATCCTTTGCATCCCATCACTAATGGTTAAATAATCAGCTGGTTGAAGTTGAAAACTTCATAACAAACTATGATGCCCCTTTTTCTTAGCAATGGGGACTTCCAGCAGTTTTATCACACATTGAGCGCATACTATTGTTACCTGCAAGGTGGTCCTACTTATGTTTCTACTATCAATCTGTGACCAATGAGATCAATCAGAAGAGTAGAGGCCACATTTGCTATCATAACAATAAGACATATCTGTGCTAGATTTCACCTTTTCTTCATGTTGGTTAGGATCAGTATACTATAACATATGAGCTTGTTCTAAGTCTAATCCTATTGATGTATGCTTTGAGATTTTCTCAATGTTGATGTGTAGATCAATATGCCTTAATAAGTTTTTCTTTATGTTTGGCAATGAAGAATATAAGTATGTAAACAAGCAGATTAGTCATGGGATTAGGCTTTCAAACAGATGTTCAAGTGATACATCAATTTTTTTAGGCTTCCCTTTTGGCTATTATGCTGACATTTAAGAAAATTTGAGAGGTTTATGCTTTGGTGGAGGTACTAAGACTTGGTTAGAAGATGTACCACTAGTGTTTTGATGAAATTGTATTATCATTAGGTGTTGTTCAGGGACCTTACCCTCCCGAATAACCTTTTCTTTGGTTGAGTAGAATGGAATGATGGTATGAAATTTCAAAATGCCTTTTAGATGATTTCTTCCCTGGCTTACCTATTGGGTTACCATAGGAAGTAATGTAAAGTATTGGGGTTTAGAAATCATAACTGCCCAGAAGCCCTTTGCAAAGAATCTAGTATTTTAAAAACAATTTCTGAAAACATTTGGTCTTTTTAACTGATGGTTTGTACCAACTTTTCTATGTTGAAACCAAGATTTGTAAGAACAACTAATGAAAAATCCAATTGTTTCATTTATATTTCTTTTTATAGATTGAAGTTTTTTTAAACTTGTGATATCAAGATCATTTTGTTTTTGGAATTTAGGCTTGATGATTGATGTGCTAGTTTTAGTAATAAAAATATATTTCACTAGTTTCAAAAATCGAAATCTTTTGACCAACAAAAAGGAAGTTTTACTAAAATTCTAAGTAGTTCTAAATTAATAAGAAACAGTAAGTGCTTGTTTAACTAAAACCTTCAAAATAGGTAAATGTACCTATCGTGTATAGTACAGTATTTTATGCAGGTACCGAGTATCAAACCCAAAGACATGATTTTTATTACACAATTTCAAGTTTCTAAATAAAAGTTTTAAAAGTGAGAAAAATGTGAGTAGCCTAGAGAGTGATCAATATCCAAACGAAAGTGTTGCTTCGCGATCTGGTTTTACTTGGTATGAATTAATAGTAAATAATTAGTTAAGTGATGTGTTTATAAATCGTGCCTCCCATTTTGATTTATAAACGATTTTATGTTCTTGATTGTTATTGTGAGTGTCCACCGTCCTGGTAAGCTCACTTCTCAAATGTGAAGGACATACTACCCATAGTTATGTATAGTCAACCCTAAAAAATACATCTCCAAATGTTGTGACAATGACATCAACCTGCCTCTTTCTTGTGTGAATAACTTACCGAAAGCCGTAGCGATTGACAAGCTACATTTAGTATGTTAAAGGCCCTGTCTCAATCCGAGTCTGTTCATCCTTTACTTGAATTATGAACTTACCAAATAGTGCTTAATCTTTATTGATTGTGCGACAATATAATAACAGGATAAATATAGAGCGTTTATATCCTAACATGGGTACACCAATCCTTGGTTTGCGCCATAGCTAACACATAGACCATGTAACTAGGTTGCAAAACCAATTTTTGGCTTAACACCAAGGCCATGTATATAGACCGTACCGACCTTGAATGAAGTTTGATAGATGTGGATTAACTAATAAGTGTGTGTGTGTTTTCACTACATAAATGGATTAATCTCCACACATGGAGTTAATAGTTAACTTACAAGTGCGCGGGTTTTTGACATGCCACAGATACACTCATAAGTTCCTCCACTTTCTATCTAGAACACCCACAAGATTAAGGACTAAATTGATTTATTAAGTAGTTCATCAAACAAAGAAGAGGTAGAGAGAATTATCAAGAAAATAAGACATCATTTAAACTAAAAGTAAACTATATATATATATATATATATATATATATATCCATACCAAGATCATCTTCACCCTAGAAAACTCTAAAATCATAGCCAAGAATTGGCATTAAAACAGGCTCACTAAGGATGATGGGAGAAATCATGGTCATAGTTAAGTGAAGTGTTTATGGAGTGATCCTAAGCTTTAAAGAACACTTACAAGAACCTAAGGTGGCAGAGGAATGGAATAAAAGTGAGTGGAATGGGATTTCAAGATGAAGGGTGATGACCTCAATTTATAGGCAACTAGGCAGGGCCTGCACATCCTGGTACAGTCCGTTGGTACCAGAAGTCCTTTCTTGCAGTGCGTGTCGACGACACTTGCACGTTTTGGTTTTGATAGAACCTTTTGCAACACATCCTGGAGGGGTGCATCCATGTGCACTTTGACTTCCTTCTTCTTGGTTGACTGTAATTGTTGGCTTGTTTACTTGGGCTTGAGCACGATCGTGCACGACCGCTGCACGGTGGTGTAACATTTGCTGAAACTCCAATCTTCAACTCCTTCCCTTTTTGTGTCGCTTTCTCTCCTTTCAACATTTTATCTCCAAAACATGCGTTTAGTCATGTTTTCTTAGGATAATAACATGATTTTTGTGTAAAAAGGATGATAAATACACATGTAAAACATGTGTAACTTTTGCTTGTCCTCAAGGAAACTAAACATAGGCAATGACTTGAATAGCGTGTATGAGTGTTTTGATAAGTCAATACTTCCTACCTCCTAAGAGCCACACTTACTAAATACATTTGAGGGTTTCTTGGATAAGCTTTGGCATGCTATTCAAACGTCCCATATGTGTTTCATTTTATTGTTCCTCACTATTATCTCTTTCACTTGAGTTTTGTTTTCTTGGTGATCACTCAGATTCATCCTAAGGCATGCATAAATCATAGGCTCGTATGCGAATTAAATCTCCACTACTATATATATATGGGTAATGTTGTGTGAATCAAAAGGACTTTTATATAGGTTATGATGGCAGAGTGGTAAATGTGTAGAAAAGGTGTCTATTGTCATGGCCGACTTGGGTTGCAGTTCAAGTATAATGGGAAGGTGCCAAACTCTAAATGATAGGCTTGTAGATCTTCTCCTTAAGACTTCATGCTTTGACTTTCCTTGTATGTGAATCGTTCGGCGAGTGTAACTTAAAAGCCTCAACTAGGAATGGTCTTGTCATTGGTCTTTAATAAAGTTGTTTCTCTGAACCTTCGCCTTTAAAGTGTAACACCCCAAAATTTCTTTTCGTCTAAATACGCTATTAGGCGTAATTAATAAAATAACAAAGTGTATTTAATAATTAATACATAAATCAGAACTAGAGGGACCATAGTTGCCAATTTGGGAAATTTGGCTCTACTAATAAAAATAAAACAAATAAAACACACACACACACACACTTGTCTGTGTTTTGGTCGATATTATTATCATGAGATTATCTCCTTCCTGTTGGGACAAAAAGAATTGAAGAACAGTTTGCAGGAACTGAAGAGGTGATAGCCAACACTAGAGAAATCCTAGCCCAACAATATGAAACTTTTACTCACATAGATGGTGAAACATTAACTCAACAATTTGAAAGATTTTCATCACCCATCTTTGAGTTAAAAATTAACAATCAGACCTATTCAAATGCATCTATGTTACATAGATTTTTAAGGTCTTTGCCTTCAAAATGGGAAACTTATTCAATAGTCCTCAGATCAAGTACAGATTTTAACACCCTGAACCTAACAAGGTTACATGGAAAATTACTAACTTTTGAAAGAGAGATCAATCAAAAGAAAAACTTACAAGAATCTGGTAAAACTACTGATGACTATACTCCAGGTAGCACAGCCTTATTAGGACATGACTCGCCATCCTGTTCTAATAATTTTGGATCTTTTGATCACATTGACCTAAGTGCTGGGATCTCATCAGATGGATCTTTCCCAGCTTATGACAATGAAGACCTAAGTCAAACTGCTGATAACATGTGTTTTATCATGGATGACTTAAAATATTTTAGCAGTGATGACTTAGAAGAAATGGATATTCTACACCAACTGGCCTTGTTAAGCATTAAAACTAACAAATTTTACAAAAGGTCAGGAAGGAAATTTCCAGGATTAAACAACTCTACAAAAGTTGGTTTTGACAAATCTAAACTGAGATGTCATAAGTGTCAAAAGTTGGGACACTTTGCTAGAGAGTGTAGAAGCTCTAGCTATAACCAACCCATGTCTGGAAATCAATTTAACCCCACTTATAATAGGAATAATGGAACTCAAGGGAGTGCTCATTTTGTACAGGCACAAGCTCCACAAGTCCAATATGTGCCACAAGTACAATATGTTCAAATGCCTGCTCACCAACAGCAGCAAATGCCTCCTTTTCCAACTGCTCAACAACCTGCACAAACTCAACAACCCCCTCAACAACAAAGCTTATTTACATCAGGGTATATTGACTGGAGCAGTCTTCCGTTTGACACATCTGAATGCAGTCAGGATGCAGACAACAAAGTCTATGATGTCAACTGGGGAGAACCTGACAATGGCAGAAAGAACTTCGCCTTAATGGCTTTTGAGGGATACTCCTTGAATACTGCACTAACTCAGGTATCACAACAATCTCTTTTAAAGCTTTGCTCAAAATCTTGCAAAGAATATTTTGCTTTAATAAGGGAAACCAATGTGCATTTATAAGGCAAATCAAATGATATGGAGAGAAAATATACTCAAATGAAGTGTGATTTAGAAAGAAAATTGCTTTGGAAAATAAGGAAATTTCTAAATTAACTGAAAAATCCATTGAAACCCAGGCACAAATTAAAAGCATGATAGACAACCTAGGTAATGTCAGAAAAGAGCTTGCTGACACTAAGGTTGATTGTGAAAAATGGGTTGAGTCTTGTAAAGGGTACCAAATGCTGCTTAACAAACAAACTGCAGCAAATGTTAAGTTTGGCATAGGGTATACCCACACTGAATCACCAACAGATTTCACCCACAAAACTGATAATGATGGGAAGAAATTGATTCAAACTTCTGATATGGAGGAATGCACATCCTACCATTAGAACTTTCTCAAAAATGAAAGTACTGCAGAAGTTAAAACCACTACTGACAATAAGCCATCAGTAGTTTCATCTACATCAGGAGTTGAGACCCTGAAAACTACTGATGACCTATTGCAAAATACTGATATTGTAAGTAAATTGCCTTCCAACTCTCTTGCTGTATCTAAAAGGAAAGAGAAGGCAAAAGCATGTGAAATATGTGGTCTGTTTAACCACATAACTGAACTTTGTAGATATAGAAAGGGAAATCAGTTCAATAAGAAAAATCAACAACTGGTTGTGGGAAAACAAATAAAACAAGATTTTAAAAACACTTTCTTTCCCAACAAATAGCAACCAAGTAAAAACCTTTCTCAGAAAAAGATTTTATCGCAACAAAAGTTTTTTTCTCAAAGTTCATCTTCAGAAGTTACACCTAACTCATCAGTAGTTTCACAAACTACTGAAGTTAAAGATTTGATAAATTTGGTTAAACTTCTGATGACCAAAGTTGATGGTGGTCACCAAAAAGATACCACCATTGTTCTTAATGACAAATCCATTGCCAAAAAGACATGGATTTCAAAAATTGGTCCTCAACAAGTTGCACCTATTCTCAAGAGCAAACCCAAAGCCAAATTGGCTTGGGTTGCCAAATCTAACTAATTTGCTATTTTGTGTAGAGGGTCTCTAGAGGTTTGAATAGCATTTGGTATGTTGATAGTGGAGGCTCAATGCACATGACTGGATGCAGATACCTGATAAACAATTTTATCAGTCAAAGAGAAGGATCTGTGTCCTTTGGGAACAATGCAAAGGGATATGTGCTAGGATATGGCAATGTATCCTCAGGCAAAATGCAGTTTGACAAGGTCAATCTGGTTGAAAACCTTAACTACAACATGCTAAGTGTCTCACAAATGTGTGATAAAGGATATTCTTCCTTTTTCACAAAGACAACATGCAAGATCATATCACCAGAAGGCCAGAAGTTGATAGAGAAGATCATTGAAGATCATACTTTGCTGATTGCCAAAAGATGTGGCAATGTCTATGCAGTGGACCTTGAAAAAGACAAAGTATCGAACAACACTTCCTGTTTCTTCTCAAAGGCATCAACTTCAGAAAATGATCTCTGGCACAGGAGACTTGGCCATGTGAACTTTAAAACCATCAATAAAGTCACAAAAATGGGCTTGGTCAGGGGTCTACCTTTAAAGGAATACCAGTGTAAAGAACACTGTGTTTCCTGTCTTAAAGGTAAACAGCATAAGTCCTCCTATAAGTCTATTGAAGAATCAAAAACAACTGCATGTCTTCAACTACTCCATATGGACTTATTTGGACCAGTCAAAATTATGAGCCTTGGTAAGAAGAAGTACTGCTTGGTCATCATTGATGACTACTCAAGATTCACATGGGTCTTCTTCTTATATTCCAAGGATGAGGCAGCTGAAATAATCAAGTTCTTCATTCTACAAGTAGAGAAGCAATATTCTCTCTCTGTCAAAGTCATAAGGAGTGACAATGGGACGGTGTTCAGGAACAAAGCTCTGGATGAATTCTGTTTTCTAAAAGGGATTGTTAGACAATTCAGCATTCCCAGAACTCCTGAACAAAATGGTGTGGTAGAAAGGAAGAACAGAACTTTAATAGAAGCAGCCAGAACAATGTTAGCTGATTCAGGCCTACCTTTGTACTTTTGGGCTGAAGCAGTCAACACAGCTTGTTATGTTCAGAATAGAGTTCTTATCAACAAGAGACATACCAAAACTGCCTATGAAATTCTTCATGGGATAAAGCCCCTTATCTCCTTCTTCAGGGCTTTTGGATGTCAATGTTTTATCCTCAACATCAAAGACTCTATCTCAAAATTTGCTGCTAAAGTTGATACAGGTTACTTTCTTGGTTACTCTCCAATGAGGAAAGCTTATAAAGTCTTTAATTCAAGAACCAAGATAGTTGAAGAAACACTGAATGTCAAGTTCAATGAATCAAAACACACTCTTATTCCAGCAAATCCTGCTGAACTATTTGACCTTGACAATTTTCATTTCGGACCTAAAAAGACTGTTGAATCATCCAAACTTCCTCAAAATGGTTTTCAAGGATTTGAAGATGATAGTCCTACACCATGGACTCCAAACACAGTCAGTAGATCAACTTTTAAACCTTCAGAAGTTTCAAAAGCTTCTATTTCAAGAACTACTGATGAACAACTTGAAAGTACTGATTCAGCTGAACCAAAAACTCCTGAACCTCAAACAACAGCTCAACCAGATATTAACAATCTCAGTGGTTTATTTGAACAAATACTAGAGCCATCCTCAAGTACAAATCTACAACAATTGATTGAACACAAGGATCATCCATTGGAACAAATCATGGGTGATATTGCATCAGGGGTGCTTACTAGAAACCAGCTCTCCAACTTTTGCTTTTTCTCAGCATTTATTTCTCAGTTGGAACCAAAGAAATATCAAGAAGCCCTCAAGGATAACAATTGGGTGCAAGCCATGCAAGAAGAACTGGTTCAATTCAAGAAGCAACAGGTTTGGGAAATCTGTCCTTTACCTCCAAACAAGCAACCAATTGGTACAAGATGGGTCTTCAGAAACAAATCAGATGAAGCTGGTATGATCATCAAGAACAAGGCAAGATTGGTGGTACAAGGCTATTCTCAAGAGGAAGGGATTGACTATGATGAAACCTTTGCACCAGTTGCAAGACTTGAAGCTATCAGGTTATTTTTAGCCTATGCAATTTCCAACAACATAATAGTTTATCAAAAGGATGTCAAGAGTGCATTTTTGTATGGAAAAATAAAAGAGGAAGTGTATGTCTGTCAACCTCCAGGGTTTGAGGATCCTTCTCATCCTGATTGGGTATACAGACTTGACAAAGCTCTTTATGGGCTAAAACAGGCTCCAAGAGCCTGGTATGAAACACTTTCCAACTTTTTACTTAAGAATCACTTCACAAGGGGCTCCATTGATAAAACTCTTTTCATAAAACATGTTGGAAATCATATCTTACTTGTTCAAATTTATGTTGATGATATCATTTTTGGTTCAATAAATTCAAAACTGTGTGAAGATTTTTAGAAACTCATGCAATCAAAATTTGAAATGAGTACAATGGGAGAATTGCAGTACTTTTTGGGACTGCAGATCAAGCAACAATTAAATGGAACATTTGTACATCAATCAAAATATGTTAAAGAATTATTAAACAAATTTTCTTTACAAGACAGTACATCATGTTCCACTCCCATGACACCAACCACACAAGTTGAACCAGATGATCAAGGAAAACAGATTGATCAAACCATGTATAGATGTATGATAGGTTCTCTATTATATTTAACTGCTTCTAGACCAGATATTATGTTCTCAACTTATGTCTGTGCTAGATACCAATTTGCACCAAGAGAATCACACCTAATTGCAGTCAAAAGAATCTTCAGATATCTGAAAGGAACTCCTACCTTAGGAATTTGGTATCCTGCTTCAAGCAATACCAAGTTAACAGGTTTTCAGATAGTGACTATGCAGGGTGCAAAATGTCAAGAAAATCAACATCTGGTGGTTGTCAATTCTTAGGAAACTGTCTGGTGTCCTGGCAATCAAAGAAACAAACATCCGTGGCAACTTCAACAGCTGAAGCTGAATACATTGCTGCTGCAAGCTGTACATCACAGATACAATGGCTCTAATATCAACTTCTTGATTATGGAATCAAAGAGACCAAGACTCCACTCTTAGTAGACAGTAAATCTGCCATTAGCATCATTCAAAATCCTGTTCAGTTCTCAAAGACTAAACATTTTGAAATCGGGTATCAGTTCATAAGAGATTGCTATGAAAAAGGCATGATTGAGGTGAAACATGTCACAACTGCTAATCAAATAGCTGATGTATTCGCCAAACCCCTTGACTCAACAACATTTCAGAGGTTAGTATCCATGCTTGGGATGTTAAATTTGGAAGAAAGTCTGTAAGTGTTTTCACTTTTTAGTTCTGCACATATTTTATTTCACTTACATACTTATCTGTCACAAAACCTATGATGAACAATTTAAAGAGAGAGAAACTACTGATAATTTGAAAAACATCAAAATGGTAAATTTTAGAAAAGAAGTAACTACTGATGATAATCAGAAGTTATTCAAGTGTTTTGAAAGTCATTCTCATCAGTTGCTTCAAACTACTGAAGAGATGACTAAAACCACTGATGAAGAAACCTGCTTCATCAGTAGTTTCATTAAAAAGGGTAAAACTGACATTTCACTCATCAGAAGTTTGACCTAGTCGGTTAAAAACTTCTGATAAATACCTTTTTCAAACACTTATCCATTCAAAAAGCAAAATTCCCTCTTTCTCTCTCAAAGCAAAACCAAAACCCCCTCTCTAACCTAAATTTACTGTTCGATCAAAGAATCTATGGCTCTTGTTCTAAAACAGGGACATAATCAAAGAGGCTACTTCGAGAAAGATGAAGCCTGGTCCCAATACGATGAAATCATAGATTTAGTCATAAAATCCCAGTATTATCAAGCTTTCACCATTGATCCTCCTATTCATGTAGAAACTCTCAATGAGTTCTGGGCAAATGCAGAGGCGGTGACAGTGAATAATAAAGTGATTTCCCTCAACTCAACCATTCAAGGGAAACACATGGCAATCACACAAGAATCACTTGGAATAAGGCTTGGCCTTAATGATTCTGATGCTCCTGAGCATATTCCCACTGCTGATATTCATTTAACCATGACTGAATGTGGTTATCAAGGTACTTTAGCACAAGCAATAGTTTATAAGAAATTTTTTGATCCACAATATAAACTGCTATTTCATTATATTATCATGTGTTTAAGTCCTAAAACTGGATCATATGATCAGATGCCTTCAACTTTTCAACCTATCTTTCATTCAATAATAAATGAAACATCTTTTAAGGCATCTTCATTATTTTTCAATGAGTTGGTGTTACATCACCAAAATGATAAGAAAAAGTTTTTACTGTACCCAAGATTTGTTATGCAATGCATAATCAAAGAACTTGGTGAGGGAGTACTTGTGGGGGAGTCAAAAACTTTAAATCCATTGACTTCACAAGTATTCTCAAGGCATAACAAACCGGCACTTTTGCCAGAAGATGACCAAAGGGAACAATAACCAATCCCTGAGGAACCCACATCTTCAAAACCCAAAACAAAGAAAACCAAAAAGCCAAAACAGCAAAAACAAAAACCCCCCAACCCAAAGAAAAAGGTAGTTCAGGAAGTGGAGATCCCTGAAACTACTGATGTGCAATCTGCACATGAAAAGGTAGTGGCTGAAACATCCTCTCAGCCCACTCCATCTCCACCACCCAAAAGAAAACCAGTTACAATCACTTTTCAAAGAAAAAGACTTAAAAAGACTGTAACTACTGACCAATCCTTTCAAACTACTGAACCAGAACCCTTACCAACTACTGAACCTGAACCCTCCCACACAACCATAGAAATTGCCCAACTTCTCTCAGGACTAAAAGGATCCCATCCAAAACATGTCACTCCCCAAGCAACACATCAAACAGGGGAGATGCCTTCAGAAGTTGACATGGATGTGGACCTTATTAGCCCTAACCAGGGAGATGAGGATGAACCAGAGTATCTAAGCCCAAAGTTAGAAACTCTAGGTACTTTTGAGGCTGCTACTACTCACTTATCACCCAGTGGTGAACCTGAGGACAGTAGTAACATAGCTAAGACCTTAAATTTGGCAACTACTGATGAAGGCTTATTGCCTGAAGTAGGAAATCCTCAGTTCCAAGAAAAAGAGGTTTATGAGAAGACTAGTTTGGAGCTAGCTCATGATTTAACTGATGCTGTCCTCATTGAGGACACTATCAGGAATTCAGATGATTCCATTAGTTTGGATGATGAATCACAAATTCCACAAAATGAATTGACGACTGATGTTGAAGATCCTGAATCTACTGTCTCTAAGCTCAAAGAGCTGGTCACAAAGGATCAGGTTAAAGACCACTTAAACCCAGATTCCCCTAAAGTGGCATCTTCAGTACACTATGAAGATCACCCAAAAACACCCCCTTCACAAAAACATCCTACCCAATTCTCTGGGCTTTCAAGCGTAGATCTGAACCAACTATGCAGCCCAGATGGTCCCCTGTACCAGATAATAAAGGATGCTATAGCTGATCAACTCAAATCATTCACAACTGCTTGCGAGTTGAAGACCAACACTCAATTTGAGTTGAAAAACACAAAGCTTGCAGAGCTGAACAAGAAAATGGATGACAACCAAAGACAGCTTGCAACATTATCTACTGCAACTTCTCAAACTTTGAAGCTTCCAGAAGTGGATGAAGCCAAAAAGGGGGAGAAGATTAAGGAACCAACAGTTGAAGAATCTCTTGATGCTGAAAAGACAACTCAAAGACCTGGAAAAGAGATCTTTCAACAGTTCAAATCACCACTAAGGCAAACTGAAGAAACTCCTGAAGACATTATTCAAACTGTTGAAGACAATCCTTCAGTAGTTGTGACAAGAACTACTGCAATCAACCTTTAATAAGTTTCAACTTTCAAGACTGATCAAGGACAGTCTTCCAAGGCAACTGAACAAGAACCAACTCCAATTCCAAAGCCTGTGCATACAACAACAACTGTTTTAAACCCTTCTCCAATCTCAGTATCCAAAGAATACCTAGAGAAGAGTTTGAAAGAGGCTCAAGAGAAGGCTAAGGAAGATAAAGTATGGAATAGCCTGGAAGCAAGGGATGATCTGAGCTATGAAGAAAAACTTATCAAGTATCAAGAAAAACTTGATGAGTTAGAAGCTGAAGAGAGAGCACTTGAAGCTGCTACTGAAGAAGACAAGAGAGCACAGCTGATTCTAATGATTATAAAAAATTCCAAGGCAAAACAAGTCTCTCTAAACAGACTCTCAACTGAAGAACTAACAAGAAGAGCTCAACTTATAGCTGATAAGTTGGCAACTGAAAAGCAAAGAAAAGCAAAGAGAGCTGAGATAGTGGAAGAACTTGTAGCAAATGGATATGGTTCAAAGGCCTCAGTGTCAAAATGGAAAGAAGAAACACTATATGACACTTACAAGAAGTTCAAGGCCAGCAAAGCTGCAAATCCAGATAGATTTGAAACTCCTGAAGCTCAACAAACTTTAGTCATGAGAAGATCATCTGGTGCATTACAAAGACCAGCTACAAGAAAGAAGAAGGCAGAGGAAAATGTAAAGACTGATTTCAAGATGGTGTTGTTAGAAGGAAGTCAGCTAGTACATGGTGATTTTGATATTGAAGAAAAACCTCTGCTTACCCAATTCAGAGATCCTGCTACATATGCTTACCAAATACAACAGTCTGTCAACGACAAATCTCATACCAAGGTTGTTACAACACATCACCTACCCAACTTTGCTATCCAAGGTGGTGTTGATCTTCAAGCTAGCAGAGATTCTCACCTGAAGGTCACTGAAATAGAAGACATACCCCAATCTTCTTCAGGACAAACCCAGGGAACTAGCTTGGTTTCCTATGCCTCAGACTTTGACTGGTCTAAGGTAAATATTGTCAAATGGTCATTCACTGATTCCAACTCAGTGTTGGTGACCAGAAGACCTTCTTACCATTCAACATCTTGAGCCTGAACAAGGATCTCTAACAAAGCAACAAAAAGATACTCTTACTACCAAGATGACAGCAGAAGTCTGGAGGATATTAGAAGAGAGAAAGAATGAAGAGAAATAAAGATTGGATAAGGTTTTGGCTTCATCAATCCAGAGGGAGATTTTTGGGACAAAGAGGATTGAAGAAACCACTTTTGATAACCTTAGTCCAAATTATAATTCTGCTAAGTATGGAAGAAACTGCTGAAGAAGAAAACACAAGTACTGAAGAAGAGAAGAACAAAGTACTGAAGAAGAAACTGATCAATAGTTCTGAGGTCTAACCAGACACTTCACTTCAGAACTACTGAAGATAAAACTACTCATCAGTAGTTTGTCTACTCATCAGTAGTTTGCTAATCTTATCTTCAGAACCGACTTAGACTTCAGTAGTTTAGTATTATAATGTTTTGTTAAAGTCTTGGATCAAGTTTCAATGCTACAGCCTGTTGTTAGCATTATCCTAAGTATAATATCTTAGCTAAATATCTTAGATTACTTAGTACAACAGTCTTGTAACTTCGTCTATAAATAGATGAGTTTATTCATCTATTTTAGAAATGTGATTTACTTTGATTTTAATTGAAAATCCTTCAAGGCTTTTAAACTTATTATCCATTTCACATCTGAGAATCATAGCATGTACTTATTACTTTATACTTTCAATTGCTTATTGATTCTCATTAACTGCTTAGTAAAGGGGGAGTAATAACTCCTGTTAAAAGTGATACTTTAATCTTAGAACATTTACTATTCCGCTGTGCAAATAACTTTGATATAACTGCAAACACATAAGTGTTCTAAACTGATATAAAGAGGCCATTGATCCAACACTTCCCCTACAAACACCTTCTTGCACAAATCTGCCCAAATCAAAGGGAGTTTCTTGATGCATGATGAAGTTCTTGTTCATCTAGTGTTTTATACATCATAAGGTATCTTTAGACCCCTTTAATTACACCTAAAACACTTTTACGTGGAAGATGGTGAATTAAGGTTCATATAAAAAATGAGTTCTTAGCTTTTATGGACTTCTTTGTGTTAGTAGACATCAAGAAAACTATAAAATGTGATGAATTGTTATGTGTTTTTGGTTCATATGAAATTGTGAATTTTCATTATGTATAAGTAGTGGGTTTATACCCTAAACATGAATTATACTACTATGTGGTAGAATATTGCAATTTCTATGTGATTGACATCATATGTGTATGCTAATTGGTTAATTGATCATGTTCATGAGATAATGTTAATATATAAAGCTTGGGGTGCAACCTCTAGGTTGAAACCACTTATGTCTAGTGATCTTGGTAACTCTTAGGAGTTGTTATAATGAAACATTTAGGCTATAGGGGTCTAAACTACATGGTATGAGGATGATTAGATAAATAAATGGTTATGCTTTTTGCTAAACTTAGACTCATGAAAACCAACTGAATTGGTGAGTGCACACCTAGTGTTTTATGAAATGCCAACTAGGCGAGAACTAGTGAACTAAGTAATTAGGAACATGTGACAAGTTATCATTTGTATGTAATGTTGGTTTGTAATAAGCCAAGCTAATTGCATACTCTCCATAAACAAGATAGCTATGGATTTCTCTATAATTGATAATGAATACATGATGCCATGGATAGTGAAATAATTCCATGTTATGTGTTCTATAACAAACAAGTTTGACTCATCCCCAAAGTATGTACAACAACGAGGGAGCAAACGGGTCAAACGGATGCAAAGTGGATGCTTTTGGAAACAAGAACGGATGCAAAGTAAGTTTTACTTACACTAGTTGACTATAAACATAGCTTAAGGGTTGTATACATTGGTTTTAATCTCAATGAATATATGTAATCACTTGAAGGAAGTAGTTAGGTACTTTGGTAAATGAGTCAAGTGTTGTTATCACTTGAACCTTAGATAAAGCTTGGATATCATAGGGTTTTGAACTATGAGTCTTAACGAGTCAAATGGTTATGTCCTCATCATTTGAGTCCAACACATGATGCTTGTATTCTAAGCATTAAGATTCATGAGGTTAAACGGTCAAATGGTGAAATATCACCATTTGGGTTATGAGAAACTAATGTTTTTCAATTTAGAAAGCATACATGTAAACGCATTTGAGAATGGGCACTTGATACCAATGCGCAAAATGAACTTATTCCTACAAGAAAGATTACGGGTTGGAGGGTTTGCATCGATTATCAGAAGCTCTGATGCTATAAGAAAAGATCATTTTCCTCTACCATTCATAGACCAAATGTTGGAAAGATTGGTTGGGATCAATACTATTGTTTTCTTAATGGATATTCTGGGTGCTTTCAGATTCCCGTTGACCCAGAGGACCACAAGAAAACCACTTTCACTTGTCCCTATGGCACTTTTGCTTACAGAAGAATGCCATTTGGGATATGCAATGCTCCCGCCACTTTCCAACGATGTATGGTAGCTATTTTTCACGATATGATCGAAGATTTTATGGAAGTCTTCATGGATTACTTCTCGGTTTTTGGAGATTGTTTCGATCATTGTTTGAGCAATCTCAAGAAAATGTAGGCAAGGTGTGAAGAAGTGAATTTGACCTTAAATTGGGAAAAGTGCCATTTTGTGGTAAAAGAAGGAATTGTATTAGGACATAAAATTTCAGACAAAGGGATCGACGTTGACAAGGCCAAAGTCGAAGCAATTTCATTGCTTCCCCCTCCCACCACAGTGACGGGAATTCGTAGTTTTCTCGTTCATGCTGGTTTCTATAGAAGATTCATCAAGGAATTTTCCAAGATTGCTCGTCCACTCACTCAGCTCCTTGAAAAAGATCGAGAGTTCGTATTCACTAAGGAGTGTCTTGTGGCATTCAATTGCTAGAAAAGAAAATTTGTTGAAGCACTAGTCGTCATTTCTCCAGATTGGGACCTGCCATTTAAATTAATGTGTATGCAAGCAACATGGCAGTAGGGGCAGTTTTGGGGAAAAGGAAAGACAAGTGTTTTCATACAATCTATTATGCTAGGAAGACTCTTATGCTAGGACAATCGTTCTATGAAAGAAATAAATTCTTTTCCGACATGAAGTAATATCTTTGGGAGGATCCTTATCTTTTCCGCATTTGCCCGGATCGTATGATTCGTCAAGGTGTTCATGAAAAAGAAACTCAAGAGATTTTACGACAGTGCCATGAAGGTCCTACAGGAGGGCTCCACGCCGCGGGAAACATGGCTCCGAAAGTTTACGAAACAGGATTTTATTGTCCCATAATTTTTAAAGACGCTGCCATTCTCGTCCAAAATTGTGATGCATGCCAAAGAGCCGCCAACATTAAGGGCCACGATGAAATGCCATAAACGGGAATTGTGGTTGGCAAAATCTTTGATGTTTTGGGAATAGACTTTGTGGGACCATTCCCACCTTCTAGAGGAATCTACATCCTGGTGGCGGTTGATTATGCTTCTAAATGGGTTGAAGCACAAGCATTACCAAAAAATGCTGCTAGAGTTGTCGTTAAGTTTTTGAAAGCTCTTTTCGCTATATTTTTTTTATACCAAAAGGCTTTCGTCAGCGACGGAGGGACCCATTTTTGCAACAAGCAGTTAGAAAAGCTTCACAGAGATATGGGTTCAACAGAGATTCTCAACTCAATATCATCCCCAAGCAAATGACAAAGTAGAAGTCACCAATCAAGCCATAAAAAGGATTCTTGAAAGAACCGTGGGGATACACAGAAAGACTGGGCCCACCGACTGGACGATGCACTTTGGGCACTCTGTACCGCTTACAAGACCTCGATTGGTACCACCTCATATAGACTCGTGTACGGAGAAGCCTGTCATTTGCCAATAGAAATGAAACATGGCGCTTATTGGGCACTTAAAGCAACAAATTATGATCTTGATGATGTCAAGCAACACCGACTCTTTCAGCTTCATGAACTTGAAAATCTCCGTCAACAAGCTTATGACAACTCCATCATCTACAAAGAAAAGATCAAGAAGTTCCACGACCAAAGACTAAAAAAAATAGTTTCAAGAAGGGAAGAAAGTACTATTATGCAGTTCGAGACTCAAGCTTTTTTCCTAGAAAACTGAAGTCAAGATGGACCTGGCCGTATACTGTGAAGAAAATCTATCCTTATGGGGCGGTAGATTTGGAATCAGCTTCAGGGGCATTGTTTAAAGTTAATGGCCACATAATTAAGCCATATTTGAATACTTGGTCAATGAGGAGGTAGATGAGATGCCGGAACATCCGTAACTAGCACACGTTTGTCTAGTCAAAGACGTGAAACATTGCACTACCAGGGAGGCAGCACAGATTGATAGCTTAGAAGAATAAGTTGAGAAGTTGGTGCATACGGCAAGAAAAGCATTTGAGGATCCTCAGATATGATCGTTTCCTTTTCTTTCAAACCGCCAGGTATGCCCTCTCGGCATTAGGATTTAGCAGTTTATTGTTTCGTAGTTTTATCTTTTTAGTTTTAGTTAGTTAGATCCATGTAAGGTGATTTCTCTCAAAAGCTCAGCAACGAGTATCGCCCGAACATATTTCTTCTCGAAAGCCAATTAGGGGAGCACTTGACCTTGTCCCACTTAATTCTTTAAGCATAAAGTACTTCATGAAAATCTATAATTTTAAAATATGCTAAAGAATTAAGTGTGAGGTAATAAAATTTTCCAAATTTTAACACCTCATGAAGTTGGCAAGCCAAAACCTACTTAAAGCAAGTTTTCAAAAACTTTTTTAGAGTAATTAAAAACATTTTTCAAACCCTTTGAGTCCACCCAAAGATCTGAACGTGGGATTTTTGGAAGTTTTAGCAGAAAGAACTAACTCAATGTGTCTTTACTTCATAAAAGGGAGCCTACCCTTCCATGTGAGTATCTTGAGCCTTATTGAGCACATCCAATTTTGATATAGATATTACACATGCTCATTCATTTGGACATGATAGATATTCACCATTAGCATGACATAGTTAGAACTTGTGTGTCTTATCATTTTGAGACCACATGCGAGGTGAGAGAGTGTGAAGATGAACAAGGCACCTAGGATACACCCGTTCCATTTTCATCAGCCTTTCACAGATATTCCCCTCACCTAGCTAGCCATCTTGAGCCTTAGCCTTTTCATTTCTTCCATCACATCGAGCCCCTGTCATGGTCTTGGAAAAGGAAGCGAGTTGAAGGCAATCGGGACACTTTTAGGCAGTCTTGGAATGTAAAGAAAAGGCCATAGATCGCGATTTCCACCGAGAAGGTTTGGGAAAGAAAAAGAAGATAGCCATGAAGAGTCACATACCAAAGAATAAGCTTCATACAAGCAGAATTCTATGTTTATCTTTAAAAAACATGAGAAATAATTCGAAGAAGTCCGAAAAATAAAAGGCTTATAGAAATAACTCTATTTAATGATCGATTTCTAGGACATTCCTAGTGCAGATTATTAGGTGGAAAACCGAATAGTTTGCAAAGTAAGGCGTTCAAAGAAAAAAGTCTTCAGGGGGGGGGGGGGAGTTTCACAAGCCCATAATCTAGAGTTCGACATCTTTCCATGATGCCTCAGCTGCTACCCGAGCCAGCGATGACAATAGATATCCTTCCTACCCATTTATCACCGTATCATCTTCACTCGCTACAAGACCTTGTGATTCACATTTTCTCTCCCATATTCAGTGGTGGAGATTTGATTTGCACACAAGCCTATGATCTGTACATGCCTTGGGATGAATATGAGTGATCACCCCCAAATAACACCCGAGTGAAACAAAAGAAGAGGTGAGGAACCATGAAGTAAGACACTTGAGGGACGTTTGATTAGACGCGCCAAGGCTATCCGGAACATCCACCAGGGATGTATTTAGTAGGTGGGACTCTTAGGAGGTGGGTTTTTTGTGACTTGTCACACTACATCCACTTATTTATACTCTACCGTCATTACCTAGGTTTGGTTTGCTTGGGGACAAACAAACGTCTACATGTGAGGTATTATGATGTGCCATCATTTACACACATTTTACGTGTGTATTTATCATGTTTTTTGCTTATATTTATGCGTTTAACCTTAGAAAACAGAGCTAAATTGTTCCTAAGAGATAAATTTAGGTATTTGGAAGAAACAGGCAAAAAGGAGCAAAAACTGGAACAATGGGAGCAAAATTGAAGATTTTGAAGCTGCAGCAGAGAGTGCACGACCGTGTCATGGACGTGCTCCTGCCCATAGTCGACTAGTCAACATTTTCAAGCCATCAGATGAAGAAGTCAATGTGGCGGGCGTGTCCACCATATGGCACGCCCGTTCTTGCCAATACGTGCACCACAGGGCTCCAATCGACCAAGATTGATGACACGTGGATGAGCACGGGCATGCTCCTTAGTGAGCTCGAGCGTGCATGAGACAAAACTTGCTCGAAAGGTCTTCTAGTACCAACGGACAGTACCTGATTGCTGAGCATGGGTTTGCCACACACTTGAGCACGGGCCTACACGCCCTGGCAACTCTATAAAAGGAGACCACCACTCTTCATTTTGGCATCCCATTCCACCCGATTCTCTCCCACATTTCTGCTATCTTAGGGTCTTTTGAGTGACCTTTGAAGCTTGGAATCACTCCATAAGCACTTAGAAAAGTGAGTTTTGTGCGAAACCACATAAAATCACCCAAATACTTTACAAATCCTCTAGCAACCCTCGCCATGATTTCATGTCAACACCAACTTAGTGAGGTTATTATAATGCCATCATTTGCCTAGATTTGTAGATTGTTGCTAGGGTGAAGTCTATCTTGGTATGGATTATATAGTTTGAGTCTAACTTTGAGTGACATTTTATGTTCTTATTAAGTCTTTCTACTCTTTCTTTGTTTGACGAATTAACTAATCAATCAACTAGTATTTGGTCTTGTGGGTGTTTTGATAGGAAGTGGGGGGACTTATAAGTGTAACCGTGGCATGTAACAACCCACATACTTGTAAGATAACCTAACTTCACATGTAGAGATTGGCTCATTTATGTTTGGAAACACTCACTCTTTATGGGTTAATCCTAAACTATCAAAATCTCACTTGGGTTCGGTATGGTCTTTATACTTAGTCCTAGTGATAAGCCAAAGCATGGTTGAGCGAGTTAACTTCATGGTCTATGTGTTAGCTTTGTCGCAAACCAAGAATTGGTGAACTCGTGTTGGAAGCCAACGTTCTGTATTTTCTTCCATTACTATATTCTCGCACAATTAGTAATAGACCAATCACTTTTTAAAAAGTTAATTAATTCAAGTAGGGGATGAGCGTATGTGGGAGGCTGTGTCGCCTCTATGATGTCAAGTGGTAACTTGTTCGGCCATGCTCCGGCCGCCGGAAAGTTATTTATAAAAGGGTAGAATCGTTATGTCAATATCGCAACATTTGGAGGTGGGTTCTTCGGGTTGGGTATACACAGTCTCGGGTGATCCTCCCCTCACTATTGAGAATTAAGCTTACTGGCATAGAGAGACCCTCACAATAAAAAATAAGAACACAAATCGATTTTAAAGTAACGAGGTAATGCACATCCTGGACACATTACTCAATTAAGTGTACAATTAATCCGTACCAAGACAAGTTGGATCCCAAAGCAACATTTCTATTTGGTTACTAGTTATCTTCTCGGTCACTTTCTTTATCCTTTACTCTTATGTAAGGTCAAAGAGGATTGACAAGCCTGCATAAACCTTAGTCTTATATGCTCTTAACATTTTGTGAAACTACTGAAGAAGAAGAAGAAGACATGTAAAAGTTCTAAAGAGTAGAAGCATCAAAAGTTCTGAAGATAAGCCAGACAGAATATCTGAAGAACTGCTGAAGACAAACTCCTGAAGATCAGAAGTTTGTCACTCATCAGCACTTTCATTAGAAGATTCTAACCGCCCTTTAATCTCAGCAGTTTAGTATTATATTAGTTAGCTTAAAGTCTTTGTTCAAGTTTCAATGCTACAGCCTGTTGTAGCATTATCTAAACATTATTTTAAGCTTTTGATTGCTTAGTATGTATGTAATCTTTCGGCTATAAATAGTGGGGTTACTCCCTCTATTTTAGCAAGCGATTGTAATCGATAATTACTTGAACTGTTTCCTTCAATTTACTTTATAGTTTATCATTTCATATATATTTGAGAATCATCTTGCATTAACTGTTTTATTTACTACTATTGATTCTCATCTTTAACTTCCTAGTTCATTGATTGAGGGGGAGTAATAACTCCTGTTAAAAGTGACACTTTAACTTAGAACACTTATTATTCCGCTGTGCAAATTACTTTGATAAACTTATAACATATAGGTATTCTTGAATATAAACTGCTATAAAGAGACCACTGATCCAACAATTGGTATCAGAGCAACTTGTTTATCTGATCAAATATCAATCTAACAAATTGAGAATTAGACACAGGCTCTTATTGATATTCAATAAAGGATAAATGTTCACTTTTTTTGTGTCCATCACTTCGAGAAAAACTTGACAAATCAAATTTCTCAAAAATGGATCCTCATAATACTGGATCTGCCACTAAACCTACTCTGTTGGTTAGAAATGAGTATATTATTGGCAAAAAGGATTGGCACATACTCTATCACAGACCAACACTGGTTTTTGGAAATCTGTTATGTATGGACCACATAAACCAGTAAATGTTAACCTTGAAACTAAGAAAGAGATTCCAAAAGAACCAAAAGACTACATTGATGAAGATTTCCTAAAACTTGAGCTTGATGCTAAGGCATTCTCTATGTTGGCAATGGCTTTCCCAAATGATATCTACTCTAGAATTTTACATTGTGAAAGTGCCTAAAAGAACAGTTTGGAGGAACTTAAGAGGTGATTGCCAACACGAGAGAAATTCTTGCTCAACAATATGAAACATTTTCTCATATTAATGGAGAAACTTTGACACAACAATTTGAAAGATTTTTTTCATTAATCTCTGAGTTAAAGTTAAATAGTCAGACCTATACAACTGTATCTATGCTTCATAGATTTTTAAGGTCTTTACCAGAAAAATGGGAAACTTACTCAATAGTCCTTAGATTTGGACCAGATTTTAACTCCCCCACTCTTACAAAATTACATAGGAGATTGTTAACTTTTGAAAGAGAAATAAATCAAAAGAAAAAGTTACAAAATTCTGGCAAAACAGCTAATGACTATGTTCCAGGTAGTACAACACTTTTAGGACAAGACTCACCTTCTTGTTCAAATGACTTTGGATCTTTTGATCACATTGACATAACCATTGGGATCTCATCAGAAAGGTCATATCCAAGTTACGACATTGAAGAAGATAGTCAAACTACTGATAACATGTGCTTTATAATGGATGATTTAAAAAATTTCAGTAGTGATGACTTAGAAGAAATGGATATACTACACCAACTGGCCCTGTTAAGCATAAAAACTAATAAATTTTATAAAAGGCCACAAAGGAAATTTCCAGGACTGAACAACTCAACAAAAGTTGGTTTTGACAAATCTAAACTAAGATGTCATAAGTGTCAGAAGTTGGGACACTTTGCTAGAGAGTGTAGAAGCTCTAGCTTTAACCAACCACAGTCTAGAAATCAGTTCAACTCCAGTTATAATAGGAATAATGAAACTAAAGGGAGTGCTCATTTTGTACATCCAAAAGCTCCACAAATCCAATATGTGCCTCAAATACAATATGTTCAAATGCCTGCTCAACAACAGGGCAAACAACAATTACCTCCTATTCCAGCTGCTCAACTTCCTCTACAAACTCAACAACCCTCACAACAAAGTCTCTTTACATCACGGTATGTTGATTGGAGCAGTCTTGCCTTTGACACATCTGAATGCAGTCCAGATCCAGACAATAAAGTCTATGACATCAACTGGGGAGAACCTGATAATGGCAGAAAGAATTTTGCCTTAATGGCTTTTGAAGGAAGCACCTCTAAATTTGCCTTATCTCAGGTATCAAAAGAATCTTTGTTAAAACTTTTTTCAACATCTTGCAAAGAATCTATTACTCTCATAAGAGAGACCAATGTGCATTTACATGGCAAACCAAATGACTCTGAAAGAAAATACACACAAACAAAATATGATTTAGAAAGGAAACTTGCTGCAAAATCTAAAGAAATTTCTAAATTAACAAATAATGCTATTGAAACCCAAGACAGATTAAAATCATGATAGAAGACCTAGGAAATGTCAGAAAAGAGCTTGCTGACACCAAGGTTGATTGTGAAAATTGGTTCGAGTCATGTAGAGGTTACCAAATGCTGTTTAACAAACAAACTGCATCAAATGTTAAGTTTGGCATACGGTATAACCATACTGAAACTCCAACTGATTTTACTCTCAAAACAGCTGATGATGGGAGTAGAATAGTTCTAAATCAAACTTCCAATGTGAAAGAATGCACATCCTTTCACCAGAACTTTCTAAAAATTGAAAGTCCTATAGAGTTAAAAATGCTAACATTAAGTCATTAGTGGTTTCATCTACATCGGGAGTTGAGAACCTGAAAACTACTGATAACCTAACTCAAATCTCTAAAACTGTCAGTAACTTGCCTTCCACATCCAATGTTGTATGTAAAAGGAAGGAGAAGGCAAGAGAATGTGAAATTTGTTGTCTGTTTAACCACAGAACAGAATTTTGTAGATACAGAAAAGGAAATCAGTATAACAAGAAAATTTTACAACTGGTTGTGGGAAAACAAATCAAACAAGATTTTGAAGAAACCTTTTATCCCAACAAACAACAAACATGTAACACCTTTTCTCAGAAAAAGACTAAATCTCAACAAAAGCCCTTTTCTCAAAATTCTTCCTCAATAGTTGTACCTGAATCATCAGCAGTTTCACAAACTGCTGAGATTAACAATCTCAGGGATATGGTAAAAATATTAATGACAAAAGTTGATGGTGATCCTCAAAAGGATTCCACCATTGTCCTTAATGAAAAATCCATTGCCAAAAAGACATGGATTCCTAAAAATGGTCCAAAACAAATTGTCCCTGTTCTCAAGAGCAAACCCAAACTGGCTTGGGTTCCCAAAGCTAACTAATTTGCTATGTGGTGCCGAGGGTCTCCAGAGGTTTGAATAGCATTTGGTATCTTGATAGTGGAGGCTCAATGCACATGACTGGATGCAGATACCTGATAAGCATTTTTATCAGTCAGAGAGAAGGATCTGTGTCCTTTGGGAACAATGCCAAGGGATATGTGCTAGGATATGGCAATGTATCCTCTGGTAAAATACAGTTTGATAAGGTCAATCTGGTTGAAAACATGGAATACAACTTGCTGGGTGTCTCACAAATGTGTGACAAAGGATATTCTTCCTTTTTCACTAAGACTGCATGCAAGATCATATCACCAGAAGGCCAAAAGTTGATAGAGAAGATCATTGAAGATCATACTTTGCTGATAGCTAAAAGATTTGGCAATGTCTTTGCAGTGGACATTGATGGTTGGGCGTTTACATGGAATATGCAATCAGTGATTGCAAATCAGCGCCCTCCCGCTTCCGTGTTCGATACATGGTCGGGGCCGGAGCGTACTTTATATGACCATCAGACGATGCTGAGTTCTAGCATGGAAAGGACGATGAAGCAGAATTTTGACAGACAAGAGCAGTGGAATAAGGCCCATGCATACTCTCATGAGGTGGAAATTAATAACAGGTATATGGATGATCAGAACCGGCGGATGAATGCGGACTGGCACGCGGGAAGAACTGTGGTCGTTGATCCACAACCGGTGGATTATGGGTCATTACCGCCATATGATGGCAGTCATTCATATCCGACTACACCAGTACATCATTCTCAGTGGGTCGACCCCAGACAAGCACAGCAGCAGGTTCCAGAGCAAGGCGGATGTAATGATGGTGTTTTTGGATTTGGCGAGTGGAACGAGTTGTTGACGTCGGTGTTTGGACCACCACAGCCACGCTACTATTGATCAGGTGGAGTTTTTTTTTGTATATACTTGTATATTTTTGTCTTTTTCATTGTGTTTTGGTTTGGGTGGTTGGGTGGTGTAGTGATTGTGTTCGTATTGGGTTGTGCTTTGGTGGTGTGTTAATTAAGTAATCTAAAAAGAAAAAAAAAGAAAAAAAAGAAGAAAAAGTTTTTGTGGTTTTGAAGCGATCTATTTTTTCCCAAAACCGTACATTGGGGACAATGTACCCCAAGTGTGGGGATGGGGGACAATTTTGAGTTTTTTTAAAAAAAAATTGTTTTTGGAAATCAAGCTTAGCGTTGTGAAAATTGGAACACCTTGAATTGACCTCGAGAGGCACACCGGCAACCCTTAACACCCATTTTTCATTATTGGTGAGATTTGAGCCACAATTGTAGAACAATATATATATACATCTTTCTTTGTGAGAGTGGCAATGGGTGGGGTGCACTAGAACTTGTGCCTGAATGCGACTTGAATCTTTTTGTGAGCATAAGTGTAGAAATGATAAGGGCACTAGGTAGCCTCGTCATGTTGAGCGAGAGTGTGGGAATTGGGGGGTTGGACCTCATGCATTATATATATGAGTTTGGTAGCGAGAAGGGCGGGGGTTTGGACATTTAGTTGCCCATTTTTGAGCCTAAAAGCCTATTGATTGTTAACCCTTTAGCTAGCTTCCTAAATGAATACCCAACTTGGCTCGGTCTTTTGTGTTTGGTCGTAGTGTGTGAGTGGTGTTTGATGTGTCAAGATTATGTAGAGTTGAGTGTGTTTGATGTGTATTCGATTGGAAAGAAAGAAAAAAAAAAATATGATGCAAAAGAAGTCATAAAAAGAAAAGAAAAAAAAAGAGAGAAAAGAAAAAAAGAGGTTCGTGTGAGATATAGTAGTATTTTGTGTTGGTGTTTTGTGTGTTAGTGTGTGTGTGTGTCGTTGTGTAATAAAAGACCGGGCAAGTTTTGCGCTACTATATGTGATTGAATCTTTGTGATTGAAAGATTTTAGCTAAAACAGGATGAATTGATCATACAAGTAACAAAACCAGGTGCGGAAACCCTAGTTATGAACAAACTGATAAAACTCGGATCAAAACACAGTAAACATCATTTCAAAGCTTTTTCCATAGATTAACATTCATAAAAACGTGTTACAATGAGTTTCCTAGTTAATCTAATCAATACAGAAACTTTCACAAAATCACCTAGAACCTGACCACAACACACACATCAACTAAAACTCTCTCTAACTCGAAAACACACAAAATCTATATATAGGGTCTGCACATTCGCCCAGTTGTATGGTGCGAATGTGGAATCTTTCCACATTCGCCCATTTCTAAGGTACGAATGTGGAATCTTTCCACATTCGCCCAGTTTGACTTCTGTGTAATTTCCACGTTCGCCCAGAACTTCCACATTCGCCCACTATGTCTACATTCGACCTTTCTGAATTCCACATTCGCCCAACTTGTTTACGTTCGACCTTTCTGAATTCCACATTCGCCCAACTTGTTTAGTCGAATGTGTTTTCATGTTTAAGTCTTGGTCGTTTTCTGATTATCTGAACCTTCGACATTCTGTACCGGATCAATAGCTAGGGACATACATGAATAATGCACTAACAATCTCCCCCTTGGACCTAGCTAGTGATGTACCAAATCAGAAAGTTATCAATTCTTCAAGTCTTGATCTCATCATCTTGAATGACTTGAAAGCTTTCCTTCTTCATGCACGTTTGTGTCGAAGTTCCTATCTATCTCTCCAATAAGCTTTGAAATCTCAGACAGACTCAAGAAATCTTGGCTTTGTCATTCGTTGATCCAGAGATGAAGATAGACGATAATCTTGATTTCTTCAATCTTCAGTCATTTCTTTAACCTTTTACTAGCTTCTGTTGTTCTGGTGATCTTGATGTTCAGGTTTGGGTCTTGTTCAGTTACACACTTTGTCGATGAGTCTTGAATAGTGCACCTGTTGTGTTTGATTCTGCAGAAAAATTTACTAAAAACTGCACAAACTACAACCAGCGTTAGACACGACAAAAATCTCGGAAGTACTCTTCACATTCCTTTTGACCCTCAATAGTTCTCCCCCTGAACTATAAAGCATTTTTAATATGTACCAGAAACTTGAAAATTTGCAGTCTTTTTCAACTTTTAAGTATCTGAGCCTTCACAAACAGTATCCCAACATCGGTTATCGAAAATAAAATTGAAACAAATTTTTTTTTTATTTTTTATTTTTCAAAGTTTATGCTAAAACACACCAAAAATCTTTTTGAATTTTCAAATGTAATTGCATAAAAGTAAATTCAACATATTTTTGTGAATTTTCTGGTTAAGAGGATCATATCAGTATTGAAACAGTCAGTCATAACTCTTTTTGATCAATTTTCTGTTTTTATCATTGAGCATCCTACAACCATTACCAGTATGTTTGTCCACTTAAACTCAAAATCATCATTCATTGCTCAGCACTTTAGATACATTATGGTAATATTAGATACTGAGTAATCTATGGTCCCCGCATTCGCGACACATTCCCGTATCAAGAATTGCACAAAGCTTCATCGTAACGCGTGATTATATGGAAGTTATCCGTTAGTTACAAGGTATGAGGCACAGTGGTGACAGGTCAGCAAATTAATGCTTCAAAGCGACTTGTGCACTCTACCAGGGTGAGGACTAATATCATACATGATTTTCATCATAGTATTGATATGATGCATTAGATAATCTTTGATTATCATCACACATGTTAAGTTCCTCATTCGGTAACTTATGGTTTTGGCTTTATTAGCTCTTTTAATAAGATACCCTGACTGAATCTAGGTCTGTAAATCAATACAACAAAAGATCAGTTAGGCCATCCCCAGATAACTTTCAATATAATGACCCGAAACCTCTGATTTTGGCAATCTATCAAACGAAATTTCGGTACTAAGACCATATGCCAACGATACGTTGATCCACATGATTATCAGTTGTTGATTTTAAGTTTATATCACCATGCTGAACTTTAAACTTTGATTTCAAGCCTCCCAATATATAATTGTAGTGGCTACTCAATGTTTATCAAATTATTTTTGTTTTTAGAGTAGTCTGACAGTCCACTGATGTACTATCATCTCCTCTTTTTCTCCAGGAAAACTCATTTTTGATTTTCTATTTTTTATTTTGATTTTTCTGAAAATTTTCTCCCCCTAAAAATCTAAAAATAAGCATATTTTTGGATTTTTAAACTTTTTGAAGAAAAACAAAATAAAATGATATCCGATGCGGTTTACTCATTGTGTTCTAAAAACCATTTTCCACTCAGATTACTAGACTCACTTTTATCTTTCAATTAGTAAAAACCATTAACCAAGATAAAAGAGTTTAGAATAAACCATTTTGTCGTATCTGTTGTAAAAATCCAAAACTTGAGAGCAATTGCATGAGATTGCAATGTTTTCCGGCTTCACAGGTTGGAAACAGACTACGAACACTCTCCTCTCTGTTGAAATCATGTTTTTCTTCTTCAATATCCCTTCCTTGACCTTCACCTCTCCAATAAATAGCTTGTATACAGATGCTCCACTATCAACTATCAAAGAACAGCTAATAGGTCTGTCTGGAACAATCTGCACACTTATTAAACAATTAGCACGAGAGAGGTACCCATCCCTTCACAATGATGGGTCGTCCAAGGTCATTTCGCTAAAACAGGATTAATTGATCATACAAGTAACAAAACCAGGTGCGGAAACCCTAGTTATGAACAAACAGATAAAACTCGGATCAAAACACAGAAAACATCATTTCAAATACCTTTTCATAGATTAACTTTCACAAATATTCAATTACAATCACTCAAACGTTAATCTAGACCTTTTAAACACTTTTACAAAATCACCTCGAACCTGACCACAACACACACTTGAACTAAAACTCTCTCTAACTCGAAAACACACAAAATCTATATATAGGGTCTGCACATTCGCACAGTTGTATGGTGCGAATGTGGAATCTTTCCACATTCACCCATTTCTAAGATACGAATGTGGAATCTTTCCACATTCGCCCAGTTTGACTTCTGTGTAATTTCCACGTTCGCCCAGAACTTCCACATTCGCCCACTATGTCTACATTCGACCTTTCTGAATTCCACATTCGCCCAACTTGTTTACATTCTACCTTTCTGAATTCCACATTCGCCCAACTTGTTTAGTCGAATGTGTTTTCATGTTTAAGTCTTGGTCGTTTTCTGATTATCTGAACCTTCGACATTCTGTACCGGATCACTAGCTAGGGACATATATGAATAATGCACTAACAATCTCCCCCTTGGACCTAGCTAGTGATGTACCAAATCAGAAAGTTATCAATTCTTCAAGTCTTGATCTCATCATCTTGAATGACTTGAAAGCTTTCCTTCTTCATGCACGTTTGTGTCGAAGTTCCTATCTATCTCTCCAATAAGCATTGAAATCTCAGACAGACTCAAGAAATCTTGGCTTTGTCATTTGTTGATCCAGAGATGAAGATAGACGATAATCTTGATTTCTTCAATCTTCAGTCATTTCTTTAACCTTTTACTAGCTTCTGTTGTTCTGGTGATCTTGATGTTCAGGTTTTGGTCTTGTTCAGTTACACAATTTGTCGATGAGTCTTGAATAGTGCACCTGTTGTGTTTGATTCTGCAGAAAAATTTACTAAAAACTGCACAAACTACAACCAGCGTTAGACACGACAAAAATCTCGGAAGTACTCTTCACATTCCTCTTGACCCTTAATAGTTCTCCCCCTAAACTATAAAGCATTTTTAATATGTACCAGAAACTTGAAAATTTGCAGTCTTTTTCAACTTTTAAGTATCTGAGCCTTCACAAACAGTATCCCAACATCGGTTATCGAAAATAAAATTGAAACAAAATTTTTTTTTTTTATTTTTCAAAGTTTATTCTAAAACACACCAAAAATCTTTTTGAAGTTTCAAATGTAATTGCATAAAAGTAAATTCAACATATTTTTGTGAATTTTCTGGTTAAGAGGATCATATCAGTATTGAAACAGTCAGTCATAACTCTTTTTGATCAATTTTCTGTTTTTATCATTGAGCATCCTACAACCATTACCAGTATGTTTGTCCACTTAAACTCAAAATCATCATTCATTGCTCAGCACTTTAGATACATTATGGTAATATTAGATACTGAGTAATCTATGGTCCCCGCATTCGCAACACATTCCCGTATCAAGAATTGCACAAAGCTTCATCGTAACGCGTGATTATATTGAAGTTATCCGTTAGTTACAAGGTATGAGGCACAGTGGTGACAGGTCAGCAAATTAATGCTTCAAAGCGACTTGTGCACTCTACCAGGGTGAGGACTAATATCATACATGATTTTCATCATAGTATTGATACGATGCATTAGATAAACTTTGATTATCATCACACATGTTAAGTTCCTCATTCGGTAACTTATGGTTTTGGCTTTATTAGCTCTTTTAATAAGATACCCTGACTAAATCTAGGTCTGTAAATCAATACAACAAAAGATCAGTTAGGCCATCCCCAGATAACTTTCAATATAATGACCCGAAACCTCTGATTTTGGCAATCTATCAAACAAAATTTCGGTACTAAGACCATATGCCAACTATACGTTGATCCACATGATTATCAGTTGTTGATTTTAAGTTTATATCACCATGCTGAACTTTAAACTTTGATTTCAAGCCTACCAATATATAATTGTAGTGGCTACTCAATGTTTATCAAATTATTTTTGTTTTTAGAGTAGTCTGACAGTCCACTGATGTACTATCATCTCCTCTTTTTCTCCAGGAAAACTCATTTTTGATTTTCTATTTTTTATTTTGATTTTTCTGAAAATTTTCTCCCCCTAAAAATCTAAAAATAAGCATATTTTTGGATTTTTAAACTTTTTGAAGTAAAACAAAATAAAATGATATCCGATGCGGTTTACTCATTGTGTTCTAAAAACCATTTTCCACTCAGATTACTAGACTCACTTTTATCTTTCAATTAGTAAAAACCATTAACCAAGATAAAAGAGTTTAGAATAAACCATTTTGTCGTATCTGTTGTAAAAATCCAAAACCTGAGAGCAATTGCATGAGATTGCAATGTTTTCCGGCTTCACAGGTTGGAAACAAACTACGAACACACTCCTCTCTGTTGAAATCATGTTTTTCTTCTTCAATATCCCTTCCCTGACCTTCACCTCTCCAATAAATAGCTTGTATACAGATGCTCCACTATCAACTATCAAAGAACAGCTAATAGGTCTGTCTGGAACAATCTGCACACTTATTAAACAATTAGCACGAGAGAGGTACCCATCCCTTCACAATGATGGGTCGTCCAAGGTCATCAATCCTCGGAACATCAATCCATTCTCCTTTTGAAAAATCAAGTGGTTTTTCAATGGATTGATTTGAAGTAGAAATTGCTATTGATTTAGAAAGTGATTTGGGTCTCCAAACACGTTCAGAGTTTATTTTAGATTTTGTTGAAATTGTTTTAATTTTTGACTCTATAGATTTCTTATTTGAAACCTGCTTCTGAACTTTGTTTGGAATCTTCTCAGACTTAACTGCTGAAGACCCAGGTTTAGAGTTATTCTTAGGCTTAGCCTTCGAACTCCCCCTTACCTTAGCAACTCGTACACAATCTCCATGTTTATTCAAAGCAATTTTGTTGCGATTGTCATACACAACAAACTGTTTCCCCTTTTGCTTCTTGATTGGTTTTGGGGATACAGGCTTTCTGACATTGCCTGAATTTTTAGCAAATTTTACTTCGGTCCTTTTCTGTTTAATATACGGACATGCAACAACTAAATGCCCACACTCTCCGCAGTTATAACAAGACCTATACTCTTCAAAATCACATGCATACCCTTCATCCCAATACCAATAGGGACAATGAGCTGCAATATGACCAACTTCACCACATTCAAAGCAGTTTCTCCATTCAACATAACCATGAGAATACTGTGGTGAGTTGTTTCTCCAATAACCATCAAATCGAGAGGTATATGAATAATCATAAGAGTCATATGATCTAGATGAAAAATTTCTTGAATTCTTTTGGTGAGAATTTTTCATCTGATCATTTCCTTTCGATTTGTTTGGTTTTGGTCCTTTTACTTCAGGACCTTTCTTATTTTCAGCATTTTGCTTTTCAATATTTTTCCTTTGATCCTCTTTATTCTCATGTTGGTTAGGACTGAGTTCAAAATGAAGATGATCAAATTGATTTCTAAATTGATTTAACAAATCGATATTATCAACAAAAATACATTTAAGTAGAGATTGTTCGATATTCTCAATTAGAAAATCTTTGTTGAAAATCAATTTGTCATGTCCTTCCAACATGTAGGATCCTTCAACTCCTTCAGGAAACATGATTATGGGTTTTTCTTCAGATTCAGATTCTGAAGTTGGTACCATATTTTCAGTTTTCTTTTCAAACATTTGTTTTACTTCACAATCAGGATTAACAACACAAGGTGTTGTGATTTCCAACTCTGATATGGGATTATTCTTTGAAAAACTTTTATTCATTTCTAACATTTCTTTCTTTAAAGATTCAATTTGGTGTAACAAATCTTTTTCATTCTTTTCAAAAACTTTATTTTGGTTTTGACACTTTTCTAGCTCATTTGCTAGGTTCTGTTTGTCCTTAATAAATGTCATCAATTCACGTTATAACTTGACACATTCAGAACAACTAGCACACTCAACACTAGATCTTACCTCAGCTTCTGATTCATTACCATTATCAGATTTTGCATCACCATTTGAGATATCACTCTGTTCTGATTCACTCTGTTCTGAACTCGTACCAGAACTCAAATCACTCTTTGACAATTCACTGGAATCATCATGTCTCAATTGTTTGACTAAGCACACAACATTCCTATGAACACCTTCTCTGTTAACACATTTGTCAACATGTACCATATCATCATTTGGTTTCGGTGACATTGGAAATCCCCAACTGTTCTCAACTTGAGAATTTTGTCTTTGTAATTGCTGTCGTTCAGCTTCTATTAAAGCTCTGATCTCCTCATCCGTTCTTGATATGGTCAAGTAATTCATCATTTTTCCAACAAAAATATCTCAAGAATTTAGGCCCTAAATTCTACGTTCGCCCCTGTCAATCTACTTTCGCCCAAAACAGAAGACCCGAATGTAAAATTCTGACCAGAATGTAGAATATCAACAATCCTTTTCCACGTTCGCCCGAAAGGTTTCACTTTCGTCCAATATTATTCCACTTTCGCCCGCCCGATCTATCGAAGGTGGAAATGTTCACCCGAATGTGGAAAATTCAAACAACTCAACCTAGATTCGACCTGAATGAAGGTACGTTCGTCCAAAATCACTTCAGGTTCACCCTATACTGGTCAGGTTCGCCCGTTTCTCCCTAGTTTCGCCCATTTCAGATTTGAAAAACGGTTACACTTTGAAAAACGGTTATTTTGATCTCTGATTTTCAAAAGTTTATGGATTTGAATGATCTTTATCAGGTTTTGATTCGGAATTGATTTGGAACAACTTTAATTCTTGGAAAACTTGATTTTATCCACAAATTCAACTCTAAATCAATCAAAAACACTCAAAAACCATTTTCATTCAAAAACAGATGTATTTTGATCAAAATTATGTCCAAATCAACTCTGAGATTATCAAATTTGTTGTTGTATGATCTGTATGGCTCTGATACCACTTTGTGATTGAAAGATTTTAGCTAAAACAGGATTAATTGATCATACAAGTAACAAAACCAGGTGCGGAAACTCTAGTTATGAACAAACTGATAAAACTCGGATCAAAACACAGAAAACATCATTTCAAATACCTTTTCATAGATTAACTTTCACAAATATTCAATTACAATCACTCACACGTTAATCTAGACCTTTTAAACACTTTTACAAAATCACCTCGAACCTGACCACAACACACACTTGAACTAAAACTCTCTCTAACTCGAAAACACACAAAATCTATATATAGGGTCTGCACATTCGCCCAGTTGTATGGTGCGAATGTGGAATCTTTCCACATTCGCCCATTTCTAAGGTACGAATGTGGAATCTTTCCACATTCGCCCAGTTTGACTTCTGTGTAATTTCCACGTTCGCCCAGAACTTCCACATTCGCCCACTATGTCTACATTCGACCTTTCTGAATTCCACATTCGCCCAACTTGTTTACATTCGACCTTTCTGAATTCCACATTCGCCCAACTTGTTTAGTCGAATGTGTTTTCATGTTTAAGTCTTGGTCGTTTTCTGATTATCTGAACCTTCGACATTCTGTACCGGATCACTAGCTAGGGACATACATGAATAATGCACTAACACTATAAATATATCCCATTTCCTACCTTTACACTTGGCCACATTACAACCCGCCAAGACCATTTGATTTACACTCATGTTTAGCGTTTGTAAGAGGAGGGTTGATTCAGGTACAAGCTTATGGTTGTGCACCCATCTATTTGCCTTTTGTGTGTCTAGCTCCTATTTGCTAGTATTCATTTGTCGCCGAGAGGAGAGAAATTGTGAGGGGTGTGCTAATTCGGGTGTTGAGGATGGGTTAGTACAAAATTTGCATGTTGACGCTTGATTTAAAAAAAATATATAAAAAAAATATGATCGCTTTTGGGTGAAGAAAAAAAATGATTTTGAAGTATTGCTTGGGACAAGCAATGGTCAAGTGTGGGGATGTGACGGGTGGTTCAAGGAACAACCCTTTACTATGATAAAACGCTTAAATTATCCGCATTTGATCATGTTATTGCTTGGAATTGGGTGACTACGGGTACTTTGGTTGCAGGTGCATAAAGGAGCTTAAAACGAAGAAATACGAGCTTTGGATCGGACCGGAACGGATCGGAACGAGGTGGAGTGCAAGGAAGAAAAAATAAGTAAGAAGAGGGATCTCGGGGTTTAGAGTGGCACCATCCACCTCGGAAGGGGTAGTGGCCGATATACCAGCCTGATATTAAACCGGGAAGAAAAACCTGCCTCGGAAACAACATGACCATCTCGCCTCAGAAAATTTGCAACATCAAACTTATTGTCCAAATCATCAAACTCCTCCTCATCTTCATCACCGTCAACTCGCGGACCCCCTAACCATGATCCAACTAATTAAATTTCACATAATCTTTTAACTTCACTAAAAACGAAACACAAAGAAAGACGATTATTACTACCTTTAATCCGTTTAAACCGAGTCTTGCATTAAGAGAAAACTTGGTTACCCTCTCTTCTTTCATATTCATAACAAGGTCTGCATATAGGGAAAGCACATTCATTGCAAGCAATAAATGGCTAACCATCAGCTGTTATTTCTATCTCATCACCACAAATCTGGCAAATCTGTCCACTTAACTCTTTTACAGAAGTCACCTATTAAAACATTAAACATATATTATTCAATAACATTTCCAGATCAAGATGTTAAACCACACTACATTAAATTTTCATCAAAAGTCAACTAAGCTATGAAAACCCTTAAATCCAAATCTACACAAATTGCGTCATGTAAATCACAAATCTAACATATGAACAGTATTGAATATCCAAAAGGGTAAAATCTTAAACACTATTCAAGCCACAGACATAAATAAATAAATATAAAAAAAACATGCTTTAATTAGCACCACATCCTTAAAGACCCTTTCCAGCCCTAATCAAGAACCAACAAGCCAATAAACCATAAAAGATTCAATTACAAAAACCATCAACACATATTCGAACACAATCAATCACGTTTGATAAAATAAGACCACAGAAAAAACCCTCACAAACGTCAATAATCAAACCGTAAAACACAAAGTCTAGTACCTGCAACTACAAGCCCTAGTTCTTGCCCCGGTTGTATTAGTTTCGGCTCTCACCTTTGTTGTATCCATTCTTCCAGATCCGACCCTAATAAGAAAAGAAAAAAAAACAAATCTGAAAGTATTACACAAATAACAAACAAAAAGCGAGAGATACGGTTAAGGAAAAACGATATAAGAGGTCAAAACCAGTGGATCTTGTGTTGGATTGAGAGAGATTCATCGATCTAGTGTCATTGAGAAAGCCTAGATCTTGAATCGGCTTAGAGAAAACCCTAGGATTTTGAATCGCCTTGACCGGAGATGGGGGCGGATAAATGAGTGATGTTTTGTCATTGAGAAACCCTAAATCAGGAGCAGATTCATGTAAGTGTTTTTTTTTCCTTTGCATTAAGGGCTTGTACATGCTTTTAAGGCTTGTACATCTCTTAAAATTAAAAGTGGCAAATGACCATTTCTGCACTTCCTATATGCTTATTAATATAGTATATATATATATATATATATATATATATATATATATATATATATATATATAAGGTATGGATCCTAAAAGAACCAACCCCTATTTGAAAACTGAGAGAACCATTCTCGGCCACACATTTCATATAAAGGCAAATTTTTTTTTTTGCTTTGATAGCACATTTTTATGCAAGGAAAAACTATTTTTTATTTTTTTTAATTTATACATATATGTATATGGCAATTATACATATGTGTATATAGCAATTATACATAAGTGTATATAGCATTTTTCAGCTATACATATGTGTATATTTCAGTTATACATATATGTATATTAAAAAAATACAAAAAAAAAATTTCCTGCATAAAAATGTGCGATTAAAGCAAAAAAAAAATTTTTTTTTGCCTTAGAGAAATTTGAGGTCCAGAATGGATCTCACAGTTCTCAATTTGGGAAAAGGTTCTCATTTGAACCAATATATATATATATTCACAGATATAGTTAGTTTGGTATGAATCTATTTTTTTTATTTGTATTAATTGGTGTTGCTAGGAATATTGATTACAAAGGTTGCTAAGCCGGTTAGACATAGCCTACGATTCTTAAACACCAAGTAAATCTCTAACTGATTGGTGATAATTAATCACCCACCATGCACTCCTCTTAAATTAATCATCATCATAACATATCATTTGACACCAAATTGGTTGTTTTTTTTTCATGTTCACATCATAGCTTTAGAATGTTTTGAGAAAGTAACAAAGTTGTACAGAGACTTCACTTGAGTAAGATGTGCACACGTAGAATTGCATGTAGGTTTGAAGAGTTATTTAGTGTTGATACTTTAAAAAAATTCCTAAGAAATTGACCCATTTATTTTACGCTACACACATTTTTTCACTTCATATTAGATTTGTCTATTCCAGAGATAATCTAGTTTATATATAGTCACTTAAACCTATAAATCCATCGTTAATTGATTTTAGTGAAGAAAAATAAATGACTTAATATAACTATAAGTTTTTTTTTTTGTATTAGATAATATCGAATGAAGAATTAGCCATGGCTTCGGCTTAATATAAATATCTTTATAAGGGCATAAGGGGTGTTCCACTGAAATTGTTTTCACTTCATTGATTTCTACCAATCCTACATCGTCACATCACTTCACTGATTTCCTTCACTGAAACACTTTTTTGTAGGCAGTACTCCAATGATTCTTTACCCAACTATCAATTATTTTCACACATAATAATATAATATAATATAATATAATACACTAACAATGCAAAAACAATAATATACTTAAAAGTACTTTGTTATAATATAATAATATAAATAGATTTAGCTTCTATTAATATAAAACATCAAAAGATCGTCTTCTCCATTTACAAAACCCGCAACCCCAACGTCGGTGTGCTCCGTCTCGTCTTTCTTCGTCTCGTCTTACTCCGTCTCATCTCCAATCTGAGTGGTGGTGATGATGATAGTTTGTAAAAAAGAGGCAGAAAAAAATAATATTTTATTTAGATTCACAGGTTCACATCGGTTAACTACAACCAGAATTTGGTTCACGGATCTATTACCAGCACAGGTGGCGGCAGGGTTACTGTGCTGGTAATGAGGTAATAGCTAAAATCGTTGACCAAATCTGGTAGCGCCCCGTCCCCCCTAAATCCCCATCTGTATCAAATTGCACAAAAAAAAACTTTTAGTTTTAAAATGAAATGCCAACTTATCTAGATGTCATATAATAATGAGTTAATCGCTAAAATCGTTGCTGAGGTTTGACCAGTTTTACTTGTTAAATCCAGTTTTTTTTTTTTTTTTTTTTTTTTTTTTGGCAATTGGATCCCTGAGGTTTATTTTTTCTGTTAAGTCAACGGTACTTTAGATATTTTACCTATTTGTTTTTAGAGTAAAGATCTTGTATAAAGTGTTTTTTTAGTAAGAACTGTAAGAATCAAAGGGGATAAAAATTTTTTTTATTTTTTTTAGAATTTTTTTCCCATATTGTTAAACATGTATTATAGTATTGAAAACTAAAAAAAAAATTGATTTAGAGTAATTACGTGTAAAGTAATTACATAATTACTCTAGTGTAAACTAATGAATTTACTTTAATGACGTAATTACACTAAAAAAAATTAAATTTTTTTTTTTATTATCAATGTTGCAAAAGTCGCTAGGCGGCCCCTAGTCGGCTGACTAGGGAGTTGGGTGTACTCGGATATGGTAAATATAAAGAAAATTAATTATTGGATATAATATATGTATCAAAATAAGCATAATTCATGTCAAATACGCATGTTTTTTTTAAAGATACATGTTTAAAATTCAAATTTTTCAGAGTACAAGGCCGAGTAGGCCGAGTACAAGGCCGAGTAGCCCGAGTACAGAGCCGAGTTGGACGCCGCCGACTAGTTTGGCCGAGTAGGAGAAAGTCGCCTCGGAGGGGTTCCGAGGTCCGAGTAGTCGCCGAGTACAAGGCCGACTAGGCCGACTTTTACAACACTGTGTATTATTCATCTAGAAAGTATGTTTAAGCACATGAGAAAAAAAAATTTCTAAAAAAAATAAAATTTTTTACCCCCTTTGCTTCAAAACTGGAGACTCACCACCGCCTAGTGGTGGTCCACGGCGGAGCTGTGATGGCTCCTCTCCCACCTGACCCGCATAACACCCCCACCCATCTAAGATCTGAAACCACTGAGGGAAAAGGAACCGAACAGAGAGAGAGGGGACAACGGTGGTAGTCTGGGATTCCGACTAGGGATTCGATTGGGGGTTGGAGATGAGCTAATGTCACAGCTTTGGAGGTCGATGGCATCAATAGGCTCGGAGTTAAGGGAAACATAAGATGACAGTGGCGGCGACGGTTCTCTAGGGTTCCGATTAGGGGATTTAAAGTAGTGATGGTGGTTATGGTTATCATAGGTGACAGTAGCGACAGAGATGATGGACAACGATGGTGGTTGATGAACCGATGACTAAGGTGAAACCCTTTGATCTTTTGTATCTTCTTTAGTTAGTTAGGATGATATTAGGATGGATGATGATGAATGGGTATGTTGATGGTAGTCTTGGATGGTGTTGGTGACGGACAGGTGGTGGTCGGCGGCAGATGGCGATGGTGGTCAGGCAGGCGGTGGTGGTCGGTGGGCGGTGGTGATGGTAGGTTATGGTTTTGGCAGGTATTAAGAGAGAGGGGGGGTTATATTAATTTTCAATTTTACTTTTTGTCCAAAACTTTAATTTACTTATACAAATAGTCCTTGGAAGAGTAAACAGACAATTTTACTCTCCACTTAACGAAAAAAATTAACTGGGTTAGCACCAAAGGACAAAACGTGCAAGATTTTAAAACATAAAGTACAACACCAATCAATTTTAAAGTTAAAGGATATCCGTTGAAATTTGGTATAAAGTTAAAAGACAAAACTTGTAATTAAGTCAAAAAACATTTTGTATTTGATCTTTACTCTTGTTTTTTATATAATTTCATTATTACGTTTTTATATTTAAATAAAAACAATAAAACTAATTATAAAACACACCCACAATCAATCTCTCTCTCTCTCTCACACACACACAATCATATAAAACCCATCCACCATCTCTCTCACACACACAACCACAAGAATACTTGACTTCAAACGGATCTTCATCGGAGCTCCGGCATACCAACATTTCCAATACCAAAAATCGCCAGTTTTGATCCTCCTCTTTTGCAGAGTTTCAAGATGCATCAAAACCTAAAGACAGTATATTTATACAAAAATTAGATCCACACAAGTCCCAACTCGGTTTCCAATACAACAAGAATACGCTGAAATTAAGAAAAAATAGCAGTAGCAACACCACAATAAAGGCATACGGTTTGTATCTGCAAATTCATAACTGTTTGAAATAAACAGTTACAAATTGATAGCTTAGAAATGATACGAGAGCATTAATGTTGTTTGTGTGTACAAATTCATAACAAGTTGTTTGAAACAAATTCCTATCAGTATCACCGGCAATCAAATCAATAAGCATTTCACTCAAGTTAGAAGCCGTACCGTAAAAACTATCCATCATCTGATACTTCGTCGACTTTTCCGGATCATGATCTTTATCATCGTTTTCAACGCATGATTTATATCAATCATTGTCTTCTCCGTCAAAACACAAATCAACTAGATCTGATATGTTCGTCAGTGATTTAGTAGAACGCTGACTGGTTTGCTTATCTTACACCGCTGCTAGATGGAGCTAGGGAGTTTTAAGCTGGTGGTGAAGATGGCTATGGCAACGGCGAACCGGTGGTCGAAGGATGAAGAGTGGTGGTGGGTATACAGTGGTGGTAGAGGGTGGATTGTAAGCAGGGGCGTATTTAGGCATGTCCGACCGGGTTCCCGGGAACCCAGTCGGTTTATAAATTATACTGTTATCTATTCTATCTATATAATAATTTAGGTCCCTTGGGTTGAATGAAGGCCTTAGAAAGAGTCTCATGGATCCACATTTGTATTTGGAGCTCCAACGTATTTTCTATAAAAAAGGCTTTCTATTTTTTTTCCTCCATTCTTCCATCACTCTCCAAACTTCCTTCACAATTCTTCTTCAATCCTACATTTCTCATTCTTCTTTTTCATTTTTTCTTCAAGATCTCCTTACTATTTGTTCTTCGAGGTTAGTTCATACACCATTGCATACCGAATTGTTAAAGCATTATTATTTATGTATTCTATTTCCAATTCTCATTGTCTTTTTAATTTGGCTGATACAAAATGATTTTTTCACGCGATTTATTTGTATTCAAAGCAACTCATTTGTTTCAATTTCTATACCATTGTGCATGCGATTCATTTCTATATAAAGCAATTGATTTGTTTCAATTTGTATACATTTGAACAGATACATAGATATCGGATCTATCTAATTTATATGATACAGAAAGATTTGTTCATGCGATTGATTTCTATATAAAGCAATTGATTGTTTGATTTCGTATACCATTGTTCATGCGATTGCTTTGTATATAAAGCAATTCGTATACATTTGCACAAATACATAGATATCGGATTATTTAATATATTTGTTTTGTCATTTGAATACAACGATTCCATTCGAAGACAAATACTCGATTATGGCTTATCACAAGGATGACCAATTCTTCAAGGTGATGCATGACCCTTCGGCAAGAGTTTTGGTATGAATGGAGTTTTCATTTTCATATGGCTATTTGTTTTTATAGAAAAATGATTTTTTTCCAATCTTAATATTGTTTTTTATGTGTTAATACAGACAGTGCCGAATGCCATGAACAAATTTTTATTCTCTAAAAACAGCACAAGCTGTTTGTTACGAAGGTTGCACCATAAGAAGTCATTGATGTAGAAAATTAAATTTCTTTTTTTTTGTTTTTTTATGAAATTTATTTGAATGGTTCTAGAGGATTTTGATGTTATTTAATCACCTTTGTTTGTGGGATTTATTTCTATTAATAAATAGTAAATTCTAAATTTTAGGCGTTAATTATAATTCCGAATTTATTGTTTATAGTCAATTTTAGTAATTAATATCAGATTCCATATTTTGGTTAAAACCATAATACTTGTCCTAATTATCATAAATACAAAAACCATTAACTTTAAATTATGATTCTAATTAAATTAAGAAGCTTTTCAAATTTCAAATATTATTCTCTTACTCATACCCAAATATCATACAAAATTTGGTAACTAATAATAAATCGGACAGAATAAAAAGGTTGATTGCATACCTTTTTTTGTGTTGTCATGATTGCTTATCAATCAACTAAAATCTTTCCAGTTTATTGTTTATATAACTTTATATATAAGTAATTTGAAATTCCTTATTTTATGCTATACCATAATGAGTGTCCTAATTTAACTACAATATTTTCATTAAATGCAAAAAACATCAGCATTAAATTACGATTCTAATTCAATTATCATTACCAGTGTATTTCACATATTAAACGCCCACATTCAAATTTCAAATACAAAATATCCTGACAAAAATCAATTCCCTAAATGAACGCAACTATTATTACGTAGTATACAATATCCCATAAATTACCGCCATCATGGTACAAATGGAAAGGCCTAATAAAGTCAAACATAACATTCAAATATTAATGTTACAACGCCATCAATTTGTCACGCCAATAATTTGCTAATTTCATGCATTTGTCATTGATTATATACAGCTTGAACCTGTACAAAAAGAAATGTGTTATAGAAACAGTCACATCCTATCATCACGCGTGCGTTTAATATATATATACATACAAAATATATATGCTTAGGATTATGATGTTAAGTCGTGATACCACCTAATTTTCCAAAACTATGGCCAATTATGATCCATTTTACAAACATTCCTTATCAAAACTATGGATTTTTATGTTTGGACTCCTAAAGTTAGTAGTATAATTAGGATAGATTTTATATTCTACAATTTTTGCTTTTATATAATACGTGACTTTATCAATTATTTGTCGATCATGTATAATAAGTTGCTTTAATTTTCAGAGAAATACTTATTTTATTGAAGAAAAACATAACTTTTACAATGTCAGATCCCCCAAAGTATGATTTTAGTTTACCAAACTCTAAAGTTGGTAACTTGAGGCGTAAATCTAACGGTAATGATTTATTATTAGTTGTTACATTTGTTTACATACATAGATGCTTATATTTTATTATACTAACAAATATTATAAATATGTATGGAGATATGGATACTGCAACACCGTTGTCCGACATATCAAATGGTACGTAATTTATTATATTGGATCTTATAACTTTAATTCTTAAATTTTAATTACCCAATAACAGTTTTAAGTATATTTTATTGCTTAGGTCGTCTTAATGTCTCTGATAGACGTAAACAGATGAATACATATTTGGATAGTATAAGTTCAAATGTGGGTTGTTCAGTTTCTATGTTGAAAATTTACAAGACTCTTCAAACACTTTCAAACATTCTTCAGTAAACAAAGAAAATATGGCAACAGGTACAATTGTTTGCATGTGAAAAATACCCAATATGCTATTGCTAATGTTAATTTTCGTCACTTTTAATTTACTACATTAACATAATTTATATTTTTTAATTTATCATGTAATATTACTATTTAAGGGTTTTATGAATTAATGACCGTGCAGAGGGTAAAAAGCAAAAAAAAACTAATTTTGCATCCAAACAAACAAATAATCGTGTAACAATTGAAGGTAAATTTTTTTTTCTATATTTCACAAATGTGTTATTGCTTTCTAATTTCCATTGTTGTTTTTTTTACTTATTTCTTTTTATTTTATACTTAACACGCAGATAACGCCTTTGTCAGACATCCCTAATGGTATTATTTATCTTATTTTTATGTCATCATTTGGTCCCTTATCTATTTATGTTAGTATTATAATATTGTATTTTCCGGTTTTGTAGTTATCTTATTTGCAAACCATGCAATTATTGCTTATTTATTTATTTATTTATTTATTTATTTATTTTATTTTTGAAACAGTTCGTCATGAATCTTAATATAGCAATATATCTGAATTTTATAAACAAAAGCGTAAAGAAAGAAAGCATATTTTGGATGCTAAGTGGAGTAACAAAGGAAAAGTAACTATAACACCTAACACTCAATCACACCCTGTTGACATTGTTGGTATGTTTACTTTACTTACGTTTACAAACTATATTATAATACATCAACAGTTTTCAAACTTATATTATTTTACTTTGTCATGATGCTCAGGTGTTAATATATTATTACTTTATATTTTCTACAATTTTTTTTACCTATAGTAAATAGTAATGAGTAATAATTATTAGGCATCTAAATTATAGTATTTTTATGGTTCCACATATTCAATTATTCAGTTTATATGTTAATTATATTACATATTTCAGTCTAACACATTTATTTTATTTTTTCAGATTTGATCCTTTCAGAAGATGAAATAAGAATTTAGCTTTACTTGATATTGAGAAGTTCTTATTGCGTAATAGTTCCAGTCTACGACATTTCGTAGGTATGCCATATCCTGATAATGAGTTTGTATCATTATTAAGCAATCATCTAATTTGTGAGGAGTTGGGATATGACACAAACAGTTTGGTTGAAGAATTTGATACTCAGTTCGCTTCTTTAACAGATGAATAGAAAAATATTTATAACTGTGTAATGAAATCTGTTGAGGAGAAGAAAGGAGAAGTTTTTTTTGTTTATGGTTACGATGGTACGGGTAAAACTTTCCTATGGAAGACACTATCTTCATCCATAAGATCTAAAAGAAAAATTGTTTTGAGTGTTGCTTCGAGTGGTATTGCATCTTTGCTAATGACAGGTGGTAGGACAACACATTCCAGGTTTCGTATTCCTATAAACCTAACTGAAAATTCTATGTGCTACATACAACCTAATAGTGATGTTGCACAACTGCTTAAAAAAACCGATTTGATTATCTGGGATGAAGCACCCATGACTCATAAACATGCTTTTGAAACACTAGATCGAAGTTTAAAAGATGTATTTGGTGTTCATGATGTTGACTCGTCTGATTTGTTATTTGGTGGAAAGGTTGTTGTGTTTGGGGGTGACTTTAGACAAATTCTACCAGTTGTACCAAATGGAACTAGGCATGACATTGTTAATGCCTCTTTGAGTTCATCATACATTTGGCACAAATCTGTTGTTTTAGAATTAACAAAAAATATGAGGTTGCTTTCAGGAAGTTGCAAGTCTGATTTTGAGGAAACTAAAAAGTTTGCATCTTGGCTTCTGGATATAGGAGAAGGAAAAGGAAAGGTGGATACAATAAGTGATGGTCAAGATGTTATTGAGATACCTGATGACTTACTTATTCCTCAATCTTTGGATCCTGTTTCTGATTTGATATCCTTTGTGTATCCGTCACTTTTGGATAATATCCACATGCCGAATTATTTTCAAGATCGAGCTATATTGGCACCAAAGAATGAAGTTGTTCAAGAAATTAATGATAGATTGCTTTCAATGTTTCCTGGTGAGGAAATTGAGTATCTAAGTTCAGGTAGTGTTTGTCACTCCGAAGATGTTAATGAAAAGGTTGATGAAAGATTAGTTTCTCCTGATGTTTTAAATGGTCTTAAGTTTTCTGGAATACCGAACCATCGTTTGGTTTTGAAAGTTGGTGTCCTCGTAATGTTACTCAGAAACATTGATCAGAAAAGCGGTTTGTGTAATGGGACAAGGTTACAAGTTGTTAAAATGGGAAAACTGTAATTGAAGCGAAAATCATTTCAGGAAGTAACATTGGAATGCAAACATTTATCCCAAGAATTACTTTATCCCCTTCGGATAAGAAAATTCCTTTTAAATTTAACAGAAGACAATTCTCACTTGCTGTTTCTTTTGCAGTGACAATAAAAAAGAGTCAAGGACAATCCTTATTCAGAGTTGGGTTGTATTTGAAGGATCCAGTTTTTTCACACGGCCAGTTGTATGTTGCTCTATCAAGGGTCAAAAGTCGAGATGGACTGAAGATAGTTATACTGGATGAAGATGGCGAACTGACGAACAAAACATCAAACGTTGTGTACAAAGAAGTATTTCAAGATTTATGAAAAATTTTATAATAGTTGTTGCTTTTTTTTTTACTTATCTTCATTGATGTTATGTACATAGAACTTCAATAATACAAGTATTGTTTTAATACTTTTTTATTTTTTCATTGGTTTGCACCGTGGGTCCCCACGGGACTCTAACCTCGTTGCATATAAAAAAAATAAAAGGAACCCAAAAGAAAATTGTTAAAGGAACCCATTACCAGAAACTGAGAGTGCTCTAGTGGTTGCAATCCTTCTTAATACAAAATACATTTCCGGTTTGAAACTGGTAACGTGCATTTTTTTGATTCTGTATTTTTTTTATATTCAAAACCTAAAACTAGGGCTTGAGCAAACAAATAGAGCACAATCACAGCCACCCTTGTCCTTCCCTGCCTCCTCTCCAAACCCAACCCCACCCTCGTTCCTCCCTGGCTCCTCCATGCTACCACTCCCCTGCTTCCTCGACGGCTCCTTTTCCTCATTGTTGTAAGTTTTCATCTCTTCTTTAATCTCTCTTTCTCTACCTCTTTCTTTAGTTTTATTAAAATGTGTGTGTGATGATAATAGTTTTATTAAGTTTTCATAAGTAATAGAACATCAATTCTGTTTAATAATTGGCATAGTAATCATAACTTAATTTTGAAGTTTCAAGCAATAAGGTAAAATACTACACCCAGTTGTATTTTTAGGCTAGATACCTAAATAAATATGCAAAAAGGAGAGTTTGAAATCAATAACTTTAGTCGCTCTCTCTGGCAATGATTGCTTGAAGCCTTTAAATAGATGACCTTTCAGATGGTAAATTCTAAAGATACCCTCATTCCGCCTCTATCATGGTTATTTTCATGTGTTACCATTCAGACATTTTGTCGAAAAATGTTAGTGTTCGATCTTTTTTTTCAAGCTTATTGATTAATAGCTATTCTGGTGTTAGATCTTCATGAGTGGAGTTGAGTAGACTTGATACATATGAATTTTGTTGATTTGTTTTTTTTTCATAAAGGTGCATCTAACCTACAGTAGAATTTGCTAAAACATAAAAATAAATTAAAAAAAACCAGTAAGTAAGACCCTAATATGCAGCACATACTCATAAGTAGAATGTGTTATTAATTTATTAATAGCTAATATTTGGCTTAGATAGATTATACTGATATGGTCATAAGTAGAATGTGCTATATGTAGATTATAGTGAGCTCTTGTGATCTGAAACACTTGTAAGTTATGGTAGTAATTTATTAGTCACTTGATACTGATATGGTCATAAGTAGAATGTGCCATTTATATATAGTATAGACGTGTTAAGAAAGTTGTTACGATTATCACTTTACAAAGCTGCAGTTCCTCAAAGGTATGCACTTAATCACCTAATCTAGGAATCCTGAATATCGTTATTACTTTAGTTCATTACTTTAGTTTCATTAGTTTCATTACTTTAGTTTCAACGTATGGCAACAATAGTTAATGTATTGTCAATTTAGTTAATTCATTTTTTCGATTTTGTTATGTTTTATGCTAGTTAATCTTGTTTATTGATGTATTGCTGATTTAGCTAATCTATTAGTATAAATATTATTGTGGTAATTGTTACTTTGGTACAAATATTATTGTGGTTATTGTGTATTTTTTAACTAATTGAAACCTTAATGTGACGAATATTTCAAGTTTTTTTCAATAACAACAATCGTCAAACATTGAATAATCATCTAGTAGGGAACAACTGTAGGTATGTTTTTTTATCCTTAAAGACAGTAGTATTTATGTTATGTACTTTAAATTTCTAATGTCAATGTTATGTGATGAACCTTATCCGACCCGAACTGGCAAACTGACCCGAACACTTGAACTGACCCGAAATTTTTATGTTTGGTTATATGAAATTGAAACACCAAAAAAAGGAACCAAGTAAAAATAATTCCTGGATCTGCCACTGATTGTAAGTGGTGGTGGCGACGTGCTGGTAGGTGGAAGTGATGGTGTTGCTGGATATTTGCTCTCTGATTCCAATAGGGGTGTTGTGATGGTATATGTTGGTTTTATTAAAAAAAACAAAAATAAATAGGTAAAATATCTAAAATACCTTGACTTAACCGAAAAAATAAACTGAGTTAATGATTTGGATGGAACTGACAAGATATTACAAATCTTAGTGGTCTAGTTGCGAAAAAAAACTTTTTTAGATGTAACAAGCAAAACTGTTCAAAATTAAGGGACGATTTTGACTATTAACTCTATAATAATCTAGTACATAACTTTCCTTAGTTTATTATTATTATTATTTTATTATTATTATCATATATTAATAATTGAAGCTATTTGAACAGTGATTTGAATTGAACAGTGATCTCATGGCATTTGTGTAATTAATCATGGTTTTATGGGTGATATTTTGTGTCATATTTCTCACATTCTTATCTATACCAGCTATAACACCTAATGCAAATCTGGTTCCCTTAACTCTCTTCTTTCTCTCTCTAGAGATTACCGCCACCGTCATCTCCGTTCACCATTATTTCTGCTTCTTCTTGACAATCGATGAAGATGATGGGTCAGTGACCTCTGGCCAGCTGCCGACAAACCACACTGCCTTCATCGTCTCTCTCCCGTCACCGCCACCGCCACGCCATCCACACCACCATCTGACAAAGATTCCGATCAAGATGCATGTCCCTTTTTCGAGTAGATCGACAAACCCCAAGGTAATCTGACAATGGTGGTGACTACAGGGTGTTGCCGATGACGTTTTCGTCTCCAGTTCTTAGGCTTGCTGGGCGGAGGTGCCGGCGGAGATGGTGGTGACTTCGGTGAACACTAATTAGTGGTGTTGCTGCTCACGGTAACAGTTGGTTGTTACCGAAAAAGGCCCGATTAGGCTGATTATCATGGTATGCTTCGAATCAGTGGCTTTGTGAGGTTGTTGTAACCTTTATGCTTTCTTTTCGGACCCTTTAGGTTTTCCACGGAGCTTTGCTTCATGGTGATGGTTGTGGGTTCGGTTTCACAGGTTATTTTTTTTTTTACCTTTTTAGCAAGTTTTTTCTTGGTTATGATGAGTTACATATGATTTCCAATTATTGATGACGATGGCGTGGCAGGACCGGTGGATGGTAGGTCCTAACTTGCTTGGTTTGCCTGTTCGATTTAACCAAAATTTCTCCTTCACTTAGAGTTTCTGTTTTTTTTTCTTTTATTTAAAGTTATGCTACTTATGTAGGTTAGTTGGTGGTTACTTGGTTATCGTACTAGCAAAGGCAATAGCTTTCTATTACAAAATCAAGATTTCTTGGCTTTTGAAAGGGAGACGGGTGTTAGACATAATATCTTGATTTCTATATTATCCTAAGTATTATACATATAAAATAGATATCCTAAATTAGATATTATTTATGGTAGTTATATACCAACCGTTGTGTTGGTTACATCAAAGGGGACACACCCTTTCATTATGTATAAATAGGACATAACCCCTCATTTGTAAATCAAAATGTTTGATCAATAAAGGATACATCTTTTACATTCTCTGTTCTCTCTCAATCCCACATTTGGCATCAGAGACAACGATCCAAAAAGAACCTGTGAAGAAGAAAACCGAGTGAGTCGGTGTCGGAACGAAGAAGAAGATCGAGTGATTCGCTCATAAGAAGAAAGAAACCTGTGTTAAATCGTTTCGTGAAGAACCGAAAAGAAAAGAGATTGAGTGATTCAATCAAAAGAAACAAAGCCTCTTCATCCCCTGTTTTCTGATCAAAACAGAGACAGACAAGAAATCATCAAAACAGAAAGTTTAACATCCATACGCCAACCGGAATCGAAGAAAAAGGAATTCACTAAACCTGTAACCGTTCCTCACCAGAGAAGAGGATTTTTCTGATCATACATCGGATTCAAAGAAACCAATCGCGCATCCATCAACGGTTACATATTCCTGCCCTCTCTTTAAGGATTATAATCGAATAACATTCCTAATCTAAATCTGGTTCATACAACAAGAATTCATTGTGCTTGTTTAACAAAATCGTGACACAAGATTCCCCGCCAAAATATTTAAAGAAATTTTTTTACAGAAATTTGATTTATGTTTATCAAATAGTGTTCGGGAATCAATATCAAGGCGAAACCGGATTACACAACCCGTTTTGAACGTTTGATTAAGGACACTTTGTTACGGTCGGATCCGAACAAAGAAACCACTAAAGATCATCATTCGATTATATATAGAAGTTTATTGATTCGGTTTTAGTACTAGAATCATAGTGTTATATCGATTCATTGGAGACATAAGAACCCATAATCGAATTTAAGAATAAGGCGCGAAAGAGAATTTTGTTGGGCAGAGGACTTTCGTGGGAAAAACAAAGAAGAAAGGAGAATTTGACTTTAGAAAGTCAAACCAAACAAAAATAAGAAACTGTTTTCCTGAAAGGAATTTTATAATATCTTGACTTCAGTGTTTGTTTGTCATATACCAGACATTCACAAGAATTCAAGTTTGTTTTTTTTAAGTAACGATTTTATAAAACAAAATTGATTTGTTTTTATAATTTGGAGGATATTTACAAAAAGGCAAAAGGGAATTGACTTTAATATTTTGGAACATTTTGATATTCAAGTTTTAAAAAAAATTCATTAATCAACAAAGTTTTTAATATTTTGTTTAAGGCCTTACAAAACTATTAAACTTTGTTGAACAAAAATATTTTCATAGAATATCATAGTTATTTTTTTTTTGACAAAAGAAAGGGTCAAAAATAACAAGTTTGATAAAAGAGTAGTCAAACCAAGTTCCAAAACGAAGTGTTGGGTAGTCCATATTAGACTTGGACGATAGGGAAGAAAAAGAACAAAGTCCACAGAAGACGCCCGTTAAACCCACAATGTCGAAAGAAGAGAACGTCACAAAGGACACACTTACGTTTAGCCTCCAAACCCCCATGTTAACATCTACAAATTACACGATTTGGGATGTTCGTTTAAAGGCAATATTGAATGCCAACAACCTTTGGGAAGTAGTGGAACCCATAGAAGGAGCAAAAGTAGATGTCAAGAAGGATAAGACAGCGATTGCCTATCTATTTCAAGCAATTCCAGAAGATATGGTGATGCAAGTTGCGTCACATAATACAGCCAAAGACATATGGGAAGCATTAAAGACGAGACATATTGGAATTGATCGAGTCCAGAAAGCAAGACTTCTATCATTACGCACAGAATTTGAGATGTTATCAATGAGAGAGATAGAAACAATAGACCATTTTGCTGGTAGATTAAGTGCGTTAAATACAAAGTCAAAGACCCTAGGATCAAAGTTCGAAGAACCTATTTTGGTACATAAATTGTTGGACTCAGTACCAGACAAGTTTTTACAAATTATTGCATCGATAGAACAATACTCCGATATGGAAACCATGACACTTGACGAAGTAATCGGTAGACTAAAAGCTTATGAAGAGCGTCTCCGATCTAGAGATCAAAGAAATCATAGAAATGACTATGATAAACTTCTACTTGCACAATACAAAAGAAAGATCAGTCAAGAAGAACAAGGAGATTTTAATCAAAGTCTTGGTAAAATCAATAATAGAAAAGATGATAGACGAGACAAGTTTCAAAGGACACATGGTCAAAGTCGTGAAGACAACCACCATGAAGAAACAAGTACAAAGGATAAGTCTCAACCCAAGTGTTATCGATGTGAGAAAATTGTACATTATGCCTATGAATGTCCAAATAAACAAAGGAAAAGAAGAGAAGACAACTAATCATGTGATATGATTAAAGAAGAATATCCGTGTGATACGGAAACAACCTGTGATAGGTAGAATGGCGAAACCCAGTGAGTGGATCAAAAGCAAGAAGTTAGGTCATGTGAAGTGATCAAAAATGAAGAATCAGTGTGTGAAGCACTAAAGAACTAAACTAAAGATATAAGTTGAAGATCATGGTGTGTGAGGCAACCATGAAAAGAAGAATCGCGTGATACGATCAAAGCCGTGAAGGAATTAATAAAGAAGAAGACCTGTGTGACTCAGATCATCCAAGGAAAGCTGTGAAAGCAAAGTTGTGTGAAGCAACTATCTAAATCAAGAAAACTGTGAAAGGTCGTTTGTGTGAAACAAACAAAGAAGTGTGAAGCTAGCTAATCATCCGCATGTGATTCAAGAATCAGCAAGTTGTGTGAGACAATTAAAGGAAAAGTAAAAGGCAAGAGAATTTGTGTGATACAAATAAAGCTATGAAGAAAGGAGCTAAAGAAGCATGGAAGAAGAAATCAAGAATTAGGGGGGAGAATGTTAGACATAATATCTTGATTTCTATATTATCCTAAGTATTATACATATAAAATAGATATCCTAAGTTGGATATTATTTGTGGTAGTTATATACCAAACGTTGTGTTGGTTACATCAAAGGGGACACACCCTTTCATTATGTATAAATAGGACATAACCCCTCATTTGTAAATCAGAATGTTTGATCAATAAAGGATACATATTTTACATTCTCTGTTCTCTCTCAATCCCACAACGGGGATGTAACAATGGTCGTGAATAGGAGGAATAGAATTGACTTGCACACGCATGACATGAATGATGTTTTTGTTAGAGCAAGAATGAAAGCGCGTATGTGATTCTGTATTTAAAGATTTATTAGTCTATAAGGCTCAGTGTTTGGTCAACTTAATTCCTTTTAACTATTGAATTATTTTTTTCCCATGTCATTCGAGATTTTGGTTCTTATTCTTAGTTTGTATTATAACTAAACTAGATGTCGACCCCCGCGCGTTGCGGCGGGGGCAATCTAGTGATTATAGTTTTGTTAACAGCTAGTTGGATATTATATACCGACTGTCATATATTAAGCTGTACAACATTTAATCATACTTATATAATTAAGTATCATTACACCCTTGGGCGATACGTAAAAAATGGGTCAGTCATGACCATGGATCAAAAGAGGTTACATGTTTATACCATCCTTTGATGATTTGTACAAAAGAGGTTAGCCCTAACCATTAGTCTTGCTTGCTGGCTACATACAATCCAATGCTCCTCTTTGCCTGTAGCCTGTATCTACATATTAGTGTATACCTTAACATTAGGTTACCCAATGAATATAATTGAACAGCTAAATCAAAGAATATATGTGCATAACTAACGAAAAGTTAATTACAACTGCAAAAACCTCGATAAAAAGCATACTTTGTCATATATACGTGGTTATCCAAAAACATCTTCAAGCAGCCTTCCAAAATCATCTTCAAGTAGCCATTCAAAATCATGTTCAAGCTATCTTCATTCGCAAATGTTGCGCCATTAAGTGTTCTTTGTTATTTTCTTTGCATAAGGTTGGTTCTTCTACTGCTTATTAAGAAGTAAGCTTTTATTGTTAGCTAAAGTAAGACTATTACACATTTACACTTGTAATCAAAATGAATAAATTATAAATTTATATCCAGCCAACAGGATCAAAAGGCCGATTTTATAAACATCGCTTTTGCATCGAGTTGTGAGTTATACGACTTGAATTACAAAAAGTATCCGCCTACACGGTCGTATGGGTCGATGAACAGGTCTATCAAAACCTCCCTTTTGAGCTATGTTTCACTTCTAAGACTATTCAACCCAACCAATATCACCATTAAACTTTAATAACTTAATCTTTGAGTTTATATAGTTTAAATATTGAAGATAATTTACTGTTTCAAGGTAATGAATTTTCCATGTTCTCTTAACAGAATTAAACCCTAGTATATAGGATAAATTAGCTTACAAATGACGACAATGTTTCTCAAGAAAACCAAATAAATAAAATAAAGACCACACGATCAAAACCTAATTATTAAAAATTACAACATGTTTGGAAAGAAATGAAGCTTAAATGTAATTTCTTAACAAGGAGGAGGATGCGAAACACCAAAGTTTTACTGTTGTAGAACCCAATGTTCATAGTTTCAGCCTCCAAACTCGAATAACATGAACACAACACCAACATCGTGCTCCTATCAAACAACAGAAGCATTTGTAAGTCAAACTTATTTACCTCAAAGAATTTTAACTAAGATTTTTGGCTAAGATGATTAAGCACTGATTTCAATCATCAATATATATATATATATATATATATATATATAAATGGGAGTAAAATAATAGTAATCATTAAATTGCATAATGTCTATGTACCTAATTATCCTACAACAAATGACGATGACACAAAAAACACGTTGTTCTTTATTCGTGAAACAACATAGAAGAGATGTATCTGGACATTATCTAACCAAACTATAATCACATTATAAAACCACCAATGGTACTTAAATAAAAAATATATCATCAGATCTCAATGTTTCAACACTTTACTATAGCCATTGAATTGAAAACTGAAACAGAGAAGACTAAACATTTATCACTCAAATAGGAGAACGTATAATAATTTAAAGAAGTACATATTAAATCACATAATGTATACCTCTGGAAATCTTGATAACCCCATAAGCTCTAAGATAGTTTTTGCGTCTTCATCAACCTTGCATTATAATATACATCAGATAACTGAGAATCTAACTTGAAATTATAAGTGGAAAATGCATACAGGCACACATGACATCCAATAAAATATATCAAATCTAGAAAATAATTTTGACAGCATTTCACGGAAACAAACAAAGAACAGAGGCGACGGACGATCGCTAGTCGACCCAACCGCATCGCCTAACTCTTGCTATCAGCAACTCCACCAGCCGAAAAAAATTGCCAGTGAGAGAAGAAATGCCTAACTAAATAGGAAATGCAAGAAGAAAAATGGTGTCAAATGCCTAAAAATGAAGAACCAAAATAGTAAAATGCACCAAACACTCTGCTTTAAGATGTAGATAATAAAACCAGACCAATTAGTTTTCAGCTACATTTGACCATTTTCTTCCCATTGGATATGCGCCTGAGCATTGTTCCGTTTGAATCGAATGGTCGATAGGTAAGCAAAGCTAACTACATACCAAAATACACATTATGTATCAACAACCCATTACCAAACTGTAAAACTATTACTAAACAAAGGCATCAAAACATTAGCATTATGCAAGAGAAATACATTACCAAAGCTCAATTCCACAAATAAGCGCACAAAATTATGTGTGAACAAACTATATTTGACCCATTCACATATAATCGTTCTTATACCCCCCATGCAAATTGACATGTTTAATACCCAGAAGATTTCAGTTTTGCAAAATAACATCATAATGTGTTTATAAAAACAAATAACATCACATTTATTGAAGGGATATACCATCGCAACAGCCTGAAGGAGCCTTCTCTAACTGTCTAGTACCAGATGGTTACTTTACCACCTACAAACAACCATTTCAGCATCAATTTTAGATAATCAACCCTAACAAACAAATTGTAATCTTACAGCTAAGATAAGATCATGCAAAGAGTCCAATGCATGCCGTGATGCCCAACTTGACCATTGTCAGCCAAACTTATAGCTTATACCCTTAATCGACACATCTTCTAATTTCATGGCCAAAATAAAACAATCATGCATGTTTATCTATGTTTCCTGTGAATCTGAGACATGCTAGAACATATGGAACAAAGACCCATCGCCGAGTCTCACCTTGATAAAACCCTAGGGTGGGTTGATCTACCCATGAATCACCTCGCTATTGGAAAGATGATGGCTATACTAACTGGCTTTTTTAATCGCAAACCACCCCATAACTGTGACGGTTGTACTGTTTGGAGGCGGTTCGGGTGCAAAGGTGGGTGAGTAATTGGTTAGTGGTGGTGCACAGGTGTGGTAAGCGGTGGTGTGGATGTTGGGAGACGAAGCTGGTGGTGGCAACCGATAAGGATTCCAATGGAAGAGGATGGGTTTGTTTGAGAGTGAAGATGGTGGTTTAGAATGGAGAGAGAAAGGGAAAAGGATCGTGTTGTTTATGAGCAAGACAGTCAAACCTGTGTCACAAAGCAAAGAATGATAACACAACAACACGTGGCATGCAAGTAGCAAAACCCAGACAAAAGAGAGACAGCTCAAACCCACCAACACTACAACCCCTTAAATGCATACGGTACAACGAATCAATACATAAAACACTCATAAAGCAGAAAGTACACATCACCAATGCACCAATGCTTTGGTAATTAGAATATTATAAATGTGTAATTTTAAATTAAAAAAGTTGATGAGGTGGATTTTAGCACTACTTAAACCACAAATGCTTTTTTTTAAGGGAAGATTCTTTTATTGTTCCTTTACCAAATGAACTAATATACATCTTTATTGGCTAATACTTTAGGTCTAGCTAGAGGAAATAGCTGCTGCCATGAATGACTTAGAGTGAACAAGGATTTGAAGCTCTATGCTCGACGAGGAAGAACATGGGTCTCAAACTTGATGCTCGATGAGGAAGATTATCTTTTCACAATGCAGAACATAGGAGGTGGAGCCTGGAAAGTTCAAAAAGTGCGAGAAAATTGAGCAGCTTTTTAATGATTGCGTTGGAAGGTGATGATTATTATCCGGTTTTCTAACTTGGTTTCTATTGGTGAATAGGAAAATTTAGCGTTTTGGGTCTGTGGTTTTGTGTGTATGTGTTCTGTGATTTTGTGTGTATGCGTTCTGTTATTAATCTATGTTTTAGGGACAATCAACTATAAGCTAGGCAAAAGAAATAAGGGACGCAGTTGTATCCTCACATAATTCTTTTCCTTCTAAGAGTAGGTATATGATACATTGGGTTTTGATTCTAATCTAGTTGCATATACTTGCATGGTTAGTCGTTTATGTAAAGCTCTTGATAAGGCTTGGAAGATTTTTGACATGCTGTATATAAGAGACTGTATTACTTACATTTCATTGGCCAATAACCTTTGCAAATAGAGGAGTTCTTACAACATATTGGTTTTTCTTACGTTTTTTTTAATCTGGGAAGGAAGGTGTTTATATCTACACAAAGGGAGTTGTTAGAGGACTTCATTCTTTAGGTTTATAATAAGAAGCAAGAAAGCATCGGTAAGAAAGACGATTGTCAAAAATTTCGTTGTAATGATAGGATAACAATCAGAATTTTGACAGCCATTTTTTCAAGTAGGTGATATGCAACAGTTCTCTAAGATCGCGCAACGCACGCCCTTTATTGTAGTTTTTTAAACTGTTATTTAGTTTATGATATTAAGAAGCTATTATGTGTTGATTGGTGGCAATTTTCTATTTAGGCACCTAAAAAAATGAAGATGGCATGACCGTTACATGGGTATAAAAATGCAAGATCAGCAGGAGCATGATGGAGGGCGCGAACGACAAATATTCGATATTGTATTTTGTGGCAAAACAACATAGGAAATATGGTCTTGAGCTGCTAGCTTAGTGCAACGAACAAAACATCAGTGCCAGCCAATTTGGTTGTAGTTTTCGGACCTACTCGTGGCGTACGGGCAGCCGATGTCCGTAATGTTTGATGGCAGTGCAAGAAGTATTATGGGATTGAAACTAATGGTAAAACGGTACCAAATTGTAACGGCTGTGGGCTGCAAAGTGGACTATAAACTGGACAACGACATCATACTTTTGGACAAGATTTCAAGACTGAATTGTGTGGTTAAACGTATCAGCAGTCGGGTACAAAGTGTCGATAAGGGCTGCCCAAAACAGACTGAGAACTGGATGACGACATCGAGTGTGCTGGAGCACTGTTTCGGGAGACCATTCAAAAACACCTCATGTACATATGTTAGTCTTTTTGCAGTTGAACTTTTGTAATATAGTTACTGCTTCTACTGAAAAAAATAACAGATATGTAAACTTCTTGAATGGAAATAGGAATAGCTTAATGCATCGTTGCGCAACGCGCGACTTTGCAACCCACTAGTTATTATTAGTTTGTAAAAGCGGTATGAGTTATTAATTTTATTTAATTAATTCTTCGAATTGTTAAAATGTAAATCACAATAAAATGTGAAGTATGAAATATATCTTGTGGACATAAGTCATTATTCTGTTTTTAATTCATAGCCTAATCGGTCTAAAGGTGGAAGGTGTGGTACGGATTTGCTATATGGTCCAGCTTTGAAAACATTCAAGAAAATCTGTGTATAACACACAACAAAATAAAACATAAAAAATTTTCTTTGTGAGCCCGCTAACATTTCGAGTACTGTTGCAAAAAACCAGGGTTCTCTTGTTCCGAAAACCAGGGCCGGCTCAACCATTTTAAAGGCCTAAAGCGATACAAAAATTCGGGGCCCTGTTCATATTTTTTTTGGATTTGTGCTTTTAGTTTTTATATAGCATGGAAACTACTAAAAGTAAATTTATACACGAAACTTATAATATCCAGTGGATTTACAAACTAAAATATTCAAGAAGTTATTATTGAAACCTCATAACAAAACCACCGCATCTAATGAAAATATAATGATTTGTTATTGAAATTTGAAACTCAAATAGATGCCAAAAAAAGTTTTTATTTTTGTATTGGATATTGGATTTTCTATGTAGTGTTGAGATTTGAACCCAAATTTCAGATAAAAGGCCATGGGAACTTAAGTGTATATGATAGAATATGCAAAAAAAGGTATGTCAGTTTGGATGGGATTCGAACCCAGGTACACACGCATGAAAAAAACAAAACGTGACCACCGGACTGCAAACAAATGTTTAGTATATCTTTTCATAAATATTTAATATACACAGCTAATGTATTTTGTTTTTTATAAAATGGGCCCTAAAAATTGAGGGCCCAAAACCCTAGCTTGTTTTCATTTATGCTTGGGCCGGCCCTGCCGAAGACCGGGTTAAAACCTGTTCCAATTCCAATCTAAGAGTCCACAATTGGGTATTGGTTGGATCCAGCTCAGGTATACAAGTTTTGGAGAGGGAAGTGTCTAGTTCAGTTCCGATTTTGAGTTTTGACCGATTTGGATAGGATATATCAGGATCTAACTAGTTTATAAGCGATGCCTAGTAATACCCAGTTTAGGTTCCAAAACCAGTTTTTCCTGTACCTTTAATCTCTAATCGGTAACTAGACAGGTGGATGAGTAATACCTAATTACTTGGCTAGCTGCGAAAGGGCGCCTATAGGCTAGTGGAGTCAATGTCTAGTGTAAATGCTTCTTCCCATGAACTTAAATGTTCAAGCCCATGTTTCAATATGTAGAGAGTTCGCGAATTAGGCCGTCGATAAAATAAAACTACACACACTTCACACTTGGTTAGCTTTATTTCTAATAATACCGCAGCCGTAGAAAAAAAAAACCAATTGATATGTCTTAATCTTCTACATTATCTTTGATATTGACATCGTGTTACTATTAGATATTTTGTCGTTTGCCCCATGAAACCTTATGCTGGCGAAGGTGGTTCGTTCGTTAGGACCAATTGACACATGTAACAACTATAGAAGACATAACATGGAGGCCATACCCATTGACAATAATTAATATAAAGTCTCATTGTTTTTGATAGCTACATGATAGAAAACGACCCATAAAGTGTCCATACCCTGAGTTTGTTCATCTAATTCCAACTTTATCATGTTTTATTTAAGTTTATTTAAGAAACTAGGTTATACTTGGGATTATCTCGAAATAGATAAATCTATTATTAAGAAAAAATATATGTTACGATATAGCATCAACGTTAATTTACTATAATATGAGAAAAAAATAATTTTAATCATGTGAATAATAATGAAAATGTATGTTTGGATAAAGTGCAAAGCCTGAAGCAACTATTGTAGGACGTGATTGAGACGATGCTTTTAAAAAGTCCATTAGAAATTTGTGTATCACACAGGTTAACATTGTTTTTTATTTATTAAATATTAGGTTGAAAAATAATATTACATGAGGTTAGATTAATAAATATTAAATGGTTTTTCAATAGCGAACTACAAAAATAATTAGTTAAAAAATAAATATTAAATAAATAAGAGATAAACGTGAAATTATTATTTAATAATCTATCACTATATTATAATGCATGAGGGAGGGGTAGTTTAAGATACCAAAAAGTTAAGAACTATTTTTTTATTAATAACCCTATAATTAGGGTAAAATAGCATTCATACATTATTTATACTTTAATATCATATCTTAGTTGCAATTCAATTATCTAATTTTTAGTTAGTAGGTATATTTTTTTCTACTCTTCTACAAAATTATAATTCTTTTATTTAATTCTATCATAACTTTACAACTATTATATTTTAAAAACATTCAAAAATACCATGACGACCTGCTCATTTTTATTGACGTTTTAATGTTTGTCTTAGTCAATATCTATGTGTGGATTGAAATGTACACGAAAGAAATGCCTTATGTACAAGTGATTATTGCTTTAGCATAGGGATATTAAACACTAATTGAACTTATTTCCCCAAATGCAATCTACATGATGAGTAGTTTAGTCGTTTATATAGATTATATGTTTAAAAAGCTAACTAAATGATATATAATTGTTTTTTATTATCATAATTTTTAGTGTGTTAATATTAACAATATTATGATAATTATTAGTGGCCACCAGTTTTTTAATCATAAAAATAAGTCATGCATCGATAAGTTATACAGTTTTTTAATCATATGATAATTATTAGTGGCCACCAAGCAGAATCTGAGCAGGGTGGTAGTCAACTGATGTTAAAGGTGAGTATGTTTTTGTGTAAGTTGATTTAGATGTTTCTAAAGTTTGTGTTCTTATTTAACAGATCATTATTGGTTTTGTGAATTGTTTGAATGATGTTCTGTGTGTTATGGATGATTACTCTGCTGTCGATGCTGTACTGGATTCTACTATAACTCCCAATGGAAAAAGAAGATTTGAAGATGCTGATATACTAAACGTTGGTGAGCTATCCTCTACATGCAAAGGACCACGGAAGAAGTGATCTAAGCCCAAAAGTTATCAGCTTTTTGAGTAACATCTGTTTTGTTATTAAACATGAATTTAGTATACAACAATTTATTTTTTAAAATTATTGAATTAGAGTCAGTTGTATATTAGTTGGAATTGAACAATATTAAGTTGATTTTGCATAATATTTAGAAAGCATTAGTTTTCAGTATAAAATTTGAATTGTTTCTTAAAATATTGAGTAATAAGTACAGATTGTCTGTTAGGTAATATCTATTACTATGAATTTCCTATTATCCAATGTCTGTCGTACCATAATTCTTAACTGCTGCTATTTAATATTATCGTATGTATAACAGATGCTATTCATTATCATTATTAATATAACAGATGCTACAAAGTATCATCAAAAATATAACAGATGGTACTTAAACAGATGTTATATTAATTTTCAGTGTTCACCATCTGTTGGGTTAGCAACTGCTAAGTATTCAATACATTTTATTTTCATTATTCTTTCTTGTGTTGCAAACTGTCATTATCAGGTTCTTCCTTTTCTGTCCTTGATTCTGATTGATTACTTTGAATAATCATTTCCCCGAATCTGTCTATCATAAGATCATCTATTGAGAACAGAGTTTTATTTTTTAGGTGTTTCGAGTTGGTTGGTCTTCATCACTATAATTTGGCTTTCTCGGCAGAGTAGGATAAACTTTCCTTCGTTTCTCAAGCTCTTTGTAAGAATCCATAAGTGTTGATTCCTTCCATTTAGCAACTGATTTCATCTCTCCATAATCAGCAGCCACCAACTCTTGTCTTATTCTTTTTAACTTTCAAGCTGTTGTAGGGTCAGTTTGTTTTCCCTTCTTCCAGTTGGCTGGAGTTGGTTTGCGATTAGGTTCTTTAGCCATCTCTTTAATTTTGTTAAGTTCATTCTCCAGTGACTTAGAATCCCAAGCAGTAAATTGACTTTTCCTGACTTTTCCTGGCTTTGTAAGGTTTTCGCTTTAAAGATTTGGAGACATTACTTGTACGTTACCAAGTACACCATTTATACTGATCACAAAAGTCTTAAGCATATCTTTGATCAGAAGGAGTTGAACATGCGGCAGCGACGCTGGGTCGAACTTCTTAATGATTATGATTGTGCTATTAAATACCATCCTGGTAAGGCGAATGTTGTGGTAGATGCCTTAAGCAGGAAGGAATCCGCTAAGCCGCGTCGTGTTCGAGCTCTGCAGCTCGCCATCCATTCTAGTTTGTCTGGCCGAATCTGTACTGCGCAGCAAGAAGTTTGAAGGAGGAAAACCTTAAAGTTGAAACCATGCATAGTGCTGATAAGCACCTCGAGCTTAGGTCTGATGGCCTACACTACTTTGCAGAACGCGTTTGGGTTCCTCTATTCGGGGGTTTGCAAGAGTTTGTCTAGGATGAAGCTCACAAATCGCGGTATTCTATTCACCCTGGCTCCGAAAAGATGTATCAGGACCTGATGATACTCTATTGGTGGTCGAACATGAAGGTTGATATAGTTTCTTATGTGAGCTAGTGTTTGACATGCGCTAAGGTCAAGGTTGAGTATCAAAAGCCTTCTAGTTTTCTTCAGCAACCTGAGATTCCCGAATAGAAGTGGGAATGTATCACGATGGATTTTGTGACCAAACTTCCGATATCACCAAGTGGTTGTGATATGATTTGCGTAATTGTTGATCGGTTGACAAAATCTGCACACTTCCCCACCATTAAAGAGACCGACAGTTTAGAATGGTTAGCTCATATCTATCTCAAGGAAGTGGTTGCTCGGCACGAGGTGCCTTTTTCTATCATCTCGGACCATGATTCTCGTTTCGCTTCTCGTTTATGGAAAGCTCTACATAAAGCTTTGGGTACTCAGTTGGATATGAGTACGGCTTATCATCCGTAAACCGACGGTCAGGGTGAGTGGACCATTCAGACGCTTGAAGACATGCTTCGGGCATGTGTTATCGATTTTGGCAAGAGTTGGAAGAGTCATCTACCATTGGTGGAGTTCTCATACAACAATAGCTATCATTCTAGTATTAAGGCAGCTCAGTTCGAGGCTCTTTACGGACGGAAATGCCGGTCTCCTTTTTGTTGGGCAGAAGTCGGTGAGAGCCAACTTACTGGCCCGGAACTTGTGTACGAGAATTCTGAGAAGATCGTACAAATTCGTAATTGCATGGCAGCAGCTCGGGATCGTCAAAAGATCTATGCTGATCGTCGTCGCAAACCTTTGGAGTTCCAAGTTGGTGACAGGGTTTTGTTGAAAGTCTCTCCATGGAAGGGCGTCATACGCTTTGGGAAATGCGGAAAGTTAAACCCTCGTTATGTCAGACAGTTCGCAATTCTGGAACGAATTGGCCGGTTGCATACAGGATTGATCTACCAGCAGAGCTCAGTAGTGCTCATAACGTCTTCCATGCCTAGAATCTTACAAAGTGTTTAGCTGATGAATCTCTCATTGTTCGTCTCGAAGAGATCAAGGTTGATGATCGTCTACGTATCGTGGAGGAACCAGTTGAAATTCTTCATTATAAGATTCGTAGCCTTCGTCGAAGTAAAATCCGCATTGTTAAAGTTCGTTGGAATTCTAATCGTGGACCGGAGTTCACATGGGAACGGGAGGATCAGATGAAAGCTAAATATCCTCATTTATTTTCTAAGCGCGTGTTTGAGTCAAGGCATGTCACTGTTGAAGCTGAGTGAATCTCGGGGCGAGATTCCTTTCAACAGGGGGATGATGGAGCAACTGGAAAATTTTACTTTCTTCTCGTTTCTTTCTTTTTCGGCTTTGAGAAATTTTCGAGACGAAAATTCTTTCAACAGGGGGATGATGTGACACACGACAAACTAAGGTTAGTAACTTTTACCAACTATTCAGTCTACCTTACCGAGTCATGCATATGTTACGCTTAACTGGGTCAGTTAAGTCAAGTTGATGGTTCGGGGAATCATCGGGATTTGATTTATACTTTCGAATTGTCTAGGGTTCAATGATTCGGGGAATCATTGAGGGAAACTTACACACACACGAGTCTTGAGTGTCATTGTTGGTGAATTACATGAATGAAATTAAGTGATAAACATAAATTGATCCATGTATAATGTGCAATGTGCTAATACGTGTTTAAATGGTGTTTATATGATTATACATGCTTAACATATGTTAGGATTGCATGTTCATGTGTTAGAATGTGGTAAAACGCATTTAAACGGAAAAACTATAGAAAAATGAACATAAAGTAACTGGCTCGACCCTTAGGGGGTGCGAACCAGTGACTTGGCCACTCAGTCACCTGCAGGGTGTGAATGAACTATAACTATAAATACCACACTTTGCAACTTTTTCATCATTTCACAAACCCTAACCGCCCCCAAGTGATCTCTTTCAACCTCAAACATGTAGGAAGGAGTTTTTGACCTTGTTTTTCAGATCCTAACATAAAAATACCTTCTACATCATAAACAAGAGAATATTCAGGGTGTGTTCTTGATCTAAATCCTTTTAACCATTTTTCATTCGTTTTTCTCAAACCCCAAAGGTTCAGATCTGATTTAAGATAGTTTTCATGGATAAAAACCTTTCTAACACCTTTCTAAACAAAACCCTTCCATTAGTAATGAGTTTTTATGTTAAAATACATGTGTTAATGATGTTAAATGATGTGTTATGAATAGTTTGATGTTTGAATTAGGGGTGAGCAAAATTAACCATAACCGATATAACCGAACCATAACCGACATAACCGAACCGATTTTAACCGATAACCAACATAACCAATGGTTATTGTTATGAAATTTCTTTAACCGACCGAGCGGTTATGGTTATGGTTATGAAGCTTTGGTTAACCGATATAACCGAACCGAACTTGTATTGTTAAGTTTATGTAATAGATTTATGTTCTATATTAACTATATTGAGGTTTTTTTTACTATAATAAAAGTATGTTATTAACAAAATGATATTGATGTAGTATTGTTTTTTTTATGATGAATTAAACTTGTAACCAAGAGGTTAAAGACATTTTGTTAATATCTATACTATATTATAAAGCATTTTACAAGAACTTCTTAAAAAATAAGAGGTACAAGTATATTTGCTTATCATACAATACATAATGCACAACTTAACTACCTTTTAGGGGTAAATTTGTCTTTTGTACAATATTTACACATTTGCCCCTCAACTTTACTCAAATTTTATTTATTTAAATAACAATTACACTTTTTACCATTATTATAACCAACTACCCCTCACGATTTTTAAATATCCATAAGTTTTTAATACGTTAATATTTCCTTAATATTATTACACCGTATAAACGAGCGTTTTTTTCTCTTTAATTTGAGTATAGTATTGCTATAGTTTTTTTTAATTTAAAAAAAATGATATGTTAAGATTAATTAATAACTGAAACAAAAACAAACGAAAATGAACCGAATGCTTCTATATCTATACAATCTTATAATACATTTTCCAATGACCTCATATAATTTAAGTTTTACAAGTATAATTGGTTAGAGTACAACACACAATCCACACATTAACTATTTTTTAGAGTAATATGTCTTTCATACAATACTTACACATTTGCCCCTCAACTTTACTTAACTTTTGTTTATTTAAATAATAATTACACTTTTTCACCCTTACTACAACTAACTACTCCCAGGATTTTTAAACATCCATAACTTTTTTCATACATTAATATTTTATTAATATTATTACACCGTATAACTGAGCATTTTGTTCCCTTTAATTTGATTATAGTATTGCAATAGTTTTTTAATTTAGAAAATTATATGTTAGGGTTAAGTAATAACCAGAACAAAAACAAAGGAAGTGAGAAGTTACGTTTGCACATGTAACTTCTCACTTTCTCATAGTCACCCTATTTTTTTGCTTAGCGTATCACGTAAATTATTGCTATGTATATATTCATGTGTTTGCACTTCCGCTAGCACATAGGATTTTGTGGCAAAAAACATATTTTTATTTATTGAATTCAAAATTTTGTTTAAATTGTTTACCACTTACTCAGCTAATATTATTTATTAATGTCAGAATTTTATCTTATTTGTGTTTGTAGAAAACTTTTGGGTAATAAGTTGTTGAATGAGTAGATACACGTTGTGATATAGTTCTCAACTTGATTTCTTTAATGAAAAACACTATAATATAGTTTACAAATCGGTGTTTTTTGGATATATATATATATGTTTATGGAAGGAAAATATCTTGAAACATATAATTTGATAGTTGAAATCTATATACATTATGTATAATTTGATCGGTTAATTCGGTTATGCCCACTGAAAGAACTTCTTTGGGGCCACCCCCCCTAATTTTTGTTCATAGTGTATTTTTTTAACCTAAAAATTCCGAAAATTTTTATATACAAATATTTTGGTCAATTAATTATTGTTTAACCTAACCAATCTAAATGTTGTTACCCGCTGCAACGTGCGGGCACCCCACTAGTTTTATTAAAAGGGATCCCACGTTGGTACTTTAACTAGAAAGTGTAGTCTTGATTAACTCATAAATAATAACCCAAGCTAAGTCTATCATTGTAGGTTCTGAGTTTTTAAGACCCATGGGCTTTTAATTTTATAATTTAGCCGAAAGTTAGCTTTGGTTGATTTTTTTGGTTAATAACCGAAATAACCATAACCGAATTAATAACTGATTAACCATAACCAAATTTATAACCGATTAACCATAACCGAAGTTTGGTTATGGTTATTGTTACGAAAATCCCATAACCGAAATAGCGGTTATGGTTATGGGTTAATGGTAAAAACCGACCCATGCACACCCCTAGTTTGAATGATGTGTAGATGATATAATAATGATTTATAACTGTTTTAGATGATGGTTTAGGGTTATTATGGGCTAGAATTGATTATTAATGATGTTTTGCCCATTTTGGGGATTATGTGTTAGATTTAGGGTTTGTTCTTCATAGCGTTGTTGATAAGATGATTAGGGGTTTTCATATACATGATAATCTAAGTTATTCGACCCTCTAGGAGGTTGAATGAACAAGGTTTTCCACTAATTCGACCCCACGACTTCATAAACGTAATTTTTTTATGCGAACTAAGTGTTTTATGCTTGGACTTTGTGTATAAACTATATGTACTTGATTTATTTGTGTAATGGGTCACCAACGGGATTTCGGGTCCGTCGGGTGTGTCCGGTTAACGTTTAAACACATTTTTAAGCATATGTAGTCAAGATCCGGACAATCGGGGACTAATTAACCTGCAGGTTAATAGTCTAGTATCTCATATACACTTCATGATAGGTTGCCGATATTAGGGACTATCAAATACATTGTTGGTCATTCTAAGTATAAGAAGACACAACCTAAGGTGAGTTTCACAGTCCCACTTTTATTTTCGGGGGAGAAACATGCTACGTAATGGTATTCATTAAACTTATGTCATACTATGGACGGCTTTTGGTTACTATACGGTCTGTTAAAGTCCTAGGGGAAACCATGAATGTGCGGGGTAGCACAACGAGGGAAATGTGGATAGATCTATTGGGCGTGACCTGCCCCACTCGTCGGATGGGTTGCCGGGCAGGTGCATATTGTCTCGACTTATGCCGAACTTGTATTCATTATTCGGGCAGGTGTAAACTTGTATTTGTATTCATGTATTCGTGTCCAGTAATGGTTTTACAAACATAGTAGTAGCAGAACTTACGCCTAGCTAGCGTACAATTGACATAGTATTGACAGGATTGAACTTGGTTCACTTCCGAAACGTTTTATAAGAACCTGTGAACTCACCAGCATTATATGTTGACATCTTTTTGGCATGTTTTCTCAGGTCGCTAAGGTAGCAGCATATGGACTAGGCGCACGGGTCTTGCATGGCGTCTAGGGCTTTCTAGTGCATGTTTTGAATAATCATTTAAGACTACTTTTGTTTATTTTGGGGATGTAAACTTGATTAAGCTTCCGCTACTGATTTTGTGTTATTAATACTTAATTTTGGTCTATGTATCTTTCATAAAGTTATCGTTTATTGTGACCGTTGACTTGGATCCTAGTATGTCACGCGCCTCGCTGTAAAACCCCGCACGTGGAATTTCACGGTGTGACAGATTGGTATCAGAGCCCGTGGTTATAGTGAACTAGGATTGCATATAGAGTCTAGTCTATAGCTGAGTCTCACATACACACTAGACGGTCACATACATATGAGTCGTAACATGTGGAAAAAATACTAGCTTTGTCGTTGTCGGGGTGTCGGTATCCTCATCTTTATGTGCTGCATCATCTGATCTATCTTAGATCGCTTCTATCCTTTACCTCTTCCTCTTCGTGATTCGAAGGCGAAAGGCTTGCTTGATGATCTTTGCACGGCGGTGTTGTACATTGGAGTGACTTCGGCACATCCTTGAGATCTGTACAGGACTTGGACATCTCCCTTCTATGCTCCAATGGACACACTCGCCCACACACGCACTATCTCGCACTTGTTCTTGTAATAGTACACCTCTGGGTGTTAGTATCTGGTGACATGAACTTCGAACTAGGAATACATTTGGAGGACCATGAAGATTAGTTTATCATTTCGGGTGCACAAGAAATCATAAACTGAAATGCATGGAAACACTGATGGACTCTGTGTTTGGACGAATTGTCTTGGATTGGACCTAGATCTAAATTCTTGCGACTTCTAGTGGTTTACACTAGTGGCAATCTGAGTATCTTGTTCTTGTTTTGACATAAGATGTCTGGTGTTCGCGGTGGTCGTAGAGGTGGTCGTACCAGTGGTCGTTGCGGCGGTGGTCATGGCGCCGGTGATGGTAATGTTAACATGACCCAGGAAGAGCTAAAGAACCTGCTTCAGCAGCAAGTGAATGTTGCACTGACTATTTTTCAAGCTGCACATCAGGCTCTTGGTGGTGCTGCTGTCAATCCACCTCCACCTCAGTGCACCTATAAGACGTTCATGGATTGTAAGCCTCACCATTTAAGCGGAACTGAAGGAGTAGTGGGACTGCTCAGGTGGCTAGAGAAGGTTGAATCGGCGTTTGCTATGTGTAATTGTCCAATGGCGGATCATGTGAATTTTGCTACAGGAACCTTTGAAGGTCCTGCTTTAATGTGGTGGAATTCAGTTACTCAAACCCTTGGCTTGGGGGAGGCTATTGTTGTACCTTGGGCGGAGTTTGTGCATCAACTGAAGAATGAGTAATGTCCGAGAGACGAAGTTCAGAAGATGGAATATGAGGTGTGGAATCATAAGATGGTCGATTTGGAGATTGAGAAGTACACCGTTAGGCATAATGAGTTGGTTGTGATGTGTCCTGACTTGTACACACCGGAGTACAGGAGGATTGAGCACTACATTGCTGGATTGGTGCCAGAGATTCGTGGGTTGGTGACTGCTAATGACTCTGCCACTTTTCAGGGTACTGTTCGGTTAGCCCATAAGCTAATCAATCAGAAGGTTCAAGAGGGTGTTTTGCCGCATCGAGGCTATGCTGTGAAGGTTTATGAGGGTAATAAGAGGAAATGGGAGAGTGTGGGAAAGAATTCAGCTCCAGTTCTGTCTCAGCAGGTGAAGAAGTATGAAGCATCTAGGTCATCGTCGGGGCAGAAACAGAGTGGGTATATTGGGAAGCATCCTATGTGCAACAAGTGTTGGGTTCATCATTCTGATAATTGTGAGCGGAATCGTTGTTGTCATTGCCTGCAGTTTGGGCATCATGCTAAGGATTGTAGGGTTAATCTCCAGCCGTCTCAGGCTCGTACTGCTGTTCCTGCTCCCGCACCTAAGGGGAACCCAGGGAAGAAGGGTTGTTTTAACTGTGGTGAATCGGGACACTTCAAGTGTGATTTTCCTAAAATGAAGCAAGGTGAGAATGAGAAGAACGGAGCGGGTAATGGGAACCATGGGGGTGGTGGCAGGAATGTTCATGCCTTCGTGATTGGTTCGGGCGAGGCCCGACTGGATCCTGACACTGTTACCTGTACGTTTCTTTTTAATGATCGCTATGGTTGGGTTTTATTTGATTCTGGTGCCGATAAGAGTTTCATATCTGTTGAGTTTAGTCAGTTGCTAGATATAGTACCTACACCTTTAGAGGCTAAGTACTTGATAGAATTGGCTGATGGTAAGAAAATCGAAGCGACACATGTTCTTCGGGAGTGTCGCCTCGAGCTTTCGGTGTTATCTTTCCCTATTGACCTTATGCTAGTATCCTTGGTTAGTTTCGATGTGGTTATAGGCATGGATTGGTTATCCTTGTATCGTGCAAAAATCATTTGTTTCGATAAGGTCATTCGGATCCCTATCCCTGATGGAGAGATTCTTTCGGTGCTTGGTGAGAAAACCGGTGCTTCTTTGAGTATCATTTCTTGTATGAAAGCCCATAAGCATATTCAGAAGGGTTATTCGGCCATTCTGGCTCTTGTTTATGTGTTGTCTGAAGATGAGAAGAAGATCGAATATATTCCTGTAGTTCGTGATTTTCCTAATCTTTTTCCTGAGGATTTGCCTGGTCTTCCTCCTCATCTTCAAGTTGAGTTTTGGTATTAACCTTGCACCTGGTGCAGCCCCTATCACTCGATCCGCTTATCTTCTTGTACCTCCTAAGATGCAGGAATTGTCTACCCAGTTGCAGGACTCTTGGAAAAAGGTTCCATTCGACCTAGTTCTTCCCCATGGGGAGTCCCTATCCTTTTCATTAAGAAGAAAGATGGAAGCCTTCGTGTTTGTGGATGCTATTCTTGTCTATTCCAAGAGCAAGGAGGACCATGAGGAACACTTGAGACAAGTCTTGAAACTCTTGAGGAGAGAGCAGCTGTATGCTAAGCTCTCGAAGTGTGACTTTTGGTTACGCGAAGTTCAATTCCTTGGTCATGTGGTTAATTAAAAAGAAATTCATGTCGATCCAACTAAGATAGAAGCCATTAAAGGATGGGAAGCACCAAAGACGCCATCTGAGGTGTGACAATTCCTATGTCTCATGGGTTACTATCGTCGTTTCATTGAGGGATTTTCGAAGATTGCTGTACCCCTCACCTCTCGTACCCAAAAAGACCAAAAGTTTGACTGGGGTGACTCGCAGGAATCAGCATTTCAGATGCTGAAACTTAAACTCTATCCTAAGCCTATCTTATCCTTACTAGAGGGTACAGATGATTTCGTTGTTTATTGTGATGCTCCTATCCATGGTCTCGGTTGTGTGTTGATGCAACGCGAGAAGGTTATTTCATATGCTTCTTGTTAGCTTAAGGTTCATGAGAAGAACTATACCACCCATGATTTGGAATTGGGTGCGGTTGTTTTTGCTTTAAAGATTTGGAGACATTACTTGTACGGTACCAAGTGCAACATTTATACTGATCACAAGAGTCTTCAGCATATCTTTGATCAGAAGGAGTTGAACATGCGACAGTGAAGCTGGGTCGAACTTTTTAACGATTATGATTGTGCTATTAAATACCATCATGGTAAGCCGAATGTTGTGGCAGACGCCTGGAGCAGGAAGGAATCCGCTAAGCCCCGCCGTGTTTGAGCTCTGCAGCTCACCATCCATTCTAGTTTGGCTGACCGAATCCGTTCTTAGCAGCATGAAGCTTTGAAGGAGGAAAACCTTAAAGCTAAAACCATGCATAGTGCTGATAAGCACCTCGAGATTAGGTCTAATTGCCTACACTACTTTGCATAACGAGTTTAGGTTCCTCTATTTGGGGGTTTGCGAGAGCTTGTCTTGGATGAAGCTCACAAATCCCGGTATTCTGTTCACCCTGGCTCCGACAAGATGTATCTGGACCTGAAGATACTCTATTGGTGGCCGAACATGAAGGGTGATATAGCTTCTTATGTGACCAAGTGTTTGACCTGCGCTAAGGTCAAGGTTTAGTATCAAAAGCCTTCTAGTCTTCTTCACCAAGCTGAGATTCCTGAATGGTAGTGGGAACATGTCACGATGGATTTTGTGACCAAACTTCTGAGATCACCTAGTGGTTGTGATATGATTTGGGTAACTGCCGATCGGTTGACAAAATCTGCACACTTCCTTGCCATTAAAAAGACCAACAGTTTGGAACGGTTGGCTCGTATCTATCTGGTCCTGAACTTGTGTACGAGACTTCTAAGAAGATCGCACAAATTCTTAATCACATGGTAGCAACTCGGGATCGTCAAAAGAGCTATGCTGATCATCGTCGCAAACCTTTAGAGTTCTAGGTTGACGACAAGGTTTTGTTGAAAGTTTCTCTATGGAAGGGCGTCATATGTTTTGTGAAACGTGGCAAGTTAAACCCTCGTTATGTCAGAGCGTTCATAATTCTGGAATGAATTGGGCCAGTGGCATACAGGCTTGATCTGCCAGCGGAGCTCAGAAATGTTCCTAACGTCTTCCATGTCTCAAATCTCAAGAAGTGTTTAGCTGATGAATCTCTCATTGTTTCTCTCAAAGAGATCAAGGTTGATGATCGCCAGCGTATCATGGAGGAAACAGCTAAAATTCTTGATTATAAGATTCGTAGCCTTCGTCGGAGTAAAATCCGCATTGTTAAAGTTTGTTGGAATTCAAATCGTGGACCGGAGTTCACATGGGAACGGGAGGATCAGATGAAAGCTAAGTATCCTCATTTATTTCCTAAGCGCGCGTTTTCGTCAAGGCATGTCACTGGTGAAGCTGACTGAATCTCAGGGAGAGATTCCTTTCAATAGGGGGATAATGTAGCAACTGGAAAATTTTCCTTTCTTCTCGTTTCTTTCCTTTTCGGCTTTGAGTAATTTTTAGCGCGAAAATTCTTTCAGCAGGGGGATGATGTGACACCCGGCAAACTCAGATTAGTAACCTTTACCAACTAGTCAGTCTACCTTAGCGAGTCATGCATACGTTACACTTAACTGGGTCAGTTGAGTCAACTTGATGGTTTGAGGAATCATCGGGAGTTGATATATACTTTCGAATTGTCCAGGGTTCAATGATTCCGGGAATCATTGAGGGAAACTAACACACACACACACACACGAGTCTTGAGTTTTGTTGTTGGTGAATCACATGAATGAAATTAAGTGATAAACATAAATTGATCGATATATCATGTTCAATGTGGTAATACGTATTTAAATGGTGTTTATATGATTATACATGCTTAACATATGTTAGGATTGCAAGTTCATGTGTTAGAATGCGTTAAAACGCGTTTAAACGGAAAAACTATAGAAAAATGAATATAAGGTAACTGGTTCGACCCTTAGGGGGTGCGAACCAGTGACTTGGCCACTCATTCGACACTTAAAACTTCTCATTCGACCCTTGTAGGGTGCGAATGAACTGTAACTATAAATACCACACTTTCCAACTTTTTCTTCATTTCACAAACCCTAACCACCCCCAAGTGCTCTCTTTCAACCTCAAACATGTAGGAAAGAGTTTTTGACCTTGTTTTTCAGATCCTAACATAAAAATACCTTCTACATCATAAACAAGAGAAGATTCAAGGTGTGTTCTTGATCTAAATCCTTTTTAAACATTTTTCATTCATTTTTCCCAAACCCCAAAGGTTCAGATCTGATTTAAGAAAGTTTTCATGGATAAAAACCGTTCTAACACATTTCTAAACAAAACCCTTCCATTAATAATGAGTTTTTATGCAAAAATACATGTGTTAATGATGTTAAATGATGTGTTATGAATTGTTTGATGTTTGAATGATGTCTAGATGATATAATAATTATTTATAAATGTTTTAGATGATGGTTTAGGAGTATTATAGGCTACAATTGATTATTAATGATGTTTTGCCCATTTTGGGGATTATGTGTTAGATTTAGGGTTTGTTCTTCATAGTGTTGTTGATAAGATGATTAGGGGTATTCATATACAATATAATCTGAGCATAATAATCTGATTTCAAAGTGATTTTGATGAGTTTCCATTTTGGGTAAAAATTTCATGCATTGTTGTGACATTTCCATAATTTGCCATTTTTGGAAAGGTGTGAAACTGACTGATTTCGGGATAAATTGGTAGGGTTTTGTGGGTATGGGTTAAATATATGTTGACTGCTGTAATTGGTGATGTTTCATGATGTTTTCGGACCGTTTTGATGCGTTTTGGTGCGTTTTATAAGTTTTTCAGTAGTTGGGTCGAACGAGCAGTTGGTTCGCACCTTCGGGAGGTCAAACAAGCATCATGGAGGTCGAATGAGCCACCTGGGGACTTATTCGACCACTCAGAATCTCATTCGACCTTCTAGGAGGTCGAATAAACATGGCTTTCCACTGATTTGACCCCACAACTTCATAAATGCGATTTTTGATGCAAACTAAGTGTTTTAGGCTTGGACATTGTGTGTAAATTATATGTCCTTGATTTATTTGTGTAATGGGTCACCAACGGGATGTCGGGTCTGTCGGTTGTGTCCGGTTAACGTTTAAACACATTTTTTTAGCATACGTAGTCAAGTTTGGACAATCAGGGACTAGTTAACCTACGGGTTAATAGTCTAGTATCTCACATACACTTCATGATAGGTTCCCGATATTAGGGACTATGAAATGCATTATTGGTCATTCTAAGTATAAGAAGACGCAACCTAAGGTGAGTTTCACAGCCCCAATTTTACTGGTTTTACTTTCGGGGGAGAACATGCTACGTAATGGTATTCTTTAAACTTATGTCATACAATGGTCGGCTTTTAATTACTATATGGTCTGTTAAAGTCCCGGGAAAACCTTGAATTTGCGGGGTAGCACATGCGGGTGAAACCTTGAATATTGGGCGTGACCTGCCCCACTCGTCGGTTGGGAGCCGAGCGGGTGCATATTGTCTCGACTTACGCAGAACTTGTATTCATTATTCGGGCAGGCGTAAACTTGTATGCATATTCATGTAATCGTTTCCAGTAATGGTTTTCCAATGGTAGTAGTAGCAGAACTTACGCCTAGCTAGCATACAATTGACAAAGTATTGATAGGATTGAAGTTGGTACACTTCGGAAACGTTTTATAAAAACCTGTGAACTCACTAGCATTATATGTTGACATCATTTTGGCATGTTTTCTCAGGTCGCTAAGGTGGCAGCATATGGACTAGGCGCACGGGTCTTGCATGGCGTCTAGGGATTTCTAGTGCATGTTTTTAATAATCATTTAAGACTACTTTTGTTTATTTTGGGGATGTAATCTATATTAAGCTTCCGCTACTGATTTTGTGTTATTAACACTTAACGTTTTGGTCTACGTATCTTTCATATAGTTATCGTTTATTGTGACCATTGACTTGGATCCTGGTGTGTCACGCGCCTCGCGGTAAAACCTCGCACGAGGAATTTGAGGGTGTGACAAGATTAGCTGAGTTTCCCTGTCATCTGTTTAGAAGAAAGAGTCTATCTCAGGTTTTATTGCTGGTAAGTCAAGGACAAGTTCAGAAAGCCCTTCTGGTACTCTGAAGATACATTCTTGATCTGGGCTAGGATCAGTGTGATTTTTATCATCTTGGGCTTGTAAAGTATTTTTCTTTCTCTTGTACAAAATGCTTGGAGTTAGTGGTGTATCTCTTTTTGTAGTGGTTTGTTCTGGTTGTGAAGTAATTGGTAAGTTTATAATAACAGTTGTGGTGGGAACACGAGTTTGCACATTTTCAATTGGAACAAATGTTGTTTGGATTGGTGTTTGGTGTGGTAATTCTGTGGTTTGTTGGCTATGAGTGTTTGTAGGGAATGTTAGTTTTTGTTTTGCATTTCTTGTATGTACTTTTCTTCTTTTGGAGGAGCCTATATCACCCTCTTTCATTTGCAGTTCTTTTCTTTGTTTAATCGATGCGGCAGCTTTGGCTTCTCGATCCTTTTTCATTTTCAACTTATCTAACAGCTCTTTCTCTGCCTTTTGGTTTGCACTTTCATCAACTCTCTTCTCTAATGCCACTGTAGATTGTTGCTCAACAGTGGTTTTGACTGTAGCAGATCCTGGATTATCAGTTGTTTGCACATTAGAGCGTTTGATGTTTTTGGTTGTGCTTCCTTTGCAGCTGGCAGGTTTATTAATTTATCTTGATCTTTGTCCTTCTTTCTGGCATCATCATTATTTTCTTGATCATCCTCATAAATTGTTGTTAGGGCAGAGCCAGTGGTCTTTGCTAGATGGTTTTTGATGGCTTTGATGTCAGCTTGAGTATCTTTGTATCTAGCATCCACCATGTTTCTTATCAATGCCATGTGAGAACTATGATTAAGGTCTGCCATTTCTCTATGAGTCTAGATAATTGGGACAATGGATTCCCATATTTTATTGGCAATAGATGTTGGTGACCCATTGTATAATTCAATCATTGCTTCCATGGAAGATTCAAGTTTGTTGACCTTTTCCATCATTTCCTGATATTTTACGTCATCAGCTACATTAATAGGATTATCAGAAATCCTACCAGATGTTGTAATGGTATTTGTTTCAATCACATGAGTTGAGTCACTGTCAAAGGAGGTGAATGCTCCTTTTTCTTGGTTCTGGGGACTTCCAACTGGAACAGAGTCCACAGGTATAGTGTCAATAGTTGTTGCCTTCTCAGTTTCTATTTGTTTTGATTGTGCATTCTCAGTTATAGAAAATAGAGAGGAAATAGTATCTATCTGAGTTTGAGAAACAGCTTGAAATAAGGGTTTAAAAGGTGTTGTAATTCTAGAAGTAGGGTGTGAATGAGAAGGTTGGGGTTTTGTTGCAACAGTTGTTTTGATTCTTTTGGCCTGTTTGGATTTAGGTTTATTTGTTTACTTACCTGGTGTGGTTTCTATAGCAGATGTTGTAGTATCTTGGACAACAGTAGTAGCAGTTGTTTCAGGAACAGATGTTGCAACGACAAATGTTGAAACTACACTTTCTTTGCTTTTAAATTGGAACATTTTTGTGAAAGTTTTATCTAACAAGCTTTTAATTTTAAAAGGTACACCTTTTTAAAAATTCTCTTCAGTCAAAAGGTTTTGCAAGTAGAAGCTTATCATTCTTGGATATAGTAGGAATGGCTTACTTTTAGTAGAGTTTACCGCTTTCAAATTGCGAACTAGATCTGAGAATACAGCCTCATTAAAAGAAGTTGTCTTTGCGGATAGGCAAATAAGAAGGGTATGGAAGAAAAACTTCATTTCTTGGGGAAAATTTGGTTTCATTATTGTTGCCCCAGTCATTCCACCTACATACCCTCTTTTAGTGAACTCTGCCTTGAGTTCATCTTTCAAAAAAAAGACTTTACCTTCCAAGTCGTTTAGTGAGAATGTTGTGGAGATGGATTGTGCGGTAATCTGAATATCTGTATCTCCAATTTTCGAAACTATCTTTTGATCTTTATCTATAAATTTCGCGTTCACCCATAGTTCTTTTAGAGTGTCAACATATATTGGAGCGTCAACGGTGATAATGGGTATGTATTTCAAATTTGTGTGAATATCGATTATTGAGTGAAATTGTTGGTTATCTTCTGTTTTAACCAGGTATGGTAGATTGTTATGAGGGCTTTTTAATTAAAGATCCATGCAGAAGATTGAAGGAGATGATGTGAAATCTATTTAGGGTGTGGAAGAGGGAAAACCGTTTTTGTGTATTTAAAATTCAATAAGACAGTGTTACGTTAGTTTTTGAGAATGAAAAAGGTTTGCTTATATGGCAAAAAGGCTGTTTTTGTGAAGTGACGTGGCATATATATGATGAAAAATTTTGATGGTCAACATCTGTATCACATACTAAACTCTGTTTGAGAAATTTTAACTCATTTCGGTTGTTTTATTATACTGTTGAACATTCAATAGATGTTATCAAACAGTTGCATACAGTAAATAGAAGATACGTTTCAACAGTGGTTGACTTTGGTCAAGCATATGGTTATTTATATAAAAACGTATAATATGATGTTTAATTACTAAAATTAAGTTATCTATATAAGGTATAATTAATCGAACAAAATATTAATCATATTATAATGTATTCTAAATATTTCTATAGGTTAGATTATTAATTTGAAAATCTTAGTTATTTTATAAACCGATTTTTACTAAAGACTTATGAGGTCGGCCTTAATTTTAATTTATATGTTGATATATATTGTAAATACTATACGTTATTTTTACTTGGAAAATTGGATTGTAATAATCCCACCTTTGTGTTGTTGGCCAATAATAATCCCACCTAAGTTTATTCTTCCCATGAGTCCCATCTTTTAATTTATTTTTTCTCATTGCACCCGTCATTAAGTCACACTAACGCCGTTAACTGAAACACACAATTTTAGTCGATTACTCACCGGATTTGAAAGGGGGAATCAAGACGATGTTATTGGTATGTTCAATTGCCAAATGAGCATGGTTTGATGGTTTAATTGTCGGTTCCGGTCATCCCCTCCGACAAGAGCATCAACCTGAAACCCATCAAACCATGCTTGTTTCTGCAATTGAACATATCAATATCATCATTGCGATTCCCTCTTTCAGATCCGGTGAACAATCGCCTAGAATTGTGAGTTTCAGCTAACGGCGTTAGTGTGACTTAACGGCGGGTGCAATGAGAAAAAATAAATTAAAAGGTGGGACTGGTGGGAAGAATAAATTTAGGTGGGATTATTATTGGCCAACAACACAAAGGTGAGATTATTACAATCCAATTTTCCTTTTTACTTTGTGGCACACTGTAATAAAAAATTATGTTATACTTGAGGATATATATAATTCAGCAGATGTTCATTCTATTTTAACAGATAGTCATGTTATTTCAACAGACTTTTAGATATCTTTTAGCAGATGTTCAGCCCAAAATATGTTTAAAAATGATGTTTTGGGTTTTCTGACAACATTACTTTATTATAATTATTTCTTTTATTATTAATGAAATTAAATGGTTATTTTCTCTCTATAAAAGTAGAAGTAATTGGAATTTGTTTTCATATCCTTTTCCCTTAAAGCATTTTCGCATTCTAATCTTTATTCTATTTTCATAATGATCTTAATAATGATCTTATTTTCAAATGCATTCCAAACACTTCTCAACAAACTATTGGTAATAATTCGATGTTAGTGTTGAAGTTGGAATTGGTGTTCTCAAAAAATCCTTACAAACAATCAATATGTATTTTCCGGAGAAGTCCGCTGGTTATATAGGAAGGAAATCGGTCATAAACATAGAATAGTCTGTTTGTACTTTTCTTTTTTTTTTGTATTAAATTCTTGAAAGGATCCTACGAAAGTTAGAATTTTTCGTTTTAGTTTGTTAAGTCGAATATTGTAAAATGCGTTACTTGCTAATATAGTGTTTTGTTGGTATATGTTTCAATATTAGGAGTCTTTCGACAAACAGATGGTAATTTTATTTCAACAGACTTTTAGAAATACTTTAGCAGATGTACATTGCTAATTTGGTAATATTTGTTAACTTACTGATCTGGAGATAATAGTTTTCATATCTAAGAATGGTTAGCATTTTCATTAATAATTCTCTAGATTCGTGGTTTGTAATGAAATCTGCATTCAATATTTATAGAGTTTCAAGTTTCCATTCCACATGTTGCCTAACGAAGGGTGTGTGGTTGTATTCATTGGGTTTTTTTATTCTTTTATTTATTTTTCTTATAAAAGATTATAAATTCCGCAAACTTGCCAAGTTACATCAAAATACTATACGTTGTTTTTACTTTGGCATAGAATGTAATAATTATGTTATAGTTAAGCATATATAATTCAGCAGATGGTCATTCTATTTCAACAAATGGTCATTTTATTTCAACAGATTTTAGATATGCTTTAGCAGATGTTCAGCTCAAAATATGTTTAAAAATGGTGTTTTGGATTTTCTGACAACAATACTTTTTTATAATTATTTCTTTTATTATTAATATTATTTAAATTAATTGTAGGAAACCTGAAAAGTCAAAAGTCAAAACAAAATCAAAGAAAAAGAAATCTAAAATAAAACCTGAACTTGCTTGGAAACCCAAATCACTTTCTCAATCTGCAGCAGCTTTTACTTCAAATCATTCCATTGAAAAACCAATTGATTTTTCAAAAGGAGAATGGATTGATATTCCAAGAATTGATGACCTTGGACGACCCATCATTGTAAAGGGATGGGTTCCTCTATCCTACTAATTTTTTAACAAGTGTGCAGGTTGTTCCAGTCATTTGTACTTTCATATCTTTTTCCCTTAAAGAATTTTCATATTCTAAATTTTTATTCCATATTCATAATAATGATCTTAATAATGATGTTATTTTGCAATGCATTCTAAAACTCCTTAACAAACTATTGGTAATAATTCGATATTAGTTTTGAAGTTGCAATTGGTGTTCACGGAAAATCCTTACAAATAATCAATATTTTGATATTAGTGTTGAAGTTAGATAATACATCAAAAAATATAAAAATTCATATAATATTGAAATATAAGTCGAGATTACAAATAAAAAAAAGAGACATCTAATAATTAAAAAAAACTACTAGCTATAGTTGTTTTGTTAATGACATTATATATCGAACATCTTTTGCTGAATAAATATATTAATAATATTTCTAACAACTGTTCATAGCAATTATCAGACCTAACCTATGTATATGTATAAATTATCAGTCACCCATATTTAAACTTTGGAGCCAAAAGTTTAAAGTTAATATAGAAAATTGTGTTTCTTTAATTATTCTTCAGCTATAATCATACATATAGCTTCCCTTATAAGCTTAAGAATATCTAAAATTAAATTAAGTAAAATTATATAGAATAACCAATATTTTTTATTTTTAAATAATAAAATAGTGTAGTGTTTTCTAATGAAATTGTGACAACTCGGGTAAATTCTCTCTTTTGGTTTCTATTCTTTGTCTTTTTCTTTTTCTTTTTGACTTGTGCTAATTTTCGGGACGAAAATTCTTTTAACATGGGGATGATGTGACACCCGGCAAACTCAGGTTAATAACATGGTTTGGGTCAAAGTCTACCTTAGCGAGTCACGCGTACAGTATACTTAACTAGGTCGGTTAAGTCGTGTTATGGTTCGGGAGTCATTAGTACAACCTAGAGGATCGTTAGGTGTCGGCCATTAAACCAGGTATGCAAGGATTGACGATTCGTGGAATCGTCAAACCTTAGTAGAAACACAAGTCTCGAGTCCCGGGAATTGGTGAACGAGTGTGAACGTGTTTGTTTGCATGTATTATGTGATTATAATCTTTATGTGACTTGTCGGTATGTGAAAACATGTTAACATATGTTAAAACGGAGTTTAACGCGCCAAATACACAGAATCAGACCCTATAGGCAATTATGCAGAGGCTGAAGGTGATTAGCCTCTGTAATCTCCTATAGGAAGGCGATTGGGGGGGATCCTGAGGGCGATTAGGCCCTAATCGCCTATAGCTATAGGCGATTAGGAGCCCTAATCGCCTGATACTGCTGCGTAATCGCCTGACGTGTTTTAAACGACTAGAAACACCTATAAATACCACCCTTGACCTCCAAAACACCTCTACTGCAACCCTAGCCGTCTCATGACATATCCCAACTCCCAAACACCCTCTGGAACACGTTTTAGCATCAAAACACCCATTTCTAAGCTTTACACATCAATTCCTCATAAAACCAAGGTGTGTTCTTCATCCCCAAACCTTAGAATGATTGTGTTTTACTCCCTAAAGGTCCAGACCTGATTTATAAACAATTGTGTCTTTGGAAACCTATGAAAATCGTTTTTAAACAAGTCCAAACTATTATGCATGTTGTATGTGCTAAATATGATTAAAAGATAGGATTTTTATGATTCAAAAAGGATTGTTATCATGTTATTAAGGTGTTTACAGCTTGTTTATGATAGGATGATGATGTCTTAGGGGTTTGAATGGTTTTGGAAGTGTATTGTGAATATTGAGTATTTTGACCCATTTGAATGACTATGAATGATTTTGGATGATTTGATGTGCTTTGCTAGTTGTTTGATGTTAGGGTTTGTTGTAGAATGATGTTAGAACAATAGGGAATGATCGGACAACGTGGTTACATGATGAAATCTGAGTATTTGCTATTTAGGGTAAAAGTTGTGCATGTTGATGTGATGTTTTCATGCTAAGTATACTATTTTGGGAAAACACTTGCATCCGGGGCTGGTAGAACGATGATAAGCTAGGGGTTTTGCTTGAAATATGTTTGATATTGTTGTATGATCGATATTTGGCGTTTCCACACGTTCCGGATCTGATTTGGAGGGTTAAACGCGCGAAAAAAACCGGAACGGATCTGCTGAAGGCGATTGGGGACCCTAATCGCCTATGCTATAGGCGATTGGGAGCCCAATCGCCTGATATGGAAGCCTAATCGCCTATAGGATAGGCGATTGGGGGCCTAATTGCCTTCATTTCATGCGATTGTGATCCTAATTGCTAGTTAAGTCCTGAATTGCATGTCTTACGACCTAATCGCCTGATAAACTCCTGAAATGCATGTCTTATGACCTAATCGCCTATATTAAGGGCGATTAGCCCCCATAATCGCCTGTTGACCTCCATTATCGCTAGTTGACTTTTCCTAATCGCCTGTACTGCTGCTGTAAGTATATTTTGGCATTCCGAGACCCGATTTGACACCTAGGAACATGCTAGGAACCCCGTATCATACCTGATAACTTGGTAACACGTGCTCGGGCTTATTTATGTACTGTTTGAACTATGTGTTAGACTTGTTGAACTTTAACGTATGTTTAGTGTGATTGCATGATTGTATGATTGAGAGTGCAAGTATAACACGGGGAGTCTCGGGTCACCAATGGGATGTCGAGTCTTTTACATTTGGTCAGTTAAACGGTCAACGTGTTTTCAAACGAGCCTGGTTATGGTCTGGACATCCAGGGACTAACTAACCTACGGGTTATTAGTCTAAGTACTTGTAACTGTCATATGTTAGGTCGCTGCTTTACGGGGCTAGCATAGCTTGCTGATCTTATTCATTAGTTGAAGTAACGCAACCTAAGGTGAGTTCACAGCCCCACTTTAACTGGTTTTACTTTTGGGGGAGAAAACATGCGTTAAACTTGTGTTTGGTAACAACTGTCATACTATGGGTTACTTTGGGTTACTATACGATCTTTGGAAGTCCCGGGGGAAACCATGAATGTGCGGTGTAGCACAACGGGGAAATGTGGATAGATCTATTGAGCGTGACCTGCCCCGCTCGTCGGCTTGGAGCCGGCGGGTGCATATTGTCTCAAACAGGAACGGTACATTATTCGGGCAATGCTTCTGGTATGCGTGTTAGTAATGGTTTTCCAATCGTAGTAGTGACAAAACATACGCCTAGCTAGCGTACTTCGGTTTACATATTTGCATAGTATGGACAGGGTGAACTTGATACTTCAATTACAAACCTGTGAACTCACCGGCATTTTGTGCTGACGTACTTTTGGCATGTTTTTCTCAGGTCGCTAAGGTAGCATACCAGGACTAGGACGCACGCGTCTGCACGGCGTCTAGTTTAGGATCATGTTTTATTATGTTGAACTTTGGAATTACTTTTGGATTTTGGATTGTAACAAAGCTTCCGCTAATGTTTAATGGTTTCAAACTTATGTTTTTAAATATGCATGTGTTCATATAGTGTTATTTATTGTGACCGTTGACTTGGATCCTGGTTTGTCACGCGCCTCGCGGTAAAACCCCGCAGGTGGATTTTGAGGGTGTGACAGAAATTCAGCTTAGAATATTAAGAGACGTGAGTGACAAATAATAATGACGACCTTGAAACTCGATTTATTAAACTCACGCGGTATTTTATCTATATTTATGTAATTTTTTCTATTGATTGTAATTATCAATCTGAAATAATCTAGCGATTTCACTTCTAGAAAAAAAATTCATTCCAAATAGAGCAAATTGTACATTGGGAATTTTCTATTCAGAGTTACTGTTATATTGTGTACATGAAAAATAATACACAATATGTTTATGGAACAAGGGAAACGATAGCGCAAATGGATATTGTATTTTTTAGAAGATTGTATGAAGTTGGTAGGAACATTAGGTTAAGATATTCTGATGAAATGCTTTTAATGGGAATGTTGGAAGAAATAATTGCTGATGAGGAATGTATTCAGCCATACCATGTAGTAAGTTGGTTTTACGTTCATGAGTATGAAACGGTGTTGGTGTCTTATGATAATGGTTCGGTGAGTAGATACCATAGATTGAGGGTAGAGTATTCTAATGATTTGGATTTTCTCGAAGAACTAAACCAGATAAGAATAAGTAACACCAGGCGCACCACTTTTCATCTTCATCTAGAACAAATGATTAGACTTATGATAATGTATTTGAATAAACGAGTGGAATAATTTATTGAATCTTTAATTGTATTATGTTTTTTTTTAGTTTTTATTTATTAGTAAAATTATAATATTGTTACTATATTTATAATTTTTATGGTTTGTTATTTTTGAAGTTTAGAAATACTTAATTTATTGTGTGTTGATGAGAATTTGTAAAGAACGTCTATATCAACATCTTGTGTTAACATTCTTCAGTTCTCTAATATGTGCAACAGACTATTAATTCATCTGTTCATGTGTCTGTATAGATCTTTCGGTGAATCTTTTTGATTTAAATGTTTCTTCAGTTCAACAGTACTTTAATAAAAAAATTGTACAGCACTTCCTTGGGAATACTCTGCTTACAAGCAAGTGACATTTTGGTAATAATTATGTACATTTCTGATCTATAACAAAATCTCCATTAAAGATTTTGACCCTCGATTGTCAAAATCATGATTACTTTTTTCAAAGTTAGTTTGTTCACTTTTGTATTATTTTGTAATTTAATAATAATATTTAGTTTTTTAAATTAGTAAAAATATAATTTTATTATAGTAATTTCGTTTTATATTATATATAAGGGCATGAGAAAATATTATTTAGTTATGCATTTCTTTCTCCCTTAAAGATTTGTTGCTTTTAAATTTTCCATGCTACATGTATAATGATTTTATTTTTAAGTAACTTCACACCATTTTTGTGTACCATATAATGATGTTTGAATGTATGTTCTCGGAAAATTCTTGCACTCAAGTAAATACGTGTTGGAAGGGGAACGTGGTTGAATCGTTTGAGTACCATATGCAGAGTTTTTTAAATAGAAGGCTTATTATAGAGAATCAATAAGTCTCTCTCTAATTGTACATCGGATGTATAACCGTCATTTGTTTTTTGATATTTTAGAAGAAAGTAGCATATCTTCTTTATGTTTTGTCAGTATTTTATATGTAATTTCTTAACTTGGATTATGTATATGTATTATTATTTAGTAAAAGATCGTTTGTTATACCTATTTTATGTTGCTAGACAAATATCTTAGTAATATTTCTCATAACATTAATTGAATTATTCAGAGCCAAGTTATATGAATCTTGCACTATAAGCTTTTATTCCCTGCTTTCAGAAATTCATATATTAATCTTATGTTATAAGTTTTCCTTGAAGCATCCATTATAAGCTTCCCTTCATTTATATGGGACTCTACAATTTATTTGTCTAATGCACGTTTGTAAGTAACTTCATTGGAGTTCGTACTTTCAATACTAATTTATAATTTATAATTACATAAATTAGTATTGAAAGTATGAACTTTAGTGATGTTTCTTACAAATATTCATATAAATTAGTATTCAAAGTATCATCTCGAGTGATGTTACTTTTGATTCAATTGAATATTTTCAACATTGAAGATGGCTTCTTTTGGCAATAAATAAAAGTAAAGAACAAATACTTGAATAAGTAACTCTCATTGTATATTCCACGTGCTGTTTTCCAGTAATTGCTAAATCTATGCTTTTGTAACCAGGGTGAAAAGTAGAAAGAGATTGAAGATTTTAATTTGTGATAAGGAAAAACAAATTTGTACAAATATCTCTGATGTGTGATGTTGTAAGTTGAATTTTTTTATGTTGTTTCTTAATAAACAAGTTAAATTGTTTGTATTGTTTTACAAATTTGATGACAGGTTAACAGATGTGATAAAATAGAACATGATATATATAATAAAATGAGGATATTTTAAACACTGAAAGACTTTTGTGTTACAACATCTGTTGACAACTCAACAGATGTATAAACCAAAGTATATACAACAAAATAAGGATATCTTTCAATACTGTATAATGGATCATTGAGATTTTTTAATCTCAATAGAGGCTCGAATTCCAAACTTAATGATTACCATTTGAACTTATGTTATTAAAAATATTATTTTATTATTTTTGTGTTCCTATTGTCTTTCTCTTTATAAAAGCTCCAAAAGTAATATAATATTAAAATATAAGTCGACATTATAAATAAAAAAAGAGACACTTAATATTTAAAAAAATAAAAAATGGCACAAGTTGAATAATTTAATTATGAAGTTGAAAAGGTTTATGTAATTTAACTTTATAGTGATACTTTAATAACAATTTTAATCGTGTAATAAATGATGTTGTTACAGTTCAAATTCATACCTGAAAATTAAATTCACAGATAAATAGTTTATGCACCCTATAAATGGAGGGGAAAATATCAATACTCATTTTCCAACTTTATATGCCTTCAACTTTGTTCACTTTGAAACTCTGTATCCCTTAGTCATAATGATATTACGTTCAAATGGCCTTCCACCAATATTCTAAAAGATTCTTACAATAAAAGAAAAAAAGATTACCAACAATCATCAATAGTGAACTTCGAATTGTTGTTTTTCAAAGATTCTTACAGTCAAAGAAAAACATCAATCGATTATTACTACATCTAGATCCTGTTTATGAAGTTTAGGTTGGGTTCTTAAACTTCATGATGTTTAACTAGAAAGGGTTGTTGACGTTTGTTGTGATTATATTTAATGCAAGTGCAACAGAACTTAAATACCGACCTTCGTTTTGTTTGTGTTTTTATTTTGAATTCTATGGCAAGGATCAATCTCTAGCATTGTTGGTTAGAAGCGTTCTTTTATGTTTACTTGTATTTTTTATTTAGTTTCTTAACTTGGATGTTGTAAATTTGTTAATTGAAATCAAAGCAGTTTTTTAAGAATATTTGTAGTTTTTCTTTTACAAGTCTTCCATTTTCTATGTAGATTTATAAACTCAGATAGTTCACTGAAATTAAGATTATCTTTTTCTTTTTAATATCTGTTCTCCCAACATATCTTTACAATGTCTGTTGATTTATTTCTTTGTGGTTGTAACACCCTTAAGTATTAAAAAACCGTTTGTAGTAACAACGGTTTTCTTTTTAACATCTGTTATCCTAACACAGCTCACATTGATCTTTTGATTTATGTTTCCATTGTTGTAACACCCTTCACTATTAAGCATCTGATCAGTTTAATTAATTAGTTTCGTGACAGAACATATGTTACTAAACAGATTTTTCTTACATCTAAAATATAAAAAGTCATATAATATTGAAATATAAATCGACATTATAAATAAATAAAAAGAGACACTTAATATTTAAAAAAAACGGCACAAGTTGAAGACTTTAATTATGAAAATTAAAAGGTTTCTGTAATTTAACTGTAAAGTGACACTTTAATAACAAATTTAATCGTGTAATTAAAGATGTTGTTACAGTGAGACTTTTGACAGTTTTCTTCTTTCTACAGATTACACAATCTGTTGGTAAATACTGATAGACGTTTGTTTGACAACATCTGCTTAAAAGTCAACAGATGTTATAAAAACCCCCAAAAGTAATGATTACGATTTTGAATTTAGTTTATTAACAATATTATTTTATTATTATTGTTGTATTGTAATTGTCTTTCTTTCTATAATAAATAAATAAAAAGCCCCAAAAGTAAGTTCGAACTTTATATTTAGTTGAAATCCAACTGATAAAAGTTGAAAACCAACTTTACGGATATTTAGTATATTCACTCTATAAAAGGGGAGGAATTGCCAATATTCATTTTCCATCTTTATATATTCCTTCAAGTATTTTCACTTTACAACTCTCCATCCCATATGCATAATGATACTACGTTCAAATGTTTTTCCACAAATCTTCTGAAAGATTCTTACCATCAAAGGAAAATAGATTACCAACAGTCCGTTGGTAATGAAGTTGGAATTGATGTTTTCTGTCGAATCTTACAATAGAAGGAAAACATCAATCCATTCTTACTATATGCAGACCCTATTCCAATTTTTAGGGTTTTCAATGTTATGATGTTTAGATACGAGTTGTTGTCGTCGTACTGCTTTTGATTGTGTTTGTTTGTGATTTTGTTCCGATGACAACGTCAAGAAAGATCATTCTCTAGAGTTTTGTTGTTAGAAGACTTTTTTTATGTTTTCTTGTATTTTTATGTAGTTTGTAAACTCACATATTGTAATATTGTTGTTCTTAAAGCAGTTTTTTAGAGATATTTGGATTTGTTCTTTTATAGGTCTTCCATTTTGTATTTATTTTTGTTAAATTAAATATTTCATTGAAATTATGGAATTGTAATGATAAGGTTGAATCATATAAATACTGTTTGACAAATTTGTTGACAAGTCAACAGATTTTGGTAAACAGTGTAATGAAAATTTCTTTTAATATTAAAATTAATTGTTTGTTTTTAATATCTGTTGTTCCAACATAGCTTTTCATGCGTCTGTTGATTTTTGTCTTTGTGGTTTTAACAGCCTCAGAAGGCAGAATTCCAAAGTTAATGGTTATGATTTTTTATTTTATATATTGTGCCATCATTATATAATGATTTATATGTTTTGATGAAAAATACCAATTTGAGTATAATAATACTGATTAGTTATATCAATAGTCTACTGTTAAAGTCAACAGATGATTGGTCTTTAGCAAACAAACATTAAGGGGTTGTTTGATTCATTAATTGTTGAATCATTAAGAGGTCTGAATGGTTAAGATGTCTAAATGGTTAAGTGCTGAATCATTAAGTTTGACCTCTTAATGGTTAGTTTTCTTGTTTCACATTGGTAGGAGAGTCTCATCAAGGTTCAACATAGTTCAGTGCTTAATGGTTCAGCAACATCCCAAATCTTAATGGTTCAGCCTTTACCATTCCATTCAGAAACTGAAACAAACGCACTGAATGCTGAATCATTCAGCGTTGAATGGTTCAGAGCCTCATTAATAGGCTTACCAAATAGCCCCTAAAAATGTAAATGTCGTGTCATTGTTAGTAGCAACTGTTTAAGGCAACAACTGTTTGAACGAAACCGTTGAAGTAACATCTGTTTGAATCAACAATGTTTTACAAACATGTGTTTTAAAAAATCTGCTTAATTGACGCACTGATTTTAAACAGACGTTACGAAATATAGTTTTTCTTTCAACATTAGATTGTCTTTTTAATTTGGTGATCCTCTTTTTGTTTTTATTATGTGTTATCTCAACAGAGATTTAATCCGTCTGTAGATTTATCTTTCCGCGGTTGGAACAGTTTCAGTTATTAAACATCTGATCAGTATTATTAACTGGCATCGTGAAAAGAACAGACCTTACAAAATACAGTTTTTGTTTTAACAGTAGATTGACTCTTTAATTTGGTGTTTACTAAACAGAGCATAATAGTTGGTCTGTTTATATTTTTTATATTTTGGGTAGTAATTGTTTTAAAGAAAGAAACAGATTTTACTAAACATGTTTTCTTTACAACAGACGATTGGTTTCGTAATGTTGGTTTTAGTAAACAGACCTTAAAGTACGATTTAGTCTTCCGGTGTTTTCACACGGGATTTCACCAAGTATATATTATAGTACATTAACTTTTATCTTACATCATAACACATATTTTATCACTTAATATTAGATTTATGAGTTAATAGCCAAAATCGTCCGTGAGGTTTGGTTACTTTTGCCACATTAGTCCAAAACCCAAACCTTTTAAATCTGGGTCCTTCTACTTTACATTTTTTTGCCACATTCGTCCCTGACACTAACCCAGTTAAATATTGTCGTTAAGTTTGAGGGTATTTTAGACATTTTACATAGGAAACCAAGGGCATGTTGGACATTTTGTATACTTTAATTATTTTAGATTTATTATTATTTTTTAAAGCTTTATTTAGAAATAACCCCTCTAACCTTCTTCATACAACAACCACCACCGCCCCCTACCACACAACAACCACCACCGCCCACCTGCTTCGTCCACCACCGCCATTCCACCTGGTCCACTTACACGTTAAACAGCTCATCCGGCACCTCACTTCCCTTCTTCCTGTTACTAATAGCCTCCATCCTCGCCTGTTTTTCACTCTTCGCATTCCGAATCAATGTCATCGCCCCTTCAACCTCATCAATCCCCGGCCTTGGCTGAAGAGATCTACGCATTCTCATGATCTCTTCCACCACCTCATCCACAAATTTTCCCCTAGATTCCATTCCTTATTCTTTATCCTATAAAATTCCAACAAATTTCCACAATTAAATCACAGATCCCTAAATCCCTAAACATATCTAACGATATTCAATCGACCCGCAATTGCATTAATATTTATTAACAGTTTAACACCACAAAATGCATCAGGATTATGGTGATGCTATCGGGGTTGTAGAGGAAGGAAAGTTTACCAGAGAAGGACGTTACCGGCTCCGGTCACCGGGGATGGTGACCGGTTACTGTTCTTGACGACACAAGTGTGTGTGTGTGTGTGCGTGTTTGCATTTGATATGCAGGGAATCAAGAGGGAGAGAAGAGGGTTTTATACGAGAAATAGATTTGGAGTGTTTGGTAGTAGGTGTAGGGGCAGAATAGGGGTGTTTGGCAACGATTTTAAGAGTTGAGATTTGCGCGTTTGGCTGCAAGAATGAACAATTATATTTAAAAATAAAAGGTTAAGCAAAAAGACATAAATACCCCTCAACTTAACTACAATATTTAACTGGGTTAGTATTAGGGACGAATGTGGCAAAAAATTGTAAAGTAGAAGGACCCAGATTTAAAAGTTTTGGGTTTTGGACTGATGTGGCAATATTGACCAAACCTCAGGGACGATTTTGGCTATTAACTCTAGATTTATCTATCCCGGAAAGCTTCCTGGATATAATCTAGTTTATTATATAGTAAAGATAGTATAAAGATTATAAATTAACAAAAATTAGGTTACTTATAACCTAATTTTTTATGAGAATTTAAGGGTGAGGATAACCTTATTAAGTAATACGTGTCCCCACCCAAATCGCTTTATTATATAAATAAATACAGACATATATAGATATAGATATAAGGCTAGAATATTTAGACTTTAACGTACAAATTAAAATTTTGATTATTATATGACTTGAGATATAGTAATCACTTTATAGTGTTTATCACGATTTATCTAACATGCTTATTAATACCATAAAAATACTCTATTTTCTTAATTTAAGATAAATAAATTAATCAACCTAGTTTCGGTATTTTAAAATCTACCATTTTTGTTAAATACAAGATTAATTTAGTAAACCATTTAGATTATTGTGTTTTGAAAACGCAGATAATCAGTTTTTTGTGTTTGAATCGCGTTTTAAAAATGCATATAATTAGTTTTTTATGCTACCAAAACGCATAATCTCTTTTGGATAATCAATCCCAAACACCCCCTTAGTTTTTTCTATACGTAATAAATAGAGTAAACTATAATTTGTGTCAATCTCTTCCCAAAAGAGGATTGGTTAAAACAACATGATCTAACCCTTTCAAAGCATATGAATTAACTCACATCTAAAACAGTGGACGATATAGAGGTTTTTTTTCTTTTATTTTTTATTTTTTGGGATCACGGAGTTAGGCCGACTATTTGGTCAAAGCACAAGCACACAAGTTGTTATTTATTCTAATGATAAATATATATAGGGACATACTATTAATACACTCCACATGGTTATTTCAACACTCCTATACGAATCGTATAGGTCTATATGAGTTGTATGTTTGACCTAATATAGTTTAACTAGAGGAGTTCTACCATGTGGACAACGTTTTTTGTTTTTGCTGCATTCAAAACTAGGTTTCTTAAGCATAGGAAATGAATAAATATGATATTGAAAAAGTGATGTGGGTATAACTTCTAGTTACGTAGACTACTCTGAAGTAGTTGATCATAATGACTATAATAGAATGGAATGTGATCTCAGATTGTTTAAAGAGTACAAGGCGTGTTATAATAGCATCCCGACTATTGGAAACCTATCATTAATAGCCTATAAGTTGTTTGATCAAAGATACGTGTTAGTGCATGATGTCCCTAGGCTAGTATGTTAGACGTTTGGATGCGTTTCATGGTGTTTGGGAGTGTTCGTAAGCGTTTTGGGAGTGTTTGGACAATACAGGCAATTAGGAAGCCTTTACAGGCGATTAGTGTGTACTCACATGTTTGTATAGGTGATTAGGCCCTAATCGCCTATACTACATATAGCATAGCACTTGTAATCGCCTGTAGCTGTCTGTATGAGTACAAGGGGTATAAATAGGCCTAATCATTACCCTAATCATTAGTTCTCACCTCACACACTTTACAAACACCCTCCCCCAGGTCTGAGAGTCTGATTTGACCATTGTAAACACTTGAGCTCTGTTTTAGTGATAAATCTTAAATCTTTTGACCCATTTGTGTGTGTTGATTACTCATATATCATTGTTTCTTAGTTGTTTTTGTTATTGGAATATGTTCAGAGGATTCCGCACTCTAAATATAAACCTCGTGAATGTTGCGTGACCCGTTCGTCGATCCTACAAGTGGTATCAGAGCTGAGGCTCTTATCACGAGTGTTTTGATAACAAAAATGAGTGAAAACAGGTGGGTTTTAGTATTAAAGTTGACATTTTTATCCAAAAACCTGTTTAACTTTGAAACTTTGAGTTTTTCATAAAAAAACCCATATTTTTAAAATCTTAGTGTGTTTTTACGGAGGAAAACGTGTGTTTTTTATTAGGTTTTGTTCTAAAAGTGTTTTCAAAACTTTTCTAATCACTTGGGGATTAAACACGTCGTTTTTGAAAAGATTTTGAAGCAAAAATGGTAGTTTTTGAGCAAAAGTGAGCTTGCAGATCAGATCAGGCGATTGGAGAACCCTACTCACGTGAACAGTTTACGTGATTAGCCTACTCGCCACTTATAAAAGACGATTAGGACTTCTCGTGTGAAATAACTAGCAATTACATTATAATCGTGTGTTACTACTAGTGATTAGGAGCTAATCGCCTGAAACTACATGTGGCATAGCTTCTAATCACGTATTGAACCCTAATCACCTCTAAACTCGTAATTGCTCTACTGTTCACTAGCAATTACACCAATCACGTATAAAAACACATGATTAGACATACAATCGCCTGAAAACTAGCAATTACAACTTGTAATCGCCTATAACCTGCTGAAACCAAAAATTTGACTAAGTATCGGACTTTTAACGAACCTAAACATATGTCGAATCCGTGGGGACATCTAAATCAACCAAAGCAAGAATATAACGAACAAATGAACAATCAAGTGAATGTACCGACGAACCCTTGGCAATTTTTAGCCGAAGGCAATGGTTAACAGATGCAAGATTCGCAAATGCAAGCGAATGTTGCCGGAACCAATCCGTGAGTGCTTGCGGCTCAACAACAGACAATGAATACGAATCCGTGGGCACTCGCAACTGCTGCTAATCAACAGACATATCATCTGTCCTCCACTCTCTTAAGTGACTTAGAGACTGGTAGTTCCAATTGGGCACCGAAACTTCAGTATATGGTCGACTACCACAGCTGGAAGGGCAGATTCCAGACTTATGTTGAGGGGATAGATGGTCTGGTATGGTCATCTATTGAAAACAGATACAGCAGGCCGATGGTTGAAAACTCAAACACTCCGATCTAATTGGAAGCAATGTCCGAGGATCAGAAAAATAAGTACAACTATGAAAAAAAAGGTGATGGCAGCGTTGATGCAAGCACTTCCCAAAGATATACTTCATCAGTTCGCACAATCCATTACTTCGCAGATGCTTTGGTTAGCGCTTGATGAAAGGAACGGAGAAATCCTGAAGACTCAAAAGATCAAGATGGATCAACTCAAGAAAGAGTTCGAGAACTTCACTGTTATTGGAACTGAATCGCTGAGAGACATGACTGCAAGATACTACCCTTTGATGTCCGAGATGTATCAGTACGGGGTCGTATGCACATCTGCAGAGCTTGTGGAAAGATTTGCAGAGGCGCTTCCTTCTCATTGGCATTAGTGGCCGGACATCCGGAAATCAAATAACGCATATCAGACACTCTCCATCAATGATTTCATGGCAGAGCTAGAGAACAAGGAGATAGAAGAAATCAGAAGGGCAAACAAGGCGCTTACTCCTCAAAATCCCAGCATCTACTACGGGAACACTTCTCAGGACGCCAGTGTGGGTGGATCCAAACCACAGACTGCTTTTGTGGTTAACCCAGATCCAGTCTATGCGTTTGACAACTATGGTCCCCATCTGATGTTCCACCACCATTCTATCCCCTGGGACAAGGAAACCAGTATCCTTTGAATTATAATACTAAACAGTTTGGTGTTAATCCTATTTCTCATCTTGCAGCACCATCTTAGGCAACTTCAAACTTTGGTGGACCTTCTTCATCAGGCTTTGGTGGTGCCCCATCTACAGGTTATGGTGGATATGGAGGTGCCTCGACTTCAAGTCATGGTGGCTATCGGACCAATCCAATCACCGAGCAGCTGAACACAGCAGGATTTGAGAAGGTGACTGTAGAGTTAGCCCAAGAACACATGGCTCTACTGTCAACCTTGGCCAATTCCTATCGTGGGCTAGTTGCTGGACAGACCGGGAATCCTCATCTCACACAAGAGGATTATGCGCAGATCGATATAGATGATATGGATCTGATAGACATCCAGTGGCACTTCGCAAGTGTCGTTAGAAGGGCAAAGGAGTATATGGAAAGGGCCGGGAGGAGAGATGTGCTGATCAACAACAACACAAAGTTTGGGTTTGATAAAACAAAGGTCACGTGCTACAACTATGGCACCAAAGGGCATTTTGCAAGAGAATGTGACCGGCCTAAGCATCAGGGGAATCAGAATCCTTTCAACAACAGAGGCAATCACAATCAGAGGCAACAAGCTCAGACACAACCTCTTCCAAATACTGAACGAGCTCTAGTGCCAGGAAACAACAAAAACCAGACGCCTCCTGCAATCAATAATCAAGGACAAGCCCTGGTAATTCAAGCTGATGAAGGATTTAACTGGAATCATCTAATTACTGGAGAAGAAGCTCAGTAGGGTGGTGCAGCATGTTTTGCCCAACAGACTTCTGAGGCACAGTTTGATGTTGAAGAAAGCTCATGTCGGTCTGAAGTTATTGTTCCTGAAGTTGAAGCTTCTGACTGTGATTCTGAGTATGGTTCTGATGTGGGGGTAGATTTGGAAGATTGGTTAGCTGAAGCAGATACCTTGATCAGCAAAAGGTCATTTCTTGTTGATGCTGACTGCACAAAGAACAAACTTGCCGAATTCTTTGGAGCTGAGAAGACTGCTGCTCATTATGCTTTTATGGCTATTACAGAATCTTCTTACAAGGTAAGTTCCTCTTCCAACTCTAAACCTGAGTGTGTAGAGTGTGGCAAGCTTGAGCACAGAATTGATGTCTTAACAGACGAAATTCTGAACTTTAATGCTGATTAAGCCAAAGCCAACAGAGCAATGATGTTTTGAGAGCTAATGAAAAGGCGCTCTGTAAAGGAAGGATTTGACAACAATACAGGATTATATGATCATACAAGTTGCTAAACCAGGTGCGGAAACCCTAGCTTAGAACAAACTGATATAAACTCAATCAAAACACAATCAAGATCATTTTAAATGCTTTTCATAGATTAACTTTTCAATAAACTTGGTTACAGACTGATAACAGTTAATCTAGACCTCAAACAAATACTCTCAGACCTCTCAGGAACACACACACAAAACACACACTCTCTATGACTCGTTATACATTACAAAAACTTGAAATCTATTTATACTAGCTGTACGTTCGCCCAGTCACACTGGTCGAAGGTAAGCTGTTTCCACATTCGCCCAGGTGAACTGGTCGAATGTGTTCTTCTGTGCATTCCTGTTCCACCTTCGTCCTTGACAAACTACCTTCGCCCATAACTTTTCTTCCTTCGCCCCTTCTGATTCTCATTCGCCCATTAACACATGTTAGTATCTAATCATTAGTCGCAAAACGGCATCTACAAACTCCCCCTCGACTATTGATTAGATCGTTTTCTATCTTCGTCCATAGCTTTGTTCAGCAACTTGATCCTCAGAATACTCTTCTGTTCTTTCGTCATCTCCGGCTCTAACTTTCTCTTAACCGGCTTTGACACATTCGCCATCATAACCTTCTTGCCAAGCTTCCCTTCCAAATTACTTCCAGCGTTAATGTCATAAGCAAAGCAAACACCCACAACTTGTGTGTATTTCCTTGCTTGATCTGCATCGTTTGGCTCATGATGAATCGGATTATAGAATAACATGATGATGTCTTCGAAGGTGCAATTGATCAGCCACATAGGATCAAATACATGCACATGCTTGTATTTATCCTTTCCATCTCTTAGCACTATCACAGCTTCTGCTTTCCTCCAATCATAATACCAAAATATGAAGTCAGCACTGAAGTGTTGAGGCATAGGCATCAAAGGTATCTTCCTCATAACTTCAGGTGCCTTATATATCAAGGTAACCCTCTTCAACTTGGTTCTGGGATCAGTATCCCTGTGAACTTTCCTCCGGGGATACTGTGGCTTGAATCTATTCCATCTTGTCCTACTCTCCCAAACCAATTTGTCTGCACACCAACCAACATGAGTATTATTCACTGAAGCACCAGACATAGGGAATCTGCATAAATCTCTAACCGCCCAGTACGGTAGAGTTAGCAAATCAATGAATCTGTAGAAATACAAGATCCCTGATTCCCACTTAGCAGCTAAGCACTTCAGCCTACTCAAGTATGTCCACCCAAGAGCTCTTCCTCTGAACTTTGCATTATGAAACCTGTAGAAGTTTCCTTGAGCTTCGGGCTTTGGTCGGTTTTCATCCATCAATCTTAGTTTCTTCAAATACTCTTTCAACTCATCAGACTTTCTTGAAGATTCTGGCAAATCAGCTCCAAGTACTTTTTCAACAAACTCAGCACTTCTTTTTCTTGCCTTTCTCTTAGCAGACGTATTATGCCTTTCAGTAAAATCAGGAAACACCACGTCTTCATCATTTTGTCTGAAGTACTGTGGATATTCCTCATGTGTAATATCCTCAATCTCAACTTCCTCAAACTCAGGGGTTTCTTTATCATCAGAATGAGTTCCAATATCCTTTTCAGGAATAGGTGGAATCGACTCATCAACAATGAACTCTTCAAAAGTTTTCCCTACTCTCTGAGCAAGACCATCCAGTATCTCCTTTGCTACAGACGCAGGTACTTCCCCCTCTTCAAGATCAGGATCGTTATATTCCAATTCATAACGCATGTCATCTGTTTGGAATATTTCTGCAAAACGACCTGTGAACTCAATGGTCCACTCTCTCTTCTCTAACATGTCTTTGTAAACTTGTTTTGCATCATCAGATAACGACCTCACCTTCTCGTTCCAGAACACGGTCTCATCATCAACATTCTCTCCCTTATTCTTAGAACTTGACTCACCTGTGTCTTTCTTCTTCTTAGAAGGTGGTCTTTTCTCAAATGTAAATTTAGCAGTATCATCTCCTCCATCATTGTCATCACTGCTACTACTATTATCATCCTTTTGGCTTCCTGAACCTTCAGCATCATCATCATCATCATTGTTATCATCTTCATCATCACTTTTATCCGATTCTTCATTCTCATCATCCTCATCCTCCTCTTTATCAGATTCAGATGGTTCAAAATCTACTTGTTCAACCTCTTTCTCTGCATCTTCTTCACCCTCCTTCAGCTTGGGTGCTATATTGTACAAATCATCAATCAGATCACTAAGGCGTTTGTTTTCAGCCCTTAGCTCTTTGTTATCTTCTTTAATTGCCTTGTATCTATTCTTGTTTCTCAGAACTTTACCTTCAAGCTTCTGATTCTTTGCTTCAAGCTTCTTTACCTTCTCATCTATTTCATCTTGATTAGATTTAGAAGCAACAACAATTTGAAGCATTTTCTCCTCATTCATCTTAAACTTGGCAATCTCAGATTGTTGAGCCACAAGCATCTTCATCATATCGTCCATTCTTTTATTCATCTGCTTCATCACTTCATCATCCACAGTGATCTTTTTAGACTTGGACTTTGACTTAGATGGCTCATCCTCAACTACTTTTCCTTTCTGAGGCTTAGTAAACATGTTCAGAACATTATCCAGTGCAATATTGAACTGCTCCACTGGTAATGTTGTAGCCTCCTTAGTCTTTTGTTTCTTTGCAGCTGGTGAAGATTGTTTAGATGATGTTCCAGCATCCGGTAATCTCTTTCCTTTCAACAATAAGTTCAACTCCTTCTCTCTGAGTTGCTTAGTGCTTGTCTTCTTAGCCATAGACTTGTGTTTGGGCTTGGGCAAATTCACAACAACTGTTTCACCTTCATTTAACTCATCCAGATTAATTGTCAATCCTTCATCTTCAGCACCAACAGATTGCTTTCCCTTATTAGCTTCTTCTATCGATCTGTTCAAAGATTCAGACTCACCAACCAAAGTGGCCTTTTGTTTGGTAGTCCGGACATTCTCAGCATCCGAATCCCATTGTTCCTCAGTTTCTGTCTCCTCAGAATCAACCGACTCCTCATCTACCAAACCCGTGCCCTTCTTTGCAGTAGTCTTCTTCCTCACTGTTTGTTGTTTTGAAGTTCCCTGATCTGTCTTTCCCTTGCCCTTCCCTTTGGCTCCGGGATTGACAACCTGCCTTTTCCGTTTCGTGCTTGCATCAGCATAAACAAGTGGATCATCATTATCACTATCACTGTCAGGATGCCTTGCTGTATTCTTCCCTGGATCATTGTAATCCTCTTTAGCCAAGGCTCCAAATAACCTTCTGTAAGGTGGTCTCTCATTTTCAGGTACACCTTTATAACCCTTCATTCTTGCTAAGGTTCTCACATTCATATGATCCATATTAAATATTTGTGTTGGATCCTTCTTCAAGTTTGGATACTTGTGATCAAAAATCATCATAAGAAACCTAGGATAAAGCATGAAGTATTTCTTCTTCAATCCCTTCAACATCTCCAACATATGGTCTAAGATCATCCCAGCAACGTTAAATGGTTTATTGAGAGTCAATGCAACCATTAACGAGCTCAAACTTTTCCTCATCACGTCATAACCTCCACTAACACATCCAAATACAATAATGATGACGTGAGCAAAATACTTGAACTGCACGCTCAGCTTCCCTTTATACATAGAACCATCAGTAATCGGTCCTTTGTACTTCATCCTCAGGAAGCAGGCTTTCTGCTCAGTCCAGGATAATTCTCTTGGATCCTCACTAGTCTCAAACTGGATCTGGAGAGCTTCCCTGATATCAGCTTCAGTAATAAACATCTCCATTCCCTGAATCTTACTTCTGATGATAGTCTGATTATCGAAGTAATCATACTTGGCGTTGTTATAAAAATCCTCAACTATATCCTTGTAGATAATAGTTGGTGTTGCCAATGCATAAACCACTCTACATCTCTTCAAGAACTTTATAATCTCTGTGAATTCTACATTCTTTTCCACATCTCCAAGATACGCACAGCAATTATGGGTCTTCTCAAACGGCCATTTGCTACCGCTTGATGATCCTTCTTCTTGCACTGTTTCTGGAATAGGATCAGTCACTGTAGTCTCCACAGGAATCTCAACATTAGCTTGTTCTTCAGCCATCTGAAATAGAAAATCAAAATAAAACGTTAAAACACAAAATCGACAAAATTTGAAAATTTTAGGTTTTCTGAAATTTTACATTCGCCCAAACAATATGGTCGAATGTAGTTTTTTTATGGCCGAAGGAATGAAAATTTTGGTCGAATGTGAAGTGTTTTTGAATAAAAATCTTCATTCGTCCGTTTTATTTCTCCTTCGTCCAAATTGTTTCTCCTTCGTCCAGTCGATGGACCGAAGGTGAAAATGATTCAAACCCAAAATTCAAAAATTTTTCAATCATGTTTTTAGCCCCTGATTTTGATCCAAATCTGTTCTAAATTGGCCGACTAAGCTTCGCCATTCATCAATTTCCCTAAACATTCATTCTATATCAGTTTTAAAAGGAAATTAGGGTTTATTATTGTTTTATAGATCAATCAGTGATTAACACTTGTTTATAACCTAATTCCTAACATATTCTCCCCCTAAAACGGATATGGGATGAATGTGAATCAAAATCAAACATTAAAAACCACTGAAAATCCCAAACACTTAAACCCTAGGTCCGGTTCAAAAACTCAACAATTCCAGGCTTGTTTCTTGTCCATTACCTGTAATCTTTATACGAAAATGATCAGTAATAAGCAGGGATCAAAACACACAAGCAAAGGAAACAAAATCAACAAGGTCTTGTTATCGAAGGAATTTTGAAAAAATAGAACTGTTTGGTCGAACCTGTTATGGCTTATTTATAGGACTTCACCTTCGCCCGTTTCAAACGGTCGAATGTATCACATTTCCACCTTCGCCCCTAATCAAAGGCACGAAGGTAAAAGTTGTTTTACCCGAATGTAAAAGTTGAGTAAAAACCACATTCGCCCAAATTGAAACGGCCGAACGTAAACAAAAATCCCACATTCGTCCCAAATTAAGGGCGAATGTAAAATGGAATTTTGAAAAATTTTGCCAAATTACAAATTCGAATCCCGTTCAACATTTTTCAATCCGTTAAGCATCCAAAACACAAATCTTCACATTTAGAAAGATACAAAGCTCAGATGGTGTTGTCAAATCTCAGAAATTGACTATCAAGCATCCCCGGTTATCAAAAATAAAACAGAAATGCAAAACATTTTGGATTTTCTGAAATTATATCAAAACACACCTAAAATCTTTTTGGATTTTGTATCTTTTTGACATTAAAAGTAAATTGCAACAAATAAAATGCAACAAAGTAAATGAAAACAGTAAACATTTTGTGAAATCCGGTCAGAGGATCATATCAGTTTTCTGAGAAATCTGATCACAGCGTTGATCTTTTTAATTAATATTATCATTAGAAACAGTATGTGATACGGCAATTGCTGATATTGTTATCCACGTAAGCTCACATGCAGACAATTACGCAATGCTTTAAAATGATACGAGTTAGATGTATTAGACTAACACGATGTGGTGCCCACACACACGACATACTCCCGTATCAAGTAATTGCACAAAGCTTCGTCGTAACGCGTGATTATGCCAGAGTTATCCGTAAAAGTTACAAAGTATATAGCACAGAGGTGTACAGGTCAGCAATTTAATGCAGCAGAGTAACATGTGCGTATACACTAGGTTGAGGCTGATATTAATCACTGATTTGCATCAGATGACCAATACGATGTAATAATGATCTATGATCAATTAAAACATAAAGTTCCTCAATTTGGTAACTTCCGGTTTTGGCAATTAAGCTCTTTTAGCAAATATTCTGATAAAACTAGGTCCGTAAATCAATACGACAAAAGTTTATCAGAATATTCCGGATAACCATAACATAACGACCCGAAACCTCAAATTTTGGCAATCCTATCAAACGAAATTACGGTACTAAGACCATATGCCCATGAGGTGTTCAGCCACGAACGCGTAGTTCATTATGTTTGTATCACTAATGCACGCAATATTTAGTCTACGAAGCCTATCAGCATATCACACGTAATCAACACACGCCTCATAAACTATACAATTCTTTAGCCTGTGTCAGATTCCCACTGATGTACTATCATTTCCTCTGTTTTACCAGGAAATCATTTTTGATTTTCTAATTTTTAGGTCTTTTTGAATTTTATATTGTTTTTGGTTTTTCTGATAAAATGGCTCCCCCTAAAATAAAGAACATATTTTTTGGATTTTCATTTTGCTGAAAACAAAACAAAAATTAAAAGAAACAATCCACTCGAAAGCATCAACTTCTTTGAGGATTTTACAATCCCCTCGAAAGCATCAACTTCTTTGAGGATTATGAAAGTAAAGAGAAATTCCCAATTAGCAAAGAGAAATTCCCAATTAGCAAAATATAAAAACTAAAAACTAAAAAACGATAAACCGAGGTGCCGATTAGTCCTGTTTTTCCTTTATATTGTTTACTTTTAAAAGATATTCAAAGCGTGAACGGTCAAAGGCTTTAGTAAACAAATCTGCACGTTGGTAGTCAGTGTGTATTTTGATCATATCGATCAATTCCTTAGCGTAACAATCACGGATAAAATGATATTTGATCCGGATGTGTTTCGCTTTAGAATGATTTTCCGAATTTTTAGTTAATGCTATTGCGGCTTCGTTGTCACAGTAAATAGGAGTTTTTAGAAACTGCAAACCGTAATCCACCATTTGTTGTTGAATCCAGAGTACTTGAGAACAGCAACTCGAGGCTGCAATGTACTCTGCTTCACAGGTAGATTGTGCTACGGAAGTCTGTTTCTTGCATTGCCAGGTGATTAACCTGCTCCCGAAAAACTGGCAACCAGCTGTAGTAGATTTGCTATCCTTGTCACAGCCGCCCCAATCTGCATCACTAAAAGATATGAAATCAAAATTATCATCATTAAGGTACCAAAGTCCTTTTGAAGGACAACCCTTCAGATATCTAAGGATACGCTTGACCGCCGTCAGATGACTTTGTTTCGGCTTCGATTGATAGCGGGCACAGAGACACGTTGCGTACATAATATCTGGTCGAGACGCCGTCAAATACATCAGAGATCCGATGATTGCTCTGTATGTAAAAGGATCCGTCAGCTCCCCCTTAGCGTCCACTCCAATCCCGTGATTGGGTTGAATCGGGGTATCCATTGGCTTTGAGTCCTCCATCTGGAACCGGCTCAAGATGTCGGAGACATATTTCGTTTGGTGAATGAAGATCCCGTCGGGTCTTTGGTCCACCTGCAAGCCTAGGAAAAACTGCATCTCCCCCATTGCGCTCATTTCGAACTTTTCCTGCATGACAGTTTCGAACTCCCTGCATAAAAGCTCGTTAGTTGAACCAAATATTATATCATCAACGTATATCTGTACTAGAAGCAAGTCATCTCCCGTCTTTTTCGTAAAGAGGGTGCAATCGACGAGGCCGCGCTTAAATCCTTTGGTGATGAGGTATGTACTCAGCTCCTCGTACCACTGCCTAGGAGCCTGGTGCAAGCCATAAAGAGCTTTGTTCAACATGTAGACCTTATCCCGGTGGATTGGATCCTCAAAGCCTGGTGGCTGCCCGACATACACCTCTTCCTTGACTTTACCGTACAGAAATGCGCTTTTCACGTCCATCTGGTAAACTTTGAATTTCTTATAAGAAGCAAACGCGAGGAACATCCGAATAGCTTCGATTCGTGCTACCGGTGCATAGATTTCATTATAATCAATTCCTTCGATTTGATGGAAACCCTGCACGACCAATCTGGCTTTGTTCCGAACAATTACCCCACGATCATCCTTCTTACACTTAAACACCCATTTGGTGCCAATCTTCTTCCTATCCGGCGGCAAATCTGTGAGCGTCCAAACTCCCAATTTCTGGAATTGTAATAACTCCTCCTGCATAGCTTCCACCCAGGCATCATCCTTCAAAGCGTCCTTGTATGTCCTTGGCTCTACCTGCGACACATAACACGCAAACGACCAATCATTTTGACTACCAGATTGTTGAATTTTGGCATATAAAGCTAAAGCACCAAAACTCTCTGGCGTATTAACACTTTTAAGCTGCCCTCTGGTCATAACACTACTTCCAGGATCACCGATAACTTGCTCCAGCGGGTGAATACGATGAATCCGAGATTCCGGATAATCAGGTACTTGCACTCCCGTCTGAACAGTCAAGTTCTCTACAGCATCCAGATCATGACCCGTATTTGATGATGAAGCCACATCATTAGTTGGAGTTGGGTTCACTGGCGGTGCCTCCTGTTCTTCAGCTTGATCAAGAATAGCTTCTTCAAATTGTTCATCTTCAGATTCTGAAGTGTCTAATGAAGTTGAAGCCTCTTGAAAAATCTCTTCTTCTTGTATAGGAGCGTTGGTATCATTAGAAGCTGGTAGGGGGTTCACGGTGATCGGACGCACCAATGGTGAAGTTGTTGCATTTTCACACTCGTAAAGTAATCGAATAACAGCTTCTTCAACCAAGCTATCTAGATTGAATGATTCAAAGAAATCTTTGTAATCAAACATCCAATCAGGACCCGTGCCTTGAATATTTTGAGTATATCGTTGAACTTCCACGTTAGCCCAGTCTTCCACACGACGAGTTCGCTTGTTGTATACCCGTTTGAGTGGGGTTGCATATCCAACAAAGTAACCCTCTTCGGCTTTAGGACTAAACTTTTCGCTTGGATTCAACATAGTGCAAGGCGCCCCGAAAGGTTCTAGATACTCTAAGTTCGGCTTTCTTCGGTGTAACAGCTCATAAGATGTTTTTCCAGACTTCTTCACTGTTAGAACCCGATTAAGTGTGTAATTTGCTGCATAAATCGCCTCATTCCAGAACATTACTGGAAGATTTGAATCAGCAAGCATAGTTCTAGCCGCTTCAATTAGAGTCCTATTCTTTCGTTCAGCAACACCGTTCTGTTGAGGGGTGTACGGAGCCGAATATTCATGATGTATTCCTTTGTTTTCACAAAGTTCATCCATCTTGGCATTTTTGAACTCCGTCCCATTGTCACTCCGAATTCTCTTTATCTTCACATTGTAGAGATTCTCCAATCGAGTGAACAGAACTTTTAGGTTCATAAAAGTGTCGCTTTTATTCTGCAAACACATCACCCATGAAAATCTTGAGTAATCGTCAGTGACGACTAAACAATAAAGCTCTCCAAGATGACTATGACGCTTGACCGGTCCGAAAAGATCCATGTGCAATCGCTCTAGTGGCATCTCAACAGAGTTAACCTTTTTCACTTTGTGGGACTGTTTGTGCTGCTTCCCCTTTTTACAACTCACACACTTGTCATTCAAATGAAAATGTTTCACATTTACTCCCTCGACAAGTCCATTTTTCACGAGTTGATTCATTTTCTTCAGATGAATGTGCCCCATTCTTCGGTGCCACATTATCGATTCTTTCTCAGTCGCCTTGGACAAAAAGCATGTTATTTGCCCCTGTGATGTCATCGCCTTGGACATATCAAGAATGTATAGATTGTTGACGCGAGGTGCCTTCAACATTATCCACTCTTTAGGAATTGTAAAGCCCGGTTTCAAGATATAGCAGGATTTGTCATCAAAATGCACAGTAAATTTCTTGTCACAAATTTGACTGACACTCAACAGATTGTAATCTATCTGCTTCACATACGAAATCCGCTCAAAACTCACTATCCCATTGCTCACACTCCCTTCCATCGTGATATATCCACCTTTGTTTCCTGCAAACGCTACATACCCGCCATTGATGTTCTTCACGTCGAACAACAACGCAAGATCCCCTGTCATGTGGCCTGAAGCTCCACTATCAACAATCCAAAGACTGCTAATAGGGCCAGCTGAAGCTCCCTGCACACAAAAAGTAAATCATTTAGTGCTTTCGGGGGACCCAAGCCTGAGTCTTGGGTCTTTCAACATCAGGTTTAACAATGACATTTTCACAAACATTTTTAACAACATTTTGATCAATCTTTTTCTGATTGCTCAAAATCGTTTCCTTTTTCTCATTCACTTTTGAAGATGAGGCTCCTGGAGTACCATTGGGTGTCCAAGATTGTTCAGTCCTTTTCAGGATACGAATCTGAGACTTTGGGTTCTCAGTCAGTTTCTGAACATTGTTAGCAAAGGTAACTTTCTTGGTAACCTTATCTGATTTAACAGACTTAGGTCCAACATTTGATTTGACAATTGGTTTTGGTGGAACCTTTTGCCGATCAACTGTTGAGTTCACCACAGGCTTTCTCCACGAGTGTTCCATGGCAATCCGATTTCTTCTATCATAGTGCATTGGACGAGTGTTCCTCATTTGAAAATTGTTTTGATAATAAAACGGTTGTGGTTGTTGAGGAACAACTCTCCTATGAGGTGGCACATAATGATCAATCGGCTTTCGCATAGAATTCCTCACTTCCACTTCGTGCCTCTTGTGCCTTACATATGGACACTGAGCAAGTAAATGCCCGCGTTCTCCACATTTAAAACACGCACGGTACTCTTCAAAAACATTTGGAGCATTTGGTTGAGCAAATGATCTAACAGGGTATTGATCATTATACTGTTGCTTTCTTAAACTCTCAGGGAGTGGCCCTTTTGAGTAAGCAGGCTCATTGAAACCATTCGCTCTGTTTTTGGGTTTAACAAACTCTGTGACATGGACCTTTGGTTCTTGAGGAACATCCAAATACAACTTTTTCAACAAAGCTGGTGGGATTTCATTTGTTCTCTCATGTTTAGGGAACCAAATAGTACTTTCTTGCCAAATCTTTTCAATTTTAGCATAGTTGGCATTTTTAATTGGAAAGTCCTCATCAGAGATGATCTTATCGGATCCTTCCATCCGATAGAACACTTTGACAGGTTTGTCACATTGTTCGTTTTTCTCATTCTTCTCAAGATCTTTCTTAAACACATTAAGATCTTTCTTCACAACATTCTTCTCAGACTTTTCCACATGATGAACATTTCTCATTGGAACAATTTGAGATGATGAAACTGGTTCATTTGTAATGATGTAATTTTCTTTTGGAATATCACATACATTAACAGTTTGGTTACCACCAGTATCATCACTCTCTGAATCTGAGTCAACACTTTCAGCAGTAACACCCTCATCATTGATTCCCAAAATCGGTCTAACATCGGAATTTGGATCACCAACACTTGAAGTGTTAGATTCATTTTCCGATGCTGAATCAGATTTTACCGAACTCTCCGGTGTCACTTGGTGACAATTATGGTTTTCAAAAAGAACCGGAGATGGTACAGCCCGATAATTGGTGGTTTTATCATCAATGATGTGGTCTACCACATAAGCCACATTCTTGTAACTTTCCAACTTTTTGTTTACTTTTTCAGCAAAGCATTTAATGGCGGCCATTTCCAACTTGGTGTTTTCAATTTCATTTATATAGTTGTTAATTGCCAATTGTTTTAAAGACAAAGTGTTTTTCAAGTCAGAAATGTCCTTTTTATAGCCATCTAATACTTTGTTAAAAGTATTCAACTCTTTGCGAGTAGATTGACTGTTCATGATAGCACTATCACGTTGAATACGGAGTTGTTTAACCTCCTCAGTCAATCTATCACAAGCACCACAATATTTTTCACTAGTATTGTCAGTACTACATGCAGAACTTACAGATTTTGGTGGGTCAGTCATGGCCATCAATGCAAAATGAGCTTCCTTTCCTGCAAAGAATCTGGAATAATCAATCTTTGTAAAAGCATCATCTGCAATACACGACTTCCTAGTCATCAGAAAATCTGCTTCTGCAAGTAACTGATCAATATCTTCATCCAGAGAATTAACACTAGCTTCCGTATCCGAGTCACTGTCTGAATCAGAATAAACCGATTCACACTCCTCAGGAATGTCAGAAACAGTATCAATCACAACTCCCGAATTAGTCTCTTCATTTTCAACCTCAACATTCACTTCAGAATCAACCTTAACAGGTTCAAAATCACCATCCATCTCAGCCTCAGACTCATCACTATCAACTTCAGTTTCAACCTTCTTCTCCATCGTCACTGATTCTTCAAGATCAACCTGATATGCAACACAAGCCACATTTCCCCCAGTAGTTATCTCCTCAACACCTATCTGAATACTCGACCAGTCAAACCTCTCATCTTGTTGAGTAACCAATGCTTGATTGGTATTCTGTTGTTCAGCTGGTGTAGTGATTGGTATGACTGTTCGGTTAGTATTGTTTGGTGTTTGGTTTTGTGTCTGGTTTGGTGTGGTTGGTTGTCTATTTTGGTTGTTGTTAAAGTTATTTTGACGGTTTTGGTAGTTGTTGTTATTGTTTTGGGAAGAAACTTGGTTTTGGTTTTGTTGTTGACGGTTCTGATAGGTAGCATTGAATGGATTTCTGTTGCCTTGTTTCGGTGGTTGAGTGCATTCACGTTTAAAGTGACCTTTACCCCCACAATTAAAACAAGTCACTTTCTCCTTATTGAACCCGTAGGTTGTGTTAGGAGAAGTACCCAAGTCGGTTCTACCTGTTTTCTCAATAAACTCTGTTGCTCTTCGCATAATGCTCGCAAAGGCCCATTGGATGTCAATGAGTTCCATTTCCTCCTTATCAATCTGTGCGTAGTCTTCATTGGTCAAGTTGTTATTACCAATTTGACTAGCAACTAATCCATTATAGGAAGAAACCATTGCAGAGACTAATGCAATGTGTTGCTGAGCAACTTCAACTGTCACATTTCCAAGATTGGAAGTCTCCAAAACCACAGTTGGTTGATTAGGTTGGTTCATTGGTTGTGGTTGAGTTTGACCAGCAGTATAAAAAGCTGCTTGTTGTTTTGGTGAGAATGGTGGAATGTATGAATATTGGTATGGAACTTGTGATTGTGGTTGTGATAAAGATGAAGTTTGTTGATGGTAATTAATGATGGGTGATTCTACAGCATTGGATATACAAGCAACATGTGGTGTAACTAGCCCTCCAGAACTTGTACTTGCTGGAACTAAAGATCCTCCAAAGTATAGATTTGGATTCTGAGGAATTTGTGCTCTCCTAGCTTTCCTCTTCTCTTCCAACTCTTTGTTTTCCAGCTTCTCAACGAACTCTTGAAGAGACCAGTATTGAAAAGCATCTTTCTCCTTCAGAACATCCACATGCTGATCCCAGTTTGGTGGTAAAGCTTCAGCAAACTTGTCCACCTGTTTAGCCATAGGGATCTGTACACCATAGCTAGACAATTCAGATATTAAATGATTATATCTAGGAGTTAGTTCTTTCAAAGTTTCATTTCCAACATAAGAAAAATTCTCAAACTCCTTAACAAGTTCTTCCATCCTCAAATTCCTAGTCTTCTCATTTCCATCATGCTTCCTTTTAAGCATATCCCACAAAGCCTTAGAAGTTGTGCACGTCCCAAACTGATGCAAAAGATCATTTGTAATAGCTTGCGTCAGTTGGGAGAACGCCTTCTTTTCCACAGCAAACTTTTTCTTCTCATCCTCCGCCATGCTCTCCAATGGCACTGGTTCACCCGTGTTCTCCAGAACTGGTGGTGTGTATCCTTTAGCAATCATGTTCCATGCTTCAGCACCTTCTACTCCCATGCCTTCCAAGTGTATCTTGAACTTTTTCTGCCACTGATTGTATTCCTGAATCTCCATGAGCTTCGGTGGCCGAGTCCCGCTACCTGAAGACAAATCATTAATCAGTGTGGAAATAGCATTAGTAGTTTGAGTGTTTACCACCGCTGCTGCTACTCCCCAGTAGTCAGACTGTGGTACTGTAGGTGCACTCTGAGTCATGTAGTTAACCGGCTGTGAAGACTGTGTGCTAGTCTTCTGTGCTGCCACTGTCCATGGGTCCATCACCTGCTGTTGTGGTTGTGTAGTTGCTGGTGTAGGAGTAGTCTGATAACGCCACATAGTCACGCACTTCGAGAAAATCAACACTTAGAAAATTTTCCAAAAACTTATCCTAGGTTCGTCCACAAAGTTTTAGGTTCGACCCTTTTAAATCAGGTTCGCCCAAAAAATCTTTCACCCGAATGTAAAATATTAGCAGAATGTAAAAATCACACAAACTCTTCTACCTTCGCCCAAATAAACCTAGGTTCGTCCGTTCCTGAACTACCTTCGTCCGCCCGACTTCCCGAAGGTGAAAAACTGGACCCGAATGTAAAAACTTCAAGTGAAAACCTCTACGTTCGCCCTAAAACTCTTAGGTTCGTCCAGAAATACCCTCTCCTTCGACCAAAAACTCACACATTCGCCCACTAAACTCAGGTTCGCCCATTTCAAACTTTTTGAAAAACGGTTACACTTTGAAAAACGGTTATTTTGATCTCTGATTTTCAAAAGTTTGTGGATTTGATTGATCTTAATCAGGTTATGCTTCGGAAATGATTTGGAACAACTTTAATACTTGGAATTTTGAATTTTAACCACAAAATCACCTCAAAATCTTTCAAAAACACACAAAAACCATTTTTAGTTGAAAACAGATGTGAATTGATGAAAATTATGTCCAAATCAGCTCTGAGTTTATCAATTTGTTGTTGTATGATCCTCTATGCTCTGATACCACTTTGTAAAGGAAGGATTTGACAACAATACAGGATTATATGATCATACAAGTTGCTAAACCAGGTGCGGAAACCCTAGCTTAGAACAAACTGATATAAACTCAATCAAAACACAATCAAGATCATTTTAAATGCTTTTCATAGATTAACTTTTCAATAAACTTGGTTACAGACTGATAACAGTTAATCTAGACCTCAAACAAATACTCTCAGACCTCTCAGGAACACACACACAAAACACACACTCTCTATGACTCGTTATACATTACAAAAACTTGAAATCTATTTATACTAGCTGTACGTTCGCCCAGTCACACTGGTCGAAGGTAAGCTGTTTCCACATTCGCCCAGGTGAACTGGTCGAATGTGTTCTTCTGTGCATTCCTGTTCCACCTTCGTCCTTGACAAACTACCTTCGCCCATAACTTTTCTTCCTTCGCCCCTTCTGATTCTCATTCGCCCATTAACACATGTTAGTATCTAATCATTAGTCGCAAAACGGCATCTACACGCTCAAAATCACCATTGAGACTCTGAAGAAAGAAAATCATGAGTGTGATTAGCTCAGATTCAGAATCAAAGAATTAACTGAGGAGAATCTGAATCTGAAAGCTGATGTAGGTCCTTTACAAAGGTCAATTGATTCCTTAAGGCAAAAGGAGAAAAGTTTTCTAAGTACTGTTGAAAACTATAAAAGGGATGTTTCTGAACTGTCTAAGACTCTAGCAAATAAACAAATAGCCATAAATAATTACATAAATGAGTTAGAAGACACAAAGAAACACTTGGCCATTGTAAATTGTGACTATGAGAAGATCAAGAAGAAACTTGAAAGTTACTTGAACTGCAAGTATGTTCTTGATCATATCATTGAACACTCAGAGAAAGATAGCAATTCCACGAGTCCTAAATATTCACAGTGTCCACCTCCGGTGAGATTCGAATATCACCATTATGATGGCTTGCCGAAGGAGGAGTTTGTGGATTTGGCAGCAGAAGCAGCTAAAGCTGCAGAAGCGGCTAAAGTAACAGAAGCAGCTAAACCTGCTGAAGTTACTAAGGCTGCTCCACCTGTTGAAGCTGCCAAAACTGGTGAGATAGCTGATGATGTCACTGTCTGTGAAACAGACGTATCTGATGATGAGCTTGATGAACCTCAGAGGTATGCACCGGCTAAGAATGAGGATATTCCAATCCAAAATCACATCTTGTGTGATCCTAAACCGTAAGTGCAAACTTCTGATGGTAAGAGTGTGAAAGTGTTCTATAAAATGAAAGGATCTGATAAAATCTGTAGATGCATTATATGCGACTAATGATTGGATTGTAAACATTAGCATGTGTTAGAGATTTCAGGAGGTCGAAGGTAGAGTTCAGAAGGTCGAATGTGAAGATCTATGGTCGAACGTAGAATGAAAAGGGCGAAGGTGGAAGATTGACTGAAGATAAACTATATTCGTACTTTGGAAGAGGTCGAATGTGGAAGAATTCCACATTCGAACCATCATCAGGGGCAAATGTGCAGATAGTATATAAGGGTTAAGTTTGTTTTGTTGGTTAGAACTTGGTCATTGTGTGTGTGTTAAGGTCAGAGGTTTGCTCTCTAGGTTGAGGTTTTGAATGTGTCAATAGATTAACTTGTAAAAGCGTATGTATTGAATATTGGATCAAGTAATCTATGAAAATGAGTTTGAAAAGCGTAATTCGTGTGTTTTGATTTGTTGATTATCATTTTGTTCTGTTATAGGGTTTCCGCACCTTGAATAGTGCCTTGTATGATCAGATTTCCTGTTTAAAGCTAAAATTCTTCATTTACAAAGTGGTATCAGAGCCATAGAGATCATACAACAAAAAATTGATAATCTCTGAACTGATTTGGAACCTGATTTGATCAAATTTTCTCTGTTTTCATTGAACAATGGTTTTTTATACAATTTGAAGGTTTTGGATAACAATTCGTGGTTAAAATCAACAATTCCAAGAGTTAAAGTTGTTCCAAATCAATTCCGAATCATAACCTGATAAAGATCATCAAAATCCATTAACTTTTGAAAATTTCAGATCAATATAACCGTTTTTCAAAGTGTAACCGTTTTAACATGGGAGGGTCGAACCTAGAGAGCGTGAGGTCGAAAGTGGGTTTTTAGGTCGAACCTAGAGTATTTTCTGGACGAAAGTAGCTTTATTTAGGTCGAACCTAGGAGTGTTGTGTTGATGTTTCACTTTCTGGTCAGTTTTTCCACATTCGGGTGATCGGCGGTACGAAAGTGGAATTTGTAGGGACGAAAGTGAAGAATATTTGGTCGAACGTGGATATTATCATATAGTTTCTACCTTCGGGTCATATTTTTGGGCGAAAGTGTAGTTACCAAGGGCGAAAGTAGAAGCTGATTTGTGAAATTTTCAAGTGTGTTGCATTTCTAACTTTGTGAACAACATGTGGGGATTTCCAACTACACCAAGGCCGGGTACAACACAACAACAGCAAGTGACTATGGACCCGTGGACAGTAGCTGCTCAGAAATCGAACACTCAGTCTTCGCAACCAATTAACTACTTAGCAATGACGAGTTCGATGCCTCAGAGTGTTGCATCATCTTCACGACAACCTGCAGCACATTATTGGGGAGTAGCAGCCGCAACGGTACATACTCAAACTACTAATGCTATTTCTACACTAATCAATGATTTGTCTTCAGGTAGCGGGAACAGACCACCCAAGCTAATGGAGATGCAGGAATACAACCAGTGGTAGAAGAAATTTAAGATTCATCTTGAAGGAATAGATTGGGAAACATCTACCGACAACAATTGCTGTGCATTCCTCAGTCTAGTAACAAAAGACAAGTGTAAAGTTTTCGAGGGCATTATTCATTTTCTGAAGCGATCAAGGATTAATCATGCCATATCTGAACGACATGCAGCCTATAGAGACATCCTGTGAGAGTTCTATAAGAATGCCAAAGTTGATTGCAAGGTTACACCGATGGTTGTCAAGAGTGTGGTTCAACGGAAGGATTTGATCATAACTGAAGACATTGTGCGTGAAGAACTGCAATTCAAGGATGCGAAGGATGATCCCATAGCATTCGACTCTATTCTCATTCGAGGCGGATTCTTAAGGATGAAGTATGTTAGAGATGTCGGAGGGCAGAAGATGCTATAGAAGAGCAACTTGACGCCTGAACTGAAGTATCTCACACACGTGGTCCTGAAGAGCATTGGTCCCAGAAAGGGGACGTTTGATGCTATTAGGGACACGTTAGCTTCAGCGATAGTAGCATTGACATTGAACAAACCTTTCAACTTTTCTGGAATGATTATGCTTTATTTAAAGGAGGTGATACTATCAAAGACGACGAAGACTCCATTTGTGGTCTACCCTCGTTTTGTACAGATGATTATTGACCGACAAGCACCATACTTAGTGAAGCTAGAGTAAGAGCTTATCAAGATTAGAGTTAATAGCCAAAATCGTCCCTGACGTTTGGTCACTTATGCCACTTCAGTCCAAAACCCAAACCTTTTACATCTGGGTCCTTCGTTTTATTTTTTTTGGTATGGGTCCTTCAGTTTTATTTTTTTTACTAAATTCGTCCCTGGGGTTTGGTCACTTTTTGCCACTTCAGTCCATACCCCAAACCTTGTCAGGGACGATTTTGGCAAAAAAAAAGTGAAACTGAAGGACCCAAATGTAAAAGGTTTGGGTTTTGGACTGAAGTGGCAAAAGTGACCAAACCTCAGGGACGATTTTGGCTATTAACTCTCAAGATTGTTGATATAGATGAAACAGAAATGGGCATAATGATATCTTACAAAGGCAGGAAAAAGGTTGAGTATCCATCGAACAGACGTCTTTATGGGCACTTGAGCAGAGAAGACTATGATGCTCCACCAGGCAATAGGTGGAGGCATGATGATAGTGATTCAGAAGATGACATACAGTTTCATAGTCGAATATTCAAAGAAGGAGATGATATTTGAAGAGGTACAACCGAACTGGGTGATAACGTTCCAGGCAACAGTGCTGATGCTGCTATTACTCATGATGATCTACTTGAAACGGACGTTCTAGAATCCAGTGAACCTTCTAGTGCAGCGAAAGGTCAAGAATCTTCTCAATCAGCCAAAGAAAAGAGGCCAGTTGATGAAGATGCTCCAGTAGACATCACAAGTGAAGAAGACTCGGATGAATCAGAAGACGATTCCCCTGGTACACGATCTAGGAAAGCGGATGAGAGAAAGAAGGTGCGGTTGGAGCAGAAAGCTCTTGCAGAGGATCCTAACTTCACAGTGGGTCCAGATGATGAGATTGCTGAAATAGATGCAGAGCTAACCACTCCTCCTTCTAAGAAACAAAAGACAAAGACGAAAGTGAGTAGGGGAAAGAAAAGGATGTCTAAGAGACCGCTACTTGAGAAAACTGCAAAAAGATCAAGACGGGTGAACCTTCCAGAAGCGTTTCTTACTTCCGAGACACAATCTTCTTCGACTGCAGCAGCAACTACTACAACAACAACTACAACAACAACAACAACAACAACAGCAACAACTTCAGCAACCACATCAGCAGGTGCAGCTATGTCTACAGGTGTCACTATGTCGATGCCTGCTTCAGTAATCTTCACTGAGCAAGTCTCAGTTACTGAAGCAGCGACAAGCTCTCAGATAGTTTCAAACCCAATCGGTGACATAATAAAGAAGCTAGGACAAGAAGTACGACCGTCAGCTTCTGCCACAGCTGGTCAGCCCTCCTCTTCCTCAGCACCGGATTCCAATGAACAACTTCAACGCCAGGTGAGTGAGCTAACTGCTATAGTTGCTGCACAAGGGCGTGAAAATGCTGAGTTAAGGGGCAAAATCGTAACAATTTAAGAAAATGAAAGGGCTATGCTAGAATTGATTAGTGAAACCATTCGAGCAAATAAAGAGCTGCAAGCATCCAATAGAATGCTTTCATTGTCAACTCAGCAGCTAGTAGAGTCTAATCAACAACTTGTGGAATCTCACCAGCAACTGGTACAGTCTAACCAAAGTACATTGGCTAGGCGTACCAATGTTGAATCTCAGTATGGCCAGCTTCAGCTTGCAAACGTCAACAATGAAAGAAGAATCACCTAATACAAGAAACAAAACAAGAAGCTGAGGACTAGGGTGAACAAGATAACTGGAGATCTCCCTAGACTCACAGGTGGTACAATTTCTGGGGCTGGTACTGGTGATGATGATGAAGAAGAAGACAATGAAGAGGAAGATGATGATGATGATGATGACAGTGGTGATGATAGTGATGACGGGGCTGATAAAGAAGGTGGTAATGGTGGTGGTGGTGATCCTGGAGCGAGGAGACACAAGAAAGATCATGATACACAAGGCAAGGATCCCGAAGCAGGTTCTTCTGCTCATGGGGAGTCTCTCAAAGATAGGATTCAACAGATGCGGGAATCATTGAAGACAATGAAGAGGAAGATGATGATAGTGATGACGGGGCTGATAAAGAAGGTGGTAATGGTGGTGGTGGTGATCCTGGAGCGAGGCGACACAAGAAAGATCATGATACACAAGGCAAGGATCCCGAAGCAGGTTCTTCTGCTCACGGGGAGTCTCTCAAAGATAGGATTCAACAGATGCGGGAATCATTGAAGCAGGCTGTAGTCCCTGTCGAGGTGGTTGAGCCATTGAATAGTTTCTTTGCATAGGATGATGATGGTTAACTGATAGAACTACCCAAGTCTCCAGAGTATGATTTGGAAGAAGGTGAGATACCACCTGAGGTTTCAGCTGAAGACTTGAAAAGGATCTTTGGCTTAGCATGCGGAGAATCTTCCGGTGCAAGCCACATACCTCCTCCAGAGATAAATCCGGATAACAATGAGGTTGAGATGGCAGATGGGACCAAAGTGCCAACTCCTGAATATGTTGTTGATGATTTTGGCACCGGGATACCTAACATCTCTGAAGAGTTGTTACATGATGCTGAAGAGAAACTTAAGGCTGATCTAACTCCTGTTCCTAATGAAGTACAAGCTAGACATGATCGGATCAGGAAGCGATATCCCCAATGGTTCCCATCAGAGGAAGAGCGTGAGAAGAAGAAAGCTCATGTGCAGGTTCTATCTTCAAGAAACGCTTATCGAAGATGTCTAGAAACGTCATTAGTTGGGCTTATGTTGAGAAGACGAAGATGTTAGGTGTAAAGTGGGAAGAAGGACAATTGTATTTCCAACCCTATCGGAAGGTTCTTAGTCTCCCCTTTTGGTACATTCGTGATCTGATTAGACTACATTTTCCTTTGTACTACACTAAAGAATCTAGCATAGAAAGCTTCTACAACATTCTAGATAGAGAAAGCAGGACAGAATAGAATATCTTCCAACCTCAGTACCCCAAGTCTTTCAAAACAGACTAGCTTCATCCATCCACCAATAGTCCAGTTTGGGAGCACAAGATCAAGCCACCGGAATGCTTGTCAAAGATTCTAATTGTCCGAGTTGAACAAGACTTCACCTAAAAATTCTATTACTGGCATTATGATGCGGCTACTAGCGAAGCAGTGATCGTGTTGAGCAACTCTCCAAAGCCATGCAGAAAGATCAGAATATGGGACCGGATGTGGCTGATAAACTGTTCAGAAAAAGATGTGGAGACTCTGTTCCTGTATGCCATTCAACACTTAAAAGCCGAAGCAGATCATGCTATGAAGTTTCAGAGGATGATTCGCTTCTGCCACGCTAACAATGTTCACGCTGGATGTGACTGGTCAAGAATTACAAGATCAAGAGGATGTCAAAGTGAAGTGAAGACTGTAGTTGCTGCGAGTCATGTTTTGTTTGTTTTTGTTTTAGTGTCTGTATAGTTGTTTGCTGTGATATAAACCTTTGTTTCTTTCAAAGTTCTGTACGTATACTAGCCTGGTCCAAGGGGGAGTCTGTTAGTGCATAATGTCCCTAGGCTAGTATATTAGACGTTTGGACGAGTTTCAGGGTGTTTGGGAGTGTTCGTAAGCGTTTTGGGAGTGATTGGACAATACAGGCGATTCGGTAGCCTTTACCGGAGATTAGTGTGTGGAGTGCAAATGCATGTTTGTATAGGCGATTAGGCCCTAATCGCCTATACTACATATAGCATCGCACTTGTAATCGCCTATAGCTGTTTGTACGAGTACAAGGGGTATAAATAGGCCCAATCATTACCCTTATCATCAGTTCTCACCTCACACACTCTCCAAACACCCTCCCCAAGGTCTGAGAGTTTGATTTGTTCATTGTAAACAATCGAGCTCTGTTTTAGTGATAAATCATAAATCTTTTGACCCATTTGTGTGTGTTTATTACTCACATATCATTCATTCTTAGGGGCTGTTTGGTTGATTAAGTGCTGAATCATTAAGATGATTTGAATGGTTAAGAGGCTCTAAATGGTTAAGAGCTAAATCATTCAGCATCCCTTATTAGCTTAATGGTTTAGCACTTAACCATTCCATCCAGATGCTGAAACAAACAGTCTGAATGCTGAATGATTCAGAACTGAATAGTTAAGAGGTTGATTAAGAGGCTACCGAATAGGCCCTTAGTTGTTTTTGTTAGTGGAACATATTCAGAGGATTCCGCACTCTGAATATAAACCTCGTGATTGTCGGGTGACCCGTTCGTCGATCCTACAATACGGTTGTTTGATACACTGTTGTCGTCTAGACAACGACTTAGTATGTTTTCGTAAAATGTTTGACTATGTTTGGCCACACTAGACCCGATATCCCGTTGGTGACCCGTTATACTCGTTTGTTAGTTACGTACAAGATTTCAGGTAATAACATGTTGGTACATATCAAATATAATGAACATATCATAAAAACTAGCATATGGATAATGTAATACACGTATGAGTTACAAAACACGCTACTGGCTTTAAAACACACTACTGGGATTCTAAACACACTACTGGCTTTAAAACACGCTACTGGGTTTCAAAACACGCTACTAGCTTTCAAAACACATGACTGGCTTTCAAAACTCACGATTGGCTTTCAACACACGATTGGCTTTGGGCGGAGGCAACTACGCAAGCCAGTCGCCCTCCATGTGGGGCGACTAGGTTTGCCAGTCACCTGCACTGCAACTATTTGTTGTTTTGACACGCGAAACCCGCTGGATGTGACACCCGGCAAACTCAGGTTAATACTTTTATCAAACATACAAGTTTACTTAACTAGGCTAGTTGAGTCAACTCGATGATTCGGGGAATCATTGGGAGTTGTTACGATGATTCAGGGAATCATCGGGAGTCCTTACGATGATCCGGGAAATCATCGGTAGTCGTTACGATGATTCGGGGAATCATTGTGAGTTGGTTACACACATACATCCTAAAAACGCACACACACGAGTCTCAAATTCCGGAAGTTGGTGAATTAATGTAAACGTGTAAGTTATCAAATAATAAAGGTTTTACGAGCATTGTATAACGTGTCGATATGTGTATACGTGAAATTATGTGTTAGCTATTCGTGTGCATCATGATACTTGATAGCATTCATACTCATGTGGTTTTGTTCATATCTGCCAACATCACGACCATCTGCCTCTCCAAGACAACTATACCCACCGACATGACCATCACACTCATAGCCAGCGTCCCAATTTCCGACCTTTAGAAGATTTATGATGGAGCTATACACCAATCTCAACAAATCCTATTCTCCTTGGTTTTCCTATTTTTCTTTGAAGTTTTCTTATTCGGCGAATGAAAATAACCCTTGCAACCTATGAAAATTACAACAGCTGCCAGTTGGAACTGTAGCTGATTTGATGTTTTGTTACAATATGTGTCCCTCACATGAGAATTTACTAAATGTATCTTTATATAATATTATGTTATATTATATTATTACCGATATAAAATGCTTTAAATAGTGTAGGTAGTTCAACAAAAAGAGAGAAACGGTTGGTACAATATACCGTCGTCCAAAATTTTCTTAATCTATATGCTCTTTCTTTAGCACGCAAGCTCATAAACACTTTTTTTAATGGTGACTTTCATATGATTGACTCAATATCAAATTGTCTGATCGTCAGCCCTAGCCAATGTCTACCCCAGACTTTGTTGCTTTAATCGGGCCTACGCTGGTGTATTAGAGTAGGTGACGGCGTTTCCCCAAAAACCGTACTGCCTCCAAACGAGTTTCCTCGCTAGAGTAACAGTCAGGTGAAAACCGTGGTGCGGCTCCGGATCGAACGCTCCTCGGTGCGTTTGTCACTATCATTGCATGGATGCCGTAGAAAATCATGAGGAGGGTGAGAATTAAACCTGGGTCACAGAGAGCATCAAGTCTTTACCCAACTATTCCACCACTACGTCATTTGCAGCTCATAAACACTTAGTTATCAAATCCTTTAATGTTAAAAAAAATCACCTTTAATAACATCAAAACAAAAAATCTAAACAACTTTCAAATATCAAACAAAACCAGATTCCTATTTAAATCGTTAGTTACTATTATTACTTTTACTACTACTACTGCTGCTACTACTACTACTGCTGCTTCTACTGCTATTACTGCTACTACTTCTACTGCTACTGCTACTGCTTCTACCGCTACTGCTTCTGCTGCTGCTACTGCTCGCTTTTGAAGTGTTCAATTTCATTTTTTTACCTAATTCTGAGCTTTTTAGGTCCAACCAGGACAAATTTGGTCCGCCTAATCGATGATTAATCTCGATTTTTACAACCCTGGGCCGACACCAATTAATTAAGTGATTAGCCCAAAATTAATCAATAAAGTGGGGACTAGCGATTAACCACCAATAAATCGGTGATTAATTACGATTTTTACAGCCTTGGGAGTAATAGTGTTTTATTTCATCCTAAAAAAGTGACTTGTATAAGTTAAGGGATGTGGTTCTAACACTTACGTGAGAACCGTGCGAATTCAATATAAAACCATTTGAATTCAAAATTTCTTTTTACACTTATCATTATTATTAGTATACAACAACACAAAAGTAATTTACGCATAACAAATTAAATGTATACGGTAATAAATTGTTTTTACACTTGTGTAAATTTATCATTTACCCACGTGTACACTTTTTTCTTTGTACATATATGTGTAAAAATTATTTTAAAATGTTTTTGAAAAAAAAATTAATTATTTGGAACGTAAATTCTTTTTTTATTGTTGTATGTTAATTGTGATGATGGCACTACTAGAAAACTGCCAGTTTCTGTCCAAAAAAATTTTGTCGGTATTTCTGACCAATAACTATAAAAAAAGCGCTGCTTTTTGGGACAACTTTCCGACCAGATACCGACAAAAAACAAAAGCGTCAGAAATCTGATAGAAGTTTCTGACTAATTTCCGACCAAAAAAAAGTTTTTGTTAGAAAATGGTAGGATACGATAAATAAATAAATAAATAAATATAAAAAGCGTTTGTCAAAAACTAGTCAGAAAGTATAAAAGTTATTTTTTTTTATTTTTCATCATTTCCTAACATTTTCCCACAAAAAAAAGGTTTTTGTCGGAAAATTATAGAAAATGATAAGTAAATATATATATATAAAACGTTTGTCGAAAACCAGTCGGAAAGCATAAAAGTTATTTTTGTTTGTTTTTATCATTTCCTACCATTTTCCTCCCAAAAAAAAATACAACAACAAAAAGTTTCGGTTACAAAATGGTAGGAAATGATAAATAAATAAAATATAAAAACCGTTTGTCAGAAACTAGTTGGAAACTCAACAAATTTCTGACCATTTTCCGACCAAAGGTATTCGGTTATATAAATGTGCACTGTATGTACGTGCATATGTGAATGTATTTGTTCATGAGTATATATATGTTATATACATGTGTTTGTGTCGTAATGCGTACAAAAATGCATATATATATATATATATATATATACACAGACACACACACTAGTAGAGTGCCTGTGCAATGTGGGGGAATACATCTACATGTATGCATGGTTCAGTTCTTTTTAGTTGTTAGCTTCAACCACCCGTGGAACTGTGGTTAGATTGTAATTACTAATTTACTACTTATACTATTGATTAAATTGGTTAGTGAAGAAGGTGAGCATTCCTGCAAAGTTTGGTCCAAGGAAAATTCATGGAACGTCCTGGTTTCCCAACGTTTGTGACATGCATATGAACTGGTTAAGTTGGTGCTACTCCTCATTAGATATACTTGTTTGTTGTACATGTGAAAACCGGTAAATTTCGGTCAACCTTTGCCTAGACCTTAATCACGTTCCCTATATGATTAGCAAATTTTAAGTTGGTTATGATCGAGTTAAGTTGTTGCGAGTCCGACGATGTCCTTTGTGGAGTTCGTGGACGTCTTGATGTTCTAAGGAAAGACTGTGCATTTAAACGGCAATGAATTGACATCATTAAGAATTCGTCAGAATGGACAAACATAGAGTTATTACATGTAAATTTGGCACGTATTTGTTATTGAAGGGATCGGATGTGGAATCGGCTTGAAGAACGGATTAAAACGCAGCGTTTTGGGGAACGCGGAGAGTAACCGACATGAGAGGCGGACATCGAAATGCGTGGTTTTAACCACATTTATGCTTTTGAAAAATTATTTATTTTAAATAATATTAATTACAAAATATCGAATGTTATCAGATCGTTTAAACAAAGGAAATAGTAACCGATTGAGTTAACGCGATTCTATTGAGTGCTCTTAAGGAACGCGAAGGATGACGAAAATAATTATATTTTTACTCGGTTTAGCTTCATTTTAGATTACGAACATAACCGACTAATTTTTATAATTAAATATCTATCCTAGAATATAAACCAAGACGTTTTGCGTTATAATGGTTTTGATACGTGGTGTATACCTACCTAATCTTCAACCCTAGTATAAAAAGGCTCCATATTCCCTTTCTTCTTCATTTTGTAGCCTACACCAAAGATCAAAACACAAAATCTCCCTCAACTCTCTCATCTCTCACTCGTTACTCTCTCTCTACCCTTTCTTATTATCTCCCTCGTCTCGCTCTCTCCTCCTCCTTGCAAGACAGTTGGCCGACTACGACCTCCCATAGTGGCGGCGGCGGCGTGATGATGATTGGAGCCGAATGGGGGGGGGGGGGGGGGGGGGCAGAAACAGAGGCAGCACTTGGTGGTTGGAGTAGTAGTCTGGTTTGAGTGGTTGTTGGTGGTGGAGCTTGGAGGTGATTCAACCAATGAACGTGGTGGTTAGGAAGAAGATGGAGGAAGTGGTGGTGAATAGGGTCCAATGGGTCTGCGTGTTAACCGATTTGTGGCTGGGTTAGCACCTGTGGTCCGGAGATGGTGGTTGTTGAAGCGACGACGGCTCCTGGTGGCTGTGGAGGTGCTCGAGTTCGGGACTGATGGGGCTCGGGTTCGAGTCAGGTTATGGTTGTTGGTTCAGGTGGTGTCGGGCTTGGTCATGTTATGGTTGGTTTCTAGGCTGCATGTCCATGTTCGGGTCTGAATAGTACTCGGGTTTGGTTCGGTCATGATTATTGATTATTTTGGGCTGCATGTTGGCCGATGATGATGATGAGCTGGGTCGGGTCATTTCTGGGTGCTCGGGCAGGTCTGGGTCCCGGGTGTTAAGGATTAGAAGATGGTTTAAGTTTGAATTCGAGGCGCGGTCAGAAGTGATTTCGGGTCAGATCTGGTTCGGTTCGGGTTCGGTCAGATTTTGTCAACAAGCGTGATGCATGCGTATATATGGTATAATATCTTGATTTGTTATTATTATTATTATTATATATAAGAATATATATATATATATATATATATATTTATATAGGGTGAGGTTCCTGTACAAAGGATATATTTCGTGAGAAGTGTGAGAAGGATTAAAAATTGATACTTAGGCATCAATTTTTGAACTTATTCATGATGTTTTGGATTGTTTTGTCTAGAAAAACACCAAACATAACAGTTAAAAACCAAAAACAATGTATTTTAGGCTTAAAACTTAAAACACCATGCTAAGAACATTAAACAGTGTGTTTTAAGGGTTAAGTAGTGTGTTTTAGTTGTTTTTTAAATTTAATAACTATAATACATTGCATTGTGTTTTAGATTGTTTTGTTTGGTGTTTTTCAAGTTAAAACAACTTAAAACATAATTCCTAAATCCAAAACATAATGTCTACATGTCAATTCTTAATCCTTTTCACACTTCTTACGCAATATGTCCTTTGTATAGGAACCTAAACCTATATATATATATATATATATATATATACACACACACACACACAAAATGGTTGTGACTCGCGAAAAGAACCGGCAATGTTATTTGATAAATGGTATTTATATATTAAAGCGTCATGTGATGATATCGTATATTGGACCGGACCGTTGGACTATATTATATAAACACACACATATATATATATATACGTATATATAAATTATGATGTATATAATTGTATAAGATAGTTTACATAAAGTGTCAAAAGGTGTAAAGTCTCGTCCATTGGAAATACGGATAAATATATTGAATGTTATGTGATTGTAAATCGATTTTTGGGTAAATTGTAGACAACTTGTGTTCTCTGGATTGTATAAAAACAGAGAAAACTCTCTTGAAATTTTATAAACTCTGTAACACAACGAATGTGATATAGATTTGCGTTTTTATAACTTTCCATGTATATACAAGTGTATTTTATACCAAATATCACGACGTTTCAACAAAAGTATTTATAACATGTACAGGTGAATTCTGAATAACATTTTGAATATATATATATATATAGGCTAAGTGTCCTATGAAAACCTTGTTGAGTTGTGAAAACTCTAGAAACTCATCCAATGGTTGTTATGCTTCCACATCTCTTTTCTCATCATTTAGAATAAGGGCAAGATGGTAACTTCCACCATCTCCTTTTCTGACCACCTTTTTAAACAAGCATCACACACACTCATACTACCCTCTCTCACTAACACTCCTCTCTCTCTCTCTCATACACACACACACACTAATCTTTCACTCTCTCTCTCACACACTCTGTCTCTCTCTCTCTCATCTGATGAAGAGACGGTGGTGGTTTCGAGGTGGTGGTTCGACGATGACGACAAACAATAGACGACCACCGCGAATGGTGGTGGTGGTTAAGAGGTTCTTGGAAATCTTGGATCTAGAAGAGATGACGTTGATGTGGTTATTTAAGCATATGTATGCTCCAGATCTAGCATCTTGCTGGGGTATTATTCACCGATGGACCTATCTTCTCCAGCTAAATCCGCCGTCGGTAACCACTGCCACCGGAACCTTCGCCACCACCGTCGATCTCCTCACTCCCTTCACGAAGAAGATGAATAAAGTTTGTTTTCATCTCCACTACCATCATCGATCTCCACCACCACTGGTTCACGGCCATTAAAGGTAATCAATATGAATTATTTGTTTTTTTCTAGATAAATCGAACATGTATCATTTTTTGTTTTTTTAATGGTGATTTGATGTAAACACAACAATTATTTTAGTTATATCTTGACTTACAAACAATAAATTCAAATATTATATTGATGAAAGATTTACTAGTGTGCTTTGAGATTTTAAAAAAGTTCGTATTTATCCTCAAAATTAGGACAAATTGGTAGCTACTTTTCATGATTATGTGTGTTTTGTTTGATTCTTTTATATTATTATTAATTTTTTTTGGAGTTTTGTTCTTGAAGATCTTCACTTACCTTTCATAATTGTAAGAACTGTGTAGAGAGTGAATTAGTGGTAGTTTGGATCAAATTACACTTTTGTATGAACCAAACCAAAAGGTGTCATCTTTTTCAATTCTTTATGTGTATTATATATTATTATAGTCCCATTTTTAGACTTTTGATATACAAACAACCAAATGGTGGTTGTGGGTCGTGGATCCGGGTAGGTTATTTAACTGTTATTGGTTGTCTTTTGATAATTTTGATAATTTGGGTATTTTATTTATCTCTTTTAATTTTAGGGAATCAAGTGGTAAAACTGTGACCATTTTTAAGTTTGGAACAGGTGGCATGTTTGATCAACGAACAATTGGAGCCGAGGACTTGCCAAAACCTGCTAAATGGCATCGAATTGCTGTGCACAATGAAAACCTCGGTGCTTATGCGGTTCAACAACTCACCAACGTGAATATTATATTTTAAAGATTGACCAAAAAAGGTATTTGTTTTCATATTGAATTATTTCAAGCATTCAACGTGAATATTATATTTTAATTATGTTTGTTACATGCTTATATGTATCAGTGGTGTCTATACAACTACATCTGAAGGTGTTTGTTTTGGTATGAATTTTTTTTGAGATGATGATAACAGATCTGAAGGTATGTATTTTTTTGATAATTTGTGTAGATGCACGTTTTGCGACTAATGATTGGATTGGGCATTTAACACATGTTAGTATGATAAAGCAGGGGCGAAGGTGGTTTCTAGATGGGCGAATGTGATTTAGTATGGGCGAAGGAAGTTATGGACTGGGCGAAGGTGGAAGCTGATAAGAAGATATCTATGTTCGTACCATGATACTGGGCGAATGTGGACAAAGTCCACATTCGCATCATGCAAACGGGCGAATGTGCAGACTGTATATATAGGATTTGCTCATTTTGAATGTAAGAGTAGTTTTCGAGAGTGTGTGTTTTGTGGTCAGGTTTCTCTCTAGATTGAAAGTGTGTTAAGTTGATTTAGATTAACTAGTAAGGTCATTGTAAACATATTTTGAACAAGTTATCTATAAAAACGGTGATTGAAAAGGTATTATCCGTGTTGTGATTTGCGTATTATCATTTTGTTCAGTTCTAGGGTTTCCGCACCTGGAATTGTGACTTGTATGATCATTATATCCTGTTTTAGCTAAAATTCTTCGTCTACAAAGTGGTATCAGAGCAATACAGATCATACAACAACAAAATTGATAATATCAGAGCTGATTTGGACTTAATTTTGATCAAAATTCATCTGTTTTTGAATGAACATGGTTTTTGATTGATTTTGAAGGTTTTTGATTTGAATTTGTGGTTAAAATCAAGTTTTCCAAGAATTAAAGTTGTTCCAAATCAATTCCGAATCATAACCTGATTAAGATCATCAAAATCCACAAACTTTTGAAAATCTCAGATCAAAATAACCGTTTTTCAAAGTGTAACCGTTTTTCAAAGATGTTTGGGTCGAATCTAGAGAGAGTGGGCGAACCTGGACCAGTTTAGGGCGAACCTGAGCTTATTTTGGAAGAACGTAGCTTATTTCAGGTCGAACCTAGGAGTGTTGTGTTGATTTTTCCACATTCGGGTCTAATACTCCACCTTCGATTTTACGGGCGGGCGAACGTGGAAAAAGAGTGGACGAAAGTAGATATACTTTTGGACGAACGTGGAAAGTGTGAAGTGTTGTTCTACATTCTGGTACTAATTCTACATTCGGGTTACTGTTTGGACGAAAGTGTAATCCAGAAGGACGAAAGTAGAATCCAAAAGGGCGAAAGTAGAAGTGGTATTGGGAAATTTTCTAAGTTTGGTGAATTTCTAAGTTCGTGAACATCATGTGGAATTTTCCAACTACACCGAGACCAGCAACGACACAACAACAGCAGCAAGTGACTATGGACCGATGGACAGTGGCAGCTCAGAAATCGAGCACTCAGTCTTCGTAACCGATTAACTACTTAGCGATGACTAGTTCGATGCCTCAGAGCGTTGCATCTTCACCACAACAACCTGTGACAGACTATTGGGGAGTAGCAGCCGCGGTGGTAAATACTCAAACTACCAATGCTATTTCTACACTAATAAATGACTTATCTTCAGGTAGCGGGAATCGGCTACCCAAGCTAATGGAGATGCAGGAGTATAACCAGTGGCAGAAGAAATTCAAGATTCATCTGGAAGGCATGGGGTTGGAAGGTACAGAGGCGTGGCAGATGATAGCAAAAGGTTATGTTGCACCAGTTCTGGAGAATACCGGTGAACCTGTACCTTTGGAGAGTTTGTCAGACGATGAGAAGAAGAAATTTGCTGTGGAAAAGAAGGCATATTCTCAGTTAACTCAGGCGATCACAAACGACTTGCTACATCAGTTTGGATCGTGCACTACTTCGAAGCAGTTATGGGATGTGCTTAAGAATCGTCATGATGGTAACGAAAAGACAAGAAGGTTGAGGATGGAGGAGTTGAGAAAAGAATTTGAGAACTTTACTTATGTCGGGAATGAGACTTTAAAAGAGTTGACTCCTAGATATTGTCATTTACTAACTGAGTTGTCTAGTTATGATATACAGATTCCGATGACAGATCTGGTGGACAAGTTTACTGATGCACTACCACCGTACTGGGATCAACATGTTGAAGTACTCAAAGAGAAGGATGCTTATAAGTATTGGACTATCAACGAGTTCATTCAGAAGCTGGAGAATAAAGAACTCGAGGAGAAGAGAAAAGCTAAAAGATCTCAGATTCCTCAGAACCCAGAGTTATATCATGGTGGTACTTCAGCTACTGTGGGAAACTCGAGTGTTGGTGGAACAGTGGCACCTCACATAGCTTGTATTTCAAGTGTTATGGAACCACCGAAACAACCCATCAACTACCTAGCACAAACCTCATCCTATTCACAACCATCATACACACCACCACCACAACAATACACAAATTCTTACATTTCACCATTTTCTCCAATGCAGCAAGCTGCATTCTATTCTGCTAACCAACTACAACAACAACCTCAACAACCACAATACATGAATCAAGTGAATCAAACCAATCAGCAACCGGTGGTATTGGAGACATCCAATATGGGTAATGTGACGGTGGAGGTTGCTCAGCAACATATTGCGTTAGTCTCAGCAATGGTTTCGTCATATAACGGTTTAGTTGCAAGTCAAATTGGGAATAACAACATGACCAATGAAGACTATGCACAAATCGACAAAGAGGAGATGGAACTCATTGACATCCAGTGGGCTTTCGCAAGCAATATGAGAAGGGCAACCGAGTTTATTGAAAAGACCGGGAGGACTGATTTGGGTACTTCTCCGAACACAACCTATGGTTTTAACAAGGAGAAAGTTACATGCTTTAATTGTGGAGGTAAAGGACACTTCAAAAGAGAATGCACTCAGCCACCTAAGCAAGGTAACAGAAACCCATTCAACTCAAACTACCAAAACCGTCAACAACAGAACCAAAACCAAGTTTCTTTCCAAAGTAACAACAACTATCAGAACCAAAACAATTACCAAAACCGACAAAACACCTCAAACAACAACCAGAACAGACAAGCAAACACAACCAACTAGAATCAAAACCACTCACCAAATAACACAAACAGAACAGTTATACCGATCACTACACCAAATGAGCAGCCATAGAATACAAATCAGAATCAAGCTTTGGTGATCCACAATGATGAAAGGTTTGACTGGTCTGGGATGCAAATTGGTGTTGAGGAAATTACTACTGGTGGGAATGTGCCGTGTGTTGCCTGACAGGTTGATATCAAGGAGTCGGTGATAGTTGATCAAACTGAAGAAACTGATAGTGAGGTTGAGGTATCGGTGGAAGAGATGAATGTGGAGACTGAGACTGTTGAAGTTCAAGCTGAGGAAACAAGTTCAGGAGTGGTGATTGACACAGTTTCTGATGTTCCTGAGGAGTGTGAGTCAGCTTATTCAGATTCAGACAGTGAATCAGACTCAGAAACAAGTGTTACATCTTTGGATGACGAGATTGATCAGTTGCTAGCAGAAGCAGATTTTCTGAAGACGAGGAAGTCGTGCATAGTGGATGACGCTTTCACCAGAATCGATTATTCAATGTTTTTCGCTGGGAAGGAAGCTCATTTCGCTCTAATGGCCATGACAGATCCTCCAAAACAGGTAAAATCTGAATCTAGCACTGATGTTACAAGTGATAAGTACTGTGGAACTTGTGACAGATTGACTGATGAAAACAAAGAATTTCGCATTCAACACGATAGTGCTATAATCAACTGTCAATCTGCTCGCAAAGAAGTGATTGCTTTTAACAAAGTACTTGATGGATATAAAAAGGACATTTCCGACCTTAAGAAAACTCTTTCATTAAAACAATTAGCTATTAACAACTATATTAATGAACTTGAGAACACAAAGTTGGAAATGGCCACCATCAAGTGTTTTGCTGAAAAGGTCAACAAGAAATTGGAAAGTTATAAGCATATTGCTTATGTTGTTGACCACATCATTGATGATCAAACCACAAGTTATAAGTCTGTGCCATCTCCGGTGCTTTTTGAAAATCACAATTGTCATCAAGTGACACCGGAGAGCTCTGTAAAATCAGACTTGGCATCGGAAAATGAGTCCAATACCTCAAGTGTTGGTGATCCTCATTCCGATGTGAGGCCGATTTTAGGCATGAATGATGAAGGGGTAACTGTTGAAAATGATGATTCAGACTCTGAGAGTGACAAAAGTGCTAATGCGTGTGATATTCCAAAAGAAAATCACATCATTACAACTGAACCAGTGTCACCATCTCAGCATGTGCATCCGATGGCTAACGCACATCGTGATAGGAAGTCTGAAAAGAAAGAAGTTAGAAATGAGTGACAAACCAGTCAAGGTGTTTTATCGGATGAAAGGATCCGATAAGATCATCTCTGACGAGGAATATCCAATTAAGTTTGCTAACTATTCCAAAATTGATAAAATTTGGCAAGAAAGCACTATTTGGTTTCCAAAACATGAGAGAACAAATGAATTTCCACCGGAAATTCTAAAGAAACTGTATTTGGATGTTCCAAAAGAACCAAAGGTTCATGTCACCCAGTTCATTAAACCGAAAAACAAAGCAAACGGTTTTCATGAGCCAGCCTACTCGAAGGGTCCACTTCCTGAGAGTGTAAGGCATAGACAATATAATGATCAATATCCTGTCAGAACATCTGCTCAACCGAATGCTCCAAATGTTTTTGAGGAATACTGTGCATGCTTTAAGTGCGGGGAGAGAGGGCATTTACTTGCTCACTGCCCGTATGTAAGGCACAAGAGGCACGAAGTTGAAGTTAGGAAATCCATGAGAAAACCGGTTGACAATCTTACTATCCTCAAAGGCGTTTTGTTCCTCAACTACAACAATTTTATAACCAAAACAATTTTTATCAAAAGAGGAATGATCGTCCATTTCAGTATGATCGTCGTAACCGGATAGCCATGGAGAGACCGTGGAGAAAACCAATGATGAACACAAAAAATGATAGACAAAGGGTGTAGATGCGTTTTGCGACTAGTGATTAGATGTGTTAACATGTGTTAATATGGGCTGATTGGGGCGAAGGAAGAGAAGAAGGACGAAGGTGAATAGACAATGGGCGAAGGAAGAAGTCTTATGGACGAATCTGGAACAAGACTGACTAGAAGACACATTCGACCACCTGATGTGGGCGAATGTGGAAATGACCCACGTTCGACCAGTGAAAAGGGGCGAACGTGCAGGTCCTATATATAGATTTCGTGTTTTTGTAAGTTTAAGTGAGTCATTCAGTGTGTGTGTTTTAGAGGTGTGTTCCAGAGAGGTCTGAGAGTGTTATTTTGTGTGCTAGATTAACTGTAATCAAGTTGTAACCAATTATTTGAAAGAGTTAATCTATGAAAAGCTTTTAAAATGACTTTGATTGTGTTTTGATTGAGTTTATATCAGTTTGTTCTAAGCTAGGGTTTCCGCACCTGGTTTAGCAACTTGTATGATCATATAATCCTGTTTTCGTGTAAAATTCATCCTCTACAAAGTGGTATCAGAGCGTAGAGGATCATACAACAACAAATTGATAAACTCAGAGCTGATTTGGACATTATTTTCATCAATTCACATCTGTTTTTACATAAAAATGGTTTTTGAGTGTTTTTGAAAGAATTAGAGTTGATTTTGTGGATAAAATTCAAAATTCCAAGAATTAAAGTTGTTCCAAATCATCTCCGAAGCAAAACCTAATCAAGATCATTCAAATTCACAAACTTTTGAAAATCAGAGATCAAAATAACCGTTTTTCAAAGTGTAACCGTTTTTCAAAAAGTCAAAATGGGCGAACCTGAGTGTTTTGGACGAATGTGTGAGTTTTTGGTCGAAGGTGAGAGGTTTTCTGGGTGAATCTAGGGATTTCTGGGCGAACGTAGAGTTTTTCAGTTGAATATTTCACATTCGGGTCACATTTTTCACATTCGGAACATCGTGCGGGCGAACCTGAAACTAAAACGGTCGAACCTAGGTGATTTTGGACGAACGTAGAAACGTGTTAGTGTGTTTTTACATTCTGGTGAGAATTTACCTTCGAGTGTTACTGTTTGGGCGAACCTAAGTCAGAAAGGGACGAACCTGAAGCTATTTTGGGCGAACCTAGACTAGTTTTTGGAAAATTTTTCTAAGTGTTGAATTTCTCAAAGTTCGTGATCATGTGGCGTTATCAGACTACTCCTACACCAGCAACTACACAACCACAACAGCAGGTGATGGACCCATGGACAGTGGCAGCACAGAAGACGAGCACACAGTCTTCGCAGCCGGTTAACTACATGACTCAAAGTGCACCTCCAGCACCACAGTCTGACTACTGGGGAGTAGCAGCAGCGGTGGTAAACACTCAAACTACAAATGCTATTTCCACACTGATTAATGATTTGTCTTCAGGTAGCGGGACTCGGCCACAGAAGCTCCTGGAGATTCAAGAATACAATCAGTGGCAGAAAAAGTTCAAGATACATTTGGAAGGCATGGGAGTGGAAGGTGCTGAAGCATGGAACATGATTGCTAAAGGTTACACACCACCAGTTCTGGAGAACACAGGTGAACCAGTGCCATTGGAGAGCATGGCTGAGGATGAGAAAAAGAAGTTTGCTGTGGAAAAGAAGGCATTTTCCCAATTGACACAGGCAATCACAAATGATCTTTTGCATCAATTTGGGACTTGCACAACTTCTAAGGCACTGTGGGATATGCTTAAAAGGAAGCATGATGGAAATGAGAAGACTCGAAGTTTGAGGACGGAAGAACTTATAAAGGAGTTTGAGAATTTTTCTTATGTTGGAAATGAAACTTTGAAAGAACTAACTCCTAGATTTAATCATTTGATATCTGAATTGTCTAGCTATGGTATACAGATTCCTATGGCAAAACAGGTGGACAAGTTTGCAGATGCATTACCACCAAACTGGGATCAGCATGTGGATGTTCTGAAGAAGAAGGATGCTTATCAATACTGGTCTCTTCAGGAGTTCATTGAGAAGCTGGAAAACAAAGAATTGGAAGAGAAGAGGAAGGCTAGGAGAGCACAGATTCCTCAGAATCCAAACTTATACTTTGGAGGATCTTCAGTTCCAGCAAGTACAAGCTCAGGAGGGCTAGTTACACCACATGTTGCATGTATATCCAATGCTGTAGAATCACCTACCATTAACTACCATCAACAAACTTCATCTTTATCACAACCACAACCACAAGTACCATACCAATATTCATACATTCCACCATTTTCTCCAAAGCAACAAGCAGCTTTTTACACTGCTAGTCAATCTCAACCACTACCATTGAACCAACCTAACCAACAAACAGTGGTTTTGGAGACATCTAACCTTGGTAATGTGACAGTTGAAGTTGCTCAGCAACACATTGCATTAGTCTCTGCAATGGTCTCATCCTACAATGGATTAGTTGCTAGTCAAATTGGTAATAACAACTTGACCAATGAAGACTATGCACAAATTGACAAGGAGGAGATGGAACTCATTGATATTCAATGGGCCTTTGCAAGCATAATGCGAAGAGCAACGGAGTTTATCGAGAAGACAGGTAGAACAGACTTGGGAACTTCTCCTAATACAACCTACGGGTTCAATAAGGAGAAAGTGACTTGTTTTAATTGTGGAGGGAAAGGTCACTTTAAAAGAGAATGCACCCAGCCACCAAAACAAGGCAATAGGAATCCATTTAATGCCACCTATCAGAACCGTCAACAACAAAACCAAAACCAAGTTTCTTCCCAAAACAACAACAACAACTACCAAAATCGTCAAAACAACTTTAATAACAACCAAAATAGACAACCAAACACACCAAACCAGACACAAAACCAAACACCAAACAATACTAACCGAACAGTCATACCAATCACTACACCAAATGAACAACAGAATACCAATCAAGCATTGGTTACTCAACAAGATGAGAGGTTTGACTGGTCGAGTATTCAGATAGGTGTTGAGGAAATAACTACTGGGGGCAATGTGGCTTGTGTTGCATATCAGGTTGATATTGAAGATTCTGCGACGATGGAGGAGAAGGTTGAAACTGAGGTTGATAGTGATGAATCTGAGGCTGAGATGGATGGGGATTTTGAACCTGTTAAGGTTAATGCTGAGGTTGATGTTGAAGTTCAGAATGAAGAGACAAATTCTGGAGTTGTGATTGAGACTGTTTCTGATATTCTCGAGGAGTGTGAATCGGTTTATTCTGATTCAGACAGTGAATCGGATACAGAAGCAAGTGTTAATTCTCTTGATGAAGATATCGATCAGTTGCTTGCAGAAGCGGATTTTCTGATGACAAGGAAGTCGTGCATTGCAGATGATGCTTTCACAAAGATTGATTATTCCAGATTCTTTGCAGGAAAGGAAGCTCATTTCGCATTGATGGCCATGACTGATCCGCCAAAACCTGTAAGTTCTGCATGTAGTACTGATAATACAAGTAAAAATATTGTGGTACATGTGATAGATTGACTGAGGAGATTAAACAACTCCGTGTTCAACGTGATAGTGCTATCATGAACAGTCAATCTACTCGCAAAGAGTTGAATGCTTTTAACAAAGTATTAGATGGCTACAAAAAGGACATTTCCGACTTGAAAAACACTTTGTCTTTAAAACAATTGGCAATTAACAACTATATCAATGAAATTGAAAATACCAAGTTGGAAATGGCAGCCATCAAATGCTTTGCTGAAAAAGTAAACAAGAAGCTGGAAAGCTATAAGCATATTGCTTATGTGGTAGACCATATCATTGATGATAAAACAACCAATTATCGGTCTGTACCATCTCCGGTTCTTTTTGAAAACCATAATTGTCACCAAGTGACACCGGAGAGTTCGGTAAAATCTGATTCAGCATCGGAAAATGAATCTAATACTTCAAGTATTGGTGATCCAAATTCCGATGTGAGACCGATTTTGGGAATCAATGATGAGGGTGTTACTGCTGAAAGTGTAGATTCAGACTCAGAGAGTGATGATACTGGTTGTAACCAAACTGTTAATGTATGTGAAATTCCAAAAGAAAATCACATCATTACAAATGAACCAGTTTCATCATCTCAAATTGTTCCAATGAGAAGTGTTCATCATGTGAATAAGTCTGAAAAGAATGTTGTAAAGAAAGATCTCAATGTGGTTAAGAAAGATCTTGAAAGGAATGATAAAAACGAACAATGTGACAAACCTGTCAAGGTGTTTTATCGGATGGAAGGATCCGATAAGATCATCTCTGACGAGGACTTTCCAATTAAAGATGTTAACTATGCTAAAATTGACAAGATTTGGCAAGAAAGTACTATTTGGTTCCCAAAACATGAGAGAACAAATGAGATTCCACCAGCTTTGTTAAAGAAGTTGTATTTGGATGTTCCTCAAGAACCAAAGGTCCATGTCACAGAGTTTGTTAGACCCAAAAACAGAGCTAATGGTTTCAATGAGCCTACTTACTCAAAAGGGCCACTCCCTGAGAGTTTAAGGAAGCAACAGTACAATGATCAATACCCTGTTAGATCATTTGCTCAACCAAATGCTCCGAATGTTTTTGAAGAGTACCGTGCGTGCTTTAAGTGTGGGGAACGTGGGCATTTACTTGCTCAGTGCCCATATGTAAGGCACAAGAGGCACGAGGTGGAAGTGAGGAATTCCATGAGGAAACCGATTGATCATTATGTGCCACCACATAGGAGAGTTGTTCCTCAACAACAACAACCGTTTTATAATCAAAACAATTTTCAACAAATGAGGAACACTCGTCCAATGCACTATGATAGGAGGAATCGAATTGCTATGGAACACTCATGGAGGAAGCCTGTGGTGAACTCAACAGTTGATAGGCAAAAGGTTTCACCAAAACCGATTGTCAAATCAAATGTTGGACCTAAGTCTGTTAAATCAGATAAGGTTACCAAGAAAGTTACATTTGCTAACAATGTTCAGAAACCGACTGAGAACCCAAAGTCTCAGATTCGTATCCTCAAAAGGACTGAACAATCTTGGACACCCAATGGTACTCCAGGAGCCTCAACTTCAAAAGTTAATGAGAAAAAGGAAACTGTTTTGAACAATCAGAAAAAGATTGATCAAAAAGTTGTTGAAAATGTTAATGAGAATGTTTCTTTGAAACCTGATGTTCAAAGACCCAAGACTCAGGCTTGGGTCCCCCGAAAGAACTAATTGATTTACAATTGGTGTGCAGGGAGCTTCAGCTGGCCCTATTAGCAGTCTTTGGATTGTTGATAGTGGAGCTTCAGGCCACATGACAGGGGATCTTGCGTTGCTGTTCGATGTGAAGAACATCAATGGAGGGTATGTAGCTTTCGCAGGAAACAAAGGTGGATATATCACAATGGAAGGAAGTGTGAGCAATGGGATAGTGAGTTTCGAGCGGATTTCGTACGTGAAGCAGATAGACTATAATCTGTTGAGTGTCAGTCAAATTTGTGACAAGAAATTTACTGTGCATTTTGATGACAAATCCTGCTATATTCTGAAACCGGGCTTTACAATTCCTAAAGAGTGGATAATGTTGAAGGCACCTCGCGTCAACAATCTATACATTCTTGATATGAGCGATGACAACACAGGGGCAGATAACATGCTTTTTGTCCAAGGCGACAGAGAAAGAATCGATAATGTGGCACCGAAGAATGGGGCACATTCATCTGAAGAAAATGAATCAACTTGTGAGAAATGGACTTGTCGATGGAGTAAACGTGAAACATTTCCATCTGAATGACAAGTGTGTGAGTTGTAAAAAGGGGAAGCAGCACAAACAGTCCCACAAAGTGAAAAAGGTTAACTCTGTTGAGATGCCACTTGAGCGACTGCACATGGATCTTTTCGGACCGGTCAAGCGCAAAAGTCATCTTGGAGAGCTTTATTGTTTAGTCGTCACTGACGATTACTCAAGATTTTCATGGGTGATGTGTTTGCAAAATAAAAGCGACACTTTTATCAATCTGAAAGTTCTGTTCACTCGATTGGAGAATCTCTATAATGTGAAGATAAAGAGAATTCGGAGTGACAATGGGACGGAGTTCAAAAATGCCAAGATGGATGAACTTTGTGAAAACAAAGGAATACATCATGAATATTCGGCTCCGTACACCCCTCAACAGAACGGTGTTGCTGAACGAAAGAATAGGACTCTAATTGAAGCGGCTAGAACAATGCTTGCTGATTCAAATCTTCCAGTAATGTTCTGGAATGAGGCGATTTATGCAGCAAATTACACATTAAATCGGGTTCTAACAGTGAAGAAGTTTGGTAAAACATCTTATGAGCTGTTACACCGAAGAAAGCCGAACTTAGAGTATCTAGAACCTTTTGGGGCGCCATGTACCATGTTGAATCCAAGCGAAAAGTTTAGTCCTAAAGCCGAGGAGGGTTACTTTGTTGGATATGCAACCCCGCTCAAACGGGTATACAACAAGCGAACTCGTCGTGTGGAAGACTGGGCTAATGTGGATGTTCAACGATATACTCAAAATATTCAAGGCACGGGTCCTGATTGGATGTTTGATTACAAAGATTTCTTTGAATCATTCAATCTAGATAGCTTGGTTGAAGAAGCTGTTATTCGATTACTTTACGAGTGTGAAAATGCAACAACTTCACCATTGGTGCGTCCGATCACCGTGAACCCCCTACCAGCTTCTAATGATACCAATGCTCCTATACAAGAGGAAGAAATATTTCAAGAGGCTTCAACTTCATTAGACACTTCAGAATCTGAAGATGAACAATTTGAAGAAGCTATTCTTGATCAAGCTGAAGAACCAGAGGCACCGCCAGTGAACCCAACTCCAACTTCTGATGTGGCTTCATCATCGAATACGGGTCATGATCTGGATGCTGTAGAGAACTTGACTGTTCAGACGGGAGTGCAAGTACCTGATTATCCGGAATCTCGGATTCACCGTATTCACCCGCTAGAGCAAGTTATCGGTGATCCTGGAAGCAGTGTTATGACCAGAGGGCAGCTTAAAAGCGTTAATTCGCCAGAAAGTTTTGGTGCTTTAGCGTTATATGCCAAAATTCAACAATCTGGTAGTCAAAATGATTGGTCGTTTGCGTGTTATGTGTCGCAGGTAGAGCCAAGGACATACAAGGACGCTTTGAAGGATGATGCCTGGGTGGAAGCTATGCAGGAGGAGTTATTACAATTCCAGAAATTGGGAGTTTGGACGCTCACAGATTTGCCGCCGGAAAGGAAGAAGATTGGCACCAAATGGGTGTTTAAGTGTAAGAAAGATGATCGTGGGGTAATTGTTCGTAACAAAGCCAGATTGGTCGTGCAGGGTTTCCATCAAATCGAAGGAATTGATTATAACGAAATCTATGCACCGGTAGCACGAATCGAAGCTATACGGATGTTCCTCGCGTTTGCTTCTTATAAGAAATTCAAAGTTTATCAAATGGACGTGAAAAGCGCATTTCTGTACGGGAAAGTCAAGGAAGAGGTGTATGTCGGGCAGCCACCAGGCTTTGAGGACCCAATCCACCGGGATAAGGTCTACGTGTTGAACAAAGCTCTTTATGGCTTGCACCAGGCTCCGAGGCAGTGGTACGAGGAGCTAAGTACATACCTCATCACCAAAGGATTTAAGCGCGGCCTCGTCGATTGTACCCTCTTTACGAAAAAGACGGGAGATGACTTGCTTCTCGTACAGATATACGTTGATGATATAATATTTGGTTCAACTAACGAGCTTTTATGCAGGAAGTTCGAAACTGTCATGCAGGAAAAGTTCGAAATGAGCGCAATGGGGGAGATGCAGTTTTTCCTAGGCTTGCAGGTGGACCAAAGACCCGACGGGATCTTCATTCACCAGACGAAATATGTCTCCGACATCTTGAGCCGGTTCCAGATGGAGGACTCAAAGCCGATGGATACCCCGATTCAACCCAATCACGGGATTGGAGTGGACGCTAAGGGGGAGCTGACGGATCCTTTTACATACAGAGCAATCATCGGATCTCTGATGTATTTGACGGCGTCTCGACCAGATATTATGTACGCAACGTGTCTCTGTGCCCGTTATCAATCGAAGCCGAAACAAAGTCATCTGACGGCGGTCAAGCGTATCCTTAGATATCTGAAGGGTTGTCCCTCAAAAGGACTTTGGTACCCTAATGATGATAATTTTGATTTCATATCTTTTAGTGATGCAGATTGGGGCGGCTGTGACAAAGATAGCAAATCTACTACAGCTGGTTGCCAGTTTTTCGGGAGCAGGTTAATCACCTGGCAATGTAAGAAACAGACTTCCGTAGCACAATCTACCTGTGAAGCCGAGTATATTGCAGCATCAAGTTGCTGTTCGCAAGTACTCTGGATTCAACAACAAATGGTGGATTACGGTTTGCAGTTTCTAAAAACTCCTATTTACTGTGACAACGAAGCCGCAATTGCATTAACTAAAAATTCGGAAAATCATTCTAAAGCGAAACACATCCGGATTAAATATCATTTTATCCGAGATTGTTACGCTAAGGAATTGATCGATATGATCAAAATACACACTGACTACCAACGTGCAGATCTGTTTACTAAAGCTTTTGACCGTTCACGCTTTGAATATCTTTTAAAAGTAAACAATATAAAGGAAAAACAGGACTAATCGGCACCTCGGTTTATCGCTTTTTAGTTTTTAGTTTTTATATTTTGCTAATTGGGAATTTCTCTTTGCTAATTGGGAATTTCTCTTTACTATCATAATCCTCAAAGAAGTTGATGCTTTCGAGGGGATTGTTTAATCCTCAAAGAAGTTGATGCTTTCGAGTGGATTGTTTCTTTCAAATTTTTGTTTTTGTTTTTCAGAAAAATCAAAAATTCCAAAAAATATGTTCTTTATTTTAGGGGGAGACTTTTTATCAGAAAAACCAAAAACATTATAAAATTCAAAAAGACCTAAAAAATTAGAAAATCAAAAATGATTTCCTGGTAAAACAGAGGAAATGATAGTACATCAGTGGGGATCTGACACAGGCTAAAGAATTGTATAGTTTATGAGGCGTGTGTTGATTTCGTGTGATATGCTGATAGGCTTCGTAGACTAAATATTGCGTGCATTAGTGATACAAACATAACGAACTACGCGTTCGTGGCTGAACACCTCATGGGCATATGGTCTTAGTACCGTAATTTCGTTTGATAGGATTGCCAAAATCTGAGGTTTCGGGTCGTTATGTTATGGTTATCCGGGATATTCTGATAAACTTTTGTCGCATTGATTTACGGACCTAGTTTTATCAGAATATTTGCTAAAAAGAGCTTAATTGCCAAAACCGGAAGTTACCGAACTGAGGAACTTTATGTTTTAATTGATCATAGATCATTATTACATCGTATTGATTATCTGATGCAAATCAGTGATTAATATCAGCCTCAACCTAGTGTATACGCACATGTTACTCTGCTGCATTCATTTGCTGACCTGTACACCTCTGTGCTATATACTTTGTAACTTTTACGGATAACTCTGGCATAATCACGCGTTACGACGAAGCTTTGTGCAATTACTTGATACGGGAGTATGTCGTGTGTGTGGGCACCACATCGTGTTAGTCTAATACACCTAACTCGTATCATTTTAAAGCATTGCGTAAATGTCTGCATGTGAGCTTACGTGGACCACAATATCAGCAATTGCCGTATCACATACTGTTTCTAATGATAATATTAAACAAAAAGATCAACGCTGTGATCAGATTTCTCAGAAAACTGATATGATCCTCTGACCGGATTTCACAAAATGTTTACTGCTTTCATTTACTTTGATGCATTTTATTTTGTTGCAATTTACTTTTAATGTCAAAAAGATACAAAATCCAAAAAGCTTTTAGGTGTGTTTTGATAAAATTTCAGAAAAATCCAAAATTTTTGCATTTCTGCTTTATTTTTGATAACCGGGGATGCTTGATAGTCAATTTCTGAGATTTGACAACACCATCTGGGCTTTGTATCATTCTAAAAGTGAACATTTGTGTTTTGGAAGCTTAACGGATTGAAAAATGTTGAACGGGATTCGAATGTGTAATTTGGCAAAATTTTTCAAGATTTCCATTTTACATTCGCCCTTAAATGGGACGAATGTGGACATCTTTCTACCTTCGGGTTGTTTCAAAAACGGGCGAATGTAGCTTTTAGCACAATTTCCACTTCCGGGTGAAATATTTTTACCTTCGTGCCTTTAACTAGGGGCGAAGGTGGAAAACTTTTACATTCGACCAAACGAAACGGGCGAAGGTGGAGCTTATATATAAGCCCAAACCAGATTCGACCCTTCATTCTAATTTTTCAAAATTTTTCTTCGTACCAAGACCTTGTTGATTTTAAAACCTTTGCTTGTGCGTTTTGATCCTTGCTTCTCACTGATCATTTTCATATCATTTTTACAGGTAATGACAACGAATTGAAGCTGGAATCGTTTGTTTTATAAACGGCCTTAGGGTTTTAGGGTTCTTGAATTTCTATTGTTTGTTAGTGATCAATGTTGTTAGAAAATCATTCCATATCAGTTTTAGGGGGAGAAGGTTAAAGGAATTAGGTTTTATCAATTGTTTCAGCAACGATTGATCGAATGAAAATAATAAAACCTAATTTCTATTGAAAACTGATATAGAATGTAAATTAATGGAAATTGATGTATGACGAATCTTAGTCGGCCATGTTAGAATGTGTTTTGATCAAAATTAAGGGGTAAAAACAGGTTTGATAAATTTTTAAATTTTGGGAATGAATCATTTCCACCTTCGGTTCGTCGTTGTGGACGAAGGTGAAACTGGTTGGACGAAGGTAAGCTAAAAACGGGCGAATGAATATTTTATCCAAAATCATTTTACATTCGACCAAAAGTTTATACCTTCGGCCACAATAACCTACATTCGACCAGTTCATTTTGGGCGAATGTGGAATTTCAAACTTCTAAAATTTTCAAATTTTGTCGATTTCGTGTTTTGACGTTTATTTTTGATTTTATGTTTCAGATGGCTGAAGAACAAGAAAATATAGAGATTCCTGTGGAGATTGCAGTTACTGATCCTGTCCCAGAACCTATTCAGGAAGGGGAATCATCAAGTGGCAGCAAATGGCCATTTGAGAAGACTCACAATTGTTGTGCATATCTGGGAGATGTGGAGAAGAACGTGGAATTTACTGAGATTATCAAGTTTCTGAAGAGATGCAGAGTGGTTTATGCTTTGGCCACACCAACTATTATCTACAAGGATATAGTTGAGGATTTCTACAACAATGCCAAGTATGATTACTTTGATAATCAGACTATTATCAGAAGCAAGATTCAGGGAATGGAGATGTTTATCACTGAAGCTGATATCAGAGAAGCTCTCCAGATCCAGTTTGAAACCAGTGAGGATCCAAGGGAATTATCATGGACTGAGCAGAAAGCCTGTTTCCTGAGGATGAAATACAAAGGACCGATTACTGATGGTTCTATGTACAAAGGGAAACTAGGAGTACAGTTTAAGTATTTTGCTCATGTTATTATACTTGTGTTTGGATGTGTTAGTGGAGGATACGACGTGATGAGGAAGAGTTTGAGCTCGTTAATGGTTGCGTTGACTCTCAACAAACCATTTAACGTTGCTGGGATGATTTTAGATCATATGTTAGAGATGTTGAAAGGGTTGAAGCTTAAGAAGTTCATGCTTTATCCTAGATTCCTTATGATGATTTTTGATCACAAATATCCACACCTGAAGAAAGATCCAACACAGATACTAGTTATGGATCACATGAACATTAGAACCTTAGTGAGAATGAAAGGTTACAAAGGTGTGCCTGAAAATGAGAGACCACCTTACAGGAGGTTGTTTGGAGCCTTGGCTAGAGAGGATTACATGGATCCTGGAAAGAATACAGCGAGGCATCCTGATAGTGATAGTGACAATGATGATCCGTTGGTATATGCAGATGCAAGTACAAAGAGAAAAAGACAAGTAGTCAATCCTGGAGCCAAAGGGAAGGGTAAAGGAAAGACTGAGAAAGGGAGTTCAAAACAACAAACTGTGAGGAAGAAAACTACTGCAAAGAAGGGTACTAGTTTGGTAGATGAAGAGTCTGTTGATTCAGAGGAGACTGAGACTGAAGAACAGTGGGATTCGGATGCTGAAAATGTCCGGACTACCAAACAAAAGGCCACTTTGGTTGGTGAGTCTGAATCACTTAACAGATCGATTGAAGAAGCTAAGAAGAGCAAGCAGTCTGTTGGTGCTGAAGATGAAGGGTTAACTATTAATTTGGACGAGTTGAATGAAGGTGAGACCGTAGTTGTTAACTTGCCCAAGCCCAAACACAAAACCATGGCCAAGAAAACAAGTACAAAGCAACTCAGGGAGAAAGAATTAAACCTACTTTTGAAAGGGAAGAGATTACCTGATGCTGGAACATCGTCAAAACAATCTTCACCAGCCACTAAGAAGCAAAAGACTAAGGAGGCTATAACATTACCAGTGGATCAATTCAATATTGCACTGGATAATGTTCTTAACATGTTTACACAGCCTCAGAAAGGAAAAGAAACTGAGATTGAGCCATCTAAGTCAAAGTCCAAATCAAAGAAAGTCACTGTGGATGATGAAGTGATGAAGCAGGTGAATAAAAGAATGGACGACATGATGAAAATGTTAGTGGCTCAGCAAGCTGAGATTGCCAAGTTTAAGCAGAATGAGGAGAAAATGCTTCAGATCGTAGTAGCTTCTAAGTCCAATCAAGATGAGATAGACGAGAAAGTGAAGAAGCTAGAAGCAAAGAATAAGAAGCTTGAAGGAAAGTGTCTGAGAAACAAAAACAGATACAAGGCGATTAAAGAAGATAATAAGGAGTTGAAGGCTGAAAACAAACGCCTTAGTGAGCTGATAGATAATCTGTACAATATTGCACCCAAGCTGAAGGAGGGTGAGGAGGATACAGAGAAAGAGGTTGAACAGGTTGACTTTGAACCATCTGAATCTGACAAAGAGGAAGATGAGGATGATGAGGATGAAGAATCGGAAAAGAGTGATGATGGAGATGATAATAATGATGATGATGATGATGCTGAAGGTTCGGGAAGTCAAAAGGAGGATGATAGTAGTAGTAGTGATGATAATGATGGAGGAGATGATACTTCGAAGTTTACTTTCGAAAAGAGACCACCTTCAAAGAAGAAGAAAGACACAGGTGAGTCAAGTTCGAAGAAGAAGAGTGAGAATGTTGATGATGAGACTGTGTTTTGGAATGAGAAGGTGAGGTCCTTGTCTGACGATGCTAAACAAGTTTATAAGGACATGTTAGAGAGAAGAGAATGGACCATTGAGTTCACAGGACGTTTTGCAGAAATATTCCAAACTGATGACATGCGTTATGAATTGGAATATAACGATCCTGATTTGGAAGAAGGGGAAGTACCTGCATCTGTGGCAAAGGAGATCTTGGATGGGCTTGCACAGAGGGTAGGGAAAACGTTTGAAGAATTCATTGTTGATGAGTCGATTCCACATATTCCTGAAAAGGATATTGGAAGTCACTCTGATGATAAAGAAACCCCTGAATTTGAAGAAGTTGAAATAGAGGATATCACACATGAGGAATATCCACAGTACTTCAGACAAACTGATGAAGACTTGGTGTTTCCTGATTTTACTGAGAGACATAATACGTCTGCTAAAAGAAAGGCAAAGAAGAGGAGTGCTGAGTTTGTAGAGAAAGTACTTGGAGCTGATTTGCCAGAATCTTCAAAGAAGACTGATGAATTGAAGGAATATTTGAAGAAGTTAAGATTAATGGATGAAAACCGACCAAAGCCTGAAGCTCAAGGAAACTTTTATAGGTTTCATAATGCAAAGTTCAGAGGCAGAGCTCTTGGGTGGACATACTTAGGCAGGCTGAAGTGTTTAGCTGCTAAGTGGGAATCTGGAATCTTGTACTTTTACAGATTCATTGACTTGCTGACTCTACCGTATTGGGCGGTTAGAGATCTTTGCAGATTCCAAATGTCGGGTGCTTCAGTGAATAATTCACATGTCGGTTGGTGTGCAGACAAATTGGTTTGGGAAAGTAGAACTAAGTGGAACAGATTCAAACCACAATATCCCTGGAGGAAAGTTCACAGGGATATTGATCCCAGAACCAAGTTGAAACGGGTTACCTTGATATATAAGGCACCTGAAGTGATGAGAAAGATACCTTTGATGCCTATGCCTCAACACTTCAGTGCTGACTTCATTTTCTGGTATTATGATTGGAGGAAGGCAGAAGCGGTGATAGTGTTGAGAGATGGAAAGGACAAATACAAGCATGTTCATGTATTTGATCCTATGTGGTTGATTAATTGCACCTTCGAAGACATCATCATGCTCTTTTATAATCCGATTCATCATGAGCCGAACGATGCAGATCAAGCAAAGAAATACACACAGGTTGTTGGTGTTTGCTTTGCTTATGACATTAATGCTGGTAGTAATTTGGAGGGTAAGCTTGGCAAGAAGGTGAAGATGGCAAATGTGTCAAAGCCGGTAAAGAGGAAATTAGAGCCTGAGATGACGACAGAGCAAAAGAAACAGCTCAGAATCAAGTTGCTGAACAAAGCCATGGATGAAGACAGAAAACGATCTAATCAATAGTCGAGGGGGAGTTTGTAGATGCGTTTTGCGACTAGTGATTAGATGTGTTAACATGTGTTAATATGGGCTGATTGGGGCGAAGGAAGAGAAGAAGGACGAAGGTGAATAGACAATGGGCGAAGGAAGAAGTCTTATGGACGAATCTGGAACAAGACTGACTAGAAGACACATTCGACCACCTGATGTGGGCGAATGTGGAAATGACCCACGTTCGACCAGTGAAAAGGGGCGAACGTGCAGGTCCTATATATAGATTTCGTGTTTTTGTAAGTTTAAGTGAGTCATTCAGTGTGTGTGTTTTAGAGGTGTGTTCCAGAGAGGTCTGAGAGTGTTATTTTGTGTGCTAGATTAACTGTAATCAAGTTGTAACCAATTATTTGAAAGAGTTAATCTATGAAAAGCTTTTAAAATGACTTTGATTGTGTTTTGATTGAGTTTATATCAGTTTGTTCTAAGCTAGGGTTTCCGCACCTGGTTTAGCAACTTGTATGATCATATAATCCTGTTTTCGTGTAAAATTCATCCTCTACAAAGGGTTCCACAAAAACCTATTGTCAAGTCAAATGTTGGACCTAAATCTGTTAAATCAGAGAAGGTACCCAAGAAGGATTCTTTTGCTAACGATATTAAGAAAACGACTGAGAACCCAAAATCTCAGATTCGTATATTGAAACGTTCAGAACAATCTTGGACACCAAATGGTACTCCGGGAGCCTCAACTTCAAAGTCAAGTGAAAAAGTTGACCAAGTTTTGAATGATCCTAAAAAGATCGATCCAAAACAAACTGTTGAAGTGAATGATTCTTTGAACAATGATATTCAAAGACCCAAGACCACTTAGGCTTGGGTCCTCCGAAAGAACTAACTGTTTTACTTGATGTGTGCAGGGAGCTTCAGTTGGCCTTATTAGCAGTCTATGGATTGTTGATAGTGGAGCTTTAGGCCACATGACCGGGGATTTAGCTTTATTGTTTGATGTGAAGAACATTAATGGAGGGTACGTTGCATTTGCCGGAAACAAGGGCGGATATATCACAATGGAAGGAAGTGTGAGTAATGGGATTGTAAGCTTTGAGAGGATATCGTATGTGAAGCAGATAGACTATAATCTGTTGAGTGTCAGTCAAATCTGTGACAAACAATTCATGTTTATTTTGATGACAAATCTTGCTACATTCTCAAACCGGGCTTCGAAATTCCAAAAGAATGGGTTATGTTGAAGGCACCTCGCGTCAACAATCTCTATATTCTTGATATGTCCAAGGCGATGACATCCCAGGGCAAGTAACATGTTTTCTATCGAAGGCAATCGAGAAGGAATCGATAATGTGGCACCGAAGAATGGGGCACATTCATTTGAGGAAAATGAATCATCTAGTGAAGAATGGACTTGTCGATGGCGTGAATGTTAAACACTTCCATTTGAACGACAAGTGTGTGAATTGTAAAAAGGGAAAGCAACACAGACAGTCCCACAAAGTGAAGAAAGTTAACTCTGTTGAGATGCCGCTTTAGCGATTGCACATGGACCTATTTGGACCTGTCAAACGCAAAAGTCATCTTGGGGAGCTTTATTAATTAGTTGTCACTGACGACTACTCAAGATTTTCAAGGGTGATGTGTTTGCAGCATAAAAGTGACACCTTTAATAACCTGAAAGTTCTGTTCACTCGATTGGAAAACATCTATAATCTCAAGATCAAGAGAATTCGGAGTGATAATGGGACGGAGTTCAAAATGCAAAGATGGACGAACTTTGTGAAAGCAAAGGAATTCATCATGAATACTCGGCTCCATATACCCCTCAACAGAACGGTGTTGCTGAACGTAAAAACAGGACTCTAATTGAGGCGGCGAGAACAATGCTAGCAGACTCGAATCTTCCAGTAATGTTCTGGAATGAGGCGATTTATGCGGCAAATTATACACTTAATCGGGTTTTAACGGTGAAGAAGTTTGGTAAAACTTCTTATGAACTGTTACATCGAAGAAAGCCAAACTTGGAGTATCTAGAACCTTTTAGGGCTCCGTGCACTATGTTGAATCCAATCGAGAAGTTTAGTCTGAAAGCTGAAGAGGGATACTTTGTTGGATATGCAACCCCGCTCAAATGGGTATACAACAAAAGAACTCGTCAGGTGGAGGATTGGGCTAACGTAGAAGTTCAACGGTATACTCAGAATGTGCAAGGGATTGGTCCTGATTGGATGTTTGATTACAAAGATTTCTTTGAATCATTCAATCTAGATAACTTGGTTGAAGAGGCTGTTATCAGATTACTTTACGAGTGTGAAAACGCGGCGACTTCACCGTTGGTGCGTCCCATCACCGTAACTCCTCCAACAGCTTCTAATGATACCAATGTTCCTGTACCGGAGGAAGAAGTGTTTCAAGAGGCTTCCACAACTTTAGATACTTCAAAATCGGAAGATGATGGAGAATTTGAAGAAGTCATTCTTGAAAATGCAACAGAGACAGAGGTACCGCTAGTAAACCCAAATCCAGATGTTGCTTCATCGTCTAACACGGGTCATGATCTGGATGCAGTTGAGAACTTGACTATTCAGACGGGAGTTACTGTACCTCAACATCCGGAATCTCGGATTCACCGTATTCACCCGCTGGAGCAAGTTATTGGTGACCCTGGAAGCAGTGTGATGACTAGAGGACAGCTGAGAAGTGCCAATTCACCAGAAAGTTTTGGTGCTTTAGCTTTATATGCAAAAATACAAAAATCTGGTAGTCAGAATGATTGGTCGTTTGCATGTTATGTTTCGCAAGTCGAGCCGCGGACATATAAAGAAGCTCTTTTGGATGACGCCTGGGTTGAAGCGATGCAAGAGGAGTTGTTACAATTTCAGAAGTTGGGAGTCTGGATGCTCACTGATTTACCTCCAGAACGAAAGAAGATTGGAACCAAGTGGGTGTTTAAGTGTAAGAAAGATGATCGAAGAGTGATTGTACGGAACAAAGCCAGATTGGTCGTACAAGGTTTTCATCAGATCGAGGGGATTGGTTACAATGAAATCTATGCACCTGTGGCGCGCATAGAGGCAATTCGAATGTTTCTAGCGTTTGCCTCCTACAAGAAATTTAAGGTGTATCAGATGGACGTCAAAAGTGCATTTCTGTACGGGGAAAGTCAAAGAGGAGGTTTATGTCGGTCAACCACCGGGCTTTGAAGACCCTATCCACCGGGATAAGGTGTACGTTTGGAACAAAGCACTGTATGGTCTGCACCAGGCTCCACGCCAGTGGTACGAGGAGCTGAGTACGTACCTCATGTCGAAGGGATTTAAACGCGGACTGGTCGACTGCACCCTGTTCACAAAGAAAACAGGAGATGATTTGCTTCTACTCCAGATATATGTTGACGATATAATTTTTGGCTCAACTAACGAACTTTTGTGCAGGGAGTTTGAACGTGTTATGCAGGAAAAGTTCGAAATGAGTGCGATGGGGGAGATGCAGTTTTTCCTCGGCTTGCAGGTGGATCAAAGACCAACGGGGATCTTCATTCACCAGACGAAATACGTATCCGAAGTCTTGAGCCGGTTCCAGATGGAGGATTCCAAGCCGATAGATACCCCGATTCAGCCCAATCACGGGATTGGAGTTGACGCTAAGGGGGAGCTGACGGACCCGTTTACATACAGAGCAATCATCGGATCTCTGATGTATCTTACCGCATCTCGGCCAGACATTATGTTCGCAACATGTCTCTGCGCTCGTTACCAGTCGAAGCCGAAACAAAGTCATCTGACGGCGGTCAAGCGTATCCTTAGATATCTGAAGGGTTGTCCCTCAAGAGGACTTTGGTACCCTAATGATGATGATTTTGATTTTATCACTTTTAGTGATGCAGATTGGGGCGGTTGTGACAAGGACAGCAAGTCCACGACAGCTGGATGCCAGTTTTTAGGGAGCAGGTTAGTCACCTGGCAACGTAAGAAACAGACTTCGGTCGCGCTGTCTACCTGTGAAGCCGAGTACATTGCAGCCTCGAGTTGCTGTTCGCAAGTGCTCTGGATCCAGCAGCAGATGGTGGATTACGGTTTGCAGTTTCTTAAAACCCCTATACACTGTGATAATGAAGCCGCGATTGCATTAACTAAAGATACGGGCAATCATTCTAAGGCTAAACATATCCGGATTAAATACCATTTTATCCGTGATTGTTACGCTAAAGAATTGATAGATATGGTCAAAATCCATACTGACTATCAACGTGCAGAGTTGTTCACTAAAGCTTTTGACAGATCCCGATTTGAGTATCTTGTAAAAGTAAATAACATACAAGAAAAACAGGACTAATCAGCACCTCGGTTTATCGTTTCTTTTGTTTTTAAAAAGTTTTCTTTAAAGTTTTTACAGTTTTTCAGAAAAATTCAAAAACCCAAAAATATGTTTTACATTTTAGGGGGAGTCGTTTTATCAGAAAAATCAAAAACAATGAAAAACTCAAAAAGCCATAAAAATTAGAAAAACCAAAAATGATTTCCAGGATAAAAAGAGTAAATGATAGTACATCAGTGGGGATCTGACACAGGCTAAAGATATGTAAAGTAATATGAGGCGTGTGTTGATTACGTGTGATGTGCTGATAGGCTTCGTAGACTAAACATTGCGTGCATTAATGATACAAACATAACGAACTACTCGTTAGTGGCTGAACACCTCATGGGCATATGGTCTTATTACCGTAATTTCGTTTGATAGAGTTGCCAAAATCTGAGGTTTCGGGTCGTTATGTTATTTTTATCCGGGATATTCTGATTAAACTTTTGTCGTATTGATTTACAGACCTAGTTTCATCAGAATATTTGCTAAAAGAGCTTAAATGCCAAAACCGAAAGTTACCGAATTAAGTAACTTTATGTTTTTATTGATCAAAGATCATAATTACATCGTATCAATTTACTTATGCAAATCAGTCGTTGATATCAGCCTCATCCTGGTATATATGCACATGTTACTCTGCTGCATTCGTTTGCTGACCTGTACACCTCTGTGCTATATATCTTGTAACTAAATGGATAATTCTGGCATAATCACGCGTTACGAGGAAGCTTTGTGCAATTTCTTGATACGGGAGTATGTCGTGTGTGTGGGAACCACAACGTGTTAGTATAATACACCTAAATCGTATCATTTTAAAGCACTGCGTAATAGTCTTCATGTGAGCATATGTGGACCACAATATAAGCAATTGCCGTGTCACATACTGTTTCTAATGATCATATTAAACAAAAAGATCAACGCTGTGATCAGAGTTCTCAAACAACTGATATGATCCCCTTACCGGACATCACAAAATGTTTACTGCTTTATTTACTTTGATGCATTTTAGTTTCATTGTCAAAAAGATACAAAACTCAAAAAGATTTTAGGTGTGTTTTGATATAAATTTCAGAAAAAACAAAAGTTTTGCATTTCTGCTTTATTTTTAGATAACCGACGGTGTTTGATGGTCAATTTCAGAGATTTGATGAAACCATATGAGCTTTGTATCATTCTAAACTGAAATGATGAGTGTTTGAGACTTAACAGGTTGAAAAATGTTGAACGGGATTCGATTTCATGATTTGGCAAAATTTTCAGAAATTTCCATTTCACATTCGCCCCTTAAATGGGTCGAATGTGGAAATTTTTTGTACATTCGTACCTTTTGGCTTGGACGAAGGTGGATGTGTATCTCCTATTTCACATTCGGGTAACAAAGTTTTACATTCGGCCATTAATTTGGACGAATGTAGAAATATCCCACATTCGTCCAACACAAACGGGCGAATGTAGCGTTTATATAAAGCCCAAATCACAGGATCGACCCCCATTCTGATTTTTTCAAAAAATTTTCAAAGTACCAGACCTTGTTGCCCTGATTTTTTTCAACCTTGAATCTTATTCTCTGTTCCTTACTGATCCTTTTGACTCAATTATTACAGGTAATGGACACCAGATATGATCAGAATTGGTTTTTTATGTTACAAACCCTAGTTTTATTAAACTGGAACAATATGGACTGTTTCTATGAGAATTTTTGACGTGGTTTCAATTCTTATTAGTTTTAAGGGGAGAAGATAACAGGAATTAGGTTAATTAGTTGTTTGTGTTGATTAATCGATTGTTCATAAGTTTTAAACCCTAGTTCCTTTAGAAAACTAATAAAAATTGAATGATAATATCAATTGTTGGTTTGTTACTATTAGTCGGCCATTTTAGGTTCCAAATGAATCAAAATCAGAGGCTTAAACACAAGTTTACAGATTTTCCAATTTAAGGTCAATAAAGTTTCACATTCGACCAAATTAGAACGGGCGAATGTGGAAATAAGGGACGAAGGTACTCCTAAACGGGCGAATGTGATGTTTATCTCAAAAATTTGCACATTCGTACCTAAAATTCTACCTTCGAACCTCAAAAACCACTTTCGTACCTATCCAAACGGGCGAAAGTGGAAATGTGAAAAACCTAAATTTTCTAAGTTTGTCATTTTTGTGTTTCTGACGTATTTTTCTGATTTTTGATTTACAGATGGCTAGTTGAGAATGTTGTACAGGATCCAGTTCCAGAAGCCGAGAATGTTCCACAAGCTTGGCCGTTCGAAGCATCGCATAACTGTTGTGTGTATGTTGGTGACGTGTTGAAGAATACTGAATTTTCTGGAATTGTGGATTTTCTAAGGCGAAGCCGAATCATACATGCCCTAGCTACACCAGCCATCATTTATAAAGACATCGTGGAGAATTTTTATAAGAATGTGAGATATGATTTCTGGGAAGATAAAACGATCATACGAAATGTTATTCAAGGGATGGAGATGTTCATTACTGAAGATGACATCAGGGAGGCTTTAAAGATCAAGTTTGAAGTGAGTACTGATCCCAGAGTATTATCATGGACCGAGCAGAAGGCTTGCTTTCTCAGAATGAAGTATAAAGGTCCAATTACAGACGGAGCAATGCACAAAGGAAAGCTCAGTGTGCAGTTTAAGTATTTCGCACACGTGATCATTCATGTGTTTGGGTGTGTTAGTGGTGGGTATGATGTTATGACGAAAAGTCTTAGCTCATTAATGGTTGCGTTGACTCTCAACAAACCATTTAATGTTTCTGGAATGATTTTGGATCATATGCTTGAGATGCTAAAAGGTCTAAAGAGCAAGAAGTTTATGTTGTATCCGAGGTTTCGGATGATGATCTTCAATAACAAATATCCTAACTTGAGGAAGGATCCGACGATGGTGTTAGGGCAAGATCATATGAACATTAGAACACTTGTTAGGATGAAGGGTTACAAAGGTGTGCCAGATAATGAGAAGCCACCTCATAAAAGGTTGTTTGGAGCTTTAGTTAATCCGGGTTACACTGACCCAGGATTGAACAAAGCAAGACATGATAACAGTGATTCAAATAACGATGATCCTCTGGTATACGCTGATGCAAACACTAAAAGGAAGAGGCAGGTTGTAAACGCTGGAGCCAAAGGGAAGGGCAAGGCGAAGGTTGATCAGGGTGCTTCTAAGAAACAAGGTACACGTAAGAAGACGACTGCTAAGAAAGGTACAAGTTTGGTAGATGAAGAGTCTGTTGATTCAGAAGAAACTAAAGTTGAAGAACAATGGGATTCGGAAGAAGAACGTGTTAAGACTACCAAACGCGAGGTCACTGCGGTTGGGGAGTCTGAATTACTGAACAAGACTATTGAAGAAGTGTTAAAGAAAAACCCGATTGATGTTGATGAAGGCTTAAGTGTTGATATTGATGATTTTGAAGGGTCGACAGTGGTTGTGAACTTGAAGAAACCAAAGCATAAGTCGATGGCCAAGAAGACTAGTACAAAGAAACTAAGAGAGAAAGAGATCGAACAGTTGCTGAAAGGTAAGAAAATACCTGAAGCAGGTACATCATCAAAGTTATCTTCACCTGTGGCAAAGAAGCAGAAAAAGAGCAAAGTATCTGAAGCAGTACCAGTTCCTGATTTTGAAGCTGCTTTAGAGAATGTGTTGAATATGTTTAAGAATCCTGAGAAAGAGAAGGCTAAAGAAGTTGAACCATCCAAATCTTCCAAAGTTACTGTTTCGGATGATGTCATGAAACAAGTTAACAAGAAGACGGATGACATGATGAAGATGATAGTTGCCCAGCAAGCTGAAATCAGTAAGTTTAAAAAGAATGAAGAGAAGATGCTCCAGATTGTAGTTGCATCAAAAGCTAACCAAGATGAGATCGAGAAGAAGGTAAAACAACTTGAAGAAGAGAATAAAGATCTTGAGGTTAAGTGCAACAGAAATAGAAGGATGATTAAGCTCGTGAAACTTGATAATAAAGAGCTAAAGAAAGAGAACAGACGTTTGAGTGATTTATTGGACAAAATTTATGGTGAAGCTCCAAAGTTGAAGGAAGGAGAAGAGGATAAGGAGAGAGATGAGGAGCAAGTTGATTTTGAACCTTCTGATGAAGAAAAAGAGGATGATGAAGAAGATGAATCAGAGGAAAGTTCTGATGAAGAAGGTGATAAGGATGATAAGGATGATGATGATGCTGAGGGATCGGGAAGTAAAGATGATGATGACAAGAGTGATGATAGTGATGATAATGGTGGAGACGACTCTAGTAAGTTTTCATTTGAAAAAAGGAAGACAAAGAAAGCTGATGCTGGTGAGTCGAGCTCTAAGAAGAAAGGTAGTGAGAATGTTGATTCTGATGAGACTATCTTTTGGAACGAGAAGGTGAGATCTCTATCTGACGATGCATAGAATGTGTATCGGGAGATGCTCGAGAGAAGAGAATGGACGATAGAGTTTACATGAAAGTTCGCTGAAATCTTTCAAACGGAGGATATGAGGTTTGAACTTGAATATAATGACCCTGATTTGGAAGAGGGTGAAGTACCTGCTGCTGTTGTCAAGGAGATCTTAGATGGAATAGCACAGCGAGTAGGAAAGGCATTGGAGGAGATCATGATAGATCAGATGATTCCAGATATTCCTGAAAAGGATATTGGAAATCATTCTGATGACAAATATACACCTGAGATGGAAGAGATTGAAATTGAGGATATTACTCATGAAGAATATCCACAATACTTCAGGGAGAACAATGAAGATGAGGTATTCCCAGACTTTACAAACCCCGACAGAGAGAAGCTAGAAAGAAAGCAGAAAAGCGAAGTGAGGAGTTTCTAGAAAAAGTATTTGGTGGAGATCAGCAGAAACCGTCTGATCAGAATGATGATTTGAAGACGTTGTTAAAGAAGTTGAAAGAAGCTGATGATAAACGACCTAAGCCGGATGCTCAAGGTGGATTTTACAGGTATCACAACCAGAAGTTCAAAGGCAGAGCTCTTGGTTGGAAGTATCTTGGTAGATTGAAATGTATAGCAGTTAAATGGGAATCAGAAATCTTGTACTTCTACAGATTTCATGATTTATTAACTCTGCCGTATTGGGCGGTTAGAGACATTTGTCGATTCCCTATGACTGGAGCTTCTGTGAACAACACGGCTGTAGGTTGGTTTGCTGATCGGTTAGTCCGGGAAAGCAGAACGAAATGGAACATGTTTAAACCTCAGTACCCAAGGAGAAAGGTTCATAGGGATGTTGATCCTAGAACTGGAAAGAAGAGGGTTACTTTGATTTATAAAGCGCCTGAAGTGATGAAAAAGATTCCTTCGATGCCGTTACAACAACACTTCAGTGCAGACTTTATCTTCTGGTACTATGATTGGAGGAATGCAGAGGCGGTGATTGTGTTAAAAGATGGAAAGGATAAGTACAAGAAGATCTACGTGTTTGATCCAATGTGGCTTATTAACTGTACTTTTGAGGATATAATCATGCTTTACTACAATCCAATATTCAGTGATCCCAATGATGCAGAGCAGGCGAAGAAGTATCAGCAAGTTGTTGGAGTTTGTTTTGCTTTTGATATCAACTCTGGAAGCAACTTGGATACTAAGTTGGGTAAGAAGGTGAAGATGACTGATGTGCCGAAACGTTCAGTGAAACGGAAGCTGGAACCTGAGATGACGAAAGATCAGAAAAAGCTGCTGAGACTCTAGTTGTTGAACAAGATAATGGATGAAGAAAGAAGGCAATCCAATCAATAGTCGAGGGGGAGTTTGTAGATGCACGTTTTGCGACTAATGATTGGATTGGGCATTTAACACATGTTAGTATGATAAAGTAGGGGCGAAGGTGGTTTCTAGATGGGCGAATGTGATTTAGTATGGGCGAAGGAAGTTATGGACTGGGCGAAGGTGGAAGCTGATAAGAAGATATCTATGTTCGTACCATGATACTGGGCGAATGTGGACTTTGTCCACATTCGCATCATACAAATGGGCGAATGTGCAGACTGTATATATAGGATTTGCTCATTTTGAATGTTAGAGTAGTTTTCGAGAGTGTGTGTTTTGTGGTCAGGTTTCTCTCTAGATTGAAAGTGTGTTAAGTTGATTTAGATTAACTTTTAAGGTCATTGTGAACATATTTTGAACAAGTTATCTATAAAAATGGTGATTGAAAAGGTATTATCCGTGTTGTGATTTGCGTATTATCATTTTGTTCAGTTCTAGGGTTTCCGCACCTGGAATTGTGACTTGTATGATCATTATATCCTGTTTTAGCTAAAATTCTTCGTCTACAATTTGTGCATATTTTTTTCTTTTTCCTTTCCATTGGGTTTATCTAAATTTCCATGTTATTTTGATTCTTGAAAAACATTTTTTGAATTTTGTGTTTCTAATAACTTTAAGTTGGGTGCTGCATCAGTACCTGTTGGTTTGTTGATGTGGGGAAGGCAAATGGGTTGATGAAGATGAGAAAAAAGGGGCTTGGTTTTGGATTTTTTTCCTTGTAACATTTTAAGTTGTAATAAATTTTTTTATAAGTTGTTACAAATTTACACATGTAAAATAGTTTTAGTTCATATGTTTTTCAATATTACAATGTTACATTTTTTAGTTACATGTATATATGTTATGTTACAATGTAACACAGAGGTTACAAACAAATTAGCTAACCATTTAAAAAGGTAAAAAATTTAAATTTAAAGGAAAACGTGTGAAGAGAGAAAGAAATTCTGGAGAAAAAAAGAAGAGAGAAAGAGAGGAGAGAGGAGAGAGAAATGAAAGAGAGAGGGAAAGAGATGAGTGGAGATGACATAGGAGCGAGAGTGTATGCAATTTTCCAAAACTACCCTTTTGACACTAATAAATAAATTGGACATGTACCTTTAATTAATAAATTAAGTTGAATGAATCTCAGCCATTGATGAATGTAGATCAATGGTCACAAATAGGTTTCTAGAGTTTTCACAACTCAAGAGAGTTTTTATTTTAACCCAACCCTATATATATATATATATATATATATATATATATATATATATAGTTTTACCAAACGTCATGTATAATGAGTTTTCGACAGTTTTCATAACTATATAATATTTGATTGTATGGACTCAAGAATAGTATTTTGCAAAGTATACTTTCCTAAAAATAAATGTACAAAACAATTATATTTTATCCGATTTACAAGGTGAGTTATGACTTGAGATGAGCTATACGTTTCGTAGCACTAGTCCAACGTAGGCTACACACGAATGGTAACCAGTACGCAACTTGAGTACTATGTCGTATGTTAACATATAAATTAAGATAAGTCGCGATCGGTTCGTTGAGTTACAACACTTTCTAGACTCGGATTCATACATACGAGTCTAGATAGCTGGATAATAGGTTAGGCCTTTTGTGTTAGACTTTAAGGTGTCCTTTGTTGGATTAGGACACAAAGAAGTGGTTAAAGATTAAAGCGTTGATAGCTAGCTAAGCAAGGATATCGAGGTGAAGGATTGTAACTTGGAGTTGGAAGTGACCCAAGTTGTTGCATTGAGGTGAGTTTCACGGGATTAACATTTTTAACGTTTTACAAATCAAGGGATTAACATTCTTGTATGATTAGTTAGACTAGAAATGTAGAACACTTGATGGCCTTAAGTCGGTGCGCCGGTGGGAATGATTTCGTGACACCAGTGTCCCCTTCGTGCTGACACACTCCCAGCACTTGTTAATCATTAGCTTTTGTAGGGAGCCCTTGTTTATATTGTAGATCTATTGGGTTGACGCCCCCTTTTTCCTGTTCAGACTGTACTTGGCCGTTAGTGAAGAAGAATGTAAGCTCCAAAATGTCCCTCTTGGACTAGAGGTCACCACGGGAACAAAGTTATGGTTTGATTAGGAGCCTTTGGATACATCATACTTGTAGGACTTAGCTAGTCTATTTGATTCTCTCTTTTAGTGCTAATCAATCATATATTTTCGTTAAACGTGAAAATTTAGTTATTACTTTTATACTTGTGAACTCGCCGACATATTGTTGATATTTTTAAGCATGTTTTTCTTGTTTAGATTTTGGTAATGGCATGGTTGGAATAAGCAAACATCTTGGAACTGGAAACCTAAGAGAATCAGAAATGTCGTTCGGAGTTCGAAGAGTCTTAGGAGTATATATTCCGCTGCGTGGTAAAGGTGTTTAGGGATCACGACCGATGGACGGGAAATTCGGGGTGTGACAGTACACACTCTAAGTCATGTTATCTTATGACTGCATATAGAGATTTATAAGTATCAAAACTTATTTTTTTCATTTCCTGATAAATAAGCTGTAGATGAAGAATTTAGCTAAAACAGGATATTATGATCATAGAAGTCACAATTCTAGGTGTGGAAACCCTAGAACAGAACAAAATGATAAAAGGCAAATCAAAACACGGATAATACCTTTTCAATTTCCATTTTATAGATTAACTTGTTCAAAACATTAACATAAAGCAATTACAAGTTGATCTACATACTTTAACTCAATCTCAATCTAGAGAGCAACCTGACCTGACCTTAACTCACACACTATCCAAAACTACTCTATCCTTCAAAATGAACAAAACATATTTATACATGCTGCACGTTCGCCCGTTTTCATGGTGCGAATGTGGATATTATCCACATTCTCCCATTACAACAGCACGAACCTAAACACTTTTCAGTCTTCCTTCACATTCGCCCATACATAATCTTCCTTCGCCCAGTTACAAATACCTTCGCCCATACTGTTTCACCTTCCCGTGTAGAGGATATGATTTGACACGAAAACAGGATTATATGATCATACAAGTTACAAAACCAGGTGCGGAAACCCTAGCTTTGAACAAACTGATATAAACTCAAATCAAAACACAATCAAAGTCATTTTCAATACTTTTCATAGATTAACTCATTCATAAACTTGATTACAATATCCAAACAGTTAATCTAGATCACACACACACACTATCTCAAACCTCTCTGGAACAACACCTGAAAACACACACACCTAATGACTCTCTTAATCTTACAAAATCACAAAATGTATATATAGGCACTGCACATTCGCCCACTTTGCCTGGTCGAATGTGAGTGTTTTCCACATTCGCCCATTTCCATGGTCGAATGTGTACTTCAGTGTAGTCCCATTTCCAGATTCGTCCACTTTACTTTACCTTCGCCCACTAGCTATTCACCTTCGCCCACATCTTGTTATCTTCGCCCAATCAGCCTCTCTAACACATGTTAACTATCCAATCACTAGTCGCAAAACGCATCTACAAACTCCCCCTCGACTATTGATTGGATCGTTTTCTGTCCTCGTCCATGGCTTTGTTCAGCAACTTGATTCTGAGCAAATTCTTCTGTTCTTTCGTCATCTCAGGCTCTAATCTTCTCTTCACTGGCTTTGACACGTTCGCCATCTTCACCATCTTGCCAAGTTTACCCTCCAAACTACTACCAGCATTTATGTCATATGCAAAGCAAACACCAACAACTTGTGTGTATTTCTTTGCTTGATCTGCATCGTTCGGCTCATGATGAATCGGATTATAAAAGAGCATGATGGTGTCTTCGAAAGTTCAATTAATCAACCACATCGGATCAAATACATGCACATGCTTGTATTTATCCTTACCATCTCTCAATACAATCACCGCTTCTGCCTTTCTCCAATCATAATACCAGAAAATGAAGTCGGCACTGAAATGTTGTGGCATGGGCATCAAAGGTATCTTTCTCATCACTTCAGGTGCTTTATATATCAAGGTAACCCGCTTCAGCTTGGTTCTGGGATCAATATCCCTGTGAACTTTCCTCCGGGGATATTGAGGTTTGAATCTATTCCATCTAGTTCTGCTCTCCCAAACCAGCTTGTCTGCGCACCAACCGACATGAGTATTATTCACTGAAGCACCTGACATTGGGAATCTGCATAAATCTCTAACCGCCCAGTACGGTAGAGTCAGCAAGTCAATGAATCTGCATAAATCCCTGATTCCCACTTGGCAGCTAGACACTTCAGCCTGCCTAAGTATGTCCACCCGAGAGCTCTGCCTCTGAACTTAGCATTATGAAATCTATAAAAGTTTCCTTGAGCTTCAGGCTTAGGTCGGTTTTCATCCATCAATCTTAACTTCTTCAAATAATTCTTCAATTCATCAGATTTATTTGAAGATTCTGGCTTATCAGCTCCAAATACTTTTTCTACAAACTCTGCACTTCTCTTCTTTGCCTTTTTCTTCGCAGAAGTATTAGGAATCTCAGTAAAATCAGGAAACACCAAATCTTCATCAGTTTGTCTGAAATATTGTGGGTATTCCTCATGCGTTATATCTTCTATTTCAACTTCTTCAAACTCAGGGGTGTCTTTATCATCAGAGTGACTTCCAATATCCTTTTCAGGAATATGTGGAATCGACTCATCAACAATGAACTCTTCAAATGTTTTCCCTACCCTCTGTGCAAGCCCATCCAAAATTTCTTTTGCCACAGATGCAGGTACTTCCCCTTCTTCAAGATCAGGATCGTTATATTCCAATTCGTATCTCATATCATCAGTTTGGAATATTTCAGCAAAACGACCTGTGAACTCAATGGTCCATTCTCTTCTTTCTAACATGTCCTTATATACTTGTTTAGCATCGTCAGTCAAGGACCTCACCTTCTCATTCCAAAATACACTCTCATCCGAATCAACGTTCTCACCTTTCTTCTTTGAACTTGATTCACCAGTGTCTTTCTTCTTCTTTGAAGTTGGTCTCTTCTCAAATGTAAACTTCGAAGTATCATCTCCTCCATCATCATCATCACTACTACTCTCATCCTCCTTCTGACTTCCAGAACCCTCAGCATCATCATCATCATCATTATTATCATCATCTCCATCATCACTCTTTTCCGATTCTTCATCATCCTCATCATCATCTTCCTCTTTATCAGATTCAGATGGTTCAAAATCAACCTGTTCAACTTCCTTTTCTTTGTCTTCCTCACCCTCCTTCAACTTGGGTGCAACATTATACAGGTTGTCAATCAGCTCACTAAGGCGTTTGTTCTCAGCCTTCAACTCTTTGTTATCTTCTTTAATCGCCTTGAATCTGTTTTTGTTTCTCAAACACTTACCCTCAAGCTTTTTGTTCTTAGCTTCTAGCTTTTTCACTTTCTCATCAATCTCATCCTGATTAGATTTAGAAGCTACTACAATCTGAAGCATCTTTTCCTCATTCTGCTTGAACTTGGCTATTTCAGCTTGCTAAGCCATTATCATCTTCATCATATCGTCCATCTTCTTATTCACCTGCTTCATCACTTCGTCATCCACAGTGACTTTCTTTGACTTGGACTTAGATCTAGAAGGCTCAACTTCAGCTTCTTTCTCCTTCTGAGGCTTTCTAAACATATCAAGTACATTATCCAGTGCTACATTGAACTCATCCACTGGTAATTTTGTTGCCTCTTTAGTCTTTTGTTTCTTTGTGGCTGGTGAAGATTGTTTTGATGACGTTCCAGCTTCAGGTAATCTCTTTCCTCTCAAAAGTTGGTTTAACTCTTTTTCTCTGAGTTGCTTTGTACTGGTTTTCTTGGCCATGGTTTTGTGTTTGGGCTTGGGCAAGTTAACGACTACAGTTTCACCTTCGTTCAACCCATCCATATTCACTCCAAGCACTTCATCTTCAGCACTAACAGCTTTCTTGCTCTTCTCAGCTTCAGCAATAGATCTGTTCAATGATTCAGACTCACCAACCAAAGTGGCCTTTTGTTTGGTGGCCCGGACATTTTCAGCATCCGAATCCCATTGTTCTTCAACCTCTGTCTCCTCAGAATCTACAGACTCTTCATCCACCAAACTTGTACCTTTCTTTGCACTAGATTTCTTTCTCACAACTTGTTGCTTTGAGCTTCCCTGATCTGTCTTTCCTTTGCCCTTCCCTTTGGCTCCAGGATTGACTACTTGTCTTTTCCTCTTCGTATTTGCATCAGCATATACCAAAGGATCATCATTGTCAGAATCACTATCAGGATGCCTTGCTGTATTCTTTCCAGGATCCATGTAATCCTCTCAAGCCAAGGCTCCAAACAACCTCCTGTAAGGTGGTCTCTCATTATCAGGCACACCCTTATAACCTTTCATTCTCACCAAGGTTCTAATATTCATGTGATCCATAGCAAGTATCTGTGTTGGATCCTTCTTCAGGTTAGGATACTTGTGATCAAAGATCATCATCAAAAATCTAGGGTATAGCATGAAATACTTCTTCTTTAAACCCTTCAGCATCTCCAGCATGTGATCCAATATCATCCCAGCAACATTAAATGGTTTGTTGAGAGTCAACGCAACCATTAATGAGCTCAAACTCTTCCTCATCACATCATAACCTCCACTAACACATCCAAATACATGTATGATGACATGAGCAAAATACTTAAACTGCACGCTCAGTTTTCCTTTATACATCGAACCATCAGTGATAGGTCCTTTGTATTTCATTCTAAGAAAACATGCCTTCTGCTCAGTCCATGAGAGTTCTCTTGGATCCTCACTAACTTCAAATTTAATCAGGAGAGCTTCTCTGATGTCAGCCTCTGTAATGAACATCTCCATATACTGAATCTTGCTTCGTATGATTGTCTGATTATCAAAATAATCATACTTAGCATTGTTGTAGAAATCCTCAACTATATCCTTGTAGATGATAGTTGGTGTAGCCAAAGCATAAACAACCCTGCTTCTCTTCAGGAACTTGATTATCTCTGTAAACTCTACATTCTTCTCAACGTCTCCCAAATACGCACAACAGTTGTGATTCTTCTCGAAAGGCCATTTGCTGCCGCTTGATGATTCACCTTCCTGAACAGGTTCTGGGATAATATCAGGAACAGCAGTCTCAACAGGAATCTCAATATTCTCTTGTTCCTCAGCCATCTGTAACACAAAATCAAAAACAAACGTCAAAACACGAAATCGTCAAAACTTAAAAATTTTAGGATTTTAAAATCCACATTCGCCCAAAAGTTATGGTCGAATGTAGTTTTCTTTGGCCGAATGTACAAAATGTTGGTCGAATGTGGAATAGTTTTAAGTACAATATCACATTCGTCCATTGTTAAGGTACCTTCGTCCAAACAATTCCACCTTCGTCCAAACAGTAACCCGAAGGTACAACATGTTCTTACCCAAAATTTAAAAATTTTTCAAACATGATTTTAACACTTTGTTTTGATTCATTCATAGTCTAATATGGCCGAATAGCATTCGTGCACAATCAATTGACCTTAATTTTCAATTTTCATCAGTTTTAAATAAGAATTAGGGTTTTATCAACTCAAACCATCAATTAACCCATTAATTGAAGTTGTAATCCTAATTCTTTGATTCCTCTCCCCCTAAAACTGATGAGGATTGAAACGCAATCAAAAACAAGCATCAAGAAACATCCTATAATCACAGATTAAAAAAAAACTAGGTTCGGTCATAAATTCAACGATTCTGATCAATGTTGTGCTCCATTACCTGTGTATTATGTCTTAAAAGGATCAGTAAATACTCGGGAACAAGAAACACAAGACAAAATAAATCCAGCAACAAGGTTTTGGATCAAAGAAAAATTTTGAAAACTTTGTGAATGAGGGTCGAACGTGGTTTGGCTTTATATATAAAGGCCACATTCGCCCGTTTTTCTGGTCGAAGGAAGGATATGTCCACATTCGCCCCAACTTAATAGGCCGAATGTAAACACTGTTCACCCGAATGTGAATTTTGTGTAAAGAAACCCACATTCGCCCAGAATAAACACCCGAATGTGATGATTTTTCCACATTCGACCCAATTAAGGGGCGAATGTGAAATGGAAAAATCTGAAAATTTTGCCAAATCACGAATTCGAATCCCGTTCAACATTTTTCAATCTGTTAAACTTCCAAAACACATATTTTCACATTTAACATAATACAAAGCTCAGATGGTGTTGTCAAATCTCAGAAATTGACCATCAAGCGTCCCCGGTTATCAAAAATAAAGCAGAAATGCAAAAAAATTTGGATTTTTCTGAAATTTGGTAAACTTTTTGTGAAATCCGGTCAGAGGATCATATCAGTTTTCTAAGAAATCTGATCACAGCGTTGATCTATTTGTTTAATATTATCATTAGAAACAGTATGTGACACGGCAATTGCTGATATTGTGGTCCACGTAAGCTCACATGCAGACAATTACGCAATGCTTTAAAATGATACGAGTTAGGTGTATTAGACTAACACGATGTGGTGCCCACACACAAGACATACTCCCGTATCAAGTAATTGCACAAAGCTTCGTCGTAACGCGTGATTATGCCAGAGTTATCCGTAAAAGTTACAAAGTATATAGCACAGAGGTGTACAGGTCAGCAATTGAATGCAGCAGAGTAACATGTGCGTATACACTAGGTTGAGGCTGATATTAATCACTGATTTGCATCAGATGATCAATACGATGTAATAATGATCTATGATCAATTAAAACATAAAGTTCCTCAATTCGGTAACTTCCGGTTTTGGCAATTAAGCTCTTTTAGCAAATATTATGATAAAACTAGGTCCGTAAATCAATACGACAAAAGTTTATCAGAATATCCCGGATAACCATAACATAACGACCCGAAACCTCAGATTTTGGCAATCCTATCAAACGAAATTACGGTACTAAGACCATATGCCCATGAGGTGTTCAGCCACGAACGCGTAGTTCGTTATGTTTGTATCACTAATGCAAGCAATATTTAGTCTACGAAGCCTATCAGCATATCACACGTAATCAACACACGCCTCATAAACTATACAATTCTTTAGCCTGTGTCAGATCCCCACTGATGTACTATCATTTCCTCTGTTTACCAGGAAATCATGTTTGATTTTCTAATTTTTAGGTCTTTTTGAATTTTATAATGTTTTTGGTTTTTCTGATAAAATGGCTCCCCCTAAAATAAAGAACATATTTTTGGGTTTTAATTTTTTTTTTTTAAAACAATAAAAACAAAAATTTTAAAAGAAACAATCCACTCGAAAGCATCAACTTCTTTGAGGATTAAACAATCCCCTCGAAAGCATCAACTTCTTTGAGGATTACGATAGTAAAGAGAAATTCCCAATTAGCAAAGAGAAATTCCCAATTAGCAAAATATAAAAACTAAAAACTAAAAAGCGATAAACCGAGGTGCCGATTAGTCCTGTTTTTCCTTTATATTGTTTACTTTTAAAAGATATTCAAAGCGTGATCGGTCAAAAGCTTTTGTAAACAAATCTGCACGTTGGTAGTCAGTATGAATTTTGATCATATCGATCAATTCCTTAGCATAACAATCACGGATAAAATGATATTTGATCCAGATATGTTTAGCTTTAGAATGATTTTCTGAATTTTTAGTTAATGCAATAGCGGCTTCGTTGTCACAGTAAATAGGAGTTTTAAGAAACTGCAAACCGTAATCCACCATCTGCTATTGGATCCAGAGCACTTGCGAACAGCAACTCGAAGCTGCAATGTACTCGGCTTCACAGGTAGATTGTGCTACGGAAGTCTGCTTCTTGCATTGCCAGGTGATTAACCTGCTCCCGAAAAACTGGCAACCAGCTGTAGTAGATTTGATATCTTTGTCACAGCCGCCCCAATCTGCATCACTAAAAGCGATAAAATCAAAATTATCATCATTAGGGTACCAAAGTCCTTTTGAGGGACAACCCTTCAGATATCTAAGGATACGCTTGACCGCCGTCAGATGACTTTGTTTCGGCTTCGATTGATAACGAGCACAGAGACACGTTGCGTACATAATATCTGGTCGAGACGCCGTCAAATACATCAGAGATCCGATGATTGCTCTGTATGTAAATGGATCCGTCAGCTCCCCCTTAGCGTCCACACCAATCCCGTGATTGGGTTGAATCGGGGTATCCATCGGCTTTGAGTCCTCCATCTGGAACCGGCTCAAGATGTCGGAGACATATTTCGTCTGGTGAATGAAGATCCCGTCGGGTCTTTGGTCCACCTGCAAGCCTAGGAAAAACTGCATCTCCCCCATTGCGCTCATTTCGAACTTTTCCTGCATGACAGTTTCGAACTCCCTGCATAAAAGCTCGTTAGTTGAACCAAATATTATATCATCAACGTATATCTGTACTAGAAGCAAATCATCTCCCGTCTTCTTCGTAAAGAGGGTGCAATCGACGAGGCCGCGCTTAAATCCTTTGGAGATGAGGTATGTACTTAGCTCCTCGTACCACTGCCTCGGAGCCTGGTGCAAGCCATATAAAGCCTTGTTTAACACGTAGACCTTATCCCGGTGGATTGGGTCCTCAAAGCCTGGTGGCTGCCCGACAAAAACCTCTTCCTTGACTTTCCCGTACAGAAATGCGCTTTTAACGTCCATTTGATAAACTTTGAATTTCTTATAAGAAGCAAACGCGAGGAACATCCGAATAGCTTCTATTCGTGCTACCGGTGCATAGATTTCATTATAATCAATCCCTTCGATTTGATGGAAACCCTGCACGACCAATCTGGCTTTGTTACGAACAATAACCCCACGATCATCCTTCTTACACTTAAACACCCATTTGGTGCCAATCTTCTTCCTATCCGGCGGCAAATCTGTGAGCGTCCAAACTCCCAATTTCTGGAATTGTAATAACTCCTCCTGCATAGCTTCCACCCAGGCATCATCCTTCAAAGCGTCCTTGTATGTCCTTGGCTCTACCTGCGACACATAACACGCAAACGACCAATCATTTTGACTACCAGATTGTTGAATTTTGGCATATAAAGCTAAAGCACCAAAACTTTCTGGCGAATTAACGCTTTTAAGCTGCCCTCTGGTCATAACACTGCTTCCAGGATCACCGATAACTTGCTCCAGCGGGTGAATACGATGAATCCGAGATTCCGGATAATCAGGTACTTGCACTCCCGTCTGAACAGTCAAGTTCTCTACATCATCCAGATCATGACCCGTATTTGATGATGAAGCCACATCTAAAGTTGGAGTTGGGTTCACTGGCGGTGCCTCTTGTTCTTCAGCTTGTTCAAGAATAGCTTCTTCAAATTGTTCATCTTCAGATTCTGAAGTGTCTAATGAAGTTGAAGCCTCTTGAAACACTTCTTCCTCTTGTATAGGAGCATTGGCATCTTTAGAAGCTGGTAGGGGGTTCACAGTGATCGGACGCACCAACGGTGAAGTTGTTGCATTTTCACACTCATAAAGTAATCTGATAACAGCTTCTTCAACCAAGCTATCTAAATTGAATGATTCAAAGAAATCTTTGTAATCAAACATCCAATCAGGACCCGTGCCTTGAATATTTTGAGTATATCGTTGAACTTCCACGTTAGCCCAGTCTTCCACACGACGAGTTCGCTTGTTGTATACCCGTTTAAGCGGGGTTGCATATCCAACAAAGTAACCCTCCTCGGCTTTAGGACTAAACTTCTCGCTTGGATTCAACATAGTGCAAGGCGCCCCAAAAGGTTCTAGATACTCTAAGTTCGGCTTCCTCCGGTGTAACAGCTCATAAGATGTTTTACCAAACTTCTTCACTGTTAGAACCCGATTTAATGTGTAATTTGCTGCATAAATCGCCTCATTCCAGAACATTACTGGAAGATTTGAATTAGCAAACATTGTTCTAGCCGCTTCAATTAGAGTCCTATTCTTTCGTTCAGCAACACCGTTCTGTTGTGGGGTGTACGGAGCCGAATATTCATGATGTATCCCTTTATTTTCACAAAGTTCATCCATCTTGGCATTTTTGAACTCCGTCCCATTGTCACTCCGAATTCTCTTAATTTTCACATTGTAGAGATTCTCTAATCGAGTGAACAGAACTTTTAGGTTGATAAAGGTGTCGCTTTTGTTCTGCAAACACATCACCCATGAAAATCTTGAGTAATCGTCAGTGACGACTAAACAATAAAGCTCTCCAAGATGACTTTTGCGCTTGACCGGTCCGAAAAGATCCATATGCAATCGCTCAAGTGGCATCTCAACAGAGTTAACCTTTTTCACTTTGTGGGACTGTTTGTGTTGCTTCCCCTTTTTACAACTCACGCACTTGTCATTCAGATGGAAATGTTTCACGTTTACTCCATCGACAAGTCCATTTCTCACAAGTTGATTCATTTTCCTCAGATGAATGTGCCCCATTCTTCGGTGCCACATTATCGATTCTTTTTCTGTCGCTTTTGATAGAAAACATGTTATCTGCCCCTGTGATGTCATCGCCTTGGACATATCAAGAATGTATAGGTTGTTGACGCGAGGTGCCTTCAACATTATCCACTCTTTAGGAATTGTAAAGCCCGGTTTCAGAATATAGCAGGATTTGTCATCAAAATGCACAGTAAATTGCTTATCACATATTTGACTGACACTCAACAGATTATAATCAATCTGCTTCACATACGAAATCCGCTCGAAACTCACTATCCCATTGCTCACACTTCCTTCCATTGTGATATATCCACCTTTATTTCCCGCGAAAGCTACATACCCTCCATTGATGTTCTTCACGTCGAACAGCAACGCAAGATCCCCTGTCATGTGGCCTGAAGCTCCACTATCAACAATCCAAAGACTGCTAATAGGGCCAGCTGAAGCTCCCTGCACACAAAAAGTAAATCAGTTAGTTCTTTCGGGGGACCAAAGCCTGAGTCTTGGGTCTTTGAACATTAGGTTTCAAAGTAACATTCTCACAAGCAATTTCAACAACTTTTTGATCAATCTTTTTCTGATTGTTCAAAATAGTCTCCTTTTTCTCATTAACCCTTGAAGTTGAGGCCCCTGGAGTACCATTGGGTGTCCAAGATTGTTCAGACCTTTTCAAAATACGAATCTGAGACTTTGGGTTCTCAGTTGGTTTCTGAACATTGTTAGCAAATGTAACTCTCTTGGTAACCTTATCTGATTTAACAGACTTAGGTCCAACATTTGATTTGACAATCGGTTTTGGTGGAACCTTTTGCCTATCAACTGTTGCGTTCACCACAGGTTTCCTCCATGATTGTTCCATAGCAATCCGATTTCTTCGATCATATTGCATTGGACGAGTGTTCCTCATTTGTTGAAAATTGTTTTGATTATAAAACGGTTGTGGTTGCTGAGGAACAACTCTCCTATGTGGTGGCACATAATGATCAATCGGTTTCCTCATGGAATTCCTCACTTCAACTTCGTGCCTTTTATGCCTTACATATGGGCACTGAGCAAGTAAATGCCCACGTTCCCCACACTTAAAGCATGCACGGTATTCTTCAAAAAACATTCGGAGCATTTGGTTGAGCAAATGATCTAACAGGGTATTGATCATTGTACTGTTGCTTACTTAAACTCTCAGGGAGTGGCCCTTTTGAGTAAGTAGGCTCATTAAAACCATTAGCTCTGTTTTTGGGTCGAACAAACTCTGTGACATGGACCTTTGGTTCTTGAGGAACATCCAAATAAAGTTTCTTTAATAAAGCTGGTGGAATCTCATTTGTTCTCTCATGTTTTGGGAACCAAATAGTGCTTTCTTGCCAAATTTTGTCAATTTTAGCATAGTTAACATCTTTTATTGGGAAGTCCTCGTCAGAGATGATCTTATCGGATCCTTCCATCCGATAGAACACTTTGACAGGTTTGTCACATTGTTCATTCTTAACACACTTTTCAAGATCTTTCTTAACCACATTTTTCTCAAGATCTTTCTTCACAACATTCTTTTCAGACTTCTTTTCACAATGATCACTTTTCATCGGAATCACAATCTGAGATGGTGAGACTGGTTCATTTGTAATGATGTGATTTTTTTTCGGAATCTCACATGCATTAATAGTTTGATTACAACCAGTATCATCACTCTCAGTGTCTGAATCTACACTCTCAGCAGTAACACCCTCATCATTGATACCCAAAATCGGTCTAACATCAGAATTTGGATCACCAATACTTGAAGTATTAGATTCATTTTCTGATGCTGAGTCAGATTTTACCGAACTCTCCGGTGTCACTTGGTGACAATTATGGTTTTCAAAGAGAACCGGAGATGGTACAGACCGATAATTGGTTGTTTGATCATCTATGATATGGTCTACCACATAAGCAATATGCTTATAGCTTTCCAGTTTTTTGTTTACTTTCTCAGCAAAGCATTTGATGGCAGCCATTTCCAACTTGGTGTTTTCAATTTCATTGATATAGTTGTTAATTGCCAATTGTTTTAAAGACAAAGTATTTTTCAAGTCGGAAATGTCCTTTTTGTAACCATCTAATACTTTGTTAAAAGCATTCAACTCTTTGCGAGTAGATTGACTTTTCATGATAGAACTATCACGTTGAACACGGAGTTGTTTATTCTCCTCAGTCAATCTATCACATGTACCACAATATTTATCACTTGTAACATCAGTGCTACACTCAGAACTTACAGGTTTTGGCGGATCAGTCATGGCCATCAATGCGAAATGAGCTTCCTTTCCTGCAAAGAATCTGGAATAATCAATCTTTGTGAAAGCATCATCTGCAATGCACGACTTCCTTGTCATCAGAAAATCCGCTTCTGCTAGCAACTGATCAATGTCATCATCTAGAGAATCAACACTTGCTTCTGTATCCGATTCACTGTCTGAATCAGAATAAACCGATTCACACTCCTCAGGAACATCAGAAACAGTATCAATCACAACTCCAGAATTTATCTCTTCAGCTTTAACCTCAACATTGACCTCAGCATTAACCTTAACAGGTTCAGTTTCCACATCCATCTCAGCCTCAAACTCGTCACTTTCAACTTCAGTTTCTACCTTCTCCTCTACCGACCCTGAATCTTCAATATCAACCTGATACGCAACACAAGCCACATTGCCACCAGTAGTAATCTCTTCAACACCTATCTGCATACTCGACCAGTCAAACCTCTCATCTTGTTGAGTCACCAATGCTTGATTGGTATTCTATTATTGTTCATTTGGTGTAGTTATTGGTATGACTGTTCGGTTAGAATTGTTTGGTGTTTGGTTTTGTGTCTGGTTTGGTGTGTTTGGTTGTCTGTTTTGGTTGTTATTAAAGTTGTTCTGACGGTTTTGGTAATTGTTGTTATTTTGGTAAGAAACTTGGTTTTGGTTTTGTTGTTGACGATTCTGGTAGCTGGCATTGAATGGGTTCCTATTGCCCTGTTTTGGTGGCTGGGTGCATTCTCTTTTAAAGTGACCTTTCCCTCCACAGTTAAAACAAGTCACTTTCTGCTTATTGAACCCGTAGGTTGTGTTAGGAGAAGTTCCCAAATCAGTTCTACCTGTCTTCTCAATAAATTCTGTTGCTCTTCTCATTATGCTTGCAAAGGCCCATTGGATATCAATGAGTTCCATCTCTTCCTTGTCAATCTGTGCGTAGTCTTCATTGGTTAAGTTGTTATTCCCAATTTGACTAGCAACTAGTCCATTGTAGGATGAGACCATTGCAGAGACTAATGCAATATGTTGCTGAGCAACTTCAACTGTCACATTTCCCAAGTTAGATGTCTCCAAAACCACCGTTTGTTGATTAGGTTGGTTCATTGGTTGTTGTTGAGATTGACTAGCAGTATAGAAAGCTGCTTGTTGCATTGGGGAGAATGGTGGAATGTATGAATTGTTGTATTGTTGTTGTGGTGATGGTTGTGAAAAGGATGATGTTTGTTGATGGTAGTTAATGGTAGGTGATTCCATAACATTGGATATACATGCAACATGTGGTGCTACTAGCCCTCCTGAGCTTGATGTACTAGCTGGAACTGGAGATCCTCCAAAGTATAAGTTGGGATTCTGAGGAATTTGTGCTCTTCTAGCTTTCCTCTTCTCTTCCAATTCTTTGTTTTCCAGCTTCTCAATGAACTCTTGAATAGACCAGTATTGATAAGCATCCTTCTCCTTCAGAACTTCCACATGCTGATCCCAGTTTGGTGGTAATGCATCTGCAAACTTGTCCACCTGCTTTGCCATAGGAATCTGTATACCATAGCTAGACAATTCAGATAACAAATGATTATATCTAGGAGTTAGTTCTTTCAAAGTTTCATTTCCAATATAAGAAAAATTCTCAAACTCCTTTCTCAGTTCTTCCATCCTTAGACCTCTAGTCTTCTCATTTCCATCATGCCTTCTTTTAAGTGCTTCCCATAGTGCCTTAGATGTTGTGCAAGTCCCAAACTGATGCAAAAGATCATTTGTGATTGCCTGTGTCAATTGGGAAAACGCCTTCTTCTCCACCGCAAACTTCTTTTTCTCATCCTCAGCCATGCTTTCCAATGGCACTGGTTCACCTGTGTTCTCCAAAACTGGTGGTGTGTAACCTTTAGCAATCATGTTCCATGCTTCAGCACCTTCCACTCCCATGCCTTCCAAATGTATCTTGAACTTTTTCTGCCACTGATTGTATTCTTGAATCTCCATGAGCTTCGGTGGCCGATTCCCGCTACCTGAAGACAAATCATTAATCAGTGTGGAAATAGCATTTGTAGCTTGAGTGTTTACCACCGCTGCTGCTACTCCCCAGTAGTCAGATTGTGGTGCTGGAGGTGCACTCTGAGTCATGTAGTTAACCGGCTGCGAAGACTGTGTGCTCGTCTTCTGTGCTGCTACTGTCCATGGGTCCATCACCTGCTGTTGTGGTTGTGTAGTTGCTGGTGTCGGAGTAGTCGGAAAATTCCACATGATCACGAACTTCGAGAAATTCAACACTTAGAAAATTTTCCAAAAACTAGCTCTAGGTTCGCCCAAAATTGTTCAGGTTCGTCCCTTTCTTCTTCAGGTTCGTCCAAACAGTAACTTCCGAATGTAAAATCTCACCAGAAAGTAAAAACACACTAACACTTTTCACGTTCGCCCAAAACTACTCCAGGTTCTCCCGTTTTGGTTCTAGGTTCGCCTGCACGATCACCCGAATGTGAAAAATGTGACCCGAATGTGAAAAATTCAACAGAAAAATTCTAGGTTCGCCCAAAAACTCCTAGGTTCGCCCAGAAATACACTCAGGTTCGCCCACTTCTGATTTTGAAAAACGGTTACACTTTGAAAAACGGTTATTTTGATCTCTGATTTTCAAAAGTTTGTGAATTTGATTGATCTTGATCAGGTTTTGCTTCGGAGATGATTTGGAACAAGTTTAATACTTGGAATTTTGAATTTTAACCACAAAATCAACTCTAATTCTTTCAAAAACACTCAAAAACCATTTTTATGCAAAAACAGATGTGAATTGATCAAAATAATGTCCAAATCAGCTCTGAGTTTATCAATTTGTTGTTGTATGATCCTCTATGCTCTGATACCACTTTGTAGAGGATATGATTTGACACGAAAACAGGATTATATGATCATACAAGTTACAAAACCAGGCGCGGAAACCCTAGCTTTGAACAAACTGATATAAACTCAAATCAAAACACAATCAAAGTCATTTTCAATACTTTTCATAGATTAACTCATTCATAAACTTGATTACAATATCCAAACAGTTAATCTAGATCACACACACACTATCTCAAACCTCTCTGGAACAACACCTGAAAACACACACACCTAATGACTCTCTTAATCTTACAAAATCACAAAATCTATATATAGGCACTGCACATTCGCCCACTTTGACTGGTCGAATGTGAGTGTTTTCCACATTCGCCCATTTCCATGGTCGAATGTGTACTTCAGTGTAGTCCCATTTCCAGATTCGTCCACTTTACTTTACCTTCGCCCACTAGCTATTCACCTTCGCCCACATCTTGTTACCTTCGCCCAATCAGCCTCTCTAACACATGTTAACTATCCAATCACTAGTCGCAAAACGCATCTACATCCCCCCTTCAGTATAACAAACAAACATATGTTAAACACCTAATCCAATCACTAGTCGCAAAACGTGCATCTACAAACTCCTCCTCGACTATTGATTGGATTGTCTTCGTTCCTCATCCATCATCTTGTTCAATAACTTGAGTCTCAGCTGCTTTTTCTGATCTTTCGTCATCTCAGGCTCAAGTTTACGTTTCACTGAACTCTTAGGCACATCAGCCATCTTCACCTTCTTACCCAACTTAGTATCCAAGTTGCTTCCAGAGTTTATATCATATGCAAAGCAAACTCCAACAACTTGCTGATACTTCTTCGCCTGCTCTGCATCATTGGGATCACAGTAAATCGGATTGTAGTAAAGCATGATTATATCCTCAAACGTACAGTTGATAAGCCACATAGGATCAAACACGTAGATCTTCTTGTACTTATCCATTCCATCTCTTAACACAATCACTGCCTCTGCATTCCTCCAATCATAATACCAAAAGATGAAATCAGCACTGAAGTGTTGTTGTAAAGGCATCAATGGAATTTTCTTCATCACTTCAGGTGCTTTATATATCAAGGTAACCCTCTTCTTCCCAGTTCTCGGATCAACATCCCTATGAACCTTTCTCTTGGGGTACTGAGGCTTAAACATGTTCCATTTTGTTCTGCTTTCCCAGACTAACCGATCAGCAAACCAACCTACAGCCGTGTTGTTAACAGAAGCTCCAGTCATTGGGAATCGACAAATGTCTCTAAATGCCCAATACAGTAGAGTTAATAAATCATGAAATTTGTAAAAGTACAAGATTTCTGATTCCCATTTGACTGCTAAACACTTTAATCTTCCCAGATACTTCCAACCAAGAGCATTGCCTTTGAACTTCTGGTTGTGATACCTGTAAAATCCACCTTGAGCTTCCGGCTTAGGTCGTTTATCGTCAGCTTCTTTCAACTTCTTTAATAACATCTTCAAATCATCATTCTGATTAGAAGGTTTCTGCTGATCATCACCAAACACTTTTTCTACGAACTCCTCACTTCTCTTTTCTGCTTTCTTTCTAGCTTCTCTGTTTCGTAACTCAGTAAAGTCTGGGAATACCTCATTCTCGTTGTTCTCCCTGAAATATTGTGGATATTCTTCACGAGTAATATCCTCAATTTCAATCTCTTCCATTTCAGGTGTATGTTTATCATCCGAATGATTTCCAATATCCATTTCAGGAATATTTGGAATCATTGGATCCATCATAATCTCCTCCAGTGTCTTTCCTGCTCGCTGTGCTATGCCATCCAAGATTTTCTTAGCCACAGCAGCTGACACTACACCCTCCTCCAAATCAGGGTCATTATATTCAAGTTCAAACCTCATATCTTCCGTTTGAAAGATTTCGGTGAACTTTCCTGTGAACTCTATAGTCCATTCCCTTTTCTCAAGCATCTCTCTATAAACATTCTTCGCATCATCAGTCAAAGATCTAATCTTCTCATTCCAAAAGATCATTTCATCTGAATCCACGTTCTCACTACCTTTCTTCTTCTTTGAGATTGATTCTCCAGCATCACTTTTCTTTGACTTTCTTTTCTATAATGAAAACTTACTAGTATCGTCTCCTCCATCATTATCATCACTGTCATTACTCTTATCATCATCATCTTTACTTCCAGATCCCTCAGCATCATCATCATCCTTATCATCTTTACCACCTTCCTCATCAGAACTTTCCTCTGATTCATCATCATCATCATCCTCTTTTTCTTCATCAGAAGGTTAAAAATCAACTTGTTCCTCCTCTCTCTCCTTATCCTCTTCTCCATCTTTCAATTTTGGAGCTTCACCATACAGTTTATCCAACAAATCACTCAGACATTTATTCTCCTTCTTAAGTTCTTTATTATCAACCTTCACAAGCTTAATCATCCTTCTATTTCTGTTGCACTTAACCTCAAGATCTTTATTCTCTTCCTCAAGGTGTTTAACTTTCTTCTCGATCTCATCTTTGTTAGTTTTTGAAGCAACGACAATCTGAAGCATCTTCTCCTCATTCTTCTTAAACTTACTGATTTCAGCTTGTTGTGCAACTATCATCTTCATCATATTATCCATCTTTTTGTTAACATGCTTCATAACATCATCTGAAACAGTAACTTTGGAAGATTTGGATGTTTCAACCTCTTTAGCCTTTTCTTTTCCCGGCTTAAACAAATTCAACACATTCTCTAAAGTAGTCTCCAAATCAGGAACTGGTACTACTTCAGGTTCTTTGCTTTTCTTTTGTTTCTTTGCAACTGGTGAAGATAACTTCGATGATGTACCTGCTTCAGGTATCTTCTTTCCCTTTAGTAACTGTTCAATCTCCTTTTCTCTCAACTTCTTAGTACTAGACTTCTTAGCCATCGACTTATGTTTTGGTTTCTTCAAGTTCACAACCACAGTCGATCCTTCAAAATCATCAATGTTAACACTTAAACCTTCATCAACATCAACAAGCTCTTTCTATAAAATTTCCTCAACAGTCTTGTTCAATAATTCAGACTCACCAACCGCAGTGGCCTTACGTTTGGTAGTCTTTACACGTTCCTCTTCTGAATCCCACTGTTCATCAACTTCTGTCTCTTCTGAGTCAACAGAGTCTTCATCAACTAAACTTGTACCTTTCTTAGCAGTCGACTTCTTAAGTGCAACTTGTTTCTTTGAGGCACACTGATCATCCTTCGCCTTGCCCTTCCCTTTGGCTCCAGCGTTAACTACTTGCCTCTTCCTCTTTGTATTTGCATCAGCGTATACCAGTGGATCATCATTATCTGAGTCACTTTTATCATGCCTTGCTTTGTTCAATCCTGGGTCAGTGTAACCCGGATTAACCAAAGCACCAAACAATCTTCTATGAGGTGGCTTCTCGTTATCTGGCACACCTTTATAACCCTTCATCCTCACAAGTGTTCTAATATTCATGTGATCTTGACCTAAAATCATTGTCGGATCCTTTCTCAAGTCAGGATACTTGTGATCGAAGATCATCATTAGAAACCTTGGATATAACATGAACTTCTTGCTCTTTAAACCCTTCAGCATCTCGAGCATATGATCCAAAATCATTCCAGAAACATTAAATGGTTTGTTGAGAGTCAACGCAACCATTCATGAACATAAACTCTTCCTCATCACATCATACCCGCCGCTCACACAACCAAACACATGAATGATCACGTGTGCAAAGTACTTGAACTGCACACTGAGCTTTCCTTTGTGCATCGCTCCATCTGTGATCGGACCTTTATACTTCATTCTAAGAAAACAAGCTCTCTGCTCGGTCCATGATAGTTCTTTGGGATCAGTACTAACTTCAAACATAATCTTTAACGCCTCTCTGATGTCGTGTTCTGTTATAAACATCTCCATCCCCTGGATAGTGCTTCAGATAATAGTTTGATCTTCCCAGAAATCGTATAGCGCATTCTTATAAAAATCCTCCACGATGTCTTTATAGATAATGGCTGGTGTAGCTAGAGCATGAATGATTCGGCTTCGCCTTAGGAAATCCACAATCCCAGTAAATTCAGTATTCTTCAGCACGTCACCGACATACGCACAGCAATTATGCATTGCTTCGAACGGCCAAGCTTGTGGAACTGGATCTGGTACAACATTCTCCACGGGAATCTCAATATTCTCGGGTTGATCAGCCATCTGCAAGTCAAAAGTCAGAAAATACGTCAAAAACACAAAAACGACAAATTTTAAAACTTTAAGTTTTTCTCATTTTCCACCTTCGACCGTTTAGACAGGTACGAAAGTGGGTTTTGAGGTTCGCAGGTGGAATTTTAGGTTCGAATGTGGAAAATGTTAAGATAAAAATCACATTTGTCCATTTCTTATTACCTTATGTGGAAAATGTTAAGAAAAAAATCACATTCGTCCATTTCTTATTACCTTCGTCCTTTATTTCCACATTCGCCCATACCAATCTGGTCGAATGTGAAACTGTTTAGACCTAAAATTTGAAAATTTTCATTGTTGTGATTTTGCTTCTGATTTTGATTGATACATGGTCTAATATGGGCGATTAAGGCTATTATACCATCAATTTCTATTATCATTCAATTTTTATTAGTTTTTACGCAGGAATTAGGGTTTAAAACCTAAAACCAATCGATTAAACATCATAAACACTTTGTTAATCTAATTCCTTGAACATTCCCCCCCTAAAACTAATGACAATTGAATCCTTATCAAAAATACACATCAAAACAGTCCATATAATTCCAGTTGAATAAAACTAGGGTTCGAACAATAAAAACCCAATTCTGATCATATTTGGTGTTCATTACCTGTAATAATTGAGTTAAAATGATCAGTAATGAGCAGGGAACAAGATTACAAGGCAAAAGAAATCAGGGCAACAAGTTCTTGCACTTTGAAAAATTTTGGAATGAGGGACGAATCTGGGAATTGGCTATATAAAGACTGTATCTTCGCCCGTTTCTATTGGACGAATGTGGTGTTATCCCACATTCGCCCCAACCAAATGGCACGAATGTGAAACTGACACCTGAAGGTAGAAAAAGATAAGTATTAGGCCACCTTCGCCCAAACTAAAACAGACGAATGTGAAAATTTTTCCACATTCGACCCATTTAAGGGGCGAATGTGAAATGGAAAAATTTGAAAATTTTGCCAAATCACGAATTCGAATCCCGTTCAACATTTTTCAACCCGTTAAGTCTCAAACACTCATTATCTCAGTTTAGAATAATACAAAGCCCAGATGGTTTCATCAAATCTTAGAAATTGACCATCAAAACTTTTGGCTTTTCTGAAATTTATATCAAAACACACCTAAAATCTTTTTGAGTTTTGTATCTTTTTGACAATAAAACTAAAATGCATCAATGTAAATAAAACAGTAAACATTTTGTGATGTCCAGTAAGAGGATCATATCAGTTATTTGAGAAATCTGATCACAGCGTTGATCGTTTTGTTTTATATTATCATTAGAAACAGTATGTGACACGGCAATTGCTGATATTGTGGTCCACATAAGCTCACATGCAAACTATTTCGCAATGCTTTAAAATGATACGATTTAGGTGTATTAGACTAACACATTGTGGTTCCCATACACACGACATACTCTCGTATCAAGAAATTGCACAAAGCTTCCTCGTAACGCGTGATTATGCCAGAGTTATCCGTTGAGTTACAAGTTATATAGCACAGAGGTGTACAGGTCAGCAAACGAATGCAGCAGAGTAACATGTGCATATATACCAGGTTGAGGCTGATATCAACTATTGATATGCATCAGTAAATTGACACGATGTAATTTTGATCTTTGATCAGTAAAAACATGAAGTTCCTCAATTCGGTAACTTTCGGTTTTGGCATTTAAGCTCTTTTTAGCAAATATTCTGATGAAACTAGGTCCGTAAATCAATACGACAAAAGTTTAATCAGAATATCCCGGATAACCATAACATAACGACCCGAAACCTCAGATTCTGGCAATCCTATCAAACGAAATTACGATACTAAGACCATATGCCCATGAGGTGTTCAGCCACGAACGCGTAGTTCGTTATGTTTGTATCACTAAGGCACGCAATTTTTAGTCTACGAAGCCTATCAGCACATCACACGTAATCAAGACACACCTCATATTACTATACATATCGTTAGCCTGTGTCAGATTCCCACTGATGTACTATCATTTCCTCTTTTTATCCTGGAAATCATTTTTGGTTATTCTATTTTTATGACTTTTTGAATTTTTCAATATTTTTGGTTTTTCTGATAAAACGACTCCCCCTAAAATATAAAACATATTTTTAGGTTTTTGAATTTTTCGGAAAAATTGTAAAAACTTTAAAGAAAATTTTAAAACTAAAAAGCGATAACCCGAGGTGCTGATTAGTCCTGTTTTTCTTTTATGTTGTTTACTTTTAAAAGATACTCAAATCGGGATCTGTCAAAAGCTTTAGTGAACAAATGTGCACGTTGATAGTCAGTATGGATTTTGACCATATCTATCAATTCTTTAACGTAACAATCACGGATAAAATGGTATTTAATCCGGATATGTTTAGCCTTAGAATGATTGCCCGTATCTTTAGTTAATGCTATCGCGGCTTCATTATCACAGTGTATTGGGGTTTTAAGAAACTGCAAACCGTAACCCACCATTTGCTGTTGGATCCAGAGCACTTGCAAACAGCAACTCGAGGCTGCAATGTACTCGGCTTCACAGGTAGACAGCGCGACCGAAGTCTGCTTCTTGCATTGCCAGGTGACTAACCTACTCCCCAAAAACTGGCATCCAGCTGTCGTGGATTTGCTATCCTTGTCACAGCCACCCCAATCTGCATCACTAAAAGCGATAAAATCAAAATCATCATCATTAGGGTACCAAAGTCCTCTCGAGGGACAACCCTTCAGATATCTAAGGATACGCTTTGTCGCCATCAGATGACTTTGTTTCGACTTTGACTGGTAACGAGCACAAAGACATGTTGCGAACATAATGTCTGGCCGAGATGCGGTAAGATACATCAGAGATCCGATGATTGCTCTGTATGTAAACGGGTCCGTCAGCTCCCCCTTAGCGTTAACTCCAATCCCGTGATTGGGCTGAATCGGGGTATCCATCGGCTTGGAATCCTCCATCTGGAACCGGCTCAAGACTTCGAATACGTATTTTGTCTGGTGAATGAAGATCCCCGTGGGTCTCTCGTCCACCTGCAAGCCGAGGAAAAACTGCATCTCCCCTATCGCACTCATTTCGAACTTTTCCTGGATAACACGTTCAAACTCCCTACACAAGAGTTCGTTAGTTGAGCTAAATATTATATCGTCAACATATATCTGAACTAGAAGCAAATCATCTCCTGTTTTCTTCGTGAATAGGGTGCAGTCAACGAGTCCGCGCTTAAATCCCTTTGACATGAGATACGTGCTCAGCTCCTCGTACCACTGGCGTGGAGCCTGGTGCAGACCATACAGTGCTTTGTTCAGTACGTACACCTTATCCCGGTGGATAGGGTCTTCAAAGCCCGGTGGTTGCCCGACGTAAACCTCCTCTTTGACTTTCCCGTACAGAAATGCACTTTTGACGTCCATATGATACACCTTAAATTTCTTGTAGGAGGCAAACGCTAGAAACATTCGAATTGCCTCTATGCGTGCCACAGGTGCATAGATTTCATTGTAATCAATCCCCTCGATCTGATGAAAACCTTGTACGACCAATCTGGCTTTGTTCCGTACAACCACTCCTCGATCATCTTTCTTACACTTAAACACCCACTTGGTTCCAATCTTCTTCCGGTCTGGAGGTAAATCAGTGAGCGTCCAGACTCCCAACTTCTGAAATTGTAACAACTCCTCTTGCAGCGCTTCAACCCATGCGTCATCCAAAAGTGCTTCTTTATATGTCCTTGGCTCTACCTGCGAGACATAACATGCAAACGACCAATCATATTGACTACCAGATTTTTGTATTTTTGCATATAAAGCTAAAGCACCAAAACTTTCTGGTGTATTAACACTTCGCAGCTGTCCTCCAGTCATTACACTGCTTCCAGGGTCACCAATAACTTGCTCCAGCGGGTGAATACGGTGAATCCGAGATTCCGGATGTTCTGGTACAGTAATTCCGTCTGAATAGTCAAGTTGTCAACTGCATTCAGATCATGACCCGTGTTAGACGATGAAGCAACATCTGGATTTGGGTTCACTGGCGGTGCCTTTGTCTCTGTTGCATTTTCAAGAATAACTTCTTCAAATTCTCCATCATCTTCCGATTCTGAAGTATCTAAAGTTGTGGAAGCCTCTTGAAACACTTATTCCTCCGGTACAGGAACATTGGTATCATTAGAAGATGTTGGAGGAGTTACGGTGATCGGACCCACCAACGGTGAAGTCGCCGCGTTTTCACACTCGTAAAGTAATCGAATAACAGCCTCTTCAACCAAGTTATCTAGATTGTGTAATTGAAAGATTTTGTCTAAAACAGGATGTAATGGTCATACAAGTAACAAATCCAGGCGCGGAAACCCTAGATAAGAACAAAATGATAATATCCAAATCAAAACATGTAAAACATCATTTTAAACATCTTTTCATAGATTAACTTTCATAAAACTTGTTTACAATTGATTCACTTGTTAATCTAATCAACACACACACTTTCACAAACTTAACCTGAACCTGACCTTTCAACACATACTTACAAAAACTCTCTCTAACTTACAAATGACCAAAATCTATTTATATAAGCTGCAGGTTCGCCCATAGTGAAGGTGCGAATGTGTCTTCTTCCTATCAGCATTCCATCTTCGTCCAACCTTCTTCTATCTTCGCCCACTTCTATCCACATTCGACCCACCAGAAAACAAACTAACACATGTTAATAAATCTAATCCAATCACTAGTCGCAACACGTGCACCTACAAACTCCCCCTCGACTATTGATTGGATTGTCTTCGTTCCTCGTCCATGATCTTGTTCAAAATCTTGATTCTCAGTTGCTTTTTCTGATCTTTAGTCATTTCAGGCTCAAGTTTACGTTTCACAGGCTTAGGCACATCGGCCATCTTCACCATCTTGCCCAATTTAGTATCCAAGTTGCTTCTGGAGTTTATATCATAAACAAAGCAAACTCCAACAACTTGTTGATACTTCTTAGCCTGATCTGCATCATTGGGATCACAATGAATCGGATTGTAGAATAGCATGATGATGTCTTCAAACGTGCAATATATCAACCACATAGGATCAAATACATAAACATTCTTGTATTTGTCCTTTCCATCTCTCAGCACTATCACCGCCTCTGCCTTTCTCCAATCATAATACCAGAATATGAAATCAGCACTGAAATGTTGAGGTAAAGGCATCAATGGAATCTTTCTCATCACTTCAGGCGCTTTGTAAATTAAAGTCACCCTTTTTCTTCCTGTTCTCGGATCAATATCTCGATGAACCTTCCTTCTAGGGTACTGTGGCTTATACATATCCCATTCATTTCTACTTTCCCAAACCAAACGATCTGCAAACCAACCAATAGCTGTATTATTAACTGAAGCTCCAGTCATAGGGAATCGGCAAATGTCTCTGACCGCCCAGTACGGTAGAGTTAATAAATCATGAAATCTGTAGAAGTACAAGATTCCTGATTCCCATTTGACTACCAAACACTTCAATCTTCCCAGATACTTCCAACCGAGAGCTCTGCCTTTGAACTTCTCGTTGTGATATCTGTAAAAACTACCTTGAGCTTCAGGCTTTAGTCGTTTATCGTCAGTTTCTTTCAACTTCTGTAAGAATGTCTTCAAATCATCATTCTGATTTGAAGGTTTCTGCTGATCAGTACCAAACACAATTTCTACAAACTCATCACTTCTCTTCTCTGCTTTCTTTCTAGCAAGTCTGTTTGGTATCTCAGTGAAGTTTGGGAAAACCACATTTTCATCATTTTGCCAGAAATATTGTGGATATTCCTCGTGAGTAATATCCTCAATCTCTACCTCTTCCATCTCAGGCGTCTGTATATCATCAGAATGATTTCCAATCTCCTTTTTAGGAAGATCTGGAATCATTTGATCCATCATTATCTCCTCCAATGACTTCCCTACTTGTTGTGCAACACCCTCCAGAATCTCTTTAGCAACAGCAGCAGGTACTTCACCTTCCTCCAAATCTGGATCATTATATTCAAGTTCATACCTCATATCTTCCATTTGGAAGATTTCAACAAACTTGCCTGTGAACTCAATGGTCCATTCTCTCTTTTCAAGCATATCTCTGTAAACTTTCTTCGCATCATCATTCAACGATCTCACCTTCTCGTTCCAGAAAATGCTTTCATCTGAGTCTATATTCTCACCTCCTTTCTTTTTCTTCGAACTCGACTCTCCAGCATCTTTCTGTGGTGTTCTCTTTTCAAAAGTAAACTTACTTGTATCATCTCCCTCATCATCATCATCACTCTCATCATCATTATCATCATCTTTACTACCTGATCCCTCCGCATCATCATCATCTTTGTCATCTTTCTTACAATCATCATCAGAACTTTCTTCAGATTCATCATCCTCCTCATTATCCTCTTCTTCCTCATCAGACGGTTCGAAATTAACCTGTTCTTCTTCTCTTTCATTATCTTCCTCACCCTCCTTCAATTTAGGTGCTTCACCATATAGCTTGTCCAACAAATCACTTAGACGTTTATTTTCAGTCTTAAGTGCTTTGTTGTCAGCCTTAACAATCCTAATCATTCTTCGATTCCTGTTACACTTAACCTCAAGATCCTTATTTTCTTCTTCAAGTTTCTTAACCTTCTGTTCGATCTCATCTTGGTTAGTTTTAGATGCAACAACAATCTGTAGCATTTTCTCCTCATTCTGTTTAAACTTGCTTATCTCAGCCTGTTGTGCTACAATCATCTTCATCATATCATCCATCCTTTTGTTAACTTGTTTCATCACATCATCTGAAACAGTAACTTTCTTTGACTTGGATGGTTCTACTTCTTTAGCCTTTTGCTTCTGAGGATTCTTGAACATATCCAACACATTATCCAAAGCAACATTAAAATCATCAACTGGTAATGCTTCAGCTTCTTTGCTTTTCTTCTGCTTCTTTGCTACTGGTGAAGATAGCTTAGATGATGTACCTGCGTCAGGTATCCTCTTGCCTTTAAGCAACTGAGCAATCTCTTTTTCCCTCAACTGCTTAGTACTTGACTTCTTTGCCATTGACTTGTGCTTTGGTTTTGGCAAATTAACAACAACAGTCTCACCTACTTCAAGTTCATCAAGGTTCACACTCAAACCTTCATCAACATTAGCAGTCTTCTTCTGTGAAACTTCTTCAATAGTCTTATTCAAAGATTCAGACTCACCAACCATAGTGGCCTTACGCTTGGTGGTCTTTACTCTTTCCTCCTCTGAATCCCACTGCTCATCCACTTCAGTCTCCTCTGAGTCTACCGAATCTTCATCAACCAGACTAGTGCCTTTCTTTGCTGTTGTCTTCTTACGAGCACCTTGTTGTTTAGAACTGCCTTGATCTATCTTTGCCTTACCCTTCCCTTTGGCTCCAGCATTGACTACTTGTTTCTTCCTTTTAGTGTTTGCATCAGCATACACTAACGGATCATCGTTATCCGAGTCACTGTTGTCATGTCTAGCTTTGTTCTTACCAGGATCAGTGTAACCCTGATTAGCCAAAGCCCCAAACAATCTTCTGTGAGGTGGTTTCTCATTTTCTGGCACACCTTTATAACCTTTCATTCTAACAAGTGTTCGAATATTCATGTGATCTTGACCTAGGATCATAGTTGGATCCTTTTTCAAATCAGGATACTTATAGTCAAAGATCACCATAAGAAACCTCGGATATAACATAAACTGCTTCTTCTTCAATCCTTTCAACATCTCGAGCATGTGGTCCAAAATCATAACAGATACATTGAATGGTTTGTTAAGTGTTAACGCAACCATCAATGAACTAAGACTCTTTCTCATCACATCGTACCAGCCACTTACACACCCAAAAACATGGATAATTACGTGTGCAAAATACTTGAACTGCATACTTAATTTTCCTTTGTGCATCGAACCATCAGTAATAGGACCTTTATACTTCATCCTCAAAAAGCACGCCCTCTGCTTGGTCCATGAAAGCTCCCTTGGATCAGTACTCACTTCAAACTCAATCCGTAAAGCTTCCCTGATGTCTGATTCAGTCAAAAACATCTCCATCCCCTGAATCTTGCTGCGAATAATGGTCTGATCTTCCTAGAAATCATATCTTGCATTTCTGTAAAAGTCCTCCACTATGTCTTTGTAAATTATTGTTGGTGTGGCTAAGGCATGGATAATACGGCTTCTCCTTAAAAACTCCACAATGCCAGAAAATTCTGTATTCTTCTCTACATCTCCAACATATGCACAGCAGTTATGTGTTGGTTCAAACGGCCATCCTTGTGGAACGTTTTCAGCTTCTGGTACAATATTCTCCACTTTCAGGTTGCTCAGCCATCTGCACATCAAAAATCAAAAAACACGTTAAAACACAAAAACAACAAAAATTACAAATTTTAAGTTTTCACAGATTCCACATTCGCCCGTTTTTGTTTGGCCGAAGGTGGAATAATAGGTACGAATGTAATCATTTTGGTTCGAATGTGGAAATTATCAGGTTAAAAGTCACATTCGTCCAAAACATCTCACTTTCGTCCAGTCATTTCTACATTCGCCCATTTTGTATGGGTCGAATGTAAACTGATAACCCCAAAATTTAAAAATTCTGTCAATCTTGTTATTAACCTCTGGTTTTGATTCATTCGTGTACTAACATTCAATTATTATCTATTTTATAAAGGAATTAGGGTTTAACACATTCAATCAATCAATTAAACATCATTAACACTGATATAACCTAATTCCTGTTAATCTCTCCCCCTAAAATTGATAATGATTGAATCCTTATCAAAAACCCTCAATAAAACTGTCCAGATTGTTCCAAGTTGAAAAATCTAGGGTTCGTAACCCAAACATCGAATTCTGATCTGTTTAAGAGTCCATTACCTGTGAAATTTGATTCAAAAGGGTCAGGAAAGATCAAGGAACAATAAGCAAAGGCAAACGAAATCAAAGCAACAAGATCTCAGTAAGATGAAAAATTTTGAAAATTTGCAGAATGAGGGGTCGAACCTGTGTTTGGCTATATAAAGGATTTACATTCGTCCGTTTCTTCTGGACGAATGTGGTATTATTCCACATTCGCCCCAAACCAATGGTGCGAATGTAAAATGTTTACCCGAAGGTGAAATGTGTTAGTTTAAAACCCACCTTCGCCCATTTAGAAACACACGAATGTATGATTTTTCGACATTCGACCCATTTAAGGGGCGAATGTGAAATGGAAAAATCTGAAAATTTTGCCAAATCACGAATTCGAATCCCGTTCAACATTTTTCAATCCGTTAAGTCTCAAAAACTCATTATTTCACTTTTAGATTGATACAAAGCCCAGATGGTTTCATCAAATCTCAGAAATTGACCATCAAACACCTGTCGGTTATCTAAATTAAATCAGAAATGTAAAAACTTTTTGGTTTTCTGAAATTTACATCAAAACACACCTAAAATCTTTTTGGATTTTGTATCTTTTTGACAAAAAAAGTAACATGCATCAATGTAAACAAAGCATTAAACATTTTGTGATGTCCGGTAAGAGGATCATATCAGTTTTATGAGAAATCTGATCACAGCGTTGATCTTTTTGGTTAATATTATCATTAGATACAATATGTGACACGGCAATTGCTGATATTGTGATCCACTTAAGCTCACATGCAGACTATTACGCAATGCTTTAAAATGATACGAGTTAGATGTATTAGACTAACACATTGTGGTGCCCACACACACGACATACTCCCATATAAAGTAATTGCACAAAGCTTCGTCGTAACGCGTGATTATGCCCGAGTTATCCGTTAAAGTTACAAGTTATATAGCACAGAGGTATACAGGTCAGCAAACGAATGCAGCAGAGTAACATGTGCATATATACCAGGTTGAGGCTGATATGAACAACTGATTTTCATCAGTAAGTCAATACGATGTAATTATGATCTATGATCAATAAAAACATAAAGTTCCTCAATTCGGTGACTTTTGGTTTTGGGATTTAAGCTCTTTTGGCAAATATTCTGATGAAACTAGGTCCGTAAATCAATACGACAAAAGTTTAATCAGAATGTCCCGGATAACCATAACATAACGACCCGAAACCTCAGATTTTGGCAATCCTATCAAACGAAATTACGGTACTAAGACCATATGCCCATGAGGTGTTCAGCCACGAACGCGTAGTTCGTTATGTTTGTATCACTAATGCACGCAATTTTTAGTCTACGAAGCCTATCAGCACATCACACGTAATCAACACACGCCTCATATTACTATACATATCTTTAGCCTGTGTCAGATCCCCACTGATGTACTATCATTTCCTCTTTTTATCCTGGAAATCATTTTTGGTTTTTCTAATTTTTATATCTTTTTGATTTTTCAATGTTTTTGGTTTTTCTGATAAAATGACTCCCCCTAAAATATAAAACATATTTTTTTGGATTTTTAATTTTTCTGAAAAACAATAAAAACTTTAAAGAAAATTTTAAAACTAAAAAGCGATAAACCGAGGTGCTGATTAGTCCTGTTTTTCCTTTATGTTGTTAACTTTTAAAAGATATTCAAAGCGGGATCTGTCAAAAGCTTTAGTGAACAAATCTGCACGTTGATAGTCTGTATGGATTTTGACCATATCTATCAATTCTTTAGCGTAACAATCACGGATAAAATGGTATTTGATCCGGATATGTTTCGCTTTAGAATGATTGCCCGTATCTTTAGTTAATGCGATCGCGGCTTCATTATCACAGTGTATAGGGGTTTTAAGAAACTGCAAACCGTAATCCACCATCTGCTGTTGGATCCAGAGCACTTGCGAACAGCAACTCAAGGCTGCAATGTACTCGGCTTCACAGGTAGACAGCGCGACCGAAGTCTGCTTCTTACATTGCCAGGTGACTAACCTGCTCCCTAAAAACTAGATCCAGCTGTAGTGGATTTTCTATCCTTGTCACAGCCGCCCCAATCTGCATCACCAAAAGCGATAAAATCAAAATCATCATCATTAGGGTACCAAAACAACCCTTCAGATATCTAAGGATACGCTTGACCGCCGTCAGATGACTTTGTTTCGGCTTCGATTGATAGTGAGCACAGAGACACGTTGCAAACATAATATCTGGCCGAGATGCTGTAAGATACATCAGAGATCCGATGATTGCTCTGTATGTAAATGGGTCCGTCAGCTCCCCCTTAGCGTCCACTCCAATCCCGTGATTGGGTTGAATCGGGGTATCCATCGGCTTGGAATCCTCCATCTGGAACCGGCTCAAGACTTCGGATACGTATTTCGTCTCGTGAATGAACATCCCCGTGGGTCTTTGGTCCACCTGCAAGCCTAGGAAAAACTGCATCTCCCCCATTGCGCTCATCTCAAACTTTTCCTGCATGACAGTTTCAAACTCCCTGCATAAAAGTTCGTTAGTTGAACCAAATATTATATCATCAACGTATATCTGCACTAGAAGCAAATCATCCCCTGATTTCTTCGTGAACAGGGTGCAGTCGACGAGTCCGCGCTTAAATGCCTTTGCCATGAGGTATGTACTTAACTCCTCGTACCACTGTCTCGGAGCCTGGTGCAAGCCATATAAAGCTTTGTTCAGCACACAGACCTTATCCCGGTGGATAGGATCCTCAAAGCCTGGTGGCTGCCCGACATAAACCTCTTCTTTGACTTTCCCGTACAGAAATGCGCTCTTGACGTCCATTTGATATACCTTGAACTTCTTATAGAAAGCAAACGCAAGAAACATCCGAATTGCCTCAATGCGTGCTACAGGAGCATAGATTGCGTTATAATCAATCCCTTCGATTTGATGGAAACCCTGTACGACCAATCTGGCTTTGTTACGAACTATAACACCACGATCATCCTTATTGCACTTAAACACCCATTTAGTGCCGATCTTCTTTCTTCCAGGAGGTAAATCAGTGAGCGTCCAAACCCCCAATTTCTGAAATTGTAATAACTCTGCATTGCTTCAACCCAGGCGTCCTCCAGCAAAGCGTCCTTGTATGTCCTCGGCTCTACCTGCGACACATAACATGCAAACGACCAATCATTTTGACTACCAGATTTTTGTATTTTGGCATATAAAGCTAAAGCACCAAAACTCTCTGGTGAATTAGAACTTCGCAGCTGCCTTCTTGTTATCACACTGCTTCCAGGATCACCGATAACTTGCTCCAGCGGGTGAATACGATGAATCGGAGATTCCGGATGTTCAGGTACAGTAACTCCCGTCTGAATAGTCAAGTTCTCTACAGCATCCAGATCATGACCCATGTTCGACGATGAAGCAACATCTGGAGTTGGAGTTGGATTCACTGGCGGTGCCTCTGGTTCTGTTGCGTGTTCAAGAATAACTTCCTCAAATTCTCCATCATCTTCCGATTCTGAAGTATCTAAAGTTGTAGAAGCCTCTTGAAACACTTCTTCCTCTGGTTCAGGAACAGTGGTATCATTAGAAGCTGGTGAGGGGTTTACTGTTAAAGGTGTCACTTTTATGCTGCAAACACATCACCCATGAAAATCTTAAGTAGTCATCAGTGACAACTAAACAGTAAAGCTCCCCAATATGACTTTTGCGTTTGACAGGTCCGAATAGGTCCATATGCAATTGCTCAAGTGGCATCTCGACAGAGTTAACTTTCTTCACTTTGTGGGATTGTCTGTGTTGCTTCCCCTTCTTACAGCTCACGCACTTGTCATTCAAATGGAAATGCTTCACATTCACTCCATCGACAAGTCCATTCTTCACTAGATGATTCATTTTTCTCAGATGAATGTGCCCCATTCTTCGGTGCCACCTTATCGATTCCTTCTCAGTCGCCTTTGATAGAAAACATGTTATTTGCCCCTGGGATGTCATTGCCTTGGACATATCAAGAATATAAAGGTTGTTGACGCGAGGTGCCTTCAACATTACCCACTCTTTTGGAATTTTGAAACCCGGTTTGAGAATGTAGCAGGATTTGTCACCAAAATGAACAGAAAATTGTTTATCACAGATTTGACTGACGCTCAACAGATTATAATCTATCTGCTTCACATATGAAATCCTCTCAAAGCTTACAATCCCATTACTCACACTCCCTTCCATAGTGATATATCCGCCTTTGTTCCCGGAAAATGCAACATATCCACCATTAATATTCTTCACATCAAACAATAACGCAAGATCCCCGGTCATATGGCCTGAAGCTCCACTATCAACAATCCAAAGACTGCTAATAGGGCCAGCTGAAGCTCCCTGCACACATCAAGTAAAACAATTAGTTCTTTCGGGGGACCCAAGCCTGAGTGGTATTGGGTCTTTGAATATCATCGTTCAAAGAAACATTCACTTCAGCATTCTGTTTTGGATCGATCTTTTTGGGATCATTCAAAACATTTTCCTTTTTCTCATTTGACTTTGAAGTTGAGGCACCTGGAGAACCATTTGGTGTCCAAGATTGTTCTGATCTTTTCAAGATACGAATCTGAGATTTTGGGGTCTCAGTCGGTTTCTAAACATTGTTTGCAAAACAAACTTTCTTGGTAACCTTCTCTGACTTAACAGATTTAGGTCCAACATTTGACTTGACAATAGGTTTTGGTGGAACCCTTTGTCTATCATTTGTTGTGTTCACCACTGGTTTTCTCCATGAATTTTCCATTGCAATCCGGTTTCTACGATCATACTGAAATGGACGATTGTTCCTCGTTTGATAAAACTTGTTTTAATTATAAAATTGTTGTTGTTGAGGAACAACACGTCTATGTGGTGGAATGTAATGATCAACCGGCTTCCTCATGGAATGCCTGACTTCAACTTCGTGTCTCTTATGCCTTACATACGGGCAGTGAGCAAGTAAATGCCCTCTCTCCCCACATTTAAAGCATGCACGGTATTCCTCAAAAACATTTGGAGCATTCGGTTGAGCATATGATCGAACAGGATATTGATCATTATACTGTTTGTTCCTCAAACTCTCAGGGAGTGGCCCTTTTGAGTAAGCAGGCTCATAAAAACCGTTTGCTTTGTTTTTGGGTTTAATAAACTCTGTGACATGAACCTTTGGTTCTTGAGGAACATCCAAATACAATTTCTTTAAAAGTGCTGGTGAAATCTCATTTGTTCTCTCATGTTTTGGAAACCAAATAGTGCTTTCTTGCCAAATTTTATCAATTTTAGCATAGTTAGCATTCTTAATTGGAAATTCCTCGTCAGAGATGATCTTATCGGATCCTTCCATCCGATAAAACACCTTGACTGATTTGTCACATGGTTCATTCTTAACTTCTTTCTTAAGTTCTTTCTTTTCAGACTTTTTCTCACGATGTGCGTTAGCCATAGGATACACATGTTGAGATGGTGACACGGGTTCAGTAGTTATGATGTGATTTTCTTTTGGAATTTCACATGCATTAGCACTTTGGTAACTACCAGAGTCATCACTCTCTGAGTCTGAATCAACATTTTCAACTGTAACACCTTCATCATTCAAACCTAAAATCGGCCTCTCATCGGAATAAGGATCACCAACACTTGAGGTATTGGATTCATTTTCCGATGATGAGTCTAATTTTACTGAGCTCTCCGGTGTTACTTGATGACAATTATGGTTTTCAAAAAGCACCGGAGATGGCACAGACTTATAGTTAGTGGTTTGATCATCAATGATGTGGTCTACAACATAAGCAATGTGCTTATAACTCTCCAATTTCTTATTGACTTTTTCAGCAAAACACTTAATGGCGGCCATTTCCAACTTAGTGTTCTCAATTTCATTTATATAGTTATTAATGGCTAATTGTTTTAATGAAAGAGTGTTTTTAAGATCGGAATTGTCCTTTTTATATCCATCAAGTACTTTGTTGAAAGCAATCAATTCTTTGCGAGTAGATTGACAGTTAATAATAGCACTATCACGTTGAACGCGAAGTTCTTTGTTTTCCTCTGTCAATCTATCACAAGTTCCACAGTATTTATCACTAGTAACATCCGTGCTAGATTCAGAACTTACCTGTTTAGGAGGATCTGTCATGGCCATCAAAGCAAAATGAGCTTCCTTTCCAGCCAAAAACTTTGAATAATCGATTCTGGTGAAAGCATCATCAGCAATGCACGACTTCCTCTTCTTTAGAAAATCTGCTTCTGCTAGCAACTAATCAATATCATCATCCAAAGATGTAACACTCGCTTTTGTGTCTGATTCACTGTCTGAATCTGAATACACAGACTCACACTCCTCAGGAACATCAGAAACTGTGTCAATCACCACTCCAGAACTTGCTTCCTCAGCTTTATCCTCAACAGGTTCAGTCTCCACTTCCACCTCTTCCACAGATTCATCAACTTCATTCTCGGTTTATTCATTCTTATCAACTATTACCGATTCCTCAGTGTCAACCTATCGGGCAACACAAGCCACATTCCCACCAGTTGTGATCTCCTCAACACCAATTTGCATCCCAGACCAGTCAAACCTTTCATCCTGCTGGATTACCAGAGCTTGATTCTGATTAGTATTCTGTGTCTGCTCATTTGGTGTAGTGATCGGTATAACTGTTCTGTTAGTGTTGTTTGGTAATTGGTTTTGATTCTGGTTGGTTGTGTTTGGTTGTCTGTTTTGGTTGTTGTTTGAGATGTTTTGTTGGCTTTGGTAATTATTTTGATTTTGATAGTTGTTGTTACTTTGGTAAGAAACTTGGTTTTGGTTTTGTTGTTGACGGTTCTGGTAGTTTGAGTTGAAAGGGTTTCTGTTACCTTGTTTCGGTGGCTGAGTACATTCTCGTTTAAGATGACCCTTACCTCCACAATTAAAACATGTCACTTTCTCCTTGTTGAACCCATAGGTTGTATTTGGAGAAGTTCCCAAATCAGTCCCACCCGTCTTTTCAATAAACTCAGTTGCCCTTCTCATTATACTCGCAAAAGCCCACTGAATGTCAATTAGTTCCATCTCTTCTTTGTCAATCTGTGCATAGTCTTCATTGGTCAAGTTATTGTTCCCAATTTGACTTGCAACCAACCCATTATATGAAGAAACCATTGCAGAGACTAATGCAATATGTTGCTGAGCAACTTCAACCGTCACATTTCCCAAATTGGAAGTCTCCAAAACCACCGGTTGCTGATTGGGTTGATTCACTTGATTCATGTATTGTGGTTGTTGAGGTGGTTGTTGTGATTGGCTTGCAGTATAGAATGCTGCTTGCTGCATTGGAGAGAATGGTGAAATGTAGGAATTAGTGTATTGTTGTGGTGGTGGTGTGTATGTTGGTTGTGAGTAGGATGAGGTTTGTGCGATGTAGTTGATAGTTGGTTTTGGTGGTTCCATGACATTAGAAATACAAGCAATGTGAGGTGCCACTGTTCCACCTGCACTCGAGTTTCCAACTGTTGCTGAAGCACCACCAAAGTATAACTCTGGATTCTGAGGAATCTGAGATCTTTTAGCTTTCCTCTTCTCCTCGAGCTCTGTGTTCTCCAGCTTCTGCACAAACTCGTTGATAGTCCAGAATCTATAAGCATCCTTCTCTTTGAGAACTTCAACATGCTGATCCCAGTATGGTGGTAAAGCATCTGCAAACTTGTCCACTAGATCTGTCATTGGAATCTGTATACCATAACTAGACAATTCAGTTAGTAAATGACAATATCTAGGAGTTAATTCTTTTAGAGTCTCATTTCCAACATAAGTAAAATTCTCAAACTCTTTTCTCAACTCCTCCATCCTCAACCTTCTCGTCTTTTCATTCCCATCATGACGATTCTTGAGCACATCCCATAACTGCTTCGATGTCGTGCACGTTCCAAACTGATGTAGTAAGTCATTCGAGATCGCCTGAGTCAACTGGGAGTATGCTTTCTTCTCCACAGCAAATTTCTTTTTCTCCTCATCTTTCATACTCTCCAAAGGAACTAGTTCACCAGTATTCTCCAGAATCGGTGCAACATAACCTTTATCTATCATCTGCCATGCCTCTGCGCCCTCCAATCCCATGCCTTCCAGATGGATCTTGAATTTCTCCTGCCATTGATTATACTCCTTCATCTCCATAAGCTTTGGTGGACGATTCTCGCTACCTGAAGATAAGTCATTTATTAATGTAGAAATGGCATTGGTATTTTGAGTATTTACCACCGCGGCTGCGACTCCCCAGTAGTCTGTCACAGGTTGTGGTGGTGGAGGTGCACCACTCTGAGGCATCGAGCTAGTCATCGCTATGTAATTAATCGGTTGCGAAGACTGACTGCTCGTTTTCTGGGCTGCCACTGTCCATGGGTCCATCGCTTGCTGCTGTTTTTGTGTCGTTGCTGGTCTCGGTGTGGTCGGAAAATTCCACATGATGTTCACGAACTTCGAAAAACACAAAACATAGAAAATTTTCCAAAAACAAGTCTACGTTCGTCCAAAAATTCTACTTTCGTCCCCTCTGATTACACGTTCGTCCAAACCGTATCAGCCGAAGGTAGAATAGGAACCAGAATGTAGAATAACCTAAACCAGTTTCCACGTTCGTCCACAATTAGCTACGTTCGACCACTCTATTTCCACATTCGCCCGCCCGCGATCAATCGAATGTGAAAAAGTCTACCCGAATGTGGAAAATATCAACTCAACACTCTAGGTTCGTCCAAACTAAAGACACTTTCGTCCAAAAATCACTCAAGTTCGCCCTAACTAGGTCAGGTTCGCCCACAACAGTCTAGATTCGCCCATTTTCACTTTGAAAAACGGTTACACTTTGAAAAACGGTTATTTTGATCTCTGATTTTCAAAAGTTTATGGATTTGGATGATCTTTATCAGGTTTTGATTCGGAATTGATTTGGAACAACTTTAATTCTTGGAAAACTTGATTTTATCCACAAATTCAACTCGAAATTATTCTAAAACACTCAAAAATCATTTTCAATCAAAAACAGATGAATTTTGACCAAAATTAAGTCCAAATCAGCTCTGATATTATCAATTTTGTTGTTGTATGATCCGTATCGCTCTGATACCACTTTGTAATTGAAAGATTTTGTCTAAAACAGGATGTAATGATCATACAAGTAACAAATCCAGGTGCGGAAACCCTAGATAAGAACAAAATGATAATATCCAAATCAAAACATGTAAAACATCATTTTAAACATCTTTTCATAGATTAACTTTCATAAAACTTGTTTACAATTGATTCACTTGTTAATCTAATAAACACACACACTTTCACAAACTTAACCTGAACCTGACCTTTCAACACATACTTACAAAAACTCTCTCTAACTTACAAATGACCAAAATCTATTTATATAAGCTGCAGGTTCGCCCATAGTGAAGGTGCGAATGTGGACATAGTCCACATTCGCCCACTTCCATGGTACGAATGTGTCTTCTTCCTGTCAGCATTCCATCTTCATCCAACCTTCTTCTACCTTCGCCCACTTCTATCCACATTCGACCCACCAGAAAACAAACTAACACATGTTAATAAAGCTAATCCAATCACTAGTCGCAATACGTGCACCTACTGATTGAATGATTCAAAGAAATCTTTGTAATCAAACATCCAATCAGGACCAATCCCTTGCACATTCTGAGTATACCGTTGAACTTCTACGTTAGCCCAATCCTCCACCTGACGAGTTCTCTTGTTGCATACCCGTTTGAGTGGGGTTGCATATCCAACAAAGTATCCCTCTTCAGCTTTTGGACTAAACTTCTCGCTTGGATTCAACATCGTGCACGGAGCCCCAAAAGGTTCTAGACACTCCAAGTTCGGCTTTCTTCGGTGTAACAGCTCATAAGAAGTTTTGCCAAACTTCTTCACCGTTAAAACCTGATTTAGTGTATAATTTGCTGCATAAATCGCCTCGTTCCAGAACATTACTGGAAGATTCGAGTCTGCAAGCATTGTTCTAGCCGCTTCAATTACAGTCCTGTTTTTACGTTCAGCAACACCGTTCTGTTGTGGGGTATACAGAGCCGAATATTCATGATGAATTCCTTTATTTTCACAAAGTTCATCTATCTTGGCATTTTTGAACTCCGTCCCATTATCACTCCTAATTCTCTTGATCTTGAGATTATAGATGTTTTCCAATCGAGTGAACAGAACTTTCAAGTTATTATAGGTGTCACTTTTATGCTGCAAACACATCACCCATGAAAATCTTAAGTAGTCGTCAGTGACAACTAAACAATAAAGCTCCCCAAGATGACTTTTGCGTTTGACAGGTCCGAATAGGTCCATGGGCAATCGCTCAAGCGGCATCTCAACAGAGTTAACTTTCTTCACTTTGTGGGACTGTCTATGTTGCTTCCCTTTCTGACAATTCACACACTTGTCGTTCAAATGGAAATGTTTAACATTCACTACCTCGACAAGTCCATTCTTCACTAGATGATTCATTTTCCTCAAATGAATGTGCCCCATTCTTCGGTGCCACATTATTGATTCCTTCTCGGTCGCCTTTGATAGAAAACATGTTACTTGTCCCTGGGATGTCATTGCCTTGGATATATCAAGAATATAAAGATTGTTGACGCGAGGTGCCTTCAACATTACCCACTCTTTTGGAATTTTGAAGCCCGGTTTGAGAATGTAGCAAGATTTGTCATCAAAATAAACAGTGAAATGTTTGTCACAGATTTGACTGACACTCAACAGATTATAGTCTATCTGCTTCACATATGATATCCTCTCAAAGCTTACAATCCCATTATTCACACTTCCTTCCATCGTGATATATCCGCCTTTGTTTCCGGCAAACGCTACATACCCTCTATTAATGTTCTTCACATCAAACAATAAAGCTAAATCCCCGGTCATGTGGCTTGAAGCTCCACTATCAACAATCCAAAGACTGCTAATAGGGCCAGCTGAAGCTCCCTGCACACATCAAGTAAAACAGTTAGTTCTTTCGGGGTACCCAAGCCTGAGTGGCTTTGGTCTTTGAATATCATTGTTCAAAGAATCATTCACTTCAACAGTTTGTTTTGGATCGATCTTTTTAGGATCATTCAAAACATTTTCAACATTTTCACTTGTCTTTGAAGTTGAGGCTCCCGGAGTACCATTTGGTGTCCAAGACTGTTCCGAACGTTTCAAGATACGAATCTGAGATTTTGGAGTCTCAGTCGTTTTCTTATCATTCGCAAACGAAACCTTCTTGGGTACATTCTCTAGTTTAACAAATTTAGGTCCAACATTTGACTTGACAATAGGTTTCTGTGGAACCCTTTGCCTATCATTTGTTGTGTTCACCATTGGTTTTCTCCACGGTCTCTCCATAGCAATCCGGTTACGACGATCATACTGAAATGGACGATCATTCCTCTTTTGATAAAATTGTTTTGATTATAAAATTGTTGTTGTTGTTGAGGAACAAAACGTCTTTGTTTTGGATAGTAATGATTATCAACCGGTTTCTTCATGGATTGCCTAACTTCAACTTCGTGCCTCTTGTGACTTACGTACGGGCAGTGAGCAAGTAAATGCCCTCTCTCCCCGCACTTAAAGCATGCACGGTATTCCTCAAAAACATTTGGAGCATTCGGTTGAGCATATGATCTGACAGGATATTGATCATTATACTGTCTATTCCTCAAACTCTCAGGGAGTGGACCCTTTGAGTAAGCTAGCTCATGAAAACCGTTTGCTTTGTTTTTGGGTTTAATAAACTCGGTGACATGGACCTTTGGTTCTTTTGGAACATCCAAAAACAATTTCTTTAGAATTTCCGGTGGAATCTCATTTGTTCTCTCATGTTTTGGAAACCAAATAGTGCTTTCTTGCCAAATTTTATCAATTTTGCAATAGTTAGCAAACTTAATTGGATATTCCTCGTCAGAGATGATCTTATCGGATCCTTCCATCCGATAAAAAACCTTGACTTGTTTGTCACTCATTTCTGTCTTAACTTCTTTATGTTCTGACTTTTTCTCACGATGTGCGTTAGCCATCGGATGCACATGTTGAGACGATGACACTGGTTCAGTAGTAATGATGTGATTTTCTTTGGGAATTTCACATGCATTAGCACTTTTGTAACTTCCAGAGTCACTCTCAGAGTCTGAATCAGCATTTTCGACTGTTACCCCTTCATCATTCAAACCTAAAATCGGCCTCTTATCGGAATTAGGATCACCAACACTTGAGGTATTGGATTCATTTTCCGATGATGAGTCTGATTTTACTGAGCTCTCTGGTGTCACTTGATGACAATTGTGATTTTCAAAGAGCACCGGAGATGGCACAGACGTATAATTTGTGGTTTGATCATCAATGATGTGGTCAACAACATAAGCAATGTGCTTATAACTTTCCAATTTCTTGTTGACTTTTTCAGCAAAACACTTAATGGTGGCCATTTCCAACTTAGTGTTCTCAATTTCATTAATATAGTTGTTAATTGCTAATGGTTTTAATGAAAGAGTTTTCTTAAGGTCGGAAATGTCCTTTTTATATCCATCAAGTACTTTGTTAAAAGCAATCACTTCTTTGCGAGCAGATTGACAGTTGATTATAGCACTATCATGTTGAACGCGAAGTTCTTTGTTTTCATCAGTCAATCTGTCACAAGTTCCACAGTACTTATCACTTGTAACATCAGTGCTAGATTCAGAACTTACCTGTTTAGGAGGATCTGTCATGGCCATCAAAGCAAAATGACCTTCCTTCCCAGCGAAAAACTTTGAATAATCGATTCTGGTGAAAGCGTCATCCACTATGCATGACTTCCTCGTTTTCAGAAAATCTGCTTCTGCCAGCAACTGATCAATCTCGTCATCCAAAGATGTAACACTAGCCTCTGAGTCTAATTCACTGTCTGAATCTGAATAAACCGATTCACACTCCTCAGGAACATCAGACACTGTGTTAATCACCACTCCTGAACTTGCTTCCTCAGCCTGAACTTCAATAGTCTCAGTCTCCACATTCATCTCTTCAACAGATTCATCAACTTCACTCTCAATTTCTGCAGTTTTATCAACTATCACCGACTCCTCATTATCAACCTGTCGGGCAACACAAGCCACATTCCCACCAGTAGTAATTGCCTCAACGCCAATTTGCATCCCAGACCAGTCAAACCGTTCATCCTGCTGGATCACCAAAGCTTGATTCTGATTCGTATTCTGTGGCTGTTCATTTGGTGTAGTGATCGGTATAACTGTTCTGTTTGTGTTATTTGGTGGTTGGGTTTGATTCTGGTTGGTTGTGTTTGGTTGTCTGTTTTGGTTGTAGTTAGAGGTGTTTAGTCGGTTTTGATAGTTGTTGTTACTTTGGAAAGAAACTTGATTTTGGTTTTGTTGTTGACGGTTCTGGTAGTTTGAGTTGAAAGGGTTTCTGTTACCTTACTTAGGTGGCTGAGTGCATTCTCTTTTAAAGTGTCCTTTACCTCCACAATTAAAACATGTAACCTTCTCCTTGTTGAAACCATAGGTCGTATTTGGATAAGTTCCCAAATCAGTCCTCCCTGTCTTTTCAATAAACTCGGTTTCCCTTCTCATAATACTCGCAATAGCCCACTGAATATCAATGAGTTCCATCTCCTCTTTATCGATTTGTGCATAGTCTTCATTGGTCAAGTTGTTATTCCCAATTTGACTTGCAACTAAACCATTATATGATGAAACCATTGCAGAGACTAATGCAATATGTTGCTGAGCAACCTCCACAGTAACATTACCCAAATTAGATGTCTCCAAAACCACCGGTTGCTGATTGGGTTGATTCACTTGATTCATGTATTGTGGTTGTTGTGATTGGCTAGCAGTATAGAATGCTGCTTGTTGCATCGAAGAAAATAGTGAAATGTAAGAATTAGTGTATTGTTGTGGTGGTGGTGTATATGATGATTGTGAATAGGATGAGGTTTGTGCTAGGTAGTTGATGGGTTGTTTTGGTGGTTCCATGACACTTGAAATACAGGCTATGTGAGGTGCCATTGTTCCACCAACATTCGAGTTTCCAACTGTAGCTGAAGTACCACCATAATATAACTCTGGGTTCTGAGGAATCTGAGATCTTTTAGCTTTCCTCTTCTCCTCGAGTTCTTTATTCTCCAGCTTCTAAACGAACTCGTTGATAGTCCAATACTTATAAGCATCCTTCTCTTTGAGCACTTCAACATGTTGATCCCAGTACGGTGGTAATGCATCTGCAAACTTATCCACCAGATCTGTCATAGGAATCTGTATATCATAACTAGACAATTCAGTTAGTAAATGACAATATCTAGGAGTCAACTCTTTTAATGTCTCATTTCCGACATAAGTAAAGTTCTCAAATTCTTTTCTCAACTCCTCCATCCTCAACCTTCTCGTCTTTTCATTACCATCATGACGATTCTTTAGCACATCCCATAGCTGCTTCGAGGTAGTGCATGATCCAAACTGATGTAGCAAATCGTTTGTGATCGCCTGAGTCAGCTGAGAGTATGCTTTCTTTTCCACAGCAAATTTCTTTTTCTCCTCGTCTGAAAAACTCTCTAAAGGAACAGGTTCACCGGTGTTCTCCAGAATTGGTGCAACATAACCTTTTGCTATCATCTACCATGCCTCTGTACCTTCCAACCCCATGCCTTCCAGATGGATCTTGAATTTCTTCTGCCACTGGTTATACTCGTTCATCTCCATTAGCTTGGGTGGCCGATTCCCGCTACCTGAAGATAAGTCATTTATCAGTGTAGAAATAGCATTGGTAGTTTGAGTGTTTACCACCGCGGCTGCTACTCCCCAAGTCACAGGTTGTGATGGTGAAGGTGCAACACTCTGAGGCATCGAGCTAGTCATCGCTATGTAAATGATCGGTTGCGAAGACTGAGTGCTCGATTTCTGGGCTGCCACTGTCCATGGGTCCATCACTTGCTGCTGTTGTTGTTGTGTCGTTGCTGGTCTCGGTGTAGTTGGAAAATTCCACATGATGTTTACGAACTTTGAAATTCAACAAACTTAGAAAATTTCCCAAAAACTTTCTACTTTCGCCCTTAACCCTTCTACTTTCGTCCAAACTGTCTACTTTCGCCCACTTTGGTTGACCCGAAGGTAGAACAGTAACCAGAATGTAGAATATCAGAAATCCTTTTCCACGTTCGCCCGGAAACTTTCACTTTCGTCCACTTAATTTTCACCTTCGCCCGCCCGATCAACCGAAGGTGGAAACTTTCACCCGAATGTGGAAAATTCAAACACAACAACCTAAGTTCGCCCTGAATAAAGCTACGTTCGACCGAAATTCACTCAGGTTCGCCCTATATGGTCCAGGTTTGCCCATACTCTCTAGATTCGCCCAAATCATCTTTGAAAAACGGTTACACTTTGAAAAACAATTATTTTGATCTGAGATTTTCAAAAGTTTGTGGATTTTGATGTTCTTAATCAGGTTATGATTCGGAATTGATTTGGAACAACTTTAATTCTTGGAAAAATTGATTTTAACCACGAATTCAAATCAAAAACCATTTTCATTGAAAAACAGATGAATTTTGATCAAAAACCAGTCCAAATCAGCTCTGATATTATCAATTTTGTTATTGTATGATCCATATAGCTCTGATACCACATTATAGATGAAGAATTTAGCTAAAACAGGATATTATGATCATACAAGTCACAATTCTAGGTGCGCAAACCCTAGAACTGAACAAAATGATAATACGCAAATCAAAACACGGATAATACCTTTTCAATTTCCATTTTATAGATTAACTTGTTTAAAACATTAACATAAAGCAATTACAAGTTGATCTACACACTTTAACTCAATCTCAATCTAGAGAGCAACCTGACCTTAACTCACACACTATCCAAAACTACTCTATCCTTCAAAATGAACAAAACATATTTATACATGCTGCACGTTCGCCCGTTTTCATGGTGCGAATGTGGATATTATCCACATTCGCCCATTACAACAGCACGAACCTAAACACTCTTCAGTCTTCCTTCACATTTGCCCATACATAATCTTCCTTCGCCTAGTTACAAATACCTTCGCCCATACTGTTTCACCTCCGCCCCTTCAGTATAACAAACTAACATATGTTAAACACCTAATCCAATCACTAGTCGCAAAACGTGCATCTACATAAGCATATTGTTATAGGCATTGTTATGGATCGGGTCATGTTATCTGATGACTGCATATAGAGATTTATAAGAATCAAAACTTATTTTTTTCATTTCCTGATAAATAAGCATATTGTTATAGGCATTGTTATGGATCGGGTTAGGAGGACTGGTACTTTGGGGAGTTTACAACTACACTTTCAATTTGAATTGTGCTTAAAAATAGGAGAAAAGGGAAGAGAAAAAAAATTGCAATTAGGGGTTTAGATTTATTTTCCTGTTATAGTGGTTTCCTTTTTTCAAGTTTAAAATATGCTTTAAACTATTTAATAAAAACTTTTTTATTCAATGTCACCGTGCATGTGAATTTTATTTAAAAAGATTATTTAAATTATTTAGACATTTGATTACAATCAATGTGTTTATTAGTATTTGTTTTTAAATTTATTTTAACTATGATTATACAGTAACAACCCATCACAATACGAGGTTTTGAAATAGTGAAAAATTAATTAGCATCATAAATCGTGCAAATCTATATTTGTTTTTGTTAATATTTTTTAGTATATTTTAAAAAATTGTATATATTTATAGGATAAATGTTAGTAGTGAGTTAGTTAAAGTTAAAACACATACTACTTATTCGAAAAAAAAAAATGCTACAAAATCTCATATCTAGTGAGAGTATCTATCCTTTTAAAGTTCCAAGGTAATTTTAAAACACATAGTAATTATTCTTAAAACTTCAAATTTTATAAATTTCGTTTTTTTATAAAAATAAAAAATGTTAAGTGTTACCTTAAGTATATTTTACACTTGTTTCAAAATACAAAAAATACTTTTTTTACGGTCACAAAACATTAGTTTTGATTTTTTTAAATATATTATAGCATTCATGAAAATGGAACCATGGTTCACAAGATATTAATAATGAGTATCATTTTTTTTCTTTTGAGAACTTATTCATGTGTTTAAGATTGGCTATAGTTGTTTGTGCCTTATGTTCAGTCTAGTTTTGGTTTGGCTTTCATGAGGAACAATAACATTAGCGTTTATGAAGCTCATAGTGGTATTTTTTTTATTATTAGTTTCATAAATGCAATAATAACTTGTACATAAGGCATTACTTGCTTGTACATTTCAATTCACACGTCGATATTAACTAAGACAAATTAAAATGTTAACAACAATGAGCACCTCGTCATGGTATTTTCTAATATTTTAAAAAGATAGTAGTTTAAAAGTTATGATAGGATTAAATAAAAGAATTATACTTTTGTAGGATAGGGGAGAAAAGTGTAACTACTAACAAAAAAATGAGGGAATTAATGTGTAACTAAGATGAGGTATTAAAGTGTAAAAGTGTTTAAATGACCATTTTACCCCAATTTAGGGTTAAACATGCAATGCAATAATCATTTGTACATAGAACATTGCTTTCTTGTCATTTCAATCTAAACATCGATATTGACTAAGACAAACATCGAAATGTTGGCAAAAATGAGCAGGTCGTCACGGTATTTTTGAATGTTGTTAAAACATAACAGTTAAAAGTTATGATAGGAATAAATAAAAGAATTATAATTTTGTAGAGGATGGGATAAAAGTGTAACTACTAACTAAAAATGAGCCACTTAAAATAACTAAAATGAGGTACTAAGTGTAAAAGTGTTTGAATGACTATTTTACCCTCATTTAGGGTTGTTAATGAAAATAAAGTTCTTAACTTTTGGGTATCATAAACTACCCCTCTATTGGGCATTATTTATACTATATTATAAAGTACTAGCTAATTACCCCGGGAGGGTCCCGGGGTTGGAAAATATAGTCATTTTAATAATACTAATACTAATAATTATTACTATTGTAATTAAATAAATAAAAAATAACCTTGCTATAAGGTGACACCATGTGTTGCAGTGTTACACGATTCTTTCTCCTAGCTTCTCTTGATGAAGTATAACTATCCATCTTTAGAAAAGTAAAATTCCAATGATAGCATGGCGATTGGGCTGAATTTCAACATCGTAGATAAGAAGCTGGTTTAAAAGAAAAAACATGATCAATGAATAACCTGAACACTTTGTGTTTTTTTTTCCTGTATGAACGAAACTCCACAAAAAATAGTCGTTTTTTTCTCCGTTTTTTATATAGCACTATGGTACTCGTTAGAAAGATAATAAAACGCTCGTTAATTTGGTGTAATTTTTTCTTTAAAAAATCCCGTACACAAAAGATATTAGCGTTTAAAAATTATGGAAGGAAATATGAGAGAGAGAAATTTAAATTTGTTTTTAAATTATTTTTTCCTAAAATAACTCAATCTCTTTTAGGGTTTTATGTCACACCCTCAAAATCCACTTGCGGAGTTTTACCGCGAGGCGCATGACAAACCAGGATCCAAGTCAACGATCACAATAAACAAGTCTAAATGAACATATGCAATTTCAAAAACATAGTTTAAGATTCCCAAATAACAGCGGAAGCTTATTCTCAAAACATAATCAAAAGTAATCCAAAATATTCAATGTTTGAAAACCATGCAATCCTAACTAGACGCCGTCCAGACGCGTGCGCCCTAGTCCCGTAGTGCTACTTAGCGACCTGAGAAAACATGTAAGAGTTACGTCAGCACAAAAATGCTGGTGAGTTCACATGTTTGTAAAATAGAGTACCAAGATCAACCTGTCCATACTATATAAAATTGTAACCAAAGTACGCTAGCTAGGCGTATGTTTTGTTACTACTACGATTGGAAAACCATTACTAACTCGCAAACCAGATGTTGTGCCCGAATAGTAAACCTGTTCCTGTTTGAGACAATATGCACCCGCTCGGCCCTCCAAGCCGACGAGTGGGGTTGGTTACTCCCAATAGATCTATTCACATTTCCCCGTTGTGCTAAGCCGCACATTCATGGTTTCCCCCGGGACTTCCAAAGATCGTATAGTAAACCATAGAAACCCATAGTATGACAGTTGTTACCAAAACATAAGTTTGACACATGTTTTCTCCCCCAAAAAAGTGAAACCAGTTAAAAGTGGGGCCGTGAACTCACCTTAGGTTGCAAGCAAATAAATCCAAACTCCAAAGTAGGGTGTGCTACCGACTCCCTAATACATGTGTCACTAAATGAGTATATGTGTAACATTATCACACCATATAATTCGTTTGTCCAAGACGTTTACATGTTCAAAACAATGCAGTGACACCTAATGACTCTATATGCACAAGTAGGTCCCACGTAACCCGTTGGTGATCATGGTGATTATTATCAGTCTATTATCTTAAATACATCATACACAAGTGTCCATAAATGTTCATGTCAATTACATACCATATAAGACTACAAATAGTCACATAAAGACTCCGTACACAATCTGCGTTTTCAGGGCAGATTGTGCACTGTGAAAGACGCATCATTTAACCCACTTAACGAATGAATTAAAACCCCAAATTTTTACTGAGTGTTCATGGGGATTCAGTTGTAAACCCCTATTTTTATTTTGTCTTAAAACCAAACACAAAAATTATAAAAATTCGAACAATACAGCTATGTCCAGAAAATTCCCACAACAGGTTAGTTTAGTAGAAAAATTCCCAAAAATTGTGTCTTCATCCAAACGGGATGAATCCACTTGGAAAAGCCGAGTTTTTCCAATATTGACCTACTGTAAAAATTTCATAACTTAATTCTTTGTAAATCTCTAGTTATGACCATTTAAAGTTGACCCAATTTTCAATTCCGAAAATCTGATATGACCCCTAATCAATTAAAATTCCAAAAATGACTCAACGAAATCCAAGTCAGACGATCTTGCCCATTATGAAAAGCTAAGACCATGTACATTACAACCATGCAAAGAATAGATCAAAACAATAGCTTTTAACCCACGTAACAGACCCTACAAGTCGACATAAGCGTTCTGTCCAGATTTTAATAATGCAATAACCTCAACTATATCGAACCCTAGTTGCATATTATCAATCAACAACACCAAATAAACATTCTACAACATCTATAAGACATTATCTGATCATAACCTAGCAATATACGTGTTTATATTATCATACGCAAACCCTAGAAGTCTAAAACTCAAGAACATGCATAACCATGCAAAACACATAATATTCATCAATTATCAACATGATTAATCCTTTTAATCATTATAAAAACCAAGTTTTTATGTTTACAAAAGTGTTTCAGATCTGGACAAACATGATTATGGTGTTTAAAAACATATTAAAGAAGATTAAAACACAAGAGGATGAAGATTATACCACAAGCACTTCAGAATCACCAATCGATTGCTCCTAATGCTTCCCGATCGATGTTCTTGAGCCTTAGTAGGTGTTTACGGGTTAATATTTCGTAAATAGGGCAGTAGGGGCGATTAGGGTTTGAGTTTTGAGGATACAAGAGGCTTAAGGTTGCTTAAATAGAAATTTAAGGCGGTTTAGGTTCGTCAGTCACCCGTGAGCGGCCCGCTCGGAGCCTGTGAGCGGCCCGCTCACAGCTCCCAGCCCACTCCGGGTGGCCTGCTTCGTTGTACGACGTGTTTTCCTTCGATGTTTTCGCTATTTTGGACCCTAACAAGTGTAACACCTTGTGTTAAGACCCCAACCATCTTACCGGTCCACCCATTACGTTTTTTATTAACGTATTCGGTTTAAGTTCACGTAATCACATACAGTTTTCACTTAGTTTCACAGAGTATCATAGAAGCACGTAATTGCAATCAATCTCAAACAATTACTTCACAATCATTTTGTTTAACAATTCACCAACGTCCGGGGTTCACTACTCATGTAACTAGTTTGGTAATTCCTCGAATTACCACCTCATGCAGTTATTAACCTATAACCGTGCAATGTGTAACTTATATAACTAACTCTAGTTAACTAGAATGCATAGAATGTAACCAGAGTTTAGTTAAAGTGAGAACCTGAAATTGCCAGGTGTCACATCATCCCCATGTTAAAAGAATTTTTGTCCCGAAAATTGCACAAGTACCAAAAGGAATAACAAAAGAAACAGACAAAAGATAGAAACCAAGAGAGAAATTTACCCGAGTTGTCACATCATCCCCACGTTAAAAGGAATCTCGCCACGAGATTCATTCAGCTGCAGTGGTAACATATCTCGATTCAAACACTTCCTTAGGAAAAAGATGAGGATACTTAGACTTCATCTGATCCTCCCGTTCCCAAGTGTACTCTGGTCCCCGGTTCGAGTTCCAGCGAACCTTAACAATGTGAATTTTGCTATGACGTAGGCTACGAATCTTGTAATCAAGAATCTCAACAGGTTCCTCGACAATCCGAAGACGATCATCAACCTTGATCTCTTCCAGTGGAACAATAAGAGACTCGTCAGCCAGACACTTCTTTAAGTTGGACACATGGAAGACGTAATGTACGTTGCCGAGCTCCGTCGGTAAATCAAGACGATATGCCACCGGTCCAATCCGTTCCAGGATCGTAAATGGTCCGACATACCGAGGGTTGAGTTTGCCACGCTTCCCAAAGCGTATGACGCCCTTCCACGGTGAAACTTTCAGAAGTACTTTGTCATCAACTTGGAATTCCAATGGCTTGCGACGCTGATCGGCATAACTCTTTTGCCGATCCCGTGCCGCTGCCAACCGGTTACGAATCTGTACGATCTTTTACGAAGTTTCGTACACTAGCTCAGGCCCAGTGAGTTGACTCTCACCCACCTCAGCCCAACAAAGAGGGGACCGGCATTTCCGCCCGTACAGTGCCTCGAACGGAGTTGCCTTGATGCTCGTGTGGTAACTGTTGTTGTAAGAGAATTCTACTAACGGTAGATGAGCTTCCCAACTTTTGCCAAAATCGATCACACATGCCCAAAGCATGTCTTCTAAGGTTTGAATCGTGCGTTCACTCTGACCGTCAGTCTGTGGGTGATAAGCCGTACTCATGTCTAGCTGTGTACCCAAAGCCTTGTGTAAAGACTTCCAGAAGTGAGAAGTAAAGTGGGAGTCACGATCTGAGATAATAGAAACCGGCACCCCATGCTTAGAAACAACTTCCTTCAGATAAAGACGAGCCAAACGATCCATGGTGTCGGTCTCCTTAATAGCGAGAAAATGGGCTCATTTCGTCAACCGATCAACAATCACCCATATCTTATCATTCCCGCTCGGTGACTTAGGTAGTTGCGTGACAAAATCCATTGTAATCCGTTCCCATTTCCACTCTGGAATTTCAGGTTGTTGCAAGAGACCCGACGGTTTCTGGTATTCCACTTTGACCTTAGCACAGGTCAAGCATTTGCTCACGTATGAGGCTATATCCGACCTCATGTTTGGCCACCAGTAGAGCACCTTTAGATCTTGGTACATCTTATCCGAACCAGGATGAATGGAATACCGGGACTTGTGAGCCTCATCTAAGACAAGCTCCCGAAGTCCCCCGAATAAAGGAACTCATACGCGTTCTGCGAAGTAGTGCAGGCCATCAGGCCTTCGCTCGAGGTGCTTGTCGGCACCGTGCATAGTCTCAGCTTTAAGGTTTTCCTCCTTCAAAGCTTCTAACTGAGCAGAACGGAGTTGGTCAGGTAGAGAGGAATGAATGGTGAGCTGCAACGCCCGAATGCGGCGAGGGTTTGGTGATTCCTTCCTGCTCAAGGCGTCTGCCACCACATTCGCCTTGCCCGGATGGTACTTAATGGCGCAATCATAGTCTTTCAGGAGTTCAACCTAACGACGCTGTCGTATGTTCAGATGTTGTTGGTCGAAAATATGTTGGAGACTCTTGTGATCGGTGTAGATGGTGCATTTGGTACCGTACAAGTAATGTCTCCAAATTTTCAACGCGAATACCACTGCACCCAACTCCAAGTCATGGGTGGTGTAGTTCCTCTCGTGTACCTTGAGTTGACGAGAAGCATACGCAATCACTTTCTCGCGTTGCATCAACACGCAACCGAGACCACGAATAGAAGCATCATAGTAAACAACGAAATCGTCAGTGCCTTCAGGCAAGGACAGAATAGGAGCAGAGCAAAGTTTAGACTTCGGTTCTTGGAACGCTGACTCTTGTGGTTCACCCTAGTCGAACTTTCTATCCTTCTGAGTAAGAGTGGTGAGGGGTTGAGTGATCTTCGAAAACCCCTTAATGAAACGACGATAATAGCCCGCAAGGCCTAGGAATTGCCGCACCTCAGTTGGCGTCTTTGGTGCTTCCCAGTCCTTGATCGCTTCGATCTTAGCTGGATCGACATGAATTCCTAGTTCATTAACCACATGTCCTAGGAATTGAACTTCGCGTAACCAAAAGTCACACTTTGAGAACTTAGCGTAAAGTTGTTCCCGTCGTAAAAGTTCCAAAACCAAACGCAGGTGTTCCTCGTGTTCGGCCTTGTTCTTGGAGTAAATCAGGATGTCATCAATAAACACGATGACAAACTTGTCAAGATACGGTTTGCAAACGCGGTTCATCAAATCCATGAAAACCGCCGGTGCGTTTGTGAGACCGAAAGGCATGACCAAGAACTCAAAATGGCCCCCACGACTATTTTTAGAGATGAAAATGACAATGAGTTCACTGCTGATGATGCCAAAAAGGGGGAGAGTGGCAGAGATAAACTACCTAAGTTGGATCCTTTCGGGATACCACCTTCTCAAAAGGGTAAAAAGTCTGGTGCTCAAAAGCCTGCACAAGAGTCTGCTGACAAAACCACTGCTGAAGCAGGAAACTAAGCAAGTTGATGAATCTGCTAATGAGTTTGCTGAAAAGGCTGCTGAGGCTAAGAAGATCAGGGCTGAAACATTGGAAACAAAAGCAGAGAATCTCTCCAAAAGTAAGAACAAGAACAGCAGGAAAAAGACAATGTTGGAACTTCCAAAAGGAAGAAAAGGCCTGCCCATCATGTCAGGCGGCCTCCTTCTAAAACTAAAACTTCTGTTGCTTCTTCCACCAAAACAACTACTGAACCAATTACCACAACATCCACCACAAAACCTCTGATGTGAGTTTAATGGCTAAGATTGATAACTGATGGTTTGTAGGTTGATGCGGTGATTTGCATAGGATGATGTAGGTGGCGGCCACAGTGCTAACGTTGTTGTGAAGTTGGTTGGGTTTGGTGGTGGTAGAATGGTAATGAGAAGTGGGATAATGGTGGTGGTTTTGAAGGCTGTTGATGGTGGTTTGAAGGTGGGGATGTTCGGTGGTGGCTGGAGGTATGAATGTGGTGGATCAGTGGTTGCCAATTTAGGTGGCGGTTGGGGTAGGGTTTAAATGGGTTGTGGTTAGGTGATGGCTTCATATGGTGATAATGGAGGTTTGTAGATGCACGGAATGTGACTAATGCTTTGGATTAGCAATATAATGAGTTTTGTAGAAACTGTGGGGTCGAAGGAAGCATATATAGAGGTCGAAGGTAGATTATGAAGGTCAAAGGAAGAAATCTGAAGACTGATGGTTTGTTCAAGCTATATCAAGGGTCGAAGGAACACATTCGACCTAGTCGAGAGGTCGAATGTGCAGGTCTATATAAGCAAAACGTTTTTTTAGTGATTAACTTTTGTCATTTTAGTAGTGTGTGTTCAGTGTTTATTCTCTCTAAAGTTCAGGAAGGTTCTAGAAGTGTGTTATTTCATTATAAACCAAATTGTAAAGTAAATTTAACATGTTTCTGAATGAAATCATGATTGAAAAGTTATTTGATCTTGTCTGATTTGATCTATATCATTTTGCATACAATCTAGGGTTTCCGCACCTAGATTGTTCTACTTGTATGATCATATAGTTGTTTTCATCAAAAACCGGTCCTTTACAAAGTGGTATCAGAGCCTATCTGGATCATACAACTGCAAATTGATAGATTTTGAACAGATTTTGACCCAAAATTGTCCAACTTTTCTGTTTTGCATGAACATTGAGTTTTAGTGGAGATTGATTGATTTGTACTAGATTTTACGGATAAAATCAAAATTTTCATTCATTAAAGTTGATCTCCATCAAATCCGAAGCAAAACCTGATTAATATCATCAAAATCCATAAACTTTTGAAAAATTTGGATCAAATTAACTGATTTTTTAAGAATAACCGTTTTTCAAATGGGTCGGGTCGAACCAGAGAGAATAGGGTCGAACGTGTGAGTTTTTGGGTCGAACCAAGTGATTTCAGGATGAATCTGAGTCTTTTTAGGTCGAACCAAAACTTTTCAAGCGTGTTGTTGGTTCATTCGACCAACCGGGAGGTCAAAGGAGAGATTTTTATTGGGTCGAACGAGTCTACTGTGTTACATTTCTTCATTCGAGTCTGATTAAGGGGGTCGAACCAAAGGATTTCTACATTCGAACCCTCGTTTGCTTTTCATAGGTCGAACCAAGCTTGTTTTTGGGAAAATTTTCTAAGTGTTTACATTTCAAACATCATGGACAACATTTGGGGATTTCCTATGACACCTAGGCCTATAAAAACACAGCAACAGCACGTTCCAATGAATCCATGGGCTGTAGCATCTCAAAAGGCGAACACTCAATCATCTCAACCGATTAACTATCTTGCCAAGAGTAGTTCAATACCACAATCTGTTACTCAACCTCCACAGCAATCAGTGAATGACTATTGGGGCGTTGCAGCAGCAACGGTACATTCTTCGACTACTAATGCTATTTCCACACTAATCAATGATTTATCCTCAGGTAGTGGAAATCGTCCTCCGAAGTTGATGGAAATGGCAGAGTATAACCAATGGAAATAGAAGTTCAAGATTCATCTAGTGGGCATCGGTTTGGAAGGAAGTGAAGCTTGGCAGATGATTATGAAAGGTTATGTTGCTCCGTGTCTTGAAAATTCATGTGAACCTATTCCACTTGAAGGATAATCTGAAGATGAGAAGAAAAAGTTCGCAGTAGAGAAGAAAGCTTTCTCACAATTATCTCAAGCTTTGACTACAGGTATAATACACCAGTTTGGATCGTGTATTGCATCTAAACAGCTATGGGATATTTTGAAAAACAGACATGATGTTAACGAGAAAACAAGAAGATTGAGGGTGGAAGAGCTAAAGAAATAGTTTGAGAATTTCAGCTATGTTGGGAATGAAACCTTAAAGGAGATTGTTCCAAGATACTGTCATCAATTAACCGAGCTGTCAAACTATGATATCAAGATTCTGATGTCAGAATTGGTAGACAAGTTTGCTGATTCATTGCCTCCATATTGGAGTCAACACATTGAAGTCTTGAAGGAAAAAGATGCATATCAGTATTGGACAATTAATGAGCTGATTCAAAAGTTGGAAAACAAGGAGCTAGAGGAGAAGAGAAAAGCTAAAAGATCACAGTTCCCACAGAATCCGGAATTATATCATGCTACATCATCTTCTTCTATGTCCAGCTCAAGTGTTGGTGGAAGTGTTGCACCACATATAACATGTGTTTCTAGCGTTGTTGAGCCACCAAGAAACCCAATCAACTATCTTGCACAAACATCAACCTACACACCAAACTATACAAAAACTCTTACATTCCACCTCCACCTCAAATGTCTACAGCATGTTACACAACAAACATGAACACACCTCAACAACAATCATATGTTCCACCAATGACACAAGCTTCATCAAGCCAGAGTCCGATCGTGTTGGAAACTTCCAACATGAATAATGTTACAGTTGAAGTGGCACAACAACACATTGCTTTGGTATCAGCAATGGTTGCTTCTTACAATGGACTTGTGGCAAGTCAGATAGGCAAAAACAATCTGACCAATGAAGATGATGCCCAGATAGACAAGGAAGAGATGGAATTGATAGATATTCAATGGGTGTTTGCAAGCGTGATGAGAAGGGCTACAGAATTTATTGAGAAAATAGGTAGAACTGATCTTGCTACCTCACCAAATACCACCTATGGCTTCAACAAAGCCATGGTAACATGTTTTAATTGTGGTACTCGAGGTCATTTCAAAAGAGAGTGTACTCAACCGATGTAGCAAGGTAACAGGAACCCTTTTAATTCAAACTATCAAAACCGTCAGTCACAAAACCAGGTTACCTTTCAAAGTCAAAACAACAAGAACTATCCACAACAAAACAATTTCCAAAACCGACAAAACACCTCTCAAAATACCTCAAATTGTAGATGCACGTTTTGCGACTAATGATTGGATTAGGCATTTAACATATGTTAGTTTGTGATTCTGAAGGGGCGAATGTGATTCAGTATGGGCGAATGTATGTTTGTATGGGCGAAGGAAGATTTACAGTGGGTGAAGGTCAAACCTGAATGAAGATAGTTTACATTCGTACTAAAGAACTGGGCGAATGTGGACATTGTCCACATTCACACCATAGAAACGGGCGAATGTGCAGCAACTATATATATGTTTTGTGCATTTTGTGGGTTAGAATAGTTTTTGAATGTGTGTATTGGGAGGTCAGGTTTTGCTCTAGATTGTGAATGTTTATGTGAGGGTTAGATTAACGTGTGTGTTGATTGTAAACAAGTTTTGATAAAGTTAATCTATAAAATGGAGATTGAAAAGGTGTCTTACGTGTTTTGATTTGCATATTATCGTTTTGTTCAATTCTAGGGTTTCCGCACCTGGAATTGTGACTTGTATGATCATTACATCCTGTTTTAGCTAAATTCTTTCAACTACAAAGTGGTATCAGAGCCATACGGATCATACAACAACAAAATTGATAATATTCGAGCTGATTTGGACTTAAAATTGATCAATATTCATCTGTTTTTGATTGAAAATGATTTTTGAGTGATTTTGAGGATTTTCGATTTGAATTTGTGGTTAAAATCAAGTTTTCCAAGAATTAAAGTTGTTCCAAATCAATTCCGAATCATAACCTGATTAAGATCATCAAAATCTATAAACTTTTGAAAATCTCAGATCAAAATAACCGTTTTTCAAAGTGTAACCGTTTTTCAAAGTCAAAATGGGCGAATCTAGAGCAAAGTGGGCGAACCTGACCTTGCTAGGGCAAACCTGAGGGAGTGTTGGACGAAAGTACGTTCACTTAGGTCGAACCTAGGTTGTTGTGTTAAGATTTTCCACATTCGGGTGAGATTTTCCACTTTCAATTAATCGGGCGGGCGTACGTGGAAATATTGTGGGCGAACGTAGGTATTGCCGGGCGAACGTGGAAAGGGTCAAGTGTTTTTCTACATTCTGTTTACTTTTCTACATTCGGGTGACACTGTTTGGACAAAAGTGAAAACTTTGGACGAACGTAGAAGGTGTTTGGGCGAACGTAGAACTGAGTTTGGAAAATTTTCTAAGTTTAGTGTTTTTCGAAGTTCGTGAACATCATGTGGAATTTTCCGACTACACCGAGACCAGCAACGACACAACAACAGCAGCAAGTGACGATGGACCCATGGACAGTGGCAGCCCAGAAAACGAGCACTCAGTCTTCGCAACCGATCAATTACATATCGATGACTAGCTCGATGCCTCAGAGGGTTGCACCTCCACCACCACAACCTGTGACAGACTATTGGGGAGTAGCAGCCGCGGTGGTAAATACTCAAACTACCAATGCTATTTCTACACTAATAAATGACTTATCTTCAGGTAGTGGAAATCGTCCACCCAAGCTGATGGAGATGCACGAGTATAACCAGTGGCAGAAGAAATTCAAGATCCATCTGGAAGGCATGGGATTGGAGGGCACAGAGGCATGGCAAATGAAAGCTAAAGGTTATGTTGCACCGATTCTGGAGAACACCGGTGAACCAGTTCCTTTGGAGAGTTTGTCAGACGAGGAGAAAAAGAAATTTTCTGTAGAGAAGAAAGCATATTCTCAGTTGACTCAGGCGATCACAAACGATTTGCTACATCAGTTTGGATCGTGCACTACTTCGAAGCAACTATGGGATGTGCTGAAGAATCGTCATGATGGGAATGAAAAGACGAGAAGGTTGAGGATGGAGGAGTTGACAAAAGAATTTGAGAACTTTACTTATGTCGGGAATGAGACATTAAAAGAGTTGACTCCTAGATATTGTCATTTACTAACTGAATTGTCTAGTTATAGTATACAGATTCCGATGACAGATCTGGTGGACAAGTTTGCAGATGCTTTACCATCGTACTAGGATCAACATGTCGAGGTTCTCAAAGAGAAGGATGCTTACAAGTTTTGGACTATCAACGAGTTTGTTCAGAAGCTGGAGAATAAAGAACTTAAGGAGAAGAGGAAAGCTAAAAGATCTCAGATTCCTCAAAACCCAGAGTTATATTATGGTGGTACTTCAGCAACTGTTGGAAACTCTAGTGCTGGTGGAACAGTGGCACCTCACATAGCCTGTATTTCTAGTGTCATGGAACCACCAAAACAATCCATCTACATAGCACAAACCTCATCCTATTCACAACCATCATACACACCAACACCACAACAATACACTAATTCTTATATTTCACCATTCTCTCCGATGCAGCAACCAGCATTCTACACTGCTAGCCAACCTCAACAACCACAATACGTGACTCAAGTGTATCAACCCAATCAGCAACCGGTGGTATTGGAGACATCCAATTTGGGGAATGTGACTATGGAGGTTGCTCAGCAGCATATTGCATTAGTCTCTGCAATGGTTTCATCATATAACGGTTTGGTTGCTAGTCAAATTGGGAACAACAACTTGACCAATGAAGACTACGCACAAATCAACAAAGAGGAGATGGAGCTGATTGACATTCAGTGGGCTTTTGCAAGTATTATGAGGAGGGCAACCGAGTTTATTGAAAAGACTAGGAGGACTGACTTGGGAACTTCTCCTAATACAACCTACGGTTTCAACAAGGAGAAGGCGACATGTTTTAAATGTGGAGGTAAGGGACACTTCAAACGAGAATGCACTCAGCCACCTAAGCAAGGTAACAGAAGCCCTTTCAACTCAAACTACCAGAACCGTCAACAACAAAACCAAAACCAAGTTTCTTTCCAAGGTAACAACAACTATCAAAACCAAAACAACTACCAAAACCGACAAAACACCTCAAACAATAACCAAAACAGACAACCAAACACTACCAACCAGAATCAAAATCAATCACCAAATAACACTAACAGAACAGTTATACCGATCACTACACCAAATGAGCAGCCACAGAATACGAATCAGTATCAAGCTCTGGTGATCCAGCAGGATGAAAGGTTTGACTGGTCTGGGATGCAAATTGGCGTTGAGGAGATCACAACTGGTGGGAATGTGGCTTGTGTTGCCCGACAGGTTGATACTGAGGAGTCGGTGATAGTTGATAAAAATGAAGAAACTGAGAGTGAAGTTGATGAATCTATGAAAGAGGTGAAAGTGGAGACTGAGCCTGTTGAGATTCAAGCTGAGGAAGCAAGTTCTGGAGTGGTGATTGACACAGTTTATGATGTTCCTGAGGAGTGTGAGTCAGTTTACTCAGATTCAGATAGTGAATCAGACACAGAGGCGAGTGTTACATCCTTGGATGATGAGATTGATCAGTTGCTGGCAGAAGCAGATTTTCTGAAGACGAGGAAGTCGTGCATTGTAGATGACGCTTTCACCAGAATCGATTATTCAAAGTTTTTCGCTGGGAAGGAAGCTCATTTTGCTTTGATGGCCATGACAGATCCTCCTAAACAGGTAAGTTCTGAATCTAGCACTGATGTTACTAGTGATAAGTACTGTGGAACTTGTGATAGATTGACTGATGAAAACAAAGAACTTCGCGTTCAACGTGATAGTGCTATAATCAACTGTCAATCTACTCGCAAAGAATTGATTGCTTTTAACAAAGTACTTGATGGATATAAAAGGACATTTCCGACCTTAAGAAAACTCTTTCATTAAAACAATTAGCAATTAATAACTATATTAATGAAATTGAGAATACAAAGTTGGAAATGGCCACCATTAAGTGTTTTGCTGAAAAGATCAATAAGAAATTGGAGAGTTATAAGCACATTGCTTATGTTGTAGACCACATCATTGATGATCAAACCACTAACTATAAGTCTGTGCCATCTCCGGTGCTTTTTGAAAACCATAATTGTCATCAAGTGACACCGGAGAGCTCGGTAAAATCAGACTCATCATCGGAAAATGAATCCAATACCTCAAGTGTTGGTGATCCTCATTCCGATGTGAGACCGATTTTATGTTTGAACAATGAATGGGTAACAGTTGAAAATGTTGATTCAGACTCTGAGAGTGATGACTCTGGAAGTTACCAAAGTGGTAATGCATGTGATATTCCAAAAAGAAAATCACATCATTACTACTGAACCAGTGTCATCATCTAAATATGTGCATCCGATGGCGAATGCACATCGTGAGAAAAAGTCTGAAAAGAATGAGATTAAGAAAGAAGTTAAGAATGAATCGAGTGACAAACCAGTCAAGGTGTTTTATCGGATGGAAGGATTCGATAAGATCATCTCTGATGAGGAATATCCAATTAAGTTTGCTAATTACTCTAAAATTGATAAAATTTGGCAAGAAAGCACTATTTGGTTTCCAAAACATGAGAGATCAAATGAGATTCCACCTGAAATTCTAAAAAAATTGTTTTTGGATGTTCCTAAAGAACCAAAGGTTCATTTCACAGAGTTTATTAAACCCAAAAACAAAGCAAACGGTTTTCGTGAGCCTGCTTACTCAAAAAGGCCACTCCCTGAGAGTTTGAGGAACAGACAGTATGATGATCAATATCCTGTCAGATCATTTGCTCAACCGAATGCTCCAAATATTTTTGAGGAATACCGTGCATGCTTTAAATGCGGGGAGAGAGGGCATTTACTTGCTCACTGCCCGTATGTAAGGCACAAGAGGCACGAATTTGAAGTTAGGAAATCCATGAGGAAACCAGTCGATAATCATTACTGTCCACCACATAGACGTTTTGTTCCTCAACAACAACAATTTTATAATCAAAACAACTTTTATCAAACGAGGAACAATCGTCCTTTTCAGTATGATCGTCGTAACCGGATTGCTATGGAAAATTCATGGAGAAAACCAGTGGTGAACACAACAAATGATAGGCAAAGGGTTCCACCAAAACCTATTGTCAAGTCAAATGTTGGACCTAAATCTGTTAAGTCAGAAAAGGTAACCAAGAATGTTTCTTTTGCAAATAATGTTAAGAAAACGACTGAGACCCCAAAATCTCAGATTCGTATCTTGAAACGTTCTGAACAATCTTGGACACCAAATGGTTCTCCTGGAGCCTCAACTTCAAAGTCTAGTGAGAAAGTGGAAAATGTTTTGAATGATCCCAAAAAGATCGATCCAAAACAAAACGCTGAAGTGAATGTTTCTTTGAACTATGATATTCAAAGACCCAAGACCACTCAGGCTTGGGTCCCCCAAAAGAACTAATTGATTTACTTGATGTGTGCAAGGAGCTTCAGCTGGCCCTATTAGCAGTCTTTGGATTGTTGATAGTGGAGCTTCAGGCCACATGACTGGGGATCTAGCTTTACTGTTTGATGTGAAGAACATTAATGGTGGATATGTTGCATTTGCCGGGAACAAAGGCGGATATATCACTATGGAAGGAAGTGTGAGTAATGGGATTGTTAGCTTTGAGAGGATATCATATGTGAAGCAGATAGACTATAATCTGTTGAGCGTCAGTCAAATCTGTGATAAACAAATTACTGTTTATTTTGATGACAAATCCTGCTACATTCTCAAACCGGGCTTCAAAATTCCAAAAGAGTGGGTAATGTTGAAGGCACCTCGCGTCAACAACCTTTATATTCTTGATATGTCCAAGGCAATGACAACCCAGGGGCAAGTAACATGTTTTCTATCAAAGGCGACCGAGAAGGAATCAATAATGTGGCACCGAAGAATGGGGCACATTCATTTGAGGAAAATGAATCATCTTGTAAAGAATGGACTTGTCGATGGTGTGAATGTGAAGCATTTCCATTTGAATGACAAGTGCGTAAGCTGTAAGAAGGGGAAGCAACACAAACAGTCCCACAAAGTGAAGAAAGTTAACTCTGTTGAGATGCCACTTGAGCGATTGCACATGGACCTATTCGGACCTGTCAAACGCAAAAGTCATCTTGGGGAGCTTTATTGTTTAGTTGTCACTGACGACTACTCAAGATTTTCATGGGTGATGTGTTTGCAGCATAAGAGTGACACCTTTAACAACTTGAAAGTCCTGTTCACTCGATTGAAAAATCTCTACAATCTCAAGATCAAGAGAATTAGGAGTGACAATGGGACGGAGTTCAAAAATGCAAAGATGGATGAACTTTGTGAAAACAAAGGAATTCATCATGAATATTCGGCTCCGTATACTCCACAACAGAACGATGTTGCTGAACGCAAAAACAGGACTCTAATTGAAGTGGCTAGAACAATGCTCACAGACTCGAATCTTCCAGTAATGTTCTGGAATGAGGCGATTTATGCAGCAAATTATACACTCAATTGGGTTTTAACGGTGAAGAGGTTTGGTAAAACTTCTTATGAACTGTTACACCGACGAAAGCCGAACTTAGAGTATCTAGAACCTTTTGGGGCACCATGCACGATGTTGAATCCAAGTGAGAAGTTTAGTCCGAAAGCTGAAGAGGGATACTTCGTTGGATATGCAACCCCGCTCAAACGGGTATACAACAAGCGAATCGTCAGGTGGAGGATTGGGCTAACGTCAAAGTTCAACGGTATACTCAGAATGTGCAAGGGATTGGTCCTGATTGGATGTTTGATTACAAAGATTTGTTTGAATCATTCAATCTAGATAGCTTGGTTGAAGAAGCTGTTATTCGATTACTTTACGAGTGTGAAAACGCGGCGACTTCACCGTTGGTGCGTCCGATCACCATAACTCCTCCAACAGCTTCTAATGATACCAATGTTCCTGTACAGGAGGAAGAAGTGTTTCAAGAAGCTTCTACAACTTTAGATACTTCAGAATCGGAAGATGATGGAGAATTTTAAGAAGTTATTCTTGAACACGCAACAGAACCAGAGGCACCTCCAGTGAACCCAAATCCAGATGTTACTTCATCGTCTAACACGGGTCATGATCTGGATGCAGTTGAGAACTTGACAATTCAGACGGGAGTTACTGTACCTCAACATCTGGAATCTCGGATTCATCGTATTCACCCGCTGGAGAAAGTTATTGGTGACCCTGGAAACAGTGTGATGACGAGAGGACAGCTGAGAAGTGTTAATTCACCAGAGAGTTTTGGTGATTTAGCTTTATATGCCAAAATACAAAAATCTGGTAGTCAAAATGATTGGTCGTTTGCGGGTTATGTGTCTCAGGTCGAGAAGGACATACAAGGACGCTTTGCTGGAAGATGCTTGGGTTGAAGCAATGCAGGAGGAGTTATTACAATTTAAGAAGTTGGGGGTTCGGACGCTCACTGATTTACCTCCTGATAGAAAGAAGATCGGCACCAAATGGGTGTTTAAGTGTAAGAAGGATGATCGTGGTGTGATAGTTCACGACAAAGCTAGATTGGTCGTACAGGGTTTCCATCAAATCGAAGTGATTGATTACAATGAAATCTATGCGCCTGTAGCACGCATTGAAGCAATTCGGATGTTTCTTGTGTTTGCTTCCTATAAGAAGTTCAAGGTATATCAAATGGACGTCAAGAGCGCATTTCTGTACGGGAAAGTCAAAGAAGAGGTTTATGTCGGGCAGCCACTAGGCTTTGAGGACCCTATCCACCGGGATAAGGTTTATGTGCTGAACAAAGCTTTATATGGTCTGCACCAGGCTCCACGACAGTGTCACGAGGAGCTGAGTACATACCTCATGGCAAAGGGATTTAAGCGCGGACTCGTCGACTGCACCCTGTTCACAAAGAAAGCAGGAGATGATTTGCTTCTAGTGCAGATATATGTTGATGATATAATATTTGGCTCAACTAACGAACTTTTATGCAGGGAGTTTGAAACTATCATGCAGGAAAAGTTTGAGATGAGTGCGATGGGGGAGATGCAGTTTTTCCTAGGCTTGCAGGTGGACCAAAGACCCACAGGGATCTTCATTCACCAGACGAAATACGTATCCGAAGTCTTGAGCCGGTTCCAGATGGAGGATTCCAAGCCGATGGATACCCCGATTCAACCCAATCACGGGATTGGAGTAGACGCTAAGGGGGAGCTGAAAGACCCGTTTACATACAGAGCAATCATCGGATCTCTGATGTATCTTACCGCATCTCGGCCAGACATTATGTTCGCAACGTGTCTCTGTGCTCTCTATCAATCGAAGCCGAAACAAAGTCATCTGACGGCGGTCAAGCGTATCCTTAGATATCTGAAGGGTTGTCCCTCGAGAGGACTTTGGTACCCTAATGATGATGATTTTGATTTTATCGCTTTTAGTGATGCAGATTGGGGCGGCTGTGACAAGGATAGCAAATCCACTACAGCTGGATGCCAGTTTTTAGGGAGCAGGTTAGTCACCTGGCAATGTAAGAAGCAAACTTCAGTCGCGCTGTCTTCTTGTGAAGCCGAGTACATTGCAGCCTCGAGTTGCTGTTCACAAGTGCTCTGGATCCAACAGCAGATAGTGGATTATGGTTTGCAGTTTCTTAAAACCCCTATACACTGTGATAATGAAGCCGCGATCGCATTAACTAAAGATACGGGCAATCATTCTAAAGCGAAACATATCCGGATCAAATACCATTTTATCCGTGATTGTTTCGCTAAAGAATTGATAGATATGGTCAAAATCCATACTGACTATCAACGTGCAGATTTGTTCACTAAAGCTTTTGACAGATCCCGATTTGAGTATCTTTTAAAAGTTAACATAAAGGAAAAACAGGACTAATCAACACCTCGGTTTATCACTTTTTAGTTTTAAAATTTTCTTTAAAAGTTTTTCTTGTTTTTCAGAAAAATTCAAAACCTAAAAATATGTTTTACATTTTAGGGGGAGTCATTTTATCAGAAAAACCAAAAACAATGAAAATTCAAAAAGTCATAAAAATTAGAAAAACCAAAAATGATTTCCAGGATAAAAAGAGGAAATGATAGTACATCAGTGGGGATCTGACACAGGCTAAAGATATGCATAGTAATATGAGGCGTGTGTTGACTACGTGTGATGTGCTGATAGGCTTCGTAGACTAAAAATTACGTGCATTAGTGATACAAACATAACGAACTACGCGTTCGTGGCTGAACACCTCATGGGCATATGGTCTTAGTACCGTAATTTCGTTTGATAGGATTGCCAAAATCTGAGGTTTCGGGTCGTTATGTTATGGTTATCCGGGATATTCTGATTAAACTTTTGTCGTATTGATTTACGGACCTAGTTTCATCAGAATATTTGCCAAAAGAGCTTAAATGCCAAAACCGAAAGTTACCGAATTGAGGAACTTCATGTTTTTATTGATCAAAGATCATAATTACATCGTATCAATTTACTGATGCAAATCAGGAGTTGATATCAGCCTCAACCTGGTATATATGCACATGTTACTTTGCTGCATTCGTTTGCTGACCTGTACACCTCTGTGCTATATAACTTGTAACTTTAACGGATAACTCTGGCATAATCACGCGTTACGACGAAGCTTTGTGCAATTACTTGATACGGGAGTATGTCGTGTGTGTGGGAACCACAATGTGTTAGTCTAATACACCTAAATCATATCATTTTAAAGCATTGCGTAATAGTCTGCATGTGAGCTTAAGTGGACCACAATATCAGCAATTGTCGTGTCACATACTGTTTCTAATGATAATATTAAACAAAAAGATCAACGCTGTGATCAGATTTCTCAAATAACTGATATGATCCTCTTACCGGACATCACAAAATGTTTACTGCTTTGTTTACATTGATGCTTTTTACATTTATTGTCAAAAATATACAAAACCCAAAAAGATTTTAGGTGTGTTTTGATATAAATTTCAGAAAAACCAAAAGTTTTTGCTTTTCTGCTTTATTTTTAGATAATCGACGGTGTTTGATGGTCAATTTCTGAGATTTGATGAAACCATCTGGGCTTTGTAACATTCTAAAAGTGAAATAATGCGTTTTTGGGACTTAACGGGTTGAAAAATGTTGAACGGGATTCGAATTCGTGATTTGGCAAAATTTTCAGATTTTTCCATTTTCACATTCGCCCCTTAAATGGGTCGAATGTGGAAAAATTTTCACCTTCGTACGTTCTGTTTTGGGCGAAAATGGTTTTACATAACACTTTTCACTTTCGGGTACAACTTTTTCACCTTCGGGCCATTCACTTGGTCGAATGTGGAAAATACCCACATTCGTCCATCCTTAACGGGCGAAGGTACATGCTTATAAATACCATTTCTCAGTTTCGACCATTCATTCTGCAATTTTTCAAATTTTTTCAAACTAACGAGACCTTGTTGCTTTGATTTTGTTTGCCTTCGTATCTTATTCCCTGTTGATTCCTGATCATTTTACACCAAATTTTACAGGTAATGGCCTTCAAACAAGATCAGAATTGGGTTTTTGGGGTTATGAACCCTAGGACTATTAAACTGGACATTATTGGATCGTTTTGATGTGTGTTCTTGATAAGGATTCAATCATTATCAGTTTTAGGGGGAGACATTACAAGGAATTAGATTACTAACATGTTTAAGTTGGTTAATCGATTGTTTGAATGTTCTAAACCCTAATTCCTTCCTAATTCCTTTTTAAAACAGATAATAATTGAATAATAATAACAATTGATAATGAACGAGTGTTATTCGGTCATGTTAGGACACAAACAAATCAAAATCAGAAGCAAAATCACAACTATGAAAATTTTTGAATTTTAGGGCAATAGAGTTTTACATTCGTCCCTCTCAAAACGGGCGAATGTAGAAGCTTGAGGGCGAATGTGTTATTAATTGGACGAATGTGACTTTTAACCAGATGATTATCACATTCGAACCAAAACGTTTACTTTTGAACCTTTAACTCCACATTCGGCCAAGAATAAATGGGCGAATGTGGAAACTGTAAAAATCTAAAATTGTTAAATTTTTGTCGTTTTTGTGTTTTGACGTATTTTCTGATTTTTGATGTGCAGATGGCTGAACAACAACCAGAAAATGTTGAAGTTCCAGTGGAGAACGTTGTACCAGATCCAGTACCAGAGGCACAAAACATTCCACAGGCATGGCCGTTTGAACCGTCGCATAACTGTTGCGCTTACGTTGGCGACGTAGTGAAGAATACAGAGTTTTCTGGAATAGTGGAATTCTTAAGGCGAAGCCGAATTATTCATGCCTTAGCCACACCAGCCATTATATATAAAGATATTGTGGAGGACTTTTATCAGAATGCAAGATATGATTTCTGGGAAGATCAGACCATTATCCGAAGCAAGATTCAGGGTATGGAGATGTTTTTGACAGAAGAAGACATTAGAGAAGCTTTACAGATCAAGTTTGAGACAAGTACTGATCCTAGAGAGCTTTCAAGGATAGAGCAGAGGGCTTGCTTTTTGAGAATGAAGTATAAGGGTCCTATCACAGATGGTTCGATGCATAAGGGAAAGTTAAGTGTGCAATTCAAGTATTTCACACACGTGATTATACATGTGTTTGGGTGTGTGAGCGGTGGATATGACGTTATGAGGAAGAGCCTAAGTTCATTAATGGTTGCGTTAACTCTTAACAAACCATTTAATGTTTCTGGTATGATATTGGATCACATGCTTGAGATGCTTAAAGGTTTGAAAAAGAAGCAGTTCATGTTATATCCGAGGTTTCTAATGATGATCTTTGACCACAAGTACCCTGATTTGAGAAAGGATCCAACTATGATCCTAGGCCAAGATCACATGAACATTAGAACACTAGTGAGGATGAAGGGTTATAAAGGTGTGCCAGATGATGAAAAGCCACCTCATAGGAGATTGTTTGGAGCTTTGGTTAATCCGGGTTACACTGACCCTGGATTGAACAAAGCGAGGCATGATAACAGTGACTCGGATAATGATGACCCCTTAGTTTATGCTGATGCGAATACTAAGAGAAAAAGGCAAGTGATTAATGTTGGGGCTAAAGGGAAAGGAAAGGCAAAAGTTGATCAAGGTAGTTCAAAGCAACAAGTTACTCGTAAGAAGACGACTGCAAAGAAAGGCACAAGTCTAGTTGATGAAGATTCTGTAGACTCTGAAGAGACTGAAGTTGATGAGCAGTGGGATTCAGAGGAGGAAAGAGTTAAGACCACCAAGCGTAAGGCCACTATGGTTGGTGAGTCTGAATCATTGAACAAGACGGTTGAGGAAGTTTTACAGAAGAAAACTGTTGATGTTGATGAAGGTTTGAGTGTGAACATTGATGATCTTGAAGTAGGATCGACTGTGGTTGTTAATTTGAAGAAACCAAAACGCAAGTCGATGGCAAAGAAGTCGAGTACTAAAAAGCTGAGAGAAAAAGAGATTGCACAGTTGCTTAAAGGCAAGAAGATACCTGAAGCAGGTACATCATCTAAGCTATCTTCACCAGTTGCAAAGAAGCAGAAGAAAAGCAAAGAAGCTGAAGCAGTACCTGTTGCTGATTTTGACACTGCTTTGGAAAATGTGCTTGATATGTTTAAGAATCCTCAAAAGGAGAAGGCTAAAGAAGTTGAAGCATCCAAGTCTTCCAAAGTTACTGTTTCGGATGATGTGATGAAACAGGTTAACAAAAAGATGGATGAAATGATGAAGATGATTGTAGCACAGCAAGCTGAGATTAGTATATTCAAGAAGAATGAGGAGAAGATGATACAAATTGTCGTTGCATCCAAAACTAACCAAGACGAGATCGAAAAGAAAATTAAGCAACTTGAAGAAGAAAATAAGGATCTTTAGGTTAAGTGCAACAGAAATAGGAGAATGATTAAGGTAGTGAAGGCTGACAACAAAAAGCTTAAGACAGAAAATAAGCGTCTGAGTGATTTGTTGGACAAGCTATATGGTGAAGCTCCTAAGCTAAAGGAAGGTGAGGAGGATAAAGAAAGAGAAGAAGAACAGGTTGATTTCGAGCCTTCTAATGAGGAAAAAGAGGATGATGAATCGGAAGAAAGTTCTGATGAAGAGGATAAGAAAGATGATAAAGATGATGATGATGCGGAGGGATCAGGTAGTAAGGATGATAATGATGGTAGTGATGAGAGTGATGATGATGATGATGATGATGATGGAGGAGACGATTCTAGCAAGTTTTCATTTGAGAAGAGGAAGTCAAAGAAAAGTGATGCTGGAGAATCGAGCTCAAAGAAGAAGAAAGGTAGTGAGAACGTTGATTCAGATGAAACTATTTTTTTGGAACGAGAAGGTTAGATCTTTGTCTGATGATGCGAAGAATGTGTATAGAGAGATGCTTGAGAAAAGAGAATGGACGATAGAGTTTACAGGAAAGTTCGCCGAAATCTTTCAAACGGAAGATATGAGGTTTGAACTTGAATATAATGACCCTGATTTGGAAGAGGGTGAAGTGTCAGCTGCTGTGGCTAAGGAAATCTTGGATGGCATAGCACAGCGAGCAGGGAAGACACTGGAGGAGATTATGATGGATCAGATGATTCTAGATATTCCTGAAAAGGATATTGGAAATCATTCTGATGACAAACATACACCTGAGATGGAAGAGATTGAAATTGAGGATATTACTCGTGAAGAATATCCATAATATTTCAGGGAGAACAATGAAAATGAGGTATTTCCAGACTTTACTGAGCTACGAAATAGAGAAGCTAGAAAGAAAGCTGAAAAGAGAAGTGAGGAGTTCGTAGAGAAAGTTTTTGGTGAAGATCAGCAGAAACCTTCTAATCAGAATTATGATTTGAAGACGCTATTACAGAAGTTGAAAGAAGCTGATGATAAACGACCTAAGCAGGAAGCTCAAGGAGGGTTTTATAGGTATCACAACCAGAAATTCAAAGGCATAGCTCTTGGTTGGAAGTATCTGGGAAGATTGAAATGTTTAGCAGTTAAATGGGAATCAGAAATCTTGTACTTTTACAGATTTCATGATCTATTAACTCTACCGTATTGGGCGGTTAGAGACATTTGTCGATTCCCAATGACTGGAGCTTCTGTTAACAACACGGCTATAGGTTGGTTTGCTGATCGGTTAGTCTGGGAAAGCAGAACAAAATGGAGTATGTTTAAGCCTCAGTACCCTAGGAGAAAGGTTCATAGGGATGTTGATCCGAGAACTGGAAAGAAGAGAGTTACTTTGATTTACAAAACGCCTGAAGTGATGAAGAAAATTCCTTTGATGCCTTTACAACAACACTTCAGTGCTGATTTCATCTTCTGGTACTTTGATTGGAGAAATGCAGAGGCGGTGATTGTGTTAAGAGATGGAAAGGATAAGTACAAGAAAATCTATGTGTTTGATCCAATGTGGCTTATCAACTGTACGTTTGAGGATATTCTGTGATCCCAATGATGCAGAGCAGGCGAAGAAGTATCAGCAAGTTGTTGGAGTTTGCTTTGCATATGATATAAACTCTGGAAGCAACTTGGATACTAAGTTGGGTAAGAAGGTGAAGATGGCTGATGTGCCTAAGCGTTCGGTGAAACGTAAACTTGATCCTGAGAACGAAGACAATCCAATAAATAGTCGAGGGGGGAGTTTGTAGATGCACGTTTTGCGACTAATGATTGGATTAGGCATTTAACATATGTTAGTATGTGATTCTGAAGGGGCGAATGTGATTCAGTATGGGCGAATGTATGTTTGTATGGGCGAAGGAAGATTTACAGTGGGCGAAGGTCAAAGCTGAATGAAATAGTTTACATTCGTACTAAAGAACTGGGCGAATGTGGACATTGTCCACATTCGCACCATAGAAACGGGCGAATGTGCAGCAACTATATATATGTTTTGTTCATTTTGTTGGTTAGAATAGTTATTGAATGTGTGTGTTGAGAGGTCAGCTTTTGCTCTAGATTGTGAATGTTTATGTGGGGGTTAGATTAACGTGTGTGATGATTGTAAACAAGTTTTGATAAAGTTAATCTATAAAATGGAGATTGAAAAGGTGTCTTACGTGTTTTGATTTGCATATTATCGTTTTGTTCAATTCTAGGGTTTCCGCACCTGGAATTGTGACTTGTATGATCATTACATCCTGTTTTAGCTAAATTCTTTCAACTACACAAATAGCCAAACATCTACACCCAATCAAACTCAAACTCCAGCTGACCCAACCAGAACCATTATTCCTATTTCTACACCAAACAGCCAACCTCAAACCGAGAATCGGAATCAGGCGTTGGTGATTCAGAAGGATGAGGGTTATGATTGAACCGCAATGCAATTGGGAGTTGAGGAGATTACTAGTGGGAATGTAGCATGTCTTGCTAAGGAGATGGATTTTTAGGAGTCGGTGATAGCTGAAGATGTTTTGGAATCTGAGAAAGTATCTGAGGTTGTGATTGAAGAGATGGTTGATAAAGATCAAGTTTTTTGTTGTTGAGAAAGTTGAAGACACATGTGCTAAAAAGGTTTCGGGAACTATCATTGGCTCAGTTACTAAAGTTTCTGATGAACCTGAATCTATCTATTCTGACTTGGAAAGTGAAGCTGACTCGGAAGCAAGCATCAATTCATTGGATGATGAGATTGATCAATTATTAGCCGAAGCAGACTTTCTGATGACTAGGAAATCCTGCATTGTAGATGATGCCTTCAAAAAGATTGACTATTCTAAGTTCTTTGATGGGAAGGAAGCACACTGTACAATGATGGCTATGACAGATCCGCCAAAATTGGTAAGTTCTGAATCTACTATTGACATGAAAAGTGATAAATACTGTGGTACTTGTGATAGATTGACTGAAGAAAACAAGCAACTCAAGGTTCATCATGAGAGTGCTAGAATCAACATTCAATCTTATCGTAAGGATGCACATGAATTCAACAAAACACTTGAAGGGTACAAAAAGGACATTTCAGATTTAAAGAAAACTCTTTCTTTAAAACAAATTGCCATTAACAATTACATTAATGAACTTGAAGAAACAAAATTGGAAATGGCCACTATCAAGTGTTTTGCTGAAAAGGTCAATAAAAAGTTGGAAAGTTATAAACATATAGCTTATGTTGTTGACCACATAAATGAAGAACCATCACAATCCAGTAGTGCAAACTACAAATCTGTTCCTTCTCCAGTGTTATTTGGGAATCACAACTTGAAATCAGTAACACCAGAGAATTCAGTAAAATTGGACTCCGCATCGGACAATGAATCTAACACTTCCAGTGTTGGAGATCCACATTCTGTTGTGAGACCGATACTTGGATTGAATGATGAAGGAGTGACAGCAGTAACTGAAGATGAGAAACCTCTTAAAGGTAGTGATATTCCTTCGGAAAATCACATTATCACAAATGAACCAAGGTTACCTTCTCAACTTTCACATCCTCAGGCAAATGCACATAGAATGAATCAATCAGTAAACAAGAATGATAAAAATGATTCAGTTGACAAACCCGTAAAGGTTTTCTATCGGATGGTAGGATCCGATAAGATAATCTCTGACGAGGAGTATCTAATAAAATTTGCAAATTATTCAAAGATTGAGAAAATTTGGCAGGGGAGTACCATTTGGTTTCCAAAACATGAAACGACCAATGATATTCCTCCTGAACTTTTAAAGAAACTGTATTGTGATACTCCTAAGGAACCAAAAGTTCATGTCACTGAATTCATTAAACCAAAAGAAAAGGTAAACGGATTTATTGAACCGGCTTACTCAAATGACCCCGCTCCAATGAGTTTAAGGCGTAGATGTGTTGATGATCAATACCCGGTCAATTCATTCGCTAAGCCCAATGCAAAAAATGTTTTTGTAGAATACCGTGAATGTTTCAAATGTGGGGAGAGCGGGCTTTTACTTGCTCACTGTCCATATGTGACACACAAAAGGCACGAAGTTGAGAAAAAACAGCCTTATAGAAGTCTAGTTGACAATCATAGATATCCACAAAGACAGTTTGTCCCTCAAAGAGCACCATTTTATAATCAAAGTCATTATTTTCAAAAGAGGGAAAACCGTCAATTTGTCTATGATAGTAGAAACCGGATTGCTATGGAGAAGAAACTCAAGAGACCAATGGTGAACACAACTAATGATAAACAAAAGGTTTTTCCAAAACCGGTTGTTAAGTCATCAGTTGGACCTGTATTCGTTAAATCAGATAAGGTAATCAAGAAAGCTACTTTTACGAACGATACAAAGAAATCTACTGCGATTCAAAAATCTCAGATTAGGATTCTTAAACGTTCTAAATAATCATGGACACCAACGGGTTCTCCAGGTGCTTCTACATCAACTGGTAATGTCAAAACTCAAAGTGTGAAAGGTTTGAATGACCAGAAAAAGGACGATTCAAAAAACAAGTGTTTCTGAGAGTGAATCTTTGAAGTCTAACATTCAAAGACCCAAGACCAAGCAGGCTTGGGTCCCCCGAAAGAACTAATTGTTTCCTTGATATGTGTAGGGAGCTCCAGCTGGCCCTGTTAGTAGTCTTTGGATTGACGACAGTGGAGCTTCTGGGCACATGACCGGAGATTTAACGCTGCTATTTGACGTTAAGAACATAATTGGTAGATATGTGGTGTTTGCGGGAAACAAAGGCGGTTATATTACGATGGAAAGGAGTGTTAGCATTGGGATTGTGAGTTTTGAAAGAATTTCGTATGTGAAGCAAATCGATTATAGTCTGTTGAGTGTCACCCAAATTTGTGGCAAATAGTTTTCGGTACACTTTGATGTTAAATCTTACTATATTCTGAAACCTGGTTTCGTCATACCAAAAGAATGGATCATGTTGAAGGCACCAAGAGTGAACAATTTTTACATTCTAGATATGAGCAAAGCAATGACAACCTAGGGCCAAGTCATGTGTGTTCTATCCAAAGTTATAGAAAAAGAATCAATTATGTGGCACAGAAGGATGGGACACATTCACCTAAGGAAGATGAATCATTTGGTGAAGAACGGGCTTGTAGAAGGGGGTAATGTGAAGCATTTTCATCTTAATGACAAATGTGTGAGTTGCAAGAAGGGGAAACAGCACAAACTGTCCCACAAACCAAAGAAAGTGAACTCTGTTGAAATGCCACTTGAGTGTTTGCATTTGGACCTTTTTGGACCTGTCAAGTGTAGGAGAGATTTATTGTCTTGTGGTTACAAATGACTACTCAAGATTCTCGTGGGTAATGTGCATGCAACACAAAAGTGAAACGTTTAATAACGTTAAGGTTCTGTTCACCCGATTGGAAAACATCTACGACTTAAAGATCAAACGAATTTGTAGTGATAACGGGACGGAGTTCAAGAATTCTCAGATGGATGCACTCTGTGAAGACAAAGGAATTCATCATGAGTATAGTGCTCCAAACACTCCACAGCAGAACGGTGTTGTAGAGAGGAAAAACAGGACTTAGATAGAAACGGCACGAACAATGCTCGCGGATTTGAATCTTCCAGTAATGTTTTGGAATGCAGCCATATACGCAGCATGTTACACATTGAATCGTGTATTGGCAGTGAAAAAATTTGGCAAAACTTCTTATGAACTGTTAAATAGACGAAAGCCGAATTTAGAGTATCTAGAACCTTTTTGGGCACCTTTACTATGTTGAATCCAACTGAGAACTTTGGACCGAAAGCTGAAGAGGGATACTTTGTTGGATATGCAACCTCTCTTAAACGGGTATTCAACAAAAGAACTCAACAAGTTAAAGAGTGGGCGAATGTAGAAGTACAACGTTACACTCAAAATGTTAAAGGAAGTGGCCCTGACTGAATGTTTGACTATAAGATTTCTTTGAGTAATTCAATCTAGATAACTTGGTTGAAGAGGCTATTCTACGACTTTATTACAAGTGTGAAAACACAGTGACTTCACCGTTGGTGCGTCCGATCACCGTAACTCCTCCAGCAGCTTCTAATGATACCAATGTTCTTGCAAATGAAGAAGAGGTATTCCAAGAAGCTTCTACTACTCTTGACTCATCTGAATCAGAAGGCGAAGATGAAGTTTTCAGTGAAGCTATTCTAGATCATGCTTCGGAGAAACCACCAGTGAACCCAAATCCAGATGTTGCTTCTTCCTTTAACACGGGTAATGATCTGGATATGGCAGAAAATCAAACTACTCAAACGGGAGTTCAAGTTCTTGATCATCCAGAATCTCCGATTCATCAGATTCATCTGCTTAAGCAAGTTATTGGTGACCCCGGCAGTAGTGTTATGACTAGACCACAACTTCGTCATGCAACTTCACATGACAATATAGCAGCCCTAGCCCTGTTTGCTAAAATATAAAAATCTGGTTGTCAAAATGACTGGTCCTTTGCTTGTTATGTTTCGCAGGTTGAGCCGCAGACATACAAGGATGCTTTACTAGATGATGCCTGGGTTGAAGCTATGCAAGAGGAATTGTTATAGTTTCAAAAACTGGGAGTTTGGACACTTACAGATTTACCTCCAGGAAGAAGGAAAATGGGCACGAAGTAGGTTTTTAAATGCAAGAAGGATGATCGAGGCGTAATCGTAAGAAACAAAGCTCGCTTGGTCGTTCAGGGATTTAGTCAAACTGAAGGAATTGATTATAATGAAGTCTATGCACCGGTTACGCGTATAGAAGATATTCGTATGTTTCTAGCGTATGCTTCCTACAAAAAGTTCAAGATGTATCAGATGGATGTAAAGAGCGTGTTTCTATACGGTGTGGTCAAGGAAGAGGTATATGTTGGTCAACCACCAGGCTTTGAAGATCCTATCCACCGAGATAAGGTTTACGTACTCAACAAAGCACTTTATGGGTTGCACCAAGCTCCACGGCAATGGTATGAGGAGCTGAGCATGTACCTACATTCAAAAGGATTCAAACGAGGTTTGGTAGACTGTACCCTGTTCAGGAAAAGAACATAGGGTGACATGCTTCTTGTTTAAATATATGTTGACGACATTATTTTCGGATCTACTAATGAGCTTTTATGCAGAGAATTTGAATGAGTAATGCAGGAAAAGTTCGAGATGAGCGCAATGGGGGAAATCTAGTTTTTCCTAGGCTTGCAGGTGGACCATTTGCCAACGGGCATTTTTATTCACCAGACGAAATATGTATCTGAAGTCTAGAGCCGGTTCCTGATGAAAGATTCAAAGCCTATGGATACCCCGATTCAACCTAATCACGGGATTGGAGTTGACGCTAAGGGGGAGCTTACAGATCCCTTCACGTATAGAGCCATCGTCGGATCATTGATGTACTTGACTGCATCTCATCCATACATAATGTTCGCAACATATCTCTGTGCTAGATTCCAATCGAAGCCGAAACAGAGTCATCTAACAGCGGTCAAACGAATCTTGAGATATCTGAAGGGTTGACCGTCGGGTGGACTTTGGTACCCTAAGGATGATAATTTTGACTTTGTTTCTTTTAGTGATGCAGTTTTTGGTGGATGTGACAAAGACAGTAAATCCACAACGGCTGGATGTCAATTCTTGGGAAGCAGGCTCGTGACCGGGCAATGTAAAACGCAGACAGTAGTTGCTCTATCTACTTACGAAGCCGAATACGTGGCAGCCTCGAGTTGTTGTTCACAGGTTTTGTGGATTCAATAGCAGATGCGTGACTACGGTTTGCAATATCTTAAAACCCCAATTCATTGTGACAATGAAGCTGCCATAGTACTCACTAAAGACACGGTCAATCACTCTAAGGCTAAGCATATCTGGATTAAGTATCACTTTATACGTGATTGCTATGCTAAACAGTTGATTGATATGGTCAAAACCCACACTGACTATCAAAGGGCTGATCTTTTTACCAAAGCTTTTGACAAATCAAGATTCGAATTTTTGCTAAGAGCTAATGGTATAAAAGATAGTCGTCACCTCGGTTTATCACTTTGTTTTAAATTTTTAGTTTGTACTGTTTTTCAGAAAATCAAAAACCCAAAATTTTGTTTTATATTTCAGGGGGAGTCTTTATTTTCAGAAAAACCAAAAACATTGAAAAATCCAAAAAGCTATAAAAATCAGAAAAACCCAAAATGATTTTCCAGGAGTAAAAGAGGAAATGATAGTACATCAGTGGGGATCTGACACATGCTAAAAAAATTGAAATGTTATAAAAGGCGTGTGTTGATTCTGTGTGATATGCTGGTAGGCTTCGTAGACTTATTACGGCGTGCCTTAGTGATACAAACATAACAAACTACTAGCTAGTGGTTGAACACCTCATGGGTATATGGTCTTAGTACCGTAATTTCGTTTGATAGGGTTGCCAAAATCTGAGGTTTCGGGTCGTTATGTTAATTGCTATCTGGGGTATCTTGATTGATCTTTTGTGGTATTGATTTACGGACCTAGATTCCATCAAGATATTTGCTAAAACAGCTTATATGCCAAATCCTGAAAGTTACCGAATTGAGGAACTTAATGTATCATAATGATCAAAGATCATTTAATGCATCGTATCAATTCTATGATGAAAGTCACTGATTGATATCAGCCTCAACCTGATATATATATATATATATATATATGCACATGTTTCTCTGCATCACTAATTTGCTGACCTGTACACCTCTGTACTATGTATCTTGTAATATAACGGATAACATTTGGCATAATCACGCGTTACGACGAAGCTTTGTGCAAATTCCTTGATACGGGAGTATGTCGTGTGTGTGGGAACCATAAGCCTGTTGGTTATAGTACACCTAATTGCGTATCATTTTAAAGCACTGCATAACATTCTGCATGTGAGTTTATGTGGATAACAATATCAGCAATTGTCAGATCACACATTGTCTTTAATGATAATAAAAACAAAGATCAACGGTGTGATCAGATTTCTCAAAAAACTGATATGATCCTCTTACCAGAAATCACAAAATGTTTACTGCTTTATGTTTAAATTTCTGCAAAATATACAAAAACTCTAAAAGACATTTCGTGTGTTTTAGCATAAATTTTAGAAAATCCAAAATTTTTACATTTCTGTGTTATTTTTGATAACCGATGGTGATTGATGGTCATTTTCTGAAGTTTGACAAACCAATTTGAGTTTTGTATCATTAAAATGTAAAATGATGAATGTTTGAAGGATAAAATGTTGAAACTGATTAAACGTGATTCGATTTTGAGATTTGGTAAAATTTTCAGAATTCCAAATGTTCATTCGCCCCTTCGGTGGGTTGAAGTAGCATTTGTGTCTTCATTTGAACCTACAAATGTGGTCGAATGAGAGTGTTCTAAAGATTTATGTTCATTCGAACCCTTCCTTTTCATTCGAGCCTTTAATTAGGGTCGAAGGAGTGAAGCTTCTCATTCGAACCCATCTAAGGGTCGAATGTAGAGTCTATATATATAACAGTCTCCTCATTCAAACCCTCATTATTTTCCAAAAAAATTTGAGATAAAATGACCTTGTTGCTTTTGCAATTTGTATTCCAGAATCTTGTTCCTTACCTTTTACTAATCCTTTCTATATAAAATACACAGGTAATAGAGGCCTAACAAGCTCAGATTATTCGTTTTTGTTCCTGGAACCCTAGCACCCAAAATTGGACCATCTAATGATCTGTTTTTGGACAATTGATGATAGAATAAATGTTTTCGATGGTTTTAGGGGGAGAAGAGTCAAAAATCTAGTATTAAAACACAACACTGAACTGAATTGATGATTTGATCTTTATAAACCCTAGATTTTAATTAAAAACCATCAAAAACAGATTGTTTGTTAAAATTGATGTTTGATAAAGGTTAGTCTGCCATATTACGATACAAAGATGCCTTAATATGATGTTTGCCTTGACTGATTTGAGATTTGGTAATTTTAAACTTTAAACACTCAGATTCGACCACCTTGATAGGGTTGAATGAGACTTTGACAGGTCGAATAAAGCATGAAAAGGTCGAATGTGATTGTTTGAGGGTTGAAAGTGGTTTTTAGGTCCAATGAAACTTTTTGTTCATATGATTTCTCTCATTCGAACCTACTTTCTACATTCGAACTATTTAATTTCTTCATTCGAACCACCGTATGGGTCGAAGGAAGGAGTTTTGACCAAAATTCAAATTTTGTCCGATTTCGATAAATTTCAAGCTTATTGTTTTGCCGTTTTTAATGACTGAAGAGCAAAATCCTGAGAAAGAAGTTGCTGTACAAGAAAAATCAGCAGAAAAATCGAAAGAAAAGAGTTATTGTTTGGAGAAGCTCATAACTGTTGCGCATTTATAGGAGAAGTCAAGCAACATGTAGAATTTGCTGGGATTGTGGATTTCTTGAAAAGAAGTAGGGTGATTTATGCACTTGCTACAACAACAACGATTTACAAAGATCATCAAGTAGATTTCTGGAAGAATGCATTGATTAGCTTTTGGGATGGCAAAACAGCTCTTCATAGTAAGATTTAGGGAGAGCTTGTACTTGTAACTAAAGACGACATTCTTGAAGCTTTGGAGCTGAGAGATTCTCCTACTGATCCCAGAGAGCTTTCATGGATTGAATAGAGATTGTGTTTTCTGAGAATGAAATACAACGGTCCTATCACTGATGGTTTATTACACAAGGCTAAACTGTGTCCAAAATTCAAGTATCTTGTACATGTGATCTTACATGTATTTGGACCAGTTCTTGGTGGATATGATGTGATGAGGAAGAGTTTGAGCTCTCTGGTGGTTGCCTTGATATTGAAGAAGCCGTTCAATGTATCTGGAATATTTTTGATCACATGATGGAAGTGCTGAAAGGATTGAAAGTAGACAAGTTTATTATGTATCCAAGATTCTTACAGATGATCTTTGACAAGAAGTATCCAAATCTGAAGAGAGATCCCAAGCAGATTGTCACGTTGAGCTGAATGAAAGGGTACACGGGTATTCCAGAAAGTGAAAGACCTCCATTCAAGAATTTGTTTGGACACTTGATCAATCCAAAATACAAGGATCCAAGTCAAAACAAAGCAAGGAATGCAGATATTGAATCTGATGAAGATAATCCATTATTTCTAGTTGATCCTGATGCAAAGATAAAACGTCAAGTGATTAACAAAGGTGCTAAATCTGGGAAGGGAAAGGCAAAGGTTGGGGAAATGGAACCAAAGAGGCAAAAGAGTGTTGCAAAGAAGAAAACTGGAAAAGCCAAGACAATGCTTGTTGATGAAGAGTCTATTGATTCTGAAGAGACTCACGATGATGAAGAATGGGATTCTGGTAATGAGAACATTAAATCTACCAAGCCCAAGGCCACTGAGGCTGGTAAGATTGATAGTTTGAATAAAGCAATAGAAGATCAACAATAGAAGAGTCCAATAGCTGTAGAAGAAGAAGAACTTGATCTTGGAATTGATGATTAAGACTTTGGTGGATCTCCTGTTGCTGGAGGAAAGATTAAGAAGCCTAAGTACAAAACAATGGCTAAAAGAGTTAACCCGAAGAAGAAGAGGGATAGAGAAGTGGAGTTATTGATTGGTAGGAAGAAAGTTCCTGATATTGGAAGTTCTAAAGCTACTACACATGTGACATCCCCGGTTGCTAAGAAAAAGATGAAAGCAATTCAAGAAACAACTGTGAATCCTCCTCCAGATTTTGAAACAACTTTAGAGAATGTATTGAAGCAGTTTCAGAAGAAAGAGTCTCCTGTTGCTGAGTCATCCTCACCTCAGGTGACTGTGTCAAATGAGGTGATGGAAGCTGTTAATAAGCAGATTGCTGAAGTGATGCAAGCTTTTAATAAGCAACAACAGGAGATTGAGAAGTTGAAAAAGAATGAAGAAACTATGTTAAAGATTGTTGTATCATCCAAAGCTATTCAAGATGAGCTGGAGGCAAAATTCAATGAGCTACAAGAAGAAAACAAGAAGTTATTAGCTTATGGCAAAAGAAATACTAGAAGAATCAAAGTCTTACAGATTGAAAACACAAAGATTCAAGCTGAAAACAAAGATATGAAGAAGTTATTGAATGATTTGTACTATAAAGTTCCTCAGCTTAAACGTACTGAAGAAGAGGAGAAGGAGGATGATGAAGAACAAGTTGATTTTGAAGACTCAGATGATGAAAAAGTAGGAGATGATGAGTCTGACGGTGATTCTGCAGATGATGATGATGGTGGAGATAAACTGGGAAACAAGAAAGATGATAAAGTAGATAATGATGATTCTGATGAAGATGATGATGATGTTGACAAGTTCAGTTATGAAAAAAGAGAGTCTGAGAAAGGAGATGCAGGTGAATCTAGTTCGAAGAAGACACCTAGAGAAAATGTAGATGATGTTGATATCTTTTGGACTGAAAAGATCAGATCTTTATCAGAAATGATAAGAATTTGTATAGACAGATGTTGAATAAGAAAGTCTGGACTATAGAGTTCACTTGAAAATTTCCAGAGATCTTTGAATCTGAAGATATGAGGTATGAATTGGAGTATAATGATCCTGGTCTGGATGATGGTGAAGTATCTGCAGCCGTATCCAAAGAAATCTTAGACAGTTTGACTAAACAGATTGGAAAGTCTCTTGAGGATATTATAAATGATAAAGAGATTCCAAATAATCCTGAAAAGGATGCTGGTACTCATTCTGATGATAAGCAGACTCCAGAATTTGATGATATTGAGATAGAGGACATCACACATTAAGAATACCCAGAATATTTCAATGAAAAAGAGAATGTGGTGTTTCCAGATTTGAATGAAGAAACTCAAAATGAAGCTGAACAACTTGCTAAGAAGAAAAGTGAGAAGTTTGTTGAAGAAGTATTTAATTATGATTCAAGTCAGAAACCAACTGTTGAGCAATGTGATGATCTGAAGACGTTATTGAAGAAACTGAAAGAGAAAGAAGAGAATAGACCAAAAACAGAAGTTCAAGGAGGTTTCTACAAATATCATAATCAACTGTTCAGAGGAAGGGCTTTGGGATGGAAGTATCTGAGGCAGGTGAGATGTATTGGTGTAAAATGGAAAAAGGAATTATGTACTTCTACAGATTCCATGATATCAAGACTCTACCGTATTGGGCGGTGAGAGATATTAGTAGATTCACAATGAGTGGGGCTTCTACAAATTGTGATGTGGTTGGTTGGTTTGCTGACAAAATGACTTGGGAGAGCAAACTAAGTGGAACATGTTTACTCCTCAGTATCCCAAGAGAAAGGTGCATAAAGAGATTGATCCAGTGACTGGAAGGAAAAAGGTTACTTTGAAATATAAACATCCAGTGGTGATGAAGCGGATTCCTTTAATGCCAATTCAATAGCTTTTCAGTACAAAGTTTGTAATGTGGTAGTATGACTGGAGAACGGCTGAAGTTGTGATTTTGTTGAAAGATAAGAAGGAAGAGTATAAGAAGATTCTTATTTTTGATCTGATGTGGATTATCAACTGTTCATATGAAGACATCATCATGCTTTACTACAATCCGATTTACTCTGAGGAGAAGGACGCAGAGCAAGCAATGAAGTATCATCATGTTGTATGTTTCTGCTTTGCTTGGGATGTTAACGCAGGTAGTGATTTAACGAAGAAGTTGGGTAAGGTTGTGAAGGTTAATGAGTTGAAGAAAGTATCGACAAAGCGTCAACTTGAACCAGAGATGAGCAAAGAAAAGAAAAGGATTCTCAAAATCAAGTTGATGAATAAGACAATGGACTATGAACGTCAACAATCCAAGAAATAGTTAAGGGGGAGTTTGTAGATGCACGGAATGTGACTAATGCTTTGGATTGTCAATATAATGATTTTTTTAGAAACCGTGGGGTCGAAGGAAGCATATATAGAGGTCGAAGGTAGATTATGAAGGTTGAAGGAAGAAGTCTAAAGACTGATGGTTTGTTCGAGCTATATCAAGGGTTGAAGGAACACATTCGACCTAGTCGAGAGGTCGAATGTGCATGTCTATATAAGCAAAAAGTTTTGTTTAGTTATTAACTTTTGTCATTTTGGTAGTGTGTGTTCAGTGTTTATTCTCTCTAGAGTTCAGGAAGGTTCTAGAAGTGTGTTATTTCATTATAAACCGAATTGTAAAGCAAATTTAACATGTTTATGAATGAAATCATGATTGAAAAGGTATTTTATCTTGTCTGATTTGATCTGTATCATTTTGCATATAATCTAGGATTTCCGCACCTAGATTGTTCTACTTGTATGATCATGTACTTGTTTGCATCAAAATCGGTCCTTTACAAGGTTGATGGGGGTTTACGGTTTACAAGAGTGGCGGTGCTTCAAGCGGTGGTTGTTTGGCAGCTTATAGGTGGTACATGGTGGTGAAGGTGGAGGCGGAATGGTAGCAGTTAGGAGAGAGATAGGGGATGTTTCTGTGTGTGTATGTGTGTGTAATAAATACATAATGTATTTAATTAAATAGGTAAAATGACTGAAATACCCATGAGCTTAACTAACTAATTGGATGATGTTAGTTTTTTGGACTCATGTAGTTAAAAATGGAAACCATTAGGACTCAAATCAAGGTAAGTTTAGATTTGGATTCAAGTAGTTAAAATGATCAAACCACAGGGACACAAATAGGACTTTTCTCTATTATTAAATAAATTTAAGACATATTTATATAAGGTGGAGGTGATGGTGGTGTTTGTGAATGTGGAGGTGGTGCAAGAAGAATGGGGTATTTATTATAAATAAAAAAAGGATTTAGGGTGAGGGGTAACACGAAAAGACCATAATACCCTCACGTGGGAAGACTTAACCAGAAAAATTAACAGTTATTAGTCATGGGGATCACTCGAGTGCACTTTTGTTAAACCTAGATACCAATCTTGTAATTAGTTAATCACTACGACCAAGAGTGCAAAATTTGGAAAGCACATGGACCAACCACGTGATTCTCTCAAAAAATAATATAAATAACGCAAAACATGAGTGTGTCTTACATTTGTTCCATATAATAATACAGCCTGATGAATATTAAACAAAAGATACTTGTTGGCACAAAAGGCTTGAAGTATTCAAAAGCAATATGCTTGATCTGATGAGGAAATTAAAAGTGCAAAGTCTGCAAGTGTTTGGCATAACCAATGCTTAGAAACCTCCACTACTACGTGGTAGGGTTTGATATCCGAAATGGTATAGTGGAATTGCTGGATAACTCGAAAGATGAAGAAGATTTTGAAAAAAAGATACAAAGGAGTGCCAGAAGTGCTGGTAACAAAATAGTTGAATAATAATATAAAAAACCATCGTATATTAATTTACATATTAACTTTCTTAGCTTACACTTTGCTTGTAGCGCAATACGTTATTTCTTTGCTTGAAGACCACTTGCGAAAGCAGCAACAACATCAAAGAACTGGACATTGTCCCGATAAAACGGAGAGAAATGAGCTGGCACACAATGGAAAACGCAGTAGACTGTGGAGTGTTTGCAATGTTACACATGGAAACAAACAAGGCAAAACTTAATTGAACATGTGAGTTGGTGAACGAATGGAGGTTTCTAAATAAGCAATTTACTATCCTACGACTAGATACGTTACGTAGCAAACATAATACTGTCTGACTACAACTTGATACGAGATGAGGTAGTTGCTGACACGAACAATTTTCAGAAAGTGCCATACAAGACAGCAATGATGACGAATTTGTACAAATAATTAAGAAAAAGACCGGATGGGATATAGAATTTGTTATGTTTGTTTGTTTTTTTTATTTACACGCAAGAATATTAATAATAATACGCAAGTTAATCGTTTGAGTGTGGTGGAATAATAAATCTATTAGGTTTGTTTGTGAGTAAAACGCAAATGGTTTTATTATAATACGTAAATTCATCAAATTAACTGTATCGTTAAAATTCTAATGTAAGAAAGTAGTATTTTGCTAGATAATTACATATCAACAAACAATTTAACCTACTGGTTAGAATCATCCTCAACTTCTTCCGCATCATCCAAGACTTGATCCTCGCCGTACCCATCCAAATCATTAACTTGCTCATCTTCGCCTGGTTCATCAAGAAACTCGAGATCCTGGCCTCTTTGCTCCTTCGCATGCTTACGTCTGTTATGGCCTTTTTCACCACAAATCTTGCATGTCTTTTGTCTTTTCCCTCTATGACTTATGGCCTTCTCCTTCTATGACATGATCCTCTTCTATTTACCCCGACCATTATTCTTTATACCATTAGGTAAGCAGACGGTTGCCTTGACAGGTTTGTTGTAACCAAGCAAACTGGCGTATCTATCATACTTATTCTAAGAGGATTTACTTAATCTTTGCTAGTCAACCTTATCCGTCATCACCTTCATCTGATCCCTAACTTTTTGAAGCTCATCAACATTCAATATTAAATTGTTGGCAAGATACTCACTAGCAAAAAAATTTCTCGGGAAAGTTGTTTAGCCTGCTTGATTTTGTCATCACCAAAATCAGTAGCATCAAACACGTGGTTGATCTCATTAGGGACAACCTCCTTTGTTCACCTTCCTAATATATATCGTTTCGGGAAAATCTTGACTCTAAACAACTTGAACACAAAGAAAATGTGTCTGCATAACAATCCATATTATTCAAATCTTTTGCAATTGCACGTACCAATTGCCATTTCCGGATCATTCTCTTCTTTCTTGAACAGAACATTTTTTTTGTTAAAACGCAAACAGTGTTGTTAAGACGCAACTTTAAAATTTTGACGCACATTCAGAAAAAACAATTACCTATACCAACCTGCCCTCCTGCTGAGAAAGCATTCATTTAGCGGCCTCTCCATATGCCTTAGGATCATCAACAAAACACTTCAAAAACCCTTCACCATGTTTCTTTGTTTCGACAGAAATCAAATCATTGGTGGCATATATCTCCTCTTTAATGCCAAAGAAAATGGTACGTGTGAATATTTTGGCTACTTGTTCCTAGAGTCATGATCGTTCTACCTATGGGAAAACCTTTGGGCCTCTATTGATGTTTCAAAATGATTTAAAAACTTAAAGAAGTGTTAGTTGGGAATTAGCAGCTTGGCAAAATAATTGGTTCTCGCTTTCTGATCTTGAAGTGGTACGCATCCGTCAAGACATAAGCTCATCACGATATAATGTTGGAATCAACATTGATCTCATCTCAAACATATCAGTATGCCAGCTATTGCTATCCAGTTTGTAATTAGTCATTATAGCAACACATTCAACATCAAACTTCTCCGGGCTAATTGAATCTCTCCAAACTATACTACATATGTGACATTTGAATTAATCATCACTACATAACACAGGTCCAACCTAACAATTAAAAACGGGATCAGCAAGAAAAACACGTGGAAACATAAAAAGGATGTTATATCAAACACGCAAGTTTACAGTATTTTGAACGCAAATATATAATTATGATACAATTTAAACGCAAATAATATGACATGCGAACACAAATATGAAACAAATCTAAGTGCATACCTTATCAGCAATTATTTTCATTATATGCCACATGCATTGTCTATGTCTACTAGAATGAAATACACACTGTATAGCATTCTTCATCGCGGGATCTTTATCAGTAACAACTACTTTTGGATGTATTCCAAATGATTTTACAAGCATCTCCAAAAGTCACTAGTATGACTCTGTAGTTTCAGAAGACAACAACCAAGCACCAAGAGTTACATTCGGACAATGGTTATCAATACCAGTAAATGAGAAAAATACCATCTTGTATCTTAAAAAACAATAAAAATTACTATAAGAAAAGAAAAAGGCATAACACACAGAGATATATAGTATAAAAATGTGCGTACTTGTTTGTGTTAAATGTCGCATCAAAAGAAATAACATCTCCAAACTCCATGTAATTCTTCTTACATAATGCATCAGCCCAGAATAACGCAGTAAGAGCATTATTACCGATCTATTGAATACTCAAGTGAATAGTTCGGCAAGTACTTTTTTTATCATTCAACTTACAAACAATCATATAAGCATCATATGAAACTGTTAAACTACTTGTAAAATTATTACAGTCAACAGCTGTGCACCAACATTCTCCAATCCACCATACTTTGTCCGCAAAACATTGAATGGTTTGCCCGGACCAAGATTCAATTAAAATAGATCGTAAATCACTTCTTCTTTGACGTACGTCAAGTGCCTATTTGCTGTTGACAAATGCATATCAGACTCGGACACAAAAAGATGATTGTGGACCTCAGCAAACTTATAAATCTTATACTCCTTTATATCCTCAGAACCGCAGCAAATATGTGCTTTGCATCCCGTACAAATAGATGGTCTTTTTCTTGACTTCATGGACTTTTTGGAACTCTGACCACGAAGCACTAATCATTACTCTTGTCTGGCTTTTGTCCCTCTTTGTAATATTTAAAATATTTAATACGAATAATATTCACTGTAACATATTGAGTACTTTTTGATGTAAAATATGTTTGATGAATTCAACTACTTTTGGGCCCCCATTGATGTTTCAAAATGATTTAAAAACCCAACAAGTGTTAGTTGCGAATTAGCTGTAAAGGATCGTTTTATGTAAAAACAGTGAATATGATCATACAAGTCTCTATTCCAGGTGCGGAAACCCTAGAACAGATACAAAATGATAATCGATGAATCAAACACACGAATTAAGCTTTTCAAACGACATTTTCATTAATTACTTTTGGAAATGTGTTCACAATAACGATTACAAGTAATTGAAATGAACAATTCAATAACACACACGCTAGAGAGCTCTACTCAGACTTACTCGACTCAAAATGATCAAAGTTAACAATAAAAACAAACTTTTCACTTATATAGTCTGCAGGTTCGCCCTATACGGGAGTACGAATGTGGCTTTGTTCCACATTCGTCCTTCTTTCTAGTTCAAACCTGGAACATCTTCAATGCATTTCTACCTTCGACCCACTATCTCTACCTTCGCCCCAACACAATTCTACTTTCGCCCTCACGATATCTTCAAAACATGTTTATGGTTACAATCCGAAGCATTAGTCGCACAATATGCATCAACAAACTCCCCCTCGACTATTGCTCGGATTGCCTTCGATCTTCATCCATACATTTGTTCATAATCTTCAGACGAAGCTGTGTACGTTGATCTTTAGTCATTTCTGGTTCCAGTTTCCTCTTCGTTGAACGCTTTGGTACTTCGTTAACCTTCACCTTCTCACCAACCTTTTTCTTAAGGTTGCTACCAGAATTGATATCATAAGCAAACCATACTCCAACCACCTGTTGATATTTCTTTGCTTGATCTGCATCATTGGGGTCACTATAGATCGGATTCTAGTACAACATGATGATGTCTTCAAAAGTACAGTTTATGAGCCACATTGGGTCAAAAACATGTATCTTCTTGTACGCATCCTTCCCGTCTCTCAACACAATCACCGCTTCAGCATTCCTCCAATCATAATACTAGACAATAAAATCTGCACTGAAATGCTGTTGTATAGGCATTAGCGGTATTTTCTTCATCACCACAGGAGCTTTGTATTTCAATGTCACCTTCTTTCTACCCATCTTTGGATCAACATCTCTATGAACCTTTCTTTTCGGGTACTGAGCCTTGAACCTATCCCACTTAGTTCTACTCTCCCAGACAAGCTTATCAGCAAACCATCCGACTGCAGTATTATTCACCGAAGCACCAGTCATTCTGAACCGACAGATATCTCTCACCGCCGAGTACGGTAGAGTCAGCAAATCATAGAATCTGTAAAAGTATAGAATTCCAGCTTCCCACTTCACAGAAATACAATTAAGACTTCTTAGATACTTCCAACCAAGTGCTCTGCCTTTGAACTTCTGGTTGTGATATCTATAGAAACCTCCTTGTGCTTCTGGTTTCGGTCTTTTCTCATCATTCTCTTTCAGCTTCTGCAACAAAGTTTTCAGTTCATCACTTTGTTCAGACGATGGTTTCTGATTATCATCTCCAAACACATTCTTCACAAATTCTTTGCTCTTCTGCTCAGCTTTATTTTTAGCTTCTCTCATATGTGTTTCAGTAAAATCTGGGAAAACTTCATTTTCATCAGTGTCTCTCAAGTATTCAGGATATTTTTCATGTGTAATATCCTCTATTTCAATCTCCTCAGCCTTTGGTGTTCGCTTATCATCAGAATGATTTCCAACATCCTTTTCAGGAATGTCTGGAATCATTTGATCAGCCATGATCTCTTCAAGTATCTTACCAACACGCTGCGCAGTTCCTTCAAGAATTTCTTTTGGAGCAGCAGCTGACACTTCTCCTTCCTCTAAATCAGGATCATTATATACCAATTCGAATCTCATATCTTCAGATTGAAATATATCAGCAAACTTCCCAGTAAATTCAATAGTCCATTCTCTCTTGTTTAACATTTCCCGATAAACATTCTTTGCATCATCTGATAACGCTCTGATTTTATCTGTCGAGAATATGTTATCATCAGCATCAACATTCTCTCCTGCTTTCTTCGAACAAGGCTGACCAGAACTTCCCTTTTTGGTCTGTCTCTCCTCAAAAGTAAACTTACTTGTATCATCGTTATCATCATCATCACTACTCTCCTCCTCATCATCATCATTCTTCTTATTGCCTGATTTCCCCTCAGCATCATCATCGTCATCAGATCCGTCATCTGATTTATCATCCTTTCCTTCATCATCAGATGAATCATCATAGTCTAACTGCTCTTCTTCTTCTTCATCATCCTCCTCTCCTTCTTTCAACTTAGGAGCTTCATTGTAAAGTTTATCAAGCAGATTACTCATTCTCTTGTTATCTTTCTTTAACTCTCTATTTTCTTTCTTCACATTCTTAATCATCCGTCTATTCCCGTTACACTTCTCATCAATTTCATTCTTCTCTTCTTCAAGTTATTTCAACTTTTTCTCAAGCTCATCTTGATTTGCCTTAGAAGCTACAACAATCTGCAACATCTTTTCTTCATTTTTCTTAAATTACTCTATCTGAGCTTGCTGTGCAGTTATCATTTTCATCATATCTTCCAACTGTTTGTTTACTTTCTTCATCATATCAGAAACTATGACTTTTGTCTTGGAAGATTCAGGAACAGGAGTTTTCTCTTTCTCTTTCTTCCTGAACATGTTTAAAACATTCTCTAAAGTAGAATCCAGATTCGGAACTACCAACATTTGGAATTTTCTTACCTTTCAATAGCATCTCTATCTCTTTTTCTCTCAACTTTTTCGTGCTCTCTTTTGTATCTCTTTTAGCCATAGACTTATGTTTAGGATTCTTCATGTGACACCCCGCATTTTCAGGTCAACTCTTTTAACGAACTCTAGTTAATTTTCCATGATTATATGTGGTTAAGCACTTAACTAGGGTTAGCTAGACAGTCTCTTGAATGTTAGATAACATTAACACACGTTAAGTGACATTAACGTACGTATAACTAGGATAACAGTTGTCTTGACACACACACGAACCTTATAACCCGAACGTTGGTGATTCATTGGACATGCATGACTATGTGAGCAATTGAGTATTGATGTATGTGGATTAACACGTGTATACAAGTTACATGCTTATGTGAATTATTACGAATTAATTAACTTGTACGTAAACGTTATGAAATACGTGCACCCATGATAAACACAACACGTATTGATAAAATAGTACTTTTATACATGCTAGTATGACTATTATTGTCGGGATGAATCTCGGGAGTTAGTTAGGGCTAACGGGCTCAGTTATCAGACAAAAACTCACCAAAGCCCGAAAGGCTTGGCCCATGAGCCTAACCCTAGTCCCTTCTTTATAAAAAAAAAAAATAAAAGAAACCCTAAGGCTCCTTGTTTGCGCCGTGGGTTTTCTTGACACACACACACACTTTCAATTCAATCTTCTTCATTTTCTCACTTGATTCAAGTTGCTTTGGGTGGTATCTTGGAGTCTTAGGAAGCCTAGCATTGAAAGGTATAATGTTTAAGAGTTTTATGATTATTGTTCATGCTTGAAAAAGTTATAAAAACCCTAAGAAATTGATATATAAAAATCGCATGTGATGATTTGTCTTGATATTTTGATTGTTTGCTGAATTGTTGATGAATATGGTTAATAGGAATCATGTCTAGGATGTGTAGTATGTAAAAATCTGAGATGGAACATGTAAATATGATGGTTATTGTGCTAGTATAAGATTTTTGCATGATTATGGGATATGGAGGTTGGTTAGGGTTTATATAAGTCATGTTAATGAAGATATTGATTTCTGGCAGATTACTTGTACTGAATTGTGTGGCTGTTATGCGAATGATAACATGGTTATTTTGATTATTTTCTGACTCTCAAACGTAATATATGATGTTAGCTTTCCAAAGAGTCCAAAATCATGCGTTTTGGACCTGTTTTGATATGTAAACATGATTTTTAAAGATTAAAGGTGTAACCTGATTTTCGGAACTGAAAAATGGACCAACTTTAACGGGCTGTAACTTGAGTTTTACAAGTCCGTTAATTATGAAATTTGGACAGGAGTTGAGTTTTGGAGTATACGAGCTTTTCCAATTGGAATCGCCTCGTTTCGTTGAGTCTAGAATTTTTAATAAATGTTTGAGTGAGCTGCTGTCAACAGCACCATTTTCTGAAGTGGCTGGAACGAAATGATTTTTATAAAAATATTGAGGCACTTTTGACGAGAAATAAAAATAGTAGGGTCACGTATGAACATAAAAGGCATCTCTGTAAAATTTTGGGAACTTGTTGAGTTTATTTGATATTTTATAAAAATTGGTTTTTATACTCCAAAATCTGTCCAGAAAACGCAGATTTGCAAATAATCGCTTATGTGACATTTTGAGTGTGTTAATGAGCTATGAGTTATGGAATCCTATATGAATACATGTGTACATGATATTTACAGAGTGTAGATGCCATGATAGGCTAATGGTATGCAACGTGCGATGTGAACTAGTTGTGTTAAAAGTATTAAATTGATACATCATTTACTAATCACCAACGATTGACGGGTTTGCATGGTTTCATTTAGTCGTGTACGATTACGTGTGATGTCACTTAAAGTCCTTGTGTCAATGCACTCAAACACTTGCAACCTTGTAATTGATAGGTTTTTGGGTAGACGAATAGTCTTCCACACTTATTTCCTGTACGGTTTACTTTAGCACGCAACCTAAGGTGAGTTTCACTACTTTACGCGAAAGCATGTGTCTCAGGTTGAGACAAGGTTAAGTAAAACGTTTCTACAACTTTTCCATCCCAGGTTTTGGGATGCTATGACTCCTTGTGTGGGTCGGGTTTTCGATCCTTACGAGGATCACACTTTTATCAGTTTTGTAATTTAACTGTCCTTTGTGAACTAAACACTCTATCTTGAAAGTCCTTACTTTTTATTGGGTTAATCGCCGGAGGCGAACGGGGTAGTAGTTAGTAGCGCTATTAGGTTGTGCAGCAACCTCATGCCTGAGGTGCTTGGGTCACGGGCATGAACTTCTGACCACTTTTTCTTACTGGTGTTGATAGACACCAGTGTTAAGGCACTATAACATCTGTATGTTTCCCAATAACCACTGTTTAGTTACATTGAGTGGGTTAGCTACCCCTGACAAGCTTAAAACTGATGTTACATTTACAACTGTAGAAATTACAACTGTTTCCCTACTGTGAACTCACCAGCTTTATGTTGACACACTTAGTATGTTTTCGCAGGTCGCTAGAAAAGGAGCACGTCTAGGTCCATGCATGATGTCATTTGGGAACAATAACTTTTAATGCTTTCGTACTTACTTTATTTCGGTTTTTGGGCGCGTTGTTTTTGCGCAACATGTTTTAAATTGTTTAACTGTTTCGCTTCCGCATTTTATTAAACTTATGACTAGTAAACTTTTCAAAAATAAAAGTGAATTTTATTTTAAACGAACTAAATGGTTTGGGCATTTAGAGTCGTTCGTATAACTGTGGCTATGAGATTCTGGTGTGTCACGCGCCTCGCGGTAAAACCCCGCAGTGGAAATTTGAGGGTGTGACACTTCAGGTTTACAACAATTGTAGAACCATCAAAATCTTCAACATCAACCCCTAACTCACCTTCCAGATCTATAGGCTCTTTCTGCAATTGTTCTTCCACAGCTTTGTATAAAGATTCAGACTCTCCAGCAACAGTGGCCTTGCGCTTGGAGTTCTTTTTCATCATCTCAGCATCCGAATCCCATCATTCTTCTTCTTCTGTTTCTTCAGAATCCACAGAAGATTCTTCATCCACCAGATTAATGCCTTTCTTAGCAGTACTTTTCTTTCTCATCTTCTGCTTCTTTGCAGGCTCAGCTTCACTCGTCTTTGCCTTGCCCTTCCCTTTGGCTCTGGCATTTTTGACTTGACGTTTTCTTTTAGTAGTAGCATCTGCATGTACTAGTGGATCATCATTGTCAGATTCACTATTATCATGTCTAGCCTTGTTCTCCCCTGGATCGGTATAACCCAGATTAATCAAATGACCAAACAGATTCTTGTATGGTGGCTTTTCATCATTAGGAATACCCTTATAACCCTTCATCCTAACCAATGTCTGATGTTCATGTGATCCTGTCCCAAAACCATTGTAGGATCCTTCTTCAACTTCGGATACTTGTGATCAAAAATCATCATAAAAAATCTTGGATACAACTAGAATTTCTTCGACTTTAATCCCTTCAACATCTCTAACATATGGTCATCATCCCAGCTATGTTGAATGGTTTATTCAATGTCAGTGCAACCATCAACGAGCTCAGACTGTTTCTCATTACATCATAACCTCCACTCACCGTCCCGAACACATGTATAATAACGTGAGCGAAGTACTTGAATTGGACACTCAGCTTTCCCTTATGTAATGCCCCATCAGTAATCAGACCGTTATACTTCATCCTTAGAAAGCAAACTTTCTGTTCAGTCCATGATAAGCATCATGGATCTGTACAGTCATCATTCTTAATCTTCAGTGCTTCTCTAATATCTTCATCAGTTACCAAAGCAAACTCTCCTTGAATCTCGCTTACTATAGCAGTCTTTCCTCCCCAGAAGTCATAACAAGCTTTACTCCAGAACTCTTCCACAATGTCTTTGTATATGATAGCAGGTGTACCAATAGCATGAATTATCCTGCATCTTCTGAGAAAATCTATAATACCAGTAAACTCAGTGTTCTTCTTTACATCTCCTACAAATGCAAAACAGTTTTGAGGAGGTTCGTATGGCCACGCTTGAACAACATTTTCAACTGGAGCTTCTTGAACAGGAACTTCTTGCACGGGAATCTCCACATTCTCTGCTGGTTGTTCTGCCATTAGAAAATCTGCATCACAAAATCAAGGAACATACGTCAAAAACAACAAACTTTTGAAATCTAGGTTTTTAATAATTTCACCTTCGCCCCATCGTGGGTACGAAGGTAGAAAAATTCAGGTACGAAAGTATTAAATTGGTTCGAATATAGAACTATTGGTTCGAATGTGTATCAATATTCGACATTCGTCCACTGAAATTCACATTCGACCATTTAATTCCAGATTCGTCCCATTCGAACAGGTCGAATGTACCTGTTTATGCCCAAAATTCAAAGTAATTTTCTTTGATGTTTTTAACCACTGACTTTGATTCAAATGTCCTCTAACACAACCGTCTAAGCCATTTCAACCATCAATTGTGTTTATCATTTAGTTTTTATTAGTTTTCATTGTAATCTAGGGTTTAATATATTCAATCAATCAATTAACACCTAAAACTGATGTAATAACCCTAGATTAAGTAACCTTCTCCCCCTAAAATTAATAAACACTAAATCCCCATCAAAAATTCTATCAAAAACCGTTCAGAAATGTCCAGATAATCAAAGTTAGGGTTCGGTATTAAAATCCCCAATTCTGACTTCAATACTGGTTCATTACCTATGTAATTAGGATGAAAAGGATCAGGATATAGGTAGGAACAAGAATCAAGAACAAACAGAATCAAAGCAACAAGGTTTTGGTATTTTGAAATTTTTTGAAAAGTTGTACGAATGAGGGTTCGAAACTGAAATGGGGTATATATAGTGTCCTACATTCGACCATTGCTTGTGGGCGAATGTGAGATGTTTTCCACATTTGTCCCTAATTAAAGACACGAATGTGGAATAGAAGTTCGAATGTAAAGATTTTCATTAGAACACTCAACTCTGTCCAAATTTTAGGTACGAATGTAAAGAATTTTCCACTTTCGACCCAACTAAGGGGCGAAAGTAAAATGGAAAATTTTGAAATTTTACCAAATCACGAAATCGAATCCCGTTCAAACATTTTTCAACATATTAAGCCTCAAACATGCATTATTTCAGTTTTAAATGATACAAAGCTCAGATTGATTCATCAAATCTCAGAAAATGACCATCAAACACCATCGGTTATCTAAAAATAACACAGAAATGTAAAACTTTTGGTTTTCTGAAATTTATATTAAAACACACCTAAAATATTTTTGAGTTTTGTATCTTTTTGTAAAACAAAAATAAAATGCACAAATGTAAACAAATACAGTAAATGTTTTGTGATTTCCGGTAAGAGGATCATATCAGTTATTGACAAATCTAATCACATCGTTGATCTATTTTATATTATCATTAGAAACAATGTGTAATCCGGCAACTGCTGATATTGTTTTCCACATAAGCTCTCATGCAGACTGTTATGCAGTGCGCTAAAATGATACGATATTAGGTGTATTATACTAACACGTTATGGTTCCCACACACACGACATACTCCTGTATCAAGAAATTGCACAAAGCTTCCTCGTAACGTGTGATTATGCCAAGGTTATCCATGTGAGTTACAAAATATATAGCATAGAGGTGTACAGGTCAGCAAATGAATGCAGCAAAGTAACATGTGCATATATACCAGGTTGAGGCTGATATCAATTACTGATTTTCATCAGTAAATTGACACGATGTAATTAATGATCTTTGATCAATAATAAACATGAAGTTCCTCAATTCGGTAACTTTTAGGTTTTGGCATTAAAGATATTTTAGCAAATATTTTGATTGAAACTAGGTCCGTAAATTAACACGACAAAAGTTCAATCAGAATATCCCGGATAACAATAACATAACGACCTGAAACCTCAGATTTTGGCAACTCTATCAAACGAAATTACGGTACTAAGACCATATGCCCATGAGGTGTTCAGCCACGAACGAGTAGTTCGTTATGTTTGTATCACTAATGCACGCAGTAATTAGTCTACGAAGCCTATCAGCACATCACATGAAATCAACACACACCTCATATTGCATTACATATCTTTAGCCTGTGTCAGATCCCCACTGATGTACTATCATTTCTTCTTTTTATCCTAGAAATCATTTTGGGTTTTTCTATTTTTATGGCTTTTTGAATTTTTCAATGTTTTTGGTTTTTATGAATAAAGACTCCCCCTAAAATGTAAAACATATTTTTGGGTTTTTGAATTTTTCTGAAAAACTGTAAAAACTTAAAGAAAATTTGAAAACTAAAAGCGATAAACCGAGGTGATGATCAGTCTTGTTTCTCTTTTATACCGTTTACTTTTAAGAGATAATCGAATCTGGATTTATCAAATGCTTATGTGAAAAGATCCGCTCTCTGATAATCAGGGTGGATTTTGACCATATCGATCAACTCTTTTGCATAGCAATCACGGATAAAGTGATACTTAATCCGGATATGCTTAGCTTTCGAGTGATTGACCGTGTCTTTAGTTAATGCAATTGCGGCTTCATTATCACAGTGAATAGGGGTTTTAAGAAATTGCAAACCGTAATCCACCATCTGCTGCTGAATGCAGATAACCTGTGAGCAACAACTCGAGGCTACTACATACTCTGCTTCACAAGTAGATAATGCGACCGAAGTCTGCTTCTTACACTGCCAGGACATGAGCCTGCTCCCTAAAAACTGACATCCAGCCATTGTGGATTTGCTGTCTTTGTCACAGCCGCCCCAATCTGCATCACTAAAAGCGATAAAGTCAAAATTATCGTCATTAGGGTACCATAGTCCTCTCAACGGTCAACCCTTCAGATATCTAAGGATACGCTTGACCGCTGTCAGATGACTTTGTTTCGGCTTCGATTGGAAACGTGCGCAGAGGCATGTAGCGAACATATGTCTGGCCTAGATGCAGTGAGATACATCAGAGATCCGACGATTGCTCTGTATGTAAATGGGTCTGTCAGCTCCCCCTTAGCGTCAACACCAATCCCGTGATTAGGTTGTATTGGTGTATCCATCGGCTTGGAGTCTTCCATCTGGAACCGGCTCAAGACTTCAGATACGTATTTTGTTTTATGAATAAAGATCCCCGTTGGTCTTTGATCCACCTGCAAACCGAGGAAAAACTGCATTTCTCCCATGGCACTCATCTCGAACTTTTCCTGCATTACACGTTCAAATTCTCTGCAAAGAAGTTCGTTAGTAGAGCCAAAAATAATATCATCTACATAAATTTGGACGAGAAGCAAATCATCCCCTGTTTTCTTCGTAAACAACGTGTAATCGACCAATCCGCGTTTGAATCCTTTGGACATGAGGTACGTGCTCAGCTCCTCATACCATTGGCGTGGAGCCTGGTGCAACCCGTACATTGCTTTGTTGAGAACGTAAACCTTATCCCGGTGGATAGGATCGTCAAAGCCCGGAGGTTGACCGACGTAGATCTCTTCCTTGACCACACCGTAGAGAAACACGCTTTTGACATCCATTTGGTACACCTTGAATTTCTTGTACGAGGCAAACGCTAGAAACATTCGGATAGCTTCTATGCGTGCCACAGGTGCATATATCTCGTTGTAGTCAATTCCTTCAACTTGATGAAAATCTTGAACTACGAATCTTGCTTTGTTTCTCACGATCACGCCTCTGTCATCTTTCTTGCATTTGAATACCCATTTTGTACCAATCTTCTTCCTATCAGGAGGTAAATCCGTAAGTGTCCAGACGCCCAATTTCTGAAATTGCAATAACTCCTCTTGCATCGCCTCGACCCAAGCATCATCCAAAAGAGCTTCTTTGTATGTCCGCGGCTCAACCTGCGAAACATAACATGCAAACGACCAATCATTCTGACAACCAGATTTTTGTAGTTTTTCATATAAAGCTAAAGCACTAAAACTCTCTGGTATTAACACCGCGTAGTTGTCCTCTTGTCATAACATTTCTACCAAGGTCACCGATAACTTTCTCTAGCGGGTGAATACGATGGATCCGAGATTCCGGATGTTCAGGTACAGTCATTTCCGTCTGAGTAGTCAAGTTCTCCACTACATCCAGATCATTACCCGTGTTAGACGATGAAGCAACATCTGGAATTGGGTTCACTGGCGGTGCCTCTGTTGCATGATCAAGAATAGCGTCAACAAAATCTCCATCATCTTCCGATTCTGAAGTATCAAGTGTAGTTGAAGCTTCTTGAAACACTTCTTCCTCTGGTACAGGAGCATTGGTATCATTATAAGCTGTTGGAGGAGTTACTGTGATCGGATGCACCAATGGTGAAGTCGCTATGTTTTCACACTCGTAAAGTAATCTGATAACAGCCTCTTCAACCAAGCTATCTAGATTGAATGATTCAAAGAAATCTTTGCAATCAAACATCCAATCAGGACCATTTCCCTGCACGTTTTGAGTATACCGTTGAACGTCAACATTTGCCCAATCCTCCACCTATCGAGTTCTTTTGTTGAAAACCCGTTTGAGCGGGGTTGCATGTCCAACAAACTATCCCTCTTCAGCTTTTGGACTAAACTTTTCACCTGGATACAACATCGTACACGGGGCCCCAAATGGTTCTAGATACTCCAAGTTCGGCTTTCTTCGGTTTAACAGCTCATAAGAGGTTTTGCCAAACTTCTTGACTGTTAAGACCCGATTCAGTGTATAATTCGCTGCATAGATCACTTCGTTCAAGAACATTACTCGAAGATTTGAGTCTGCGAACATTGTCCTTGCCATTTCTATCAGAGTCTTGTTTTTCCGTTCAGCGACACCGTTCTGTTGAGGGGTATACGGAGCAGAATATTCATGATGAATTCCTCTGTATTCACAAAGAGCATCCATCTGTGAATTTTTGAACTCCGTCCCATTGTCACTCCGAATTCTTTTGATCTTTAGACCATAGACATTCTCCAACCGAGTGAACAAAACCTTCAGATTGTTAAACGTGTCACTTTTATGGTTCAAACACATCACCCATGAGAATCGTGAAAAATCGTCAGTAACCACTAAACAGTAAAGCTCACCGATATGACTTTTACGTTTGACAGGTCCGAATAGGTCTATGTGCAACCGCTCAAGTGGCATCTCAACAGAGTTTACTTTCTTTAGTTTATGGGATTGTTTGTGTTTCTTGCCTTTCTTACAGCTCACACACTTGTCGTTCAAATGGAAATGTTTGACATTAACGCCTTCGACAAGCCCGTTCTTCCCCAGATTGTTCATTTTCCTGAGGTGAATATGTCCCATTCTTCTATGCACATGAGTGATTCTTTCTCTGTAGCCTTTGATAGAAAACATGTCACTTGGCCCTGAGTCGTCATCGCCTTCGACATATCAAGAATGAAGATGTGACACCCCGCATTTTCAGGTTAACTCTTTTACTGAACTCTAGTTAATTTTCCATGATTATACGTTGTTAAACACTTAGTTAGGGTTAGTTAGACAAGTCTTTTGAATGTTAGGTAACATTAACATACGTTAAGTGGCATTAACATACGTATAACCCGGATAACGGTTGTCTTGACACACACACGAATCCTATAACCCGAACGTTGGTGATTTGTTGGACATGCATGATTATGTGAACAATTGAGTGTTGATGTATGTGGATTAACACGTGTATGTAAGTTACATGCTTATGTGAATTATTGCGTATTAATTAACTTGTACGTAAACGTTATGAGATACATGCACTTATGATAAACATAATACGTATTGATAAAACAATAGTTTATATATATTAGTATGACTATTATTGTCGGGATTGATCTCGAGAGTTAGTTAGGGCTAATGGGCTTAATTATCCGACAAAAACCCACCAAAGCCCGAAAGACTTGGCCTATGAGCCTAACCCTAACCTATCTTTTAAAAATAAATAAATAAATAAATAAACCCTAGGGCATCACTTGCGCCATGGGTTTTTGAAACACACACACACACTTTCACTTCAATCTTCTTCAATTTCTCATTTGATTCAAGTTGTTTTGGGTGGTATCTTGGAGTCTTAAGGAGCCTAGCATTGAAAGGTATATTTTTTAAGAGTTTTATGATTGTTATTAATGTTTGAAAAGTTATAAAAACCCTAAGAATTTGATATATAAAAATCGCATATGATGAATTGTGTTGATATCTTGATTGTTTGTTGAATTGTTGATGAATATGGTTAATAAGAATCATGTCTAGGATGTATGGTATGTAAAAATCTGAGATTGAACATGTTAGTATGATTGTTATTGTGCTAGTATGAATTATTGCATGATTATGGGGTATGGAGGTTGGTTAGGGTTTACAAAAGTCATGTTAATGAAGATTATGATTTCTGGCAGATTGCTTGTAATGATTTGTGTGGCTGTTATGCGATTGTTAACATGGTTAATTCGATTATTTTCTGACCTTAAACGTAACCTATGATGTTAGCTTTCCAAAAAGTCCAAAATCATGCGTTTTGGACCTGTTTGATATATAAACAAGATTTTATAAGATTAAAGGTGTAATCTGATTTTCGGATCTGAAAAATGGACCAACTTTAAAGGGCTGTAACTCGAGTTTTACAAATCCGTTAATTATGAAATTTGGACAGGAGTTGAGTTTTGGAGTATACGAGCTTTTCCAATTGGATTCACCTCGTTTTGATGAGTCTAGAATTTTTAATGAATTTTTATGTAAGCTGCTGTCAACAGCACCATTTTCTGAAGTGGCTGGAACAAAATAATTTTTATAAAAATATTGAGGTATTTTTGACGAGAAATAAAAATAGTAGAGTCACGTATGAACATATGAGGCATCTCTGTAAAATTTTGGGAACTTGGTGAGTTGATTTGATATTTTATAAAAATTGATTTTTATACTCCAAAATCTGTCTAGAAAACGCAGATTTCCAAATAATTGTTTATGAGATAGTTTGAGTGTGTTAATGAGTTATGGGTTATGGAATCCTATATGAAAGCATGTGTATATGTCATTTACAAAGTGTAGATGCCATGATAGGCTAATAGTATGCAACGTGCGAAGTGAACTAGTTGTGTTAAAAGTATTAAATTGTTGCATCATTTACTAATCACCAACGATTGACGGGTTTTGCATGGTTTCATTAAGTCAAGTATGATTACGTGAGATGTCACTTGAGTCCTTGTGTCAATACACTCAAACACTTGCAACCTTGTATTTGATAGGTTTTTGGGTAGGCGAATAGTCTTCCACACTTACTTTCTGTACGGTTTACTTTAGCACGCAACCTAAGGTGAGTTTCACTACTTTACGCGAAAGCATGTGTCTCAGGTTGAGACAAGGTTAAGGAAAACTTTTCTACTACTTTTCCATCCCAAGTTTTGGGATGCTATGACTCCTTGTGTGGGTCGGGTTTTTGATCTTTACGAGGATCACACTTTTATCAGTTTCGTATTTTAACTGTCCTTTGTGAACTAAACACTCTATCTTGAAAGTCCTTACTCTTTATTGGGTTAATCGCCGGATGTCACACCCCGACTTTTCCCCTGGTCGGTTGTGACGTTTGGTGCCTTTGCCAACGCAGCGGAAAGATGCATCTAAGACTCTAATTCCCTGAACGCCAATTCTAACCCTCTAGGATCCCCGATCCCAACTGTCACCTACTCCAACCGTGCCGTTCCCAAAGTTTACACCTGAAAGACATACTTAAAAGGTCAACATAAAGTTGGTGAGTTCATAGGTTTTGCAAAAATGTTACCAAATGTTACCAAGTTCCAAAAGTGTTACCATGTTCACCCTGTCAATACTTTGCAAATGTATACCAAAGTACGCTAGCTAGGCGTATGTTTTGTTACTACTACGATTGGAAAACCATTACTAACTCGCAAACCAGATGTTATGCCCGATTAGTAAACCTGTTCCTGTTTGAGACAATATGCACCCGCCCGGCCCTCCAAGCCGACGAGTGGGGTTGGTCACTCCCAATAGATCTATTCACATTTCCCCGTTGTGCTAACCCGCACATTCATGGTTTCCCCCGGGACTTCCAAAGATCGTATAGTAAACCATAGAAACCCATAGTATGACAGTTGTTACCAAACATCAGTTTAACACATGTTTTCTCCCCCAAAAAGTGGGGCTTTACGTTCCTCAGTTTTTCATAACAGAAGCATGTCTTCCCCCCGAAAACATTTACAAAAACAGTAAGGAGTGGGGTTATGAACTCACCTTAATGTCCATGCTAAGCTAGCAAACAAAGCCTGAAACCTCGACCGACTTCCTCGTGCCCTAATTACCAACAAAAGACACCTTAACAGTCTATCACACATAAGCCTAGCTTATTAACCGCTTAAAAGATAGTCTACCCGACCGCCTAGACTCGTGTGTACTAACACGGGTATCAAAACATTTCAACTCGACGAACCGAACATGACTCATCTTAATTCTCGTGTTACACACAACATAGTACCCAAGTTCCACACTTGTCACTATTTGTATGTAACCAGATTGGACTAACACCCTGAAACGTATAATTGTCCTGAATCCTACCTCGTCTCGTAATCCGTATAAATGTGTGTCCAATATAATTACCCTTAGGAAAAATGTTCTTTAAAGAAATACACGTTTAGTTATTAAAACCGATTAATAACAATTGTTACTTTATCTCAAATATTGTTTGAAAACCATCTTTATTGCTACAAATAGCTCGTCTTTAAAAGTATTTCAATTTGTATAAAATGTACTTGTCCAAAACACTTAGGGAAACTTATTTATAGAAATAGCAGTTCGTTACTCTTTGATTTTATAAAAATTCGGGCAGAGTTTCCTCTGTTTTTGTACCAACCAGGCAACACCCGTTGTCTACAATTTTCCCCAAAGTCATCTTTCAAACATAAATTATCAAATCCTTTTATCCAAGACTCCGATTCACGAGACTATACGTTTCGACATCTATCTATACTTGATCCTATAAATATATATATATATACCAATATATATATATATAATATAGTCCTACAATATAGTCCAATTATATTTAGTCCGAGTTCGAAACCATAAGTCACGTCAAGTTAATCGTTTACCAAATCGTTCGTTTATATCGTTACCGTTTATTATTATTCGGTCCGCTCGCGAGTCGAAACTATTTCCTCGAATCAATATATTTATAAATATATAATATTCATAAATACACAATATTTACAAATATACAATATTTATAAATACATAATATCTACAAATAAATAAATAGTAAGCTCGAATACAAGTTATACCGAGTCACAGGCACGTAACCCGAAGCCACCTCGAACTACGTGTAGACGAGACGTTGACTGATGTTGACCAGACCCGAAAGCAAGCTCACAGCCGACCCGAGTCCTGACCTATACGTAACCGAACATGTACCGAAACCCCATAACGAAACCCGAGCAGATCTGACTCGATAACTCGAAATCAAAGTAACCCAAACCAAGCTTGAATCTGAGCCGAGACCTTCACCGAAACAGACCCGAAACAAACCACCATAACCTGACTCAAACCCCAAACCCGAGCACCATGTCGCACCCGAACCTAACCCAAATCGGAACCCAAACCAAACCACCTCAGCGTCGCCGCCCCTTCTGAACTCAAACCCACGAACATCGGCCAACACAACAGACCCGAACCCTACAACAACCACCGCCGCCGCTGCTGTTTGTCTCCACAGCCACCACAACCCTTCGACACCCACGAACCACCTTAAACCTCCACCATCAGCCGAGAATCTCCACGAACCTGCACCCATCAAACCCTTCACCACATGACCCGAGTTAAAACCCAAAGACCCGGACCAAAACACACCCACGAGCGTCGCCTCCATCTGGAACCAAACAACCACCCTCCGCCGCCCCTGATCCCTTTCGGGTTCTAATATTGTGCGCCGCCACCACCATTAGCTGGGTGGTGGCCGGCCGGCTCATTACCAGAGAGAGAGAGAGAAAGCTGCGAGGGAGATGAGAGGGAGGGTAGAGAGAGAGAGACGGTTTTAGAGAGAGAGAGTGAGTGTGGCTAGGGTTTTGTGTTGGGTGAAAATGAGAAGAAGAAGAAGAATAAGATATTTTATACCTAGGGTTGTTGGTAGGTGACTTGAACCGCGTATCGAACCCGTTAATGTAAAATGCCTCGGTTTATAATTAGGCTCGTTAATTATTTATAACAGTTCCCGAACCATAACACGACTCAACTGACCCAGTTAAGTATAATATACGCGTGACTCGCTAAGGTAGACTTTGACAATGTTGTCAACCTGAACTTGCCGGGTGTCACATCATCCCCACGTTAAAAGAATTTTCGTCCCGAAAATTACACAAGTACCAAAATGAGTAACAAAAGAAACAAACAAAGGATAGAAACCAAGAGAGAGATTTACCCGAGTTGTCACATCATCCCCACGTTAAAAAGGAATCTCGCCCCGAGATTCATTCAGCTGCAGTGGTAACATATCTCGATTCGAATGCTTCCTTAGGAAAAAGATGAGGATACTTAGACTTCATCTGATCCTCCCGTTCTCAAGTGTACTCTGGTCCCCGGTTCGAGTTCCAGCGAACCTTAACAATGCGAATTTTGCTATGACGTAGGCTACGAATCTTGTAATCAAGAATCTCAATAGGTTCCTCCACAATCCGAAGACGATTATCAACCTTGATCTCTTCCAGTGGAACAATAAGAGACTCGTCAGCCAGACACTTCTTTAAGTTAGACACATAGAAGACGTTATGTACGTTGCCGAGCTCCGTTGGTAAATCAAGTCGATATGCCACCGGTCCAATCCGTTCCAGGATCGTAAATGGTCCGACATACCGAGGGTTAAGTTTGCCACGCTTCCCAAAGCGTATGACGCCCTTCCACGGTGAAACTTTCAGAAGTACTTTGTCATCAACTTGAAAGACTTCCAGAAGTGAGAAGTAAAGCGGGAGTCACGATCCGAAATAATAGAAACCGGCACCCCGTGCTTAGAAACAACTTCCTTCAGATAAAGACGAGCCAAACGATCCATGGTGTCGGTCTCCTTAATGGCGAGAAAATGGGCTGATTTCGTCAACCGATCAACAATCACCCATATCTTATCACACCCGCTCGGTGTCTTAGGTAGTTTCGTGACAAAGTCCATTGTAATCCGTTCCCATTTCCACTCTGGAATTTCAGGTTGTTGCAAAAGACCCGACGGTTTCTGGTATTCCACCTTGACCTTAGCACAGGTCAAGCATTTGTTCACGTATGAGGCTATATCCGACCTCATGTTTGGCCACCAGTAGAGCACCTTTAAATCTTGGTACATCTTATCCGAACCAGGATGAATGGAATACCGGGATTTGTGAGCCTCATCTGAGACAAGCTCCCGAAGTCCCCCGAATAAAGGAACCCATATGCGTTCTGCGAAGTAGTGCAAGCCATCAGGCCTTCGCTCGAGGTGCTTGTCGGCACCGTGCATAGTCTCAGCTTTAAGGTTTACCTCCTTCAAAGCTTCTAACTGAGCAGAACGGAGTTGGTCAGGTAGAGAGGAATGAATGGTGAGCTGCAACGCCCGAACGCGACGAGGGTTTGTTGATTCCTTCCTGCTCAAAGCGTCTGCCACCACATATGCCTTGCCAGGATGGTACTTAATGGCGCAATCATAGTCATTCAGGAGTTCAACCCAGCGACGCTGTCGTATGTTCAGGTGTTGTTGGTCGAAAATATGCTGCAGACTCTTGTGATCGGTGTAGATGGTGCATTTGGTACCATACAAGTAATGTCTCCAAATTTTCAACGCGAATACCACTGCACCCAACTCCAAGTCATGGGTGGTGTAGTTCCTCTCGTGCACCTTGAGTTGACGAGAAGCATATGCAATTACTTTCTCGCGTTGCATCAACACGCAACCGAGACCACGAATAGAAGCATCACAGTAAACAACGAAATCGTCAGTGCCTTCAGGCAAGGACAAAATAGGAGCAGAACAAAGTTTAGACTTCAGTTCTTGGAATGCTGACTCTTGTGGTTCACCCCAGTCGAATTTTCTATCCTTCTAAGTAAGAGTGGTGAGGGGTTGAGCGATCTTCGAAAACCCCTTAATGAAACGATGATAATAGCCCGCAAGGCCTAGGAATTGCCGCACCTCAGTTGGCGTCTTTGGTGCTTCCCAGTCCTTGATCGCTTCGATCTTAGCTGGATCGACATGAATTCCTAGTTCATTAACCACATGTCCTAGGAATTGAACTTGGCGTAACCAAAAGTCACACTTTGAGAACTTAGCGTAAAGTTGTTCCCGTCGCAAAAGTTCCAAAACCAAACGCAGGTGTTCCTCTTGTTCGGCCTTGTTCTTGGAGTAAATCAGGATGTCATCAATAAACACGATGACGAACTTGTCAAGATACGGTTTGCAAACGCGGTTCATCAAATCCATGAAAACCGCCGGTGCGTTAGTGAGACCGAAAGGCATGACCAAGAACTCAAAATGGCCACAACGTGTCCGAAAGGCAGTCTTTGCAACGTCAGCTTCCCTTACGCGTAATTGGTGATAACCGGACTTTAAATCAATCTTAGAGTAGTAGCTAGAACCCTGGAGTTGATCGAATAGATCATCAATACGGGGAAGAGGATAACGGTTCTTGATGGTTACCTTGTTCAATTCTCTGTAATTGGCCGAATAACCCTTCCGAAGATACTTAAGGGCTTTCATGCTGGAGATGAGACTTAGCGGAGCACCGCTCTTGATACCGTACACAGAAAGAAATTCTCCATCAGGGAGAGGAATCTGAATAACCTTGTCGTAGCAACCAATCTCAGCGCGATTCAAAGACAACCAATCCATGCCTACAACAACATCAAAACGAAGCAACTAGTACGCCAACCTTTCATTACACACCGCAAGGCGTGTCTCGATTTAAGACAATAACAAACAAACTGATGAAAATGAGGCAAGCCAAATAAAACCATCCACTATCACCAGTCGAATGAATGTTCACCACAAGGTGCTGTATCAAATTCCAACAATTCGATTTAACTGAAGTGTCGACTCTAAAGAAACTCATCGACGAAGTATCAAAAGATTCATTGCCCACAACGGCCTGACATATCAAGACTAGAAAACAAGCATTACGAGCAACGTAATGATAAACAAATCATAAATGAAACGGTTGTTCAATGTGAAGCCCTACAATGGACCTTCACAAGTTTAAAGAATCCAAGCATACAATAGTTGACACGTGTGTACAAAAGACGTGTCTAGTTCTGTGAAAAGAATAAGGAATCAACAAAAAATTAGATTCCTTTACGATTGAATGTTGAAGGCCACAAACACAAAAGAAGAGAGAAGTGAATCATACCCAAAAGATATAACTAGGTTCTAAAACAGGAACCTTAGAAGTTCAAGAAACAAGATCACCAAGATCATAAACTGGTTCAAGAAAAACGAAGTCACAAATGACACGGACAGGGGAGAATTGGCAATCACGTCCGCAACAACAAAAGAATGATCAACACTTATCCATTATTTATATATATATAAATATAAATATTTACAACAACACATAACAATATAGATACCCTCACGATAGAAATTCTTAGAACTACCAAGTGCCTGTAGATTTGCGATAACGTGACGTCTACGTTATCGAAAATTTACCTCACAAGATCATCCTATTAACCTCCATCATGAGTTGTATCACAAGCAAGCGTCACATTTACATAATAGCACGTATATATCACATAATATAATGTTTGTCGTGTGCGCCACCTTTCCGAGTGCTTCTCCCGACTGCATTCCAACTTCGCAACATCATTGGCAAAACTCGTCCAACAAACGTGACACATGTGTGCGTTCCCAATACGTCCAAGATTGAGTCGACAACCATTGGCGATACGTACTATATATACTTTACATAAATACACACAGTATATAAACAAGTAAATTGTTTCTCATACCAAGAAACAATGACTCAGCTACTCTATGTGAATAACCACTCTGATATCTAATGCGATGACTCACTAGTCACCCGTGAAGTACACCTAGCCATCACGTGCTATTACCCTTTCTATATACCATAATAGAAAATTCTAACTTCCAATTCACATAAGAAAACAAATGTTCCTTTCGACAAAGAAACGTACGCTGAGCTAGTGTAATTAAATACACTAATAGTCATGTAACACACTTGGCAACGGTTGGAATTTCAGTTCCTAGGCGTTCATGCTAAATATTACGTCTTAGAAATTTTGGTCTCTACTTCAAAACAAACTCAGGTTAAAGCCTAGATATCTACCCAGACACCTAATTCGCTAAAACCTATGGCTCTGATACCAAACTGTCACACCCAGACTTTTCCCCTGGTCGGTTGTGACGTTTGGTGCCTTTGCCAACGCAGCGGAAAGATGCATCTAAGACTCTGGTTCCCTGAACGCCAATTCTAACCCTCTAGGATCCCCGATCCCAACTGTCACCTACTCCAACCGTGCCGTTCCCAAAGTTTACACCTAAAAGACATACTTAAAAGGTCAACATAAAGTTGGTGAGTTCATAGGTTTTGCAAAAATGTTACCAAATGTTACCAAGTTCCAAAAGTGTTACCATGTTCACCCTGTCAATACTATGCAAATGTATACCAAAGTACGCTAGCTAGGCGTATGTTTTGTTACTACTACGATTGGAAAACCATTACTAACTCGCAAACCAGATGTTATGCCCGATTAGTAAACATGTTCCTGTTTGAGACAATATGCACCCGCCCGGCCCTCCAAGCCGACGAGTGGGGTTGGTCACTCCCAATAGATCTATTCACATTTCCCCGTTGTGCTAACCCGCACATTCATGGTTTCCCCCGGGACTTCCAAAGATCGTATAGTAAACCATAGAAACCCATAGTATGACAGTTGTTACCAAACATCAGTTTAACACATGTTTTCTCCCCCAAAAAGTGGGGCTTTACGTTCCTCAGTTTTTCATAACAGAAGCATGTCTTCCCCCCGAAAACATTTACAAAAATAGTAAGGAGTGGGGTTATGAACTCACCTTAATGTCCATGCTAAGCTAGCAAACAAAGCCTGAAACCTTGACCGACTTCCTCGTGCCCTAATTACCAACAAAAGACACCTTAACAGTCTATCACACATAAGCCTAGCTTATTAACCGCTTAAAAGATAGTCTACCCGACCGCCTAGACTCGTGTGTACTAACACGGGTCTCAAAACATTTCAACTCGACGAACCGAACATGACTCATCTTAATTCTCGTGTTACACACAACATAGTACCCAAGTTCCACACTTGTCACTATTATGTAACCAGATTGGACTAACACCCTGAAACGTATAATTGTCCTGAATCCTACCTCGTCTCGTAATCCGTATAAATGTGTGTCCAATATAATTACCCTTAGGAAAAATGTTCTTTAAAGAAATACACGTTTAGTTATTAAAACCGATTAATAACAATTGTTACTTTATCTCAAATATTGTTTTGAAAACCATCTTTATTGCTACAAATAGCTTGTCTTTAAAAGTATTTCAATTTGTATAAAATGTACTTGTCCAAAACACTTAGGGAAACTTATTTATAGAAATAGCAGTTCGTTACTCTTTGATTTTATAAAAATTCGGGCAGAGTTTCCTCTGTTTTTGTACCAACCAGACAACACCTGTTGTCTACAATTTTCCCCAAAATCATCTTTCAAACATAAATTATCAAATCCTTTTATCCAAGACTCCGATTCACGAGACTATACGTTTCGACATCTATCTATACTTGATCCTATAAATATATATATATATATACCAATATATATATATATATAATATAGTCCTACAATATAGTCCAATTATATTTAGTCCGAGTTCGAAACCATAAGTCACGTCAAGTTAATTGTTTACCAAATCGTTCGTTTATATCGTTACCGTTTATTATTATTCGGTCCGCTCGCGAGTCGAAACTATTTCGTCGAATCAATATATTTATAAATATATAATATTCATAAATACACAATATTTACAAATATACAATATTTATAAATACATAATATCTACAAATAAATAAATAGTAAGCTCGAATACAAGTTATACCGAATCACACGCGCGTAACCCGAAGCCACCTTGAACTACGTGTAGACGAGACGTTGACTGATGTTGACCAGACCCGAAAGCAAGCTCACAGCCGACCCGAGTCCTGACCTATACGTAACCGAACATGTACCGAAACCCCATAACGAAACCCGAGCAGATCTGACTCAATAACTCGAAACCAAAGTAACCCAAACCAAGCTTGAATCTGAGCCGAGACCTTCACCGAAACAGACCCGAAACAAACCACCATAACCTGACTCAAACCCCAAACCCGAGCACCATGTCGGACCCGAACCTAACCCAAATCGGAACCCAAACCAAACCACCTCAGCGTCGCCGCCCCTTCTGAACTCAAACCTACGAACATTGGCCAACACAACAGACCCGAACCCCACAACAACCACCGCCGCCGCTGCTGTTCAGCCACCACAACCCTTCGACACCCACGAACCACCTTAAACCCCCACCATCAGCCGAGAATCTCCACGAACCTGCACCTATCAAACCCTTCACCACATGACCCGAGTTAAAACCCAAAGACCCGGACCAAAACACACCCACGAGCGTCGCCTCCATCTGGAACCAAACAACCACCCTCCGCCGCCCCTGATCCCTTTCGGGTTCTAATATTGTGCGCCGCCACCACCATTAGCTGGGTGGTGGCCGGCCGGCTCATTACCAGAGAGAGAGAGAGAAAGCTGCGAGGGAGATGAGAGGGAGGGTAGAGAGAGAGAGTGACGGTTTTAGAGAGAGAGAGTGAGTGTGGCTAGGGTTTTGTGCTGGGTGAAAATGAGAAGAAGAAGAAGAATAAGATATTTTATACCTAGGGTTGTTGGTAGGTGACTTGAACCGCGTATCGAACCCGTTAATGTAAAATGCCTCGGTTTATAATTAGGCTCATTAATTATTTATAACAGTTCCCGAACCATAACACGACTCAACTGACCCAGTTAAGTATAATATACGCGTGACTCGCTAAGGTAGACTTTGACCTAGACAATGTTGTCAACCTGAACTTGCCGGGTGTCACACCGGAGGCGTACGGGGTAGCAGTTAGTAGCGCTATTAGGTTGTGCAGCAACCTCATGCCTGAGGTGCTTGGGTCACGGGCATGAACTTCTGACCACTTTTTCTTACTGGTGTTGATAGACACCAGTGCTAAGGCACTATAACATCTGTATGTTTCCCAATAACCACTGTTTAGTTACATTGAGTGGGTTAGCTACCCCTGACAAGCTTAAAACTGGTGTTATATTTACAACTGTAGAAATTACAACTGTTTCCCTACTGTGAACTCACCAGCTTTATGTTGACACACTTAGTATGTTTTTGCAGGTCGCTAGAAATGGAGCACGTCTAGGTCCATGCATGATGTCTCTTGGGAACCATAACTTTTTAAATGTTTTCGTACTTACTTTACTTCGGTTTTTGGGCGTGTTGTGTTTGCGCAACATAACTTAAATTGCTTAACTGTTTCGCTTCCGCATTTAATTAAACTTATGACTGATAAACTTTTCAAAAATAAAAGCGAATTTTATTTTAAATGAACTAAATGGTTTGGGCATTTAGAGTCGTTCGTATAACTTATGGCTATGAGATTCTGGTGTGTCACGCGCCTCGCGGTAAAACCCCGCAGTGGAAATTTGAGGGTGTGACAGATTGGTATCAGAGCCAATGGTTATAGTGAACTAGGACTTGGAGTCGAGTCTAGTCTATAACTATCATAGCATGAGTATTGCATTAGTTACACACACATTAGAAGCACATATTTAACTATTGCTCTTGAGATGGTATACTAAACCTTTGTGTTGCAGGAAACCATGTCTTCCTCTTCTAACACTAACTCTGAACCAAATTCCCCACCTATGGACGACAAATTGGAGAAAGAATGGGGATGGTACCCTGCATTGCTAAACTACACCGTGGAAAAGTACGAGGTGCCTGACAATGTTCCCGCAATGAGAGACTCGTGGGAAAAGTCGTTTGCAGGTTACGTAAGCTACGTGCAAGACAAGATGAGCGATGTGATCGAGGCAGGTCGCAAATTGGAACTCATTTGGGGCTTACGACACACACTAACTTACAAGTACTCTGCTTTGGAAGAACGTGTCAACACACTGACCAATCGTCTCGCTGAGACCAGGCTTATTGTTGAGGAGCAGCAGGAGCAAATACAGCTCCTGACGGCCAACCAGCAACCTCCTGTGATACCACAGGAGGAACAACCTGAGGAGGAGCCAGAAGAGGAACCTGAAGAAGACCCAGAGGAAGAGGCTGAGGAGGAGATCGAGCCTTTGGAGGTTGATGGAAGTGACAGCGATGATTCATGCACCACTATGGACAGCGACTGATCTTTATTTTGCTTACTATTTTATACGCTATTATGTCTTGACTATTATTAAGTAACATTGTGATTGAGAACCACTTTGGTATTTCGTTTGAGACACTACTATTTATGACATTGTTGGATTGGCGGTTTTATTCTTTTTCTCATGTTTTGCTTGTCATGATTGTGTTCTAGTTTACTTGTACTATGTGAACAATTATATGTTTAGCATATTATCGTTTTCTCATGGGTATATTGTAACTGTAGAATTACGATGGCGGGAAGAGGATTTGGAAGGGGAAACGTGAACATGTCACAGGCTGAACTTAACGCACTCATTAACGCCAGAGTTGTTGAAGCTCTAGCAGCCTTTCAAGCCGGTAACCCCATCTCGTTCCATCCTTCTCATACTTTCTTATTCTAAGCTCTCATTCTTACTCATGTTTCCTACTTTTCGTGTTTAGGCCAACCTGCTCATAACCCACCAGTGTGCACCTACAAGTTGTTTATGGACTGCAAACCTCAGACTTTTGGAGGTTCGGAGGGGGCAGTTGGATTACTGAGGTGGTTTGAGAAGGTGGAGTCTTGCTTTGCCATGTGTAACTGTCCGCAGGCAGATCGGGTTAAGTATGCAACCCACACACTTGAGGATGCGGCCCTATCTTGGTGGAACTCACAGGTGCAAATGCTGGGGATTGATGTGGCCAATGCGACACCATGGGCCGATTTTAAAGAATTGATCAAAGAAGAGTATTGCCCACGTGATGAAATTCAGAAGTTGGAATCGGAGTATTTCACCTTGAAAATGGTGGGATCGGAGATCGAAAAATATACCACCAGATCACATGAGTTGGCTACGATGTGTCCTAACTATTCTAACCCGCCCTATAAGCGGATTGAACTTTACATCAAAGGTTTGGTGCCCCAGATTAAGGGAATGGTTACTGCTGCAAACTTGGATAACATCCAGCAGGTCATCCGCCTGGCTCATAGACTAACTGATCAGAAAGTGGACGAGGAATTGTTACCCCCTCGTGGCGCTTCGTCTTCCAGCGCTATTGACAATAAAAGAAAGTGGGAGAGTACGGCGGGTAAACACTCAGGTAGTGGTAATCAGCAACAGTCACAGTAGAACAAGAGGCACGACAGCAATGAGGGAAACAACAATCGTAATCAGTCTCAGGGTGGTTACCAAGGAGCCCATCCCAAGTGCAACAGGTGCAATTTTCATCACTCTGGACCGTGCAACAAAGTTAAGTGTGAACGCTGTAGCAAGTTGGGGCATGTGGCAAAGGATTGTCGGGTTAACAGTCAGGGAAATCAACCCGCGCAGCAAGGGCAGCAGCAGTGGGGTGGTAAGGGGTGTTACCAGTGTGGTAGTGTGGATCACTTTAAGAGGGATTGTCCACAACTGAAGACCAATGGAAACAACAATACTGGGGGAAACAACAATGGAGGTGGCAACAACAACAGGAACAACAATACCACAACCAACACAGGCAACAACAATGGGGCTCGGGGGAGAGCATTCGTGATCGGCTCGGGGGAAGCCAGAACAGATAACAATGTTGTGACGGGTACGTGCTCTTTAAACGATATTCTTGCTTCCGTTTCGTATGATACTGGTGCGGATTTTAGCTTTGTGTCTATGAAACTTAGCAAACGCCTAGGGACAGCCCCTACTCTTCTAGAAACTCCACACTCTGTAGAGTTGGCTGATGGCAAGCCTGTTGAGGCGACTCATGTTCACCGCAACTGTAAACTCGACTTGGATGGTCACCTGTTTGACATCGACCTTATTCCTATCACCTTACGAAGCTTCGATATCGTAGTCGGCATGGATTGGTTGTCTAAGTATCATGCTGAAATTCTTTGTCTGGAGAAAATTGTTCGTATCCCTCTTCCTAGTGGAGAACTTTTGTCTATTCGTGGGGACCGGGGTGGTCCAATGGTAAATATCATTTCTTTCTTGAAAGCCCAGAAGTGTGTACCGAAGGGCTATCCAGCTATCTTGGCAAATATTTCTGACACTCGAATTGACGATGGACCAAACATTGAAGACATTCCAGTGGTTCGTAATTACCTAGATGTTTTTCCAGAGGAACTACCGGGACTTCCACCTGTCCGACAGGTAGAGTTTCAGATAGACCTCACCCCAGGGGCGGCCCCAATCACGCGTGCACCCTACCGCCTAGCACCAGGTGAACTGCAAGAGCTATCTACCCAACTCCAAGAGTTACTAGATCGGGGTTTTATCAGACCCAGTTCTTCTCCTTGGGGAGCTCCAGTTCTATTCGTTAAAAAGAAGGACGGGAGTTTCCGCATGTCCATTGACTACCGGGAACTGAATAAAGTCACTATCAAGAACCGTTACCCGTTGCCTCGAATTGATGACTTGTTTGACCAACTCCAAGGGTCAAGTTTTTATTCGAAAATTGATTTGAGGTCGGGCTATCACCAGTTGAGGGTCCGGGAGGAGGATGTGGCCAAGACAGCCTTCCGAACTCGCTATGGGCACTATGAATTTTTGGTGATGCCATTTGGGTTGACCAATGCACCCGCGGTCTTTATGGACCTCTTGAACCGCGTGTGTAAGCCCTATTTGGATAAATTCGTCATAGTGTTTATTGATGACATTCTAATTTATTCCAAGAGCATAGAAGAGCACGAGCAACACTTGCAGATGATCTTGGAACTTCTAAGGAGAGAACAGTTATATGCAAAGTTTTCCAAATGTGACTTTTGGATTCGGGAGGTTCAATTCTTAAGACATGTAGTGAATGAGGCGGGCATACATGTTGACCCTGCCAAGATTGATGCTATCAAACGTTGGGAGGCCCCTAAGACTCCTACAGAAGTGTGTCAATTCCTTGGTCTCGCGGGGTATTATCGTAGGTTCATTCAGGGATTTTCTAAGATCGCCCAACCTCTCACCGCTTTGACACAGAAAAGTATTACTTACAAATGGGGGGATGCCCAAGAGTCTGCTTTCCAGTTATTAAAAACAAAACTCTGTAGTGCGCCAATTCTGTCGTTGCCTGAGGGTACGGATGATTTCGTGGTATATTGTGACGCCTCCATCCAAGGCCTAGGGTGTGTACTGATGCAACGTAATAAGGTGATCGTGTATGCATCACGGCAATTGAAAGTTCATGAGAAGAATTGCCCCACTCATGACTTGGAATTGGAGGCGGTGGTCTTCGCTCTCAAGATTTGGAGGCACTACCCCTATGGGACAAAGTGCATAATCTACTCTGATCATAAGAGTCTCCAGCACATATTTGATAAGAAGGTGCTGAACATACGACAACGTCGATGGGTCGAACTTTTGAATGATTATGATTGTGCTATTAAGTATCATCCGGGGAAAGCCAATGTTGTAGCGGATGCCCTTAGTCGCAAGGAGACGAAACCCAAGCGGGTGCGAGCCTTGCAACTTACCATACACTCGAACCTTCCAGGTAAAATCCGCGATGCTCAAGTTGAGGCCTTAAAGGAGGAGAATATCCGACTCGAAACGTTACACGGTGCCGATAAACACTTGGAATTAAAGTCGGATGGCCTCCAATATTTTATGAATCGAGTTTGGATCCCACTTTTTGGGGATGTCAGACAACTTGTGCTTGATGAGGCACACACCTCTCGCTATTCGGTACATCCTGGCTCGGATAAAATGTACCAGGACCTTAAAACTCTTTATTGGTGGCCGAATATGAAAGCCGAAATAGCAACTTATGTTAGTAAGTGCTTAACTTGTGCTAAGGTCAAGATCGAATACCAAAAACCTTCGGGCTTACTCCAACAACCCGAAATCCCCATGTGGAAATGGGATGGAATTTCCATGGATTTTATCTCCAAGCTTCCTAAGGCGTCTGGTGGCTATGACAAAATTTGGGTCATTGTTGACCGCCTAACGAAATCAGCTCATTTCTTGGCAATAAAGGAGACAGATACCTTGGAACGTCTAGCTACTCTTTACATCAAGGAGGTTGTTTCTAGGCACGGGGTGCCTACTTCAATCATATCTGACCGTGATCCCAGATTTACTTCCCGATTCTGGACTACGCTTCACGATGCGTTGGGCACTCGCCTAGACATGAGCACGGCCTATCATCCTCAGACAGATGGCCAGAGTGAACGTACTATTCAAACGTTAGAAGATCTACTGCGAGCGTGCGTGGTGGATTTTGGTAAGAATTTGGATAAACATTTACCCTTGATTGAATTCTCGTACAACAACAGTTACCACACTTCTATACAGTGTGCGCCTTTTGAGGCACTCTATGGGCGTAAATGTAGATCACCAATTTGTTGGGCTGAGGTTGGGGACAGCCAGCTGACAGGCCCTGAGCTCGTACATGAAACGTCCGAAAAGATCATCCAAATTAGAAACCGTATGGCTGCTGCCCGTGATAGGCAGAAAAGTTATACTGATAAACGCCGAAAACCTCTAGAGTTCCAAGTTGGGGACAGAGTACTCTTAAAAGTATCACCTTGGAAGGGTGTGATTCGTTTCGGGAAACGAGGAAAGTTAAACCCTCGGTATGTGGGACCATTCGAAATTGTGGAAAGAATTGGCCCGGTGGCGTATAGGTTGAACCTACCTGATGAACTTAATGGGGTGCATAACGTATTCCACGTATCAAATCTTAAGAAGTGTCTGTCTGACGCAACATTGGTGGTTCCACTAGAAGAAATTCAAGTGGATGACCAGTTAAGGTTCGTGGAAGAACCAGTAGAAATCCTTGAACAAGGCGTCAAGAAACTCCGACAAAGCACTATACCTATTGTTAAGGTACGGTGGAATTCTCGTCTAGGACCAGAATTTACGTGGGAATGCAAGGATCAGATGCGACTCAAATACCCACACCTGTTCACGGAACTTGAAATCGTACATAGGCCGAACGCTAAACGTAAAGCAACTAACTCAAAGTGATTTCGGGGCGAAATCCCTTTCAACTTGGGGATGATGTGACATCCGGTAACCAAGCACACCAAATTTACTGTTTACTTGCTGAATTTCGAGACGAAATTCTTTTCAACTTGGGGATGATGTGACACCCCGCATTTTCAGGTTAACTCTTTTACTGAACTCTAGTTAATTTTCCATGATTATACGTGGTTAAACACTTAGCTAGGGTTAGTTAGACAAGTCTTTTGAATGTTAGGTAACATTAACATACGTTAAGTGGCATTAACATACGTATAACCAGGATAACGGTTGTCTTGACACACACACGAATCCTATAACCCGAACGTTGGTGATTTGTTGGACATGTATGATTATGTGAACAATTGAGTGTTGATGTATGTGGATTAACACGTGTATGTAAGTTACATGCTTATGTGAATTATTGCGTATTAATTAACTTGTACGTAAACGTCATGAGATACATGCACTTATGATAAACATAATACGTATTGATAAAACAATAGTTTATATATATTAGTATGACTATTATTGTCGGGATTGATCTCGAGAGTTAGTTAGGGCTAATGGGATTAATTATCCGACAAAAACCCACCAAAGCCCGAAAGACTTGGCCCATGAGCCTAACCCTAACCTATCTTTTTTTTAAAAAAAAAAATAAAGAAACCCTAGGGCATCACTTGCGCCGTGGGTTTTTGAAACACACACACACACTTTCACTTCAATCTTCTTCAATTTCTCATTTGATTCAAGTTGTTTTGGGTGGTATCTTGGAGTCTTAAGGAGCCTAGCATTGAAAGGTATATTGTTTAAGAGTTTTATGATTGTTATTAATGTTTGAAAAGTTATGAAAACCCTAAGAATTTGATATATGAAAATCGCATATGATGAATTGTGTTGATATCTTGATTGTTTGTTGAATTGTTGATGAATATGGTTAATAAGAATCATGTCTAGGATGTATGGTATGTAAAAATCTGAGATTGAACATGTTAGTATGATTGTTATTGTGCTAGTATGAATTATTGCATGATTATGGGGTATGGAGGTTGGTTAGGGTTTACAAAAGTCATGTTAATGAAGATTCTGATTTCTGGCAGATTGCTTGTAATGATTTGTGTGGCTGTTATGTGATTGTTAACATGGTTAATTCGATTATTTTCTGACTCTTAAACGTAACCTATGATGTTAGCTTTCCAAAAAGTCCAAAATCATGCGTTTTGGACCTGTTTTGATATATAAACAAGATTTTTTAAGATTAAAGGTGTAATCTGATTTTCGGATCTGAAGAATGGACCAACTTTAAAGGGCTGTAACTCGAGTTTTACAAATCCGTTAATTATGAAATTTGGACAGGAGTTGAGTTTTGGAGTATACGAGCTTTTCCAATTGGATTCACCTCATTTTGATGAGTCTAGAATTTTTACTGAATTTTTATGTAAGCTGCTGTCAACAGCACCATTTTCTGAAGTGGCTGGAACAAAATAATTTTTATAAAAATATTGAGGTATTTTTGATGAGAAATAAAAATAGTAGAGTCACATATGGACATATGAGGCATCTCTGTAAAATTTTGGGAACTTGGTGAGTTGACTTGATATTTTATAAAAATTGATTTTTATACTCCAAAATCTGTCCAGAAAACGCAGATTTGCAAATAATTGTTTATGAGATAGTTTGAGTGTGTTAATGAGTTATGGGTTATGGAATCCTATATGAAAGCATGTGTATATGTCAGTTACAAAGTGTAGATGCCATGATAGGCTAATAGTATGCAACGTGCGAAGTGAACTAGTTGTGTTAAAAGTATTAAATTGTTGCATCATTTACTAATCACCAACGATTGATGGGTTTTGCATGGTTTCATTAAGTCAAGTATGATTACGTGAGATGTCACTTGAGTCCTTGTGTCAATAGACTCAAACACTTGCAACCTTGTATTTGATAGGTTTTTGGGTAGGCGAATAGTCTTCCACACTTACTTTCTGTACGGTTTACTTTAGCACGCAACCTAAGGTGAGTTTCACTACTTTACGCGAAAGCATGTGTCTCAGGTTGAGACAAGGTTAAGGAAAACTTTTCTACTACTTTTCCATCCCAAGTTTTGGGATGCTATGACTCCTTGTGTGGGTCGGGTTTTCGATCTTTACGAGGATCACACTTTTATCAGTTTCGTATTTTAACTGTCCTTTGTGAACTAAACACTCTATCTTGAAAGTCCTTACTCTTTATTGGGTTAATCGCCGGAGGCGAACGGGGTAGCAGTTAGTAGCGCTATTAGGTTGTGCAGCAACCTCATGCCTGAGGTGCTTGGGTCACGGGCATGAACTTCTGACCACTTTTTCTTACCGGTGTTGATAGACACCAGTGCTAAGGCACTATAACATCTGTATGTTTCCCAATAACCACTGTTTAGTTACATTGAGTGGGTTAGCTACCCCTGACAAGCTTAAAACTGATGTTATATTTACAACTGTAGAAATTACAACTGTTTCCCTACTGTGAACTCACCAGCTTTATGTTGACACACTTAGTATGTTTTCGCAGGTAGCTAGAAATGGAGCACGTCTAGGTCCATGCATGATGTCTCTTGGGAACCATAACTTTTTAAATGTTTTCGTACTTACTTTACTTCGGTTTTTGGGCGCGTTGGGTTTGCGCAACATAACTTAAATTGCTTAACTGTTTCGCTTCCGCATTTAATTAAACTTATGACTGATAAACTTTTCAAAAATAAAAGCGAATTTTATTTTAAACGAACTAAATGGTTTGGGCCTTTAGATTCGTTCGTATAACTTATGGCTATGAGATTCTGGTGTGTCACGCGCCTCGCGGTAAAACCCCGCAGTGGAAATTTGAGGGTGTGACAGAAGAGATTGTTGACTCTCGGTACCTTCAACATTACCCACTCTTTTGGAATTCTTAAAGCCTCGTTTGAGGATATAGCAAGATTTGTCATCGAAATACACATAAAATTGCTTGTCACATATCTGACTGACACTTAGCAGATTGTAGTCGATTTGCTTCACATAGGAAATTCTCTCGAAACTCACTATCCCATTACTCACACTTCCTTCCATTGTGATGTAACCTCCTTTGTTTCCAGCAAATGCAACATATCCTCCATTAATATTCTTCACGTCGAACAATAGTGCTAAATCACCTGTCATGTGGCCTGAAGCTCCACTTTCAACAATCCAAAGACTGCTAACAGGGCCAGCTGAAGCTCCCTGCACACATCAAGTAAACCAATTAGTTCTTTCGGGGGACCCAAGCCTGTGTGTTCTTGGGTCTTTGAATATCACCCTTCAAAGATTCACTAACATCAACATTTGGTTTTGAATTGATCGGTTTTTGTTCATTCAAAACTTTCTCATCTTGAAAATTACCACTTGATTTTGAGGTAGAAGCACCTGAAGAACCCGTAGGTGACCAAGACTGTTCTGAACGTTTCAGAATTCGAATCTGAGATTTTAGAGTCTCAGTCGATTTCTTAGTATCATTCTTAAAAGTAACTTTCTTGGTAACCTTTTCTGACTTAATAGAAACAGGTCCAACAGTTGATTTAACAGCCGGTTTTGGTGGAACCTTTTGTCTATCAACCATTGTGTTCACCATAGGTCTCTTTAAAGGTTTTTCCATATAGATCCGGTTTGACGATCATAATTGTATTGACGATTATCCCTCTTTTGGTAAAAATTGTTTTGATTATAAAATGGTGCTGGTTGAGGAATAAATCGTCTTTGAGGATAATAATGATTGTCAACCGGCTTTCTCATGGATTGCCTCATCTCAACCTCGTGCCTTTTGTGCCTCACATACGGGCAGTGAGCAAGTAAATGCCCTCTCTCTTCGCACTTGAAACATGCACGGTACTCTTCAAATACGTTCTGAGCATGCGGCTTAGCAAATGTATTGATGGGATATTGATCATCAACACATCTGCGCCTTAAACTCTCAGGAGCTGGGTCCCTAGAGTAAGCTGGCTCAAGAAAACCGTTTGCTTTTTGTTTCGGTTTGATGAATTCAGTGACATGAACTTTTGGTTCTTTTGGAGTATCCAAATACAACTTCTTTAAAATTTCTGGTGGTACTTCATTGGTCCTTTCATGTTTAGGAAACCATATGGTACTCTCTTGCCAGATTTTCTCAATTTTAGAATAATTTGCAAATTTTATTGGATATTCCTCATCAGAGATAATCTTATCGGATCCTTCCATCCGATAAAATACCTTGACGGGTTTGTCACCTGAATATTTTTTAACCACTTCCTTCTCTGATTGATTGACACGATGTGCGTTAGCCATCGGATGACAAAGCTGAGAAGGTGACACTATTTCATTAGTGATAATGTGATTTTCCTTTGGAATCTCCCTCACTTTCTCAGTTTTCTCACATTCAGTGTCAGAATCATCAGTTACAGCAGTAACTCCCTCATCATTCAAACCTAAAATCGGTCGTACATCGGAATTTGGATCACCAACACTAGAAGTGTTAGATTCATTTTCCGATGCAGAGTCAGATTTTACCGAGCTCTCCGGTGTCACTTGATGACAATTATGATTTTCAAACAACACAGGAGATGGCACAGATTTATAATTTGTAGTTTGTGATGGTTCATCAATGATATGGTCAACCACATATGCAATGTGCTTATAGCTTTCAAGCTTTTTGTTGACCTTTTCTGCAAAGCACTTGATAATGGACATTTCTATCTTAGTGTTTTCAAGTTCATTAATATAGCTGTTAATTGCCAATTGTTTTAAAGAAAGTGTTTTCTATAAATCAGAAATGTCCTTTTTGTAACCATCAAGCCCTTTGTTGAATGCTATAACTTCCTTGCGAGAGGATTGACAGTTAATTATAGCACTCTCAAGTTGTACCCTGAGTTGCTTATTCTCATTTGTCAATCTGTCACAAGTACCACAATACTTATCACTATGAATGTCAGTTGTAGATTCAGAACTTACCTGCTTCGGAGGATCTGTTATAGCCATGAGAGCGAAATGAGATTCCTTCCCAGCAAAGAACTTGGAATAGTCTATTCTGGTAAAGGCATCATCCACTATACACGACTTCCTTGTCTTCAGAAAATCAGCTTCAACCAACAATTGATCAATGTCATCATCTAAAGAATTCACACTGGCTTCTGAATCTGATTCACTCTCCGAATCTGAATACACTAATTCATTTTCTTCAGGAACATCTGTGACTGAGTCAATAATGATTCCCGAAGTCTTCTCTTCATAATGATCTTCAACTGAATCAGTCATCTCAACATTCATCTCTTCGATTGACTTCTCAATCTCAATTTCAGTTTCTTCAATTTTCTCAACTATCTCCGACTCCTCAATATCATCCTGCTGAGCAACACAAGCTACATTCCCACCAGGTCTTATCTCTTCAACACCAATTTGAATATCAGTCCAGTCAAATCCGTCATCGTTTTGAATCACCAAGGCTTGATTTTGATTGTTATTCTGTGGTTGCTCATTTGGTGTTGTGATAGGAATGACAGTTCTGTTTGGGTTATTTGGTGTTTGAGTTTGATTTTGGTTGGGCATATTTGGTTGTCTATTAGAATTGTTCTTAGAGGTGTTTTGTCGGTTTTGGTAATTGTTTTGGTTTTGATAGTTGTTGTTTTGATAAGAACCTTGATTTTGAGATTGACGGTTTTGATAACTTGAGCTGAATGGATTTCTGTTACCTTGTTTAGTTGGTTGTGTACACTCTCGCTTGAAGTGACCTTTACCACCACAGTCGAAACATGTGACTTTTTCTTTGTTGAAGCCATATGTTGTATTTGGGGTAGTGGCCAAATCAGTTCTCCCGGTCTTTTCAATGAATTCAGTTGCTCGCCTCATGATGCTTGCGAAGGCCCACTGTATGTCGATAAGCTCCATTTCTTCTTTATCGATTTGAGCATAGTCCTCATTGGTTAGATTGTTGTTACCAATATGACTAGCTACTAAACTGTTATAAGAGGCAACCATTGCTGAAACCAAAGCAATGTGCTGTTGAGCAACTTCCACAGTGACATTATTCATGTTGGATGTCTCCAACACTACTAGTCTCTGATTAGCCTGATTCATCTGAGAAATGTATTGTTGTTGTTGAGGTTGTGGTTGTGGTTGGTTTGCAGAATAACATGCTGCTTGTTGCATCGGAGAAAATGGTGAAACGAAAGAATTTGGGTATGTTTGTGGTGGTGGTGTGTATGATGGTGGTGTATATGATGAGGTTTGAGCAAGATAATTGATCGGTTGTTTGGGTGGTTCCATAACACTTGAAACACATGCTATATGAGGAGCAACTGTTCCACCAAGACTTGAGTTACCCACAGTAGATGATGTACTAGCATGATACAACTCTGGATTTTGAGGAATTTGAAACCTTTTTGCTTTCCTCTTCTCCTCAAGCTCTTTGTTTTCCAATTTCGGGATAAACTCATTGATGGTCCAGTACTTGTAAGCATATTTCTCCTTAAGTACCTCAATGTGTTGATCCCAGTATGGTGGTAAAAAATCAGCAAATTTATCCACCAAATCTGACATAGGAATATGAATGTCATAACTTGACAAATCAGTTAACAAGTGACAGTATCTGGGAGTCAACTCTTTCAGTGTTTCATTCCCAACATAACTGAAGTTCTCGAATTCTTTCCTCAGTTCCTCCATTCTTAGCCTTCTCGTCTTATCATTACCATCATGACGATTCTTCAACATATCCCATAGTTGTTTGGAAGTAGTACACGATCCAAACTGATGTAAAAGATCATTGGTGATCGCTTGGGTTAGCTGAGAATACGCCTTCTTTTCCACCGCAAACTTCTTCTTCTCGTCATCAGTCAAACTCTCAAGTGGAATCTGTTCACCGTTATTCTCTAACACTGGTGCCACATATCTTTTTGCAATCATCCGCCATGCCTCAGTTCCTTCAAGTCCCATTTCTTCTAAATGAATCTTGAATTTCTTCTACCATTGGTTGTACTCCTGCATCTCCATCAGCTTGGGTGGTCTGTTCCCGCTACCTGAAGACAAATCATTGATTAGAGTAGAAATAGCATTAGTAGTTTGAGTGTGTACCGCTGCAGCTGCTACACCCCAGTAATCAGCTGTTGGTTGTTGTGAAGATGAAGCGAAACTCTGAGGAATCGAACTCGTCATTGCAAGATAATTGATTGATTGCGAAGACTGAGTATTCGACTTCTTAGCAGCTACTGTCCACGGGTCCATGGTAACTTGTTGTTGTTGTGTTGTACCCGGCCTCGGTGTAGTCGGAAATCCCCACATGTTGTTTTCGAAGTTGGAAATACGACAGACTTGAAAATTTCACCAAACAGATTCTACGTTCGCCCAGTTCTTGGATTACGTGAGTACGAATGTGGAATATCCTTCACTTTCGTCCTCTTTTGCTAATATGAATGTAGAATTCAAATGACCAAACCCACTTTCGCCCTGAACTTCTTCACGTTCGTCCCTTTTCTTTTCACTTTCGACCGCACGATGACCTGAAAGTGGAACTTTGACCCGAAAGTGGAAAATCAACACAACACAGACTTAGGTTCGACCAAAAACTGCACTTTCGTCCACTAAAAATCCTTGGTTCGACCTAAAATCATACGTTCGACCCTGAGCTCTCTAGGTCCGACCCATTCATTTTGAAAAACGGTTATTCTTTGAAAAACGTTTAATTTGATCTGAATTTTTCAAAAGTTGATGAATTTTGATGATCTTAATCAGGTTTTGATTCGGAATTGATTTGGAACAACTTTAATACTTCGAATTCTTGATTTTATCCATGAAATCTAATCCAAATCCTTCAATTTTCATCAAAAACCATTGTTCTATGAAAACAGCAAAAATTTGATCAAATTTGGGTCCAAATCAGTTCAAAAATTATCAATTTGTAGTTCTATGATCTCTATTGGCTCTGATACCACTTTGTAAAGGATCGTTTTATGTAAAAACAGTGAATATGATCATACAAGTCTCTATTCCAGGTGCGGAACCCTAGAATAGATACAAAATGATAATCGATGAATCAAACACACGAATTAAGCTTTTAAACGATATTTTCATTAATTACTTTTGGAAATGTGTTCACAATAACGATTACAAGTAATTGAAATGAACAATTCAATAACACACACGCTAGAGAGCTTTACTTAGACTTACTCGACTCAAAATGATCAAAGTTAACAATAAAAACAAACTTTTCACTTATATAGTCTGCAGGTTCGCCCTATACGGGAGTACGAATGTGGCTTTGTTCCACAATCGTCCTTCTTTCTAGTTCGAACCTGGAACGTCTTCAATGCATTTCTACCTTTGACCCACTATCTCTACCTTCGCCCCAACACAATTCTACTTTCGCCCTCACGATATCTTCAAAACATGTTTATGGTTACAATCCGAAGTATTAGTCGCACAATATGCATCAACATTAGCAACTTGGCAAAAGAAGTGGTTCTCGCTTTCTGATCTTGAAGTGGTTGCCATCGGCCCAGACATAGGCTCATCATGATAGAATGCTAGAATCCACATCAATCTCATCTGAAACATATCAGTAAGCCAGCTATTGTTATGCAGTTTGTAATTAGTCATTATAGCAACCCATTCAAAATCAAACTTCTTCCAGCTAATTGAATCTATCCAAACTATACTACATACGCGACATTTGAATTCATCATCGCTACATAACCCATGTCCAACCAAACAATAAAAAAGGGTTCAGCAAGAAACACATAGGGAAACATAAAAAAGATATTATATCCAATACGAAAGTATACAGTATTTTGAACGCAAGTAGTATAACAACGATACAATTTAAACGCAGATAATATGACATGCATAACGCAAGTATGAAACAATTCTAAGTGCATACCTTATCAACAACTTTTTTCATTATATGCCACATGCACAGTCTATGTCTGCTAGAACTAAATACACATTGTATAGCATTCTTCATCGCGGGATCTTGATCATTAACAACTACATTTGGATGTTTTCCGAATGATTTTACAAGCATCTCCAAGAGCCACATGTATGACTCTGTAGTTTCAAATGACAATAACCCAACACCAAGGGTTAAATTCCGGGAATGGTTATCAGTACCAATAAATGGGACAAATACCATCTTGTATCTAAAAGACAATAAAAATAACTATAAGAAAAAAGAAAAAAACATAACATAAAGACATATATAGTATAAAAATGTGCATACTTGTTGGTGTTAAATGTCGCATCAAATGAAATAACATCTCCAAACTCCATGTAATTCTTCTTACATAATGCATCGGCCCATAATAACGTAGTAAGAGCATTATTAGCATCAGTTGAATACTCAAATGAATAGTTCGGCAAGTACATTTTCTTATCATTAACATAGAAACAATCATATCAGCATCATATTCACTTACGAAACTTTTTAAACCACTTTAAAAATTTTACAGTCAATAGACGTTGCACCAACATTCTCAAATCCACCATATTTTGTCCGCATAACATTGAATGCTTTGACCGGACCAAGATTCAATGAAGATAGATCGTAAATCATTTATTCTTGGACATATGTTAAGTGCCTATTTGCTGCTAACAAATGCATATCAGACTGGGACACAAACAGATGATTGTGTCCCTCAACAAACTTATAAATCTTACACTCCTTTCCATCCTCAGAACCGCAACAAATATGTGCTTTGCATCCCGTACGAATAGACGGTCTTTTCTCGACTTCGTAGACTTTTTTGAACTCTTACCACAAACAACTAAATCATTACTCTTGTCTGGATTTGTCCCTCTTTGTAACATGGAAAATATTTAATACGAATAATATTCAATGTAACATATTGAGTACTTTTCCATGTAAAATATGTTTGATGAATTCAACTACTTTTGGGCCTCCATTGATGTTTCAAAATGATTTAAAAACTCAACAAGTGTTAGTTGAGAATTAGCAGCTTGGAAAAAGAAGTGGTTCTCGCTTTCTGATCTTGAAGTGGTTCGCATCAGTCCAGACATACGCTCGTCATGATAGAATGCTGGAATTCACATCGATCTCATCTCAAACATATTAGTAAGCCAGCTATGGCTATACAGTTTGTAATTAGTCATTATAGCAACCCATTCAAAATCAAACTTCTTCAGGTTAATCGAATCTGTCCAAACTATACTACATACGCCACGTTTGAACTCATCTTCACTACATAACCCATGTCCAACCTAACAATAAGAAAGGGTTCAGCAAGAAAAACATGGGGAAACATAAAAAGATGTTATATCAAAAACGCAAGTTTACAATATTTTGAACGCAAATAATATGACATGCAAAACGCAAGCATGAAACAAATCTAAGTGCATACCTTATCAACAACTTTTCTCATTAAATGCCACATGCACAATCAATGTCTGCTAGAATGAAATACACATTGTATAGCATTCTTCATAGCGGGATCTTGAATAGTAACAACTACATTTGGATGTTTCCCAAATGATTTTACAAGCATCTCCAAAAGCCACTTGTATGACTTTGTAGTTTCAGAAGACAAGAACCCAGCACCAAGGGTTACATTCCGGCAATGGTTATCAAAACCAATAAATGAGAAAAATACCCTCTTGTATCTAAAAAAGAATAAAAATAACTATTAGAAAAAGAAAAAAAAACATAACATACAGACATATATAGTATAAAAATGTGCATTCTTGTTGGTGTTAAATGTCGCATCAAATGAAATAACATCTCCAAACTCCATATAATTCTTCTTACATATTGCACAACCGAGAATAACGCGGTAAGAGCATTATTAGCATCAGTTGAATACTCAAATGAATAGTCCGACAAGTACTTTTTCTTATCATTTAACTTAGAAACAATCATATCAGCATTATATTCACCTATGAAACTGTTTAAACCACTTTTAAAATTTTTACACTCAACAATCGTTGCACCAGCATTCTTAAATCCACGATACTTTGTCCGCATAACATTGAATGCTTTGACCGGACCAAGATTCAATGAAGATAGCTCGTAAATCATTTCTTATTGGACGTATGATAAGTGCCTATTTGCTGCTGACAAATGCATATCAGACTGGGACACAAACGGATGATTGTGGCCCTTAGCAAACTTATAAATCTTATGCTCCTTTCCATCTTCAGAACGGCAACAAATATGTGCTTTGCATCCCGTACGAATAGACGGTCTTTTTCTTGACTCCTTGGACTTTTTGGAACTCTCACCACGAAGCACTAAATCATTACTCTTGTCCGGATTTTCTCCCTCTTTGTAACATCTAAAATAATTAATATGAATAATATTCTCTGTAACATATTCAGTACGTTTCCTGGCACAAAAACCTGACTTCTTTGCATACTTTTTATAAAACTCGTATGCAAGTTCTAAGCTATCGAAAGTCATTCCAACTTCTGGCTTGGGAATTCCTTCAACTTCAGGATTGAAAATGTTTTCTCCTTCTTCTACGACATCTTTGCCGCACAACTCTACATATTTTAAGATTAAAACGCGAGTTAAGGAAAAAACGTGAGTCTAATTTATCAAACATAAAGTATGAATCATCAATTGCTAAAAAACATTGAAGCGCAAGTTAAGAAAAATAAAACGCAAAAGAACAAATGCTCAGTAAATGACATTAACATGCAGGAAAATACAAAAAACTATAAATAAAACCACAAAATGTTCAAAAAAAAAAAACAAATGAAAAAGCTAATTACAAGTAGAGACCACTTACAAGTACATTTGAACTGATAAAAAACATATTTATGCAAGTATAAAACCATACTACGTCTAGAAAATGTTATAAAACACAAATATTATGTTTATATACCAACACAATTGACTGTATAAGAAATACAATAAAAAACCTTGGAATCTTTGGTGTTTTTCAATGAAGTTAAAATCATCGTACGAATTCAATTCGCCTTCATGATTTGGATCATCTAGAACAATATCTGAAAACAATACAACAGTTAATATCAACCAAATCAATGTATAGAATACGTAAAATTAATGTGTTACCTTCAAAATAATATCTGTGACTCACCGGCACTTTATGTGTTGACTAACATTGCATGTTTTCTCAGGTCGCTAAGGTAGCAGCTAGACTAGGCGTACTGGAGTTGCACTGTGTCTCATCCTGTCATGCATGTTTGAACTTTACTTGGTGTTTTAAACTACTTAATTTTGGGTTATGGTTTTGTAAACTTGATTTTCTTCTGCTGTTGTCTTTTGGTATTGTGTAAACCTTTAAAACTGCGTGGTTGGTTTTATTACGTTATTTTCATATTATATAGATGTCATTTGTTGTGACCGTTGACTTGGATCCTGGTATGTCACGCGCCTCACGGTAAAACCTCGCACGTGGAATTTTAGTTTGTGACAGATTAGTATCAGAGCTAATGGTTATAATGAACTAGGACTGCATGTAGAGTCTGGTCTATAGCCGAGTGTCACGGTCACACACTTATGAGTCATTGTAAGTGGGAAACATACTAACTTTGTCAGGGTGTTGGTATCATCATCATCATTATGTGTTGCATCATCTATTTTATCTTCTATTTGTTTCTATCTTCTATCTTATCTTCTTCTTCAGGATTTGAAGACAAAGAGGCTAGTTTGTTGATCCTTGCACGGCGGTGATGAACATTGGAGGGGCTTCGGCGTATACTTGAGATTTGTCCAAGATTCGGACATCTTCCTTTCATACTCCAATGAACACACTCGCTCACACACACTTCCTTGCACTTGTACTGGGTTCAGTACATCTGTGAATGATTATTCATTCGGGGATCCATATAAGCTTTAGTATCTCCATAGGATGGTTCGTGGTTGATACGAATCGGTCGGATCAGGATGATTCTATATCATAGTTATTAGTGGATTATTACAAGTGACGAAGTTGAATGTCTTATTCCTTGTGGATTCCAGAAGATGTCAGGTGTTCACGGAGGTCGACGTGGTGGACGCGGTGGTTGTCGTGGCGGCGGTGGTGGTCGCGGTGGGGTCATGGTAACATCAACATGACCCAGGAAGTGTTGAATAATCTGATCCAACAATAAGTGTTTGTTGCTCTTGCTGCTTTCCATGCCGCTCAGCAAGGCCTTGGTAGTAATTTGATTACTGCTATTCTTATCTTATCCTTAGTGATTGATCTGTTTTGTTAATCAGGTGTTGTTGGTTTAGGTAATGCTGTCAACCCACCTCATACTGTGCAGCTTGTGTGCACATTCAAGATGTTTATGGACTGCAAGCCACATAGTTTCAGTGGGGCTGAAGGGGCAGTAGGGTTGCTTAGGTGGTTGGAGAAGATTGAATCTGTGTTTGCCATGTGTAACTGCTCAGTGGAGAATCATATGAAGTTTGCTTCAGGTACTTTGGAGGGTCCTGCTCTTACTTGGTGGAATTCAACTACCGAGACTCTTGGCTTGGGTGAAGCTAATGCTATGCCTTGGGTTGAATTTGTTTATCGTCTGAGATCTGAGTGTTGCCCTCAGGATGAGGTGCAAAAGCTTGAGCATGAATGGTGCAATCATCATATGGTGGGATCGGAGATTGAGGATTATACTACTAGGCATCATGAGTTGGATGTTATGTGTACAGATTTGACTACGCCTGAGTATCGGAGGATTGAGCACTACATTGCTAGGTTGGTGCCAGAAGTCCGCGGGTTGATGACTACCAATGATTTAACTACTCCGCATGAGACTATCAGGTTGTCTCATAAGCTAACTAATCAGAAGGTTCAAGAGGGTGTTTTGCCTCCTAGGGGTGCAGCTCTGAAGACCCTAGATAGCAACATAAGAAAGTGGGATAGCTCTGTGAAGAATTCCGCTCCATCTCAACAGCAGCAACAAAAGAAGTTTGACTCTTCTAATCCTTCATCTGGAGCCCCGTCTGGGCAAAAGTCTGGTTATTATGCTGGTAGTTATCCGAAGTGTAACAAGTGTAAATTCCATCATAACGGTAAGTGTCGTAAGTTTCAGTGTCACCGGTGTGGAAAACCCGGTCATGAGGTGCACAATTGTCGGGTTCAGTTGAATGATAAATATGTTCCTCCCGAAGCTCCTCAGCCTAACTAGGGATGCTATAATTGTGGTCAGACTGGTCATTTCTGAAGAGACGAAATTTGACACGAAAACAGGATTATATGATCATACAAGTTACAAAACCAAGTGCGGAAACCCTAGCTTTGAACAAACTGAAGTAAACTCAAATCAAAACACAATCAAAGTCATTTTCAATACTTTTCATAGATTAACTCTTTCAAAAACTTGATTACAATGTCTATTCAGTTAATCTAACACACACACAAATTCTCTCAAACCTCTCTGGAACAACACCTGATAACACACACAACTAATGACTCTTTTTTTAATCTTACAAAATCACAAAATCTATATATAGGACCTGCACGTTCGCCCAGTTTGACTGGTCGAATGTGAAGCCTTTCCACATTCGCCCACTTCTTGTGGTCGAATGTGTCTTCTCAGTCTTGTTCCTTCCAGATTCGTCCATACTTGATCTACCTTCGCCCACACTCTTTCACCTTCGCCCAATCTTGTCACCTTCGCCCCTTCAGCCTCTTCTAACACATGTTAACCATCTAATCATTAGTCGCAAAACGCATCTACAATTTCAAGCGTGATTGTCCTAAGCTGAAGAAGAATGATGGTGGGAAGAATGGTAATGGTAATGGGAACAACGGAGGCGTCGATAGGAATGAACGTGCTTTCATCATTGGTTCGGGGGAAGGCTGACAGGATCCAGACACAGTTACTGGTACGTTTCTTCTTAATAATCGCCATGCTTCAGTTTTGTTTGATTTGGGTGTCGATAAGAGTTTCATATCTGTTGAGTTTAGTCAGTTGCTAGATATTGTACCTACAACTTTAGAGGCTAAGTACTTGATAGAATTGGTTGATGGTAAGAAAATCGAGGCGACGCATATTCTTAAGGAATGTCGCGTAGAGCTTTCAGGTTTTTCCTTTCCTATTGATCTTATGCCAGTGGGCTTGGGTAGTTTTGATGTTGTAGTGGGTATGGATTGGTTATCGTTGTATCGTGTAGAGATCGTTTGTTTTGATAAAGTCATTCGACTTCCTCTCCCTGATGGAGAAATTCTTTGGTGCATGGTGAGAAAGGTGGTGTTCCTTTGAGTATCATTTCCTATATGAAAGCCCATAAGTATATTCGAAAGGGTTATTTTGCTATTTTGGCTCTTGTTTCTGTATTATTTGAGGAAGAAATGAAAAGATTGAAGATATTCCAGTTGCCATTTTGGCTCTTGTTTCAAACATACGTAGTCACGATCTGGACAATCGGTGACTAGTTAACCTACGGGTTATTAGTCAAAACACTTATACAAACTTTATGATAGGTCACTGGTAGTTGGGACTATCTGATCACGTTGGTTACTCTATTTTGGAAGGCGCAACCTAAGGTGAGTGTCACAGCCCCACATTTTACTGTTTTCATATTTGGGGGAGAAACACGCGGTATGAACTTACGAACTATTAGACCAACATATCACATTATATCACATGGGTACTAAGTGACATTACATCATTAAAGTCCTCCTAACTTTTAGTGAACCATTAATATGTGGATACATGGCGGGAAAGTGTGAATAGATCTATTGGGCCCGGCAAGTCCCACTTGGGTCCACCGGAGGTCGGACGGGTGCATATTTTTCCTATCTAACTTACGACACCGAGTGATGTCCGGTGACGGGTATTGAGGCATTCTAACGTTCGGCAGTCGTTCACGACACTTTAGTATCATATACGATGTCTAAGGTGCTGTTTGTTTTTTTTGCAAGAAAAGGTCTGCAATCTGCGGACCACATCTGCAGACATCTGTAGGAGAAGAGGTGGACCAAAGGTCTGCAGTCTGCAAGAAGAAGACTGTTTGTTTGTTAACGTCTGCAGGCTGCTGAAATAAACTAAAAATTAAATAAACTGACTTTTTACAGCAGTCTGGTGGTAGACGGTGGTGTGGTGGTGGGTGGTAGTGATGGTGGACCATGGTGGTGGTGGTGGTGGTTGACCATGGTGGTGGTGGGTGGTGGTGGTGGTGGTGGGTGATGGTGGGTGGTGGACCATGGTGGTGGTGGTTGGTGGTGGTGGACCATGGTGGTGGTGGTGGGTGGTAGTGGTGGTGGACCATGGTGGTGGGTGGTGGTAGTGGTGGACCATGGTGGTGGTGGTGGGTGGTGGTGGTCGGTGATGGTGGGCGGTGGACCATGGTGGTGGTGGTGGGTGGTGGTGGACCATGGTGGTGGGTGGTGGTGGTGGTGGACCATGGTAGTGGTGGTGGGTGATGGTGGTGGGTGGTGGTGGACCGTGGTGGTGGTGGACGGTGGAGGTGGACGGTGGTGGGTGGTGGGTGGTAGTGGTGGTGGACCGTGGTGATGGTGGACGGTGGCGGTGGTGGTGGTGGTGCTGGGTGGTGGTGGTGGTGGTGGACCGTGGTGGTGGTGGTGATGGACGGTGGTGGTGGGTGGTGGTGGGTGGTGGGTGGTGGTGGTGGTGGGTGAGGAGAAGAGAAGAGAAGAAGACTTTTGAAGACCTGAGAAGACTTTGGAACAAGTCTGCACCAAGAAGAGGTCAGGAAGATCTTTTTGAGTGAAAGGTCTTCCAAAAACAAACAATCTGCAGACCCCAAACATCTGCGCAGGTCTGCGCGGCGCAGACAAAAGAGTTCAGAAGTGCTTCTGAGCAAAAAACAAACAGCCCCTAACTAGCATCAGGTATAGATGTAAGGGTTGTTGGGTCTGGTTTTACAAACATTATTTACTTTTGCAAACATAAAACTCAATGACTCACCGACACTTTATGTTTTGACTAACATTGCATGTTTTCTCAGGTCGCAAAGGTAGCAGCGAGACTAGGCGCACTGGAGTCGCACTGTGTCTCATCCTATCATGCATGTTTGAACTTTACTTGGTGTTTTAAACAACTAAATTTTGGGTTATGGTTTTGTAAACTTGATTTGCTTCTGCTGTTGTCTTTTGGTATTGTGTTAACTTTTAACACTACGTGGTTGGTTTTATTACTGTTATTTTCATATCATATAGATGTCGTTTATTGTGACCGTTGACTTGGATCCTGGTATATCATGCGCCTCGCGGTAAAATCACGCACGTGAATATGAGGGTGCTACATCTATATCCATTTCAAAATCAAATTAACTGTTTATAGTAAACATGTATGAGTTGTAATAGCTAAAACAACGTTAATGTAAAATCTTATTACTTAATTTAGAATAGTATTAGCTAAATGGGGAAAAAATTACTTGGAAAAAGGCCTCTGGAATTTTCTTAGCTTGGGGCCACCAAAATGGTTGAGAAGTTGGGTTGTCGGTTGGAGGTCGGCACAAGTAGATAACCTAGTGTGTGTGTGTATATATGTGTGTGTGTTTAGTAATATTTTGTACTTTAAACAATATTTTAAGTGAACATTTTGCAATCTCAATTGAAAATGTTGCACAATCAAGTTGAAGAGGCCCAAAACAAGTGAGAGATGAAATGAAAGAAGAAATGCAGCGACACATAACCGAGCTACTGAAACAATTAGTATTCCTGGCAATCCTCCAACGTAGTCTAGTTTGTGTTTATTGTATTTTGTGGTTAAACTTGTAGTTTGATAACCGTTTTTTATTTTGCGGTGAACTTGTAATTTGATAACGGCATGTATTTGCGGTTCAACTTGTGAACGGAATATAATGGTTCTATCTTAATTTGTAGATTACTATCGTAAAAGGGTTGTTATAATTTTTTTCTGCGTTGTGAGCAGAAAAGATTTGGATTTTTTTATTTAATAAAAACATTTTGGTTGGAAAACGGTAGGTAAAGTATAAATAAATATTAGTACTTTTGGTCGGTAATATATAGGAAATTTAACAATTTTTTACTCAGTAAAATGGTCGGAAAAGTAATAAAAAAATTAGATAGAAACTAGTCGGAAATTTGTCGAAAACATTTGCACAAATTTTTGTCGGAAATCAGTCGGAAAGTTCATCGAAAAATGGTCGGAAGAGCAATAAAAATGTGGTTATAAGCTAGTCGGAATCTTGTCTGAAAAACTGACATACTTTTTTTATCGTAAATGGGTCGAAAAAATTATCAGAAACTTGTCGGGAAAATTTATCGACTAGATTTTTCAGACAAAAGACACTTTGTCGGAAACTGGTCGGAAAGGTTGTTTTCCAACCAGTATCTGACCAAAACCTTGGTCGGAATAGGCCAGTTTTTTAGTAGTGCGGTTGTATTGAAAAAAATTGATTTTGATGGATTTTTTTCATTTGTTTTTATTATTCTCGCGATATTTAGTGTTCTTAAGGTAATCATCCCATAGGTCTCTAATCATCCATCTTAGAATATAGGCCGGTTGTTTTTTTTATTATATTAAAAACTAAATATGTCAGATAAATAAAAAATTTAATAGCTAAATTTTTTCTCTAAAACAACTGAAATTAAATTAGTACCCTTCCATCACAACTAATTTTCAATTTCAGTGAGGTAAATAAAAAAAAAATCAATAATTTTTTTCTAGATGGAGAGGTTTTACAGAGTTTTCTATTTTAGGATTAATGGAAAACCTATTAGGTTTTGTGTAACTAATGTTCAGCGCATAAGCCTTCTATATACTGTAAGATGGTAAATATACAGAGATCAAAAGGAACCCTAATAACTTAATTAAGCCCATGGGCTCATAACCTCAAGTCTAATAATACAGTCCAATATTCCCCCGCAGTCAGAAAGGAAGGAAACAGAAGCTCAGAGTAGAATACAAACCATAAAAACAATAATAATAAAATTTGCGTGTTTCGATCGACTTAAAACGCCAAACTTTTGCCAACAAATCCATATTGTGCTTAATATTGCATCCGTATTTTGTTTGCTTATGCTATCCATAAGTTGCTTGATTATGCCATCTATAGTCTTCCACGAAATTGCGTGACAACGGATCGTAATCCTGGTCTTCAAAAGCAGGTGGCTGTAAGGTCGAGTTTGATACAGTCATAGTTCATTGGTTCTTGGTTCCCGGTATGATAAGTCGACAACCGAGGACCGTAGTCGTGTGGCGGTGTGTCAAGACTAGGGGGTGTTCTCTTATATCCGTAGATCAAGAGATAAGATGCGTAGATCTAAAAGAAAAGAAAAAAATATAGAATCAAACCGTAGTTTGAGATCGTAACAAAATAGAAGCAGCGGGTGAGTCGAGACACTTCAATTGACGGCGATTCGCAATCGTCAAAGACAACAGTAGAGCCATTAAATGCCACCGGTAAATACATAAGAAGTGTTGTAATGAGTGGATGATGACATCATAAACAATCAAATGCTATGTATATTGTGGGATGATGACGTTCGGTTCACAATATTGGAAAACAAAGGAATTGATTGTGGTTGGTGGCGGCTAGCAATAAATTAAACAGTTTTGGTAGGCTGTAGCTTCTACTCGAGAAAATAGCCGAAGATCAGACAAGCGGCGACAAAAGATTTAAGAACATGTTGGAAAAACAAAGGGGAATTGAGACTCCACAAATAACGAAGCTTTATTCAACGATAACATGAAAATAGAAGGGAAAAAAAAGAAAGAAAAAAAAATAGAAATCAAAGATGGGACATGAAACAATCAATGGCTGGATAGGGCGGCGGCGGTGGCAACGGTGGCACACCGCCTTGTCTATGGTTTTTTTTTTAAAAGGTGACTGCTAGGGTTTGGTTATTTGTGTATGATGCGGTGGAGACGGTAGAGAGCATTGGCTCTGATACCATGTAAGATGGTAAAATATCGAATTGATACTATTGATTAATTAGATTACAATATATGGAGATCACAGGAAAACCTAATAACCTAATTAAGCTCATGAGCTCATAACCTCTAGTCTAATAATACAGTCCAATATATACACCCAGAAATGGATCGCCAGAGTTGAACCCGACACATAACTGGTATATACGTTTTTTTAATTTTAATCATCCTCATCTAAAGTCAACTATCAATGAAACCGATAAAGCATGCCAGATTTCAGAAAATTTTCTTTGCATCAACTTCATCTTAACAAACTAAACTAATAAAATAGACTAGATTTCAAGTGTTTGGTTTTCTTTCTTCAAAAATGTTTTATTAATTTATTCATTGTTTTTAAATTTTACTTATTATGAGTTTCTATTTTTGGACGGGGCTACAACACCACCACCAATATGTTTGAGCTTAACAAGGCAACAAAGATCAAGAAGAGGGAAAGGATTAGTGGTGATTGTGTGGGTATTTTCTTCATGTTCATCAACTTGGTCTGAAACAAACCTTGAGCAGCTGGGTAGTCAAGGCCCGCCCATGTAGTATCCGAAATCGGGGAAAACCCAACTCTCATCCGTCCGAAGGCACGACAGTGAAAAATTGATAAACCCGGCCCACCAATAGCATTTTGCTGCCGGTAGGACTCGAACTCCACAGCTCCCATAAAGAAAGGAAGGAGGGTGTCACTCCACCATAAGAGGATTGGCGTGGAAACATTGTAGATGCTTTAATAATATTATTAATTTACACGAAAATATAATATATTCTCATATATTATTCATAAGTTATTTGGAGTTTAAAATCATTACATGTTTCACTGCTAAATGTTTCACTCCTTGTAACTTAAAACTTCTTTAAGAAATTAATAATTTAAAAAAATGTGTCTGGCAACTCATAAGTCATTAATGTGAATCTTCTTCATAAACAACTGACTACCGGTATATTGTTTTAATTTGAATCGTCCGGCAACTCATTAGTCATAAATGTTTCAAAATTTTTATTTGGCTTTAATAAATTGTTTTGAAAAAGTAAGTTTTTTGAACTATAAACAAAGTTGTAGAAGGCGCTAGGCAAGCGGTGAGGTCTAGCCTCGGGACTAGGCGGAATTAGGCGTTTTGGTATTTTTATACGTATTTTATATATATACACACAAATTTAGGTGTTTTTTTGTAAATATGTTAAGATATATACACATAATACTTAGAAATACATAGATATATACACATAATGTAGTAAATTTTATAATTTTTATGTGCAAAATTTTATGTTTGGGGACTAAATGTAAAGTAACAAAGATGGAGGGGGTTCATTGTTAAAATACCCAAACTTTAAAAAATCCTAACTCTCACATCCTTTAATAGGTGCCCTTCTCTTTCTTCCCCCTTCACTTCTTTTATTAGACGCCACCATAAACAAAAACCCTAGGCCTAAATTAGCCACATATAATTGATTGTGGGGTTCGATTATGCATAACGAAGACAGGAGCAGGTCTAGTTTACGTTTGAATCATTGTAAGAACTTGTTTCACTTTTGATTTGGTCGAATTTTGACCCATAATAGGGTTCCGACTAGTCCCGATTTTGGCCGGATTAAACCGCCTAGGACCCGCCTAATGCCCCAAACGCCTAGTTCTCCGACTAGGGGCTTTTTCCAATATGTGTTAGCCGACTAGCGACTTGGCAACGCCTAGGCGATCGCCTAGCCCGCCTTTTCCATCCTTGACTATAAGTGACTTGTAACTTATTAATGCTCCTTATGACTTATTGAGGAAAATAAGCTAACCCACCACTAAGCTAATTCACACACTCTTCACAAAACAACCTATTCTTTATGGGTTTTTCTTCACCACATAAGCTAATCCAAATACTTTACAAAATCTTTTTTGACAGGAGTTATTTACACGGATGGTCCCTTTTCTTTGCATATATTGCAACTTTGATCCTCGGAACTTGAAAATTACACAGATGCTCTTGGTGCTATACATAGTATAACCAGGACGGTCCCCACAACTAACATCCATCTATTTTTTCTGTTAAAAGTACGTAAAATTACTTATTTACCCTTAATAATAAAAGTAAATTAAAAAACAAATTGTTAAACAATACATTTATATATTAAAAGTATATATATTAAAAGAATTAAATTAATACAGTAAAGTCAAACCTTGCAGTCACCCATTCATCTTCTCCGGCAGAGTACGTTGGCAGAATTTCGAATCTGCAGCAAGATGGAGATTCACTTTCATTTCTCCAATCCGATGCCATGTCATTTATATATTGAAACGATTGACCCGAGCATCTACAACGATGGGATAAGTAGATTGACATGATTATACCAAGCATCTACAATCGAGCATCTATATAGAGGCAAAGACGATGATACTGGAGGCTAGAACAAAAAGCATGATGTTTATTGATGAAGAAGAATGAGGCTTCGGTTTTTGTGAAATACCACCACAATCGATTGCATCTCCGCCGATGGGTCTAGTAGTATGGTGGTGGACGAAATTCAAGTTGAGGAAGATGGTGGTGGACGAAGCATTGCCGGAATCATTGGTGCTGGTTGCCAGATTTTATGTGGGATAAGAACTAGAGTGTAAGAGAGGGGTAAACGGGAGATAGTGGTGGTTTTCGGGAGGAGATGGTGGCGGTTTGGGAAGCTGTTGACCGAACGAGATGATGGTAGTTGACGGGAAGTGGTTGTGGTTTTATGTGGATGAGGGTGGGATAGGGTGAGGGAGGAAGAAGATGAGGATAGAGGTGGCGTTAATTTAATATTTAGTAAATATTTTTTTTATTGTTTCCGTCTTTTAAAAAAAAGTAAATTGGACAAGGAGAAATATAACGATCGTGAAGGATAAAGACCATCCAAGTACAAAATTATATACCATTTAGACTATTCATGTTAATTGAGGGAATTTATACAAACTGTGGATAGCCCGTGTAGTTAACTCTTTTAAAAGTTATAACTTAATTTAATAAGTCCTCTTAACAACAAATAAACTTACCCAAACATGCCCTAGTTACGACAGTTAATGACAAAGAGGCAGCTTTAATGGCAGATTCAGGTTATAAAAACATTCTTTTTACATTAACAAGTTATAGTTAACCACAAAAAAAATTAATAATAATAAAAATAAAAATAAAAAAATAGAAACTGTTGCGGATTAAACTGGTTAACAATTATTTTACAAACCAAACAAGCATACACAGACTAATAGGGTTTCATGTAAGCTCTGAATATACTAATTAAAACTAGCATAAAACAATTAGACTAAACCCCAAAACACAAAAAAAATTACAACAAAACAACAAAGTAAATAATCCTACATTCAGTTTCTACAAAAGACCAAAAACAGAAACTCCTAAAAATTAGACGGAGAAGATCGAGGGGGAGTAGCCCAAAACATATCCGGATGCATTTGTCCGTTCGGCAATACCTTAGGGGCCTGATTGTAAATCGGCATCGCAGAAGCCGCAACATTATCTGTCTGAACACCACCCCCTCCAGGTTTCAAACTATTCCCAGTATTCAGCCCTGAAGTTTCTTCTACTTGCATTTCACCCCCTTCAACTTCATCCTCCAACGGCAACCGCTCATAAGTGGCGTTACTAAACGTTGCGGCTACGACCATTACTGGACCAGCCGCGGTCAGCTGCCCGACCACTGTCCCACCCACCACCTGCCCTTGACCGCCGGCTAAATACACCGTTAGCCCTGTGGCCCCTGGTGGCGATGGGGCGGGCAGAAACGCGCCCGAAAGCGACAATATTTCAAACCGACCTTGTAAAGTCAACACGCCACCAGGGGCCGCTGGCTGACGGAGTGTTACATTCGTAACAACTCCGTTTCCACTTAACACCGAAACCCCTCGGTGGCGTCGTTGAGCGAAGGTAGCGATACACTCCGAAACATCACTACCACCACTAATTTCCAACACATGGCTACGCAGTGCATTAGGGCTTTCTTTAGTAATAATAACAGGGGGTTTCGGTTTGTTTTTGGAACCCGGCGGCCGCCCACGTGGCCGCCGGGTCCCACCAGAGGAGGTTGGTTCCGAAACCTCCAACGAACCTCCACCAACGTTGTGGTGGTCTTGGTCACCAAACTCTTCAATGTTTTCATCGTTTGTATCATTAGGGTTAGGGTTTGAGCTACCTTCATCAGCCGTGTGTCGTAAATGAAGCGACGACGGCTGACCAGATGACGTCATTGGATTCATCCCTATATTTCCAGTCCACCATTGGTTTGACATGGTTTAATCAATAACTTCAAAATATAATACTCTTTATTAGTTTCAAGATTTATAGTTTACACAATTTGTTTTCAAGATTTATAGATCTAAAGAAAACAAAAGGAACATATTTGCATGAAAACCCTAATCTTGAAAAACCCTAGATCTGTACCAAAAACAACACTAACAAAGATTCAAATCTTTGACACCAACCCCACTTTATGATTTTAAATCAGGCAAAGATCCATCAAGTAAACCAAACCTTGTACAACAAAGATTCGAATCTGTATGTGCAAGTAAGTATGTAAGTGAACAAGTACATAAAGAAAGCTAGGGTTGCAGGTGATGATGGGTTTTAGAATATTAGATAGGAGTTAAGAGTGGGGGTGTACGATTAGCAGAGAAGGGGCAGGGAGGCGTACGATAGGGTGAAGCAGGAGGAGGCGGTTTTAGATTGAGTAAGGTGTTATCTAGTGGGGAAGAGCCAATAAGATATTGGGGAACACAAAAGTACAGCTGGTGGGATATGGTAATATTGACGTTTTTTTTGGTGTTAACGCGTTGCAATTTGTAGCGGCTCTTGCCTTAAATTTACTGGTGGTGGGATTGAGGGATTAGACCCTTTTTGAATTTTGACCCGACTCTTCGTTTGGACTTATCTCCTACTCAAATTTATGTTTTGGTTTGTATTTACTCATTAGGGATGAAAATGTATAATTAACTAGTATTTGGCTTGTGAGCGTTGCCCGCTGACACATATCTAACCCGGTAAGAATAAACATGACTCAGAAAAAAACGCAATCCGTAGGACTCGAACCCACGACCACGTGGTTAAAAGGTAGGCCCTCTACAGTAGCACGAGGAGGCATCCAATTGTGTGTTTTTTATGCGAGTAGGCTTCTACTCGTGTGAAAAAGAGGCGATTAGGATTCCTAATCGTCTGTTGCAGCAAAGTTTGCAATTTTGGTCATTTTTGTCCGTTTTGTCGTTTTTATGATCTAAGGCTTTCTTGTGTGTTCAGAATCATGGATTGGGGAACTTCGCCTGAGAATAACGTATGTGCTTTCCTTGGCCCAATTCACAAAGATAAAAACAAGGTGTTCGAAGGGATCATAGAGTTCTTGAAGCGGTCGAGGATCGCGTATGCTATAACGAAGCAGCATGTGTCGTATAAAGACATTCTATGAGTGTTCTACCACAACACTCAAGTGGATTGTACTATCGTGCCTGTCATTATCAAGATCCAAATACAAGGAAAAGGAGTATTCGTTACTGAGCAACACATTCGTGAAGAACTCCGTTTCCAAGATGCATCCGATGAACCAATCCCCTTTGATTCTCTCCTTATCCGTGGCGGCTTTCTTAGAATGAAGTATAATGCGAAGGTTACAAGAAATGAAAATGAAAAGTTGCAGAAAGGAAATGTGTCGCCACCGTTCAAATATCTAATACACGTTGTCCTGAAGTGTCTTGGTCCTAGAAAGACAACTTTTGACGCGATCAGAGATACTCTAGCATCGAAAGTGGACACACTGACTTTGAACAAGCCATTTAACTTATCGGGCATGATCATGCATCACGTTAAGGAAGTTATTCAGTCAAAGACGACGAAGCATCCGTTCATTAAGGGGGTTGCTAAACGTATCCCTCTATTATTTATTTTTACTAAACATACCCATTCCCTTAATTTTTACAATAATGCAATTAAAACATTTTTATTTTTATATTGCCAATTTTTAATATTCTGTTATCAACTAAAATTTTTTTTTTATGTTTTATTGATATTTTTAATGTTTTTTAAGACAACATTTTATTGTTTTAAAAATTTTTCATTTAATTTCCTAAGTACATTTTTTTCCTTATTTTGAACAAGGAATACACTTTTTTTCTACATACTGATTTAAATTACATCAGAAAGCTTTTGCAAATGATTTTTGGTAATAATTTTTAACATTTTTTAAAAAGATCTAATCTTTTATTAATGAACTATAATGGTTAGCTAACGTTTAGTTTTATCAACACATATCATTCTATTCTCAAGTAACATTAAAATTTAAATGATGCAACTAAACCAAATAAAAAGGTTTGTATATACCAAGTAAAAGAGGTTGAATCCTTCAGTTTCATGATTTCAAAATAGTCTTATAATTAAAATGAACACGTTGACGTTGAAAATAATTTAAAAACAATAATTGATTAGATTCTATAAATATGGATTTATGATGTTTTAGTAAGTATTAGTATTAGGTTTACCACACCTTACTTTTAAATGTATTAAAAAATGAGGATTTTTAAAGGGGTGAAATTTGACAAATTTAAAGTGGTATTTTTGAAAAGTTGGTATAAAACGTAAGAAGAGGGGGAACATTTAGCTCACTCCTTTTAGAATCATTATCAACTCATAATTTTATATATTAGACTCCAATTCATAGTCTCCTTCAACGCGTGCAAGGTCTAGCTTGGTTTCGAACCTTGTCGGCTTCTCCACATAAGAGATGCTCTTAGGATGAAATGTTGAAATTATGATTTAACCTATCAGTTAAAGCATTGCTATTATCACGGGTACTTCGGGTTTAATTCTAGTTTCAAAAACTTGAAATTCAATCGGTTTTAAATTTAATGTTGAATTTCAAATTTGGTTTTTGAATTTTTCAAGTTATCAACCATTACGAATTTAGCTTTTGATTCAAATTCGAAATATATATAATTTTCGTCCCGTTCAAGCGATCCGCCTTTCTTCATCTATACCAGTTGCCACGCACGAGCCCATAGCAAGGATTTCAGCGCCCCTTCGGATTACAAAACTTTTTGTGACTAACCTTCCAGAGGGTTGTAGTGGTTCAGATTTGGCAAGTCATGTTCGGCCTTTCGGACAGATTTTCGTTCTGTACATTGCAAGAAAATGAGACAAAGGAGGCAATCGTTTCGGATTTATTTCCATGCTAGGAGTTAAAGATAAGGACAAATTACTCAAGAGTTTACGGAATAGTTGAATGGGTGATTATAAGTTATGGTTTAGCATTGCACGTCTCGTTCTTGAAGATGGGGAAATAAGTAATCATCAGGAAGAGAGATCGAAGATTAATGACTTTGGAAATAAAAATAAGATAGCCGAGGATGTTCAATTGGAAGCCAAAAAAGGGACGTCTGAATTCGGAGAAAGGTCATTCAAAGAGTTGTTAGTGGGTAAATCTGTTATGGCCGATAGTCATGTTAATAGGTGTAGGATCGACGAACGTGTCACCCGACAATCACGAGAGTTATATTCAAGGTGCGGAATCCCTTGAATATGCTTTAATAACAGAAACAAAACTGAAACTAAGATAAACGAGTAATTACGACACACAAACGGTTTAAAAGATTAACGTTTATATCATTAAAACAGAGCGCGGGTGTTACAATGATCAAACCAAGCAATCTCAGACCTGGGGAGGGTGTTTGGAGAGTGTGTGTGGCAAGAACTGATGATTAGGGTTATGATTGGGCCTATTTATACCTCCCGGATACGTACAGACCCACGTAGGCGATTAGGAGGCTATACCACATACAGGTATAGGCGATTAGGGCCTAATCGCCTATAGCGTTCCTCCAATCGTGTGAACAGTTGTAGTGGATAGGTGCTAATCGCCTACAGCCTCAATCACATCCCAAAACGCGTATAAACGTCTCCAAACACCCCGAAATACGTCCAAACATCCTATATACTAGCCTAGGGACATCATGTACTAACAGACTCCCCCTTGGACCAGGCTAGTATACATACAGAGATTGCAAAAGACAACGTTTATAACAAAGCACAACAACTTTACAGACTCGAAAAACAGAAACAAACATAGCAAAACATAACAAGCAGCATCTTCAGTTTTCTCTTTAACTTGACATTGTCCTGATCCTCGTAAGTCTTGACCAGTCGCATCCAGCATGAACTTTGTTGGCATAGCAGAAGCGGATCACTCTCTGAAACTTCATTGTTTAATCTGCTTCATCATGTAAGTGCTGGATTGGATACAGGTACAGCGTCTCCACATCTTTCTCTGAACAGTTGATAAGCCACACTGGGTCCCAAATTCTGATTTTCCTGCAAGGCTTAGGAGTGTTGCTCAAGACGATCACTGCAGTCGATGCATCATAGTGCCAATAATAAAGCTTTGAGGAGAAGTCTTGTTCAACTGGGACGATTTGAATCTTCGAAACACATTTTGGTGGCTTGATCTTATGTTCCCAAATCGGACTCTTAGTGAACGGATGAATCTTGTCGGTCTTGAAGGACTTTGGATACTGAGGCTTGAGTTCATCCCATCCTTTCTCACTTTCTCTTTTCAGCTTAGTGTAGAAACCTTGAAGAGGAGGAGCTTTCTCTTTGTACAACGGATAATCAAGTCGAACCAGATCACGAATATACCAGAAAGGTAGACTAAGAACTTTCTGAAACGGTTCAAAGTACAATATACCTTCCATCCATTTAACCCCGAGCATCCTGGTATGACTGACATAAGCCCAGCTGATCACATTACCTTACATCTTCGACAGACGCGTCTTGAAGATAGATGCCCGCTCAACAGTCTTTTTCTTCTCTTCGGGTTTAAACCATTTGGGATATTTCTCTCTGATCTTGTCCTGTCTTACTTTAACTTCATCAGGAACAGTAGTAGAATCAGACTTTAGCTTTTCCTCAGCCTCATGTATCATCTCCTCGGTGATGTTAGGAATCCCAGTGCCCGAATCATCTACAACATACTCTGGAGTTGGCACACTGGTTCCTTCTTCAAGATTGACCTCATTGTTTTCTGGATGCATCTCTGGCGGAGGATCTTGACTTGCACTAGAAGATTCTCCATGTGCGAAGCCGTACACCTGTTCAATGTCATCTGATGTCATCTCAGGAGGTATCTCACCTTCTTCTAGATCATATTCTGGCATAGCAAGAGGAGGGAGTAAGTTGCCTTCATCATCATACGCAAAGTAACTGTTCAAAGGCTCAACAAACTCGACTTGAAATACAGCTTTCTTCATTGAGTCCCTCAGTTGCTGAATCTTGGACTTTACAGGCCCGGCCCTAGCTCCCCCTGAGTAGAAGAACCTGCTTTGGGATCATTGCCCTTTCTGTCATGATCTTTCTTGGTTCGTCTAGGACCAGATCTAGCTGATGATCCGCCACCACCTGTGGCTCCAGGATCACCACCATCTCCACCTTTACCAGTATCATCACCATCATCATCCGATTCATCATCATCATCATCGTCCTCATCATCATCTTCTTCATCACTTTCTTCATCATCAACATCACCAGCACCGGTACTAGCCCCAGCTTCTGAACCACCAGTGAGTATAGGTTGTGTTCCAGCTAACCCATTCAACCTAGTCCTCAGTTTAGTGTTCTGCTTCTTATACTTGGTGATTCTTCGCTCATTGTTGACATTAGCGAGCTGAAGTTGGCTATACTGAGATTCAACACCTGTAAGTCTCTCCAAGGTGCTTTGGTTTGACTGTATCAGCTGCTGGTGTGACTCCATAAGCTGCCTGTTCGACTCAATGATCTTTTGATTAGACAGTGTAAGCGCGTCGACAGTCGCTTGCAGCTCTTTGTTGGATTGGATTGTTTCACCGATCAGCTCTAACATTTCCGTTTCATTCTCTTGAATCGTGGCGTTCTTGCTTCGTAACTCAGCCATCTCACGCGCTTGTGCAGCAACTATAGCAGTTAGTTCGCTGACTTGGCGTTGTAGAAGTTCATTTGATGTAGAGGCTGAAGAAGAAGTAGGCTGATCAGTAGGCTTGGAAGTTAACGGTCTCGCTTCTTGCCTTAGCTTCCGAATTCTTTCACCAATCGGATTCGAGACAATTTGAGAGCTTGTCTCTTCAACGGTAACTGAGACTTGCTCAGTGAAGATTACCGAAGAAGGCATTGACATAGTAACTCTCGCAGGCATAGCTGCACTGACTGATGTAGGAAATGATGCGGTTGCTGCTGCAGCTGTTGTTGTTCCTGTTTATGTTGATGTTGCTGTTATTGTTGTTGCAGCCGGGGAAGAAGGAGTACCAAAAGTCTCTGGAAGATTCAAAGTCGTACGTCTAGACTTAGATCTCTTAGGAGTCTTTTCAGCAGCAGGTTGTTTCATTTCCATTCTCTTCTGTCACCTACCTTCTTTTGTTGCTTTTGACTTTTGTCTCTTTTGTGGAGGAGGAGTGCTGAGCTCTGCATCTATATCACAACAATATCTCCATGTTCCACAGTGAACGTGGGATCTTCTGCAAGAGCTCTCGCCTCAGCTGCGCGAGCTTTCTCCTCAGCTAAGTTTCTCTTAATTCTCTCTTTTTTTTTTCAGTAAATGTATCAGGAGAGTCATCATCAGTATCTTCAGAGTCATCATCATCTTCATCTGTAATGTTAACTGGGCCTTTTTCTATCTGTTTCTTTCCTCTGGCTGAACTTGAGTGTTCACTAACATCGAGAGACTCCGGATCAAACATATCGTCATGATGTCGAAGTTCTGCAACAGCAGTATTCCCCGGAGTATTGTCTGCCAACTCAGCTGTCGGTCTACCAATATTGTCACCATCTTTGAAAACCTGTCTGTGAATAAGAATATCATCTTCTGACTCACTGTCGTCGTGTCTCCACCTGTTGCCTTGTGGTGACTCATAATCCTCTCTAGCTAGAAGACCGTACAAACGTCGACTTGGAGGATATTCAGACTTAGGCTTGTTCTTGTATGACGACATTCTTCTCATTTCTACTTCATCTATGTCTTTGATCATGATAAGCTCATTAGTATCTTTTACCAAATAAGGAATCTGACTATCAAGGATCATCTGCAGAAAGCGAGGATAGACGATGAAAGGTTTCTTAGTCGTCTTCTGCAGAATCACTTCCTTTAAGTGATACATAATCATGCCGGAGAAGTTAAATGGCTTGTTTAGTGTTAGGGCAACAATCGCTGAGGCTAAAGTGTCTCGGATCGCATCAAACGTTCTCTTGCGAGGACCGATGCACTTTAGAACAACGTGTGTTAGGTACTTCAACTCTGGCGGCAGATTCCCTTTCTGCAGCATCTTCTGCGCTCTCACGTCACCAGCATATTTCATTCTTAGAAAACCACCACGAATCAAGATCGAATCAAACACAATCGGGTCATCCTTGTCGTCTCTGAACTTCAGAATCTTACGAACCATCTCTTCAGTAATCAGCACGTCCTTTCTTTGCACCGTGCTTTTAATGACAAAAGGCTTTGACTCAATATCGACCTTCGCGTTCTGATAGAATTCCTCAAGAATATTCTTGTACGCCGCATGTCCTTCAGAAATAGCATAGTTAATCTTAGAGCGCTTCAGAAACAAAATAACACCATCAAACTTCTTGCAGTTTGCCTTCTTGATGGGTCCAAGGAAGGCACAGCAGTTGTGGCGAGGAGACGTTTCGTACTGCATGTTTCTATAATAAAAAACACGACAAATCAATCACAAACAGATCAAAGATGCATAAAACGGACAAAATCGGACACAAGTTTGACAAAAATTGGTCAACAGTAGGGTATGAGTGATTAGGCATTGTAATCGCCTTCCCATACACACGAATAGGTCTAATCGCTCAATGTCATAGGCGATTAGAAGAGATGGTTGCCCCAATCGTGTAACTGTTCACGCGATTAGGAATCCTAATCGCGTGTCAGTTTAAATGTTTACGAATTTTGTCAAATTCTTGTTATGGGTCGTTTTGGGTTGAGATTTTTTCACATTGGGACCTATTAGTTCCGACTAGAATAACCCCTCAATAATATATCAGATTCATGCTCAGATCAGGGGTCAATTGACCGGGTTTTTTAAGTTAGGGTTCATAAATATTTAAATTTGGGGCTTTTGATTTAACGAGGTTATAGAACAAAACTTTGGTACATTAAGCACCTACTAGCCCCGATTAAAGAACCCCAACCAACATTTATCATTTTCATATTGTTTTCACATCACAATAAACAAAAACACATGAGTTAGGGTTTCGGTCAAGAATACACGATTTTAACCCCTTGAAACATGATATTTGGATCTGAAATTTTATGTATAGAGTCCCTTAGTGATGAGGAACAAGATTTAAAGGACGAAAAATCACGGGCAAGGGTTCGTTTCAGATCGGGTTAAGAGGGAACGGTTCAACAGTTAGAAGGTTTTTGAGATTGAAGAACAGATAACCAGATGCCCCTTTTATACCCTGTCCCTAATCGCCTGCTACAGTATAGCGATTAGGGTGTAATCGCTTGACCATCATACGAGTGAGGCTCTAATCTCTCTAAATAGATGAGCGATTAGGTCTAATCGCTTACACTGGTACACGATTAGACGTATGACTTGTCTAAAGACCTAGGGTGCTAATCGCTTGCTGTTGAACACGAATAGGTGGTAATCGCCTATAAATGCACATGATTACCCCCTAATCGCTCCTATACACAGGCGATTAGACTCTAAATGTCTTGAAGCTTTCACATAAATTACCAAATTGCCCCTTCAACACCAAATCTCACATATTTGACCCGTTAAGGTTCAAAACATGCGTTTTTCAACCCGTTTTAACACACGACTCAGATGATGACTCAGATACTTGAAAATATTTCATTTTCCACCCCTGTACTTAAGAGAAAGTACGGTTTTGACCCGGCAAAAACAAAAATTTCAATTAGTTGATTTTCGGCATTTTATTCTTGAAGAAGTAAGATTACAATGGATTAGGTTTCCATCATCGGCAATCAAGAATAACTAATCTAGTAAAATTAAATAGAAAATAAGCAAAAACATGAAATCAACTAACTATACACTATCATATTTTTGCGAGTTTCATCAGTTAGGGAATCATATCAGTGTACGGACCATACTAGTACCCTTATATGTTCAGTTTAAGATTAAATTACCAATAAGCGTCCTACAACAACTGTCAGTATTGTTGTCCACCTAAACTCAAAATCAAGTTTTATCGCTAGGCATATTAGATACGTTAAGGTAATATTAAGACTGATTAAAGGTGTTCCCCGCACACGCGACATATTCCCGCGTCAAGGCATGCGCAAAGCTTCCTCGTAACCGGTGAATAAGCTGTTGTCATCCGTATTTACAAGGATGGGCTCAGTGGTGATCAGGTCTGCATGAACGCTGCAGCAGAGAGACCAGTGAGATCCAGACCAGGGTTCAAGTCAAATACCGTATATTTTGATTTTTCACGGTACGATGCTTTAGGTATATGATTTGATACCTTAGAGCGATTCTCTTTGAGAATGGGGTTTTGGCATTTATGATCTTTTTGCTCTTACAGGATTCCCAGACGTCTCCTTATCAGAATTTATTCTGTTTTTTTTTTCTTTTCTTTTTCTTTGGGAATGGCAAAGAGGTGTCTCAGTTGTAGGCTGCGAACCCAACGTACGTCACTTATGCCACCCCATTTTATTCTGAGAGACGTCCGGTTCACCCCGGATGTACCAACCTCTTAAAGACCAGAAACCTCGGATTTTGGCATTCTATCAACGAGACTTAGGCTTTCAGACCGTATGCCAACGCGACGTTAATCCACACAATGCTCAGTTGATTTAGGTTTATATCACCGTGCCGAGCTTGGAAATGATTTCTAGCCTACCAGCACATCATTGTAGAGGCTACTTATTAGATCCAATGTTTTTAAGACGATAAAGGTCCAGACAGTCCGACTGATAGGTTAATATCATCTTCCCCATTTTCACCAAAGAAACTCATTTTTGTATTTTCTGATGTTTATGTATTTTACTGAATTTTCTCCCCCTAAAAATCTAAAAATTTGTGAAAAGACAATATTTTTGGATTTTTCTGATTTTTGAAGTAAAATATTTACAAAAACGATTACCGATGGGGATCTAATCCTGCTTTTCTTTAATGCCGTTTAAGATTAATAGATACTCAAAACGAGGTCCGTCAAAAGATTTGGTGAATAAATCGGCACGTTGGTAATCCGTGTGGATTTTAACCATATTGATAAGTTTCTTTTCATAGCAATCGCGTATGAAATGATACTTAACCAAGATATGCTTTGCCTTGGAATGTTTAACTGATTCTTTAGCGAGAGCTATAGCGGACTCATTATCACAGTGAATGGGAGTATTTAGAAATTTCAAACCGTAGTCTCTCATTTGTTGCTGTATCCAAAGAACCTGGGAGCAGCAGCTAGAAGCAGCTACGTATTCCGACTCGCAGGTGGATAAGGCGACTGAGGCTTGCTTCTTGCACTGCCACGAGACTAGTCTTGGTCCCAAAAACTAGCATCCAGCCGATGTGGATTTCAAGTCTTGTTTGCATCCGCCATAGTCAGCATCACTAAAGGCGACGAGGTCAAACTTATCGTCATTAGGGTACCATAGACCTTTGGTCGGACAACCCTTTAGATAACGTAAGATCCTCTTCACAGCAACCAGGTGGGACTGTTTCGGCCTTGACTGGTATCTGGATAGTAGACAAGTCACGAACATAATATCAGGTCTTGATGCTATGAGGTACATAAGTGAGCCAATCATCGCTCGATAAAGAAAAGGATCAACGGCTTGTCCTTTCTCATCAGGTCCAATCCCGTGACTGGTCTGAATTGGAGTGCCTACTGGAGTAGAGTCTTCCATCTGGAACCGACTCAAGATGTCAGCAACGTATTTGGTCTGGTGGATGAAGATCCCCGACTCTTGTTGTTCTACTTGTAGACCTAAGAAGAATTGCATCTTCCCCATCGAGCTCATCTCGAACTTTTCCTGCATAAGCTTTTCAAAATCCCTGCACATAGCATCATTAGTAGACCCAAAAATAATATCATCGACATAAACCTGTACCAGAAGACGGTCACCACCCTTTTCCTTGGTGAATAAGGTGCAATCCACAAGTCCACGTTTGAACCCGTTGGATATAAGATAGTTGCTAAGCATTTGATACCATTCACGCGGTGCTTGATGGAGTCCGTACAACGCTTTGTTCAGTTTGTAAACTTTATCACGATGAAGCGGATCCTCAAAACCCGGTGACTGAGTAACATACACCTCTTCCTTCACGATACCATACAGAAAAGCACTTTTCACGTCCATTTGATACACCTTAAACCGTTTGTACGAAGCGTAAGCTAAGAACATTCGGATAGCTTCAAGGCGAGCAACTGGAGCGTATACTTCGTTGTAATCTATTCCTTCGATTTGACGGAAGCCGAGGACATCTAATCGAGCCTTGTTTCTAATAATTACCCCGCGGTCATCCCGTTTACACTTGTAGACCCACTTTGTTCCAATTTTCTTCGCGCCTGGAGGTAAGTCAACTAAGTCCCACACTCCTAGCTTTTGGAACTGCTGAAGCTCTGTTTGCATTGCATCTATCCATGGTTCTTCTCTCAAAGCCTCTTGGACGGTTCTTGGTTCCATCTGAGAAACATATAGAGCAAAAGACCAATCGTTCTGGTGACCTACTTTTCTGATTTCCGAATAAAGAGCTAGGGTAGTTGCGTTGTCACTTGGACTAGCATTCCTGAGTTGACTATGTGTCATCACTCTGCCAGCCGGATCACCAATCACATTCTGCAGTGGATGAGTGTCGTGAATCCGAGATTCCGGATGTGCCGGCACTGGATCATCCGAGTGCAGATTAAGATTTTCATGTCCCAGAGAAATATTTGTCTCTGCGGCGCTTGAACTGGAGGGAGTAGTGGGTTGCAAATTAAAACCGGTGAAATCAATCTGTAGACCAATTCCAGGAGCTGCTGAAGTAGACGGACCAGCTTGATCATTCCCTGTAGGAGGACCTGGAGCTGTATTGGTAGATTCACCATTTCCAGCTAGTTCTTCACTGAGAGTTTCCCGAGATTCAGCATATTCCTCATCTGAAGAAGAATCTATAATCTCTGACGCTTCCTGAAAGACTTCCTCAACTTCAAATGCTGCGGTTTTACCAAGGGGACCCGTGGATGCAGAGGCGTCAGATGCGGCAGGCGCATGTGCATTAACCCCGATCGGACGCATTAGCGGTGAGCTAGCTGCGTTTTCACACTCGTAATACATTTGCGCTACAGCATCATCAACAAAATTATCCACGTTGAAAGAATCAAACAAACTCTTATAGTCGAACAACCAATCAGGTCCAACACCGGGCGCATTGACAGTGTAACGTTGAACATCGACATTAAGCCAATCTTCAACGTTATTGGTTCTTTTGTTGTATACTCTCTGGTTAGGAGTACTGTATCCAACAAAGAAACCTTCTTCTGCCTTCGCACCAAACTTCCCATCGGGATGTAACATTGTGCATGGAGCTCCGAAAGGTTCCAGAAACTTTAAGTTCGGTTTCCTCCGGTTCAGAAGTTCGTAAGAAGTCTTACCAAACCTCTTGACCATAAGAACCCTATTTAGAGTATAACACGCGCAGTAAACTGCCTCGTTCCAAAACATGACAGGCGAGTTTGAATCTGCGAGCATTGTCCTGGCTGCCTCAATAAGAGTTCGATTCTTTCTTTCTGCAACCCCATTTTGCTGAGGAGTGTACGGTGCTGTGAATTCGTGATGAATACCTTTTTCTGCACATAACGACTCCATAGCATTGTTCTTGAATTCTGTTCCATTGTCGCTTCGAATCCTGCGGATCTTCAACCCATAGATGTTTTCTAGTTTGGTGAACAGATCCTTCAAAAACTTAAAAGTCTCACTTTTATGCTGCATGCATACAACCCAAGAGAACCTTGAATAGTCATCTGTGACAACCAGACAGTATAAATCTCCATTCTTGCTTTTGCGATTGACTGGGCCGAACAGATCCATGTGCAACCGCTCGAGAGGCATACGGACTGAGTTGACCTTCTTAGGTTTGTGAGATTTCTTCTTCTGCTTCCCTTTCTTACATGAAACACAGACGTCATTTAGATGGAAATTCTTGATAGAGACACCTTCCACAAGTTGATTCTGAACCAGATGATTCATCTTCCTCAAGTGTATGTGCCCCATTCGTCTGTGCCACATAATAGACTCCTTCTCTGTAGCCTTAGACAGAAAACAAGTGACCTCCCCCTTAGCTATTATGGCTTGACTCATATCCAGAACATACAAGTTGTTGACTCTTGGAGCTGAGATCATAATCCATTGTTTCGGAATCTTAAAGCCAGGCTTCAGAATGAAGCAAGCATTGTCATCAAAGAACACTGTGTATTTCTTGTCACAGATCTGTGAGACACTCAGCAAATTGTGGTCTATCTGTTTCACGAAGCTTATCTTCTCAAAGCTTACGATTGCATTTCCCATACTGCCTTCTTTCGTGATGTAACCTCCTTTATTACCTACAAAAGCAACATACCCCCCGTTGATATTCTTGATGTCAAATAGCAGGGATAAGTCGCCTATCATGTGCCCAGAGCTCCACTATCAACAATTCAGAGGCTGATGATAAGGCCCTGTGGAACTCCCTGCACAACATTCAAAGTTTAGTGGTTAAGGGGGACCTAAGCCTTCACGGTCTTGGGTCTGCCATCTTCATCTAAAGTCGGAAAATCAACCCACTTTCCGTTAGGAGTTGGTGTTGTTCCCGATGGTCCGGCAGTGTCAGCACTAGCAGATTCTCCAATTTTGGTCGGTGACTTAGGTCTCCAAACCTGTTCCGGTCTCTTTGGCTTGGGCTTCTTCTTTGCCTTGGGGCTAGAAGGTCCAGCCTCAGATTCCTTTGGTGGGACAGATTTTGGATCCACTTCAGACATAACTGCACATGGAGCAGTTTTAGGGTTACCCTGAGTTTAGCTGCAGCCTTTGCTTGTGGCTTAGGCGCTGCTTGAACCTTTGTGGGAACTGGGCTCCCCCTCGACTGCGGACCCTTGCCATCAACTGGCTTTTGGTTCATAGCAATCTTGTTTCGGTTGTCATAAACGACCTGCTTTCCTTGTTGTTTTTCAGAAAGTTTAGGGGAAACAGGTGGTTTAGAGTTGCTAGAACTTGGAGCATCATTTGCCTCGATCCTCTTGCGTCTCAATTCAGGGCACGCAGCAACTAAATGCCCACGTTCCCCGCATTTGTGACAGGATCTATACTCCTCAAATGGTGGAGCATTTGCATCCTTGCCCTTTTTCTTAGATTTCGTGGCAAATGAGTTCTTGTGTTTAGGATCCTTAAAACATTCCTTTTGCCAATCAGTTTTAGGATAGTTGTCATACTCATTGCCTGAAGATCTAACAAACTGAGTAACATGCTTTTTATGAGATTTCTCCTGAGCTTGATTTTTATGGTTCAAAGTGTTCTTCTTTTGATTTTTATTTTTGTTTTTCTTGGATTGATTACCCTGACCCTGTTTCCCTTGTCCCCATTTTTCTTTTTCAACAGTAATGGTGGACTCCTGCCAGATTGTATCAACACAACCAGGTGCTCTAAACCCTAGAGGACATACCTCATCAGCAAAGATTTTATCAGATCCTTTCAATTTATAGAACACTTTGACATTTTTACCAACAGAGGTTTGCACTTTCGGTTCAGGATCACACTAGATGTGATTTTGGATAGGGATATCCTCATTCTTTACCGGTGCATACCTCTCTGGTTCATCAAGCTCATCATCAGAAAATCTGTCTCGCAGACACTAGCATCATCAACAAACTCACCAGCTTTGGCAGCAACAGCAGATGGAGCAGCCTTAGTGACTTCAGCAGGTTTAGCTGCTTCCATCACTTTGGGCACTTCTGCAGATTTAGCTGCTTCTGCTGTCAAGTCCACAAACTCTTCCTTCGGTAAGATATCATAGTGATGATTTTTGAATCTCACCGGAGGTGGACACTGAGAATATTTGGGACTGGTGGAATTGCTATCCTTCTCTGAGTGCTCTATGATATGATCAAGAACATACTTGCAGTTCAGGTAACTTTCATGTTTCTTCTTGATCTTCTCATGTTCACAGTTTACAATGGCCAAATGTTTCATAGTGTCTTCTAACTCATTTATGTAATTGTTTATAGCGATTTGCTTGTTTGCTAGAGTTTTAGACAATTCAGAAACATCCTTGTTGTTTTAAGGAATCATTTGACCTTTGTAACGGACCTACATCAGCCTTTAAATTCAGATTCTCTTCAGTTAATTCTTTGATTCTGAATTTAAGCTGATCACACTCAGTAGTGTCTTTCTTCAGAGTATCAATGGTGATTTTGAGTGCCCTCTCATTAGCTCTCAAAACATCATTACTCTGTTGGCATTGACTTAAGTCAGCTTTAAAGTTCAGATTTTCGTCTGTTAAGACATCAATTCTGTACTCAAGCTTGCTGCATTCTACACACTCAGGTTTAGAGTTGGAAGAAGAACATACCTTTTCAGAAGAATCTGTAATAGCCATCAAAGCATAATGAGCAGCTGTCTTCACAGTTCCGAAGAATTCGCCAAGGTTGTTCTATGCACAGTCAGCATCAACAAGAAACGACCTTTTGCTGATCAAGGCATTTGCTTCAGCTAACAAGTCTTCCAAGTCCATCCCCACATTAGAATCACAGTTAGAGTCACAGTCAGAAGCTTCAACTTCAAGAATAACAACTTCAGACTGACTCGGACACTCTTCAACTTCATCTTGTGCATCAGACATTAGTTGGGCAAAACATGTTGCACCACCCTGCGGAGCTTGTTCACCAGTGATGAGGTGATTCCAGTTAAAACCTTCATCTTCTTGGATTACCAGGGCCTGATTGTTGTTTGCAGGAGGCCTCTGGTTCTGGTTGTTTACTGGGACAAGAGCTCGTTCAGTATTTTGGTTAGGTTGTGTCTGAGCTGGTTGCCTCTGATTCTGATTGCCTTTATTGTTGTTGAAGGGATTCTGATTCCCCTGTTGCTTAGGCCGGTCACATTCTCTAGCAAAGTGTCCTCTGTTGCCATAGTTGTAGCACGTGACCTTTGATTTGTCAAACCCGAACTTGGTGTTGTTGTTGATCAGCACATCTCTCTTACCAGTTCTATCCATGTAATCCTTTGCCCTTCTTACGACACTAGCGAATTGCCACTGGATGTCTATCAAATCCATATCATTTTTATCTATCTGAGAATAATCTTCTTGCGTGAGATAAGGATTCCCGATCTGTCCGGCAACTAGTCCACTATAGGAATTTACCAAGGTTGACAGTAGAGCCATGTGTTCTTAGACTAACTCTACAGTCACCTTCTCAAAACCCGTAGTGTTCAGCTGCTCTGTGACTGGATTGGTCCGATAGCCACCTTGATTTGAAGTCGAAGCACCTCCATATCCACCATAGCTTGTAGATGGGGCACCACCAAACCCTGACGAAGAAGATCCACCAAAGTTTGAGGTTGCCTGTGCTGGTGCTGCAAGATGAGAAAAAGGATTAACACCAAATTGGTTAGTATTATAATTCAAAGGATACTGGTTTCCTTGACCCCAAGGAAAGACTAGAGGAGGAACATCAGATGGGGGACCATAGTTGTCAAACGCAAAGACTGGATCAGGATTAACCACGAAAGCAGTCTGTGGTTTGGATCCACCCACGCTGGTGTCCTGAGCAGGATTCCCGTAGTAGATGCTGGGATTCTGTGGAATGAGCGCCTTGTTTGCTCTTCTGATCTCTTCAATTTCCATGTTCTCCAGCTCTGCCACGAACTCGTTAATGGAGAGTGTCTGATAAGCATTGTTAGCTTTCTGGATGTCCAGCCATTGATGCCAGTGTGAAGGAAGCGCCTCTGCTAATCTTTCCACAAGTTCTGCAGAAGTGTATATAACCCCATACTGATACATCTCGAACATAAGTTGGTAATATCTTGCAGTCAGGTCTCTTAGCGATTCATTCCCCATTGCGTTGAAGTTCTCGAACTCTTTCTTCAACTGATCCACCTTAACCTTTCGCGTCTTCAGATTACCCTCTTTCGCTTAGCAAGCGCCAACCAAAGCATCTGCAAAGTAGTGCACTGTGCAAACTGATGAAGTATGTCTATGGGAAGTGCCTGCTTCAACGCTGCCATCGCCTTCTTTTCATAATTGTACTTCTTCCTCTGATCTTCAGTCATATCTTCCAGTGAGATCAGAGTAGTAGAATTCTCAACCATCAGCCTTGTGTACCCGTTTTTGATAGCTGACCATACTAAACCGTCGATACCCTCAACATGTGTCTGAAATCTGCCCTTCCATCCATGGTAGTCGGACATGTATTGCAGTTTCGGTGCCCTGGTCGAACTACCCGTCTCTAAGTCACTCATGAGAACGGAAGACATATGATTTGTCTTTGAGTTTGCAGCAGCCGCGAGTGCCCACGGATTCGCATTCATCGCCTGTTGTTGAGCCGCTAGCGCCCACGGATTGATTCCGGCAACATTCGCTTGCATTTGCGATTGTTGCATCCGTTGCGCGTTGCGTTCTGCTGAGAACTTCCAAGGGTTCGTGGGTACGTTTGCTTGGTTGTTCAATTGATTGTTCATTTGTTGATTATACTGAGGTCTCGGTTGATTCAGATGTCCTCAAGGGTTCGCCATATGATTAGGTTCGATAAAAGTCCGATACTTAGTCAAATTTTCAGTTTCAGAACCTTATAGGCGATTAGGAACGTAATTGCTTATGTTATAGGCGATTAGGGATTGTATTCGCCTATATTACACGTGATTACGGGTAATTGCTAGTGAACAGTTGAGCGATTACGAGTTAAGAGGCGATTTGGGGATGTTTCAGGCGATTAGGGACTATGCCACACAAGGTGTAGGCGATTAAGGCCCTAATCGTGTGAAGTAACCAGGAATGAATGCGATTAGGAGTGTATTCGTGTAGCCTGAAGGCGATTGAGGCCCTAATCGCATACAGTGAGCGATTAGTCCTATTCGCTTGAAAAGTTTATGTAATTAGGTCTGCGTAATCGCCTGATCTGATCTGCAGCCGCACTTTTGCTCAAAACGCACCAATTTTGCCTCAAAATCTTATCTAAAACAATGTGTTTTGATCCCAATTTATTAGACAAGTTACCAAAACAGTTTTAGAACAAACCGTGATAAAAAACACACATTTTTTACCGTAAACACACACTAAGATTTTGAAAAACATGGGTTTTAATAAAAACTCAAAGTTTCAAAGTTCAAACAGGTTTTTGATTAAAAATCACAACTTTCACACAAAAACCCACCTGTTTTCACTCGTTTTTGTTATTAAAACACTCGTGATAAGAGCCTCGGCTCGGATACCACTTGTAGGATCGACGAACGTGTCACCCGACAATCACGAGGGTTATATTCAAGGTGCGGAATCCCTTGAATATGCTTTAATAACAGAAACAAAACTGTAACTAAGATAAACGAGTAATTACGACACACAAACGGGTCAAAAGATTAACGTTTATATCATTAAAACAGAGCGCGGGTGTTACAATGATCAAACCAAGCAATCTCAGACCAGGGGAGGGTGTTTGGAGAGTGTGTGTGGCAAGAACTGATGATTAGGGTTATGATTGGGCCTATTTATACCTCCCGAATACGTACAGACCCACGTAGGCGATTAGGAGGCTATACCACATACAAGTATAGGTGATTAGGGCCTAATCGCCTATAGCCTTCCTCCAATCGTGTGAACAGTTGTGGTGGATGGGTGCTAATCGCCTACCACCATCCTGTAATCGCCTAGAGCCTCAATCACATTCCAAAACGCGTATAAACGTCTCCAAACACCCCGAAATACGTCCAAACATCCTATATACTAGCCTGGGGACATCATGTACTAACAATAGGTTTCACTCGTTGCATGGTAAAGCGTTAGTAGCAAGGATGTTTGATCTTGAAGCCTTAAAGAAAATTAAGATAACTTTGAATGAAATCAGTCCAAGTGGATGGAGAGTTCAATATATTGGAGGTTAGATGTATTGATATCATTTAGTGACTCGGAAACGGCTGTAGTAGTTCGGGAAGCAGCCAAGTCGATTCCGAAAAAGTTTTCTTTGGTTAGCATATGGGAGGGTCAACCATTGGGATTTGAGATATTGGCGTGGTTGAAAGTGCAAGGGATTCCCTTGCATTTGTTGTCCAATGAAGTCATCGATACCGTTGGAGGTGTTTTCGGAAAGGTAGTTCATAAGGCAAATCGATCAGAGGAAGATCATGATCTTTCGTTTGAATACATGGGTGTTCTGGTAGCGGACAGGAAGCGAGTGTCAGAGGAAGTTGTTCTTAGCGGAAAAGATCGGAAGTTTCGAGTATGGGTGAATGAGGAGTTGGGTGAGTGGATTCCGGAATTGTAGAGGATCGGTTTTATATAAAATAACAATGTATTCATACAAATGAAACAATCTAGGTGCGGAAACCCTAGATCGTATTCAAAATGATAGAGATCAAATCATAAAACAGTTAATTCCTTTTCAATAATCATTTCATTCATAAACATATTGATAAAACTTGTTTAGATTAGGTTTACAATGAAATAAGAACACTTGAGACGTTTCTAGAACCTGGAGAGAATACACACACAAAACCTCTAACCAAATGACGAAAAACTTAACACAAAATAAAAACTTGAACTATATATAGTCTGCTCATTCGACCCCACGACTAGGTCGAATGAGTCCTTCGACCTCTTCATGAGCTCGAACCAAACAATATCAACTTCAAGGCTTCCTTCGACCTACTGAATTCTTCCTTCGACCCCTCGAATGGTCCAATGGGAACTTCTTCTATACAAAATCTACCAAAAACGCTATATTGACAATCCAAAAGCGATAGTCACATTCCGTGCACTTACAAACTCCCCCTTGACTATTGCTTGGATTGTAGTTGTGTAGAGGATCGTTTTGTCAAAAACAGATTGGTTTGATCATACAAGTCTACTAATCTAGGTGCGGAAACCCTAGATCAGTTACAATATGATAGTTATCAAATCAAACACTCAGATTCACCTTTTCAATACTCATTCTCATTAATTACTTGTCAAAATGTGTTAACAATAAGCTTTACAAGTCAATAACAAAGTTTAAGATCGAACATACACACTAGAGAGCACCTAGACAAACACACACTCTGAAATGGCAAAAGTTACATCATAAAATAAAGTTTCTCCTTATATAGGCCTGCAGGTTCACCCCTAGTGTGTGGTCGAATGTGGAAGTTTTCCACATTCGCCCTTCTTAACAGCTCGAACCTGGAATCAATCTTCAGTCTATTCTACCTTCGACCTCCAAACTCTACATTCGCCCTGTCTAAGCTACATTCGCCCCAGCTTATTTCCAAGTTCGCCCCTACGCTATCAGTAAAAAAAAACTTTGATTTAGCAATCCAAAGCACTAGTCGCACATTATGCATCAACAAACTCCCCTCGACTATTGCTTGGATTGCCTACGTGCTTCGTCCATCTGCTTATTCATCAGCTTCAAACGTAGTTGTTTTCTCTGATCTTTAGTTATTTCGGGTTCAAGTTTCCTCTTTGTCAAACGTTTCGGCACTTCATTTATCTTGACTTTTTCACCCAGTTTCTTCTCTAAGTTGCTTCCAGAATTAATGTCATAAGCAAAACAAACTCCAACCACCTGTTGATACTTTCTTGCTTGATCCGCATCTTTCGGTTCACAGTAGATTGGATTATAGTATAGCATGATGATGTCTTCAAAAGTACAGTTGATGATCCACATCGGATCAAAAACATGTATCTTCTTGTACGCATCCTTCCCATCTTTCAATACAATCACAGCTTCTGCCGTACGCCAATCATAGTACCACATCACAAATTCAGATCTGAAATACTGCTGAATTGGCATTAACGGTATCTTCTTCATAACAACAGGAGATTTGTATTTCAAAGTCACTTTCTTCTTTCCCGTTTTCGGATCAATCTCTTTGTGAACTTTTCTTCTGGGATATTGTTGTTTAAACATGTTCCACTTCATTCTACTTCCCCAGCACAATTTATCAGCAAACCAACCAACCACATCATTGTTCGCTGAAGCACCAGACATAGTACATTTGCATATGTCTCTCACCGCCCAGTACGGTAGAGTCTGTATGTCATGGAATCTGTAAAAGTACAGAATTCCTTTCTCCCATTTCACAGCAATGCACTTCAAATACCTCAGATTCTTCCAACCTAAAGCTCTGCCTTTGAAAAGTTGGTTATGATATCTATAAAATCCACCCTGTGTTTCAGGCTTAGGTCGTTTATCATCCATTTCTTTCAGTTTTTTAATAGAGTCTTCACATCATCACTCTGTTCAGTCGTTGGTTTCTGAGTACTTTCTCCAAACACATTCTGTATAAAAGCATCACTCTTTTTCTTTGCTCTGTACTCTACCTCTTTTAGATTCACTTCAGTTAGATCTGGAAAAACTTCATTACTTTTATCTCTGAAGTATTCAGGATATTCCTCATGTGTTATATCCTCAATCTCAATCTTTTCTGTTTCAGGAGTCTGTTTATCATCAGACTGATTACCAACATCCTTTTCAGGAAAGTCTGGAATCATCTGTTCAGTCATGATCTCCTCTAGTGTCTTTCTAACTTGTTGCGCTATACCTTCATGTATTTCTTTAGAGACAGCAGCAGACACTTCACCCTCTTCAAGATCTGGGTCGTTATATTCCAATTCAAACCTCATATCATCTGCTTCAAAGATTTCAGGAAATTTTCCTGTAAGCTCAATCGTCCGAACTTTCTTATTGAGCATCTTCCTATACAGATTCTTATCATTAGCAGATAACGACTTGATCTTTTCCGTCCAGAAGATATCATCATCATCTTTATTCCTACCAGACTTCTTCTTTATAGAAGTAGATTGTCCTTTATCTCCTTTTTTAGTCTCTCTCTCCTCAAAACTAAACTTGCTAGCATCATTATCATCATCATCACTATCACTATCATCGTCATCATGATTCTTTTCTCCAGACTTGCCACTTGCATCATCATCGTCATCAGAATCATCATCAGATTTCTCATCATTTCCTTCATCTGATGAATCTTCAAAATCTACTTGTTCTTCTTCTTTCTCCTCTTCCTCTTCCCCTTCCTTGAGTTGAGGAGCTTCACTATACAGTTTGTCAAGCAATTTGCTCATCCTCTCATTATCTTTGATCAACTTCTTATTCTCACTCCTTATTCCAGTAATAAACCTCCTGTTTCTCTTACTACGTTCATCAATCTCATCTTTCTCTTCTTCTAACTTTTTCAACTTTTTCTCTAACTCATCTTGATTTGTTTTAGATGCAACAACAATCTGCAACATTTTCTCTTCATTCTTTCTAAACTTTTCTATCTCAGCTTGTTGTGTAGTGATTATTTTCATCATCTCTTCCGTCCTCTTATTCATAACCTCCATGACATCATCAGAAACAGTCATTTTAGGATTGGAAGGTTCTGCTTCAGGAGCTTTCTTCTTCTTCTTCTGGAATAAGTTCAATACATTCTGCAAAGTAGTGTCCAGATCAGGAACTACTTCAGATTCAGTAGTAGACTTCTTTTGTTTCTTTGCAACTCGAGAAGTAACTTTTGAAGACGTGCCAGTTTCAGGAACTTTCTTACCCTTCAATAACATCTCAATTTCATTCTCTCGACTTCTCTTAGGATTCTCTTTCACATCCCTTTTAGACATTGTCTTGTACTTGGGTTTCTTCTGATTAACAACAACAGTAGAACCACTAAAATCTCCAGCACCAAGTCCAAGATCCCCTTTACCTCCTTCTAAGTTGATCGGACCTTGTTCTTCAATTGTTTTGTTTAAACTCTCAGACTCTCCAGCAACAGTGGTCTTGCGCTTAGAGGTCTTCTTGAACGTCTCAGCATCCGAATCCCATCTCTCATCTTCTTCTGTCTCTTTAGAATCAACAGAAGATTCTTCATCCACCAATTGAGTACCTTTCTTAGCAACACTTTTCTTTCTTTTCTGTTGCTTCTTAGCTTGTTCAGCATCATCAACCTTTGCCTTGCCCTTCCCTTATTCTTAACTTGCCTCTTTCTTTTTGTTGTTGTATCAGCATGAACCAAAGGATCATCAGTATCAGACTCACTATTAGCATGCCATGCTTTGTTCTCCCCCGGATCTGTATATCCTGGATTAATTAGATATCCAAACAAATTCTTGTGTTGTGGCTTCTCGTTATCAGGAACGCCTTTGTAGCCTTTCATCCTTATCAAAGTCTTCATGTTCATGTGATCCTGAACAAGAATCTTGGTAGGATCTTTCTTCAAAGTTGGATACTTAAGATCAAATATCATCATCAAGAACCTGGGATATAACAGAAACTTCTTTGTCTTCAATCCCTTAAGAGGTTCAAGCATGCGATCAAGAATCATCCCCGCCACATTGAATGGTTTATTCAATGTTAAAGTAACCATCAGAGAACTTAAGCTCTTTCTCATTACGTCATATCCTCCACTCACAGTTCCAAACACATGAATGATGACGTGAGCAAAATACTTGAACTGAGGACACAACTTTCCTTTGTTCAGTGCACCATCTGTAATCGGACCGTTATACTTCATTTTTAGAAAGCATAATCTCTGTTCTATCCAGGAAAGGCTTCTAGGATCAGTCGGCTCTTCATCTCTTAACTTTAAGGCTTCTCTGATATCATCTTCAGTAACCATTGCAAGATTTCCCTGAATCTCACTTACAATAGCTGTCTTAGAATCCCAGAAGTCATAACGAGCATTCCTCCAGATCTTCAATAATATCCTGATAAGTGATTGCAGGTGTTGCAATAACATTTATAATTTTCCTCCTTCTGAGGAAATCCACAATGCCTGAGAATTCAGTTTGCTTTTGTATCTCACCGACAAACGCACAACAGTTGTGAGCACTTTCGAATGGACAATCATCCAGTACTCTTTGAACAGGAGCTTCTTGTACTGGAACTTCAATATTCTCAACTTGTTGTTCTGCCATATGAATATCTGTAAAAACAATATATTGAAAATACGTTAAAAACGGACAAAATTGACAAAATTTGAAATTTGGTTTTCAACATTCTACATTCGCCCCAACGTGGGTACGAATGTGAAATATTGAAGTACGAAAGTGACAATAAGGGTTCGAAAATGAAATTCCATAACAAAAATCCACATTCGACCAACATTTCCACCTTCGTCCCTTGAAAAGCTACATTCCACCTTATTTTTCTGGTCGAACGTGCCTGTTCAAAGTCCAAATGATCCAAATTGCAAATTAGCATGTTTAAACATCAAATTTACATTTGATTATGTCCTAAACCAACCGACTAAGCATTATTCTTGATCAATTGTCCAATTGTTTAGTTTTTAATGATTTTTCATCATATTCTATGGTTTACCAGTTTTGAAGATCAAAAACCTATCAATTTGTATGTTATAACCCTAGATTATGATATATTCTCCCCCTAAAATCATTAACAACTAAAACCTATATATCAATTAACACAATAACAGTCCTAAACTAGTCCAGAATCGATTTCTAGGGTTTCAAACGAAAAACCCTTAATCTGTCTTCAAAACATGTCCATTACCTGTAATTTTTGTATGAAAAGAATTAGAATATCACAGAGAATAATAATCAGGGTAGAGAAAAACAAAGGCAACAAGGTCTTGGTATTTTGAAAATTTTTGAAAAATTTAGAACAGAGGGTTCGAACGAAGAGCAAATATATATATATATATATATAAGAGCTACTTTCGACCGTTCTTACTGGGCGAATTAGCACCATCTGCATCAACTGCTGTTGGTGAGAAAATACCTACCCCTCATGGTAGATGGATGGAGCTGCCTATGATTGATGACCTAGGCCGACCAGAGATGGTCAAGGCCTGGGTCCCCCTCCAGAACTAATCTTTGAACGAGTGTGCAGGGTGTTCCAGGAGGAACTATCAGCGGTCATTTGATTATTGACAGTGGGGCATCTTAGCACAAAACAGGTGTCATGTCGCTCCAGTAAATTGATCATAATATCTTTGGAGGATATGTAACCTTAGACAATCAAGGAGGGGATTTGTTATTGAAGAAGAAGAAGGAAGAGAAAATGCTCGATGAGAATAATTCTAGACCGAGTGTCAGTAATGAATAAGAGTAGACTGGGTGATTGCTGCAGAACGGTTCCTTCATTTTCTAAAGGGTTACCCACCAAAGGTCTATGGTACCCTAATGGCGATAAGCTGGATCTCGTTGACTTTAGTGAATTTATCAATGGTGGTTACAATATTGAAGCTGGATCCGCAATGAGTGGATATCAGTTCTTGGGAGGTCGTCACATATGTTTCCTGCAACTTGCGAAGCCGAATCAGGTAGCTGCATTGAGCTGCTGTTTCCAGGTTTATCTTTGGATACTTCAACACACATGCTTGACTACGGTTTGCATTTTCTTATCACCTCCATTTTCTTATTAATAGTGTAACTTCCATAACAATCACTAATGATCCAGTGATTATTTATGTCCACACTGACTACCGAATTGCCAAAAATTTTACCAAATCATTTGACAAATTTAAATTTGCCTATATTTGAAAGGTAAAAGGCATTTTAGGAAAATCTGAGTAAACCACATCGGAAAATCTTTTTTTTAAATATTTTTCTTCAAAAATCAGAAAAATCCAAAAATATTGTCTTTTCGCCAATTTTTAGATTTTTAGGGGGGGAAAATTCAGAAAAATACAAAAACATTAGAAAATGCAAAAGTCAAAAAAAAATTGAAAAATTGCAAAAATGAGTTTCTTTGGGGAAATAGGGAAGATGATATTAACCCATCAGTTGGACTGTCTGGACTCTTATCATCTTAAAAATATTGGAACTGATAAGTAGCCTCTACAATGATGTGTTGGTAGGCTCGAAATCATTTCCAAGCTCGGCATGGTGATATAAACCTAAATCAACTGAGCATTGTGTGGATTAACGTCGCGTTGGCATATGGTCTAAAAACCTAAATCTCGTTGATAGAATGACAAAATCCGAGGTTTCTGGTCTTTAAGAGGTTGGAACATCCGGGGTGAATTGTGTTAGTGCACGATGTCCCTAGGCTAGTATATAAGTTATTTGGACGTATTTCGGGGTGTTTGGAGGCGTTTATACGCGTTTTGGGGGTCTCGGGGAGCTGCATGCGATTAGCTGGAGAAGGTTAGGCGATTAGCAGAGTGTTGTTGGCATAGGACGTCTGATTTGATCATTGTAAACACTTGAGCTCTGTTTTAGTGATTAATCTATAATCTTTTGACCCGTGTGTGTGTAGTAATTACTCGTTTCATTGTTTCAATCGTTGTTTCTGTTATTAGATCATCTTAGAGGGATTCCGCACCTCTAAGATAAAACCCGTGATTGTTGGAACGCGAGTTCGACGGACCTAACAAGTGGTATCAGAGCCGAGGCTCTTATCACGGGTGTTTTGATAACAAAAACGAGCAAAAACAGGTTGGTTTTGGTGTAAAAGTTGAGATTTTTAATCAAAAACCTGTTCTTAGTTTGAAACTTTGAGTTTTTATCAAAAACCCACATTTTTCAAAACTTTAGTGTGTGTTTTTCGGTTAAAAACGTGTGTTTTTGATCAGGTTTTGCTCTAAAACTATTTTGGTAACTTGTCTAATCATTTGGGATCAAAATACAATGTTTTAGATAAGATTTTGGGTCAAAATAGGTGTTTTTTGAGCAAAAGTGCGGCTGCTGATCAGATCAGGCGATTAGCATCAGACAATTAGGGTTTGCTAGCAATTAGCTGCTACTCGCGTGTACTTTGCTAGCAATTAGCTGCTACTCGCGTGTACTGTGCTAGCAATTAGCCATAATCGCCTGATATCTCCTAGCAATTAGGTGCTACTCGCATGCTACCTTCCATGCGATTAGCCCTAATCACGTGACATACTAAATTGCCTGAAAATTCATAATCGCCTTCAGTTACTAGCAATTAGCCCTAATTGCCTTCATTTTGCTAGCAATTAGCCCCAATTGCCTATACTTGCTAGCAATTAGCCCTAATCACGTGACATACCTATATTTACTAGCAATTAGCCCTAATCGCCTATACCACCTAGCAATTAGCCCTAATCACGTGCAAAAACCTCATAATCGCCTAAGACTCATAGCAATTAGCCCCATAATCGCCTAAAAGGTTCTGGAACATAAAAATTGACTAAGTATTGGACTATTAACATACGTTAACATACCTTAACATATGGCGAACCCTTGGGGACATCTGAGTCAACCGAGAACTCAGTATAACCAGCAAATGAACAACCAAATGAACAATCAAGCAAACGTGCCCACGAACCCTTGGCAGTTTTCAGCTGAACGAAACGCGCAACGGATGCAACAAGCGCAAATGCAAGCGAATGTTGCCGGATTCAATCCGTGGGCGCTAGCTGCTCAACAGCAAGCAATGAATGCGAATCCTTGGGCACTCGCAGCTGCTGCTAACTCTCAGACAAATCAGCTGTCGTCCGTTCTTATCAGTGACTTAGAGACGGGCAGTTCTAACCGAGCACCGAAACTGCAGTATATGGCAGACTATCATGGTTGGAAAGGCAGATTTCAGTCACACGTTGAGGGTATCGATGGCTTGGTATGGTCAGCTATCGAGAATGGGTACACAAGGCCGCTGGTTGAAAACTCCACTACTCCGGTCTCTATAGAAGACATGTCTGAGGAACAGAGGAAGAAGTATAACTATGAGAAAAAGGCGATGGCAGCGTTGAAGCAGGCACTTCCCAAAGACATTCTTCATCAGTTCGCGCAGTGTACTACTTCGCAGATGCTGTGGTTAGCGCTTGCTGAGCGTAATGAGGGGAATCAGAAGACACGGAAGGTGAAGGTGGATCAGTTAAAGAAGGAGTTTGAGAATTTCAGTGCGATGGGAAATGAATCACTGAGAGATCTGACAGCTCGATATTATCATCTGATGTCCGAGATGTATCAGTACGGGGTTATCTACACGTCAGCAGAACTTGTGGAAAGATTTGCAGAGGCGCTCCCGTCACACTGGCATCAATGGCTGGACATTCAGAAGTCCAACAATGTTTATCAAACACTCTCCATCAACGAGTTCGTGGCCGAGCTGGAGAACAAGGAGATCGAGGAGATCAGGAGAGCTAATAAGCCGCCCGTTGTTCAAAATCCCAGCATCTATTATGGGAATCCAGCTCAGGACATCAGTGTGGGTGGATCCAAACCTCAGACTGTGTTCATGGTTAATCCTGATCCAGTCTTTGCGTTTGACAACTATGGACCCCCATCTGATGTTCCTCCACCTGTCTTTCCTTGGGGTCAAGGAAACCAGTATCCTTCTAATTTTAATGCTAATACTAACCAGTTTGGTGTTAATCCGTTTGCTCATCTTGCAGCACCAGCTCAGGCAACTACCAACTTTGGTGGACCTTCTTCATCAGGGTTTGGTGGTGCTCCATCTGCCAACTTTGGTGGATATGGAGGTGCTTCTACTTCAAATCAGGGTGCTTATCGGACCAATCCTGTTGCAGAACAGCTGAACACTTCGGGCTTTGAGAAGGTGACTGTAGAGCTAGCCCAAGAACATATGGCTCTGCTGTCAACCTTGGTCAATTCCTATAGTGGCTTAGTTGCGGGGCAGATCGGAAATCCTTATCTTACTCAAGAAGATTATGCCCAGATCGACAAGGATGACATGGATCTGATAGACATCCAGTGGCACTTCGCTAGTGTGGTGAGACGTGCAAAGGACTATATGGATAGAACTGGAAAGAGAGATGTGCTGATCAACAACAACACGAAGTTTGGGTTTGATAAAACTAAGGTCACCTGTTACAACTGTGGCAACCGAGGACACTTTGCCAGAGAATGTGATCGACCGAGACAACAGGGAAATCAGAATCCCTTCAACAACAACAGAGGTAATCAGAACAATCAGAGGCAGCAAGCTCAGACACAACCGAATCAAAATGCTGAACGAGCTCTTGTCCCAATTAATCATCAGAACCAAAGGCCTCAAGCAAACAACAATCAAGCCTTGGTAGTTCAAGAAGATGAAGTGTTCAACTGGAATCACCTCATCACTGGTGAACAAGTTCCTCAGGGTGGTGCAGCATGCTTTGCCCAAATTATGTCTGATGCTCAAGAAGAAGTTGAAGAGAGTCCAAGTCAATCTGAAGTAGTTATTCCTGAAGTTGAAGCTTTGGATTGTGATTCGGACTGTGATTCTGATGAAGGGGTGGATCTGGAGGATTTGTTAGCTGAAGCAGACGCTTTGATTAGCAAAAGGTCAATACTTGTGGATGCTGACTGTATAAAGAACAATCTGACTGATTTCTTCGGACCAGTGAAGACGGCTGCTCATTATGCTTTGATGGCCCTTACAGAGTCGTCTAATCAGGTATGTTCTTCCTCCAATTCAAAATCTGAATGTGTTGATTGTAGTAAGCTTAAGTACAGAATTGATGTCTTAACAGACGAAAATCTGAACTTGAAAGCTGACTTAAGTCAATGCCAAAAGAGCAATGAGGTTTTGAGAGCTAATGAGAAAGCCCTCAAAATCACCATTGATACTCTTAAGAAGGACTCCATTGAGTGTGATCAGCTTAAACTCAGAATCAAAGAATTAACTAATGAGAATCTGAATTTAAAAGCTGATGTGGGTCCATTGCAAAGGTCAAATGATTCCTTAAAACAGAAAGAGAAAAATTTTCTTAATACTGTTGATAACTATAAGAAGGATGTTTCTGAATTGTCTAAAACCCTAGCCAACAAGCAAATTGCAATTAATAACTATATAAATGAGGTTGAAGACACTAAGAAACATTTGGCCATTGTCAATTGTGACTATCAAAAGATCAAGAAGAAACTTGAGAGTTACCTGAACTGCAAGTATGTTCTTGATCATATCATTGAACACTCAGATAAGGAGGGCAATTCCACCAGTCCCAAGTATGCTCAGTGTCCTCCTCCGGTGAGATTTGAACATCATCACAATGATATCTTACCGAAGGAAGAGTTTATGGACTTGGCAGCAGAAGCAGCTAAAGCTGCAGAAGCGCCTAAAGGGATGGAAGCAGTTAAACCTGCCAAAGTCACTAAGGCTGCTCCTCCTGCGCCTAAAGTAACAGAAGCACCTAAACCTGCTGAAGTTACTAAGGCTGCACCCACTGCTGTTGCTGCCAAACCTGGTGAGATTGCAGATAATGCAAGCGTCTGCGAGACAGACTGTTCTGAGGATGAGCTTGATGAACCAGAGAGGTATGCACCGGTGAAGGATACGGACATTCCTATCCAAAATCACATTCTGTGTGAGCCTGAGCCGAAAGTGCAAGCCCCTGCTGGTAAAACAATCAAAGTGTTCTATCAATTGAAAGGGTCTGATAAAATTTATGCTGATGAGGATCTTCCTTATAAGCACCTGGCACCTGGTCTTGTTGGTAAGATCTGGCAAGAGTCCACCATAACAATTGAGAAAGAACAATGGGGACATGGGAAAAGGGGTCAGGGTAATCAGTCCAAAAGAAACAAAAGTAAAAATCAAAAGAAGAACACTTTGAACCCTAAAGATCAAGCTCAGGAGAACTCTCCCAAGAAACATGTTACTCAGTTTGTTGGATCTTCAGGCACTGAATTTGATAATTATCCTAAGACAGACTGGCAGAAAGAATGTCTTAAGGATCTAAAACATAAAAACACTTTTGCCACGAAATCCAACAAAAGGAGTAAGGATGTTAATACTCCACCATTTGAGGAGTATAGATCCTGTCACAAGTGCGGGGTTCATGGGCATTTAGTTGCTGCTTGCCCCGAATTGAGACGCAAGAGGATCGAAACAAATGATGCTCCTAGTTCTAGCAACTCTAAACCGCCTGTTTCTCCTAAGCTTTCTGAGAAGCAACGAGGTAAACAGACAGTTTATGACACTCGTAACAAGATTGCTATGAACCAAAAGCCAGTTGATGGCAGGGGTCCGCAGTTGAGGGGGAGCCAAGATCCCAAAAAGGTTCAAGCAGCGCCTAAGCCACAAGCACAGGCTGCAGCTAAACCTGAAGGCAACCCTAACACTGCTCCTCGTGCAGTTAAGTCTGAAGTGGATCCAAAAACTATCCCACCAAAGGAATCTGAGGCTGGACCTTCTAGCCCTAAGGCAAAGAAGAAGCCCAAGCCAAAGAAACCGGGACAGACCTGGAGACCCAAGTCACCGACTAAGAAAGGAGAATCATCTGTTAGTGTAGAAACTGCCAGACCATCGGAAGCAACACCAACTCCTAACAGAAGGTGGGTTGAATTTCCGACTTTGGATGTAGATGGTAGACCCAAGACCGTCAAGGCTTGGGTCCCCCTTAACCACTAATCTTTGAATGTCGTGCAGGGAGTTCCACAGGGCCTTATCAGCAGCCTATGGATTGTTGATAGTGGAGCTTCTGGGCACATGACAGGCGACTTATCTCTGCTATTTGACATCAAGAATATCAATAGGGGATATGTTGCTTTTGCTGGAAATAAAGGGGGATACATCACCAAAGAAGGCAGTATGGGAAATGGAATCGTAAGCTTTGAGAAGATAAGCTACGTGAAACAAATAGACCACAATTTGCTGAGTGTCTCACAGATCTGTGACAAGAAATACACAGTATTCTTTGATGACAATGCTTGCTTCATTCTGAAACCTGGCTTTAAGATTCCGAAACAGTGGGTTATGATCTCAGCTCCAAGAGTCAACAATTTGTATGTTCTGGATATGAGTCAGGCTGTAACAGCTAAGGGGGAGGTCACTTGTTTTCTGTCAAAGGCTACAGAGAAGGAGTCTATCATGTGGCACAGACGAATGGGGCATATTCACTTGAGGAAGATGAATCATCTGGTTCAGAATCAGCTTGTGGAAGGTGTCTCTGTCAAGAATTTTCATTTAAATGACGTCTGTGTATCATGTAAGAAAGGGAAGCAGAAGAAGAAATCTCACAAACCTAAGAAGGTCAACTCAGTCAGTATGCCTCTCGAGCGGTTGCACATGGATCTGTTCGGCCCAGTCAATCGTAAAAGCAAGAATGGAGATTTATACTGTCTGGTTGTCACTGATGACTATTCAAGGTTCTCTTGGGTTGTATGCATGCAACATAAAAGTGAGACTTTTGAGTTTTTGAAAAATCTGTTCACCAAACTAGAAAACATCTATGGGCTGAAGATCCGCAGGATTCGAAGCGACAATGGAACAGAATTCAAGAACAATGCTATGGAGTTACTATGTGCAGAAAAGGGTATTCATCACGAATTCACAGCGCCATACACTCCTCAGCAAAACGGGGTTGCAGAAAGAAAGAATAGAACTCTTATTGAGGCTGCCAGAACAATGCTCGCAGATTCTAATTTGCCTGTCATGTTTTGGAACGAGGCAATTTACTGCGCGTGTTATACTCTAAATAGGGTTCTTACGGTTAAGAGGTTCGGCAAGACTTCTTACGAACTTCTAATCCGTAGGAAGCCGAACTTAGAGTTTCTGGAACCTTTCGGTGCTCCATGCACTATGCTACATCCCGATGGGAAGTTTGGTGCAAAGGCAGATGAAGGTTTCTTTGTTGGATACAGTACTCCTAACAAGAGGGTATACAACAAAAGAACCAATAACGTTGAGGAGTGGCTTAATGTCGATGTTCAACGTTACACTGTCAATGCACGTGGTGCTGGACCCGATTGGTTGTTCGACTATAAGAGTTTGTTCGATTCTTTCAACCTGGATAATGTTGTGGATGATGCTGTAGCGCAGACGTATTACGAGTGTGAAAACGCAGCTAGCTCACCGCTAATGCGTCCGATCGTGGTTAATGCGCCTGCGCCTGCCGCATCTGATGCTTCTACACCCATGGGTCCCCCTGATAAAGCCGCAGCAGTTGAAGTTGAGGAAGTCTTTCAGGAAGCGTCAGAGGTTATGGAATCTTCTTCAGATGAGGAATATACAGAATCTCGGGAAACTCTTACTGAAGAACTGGCTGGAAATGGTGAATCTGCCAATACAGCTCCAGTTCCTCCTACAGGGAATGATCAAGCTGGTCCTTCTTCTTCAGCAGCTCCTGGAATCGGTCTACAGATTGATTTCTCCGGTTTTAATTTGCAACCCGCTGCTCCCGCTAGCTCAAGTGCTGCTGAGACAAACATCTCTCAGGGACTTGAAAATCTCAATCTGCGGTCGGATGACCCAGTGCCGGCACATCCGGAATCTCGGATTCACGACACTCATCCACTGCAGAATGTGATTGGTGATCCGACTGGTAGAGTGATGACACGCAGTCAGCTCAGGAATGCCAGTCCAAGTGACAACTCCGCTACCCTAGCTCTTTATTCGGAGATCAGAAAAGCAGGTCATCAGAACGATTGGTCTTTTGCTCTTTATGTGTCTCAGGTGGAACCGCGATCCGTCCAAGAGGCCTTGAGAGAAGAACCATGGATTGAAGCAATGCAGACAGAGCTTCAGCAGTTCCAAAAGCTAGGAGTGTGGGACTTAGTTGACTTACCTCCAGGTGCAAAGAAAATTGGAACAAAGTGGGTCTACAAGTGTAAACGGGATGACCGCGGGGTAATTATCAGAAACAAGGCTCGATTAGTTGTCCTCGGCTTCCGTCAAATCGAAGGAATAGATTACAACGAAGTATACGCTCCAGTTGCGCGCCTTGAAGCTATCCGGATGTTCTTAGCTTACGCTTCGTACAAACGGTTTAAGGTGTATCAAATGGACGTGAAAAGTGCTTTTCTGTATGGTATCGTGAAGGAAGAGGTGTATGTTTCACAACCTCCGGGGTTTGAAGATCCAATGCATCGTGACAAGGTTTACAAACTGAACAAAGCGTTGTATGGGCTTCATCAGGCTCCGAGAGAATGGTATCAAATGCTCAGCAGTTATTTGATCTCCAATGGGTTCAACCGTGGACTCGTGGACTGCACCTTATTCACCAAGGAAAAGGATGGTGACCGTCTGCTGGTACAGGTTTATGTTGATGATATTATTTTTGGGTCAACTAATGAGGTTTTGTGCAGGGAATTTGAAAAGTTAATGCAGGACAAGTTCGAGATGAGCTCGATGGGGGAAATGCAATTCTTCTTAGGCTTGCAAGTAGATCAACTTGAGTCGGGGATCTTCATCCACCAGACAAAATATGTTGCTGACATCTTGAGCCGGTTCCAGATGGAAGACTCTGCTGCAATAGCCACCCCTATCCAAACCAATCACGGGATTGGTCCGGATGAGAAAGGACAAGCCGTTGATTCCTTTCTTTATCGAGCAATGATTGGCTCGTTGATGTACCTCACAGCTTCAAGACCCGACATAATGTTCGCAACCTGCCTGCTGTCAAGATACCAGTCCAGGCCGAAACAGTCCCATCTGGTTGCCGTGAAGAGGATCTTACGTTATCTAAAGGGTTGTCCGACCAAAGGTCTTTGGTACCCTAATGACGATAAGTTTGATCTCGTTGCTTATAGTGATGCTGACTATGGCGGATGCAAGAAAGACGCAAAATCCACATCGGCTGGATGCCAGTTCTTAGGAGGTCGACTAGTCTCGTGGCAGTGCAAGAAGCAAGCCTCTGTGTCCTTATCAACTTGCGAGTCGGAATACATAGCTGCCTCCAGCTGTTGCTCCCAGGTTTTATGGATACAACAACAAATGCGAGACTACGGTTTGAAATTTCTAAACACTCCTATTTACTGTGATAATGAATCTGCTATAGCGCTTGCTAAAGACGCGGTAAACCATTCCACGGCGAAGCATATCTATGTTCGGTATCATTTCATACGCGATTGCTATGAAAAGAAACTGATAGATATGATTAAAATCCACACGGATTACCAACGTGCCGATTTATACACCAAAGCTTTTGATAAACCTCGTTTCGAGTATCTTTTGGTTTTAAATGGCATTAAAGAAAAGCAGGATTAGATCCTCATTGGCAATCGTTTTTGTAAATATTTTCTTCAAAAACAGAAAAATCCAAAAATATTGTCGTTTTGCAAATTTTTAGATTTTTAGGGGGAGAAAAGTCAGAAAAATACAAAAACATCAGAAAATGCAAAAATCAAAAAAAATGAGAAAATTCAAAAATTCAAAAAAAAAAAAATGAAAAAAATGAGTTTCTTTGGTGGAAATAGGGAAGATGATATTAACCAATCAGTTGGACTGTCTGGACCTTTATCATCTTAAAAATATTGGATCTGATAAGTAGCCTCTACAATGATGTGTTGGTAGGCTCGAAATCATTTCCAAGTTCGGCACGGTGATATAAACCTAAATCTACTGAGAATTGTGTGGATTAACGCCGCGTTGGCATATGGTCTAAAAGCCTTAAATCTTGTTGATAGAATGCCAAAATCCGAGGTTTCTGGTCTTTAAGAGGTTGGTACATCCGGGGTGAACTGGACGTCTCTCAGAATAAAATGGGGTGGCATAAGTGACGTACGTTGGGTTAGCAGCCTACAACTGAGACACCTCTTTGCCATACTCAGTAAAAGAAAAGAAAAACAAAAAAATAGAATAAATTCTGATAAGGAGACGTCTGGGAATCCTGTAAGAGCAAAAAGATCATAAATGCCAAAACCCTATTCTCAAAGAGAATCGCTCTAAGGTATCAAATCATTAATACCTAAAGCTTCGTACCGTGAAAAATAAAAAATGTACGGTATTTGACTTGAACCCTGGTCTGGATCTCACTGGTCTCTTTGCTGCAGCGTTCTTGCAGACCTGATCACCACTGAGTCCATTCCTTGTAAATACGGATGACAACAGCTTATTCACCGGTTACGAGGAAGCTTTGTGCATGCCTTGATGCGGGAATATGTCGCGTGCGCGGGAAACACCTTTAATCAGCTTTAATATTACCTAACGTATCTAAAGTGCCTAGCGATAAAACTTGATTTTGAGTTTAGGTGGACAACAATACTGACAGTTGTTGTAGGATGCTTATTGGTAATTTTAATCTAAAACTGAAAGTATAAGGGTTCTAGTATAGTCCGTACACTGATATGATTCCCTAACTATCGAAACTCGCAAAAATATGATAGTGTTCAGTTAGTTGTTCTTGCGTTTTTGCTTATTTTCTATTTTATCTTTAGTAGAATAGCTATTTTTGATTGCCGATGATGGAAACCTAATCCATTGTAATCTTACTTCTTCAAGAATAAAACGCCGAAAAATAAAAAGGATAATTAATTGAAAACTTGTACTTTTACCGGGTCAAAACCGTGTGTTTTACCGAGTACAAGGGTGAAAAAATGAAACATTTTCAAGTTTCTGAGTCATCATCTGAGTCGCGTGTGAAATCGGGTTGAAAAACGCATGTTTTGAGTCTTAACGGGTCAAAAATGCAAGTTTTGGTGCTGCAGGGGCATTTTGGTAATTTTGTAAAAAGGGGCTGTATGCAATTATGGCTAATCGCCTATGAGTGGTGGCGAGTAGCTCCTACTCGTGTGTATGTGCACGCGTTTATGAGCTAATCGTGTGTTATATTAGGCGTTTAGCTTCTCATAATGCTTTAACACATTGAATTCCTAATCGTGTATTGCTATTAGCGATTAGACTTAATCGCTCAAAGACATAAGGCGTCTGATCCAAACCTATACGCGATTAGCCTTTCTCATACACGATTGCATCCATAATCGTCACCACTGTACAAGTGATTAGCAAGGGTATAAAAGGGAGACTTAGGTTTTTTTTTGTTATTCTCTTTCAAAAACTCAAACCGTCAAGCCTGTTCCCTCTCAACCTGATCATACCCAACCCTTGCAAAATTTTTCTTGATTCTTGAAAAGTGTTCCTCAACATCAAGGTAATGTTCGTCCAAAATATCAGATCCTAACAAGTTGTTTTAAAGGGTTAATTCAGTGTCTGTTTGGTCGATACTTTTGCGTCCAAAAATCTCTTGATTAGCTCTTGAAACTAGTTAGTTGTTGTGATTTCTTGATGAGGGTTTGTTGACCGGCCTACATATGATCTTCGTGTACCAAAATGTCAACCTAAAACATCAAAAATCAGGAAACCCCAAATTTAAACCTTAAGAACCCTAAGTTGACTAAATCGATTAATTGGAAATTAATTCAAAACTGAAACTGAAATTTGGGTTAGGGGTTCCTTATTCGGCCTATATAGGATCTCTATATACCAAAATTTTTGTCTATAACATTCAGAATCAAAAGACCCCAAAATTGAAGCCCTAGAACCCTAGTTCTTGAAACCGGCTAAATCAACTTTTCTTGTGAACTGGATTCTGAAATCTGTTGTAGGGCTTTAGTTTACCGGTCCATAAAGGTTCTAATGTGATAAAAAAAAAAATCCTAACCCAAAACGACCCGTTTCAAGCTTGGCTTAAGATTGGTTTGCACGGTTACTGTTCACGCGATTAGGTGACCCTAATCGCATGAACAGTGGTCACGAATGAGGGTCATATTTGCTGATCGTCTATGTGTTTATGCGGTTAAGGCCTACTCGTTCATAGTGTCATGCGATTAGCTACTTATCCTTCAAGTCAAGCCATGTGATAATACTCGTGTAACAAGTTAAGCGAGTAAGGCCAAACGCATGCTCCTTTAGGCGAGTAGACACATAATCGCCTACAAATCCTAGCGAATATGACCTAATCGTGTTAAGAGGCATGCGATTACCTATGCTAATCGCATGTAGCCTTATGTTGACCAATTTTTGTCAAACTTGTGTCCGTTTTTGCTCGTGTTTATCATATCTTAACATGCTCTAATGATCGTGTCGTGTGTTTTGCCTTATAGAATCATGCAGTACGGAACATCGGAGAAGCACAACTGTTTGGCATTTCTCGGACCAGTTACAAGGCCGGAATGCAAGTTGTTCGAGGGTGTTATCGAATACTTGAAACGATCAAAGATCAAGTATGCTATCTCTACTGAATACGCGGCCTACAAGGATATTATTCGGGAATTCTACCAGAATGCAAAGGTCGACAACAGCACTGTTCCTGCAACGGTTAAAAGTGTTGTGCAGCAAAAGGACGTGGTTGTTACAGAAGAATTGATTCGTGAGGTTCTAAAATTTGAAGATAACAAAGACGATCCTATTGTGTTCGATACTATTCTGATTCGCGGTGGTTTTCTTAGAATGAAGTATACAGATGATGTTCGTACTCAGAAAATGCTGCAAAAGGGTTGTCTACCGCCAGAGATAAAATATCTAACGCACGTTGTGCTAAAGTGCATCGGCCCTCGCAAAGGCACGTTTGATGCGATCCGGGACACTCTAGCATCAGCGATAGTTGCGTTGACGTTGAACAAGCCGTTCAACTTCTCTGGAATGATTTTGCACCAGCTCAAGGAAGTGATTTTGCAGAAGCCAACAAAGCACTCGTTCATAGTTTATCCTCGGTTTCTACAAATGATCCTTGACCACCAGATTCCGGATTTGGTGAAGCATGATAATGAGTTGCTCGAGATTAAGAACATTGATGAGATCGAGCTGAAGAGAATGCTGCAGTATAAGAAAAAGCCGAAGGCGGAACATCCACCAAGTCGGAAACTGTATGCATATCTCGCGAAAGATGATTATGAGGCACCACCTGGGAATAGGTGGAGACATGACGACAGTGACTCTGAAGATGATATTAATGTTCATAGACAGGTGTTCAAAGGTGATGATGTTATTGGCAGACCCTCTGATGAATTGGGTCCTAATGAACCGGGCAAAACGGGGGATGACGAGCATAGACGCGATGATGATATGTTTGAACCTGCGTCTTTGGATGTTGATGCACCATCCAGCTCAGGTAGGGGAAAAGAAACATTGGATGAAGGCCCGATTAACATTGAAGATGTTGATGATGAGGATGACGACTCAGAGGCAACTGAAGATGATAGACCTGATGTGCTCAGTTTAGAGGAGGATAGGGCTCTCACAGCCGAGGCGAGAGAACTTCAGAGGGATCCCACTTTCACACCAGGAGGTGAGGATCTTATTGCTGATATCGATGCTGATCTAAGCACGCCTCCTCCTCACAAAAGACAGAAAACCCAGGCAGCAAAGGTTAGTAGAGGTCAGAAAAGGATGTCAAAGACTGTAGTTGAGCCTGAGAAGAATCCAAAGAGATTGAAGGGAAAACGTTCAGCTTTGAATCTTCCTGATACATTCGGCTCTCCAACCTCTTCTACCACACCAGCAACAACAACTAAAGCAGCAACAGCAACAACAACAGCAACAACAACTACAACAGCAGCCACTTCTTCAGCTCCTCTATCTTCCAGTGCAGCTATGCCTGCAGGTATTACTATGTCTATGCCTTCTTCAGTAGTCTTCACTGAGCAAGTCTCAGCTACTGTTGAAGCGACAGGTGCGCAGTTGGTTTCTAATCCGGTTGGTGACCACATCCGGAGACTGAAGGAAGCTGCAAGAACCAAAGCAGCTAAACCTTCAGGCCAATCTTCTTCTTCTACTTCTGCTTCCAATGAACAACTCCAGCATAATGTCAGCGAACTCATGGCTTTAGTTGCTGCACAGTCGCGGGAAATAGCAGAGTTAAGAAACAAGAACACTCAGATCGAAGAAAATGAGACAGCGATGCTTGAGTTGATTGGCGAAACCATCACTGCTAATACAGATCTTAGAGCTACTGTCGACGCACTCACCTTGTCTAATCAGCAGATTCTTGAGTCGAACAGGCAGCTTATGGAATCACACCAGCAGCTGATACAGTCGAACCAAAGTGCCTTGGCGAGACTGACAGGTATTGAAGGTAAGTACAATGACCTCCAGCTCGCAAATGTGAACAATGAGCGCAGAATCACCAGATACAGGAAACAAAATACTAGATTAAGAGCTAGGTTGGATGAGTTGTCTGGAACTCAGCCTAGGCTCACTGGTGGTTCTGAGGCTGGAGCGAGTACAGCTGGTGATGATGATGATGATAGTGAAGAAGAGGATGATGAAGATGATGAAGAGGATGACAACAAGTCTGATGATGATGATCAGGGTGATGGTAAAGGTGATGGTGGTGACCCTGGAGCCACAGGCGGTGGCGGGTCATCGGGTGGTTCAGCTGAGAGGCGAACAAAGAAGCGCCATGATCGTCGAGGCGATGATCCCGAGGCAGTTTCTTCTGCTCAGGGGGAGCCATCAAGCAAGATGAGCAAGATTCACGAGCTTCGCAAGCAACTGAATAAGAAAGCATTGATTCAGGTTGAATATGTTGAGCCTCTAAACTGCTATTTTGCCTATGATGATGAAGGCAACCTGCTTCCACCACCTGCCATGCCCGAGTATGATTTGGAAGAAGGCGAGATTCTACCAGAGATGACACCAGAGGATCTAGCTAAAGTTTATGGCTTTACACCTGGAGAATCTTCCAGTGCGAGCCAAAGTGTCCATCCTGAGTTGCATCCTGATAATAATGAGGTAGATCTTGAAGATGGAACCAACGTCCCAACTCCTGAGTATGTGGTAAATGAGTCGGGCGCTGGTATTCCAAACATTGATGAAGAGATGGTTCGAGAGGCTGAGGAAAAGTTGAAGTCTGTCTCTGCTGATATTCCTGATGAAGTTAAAATTCAACAGGATAAAATCAAAGAGCGCTATCCCAAGTGGTTTAAACCTGAAGAGAAGAAAAAGCCGGTTGAGCGAGCCTCCGTCTTCAAGAAAAGGTTGACGAAGATGTCTGGAAATGTGATAAGCTGGGCATATGTTAGTCACACAAGGATGCTGGGAGTAAAATGGCAAGAAGGTGTATTGTATTTTCAGGAATGCAGAGACCTTATGAGCCTCCCATTCTGGTATATCCGTGATTTAGTTCGTCTTGATTATCCTCTGTACAAAGAGAAGGCTCCTTTTCTTCAAGGTTTTTACACGATGCTGAAGCGAGAAAGCATTGATGGATGGAAAGAATTCGAGCCTCAGTATCCCAGATCATATCCAACAGACAAGATTCATCCCTTCACTCTAAAGCCAATCTGGGAGCACAAAATCAAGCCACCGAAATGCGTCTCAAGGATTCCCATTATTCCTCTTGAACAAGACTTTACCACGAAGCTGTATTACTGGCACTATGATGCAGCTACTACTGAAGCGGTGATCGTCTTGAGCAACAGTCCAAACCCATGCAGGAAGATTAGGATTTGGGATCCTATGTGGCTGATTAATTGCTCGGAAAAGGATGTGGAGATGTTGTATCAGTACCCGATCATGCATCTACCTGTTGAAGCCGATCAAGCTATGAAGTTTCAGAGAGTGATCCGGTTTTGTTATGCTAACAAGGTTCATGCAGGATGCGACTGGTCGAGAATCACACGGGTTAGAACATCATCAAGCTGAAGACAGAGATTGAAGATGCTGTTTGTATTTTTGTTTAGTTGTAATCGTTTTTGCTTATCGAGTCTGTAAAGTTTGTTTGCTTTGGTATGAACGATGTCTTTTGGTTTATTTCTGTTCGTATACTAGCCTGGTCCAAGGGGGAGTCTGTTAGTGCACGATGTCCCTAGGCTAGTATATAAGTTATTTGGACGTATTTCGGGGTGTTTGGAGGCGTTTATACGCGTTTTGGGGGTCTCGGGGAGCTGCATGCGATTAGCTGGAGAAGGTTAGGCGATTAGCAGAGTGTTGTTGGCGAGTGAGGCCTACTCGCTAGTCCATACACGCGATTAGCAGGTTTTCATAGGCGATTAGCCATAATCGCCTATGTTTACATGTCTTATGACTGAGCTAATCGCCTGCAACGTGCTGGTCGCTTCCGGGAGGTATAAATACCCTCATTCTCAACCCTAGACCCAAGTTCTTGCCTCACACACCCTCCAAACACCCTCCCCTGGTCATAGGACGTCTGATTTGATCATTGTAAACACTTGAGCTCTGTTTTAGTGATTAATCTATAATCTTTTGACCCGTGTGTGTGTAGTAATTACTCGTTTCATTGTTTCAATCGTTGTTTCTGTTATTAGATCATCTTAGAGGGATTCCGCACCTCTAAGATAAAACCCGTGATTGTTGGAACGCGAGTTCGACGGTCCTAACAAATTGGACGTCTCTCAGAGTAAAATGGGGTGGCATAAGTGACGTACGTTGGGTTCGCAGCCTACAACTGAGACACCTCTTTGCCATTCCCAAAGAAAAAGAAAAGAAAAACAAAAAAAAATAGAATAAATTCTGATAAGGAGACGTCTGGGAATCCTTTAAGAGCAAAAAGATCGTAAATGCCAAAACCCTATTCTCAAAGAGAATCGCTCTAAGGTAGCAAATCAATTACCTAAAGCATCTACCGTGAAAAATCAAAAATACGGTATTTGACTTGAACCCTGGTCCGGATCTCACTGGTCTCTCTGTTGCAGCGTTCTTGCAGACCTGATCACCACTGAGTCCATTCCTTGTAAATACGGATGACAACAGCTTATTCACCGGTTACGAGGAAGCTTTGTACATGCCTTGACGCGGGAATATGTCGCGTGTGCGGGGAACACCTTTAATCAGTCTTAATATTGCCTTAACGTATCTAAAGTGCCTAGCGATAAAACTTGATTTTGAGTTTAGGTGGACAACAAGACTGGCAGTTGTTGTAGAATGCTTATTGGTAATTTGAATTATAACTGAACAAATAAGGGTTCTAGATTAGTCCGTACACTGATATGTTTCCCTAACAGATGAAACTCGCAAAAAAATGATAGTGAATAGTTTTTACATTTCCTGCATTTTTAATTTCTGTTTGATTATCTTGAAAAACCCAAAAAGATTTTTATTTTGTCTTTACTTTTGATTGACCGATGTTGGAATACAAGTATTCTTCAATTGGAATCTCTGATCTGAAGCCGAAACACAAATAAAATCTTAATTTTACGAAATTCAAGGGTCAAATATCACTTTCAGGGTCACAAATTGTCAATCGTGAGAGTTCAGGGTGAAATTTGAAAAGATCTAAATGTTCAGGGGGAGAATGATTCGTTTCTCAAATTGGTGGTCACTATGGACAAATCTTGAAAGTTCATCAAATGATAAACTTCAAGAATTTGTTTGAGTCCGGATTATTTGTCGTATCTAATACAAGTTGTAGTTTGTGTGCAGTTTTATTAATTTTTCCTGCAAGATCAAACACAACGACTGTGCATATAATGATTCAAACGACTAGGCTTGAAGCTGAACAAGGCCTGAACCTGAACAACAAAATCATCCTGAACAGCAAGAACCCGATATTTCATCTTCAGAGAAACCAGATCGTGGTAGAGCTCCATCAATCGAAGCTGAAGAAGATGAGAGTCAAGAAATGAAAGTGAAGATGATATTGATCTTCGTCCAAGTCACAGAATCTTCAATCATAAAAGCGGAGATCTTATGAAGCCATGTCTAAAGCTCAAATCAGTTGATATATTCAAGTCTTTAGAGATCATACACTGCGGTGTCACCCTAAGTTGAAGAATGCTGAACATGAAGACTTGAGGACTCGAAGACCATATATCTCCAGCTAGGTCCAATGAGGAGTCTGTAAATGCACTTCTTGTGTGTCCCTAGCTAGATGATAGGTTGAGTCTATAAATCGCTAGCTAGGTCCAAGGGGGAGTCTGTAGGTGCATTATCTGTATGTCCCTAGCTAGTGATAGGTCTCTATTGGTCGTTGGCTAGGTTAATCGAGCAGTTTATGGCTTGTACGTATACTAGCATGGTCCAAGGGGGAGTCTGTTAGTACATGATGTCCCTAGGCTAGTATATATGTTGGTTTAGACGCGTTTCGGGGTGTTTGGAGATGTTTATAAACGTTTTGGGAGAGATTGGGTGCTGAAGGCGATTACGGCGTATCCATGTGTACTGTTCACGCGGTTAGGCCCTATCCACGTGAATAGTTGTATGGTTAGCTCCTAAATGCTAGCTATGTTAAGCGATTAGGCCCTAATCGCCTAATGTTGCATATGGTATAGCATCGTAATCGCCTGCACTGGGCTGTACGTGTCCGGGAGGTATAAATAGGCCCAATCATAACCCTAATCAGGAGTTTTTGCCACACACACTCTCCAAACACCATCCCCTGGTCTGAGAAGGTATGATTTGATCATTGTAACACTCGAGCTCTGTTTTAATGATAAATCTTTAATCTTTTGACCCGTTTGTGTGTGTTAATTACTCGCATATCATTGTTTCTTAGTTTCTTTTGTTATTAAAACATATTCAAAGGATTCCGCACTCTGAATATAACCCTCGTGATTGTCGGTTGACCCGTTCGTCGATCCTACATCTTTAGTTAATGCAATTGCGGCTTCGTTGTCACAATGAATAAGGGTTCTTAGAAATTGTAAACCGTAATCGACCATCTGCTGTTGAATCCAGAGAACCTGTGAGCAACAACTAGAGGCTGCTACATACTCAGCTTCGCAAGTAGATAGTGCGACCGACGTCTGCTTCTTACACTGCCAGGTCACGAGCCTGCTCCCTAAGAATTGACATCCAGCCGTTGTGGATTTGCTGTCTTTGTCACAACCGCCCCAATCTGCATCACTAAATGCTATGAAGTCAAAATTATCATCATTAGGGTACCATAGTCCTCTCGATGGACAACCCTTCAGATATCTTAGGATTCGCTTGACTGCCGTTAGGTGACTTTGTTTCGGCTTCGATTGAAAATGCGCGCAGAGACATGTAGCAAACATTCTATCTGGCCTTGATGCAGTGAGATACATCAGAGATCCGACGATTGCTCTGTATGTAAATGGATCTGTCAGCTCCCCCTTAGCGTCAACTCCAATCCCGTGATTAAGTTGTATTGGGGTATCCATCGGCTTCGAATCTTCCATCTGGAACCGGCTCAAGACTTCAGATACGTATTTGGTTTGATGAATAAAGATCCTCATTGGTCTTTGATCCACCTGCAAGCCGAGGAAAAACTGCATCTCTCCCATCGCATTCGTCTCGAACTTTTCCTGCATTACTTTTTCAAATTCCTTGCAAAGAAGTTCGTTAGTAGAGCCAAAAATAATATCATCTACATAAATCTGGACGAGAAGCAAGTCATCCCTTGTCCTTTTGGTGAACAGTGTGCAATCGACCAAGCCTCGTTTGAATCCTTTGGATAGCAGGTACGTGCTTAGCTCCTCATACCATTGGCGTGGAGCCTGGTGCAACCCGTATAGCGCTTTGTTGAGAATGTAAACCTTATCCCGGTGGATAGGATCTTGAACACAACGAAGGAGAAGGGCCGATCGAGGGAGAGTGTGTGAGGAGAGAGAGAGAGAGATCGGAGGAGAGAGAGAGAGAGAGAGGATCAGGGTTTGGTAGTGGTGGCTGCTGAAATGTGAAAGAAAAGGAGATAAAGTGGTTTTTATACTTCGGGTTTGGAGTAGGTAGGTTTGCACCGCGTATTCGAACTCGACTAAACGTTTTAGGCTCGGTTTTATATTTGGCAAACTAATAAATTACAAAATTTAGCCGGTTATGTTCGAAATTAAAAACGCAACCAAACTTAACATAGCTACTTACGCATTATTTTCGTCGCCCGACGCGCACTTTCAAAGCACGCGTTTAAATCGCGTTAATCGATTCGGTCATGCTATCCCTCATTTAAACGACCTATTTACCTTCTAAACTTTATAAATGACATTATTTACAATAAATAATCATTCCGGAGGTTCGATAACGGTTAAAACCACGCATTTTGACGCCCGATTCTCACGTCAGTTCCTATCCGCGTTCTCCAGAACGTTGCGTTTTTGGCTGTTTTTCACGCCGATTTCAAATCCGATCGCATCAATAGTAAATACGTGTTGTATTTACATGTATTAGCCTTATGTTAGTCCACGTGCGCACTAAGACTAGATTTAAGGCTGGACATGGCATCATTGATGCCTTAGAATTTGAAGAGGTAATTGTCACGAATTGCGCGAGCTTATAAAGCGGTCGACACATGATTCGGTCAATTACTCAAACGACCGGGAGATTCGGAATTTAGAGAGATGCACGTGCGCACTAAGACTAGAGTGTCTTAGTATGACTCCCAGAAAGTCCGTTAAGACACCCAAAATCCCACACGATCAAATCAGTAGAACAACGACAATAACGAGGGGTTGAGTTGTTGTCTCTATCCTGAGGGAACCCATTGAAAAATAGACGACAAGTTATCACATCATCAAGTCAATCCACTGCTTTAGCAATACATCCACGGCGCATCACACCAGTAGGGACAACACGACAATGATAGCAACACGTCCGCGAAACACATCAACAAGGGAACCTCGCATCAGGAGTAGCACAACAACATTCATGCATCATCGACAGCGCAACTCAACCACATGGGTACGCAATCGGCAATACAGTGCAACTTCAAGAATTCACAATCGCTAGGGGTAACACAACAACATGAACCCACGACAACATGATGACATACAACCTAGCGAGTCCACTATACGTAGCTACAAGAAGCTCCATTACGGTGAGAACGCACCCCGATGTGTTTCAGCTCACTTATGGTGGCGGAATCCTTCTCTGTATCCTCAGCCACAAACCTATACTCCTTAGGCTCATTGGTAGGAACGATTGATCAATAAGGGCATCCGTCATCATAAAAGAAATGGGAACAATGGGTTCCACATAATTTAGCAGACTTATCAAGCCGATATCGTTCTTAGGAAAACAACCGTACGCTTGATATAAGTCACTCGAATAATGGCAACTGCAGCATTGAAAGACTCAACCCAAGCATGAGAACCATCGCCAATATTAGTCTTGGCAGGAGCCCAAGGAATGATAACGAGTGGTTCAATGAAAGCCTCAAGGAAAATGGAGTTAATAGCAACGAACTCCACCTTGACACAGACATGGTCATAGCGGCTTGGCAAGGGTCATATAGACGTCTACGTCAACGATAGTAACCTCAGCAGGAGCCTCCATATCCACAGCAACATCAAGCTCGACAAGAGCCATAGAAACAACACACTCCGCAAGAGCTACACACTTAGCAACAACACAAGATTTCGCTTGAGCCATAGAACAATAACACCAGTAGAAACAACAGGCTCGGCGGGAGGCTTAGACTCATCGTAGTTATTAGATGTGTGGTAAATAGTATCCATAGGACCTAGAAACCAGCAACCATCTTCCCCAATATCAAAGATAGTGGTCACAACGAGAATAGCAACAAGTAGAGGTAGAAGGATCATGCTTTATTGAGACACCACGATAAAATGGAAATGATACAGACTCTGACGAATCAGCCGAGTCGTCCTTCTCATTGGGGTCCTCTTCCATGCTCTCATGTTATAAGCATCGACAGTCATCTGATGAAATGTCTTTCTGTCATCTAAGCGAGGCCGATGGACCTTCTTCCAGGTAGACCACGCAGTGAGAGTGCGAAGTATGACAAAAGGTTAGACAGGTTGCGTTGTTCATAATGAACGGATATCGCAACCTTAGTTTATAAACCACCATGACGAGGGGACGTAACGTCTCAATATCTATCGGGATTAATGGAAAACACTTCGCATCAATTGTCGCCCAAAATAAATAACTAGTCTCGTCGTCGTGACGAGGGTGGCTAACATTCAACATCGCAACAAGAGCAATGGGATTGTTGTACCTGATGCGCGGTTGCACGCATCATGTTTATTTGCCAGTTTTGTATATTTTTTGGTCGATTAGATAGTATTTTTATTAGTTTTATGTCTGTACTCTATTATTTTAGTATTGTATATATTTTATTACTTTTTGGTTGTTTTTACTATTAATTTATTTATTTTATATTTTTGGTAGGTGAACGCATGGAGCGGGGCTAAAACAATACAAATTATATTCGAGACCCGAACATCCGAGTCGAGAGCACAAGGTCATAATACCATTTATAATAATAGTATATTTAATAATAATAATAATAATAATAATAATAATAATAATAATAATAATAATAATAATAATAATAATAATAATAATAATAATAATAATAATAATAATAATAATAATAATAATAATGAATGACAAATATGGCCTAATGCCCATTTCGATGAATAGTAAAAGGCAGGAGGTTTCATTTATTATTTTTTAGGGGACGGTGGTCAAGAAAGAAAAAAAAGTCACACACAAGGAATTGAGGAGGAAATTAAGGAGAGGGATTATTATTCTTGGAGGAAAAGTAGGATCGCATATATTATCGGGGAGAACAAGAAATAAGCAGATCAAAAAGTGGAACGAGGAGGAGATCGCACAAGAAAAAGAAATCAAGCTCTATGGTCGTGAGTGGCTAGTCTCTTTGTATCATGCCTAGGAAGTAAACAATTGAAGTTCTAGGGTTTAATATTTGGGTATTTCTTTAAACTTTTGATTGTGTGATTGTGTGTTTGAACTATTTTATTAGATTGTGATTAATCTTATGTTGAAGCCATTTAAGTTAATTGATCTTGTGCCAATTTCTAATGTCATGAACATGGTTTCTTGCTCTAATGCACACATAGGGTTGTATGTTCTAGGTAATGAAGTGTAGTTTAGTCCATTATTGAATGTTGATGAAACTTGACACCTAAGCCTATTGAACAATCACCCCGTTAACACCATTTGCACTACATTTGTTTCACCCATTTGTGAAAACCTTAGACTTCAGTTGTTGAAAGCTGGGTGTGATCTTTTTAATTAAATTGTTTACGATTCATATTACTTTTTACTCTTACAATCTAAATTCAAGTTTTATTAAAACAAATCAGATCTTTTCAAATCAAACTCTTAAATGATAACCTGCAATCTTCATAATTAATTTAGCATCTTCATAAGCACCACTGTTTAATCAACTAAATAATATTCACTAACCACACGCTCCTTGGATTGATACCCTACTTACCCTAGCTACCTAGGTTATTTAGGTTTTGCATGACCCGTGACGACCGGCTCATCAAATGGCGCCGTTGCCGGGGAGCTAGTACGCTTAGTGTTTAGTTTTTCGTTGATTATCGTGATTAACTGTTTAATTTGTCTTTGTTACTTCTTTTTGTTCGTTTTTACGCGTGGTGTATTAAGTGTGCAGGTGACAGATAATGCATGCATGCCACTTGTGTAAAATCTGAAGATTGGGAAATTAGCAAGACTTGATTGTCATCATCACAATGTATTGGGAAGATGATGATAATACTTGTCCTTGTTGTGGGAGCCCATTTCATTTGTGGCGAGATTGTCCAGTGGCCCGTAAGAGAATGGAAGCATTTAAAGAACGACAAGATCGTATTATTTTTGGGCTCGAAAGACCTGAAGGTTCACATTTATCTTCTTCACATCATCAGCCACACCATTCAAACTCCCAACGCTATTATCAATTAAAAAACAAGTATCAAGGGAGTTCATTTAGCCAAAGGACGCAACAATATCAAAACCATGAGGAATATGATGACTACTATCCTAATAGCCCTCAACCGGCATATGAATAACCTCAAAACTCACAAGATTCCAAGTTTGATGCTATCATAAATATGATAAAAGAGACGCAACAGCGAAATGAAGTGAGAGACAAAGCTCATGAAGCTTTGGTCATGCAGGTTCATCATCTAGCCGAGGAATTTGCCCAACTTAAGTGTGAGCAAAACGAGTTGGTCTATGGTATTATGATAGATGATGATATAAATGAAGATACTGCAAGTCTTTCTGAATGGTTAAACCCAACTAAAGACTTAGCATCTCATGAAGATTTGGTGGCTGATGTGAAAGTTCCTCACGAATCTCATCCCGTGTTGATTATGGCACCCAAATAAGTCTTCATCTTTCTTGTGCCTTTTTATTATTTTGATGCTTTCCTGACTACTAGTATAACCCATGCTGGGCCGGCCCAAGTCATTTTTTTTAAATTTCTTCCTCTTGTTAATATTGTTCACAGAATGAGGCCCATTATCTTCTAAAACCTTGTCAAAGGGAAAGTCAACACAGCCGGAATAAAAACCTCATTATCACCTTCCAAATTACCAATCAACACATTGATTGGTATTGAATGATTGTCATTATTATAATCATTATTGCCATCATTTGTTTCCATGATTACCGAGTAAACGACAATGTTGACCTCACCGGCCATCTTCTCGAACACCACATCCGGTGACTGATCTTCAACATTTTCGGTATCTTCGGCTCTGTGAGTTAAATTTAGTTCGAGAAATTCCTGTACGTGCACGGAATGTGACTATCGCTTTTGGATTGTCAATATAGCGTTTTTGGTAGATTTAGTATATAAGAAGTTCCCATTCGACCAGTCGAGGGGTCGAAGGAAGAATTCAGTAGGTCGAAGGAAGCCTTGAAGTTGATATTGTTTGGTTCGAGTTCATGAAGAGGTCGAAGGACTCATTCGACCTAGTCGTGGGGTCGAATGAGCAAACTATATATAGTTCAAGTTTTTATTTTGTGTTAAGTTTTTGGTCATTTGGTTAGAGGTTTCGTGTGTGTATTCTCTCTAGGTTCTAGAAACGTCTGAAGTGTTCTTATTTCATTGTAAACCTAATCTAAACAAGTTTTATCAATATTTTTATGAATGAAATGATTATTGAAAAGGAATTAACTATTTTATGATTTTATCTCTATCATACTGCATACGATCTAGGATTTCCGCACCTGGATTGTTCCATTTGTATGATTACATTGTTGTTTTCTATAAAACCGATCCTCTACAAAGTGGTATCAGAGCTTATCTCAATCATACAATTGCAATTTGATAGATTTCAAACAAAATTTTCACCAAAACACCTAAAATTTTTCTGTTTTGTATGAACTTTGAATGACAAAGGAGATTGATTGATTTTGACTTGATTTCACGGATAAAATCCAAATTTTCATTCATTAAAGTTGATCTCCATCAAATCCGAAGCAAAACCTTATTAAGATCATCAAAATCCATCAACTTTTGAAAAATTTGTATCAAAATAACTGATTAAGATCATCAAAATCCATCAACTTTTGAAGAATAACCGTTTTCAAATGGGTCAGGTCGAACCAGAGAGAATTTAGGTCGTACCAAAAGTTTTTGAGTGTATTGTGTTGTCATTCGACCATTAGTGTTTCATTCGACCTTACGGGTGGTCGAAGGAGTGTTGTGTCAAGGTCGAATCAAGTCTAGTGTGTTACAGTTTCTCATTCGAGTTTGTTGAGAGGGTCGAACCTGGTCAAAACCTTCATTCGAACCTACGATTGGTTTTTAAAGGTCGAACCTAAGTTTGTTTTGGAAAACTTTCTAAGTGTTTACATTTCGAGCATATAAACAACATTTGGGGATTTCCTATGACACCTAGACCTGCAACAACACAACAACAACATGTTCCGATGAATCCGTGGGAAGTTACTTCTCAAAAGACGAACACACAGTCATCACAACCGATCAACTACATTGCTATGACAAGTTCAACAGAACCACCTGTTACTCAACCTCCACAACAACAAGTGCAGTCTCAGACTACAAATGCGATTTCCACCTTAATCAATGATTTATCATCGGGAAGTGGAAATCATCCTCCTAAGTTGTTGGACATGTCAGAGTATTATCAGTGGCAGAAGAAGTTAAAGATTCATATGGAAGGCATGGGATTGGAAGGAGGAGAAGCTTGGCAAATGATCATGAAGGGATACATTGCTCCATGTCTTGAAAACACAGATATCCCAATTCCACTTGAAGAGTTGAAAGATGACAAGAAGAAAAAGTTTGCTGTTGAGAAGAAGGCGTTTTCACAACTGTCACAAGCGTTGACCACATATTTGTTGCATCAATTTGGATCATGTACTATCTCAAAGCAGTTATGGGATGTGTTGAAGAATAGACATGATGGTAACGAGAAGACGGGAAGACTTCAGATGGAAGAGTTGAAGAAAGAGTTTGAGAATTTCAGTTATGTTGGGAATGAAACATTAAAAGAACTTGTTCCGAGATATTGTCATTTATTATCAGAGTTGTCAAACTATGAAATCAAGATTCCAATGACTGAATTGGTGGACAAGTTTGCTGACTCATTGCCTCCATATTGGAGTCAAGATGTTGAGGTTTTGAACGAAAAAGATGCATATGATTATTGGACCATCAACGAATTCATAAAAAAGTTGGAGAACAAAGATGCATATGATGTTGAGGTTTCCACAAAACCCGGAGCTGTATCATGCTATATCATCTTCCTCTATGTCTAGTTCATCAGTGGGTGGAAGCGTTGCACCACATATAGCTTGTGTTTCCAATGTTGTTAAACCACTAAGAAACCCAATCAATTATCTTGCACCTGGACCAACCTACACACCAACTTACATACCAACTTTCTACACAACAAACTCTTACATACCAACTCAACCTCAGATGTCTGCTGCTTGTTATACATCATCCATGAACACACATTAACAACAACAATATGTTCCTCCAATGACACACGCATCATCAAGCCAAAGTCCGATTGTGTTGGAAACTTCCAACATGAACAATGTAACTGTAGAAGTGGCACAACAACACATTGCCTTAGTCTCAGCAACGGTCGCTTCATACAATGGACTAGTGTCAAGTCAGATAGGCAACATTCTGACTAAAGAAGATTATGCCCAGGTAGATAAGGAAGAGATGGAACTAATTGATATTCAATGGGTTTTTGCAAGCATGATAAGGAGAGCAACTGAGTTTATCGAGATGACCGCCAGAACTGATCTTGCTACCTCACCAAATACTACATATGGCTTCAACAAAGCTAAGGTAACTTGTTTCAACTGTGGTACTCGATGTCATTTCAAGAGAGAGTGTACTCAACCGATGTAACAAGGTAACAGAAACCCATTTAATTCCAACTATCAAAATCGTCAATCACAAAATCAGGTTACCTACCAAAGCCAAAACAACAACAACTATCCACAACAAAACAATTACCAAAGCCGACAAAACACCTCTCAAAATACCACATCTAGACAAACATCTACAACCAACAAAACCCAATCCCAAACCACAGCTAACCCAACCAGAACCACTATTCCTATTTCTACACCAAATAGCCAACCTCAAAATGGGAACCAGAATTAGACTTTGGTGATTCAGAAGGATGAGGGTTATTATTGGACTTCTATGTAGTTTGTAGGGAGGTTGCTCTGGCTAGGTTATGTAGCGGGTTGTGGTGGCCGATGGTGGGTCTTCTTGTTGGGACTTGACAGAAGTTATAGTCCGATTGTAGTGGTTATGAAGTTGGTTGTGGTCCGATGGTGATGGTCGTGATTGTGGTGGATCTCAGGTGGTCCGATGGGGTTGTTGGTGGTGGAGTGGTTTATGGTGGCTCGGCTGTGGTGGTTCTGGTTCGGCGAGTGGTGGTTAATGATGATGGTATGGTGGGTCGTTGGTGGTTTCGGGTGGCTTGGGTGGTTATCCAGGTTCGGTTCGGGTCAAGTTTCGGTCTCGGGTCAGTGTTGTGTTGGCTCCAATTTTGGTTCTTGGATCTGGTTAGTTTCAAGGTCGTTCAGGTACTCAGTCAGTGTTTGGTTACGGGTCAAGTTTGGGTCCCGAGCTAGATCTGGTCCAGTCGGGTTAGATCTGGTGCGGTCAAACCGAGTCAACTCAGTAGATCCGGTCAAACTCGGGTCAAAGTTGGTCAAAATCGGTCAAACCGAGTCGACTCAGTCAACTGCAACTAAACAAGGCAAACGGTCAGATCTGGTTCGTTATAACTACTTCGTACTTATTATCTTGATCGTATTTATAAATATGTCTTTATAAACTATAAATACGAATAACAAATAGTGTTAACTCGCGAACGAACCGACAATGTAACAAACGATAAATTTGTAGTACTAGTCCAACATGGTTTACACACGAATAGTAACAGGTGCGCGACTTGGGTACTATGTCGTATGTGAACACATAAATTATGATAAGTCACGATCGGTTCGTCGAGTTAAAACACTTAAGACACGGGTTAGTACACACGAGTCTAGATAGTTGAATAAGCTATCTATTAATAAGAAATTAAGCTAGGCTTATGTGCAATAGACTTTAATGTGACCTTTATTGGTAATTAGGGCACAAGGAAGTCGGTCAAAGCTTCGGGCTTTACTAGCTAAGCAAGGAAATCAAGGTGAGTTTCACGGCTCCTTTTTACTATTTTTGTTTTGGGGAAAGATATGTTTTGTCAAATATTTTTACATGTCAAATGTTTTAAATGTCAAATGTTTTACATGACAAAATGTTTTCAAATGTTAAAACATGATAAGTGGATGATGAGTACTTGGGTTTTGTTGTTTATACACCACTCGGGGTGAGTCCTCGCTACTGTAACAATTTACTCGTGTGTTGTGTGTGTTGAAATCGAGAACCGAAGGTATATTTGGATAACGCTATTGGTGCCTGACAAGGCCCACCCCTAATCGATAGCGTCGATTATGCAACTGTGTATGCCGAGGGTGCACGTATTCTAAACTAAGTTGTTATTTACCGAGAAACAACTTGTGCTCGCGGGGCAATTATTAGTCTTGGTTTGGTTATGGGCTCAAGGGATTACTCGTCATTGTTTGTAGGAGTTAGCTACTTTTACAAAGGTCATTGCTTGTGTTCGTTCCGCACATGTTTTTGTTGTTAAGATGTTGTTAAATGTTGTTGTTATGGAACTAAAACCTGTGAACTCACCAATATTTTATATATTGACGTCTTTTTAAACATATCTTTCAGGTAACTAAGTGCTGAACAGGTATGCGGCTAGTACGGTGGAATTTCGGATGTTAGACACTGGTTGGGGGTTTCATCTATTGTTACCACTGGGTTGGGACAAAAACGGAAATCACCCCACGTTGGAACTTAATGTTTGTTGCTTTATGTAATGTTTGAAACAAGGTACTCCTTTTTCGACATCTTAATAAATTGATCTTTTATAATTAAATATAGTTTGTGTTAATCTTGACTTTGATATGCTTTCGAGTGTTGCGCCATGTGTTTCCGCCATTGACGTGGTGTTACAGAAGTGGTATCAGAGCCAAGGTTATAGCGAACTAGCATTTTTGAAAAATCTAGACTATAACCGTTTCGGCTCAAAAACAAAAGTTTCCAAAACTAAAACACAACGAAATATTTTTAGAAAAGAAATAGAATTGTACATGCATTGTACAAGGGGAAATTCTGACCGACTAGCCATGTGTGTCAATATATGAAATGTTAGAAAATAAGGATAGGAATGTTTATGTTGTGTAGAGATCCGATTTTTTAACTAGGGCTAGTTAATGCATATAAGTATTACAGATAGTTTGCCTGTAAGGATGTCGTGTCACACTTCAAAATTGACTTACTAGGTTGCTAATGCCGATAGGACACCAATGTCGTGAGGCACATATAACAGGACGAGTACTGGATACCCTTGTTTTGGGTAGCTACCAATGTTCTGTATACCATTTCGATGGAGACCAGCCTGTCGAGATATGTCGAAACCCTATCCCCTGTTTGTTGTGGCAACCATAACATGATGATTCATATAAATCATTCCCGTGTTGACCAATGTACTGAGGTGATGTGAGCCTTTAGTCATTTGTGTTTAAGTTGGCTTTTAATTCTCACGGATTGTGAAATTGTACGACCCGTGTGTCGGATATACACTTTTTGCTGTTTGGGGAACTGAGGGGTGGAAGTGACGCAAAAGCTTTCGACCTCCATCAGTCCATACTAGGCGCCCTAGTATCATTAACCACAATCGCTCATGCGAAAGGTTGTAAGTTAGTACATAGTGGATTCCAGTCCGTGTGAGGGCACGGGAATACCATTCGCTACTACAAACAACCTTGAGTGCCCTCGAGATTGTCGAATGCTCTGTGATCTGGTAAGATCACCCGGTTAGTGAGATTTGAACGAGAAAATCTAATGGTCATGTTGCCTGAGGTGTCCTATGGCTGTGATGGGACACATGCAATGATCGATTATCGTTTGGAACCCTCTCATCCCGTACTCGTTTGTAGTATTAATATGAGGCATACAGATAGCCACCTATACTCTTGGAGAGTCGTGGCTAGACACTGGATGCCAAGTTCTATAATATCGGATTTTAGTAGTTATCCTACCTCAGGGTTCGTTGAACCTTGAAAGCAAGCCCGGGATACTCAATTTGAAATGAGTATGGCTTATCATTCTCGAACGAATGAACAAACGAATTGAATGTCATTGACGGTAATGTCCCGTGTGATACGAGTGATGTCTGTGGCAAATCAAATTCGTGCGCTTCATCGCCAGAATTTCCTATGTGATCGGAATCATCACCCTAGCGTTCGGGGTGTATTGCTCAAAACCCTTTGGAGGGCATACGTGTACGTCTCCAGTACATTGAATGACAGACGGAGATAGACACATAATCTGGTTTGAGTTGTTCGAGTGATGACCAATAAATCTTGCAGATTTGAGACTGCTTGAATGAGATGCGAACCTATTGAGAAGTTGTACGAACAAGGCGCGGGCCTTAGGAACTTCGAACTAGTAATAGGCTGTCACTGAGAGTTATACCCTAAGAAGGTGTTGACGAGCTTGGAAATTGTAATAGGCCAAATTCTTGATACTCCAGCGACATGGAGATATCGGTTAAAAATTGGTCTCGCAACGAATAAGCTCGAGCTATCGCCAGAGCTTAGTGGGACTCTTGACGAATCCTGTAAGTCTAGTCTAAGGAAGCACTGTCAATTCCACAGCCGATAGGACCCAGGTTGACGATAAGCTCTACTATTTTGGGAAAAATTGAGATATGGGTCGAATTGCGAAATCCAAGAGCTTGGCCGTAGCCAGCTCATGACATTGTGTTCGTTAAAATCCTAAGCGTGACCTGAGTTCACTCAGAAAAAGGTGATCGTGTGAGTCATAAATATCTCGCCCTATTCAAAGATACTAATGTATTGGATGACTTGAACTGAATTCTGGGACAGAATTCTCTTAACGGGGGGAGAATGTGACAACCGGCAAATTCCGTACAACGTTTAACGTGATGTTAATCGTGCTTTCGAAGTAATTAACCTGGTTTAAGGTTAATATAGATAAATTCAGCCGTTATAAGTCCTACCATGTCCTTCTCGAAGTTCGTGGACACCCTGATGTCTTTAAAGAAAGACTTCGCGTATTTAACGTTAACGAACTAACATCTGCAAAAATTTGTCAAAGTGGACTAACATAAGGCTAATACATGTAAATACGACACGTGAGAATCGGCCGTCAAAATGCGTGGTTTTAACCGTTATCGAATGTACGGAATGATTATTTATTGAAAATATATCATTTATAAAGTTTCGAAGGTAAATAGGTCGTTTAATTGAGGGATAGCATGACCGAATCGGTTAACGCTATTTAAACGCGTGCTTTGAAAGTGCGCGTCGGGCGACGAAAATAATGCGTAAGTAGCTCGGTTTAGTTGCATTTTTAATTTTGAACATAATCGGCTAACTTTTGTAATTTATTAGTATGCCAAATATAAAACCGAGCTTAAAACGATTAATCGAGTTCGAATACGCGGTGCTAACCTACCTACTCCAAACCCTAAGTATAAAAACCACTTTATCTCCTTCTTCTTTCATATTTCAGCAGCCACCACTACCAAACCCTAGATCCTCTCTCTCTCTCCTCCGAGCTCTCTCTCCTCAGACACTCTCCCTTGATCGGCCCTTCTCCTTCGTTCTTGAGCGACGGCCGGCCACCACCATAGTCGGTGGTGGCAACACAGGTGATACAGGGGACGAGGGGGGTGGTTTTTGGGTGTTGAAGGCCCGAAGTTTATGGTTTTGGATGGCTCGGTCGGAGGTGTAAATGAGGATTGTGGTGGTTGAAGGTGTCGGGAGCAGATGGTGGTCACTGTAGTGGCGTTTGTAGGGAGGTTGTTCTGGCTAGGTTATGTAGCGGGTTGTGGTGGCCGATGGTTGGTCTTCTTGTTGGGACTCGACAGAAGTTATAGGCTGATTATGGTGGTTATGATGCTGGTTGGGGTCCAATAGTGATGGTCGTGATTGTGGTGGCTCTCATGCGGTCCGATGGGGTTGTTAGTGGTGGAGCGGTTTATGGTGGCTCGGCTGTGGTCGTTTTGGTTCGGCAGGTGGTGGTTAATGATAATGGTATGGTGGTTCGCAGGTGGTTTCGGGTGGCTTGGGTGGTTATCCAGGTTCGGGTCACATTTCGGTCTCGGGTCCGTATTGTGTTGGCTCCGATTTTGGTTCATGGATCTGGTTAGTTTCAAGGTCGTTTGGGTCCTCGGTCAGTGTTCGGTTACGGGTCAAGTTTGGGTCCCAAGGTAGATCTAGTCTAGTCAGGTTAGATCTGGTGCGGTCAAACCGAGTCAACTTAGTAGATCCGGTCAAACTCCGGTCAAAGTTGGTCAAAATCGGTCAAACCGAGTCGACTCAGTCAACTGCATTTAAACTTGGTCAACGGTCAGATCTGGTTCGTTAACGTGTAGATCGGGATACAGACACATGAGTTTCGGTATAACTACTTGATCGTATTTATAAATATATATTTATAAACTATAAATACGAATAATAAATAGTGTTAACTTGCGAACGAACCGACAATGTAACAAAAGATAAATTTGTAGTAGTAGTCCAACATGGTTTACACACGAATAGTAACAGGTGTGCGACTTGGGTACTATGTCGTATGTGAACACATAAATTATGATAAGTCACGATCGGTTCGTCGAGTTAAAACACTTAAGACTCGGGTTAGTACACAAGAGTCTAGATAGTTGAATAAGCTATCTATTAATCGGAAATTAAGCTAGGCTTATGTGCAATAGACTTTAAGGTGACCTTTATTGGTAATTAGGGCACAAGGAAGTCGGTCAAAGCTTCGGGCTTTACTAGCTAAGCAAGGAAATCAAGGTGAGTTTCACGGCCCCTTTTTATTGTTTTTGTTTAGGGGAAAGATATGTTTTGTCAAATGTTTTTACATGTCAAATGTTTTAAATGTCAAATGTTTTACATGACAAAATATTTTCAAAAGTTAAAATGTGATAAGTGGCATGATGAGTACTTGGGTTTTGTTGTTTATACACCACTCGGGGTGAGTCCTCGCTACTGTAACCATTTACTCGTGTTTGTGTGTGTGTTGAAATCGAGAACCGAAGGAATATTTGGATAGCACTATTGGTCTATGACAAGGCCCACCCCTAATGATAGCATCGATTATGCAACTGAGTATGCCAGGGGTGCACGTATTCTGAACTAAGTTGTTATTTACCGAGAAACAACTTCTGCTCGCCGGGCAATTATTAGTCTTGGTTTGGTTATGGGCTCAAGGGATTGCTCGTCATTGTTTGTAGGAGTTAGCTACTTTTACAAAGGTCACTGCTTGTGTTCGTTCTGCACATGTTTTTGTTGTTAAGATGTTGTTAAATGTTGTTGTTATGGAACTAAAACCTGTGAACTCACCAATATTTTATATATTGACGTATTTTTAAACATATATTTCACGTAACTAAGTGTTGAACAGGTATGCGGCTAGTACGGTGGAATTTGGGATGTCGGACACTGGTTGGGGGTTTCATCTATTGTTACCACTGGGTTGCGACATAAACGGAAATAACCCCACGTTGGAACTTAATGTTTGTTGTTTTATGTAATGTTTGAAACAAGGTACTCCTTTTTCGACATCTTAATAAATTCATCTTTTCAAATTAAATATAGTTTGTGGTAATCTTGACTTTGATATGCTTTCGAGCGCTGCGCCATGTGTTTCCGCCATTGACGTGGTGTTACACACCCGTGGCGTGTGCGTTGGTGGAGTCGCTGGTACATGATTTTGAGGTTTTATGAAACCCTGAATCCTGAAGGGCATATAACCTTGTCTATTCTATAAGGGTGCTACCCTACCGTGTTGAGATGGTTGATTGACTAAGCCCTTCGATTGATGTAGTTATTCCAGGAAATGGTAGGTCCATCTTGTCTCGGCGTTGATGCTTCTGTTCTTGGAATAGTGGAACCATTTTGACCCTGGGTCGGTACTGGTGTTCCCAGTTATCATTTAGTCGCATTACTCGCGCTAGAGCAAAATCCCTTTTCTTTGACAGATACTATGGAGACACCATAGTAATGTGAGCTGCCAGGTCAGTGCGTTTAGTACCTAACTAATCGAGATGAGCTCGAAAGCTTACATATTGCATCCATATGTGTGACTACTTGAGTCGTCGAATGGGATGCCTTATGAGAAGGCTCAAGACTATTGTTTGTGGTGCGATCTTAGCCGTTTGTTGTTTTGAGTAACGATTTTGGCACATGAAGCCGTCAAGCCCCAAACGGGAAATCTATGCCAAATGCATTCAGTACGACTCGATTTCACCTTTTACCTCGAAAGATCCCGAAAAGATGGAACCTTCGGTGAGTGAGGGTTCCGGTTTCAGGACTCCTTTCACTCAGATCTTTGCATAAGATCTGATAGTCAATTTGAGGGCGAGTGGCCTGTATTATTCAGAATTGACTTACTAGGTTGCTAATGCCGATAGTACACCAGTGCCCGTGAGGCACATATAACAGGACAAGTACCAAATACCCATGTTTTGGGTAGCTACCGTTTTCTGAGATGCTACAGCCCATGGATTCATTAGAACGTGTTGTTGCTGTGTTGTTATAAGCCTAGGCGTCATAGGAAATCCCCAAATGTTTTCCATGGTATTTGAAGTGTAAAACACTTAGAAAAATTTCCCAAAGATTGCTTGATTCGACCTCTGAATTACTAACGTGGGTTCGAATGTAGGATTCTCCAGGTTCGACCCCCTTGATCAGACTCGAATGAAGAAATGACAAACACTAGACTCACTTTCGACCTCAATAAAACCACGTTCGATTTCCCGGTTGGTCGAATGTAACTCTAATAGTCGAATGTACACACAATACACTGAAAAATTTTTGGTTCGACCTAAAACAACCCAGATTCGACCTGAAAGTACTTGGTTCGACCCAAAAACTCACACGTTCAACCCTATTCTCTCTGGTTCAAACTGACCCGTTTGAAAAACAGTTATTCTTCAAAAATCAGTTATTTTGATCCAAATGTTTCAAAAGTTAATGGATTTTGATGATCTTTATCAGGTTTTGCTTCAGATTTGATGGAGATCAACTTCAATGAATGAAAATTTTGATTTTATCCGTAAAACATAGTCCGAATCAATCAATTTCCATCAAAACTCAATGTTCATGCAAAACAGAAAAATTTTGGACAATTTTGGGTCAAAATCTGTTCAAAATCTATCAATTTGTAGTTGTATGATCTAGATAGGCTCTTATACCACTTTGTAAAGGATCGTTTTTTGTCAAAAACAGTTATATGATCATACAAGTTTATCAATCCAGGTGCGGAAACCCTAGATCAATTACAAAATGATAGAAATCGAATCAAACACAATCAATCACCTTTCCAATCTCCATTTGATTAATAAACAACTTTGATAAGCTTTACAATTTGGTTTACAATCAAATAAACACCTTCTAGAACATTCTTAGAACACAGAGAGAATATAGACTTGACACACACACGCAAATGGCAAAAGTTAATAACTAAACAAAATTTTCACTTTATATAGACCTGCACATTCGACCCTACGCTTAGGTCGAATATGTACCTTCGACCTTTGATAAGCTCGAACCAAGCAACAAGTCTTCAAAACCTTCCTTCGACCTTCATAATATTCACCTTCGACCCCACGATAACACAAAAACATATTATTATGACAATCCAAAAGCACTAGTCGCAATTCGTGCAGCTACACGGTGCTCTATATATTGTTTCGTTGGAGACCAGCGTGTCGAGATGTGGTTGAAACCCTGTCCCTTGTTTGTTGCGGCAGCCATATCATGATGATTCATATGCATTATTCTCGTGTTGACCAATGTGACAAGGTGATGTGAGCCTCTAGTCATTTGTTTTTAAGTCAGCTTTTAATTCTCGCGGATTGTGGAATTGTACGGCCCGTGCGTTGGATATACTTTGTTTACTGTTTGGGGAACTGAGGGGTGAAGGTGACGCAAAAGCTTTCGACCTCCATCAGTCCATACTAGGTGCACTAGTACCACTAATCACAATCGCTTATGCGAAAGGTTGTAAGTTAGTACATAGTGGATTCTAGTCCGTGTGAGGACACAGGAACACCATCCGCTACTACAAGCAACCTTGAGTGTCCTCGAGAATGACGACTGTTTTGTTATACGGTAAGATCATCAGTTTAGTGAGGTTTGAAGGAGTGAATCTAATTATCATGTCGCCCGGAGAGTCCTGTGGTTGTGATGTGACATGGGTAATGATTGATTGCCGTATGAAACCCTCTCATCCCTTACTCATTGTAGTTAGAATATGAGGCATAGGGATAGCCACCTATATTCTCGGAGAGTCGTGGTTAGACATTAAATGCCAACTGCTATGATATAGGATTGTAGTGGTCATTCTACCGTAGGGTTCGTCGAACCTTGAACGCAAGCCTGGGATGCTCGATTTTATATGAGTATGGCTTGTCATTCTCGAACGAATTGAATGTCCTTGATGGAGGTGTCCCATGTTGACACGATTGATGTCTATGGCACATTTATATTCGTGTGCTTCACCGCCAGAATTTCCTATGTGATAGGAGTTATCATCCCAGCGTTCAGGCTGTACTGCTCAAGCCCTTTTGGAGGGCATACGTGTACATCTCTAGTACGTCGAATGACAGACGGAGATAGACACATAATCTGGGTTGAATTGTTCGAGAGATGGCCAATAAATCTTGTAGATTCAAGGCTGCTTGAATGAGTAGCAAAACGGATCGGGAAGTGTGCACTAACAAGGCGCTAGCCGTAGGAACTTCAAATCAGTAATAGGTTTTCACTGAGAGTTATAATCTAAGAGGGTGTTGAAAAGCATAGAAATTGTAATGGACCAAATTTTAGATACTCCAGTGGCACGGAGATATCGGTCAAGATTTGTCTCGTGAGGAATAAGCTCCAAGTATCGCAAGAGCTTAGTGGGACTCTTGATGAATCCTGCAAGTCTGGTCTGAGGACGCATTTCCAATTCCTCAACCGACAGAATCCAGGTTGACGCTAAGCTCTATGATTTCGAGAAAACCGATATATGTGTCGGGTTACGAAACCCAAGAGCTTAGTTGTAGCCAGATCATGATGTTGTGTTCGTTAGAACGCTAAGCGTGAACCTTAGTTACATAGAGAGAGGAGATCGCGTGAGTCACAAACATCCCACCCTGTTCAAGGATACTAAAGTATCGGATGACTTAAATTGAATTCCGGGACGGAATTCTCTTAACGGAGGGTGAATGTTACAACCAGCAAATTCTGTACAACGATTAACGTGATTCTAATCATTTTTTCGAAGTAATTAACGTGGTTTAAGGTTAATTATAGTTAGTTGAGCCATTACGAGTCCTACGATGTCCTTCTCTAAGTTCGTAGAAGCCTTGATGCCTTTAAAGAAAGACTTCGCGTAATTAACGTTAACGAACTGACATCGGTAAAAATCCATCAAACTGGACTAAAATAAGGTTATTCTATGTAAATACGACACGTATTTTCTATTGACGTAATCAGATGTGAAATCGGCACGAAAAACGGTAAAAAACGCAGCGTTTGGAAAACGCGGAGAGGAACTGGCGTGGGAATCGGGGCTAACCGTTATCGAACTTTCGGAGAAATTATTTATTGTAAATAATGTCAATAATAAAGTTTCAAAAGTAAACAGGTCGTTTAAATGAGGGATAACACGATCAAATCGATTAACATGATTTAAACGCGTGCTTTGAAAGTGCGCATCAGGTGACGAATCTGATGATTAAATTGCTCGATTTAGTGTTATTTATGATTTCGAACAAAACCGACTAATTTTTGTAAGTAATTATTGATCATAAATACAAACCAAGCCTTAAATGGTTGATACGGGTTCGATACGTGGTATCTACCTACCCCAAACCCTAATTATAGAAGGCCATATCCTCCCCATCCCCTCTCACTTTGCTGCTGCACAACCCCCCCCCCCCCCAAACCAAAAACCCTAGCTTCATCTCTACTCTCTCTACTCTCTCTCATCCTATACACTCTCCTCCTCTGTTCAGGAACGGCCGGCCACCACCATAGCCTGGTGGCGGTGGCGGCGGTGATGTTTAGCCCCAAAAACCAGCCGGAAATGATGCAGATACATAGAAGATTGGGGTCGGGTTTAAGGAAAGAGGTTGTGAAGGGGACGGTGGTGGTTATGGTCACGATTGGTGTGCTGGTGGTGGCTCAGGTGGGTCTTGATTGTACGATGGTGATGGGTCTAGAGTGTTTGGTGATGGCGTCGGTTGGTGGTTGTCGTGGGTTTTGAATGGCTAATCGATGGTGGTTCGATCGATGGTTTGGTGGTCCGAATGGTAGTAGTTTCCTGTTTTGGCAGTGGTGACGGGTATTGTTGAGAGCCTCGGCTCAATTTCAAGTCGGGTTTGATTCAGGTCTTAGGCTCGGGTCAGATTCTGGATGGTTTCGTTTTGGGTTTCGAGTGTTATGGTTTGTAGGGTGGTCAAGTTTCGGATCAGATTTGCTTCGTATTCGGGTCAGATCTTTGTTCGGGATTCATTTTGGGACCCGGGTCAGCAACGGGTCAGTCACCAGTCTTAGGTTTTCGCCTTGTTGACGTATTTTGGCTCGGTAAATAAAAGTCAACATGTTCAACGGTCTGGGTCTTTGGTCAAACACCAAGAATTGGACAAACCTGGTCAACTCGTAGATCGACGCGCGTGTAGTATCTGTATAAACAATTCGTATTTTTTGTTTTTTATGTTTATAAATATTTAAATATTTATAACTACCTCAAAACGAACAAAGTAGTTTTAACTCGCGAAACGATTCGATAAAACATTAACGAAAAGTATTATATGATAGTATTCGTATATTGGTCATAACTTTGTGTTGTAGTTGGACTAAAACTATTGGATTATATGTATATCTATACTATATTAATAAGCATATAGGAAGGGCAGGAATGGTCATTTGCCGCTGTACAAGCCTCAAAAGCATGTTGTACAATGATTAAATGCACTAAAACTCTTAAAATTTTAAGGGTGCAAGCTGTGATGCATCATGTACAAGCCTGTAATGCAATATAAGAAAACACGGGATACACATACACATTAGGGTTTCATTCATCACACATTATCCGCCCCATTCATCAGATACACATTATGGTTTCTCTCTCCCTCTCTGGCGATTCAACAACATCACCACGATTTCACTGTGATTTTCTTCGGAGTGGTGAATATTCGAGCAGATCAACGATGTATCTGACATCGTCAATGGTAAAACCCTAACGAACACTAATAGACTATTTCACCAGATCAGGCATACAGCCTAAACCCATTTTCAAAATTCAAATGAACTTCCTTTTCTCTCTCTCTCTCTCTCTAAAAAATCTCCTCCTATTTCAAAAATCAGACGTTGATGTAGCCACATCTTCATAAGATGTTCGTGGCCTCCGTTCAGTTTAAGGCGACAGTAATGGAGATGAGATCTAGGGTTTATAGTGGCGACGTCGCAAGCCGATAAAATAGGTGCTAAAAGTGGCGATTCTGAACCCAAAAGTGATTGTGGAAGATGGTGTACGGACGGAACCAAGCACAACATTCATCTTCAGGTCTGGTAATGGTCTTTCTTCTTCTTTGGTTATCTATAAGTCCTTTATGCCTTACATCTCTCGGGTTAACTCTGATTCTTTGATGGAGGGATGGTTTGGAGGTGTTTTTGTACTAATAATATGGCAGTGGCTTCTTCACCAGATGATGCTTGATGAGCTTTCGCTTGTGTCAAAAGACAGAACCCAGATCTGGTATGATTTCTCTCTTTTTTTAATTGATTGAATGAGAAATTCAATTTGTGTGATTAGAATCTGTTCGTTATCAGTTTGCTTTGAGCCTTTGATGAAATAAGGAGAACCTGATAATCGGAATTTGTATGCGATCTATACAATTTAATTGGTACTATATGTTCTGTTTTTGGGGCTTCTATTAACAATCAGTCATCTCATCATCAATTGTGGATATGTTTTTTATTGTGGTTTTGTTTTCAGTTATACACTTCCACAAGTTTTTAGTGCTTTGATTATGTTTTCTAATGGTTTGAAAATGTCAGTAATAATAATACAATGTGTTTAGTGTGAATGTGTGATAGTATGCATGTGTTTTAAAATTAGGAATCATATCCTCAACCGAATGCCATTTTTATGGTTTTCATCACATATTTTATCATATACATCAGATTGTCATGCTTCGTTATCTAGCAACCCTATGGACATGATTCTATATAAAATTTGAATATCATATTCTTTGTAGGCTTAAGCAATCATACAAGGATTTGATAAAGGTGTCTCACACAGTATATTTCTTCATTTCAATTTTAAGAATTCTGATAACCTGCTGGTATGGCATAGTTTTACTTTTCTAATATCAACTCATGGGTCATTGTTACCTTAGAGCATTAATATATTTAAGATGTTATTCATCTTTTATAAACATGGAAGCTTATTTTCTACAACTCTTATTCAACATTTTTAAAATTTGGAGTTAAGAAAACAAACAAGTTCAGATAGTAGAGACCCTGGTGATAGCCAACCTGAACATGTGAAAATAAAAAAAACAACTTTTAGATGATGAAGCATACGCTTTTCAGGTATCTTATAATCAATATGGCAGTCATATATATCCCGAATTTAGTAAACATGGCAATTTTAACTTTTTTACTAATAAATGGGTTGATTTGGGTTATGTTATGTTTTGTCTCTAACACGTCAAATGGGTCAAATGAATAGAAAATTACAAAAAAAAAAATGTTGGGACTTTAGGGTTATCCCAAGACACGTACAATATTTACATGTTCTATCCCAAACTCGGTTTACTCATTACCAAAAAAATAGTATTTTTCGAATGTTTGTTATTAAAAATATTAAAGCATATACATCAAAAGTGCATAATTTTGTGTTTCACTTCGTTGATTTATGTTGATAATGTATCTGGAAGAAGTTTACTTTTAGAAAAAGTAATGTATTACATGTAGCAAAATCAAAATCTAAGCTTTTAAGTTTAATTGTTGCAAGTGTGTTGGTTTTGTAGAAACTATTGTGTCAATTACAATGGCTTGAAAGTTGAAAAGGCGATTTACGCTATATGTATATTGTAAACAACTAAAACATTTAACATAATCATACAGTCTGATCTTATCAATGAATGTATTTTTCTATATCCTTAAATCAAAATAGGACATAAGTGAAACGATAAGCGTATTCAGTATTTGGTTCTCTTATTTGTTACTATTTTTTTCTTTATTTTTGTCATCAATTCATTTTTCAGTTAAAGGCAACAACTGAGCTTGAAAGCCATGGGTTCTAACCATACGGATGACATTTATGCAATTCACTTTGTGTTGATACTGAGGTTTGACCATCTTTTTATTTTATTTTATGGTTTGTATGTTGTTTTCTTTCAACTTGTTAAAGATAAAAATTTAAAAGCTTAAAATGGGTCTGAACTCTGAAGGATTTGATCGTTTGACAAATTGGCTTTCAACTGGTTTAACTTGAAAGTGATTGGTCATCTGTAAGAGAAAAAACTAAAAAGGAAAATAAAATAAAATATAGATTTGCCTAAAATGGGCCTGAAGAATTTAGGTAAAGCAAAAGTAGGGGTAGAAAAACCTACAAAAGTATTTTTTCACTGACTGCTTTAGACTGCAACAATTTCAAAAATTGTTGATGAAAAAAGGTCAAACAAGAGAAAAGGTTTGCTCTAATGTTCTGATCACCCTATGCATGATGCTACCTTCTAAAATATAGTTATTTTATTTGGTTTTCTGCATGCTAATATTATTAGTGTGAACCCTGTTTTCTATAACAAATAAAGAACGGACAAAGACTATATAAGTAATTTTATTAACTAATCCACAACTTGTTCAGTTGTTCCCGGTTCTTTAGACAACTGTGAAATTTTGGGACTTGGAAAGTTTGAATTGATTAGACCAACTTGACTAGAGTTACCAATTTTTTTATGTTCCCCTTGTGTTCATTAGTTACAATATATGTCCTATGGGAGATAAGTTTCCATTATTTATTCTTAGTATATTTTTTAATTTGTGTTATTCAAGCAATTTTTTCCAGGCAACATACATACGACCGGTTACCTTTTATTCAGATGGTAGGGCACTCTTTTGTAGCTTAGATGACAGTTTTAAACATATTAAACTTTCCCATTAAATGTATGAACATCCATATAAATTTATAGAATGTTATTTTAAATTGCCGAGGAAAGTGCGATTATTAATAAAATAACATTATACATTGAGCTGTAGAGTAAGTATGTTCATGGTGGACCCGAATCTTTATATGAGCTCCATAGTAAGCAGATTCGTTCGTGGTTTCAACCATATTTTTGCAGCTTGGTTCTCTGAAAAGATTGTTTTCATTTGGTCTTATAACAGTGATGAAATAAGTCTTCGTGTATGCTTATTTTCTCTTCTTAATTCTTTGTGGTGATGCAGGTGGATATGTTGTTGGTTACTACAATTACAAGGTATAACTCTTGTCTTTTTTTACTCATTTTCATTGATTTTTTCCAGTTAATTTCAATGGTTGAAATTTAAAATTCGCAGTGGGCAGAAGTTTTATCTTCACAGGCTTTTTCAGCATTTGAGAATGCTTGATTAATTGATGATAAGGTATAATTTTGTTCATAAAAATCTACTTAACAATTGCATTCTTACACTCCTTTTAAGTAACTCAGTTAAAAGGAAAATACAAAAGAGGAATGGTTTTAGTTCCGGACCGGTTGAAAATCCTACTTCTAAAAATGACCCATACTCAAGACGTGACAATTGAAGCGTATGTAACGGGGTATTTGTTTTGTTGTTATTGGCAGGTTGGCTCGTGCGATTTTGTACTCTTAATCTTAAATTAGGGGTATAATGGATCGTCGTTGCGGGTAGTCAGGTTGAGAAGCCGAGCACTACACAACTGAAAAAACCATCTCAAGACACATGAACCCGAATATAAGTGAATTTTCGTGAGTTGACACCAACATGATCCTCTCAATCGGAATATTTTTACTAAATGTTAACTATGCTTAAACTATAAAACCTGAATGTTAGTGTTATTATATTTACTAAACGTTTTGCACTTTGTGTATCTAATTTGTACATTGAGATGAGGCTTTGATAATATTGTAGCTCTAAATAGATGAGTTTTTTTTTCTTCCATGGAAGTATTTAGGTAAATCATATATGTTTACACTCTTTTATTTTGGCATGTGATAGTCAAAATTAGAAGATATGTATAGGTACTTGTACCTTGATCATCTGGAGTTGATTTAATTTGTAGTTCAGGGAATTAGTTTTGTTGGGCTATGAAAATTTTCATGAGGGTCACCTTTGTTAAATTTGTATATATGCTATACTTGTACCTTGATTGGATGGTTGTATACTGTATAAGATTAGCTTAGAAAAAAAGGTGTTTTGGCTTGACAATGGACAAAATATGGGACCCTTCTCATTTAATAAAAAAGGGATGTATAACTCGACTAATTTGGGGTCGTCGTCGTATTCTTTTTTATTTTTTCACACCTTATATTCCATAGATCTTATTGTTCATTTTTTTAGGTAAATCTTTTGTTTTCTCTAGGGTTAATTAAAGTTATTGTGTTAGGGACTTGTATCTAAAGCATTTAAAGTTCTACTTTCTTATTTCATGGTTATATAGGTATAGCACACTAAACCATCGCTAATTGTAAGATATTTTTTGTTCAACATCTTAAGCAAAGTTGTAACATAAGTATTCATTATTCATTAACAGTTTAGAAGTTTAGTATCATTAATTGTAAAATATATTTTTTTCAACATCTTAATCAAAGTTGTAAAATAATCATACCCTATATCAAGATGGTGATACATGTTTAATCTAACAAGGGGGTGTAAATAGAAAAAAAATCACCACAAGACAAAATAGACTACGAGACGAAATAGGACACTATTGCCTTAAAAAATGAAAAAAAAGAAAAAACTTGGTGACCAAAATGATAAACGGAAAAGTTAACTATTTCGTTTCTAGAGTTTTTAATATATTGGTAATGGTAATTGGTAATGTTAATTGGTAATTATACCGGTTTAATTTATAGCTGTCATTATTATCAGTTTATTAAATAATTGGTTCTTTTTGGTAAGAATTTCATATGGGTCACATCAAATTGGTTGGCCACCAATCCCTACCTGAAATCACTCCGAGAAACAACTTCTGCTCGCGGGGCAATATTAGTCTTGATTTGGTTATGGGCTCAAGGGATTGCTCGTCATAGTTTGTAGGAGTTAGCTACTCTTTACAAAGGTCATTGCTTGTGTTCGTTCCGCACATGTTTTTGTTGTTAAAATGTTGTTGTTAAGTGTTGTTGTTATGGAACTAAAACCTGTGAACTCACCAATATTTTATATATTGACGTCTTTTTAAACATATCTTTCAGGTAACTAAGTGCTGAACAGGTATGCGGCTAGTACGGTGGAATTTGGGATGTCGGACGGCGGTTGGGGGTTCCATCTATAGTTACCATCGGGGTGGGAGATAAACAGAAACACCCCATGTTGGAACTTAATGTTTGTTGTTTTATGTAATGTTTGAAACAAGATACTTCTTTTTGACATCTTAATGAATTAATCTTTTCTAATTAAATATATTTTATGTTAATCTTGACTTTGATATACTTTAGAGCGTTGCGCCACGTGTTTCCGCCATTGATGTGGTGTGACACTAACCAAAAACTCAAACTTATTAAAATATATAAAAAAACTTACATTAATTAAAAAAATAACAAAAGTCATGAAAATGTAAAAAAAAACTAAATATTGCAAGCTAATTATATTTGGAGGCTATTTCACGCTTCAGGTCAAGGATGACCTCCATATCGGACCGTCACTTCGTTGTGCGGTTTCATAAACATCTCAACGTCTCAACCATACACTTTTTGCCTCAAATCCTCACGTTATCCTTCAAAGCCGCACCCTGATCCACCAATAACACTATGAACCGGCACCACGCACGGATGAACCATAACCTCTCGATTTACCGGAGGATTTTGTTTGTGGCAGCTTCTTATCTTTGAGAATCCATTGCAATTTTTTGGGGTGGAAATGATGTTATTTTGTAAGATCTTTGGTAGAGATAATTGGTGTTTTAAAGAGCTAATTAATGGGGGTTATTTTTTTTTTAACATTTCAACGGTCAAAAAATGACCGTTACCATCCTTCCACCTTCGGTTTCCTTTACCCTGCAACTACATCCGAAGCACCCTACCCGAAGGGTTAGAGACATATAGTAGCCGAACGGCTACACCCTAACTGAGGCCTACCCCAAAGCCACATCACCATTCTTAGAGTTAATTATAAAAAGTCATCCAGGTGGTATGCTAATTATCGATCTGGTCTTTAGTTGTTATGTTATTCATTCTTCCTTTCATTGTTTCTAGACTTTTAATTTGTTGTTTCTTTTGATGGCATTAGCCTAGCTAGAAGCAATAAGGGTCCACAGCCCACTCTTACTTGCACATGTAGGCTTACTTGCACGGAATTTAGACAATTTTTTTTCAAGGCATCTTTCGGTTATATAATGGTCTCTTGTGTTATGTTCATCTTCAACCCTAAAAGAACACAAATGTATACAAGTTGTAAACTTAGAAATCAAAACTGATTTTGTTATTAAAACTTTTACTTAAAATAAAGAACTCTAATTTGACCTTTAAGGACTTTTCCCACAAACTATGAGAATATTCGTTTCAACGTCTATAAAAACCTACCTTACAATGTTTCAAGCTTGTTCATGCAAATGTAGAGAATACAAATTTATACATGATAAATAAATAACTGGTTGTGTCACATGTCATATTTCAGTGAGCCTATGATTTTTTTCTAGCTTCTCTTATTTCTTGTATTTGTATTCATTCTTGGTCGTTTTCATACTATTTCATACTTAAAACTTCATGACTAACTATTTACTAATTTCGTTATTCAACCCTTGTAATACACGAGTTTATAACCTAGTTATTTATGTAACACTGTACAAAATTGCTTGTTACTATACGTACACAAAAACAAGTAACAAGCTTCCACTATTATCTTCTCCGACATCTTAGCCTTGTTGTTATTACATAACAATCCTTTCTAAGTCCTCAAAACCTAGATTTAACTAAAGACTTTTTGTTGTGCCCATTGAACCACCAACCCTAGTGTATTTCATTATATACTTACAATGCACAAAAAGTCTAAAATTCTCATTGTAACATTTGTCTTCTGTTGCAAACAAAAATACGTTATTTTCGACTACATTTTAGGATAGTATCCCAGTTTTCACGATCTGCCAAAATACAAAACATTTTCACGAGTTCTGGATGTTTTCGGATCACTAGAGATGCGTCATGGGCTGCCTGGAAATCTCGAGGTCAGCTTACATCTTCTAGGCTCAGCTTGGTATCTTGAAGATGTTTTAGATCAGCCTACAAAGACCCTAGAAGTTGGTGGATGTTGCTGGGATAGTCTGCCAAAAACTAGACAGATTATCCAGTGATGTGGCATCAATTATACATATTTATCATGCATAATCATCTACGTTTTTATGTACTTTTTGTTAGAAATATGTGTCTAATTATCGATTAATAATGCTACTATAAAAGCCGGATCCAAAAAGTTACACTTTAGACTGCGCATAAGAATAATATTTAATTGTTATATATTAATAACCACAAATAACTTCGAATGTGGAATGAATACTTAGTGAAATATTCATGGAAGATTATTATGAATATGATTGGTGATAATTTTTTAGAGAAACAATTGATCGATAAGTGGATTAATTGGGTTGATTAATTAAATCGTTTACAGTGTTGAACGATAAAATATTTATTATAGATAATTATGGCGTTGAATGATTGAATACTCATTCTTCGATATTAACGGTGATTTGAAAATTTCCATAGAACAATAATTATAAACATGGTTATTAATAGGGATTGTCATTTAAAGGGATAAACAAGAATATGTTTTATTATTCGATTAGATTATGTTTTATTATTCGATAATAAAATCTCATCATCATACTAAGTTAATCCATCAATAGAAAAGCTAAGGTAGGGTCTGAGGTGGTGAAGAGGTAGACAACCTTACCTCTGCCCCATAGGAATAGAGAGGATGATTCCAGTAAGAACCCTGGCTTGATAGATTTTGCCCCCAAGGGCTCGCACCTATATACATTAAATGCACACACTTCAAGCTGGCTAAATATTCGATAATAAAACATAATATATATATATATATATATATATATAAAGTTTTGTAATTAAAGTGTTAATTATATAAAACTTAAAGTCGAAAATAACTAATAGTTAATTATTATGGGGAAACTCTTTAGGGAGCAAGCCAAGACTTCAAGGATTAGAGTGTAAATGTGATTATAATATAATCACACACACTTGAACCTTAATTTTTTTTTTTTTTTTTGACAGCAAACGGGACATTTTATTCATTCACTAGCACCACCTTTGCAAGCCGCTAAGAGGAAAAAACCAAACTAAGATACATCAGATGTATAATAAGAAAACAAAGTAAAAGAGAACAAGCTATAATTATACTATCATACTGAAGTTTCGCCAAAGAGAACAAGCTAGAAATATGTGTCTAATTATCGATTAATAATGCTACTATAAAAGTCGGATCCAAAAAGTTACACTTTAGACTGCGCAAAAGAATAATATTTAATTGTTATATATTAATAACCACAAATGACTTCGAATGTGGAATGAATACTAAGTGAAATATTCATGGAAGATTATTATGAATAATCGGTGATAATTTTTTAGAGAAACAATTGATCGATAAGCGGATTAATGGGGTTGATTAATTAAATCGTTTAAAGTGTTGAACGATAAAATATTTATTATAGATAATTATGGCATTGAATGATTGAATACTCGTTCTTCGATATTAACGGTGATTTGAAAATTTCCATAGAACAATAATTATAAACATGGTTATTTGTGACACCCGGCAAACTCAGGTTAATAACATTGTTTGGGTCAAAGTCTACCTTAGCGAGTCACGCGTACATTATACTTAACTAGGTCGGTTGAGTCGTGTTATGGTTCGGGAGTCGTTACTACAACCTAGAGGATCGTTAGATGTCAACCATTAAACCAGGTATGCAAGGATTGACGATTCGTGGAATCGTCAAACCTTAGTAAAAACACAAGTCTCGAGTCCCGGGAATTGGTGAACGAGTGTGAACGTGTTTGTTTTCATGTATTATGTGTTTATAATCTTTATGTGACTTGTTGGTATGTGTATACGTGTTTACATATGTTAAAACGGTGATTACACGCGATTGCATGACATTTTAGGTGATTGCGCAGCTTAGCATGCGATTGTGCAGCTTAGCATGCAATTGGGCAGGCTAATCGCCTATGTTAAGGGGCGATTAGGCCCAATCGCATGATAAGGAAGGCTAATCGCCTGATGTAGCATGCGATTAGCTTCCCTAATCCCATGGTGGTGCTGCATAATCGCCTGACGTGTTTTAAACGACTAGATACGCCTATAAATGCCACCCTTGACCTCCAAAACACCTCTAGTGCAACCCTAGCCGTCCCATAACATATCCCAACTCACAAACACCCCCTGGAACACGTTTTAGCATCAAAACACCCATTTTCAAGCTTTACACATCAATTCCTCATAAACCCAAGGTGTGTTCTTCATCCCCAAACCTTTGAATGATTATGTTTTGCTCCCTAAAGGTCCAGACCTGATTTATAAACCTTTGTGTCTTTGAAAACCTATGAAAATCGTTTTTAAACAAGTCCAAACCATTATGCATGTTGTATGTGTTAAATATGATTAAAAGGTAGGATTTTTATGATTCAAAAGGGATTGTTATTGTGTTATTAAGGTGTCTACAGCTTGTTTATATTAGGATGATGATGTCCTAGGAGTTTGGATGGTTTTGGAAGTGTATTGTGGATATTGGGTATTTTGACCCATTCGAATGACTTTGAATGATTTTGTATGATATGAGGTGTTTTGCTAGTTGTTTGATGTTAGGGTTTGTTATAGAATGATGCTAGAACAGTAGGGAATGATCGGACAACGTTGTTACATGATGAAATCTAAGTATTTGCTATTTAGGGTAAAAGTTGTGCATGTTGATGTGATGTTTTCATGCTAAGTGTACTATTTTGGGAAAATGCTTGCATTCGGGGCTGGTAGAACGATGATAAGCTAGGGGTTTTGCTTGAAATATGTTTGATATTGTTGTATGATTGATATTTGGTGTTTCCACACGTTCCGGATCTGTTTTGGAGGGTTAAATGCGCGAAAAACCGGAACAGCCCTGCTGGGGGCGATTGGGGACCCTAATCGCCCATGCTACAGGCGATTGGGAGCCTAATCGCCTGCTAAAGAAGCCTAATCGCATGTATGGTAGGCGATTGGGGGCCTAATCGCCTTCATTTCATGCGATTGTGATCCTAATCACTAGTTAAGCCCTGAATTGCATGTCTTATGACCCTAATCGCCTGATAAGCACCAGAATAGGCCTAATCGCCTATGTTAAGGGGCGATTAGCCTCCACAATCGCCTGTTGACCTCCCTAATCGCTAGTTGACTTTTCCTAATCGCCTGCACTGCTGCTGTAAGTATATTTTGGCACTCCGAGACCCGATTTGACACCTAGGAACATGCTAGGAACCACGTGTCATACCTGATAACTTGGTAACACGTGCTCGGGCTTATTTATGTGCTGTTTGAACTATGTGTTAGACTTGTTGAACTTTAACGCATGTTAAGTATGATTGCATGATTTGTATGATTGAGAGTACAAGTATCACACGTGGAGTCTCGGGTCACCAATGGGATGTCGAGTCTTGTACATTTGGTCAGTTTAAACAGTCAACGTGTTTTCAAACGAACCTGGTTATGGTCTGGACATCTAGGGACTAACTAACCTACGGGTTATTAGTCTAAGTACTTGTAACTGTCATATGTTAGGTCGCCGCTTACGGGGCTAGCATAGCTTGCTGATTTTAATTATTTCGAAGTAACGCAACCTAAGGTGAGTTCACGGCCCCACTTTCTCTGGTTTTACTTTTGGGGGAGAAAACATGCGTGGAACTATGTTTTGAGAACTTTTGTCATACTATGGTTTATTTTGAGTTACTATACGATCTTTTAAGTCCCGGGGAAACCATGAATGTGCGGTGTAGCACAACGGGGGAAATGTGGATAGATCTATTGGGCGTGACCTGCCCCACTCGTCGGCTTGGAGGGCCGGGCGGGTGCATGTTGTCTCGACCTTGTAACATTGTGACTTGTGACATTATTCGGGCTGTAACATTGGTAACTTGTGACGTGTCTAGTAATGGTTTCCAGTCGTAGTAGTAACAGAACATACGCCTAGCTAGCGTACTTTGGTTGAACGTTTTATAGTATGGACAGGTGGAACTTGGTATACTTTTGTAACTTGGTAACTTTTATTAAAACCTGTGAACTCACCGGCATTTTGTGCTGACGTAACTTTTGGCATGTTTTTCTCAGGTCGCTAAGGTAGCATTCCAGAACTAGGGCGCACGCGTCTGCACGGCGTCTAGTTTAGGTTCATGTTTTCGTATGTTGAAAAATTTGGATTACTTTTGGATTTGGATTGTAACAAAGCTTCCGCTACTGTTTAATGGTTTTAAACTTATGTTTTTAAATATGCATGTGTTCATATAGTTTTGTTTATTGTGACCGTTGACTTGGATCCTGGTTTGTCACGCGCCTCGCGGTAAAACCCCGCAGGTGGATTTTGAGGGTGTGACAGATTGGTATCAGAGCCAATGGTTATAGTGAACTAGGACTGCATGTAGAGTCTAGTCTATAGCCGAGTCGCACACACACTAGACGATCACATGGTACTAGACGTCATGGTGGGTAACATATGGGCTTGTCGGGGTGTCTTTAAATCATCGAACTCTTTGTGTTACATCATCCGCTCTTATGAGTATTTGGCTGTTAATTCCTTAGGCAGTGTGGTGTATTGGAGTGACTTGTGTACTTTTGAGATCTGTCCAAGGCTCGGACATCTTCCCTTCGTACTCTAATAAACACACTCGACCCTGAACTGCCGTGACATTTATGTCATTACGGTGTACGGCTAAGCATCCGTGTCCGGTGACTTGAACTTTAAACTAGGAGAACACTAGGAGGACCATGTAGAGCGGTTTATCATTTCGGGTGCACACGAAATCATAAACCGAAATGCATGAAAACCCTAGTGAGCTCTGGGTTTGAATGGATGGTCCTGGATTGGATCTAGCTTTGATTATGTGAACACTAGTGGTTACCACTAGCTGAGAATCTGAATTTTCCCTCGCTCTTGTTGCCAGAATCATGTCTGGAGTTCGCGGTGGACGTACAGGCGGTGGTCGTACTGGTGGACGCGATGGTGGCGGTGGTCGTGGAAGTGTGAACCTAACCCAGGAGGATCTGAACAACTTGCTGCAGGCTTCCTTTCAGGCAGGACACAATGCCCATGGCGGTAAGTTGATCCCATCAGCTTTGCCTCGTTGTGAGCATGGTATCTTTCTTTTGTGGTTTTCTTACGTGTTTCGTTTCAGGTGGTGTTGTTAATCCACCCCCAGTCATGTGCACGTACAAGATGTTCCGGGACTGTAAGCCCCATGATTTCTCTGGCACTAAGGGGGCTGTGGGCTTGCTCAAGTGGCTGGAGAAGGTGGAGTCGGTGTTCTTGATGTGTAACTGTCTTCCTGAGGATCGAGTCAAGTATGCTGCCGCGCTCTTCCAGGATGTTGCTTTGACCTGGTGGAACTCTACTACTCGGAATATGGGTCTGGGGGAGGCTTATGCCATGCCGTGGGAGAATTTCGTTCAGCTGTTGAAGAGAGAGTACTGTCCCAGGGAAGAGATTCAGAAGTTGGAACATGAGGTTTGGAACCTCAAGATGGTTGGGTCCGAAATTGAAGAGTACACTGTGAGGCGTAATGAGTTGGCAGTGCTGTGTCCTGACTTGCACGTACCAGAATACAGGAGGATCGAGCACTACATTTCGGGGTTAGTACCAGAGATAGCAGGGTTGGTGGCTGCGGGAAATCTTCCTACCTATGCGGATGTGGTTCGGTCGGCTCATAGGATGACCAATCTGAAGGTGAATGAGGGTATTCTGCCTGCTCGTGGTTCGACTGTCAAAGCTCCAGAGAGTAACAAGCGCAAGTGGGAAACTGTTGGTAAGGGTTCAGCGTCAGCTCCGTCACAACAGGGTAAGAAGTTTGATGTTGGGGGTTCTTCGTCTTCGGGATCAAAGCAGGGTGGTTATGCTGGGAAGCATCCTAAATGTAACAAGTGTGGGTTTCATCATCCGGGGAATTGTGATATGGCACGTTGTCACCGTTGTCAGCAGTTGGGGCATCATGCCAAGGATTGTGGGGTGAATCTTTCGTCTTCTCAGGGTCGTACTGTTGTCCCTACTCCTGCTGCTCAGGGGACTTCGGGGAAACAGGGTTGTTTTAACTGTGGTGAGGCTGGTCATTTCAAGAAGGACTGCCCGAAGCTGAAGCAGGGCGGGAATGTGAAGAACGGGAACTGTAACTGGAACGGTGGGGGCGGTGGCAGGAACGCACGCGCCTTTGTCATTGGAGCCGTGGAGGCTAAGCAGGATCCCGACACAGTTACCGGTACGTTCCTTCTCAATAATGGCTCTGTTACTGTTTTGTTTGATTCCGGTGCCGATAAAAGTTTCATATCTTTGGAAGTTAGCCGATTTTTAGATATAGTGTCCGTTCCCTTAGAGGCTAAGTATTTGATTGAGTTGGCTGACGGTAAGAAGATTGAGGCGACTTGTGTTCTTCGGGAGTGTCACCTTGAGTTGTCGGGTTTGTCTTTCCCCATCAACCTTATGCCTGTACCCTTGGGTAGTTTTGATGTCCTTGTAAGCATGGATTGGTTATCGTTGTATCGTGCGGAGATCGTTTGTTTCGACAAGGTTATTCGGATTCCTCTCCCGGATGGAGAATTTCTTTTGGTACATGGTGAGAAGAGCGGTGCTCCGCTAAGTCTCATCTCCAGCATGAAAGCCCTTAAGTATCTTCGTAAGGGTTATTCGGCCGTTTTGGCACTTGTTTCTGTTTCCTCTACCGATGAGACGAAGATCGAGGATATCCCTGTGGTTCGTGAATTTCCTGATGTTTTTCCCGATGATCTACCTGGTCTTCCTCCCCATCGTCAGGTTGAGTTCGGTATTGATCTTGTACCGGGCGCAGCTCCTATTGCTCGGGCCCCCTACCGTCTTGCACCTCCCGAGATGCAGGAATTATCTAGCCAGTTGCAGGAACTCTTGGATAAGGGTTTCAGCAGACCGAGTTCTTCCCCTTGGGGAGCCCCGATTTTGTTCGTGAAGAAGAAAGATGGAAGCCTTCGGATGTGTGTGGATTACAGAGAGCTGAACAAGGTGACCATCAAGAACCGTTATCCTCTTCCCCGCATTGATGATCTCTTTGACCAGCTCCAGGGTTCTAGCTACTACTCCAATATCGACTTAAGGTCCGGTTACCACCAGTTACGCGTACAGGAAGCTGATATCGCGAAGACTGCCTTTCGTACACGTTATGGCCATTTTGAGTTCTTGGTCATGCCCTTCGGTCTCACTAACGCGCCGGCGGTTTTCATGGATTTGATGAACCGCGTGTGCAAACCTTATCTTGATAAGTTCGTCATCGTGTTTATTGATGACATCCTGGTTTACTCCAAGAACAAAGCTGAACATGAGGAACATTTGCGTTTAGTTCTGGAACTTTTGCGACGGGAACAGCTTTATGCTAAGTTCTCGAAGTGTGACTTTTGGTTACGTGAAGTTCAATTCCTAGGGCATGTGGTTAATGAACTAGGGATTCATGTCGATCCGGCTAAGATCGAGGCAATTAAAGACTGGGAAGCACCAAAGACGCCATCTGAGGTGCGGCAATTCCTAGGTCTTGCGGGCTACTACCGTCGTTTCATTCAGGGGTTTTTGAAGATCGCTCAACCCCTCACCTCTCTTACTCAGAAGGACAGAAAATTCGACTGGGGTGAACCGCAAGAATCTGCGTTCCAAAAGCTGAAGTCCAAACTCTGTTCTGCTCCTATTCTATCCTTGCCTGAGGGCACTGAGGACTTCGTTGTTTACTGTGATGCTTCGATTCTGGGTCTCGGTTGCGTGTTAATGCAACGCGAGAAAGTGATTGCCTACGCTTCTCGTCAACCCAAGGTTCACGAGAGGAACTATACCACCCACGACTTGGAGTTGGGTGCAGTGGTGTTCGCGTTGAAAATTTGGAGGCATTACTTGTACGGTACCAAATGCACCATCTATACCGATCACAAGAGTCTCCAGCATATTTTCGACCAACAACACCTGAACATGCGACAGCGTCGCTGGGTTGAACTCCTGAACGACTATGACTGCGCCATTAAGTACCATCCTGGCAAGGCGAATGTGGTGGCAGACGCCTTGAGCAGGAAGGAATCAGCAAACCCACGTCGCGTTCGGGCGTTGCAACTCACTATCCACTCTTCTCTTCCTGACCAAATCCGTTCTGCGCAGCTAGAAGCTTTGAAGGAGGAAAACCTTAAAGTTGAGACCATGCACGGTGCTGATAAACACCTCGAGCAAAGGCCTGACGGCTTACACTACTTCGCAGAACGCGCATGTGTTCCATTATTCGGGGGATTACGGGAGCTTGTTTTGGATGAAGCTCACAAATCCCGGTATTCCATTCACCCTGGCTCGGACAAGATGTACCAAGACCTAAAGGTACTCTACTGGTGGCCAAACATGAAGGCTGACATAGCCTCCTACGTGAGCAAATGCTTGACATGTGCCAAGGTCAAGGTGGAGTATCAGAAGACTTCTGGTCTCCGGTAGCAACCTGAAATTCCTGAATGGAAGTGGGAAAGGATCACGATGGACTTTGTTACTAAATTACCTAAGTCACCTAGTGGTTGTGATAAGATATGGGTGATCGTGGATCGGTTGACGAAGTCAGCCCATTTTCTTGCCATTAAAGAAACCGACACTATGGATCGTTTGGCTCGTCTCTACCTTAAGGAGGTTGTTTCTAAGCACGGGGTGCCGGTTTCTATCATTTCGGATCGTGATTCTCACTTCACTTTGCATTTTTGGAAATCTTTACACAAAGCTTTGGGTACCCAGCTGGACATGAGTACAGCTTACCACCCACAAATTGACGGGCAGAGTGAGCGAACAATTCAAACCTTAGAAGACATGCTTCGGGCATGTGTGATTGATTTTGGCAAAAGTTGGGAGATTCACCTGCCGTTAGTGGAGTTTTCCTATAACAACAGTTACCATGCGAGTATCAAGGCAGCTCCGTTCGAGGCACTGTACGCGCGGAAATGCCGGTCTCCTCTTTGTTGGGCTGAGGTGGGTGAGAGTCAACTCACTGGGCCTGAGCTAGTGTACGAGACTTCGGAAAAGATTGTATAGATTCGTAACCGTTTGGCAGCGGCGCGGGATCAGCAGAAGAGTTATGCTGATCGACGTCGCAAACCTTTAGAGTTCCAGGTTGGGGACAGGGTGCTTCTGAAAGTTTCACCATGGAAGGGCGTCATACGCTTTGGAAAGCGTGGTAAACTTAACCCTCGGTACGTTGGACCGTTTGTTAGCAAGGTTAGAAGCTATCAGACTTTTCTTAGCCTTTGCTGTCAACCACAACATCAAGGTGTATCAGATGGACATCAAGTGTGCCTTCCTATATGGCAAAATTCAGGAGGAGGTCTATGTATGTCAACCACCTGGTTTTGAAGACACATTTCATCCTGATCATGTCTACAAGCTTAACAAAGCATTGTATGGACTCAAACAAGCACCAAGAGCCTGGTATGAAACTCTCTCTACTTTTCTCTTATCCATTGGTTTCACTAGAGGTAAAATTGATAAAACCTTGTTTCTAAAATGGAAAGGAAAAGATTTAATGATTGTTCAAATATATGTGGATGATATCATTTTTGGATCCACATGTAATAAAATGTGTGAGGAGTTTAGGGAACTCATGACAGCAGAGTTTGAAATGAGTGCTATGGGTGAACTTCAGTGCTTTCTTGGTCTCCAAGTAAAGCAACTGCAAAATGGCACTTTCATTCATCAAAACAAGTATGTGAAAAACTTGTTAACAAAATTTGAGATGAATGATTGTAAGCCATGTAGTACACCCATGAGCACTGTCAAGCCACTCACTGATGATGAAAAGGATGAACTTGTTGATCAGACACACTATAGATGTATGATTGGGTCTTTATTGTACTTAACAGCATCCAGGCCAGACATTATGTTTGCAACCTGTGTGTGTGCTAGATCTCAGGCTTCTCCTAGAAAGTCTAACCTTATTGCTGTGAAAAGGATCTTCAGATACCTAAAAGGTGCTCCCACACTTGGTATCTGGTATCCTGCTAATGGAAACATTGAGCTTTCAGGTTATTCAGATAGTGACTTTGCTGGCTGCCATACCACAAGGAAGTCCACATCAGGAGGGTGCCAGTTTCTAGGGAATGCCTTAGTTTCTTGGCAAAGCAAAAAGCAAGCAGCTGTTTCAACATCCACTGCTGAAGCTGAATACATTGCTGCTGCAAGCTGTATAGCCCAACTTATGTGGCTTCAAAATCAATTACTGGATTTTGGGATAACTGCACTGAGGACTCCACTCATGTTGGATAGTCAAGCTGCTGAAAATATCATCAAAAATCCAGTCTCCCACTCAACCACCAAGCACATAGATATCAGACATCACTTTGTCAGGGATAGCTATGAAAAAGGTTTGATTTCTCTGCACCATGTTCCAACAGAGGATCAGTTGGCAGATGTGCTGACAAAAGCTTTAGACACATCTACCTTCACAAATCTGATCTCTCGAATTGGAATGTTAAATATGGATTAAAAACAACAAAAATGTTTTCAATAAAAACATTAAAATGTTTTCAGAAAATCAAATTTTGCTAAAATAACACTTTGGTTGAAAAATCTGTTTTAAAACCACTGATTCAGATAAAACAACCACTGTTTTATTAAAACCACTGTTAGTTGAAAAATCTGTTTCAAACATCTGATCAGATAAAACAACTGTTTTCATCAGTCTTTTGGTTAAACAACAGAGGTTGGCAACAGAGGTTTAACAAAACAGCTGTATGCCACCAGATGTTTCAACCATCAGATGTTTGCCACGTCTGCTCTCAAAAGCAGAGTTTTGCCACATCAGCGGTTTCACCAGAGCCTATAAAACCCTGTTCTTTCCCCCAACAGCAGTTTTACTGTCTCATTGTATTCAAAATACTAAAAACCGCTCTCGTCTTCCTCATAACCCTCAATCAAAGATCATCGCTTTCATAATCAAAATCCATTAAAATGGAACTCCAAACAAAAGCCACTCACAATTTCCTTCCATATTTGGTTAAAATCGAAGACAACACACCATTCCATTCCACCATTGACATCATCAATAACTCAAAGTATAAAAATGTTCTTATTGCTGATGCCCCCATCTATCTGGAAACACTCCAAGAATTCTGGGCAACTGCTGAAGTCTTATACCAAGATAAAAAGCCTACGTCCATAATTTCAAAAATTGGAGACACCAGTATCGCCATAACCCCTGAAATCATATCCACTACCTTCTCACTGAACGACTTGTCAGGTATGGAAACTTTTCCAAAAACAGAGCTTCATACTGAGTTTCAAGAGAGGGGGTATGATGCTCAAATGACTGGTTCCACACTATACAAAAAGTTTTTCCCACCAGTCATGAAATTTTTCTTCCATACCCTCCTCCTCTGTGCCTCTGCCAAGACTACATCCTTCAATGAAATCCCATTGAGGATACAATACTTGGGATATGCTATGTTGTCAGATTCTGACTTCAATCTATCTCAGGGATTGTTTTCAGACTTGGTATCAAATGTGAAAGCCATAAAATCTGGCTCAAACAATGCTTTTCTACTCTACCCTAGAATTCTAAGTGTAATTCTACAAAAGCTTTTACCTGAAAAGGATTTTCAAAAGGGAGAGTCATTTCAAATGAAAAGTCTAACTGATGAAACTTTTACAAGAATGCTGGGTTCTTCAACCCAAGAAAAAGCAACAAAAGTTCAAAAAGTTTCCAAAACACAACCAAAGAGGACAAAGACAACAACTGTTGTTGAAACCTCTGTTGGTGAGCCCACTGCTCCTGGTGATCATGGCACTTCATCCAGTGCTGTGAAACCCACACCAGCCACCAAAAGAAAACGTCCATCCACCAAAACAACCACTAAAACCAAAAAGGGACTTCTGGAAGATGAGATACCAGAAGCTAACCCTGTTGCGTCACCAAAGCAACATGAAACCACTGTTGTTACTTCCTCACAACAGTTGGAGATATCTCAACCCAAGCAAACTCCTCAAGATTCCTCACAAAAGGAACTTGTTGTAAGCCAAAGGGAACCTCAAACTGAGGCATATGAGTCACTTGATCATATGTTTACAAGCCCATCTCCCAGGGCTAATCAGCTTCTTACTCCACCTACATCACCACCACATGTCCCACAAACAATGCAACCCCTGTTTGAGGCTATTGATAAAACTCAGGACAACCCCAGTTCCTCTCCTTCACCTATCACTGAGAGTATGCCACTACCAGTGACTGGGGCTGAGGAAAATCAATCAGCCATCCCACAAACAGATGAGGAGGTTATACTCCCAGAAGTCAATGTTACTTCTGATGAGGTTTCAAGAGAAGCAGCTACTACTGCTGTAGAGACCATTGTCTCACAGCAGGACAGTGGTTACATTGCTAAGACTTCCTTGAAGGCAACAACTGCTGAAGACACAATTGTGTCTCCTAAAACAGTTGGAAGTCCCCAGAACCAAGAAAAAGGGGCAGCAGGTTTTTATTCTATGGACTCACCTCCTAGAACTGAACCAGCTAAAACTGCCTCTGGTAGGGACTCAGATGATCCTATTAATTTGGGTGATGAGTCAAAACTTCAAGAATTGACGGCTAAAGTTCAAAACCTTGAATCCTCTGTTGCTGACATCAAATCTGATGTCAAGTCAATATTGGAGACATTGAATAACTTTACAAAAAGTCAACCATCCACTGCTGATGTTGCTAATGAGCTATGGAAGTCTGTTTCCCCCATCATCATAGCTCATCGAAAATTAGCAGATCAGACACAGGAAACTTACATGACCTTGATCAGAAATATGGTGGATGCCAGATTTAATGACACAAAGGCTGACATCAAGGTGATTAAAGACCATCTGCTGAAGACCACTGGCTCTGCCCCTACCACAATTCTCAGAGATGAAGATGATGATGAATTCACTGCTGATGATGCCAAAAAGGGGGAGAGTGGCAGAGATAGGCTACCAAAACTTAATCCATTTGGTGAACCACCCTCACAAAAAGGGAAGAAGCCAACTGCTGACAAACCAGGGTCACCCAAATCAGCTCCACAAACTCAACAACCAAATGTTCAGATCCCTGTCTCTGAACCAGCTCCAGCATCAAAGGCAAAAGAAGTTGACACTTCAGCTAATGAAAAAGCTGAAAAGGCTGCTCAAGACAAAATGAAAAGGGCTGATACATTGGAAGTAAAGGCAGAGAGGTTGGTGCAGCTGAAAAAGGAACAGCAACAGGAAGTGGAAGATGTGAACACTTCAAAGAGAAAGAAAATGCCAGCCAAACACACTAGAAAACCACCTTCCAAATTAACTGCTGAAACCTCTGCTGTACAAACACCTGCTACCACAACCACTGCTCCACAAACCACTGCCACCACAACCTCTGCTACCCAAACCACTGCACCCAAAACAACTGAAACTACAACCACTGCTAAAACATCTGCACAACCCAAACCAGTCACTAAACCAACCACAACTCAACTAACTCCCAAACCTACTCCAACACAAACCACTGCCAAACCTACTTCAACACAACCCAAAACCCAAACAACTGCTGGTTCCACTAAAGGACCAACAGATGTTTCTCAAACCACTGCCACATCCTCACCTTCACCCAAAATCTTGTATAGCAGAAAAAGGAAATCCACCTTTGTTATACAAGATGAAAACATCCACAACACACCATCTAACACCCCAATCTCATCCACACCAGTCAATGCCATTCCACTCACATCTTACTCACCACACACTGCTGAATTCAGATCACACAGACCACCACCAACCATCACCCCATTGGCTGAGAAGTATCCCCTTGAGTTGGATTTAATCAAGGGGGAACTTCAATCCTTCTATAATACTGATCAGCCATCAGAAAGATCCTTCCCATCTCTTAAAGGCTTCCCTGTTCCACTCAACATAGACACATATCTCAAATACAAGGGTGAACAGGCTGATGCTGTCATCAAAGAGAAGTGCAAAGGGAAGGATGACAGGACTGCTCAGAGCATCCATTCAGCAGAGCTTAGCAAACTCAGAAGGATTGAAGATTATGCTAAGACCCTGAGCAACTCCATGTCAACCATGCCTCTCAGCAGACACTTGGAAATGGAAGTAAGGGATTCACTGCTGGAACAGATCTTGGCATCCAAGCCTTATAAAGCAACAAAGAACCAATTTACAGGCTGGACCACTCATGCTCTAAGAGAAGAACTAATCAGAATAGAGAACATGGCCAAGAATCCTCCTGCTAAGGTCTCTGCTCCTGATTTCAAAAAGGGGAGAGATGAAGCTAGAGCCTTGAAATTCAGAAGAATGAGACAAGAGCTTGTAGCAGCTAAGTATGGAGAGATGAAGTCTGTTGCCAGATGGTCAGAGATCAGGCTAATTGAAACATACAAAAAGCTTGAACAAGAAAGAAAGACCAATCCTGATCTTCCAAGAAAACCTGTGTATGATGATGCTCCCAAGAAACCCTCTCAGGCCTTTACATTAGATAGCTTGCTTGCAACCTCTGATCTTTCTATTGCTGCACAAAGGCAATACAAGAAGCAGAAGGAAATGTCTGAAGAAGACACAAGGAAGTTCAATGAAACTTATGTAAAAGAGGGTCTCTTGAACCAACTTAGATTCTTCTCTGACCCTGTCACAGAGAAGTTCAGAGAACTCATTGGCAGGCCTCCATCTCCCAACTCATCCAATATAAAGATGCATCCCAGTCATTCCTCTGATTCTAAAATTCTAAAATGGAAGTCTGATAAAGAGACCCATGAATTGACATTGCTCAGATCAGATGGTAGTATTCAGAAGCTGAGTATGGATGAGGCACCTGGCCTAAGTGCTGAAGATCTCCAGACACTTCTAAATTTGACACTGGATAGAGATGCTGAAGACCTCTTCTCTCTACACTTTGAATTACAATTGAAAGGGCAGATTAGAGAAAGTCTGATGAGGAATAAAGATCAAGAATAAAGCAGAGTTTTGGCATCATCTGTTCTAGGGGGAGATTGTTGGGTCTGCTGACCTGGAGAAGAACAGATGATAGAAAGCCAAAATATACTAAGTGTTGATCAAGAATAAATAACAGTGGTTACAAGAAAGCTTCCTCCAAAGAACTGCTGATTCCCAAACTGCTGATGCTTAAACAACTGATACAAGACAACTGCTGCTGATGAAAGGTCTGATGGATAAAGTCTGAAGAGCAAAAGTCTGATAAAGAACAAGTGCTGATCAAAGATCTGAAGAACAAAGGTCTGTTGAACCAACAGCACTTTGGTTCAACAGATGATAAGAAGACATCAGAGTTTTAGTTTAACAGAGTTTTTCTTTCAGTAGTTTCAATGTAACAGTAGTTTATTGTTTAACAGATGTTGTAGTTTGTTAGTCAGTTAGGGGTCGCTTTCTAGGTGACGTCAGCTAAGTGATCATCAGAGGTTTGTACTTGTCTATAAATAGAACAGTACTTGTACTGTTCTATTTGTCACTCGTCATTCTCTCTAGACAAACAAACTCTGAGTGATCAGGCTGAGGGGGAGCTATAATTGTACCTTTGTAATCTTTCAGTTTAATGAAAGCATTCGATTGATAACAATTATTCTCTATGTTTTGATTATTCTTTATTCCGCTGCACTTTCCATTTATACTTCATTCATAATTCATAGTTAATCAAAACAATCCAATACTCAGATCCTAACAGTTTGCAATCCTGGAACGGATTGGACCGGTGGCATATCGACTTGATTTACCGGCGGAGCTCGGTAGTGTGCACAACGTCTTCCATGTGTCTAACTTGAAGAAATGCCTGGCTGACGAATCTCTTATTGTTCCACTAGAAGAGATCAGGGTTGACGATCGTCTTCGCATAGTGGAGGAACCTGTTGAGATCCTCGATTACAAGATTCGTAGCCTTCGTCGGAGTAAAATCCGTATTGTTAAAGTTCGCTGGAACTCGAACCGTGGACCGGAATACACTTGGGAACGTGAGGATCAGATGAAGTCTAAGTATCCTCACCTCTTTCCTAAGCACGCTTTTCGATCGAGACATGTTACTACTGCAGCTGAATGAATCTCGGGGCGAGATTCCTTCTAACATGGGGATGATGTGACAACTCGGGTAAATTCTCTCTTTTGGTTTCTATCTTTTTGTCGTTTTCTTTTTGACTTGTGCTAATTTTCGGGACGAAAATTCTTTTAACGTGGGGATGATGTGATACCCGGCAAACTCAGGTTAATAACATTGTTTGGGTCAAAGTCTACCTTAGCGAGTCACGCGTACATTATACTTAACTAGGTCGGTTGAGTCGTGTTATGGTTAGGGAGTCGTTACTACAACCTAGAGGATCGTTAGATGTCAGCCATTAAACCAGGTATGCAAGGATTGACGATTCGTGGAATCGTCAAACCTTAGTAAAAACACAAGTCTCGAGTCCCGGGAATTCGTGAACGAGTGTGAACGTGTTTGTTTTCATGTATTATGTGTTTATAATCTTTATGTGACTTGTTGGTATGTGTATACGTGTTTACATATGTTAAAACGGTGATTACACGCGATTGCATGACATTTTAGGTGATTGCGCAGCTTAGCATGCGATTGTGCAGCTTAGCATGCAATTGGGCAGGCTAATCGCCTATGTTAAGGGGCGATTAGGCCCAATCGCATGATAAGGAAGGCTAATCGCCTGATGTAGCATGCGATTAGCTTCCCTAATCCCATGGTGGTGCTGCATAATCGCCTGACGTGTTTTAAACGACTAGAAACGCCTATAAATGCCACCCTTGACCTCCAAAACACCTCTAGTGCAACCCTAGCTGTCCCATAACATATCCCAACTCACAAACACCCCCTGGAACACGTTTTAGCATCAAAACACCCATTTTCAAGCTTTACACATCAATTCCTCATAAACCCAAGGTGTGTTCTTCATCCCCAAACCTTTGAATGATTATGTTTTGCTCCCTAAAGGTCCAGACCTGATTTATAAACCTTTGTGTCTTTGAAAACCTATGAAAATCGTTTTTAAACAAGTCCAAACCATTATGCATGTTGTATGTGTTAAATATGATTAAAAGGTAGGATTTTTATGATTCAAAAGGGATTGTTATTGTGTTATTAAGGTGTCTACAGCTTGTTTATATTAGGATGATGATGTCCTAGGAGTTTGGATGGTTTTGGAAGTGTATTGTGGATATTGGGTATTTTGACCCATTCGAATGACTTTGAATGATTTTGTATGATATGAGGTGTTTTGCTAGTTTTTTGATGTTAGGGTTTGTTATAGAATGATGCTAGAACAGTAGGGAATGATCGGACAACATTGTTACATGATGAAATCTGAGTATTTGCTATTTAGGGTAAAAGTTGTGCATGTTGATGTGATGTTTTCATGCTAAGTGTACTATTTTGGGAAAATGCTTGCATTCGGGGCTGGTAGAACGATGATAAGCTAGGGGTTTTGCTTGAAATATGTTTGATGTTGTTGTATGATTGATATTTGGTGTTTCCACACGTTCCGGATCTGATTTGGAGGGTTAAACGCGCGAAAAACCGGAACAGCCCTGCTGGGGGCGATTGGGGACCCTAATCGCCCATGCTATAGGCGATTGGGAGCCCAATCGCCTGCTAAAGAAGCCGAATCACATGTATGGTAGGCGATTGGGGGCCTAATCGCCTTCATTTCATGCGATTGTGATCCTAATCACTAGTTAAGCCCTGAATTGCATGTCTTATGACCCTAATCGCCTGATAAGCACCAGAATAGGCCTAATCGCCTATGTTAAGGGGCGATTAGCCTCCACAATCGCCTGTTGACCTCCCTAATCGCTAGTTGACTTTTCCTAATCGCCTGCACTGCTGCTGTAAGTATATTTTGGCACTCCGAGACCCGATTTAACACCTAGGAACATGCTAGGAACCCCGTGTCATACCTGATAACTTGGTAACACGTGCTCGGGCTTATTTATGTGCTGTTTGAACTATGTGTTAGACTTGTTGAACTTTAACGTATGTTAAGTATGATTGCATGATTTGTATGATTGAGAGTACAAGTATAACACGTGGAGTCTCGGGTCACCAATGGGATGTCGAGTCTTGTACATTTGGTCAGTTTAAACAGTCAACGTGTTTTCAAACCAACCTGGTTATGGTCTGGACATCTAGGGACTAACTAACCTACGGGTTATTAGTCTAAGTACTTGTAAGTGTCATATGTTAGGTCGCCGCTTACGGGGCTAGCATAGCTTGCTGATTTTAATTATTTCGAAGTAACGCAACCTAAGGTGAGTTCACGGCCCCACTTTCTCTGGTTTTACTTTTGGGGGAGAAAACATGCGTGGAACTATGTTTTGAGAACTTTTGTCATACTATGGTTTATTTTGAGTTACTATACGATCTTTTAAGTCCCGGGGAAACCATGAATGTGTGGTGTAGCACAACGGGGGAAATGTGGATAGATCTATTGGGCGTGACCTGCCCCACTCGTCGGCTTGGAGGGCCGGGCGGGTGCATGTTGTCTCGACCTTGTAACATTGTGACTTGTGACATTATTCGGGCTGTAACATTGGTAACTTGTGACGTGTCTAGTAATGGTTTCCAGTCGTAGTAGTAACAGAACATACGCCTAGCTAGCGTACTTTGGTTGAACGTTTTATAGTATGGACAGGTGGAACTTGGTATACTTTTGTAACTTGGTAACTTTTATTAAAACCTGTGAACTCAACGGCATTTTGTGCTGACGTAACTTTTGGCATGTTTTTCTCAGGTCGCTAAGGTAGCATTCCAGAACTAGGGCGCACGCGTCTACACGGCGTCTAGTTTAGGTTCATGTTTTCGTATGTTGAACAATTTGGATTACTTTTGGATTTGGATTGTAACAAAGCTTCCGCTACTGTTTAATGGTTTTAAACTTATGTTTTTAAATATGCATGTGTTCATATAGTTTTGTTTATTGTGACCGTTGACTTGGATCCTGGTTTGTCACGCGCCTCGCGGTAAAACCCCGCAGGTGGATTTTGAGGGTGTGACATTATTAATAGGGATTGTCGTTTAAAGGGATAAACAAGAATATGTTTTATTATTCGATTAGATTATGTTTTATTATTCGATAATAAAATCTCATCATCATACTCAGTTAATCCATCAATAGAAAAGCTAAGGTAGGGTCTGAGGTGGTGAAGAGGTAGACAACCTTACCTCTGCCCCATAGGAATAGAGAGGATGATTCCAGTAAGACCCCTGGCTTGATAGTTTTTGCCCCCAAGGGCTCGCACCTATATACATTATATGCACACACTTCAAGCTGGCTAAATATTCGATAATAAAACATAATATATATATATATATATATATAGGTAGAGGATCCTGTAGGAAAATTGGTTTGTGTGAGAAGTGTAGGAAGGATTAAGAATTGACATGTAGCCATCATGTTTTTGATTTTGGAATGATGTTTTGGGTTGTTTTGGCTTGAAAAACACTTAACACAACAATATAAAAAAAATTTAAAACACAATCCAATGTATTATAATCATTAAATTTAAATTACAGATAAAACACCCTAGTAATTACTTAAAACACTCTACTAAAGTGTTATTGACATAGTGTTTTAAGTTTTAAGCCTAAAATACATTGTTTTCGGTTATTAATTGTTATGTTTGTTGTTTTTCTAAGCAAAACAATCCAAAACATCATGAATACGATCAAAAAATGATGCATATGTCCAAAAACTTGATGCATACATATCAATTTTTAATCCTTCCTACACTTCTCACACAAACCAATTTTCCTACAGGAACCCTACCCTATATATATATATATATATATAAAGTTTTGTAATTAAAGTGTTAATTATATAAAACTTAAAGTCGAAAATAACTAATAGTTAATTATTATGGGGAAACTCTTTAGGGAGCAAGCCAAGACTTCAGGGATTAGAGTGTAAATGTGATTATAATATAATCACACACACTTGAACCTTAATTTTTTTTTTTGACAGCAAACGGGACATTTTATTCATTCACTAGCACCACCTTAGCAAGCCGCTAAGAGGAAAAAACCAAACTAAGATACATCAGATGTATAATAAGAAAACAAAGTAAAAGAGAACAAGCTATAATTATACTATCATACTGAAGTTTCGCCAATCATTCCATTGCATAACTCCGTTCCCATCCACCTCCTGATTGAGCAACCATGGCTTTATTGGAGTTTGAAGACGCAGAGTCAGTACGAGTGGTAGCTGTCTGAGTGCTGGGAGTAGATGCAGAAGCAGCGGCTGCAGGAGCAGAAGTTTCTATCTCCTTTTTGGGCTTGGTGCACTCACGAGCAAAGTGACCAGGTTCATCACAGTTATAACAGCGCATCTTCGTTTTATTCCACCCAAGTTTCTTTGAAGGGTTTTCCCACACGTTTCTTGTAGTCTTCTTCACAAATTTATTTGCTCGAGTCACAGGCTCCAACATCTTTGGCAGTGAGTTGTCCAGTTAAAAAGGCATTGTAGCAATTCATAAATCCAGCAAACAAACTTAAGTTGTTTTCGGGATCCTTTGGGATTTTCACAGTTGACTGGGTTGCAGCGGAGGATGATAGTGGAGAGGATGAAGATCCAGTAGTAACCATTGAATGGGTAGGAGTGGTTGAATTTTTGGATGAGCTAGGTGCAAACATTGGTGGATATGAGGATCCGCTGGTAAGATAGGAGTACAACGAGGATCGCTGAGGCTCTTGCTGAGATATGAGAGCATTGCTAGGAGTTGCAATGATTGCATTGTTGTAACTTGCAGTTTGAGTCAGATAACGTTGTTTGTCATCAAGGTCATAGGACTTGATCAAGGAGATGGTTTCAGACAGGGTGAGTCCCGCCAGATCTTTGGTTTTCTTGATTAGTGTCACATTTGAGTCCCAACTTCGTGGTAGAGTGTTAAGCAATTTTTTGTTCATCACTGAGTTATCCACCACCATATCATTGGATTTCATCTCACTTACTAGAGCCACAAAACGTTGAATTTGGCTTTCTAGAGTTTCGCCAGGAACGTGATTGAAAGTATTGAGTTTTTGACTCAACATCTCCCTTCTGCACTCTTTCATTTCTTCGTTTCCCTCATATAGATTCTCAAGAGCTTCCCAAAGCTCTTTAGCAGTATCAGTATCACAAACTCCAATTGATACTTCAGGTGAGGGTCCTTGATGAAGGTAAGCAATTGCTCATTCGTCAATGTCAATCTTTTCAAGATCCTCATCAGAGTACATGCTCTTGGGTTTGACGGCAGTAGCCCCAATTACTACATTTACCACATATGTGATCACACAGGGACCATTTAATATAAATCTTAGAGCCTTTGCGTCCTTTATTTTGATGACTTGAATAAACCTGAATTTCCACTCTGAATAGGACATTCCGAGCTGAAGAACAGGTATTTTCTGATGAGTGCCAATGACAGATTCCATGGCTTTGTCCACTTGTGCAGCTACGAGTAGTTGGTCAGCATTTAGTCCATTCAAGTTAGCTTGATTAATGATTTGATCCATTTATGAAAATAAAAGTTAAGTTTATTAGTTCAAATTAATGTGTTTAAAAGGAAAATAGTCCATGATCATATGATGTCCAGTCCAAAAACTTGTAGAAGTCCAATCCAGTAGATAAGTCGAACACAAGCCAGGTCGAACTTAGTTGTAGATCGAACTCAGGCATGGAGGTCGAACTCAGGCATGGAGGTCGAACTCAGATGTAGGTCGAACTCAGGTGTTTAGGTCGAACTCAGTGCAATGTCGAACTCAGCTTAAGGTCGAACTCAAGTGGCTAGGTCGAACTCAGTGCAACGTCGAACTCAGCTTAAGGTCGAACTCAAGTGGCTAGGTCGAACTTAGTGCAACGTCGAACTCAGCTTAAGGTCGAACTCAAGTGGCTAGGTCGAACTTAGTGCAACATCGAACTCATCTCAAGGTCTAACTAAAGGCGATAAGGAAACATGCAAAGATTGAATACCAAATCTTCCACAAAAAATGGAAACTAAGATATTGTGAGATGTTTAAGAGAATTCAAAAATCGAACTTTTAAAAAAATTCCTTGTTTCTAGCAAACAAATTGAAGTTTCTCAAAATTGGATCAAAACTAAACATAAACCTGCAATAATCAATCGGATTAACAAAAATTAAATACAAATGTAATATTAATTGAGACAATAAAATCAACCTTTGTTCGTCCAGTGACTTCCTTGATCTTCTTCCGTTGATACGACCTTGATCTTCTTCCGTTGATACCAAACCGAGCCTTTGAAAGACTTCTTAGGCTCTGATACCAATTGTAAGTCCAAGATCTTCTCTACCGGGTATCAAACAACACACAATCAAAGGCGGAAACAATGATTGTATGTAAAGAACAAGGAAGAAACTTTAAACTGAATGATTCTATTGATCAAGTGCACACGGTTTCTAGAACCGTCTGGTACACAAAGCCGATTACAAAAACAAGAACAAACAAATGGACTAGCAACCCCAAAACAACCTAGAAACCCCCTATTTATAGTCTAATAGGGCGGTCACTTACAATAGGCCCAATAGGCCGAATCCCATCACTAGTCTAAGCCCAAGACAAACGCAAACCTCTAATTATATGGCTCAACAGTGAGTCTAGCGGTGCATCCAAGCGTGATGATATTATATGTTCTACGACCAAGGGCGGTTGGAGCTATGCTCAGTTAGATATTAAACTTAAAAGTATGAGGACTTTTGATTGTTAGAATTTGTTGTAATTTGCTATTCATGTTAGTGACAAAATTATTAGGTGTGTTAGGATGTGTGCGGGAAGTGGTTATTGTTATTTGAAGTCTCAATAATGGGTTACGACTTGCGAGTATTTGGGTAAACAATTCTGGTTAAGGTTTAGTAGTTATAGAGGATTAATTTGTTTAATTTGATTCTTTTTTATTTTTTTTATTTTTTTGTTTCTGATTCATTAATTTTGAGTTTAATATTATTAAAATTTGTTTGACACGACTCTCAATTTGAAATTGGAAGCTATAGGTGGTGAATCGAAGGTTTATCTCCTTGCAATAGTGGTTTCCCTACTTCTCACGATGGTAAATATTATTAATATTTGTTAATAATAATAATAATTACTAATAGTTTTATGTTTTTATTTTGAATTTAAGCTTATGTAAAGTTTATATAAATTATAGATATCTTGCTAATTTAGTTAAAGCTGGAGATTGGAGCTGGCCTGATGTTATTTTGGGGCACTCCATGGGTGGTAAGGTGCCTTTGCAATATGCGTTGAGTTGTGGCCGCGGCGATTATGGTAGTGCGGCTAAGTTGCCCAAATAGGTATTTTCGTATAAAAGTTTGTATTAAGTAGCCGACAGCATAGAAACATCCATCAATTTTGCTAATTGAAATGATACAATGTTTTCTACTTTTATCATTTTTATTAAGTCATATTACAGTTATCAACCCCGTGACACTCACGGGGTAATCAACTAGTGTACTATAATATGAGAAAACAACAATTTTAATAATGTGAATAAGAATCAAAGAGATATATTAAAGAGAGAATGTATCTTTGGATAAGGTGCAAAAGCATAATCAATTATTTCAGGGCGAGATTGAGACGTGATATTGAAGGTGTAGTTTTTTTATCAATAAAATATTAAATGGGTTTTAATAAATGGAATTATAAAAAGAACTAGTTAAGAAAATGAATATTAAATTAATAAGATATAAACGTGAAATTATGATTTATAATATTATATGATATGGGGAAAAAATAAGATAATCATATGATTTTTATTTATTACATAATAAATAATAACAAAGATAAATGTAAAGATGCAAAAAAATTTAATTAATAAATATTGTGTAATTGGGTTATTTATAACCTAATTTTTTTTTGAGGATATTATGGTAGGAATGGTATGTGTCTCCACCTCAATCGTTATATTATTTATATATAGATAGATTTGTGTGTACATTTTTTTTAATTTCAGTTTCGCATAGGGAGAAAATTACTGAATAATGTTTTATGGGCCAAGCAATTAAATATCGATGCACTAGATTATATCGCGGGAGCGTCCCGAGGTTGAGAAATCTAATATGACATGTCAATTTTACATATGAAATAGACTGATGTATAACTCTAATATTAATATCTAACCTAAAATAATGTACAACTCCAATGCTAACACCTAACATAAAACAATGTAGAACTCCAATGTAACTCTTATATTAACACCGATCGTAAATACTAAGCAAATGTACAACTTTAACATACTAATATTGATACCTAACATAAACCAATGTATAACTCTATTAACTTATTCGGCTCTGGTTGATAATAGAATTCATATTTACTAGTTTGAACATAATTAGTGACTTGGCTATACATGATTAATAAATTACCTAAACACGTTTTTTTCCTGTATGAACAATACCCCACAAAAAATAGTCATTTTTTTTCTCCGTTTTTATATAGCACTATGGTACTCGTTGGAATGATAATAAAATAAAATGCTCGTTAATTTGATGTAATTTTTTTCTTTAAAAAATCTCTTAGTTAAAAGATATTAACGTTTAAAAATTATAGGAGGAAACATGAGAAAGAAAAATCCAATTTTGTTTTTAAACTTTTTTTTTTCAATAAAATTACTTGATGCCACATGACATCCTACATGACACTCTCAAGAGGGAGAATGACTATATCAGTGTCATGTAGGATTTGAGGTTTTCAATTATATAATAGATTTTCTAGATCAAGTAAAATCTTAATAGCGCACAAAGGAAGCTACGATTTTCGGTAGGGCTGTAAAGGAACCAAACGAACACGAACAAGGCTTTGTTCGTGTTTGTTTGTTAAGGTTTCTTGGACAAACGAACCGTTCACAAACACACTAACAAACATAATTCTATGTTTGTGTTTGTTTGTTAAGAAATTCAGTTGTTTGAGAACTATTCGTGAACACGGGTCTTGAACACAAAAAAACAAAAACAAACATTTAATATGCAACTAACTAAAAAACATTTTTAATATTAACCGTTAGACAAAGTACATCCACTAAACGATAAGTCAAATTGTACTAACTTAGACATAATTATCTAAAATTACTTAGGCATGAATACATGATATTCCTAATTCAAATGTTCATAATTATCCTAAAAATTGTCTAGATTCGTCAATATCCAACTTTCCTAAACTCTACATATTCTTCGATTTCTTGTGACCATATAAAAACAAATATTAATTAGACAATGATACATAAACTTGCATTATAACTATGCAGTCAAAAGTAGTAGCATCTTTGATTATTTACTAAGGAATCATAACAAAAGGTTGAGATTTTTCATTAGTATAGTAAGACCAACAGCTAAAAAGATTGATGTTTTTTAATGCGAGAATGATCAAAACATTACTTAAATATTTAATGTATAAGGTGGAAAAAGTTTAGAAGGGAAATAAAAGTTAGGAAAGAAACTGAAAGACTATAAATTTTTAAGTTTTAACTAGTGATCGAACATAAACAAACATGCACGAACAGATATAAACAAACGAACGTAAACAAACACATTGCCGAACATTCACGAACGCAATCGAACGAACGAGACATTCGTTTGTGTTTGTTTGTTTAGTTAATCGAACGGAATTTTTTGTTTGTGTTTGTTCATTTATTAAACAAATGGACACAAACGCACTTCCCGCCAAACGGTTTACGAACTGTTCAACGAACTTTTGGTTTGTTTACAGCCCTAATTTTCGGCAACCAACCCAACGCATAGGTGATTCTTGAATACAATTTTAAATTGGAGATTTCCGAACACTTAAGATTTAAAATATTCCATAAACCTACTTAAATTACGGATTGATGTAAAAAAATTTAAGTAATATCCACTTGGATAAGAAACTCAAAACCAAGTAAGACTATGAGGTGTGGGTAGGGCTGTTTACGGGCCGTGCCGAGCGGACTTTTGCTCGAGCTTGACACATTTATAAACCGAACCGAGCCGATCGGCTCGTTTACAATCGATCCAGAAACCGAGCGAGCGTTGTTCGAGCGTACATTTTTTCCAATGAGCGACGAGCGGCGAGTGTTTTCGGATAGCCATAAATTTGGGATGTTTCCTTTAATATTCTCGCTGCCTAGTGATGAATGAGGTTGGACCGTTCGAGAATGAAGCTCTAGTTGAGGCCAGTGAGGTGATGAGCATACTACAAATAACAATTGTCGCGTTGTGGCATAGGTTGATAGCGGGAGATAATAATGGTGGACAACTAATGGGAATATGCAGTGAACCATGTTTTTTTCACGACCTAGGGTTTTACAATTAAACTTAGTGTTAAATTAATATTGGGTTGACCGAGTCAATAACTATAAATACAATTGTATATGCATATATTGAGCCAAACCCAATAAAGTGGCATGTATGAAACTATAAATATAATTGTAATTAATGTGTATATATATTTAATTATATATATAATAAATTAATAAAAATTGTATCGAGCCGAGCGGACCTTTGCTCATGTTTGGCTCGTTTACAAACCAGGCCGATTGGCTCGTTTACAACCAAGTGGAAAATCAAGCGAGCAAATTCCGAGCGAGTGACGAGCAATCGGCGATCGCCGAGCGTTTTGAACGGCCCTAGGTTTGGGAGAGGATCGTCCTAGAAAGACTACCCGCCACATCAGCAAAAAATGGCCCCCCTCATAAGATGACAAGATGAGGACTACCCAGTAGTGTCGGGGTAGTCTTCCTGGGATAGTCCTCCACTCTTATTTGTCTAACATTTTTTTTAATTCCAAATTAAAAAAACTATGTAATCAAAATAATTATTCCGACTGAAATTAAAAAAAAAAAGTCACCTAAAATGGACGTCACTGTCGAATAGAAATAGACATTACAAATTAAAAAAATAACACCTAAAATTAAAAAAAAAAACGAAATAACAAAAAAAAAACTGTTGATGCACTATTATGTGGACGTCACTGTCGAATATACTAGGGTTGAGTCTTTGTATTGTATTACATGAGATTGTGGTGATCCATAAGGGCATTTTATGGATCTGATGCATTTGTAAATATAGGCCAATACACAAAGTCTTGGTTCGAACCTAGGTAAAGGGCGAATGTGGAAATATTCCACATTCGACCTATACAAAGGGGCGAATGTGGCTTCTTGTGTTGGACTATAAATAGCAATCTCATGTGTTGGTTTTCATATGGATGATTTGAGTTTGTGCTTAGAATGCTCTCAAAGGGGAGGTCATGCCCGACCTCCCCCGGCCCCGAGATAGATGTTTATCCTACTGATGACAGTGTCTGTAACCGTTTCTGAATTAATACGAATCTGTGATGACATTGTTATCGTATGTTTCAGTCTCGTCTCGAATCTCCTGTCTGAAACCGAGTTGTTTTCGCGTATTCGATCCGTGAATTCGGTTTCTAACCGGATTCTCAACTGGTATCAGAGCTATGGTACCGATTTGAATGATCTAACAGTCGTTTGAATCAATCACAGCTCAATTTCATGATTTCAGACGTTAAAATTCAGTTTTTGATTGAAAGGTTGAAACCCAGAAACCCTAGATTCTTAATTGAACCCAAAATCATGTGATTTTTCCATGTTTTTGTGAATTCGAGGGATAGGTTTTCATTTCCGCACCTTTCTGAACAAGATTCGTCATCAAATTCGAAGTTTTAGAGTGTTTATGGACTGATTTGCAGAAAATATTGAAGAAGAACACTTTTGTCTGCAAGGGTCGAATGTGCAGAAATTTTTTTAGTACGTGAGGGCGAACGTGGAGTGTATTCGGTCGAACGTAGGTTTTTAGGTCGAACCTGGAAATTTTCCACATTCGTACCTCACTACTGGGCGAATGTGGAATTACATTTTTTGTCAGAACTTCATTCGACCTACCTGGTACATTCGACCTTATAAAAGAGTCGAATGTAGCCTTATTCCCACATTCGTACCCTCGATATATGGAATGAAAAATTGGTATTTTTAGGGGTAATGGTGATGATATTTACACAAATTGTTGAAGAATTGATGATGATGAAGCATTTTATTGTGGGGTAGTCATGGGAATCAACAGTATGATAATCAGATTCAAATGACTATTATGGGCCAGAAAATAGACAGATTTTATTCCACAAGATGAGAACAGTCAACCCAGTTCCAGTGTGTTTGAAGGAACTTGTTCAAACAAAGTTGTTATGTACAAGCAAATCAAGATTGAGATCTCAATGTTCCGAAAGTAATGAGGGATCCTAGTAGGAGTCATGTGGCACGTAGATTTAACGAAAGTTTCAAGATTACAGTCCTGAAGAATTTCAAGAGCTATTGGTAGATATTGTTGGCCCCGTCGAAAACTTCAGTTTCTGAAGCATTTCAAGTCCTCAATAGTATTGGTAGTTCCCGCTGAAAACTTCTGATTGCTTGATCCACTCGTCTACGGCTAGTATTCTGTCGAACAGATGAAGTTACTCAAGAACATATTGATTTATCATACGGGATCTCAGAGAAACATTGTGAAGCATCAGTCAAGGGGGAGATTGTTGATGTAATGACGTGTCTGATACTTCAACAATAACTGACTGAAGATGCGAGTTGTGTTTAGGATTCGCCAGCAACGTCCAAGGGGGAGATTTTTGATGCACTATTATGTGGACGTCACTGTCGAATAGACTAGGGTTGAGTCTTTGTATTGTATTACATGAGATTGTGGTGATCCATAAGGGCATTTTATGGATCTGATGCATTTGTAAATATAGGCCAATACACAAAGTCTTGGTTCGAACCTAGGTAAAGGGCGAATGTGGAAATATTCCACATTCGACCTATACAAAGGGGCGAATGTGGCTTCATGTGTTGGACTATAAATAGCAATCTCATGTGTTGGTTTTCATTTGGATGATTTGAGTTTGTGCTTAGAATGCTCTCAAAGGGGAGGTCATGCCCAACCTCCCCCGGCCCCGAGATAGATGTTTATCCTACTGATGACAGTGTCTGTAACCGTTTCTGAATTAATACGAATCTGTGATGACATTGTTATCGTATGTTTCTGTCTCGTCTCGAATCTCCCATCTGAAACCGAGTTGTTTTCGCGTATTCGATCCGTGAATTTATTATTTTCTGAATGATTGATTCATTCTCATTGATAATTGTAAATATATAATACAAGATACAACAGATAAATATGGAAAACAATATCTCCTCATTAATAGGAGATAAGCTATACAATTATACATATACACTCTTATTTACTAACAGATCCCCGCAGTTTGAGCCGTAGCCAGACGAAGGCACAAACTGGATCTGAATCGTGTAAACAGCTGCTTGGAGAGACCTTTGGTGAAGATTTCGGCATACTGATAGTCAGCGGGTACATGTAGGACGCGTACTTCACCAATGCGAACCTTGTCACGAACAAAATGGATATCAAGTTCAACATGTTTAGTGCGTTGGTGTTGAACAGGATTTTGTGTAAGATAAACAGCTGATATGTTGTCACAGTAGACAAGAGTGGCTTGCTTGACCGGTAGTCCGAGTTCTAATAGAAGGTTGCGAATCCAACTTGTTTCAGCAACGGCGTTGGCGACGCCGTGATACTCGGCCTCAGCACTTGAACGGGCGATGGTATGCTGACGCTTGGAACTCCACGAAATAAGATTATCCCCTAGGTAAATACAGTAACCAGAAGTGGAGCGCCGGGAATCTGGGCACCCACCCCAATCTGCATCCGAGTACGCTGTGAGTGAGAGAGATCGGGATGGGTTGAAAGACAAGCCAAAATCAAGCGTTCCTTTGATGTAGCGAAGAATGCGCTTGAGAAATTGAAGGTGGGGTTCCCGTGGATCATGCATAAAAAGACAGACTTGTTGAACTGCATATGAGATATCCGGGCGAGTGATGGTCAAGTACTGTAGGGCACCAGCAAGACTGCGGTAAAGGGTGGCGTCAACAACAGGAGATCCAATGGAAGCGCTTAGCTTGGAGCCGACCTCAACAGGAGTAGTGCAAGGTTTGCAATTTGCCATATTTGCCCTTTGTAAGATGTCAGATGCGTAGGTGGACTGTGACAGTCGTAGACCCCCGTTCTCATGCTCAACTTTGATTCCTAGAAAATGATGAAGTGCCCCAAGGTCAATCATGGCAAATTCTGTCTTGAGTGTAGTAATTATATTCCGAACAAGAGTTGTATCAGAAGCTGTCAAGATAATGTCGTCAACATATAATAAAAGATAGGCCTTTTGCGCCCCTTTGTTGAGCACAAACAGGGAAGTATCACACACGCTGCTTTTGAAACCACACTTAAGAATAAAGGTTGAGAACCGTTGATACCACGCCCTAGGTGCCTGTTTCAACCCATAAAGTGACTTCTTTAACCTGCACACAAAACCTGGATTAACCTTATCAACAAAGCCCGGAGGCTGATGCATGTAAACCGTTTCATTCAAATGGCCATGAAGGAAGGCATTTTTCACGTCAAGCTGGTGGATAGGCCATGATTTGGAGACCGCAAGACTTAAAACAGTCCGAATGGTGGTCGATTTGACCACTGGGCTAAATGTCTCGTCACAATCGACGCCAACTGTTTGGCTTTTACCATTCACAACAAGCCTGGCCTTGTACCGTTCCAACTGACCAGAGGATAAAAATTTATGTTTATATAGCCACATGCACCGAATGATAGGCGCAGAGGTAGGTCTCGGCACTAAGTCCCACGTTTGATTCTCTAATAAAGTTTTGTATTCATCGGCCATGGCCGCGTTCCAGTTTGGATCCTTAAGGGCATGGAGGTGAGATTTTGGTAAAGGCGAAATGGAAGGAGTGACGGGTGAGAGGTTGAAGGGAACGCGTGGCTTGACGATGCCAGCGCGAGCTCGTGTAGTCATGGGATGGGTTAGGTTGGTGGGTGCGTTGGGCTGGTGGACCGGTAGGCTGATGGGTTGGGATTGGGCGGAGGGGGGTGGAATGGTAGATGGGCCTGGATTGTTGGGTAGTGGGCTGGTGGGTAGTGATCCGAATAGGGGGTTAAATGGAGATGTGGGCTCAGGCAAGTGTGGTGGAGGAGGAGTGGGCTGAGTTGGTGGCGGTGATGGATGTGGGCCAGAAATGTTTGGGCCGGTTGGGGTGGGGCCAAAGCCTGGTGGAAAGAGGTTTGGGTTCGGTGGCGGATCATCACAGAAAGATGAAGAGGGTTTGGGTTCAGGGGAGTCGGACATGGGAAACATAGTTTCGGAAAAGGTCACATGTCGGGAAAAAATGGTTTTACCGGTAGAGAGTTCAAGACACCGGTAACCACGATAGTTAGCAGGGTAGCCCAAAAAGACACACAAAGAGGACTTAGGATGTAATTTGTGAGGACGTGTGGCGGACTCATTCGGATAGCATGCGCACCCAAAAACACGGAGGTGCTCGTATGAAGGGTGGCGTTGGTATAGGGCGGCACATGGGGTGTTATTGTTTAAGGTTTTGGTAGGTAAAATGTTGTGTAGGTAGCATGCAGTGTGAATGGCCTCAACCCAAAATTTAGAGGGTAGAGAGGCATGAACAAGAAGGGAGAGCATGATGTCATTAAGTCGACGGATCATACGCTCCGACTTCCCGTTTTGTTGGGAGGTGTGAGGGCACGAAAAACGAAATTGTATTCCGTGAGTGTTAGCAAACTCAAGGAATTTGTGATTATTAAAACCCCCCCCCCCCATATCGCATTGGAATTGTTGGATTTTTAGTTTAAATTGTGTTTGCACAAAAGCATAAAAGTTAGAAAATTTGGTAAATACTTCCGATTTATATTTCAGAGGATACACCCAAGCGTATTGGGTGAAATCATCGATAAGTACCATGTAATACTTATAACCTGCAGTACTGGCCACTAGAGATGTCCATAAATCACAATGAACAATAGAAAATGGTAAAGAAGTGCGGGTTATAGAATCAACAAAATGAAGTCGTTTATTTTTAGCTAACTGGCATACAAGACAAACAAAAGAAGTTTCAAGTTTATTACAAGGTAAAAACTTATTGGAACTAAGAAAATCCATAATATGACGACCCGGGTGACCGAGACGATCATGCCAAGATTGAGGGGAGGAGACGGAGACAAAAGCAGATGCCAGTGAATTCTTGGGGAAGGAGTAGAGACCTCTCGAGCTATTGTGGCGGCTCAGGGGCGTGCCATCCTTGTAATCCTTCACAGAAAAACCAAAGGGGTCAAATTCAACTGAAACGCAATTGTCTATGCTGAATTGTCTAACCGAGATCAAGTTTTTAATAAAGTGAGGGTTATAAAGGACATTTTTTAAGTGGAAGGTTTTATTGGGAGTGTGAAGGGTAGTGTTACCGGATCCAAAAACTGGTAAGCGGTTCCAATTACCAACCAATATGGACTTTATATGAGAAAACGGAGACATAGTAGAGATCATACCTTGGTCAAGAGTGACATGAGAGGTGGCGCCAGTATCCATATCCCAGTTTTCATCCTCTGGATCAAGAGACACCGCCTGAAAAGCCTGTGCAATCTTAGTAGGGTCTAGGGCATCAAGGTCAGTAAAGTTGGCCTGAGCTTGGGTACCAGAGGAGGCAGCCGATGATGGTTGGGTGTTAGCCGATTGGTTTTGTGAAGTTAGGGGGGGTGTTGGACCGAAGGGAGCCCAAGGCTGGTTCCACGCAGAGGTGGTAGGGTACGGGCAGGGTGGTGGGGTTCAGTATTGGGGTGCGGGCCAGTAAGGGAATGGTGGTGGTGGAGTAGCAGGGTCAGCCATGGTGATGGTGGGTTAGGGTGTCCGGTAACAAACAGGGGCTGCACAAAAAAGAAATAAGCTGCAGAAATCCGGCCGAAGTCGGATGCAGGGAAGAAGAAGAAGACCGAAGTCGAAGGCTGTGATGCGGCTAGGGTTCAGAGCAAATTTTGCTCTGATACCATATTATTTTCTGAATGATTGATTCATTCTCATTAATAATTGTAAATATATAATACAAGATACAAGAGATAAATATGGAAAACAATATCTCCTCATTAATAGGAGATAAGCTATACAATTATACATATACACTCTTATTTACTAACAGAATTCGGTTTCTAACCGGATTCTCAAAAACCAAAACTTTAAAAAACGTCTAGCTATATTTTTTTAATGATATCTTGTGGCAATTTATCGATAACCCGACGCCACTCTTCGGACATGGAGCTAGTGTCGATCGCCAAAACTTTCGCCTCCTCGATTGGATGTTTGCTTCGGGGTGTTCGGGTTATTTTGGTTGAATTTGTTGAATAAGTTGAAAGGATCCATGTTTTTTTTTATAAAAATATAGGGAGAAATGAGAAGAGATTTTAAGTAAAGGTGAAGATTTGATAGAGAAATATGAAGATTTGAGTGTTTTTTTTTTTAATTTAAGGTGCATTTAAAAAGGAAAAATGAGTTTTTTTTAAACTAAAACGGTCATATAGCCGTTTGAAAGGCGACACCATCACAAACCAACCAATGAAATCAAGCGTCTTCAACATACGAATTGAGCCGGTCAAGACAGATTAGGGGCGGTCGGGGCGGTGTTGACCGGACCAAGCTGGGATGGCCGGGACAAAGCCGCCCCAACATCTCATAGTCTAATGTCCGGTCAAAATTGCCAAATGTGTCCATTAAATCCGCATTTTACGCAATCCAAGTCAACAAAGCACTGAGTATATGTCGGCTATGATTTGGTTTGAATTAATGTTTTGATGGCAAATGGTCAAAATTAGAAATTCATTTAGTGCAGCTACATTTGTTGTATGTGGTAACCGACAGAGTTAGATTTCAGAAGTCAAAACAGCTTTGACTTTAATTGCTTGCTGAGTATTATGAGGTCTAATGGTAACTCAAGTCAACACTCTCTTTTACAAGTTGCGTTAATTTGAACTAGGGTGTATCCCCTGTGTTGCGAGGAGAGGGTTTGTAAAAACGCGTATTACAAATCTGTAGATGTACATCAAATACATGCAAATCGAATAAAATAACTCAACTCCCGGTAACAACCAAATGCAACCGAAGATTTCTTAAACACATCTAAAACTACAAACATTAAAAAAAAAACATTAAAGTACGTTCTTTAGTTTACAATATAAAAGAGTTTACATTATTATGGTAAAAAAAACCCTAAATGTACAAATTTACATTGAACATCCACAATTAAACTTTATTCAGAAATAAGCAAACTAAAGCAATTTGTTATCCAAATAACAACAATAATAATAAAACAAAGATTAATGACAACACTTCCATTAATGATGATATTTGACTCTATGCCGTTCTTGTCGAAGTAGAAACTTCGTTTCCGCGAAATTAATCCACATAAACTCAAATCCTTGTTGTTGTTGAAGATACACACCTGGGATGACTTCCTAGAATGTTCTTGATATTTGACTCTACGTCGTTGTTGGTGAAGTAGAAACTCCGTTTCAGCTAAATTACTCCACATAAACTCAAATCCTTCTTGTTGATGAGGAGGACTCTCCTAGTGTGAATGGTGACACATGTGATAGGAATGAGGTTATTGTCATTGACTCGGATGATGATGAGCCAAAATGTCTGAGGTCCTTCCAGCCAGACCCGGAAGTTCCCAGACTGTTCCTTTAGTCTGCTTGCAAGCGTCATAAGGGTTTATTTTCATGACTTAAAATATGTTGTTCATCAACATGACGCCTTCTTCTCGACTTATCAAGTGCATAGTTTGCCTTCTATGTATGTCATTTTTTTTCTATTAGTACAACCATGTTAAAAGTCATGTAAGATAAAACAACTAATATGAAAAAGAGATTAAGAGTAACCTTTTAATTTATGCATAAACTTCTTTTTCGCGGTAAAAGTGTTAGTGCATAATGTGCGACTAATGCTTTGGATTGTACACAAAAAGTTGTTTTGCTAGAAACGAGAGGGCGAATGTGGAATTCTGGAGGGTCGAATGTGGATAATAGTGGGCGAATGTAGAGAAGACTGGGCGAACCTAGAAGACTGAAGACTTGTGCTTGATTCGTACCATTATGTTGGTCGAACCTGCACATTCGACCTCATCGGTAGGGCGAATGTGCAGCACTATATAAACTAGAATTTTATTTTGCTTTGTAACTTTTGCCATTTTGAGTCAGTGTTTTCAGTCTAGGTTTTCTCTCTAGGGTTTGATCGTTGTTATAGTGTTTTATTAACTTCTAAACTCAATTGTAAAGATCAGTATCAAGTTAATTAATGAAAATGGAGATTGAAAAGGTGAATTTGATTGTTTGATTCGTTAGCTATCATTTTGTAACTGATCTAGGGTTTCCGCACCTAGATTGGTAGACTTGTATGATCATCTAAACTGTTTTTGTGAAAACGATCCTCTACAAATTGGTATCAGAGCCTATACAGATCATACAACTACAAACTGATAGTTTTTGAACTGATTTGGACCCAAATTTAATCAAAAATTTTCTGTTTTGAATGAACAATGATTTTTGATGAAAATTGATTGATTCGGACTAGATTTCACGGATAAAATCATGATTTCCATTCATTAAAGTTGTTCCAAATCAATTTCGAAGCAAAACCTGATAAACATCATCAAAATTCATCAACTTTTGAAAAATTGGGATCAAAATAACTGATTTTTAAAGAATAACCGGTTTTTCAACTGGGACAGGTCGAACCTAAGAGAGAAGGGTCGAACGTGTAGTTTTTGGGGTCGAACCTAGCATTTTCAGGTCGAAAGTGGACTTATTTAGGTCGAACCTAGGATTTCAGTGTGTTGTGTTTTCATATTTGACCAAGTGTGGTACATTTGACCTTACGGGAGGTCGAACGTGGGTCAGGGTTACATATTTTCTACATTCGATTCAGCCTTTAGGAGCGAACCTGGAAGATTTCCACATTCGTACCCCCGTTTTGATTGTTTAGGTCGAACGTAGAATTTGTTTAAAAATTTTCTAAGTGTTTCGCAGTTCGAATTTCATAGACGATATGTGGGGATTTCCGACAACACCTAGGCCTGGTACAACACAACAACAACACGTTACCATGGACCCTTGGACTGTAGCTGCTCAAAAGTCGAACACTCAACCATCTCAGCATTATCTCGCGATGAGTAGTTCGACTCCACTGACTGTTGCTCAACCTCCACAACAACCAATGAATGATTACTGGGGTGTTGCAGCAGCAGCGGTAAACACTCAAACTACAAATGCTATTTCTACAATAATAAATGATTTGTCTTCAGGTAGTGGAAACAGACCACCGAAGCTGATGGAGATGGCAGAGTACAATCAATGGCAGAAAAAGTTCAAGATTCATTTGGAAGGGATGGGACTAGAAGGTACAGAGGCATGGCAGATGATTGCTAAGGGATATGTTGCACCAGTGTTGGAGAATACAGGTGAACCAATTCCGTGCGAGAGTTTAGCTGAGGATGAAAAAAGAAGTTTGCAGTGGAGAAAAAGTCATTCTCCCAACTATCTCAAGCTATAACTAATGATCTTCTACACCAGTTTGGATCTTGTACTACTTCTAAACAACTTTGGGATATGTTGAAGAATCGTCATGATGGGAATGAGAAAACCAGAAGGTCGAGGATAGAAGAATTGAAGAAGGAATTTGAGAACTTCAGTTATGTAGGAAATGAGACTCTGAATGAGCTGACTCCGAGATATTGTCATCTTTTAACTGAATTGTCCAACTATGAGATTCAGATTCCAATGTCTGAGTTGGTAGACAAATTTGCTGATTCTCTACCACCATATTGGAACCAACATATTAAGGTTTTAAAGGAGAAAAATGCTTATCAATACTGGACCATCAATGAGTTGATTCAGAAATTAGAGAACAAAGAGCTAGAAGAGAAGAGGAAAGCAAAGAGATCACAATTTCCTTAGAACCCGGAGTTGTATCATGCTGGAACATCTTCTACTGTGGCTAGCTCAAGTGTTGGTAGTACAATTGCTCCACACATTGCTTGTTTTTCAAGTGTTATGGGACCACCAAAAAACACAATCAACTACCTTGCTCAAACTTCATCCTACACACCACCATCATACACACCATCATCATACACTAATTCTTTCATTCCACCTTTTTCACCAATGCAACAAGCAGCATGTTACACAGCTAGCATAAATCAATCTCAAAAACAACCTTACATTCCACAGATGAATCAAAACCAAACTGGTCAAAGTCCAGTAGTGTTGGAAACATCCAACATGAACAATGTCACAGTTGAGGTTGCTCAGCAGCACATTGCCTTGGTTTCAGCAACGGTTGCCTCATACAATGGTTTAGTAGCTAGTCAAATTGGTAACAAAAATCTAACCAATGAGGACTATGCTCAGATTGATAAGGAAGAGATGGAGCTTATCGATATACAATGGGCTTTTGCGAGTGTTATGAGATGAGCAACTGAATTTATTGAAAGGACCAGAAGAACTGATTTGGATACATCACCCAACACCACATATGGCTTCAACAAAGCTAAAGTCACTTGTTTTAATTGTGGTGCTAAAGGTCATTTCAAGAGGGAATGCACTCAGCCAGCTCAACAAGGTAACAGGAATCCTTTCAACTCAAACTATCAGAACCGTCAATCTCAGAACCATGTAACCTATCAAAGCCAAAACAACAATAACTATCAACCACAAAACAATTACCAAAACCAACAAAACACCTGACAAAACAACTCTGCTAGACAAACAAGTACACCCAATCAAACTTAAACTCAAACACCACATAACCCAACAAGAACCATCATTCCTATCTCAACACCAAACAGCCAAACACAAATCGAAACTCAAAATCAGGCATTGGTGATACAAAAAGATGAAGGATATAACTTGACGGGGATGCAACTCGATGTTGAAGAGATCACAACAGCGAATGTAGCTTGTGTTGCTTAGAAGATTGACTTAGAGGAGTCGGTGATAGATCGAGAAGTTTTGGAGAGCGAGAAGGTTTCTGAAGTTCATATTGAGGATATGGTAGATGAAGTTGATGTTCATGTTGCTGAACAAGTTGATAAGACTTTTACTGAGAAGACGTCAGGAACTATTATTGATTCTCTCACTGATATTCCTGAAGAGCACGATTCGGTGTATTCAGACTCGGAGAGTGAAACAGATTCGGAAGCAAGTGTCAACTCGTTGGATGATGAGATTGATCAACTTTTGGCCGAAGCTGATTTTCTAATGACTCGGAAGTCATGTATTGTTGATGATGCCTTCACCAGGATTGACTACTCAAAGTTCTTTACTAGAAAGGAAGCACATTTTGCACTCATGGCTATGACTGATCCTCCGAAACAGGTAAGTTCTGAATCCACTACTGATATGAAAAGTGACAAATATTGTGGTACTTGTGATAGGTTGACAGAGGAAAACAAGCAACTCAAGGTTCAACTTGAGAGTGCGATAATCAACTGTCAATCTTATCGCAAGGAAGCCAAAGAGTTCAACAAAGTGCTTGATGGATATAAAAAAGACATTTCTGATCTAATGAAAACTCTTTCTTTGAAACAACTTGCAATTAATAGTTACATAAATGAACTTGAAGAAACAAAGTTAGAAATGGCCACCATCAAATGCTTTGCTGAAAAGGTCAACAAAAAGCTTGAAAGCTATAAACACATTGCATATGTGGTTGACCATATCATTGAACAACCATCACAACCCTGTAGTGCAAACTACAAGGCTTTTCCAGCTCCAGTGTTATTTGAGAATCATAATTTACACTCAGTAACACCGGAGAGTTCAGTCAAATCAGACTCTACATCGGACAATGAATCTAACACTTCTAGTGTTGGAGATCCAAGTTCCGATGTGAGACCGATTTTGGGGTTGAATGATGAGGGGGTAACCGTAGTGACTAATGATTCTAACACAGAAAATGAGGAATCTGATAAAGTGAGTGATATTCCTAAGGAAAATCACATTATTACAAATGAACCAATATCACCTTCTCAGATTTCACATCCGATGGCAAATGCGCATCGTGTGAATCAATCAGTAAAGAAAGAAATGAATAATGATACAGTTGACAAACCCGTCAAAGTATTTTATCGGATGGAATGATGTGATAAAATTATCTCTGACGAGGAGTATCCGATAAAATTTGCCAATTATTCGAAAATCGAGAAAATCTGGCAGGAAAGTACAATCTGGTTTCCTAAACATGAGAGGACCAATGATGTACCTCCAGAAATTTAAAAAAAAAATCTATCTGGATACTCCAAAAGAACCTAAGGTTCACGTCACTGAGTTCATTAAGCCTAAAGAAGGTAAATGGTTTTCTTGAGCCGGCTTACTCAAAGGACCCAGCTCCTGAGAGTTTAAGACGCAGATGTGTGGATGATCAATATCCGATCAATTCATTTGCAAAGCCACATGCTCAGAATGTTTTTGAGGAGTACCGTGCGTGTTTCAAGTGCGAGGAGAGAGGGCAGTTCCTTGTTCACTGCCCGTACATGAGGCATAAACGGCACGAAGTTGAGATGAGGGAAAATTATAGACATCCGGTTGATAATCATAGTTATCCTCAAAGTCGCTTTGTCCCTCAACCAGCACCATTTTATAATCAAAGTCGATATTTTCAAAGGAGGGATAATCGTCCATTTACATATGATCGTCGAAACCCGATTGCTATGGAAAAACCTTTGAAGAAACCAATGGTGAACACAACGGTTGATAAACAAAAGGTTCCTCCAAAACCTTCTGTTAAGTCAACAGTTAGGCTTGTCTCTGTTAAGTCAGAGAAGGTAGCTAAGAAGATTTCATTCAAGAACGATACTAAGAAACCGACTGAGAATCCAAAATCTCAGATCAGGATTCTAAAACGATCGGAACAATCTTGGTCACCATCGGGTTTTCCGGGTGCTTCAACCTCAAAGACAAATGAGAAACTTCAAAGTGAGAAAGGTTTGAACGATCAAAAAAAGGTCGATTCAAAACCTAACATTTGTGTGAATGAATCTTTGAAATCTGATGTTCAAAGACCCAAGACCAAGCAGGCTTGGGTCCCCCGAAAGAACTAATGTTTTCCTTGATATGTGCAGGGAGCTCCAACTGGCCCTGTTAGCAGTCTCTGGATTGTCGACAGTGGAGCTTCTGGTCACATGACTGGTGATTTGACGCTGCTATTTGATATAAAGAACATTAATGGAGGATATGTAGCGTTTGCTGGAAATAAAGGAGGTTATATCACAATGGAGGGAAGTGTTAGTAACGGGATAGTGAGTTTTGAGAAGATTTCATATGTGAAGCAAATTGACTATAATCTGTTAAGTTTGAGCAAAATATGTGACAAACAGTTTTCTGTGCACTTCGATGACAAATCTTGTTATATTCTCAAACCCGGCTTCGTTATTCCAAAAGAGTGGATCATGTTGAAAGCACCAAGTGTTATCAATTTGTACATTCTTGATATGTCTAAAGCTACGACAACTCAGGGCCAAGTTACGTGTTTCCTATCAAAGGCTACAGAGAAATAATCAATTATGTTGAACAGGAGGATGGGACACATTCACCTCAGAAAAATGAATCATTTGGTGAAGAATGGACTTGTCGAAGGCGTTAATGTCAAACATTATCATCTCAATGACAAGTGTGTGAGTTGCAAGAAGGGTAAACGGCACAAACAGTCCCACAAACCTAAGAAAGTGAACTATGTTGAAATGCCACTTGAGCGTTTACATATGGACTTATTCGGACCTATCAAGCGTAAGAGTCATGTCGGAGAGCTTTACTGTCTTCTGGTTACCGACGACTATTCTCGATTCTCGTGGGTGATGTGCTTACAACATAAAAGTGACATGTTTACCTATTTGAAAGTTATGTTCACTCGATTGGAAAATATCTACGATTTAAAGATTAAAAGAATTAGGAGTGATAATGGGACGAAGTTCAAAAATGCACAGATGGATGCTCTTTGTGAAGATAAAGGAATTCATCATGAATATTCTCCTCCGTATACAGGTGGATCAAAGACCAACGGGGATCTTTATTCACTAAACCAAATACGTATCTGAAGTCTTGAGCCAGTTCCAGATGGAAGATTCGAAGCCGATGGATACCCCGATTCAACCTAATCACGGGATTGGAGTTGACGCTAAGGGGGAGCTGACAGATCTTTTTACATACAGAGCAATTGTCGGATCTTTGATCTATCTCACCGCATCTAGACCAGATATAATTTTCGCCACATGTCTCTGCGCACGTTTCCAATCGAAGCCGAAACAAAGTCACCTAACAGCAGTCAAGCGAATCCTACGATATCTGAAGGGTTGTCCGTCGAGAGGACTTTGGTACCCTAATGATGATAATTTTGACTTCATTGCATTTAGTGATGCAGATTGGGGAGGTTGTGACAAATACAACAAATCCACAACGGCTGGAATTCAATTCTTGGGGAGCAGGCTAGTGACCTGGCAGTGTAAGAAGCAGACTTCAGTTGCACTATCTACCTGTGAAGCAGCATCAAGTTGTTGCTCACAGGTTCTGTGGATTCAGCAGCAGATAGTTGATTACGGTTTGCAATTTCTAAAAACCCCTATTCAGTGTGACAACGAAGCCGTAATTGCATTAACTAAAGACACGGTCAATCACTCAAAAGCTAAGCACATCCGGATTAAGTATCACTTTATCCGTGATTTCTATGCAAAAGAGTTTATTGATATGGTCAAAATCCACAATGATTATCAGAGGGCGGATCTTTTTACCAAAGCTTTTGATAAATCCCGATTTGATTATCTTTTAAAAGCTAATGGTATAAAAGAGAAACAAGACTGATCATCAGCTCGGTTTATCACCTTTTGTTTTTCAAATTTTTAAGTTTTTACTGTTTTTCAGAAAAATCCAAAAACCCAAAAATATGTTCTACATTTTAGGGGGAGTCTTTATTCAGAAAAACCAAAAACATTGAAAAATACAAAAAGCCATAAGAATAGAAAAACCCAAAATGATTTCCAGGACTAAAAGGGGGAAATGATGGTACATCAGTGGGGATCTGACATATGCTAAAGAAATGTAATGCAATATGAGGCGTGTGTTGATTTTGTGTGATGTGCTGATAGGCTTCGTACACCTATTACTGCGTGCCTTAATGATACAAACATAACAAACAACGCGCTGGTGGTTGAACACCTCATGGGCATATGGTGTTAGTACCCTAATTTCGTTTGATTGGGTTGCCAAAATCTGAGGTTTCGGGTCGTTATGTTAATTGTTATCCGGGGGATCCTGATTGATCTTTTGTCGTATTGATTTACGAACCTAGATTCAATCAGGATATTTGATATCAATTCACTGATGAAAATATGTGATTGATATCAGCCTCAACCTGGTATATATGCACATGTTACTTTGCTGCATTAATTTGCGGACCTGTACACCTCTGTGCTGTATATCTTGTAACATTACGGATAACATTTGGCATAATCACGCGTTAAAACGAAGCTTTGTGCAAATTCCTTGATACGGGAGTATGTTGTGTGCGTGGGAACCATAAGCGTGTTAGTATAATACACCTAATAGCGTATCATTTTATAGCACTGCATAACGGTCTGCATATGAGTTTATGTGGACAACAATATCAGCAGTTGCCGGATCATACACTGTCTTTAATGATAATATACAATAAAGATCAACGGTGTGATCAGATTTCTCAAAAACTGATATGATCCTCTTACCGGAAATCACAAAAAGTTTATTGCTTTATGTTTACATTTCTGCATTTTACATTTGTTTTTGCAAAATATACAAAAACTCAAAACGATTTTAGGTGTGTTTTAGCATAAATTTCAGAAAAACCAAAATTTTTACATTTCTGAGTTATTTTTGATAACCGATGGTGTTTGATGGTCGTTTTCTGAAACTTGATGAACCAATTTGAGTTTTGTATCATTTAAATGTGAAATGATGAATGTTTGAAGCTTAAAATTTTTGAAAATGTTTGAAAATGATTGAACGGGATTCGATTTTGAGATTTGGTAAATTTTCAAAAATTCCAAACTTCATTCGCCCCTTCGATGGGTCGAATGTGGAATTTTTTGTAAATTCGAACCTTTAAATTCAGACGAATGTGAGTTTTCAAGTGTATGTTTGTACATTCGAACCCTACGTATACATTCGAGCCTTTAAGTAGGGTCGAATGTAGAGATAGTTTCTCATTCGCCCCTTGCCATTGGTCGAATATGGCTTTCTATAAATACCTAATCCCTCATTCGAACATTCATTCAAAATTTTTCAAAAATTTTTGTCATAACAAGACCTTGTTTCCCTTGATTATCTGATCACTGATTATTGTTCCTTAGTCGATTCTAATCACTTTAATATCAAATTTGCAAGTAATGATCCATTAACCAGGATAGATTAAGGGTTTCGGTGTTCGAACCCTTGTACATGATTGTTAAACTATTTGTAATCAATATTAATCAAAATTGTTGGTTAGGTTTGAGTTTTAGATAGTTTTAGGGGGAGAATAAGCAACAAACTAGTGTTATTACAGATTAATTGAGTGTTTTTGATCTTTAAAAACTGATAAGACCTAGATTGTTATTAAAAACCATCTAAAACTAAGTAATTGAATCAATTGATTGTATAGAAAGCTTAGTTAGTCATATTAGTAGGTAATCAAATGAAATTCACAGTTCAAAATGGTCTAGATTGAACTTTTAATTTTTGGTCATAAGAACAGTTACATTCGACCAAAAAGTAAGGTCGAATGTGGCTTTACTGGTCGAAGGTGGTTGTTCATAGGGACGAATGTGGAAGAAACGGATGAAGGTGGAATTTTATTCATAATTCTTCACATTCGAACTCGATAATTCACATTCGAACCTCAGGAATTCTTCATTCGTACCCCCGAAGGGTCGAATGTGGAATTTTGAAGACCAAATTTCAAATTTTGTCAATTTTGTCCGCTTTTAACAAATTTTCAATGTGTAGTTTTTGCAGAATTACAAATGGCTGAACCACAAGCTGAACCACAAAATGTTGAAGTAACAGTTCAGGAAGAATTGCCATTCGAAAGTGCTCACAACTGTTGTGCATTTCTAGGGGATGTGAAGAAACACAAAGAATTCTCTAGGCTTATTGATTTTCAGAGATGAAGCAGAGTCATAGATGCCTTAGCTACACCTGCTATCATTTACAAAGATCATCATGAGGATTTCTGGAGAAATGCAAGATATGATTTCTGGGAAGATCGAACAGCAATAGTAAGCAGCATTTAGGGGGAGCTTGCTATTGTTACAGAGAGTGACATCAGAGATACATTGAAACTAAGAGATGAACCGACTGATCCTAGAAGCCTTTCATGGATTGAACAAAGATTGTGTTTTCTACGGATGAAATACAACGGACCAATAACAGATGGTGCTTTGAACAAAGGAAAGTTATGTCCGCAGTTCAAGTATCTAGCTCATGATATTATACATGTGTTTGGATCAGTTAGCGGTGGATATGATGTGATGAGGAAAAGTCTGAGTTCTTTGATGGTTGCTTTAGTATTGAACAAACCATTCAATGTCTCGGGAATGATTTTGGATCATATGCTTGAACCTCTAAAGGGATTGAAGACGGAGAAGTTCTTGATGTACCCCAGGTTTCTACGGATGATTTTTGATCATAAATATCCGACACTGAAGAAAGATCCTACAAAGATTTTAGTTCAAGATCACATGAACTTGAATACATTGATCAGAATGAAAGGCTATAAAGGAGTTCCTGAGAATGAAAGACAACCTCATAAGAACTTATTTGGACACTTGATTAATCCAGGTTATAAGGATCCGATGATAACAAGGCAAGGAATGTTAACAGTGAATCTGATAATGATGATCCATTATTTCATGTTAATCTAGAAATGAAGAGAAAACGCCAAGTTGTGAATGCTGGAGCCAAAGGGAAGGGCAAAGCAAAGGAAAGTGAGGTTGAACAGACAAAGAAACAAACTAGAAGGAAGAAAAGTGTTGCAAGAAAAGGTACAATGCTTGTTGATGAGGAGTCTGCTGATTCTGAGGAGACTCAAGAGGATGAGGGATGGGATTCTGGAGATGAGACTGTTAAGACCTCTAAGCTTAAGGCCACTATGGCTGGAGAGTCTGAAAGTCTAAACAAATCTGTTGAGGAACAGTTACAGAAAGATCCTATTGATTTAGAAGGAGATCTGGGTTTGGGAACTGAAGACTTTGGTGGTTCTCCTGTTGTTGCTGAAAAACAAAAGAAACCAAAGTATAAGAAAATGTCAAAGAGAGATGAGAAAGAGAATCCTAAGAAGAGACGAGCAAAAGAAGTTGAATTCTTGCTTAAAGGAAAGAAAGTTCCTGACCTTGGCACTTCATCTAAGGTTTCTTCTCCAGTATCAAAGAAACAAAAGAAGTCTGACGAAACAACAACTGAATCTGAACCAGTTCCTGAATCATCTATTCCTAAAGTGTCTGTTTCAGATGATGTGATGGAAGTTGTGAATAAAAGATTTGAGGAGATGATGAAGATTATCAATGCACAACAAGCTGAGATTGAAAAGTTCAAGAAGAATGAAGAAACAATGTTGCAGATTGTTGTAGCATCTAAGACTAATCAAGATGAGTTAGAAAAGAAGCTGAAAGTGCTTGAAGAGGAAAAAGAAGAGATTGAAGCACGCAGCAAGAGAAATACAAGAAGAATAGTAACAATCGGAAATGCTAACAAAAAGATGCGTGAAGAGAACAAAAGAATGAGCAAATTGTTGGATAAACTGTATAATGAAGCTCCTAAACTCAAGGAAGGTGAAGAGGAAGAGGAGGAAGAGGAAGAGAAAGTTGACTATGAAGATTCACCAGATGATGATAAATCAGACGATGGTTCTGATGATGATGATGCAGATGGTAAGTCTGGTGAAAAGAAAGATGATGATGAGGAGAGTAGTAGTTCTGATGATGATGATGTCTGTAAATTCAGCTATGAGGAGAGAAAGAATGAAAAGGGAAGTGCAGGGCAATCTAGCTCTAAGAAAAAGTCTGGAGAAAATGTTGATGATGATGAAGATATGTTTTGGACTGAAAAGATTAAAGCTTTGTCTACTGATGATAAAAACTTGTATAGAGAAATGTTGAACAAAAAGGTTTGGACGATTGAACTAACTGAAAAGAACAGGTGATTCCTGACATACCTGAAAAGGATGTCGGAATTCATTCTGATGAACAGTCGTTTGAGAAAGAGGAGATTGAGATAGAGGATATCACACACGAAGAATATCCTAAGTATTACAGAGACAAAGATGATGAGGTATTCCCAGACTTGAAAAAAGTGAACTTGAAAGAAGCTGAATATAGAGCTAAGAAGAAAAGTGATGTTTTTATGAAGAATGTGTTTAAAGAAGGTAATCAGAAACCAACAGCTGAACAAAATGATAGTCTGGAGACACTTTTGAAGAATCTGAAAGAAATGGATGATAAAAGACCGAAGCCTGAAGCACAAGGTGGATTTTACAAGTACCACAATCAGTTGTTTAAGGGCAGAGCCTTAGGTTGGAAGTACTTACGACAACTGAAGTGCGTAGCTGTGAAGTGGGAGAAACAAATACTGTACTTTTACAGATTCCATGATATTCAAACTCTACCGTACTGGGCGGTGAGAGATATTTGCAGATTCACGATGTCTGGTGCTTCAGCTTACAATGATGTGGTTGGTTGTTTTGCTAATAAACTATCTTGGGAAAGCAGAACGAAGGGGAATATGTTCAAACCACAGTATCCCAAGAGGAAAGTTCATAAAGAGATTGATCCGAAGACTGGATTGAAGAAAGTGACTTTGAAGTATAAACCTCCGGTTGTAATAAAGAAAATTCCTTTAATGCCAATTCAGCAGCATTTCAGCTCTGAATTCATTATGTGGTATTACGATTGGAGAACGGCAGAAGCTGTGATAGTATTGAAGGATGGGAAGGATGCTTATAAGAAGATTCACGTTTTTTATCCAATGTGGATCATTAACTGTACATTCGAAGACATCATCATGCTCTACTATAATCCAATTTATTGTGAATCGAAGGATGCAGATCAAGCGATAAAGTATCAGCAAGTTGTTGGAGTTTGTTTTGCGTGTGACATTAATTCTGGAAGCAATTTGAAGAAGAAACTTGGTAAGAAAGTCAAGATGAACGAAGTGCCGAAACATTCGACTAAACGAAAGCTTGAGCCCGAAATGACGAACGATCAGAAAAAGCAACTTAGAATAAAGCTGATGAACAAAGTGATGGATGAAGCGCGAAGGCAATCCAAGCAATAGTCGAGGGGGAGTTTGTTAGTGCGTAATGTGCGACTAATGCTTTGGATTGTACACGAAAAGTTGTTTTGCTAGAAACTAGAGGGCGAATGTAGAATTATGGAGGGTCTAATATGGATAATAGTGGGCGAATGTAGAGAAGACTGGACGAACCTAGAAGACTGAAGACTTGTGCTTGATTCGTACCTTTATGTTGGTTGAACCTGCACATTCGACCTCATTGGGAGAGCGAATGTGCAGCACTATATAAACTAGAATTTTATTTTGCTTTGTAACTTTTGCCATTTTGAGTCAGTGTTTTCAGTCTAGGTTTTCTCTCTAGGGTTTGATCGTTTTAAAACTCCTCGGGCCAGCAACAGTTCCCTCAATGGGCATGGTGGTCAACACCACCATGTCCTTACCCCACACAGCCTGCCTGGCGCCCGTCACAGCCCCAATACCAAGCCCAATCAACCTCTACATCCGCTACTCACTTTACTGGTTTTGCCCCGAATTATGGAACAACCACTCGAAACCCAAAACCCTCACTGCTCCACCGGGATTCGACGCTTTATGCGCATCGTATTTGAGTGTTGCGTTTAACACAATGCATTTGCAGTATCCTGATTAGGTTCCCATTTTAAACACTGGAGCTGAGCGCCATGCTACTGAAAATCGAGGTATGATTTCCCAATTTGATTTACCTCTTGTTAATACTAAACTTATGGTGGGTAATGGTCAATTTTTATCAATTAACGGGTCTGGCACTGGCTATCTTCCCATAAACAACCGTACCTACATTTTACCAAACATTCTATGTAGCCTACAAATTATTAAATCCCTTATATCAGTTCGCCGATTCACCCGTGACAATCTTGTTTCTATAGCATTTGATCCTTTTGGTTTTTCCTTGAAGGATCTCAAAACTGGCCGCCTACTTTCCCGCCACAATAGCACAAGGGAGTTATATCCAGTCACGCCACCACTTTCTGGGTGGAAGCACTCCACACCGCTGCTTACCTCCACAATATATTTCCCACAAAACGCCTCAACTACTATACCCCCACCATTGCCTTTGATGCATGCTGTTTTCAATAAAAACTTAACCTCTTTTCAAAAAGAGCAAATCCAGAGAGAAATGCTAAGAGTGGTGATGAAAAGGTGGGTAAGTTGGGAAAACAGTTAGGCACTCACAAGTTTTAAATTTATAGTTTAAATCGATAGTTGCTCAATGTTCTAGACCCAGCACAACAGGCAAGCGTACCTATCGTGTATAGTATAGAAAAATGCAAGTACCGAGTATCGAATCCGTGGACACGATTTTTCCTACTCAGCTTCCTAAAATTACTTAAAAAGACTTTTTTAATAACGCGGAGAAAAAGTAAAGTAAAACGAGAGATGTAAACTTTTAAGAGAAATCAATGACAAAACAATGGTGTTGCTTCGGGATCGGATGGAACCTGGTATGAAAAATAGTTATCTTTATTTTAAGTGGTGCGTTCGAGCTGCGCACTTATGATTAACTTAGAATTGCTAAAACATTTTCTGAAGGTGACTGTTATCGCAAAAGCCGTACAAACAACTGTGTTCTTAAGGTTATTTTGAGGGTCTCCTGACATGGTAAGCTCACCTCTCAACACTGGAAATAAAGTGACTCGAGACTGTGTCGACTCAACCCCGAATTACCCGCCTCCCAATATTGCGATATAGACATCTAACCATTTAAACTTTTATGAATAATTACCGGTGGCCAGAGCATGACCGAATAAATTACCACTTAATATCATAAAAGGGTCATGACCAACCGGCACACGTGCACCTTCTACTTGATTTAATTAATTTATCAAAAAGTGAGTGATCTATTATTAACTGTGTGACAATATAATAATGAAAGAAAATAAAGACCGTTTTCTCTCAACACGGGTTCATCAAAGAATAAATTGCGCCAAGGCTATCACATAGACAATGAAGCCAAGTCACAAGAATAAACTTTGACTTCTCTCTAGGACCAAGTATAAAGACCGTACCGACCCTAAATGAGATCTTGATAGTAGAGGATTAAGCCACAAAGTGTGTGTATTTCTACCCACAAATGGGCTAATCACTACTCGCGGGATTAGGTTAGCTCACAAGTGCATGGGTTGTTACACACCATGGGTACACTCATGAGTCCTCCCACTTCCTATCAAGACACCCACAAGACCAAAGCCTAAATGATTTATTAACTAGATCATTAAACAAAGTTTAGAATAGTTAGAATTACTAAGAACACAAAACACCAATTGAAAATAAAAATATAAACTATATTAATTCATACCAAGTTTCCATCATCACCCTAGCAACACCAACAGAAATCTAGACTAGCATGGTTGATACAACAGGCTCACAAGGTTGGGTTTGTGTACAAGACCTCATGAAGGATTTGGGTGGTTTTGGTGATTTCTCTCTCTCTATCTCTCAAGGTGTTTATGGAGTGATCCCAGGATCCAAAGGACACCAAAGATCCTCAAAGAAGGCAGAAACACTCTGGAGAACTGTGTGGTTTCCAGTGAGAGGGGATGCTTCAAATTGTAGGGTGGAGGCCGCTATTTATAGGCATTTAAGCTTAAGCACACCCTTGACAACGTTCTGGCACGCCCATGCCAGACAACAGGTACTGTTGCAGAGTCCTTTCATGCAGTCTTGTTTGTACCAGGGGCAAGCACACCCGTGCCATGGACATTGGCACGCATGTGCAACTTCAGAAATGTAACCGTCTTGCCAGTCTTGGTCCGTTTTTGCCTTGGAGAACACGCTGGAGTAAAGCACGGCTATGCCATACACCTGAGCACGCCTGTGCACATCCTGAAACATTGAAATTGACCTCTTTTGAGTTGGAAGTGTTGACTTGTTGACTCGGGAGGGTGGCATGACCCTGGGCACGACCGTGCCATGTCTGGCAGGTCTGCAAAGTCTTCAATGTCTTCAAATCTTGGTCCGTTTTGTGCGGTATCACCGGTCCTCCGAACCTGCAATTATCAACAAAGAAACGTAAATCCTGACAAAACAGAGATAAAAGCATGGTTTTAGGTGTAAAACGGGTGATAATTATGAGTGAAAACATATGAATTTCTCGGCACATCAACCTTATAACTTCGCCACCCTACTTATGACCACCTTCGTGTCTTCGGGTGTGCCTGTTACCCGAACCAATCCGCTACTCAACCACACCATCTTCACCCCCGCTCTATCAGGTGCATTTTTCTAGGATACCCCCCAGACTTCCGGGGGTACCAATGTTTTGACCCGACTACCGGGAAGGTCTTAATATCACTTCATGTTACCATTGATGAGCATACCTTTCCTTACACCATAGAAATACCTCCCACATATTACACCTTTTTAGACGACATTCACTCAGGTTTTAGTTTTTCCACTCCTGCAGCTGCCAAGCTTAAACCTACCCCTCGCACCGCTACCCCTTTCCCGTTTCACTATATGCGCCGTCCCCGACCACAACCACCAGCTGACCCACCTTCTCCACCCAATTTTCCTCGGCCAACTTGTCCTGTTCCAGCCCACGGCTCAGGTCTGTCACCTCACACTTCCCAAACTGCTTCGGCACCCCAAGCGCAGCCTATAACAGACCCTACACAGCCTGTTACAGCTGCTAACACAGTCCCATCCTCATCCCCAAACCCCACAAACAACCACCTGATGCTAACTCAATCAAAAACCAGACACCTACTCACAACCACTGCCATCTCACCTGTCCCGAAATCTTATTCACAAGCCTTTGCCGACCCAAATAGGTTAAATGCAATGCAAACCGAGTTTAGTGCTTTACAGGATAATGACACTTGCGAACTCGTGCTGAGACAGCCTGACAGACCGATTATCCGGTGCATGTGGCTATTTCGTCACAAGTTGAAGCCTGACGGCGCTCTGGAAAGATATCAGGCCCGATTGGTTGTCAATGTTAAGTCCTAAATAGTAGGTATTGATTGCAAAGATACATTTGGCCCGGTTGTCAAACCGACCACTATTCGGATCGTTTTATCCATTCTGGTTTCATGTTCTTGGTCCATTAATCAATTAGATGTAAAAAATGTTTTTTTACACGGCCACTAGAATGAAACAATTTGTATGCATCAACCTGCGGGATTTGTGGATCGTCGTTTTCCGAATTATGTTTGCAGGTTGAAAAAGTCCCTTTATGGCTTGAAGCAGGCTCCTCGGCCATGGTACACCAGATTTGCTAATTTTATTCTTACTAGGGGGTTTCGCAGTAGCGTTTGTGACAATTCGCTATTTATTTACAGTAAGGGGTTGGATACTACCTACTTCCTTTTGTATGTTGATGATATAGTGTTGACAGCTTCATCCACAGCACTTCTTAATGATATTATTGGCACTCTCTTGCGGGAATTTGCCATGACTGATTAGGGAAAGCTACATCATTTTTTGGGTATTAATGTGACTTGTGGCCTAAATGGCCTGTTCTTGGATCAGGCTCAGTATACTAAGGATATCATCTCGCGTGCTTCCATGTCCTCGTGCAAGCCATGTTCTTCTCCAGTCGATCTGTCATCAAAGTTGAGTGCTACAGATGGTCCCTTGTTTCATGATCTTACTCTGTATCGTAGTTTGGCAGGTGCTTTACAATATTTGACTATTACACGTCCTGACATTTCTTATGCTGTCCAACATCTTTGTCTCTTCATGCATGAACCACGTGAGCCCCATTTTGCTTTTTTAAAGCACATCATTCATTTCCTTCAGGGAACTATTGACTACGGTATTCGTATCGTTAAGTCGGCTACTCATTCATTAGTTGCATACTCTTATACGGATTGGGGTGGATGTTTGGACTCACGTAGGTCTTGTCACACCCCAACCGATGGCGGAATACATCGAGGTGCGACTTGTGATAGATTGTTCAAAGACTTCATAACACTAAGTTGTGACAATATATTAAAACAGATTTCAATCGTATCTGAGATGCAACAAGTTTACAATTTGTTCACAAGAAAATACATCAACATAGACATGAATAAGGGTTGTTTCATTTGTTTCTTAGGCCGAATCATAAGTGATATTTCTTGTATCATCTCATCAAGCTTTTTCCTGCAACATGTATAAAATATCCGTCAACACATAAAGTATTGGTGAGCATACTAGTTTTGGTCTACATACATAGTATCAAAATTTTTTAGTCCAATCATCATGCTATAGTTTTGCACATACAAAATCATACAAAAGGCATAATCAACCTAGTGTGCACTGATTGACCTAACACCGAAGTGATAGGCCGGTAAAACGTAACATGAACTAATTAGGGGGCGGGATGCTACTCCTATAGTGCTATACATGTAAGGTTGGTTGTATGCTAAGCGGCAGTTGTATGGATAGTTTAATTCTAGCATGGCATAGCATATAAACATGTTTAATAGATTGAGCATATGTGTATGAAAGAGTTTAGTGTATGTTTGCATAGGATACATGTTGAGTCCCAAAAGTGTTAAAGAGTTAAAAGGGGACATGTATGAACTCACCTGAAGTGCATTATGAAAGAATAGCAAACAATGTCTGAAGCTGGATTAATTGAATCTCTTGTGTCCTATTACAAGTAAAGGATGCCCTTAATTCTAATGCAAAAGAACTAATTTTGTTTCTTGGTTGTGAAGATTGTTGATCCAACTACCTAGACTCGTATTGTAAACAATACGTGTCTTAAAGTGTGTATGACTTAACGAACCGATAGTAACTTGGTTTAGTTTATTGAAAATATAAACGTAGGTTTAGTTATATAAAATATGTATTATAAATTTATAAGATAGTATTCAAGGGCGCGTCATGAAATTATTTGTTAAAGATCATTTTGGATAAAGAGTATAATAATGTACGTGTAGCTTGACTCGAGTATTAACTCGTTTTGTAGTTCGGATAATATATGTATTTATAAGCATTCATATAAATTTCTAGTATGGCAAGGTAGAATCTAAATATTAAATTTATTTTCGAAATAATCGTGTATTAAGGTGTCTCGGCTTGGAGAAAATTCTATTGGGAAAAACGTAGTTTTATTCTCACATAATTATAGATTTGAGCGCCTGATATGTTTGTCATATTCAATAAAAATTTGAGCAGAGTTTCCTCTATTTTTGTAATAAAAACCAGACAACTCATGTTGTCAATATTTTCCCCAAAACAACAACAGACCAAACGAAACGCCATACAATTTATCAAGTCTTTATATGCGACAAAAGGTTTAAGTCATTAAAATTATAATAGACGAGAACTATATGTTTTGAATAAGTAGTATATAAATATAGTTCGTTATTTTGATAATGTTAACAAAATACGCATGAACGTAAGTTAGTCGTTATTTGACTTGCCCAAGCTATAATAGAGATAGACTATACATTTTGGATAAGTATTATGTATACCCATAAAGTTTGGCGTTATTTATTATCGCAACAATAAGTATCATTGTTTTAAGTTAGTCACTTTTCCGATTGCTCAAACTAGTAATACAATGGTTATTGACCCATGACGGTTCGGTTTTCTTAAGCTTTTATGATTTATATACATACGTAAAAAAATATAGCATAACACGAAATATGTCACACCCTCAAATTTCCACTGCGGAGTTTTACCGTGAGGCGCATGACATACCAGGATCCCATAGCCATAAGCTATACGAACGAACTCTAAATGCCCAAACCATTTAGTTCGTTTTCAAAAAAAAAAACCAGGTTTAGTTAAGCTGCGGAAGCATAAACCAAATTTAAATCTTATAGAACCATGCGCAAAACAACGCGCCCAAATTAAAACCATATAGAAACAAACATAAAAGCATGATATGTAGTTTAAGTGTATTCCCAAGACCCCAAATGCAATGAACGTGCAGTGCTCCCTAATCGTGACACCGGAAGCTAGCTACCTGCAAAAGCATATATATGGTGGGTCAACAAACAATGTTGGTGAGTTCACAAAGTAAAGAAAGTGAGTAAGTAAATGTGCTGGCTTCCAAAAACCACGTAACCAAGTAAAAGCGTAAGTCCTCCGGACCCAAAAGTTCAAGTGTTTTCAGTTTAAGCTTGTCAGGGGTAGCTAGCCCACTCATTGTAACTAAACAGTTGATTATTGGGAACATACAGAAGTTGTTATAATTTTGCCTCAGCACTAGCGTCTATCAACACTAGCAGTTCAGCTCCTTTAGAGCGTGGTCAAAAGTTCATGCCCGTGGCACAAGCACCTCAAGCATGAAGTTGCTGCACAACCTAATAGCGCTATCAACTAATACCCCGTTCGCCTACAGCGATTAACCCAATAATATGCAAGGACTTCAAATGATAGAGTGTGTTTAGTTGACAAAGGATAGTAAAGTTTTAAACTGATAAAAGCGTAACCCACACAAGGAGTCCAAAACCCAATTTTCAAGAGTAGTCCCAAACTGGACTAGAAAATGTTTACCAAAGTTGTCTCGACCCGAGACGCATGCTTTCGAGAAAAAGTAGTGAAACTCACCTTAGGTTGCAAGTGAATAATCCAAATTCCACAAATAGTAATGAGCTACCGACTCCCTATTACAAATGTCACTAGGTGAGTATATGTGCATAACCAATACACCATACAACTCGTTTGTCCAAGACTTTTAAAAGTTCAAAACCGTGTAGTGACACCTAATGACTCTACATGCACAAGTAAGTCCTACGTATCCCGTTGGTGATCATAGTGATTATTATCAGTTTAGTACTTCAAATACATCTCATACAAGTGTCCATACAAGTTCATGTCAAATACATACCATATAAGACTCCAAATAGTCACATAAAGATCATGTACACAATCTGCGTTTTTAGGACAGATTGTGCGCTGTGAAAAACGAATTATCTTAAATACTTAACTAATGAATTTAAGTCCCAAATTTTTACTGAGTATTCATTGGGATTCAGTTGCTAGCCCATATTTTTGGTTTGTCTTAAAACCACACACAAAAATTACTAAAATTCGTACAACACAGCTATGTCCAGAAAACTTCCACAATAGGTCAGTTTAGAAAAAAAATTCCAAAAAATTGTGTATTCACCCAAACGGGGTGAACCCACTTGGAAAAACCAATTTTTTCCAATGTCGACCTACTGTCCAAATTGCAAAGCTTAACTCTTTGTAAAACTCATGTTATGACCATTTAAAGTTGACCCAATTTACAACTCCGAAAATCTGATATGACCTCTAATCAAATAAAATTCCAAAAACCACTCAAACGAAGTCCAAACCTGATGGTTTTGCCCATTATGAAAAGCTAAGATCATTTACATTACAATCATGCAAAGAAATCATCAAAACAATCAATTTAACAACAGAATACAGACCCTACAAAACGTCATAACGAATCCGCCAGAAACTGAAACTTGCATCCCAGTTATTCACAAACCCTAATCATGTATAAAAGTCTCTAATACATGCATAACTCATATTATTCTGATTAAACACATATATTACTAAAAGCAATCATCATCATCAAATCACAATGAACATTCAAGAACTCTCACTTTAACACATGCATGCGATTAATATATGTGTATGTTCTATGATTTCTACAACTTGTCAAGCACTAATAATTATCATAAAACACATAAGGATTATACCTTTCAAAGCAAGAATCCTCAAAGCCTAGAGATTACACCACAACTAGCTTGAAGAGATGATTAAGGTTGATGTTTATTGAAAATTGAGAGAGTGTGTGTGTATGGGTATTCACGGCGCAATAGGGTTTGGGGTTAGGGTTTTCAATTTTTTTTATCTATAATTATAATAGAGTTTGGCTTGTTGCCCAAGTAATTGGGTATTAGGGCCCTTTTAGTCCCCTAATTGGACCCGTTAACCATGTTTTAGCCCAATACCGGACCCAATAATATTGACCACCCTATCTTGCATAAAAACCATTGTTTTTATCATTTCATAACATATTAATCATAAGGTGCACGTATTTTGCATGATTTACACATTAACAATCACTCAAGCGGTAATTCACGTAAACATGTAATCCACATAAGCATGTAACTTCACATCCTTCATAATTCAATTGTACACATTATTTTGTATGTCAGACCAATCACCAGCGTTCGGGATACAGGGCTCGTGTGTGTGTCAAACAAGGATTCTTCCTAATTATAACATATGTTACTATCATCTAACATATGTTAAGCGTCCTTAACTAACCCTAGTTAAGTATTTAACCACGTATGAACATTTAAGTTTACTAGGGTTGAGTAAAAGTGTTAACCTGAAAATGCGGGGTATCACATCATCCCTAAGTTGAAACGAATTTCGTCCCGAAATTTAGCAAGTAAACAATAAAGCCAGCGTAAAAATGTGTGCTTGGTTCCCGGATGTCACATTATCCCCAAGTTGAAAGGAATTTTGCCCCGAAATTCACTTTGAGAGAGCTGCTTTATGTTTAGTGTTTGGTTTTTGCATAGTTCTAGGTTCAATAAAGAGATGTAGGCATTTAAGCCGCATTTGATCCCTGCGTTCCCACGCGTATTCCGGTCCTAGACGGGAATTCCATCACACCTTAATAATAGGTATGGTGCTTTTCCAGAGTTTCTTGACGCCCTACTCAAGAATTTCCACCGGTTCTTCCACGAACCGTAGTTGTTCGTCCACCTGGATCTCCTCCAACGGCACTGCTAATGTTGAATCTGACAGACACTTCTTCAGATTCGATACATGGAATACATTGTGTACTCCGCTGAGTTCCTCAGGTAGATTTAATTCGTAAGCTACTGGACCCACCCTTTTGACAATCTCAAAATGGTCCAACGTATCGTGGGTTCAGTTTTCCCCGTTTTCCGAAGCGTATCACACCCTTCCATGGTGACACCTTCAATAGTACCTTGTCCCCAACCTGGAACTCCAAAGGTTTCCTACGTTTATCAGCATAGCTTTTCTGTCGATCACAAGCAACAGCCATCCGGTTTCTGATTTGCACTATCTTCTCAAAATTCTCGTGCACAAGTTCGGGACATGTCAGTTGACTATCCCCAACTTCAGTCCAGCGAAGGAGAGATCTACATTTGCGTCCATAAAGTGCCTCAAAAGGCGCACACTAAATTGAGGTGTGATAACTATTGTTATACGATAATTCAATCAAAGGCAAGTGCTTGTCCCAACTGTTTCTGAAGTCCACCACGCATGCTCGTAGTAGATATCAAGTGTTTGGATGGTACGTTCACTCTGCCCATCCGTCTGAGGGTGATAGGCTGTGCTCATGTCTAAACGAGTTCCCAAAGCATCTTGGAGAGTTTCCCAAAAATGAGATGTAAATCGCGTGTCGCGATCCGATATGATAGAAGTAGGCACCCCGTGCCTAGAGACAACCTCTTTGATATAGATGTTGGCCAGCTTCTCCAGCTTGTCTGTGTCCCTTATTGCAAGGAAATGTGCGGATTTGGTCAAACGATCGACGATGACCCAAATCATGTTATGCCCACTTGGAGTTTTAGGAAGTTTTGTGATAAAGTCCATAGAAATTCCATCCCATTTACACATAGGGATTTCTGGTTGTTGGAGCAAGCCCGAAGGTTTCTGATATTTAATCTTAACCTTAGCACATGTCAGGCACTTACTAACATAAGTAGCTATCTCTACTTTCATGTTTGGCCACCAGTAAAGAGTTTTGAGGTATTGGTACATTTTATCCGAACCAGGATGTACCGAATAACGAGATGTGTGAGCCTCATCGAGCACTAGTTGTCTTAGATCCCCAAAATGTGGAATCCAGACCCGATTCATGAAGTACTGAAGGCCATCTGTCTTCAGTTCCAGGTGTTTATCTGCACCATGCAAAGTCTCTAGCCCGATGTTTTCCTTTTTTGAAGCCTCGCCGTGGGCTTCACGTATTTTATCAGGCAGATTAGAATGTATGGTAAGTTGTAAGGCTCGCACTCGTTTCGGTTTCGTTTCCTTACGGTTCAGGGCATTTGCTGCTACATTAGCCTTCCCTGGATGGTACTTGATGGCACAGTCATAATCATTCAGGAGTTCGACCCATCGACGTTGTCGCATGTTCAACTCCATCTGATCAAATATGTGCTTGAGACTCTTGTGATCAGTGAAGATCGTACACTTTGTCCCATAGAGATAGTGCCTCCAAATCTTGAGAGCGAAATCCACCGCTCCTAGTTCCAAATCATGGGTGGTGTAATTCTTCTCATGAACCTTCAGTTGTCGTGAAGCATACGTGATCACCTTCTCGTGTTGCATCAGTACACACCCTAACCCTTGGATAGACGCATCACAGTACACCACAAAGTCCTGTGTACCCTCAGGTAGTGAGAGTATAGGTGCACTACAAAGTTTTTCCTTCAATAATTGAAAAGCAGATTCTTGGGCATCTCCCCACTTGTAAGTAATCCCCTTCTGTGTCAAAGCAGTGAGGGGTTGAGCGATCTTTGAGAATCTCTCAATGAATCTGCGATAATATCCCGCAAGACCAAGGAACTGTCGCACCTCTGTAGGAGTCTTATGGGCCTCCCACTTTTTAATCGCATCAATCTTGGCGGGATCGACATGTATTCCTGCCTCGTTCACCACATGACCCAAGAATTGGACCTCACGAATCCAGAAGTCACACTTAGAGAATTTTGCATATAACTGCTCATTCCTCAGGAGTTCCAGGATCAGCCGCATGTGTTGCTCATGCTCTTCCCTGCTCTTGGAATAGATCAAGATGTCATCTATGAACACTATGACAAATTTGTCCAAATAAGGCTTGCACACATGGTTCATAAGGTCCATGAACACAGCTGGTGCGTGGTTAGCCCAAATGGCATTACCAAAAATTCATAGTGCCCATAACGAGTTCGAAAGGCTGTCTTCGCCACATCCTCCTCTCGGACTCTCAGCTAGTGATACCCTGACCCTAAGTCAATCTTGGAATAGAAAGTTGACCCTTGAAGCTGGTCAAATAAGTCGTCAATACGAGGTGAAGGGTAGCGATTCTTAACTGTCACCTTATTCAACTCCCGGTAATCAATACACATGCGGAAACTCCCATCCTTCTTCTTAACAAACAAGACTGCCCCCCCCACCCCCCACCCCCCCAAGGTGAAGAACTAGGCCTAATGAAACCCCTGTCCAACAGCTCTTGGAGTTGGTAGATAGTTCTTGAAGTTCGCCCGGTGCTAGGCGGTATGGTGCGTGCGCAACTGGGGCCGTTCCTGGTGCAAGATCAATTTGAAATTCCACTTGACGAACAGGTGGAAGTCCAGGTAGTTCCTCTGGGAAAACATCTGAGAAATCTTGGACTACTGGGATGTCCTCAATCTTAGTTTCAGTTGCAGCTCGAGTGTCAGATACGTTAGCCAGAATGGCTGGACAACCCCTTTCGAATACACCTCTAGGCTTTCAAGAAAGAGATGATGCCCACCATGGCACCACCACAATCACCCTGAACAGATAATAGTTCTCCACTAGGGAGAGGGATACGAACAATCTTCTTCTTACAGAGAATTTCAGCGTGTTGCTTGGACAACCAGTCCATGCCAACCACGAGGTCAAAGCTTCCCAAGGTGATAGGTAGAAGGTCGATGGCAAATACTTGTCCATCTAGTTCGAGCTTACAGTCACTATGGATGTGGGTTACCTCAACAGGCTTCCCATCAGTTAGCTCTATGGTGTACGGGGTATCAAGAAGAGTAGGAACCATCCCTAGTTGTTTGCTATGTTTTGATGACACAAAACTATAGTCCGCACCAATATAAAATAGAAGCAAGGGTATCGTTCAAGGAACACGCACCCGTCACGACATTGTTATCAGTCCTAGTTTCCCCAGAGCCCATCACAAATGCTCTTCCACGAGCCCCATTGTTGTTGTTACCGTTGTGGTTGTTTTTGTTGAAGGACTTATACTTCATGCTATCCCACGTTCTCTTGCTATCGCCAAAAGTAGAAGATGAAGCACCCTGCTTCGGAAAAGTACCACATTCAACAACCTCGTCGGTCAGTTTGCGAGCTAGGTGAGAGATTTGTTAGATTCTGGGTAGGTGAGTTGCAGTGGCCATGCCACGAATCTGAGAGACCCACCCTTTTGGTATGAAGCTCGATCCGTTTGTAAGGTAGGCTAAATATGTTTGAGCATATAGTAGCTAACTCCTGTAGCTTGGTAGTGTAGGCGTCGATCTCAGACCCAATCCGTCTTTAGATAACAAATTTCTAAATTTCGTCATGAGGGTTACATTCTCCACCCAATTATCTGTGACTCATTGAGTTTGCATGTAGCATACATTACCCCATCCTGCCTGGGGCAAATGCACATGGCAAAGACTTATACTATCGAAGTAATCAAATAGTCTCCTTCAGTCCCGTTGGAGTTATTGAGGTTTACAACCCACAAAAGTCTTGGAAATACGCTTGCGAGTTGTTGTTGCGGCATATGCGTTCAAGGAGTAAGGAAGTTCAAATGCGAAAGTCAAGAGAAAGAAATGATTTAGCAGGAATAGATCCTTACTAGCTTGGATAGATGCGAGGGTCTCAACCACCCTGTTGTTGCTTATAAGAATCCACTCTTATTTTCCATGTGTTCGTCCTGCTCAGGTTTTCCTTTCGTCCCTCCTTCCTTCTCCGCGGGTTTCAGTGTTATATGGATCTTGTCGCGTATGGTCTCCTACTCCGGTCCTGTGTAAGTTAGTTCAGTGGTCAGCTGCACCACTCGTTCCTCCAATCGTGACTGTCAGTCATTAACAAGTTTCATCTCCCTTTAAAGTATTGCACTATGTCCCAGGCTTTACACAACTCCTCAAGAGTACGAGTAACAAGCCCCGATCCGATGTGTCCCCATTAATCTACTATATACACACGAGGAACACGGACACACATGTCATATAATCGCTCACTCGTACTGGGCGTAAATGTACTAGAGTAAGAATAAAATTCTATATGAGTAACCTACTCTCGTCTGAGTCTGGAATGGAAATAAGAAAGATCAAGTGACAAGGAACAGGAACTAACCGTCTCCTTGTTCAGTGAGGAAAAGGATAAATCTCAGTATTTGATTCCTTCGAGTTCGATTCAATTCAGTGGTATCGCGTCATAGGCATCGTGCAGCTTTCCGTGTACATGCGCCATAACGCTCGCAAGGGTTCTCTCCCCTGTACTATTGTCGTTCCCTCATCCGTGAGGTTTGTTAGGATACCAATCCCAGAAATGCGCACCTGGTGTAACCCTAGGTCCCCACCAGTGACGTGTTCAAAATCAGGTTTAGAACTAGAAGATAACATATCTCCTGAAATCATGCGTTGTAGATATATGTAGCCAAAAGCGAATTGTGCACTTAAGCTGTGAGTGTACTACTGCTTATGCTATGATGGTTATAGACTAGACTCAACATGCAGTCCTAGTTCACTATAACCAATGGCTCTGATACCAATCTGTCACACCCTCAAATTTCCACTGCGGAGTTTTACCGTGAGGCGCATGACATACCAGGATCCCATAGCCATATGTTATACGAACGAACTCTAAATGCCCAAACCATTTAGTTCGTTTTCAAAAAAAACCAAGTTTAGTTAAGCTGCGGAAGCATAAACCAAATTTAAATCTTTTAGAACCATGCGCAAAACAACGCGCCCAAATTAAAACCATATAGAAACAAACATAAAAGCATGATATGTAGTTTAAGTGTATTCCCAAGACCCCAAATGCAATGAACGTGCAGTGCTCCCTAATCGTGACACCGGAAACTAGCTACCTGCAAAAGCATGTATATGGTGGGTCAACAAACAATGTTGGTGAGTTCACAAAGTAAAGAAAGTGAGTAAGTAAATGTGCTGGCTTCCAAAAACCACGTAACCAAGTAAAAGCGTAGGTCCTCCAGACCCAAAAGTTCAAATGTTTTCAGTTTAAGCTTGTCAGGGGTAGCTAGCCCACTCATTGTAACTAAACAGTTGATTATTGGGAACATACAGAAGTTGTTATACGTTTTGTAGATGCGTTTTGCGACTAGTGATTGGATATTAACATGTGTTAGTATGCTGATGGGTAGAATGTAGAATAGTTCTGGGCGAAGGTAAGAAGAAGTGGGCGAAGGAAGAGATAAAAGGGGCGAAGGTAGATTGGAGCTTCACAGAAGAACACATTCGTACCATGCAAGTGGGCGAATGTGGAAGACTTCCACATTCGACCAGAGCTAATGGGCGAATGTGCAGGTCCTATAAATAGAATTTGTGTTTTTGTAATGTTAAGAGAGTTATTAGTTGTGTGTGTTTTGAGGTGAGGTTCCAGAATAGTTTGAGAGGTTCTGTGTGTGTTCTAGATTAACCTAAAACCAATTGTAATCAAGTTTATGAATATGTTAATCTATGAAAACGTTTGAAAATTACTTTGATTGTGTTTTGATTTGAGTTTATATCAGTTTGTTCAAAGCTAGGGTTTCCGCACCTGGTTTTGTAACTTGTATGATCATATAATCCTGTTTTCGTGTCAAATCATTCCTCTAACACGTTTTGCCTCTGCACTAGCGTCTATCAACACTAGCAGTTCAGCTCCTTTAGAGCGTGGTCAAAAGATCATGCCTGTGACACAAGCACCTCAAGCATGAGGTTGCTGCACAACCTAATAGCGCTATCAACTAATACCTCGTTCGCCACAGGGATTAACCCAATAATATGCAAGGACTTCAAATGATAGAGTGTGTTTAGTTCACAAAGGACAGTAAAGTTTTAAACTGATAAAAGCGTAACCCACACTAGGAGTCCAAAACCCGACCCACACAAGGAGTCCAAAACCCGATTTGCATGAGTAGTCCCAAACTGGACCAGAAAATGTTTACCAAAGTTGTCTCAACCCGAGACGCATGCTTTCGAGAAAAAGTAGTGAAACTCACCTTAGGTTGCAAGTGAATAATCCAAATTCCACAAATAGTCATGAGCTACCGACTCCCTATTACAAATTTCACTAGGTGAGTATATGTGCATAACCAATACACCTTACAACTCGTTTGTCCAAGACTTTTAAAAGTTCAAAACTTTGTAGTGACACCTAATGACTCTACATGCACAAGTAAGTCCTACGTATCCCGTTGGTGATCATAGTGATTATTATCAGTTTAGTACTTCAAATACATCCCATACAAGTGTCCATACAAGTTCACGTCAAATACATACCATATAAGACTCCAAATAGTCACATAAAGATCATGTACACATGCATTTTTATGACAGATTGTGCGCTGAGAAAAACGAATTATTTAAAATACTTAACGAATGAATTTAAGTCCCAAATTTTTACTGAGTATTCATTGGGATTCAGTTGCTAACCCATATTTTTGGTTTGTCTTAAAACCACACACAAAAATTACTAAAATTTGTACAACACAGCTATGTCCAGAAAACTTTCACAATAGGTCAGTTTAGAAGAAAAATTCCCAAAAATTGTGTATTCACCCAAACGGGGTGAATCCACTTGGAAAAACCGATTTTTTCCAATTTCGACCTACTGTCCAAATTGCAAAGCTTAACTCTTTCTAAAACTCAAGTTATGACCATTTAAAGTTGACCCAATTTACAACTCCGAAAATCTGATATGACCTCTAATCAAATAAAATTCCAAAAACCACTTAAACGAAGTCCAAACCTGATGGTTTTGCCCATTATGAAAAGCTAAGATCATTTACATTACAATCCTGTAAAGAAATCATCAAAACAATCAATTTAGCAACACAATACAGACCCTACAAAATATTATAACGAATCCGACAGAAACTGAAACGTGCATCCCAGTTATTCACAAACCCTAATCATGTATAAAAGTCTCTAATACATGCATAACTCATATTATTCTGATTAAGCACATATATTATCATACAAAAACCCTAATTATGATTACTAAAAGCAATCATCATCATCAAATCACAATGAACATTCAAGAACTCTCACTTTAACACATGCATGCGATTAATATATGTGAATGTTCTATGATTTCTACAACTTGTCAAGCACTAATAATTATCATAAAACACATAAGGATTATACCTTTCAAAGCAAGAATCCTCAAAGCCTAGAGATTACACCACAACTAGCTTGAAGAGATGATTAAGGTTGATGTTTATTGAAAATTGAGAGAGTGTGTGTGTATGGGTATTCACGGCGCAATAGGGTTTGGGGTTAGGGTTTTGAATTTTTTTTTATCTATAATTATAATAGAGTTTGGCTTGTTGCCCAAGTAATTGGGTATTAGGGCCCTTTTAGTCCACTAATTGGACCCGTTAACCATGTTTTAACCCAATACCGGACCCAATAATATTGACCACCCTATGTTGCATAAAAACATTGTTTTTATCATTCCATAACATATTAATCATAAGGTGCACGTATTGTGCATGATTTACATATTAACTATCACTCAAGCGGTAATTCACATAAACATGTAATCCACATAAGCATGTAACTTCACATCCTTCATAATTCAATTGTACACATTATTTTGTATGTCAGACCAATCACCAACGTTCGGGATACAGGACTCGTGTGTGTGTCAAACAAGGATTCTTCCTAATTATAACATATGTTACTATCATCTAACATATGTTAAACCTCCTTGACTAACCCTAGTTAAGTATTTAACCACGTATGAACATGTAAGTTTACTAGGGTTCAGTAAAAGTGTTAACCTGAAAATGCGGGGTATCACAAAATAAATGAATTAAAGAGTTGGCCCGCGTTATACCATCCTACATATAACCGATGAACCGACACATACCCACCTGAACTGAGCGTCGACAGGTGTAACCAGGTTTGACCCGTTGGCTATTAATTGAGATTGACCAGATCTAACTATTGACTGAGGTTGACCAATGTTGACCGAAACTGTAACATCTTCACCTGAAACCCATTAAACCCGACCCGAGCGTCGAACGGCCAGCCCCATAGCCATAAACTAGGAACTTTGCCGCTGTTGTCTTGTCCATCCGAGGTCAGTCACCACCGAAACCAAGACCTGACCCTGCACCATAATGACCCAGAACCACCTGACCAGAAACCACCATTCCCGTCGCTGCACTATAACGAATCCACAACCATAACCACCGAAAACAACCGGAATCAGAACAAGGAGACGAAGGGGGTAAAAATCGCCACAAGACGAGGTGATATACCTCAATATACATGGTCGGAAACCTGCACATCGGACCCAGAAGGAATACGGTTCTTCGAGTTGTTGCACCATGGGTCAAAACGGAAAGCATTCTGTATCCTCGTTGTTGACGGCTGCTGCTGTTGGCAGCGGCGTTGCATCTCCACGACCATGGGGTTGTTGTTGTCGTCATTGTGTGTTGCCAGAAAGGCGGTGTTGGTTGTAAGTGGTTGTTATTGTAGGTGGTTATTGTTGGCGACCAGAATGGGGTGAGGATTGGTGGTTTGGTGTGGTTGTGCTTAGATGGAGGGAGATGTTGTGGGGTGGTCTGTGTATGCGTGGAGTTGTATGCAGGGGAGAGGAAAATAGAATGAAGGGTAAGGCTCTTATGTGATGAGGAAGGAGAAATAATATGGTGGCTAGGGTTTTTTAATGTGTAAAGAAGAAGAATGAGGAAAGAGATATTATAGAGTTAGGGAATTTGGTGTGGGTTAAGTAGGGGTTAGATAGATACCGCGTATACGAACTGTTAGGATCTGAGTTTAATTTGTTATGATTGTTTATGTACTGAAACAGTAATAAATGAATTATAAAGATGGAAAGTGCAACGGAAATAAACTATAAATCATAACAAACAGGACAATTGGTTTTAAACAAGTACTATATATCAGTCATCACAGATTTTCAGTACAAGTTATACAATTCTGCCCCTCAGCCTGATCACTCACTAACTTTTTTTGTGTAAGAGAATGTTGAAGTGATAAATAGAACAGTACATGCACTGTTCTATTTATAGACAAACGAAAGCTTTGATGACCTAAGGCTGACGTCACCTAAGACAGTGACAGCTAACTAACATAACAACATAAAACATCTGCTGATACAAGTACTATTACATTGTCTAAACTCTGATATCTAAACTACTGAAGAATAAACTCTGTTGATTCGAAACATCTATTGGAGCCTAAGTGTTGTTGGCTCCAACAGACCTTGTGTCTTCATCAGCACTTTGTCTTGTTTCTTCATCAGTACTTTGATCATCAGTGGTTTCTTCATCAGCACTTAGTAATCATCACTTGTTTGGAGAACAACAGTTAACTTCAACAGCAGTTAGAATGTTTTGGAGAACAGCAGTTAGAATGTTTTGGCTTTTTATCATCTGTTCTTTTCCAGTTCAGCAGAACCAACAATCTCACCCTAGAATAGATGATGCCAAAACTCATCTTTATTGCTGATCTTTATTCCTCATCAGACTTTCTCTAATTTGACCTTTTAATTGTAGTTCAAAGTCAAAAGAGAATAAGTCGTCAGCATCCCTTCCTAGCTATAATTTGACCTTTTAATTAAGACTATATGCATCATCCATGCTGAGCTTTTGAACATTTCCATCTGATCTGAGCAGAGTCAATTCATGGTTGTCTTTATTGACCTTCCATTTTAGAATTTTTGAATAAGAGGAATTTTTGGTCTGCAAGTTTATTTTGGATGAGTTTGGTGATGGAGTTCTCCCAATGATTTTTCTAAGTTCTTCACTGATGGGATCTGAAAAGTAGTGAACTTGATTGAAGATCCCTTCTTTCACAAATGTGTCAGCAAACTTCTTCTGATCTTCTTCAGACATTTCCTTCTGCCTTTTGTGTTGTCTTCTAGCAGCAATGGAGACATCAGAGGATGGAAGTAAGCTTTCAAAGGAAAGAGTCTGATGAGATCTCCTAACATCTTCTTCATCACGGTAAACTAGTTTTCTTGGAAGAGTTGGATCAGTCTTTCTTTATTCTTCCAGCTTCTTATAGGTTTCAACCAACCTTAACTCTGACCATTTTGACACAGACTTCATTTCACCAAAATTAGCTTCTACCAACTCAGCTCTCATTCTTTTGAACCTCAAATCTCTGACATGGTTTTATCCATTCTGAAATCGAGAACAAATGCTTTTTGGTTTGGTTGCTTGTTCAGCTCAGCTCTTCAATTCTGCTTAATTCATCTTTCAGAGCCTGAATGGTCCAGCCAGTGAAGTGTTTTCTGTTGGCTTTGTAAGGTTTGACAGCATAATCTGGTCCAGAAGAGATTCTCTGATCAACTTTACCATTTCACCACTGATGGGCTTGTTAGACATAGACTTACTCAGGTCCTTAGCAAAGTCTTCAATCCTTCTCAACTTGCTAAGTTCTGCTGAATGGATGCCCTGAGCAGTCCTGTGATCTTTCCCTTTACATTTCTCCTTGATGATCAAGTCAGTCTGCTGTACTTTCTGCTTTAAATACTCATCGAGATTTTTGGGCTTAGGCAGATTCAGACTTGCAAGAGATGGGAAAGATAATAGTGTTGGATCCTCAGTATTGTAGAAGGATTGAATTTCCCCCTTGATTATGTCACGTTCAAGGGGATACTGAGCAGCCAATGGAATCATGGAAGATGGTGATTTTGTGGTGGTGGAAGGATTGGATGTGAATTGTGAAGTGTGTGGTGAAAAGGATTGAAGTGGAATGGCTAGAATGGGTTTAGATGATGATGATGGTGGTGTGGTTTCTATGTTCTCATCTTGTACAACAAAGGTGTGGATTTCCTTTTCCTTCTATACAAGATGGTTGGCGATGGGGGTGATTGAGGTGTGTTAACATCTGTTGGCACTTGTTTAGTACCAGCAGATGTTTGAGGTGGAGAAGATGGTGTGGGTGTTATGGTCAGGGCTAAAGAAGTTGAGGTGGTTGTGATGGTTGTTGTGGTGAGTGGTTCAGTGTTTGTTTTGGTGGTAGCAGCAACATAGGTTTTAGTTCTTGAAGGTGGTTGTCTAACATGCTGAGCATGCCTTTTCTTCCTTTTAGAAGTACCAACATTGTCTTTTTCCTGCTGTTCTAAGTATTTCGTTTTAGAAAGGTTTTCTGCTTCTGTTTTCAAGGTTTCAACCCTGATTTGTTTAGCCTGAGCAGCCTTTTCAGCTAAGACATTGGAAGATTCATCAACATGCTTTACCTAGTCAATTTTGGCAGCTTCAGTAGTGGTTTTGGAAGCAAACTCTTGTGCAGGCTTTTGAGCAGACTTTTCACCTTTTTGAGAAGGTGGAATCCCAAATGGATCCAGCTTTGGAAGTCTATCTCTGCCACCCTCCCCCTTTTTGGCATCATCTACAGTGAACTCATTGTCATCTTCATCTCTTAGAATAGTTGTGGGGACAGAGCCAGTGGTCTTCAACAAATGATCTTTGATGGCTTTTATGTCTGCTTGGGTATCATTGAACCTAGCATCAACCATATTTCTGATCATGGTCATGTATGTTTCTTGTGTTTGGTCTGCTAGTTTTCTCTATGCTATGATGATGGGATTAACAGACTTCCATAGCTCACTAGCAATCTCTTGGGTGGATGGCTGACTTTGTGTGAGGGTAACCAAGGTTTGCATCATTGTCTTGATATCTGATTTGATCTCAGTCATAGATGACTCAATGGTATTCACTATCTCCGTCAATTCTTGGTATCTTAATCCATCACCTAACTTAATAGGATCATCTAAATTCCTACTAGATGTGGTAATTGTAACTGGCTCAGTCCTAGAAGGTGTGTCCATGATAAAGAAACCAGATGCCCCATTTTCTTGGTTCTGGGGACTTTCAACTGGTACTAAGGTCACTCTTGTGGCCTCATCAGTTGTTGCCTTCAAGGAAGTCTGAGCTATGTAACCACTATCCTGAAGTGAGACAATGGTCTCTACAACAGTAGTGGCTACTTCACTTGAAATACCACCTTAAGTTACATGTAACTCAAGAGGTGTAGCCTCCTCTGTTCGTGGGCTAGCCACTTGACTTTTCTCAGGAACAGACACTTGTTGAAATATACTCTCATTGATAGGTGGTTGAGAGGAACTGGTTGAGCCTTGAGTTTTGTCAATGGCTTCGAACAATGGTTGCATGGTAAGTGGAATAGGAGGATTATGTGATGGTGAAGGTTGTGGAGTGAAAAGAGTATTAGCCCTGGGAGAAGGACTTGTGAACAAATGTTCAGGTGCATCAAATGTTCCATGATGTGTGTCCCCTTGGCTTACAACATGATCCGTTTGAGAGGATACATGAGGAGTTTGGCTGTGTTGAGATTTTGCCATCTATTGAGAGGAAGTATCAACAGAGGTTGTTTGTTGCATTTGTGGTACAACAGGATTCTTCTCTGGTATCTCATCTTCCAAAGTCACCTTTTTGGGTTGCTTTTTGGAGGGCTTAGTGGATGGAAGTTTCTTTTTGGAAGTGGCTGGTGTGGGTTTCACAGCACTGGATGTAGTGCCATGATCACCAGGAGCAGTGGGCTCAGCAACAGAGGTTTGCACAACAGTTGTTGTCTTAACACTCTCTGCTTGTGTTTTGGAAACTTTTGTTTTTGTTGGTTTTTCTTAGGTTTTAGGACCCAACATTCTTGTAAAAGTTTCTTGTGATAGGATGTTCATTTGAAGGCCTTCACCCTTTTATAAATCCTTTTTAGGTAAAACCTTTTGTATGATTACACTTAAAAGTCTTGGGTATATTAGAAAAGCATTTTTTGACCCAGACTGGACACCTTTCACATTTGCTACCAAATCTAGAAACAGTCCTTGGGATATATTGTAATCAGTGTTTGACAAAATGCATATCCCAAGTACTGAACTTTCAATGGGATTTCATTAAAAGAAGTAGCTTTGGCAAAGAGACATACGAGTAAGGTTTGAAAGAAAAATTTCATGGCTGGCGGGAAAAACTTTGTGAAAAGAGTTGCCCTAGTCATTTGACCCTCATAGCCTCTCTCTATGAACTCTGTGTGAAGTTTAGTTTTATCAAAAGAATCTTTACCTGCCTAATCATTCAGTGAGAAGGTAGTGGATATGGATTGGGGGGTTATGATGACATGTGTATCTCCAATTTGTGAAATTATGGAAGTTGGCTTTTTATCTGTGAACAAGGTTTCAGCTTTCAACCAAAATTCTTGAAGAGTGTCAACATAGATAAGGGAACTGGAACTGAGAGCAGGCAAGTATTTGGATTCATTTAATATGTCAATGATGGAATGGAAATGATGGTTTACATCTGTTTTAGTCAGATATGGTAAGTAATTATGGGGAGCTTTCAACTGAAGATCCATGTCTTGAATTTCAGTAAGAAAGACGGTGAATTTGTGATGAGGGTTTAAGGTTGAGAGAAAGCGGTTTTGGAATTTTGAATTTGATTAGACAGTGGAACAACTATTGGGGATAAACAGGGTTTTTATAGTCTCAAGTGGAAACCGTTGATGTGGCCAAAGCACTGCTTCTGAGAGCATACGTGGCAACCATATGATGGAAGGTCTGTTTTGGTGGATGACAGTTGTTTATAACATCTGTTGACTAGTCAACAGATGTTTTTGTGAAAAACAGTTGTTTTATCTTATGAGATGTTTGAAACTGATTTTTCAACAAGCAGTGGTTGTTTTATCTAATCAGAGTTTTGAAGCGGATTTTTCAACCAACAGATGATACACTCAATGAAACAGTGGTTGTTTTACCTTGAACAGATTTTTCAACCAAAACTATTTTTAAGGATGCATTTTTGATTTTCTGACAATATTTTAATGCTTTTATTTATGAAAACATTTTAGTTTTTATTCCATGTTTAGCATACCAATCCGAGAGATAAGGTTTCCAAAGGTAGATGTGTCTAAAGCTTTTGTCAACACATCTGCCAAGTGATCCTCTGTTGGAACGTGGTGTAGAGAAATCAAACCTTTTTTATAGTTGTCTCTTACAAAGTGGTGTCTGATGTCAATATGCTTTGTGGTTGAACGAGAGACTGGATTTTTGATGATATTTTCAGCTGCTTGACTGTCCAACATGAGTGGAGTCCTCAGAGCAGTAATACCAAAATCCAGTAGCTGCTTTTGAAGCCACATAAGTTGGACTGTACATCTTGCAGCAGCAATATATTCAGCCTCTGCAGTGGATGTTGAAACAGTTGCTTGCTTTTTGCTTTGCCAAGAGACCAAGGCATTGCCTAGGAATTGGCACCCACCTGATGTTGAATTCCTTGTGGTTTGACAACCAGCAAATTCACTATCTGAGTAACCTGAAAGCTCAATATTCCCATTAGCACGGTACCAGATACCAAGTGTGGGAGCACCTTTTAGGTATCTGAATATCCTTTTCACAGCTATAAGATTTGACTTTCTATGTGATACTTGGGATCTTGCACAGACACATGTGGCAAACATAATGTATGGCCTAGATGCAATTAAGTACAATAAAGACCCAATCATACATCTATAATGTGTCTGGTCAACCAGTTCATCTTTACCATCAACAGTGAGTAACTTAGTGGTACTCATGGGTGTACTACATGGTTTACAATCATTCATGACAAATTTTGCAAGTAGGTTTTTAACATACTTATTCTGATAAATAAAAGTTCCATTTTGCAATTGCTTTACTTGGAGACCAAGAAAGCATTGGAGTTCACCCATGGCACTCTTCTCAAACTCTGTCGTCATGAGTTTTCTAAACTCTTCACACATTTTGTTACATGTGGACCCAAAAATGATGTCATCCACATATATTTGAACAATCATTAAATCTTTTCCTTTCCATTAAAGAAATAAAGTTTTATCAATTTTACATCTTGTGAAACCAATGGATAAGAGAAAAGTGGAAAGAGTTTCATACCAGGCCCTTGGTGCTTGTTTCAAGCCATACAAAGCTTTGTTGAGCTTGTAGACATGATCAGGATGGAATATGTCTTCAAAACCATGTGGCTGACATACATAGACTTCCTCCTGGATTTTTCCATAAATAAATGCACATTTTATATCCATCTGATACACCTTGATGTTGTCGTTGACAGAAAAGGCTAGGAAAAGTCTGATGGCTTCCAACCTAGCTACAGGAGCAAAGGTTTCATCATAGTCTATTCCATCTTCTTGTCTGAAGCCTTGAACCACTGTTGGTTCAGGCCCCTTTAAAACACACTACACACTCACGTATGTGTGAAGTTGCAGAAAGAAAAGCTTGCTTTATGAATGGAAAAGTTTCTTTATTAATATGAAGAATGGTACATACATTGACTAACAAAAGTCTTTATATAGACTTAGAGAACTTACGTAGGAACATGCAACAATAATAAAAAAACAACAATCTTATCCTAAAGAAGTGGTATAACTGTGAGCCATTCTTAACCATGTGCAATACCAACGTACACCATGCTACAAACTCGGTCAACCTCCTATTTTTCTGGTCAACCAAGACCAAATAAGATGACCTATAATCATCACTCATGACCCGTAAGCTACTGAACCGTGACCCGTGAACCAAACCCGATTAACCCAACAATCACCCCCTTAATAGGTTTGTTCACACGCGAAAACACCAAATCACTTTCATCTTGAACCATCTCGACTTCTACCGGACACCCGACCTCGACCTCGGTCACGTCCAAAGTATTTACTCAACTCGACTTATCCCAGACACCTGGCCTCCACCTCGGCCTCGTCCAAAGCCGTATGACACTACCACTAGCACCACCACTACCGACTGTTGTTTTTCACCACCGTAACCTGTTTTGCGCACAAAACTTCCGTGAGAGCGTTCTTCTACCAAACAAGAAAACAAAGCCACCCACTTCTACCGTTTTCCATCACCTGCTAAACAAACCAAATCAGCCACCCGCTTGATTTCTTCTGCTCGTTTTTCCTGCAACCTGGTTAACCTCTCCTTCTGGTGAAACCCACAACTTCCTGCCGGATTTTTAACAACTTAACACAGCCACGAGACACCCCAGTGTTTAGCCGTCACCCCGTCATCCTAATCGGTACTTCACCCACGACAATGATTGACACAAACACCCATCTTGCCTTCGTATACTGCTGTGAAACAACCCCAAACAACCACGAACAGACACCTTTGTTCATCCCGATCACCTCGTCCTCAAACAACGGTACTCCCCGTTGTATAACCCAGAACGTCCGACCTGAAAAACTCACCGTCAACTGTGGTAAAACACCCTTGCACAACTAACCTGTTGTCCCGAACCCTCTTTCACCCTTGCCCTCGACCAACCAACACACACGTCGGCGGCGGAGGCTTCCCTGATACGAGCCCTAGGCTCTGATACCAAATGTTGGTTCAGGCCCCTTTGAAACACAGTACACACACTCACGTATGTGTGAAGTTGCAGAAAGAAAAGCTTGCTTTATGAATGGAAAAGTTTCTTTATTAATATGAAGAATGGTACATACATTGACTAACAAAAGTCTTTATATAGACTTGGAGAACTTACGTAGGAACATGCAACAATAATAAAAAAAACAACAAACTTATCCTAAAGAAGTGGTATAACTGTGACCCATTCTTAACCATGTGCAATACCAACGTACACCATGCTACAAACTCGGTCAACCTCCTATTTTTCTGGTCAACCAAGACCAAATAAGATGACCCATAATCATCACTCATGACCCGTAAGCTACTGAACCGTGACCCGTGAACCAAACCCGATTAACCCAACAACCACAAGCCTAGCTTTATTCTTGACAACAATACCCCTCTCATTTGTTTTGTTCTTAAAGACCCATTTTGTGCCAATTGGACATACATCCTTTGGCAATGGTACAAGTTCCCATACTTGTTGTTTTGAACTGAAGGAGCTCTTCTTGCATGGCTTCTACCCAACTGTTGTCTTTCAGTCCCTCTTGGTACTTGACAGGTTATGTGAGCCCTGCAAAAAGACAAATGTTTGAGGATTGCTTCTTATGAGCACCCCTTCACTGATGTTGCCAATCATTTGGTCTGGTAGATGAGCTCTAAGGAAGATTAAATCTCCTTTGTATGGTACTATGGCATTTTGAGATAAGGGACAGAGGTTAGCAGCATCTGTTGTTGTAACATTTGTTTACACTTCTGTAGTCCCAACAGATGTTTGAAATAAAAGTGGGGGAATAGGCCCAAGTGGTGTAGAGGTGAAATGACTTTTGTCAACTGAGAATGGACTTTTATCAACAGATGACTGAACAGTGGTTGAACTTGATGAGGTAGTGGTTTGAGGGTAAGACTGGTCAACAGTGGTTGACTCAGCTGTGACAAAGTTTTGAACATCTGCTTGCCCTATTGTAGAATAGACTTTGCGGTGAGACTGTGGAATCACAATGTCAAATCTGTAATCTTGTTGTGGAGACTGTGGTGTACCTGCATTGTCAGTTTTAACAGTGATATCTTCAAATTTGAATTTACCAGAAAATATCCACAATCTACTTTGGCTGCACATTTTGAAATGGAATCTTTAAGATTTAAAATAAAACATGGGCAGCCAAAGATTTTGAAAAATGATATCGGTAGTTTGATTTTGAACAAGATTTCATAGGCAGTGTTTACAGCTTCTGCCCAAAAGGACAGAGGTAAACCAGAATCTGCCAACATAGTCCTTGCAGCCTCAATGAGAGTTCTATTTTTTCCTTTCAACCACCCCTTTTTGTTCTGGCGTTCTTGGAATATTGTACTGCCTTATTTTTTAACTCTGTTCCATTGTCACTTCTAAAGACTTTTACTGGCAAGTCATGTTGCTTTTCCACTTTGGTGACAAAGTCCTTCAAAATACCTGCAGTCTCATCCTTAGAGTGTAAAAAGTAAGTCCATGTAAGCCTAGAAAAATCATCAACAATAACAAGACAAAATCTCTTTTTACTTAGACTCATGATTTTTACTAGGCCAAACAAGTCCATGTGCAACAATTAAAGACATTGACTTGTTTTGGACTTATCAATTGATTTGTAAGAGCTTTTATGTTGTTTACCCTTTAAACAGGAAACAGAGTGCTCATCACATTTAAATGCTTTTGGTGGTAGACCTCTTACAAGGTTTTGTTTTGAGAGTGAGTTGATAGTTTGAAGGTTGGTATGACCCAATCTCCTATGCCATAATTCGGTCTCTTTAGTTGACGCAGCAAAAAATAGACAGACATTTCCCATTGGGTTATATTTCAACATATCAACCACATACACATTGCCACTCCTATGAGCAAAAAGTTGTGCTTTGCTCTCAGCAATGATGGTATTAATTTTTCAACCACTTCTGGTCCAATAATCTTACAAGTTTTCTTAGTGAAGAATGACCCATAACCTTTGTCACTCATTTGTGAAACACCAAGAAGATTAAATTTAAGATTATCAATCAGATTAACATTTTCAAACTTAAGTCTCCCAGCCTGAATAGTCCCCGAACCCAACACTTTACCTTTAGAATCATTACCAAAAGATATATCACCCCCTCCATGAGCAAGAAAGTCCAAAAGAAGGGCTCTACATCCTGTCATGTGCCTGGAGCCTCCACTATCTACATACCATAAACTATATAAGCAAGCAGAAGTTCCCTGCAAATCAGTAAATAATTAGTTTTGGTGAGTGTCCAATGCCAAATTGGCTTTGGATTCAGACTTTTCAATCTTAAGTTTAGGGTAATGATCAGTGGTTTGAACTAGTTTTTGAACCAGTTTCAACAACTGTTGTTGACCATTTGCCAATGTTTGAATGTCAACACTTGGTGTAACAGATGTTTGACCATTTCCTATCAGATGTTGGCAGCCATGAGATGTCTGTTCATTCTTGGTTTTGAAGGCCTTTTGGGCTCTTCATAAACATGGGGCAGACGATGACAAGGTGGTTGTCCATGTCCTCTTGGAAATTTGTTTGAGGGTGGAACATCTGTTACTTGAACATCTTTGGGAGCAGAGTTTTCATTCAAATTTATGACAACAGATGTTTGGACTGGTGTAAAGGTCTGCTGAGGTTTTCCTTTTGGAGTACTAACCACTTGACTCACTTGAGTTTTACCTTTATACTCTTGTATTTTGACATCAAATTTTTTGAGATAAAGACACTCTTTGGTTTTATGATTCTTTTTACCACATATTGAGCACATTGGTTTAGAATCACACACACACTTGTTCCTTTATTGATATCATATGCTTTTAGAAGAAAACAGTTTTTAGTAACATGGTTCTTCTTTTCACAAAAATCACAAAACAAAGTTCTCTTTTGATTTTCCATTTTCCTTATTCTTTTCAACAGATGTTTGAACATCTGTTGGAAGATCTTTCAAGGGAATGATTTTATTCTGTGGTGCCTTTTTACCAGCAGGAGTTTTAAAATTCATTGGTTGTAAATTTTCAAGAACATCACACTCATCTGACCAAGTTGGTTTAAACTGATACTTTTCAATTTCAGCAAATGATGAGGAACCTTCAAGTTTTTCAAGAAAAATTTTCTTACCATTACGTTCAGTGACTTTAATTTCCTGACCTTTTGAATTTGTTGGAATGACCTCAACCAACTGTGCTTCCTTTTTGTCAGTATTTTGAGAAACTTGAGCAGTATTTTCATTGAAACCAAAGCCAAATTTCACAGGACTTTTGGTCTGTTGGTTGAGAATCATTTCAAAACATTTTGATGATTCCACCCATTTTTCACACTTAACTTGGGTGGATTCAAGCTCATGTTTACAACTTTGATATTTTGTTATCATAGTTTGGAGCTGGTTCTTGGTTATGCTTACTTCATGTTTTAAACTGTTGATTTCAGATTCCTTTTCAGTCAATTTTGATTTTAACTCTTTTGTGAGTTTTTCAAACTTAATTTCATCCTCTAAAATTTTCTTTCTGAAGTTTTCATTCACCTTTTTAATGTTAGCAAAGTCTATTACACATTTCTCTAAACATAAATCATTTAAGATTTGAGGTGATACCTTAGCAGCAGCCATCATGGCACAATTACACTTGCACTCACAATCATTTTCACCCCATGGGTATGAGAGATTCATAACCTCAGCTTCAGATTCTTCAACTGAAACAACTGTATAAACAACATCATTAATCACATTTTTAGACTTAAACACCACTTCCTCAGATTCAACTTCCTCAACAATTGTCTCTAATGCCATGAAGCAGAAATTTCCTAGTTCATTTTCAGATTTGGAAACTAGAGCAATGTTTTCATCTGTTAACTCATCCGGTAAGCTGCTCCAATCAACAAACCTGTAGAGGAAGAAATTTGACACGAAAACAGGATTATATGATCATACAAGTTACTAAACCAGGTGCGGAAACCCTAGCTTAGAACAAACTGATGTAAACTCAAATCAAAACACAATCAAAGTCATTTTCAATACTTTTCATAGATTAACTTTCTCAAAACCTTGATTACAACTCAAATACAGTTAATCTAGCACACACATAAACTCTCTCAAACCTCTCTGGAACACACCTCAAAAACACACACACTAATTGACTCGCTTAAACTTACAAAATCACAAAAACTATATATAGGCACTGCACGTTCGTCCCTTTCATCTGGTCGAACGTGAGTGATTTCCACATTCGCCCACTCTTAGTGGTCGAATGTGTCTTCAGTGTTAGTCCAGTTCCAGATTCGTCCAAATACCTTCTACCTTCGCCCACTTCTACTTCACCTTCGCCCATACTTGTTACATTCGCCCCTCAGCCTACTTCTAACACATGTTAACCATCTAATCACTAGTCGCAAAACGCATCTACAAACTCCCCCTCGACTATTGATTAGATCGTTTTCTGTCTTCGTCCATGGCTTTGTTCAGTAACTTGATTCTGAGCTGTTTCTTCTGCTCTTTCGTCATCTCAGGCTCTAACCTCCTCTTTACCGGCTTTGACACATTCGCCATCTTCACCATCTTGCCAAGCTTTCCTTCCAAATTACTACCAGCATTAATGTCATATGCAAAGCAAACACCAACAACTTGTGTGTATTTCTTTGCTTGATCTGCATCGTTCGGCTCATGATGAATCGGATTATAAAAGAGCATGATGATGTCTTCGAAGGTGCAATTGATCAACCACATAGGATCAAATACATGAACATGCTTGTATTTGTCCTTTCCATCTCTCAACACGATCACCGCTTTTGCTTTCCTCTGAATCTACAGACTCTTCATCCACCAAACTAGTACCTTTCTTTGCAGTAGATTTCTTTCTCACAGCTTGTTGTTTTGAACTTCCCTGATCAGTCTTTCCTTTGCCCTTCCCTTTGGCTCCAGGATTGACTACTTGTCTTTTCCTCTTCGTACTTGCATCAACATATACCAACGGATCATCATTGTCACTATCACTATCAGGATGCCTTGCTGTGTTCTTTCCAGGATCATTGTAATCCTCTCTAGCCAAGGCTCCAAACAACCTCCTGTAAGGTGGTCTCTCATTATCAGGCACACCTTTATAACCTTTCATTCTGGCCAAGGTTCTAATATTCATATGATCCATAGCAAGTATCTGTGTTGGATCCTTCTTCAGGTTTGGATACTTGTGATCAAAAATCATCATCAGAAATCTAGGGTAAAGCATAAACTTCTTAACCTTCAACCCTTTCAGCATCTCCAACATATGGTCCAATATCATCCCAGCAACGTTAAATGGTTTGTTGAGAGTCAACGCAACCATTAACGAGCTCAAACTCTTCCTCATCACGTCGTATCCTCCACTAACACATCCAAACACATGTATAATGACATGAGCAAAATACTTAAACTGCACTCCCAGTTTCCCTTTGTACATAGAACCATCAGTGATCGGTCCTTTGTATTTCATCCTAAGGAAACAGGCTTTCTGCTCAGTCCATGAGAGTTCTCTTGGATCTTCACTTGTTTCAAACTTGATCTGGAGAGCTTCTCTGATGTCAGCTTCTGTAATAAACATCTCCATTCCTTGAATCTTGCTCTTTATGATCGTCTGATTGTCAAAATAATCATACTTAGCGTTGTTGTAGAAATCCTCAACTATATCCTTGTAGATAATAGTTGGTGTAGCCAAAGCATAAACAACTCTGCATCTTTTCAGGAACTTGATAATCTCAGCAAACTCCACGTTCTTCTCCACATCTCCCAGATACGCGCAACAGTTGTGATTCTTCTCAAACGGCCATTTGCTATCGCTTGATGATTCCCCTTCCTGAATAGGTTCTGGGACAGGATCAGGAACAGCAGTCTCCACAGGAATCTCTATATTTTCTTGTTCTTCAGCCATCTGAAACACAAAATCAAAAACAAACGTCAAAACACGAAATCGACAAAACTTGAAAATTTTAGAATTTTGGAATTCCACATTCGCCCAAAATAAACTGGTCGAATGTAGGTTATTGTGGCCGAAGGTGCAAAATGCTGGTCGAATATAAAATGATTTTGGATAAAAATATACATTCGCCCGTTTTAAGTTACCTTCGTCCACCCTGTTCCACATTCGTCCATTCGATGGACCGAATGTAAAAACTGGTTTGTTCCAAAATTTAAAAATTTTGTAAAACATGTTCTTAACCCTTGAAATTGATCAGAATCAAACCTAACATGGCCGACTAAGATTCGTGTAACATCAATTTCTCCTAATTTTCATTCTATATCAGTTTTTATTTAGAATTAGGGTTTAGTATGATCAATGAATCAAACAATCCTAAAACGATGTTAAAAACCTAATTCCTTGATACTTCTCCCCCTAAAACTGATATGGAATGAATGTGTAGCAACATTAAGTATTAACAATCACTGTTATATCAATAACCCTAAAACCCTAGGTGCGATTAAAGAATCAATGATTCCAGGTTTGTTACGGCTCCATTACCTGTAATAATTATATGAAAAGGATCAGTGAAATGCAAGGATCAAAACACACAAGCAAGAAAATCAAAATCAACAAGGTTTGGTATTGAAGAAATTTTGAAAAAATTTTGAATGAGTGGTCGAACATGAGAAGGCATACATATATAGATCCACATTCGTCCGTTCTAGGTGGTCGAATGTGTAAAAATCCACATTCGCCCCAAACTTAATGGCACGAATGTAAATTTATTTCACCCGAAAGTGGAATTGTTTTTAAAATCCACATTCGCCCATCTTGAAACACCCGAATGTGTAAAATTTTCCACATTCGACCCATTTAAGGGGCGAATGTAAAATGGAAAATTCTGAAATTTTTTTTTTTCAAATCACGAATTCGAGTCCCGTTCAACATTTTTCAATCCGTTAAGCTTCCAAAAACACAAATTTTCACTTTTAGAATGATACAAAGCCCAGATGGTGTTGTCAAATCTCAGAAATTGACTATCAAGCATCCCCGGTTATCAAAAATAAAGCAGAAATGCAAAAATTTTGGATTTTTCTGAAATTTTATCAAAACACACCTAAAATCTTTTTGGATTTTGTATCTTTTTGACAATAAAAGTAAATTGCAACAAAATAAAATGCATCAAAGTAAATGAAAGCAGTAAACATTTTGTGAAATCCGGTCAGAGGATCATATCAGTTTTCTGAGAAATCTGATCACAGCGTTGATCTTTTTGTTTAATATTATCATTAGAAACAGTATGTGACACGACAATTGCTGATATTGTGGTCCACGTAAGCTCACATGCAGACAATTACGCAATGCTTTAAAATGATACGAGTTAAGTGTATTAGACTAACACGATGTGGTGCCCACACACACGACATACTCCCGTATCAAGTAATTGCACAAAGCTTCGTCGTAACGCGTGATTATGCCAGAGTTATCCGTAAAAGTTACAAAGTATATAGCACAGAGGTGTACAGGTCAGCAATTGAATGCAGCAGAGTAACATGTGCGTATACACTAGGTTGAGGCTGATATTAATCACTGATTTGCATCAGATGATCAATACGATGTAATAATGATCTATGATCAATTAAAACATAAAGTTCCTCAATTCGGTAACTTCCGGTTTTGGCAATTAAGCTCTTTTAGCAAATATTCTGATAAAACTAGGTCCGTAAATCAATACGACAAAAGTTTACCAGAATATCCCGGATAACCATAACATAACGACCCGAAACCTCAGATTTTGGCAATTCTATCAAATGAAATTACGGTACTAAGACCATATGCCCATGAGGTGTTCAGCCACGAACGCGTAGTTCGTTATGTTTGTATCACTAATGCACGCAATATTTAGTCTACGAAGCCTATCAGCATATCACACGTAGTCAACACACGCCTCATTATACTATACAATTCTTTAGCCTGTGTCAGATCCCCACTGATGTACTATCATTTCCTCTGTTTACCAGGAAATCATTTTTGATTTTCTAATTTTTAGGTCTTTTTGAATTTTATAATGTTTTTGGCTTTTCTGATAAAATGGCTCCCCCTAAAATAAAGAACATATTTTTGGGATTTTTGATTTTTCTGAAAAACAAAAACAAAAATTTGAAAGAAACAATCCACTCGAAAGCATCAACTTCTTTGAGGATTAAACAATCCCCTCGAAAGCATCAACTTCTTTGAGGATTACGATAGTAAAGAGAAATTCCCAATTAGCAAAATATAAAAACTAAAAACTAAAAAGCGATAAACCGAGGTGCCGATTAGTCCTGTTTTTCCTTTATATTGTTTACTTTTAAAAGATATTCAAAGCGTGAACGGTCAAAAGCTTTAGTAAACAAATCTGCACGTTGGTAGTCAGTGTGAATTTTGATCATATCGATCAATTCCTTAGCGTAACAATCACGGATAAAATGATATTTGATCCGGATATGTTTCGCTTTAGAATGATTTTCCGAATTTTTAGTTAATGCAATTGCAGCTTCATTGTCACAGTAAATAGGGGTTTTAAGAAACTGCAAACCGTAATCCACCATTTGTTGTTGAATCCAGAGTACTTGCGAACAGCAACTCGAGACTGCAATGTACTCGGCTTCACAGGTAGATTGTGCTACGGAAGTCTGTTTCTTGCATTGCCAGGTGATTAACCTGCTCCCGAAAAACTGGCAACCAGCTGTAGTAGATTTGTTATCTTTGTCACAGCCGCCCCAATCTGCATCACTAAAAGATATGAAATCAAAATTATCATCATTAGGGTACCAAAGTCCTTTTGAGGGACAACCCTTCAGATATCTAAGGATACGCTTGACCGCCGTCAGATGACTTTGTTTCGGCTTCGATTGATAACGGGCACAGAGACACGTTGCATACATAATATCTGGTCGAGACGCCGTCAAATACATCAGAGATCCGATGATTACTCTGTATGTAAAAGGATCCGTCAGCTCCCCCTTAGCGTCCACTCCAATCCCGTGATTGGGTTGAATCGGGGTATCCATCGGTTTTGAGTCCTCCATCTGGAACCGGCTCAAGATGTCGGAGACATATTTCGTCTGGTGAATGAAGATCCCGTCGGGTCTTTGGTCCACCTGCAAGCCTAGGAAAAACTGCATCTCCCCCATAGTGCTCATTTCAAACTTTTCCTGCATGACAGTTTCGAACTCCCTGCATAAAAGCTCGTTAGTTGAACCAAATATTATATCATCAACGTATATCTGCACTAGAAGCAAATCATCTCCCGTCTTTTTCGTAAAGAGGGTGCAATCGACGAGGCCGCGCTTAAATCCTTTGGTGATGAGGTATGTACATAGCTCCTCGTACCACTGCCTCGGAGCCTGGTGCAAGCCATACAAAGCTTTGTTCAACACGTAGACCTTATCCCGGTGGATTGGGTCCTCAAAGCCTGGTGGCTGCCCGACATACACCTCTTCCTTGACTTTCCCGTACAGAAATGCGCTTTTCACGTCCATTTGATAAACTTTGAATTTCTTAAAAGAAGCAAACGCGAGGAACATCCGAATAGCTTCGATTCGTGCTACCGGTGCATAGATTTCGTTATAATCAATCCCTTCGATTTGATGGAAACCCTGCACGACCAATCTGGCTTTGTTAAGAACAATTACCCCACGATCATCCTTCTTACACTTAAACACCCATTTGGTGCCAATCTTCTTCCTATCCGGCGGCAAATCCGTGAGCGTCCAAACTCCCAATTTCTGGAATTGTAATAACTCCTCCTGCATAGCTTCCACCCAGGCATCATCCTTCAAAGCGTCCTTGTAAGTCCTTGGCTCTACCTGCGACACATAACACGCAAACGACCAATCATTTTGACTACCAGATTTTTGAATTTTGGCATATAAAGCTAAAGCACCAAAACTCTCTGGCGAATTAACGCTTTTAAGCTGCCCTCTGGTCATAACACTGCTTCCAGGATCACCGATTACTTGCTCCAGCGGGTGAATACGATGAATCCGAGATTCCGGATAATCAGGTACTTGCACTCCCGTCTGAACAGTCAAGTTCTCTACAGCATCCAGATCATGACCCGTATTTGATGATGAAGCCACATCTGAAGTTGGAGTTGGGTTCACTGGCGGTGCCTCTGGTTCTTCAGCTTGATCAAGAATAGCTTCTTCAAATTGTTCATCTTCAGATTCTGAAGTGTCTAATGAAGTTGAAGCCTCTTGAAACACTTCTTCCTCTTGTATAGGAGCATTGGTATCATTAGAAGCTGGTAGGGGGTTCACGGTGATCGGACGCACCAACGGTGAAGTTGTTGCATTTTCACACTCGTAAAGTAATCGAATAACAGCTTCTTCAACCAAGCTATCTAGATTGAATGATTCAAAGAAATCTTTGTAATCAAACATCCAATCAGGACCCGTGCCTTGAATATTTTGAGTATATCGTTGAACTTCCACGTTAGCCCAGTCTTCCATACGACGAGTTCGCTTGTTGTATACCCGTTTGAGCGGGGTTGCATATCCAACAAAATAACCCTCCTCGGCTTTAGGACTAAACTTCTCGCTTGGATTCAACATAGTACATGGCGCCCCAAAAGGTTCTAGATACTCTAAGTTCGGCTTCCTTCGGTGTAACAGCTCATAAGATGTTTTACCAAACTTCTTCACTGTTAGAACCCGATTAAGTGTGTAATTTGCTGCATAAATCGCTTCGTTCCAGAACATTACTGGAAGATTTGAATCAGCAAGCATTGTTCTAGCCGCTTCAATTAGAGTCCTATTCTTTCGTTCAGCAACACCGTTCTGTTGAGGGGTGTACGGAGCCGAATATTCATGATGTATCCCTTTGTTTTCACAAAGTTCATCCATCTTGGCATTTTTGAACTCCGTCCCATTGTCACTCCGAATTCTCTTAATCTTCACATTGTAGAGATTCTCCAATCGAGTGAACAGAACTTTTAGATTGATAAAAGTGTCGCTTTTATTCTGCAAACACATCACCCATGAAAATCTTGAGTAATCGTCAGTGACTACTAAACAATAAAGCTCTCCAAGATGACTTTTGCGCTTGACCGGTCCGAAAAGATCCATGTGCAATCGCTCAAGTGGCATCTCAACAGAGTTAACCTTTTTCACTTTGTGGGACTGTTTGTGTTGCTTCCCCTTTTTACAACTCACACACTTGTCATTCAGATGGAAATGTTTCACGTTTACTCCATCGACAAGTCCATTTCTCACAAGTTGATTCATTTTCTTCAGATGAATGTGCCCCATTCTTCGGTGCCACATTATCGATTCTTTCTCTGTCGCCTTGGACAAAAAGCATGTTATCTGCCCCTGTGATGTCATCGCCTTGGACATATCAAGAATGTATAGATTGTTGACGCGAGGTGCCTTCAACATTATCCACTCTTTCGGAATTGTAAAGCCCGGTTTCAGAATATAGCAGGATTTGTCATCAAAATGCACAGTAAATTGCTTGTCACATATTTGACTGACACTCAACAGATTATAATCGATCTGCTTCACATACGAAATCCGCTCGAAACTCACTATCCCATTGCTCACACTTCCTTCCATTGTGATATATCCACCTTTGTTTCCTGCGAAAGCTACATACCCTCCATTGATGTTCTTCACGTCGAACAGCAACGCAAGATCCCCTGTCATGTGGCCTGAAGCTCCACTATCAACAATCCAAAGACTGCTAATAGGGCCAGCTGAAGCTCCCTGCACACAAAAAGTAAATCAGTTAGTTCTTTCGGGGGACCCAAGCCTGAGTCTTGGGTCTTTGAACATCAGGTTTCAAAGTAACATTCTCACAAGCATTTTCAACAACTTTTTGATCAATCTTTTTCTGATTGTTCAAAACAGTTTCCTTTTTCTCATTAACTCTTGAAGTTGATGCTCCTGGAGTACCATTGGGTGTCCAAGATTGTTCAGACCTTTTCAGGATACGAATCTGAGACTTTGGGTTCTCAGTCGGTTTCTGAACATGGTTAGCAAATGTAACTCTCTTGGTAACCTTATCTGATTTAACAGACTTAGGTCCAACATTTGATTTGACAATTGGTTTTGGTGGAACCTTTTGCCTATCAACTGTTGTGTTCACCACAGGTTTCCTCCATGAATGTTCCATAGCAATCCGATTCCTTCGATCATAGTGCATTGGACGAGTGTTCCTCATTTGTTGAAAATTGTTATGATTATAAAACGGTTGTGGTTGTTGAAGAACAACTCTCCTATGTGGTGGCACATAATGATCAATCGGTTTTCTCATGGAATTCCTCACTTCCACCTCGTGCCTCTTATGCCTTACATATGGGCACTGAGCAAGTAAATGCCCTCGTTCTCCACATTTAAAGCACGCACGGTACTCTTCAAAAACATTTGGAGCATTTGGTTGAGCAAATGATCTAACAGGGTATTGATCATTATACTGTTGCTTCCTTAAACTCTCAGGGAGTGGCCCTTTTGAGTAAGTAGGCTCATTAAAACCATTAGCTCTGTTTTTGGGTCGAACAAACTCTGTAACATGGACCTTTGGTTCTTGAGGAACATCCAAATACAACTTCTTTAACAAAGCTGGTGGAATCTCATTTGTTCTCTCATGTTTTGGGAACCAAATGGTACTTTCTTGCCAAATTTTGTCAATTTTAGCATAGTTAACATCTTTGATTGGAAAGTCCTCGTCAGAGATGATCTTATCGGATCCTTCCATCCGATAGAACACTTTGACAGGTTTGTCACATTGTTCGTTCTTTTCATTCTTTTCAAGATCTTTCTTAACCACATTAAGATCTTTCTTCACCTCATTCTTTTCAGACTTATTCACATGATGAACACTTCTCATCGGAATCACAATTTGAGATGATGAAACTGGTTCATTTGTAATGATGTGATTTTCTTTTGGAATTTCACATGCATTAACAGTTTGGTTACAACCAGTATCATCACTCTCTGAGTCTGAATCTACACTCTCAGCAGTAACACCCTCATCATTGATCCCCAAAATCGGTCTAACATCAGAATTTGGATCTCCAATACTAGAAGTATTAGATTCATTTTCCGATGCTGAGTCAGATTTTACCGAACTCTCCGGTGTCACTTGGTGACAATTATGGTTTTCAAAGAGAACCGGAGATGGTACAGCCCGATAATTGGTGGTTTTATCATCAATGATGTGGTCTACCACATAAGCAATATGCTTATAGCTTTCCAGCTTTTTGTTTACTTTCTCAGCAAAGCATTTGATGGCGGCCATTTCCAACTTGGTGTTTTCAATTTCATTTATATAGTTATTAATTGCCAATTGTTTTAAAGACAAAGTGTTTTTCAAGTCGGAAATGTCCTTTTTGTAGCCATCTAATACTTTGTTAAAAGCATTCAACTCTTTGCGAGTAGATTGACTGTTCATGATAGCACTATCACGTTGAATACGGAGTTGTTTAATCTCCTCAGTCAATCTATCACATGTACCACAATATTTATCACTTGTAACATCAGTGCTACATTCAGAACTTACAGGTTTTGGCGGATCAGTCATGGCCATCAATGCGAAATGAGCTTCCTTTCCTGCAAAGAATCTTGAATAATCGATCTTTGTGAAAGCATCATCTGCAATGCACGACTTCCTTGTCATCAGAAAATCCGCTTCTGCTAGCAACTGATCGATGTCTTCATCCAGAGAATTAACACTTGCTTCTGTATCCGATTCACTGTCTGAATCAGAATAAACCGATTCACACTCCTCAGGAATGTCAGAAACAGTATCAATCACAACTCCAGAATTTGTCTCTTCAGCTTCATTCTCAACATTAACCTCAGTATTAACCTTAACAGGTTCAATCTCCTCATCCATCTCAGCCTCAGACTCATCACTTTCAACCTCAGTTCCTACCTTCTCCTCCATCGTCACTGAATCTTCAATATCAACCTGATATGCAACACAAGCCACATTGCCCCCAGTAGTGATTTCCTCAACACCTATCTGTATACTCGACCAGTCAAACCTCTCATCTTGTTGAGTCACCAATGCTTGATTGGTATTCTGTTGTTGTTCATTTGGTGTAGTGATTGGTATGACTGTTCGGTTAGCATTGTTTGGTGTTTGGTTTTGTGTCTGGTTTGGTGTGTTTGGTTGTCTATTTTGGTTGTTATTAAAGTTGTTTTGACGGTTGTTGGTTTGGTAAGAAACTTGGTTTTGGTTTTGTTGTTGACGGTTCTGATAGCTGGCATTGAATGGGTTTCTATTTCCTTGTTTTGGTGGCTGGGTGCACTCTCTTTTAAAATGACCTTTCCCTCCACAGTTAAAACAAGTCACTTTCTCCTTATTGAACCCGTAGGTTGTGTTAGGAGAAGTTCCCAAATCTGTTCTACCTGTCTTCTCGATAAACTCCGTTGCTCTTCTCATTATTCTCGCAAATGCCCATTGGATATCAATGAGTTCCATCTCTTCCTTGTCAATCTGTGCATAGTCTTCATTGGTCAAGTTGTTATTCCCAATTTGACTAGCAACTAATCCATTGTAGGATGAGACCATTGCAGAGACTAATGCAATGTGTTGCTGAGCAACTTCAACTGTCACATTTCCAAGGTTAGATGTCTCCAAAACCACCGTTTGTTGGTTAGGTTGGTTCATTGGTTGTTGTTGAGATTGGCTAGCAGTGTAGAAAGCTGCTTGTTGCTTTGGGGAGAATGGTGGAATGTATGAATATTGGTATGGTTGTTGTGGTGGTGGTTATGAAAAGGATGAAGTTTGTTGATGATAGTTCATGGTAGGTGATTCCATAACATTGGATATACATGCCACATGTGGTGTAACTAGCCCTCCTGAGCTTGTACTAGCTGGAACTGAAGATCCTCCAAAGTATAAGTTTGGATTCTGAGGAATCTGTGCTCTCCTAGCCTTCCTCTTCTCTTCCAATTCTTTGTTTTCCAGCTTCTCAATGAACTCCTGAATAGACCAGTATTGATAAGCATCCTTCTCCTTCAGAACTTCCACATGCTGATCCCAGTTTGGTGGTAATGCATCTGCAAACTTGTCCACCTGCTTTGCCATAGGAATCTGTATACCATAGCTAGACAATTCAGATAACAAATGATTATATCTAGGAGTTAGTTCTTTCAAAGTTTCATTTCCAATATAAGAAAAATTCTCAAACTCCTTTATAAGTTCTTCCTTCCTCAAATTTCTAGTCTTCTCATTCCCATCATGCTTCCTTTTAAGCATTTCCCATAGTGCCTTAGATGTTGTGCAAGTCCCAAACTGATGTAAAAGATCATTTGTGATTGCCTGTGTCAATTGGGAAAACGCCTTCTTTTCCACAGCAAACTTCTTTTTCTCATCCTCAGCCATGCTCTCCAATGGCACTGGTTCACCTGTGTTCTCCAAAACTGGTGGTGTGTAACCTTTAGCAATCATGTTCCATGCTTCAGCACCTTCCACTCCCATGCCTTCCAAATGTATCTTGAACTTTTTCTGCCACTGATTGTATTCTTGAATCTCCATAAGCTTCGGTGGCCGAGTCCCGCTACCTGAAGACAAATCATTAATCAGTGTGGAAATAGCATTTGTAGTTTGAGTGTTTACCACCGCTGCTGCTACTCCCCAGTAGTCAGACTGTGGTGCTGGAGGTGCACTCTGAGTCATGTAGTTAACCGGCTGCGAAGACTGTGTGCTCGTCTTCTGTGCTGCTACCGTCCAAGGGTCCATCACCTGCTGTTGTGGTTGTGTAGTTGCTGGTGTCGGAGTAGTCTGAAAATGCCACATAATCACGAACTTCAAGAAATTCAACACTTAGAAAAATTTTCCAAAAACACTAGTCTAGGTTCGCCCAATAAGGTTCAGGTTCGCCCCTTTTGGTTTCAGGTTCGCCCAGAAATTCTCTCCCGAATGTAAAATCTCACCAGAAAGTAAAAACACACTAACACTTTCCACGTTCGCCCAAATCTACTCCAGGTTCGCCCGTTTTGGTTCTACGTTCGTACCCCCGATCAGCCGAATGTGAAAAATGATACCCGAATGTGAAAAATTCAACTGAAAAATTCTAGGTTCGCCCACTAATCCCTAGGTTCGCCCAAAATTACACTCAGGTTCGCCCAAAACTACACACCTTCGACCAAAACACTCCAGGTTCGCCCATTTTGACTTTTGAAAAACGGTTACACTTTGAAAAACGGTTATTTTGATCTCTGATTTTCAAAAGTTTGTGAATTTGAATGATCTTGATTAGGTTTTGCTTCGGAGATGATTTGGAACAACTTTAATACTTGGAATTTTGAATTTTAACCACAAAATCAACTCTAATTCTTTCAAAAACACTCAAAAACCATTTTTATGCAAAAACAGATGTGAATTGATGAAAATAATGTTCAAATCAGCTCTGAGTTTATCAACTTGTTGTTGTATGATCCTCTACGCTCTGATACCACTTTGTAGAGGAAGAAATTTGACACGAAAACAGGATTATATGATCATACAAGTTACTAAACCAGGTGCGGAAACCCTAGCTTAGAACAAACTGATGTAAACTCAAATCAAAACACAATCAAAGTCATTTTCAATACTTTTCATAGATTAACTTTCTCAAAACCTTGATTACAACTCAAATACAGTTAATCTAGCACACACATAAACTCTCTCAAACCTCTCTGGAACACACCTCAAAAACACACACACTAATTGACTCGCTTAAACTTACAAAATCACAAAAACTATATATAGGCACTGCACGTTCGTCCCTTTCATCTGGTCGAACGTGAGTGATTTCCACATTCGCCCACTCTTGGTGGTCGAATGTGTCTTCAGTGTTAGTCCAGTTCCAGATTCGTCCAAATACCTTCTACCTTCGCCCACTTCTACTTCACCTTCGCCCATACTTGTTACATTCGCCCCTCAGCCTACTTCTAACACATGTTAACCATCTAATCACTAGTCGCAAAACGCATCTACAAAACCCTTGTGTGAAAAAGCTCTATTGGATTTGTTGACTGGTCTCTACAGGGGCAGAGGGTGGAGTAGCAGCTTGTTGGATCAGTGGTCTCTTATAACAGTTAAGTTTTAGAACACTTTTGTGTTTGCAGTTATATCAAAGTTATTTGCACAGCGGAATGATAAATGTTCTAAGTTAAAGTATCACTTTTACTGGAGTTATTACTCCCCCTTTACTATAGCAGTTAATGAGAATCAAAAGCAATTCAAAGTATAAAGCAGTAAGTGCATGTATTAAATGATTCTCAGATGTGAAATGGATAATAAGTTATAAAAGCTTTGAAGGATTTCAATTAAAATCAAGTGTAAATCACATGTCTAAAATAGAGAGATAAACTCATTTATTTATAGACGAGTACAAGCTGTTGTGCTAAGTAATACAACATTATAATAAGCTAAGATAATGTTTAAGATAATGCTTACAACAGGCTGTAGCATTGAAACTTGTTCAAAGACTTTAACAAAACAATATAATACTAAACTACTGAAGTGACTGAGTCGGTTGGAAGCTTCTGATGAAAGTACTGATGAGTGACAAACTACTGATGAGTAGTTTGTCTTCAGTAGTTTTTCAGTGAAATGTCTGGTTAGACTTCAGAACTTCTGTTGAGATAACTCTTCAGCACTTTGCTTTTTCTTCTTCATAACTTCTTTCTTTACTCTTCAGCAGTTCTATACTTAGCACAAATATGATTTGAACTTTGGTAACAAAAGTGGTTTCTTCAATCCTTTTTGTCCCTACACAGCTATTGGCATTTGTGCCTGAGCAACAGGGGTTTGGACATAGTGAATATGATTTGAACTTTGGTCACAAAACTGGTAAGCACCCCTGATGCAATATCACCCATGATTTGTTCCAATGGATGATCCTGGTGTTCAATCAGTTGTTGTAGACCTGTACTTGAGGATGGCTTGGGTATCTCTTCAAATAAACCACGGAGGTTAATAATATCTTGTTCAACTGTTTATTGAGGTCTAGGAGTTTTTGGTTCAGCTGAATCAGTAGTTTTAAGATGTTCATTAGCAGTTTTTGAAGTAGAAGCTTGTGAAACTTCTGAAGGTTTAAAAGTTGATTTGATGACTGTGTTTGGAGTCCATGGTGTAGGACCATCATCTTCAAATCCTTGATAACCATTTTGAGGAGGTTTGGATGATTCAACAGTCTTTTCAGGTCCGAAATAAAAGTTGTCAAGGTCAAAGAGTTCAGCAGGATTTGCTGGAATAAGAATATGTTTGGATTCATTGAACTTGACATTCAGTGTTTCTTCTACAATCTTGGTTCTTGAATTGAAGACTTTGTAAGCTTTCATTATTGGAGAATAACCAAGAAAATAACTTGTATCAACTTTAGCAGCAAATTTAGAGATAGAGTCTTTGATGTTCAGGATAAAATATTGACATCCAAAAGCCCTGAAGAAGGAGATAAGGGGCTTTATGCCATGAAGAATTTCATAGGCAGTTTTGGTATGTCTCTTGTTGATAAGAACTCTATTCTGAACATAACAAGCTGTGTTGACTGCTTCAGCCCAAAAGTACAAAGGTAGGCCTGAATCAGCTAACATGGTTCTTGCTGCTTCAATCAATGTCCTGTTCTTCCTTTCTACCACACCATTTTGCTCAGGAGTTCTGGGAATGCTGAATTGTCTAACAATCCTTTTAGACAAACAGAATTCATCCAGAGTTTTGTTCCTGAACTCTGTCCCATTGTCACTCCTGATGACTTTGACAGAAAGAGAATATTGCTTCTCTATTTGTAGAATGAAGAACTTGATTTTTTCAGCTGCCTCATCCTTGGAATATAAGAAGAAGACCCATGTGAATCTTGAGTAGTCATCAATGATGACCAAGCAGTACTTCTTCTTACCAAGGCTCATGATTTTGACTGGTCCAAATAAATCCATATGGAGTAGTTGAAGACATGCAGTTGTTTTTGATTCTTCAATAGACTTATAGGAGGACTTATGCTGTTTACCTTTAAGACAGGAAACACAGTGTTCTTTACACTGGTATTCCTTCAAAGGTAGACCCCTGACCAAGCCCATTTTTGTGACTTTATTGATGGTTTTAAAGTTCACATGGCCAAGTCTCCTGTGTCAGAGATCAGTTTCTGAAGTTGATGCCTTTGAGAAGAAACAGGCAGTATTGTTCAGTACTTTATCTTTCTCAATGTCCACTGCATAGACATTGCCACATCTTTTGGCAATCAGCAAAGTATGATCTTCAATGATCTTCTCTATCAACTTCTGGCCTTCTGGTGATATAATCTTGCATGCTGTCTTTGTGAAAAAGGAAGAATATCCTTTATCACTCATTTGTGAGACACTAAGCAAGTTGTACTCAAGGTCTTTAACCAGATTGACCTTGTGAAACTGCATTTTGCCTGAGGATACATTGCTATATCCTAGAACATACCCCTTGGCATTGTTCCCAAAGGACACTGATCCTTCTCTTTGGTTGATAAAATTGTTTATCACGTATCTGCATCCAGTCATGTGCATTGAGCCTCCACTTTCAACATACCAAATGCTATTCAAACCTCTGGAGACCCTCTGCACAAGATAGCAAATTAGTTAGATTTGGCAACCCAAGCCAATTTGGCTTTGGGTTTGCTCTTGGAAACACGTGCAGCTTGTTGAGGACCAATTTTTGAAATCCATGTCTTTTTGGCAATGGATTTTTCATTAGGGACAATGGTGGTATCTTTTTGGTGACCACCATCAACTCTGGTCATCAGAAGTTTAACCAAATTTATCAAATCTTTAACTTCAGTAGTTTGTGAAACTACTGATGAGTTAGGTGTAACTTCTGAAGATGAACTTTGAGAAAAGGGCTTTTGTTGAGATAAAGTCTTTTTCTGAGAAAAGGTTTTGTTTAGGTGTTGTTTGTTGGGAAAGAAAGTATTTTCATAATCTTGTCTTATTTGTTTTCCCACAACCAGTTGTTGATTTTTCTTATTATACTGATTTACCTTTCTATATCTACAAAGTTCAGTTATGTGGTTAAACAGACCACATATTTCACATGCTTTTGCCTTCTCTTTCCTTTTAGATACAGCAAGAGAGTTGGAAGGCAATTTACTGACAATATCAGTATTTTTCAATAGATCATCAGTAGTTTTCAGGGTCTCAACTCCTGATGTAGATGTAACTACTGATGGCTTACTGTCAGTTGTTTTTACTTCTGTAGGACTTTCATTTTTGAGAAAGTTCTGATGGTAGGATGTGCATTCCTCCATATCAGACGTTTGAATCAATTTCTTCCCATCATTATCAGTTTTGTGGGTGAAATCAGTTGGTGATTCAGTGTGAGTATACCCTATGCCAAACTTAACATTTGCAGCAGTTTGCTTGATAAGCAGCATTTGGTATCCCTTACAAGACTCAACCCATTTTTCACAATCATACTTAGTGTCAGCAAGCTCTTTTCTGACATTGCCTAGGTTGTCTATCATGCTTTTAATTTGTGCCAGGGTTTCAATGAATTTGTAAGTTAATTTAGAAATTTCCTTGTTTTTCAAAGCAAGTTTTCTTTCTAAATCACACTTCATCTGTGTGTATTCTCTCCATGTTATTTGACTTGCCTTGTAAATGCACATTTGTTTCCCTGATTAAAGCAAAAGATTCTTTGCAAGAATTTGAACACAGCTTTAACAGAGATTGTTGTGATACCTGAGTTAGAGCAGAATTGGAGGGGGGTCCCTCAAAGGCCATTAAGGCAAAATTCTTTCTGCCATTATCAGGTTCTCCCCAGTTGATATCATAGACTTTGTTGTCTTCATTTGTACTGCATTCAGATGTATCAAAAGGAAGACTGCTCCAGTCAACATACCCTGATGTAAATAGACTTTGTTGAGGCGTTGTTGAGTTTGTGGAGGTTGTTGAGCAGCTGGAAAAGGAGGCATTTGATGTTGACCCTGGTGATGAGCAGGCATTTGAACATATTGTACTTGTGGCACATATTGGATTTGAGGAGCTTGTGCCTGTACAAAATGAGATCTCCCTTGAGTTCCATTATTCCTATTATATGAGGGGTTAAATTGATTTCCATACATGGGTTGTTAAAGCTAGAGCTTCTACACTCTCTAGCAAAGTGTCCCAACTTCTGACACTTATGACATCTCAGTTTAGATTTGTCAAAACCAACTTTTGTAGAGTTGTTTAGTCCTGGAAATTTCCTTCCTGACCTTTTATAAAATTTGTTAGTTTTTATGCTTAACAAGGCCAGTTGGTGTAAAATATCCATTTCTTCTAAGTCATCACTGCTAAAATATTTCAAGTCATCCATGATAAAACACATGTTGTCAGCAGTTTGACTTAGATCTTCATTGTCATAAGCTGGGAAAGATCCATCTGATGAGATCCCAGCTGTTATGACAATGTGATCAAAAGATCCAAAATTATTAGAATAGGATGGTGAGTCATGTCCCAATAAAGCTGTGCTACCTGGAGTATAGTCATCAGCAGTTTTACCAGATTCTTGTAACTTTTTCTTTTGATTGATTTCTCTTTCAAAAGTTAACAATTTACCATGTAACCTTGTTAGGTTCAGGGTATTAAAATCTGAACTTGTTCTAAGGACTATAGAATAAGTTCCCATTTTGAAGGTAAAGACCTTAAAAATCTATGTAACATAGATGCATTTGAATAGGTCTGACCATTAAGTTTTAACTCAGAGATGAGTGATGAAAATCTTTCAAATTGTTGAATTAATGTTTCACCATCTACATGAGTAAAAGTTTCATATTGTTGGGGTAGGATTTCTCTGGTGTTGGCTTTCACCTCTTCAGTTCCTCCAAACTGTTCTTTTAGACTATCCCACAGCTCTTTGGCACTTTCACAATGTAAAAGTCCAGCATAAATTTCATTTGGGAGAGCCATAGCCAATATAGAAAAAGCTTTTGCATCTAGCTCAAATTTTTGGAAATCTTCTTCAGTGTAGTCTTTAGTGTCTTTTGGTCTTTCAGTTTTTCCTTCTGGATCAGTTACTACTAGTTTGTGAGGTCCAAAGATTACAGACCTCCAACACCCAGTATTGGTCTGAGAAATAGTGTGTGCCAACCTTCTTTGCTAGATATTATATTCATTTCTGACTAGCATAGGAGGTTTATTGGCAGATCCAGTATTATAAGGGTCCATTTTTAAGAAGTTTGGATTGTCAATACTTCTTTAAAGTGATGGGAAAAAAGTGAACTTTTAATCCTTTATTGGATATCAATAAGAGCCTGTGTCTGATTCTCAATTTGTTAGATTGATATTTGATCAGATAAACCAGATGCTCTGATACCAATTGTTGGATCAGTGGTCTCTTATAACAGTTAAGTTTTAGAACACTTATGTGTTTGCAGTTATATCAAAGTTATTTGCACAGCGGAATGATAAATGTTCTAAGTTAAAGTATCACTTTTACCAGAGTTATTACCCCCCCTTTACTATAGCAGTTAATGAGAATCAAAAGCAATTCAAAGTATAAAGCAGTAAGTGCAAGTATTGAATGATTCTCAGATGTGAAATGGATAATAAGTTATAAAAGCTTTGAAGGATTTCAATTAAAATCAAGTGTAAATCACATGTCTAAAATAGAGAGATAAACTCATCTATTTATAGACGAGTACAAGCTGTTGTGCTAAGTAATAAAACATTATAATAAGCTAAGATAATGTTTAAGATAATGCTTACAACAGGCTGTAGCATTGAAACTTGTTCAAAGACTTTAACAAAACAATATAATACTAAACTACTGAAGTGACTGAGTCGGTTAGAAGTTTCTGATGAAAGTACTGATGAGTGACAAACTACTGATGAGTAGTTTGTCTTCAGTAGTTTTTCAGTGAAATGTCTAGTTAGACTTTAGAACTTCTGAAGAGATAACTCTTCAGTACTTTGCTTTTTCTTCTTCAGAACTTCTTTCTTTACTCTTCAGCAGTTCTATACTTAGCACAAATATGATTTGAACTTTGGTAACAAAAGTGGTTTCTTCAATCCTTTTTGTCCCTACACAGCTATTGGCATTTGTGCCTGAGCAACAGGGGTTTGGACATAGTGAATATGAGGAATAGTGGTTTAGACATAATGCACATGAACAGTGGATGAGGACTGTACAAAGTGAGCACTGTTTTACACATTTGGTCCAGGGGTATTTTGGGAAAACTGATAAGTGTTTGTCTGAGGCCTTTGGTTTGGATAGGTAATCATAGGTATTCCATTTTGACTCCTACACTCCCTAGCAAAATGACCCATTCTATGACATTTGTAACACTTAATCTTTGATTTATCCAATCCCACTCTTGACCCACCATGTAAACCTGGATATCTTCTGCCAGTTTTCTTATAGAAATTGTTAGTCCTAATACTGAGCAGAGCCAGTTGATGCAAGATGTCTATTTCTTCTAAGTCCACCGGGTCAAAATACTCAAGGTCATTATACTCAAAGGATGTGTTGTCAGATGCCTGGATATCAGCACTTGCTGCAAAAACATAGTTGAGTGAATAAGAATCAGTGTTAAAACCAGTAGTTATGTCAATATAATGGTCATAACACTGATCCTTACTACTACCAGGCGCATCATGATGACCCAAAAGTTTAGTATTACCAAACACATAATCATTAGACACTTTTCCAAAATCCTGAAGCTTCTTTTTCTGGTTAAGCTCTCTCTCATAGGTCAAGAGCTTACCATGAAGCTGGGTTAGAGATAAATCCTTAAATCCAATTGAGTTTCTCATAACAATTGCAATAGTGTCCCATTTGTCAGGTAGTGATTTAAGAAACCTATGATTCAATGTTGATTTTGGATAAGTTAGACCCACCAATTTTAGTTCACTAATTAAGCAATTAAACCTCTCAAATTGTTGAGTTAATGACTCTCCCTTCACATGACTGAATGTTTCATATTGTTGATTCAATATTTCTCGGTTGTTTTCAATAACATCCTCAGTCCCACCGAATTGTTCTTTTAAAGCATCCCACAACTCCTTTACACTGTTACAGTGAAACAACCCAGCATAGATATCATTTGGTAGAGCCATGGCCACAATACTGAAAGCCTTGGCATCTAACTCAATTTTCTAAAAATATTTCTCGGAGTAGTTTTCAACACTTTTAGGTACTTGAACCTTGGGATCTTTGGTACTCGGCACCATCGGAACATGTGGTCCGAAGACAACCGACCTCCAACACCCATTGTTTTGTTGAGCTAGAACATGGCTCATCCGACGTTGCAAGATATTGTATTCAGATCTGACAAGCATCGGTGGCTTGTTGCTCGTGCCACTGTTCTATGGATCTTGATTAATTGAAGTCATTCTCTGATTGTTTGTGAAACAAAGTGTGTTTAAGAAACTTTGAAAGTAAATAAACTTTTACTCTGTTTTCAATCAACAAACAAAGTGACATCAATAATATTGAGCTGATCTATTTATATTAAATTGATTGGTTAGATCGAATTTAATTGACCAAGCTCTGATACCAATTGTTAGGATCTGAGTTTAATTTGTTATGATTGTTTAAGTAATGAAATAGTAATAAACGAATTATAAAGATGGAAAGTGCAGCGGAAATAAACTATAAATCATAACAAACAGAACAATTGTTTTTAAACAAGTACTATATATCAGTCATCACAGATTTTCAGTACAAGTTATACAATTCTCCCCCTCAGCCTGATCACTCACTAACTTTGTTTGTGTAAGAGAATGTTGAAGTGATAAATAGAACAGTACAGGCACTTTTCTATTTATAAACAAACGAAAGCTCTGATGACCTAAGGCTGACATCACCTAAGACAGTGACAGCTAACTAACATAACAACATAAAACATTTGCTGATACTAGTACTGTTATATTGCCTAAACTCTGATATCTAAACTACTGAAGAATAAACTCTGTTGATTCGAAACATCTGTTATCGGATAAATGGTTACTATATAATAAGTCGTGACTAAGTAATGTTGTATATTGGACTAAATATGCTGGACTATATCGTATATACATTGTTATATGAGGTTATCTAAAAGTTGTCGAAACGTATAAATGTCTAGTTGAATTGGAAATTGTATTAATGGATTATTGTCTTATGTTTGGGAATTGATCGTGGGAAAATTGTAGACAACCTGTGTTGTCTGGTTTATGAAAAAACAGAGGAAACTCTGCCAAAATTGTTATAAAAATCCAAAGTGCAATAAATATGATATTGTTGTTTGTTTTTATAAAATAACTTTCCAAGTGTGTGACAAATGTATTTTATATAAGATCTCGGCGTTTTTGACAAAAATTATTTGTAACAATAGTAGTGAATCCCGGATAACATTTCCAAAACAAATATATAGTTTCTTTACCAAGCGTCAAGTATGACGAGTTTTCAAAGGTTTTCGGTAATTAAACAATTTTTATTGTTCGGATGTAAAGTACATAAGCATTCGACTTATTACGAACACCTTTATTGTTAGGATCTGAGTTTTGATAGTTTTGATTTGTTTGATTAAGTATGGATAAATGAATGAAGTATAAATGGAAAGTGCAGCGGAATAAACTATAAATCAAAACATGGAGAATAATTGTTTCTAACCGAAAGCTTTCATTAATTGAAAGATTACAATTGTACAACTAAAACTCCCCCTCAGCCTGATCACTCAGAGAATGTTTGTCTGAAAGAGAATGACGAGTGATGAATAGAACAGTACAAGTACTGTTCTATTTATAGACAGACTCAAAACTCTGATGATCAGTTGCTGACGTCACCTAGATAGTGACCTCTAACTGACTAACAGATGATGCCAAAAATCTGCTTTATTCTTGATCTTTATTTCTCATCAGACTTTCTCTTATTTGGCCTTTAAGTTGTAATTCAAAGCTTAGAGAGAAGAGGTCTTCAGCATCTCTTTCCAGTGTCAAATTCAGAAGGGTCTGGAGATCTTCAGCACTTAGGCCAGGTGCATCATCCATACTTAACTTCTGAACACTACCATCTGATCTGAGCAATGTCAATTCATGGGTCTCTTTGTCAGACTTCCATTTTAGAATTTTAGAATCAGAGGAGTGACTGGGATGCATCTTTATTTTTGATGAGTTGGGTGATGGAGGCCTGCCAATGAGTTCTCTGAACTTCTCTGTGACAGGGTCAGAGAAGTATCTGATTTGGTTTAAGAGACCCTCTTTTACATAAGTATCAGTAAACTGTCTTGTTTCCTCTTCTGTCATTTCCTTCTGCTTCTTGAATTGTCTTCTAGCAGCAATGGAAAGATCAGAGGTTTCCAGCAAACTGTCTAGTGTAAAGGCCTGTAGAGGTCTCTTAGGTGCATCATCATAGACAGGTTTTCTTGGTAGGTTAGGGTTGGTCTTTCTTTCTTGTTCCAATTTCTTGTATGTTTCAATCAATCTGATCTCTGACCATCTAGCAACAGATCTCATCTCTCCATACTTGGCAGCTACAAGCTCTTGTCTCATTCTCTTGAACTTCAAGGCTCTAGCTTGATCTCTCCCTTTACTGAAATCAGGGGCAGAGGCCTTTGTAGGAGGATTCTTGGCCATGCTCTCAATTCTGATAAGTTCTTCTCTGAGAGCATGTGTGGTCCAGCCTGTAAATTGATTTTTGGTTGCTTTGTAAGGCTTGGTGGCCAAGATCTGTTCTAGCAATGAATCCCTAACCTCCATTTCCAAGTCTCTGCTGAGAGGCATGGAAGACATGGAATTGCTCAGGGTCTTAGCAAAGTCTTCAATCCTTCGAACTTTGCTAAGCTCTGCTGAATGGATGCCCTGAGCAGTCCTGTCATCCTTCCCTTTACATTTCTCTTTGATGACAGCATCAGCCTGTTCACTCTTGAATTTTAGATAAGTGTCAATGTTGAGTGGAACTGGGAAGCCTTTAAGAGAAGGGAAGGTTCTGTCTGATGGCTGATCAGTATTATAGAAGGATTAAAGTTCCCCCTTGATTAAATCCAACTCAAGGGGATACTTCTCAGCCAATGGTGTGATGATTGGTGGTGGTCTGTGGGATCTAAATTGTGATGTGTGAGGTGAGAATGATGAAAGTGGAATGGCATTGACTGGTGTGGATTGTATGATTGGGGTGTTAGGTGGTGTGGTGTGAATGTTTTCATCTTGTATAACAAAGGTGGATTTCCTTTTTCTGCTATACAAGATTTTTGGTGAAGGTGAGGATGTGGCAGTGGTTTGGTTAACATCTGTTGGTCCTTTTGTAGAACCAGCAGTTGTTTGGGTTTTTGGTTGTGTTGAGGTAGGTTTGGTTGTTGTTTGAGTTGTGGCTGGTTTTGTGATTGGTTTAGTGGTTGATGGTGTGGTGATTGGTTTGGTTACTGGTTTGGTTGGAACAGATGTTTTGGTAGCAGTTGTTTTGGTTTCAGTGGTTTGGGTACCAGAGGTTGTGGTGGCAGTGGTTTTGGGAACAGTGGTTGTGGCAACAGGTGTTTCAGCAGCAGAGGTTTCAGCAGATAGCTTGGAAGGTGGTTTCCTTGTCTGTTTGGCTGGCATTTTCTTTCTCTTGGAGGAACTCACATCTTCCACTTCTTGTTGTTGTTCCTTTTTAAGCTGCACCAACAACTCTGCTTTAGCTTCCAAAGTGTCAGCCCTTTTCATTTTGTCTTGAGCAGCTTTATCAGCCTTTTCATTGGCTGAAGTATCAACTTCTTTTGCCTTGGTTGTTTGAGCTGGTTCAGTAACAGGGGTTTGAACACTTGGTTGCTGTGGTTGTGGAGCTGATTTTGGAGACTCTGGTTTGTCAGCAGCTGGCTTACCCTTTTGAGAGGGTGGTGCACCAAATGGATTCAACTTTGGTAGCCTATCTCTGCCACTCTCCCCCTTTTTGGCATCATCAGCAGTGAATTGATTGTCATTTTCATCCCTGAGAATGGTGGTAGGGGCAGAGCCAGTAGTCTTCAGCAGATGTTCCTTGATCACCTTGATGTCAGCCTTTGTGTCATTGAACCTGGCATCCACCATGTTTCTGATCAATGTCATGTATGTTTCTTGTGTCTGATCAGCCAATTTTCTGTGAGCTATGATGATGGGGGAAACAGATTTCCATAGCTCATTGGCAATGTCAGAGATGGATGGTTGACTCTTGGTAAAGTTTCCCAATGTTTCCAATATTGACTTGACATCAGTTTTGATGTCAGCAACAGAGGATTCAAGGTTTTGAACCTTAACCGTCAATTCTTGTAGTTTTGATTCATCACCTAAGTTAATAGGATCATTTGAATCCCTACCAGAGGTAGTTTTAGCTGGTTCAGTTCTAGGAGGTGAGTCCATAGAATGAGAACCTGCTGCCCCTTTTTCTTGGTACTGGGGACTTCCAACTGATTTTGGGGACACAATGGTGGCCTCATCAGTTGTTGCCTTCAAGGAAGTCTTATCTATGGAACCACTGTCCGGTTGTGAGACAATGGTCTCAACAGCAGTAGTGGCTGCTTCTCTTGAAACCTCACCAGAAGTTACATTGACTTCTGGGAGTATAACCTCCTCTTCTGTTTGTGGGATAGCTAATTGACTTTTCTCAGTCCCAGTCACTTGTGGAGGTATACTCTCTGTGACAGGTGAAGGAGAGGAACTGGGGTTGTCCTGAGTTTTGTCAATAGCTTCAAACAGTGGTTGCATGATTTGTGGGACATGTTGTGGTGATGTAGGTGGAGTAAGAAGCTGATTAGCCCTGGGAGATGGACTTGTAAACATATGGTCAAGTGACTCATATGCCTCAGTATGAGGTTCCCTTTGGCTTACAACAAGATCCTTTTGTGAGGATTCTTGAGGAGTTTGCTTAGGTTGAGATATTTCCAACTGTTGTGAGGAAGTAACAACAGTGGTTTCATGTTGCTTTGGTGATGCAACAGGGTTAGCTTCTGGTATCTCATCTTCCAGAAGTCCCTTTTTGGGTTGAGAGGTTGTTTTTGATGATGGACGTTTTCTTTTGGTGGCTGGTGTGGGTTTCACAGCACTGGATGAAGTGCCATGATCACCAGGAGCAGTGGGCTCACCAACAGAGGTTTCAACAACAGTTGTTGTCTTTGTCCTCTTTGGTTGTGTTTTGGAAACTTTTGTCACTTTTGACACTTTTTCTTGGGTTGAAGAACCCAGCATTCTAGTGAAAGTTTCATCTGTTAAACTTTTCATTTTAAAAGACTCCCCCTTTTGAAAATCATTTTCTGGTAAAATCTTTTGTAGAATTACACTTAGGATTCTAGGGTAGAGTAGAAAGGCATTATTTGAGCCAGATTTTATGGCCTTCACATTTGAGACCAAGTCTAAAAACAATCCCTGAGACAGATTGAAGTCAGAATCTGACAACATTGCATATCCCAAGTATTGAATCCTCAATGGGATTTCATTGAAGGATGTAGTCTTGGCTGAGGTACAGAGAAGAAGGGTATGGAAGAAAAATTTCATGACTGGAGGAAAAAACTTTTTATATAAGGTTGATCCAGTCATCTGTGCATCATACCCCCTTTCGTGGAACTCAGTGTGAAGCTCTGTTTTAGGAAAAGTTTCCATACCTGACAAGTCATTCAATGAGAAGGTAGTGGATATGATTTCAGGGGTTATGGCGATACTGGTGGCTCCAATTTTTGAAATTATGGAAGTGGGATTTTTGTCTTGATACAAGACTTCAGCACTTGCCCAGAATTCTTGGAGTGTTTCGAGGTAAATGGGAGCATCAGCGATGAGAATGTTTTTGTATTTTGAGTTGTTTATTATGTCGATTGTGGAATGAAATGGAGTGTTATCTTCGGTTTTAACCAAATATGGAAGGAAATTATGGGTGGCTTTTGTTTGAAGATCCATTTTAATGGATTTTGATTATGAAAGTACTGAACTTTGGTGGAGGGTTTTAAGGAAGACGAAGGCGGTTTTCAGTATTTTGAATACAATGAGACAGTAAAACTGCTGTTGGGGGAAAAGCAGGGTTTTATAGGCTCTGGTGAAACCGCTGATGTGGCAAAACTCTGCTTTTGAGAGCAGACATAGCAAACATCTTATGGTTGAAACATGTAGAGGAAGAATTCGACACGAAAACAGGATTATATGATCATACAAGTTGCTAAACCAGGTGCGGAAACCCTAGCTTAGAACAAACTGATATAAACTCAATCAAAACACAATCAAAGTCATTTTAAAAGCTTTTCATAGATTAACTCTTTCAAATAATTGCTTACAGATTGATTACAGTTAATCTAGCACACAAACTAACACTCTCAGACCTCTCTGGAACACACACCAAAAACACACACTCTAAATGACTCACTTAACATTACAAAAACCCAAAATCTATTTATAGCAGCTGCACATTCGCCCCATTTCATTGGTCGAATGTAAGCTTTTCCACATTCGCCCATATTGTATGGTCGAATGTGTCTTCCTTCAGTCTTGTTCCAGATTCGTCCACATCATAACTACCTTCGTCCCTTTCTATGTCACCTTCGCCCATTCTGGTCTTCCTTCGCCCCTTAACACATGTTAACATCTAATCATTAGTCGCAAAAACGCATCTACAAACTCCCCCTCGACTATTGATTAGATCGTTTTCTGTCTTCATCCATGGCTTTGTTCAGCAGCTTGATTCTAAGCAAACTCTTCTGTTCTTTCGTCATCTCAGGCTCTAACCTCCTCTTCACAGGTTTTGACACATTAGCCATTTTCACCTTCTTGCCAAGCTTACCCTCCAAATTACTTCCAGCATTAATGTCATAAGCAAAGCAAACACCCACAACTTGTGTGTATTTCCTTGCTTGATCTGCATCGTTTGGCTCATAATGAATCGGATTATAAAAGAGCATGATGATGTCTTCGAAGGTGCAATTGATCAACCACATAGGATCAAATACATGAACATGCTTGTATTTGTCCTTTCCATCTCTCAACACGATCACTGCTTCTGCCTTCCTCCAATCATAATACCAGAAAATGAAATCAGCACTGAAGTGTTGAGGCATAGGCATCAAAGGTATCTTTCTCATCACTTCAGGTGCCTTATATATCAAGGTAACCCTTTTCAACTTGGTTCTGGGATCAATATCCCTGTGAACTTTCCTCCGGGGATATTGTGGTTTAAATCTGTTCCACTTAGTTCTACTCTCCCAAACCAATTTGTCTGCACACCAACCGACATGTGAATTATTCACTGAAGCACCCGACATTTGGAATCTGCAAAGATCTCTAACCGCCCAATACGGTAGAGTCAGCAAGTCAATGAATCTGTAAAAGTACAAGATTCCAGATTCCCACTTAGCAGCTAGACACTTCAGCCTGCCTAAGTATGTCCACCCGAGAGCTCTGCCTCTGAACTTCGCATTATGAAACCTGTAAAAGTTTCCTTGAGCTTCAGGCTTCGGTCGGTTTTCATCCATCAGTCTTAACTTCTTCAAATACTCTTTCAATTCATCAGTCTTATTTGAAGATTCTGGCAAATCAGCTCCAAGCACTTTCTCTACAAACTCAGCACTCCTCTTCTTTGCCTTTCTTTTAGCAGACGTATTATGTCTCTCAGTAAAATCAGGAAACACCAAGTCTTCATCAGTTTGTCTGAAGTACTGTGGATATTCCTCATGTGTGATATCCTCTATCTCAACTTCTTCAAATTCAGGGGTCTCTTTGTCATCTGAGTGACTTCCAATATCCTTTTCAGGAATATGTGGAATCGACTCATCAACAATGAATTCTTCAAACGTTTTCCCTACCCTCTGTGCAAGTCCATCCAAAATCTCCTTTGCCACAGATGCAGGTACTTCCCCCTCTTCAAGATCAGGATCGTTATATTCCAATTCATATCGCATGTCATCAGTTTGGAATATTTCAGCAAAACGACCTGTGAACTCAATGGTCCATTCTCTTTTCTCTAACATATCCTTGTATACCTGTTTAGCATCGTCAGACAAGGACCTCACCTTCTCATTCCAAAACACAGTTTCATCATCAACATTCTCTCCTTTCTTCTTTGAACTTGACTCACCTGTGTCTTTCTTCTTCTTTGAAGGTGGTCTTTTCTCAAATGTAAACTTTGAAGTATCATCTCCTCCATCATTATCATCACTACTACTACTATCATCCTCCTTTTGACTTCCTGAACCTTCAGCATCATCATCATCATCATTATTATCACCTTCATCATCACTCTTATCCGATTCTTCATTCTCATCATCCTCATCATCCTCATCTTCCTCTTTGTCAGATTCAGATGGTTCAAAGTCAACCTGTTCAACCTCTTTCTCTGTATCCTCCTCACCCTCCTTCAGCTTGGGTGCAATATTGTACAGATCATCTATCAGCTCACTAAGGCGTTTGTTTTCAGCCTTCAATTCCTTATTGTCTTCTTTAATCGCCTTGTATCTGTTTTTGTTTCTCAGACACTTCCCTTCAAGCTTCTTATTCTTAGCTTCTAGCTTCTTCACTTTCTCGTCTATCTCATCTTGATTAGACTTTGAAGCTACAACGATCTGAAGCATTTTCTCTTCATTCTGCTTAAATCTGGCAATTTCTGCTTGTTGAGCCACTAGCATCTTCATCATGTCGTCCATCTTCTTATTCACCTGCTTCATCACATCATCATCCACAGTGACTTTCTTTGATTTGGACTTTGACTTAGATGGCTCAATCTCAGTTTCTTTTCCTTTCTGAGGCTTAGTAAACATGTCAAGAACATTATCCAGTGCAATATTGAATTGATCTACTGGTAATGTTGTAGCCTCCTTAGTCTTTTGCTTCTTAGTAGCTGGTGAAGATTGTTTAGATGATGTACCAGCATCAGGTAATCTCTTTCCTTTCAACAATAAGTTCAATTCTTTCTCTCTCAGCTGCTTTGTACTAGTCTTCTTGGCCATGGTTTTGTGTTTGGGCTTGGGCAAGTTCACTACAACTGTTTCTCCTTCATTCAACTCGTCCAAATTTATAGTCAACCCTTCATCTTCAGCACCAACAGACTGCTTGCTCTTCTTAGCTTCTTCAATCGATCTGTTCAGTGATTCAGACTCACCAACCAAAGTGGCCTTTTGTTTGGTAGTCCGGACATTTTCAGCATCCGAATCCCACTGTTCTTCAGTCTCTGTCTCCGCTGAATCAACAGACTCTTCATCTACCAAACTAGTACCCTTCTTAGCAGTAGATTTCTTCCTCACCACTTGTTGTTTTGAACTCCCTTGATCTGTCTTTCCCTTACCCTTCCCTTTGGCTCCGGGATTGACCACTTGTCTCTTTCTCTTCGTGCTTGCATCAGCATAAACTAATGGATCATCATTGTCACTGTCACTATCAGGATGCCTCGCTGTATTCTTTCCAGGATCCATGTAATCCTCTCTAGCCAAGGCTCCAAACAATCTCCTGTAAGGTGGTCTCTCATTTTCAGGCACACCTTTGTAACCTTTCATTCTCACTAAGGTTCTAATGTTCATGTGATCCATAACTAGTATCTGTGTAGGATCTTTCTTCAGATGTGGATATTTGTGATCAAAAATCATCATAAGAAATCTTGGATAAAGCATGAACTTCTTAAGTTTCAATCCTTTCAACATCTCTAACATATGATCTAAAATCATCCCAGCAACGTTAAATGGTTTGTTGAGAGTCAACGCAACCATTAACGAGCTCAAACTCTTCCTCATCACGTCGTATCCTCCACTAACACATCCAAACACAAGTATAATGACATGAGCAAAATACTTAAACTGTACTCCTAGTTTCCCTTTGTACATAGAACCATCAGTAATCGGTCCTTTGTATTTCATCCTCAGGAAACAGGCTTTTTGCTCAGTCCAGGATAATTCCCTTGGATCCTCACTGGTTTCAAACTGGATCTGGAGAGCTTCTCTGATATCAGCTTCAGTGATGAACATCTCCATTCCCTGAATCTTGCTCTTAATGATAGTCTGATTATCAAAGTAATCATACTTGGCATTGTTATAGAAATCCTCAACTATATCCTTGTAGATAATAGTTGGTGTGGCCAAAGCATAAACCACTCTGCATCTCTTCAGAAACTTAATAATCTCAGTGAACTCCACGTTTTTCTCCACATCTCCCAGATACGCACAACAGTTATGAGTCTTCTCAAATGGCCATTTACTTCCACTTGATGATTCTCCTTCTTGTACAGTCTCTGGAATAGGATCAGTAACTGCAGTCTCCACAGGAATATCAATATTTGCTTGTTCTTCAGCCATCTGAAACATAAAATCAAAATAAACGTCAAAACACGAAATCGTCAAAAATTCAAAATTTTAGGTTTTTGAAATTTCACATTCGCCCAAACAATATGGTCGAATGTAAGTTATCATGGCCGAAGGTGTAAATTTCTGGTCGAATGTAAAAAGATTTAAAAAAAAAATACATTCGCCCGTTTTGGTTTACCTTCGTCCGTCCAGTTCCACCTTCGTCCACACGAAGAACCGAATGTGGAAACTGGTTAAACCCCAAAATTTAAAATTTTATCAAACTGTTTTTAACCCCTAATTTTGATCAAAACATAGTCTATTATGACCGACTAAGCTTCGTCAATCATCAATTGTTCCTAATTTTCATTTTTTATCAGTTTTCAATAGGAATTAGGGTTTATATTGTTTCATTCGATCAATCAACGATTAAACACTGTTGTTATCCTAATTCCTGATACACTCTCCCCCTAAAACTGATGTGGAATGAAAAGGTATCAAAATTAAACATTAACAATCAGTGGAACATCATTAACCCTAAACCCTAAGTCCGGTTCATAAAACAAACGATTCCGGCTTCAATCCTTAACCATTACCTGTAAAAATGATATAGAAATGATCAGTGATATACAAGGATCAAAAGGCACAAGCAAGAGATTCAAAAACAACAAAGTCTTGTTACGAAGAAAATTTTGAAAAAATAGAATAACTGGTCGAACCTGTGAAGAGAATATATATAGATGTCCACATTCGCCCGGTTAGAATGGACGAGTGTAAAAAATTTCCACCTTCGCCCCAAGTGAATGGCACGAAGGTGAAACTGGTTCACCCGAAAGTGGTTTTTAGGTTAAAACCCACATTCGCCCATTTTTCACCAACCCGAATGTAGAGAAATTTCCACCTTCGACCCATTTAAGGGGCGAATGTAAAATGGAAAATTCTGAAAATTTTTCAAATCATGAATTCGAATCCCGTTCAACATTTTTCAATACGTTAAGCTTCCAAAACACAAATTTTCACTTTTAGAATGATACAAAGCCCAAATAGTGTTGTCAAATCTCAGAAATTGACTATCAAGCATCCCCGGTTATCAAAAATAAAGCAGAAATGCAAAAGTTTTGGATTTTCTGAAATTTTATCAAAACACACCTAAAATCTTTTTGGATTTTGTATTTTTTTTTTTTTTTTTTGACATTAAAAGTAAATTGCAACAAAATAAAATGCGTCAAAGTAAATGAAAGCAGTAAACATTTTGTGAAATCCGGTCAGAGGATCATATCAGTTTTCTGAGAAATCTGATCACAGCGTTGATCTTTTTGTTTAATATTATCATTAGAAACAGTATGTGATACGGCAATTGCTGATATTGTGGTCCACGTAAGCTCACATGCAGACAATTACGCAATGCTTTAAAATGATACGAGTTAGGTGTATTAGACTAACACGATGTGGTGCCCACACACACGACATACTCCCGTATCAAGTAATTGCACAAAGCTTCGTCGTAACGCGTGATTATGCCAGAGTTATCCGTAAAAGTTACAAAGTATATAGCACAGAGGTGTACAGGTCAGCAAATGAATGCAGCAGAGTAACATGTGCGTATACACTAGGTTGAGGCTAATATTAATCACTGATTTGCATCAGATGATCAATACGATGTAATAATGATCTATGATCAATTAAAACATAAAGTTCCTCAATTCGGTAACTTCCGGTTTTGGCAATTAAGCTCTTTTAGCAAATATTCTGATAAAACTAGGTCCGTAAATCAATACGACAAAAGTTTATCAGAATATCCCGGATAACCATAACATAACGACCCGAAACCTCAGATTTTGGCAATCCTATCAAACGAAATTACGGTACTAAGACCATATGCCCATGAGGTGTTCAGCCACGAACGCGTAGTTCGTTATGTTTGTATCACTAATGCACGCAATATTTAGTCTACGAAGCCTATCAGCATATCACACATAATCAACACACGCCTCATTATGCTATACAATTCTTTAGCCTGTGTCAGATCCCCACTGATGTACTATCATTTCCTCTGTTTTACCAGGAAATCATTTTTGATTTTCTAATTTTTAGGTCTTTTTGACTTTTATAATGTTTTTGGTTTTTCTGATAAAGTGGCTCCCCCTAAAATAAAGAACATATTTTTGTTGTTTTTCAGAAATATTAAAAATCCCAAAAAAAATTTGAAAGAAACAATCCACTCGAAAGCATCAACTTCTTTGAGGATTAAACAATCCCCTCGAAAGCATCAACTTCTTTGAGGATTATGATAGTAAAGAGAAATTCCCAATTAGCAAAGAGAAATTCCCAATTAGCAAAATATAAAAACTAAAAACTAAAAAGCGATAAACCGAGGTGCCGATTAGTCCTGTTTTTCCTTTATATTGTTTACTTTTAAAAGATATTCAAAGTGTGAACGGTCAAAAGCTTTAGTAAACAGGTCTGCACGTTGGTAGTCAGTGTGTATTTTGATCATATCGATCAATTCCTTAGCGTAACAATCTCGGATAAAATGATATTTGATCCGGATGTGTTTCGCTTTAGAATGATTTTCCGAATTTTTAGTTAATGCAATTGCGGCTTCGTTGTCACAGTAAATAGGAGTTTTTAGAAACTGCAAACCGTAATCCACCATTTGTTGTTGAATCCAGAGTACTTGCGAACAGCAACTCGAGGCTGCAATGTACTCGGCTTCACAGGTAGATTGTGCTACGGAAGTCTGTTTCTTGCATTGCCAGGTGATTAACCTGCTCCCGAAAAACTGGCAACCAGCTGTAGTAGATTTGCTATCTTTGTCACAGCCGCCCCAATCTGCATCACTAAAAGATATGAAATCAAAATTATCATCATTAGGGTACCAAAGTCCTTTTGAAGGACAACCCTTCAGATATCTAAGGATACGCTTGACCGCCGTCAGATGACTTTGTTTCGGCTTCGATTGATAACGGGCACAGAGACACGTTGCGTACATAATATCCGGTCGAGACGCCGTCAAATACATCAGAGATCCGATGATTGCTCTGTATGTAAAAGGATCCGTCAGCTCCCCCTTAGCGTCCACTCCAATCCCGTGATTGGGTTGAATCGGGGTATCCATCGGCTTTGAGTCCTCCATCTGGAACCGGCTCAAGATGTCGGAGACATATTTCGTCTGGTGAATGAAGATCCCGTCGGGTCTTTGGTCCACCTGCAAGCCTAGGAAAAACTGCATCTCCCCCATTGCGCTCATTTCGAACTTTTCCTGCATGACAGTTTCGAACTCCCTGCATAAAAGCTCGTTAGTTGAACCAAATATTATATCATCAACATATATCTGCACTAGAAGCAAGTCATCTCCCGTCTTTTTCGTAAAGAGGGTGCAATCAACGAGGCCGCGCTTAAATCCTTTGGTGATGAGGTATGTACTTAGCTCCTCGTACCACTGCCTCGGAGCCTGGTGCAAGCCATAAAGAGCTTTGTTCAACACGTAGACCTTATCCCGGTGGATTGGGTCCTCAAAGCCTGGTGGCTGCCCGACATACACCTCTTCCTTGACTTTCCCGTACAGAAATGCGCTTTTCACGTCCATCTGATAAACTTTGAATTTCTTATAAGAAGCAAACGCGAGGAACATCCGAATAGCTTCGATTCGTGCTACCGGTGCATAGATTTCGTTATAATCAATCCCTTCGATTTGATGGAAACCCTGCACGACCAATCTGGCTTTGTTACGAACAATAACCCCACGATCATCCTTCTTACACTTAAACACCCATTTGGTGCCAATCTTCTTCCTATCCGGCGGCAAATCCGTGAGCGTCCAAACTCCCAATTTCTGGAATTGTAATAACTCCTCCTGCATAGCTTCCACCCAGGCATCATCCTTCAAAGCGTCCTTGTATGTCCTTGGCTCTACCTGCGACACATAACACGCAAACGACCAATCATTTTGACTACCAGATTGTTGAATTTTGGCATATAAAGCTAAAGCACCAAAACTCTCTGGCGAATTAACGCTTTTAAGCTGCCCTCTGGTCATAACACTGCTTCCAGGATCACCGATTACTTGCTCCAGCGGGTGAATACGATGAATCCGAGATTCCGGATAATCAGGTACTTGCACTCCCGTCTGAACAGTCAAGTTCTCTACAGCATCCAGATCATGACCCGTATTTGATGATGAAGCCACATCAGTAGTTGGAGTTGGGTTCACTGGCGGTGCCTCCTGTTCTTCAGCTTGATCAAGAATAGCTTCTTCAAATTGTTCATCTTCAGATTCTGAAGTGTCTAATGAAGTTGAAGCCTCTTGAAATATTTCTTCTTCTTGTATAGGAGCATTGGTATCATTAGAAGCTGGTAGGGGGTTCACGGTGATCGGACGCACCAATGGTGAAGTTGTTGCATTTTCACACTCGTAAAGTAGTCGAATGACAGCTTCTTCAACCAAGCTATCTAGATTGAATGATTCAAAGAAATCTTTGTAATCAAACATCCAATCAGGACCCGTGCCTTGAATATTTTGAGTATATCGTTGAACTTCCACGTTAGCCCAGTCTTCCACACGACGAGTTCGCTTGTTGTATACCCGTTTGAGCGGGGTTGCATATCCAACAAAGTAACCCTCCTCGGCTTTAGGACTAAACTTTTCGCTTGGATTCAACATAGTGCATGGCGCCCCAAAAGGTTCTAGATACTCTAAGTTCGGCTTCCTTCGGTGTAACAGCTCATAAGATGTTTTTCCAAACTTCTTCACTGTTAGAACCCGATTAAGTGTATAATTTGCCGCATAAATCGCCTCATTCCAGAACATTACTGGAAGATTTGAATCAGCAAGCATAGTCCTAGCCGCTTCAATTAGAGTCCTATTCTTTCGTTCAGCAACACCGTTCTGTTGAGGGGTGTACGGAGCCGAATATTCATGATGTATCCCTTTGTTTTCACAAAGTTCATCCATTTTGGCATTTTTGAACTCCGTCCCATTGTCACTCCGAATTCTCTTTATCTTCACATTGTAGAGATTTTCCAATCGAGTGAACAGAACTTTTAGATTGATAAAAGTGTCGCTTTTATTCTGCAAACACATCACCCATGAAAATCTTGAGTAATCGTCAGTGACGACTAAACAATAAAGCTCTCCAAGATGACTTTTGCGCTTGACTGGTCCGAAAAGATCCATGTGCAATCGCTCTAGTGGCATCTCAACAGAGTTAACCTTTTTCACTTTGTGGGACTGTTTGTGCTGCTTCCCCTTTTTACAACTCACACACTTGTCATTCAGATGGAAATGTTTCACGTTTACTCCATCGACAAGTCCATTTCTCACAAGTTGATTCATTTTCTTCAGATGAATGTGCCCCATTCTTCGGTGCCACATTATTGACTCTTTCTCAGTTGCCTTGGACAAAAAGCATGTTATTTGCCCCTGTGATGTCATCGCCTTGGACATATCAAGAATGTATAGATTGTTGACGCGAGGTGCCTTCAACATTATCCACTCTTTAGGAATTGTAAAGCCCGGTTTCAGAATATAGCAGGATTTGTCATCAAAATGCACAGTAAATTTCTTGTCACATATTTGACTGACACTCAACAGATTGTAATCTATTTGCTTCACATACGAAATCCGCTCGAAACTCACTATCCCATTGCTCACACTTCCTTCCATTGTGATATATCCACCTTTGTTTCCTGCGAAAGCTACATACCCTCCATTGATGTTCTTCACGTCGAACAGCAACGCAAGATCCCCTGTCATGTGGCCTGAAGCTCCACTATCAACAATCCAAAGACTGCTAATAGGGCCAGCTGAAGCTCCCTGCACACAAAATGTAAATCAGTTAGTTCTTTCGGGGGACCCAAGCCTGAGTCTTGGGTCTTTCAACATCAGGTTCCATAGTAACATTGTCACAAATATTTTTAACAACTTTTTGATCAATCTTTTTCTGATTGTTCAAAACAGTTTCCTTTCTTTCATTAACTCTTGAAGTTGAGGCTCCTGGAGTACCATTGGGTGTCCAAGATTGTTCAGTCCTTTTCAGGATACGAATCTGAGACTTTGGGTTCTCAGTCGGTTTCTGAACATTGTTAGCAAATGTAACTTTCTTGGTAACCTTATCTGATTTAACAGACTTAGGTCCAACATTTGATTTGACAATCGGTTTTGGTGGAACCTTTTGCCTCTCAACTGTTGTGTTCACCACAGGCTTCCTCCACGAGTGTTCCATAGCGATCCGATTCCTCCGATCATAGTACATTGGGCGAGTGTTCCTCATTTGAAAATTGTTATGATTATAAAACGGTTGTGGTTGTTGAGGAACAACTCTCCTATGAGGTGGCACATAATGATCAATCGGTTTCCTCATGGAATTCCTCACTTCTACCTCGTGCCTCTTGTGCCTTACATATGGGCACTGAGCAAGTAAATGCCCACGTTCTCCACACTTAAAGCACGCACGGTACTCTTCAAAAACATTCGGAGCATTTGGTTGAGCAAATGATCTAACAGGATATTGATCATTGTACTGTTGCTTCCTTAAACTCTCAGGGAGTGGCCCTTTTGAGTAAGTAGGCTCATTGAAACCATTAGCTCTGTTTTTGGGTTTAACAAACTCTGTGACATGAACCTTTGGTTCTTGAGGAACATCCAAATACAACTTCTTTAACAAAGCTGGTGGAATTTCATTTGTTCTCTCATGTTTTGGGAACCAAATGGTACTTTCTTGCCAAATCTTTTCAATTTTAGCATAGTTGACATTTTTTTATTGGAAAGTCCTCGTCAGAAATGATCTTATCGGATCCTTCCATCCGATAGAACACTTTGACAGGTTTGTCACATTGTTCGTTTTTATCAGTCTTTTCAAGATCTTTCTTTATCACATTAAGATTTTTCTTCACAACATTCTTTTCAGACTTCTTTTCACAATGAATACTTCTCATCGGAACAATTTGAGATGATGAAACTGGTTCATTTGTAATGATGTGATTTTCTTTTGGAATTTCACATGCATTAACATTTTGGTTACAACCAGTATCATCACTCTCTGAGTCTGAATCTACACTTTCTGCAGTAACACCCTCATCATTGATTCCCAAAATCGGTCTAACATCGGAATTTGGATCACCAATACTTGAAGTATTAGATTCATTTTCCGATGCTGAATCAGATTTTACCGAACTCTCCGGTGTCACTTGGTGACAATTATGGTTTTCAAAGAGAACCGGAGATGGTACAGCCCGATAATTGGTGGTTTTATCATCAATGATGTGATCTACCACATAAGCAACATTCTTATAGCTTTCCAACTTTTTGTTTACTTTCTCAGCAAAGCATTTGATGGCGGCCATTTCCAACTTGGTGTTTTCAATTTCATTGATATAGTTGTTAATTGCCAATTGTTTTAAAGACAAAGTGTTTTTCAAGTCGGAAATATCCTTTTTGTAGCCATCTAATACTTTGTTAAAAGCATTCAACTCTTTGCGAGTAGATTGACTGTTCATGATAGCACTATCACGTTGAACACGGAGTTGTTTAACCTCCTCAGTCAATCTATCACATGCACCACAATATTTTTCACTTGTATTATCAGTACTACATGCAGAACTTACAGGTTTTGGCGGATCAGTCATGGCCATTAATGCGAAATGAGCTTCCTTTCCTGCAAAGAATCTGGAATAATCAATCTTTGTGAAAGCATCATCTGCAATGCACGACTTCCTTGTCATCAGAAAATCCGCTTCTGCAAGCAACTGATCGATATCTTCATCAAGAGAATTAACACTTGCTTCTGTATCCGATTCACTGTCTGAATCAGAATAAACCGATTCACACTCCTCATGAATGTCAGAAACAGTATCAATCACAACTCCAGAATTTGTCTCTTCATTCTCAACCTCAACATTAACCTCAGAATTAACCTTAACAAGTTCAAACTCTTCATCCATCTCAGCCTCAGACTCATCACTATCAACCTCAGTTTCAACCTTCTCCTCCATCGTCGCAGAATCTTCAATATCAACCTGATATGCAACACAAGCCACATTTCCCCCAGTAGTGATTTCCTCAACACCTATCTGGATACTCGACCAGTCAAACCTCTCATCTTGTTGAGTAACCAATGCTTGATTGGTATTCTGTTGTTCATTTGGTGTAGTGATTGGTATGACTGTTCGGTTAGTATTGTTTGGTGTTTGGTTTTGTGTCTGGTTTGGTGTGTTTGGTTGTCTATTTTGGTTGTTATTAAAGTTGTTTTGACGATTTTGGTAGTTGTTGTTGTTGTTTTGGGAAGAAACTTGGTTTTGGTTTTGTTGTTGACGGTTCTGATAGGTAGCATTGAATGGATTCCTATTGCCTTGTTTTGGTGGCTGGGTGCATTCACGTTTAAAGTGACCTTTTCCTCCACAGTTAAAACATGTCACTTTCTCCTTATTGAACCCGTAGGTTGTGTTAGGAGAAGTTCCCAAGTCTGTTCTACCTGTCTTCTCAATAAACTCTGTTGCTCTTCGCATTATACTCGCAAACGCCCATTGAATATCAATGAGTTCCATCTCCTCCTTGTCAATCTGTGCATAGTCTTCATTGGTCAAGTTGTTATTACCAATTTGACTAGCAACTAACCCATTGTAGGAAGAAACCATTGCAGAGACTAATGCAATGTGTTGCTGAGCAACTTCAACTGTCACATTTCCAAGATTGGAAGTCTCCAAAACCACTGTTTGTTGGTTAGGTTGGATCATTGGTTGTTGTTGAGATTGACCAGCAGTGTAAAAAGCTGCTTGTTGTTTTGGGGAGAATGGTGGAATGTATGAATATTGATATGGAACTTGTGGTTGTGGTTGTGATAAAGATGAAGTTTGTTGATGGTAGTTAATGGTAGGTGATTCCACAACATTGGATACACATGCAACATGTGGTGCAACTAGCCCTCCTGAGCTTGTGCTTGCTGGAACTGAAGATCCTCCAAAGTATAAGTTCGGATTCTGAGGAATCTGTGCTCTCCTAGCCTTCCTCTTCTCTTCCAGTTCTTTGTTTTCCAGCTTCTCAATGAACTCCTGAAGAGACCAGTATTGATAAGCATCCTTCTCCTTCAGAACATCCACATGCTGATCCCAGTTTGGTGGTAGTGCATCTGCAAACTTGTCCACCTGTTTTGCCATAGGAATCTGTATACCATAGCTAGACAATTCAGATATCAAATGATTAAATCTAGGAGTTAGTTCTTTCAAAGTTTCATTTCCAACATAAGAAAAATTCTCAAACTCCTTTATAAGTTCTTCCGTTCTCAAACTTCGAGTCTTCTCATTTCCATCATGCTTCCTTTTAAGCATATCCCACAGTGCCTTAGAAGTTGTGCAAGTCCCAAATTGATGCAACAGATCATTTGTGATTGCCTGTGTCAATTGGGAAAACGCCTTCTTTTCCACAGCAAACTTCTTTTTCTCATCCTCAGCCATGCTCTCCAATGGCACTGGTTCACCTGTGTTCTCCAGAACTGGTGGTGTGTAACCTTTAGCAATCATGTTCCATGCTTCAGCACCTTCCACTCCCATGCCTTCCAAATGTATTTTGAACTTTTTCTGCCACTGATTGTATTCTTGAATTTCCATGAGCTTCGGTGGCCGAGTCCCGCTACCTGAAGACAAATCATTAATCAGTGTGGAAATAGCATTTGTAGTTTGAGTGTTTACCACCGTTGCTGCTACTCCCCAGTAGTCAGACTGTGGTGCTGGAGGTGCACTTTGAGTCATGTAGTTAACCGGCTGTGAAGACTGTGTGCTCGTCTTCTGTGCTGCCACTGTCCATGGGTCCATCACCTGCTGTTGTGGTTGTGTAGTTGCTGGTGTAGGAGTAGTCTGATAACGCCACATTATCACGAACTTCGAGAAATTCAACACTTAGAAAAATTTTCCAAAACTATCCTAGGTTCGCCCAGTAAACTTTCAGATTCGTCCCTTTTAGGCTCAGATTCGCCCAAACAGTTCTCTCCCGAATGTGAAATTTCACCAGAATGTAAAAACACACTAACACGTTTCTACGTTCGTCCAAAAATCCTAGGTTCGACCGTTTCAACTTTACATTCGTCCGCCCGATGTCCCGAGGGTGAAAAATTTGACCCGAATGTAAAATTTTCAAGTGAAAAACTCTACGTTCGCCCAGAAATTCTTAGGTTCGCCCAGAAATCCACTCACCTTCGACCTAAAACTCACACATTCGTCCACTCACTCCAGGTTCGCCCATTATGAACTTTTGAAAAACGGTTACACTTTGAAAAACGGTTATTTTGATCTCTGATTTTCAAAAGTTTGTGGATTTGATTGATCTTGATTAGGTTTTGCTTCGGAGATGATTTGGAACAACTTTAATACTTGGAATTTTGAATTTTAACCACAAAATCACCTCTAATTCTTTTAAAAACACTCAAAAACCATTTTTATATGAAAAAACAGATGTGAATTGATGAAAATTATGTCCAAATCAGCTCTGAGTTTATCAATTTGTTGTTGTATGATCCTCTACGCTCTGATACCACTTTGTAGAGGAAGAATTCGACACGAAAACAGGATTATATGATCATACAAGTTGCTAAACCAGGTGCGGAAACCCTAGCTTAGAACAAACTGATATAAACTCAATCAAAACACAATCAAAGTCATTTTAAAAGCTTTTCATAGATTAACTCTTTCAAATAATTGCTTACAGATTGATTACAGTTAATCTAGCACACAAACTAACACTCTCAGACCTCTCTGGAACACACACCAAAAACACACACTCTAAATGACTCACTTAACATTACAAAAACCCAAAATCTATTTATAGCAGCTGCACATTCGCCCCATTTCATTGGTCGAATGTAAGCTTTTCCACATTCGCCCATATTGTATGGTCGAATGTGTCTTCCTTCAGTCTTGTTCCAGATTCGTCCACATCATAACTACCTTCGTCCCTTTCTATGTCACCTTCGCCCATTCTGGTTTTCCTTCGCCCCTTAACACATGTTAACATCTAATCATTAGTCGCAAAAACGCATCTACAAAACATCTGGTGGCAGACAGCTGTTTTGTTAAACATCTGTTGCCAACCTTTGTTGTTTAACCAAAAGACTGATGAAAACAGTTGTTTTAGCTGATCAGATGTTTGAAACAGATTTTTCAACCAACAGTGGTTGTTTTATCTGAGCAGATGTTTGAAACAGATTTTTCAACTATCAGTGGTTTGAATGAAACAGTGGTTGTTTTATCTGATCAGTGGTTTGAAGAACATATTTTTCAACCAAAGTGTCATTTTAAGCAAAATTTTGATTTTTCTAAAAACATTTTAATGTTTTTATTGAAAACATTTTTGTTGTTTTAATCCATGTTTAACATTCCAATTCGAGAGATCAGATTTGTGAAGGTAGATGTGTCTAAAGCTTTTGTCGACACATCTGCCAACTGATCCTCTGTTGGAACATGGTGTAGAGAAATCAAACCTTTTTCATAGCTATCTCTGACAAAATGATGTCTGATATCTATGTGCTTGGTGGTTGAGTGAGAGACTGGATTCTTGATGATATTTTCAGCAGCTTGGCTATCCAACATGAGTGGAGTCCTTAGTGCAGTTATCCCAAAATCCAGTAGTTGATTTTGAAGCCACATGAGTTGGGCTGTACAGCTTGCAGCAGCAATGTATTCGGCCTCAGCTGTGGATGTTGAAACAGCTGCTTGCTTTTTGCTTTGCCAAGAGACTAAGGCATTCCCTAGAAACTGGCACCCTCCAGAGATGGACTTCCTTGTGGTGTGGCAGCCAGCAAAATCACTATCTGAATAACCTGAAAGCTCAATGTTTCCATTAGCAGGATACCAGATACCAAGTGTGGGAGCACCTTTTAGGTATCTGAATATCCATTTCACAGCAATAAGGTTAGACTTTCTAGGTGAAGCCTGGGATCTTGCACACACACAGGTTGCAAACATAATGTCTGGCCTGGATGCTGTTAAGTACAATAAAGACCCAATCATGCATCTATAGTGTGTTTCATCAACCAGTTCATCCTTGTCATCAATAGTGAGTGGCTTGACTGTGCTCATGGGTGTACTACATGGCTTACAATCATTCATCTCAAATTTTGTTAACAAGTTTTTCACATACTTGTTTTGATGAATGAATGTGCCATTTTGCAGTTGCTTTACTTGGAGACCAAGAAAGCACTGAAGTTCACCCATGGCACTCATTTCAAACTCTGCTGTCATGAGTTCCCTAAACTCCTCACACATTTTATTACATGTGGATCCAAAAATGATGTCATCCACATATATTTGAACAATCATTAAATCTTTTCCTTTCCATTTTAAAAACAAGGATTTATCAATTTTACCTCTTGTGAAACCAATGGATATGAGAAAAGTAGAGAGAGTTTCATACCAGGCTCTTGGTGCTTGTTTCAGTCCATACAATGCTTTGTTAAGCTTGTAGACATGATCAGGATGGAATGTGTCTTCAAAACCAGGTGGTTGACATACATAGACCTCCTCCTGAATTTTGCCATATAGGAAGGCACACTTGATGTCCATCTGATACACCTTGATGTCGTGGTTGACAGCAAAGGCTAGGAAAAGTCTGATAGCTTCTAACCTTGCTACAGGGGCAAAGGTTTCATCATAGTCAATTCCTTCTTCTTGTCTGAAGCCTTGAACCACTAACCTGGCCTTATTCTTGACAACTATACCCCTTTCATCAGTTTTGTTTTTGAAGACCCACTTTGTGCCAATTGGACAGACATCCTTAGGCAGTGGTACAAGTTCCCATACTTGTTGTCTTTTAAACTGAATGAGTTCTTCTTGCATGGCTTCCACCCAACTATTGTCTTTTAGTGCCTCTTGGTACTTGACAGGTTGTGAAAGGGATAGAAAACCTGCAAAAAGACAGATATTTGAAGATTGGCTCCTTGTGAGCACACCTTCTCTGATGTTGCCAATGATTTGATCTGGTGGATGAGCTCTTAGGTAGATTAGATCTCCCTGATATGGTATGATAGCATTTTGTGGTGAAGGACAGAGGTTTGGAGACTCTGTTGACATAACACCTATTGGCACTTTTGAAGAGTCAACAGATGTTTGAAATGGAGGTGGAGGAATGGGTCCAAGTGGTGTAAAGTTGGACTGACTTTTGTCAACAGTTGTTTGACTATAGTCAACAGATGATTGACTTTTGTCAACAGATGATTGAGCAGTGGATTGGCTTGGTGAATCAGTGGTTTGGAGATAGGACTGGCCAACAGTGGCTGACTCAGCTGGGACAGAGTTTTGACAATTGTTTTGAACTACTGTTTCCTCTGATGCAGGATAGACTTTGTAGTGATCTGGAATCACAACATCTATTCGGTAGTCTTGTTGTGGAGATTGTGGAGTACCTGCAGGGTTAGTTTTGACAGTAATATCTTCAAATTTGAATTTATCTAAATCAAACAACTCAGCAGGGTTTGCTGGGATTTTCAAAGATGAAAGTTCATTGAACTTCACATTTAGAGTTTCTTCTATTGTCTTGGTCCTTGTGTTAAACACTTTATAGGCCTTGGCAGTAGAAGAATACCCCAGAAAATATCCACAATCTACTTTGGCTGCAAATTTTGAAATGGAATCTTTAAGATTTAAAATGAAACATGGGCAGCCAAAGACTTTGAAAAATGATATCGGTGGTTTGATTTTAAACAGAATTTCATAAGCAGTCTTTTGATGTCTAGGGTTGATTAAAACTCTGTTTTGAACATAGCAAGCAGTGTTTACAGCTTCTGCCCAAAAGGACAGAGGCAAACCAGAATCTGCTAGCATTGTTCTTGCAGCCTCAATGAGAGTCCTGTTCTTCCTTTCAACTACCCCATTCTGCTCTGGTGTTCTTGGGATACTGTACTGCCTTACAATCCCTTTTGACACACATAAATCATCCAACTCCTTATTTTTAAACTCTGTTCCATTGTCACATCTAAAGACTTTTACTGGCAAGTCATATTGTTTTTCAACTTTGGTGACAAAGTCCTTCAAAATACCTGCAGTCTCATCCTTAAAGTGTAAAAAGTAAGTCCATGTAAACCTAGAAAAATCATCAACTATGACAAGACAAAATTTTTTTCTTCTTAGACTCATGATTTTTACAGGGCCAAACAAGTCCATGTGCAACATTTGTAAACACTGACTAGTTTTGGACTCATCAATTGATTTGTAAGAGCTTTTATATTGTTTTCCTTTTAGACAGGAAACACAATGCTCATCACATTTAAATTCTTTTAATGGCAAACCTCTGACAAGGTTTTGTTTGGAGAGTGAGTTGATAGTTTGAAGGTTGGTGTGACCAAGTCTCCTATGCCACAATTCTGTCTCTTTGGTAGAGGCAGCTGAGAACAGACAGACATTTGCCATAGGATTATCCTTCAACATATCAACTACATACACATTGCCACTTCTGTGAGCAACAAGTTGTGCTTTGCTTTCAGCAATGATGATTTTAATCTTTTCAACAGCCTTTGGGCCAACAATCTTACAAGTTTGCTTAGTGAAGAATGACCCAAAGCCTTTGTCACTCATTTGAGACACACTAAGTAAATTAAATTTTAGATTGTCTATCAGATTAACATTTTCAAACTTAAGCCTTCCTGCTTTGACAGTACCAGAACCCAACACTTTACCTTTAGAATCATTACCAAAGGATATATCACCTCCTCCATGTGCAAGAAAATCCAAAAGAAGGGCTCTACATCCAGTCATGTGCCTGGAGCCTCCACTATCTACATACCATAAACTGTCTAAACAAGCAGAAGCTCCCTGCACATCAGTAAAGATTTTAGTTTTGGTGAGTGTCCAAAGCCAAATTGGCTTTGGATGGGTCCTTAGCTGTCTCAGCCTTAAGTTGAGGAGAATGATCAGTGGTTTGAACTAGCTTTTGAACTAGGTTCAACAGCTGCAATTGACCATTTGCCAGTGCTTGTATGTCAACACTTGGTCCAGCAGATGTTTGATCATTTCCTATCAGCTGCTGAAAACCATGAGGATGTCTGTTCACTTTTGGTTTTGAAGGCCTTTTGGGCTCTTCATAAACATGTGGCAGACGATGACAAGTGGGTTGTCCATATCCTCTTGGTAATCTGTTAGCTGGTGGAGCATCTGTTACCTGAACATCTCTGGGAGCAGAGTTTTTGTTCATACTTTTGGTAACAGATGTTTGGACTGGTTCAAAAGTCTGTTTGGGTTTTCCTTTTGGAGTACTCACCACTTGACTTTCAAGAGTTTTAGCCTTATACTCTTTTATCTTTTCATCAAAAATTTTGAGATATAAGCACTCTTTTGTTTTGTGATTCTTTTTCTTGCAGATTGAACATTCTTTAGTTTTAGAATCATTTAAACTTGTTGTTTTGTTGATGTCATATGCTTTTAGAAGAAAACAGTTTTTGGTGACATGGTTCTTCTTTTCACAAAAATCACAAAACAAGTTGTTTTTGGCTTTCCCTTTTTCTTTCTTCTTTTCAACAGATGTTTGATCATCTGTTGGAAGATCTATCAAAGGGATTACTTTGGCCTGTGGTGCCATTTTACCATCAGGGGTTTTGAAGGTCATTGGTTTGAAATTTTCAAGGACTTCACACTCATCTGACCATGTTGGTTTGAATTGATATTTCTCAATTTCATCAAATGAGGGTGTACTTTCCAACTTTTCAAGATTGATTTTCTTGCCATTGGGTTCAGTAACCTTGATTTCTTGACCTTTTGAATTGGTAGGGATGACTTCAACCAACTGGGGTTCCTTTTTGTCAGTGGTTTGTGAACTTTGGTCAGTGGTTTGAAAACCAAACCCAAATTTCACATGACTTTTAGATTGTTGGTTGACAATCATCTCAAAACCTTTTGATGATTCCACCCATTTCTGACATTCAACTTGGGTGGACTCAAGCTCCTTTTTACAACTATGATATTTTGTTATCATAGTCTGAAGCTGGTCTTTGGTTATGCTTGCTTCATGTTTTAAACTGCTGATTTCAGACTCCTTTTCAGTTATTTTTGATTTTAACTCTTTAGTGAGTTTTTCAATCTGAATTTCATAATCCAAAATTTTCTTTCTAAAGTTTTCATTCACCTCTTTTATCTTAGCAAATGCCACAATACATTTGTCTGAGCACAAGTCATTTAAGATTTGAGGAGATACCTTTGCAGCAGCCATCAAGGCACAGTTACACTGGCAGTCACAATCATCACTACCCCAGGGGTCTGAGAGATTCACAACCTCCACTTCAGATTCTTCAGCTGAAACAACTTCACCAACAACACCATCAGTCACATTTTCAGACAAAGACACCACATCCTCAGAATCAGTCTCTTCAACAATTTTTTCTAGTGCCATAAAACAAAAATCATTTTCAGAATTGGCAACTAAAGTAATGTTGTCATCTGTTATCTCATCTGGTAGACTGCTCCAATCAACAAAGCCCTGAGTAAAGAAACTCTGTTGACTTGGTTGACTGGTCTCTGCAGGAGCAGAGGGTGGAGTAACAGTCATTGGCACTGGTGCCTGAGTAACAGGCGTTTGGACATAGTGATACTGAGGAACAGTGGTTTGGACATAGTGCATAGGAACAGTGGTTTGGGTTTGTGCAAAGTGATCAGTGTTTTGCACATTAGGTACATTAGGGATGGTTTGATAAGTGTTGGTCTGTGGTCTTTGGTTTGGATAGGTAATCATAGGAACTCCATTTTGACTCCTACATTCCCTAGCAAAGTGACCCATTCTATGACACTTGTAACACTTTATCTTTGATTTATCCAACCCCACCTTTGACCCACCATGTAAACCTGGGTACCTCCTGCCAGTTTTCTTACAGAAGTTATTGGTTCTAATACTGAGCAGGGCAACCTGATGTAAGATGTCCATTTCTTCTAAGTCCAAAGGGTCAATATATTGCAAGTCATTGTACACAAAAGATGAATTATCAGAAGCCTGGATATCACCACTAGTTGTGAAAGCACAGTTGTTTGGTGATGAGTAAGAATCATTGTTGAAACCAGTGGTTATGTCAATGTAATGATCATAACTCTGATCCTTACTACTTCCAGAACCTTCATCCTGACCCAACAGTGCAGTATTACCAAATACATAGTCATCTGACACTTTGCCAGAGTCCTGGAGCTTCTTTTTCTGGTTAAGCTCCCTTTCATAAGTCAGGAGCTTACCATGAAGCTGGGTCAGGGTCAGGTCTTTGAATCCGATAGAGTTTCTCATAACTATGGCTATAGTGTCCCATTTGTCCTGAAGTGATCTAAGAAACCTATGATTCAGTGTTGAATTAGGAAAAGTTAGACCAACCAGTTTAAGTTCACTAATTAGACAGTTAAACCTTTCAAACTGTTGTGTTAACGACTCCCCTTTTATGTGACTAAACGTTTCATATTGTTGGTTAAGTATTTCACGGTTGTTTTCAATCACATCATCAGTTCCCCCGAATTGCTCTTTAAGAGCATCCCACAGTTCTTTAGCACTATTGCAGTGCAAGAGACCGGCATAGATATCATTCGGCAGTGCCATGGCTACTATGCTGATAGCCTTGGCATCTAGCTCGATTTTTTGAAAATCTTGCTCTGAGTAGTTCTCAACACTCTTTGGTACTTGGATCTTTGGATCCTCGGCACTCGGTACCATTGGAACATGTGGTCCAAATACTACCGATTTCCAGCACCCTGTGTTCTGTTGTGCTAACACATGAGCCACCCGACGCTGCCAGATGTTGTATTCTGACCTGACAAGCATCGGAGGCTTGTTGTGTGTGCCAGTGTTGTGTGGATCTTGATTGAGTGAAGTCATTCTCTTGGTTTTTCAAAAACAAAGTCTGTTTACTAACTGTTGAAACGAAAATAAACTATTACTCTGTTTTAACCCGACAAACAAACGATATCAATGATTATGAGCTGATTTGTGTATTAAATTGATTGATTAGATCAGATTTAATTGACCAAGCTCTGATACCAATTGTTAGGATCTGAGTTTTGATAGTTTTGATTTGTTTGATTAAGTATGGATAAATGAATGAAGTATAAATGGAAAGTGCAGCGGAATAAACTTTAAATCAAAACATGGAGAATAATTGTTTTTAACCGAAAGCTTTCATTAATTGAAAGATTACAATTGTACAACTAAAACTCCCCCTCAGCCTGATCACTCAGAGAATGTTTGTCTGAAAGAGAATGACGAGTGATGAATAGAACAGTACAAGTACTGTTCTATTTATAGACAGACTCAAAACTCTGATGATCAGTTGCTGACGTCACCTAGATAGTGACCTCTAACTGACTGACAAACTCTAACATCTGCTAAGCTATAACTACTGTTACATTGAAACTACTGACAATACAAAACTCTGTAAACTAAAACTCTGATGTCTTTTATCATCTGTTGAACCAAAGTGCTGTTGGTTCAACAGACCTTTGTTCTTCAGTTCTTTGATCAGCAGTTGTTCTTCATCAGACTTTTATCCTTCAGACCTTGTTCATCAGACCTTTCATCAACAGCAGTTATCTCTAACAGTTGATTCAAGCAGCAGCAGTTAGGGATCAACAGACCTTTGGAGGAAGCTTTATTGTAACAACTGTTTTTATTCAATGATCAACACTTAGTATATTTTGGCTTTTTAATCATCTGTTCTTCTCCAGGTCAGCAGACCCAACATTTATCAAAAAAAAAAATTTCGAAACCTTTAAAATGCTTGGATTTTTGGAAAAGAATTAACAATTGTTATTAGTTGATTTTAATAACTACATTTTTGTTTCCTCATAATATATCTTTCCAAAAATGAATATACAAGACAAATACAATTACATTTCCAAAAATAATAATACCGGATGAGTTATACGTTTCATGATATGAGTCCAACGTGGTCACACACGAATAGTAACAGGTGCGCAACTTGGTACAATGTCGTATGTTAACACATGAATTGTGATAAATCAAGTTCGGTCCGTTGAGTTAAACGCACAATACTCGAGTTAGTACACACGAGTCTAGATAGTTGAATATGCTATCTTGTAACCGGAAAACAAGCTAGGCTTATATATGATAGACTTTTAAGGTGTCCTTTTTTGGTAATTAGGGCTCGAGGAAGTCGGTCAAAGCTTCAGGCTTTGTTTGCTAGCTAAGCAAGGAAATTAAGGTGAGTTTCACGGCCCATTTTTAATGTTTTTATTTTGGGGGAAAGATATATTTTGTCAAATGTTGTTACATATTAAAAAGTTTTTAAATGTTAAAATGTGATAAATGGCATGATGAGTACTTGGGTTTGTTGTACGCTACTCGAGGTGAGTCCTCGCCTACTGTAACCATTTACTCGTGTGTTCTGTGAGTGAAATCGAGAACCGAAGGAATATTTGGATAGAACTATTGGTGCCCGACAAGGCCCACCCCTAATCAATAGTGTCGATTATGCAACTATGTATGCAAGGGGTGTACGCATTCTGAACTAAGTTGTTATTTTCCGAGAAACAACTACTGCTCGCAGGGCATTATTAGTCTTGGTTTGGTTATGGGCTCAAGGGATTGCTCATCTTAGTTTGTAGGAGTTAGCTACTCTTTACAAAGGTCACTACTTGTGTTTGTTCCGCACATGTTGTTGTTGTTGATTAAAATGTTTTGTTGTTATGGAACTAAAATCTGTGAACTCACCAATATTTTATATATTGACGTCTTTTTAAGCATATCTTTCAGGTAACTAAGTGCTGCATAGATATGAGGCTAGTACGGTGGAATTTGGGATGTTGGACACTGGTCTGGGGTTTCATCTATATTCGCCATTGGGTTGGGATATAGACGGAAACCCCTTGTTGAACTTCATGTATGTTGTTTTGTGTAATCTTTATAACGAGGTACTCTTTTTCGACATCTTAATGAAATGATTTTTTCTAATCAAATATAGTTTGTGTTAATCTTGACTTTGATATGCTTTCGAGCGTTGCGCCATGTGTTTCCGCCGTTGGCGTGATGTGACAGAAGTGGTATCAGAGCCAAGGTTATAGCGAACTAGTATTTTTGAAAATCAAGACTATAACTGGTTTCGGCTCGAAAACAAAGGTTTTCAAAACTAAAACACAACGAAATATTTTTAGAAAAGAAAGAAAATTGTACATGGGTTGTAACAATGTCGTGTCATGCTTCACCTTAGTCTGCACTCTTGCATCGATCACCAGTACCAACAAGTGGGAAGGACGTTGTGGTCTGCAATGAACTCACCCGCTTACCTGTGGACAGGATGATCCGAAGGACTAACCTCTATCGCTCGAGTGGATGGCGCCACGTTGTTTAGGTTGTGGAGGTGAATCTTATTCGAGTCTTTTGTTGTTTGAATTCTTTATTTCTAGATCAGGAAGCTCGGAACTAGCTGGGCACCGAGATTACATGGCAACGCAGATTATCATTACGGGTGCACACGTAATAATAATTTGGGGTGCACGGTGACCTTGGTGGGCGCTAGGGCCAGGGTTTGTGATCACTCCTTGTCTTGGTTTGGTTATGGGCGCAAAGGATTGCCCATCATAGTTTGTAGGAGTTAGCTACTCTTTACAAAGGTCACTACTTGTGTTTGTTCCGCACATGTTGTTGTTGATAAAATGTTTTGTTGTTATGGAACTAAAATCTGTAAACTCACTAATAATTTATATATTGACGTCTTTTTAAACATATCTTTCAGGTAACTAAGTGTTTTATAGATATGAGGCTAGTACGGTGGAATTTGGGATGTCGGACACTGGTCGGGGATTTCATCTATATTCGCCATTGAGTTGGGACATAGACGGAAAATCCCATATTGAACTTCATGTATGTTGTTTTGTGTAATGTTTATGACAAGGTACTATTTCTGGACATCTTAATGAAATGATATTTTTTTTCTAATTAAATGTAGTTTGTTTTAATCTTGACTTTGATATGCTTTCTAACGTTGCGCCACGTGTTTCCGCTATTAGCGTGGTGTGACATCTATCAAATTTAAAATGGGATTTTTAGGGTAGTTTTAAGAAGGTTTGTTTTGATATTTGTCTATTTTATGTAACAACTTTTTAATATTTTAAGCGGTTGACAAAAACGATTCGAATATGCGGTGTACCCAACTAGTATTTGACCTGCGGGCGTTGCCCCGCGGGCATGCGCCAAACATATGTGCCGATTATGTGCTTTGACTATCTTCAATCAGGGCGCGTGAACGGGCAGATTGTACCGCAAAATGTTGCGAAAGTTGACATGTTTCTTGTAGTGATGCATGTTATATTTATCTCTGAAGTTGTACACAATGCATTTCACCATGGGCCAATAGATTACATGTTTAATTAGAATGCAGTTAATGTGTGGGCAAATATGTAAAAAAAATGAAAGGAACAGATCCTACCATCCATAAAAATGCAATTGGTTAGTAAAAAATGGCACAGTAGAGATTGAAGAAACCATATTATGCATAACATTTTTGGTATCGGTTTTGTAACATTTAGCAAAAAAGACCTACATCTATTTACACGGTGTGTTAAAGGGTGACCGTTATTATTGTATTTACAAATGCAGCGGTTACATGTGTATAGAATGAGTGCGCAGGATGCGTCGCTACTGCTCCAAAAGTGCTTCCTACTATTACTGTATGTGCCGATCAACCGTTTCTTGTCATAACAATATATATGCATAACAAAAGTAAAAGATGGATATGTAATGTACCTGTCTTGTGCGTGCTCTAAGGCTCCTTCGCTATTGTTATTCAGTGTTGTTAGTTGGTTCATAAGCTTTGAAGCGGTTAATGTATAACGGGTATGTTTTTTAGCTTTACCTTTGTTTGCTCGCCATTGTCACTTTGCAGGTGTGATTGGTGCGTTACTTGACATGGCTGAGGTTTCTTTTGTAGGTGCTGCTGGTACAATTTCCTGACCTTCGTCAACGACTTCAACGCTGTTTATTGCAACGCTTCGATCAAGCTTCATAGTAAGAGACATGAATTTTGGTTTTTTTCCAGCTTTTAAGAAATTTTCTGGGATCTGGTATGCATCGTCTTCTCCATGCTTTGTGATCATGTCTTGGCAGGTGATTCCAAGCATTTGGGTCATAGCTTCATTAAAAACTACCACATCCAAGCCGATGGTATTATCATTAATTTTTGCGTTTACACAATACCTGAAAAGGAAAGAAAGTGGAGTATTTTTTTTCCAGAAAGAGGACAGTGTTATAATGTACCAGTTAACTACATTAGATCAGAATTCATTTTATAATACCAGATCATGAAGAGCAGACTTTGGTACGCACATAAATGTTTAATTTTTTTACTGATGATTTAATTATAGTTAGGCTAACACATATGTACTGCTATTGCTAGAGATATGGATGGTTTATTGATATTTTGATGATTATAAGTAATAAACACCAAACTATTTCACCTAAACCACCATTTTAACTTAGGAGATGAAAACCTACCAATCGATTAAATAAAGAGGGTATATAGGGAAATAAACAGTTTCGATTTCAGTGTGTTCCAACACTCCAAAGGTTAAAAAAAGTGGGCGAAGATATATTAAACGTGTTGGGAAGAAACGCTATGAAAAACATACGTAAAGAATAAACCAACTTCCTTGACCTTCCGGCACTAAATCAATTATAGATACTAATACAACTAGATCCATCTCTAGGGGCTAATATAGATGCTTATGTAAACGAAAGATTTTGACTAAAACAGGATTAATTGATCATACAAGTCACAAAACCAGGTGTGGAAACCCTAGTTCTGAACAAACTGATAAAACTCTAATCAAAACACAATCAACATCATTTTCAAAGCTTTTTCATAGATTAACCTTTTCAAATATTCAATTACAATCACACACACGTTAATCTAGAACACTTAAACACTTTCTCAAAATCACCTACAACCTGACTCAAACACACACTCTTACAAAAACTCTCTTTCTTTCAAAAATACACAAACTCTATATATACAGTCTGCACATTCGCCCACTGTGAATGGTCGAATGTGGACTTCTTCCACATTCGCCCAATACAGGGTACGAATGTGTTGTCTTGATCAGGTCCATTCTACCTTCGCCCCAAAACACTCTTCCTTCGCCCATATTCTTCTACTTTCGCCCAGTATTTCCACCTTCAACCCATCAGCAACTTTTAACACATGTTAACTTGTAGATCCAATCACTAGTCGCACTACGTGCACCTACAAACTCCCCCTCGACTATTGATTGGATTGCTTTCTATCTTCGTCCATTGCCTTGTTCAACAAATAAATTCTGAGCTGTTTCTTTTGCTCTTTTGTCATTTCCGGCTCCAACTTTCTCTTCACTGGTTTTGACACATTAGCCATCTTCACCATTTTGCCAAGTTTATTATCCAAGTTACTCCCCGAGTTTATATCATACGCAAAACAAACTCCTACAACCTGAGTATACTTCTTTGCTTGATCAGCATCGTTCGGCTCATGATGAATCGGATTGTAGAAAAGCATGATGATGTCTTCGAAGGTACAGTTTATCAACCACATAGGATCAAATACATGAACATGCTTGTATTTGTCCTTCCCATCTCTCAAAACAATCACTGCTTCAGCCTTTCTCCAATCATAATACCAAAATATAAAGTCAGCACTGAAATGTTGAGGCATAGGCATCAAAGGTATCTTTCTCATCACTTCAGGTGTTTTGTAGATCAGTGTTACCCTCTTCAACTTGGTTTTAGGATCAATATCCCTGTGAACTTTTCTTCTGGGATATTGAGGCTTGAATCTATTCCACTTTGTTCTACTTTCCCACACTAACTTGTCTGCACACCAACCGACATGATTATTATTCACTGAAGCTCCAGACATTTGGAATCTGCAAAGATCTCTGACCGCCCAGTACGGTAGAGTTAGCAAATCAATGAATCTGTAAAAGTACAGGATTCCTGATTCCCATTTAGCAGCTAAACACTTCAGTCTACCCAAATAAGTCCACCCGAGAGCTCTGCCTTTGAACTTAGCATTGTGGAATCTATAGAAACTTCCTTGAGCTTCAGGCTTCAGTCGGTTTTCATCCATTTCCCTCAACTTCTTCAAGTAATTCTTCAATTCATCATATTGACTTGAAGATTGTTGCTTATCAGCTCCAAATACCTTCTCAACAAATTCTTCACTTCTTTTCTTTGCTTTCTTCTTAGCAGAAGTGTTTGGTCTTTCTGTGAAGTCTGGAAATATCACATCTTCATCACCTTGTCTGAAGTACTGTGGATATTCCTCATGTGTTATATCTTCAATCTCCACTTCATCAAATTCTGGAGTATTCTTATCATCTGAGTGATTTCCAATATCCTTTTCAGGAATATTTGGAATCGACTCATCCATTACAAACTCCTCAAACGATTTCCCTACTCTCTGTGCAAGGCCATCAAGAATTTCCTTAGCCACAGTAGCAGGTACTTCACCTTCTTCAAGATCAGGATCGTTGTATTCCAGTTCATATCTCATGTCATCAGTCTGGAATATTTCAGCAAAACGACTTGTGAACTCTATCGTCCATTCTCTTCTTTCTAACATATCTCTGTATACTTTCTTTGCATCATCACCAAGAGATATCACCTTCTCATTCCAAAAGATACTTTCATCTGAATCTACATTCCCACCTTTCTTCTTTTTGGAACTAGATTCTCCAGCATCCTTCTTCTTTGGTGATCTCTTCTCAAAAGTGAATTTGCTCGTGTCATCTCCTCCTTCATCATTATCACTATCACTACTACTATCATCATCTTTCTGACTCCCAGACCCCTCATCATCATCATCATCTTTATCGCTTTTCTTAGAATCCTCATCATCACTTTTCTCAGACTCCTCATCTTCCTCATCATCATTTTTTTCTTTCTCAGAATCAGAAGGCTCAAAGTCTACCTGTTCTTCTTCTTTTTCCTTATCTTCTTCACCTTCTTTCAGCTTGGGTGCTACATTATACAAACTGTCTATCAAATCACTAAGGCGTTTGTTCTCAGCCTTTAGCTCTTTGTTATCCTCCTTGATCACTTTTATCCTGTTCTTGTTCCTTGAACATTTACCCTCAAGCTTCTTATTCTTAGCTTCAAGCTTCTTAACTTTCTCATCAATCTCATCTTGATTAGACTTCGAAGCAACTACAATCTGAAGCATTTTCTCCTCATTCTGCTTAAACTTGGCAATCTCAGCTTGTTGAGCAACAATCATTTTCATCATTTCATCCATCTTCTTATTCACTTGCTTCATCACATCATCAGCAACAGTGACTTTCTTAGATTTGGATGGCTCAACTTCTTTAGCTTTTTCCTTCTGAGGCTTCCTGAACATATCTAACACATTATCCAGTGCAACGTTAAACTGATCAACTGGTAATGTCTCAGCCTCTATTGTCTTTTTCTGCTTCTTTGTAACTGGTGAAGACAGCTTTGATGATGTACCAGCATCGGGTAATCTTTTTCCTTTCATAAGCTGGGCAATCTCTTTCTCCCTTAACTGTTTAGTGCTTGACTTCTTTGCCATTGATTTGTGTTTTGGTTTTGGCAAGTTCACTACAACAGTCTCTCCAGAATTCAATTCATCCATATCAACACCTAAACCTTCATCTTCAGCATCAACAGACTTCTTACTCTGTTCTGCTTCCTCAATTGTCTTGTTTAGTGATTCAGACTCACCAACCATAGTGGCCTTACGTTTGGTGGTCCTAACATTTTCTGCATCCGAATCCCACTGTTCATCTATCTCAGTTTCCTCCGAATCAACAGAATCTTCATCAACCAAACTAGTCCCCTTCTTGGCAGTAGTTTTCTTTCTCACCACCTGTTGCTTAGAACTTCCTTGGTCTATCTTTCCCTTACCCTTCCCTTTGGCTCCGGGATTGACAACGTGTCTCTTTCTCTTCGTGCTTGCATCAGCATACACTAAAGGATCGTCATTGTCTGAATCACTCTCAGTGTGTCTAGCCTTGTTCTTTCCAGGATCAGTGTAATCCTGTTTGGCTAGAGCTCCAAACAATCTTCTGTAAGGTGGCTTATCTTCATCAGGCACACCTTTGTAACCTTTCATCCTCACTAAAGTACGAATGTTCATGTGATCTTGACCAATAATCTGTGTAGGATCCTTCCTCAAATCAGGATACTTGTGATCAAAAATCATCATCAGAAATCTAGGGTATAACATAAATTGTTTCTTCTTTAAACCCTTAAGCATCTCAAGCATATGATCCAGTATCATTCCAGACACATTGAATGGTTTGTTGAGAGTCAACGCAACCATCAATGAGCTTAAACTTCTTCTCATTACATCATATCCACCGCTTACACAACCAAACACGTGAATTATGACATGTGCAAAGTATTTGAACTGCACACTCAGCTTCCCTTTGTGCATAGAACCATCAGTGATAGGTCCTTTGTACTTCATTCTTAGGAAGCAGGCTTTCTGTTCAGTCCACGACAACTCTCTGGGATCTTCATTTAATTCAAACTTAATCTGAAGTGCTTCTCTTATATCAGACTCTGTCAAGAACATTTCCATTCCTTGTATTTTACTCTTGATGATTGTCTGATTCTCCCAGAAGTCGTACTTCGCGTTCTTATAAAAATCTACAACAATATCCTTGTAAATGATAGTCGGAGTAGCTAAAGCATGCACAACTCTGCTTCTCTTCAAGAACTCAATAATATCGGTGAACTCAGTGTTCTTCTCCACTTCACCCAAATAAGCACAGCAATTATGAGATCTTTCGAACGGCCAACTGCTTGCTACTGATGCTTCAGCCTCCTGAACAGTCTCCTGAACTGGATCTGGAATAACATTCTCTGCTTGAGTCTCACTATTTTCTTGTTGCTCAGCCATCTGTACATCAAAATCAGAGAAGTACGTCAAAATACGAAAGCGACAAAAATTTGAAAATTCTAAGATTTTACAAGTTCCACATTCGCCCAATTTAATAAGGTCGAATGTAGGATTTATGGTGCGAATGTGAAACATTCTGGTCGAATGTGAAAATATATTTGTTAAACATTACATTCGCCCAGTAAGTGTCACCTTCGTCCCTTTAACTCCACCTTCGCCCATTTTATTAAACCGAAGGTGAACCTGATTAAGCCCTAAAATTCAAAAAATTTTCTAAGTTTGTTTTTAACCTATAATTTTGATTAAGATGTGTTCTAATATGGCCGAAAAACACACGTTCATATCCAATTGTTTCCAATCTTCAATCTATATCAGTTTTTAAAAGAAAATTAGGGTTTTATTAACTCATTCAATCGATTAACCCTTTAAACAATGTTATAACCCTAATTCGTTGATCCTTCTCCCCCTAAAACTGATATGGATTGAAAAGCCATCAAAATTAATTATCAACAAACACCCTAAGACCCTTAATTCGTAAACCCTATGTCCGGTCACAAAAACGACGATTCTGGTCGTGATATAGCTCCATTACCTGTGAAATTAGTCTCAAAATGATCAGTAAGTATCAGGGATTAAAATGCACAAGCAAAGGAAATCAAAGCAACAAGGTGTTTGGATCGAAAGAAAATTTGAAGAACAGTGTATGAGGGTTCGAACCTGTGAAAAGCTTATATAGAAGGTCCACCTTCGCCCGTTATCACGGTCGAATGTGGGTTATTTTCACATTCGGTCCAACTGAATGACCCGAAGGTGAAAATTGTCACCCGAAAGTGGAATGTTGGTTTAAACTTCCACATTCGCCCATTCTAAAACGCTCGAAGGTGATGATTTTTCCACATTCGACCCAATTAAGGGGCGAATGTGAAATGGAAAAATCTGAAAATTTTGCCAAATCACGAATTCGAATCCCGTTCAACTTTTTTCAATCTGTTAAACTTCAAAAACTCATATTTTCACTTATTGAATGATACAAAGCCCAGATGGTGTTATCAAATCTCAGAAATTGACCATCAAGCAACCTCAGTTATCAAAAATAAAGCAGAAATGCAAAAATTTTGGTTTTTCTGAAATTTTATCAAAACACACCTAAAATCTTTTTGGATTTTGTATCTTTTTGACAATAAAAGTAAAAATGCATCAAAGTAAATGAAAGCAGTAAACATTTTGTGATGTCCGGTAAGAGGATCATATCAGTTTACTGAGAAATCTGATCACATCGTTGATCTGTTTGTTTAATATTATCATTAGAAACAGTATGTGACACGGCAATTGCTGATATTGTGGTCCACGTAAGCTCACATGCAGACTATTACGCAATGCTTTAAAATGATACGAGTTAGGTGTATTAGACTAACACGATGTGGTGCCCACACACACGACATACTCCCGTATCAAGTAATTGCACAAAGCTTCGTCGTAACGCGTGATTATGCCAGAGTTATCCGTAAAAGTTACAAAGTATATAGCACAGAGGTGTACAGGTCAGCAAACGAATGCAGCAGAGTAACATGTGCATATACACTAGGTTGAGGCTGATATTAACCACTGATTTGCATCAGAAAGTCAATATGATGTAATAATGATCTTTGATCAATAACACATAAAGTTCCTCAATTCGGTAACTTTCGGTTTTGGCATTTAAGCTCTTTTAGCAAATATTCTAATGAAACTAGGTCCGTAAATCAATACGACAAAAGTTTAATCAGAATATCCCGGATAACCATATCATAACGACCCGAAACCTCAGATTTTGGCAATCCTATCAAACGAAATTACGGTACTAAGACCATATGCCCATGAGGTGTTCAGCCACGAACGCGTAGTTCGTTATGTTTGTATCACTAATGCACGCAATTTTTAGTCTACGAAGCCTATCAGCATATCACACGTAGTCAACACACGCCTCATATTACTATACAATTCTTTAGCCTGTGTCAGATCCCCACTGATGTACTATCATTTCCTCTTTTTATCCAGGAAATCATTTTTGGTTATCTAATTTTTAGGTCTTTTTGAATTTTTCAATGTTTTTGGTTTTTCTGATAACATGGCTCCCACTAAAATAAAGAACATATTTTTGGGTTTTTAATTTTTCTGAAAAACAATAAAAATGAAAATTTGAAAGAAACAATCCACTCGAAAGCATCAACTTCTTTGAGGATTAAACAATCCCCTCGAAAGCATCAACTTCTTTGAGGATTACGATAGTAAAGAGAAATTCCCAATTAGCAAAGAGAAATTCCCAATTAGCAAAATATTAAAAACGAAAACTAAAAGCGATAAACCGAGGTGCCGATTAGTCCTGTTTTTCCTTTATGTTGTTTACTTTTAAAAGATATTCAAAGTGGGATCTGTCAAAAGCTTTTGTAAACAAATCTGCACGTTGGTAGTCAGTATGGATTTTGATCATATCTATCAATTCTTTAGCGTAACAATCACGGATAAAATGATATTTGATCCGGATATGTTTCGCTTTAGAATGATTTTCAGTATTTTTAGTTAATGCGATTGCGGCTTCGTTGTCACAATGTATAGGGGTTTTAAGAAACTACAAACCATAATCCACCATCTGCTGTTGGATCCAGAGCACTTGCGAACAGCAACTCGAGGCTGCAATGTACTCGGCTTCACAGGTAGACAGCGCCACGGAAGTCTGCTTCTTACATTGCCAGGTGACTAACCTGCTCCCTAAAAACTGGCAACCAGCTGTAGTAGATTTGCTATCTTTATCACAGCCGCCCCAATCTGCATCACTAAAAGCAATAAAATCAAAATCATCATCATTAGGGTACCAAAGTCCTTTTGAGGGACAACCCTTCAGATATCTAAGGATACGCTTGACCGCCGTCAGATGACTTTGTTTCGGCTTCGATTGATAGCGGGCACAGAGACATGTTGCGTACATAATATCTCGTCGAGACGCTGTCAAATACATCAGAGATCCGATGATTGCTCTGTATGTAAATGGGTCCGTCAGCTCCCCCTTAGCGTCCACTCCAATCCTGTGATTGGGTTGAATCGGGGTATCCATCGGCTTGGAATCCTCCATCTGGAACCGGCTCAAGATATCGGATACGTATTTCGTCTGGTGAATGAAGATCCCGTTGGGTCTTTGGTCCACCTGCAAGCCTAGGAAAAACTGCATCTCCCCCATTGCGCTCATTTCGAACTTTTCCTGCATGACAGTTTCGAACTCCCTGCATAAAAGCTCGTTAGTTGAACCAAATATTATATCATCAACGTAAATCTGCACCAGAAGCAAATCATCCCCTGATTTCCTTGTGAATAGGGTGCAGTCGACGAGTCCGCGCTTAAATCCTTTGGTGATGAGGTATGTACTTTTCTCCTCGTACCACTGTCTCGGAGCCTGGTGCAAGCCATATAAAGCTTTGTTTAGCACGTAGACCTTATCCCGGTGGATTGGGTCCTCAAAGCCTGGTGGCTGCCCGACATAAACCTCTTCCTTGACTTTCCCGTACAGAAATGCGCTCTTGACGTCCATTTGATATACTTTGAACTTCTTATAGGAAGCAAACGCAAGGAACATCCGAATAGCTTCAATGCGTGCTACCGGTGCATAGATTTCGTTATAATCAATCCCTTCGATTTGATGGAATCCCTGCACGACCAATCTGGCTTTGTTACGAACAATAACCCCACGATCATCCTTCTTGCACTTAAACACCCATTTAGTGCCTATCTTCTTTCTTCCTGGTGGCAAATCCGTGAGCGTCCAAACTCCCAATTTCTGGAATTGTAATAACTCCTCCTGCATAGCTTCAACCCAGGCGTCCTCCTTCAAAGCGTCCTTGTATGTCCTTGGCTCTACCTGCGACACATAACACGCAAACGACCAATCATTTTGACTACCAGATTGTTGAATTTTGGCATATAATGCTAAAGCACCAAAACTCTCTGGCGAGTTAACACTTCGCAGCTGCCCTCTGGTCATGACACTGCTTCCAGGATCACCGATAACTTGCTCCAGCGGGTGAATACGATGAATCCGAGATTCCGGATATTCAGGTACAATAACTCCCGTCTGAACAGTCAAGTTCTCTACAGCATCCAGATCATGACCCGTGTTAGATGATGAAGCAACATCTGGAGTTGGAGTTGGGTTCACTGGTTGTGCCTCTGGTTCTTCTGCATGTTCAAGAATGACTTCTTCAAATTGTTCATCTTTAGATTCTGAAGAGTCTAATGAAGTTGAAGCCTCTTGAAACACTTCTTCTTGTTGTATAGGAGCATTGGTATCATTAGAAGCTGGTAGGGGGTTCACGGTGATCGGACGCACTAACGGTGAAGTAGTCGCGTTTTCACACTCGTAAAGTAATCTGATAACAGCTTCTTCAACCAAGCTATCTAGATTGAATGATTCAAAGAAATCTTTATAATCAAACATCCAATCAGGACCCGTGCCTTGCAAATTTTGAGTATATCGTTGAACTTCCACGTTAGCCCAATCCTCCACCCGACGAGTTCGCTTGTTGTATACCCGTTTGAGTGGGGTTGCATATCCAACAAAGTATCCCTCTTCAGCTTTAGGACTAAACTTCTCGCTTGGATTCAACATCGTGCATGGTGCCCCAAAAGGTTCTAGATACTATAAGTTCGGCTTTCTTCGGTGTAACAGCTCATAAGATGTTTTACCAAACTTCTTCACTGTTAGAACCTGATTGAGTGTATAATTTGCTGCATAAATCGCCTCGTTCCAGAACATTACCGGAAGATTTGAGTCTGCGAGCATTGTCCTAGCCGCTTCAATTAGAGTCCTATTCTTTCGTTCAGCAACACCGTTCTGTTGTGGGGTGTACGGAGCCGAATATTCATGATGTATCCCTTTGCTTTCACAAAGTTCATCCATCTTGGCATTTTTGAACTCCGTCCCATTATCACTTCCAATTCTCTTTATCTTAACGTTGTAGAGATTCTCCAATCGAGTGAACAGAACTTTTAGGTTGTTAAAGGTGTCACTTTTATTCTGCAAACACATCACCCACGAGAATCTTGAGTAGTCGTCAGTGACAACTAAACAATAAAGCTCTCCAAGATGACTTTTGCGCTTGACCGGGCCGAATAGATCCATGTGCAATCGCTCAAGTGGCATCTCAACAGAGTTAACTTTCTTCACTTTGTGGGACTGTTTGTGTTGCTTCCCCTTCTTACAACTCACACACTTGTCATTAAGATGGAAATGTTTCACGTTTACTCAATCGACAAGCCCATTTCTCACAAGTTGATTCATTTTTCTAAGATGAATGTGCCCCATTCTTCGGTGCCACATTATCGATTCTTTCTCTGTCGCCTTGGATAGAAAACATGTTATTTGCCCCTGTGATGTCATCGCCTTGGACATATCAAGAATATAGAGATTGTTGACGCGAGGTGCCTTCAACATTATCCACTCCTTTGGAATTTTGAAGCCCGGTTTGAGAATATAGCAGGATTTGTCATCAAAATGCACAGTAAATTGTTTGTCACAAATCTGACTGACGCTCAACAGATTATAATCGATCTGCTTCACATAAGATATTCTCTCAAAGCTCACTATCCCATTACTCACGCTCCCCTCCATAGTGATATATCCGCCTTTATTTCCCGCGAATGCGACATATCCACCATTGATATTCTTTACATCGAATAACAACGCAAGATCCCTTGTCATGTGGCCTGAAGCTCCACTATCAACAATCCAAAGACTGCTAATAGGGCCAGCTGAAGCTCCCTGCACACATTAAGTAAAACAGTTAGTTCTTTCGGGGGACCCAAGCCTGAGTCTTGGGTCTTGGAATAGCATTGTTCAAACAAACATTCTCAGAAACATTTTCAGCAACTTTTTGTTTTGGATCAATCTTTTTAGGATTATTCAAAACAGTTTCCTTTTTCTCATTTGACTTTGAAGTAGAGGCACCTGGAGAACCATTGGGTGTCCAAGATTGTTCAGTTCTTTTTAAGATGCGAATCTGAGATTTTGGGTTCCCAGTCGGTTTCTGAACATTGTTTGCAAATGAAACTTTCTTGGTTACCTTATCTGATTTAACAGACTTAGGTCCAACACTTGACTTGACAATTGGTTTTAGTGGAACCTTTTGCCTATCATTTGTTGTGTTCACCACTGGTTTTCTCCATGATTGTTCCATTGCAATCCGATTTCTTCGATCAAATTGGATTGAACGATTGTTCCTCGTTTGAGAAAAGTTGTTTTGATTATAAAACTGTTGTTGTTGAGGAACAACTCGTCTATGTGGTGGAACATAATGATCAATCGGTTTCCTCATGGAATTCCTCACTTCAACTTCGTGCCTCTTATGCCTTACATACGGGCATTGAGCAAGTAAATGCCCTCTCTCCCCGCATTTAAAGCATGCACGGTACTCTTCAAAAACATTTGGAGCATTCGGTTGAGCAAATGATCGAACAGGATATTGATCATTATACTGTTGATTCCTCAAACTCTCAGGGAGTGGCCCTTTTGAGTAAGCAGGCTCATGAAAACCGTTAGCTCTGTTTTTGGGCCGAATGAACTCTGTGACATGGACCTTTGGTTCTTGAGGAACATCCAAATACAATTTCTTTAAAATGGCAGGTGGTATTTCATTTGTTCTCTCATGTTTTGGGAACCAAATGGTGCTAGCTTGCCAGATTTTATCAATTTTAGCATAGTTAGCATTTTTATTGGAAATTCCTCGTCAGAGATGATCTTATCGGATCCTTCCATCCGATAAAACACCTTGACAGGTTTGTCACACGGTTCATTCTTAACATCCTTTTGCTCAAGATCTTTCTTAACCACATTTTTTTCAGACTTTTTCTCACGATGAGCATTTGCCATCGGATGCACAAGTTGAGATGATGAAACTGGTTCATTGGTAATGATGTGATTTTCTTTTGGAATTTCACATGCATTAACAGTTTGATTACAACCAGCATCATCACTCTCAGAGTCTGAATCAACGCTCTCAGCAGTAACACCCTCATCATTAAAACCTAAAATCGGCCTCACATCAGAATGTGGATCACCAATACTCGAGGTATTAGATTCATTTTCTGATGATGAGTCTGATTTTACCGAGCTCTCCGGTGTCACTTGATGACAATTGTGATTTTCAAAAAGCACCGGAGATGGCACAGACTTGTAATTAGTGGTTTGATCATCAATGATGTGGTCTACCACGTAAGCAATGTGCTTATAGCTTTCCAACTTTTTGTTTACTTTTTCAGCAAAGCATTTGATGGCGGCCATTTCCAACTTGGTATTTTCAATTTCATTAATGTAGTTATTAATTGCAAGTTGTTTTAATGATAAAGTGTTTTTCAAGTCGGAAATGTCCTTTTTATAGCCATCTAATACTTTGTTAAAAGCATGCAATTCTTTGCGAGTAGATTGACAGTTCATGATAGCACTATCACGTTGAACACGGAGTTGTTTGTTCTCCTCTGTCAATCTATCACAAGTACCACAATATTTATCACTAGTAATATCAGTGCTACACTCAGAACTTACAGGTTTTGGCGGATCAGTCATGGCCATCAAAGCAAAATGAGCTTCCTTTCCAGCAAAAAACTTGGAATAGTCAATCTTGGTGAAAGCATCATCAGCAATGCACGACTTCCTCGTCATCAGAAAATCAGCTTCTGCTAGCAACTGATCAATATCATCATCTAGAGATGTAACACTTGCTTCTGTATCCGATTCACTGTCTGAATCAGAATAAACCGATTCACACTCCTCAGGAACATCAGAAACAGTGTTAATCACCACTCCAGGATTAGCTTCCTCAGCCTTAACCTCAACAGGTTCAGTCTCCATTTCCATTTCAGCCTCAGACACATCAACTTCAACCTCAGTTTCTTTCTTCTCATCAACTGTCACCGACTCTTCAATATCAACCTGGCAAGCAACACAAGCCACATTTCCACCAGTTGTGATCTCCTCAACACCTATTTGCAAACCCGACCAGTCAAACCGTTCATCCTGTTGAATCATCAATGCTTGATTCTGATTGGTATTCTGTTGTGTCTCATTTGGTGTAGTGATTGGTATGACAGTTCGGTTAGTGTTGTTTGGTGATTGGTTTTGAGTCTGGTTTGGTGTGTTTGGTTGTCTGTTTTGGTTGTTGTTAGAGTTGTTTTGACGATTTTGGTAGTTGTTGTTATTTTGGTAAGAAACTTGGTTTTGGTTTTGTTGTTGACGGTTCTGGTAGCTTGCATTGAATGGATTTCTATTACCTTGTTTTGGTGGCTGGGTACATTCCCGTTTAAAGTGACCTTTCCCTCCACAATTAAAACAAGTAACTTTCTCCTTGTTAAACCCGTAGGTTCTGTTAGGAGAAGTTCCCAAATCTGTTCTTCCTGTCTTCTCAATAAACTCTGTTGCTCTTCTCATAATGCTAGCAAAAGCCCACTGGATATCAATCAATTCCATCTCTTCTTTATCAATCTGTGCATAGTCTTCATTGGTTAAGTTGTTATTCCCAATTTGACTAGCAACTAACCCATTATAAGATGAAACCATTGCAGAGACTAGTGCAATGTGTTGCTGAGCAACTTCAACCGTCACATTTCCCAAGTTAGAAGTCTCCAAAACTACTGGTTGTTGATTAGGTTGAGTAATTTGGTTCATTGGGTTCATGTATTGTGTTTGTTGAGGTGGTTGTTGAGATTGGCTAGCAGTATAGAAGGCTGCTTGTTGCATTGGTGAGAATGGTGAAATGTAGGAATTGTTGTATTGTTGTTGTGGTGGAGGTTGTGTATATGATGGTTGTGAGTAGGATGAGGTTTGTGCAATGTAGTTGATGGTAGGTTGGGGTGATTCCATAACATTGGAAATGCAAGCAACATGTGGTGCCACTAATCCTCCTGAACTTGAGTTGCTGACTGGAACTGAAGTGCCTCCAAAATATAAGCTAGGATTTTGAGGAATCTGTGATCTTTTAGCTTTCCTCTTTTCTTCAAGCTCTTTGTTCTCCAGTTTCTGCACGAACTCATTAATAGTCCAGAACTTATATGCATCCTTCTCTTTGAGAACTTCCACATGCTGATCCCAGTAAGGTGGTAAAGCATCTGCAAACTTGTCCACCAAATCTGTCATAGGAATCTGTATACCATAACTAGACAATTCAGTTAGCAAATGACAATATCTAGGAGTTAATTCTTTTAAAGTTTCATTGCCAATATAAGTAAAGTTCTCAAACTCCTTTCGTAACTCTTCCATCCTCAATCTTCTAGTCTTCTCATTCCCATCATGCCTAATCTTAAGCACATCCCACAGTTGCTTAGATGTAGTACATGTCCCAAACTGATGCAGTAGATCATTTGTGATAGCCTGTGTCAACTAGGAATAGGCTTTCTTCTCCACAGCAAACTTCTTTTTCTCTTCCTCAGACATACTCTCCAATGGAACTGGTTCACCTGTGTTCTCCAATACCGGTGGTGTGTAACCTCTAACAATCATACTCCATGCCTCTGCACCCTCCACTCCCATGCCTTCCAAATGAATCTTGAACTTTTTCTGCCACTGATTGTATTCTTGCATCTCCATGAGCTTCGGTGGCCGATTCCCACTACCTGAAGATAAGTCATTAATCAGTGTGGAAATAGCATTTGTGGTTTGAGTATTTACCACCGCTGCTGCTACTCCCCAGTAGTCAGGTTGTGGTGCTGGAGGTGCCACACTTTGAGGCATCGAGCTAGTCATCGCGATGTAGTTGATCGGTTGCGAAGACTGTGTGCTCGTCTTTTGTGCTACCACTGTCCATGGGTCCATCACTTGCTGTTGTGGTTGTGTCGTTGCTGGTCTCGGGGTAGTCGGAAAATTCCACATGATCACGAACTTCGAAAAATCCAACACTTAGAAAATTTTCCAAAAACTGAGTTCTAGGTTCGCCCCTTTTTGTCTACTTTCGTCCCCTTTTGTTCACCTTCGACCAAAATAAGTACACCCGAATGTAGAAAATGAACAGAAAGTAAAATCAGAAATCTATCTTTCCACTTTCGCCCAAAAGCTTCAGGTTCGACCAGTAAATTTCCACGTTCGCCCGCCCGATCAATCGAATGTGGAAAATGTTACTCGAAAGTGAAAAATTCAAACTAAAATTTCCAGGTTCGCCCAGAAACACTCTACGTTCGACCAAAAATGACTCAGATTCGCCCACAAAAAGTCAGATTCGCCCACAATGATGCACATTCGACCATTTTCAATCTGAAAAACGGTTACACTTTGAAAAACGGTTATTTTGATCTCTGATTTTCAAAAGTTTATGGATTTGAATGATCTTTATCAGGTTTTGATTCGGAATTGATTTGGAACAACTTTAATTCTGGGAATTTTAGATTTTATCCACAAATTCAACTTCAAATCAATCAAAAACACTCAAAAACCATTTTCATTCAAAAACAGATGTATTTTGATCAAAATTAGATCAAAATCAGCTCTGAGTTTATCAAATTTGTTGTTGTATGATCCGTATGGCTCTGATACCACTTTGTAAACGAAAGATTTTGACTAAAACAGGATTAATTGATCATACAAGTCACAAAACCAGGTGCGGAAACCCTAGTTATGAACAAACTGATAAAACTCTAATCAAAACACAATCAACATCATTTTCAAAGCTTTTTCATAAATTAACCTTTTCAAATATTCAATTACAATCACACACACGTTAATCTAGAACACTTAAACACTTTCTCAAAATCACCTACAACCTGACTCAAACACACACTCTTACAAAAACTCTCTTTCTTTCAAAAATACACAAACTCTATATATACAATCTGCACATTCGCCAACTGTGAATGGTCGAATGTGGACTTCTTCCACATTCGCCCATTACAGGGTACGAATGTGTTGTCTTGATCAGGTCCATTCTACCTTCGCCCCAAAACACTCTTCCTTCGCCCATATTCTTCTACTTTCGCCCAGTATTTCCACCTTCAACCCATCAGCAACTTTTAACACATGTTAACTTGTAGATCCAATCACTAGTCGCACTACGTGCACCTACAGCTTAACTAAAAATCAACTCGATGCCTTCTATATTCTAACACATATGTTCATGTAGTTTTAAAAACAAACATCGTGCAATGCATAACATGCAATGTCCATTTAGTTATCAAAAGGAAAAGATGAAAATTATGAATTCAGGTCATGTTTTATGTCTAACAAAACAAATGGGTTAAGCTAAAAATATTAAAGTGAGTATGGAAACACATCAAGCCCGTACTGCCTTGTCATGAACTAAACAATGAATTCGAATGATTCATTGATCGGGATGGCGGAACCGGCCAGAGACCAATTCATCTATTCGGAAAAGGAATGCAAAGGGAAATAAAGGTTGATTATTCCCCTTCTATAAAGATCCAAATTTTGATGCCCAATACCCCATAGATTGTTCGAACTGTATAGGAACAATAATCAATTTTAGCTTGAATGGTTCCCGGAGTTCATTCTCCGGGCAATTTCCTAGTTCAAGATCCCTCTTACTAACTGGAATCAAAGAATTAGTAGATCTGTCCGCCCAAAATGGTAATGGGCTTGGGTTATGAACTTATAATCTATAATCTGATGATCAAGTCGACCCGATTTGACCTGTTACCCACCTCTTTAGCAACCCACTTTTCCGACTCTACCAGAAATATAAGCATGGTTTATTTAACACATTAGTTAGGTAACAAAATGCCATGTAGATGTGTGTAGATCAGCCCAATATCAAGAAAAATTTACCAAAACATATAATAAACAGTTACTATTGGGAGCCAATGATCATTTTTCTCGAATAAAAGAAAATGATCTAACACTCTTATATCATGCGACCATCAATCCAGGACATACGTTGTGTTTGATTAAACTTGGGGAAAAAGCGCTCAAACATAGAAAGAAAGAATTCTAGTGCGGTAAACCTATCTATACTAATGAGTAATCAAAAGTATAAATTGACAATATGTTATTTATAGAATCCTAAATTTCAATTGGCGCTTTGATTTCAATGCACTGTCAAATTGTATCCTAAACCCCAAGCTGATGAAACTAAGACAAACATGTATATAGTTTTTGCAGTTTTATTTTGAGCCAGTGAATTTGTTCATAAGAGCAATGACAACACAAAAGATCAGGGGAGCTAGAACATTAGATTCATAAAGAAGCATTAATGTTAGAGCCTAATATTCATAATTGGGATGTAAACACATAAGCAATAAGACAATTTTCTAGTTCAAAACTCGCACAGACATTTTGTCGAGCATGTGGTATGCATATGTTATATACAACTCAAAGAGGCTGAAAATTTGTTTAATTCAGCCAATAAAATCAAGTGGTTTACCATGTATTACCATCAAATTCAATCATTTAAGGATACATATAATCTTTGCTATGCAAAATTAATAATACAGTACCTTACAATGCAATCATCTGCTATGATGATTAGAACAGTTGGTACCAAACTGAAATCATTAATCGATGGGTCCACAATCGCTACCCGAAAGTTTAATCAACACTCGATATGATTCCCGTTCATATGATTACCCATTTTAGGGTTAAAGCAATTAACGTAAAAAAATGAAGTGCAAAAGTGAACACATGATATAATGAAGTTTGGTTGCCTTCGCTTAAGCAAGACGAACACGCAAAATAGAAGAAAATTAGGGGTGAAAGAATACCAGTTAGATAGCGAGGAAGCAGCAGGTGAAAAGAGACGTGGGAAAGCAGAGGGAAAGAAAAAAACGAATCAGGATGTATTGGATTAGATTAGGTTAACTTAAGGGAGGTGGAGGGACAGATGGGGGAAACACGTTTATCTTATTTTGGCCGATGATGAAACCACGTGTAAGGGTTTACATCATTAGATAGCTACAGTAATATATAGTCATATACAATTTTACTAAATGTATCTTTATATAATAAAAAAAATAGAAAAGAATAGGAAATTTTATTCTAAAGTTATTGCTTTTTTATATTTAAACATTTTTATTATTAACCAGTAAATTCCCCCGCGCTACGCGGCGTGAATTTTATAAGTATCGCTTCGTTTCGTTTTTTTAGGTATCGGCACTAACCAAAAGAGAAAATCTAAAAAGAAAAGGTCGTAATATAACTTAAAGAATGCCGTCACGTGCTTTACATGAATCGTGATATACCAAAATAGATAATTGCTAAATATTGTCTAAATAAAATATTTGTTTTGATAAAGAATAAATGTGTCAAGTAGTATGTATGAGAAAATATTTAAAGATTAAAGTAAAATAGAAAAATTTTAACAATAATATAGATTTTAAATACTATAAGTTACACATAATACCAAATGAATATTAAATGATAAATAATATATTAATAATATATAAAATATTAGTTTGTTGTATACATGTGTTACAAATAGAAATAAACTAAGTTTTGTTAGTGAAAAAGTGTTTCTTTTAGATGCATCCATGAGAAGGAGATGATGTCATTCATGTGAAGTGATGGAGGTAAGACTCATGAGTGTTTATATTCCTTTATTTCAACCTGGAGAAGATGAAAACATGATATAGAGAGAGAGATGGTGGTGTCGGTCATTGTGATGCCAGTGGTGGTATAAATGTTTGTAGAGATAAAGAGAAAGAATACAATAGGAGGGATGGTACAGAGCCCAAGCTATGGTTTTTGAATAAATTTAGTCTTTCAAAAAAAGGTAGAATAATACTCCACGTGGGAGGCATCAAAGGAATCTGTTACTGTGCACGTTAATACGTGGGAGGCATCAAAGGGACCTGTTACTGTGCACGTTAATACGTGGGAGGCATCAAAGAGACCTGTTACTGTTAACGATTGTAAATGTTGTATATATAGAATGTAACTATTATTAGTCTTTATTTTTTTTTTCTTTTTGTTATAAGAGGATTGAAGAGTGACACAGTTATCAGAAGAAAATAAAATCAAACATCAACAGAACTAGATACAGAAAGTGTGAAAAAGATTCAAAAAGGAGAAAAAAAGAACAAGGAATCAACATAATGCAACACATACTTGTAACGTACCTAGTTTGAGTTAAGCCGTGTTTGTTACACCACAATGTTAAAGTTAGGCCATGTTTGGTACGTTTAGTAACATAAGACAACCAAAAATAAAATAACTTGAAATACATAGAAAATGTGCCTACACAAATATCTAATTTGTGTAAAACCACGGCAAGAGCATGTTGAAGAATGATCGGAATGGTCAAATATAACATGCCAAGACAAGTTAATAATTAATTACATGTAGTGTCACTGACATGTTAGTAATGAATTGTATGTAGCATCGTAGTAAAAATGAACAGATTTAAAAATATGTAAAGTTAAAATAAAAAAATTGTAAAGTTTGATAAAAGTTGATAGGTTTTTGAAATATAAACTAACATGTTTTAAGAATCGGGTATTTGGGTCATTCATCTATATAAAAAAAAATAGAAACTAATGTGTTTTAAGCAAAACCGTTTTGCATATTTAAATTTACATTGCATATATTTGACAATGAAAATAAAATTAGACATAATATAAAACTATTTTTTCACTACTAGAAAATAACCCTTCAATGACACATATTTAATGACATACACTAATTTAATGACATAAAAAGTGTATGTCATAAAAAAGTGTCGTCTTTGATAAAAACTAATAAATTCTTGACGTGTCTACGTGTTAAAGTTGTCTTATCTATACATACTTGTAACGTACCTAGTTTGAGTTAAGTCGTGTTTGTTACACCACAATGTTAAAGTTAGGCCATGTTTGGTACGTTTAGTAACTATGATGCATGGGGACGCCACTTTGGGTGCCGTACCCGTTTCAGAAACGCGTTGGAGACGGAAACGCGTTGGGGACGGCATCGAAACGTTTCCTGCCCGTTTCCGGTTTCGGGGGGACGTTTCCCACACGTTTCCTGCTCGAGATCACGTTTCTGTGGATAAAAAATGGAGTTCCGACCATGAATGAGGCTCTGTTTAGGGCCTGATTAAAACGTTATGGGTAGAAAGGAGAAGAAAGTGGTGCTTACTAAGGAAAATAAAGAAGAAATCGTTGCTAATAGGAACTTACCTGATGATTTTAGGTATGAATTAGGGTTACAGGGGATTCATTAGTATCCAGAGAGAGATGGAGCCAGATTGGTGGCGGCTGATTATTATTAGGTCACTAGATGAACACATATTTCTTTCCTTTTCACCTTTTCTATTAATTAATTAACAATTTTCATCTCAAAGTTATAGTTTTTATCATATTTAACCCTATACTTTTACATATTGGGAATCAAGATATTATGCATATTATTTTTTAGGTTGTATATATATGTTATTAATATATTAAATCGTAAATAAAATTTATTTATAGCTAAATTTTTAAAACCAAAGGTACATCGTATCTTAGATATTTGATATATTTTTATTTTTTATATTTTTTTATTACCGTACCTTTGCCGTACCCGTATCCTGAATTTTTGAGTTTTGACGTTTCCCGTACCCGTATCGTCCCTGTACCCCGGTCCCGTACCCGTCCCAGTGCTACATAGTTTAGTAACATAAGGCAACCAAATTTAAGCAAAATTGGTGAGATAATACATTTCTATCTATACATACCTTATTTTTCAATCACCACAAAATTAATTTGTTGATACTTGTTAATTATTTCCGTTGTATAAATTTTGTTTTCAAGCTTTATTATATGACAATGTATTACATTTTACTTTGCAAACATGGAGTCGATAATGTGGAATAGAGAGTTAGCCTAAACAAGGATGATGCAAGTAAGACACTGATTGAAGTCATAAAGTGATGCACTATATGTTTAATTTGGACCTTGTGATATATAATTGTTTTGTGTGGTGTACTATATGATTGTGCAGGCTCTAAAAAAGAGCAGCTTGCATCTGCAGAACGAAGGGCAGAAGAAGAACGTGCTGCACACAATGCTACCAAGATGGTTTGGATCAATTTCACTTTTTTTTCTTTTCTTTTTTATGTTCTATTTTTACTTTGATGTTTTCAGTTTATGTGGTTATAATTTCTCACAATAATAGGTTGCAATGGAAAGGGAAGTCGAACTAGAACACCGAGCCCTTGATGCATCCACAACCTTAGCCAAGCTCCATGTATGCTAAGGATGTATTTTCTTTCTTTTTAATCCTTCTTTTTTTCAGGATTATGTCGAACAAACTCTAAACTAAAATAGTGAAGTTGATAGAATATTCCATCTACACGGGTATTAGAGGCGACGGCATGGGCTGATTAGCTAACGTATGTTAACTACCTGACTGCTAGGTGGTGTCAACCTTTGTAACTTCTGAAATTTTAATTCAGTAATTATTGTGTAAAATACTAAAATATAATTACAAAAAAAATACTCTTTCAATAATAATAACTGACTTTTGATAAAATGATTTAGGAGATGTTGTGCATAAAAGGTAGAGAACTACATAAACACATTAATGCATATACACACTTGCATACTGGTTTAACTCTGATACGTAAGATGGTTATGTAACCGCATAACCACCTCTCTTTCTCTCAACCACTATGTCTGCCTAGTACTACATACAAGTGATTATGTAGTTCTCATGGTTCTCTTCTTAAAATGTGTTTTTGTTAAGCGTGCCACTTATATATTTATATACACATACATTATTGTTACGCTTGTGACCCATAAAACATAAAAACATGCCCCAAATCAACCCACTGACTAGTACACTGGCTGAAATTCCCATCTCTATTGAGTGTGTTATACTTGCTTAGTATGATATAATAATGTATTTTGGTGCCTAGTACTTGTTATGTTGTCTGTGAACGGTATCTAATCTCTGTTTGGTCTTTTAACTCTCAATGCCATTTTCTTAAGATGTAGGAGGTATGGATTTTGTTGACTTTATATCCATTAGCTACTTTATTAGCATAAGTAATTGAGTCACACTTGCTATAACTACATGTCAATGATGAGAGTTTTGAACTGTGCAATAAGTCAATTGCGCACTTCTACTTATGATTGTCTTAACCATTTTTTAACCATTTTATGTGTTAGCGAACTGCTAACGAGAGGACTGCAAAAGCTGTAGAACTTGAGTAGAAGGTGGCACTACTTGAGGTAATCAAAAAGCATTTTTTAAGTTTTTTCACATGAAGCTTTTTCTACTATATTTATCAAGATCATCTACTATCAGTTTGAATGTTCTAGTTTAACTCAAGAACTGCAAGATATGGAAGCTCGTGCACGCCGAGGCCATAAGAAGTCTCCAGAAGATGCCAATCAAGTAATTCAGCTAGTAGGACAATTTAAAGAATATATTTTGTGAAAGTTCTTATGAGTTTCGGGTTTCACTTCCTCTTCTTTTTGTACAAACAAGGTGACAATATCCAAGTTTCATGAATGTAACTTCATCAAGAAGACAAGAATAATGTTATTTTCATGCAATTATGACTATCGCCAATGTCATTTATGATGGTACCTTGAAATACCCATTTTCTCAAACTATCTTTCTACTAAAAAAATTAACCGATAGCGTTCTCAGCTTTCATGATGAGATTTTGTTTACCTTACTCTTGTATCCTTGTTGAGTTCTTTGGCTCATGGGTAGAACACGGCTATGTTTCAAACTTTGCTAACATAGATTGGCTTCTACTACAAAGTTTATAATGCAAGACTGAACTTTTGAAATAGTTTTCCTTAAGTTTGCTAATCATGGGTAGAACACGGCTATGTTTCAAACTTGGTTCTACCTCTGCATGTGTACTCAGTTGTTGAGTTTATGTTGACAAGTTAGAAGTAGAAAGAACCAGAGTCCCTCAACGCGCATCAACAAGTTAGGAAGAGGACACGGACATGAAAGCCCTTGAGTATGTTGCTTTCCTCTTTTTTGTATTTTATTAAGAACATATATTTCTAATTAGCAATTGGTGATGTTAATCAAGTTGTTTCAGAGTTAAGAAGTCTCACTTAAATACATGTGCGAAATTAACGCAACATGTCTTTTACTGTAAAAGTTGCTGTTTTTTCCTCATAAACCGTCAAACGAATGCAAATACAGTTTATTCCACTATATGTGTTGATGCATGATCTTAATCCAAGTGTCCTAATGGAATCCTGTTTCTTTTTCACCCAAAATAAAATAAAATTTGAAATGCCTACTTACGTAATACATTGCAGGCCTCTCCCCTTTCATTACCGCCACGTGGTTGGGGCAAGCATACAGGTAACTTAGTTCTATTACCTTGGATACCCTTTCTTTTCATTCCTTCTTGCCTTTTTTTATTAATCCATATATGTAACAATTTCAGCTTCAGAAGGCTGCAAAGATTTTAGATTCTGGTGTTGTCAGGGATATGAGGTTTCTCTGGCGATATCCTTTTGCTCGACTTTTCCTTGTCTTTTACATGGTAACAACATTGTTCCCTTTTTTTTTACTTTTTGAGCTAGTTTCAAATACCTCTCTTAAAACTTGGTATGATACCGAATATACCGATTTACAAATTTATGACATTTGCACCCTTCCCTTAAAACTTGCATTAGCTTATGAGAGCTTGAAGTGTAAGGAGAAGCTAGAGGATAGAATGGCCATATCATAATTTTTTTTTTTTTTGATAAATGTTTGAATATACAATTATACATATGGTATGGATTTTTTTTTTACATCTTTAAATTCAATTTTTCTTGGCTATATATGAAACTGCCCCTCACTTTTTTTTCTTCCATCTATAAATTTCATCTCCTTTAAGGATATCCTATCCTCTTTATGGGAATGGGGATCTACAAAATAAGAAAGAAAAATGCTGTTTTATGGGATTTGTTTTGTTGGCTGTTCAAAAATAATAAAAAAGGAAACTGTTTTTAAATCATAAAATGATCAAATTCCTACCTTTTTTTACAATATTTTTGTTTTGGAGCTAACTTATAATCATACGTAGGTATTCATGCACCTCTTTATGATGTATCTGTTGCATCGACTTCAGGTATCAGCCAGTCAGTTTTTTAGGCAAAATAAACGTAGCGATGCGTTATGATTTATGTAGAATAGTTGGTCGGCCTCGACTAATGTATTAATTTTATTGTTGTCTCAGGTTGGGAGAGGAGCGGATCATTACGAGGATGAGGACATGGATGTCGTTCGCGAAGAATGGTCAGGCTACGCCGCGACATTCATTTTCAAATGATCGAAACTTGTTTGTTTGAAGGCGACGTAATGTCAATACAATATTTTTGTAAACGTTAATCGTTGTCTTGTATTAGTTTGTAATTTGATAAATATGGATTATATAATGAAATGATGTTTTTTGTTATTAGTTTGCTAATTATTTTATATATAATAAAATGGTTATAAATCCAGGAGGGTAAATCTGTAATTTTACAGGAATTGTTTTTAGATTAATAAATTATGACACGCAAAATGAACGTAATAAAATTCTGTCATAAATTTCTATTATAAAATGTGTCGCTAAAATGTCAATAAAAACTGTCATAAAAATGTGTGTCATTAAAAAGTGTCATAACGCGTGTCATTAAATGTTGTCATAAATGTATGTTATAAACAGATGACACGCGAAAATATGTCATGTTAAATTTATGACACCGTCTTCCTTGACATTCTTTTTCTTATCATCAGACCCTTTTCTTTACACGTAATGCTTGTCAAAAAAGACCTTTTTTTTCTAGTAGTGTTTTTAGTTATCTAATAATATATTTTTTTAGAAATGGTACAAGTCTACAAGATCTCACGAGTTTAATGAAAACCAAAAATCGATATTGTAACCTCACTATGTAAATAACACTGGTTGATGCAACAACATGTAACATAGACAAATTGTAACACTAATTTTTTAAGTTATCTAATAATATATTTTTAAGATAATGGAAGAGGTTATGACCGCTTTGTTACATGAAAACGAAAATTGAATATTGTAAAATCACTATGTAAACAACGTTAGTGGTTGCAACTAGAATGCATCAACTTATATAACATATAACAAAATATGGGAACTCGACCGTATAGAATATCTAGGTAACATGGACAAACAAATAAGGAGACATATTTTACTTGTTACTGGGTGAGTTCATCTTATACTCGGATCACCAAGCCCTCCGGTTCATTAATGGTCAGCATAAACTTAATCCCCGTCATGCCAAATGGGTCGAACACTTGCAAGAATTTTCTTTTGTTATCCGACAAAAAGCGGGCACGAGCAACACCGTTGCTGATGCTTTAAGTCGAAGGTGTGCCCTTCTTACATCTCTGCAAGTCTAAGTTGAGGTGTTCGATATATTTCGGGGCCTTTAGGTAGTGGATCTGGATTTTTTTTATGTGTGTAAAAGCTGCCAAACAACACCTTTGAAAACATATTCAGTTCATGATGGGTTTTTATTCCGATCCAATGTATTATGTGTGCCAAAATGTTCGTTGCGAGACGCTATTATTTTAGAAAGCCATCAAGGGGATTTTCTGGACATTTTGGAAAGGACAAGACTCTTAAGTTGGTATAGCAGAAATTCCATTGGCCTAAGACGAGTATTAATGTCACGCACATAATTGCTCGATGTCGTACATGTCACGTTGCTAAAACCCACCATTCTAACGCGGGTCTTTATACTCCCCTTCCAGTCCCGGATGGTCTGTGGGAAGATGTTAGCCTCGACTTTGTTGTTGGTCTTCCCCATACTCACCGACAAAACGATTCCATTATAGTGGTAGTGGATCGGTTCTCTAAAATGGCGCATTTTGTTCCATGTTCTAAAACTTATGATGCTAGTCAAGTTGCCCGCCTATACTTTGCAGAGATTGTTAGGCTACATGGTGTTCCTAAATCACTAACGTCTGATCGTGATGTCAAGTTTGTGTGGCATTTTTGGAGGACACTATGGAAACGGTTGGTTTCTCGTCTTCATTTTAGTAGTGCACTAGTGCACATAATCCTCAAAGTGATGGCCAAACTGAAGTTACAAACCGTAGCCTTAGTAATCTTCTTCGTAGCCTTGTTAGTAATAATCTTCGACGGTGGGATATGGTGCTTCCCCAAACTGAGTTCGCATATAATAGATCCACAAATCGGTCTACCGGCATGAGTCCCTTTTTGGTTGTTTATGGTCGTAGCCCTTTTACCCGGTTAGACCTTACTTCGTTACCTACAACTACACATTTTAGTGCTAAAGGGGAAGAGATGTTAGCTCAAATAAAGTTGATTCATAAGATGTTCGCAAACAGATTGAGAATAATAACATAGCTTATCAAGGCCGTGCTAATGTGCATAGAAAGCGGGTGGTGTTCAATGAAGGCGACCTTGTGTGGATACATCTAAGTAAAGACCGTTTCCCAGGAGGACGTTTTGATAAGCTTCAACCCCGTGCCGATGGACCGTTTAAAGTTCTCCAGCGTATCAACGACAATGCTTATACAATTGATCTGCCAGGCCACTTCAATATTTCCGCCACCTTCAATGTTGCTGATCTTTCATCATTTGTTCCTGAGGAAGATGACCCTTTTTACTCGAGGACGAGTCATTTCGAAGAGGATGAGAATGATGCGGATAGCCCAGATCCACCTGACCTTTGAGTAGACCCGGATCCGAACCACAGGCAACCCACGTGAAGTTGCATACATGGATTGAAGTTATCTTTTATTTCTTTTTCTAAATTAGCAAAATTTTATCTCTTTTGTTGGTTTCACTTTACCCTCTTAGCTACTTTTATACACCGTTTTGTTTTTATGGTAATCGATGTGGAAATGTTAGTTGGATTTTTTTATCAAGAATTTTCTTTGGCTTTGAATTCTTGTGACCAGGCTGAACCACCTTGATTGCTAAGAAAACTGCATCAATAAGGGAAGACATTGCAATAGAAATTATGCAAGTTAACTATTATTTTGCCGTTTGCCAAACTTTTGACCATGTTTCTGCATGGCAAATTTTAAGGCATCATTTTATCTTTACATGGAATTATTTTTCTAGTCGGTTTCTCGTTAAGTTGGATTACGTTTTGTAGTAACAATTTTAAATTTAATGGTATTTGGTTATATATATATATTATATTGTTTATTTGAATAGAGTAAATTCCTTTTTGGGTCCCTGAGTTTTCCTGATTTTAACTACTTGAGTCCAACATTTTCATTTTTAACATTCTGAGTGCTAGTGTTTCATTTTTGTTATGATTTGAGTCCTAAAAACTAACTCCATCCAAATTTTCTGTTAAGTAACCCTCACGTGCAACATACGTGAGGGTAATTTAGTAATTTCGTCTTGTCTTTCTTCTTCCCCTTATAAAAACCCATTTACCCACATCAAAACCCTAATTCCTCTTTTAATCGATCTAGACAAAGAAAATGATGAACATCCTTTGTGCATGTGGGTCTCCAACAATCATTCGAACATCATGGACTGCAACGAATCCTGGAAGAAGATTCCATTGATGTGCAAGAGCAGTAAGCTGTGGGTTTGTAACATGGGCTAATCCTCCAATGTGTGCACGATCTTGTAAAGTTATACCTGGATTACTAAGATCCATCAACAATCATCAGGAAATGGCTCGGATCAGAGACAAAAAGTTGAAAAAATTGAAAATTTTCTTGTTTGGTAGTTGGGTTTTGTTTGTAGTGTATGTATCCATGTTAGCATGACTTGAAGTAACTGTTTGTAATGTATGTATTATACAAGTTGTCACTCTATGTACGCTTCATGTTCTCATGGATGTGTCTTAAACAATACTTATGCTCAGCAAGTGGAAACATCTTTGCAATGGCAGGTAACAGACCCTATATGCAATTAATAATGAATTAACATGCAAGTAATAATGAATTAACATAACAATTAACAAGGATACATTTACATTTTGTCTATCACTGATAAAAGTGAAATAAGAATCAACAGTTAGATCTAGATCATCTCCAAGATTATCCAAGAACCAGGACCATGAACTAGTTGTCTCAGCCTCCACTATAGAGTATGCAACAGGATATATTCCATTGTTTCCATCAAACCCCACAGCTGTTAACACTTGTCCAGGGAATGGACCCTTCATAAAACACCCATCTAACCCTAACAGATTCCTACCCAACAGTTTGAATCATGCTTTCAATGGTCCCAAACAAATGTAGATTCTTCTGAATTGTCTTGTTGGACTAGATGGGTTACACTCTCTTTCAACATCAATTTTTACAGTTGTACCAGGGTTGGACCTTAGTAACTCTTCACAATAATCCCTTAATAATGTATAATGGGCCTTGAAATCACCTTCCATCTTATTAACAGCCATCACCTTTGCCCTAAAATTTTTTTGTAAGCTGAGTTGGATCTGGTTTTTCTTCTTTAATTGATCTTGAAGGGATTTCAATGGAATTGTAGGGTTACCCTCTAAGATCTGCTCCACCTCTGCTGCATTAGTGCTCACTGTATACAATCTAACCTTTCTTGTTTGCAGACAGTTATGAACATTACAGAAAGTTTTAACACTCCATGGTAAAGTAGGTTTTGCTTTGGAAACATGGAAGGTTCAGTGACATGTGGTTGTTGGGAACCTTATCTTGCTTTTGGTGCTTTCATAGGTTTCAATGGTATTGGTTGGCCCATTTAATGATGCACTGTTTGAAGATTCCCCCTTATTTTTAACAATAGGTCCACACAATTCACTTAAGTTACCAATTTGCCCCTGCATATTATTTAAGCTTGCACTGTCTGGATTAATACCATGACATACCACACGAAATCTGGTTTTGTCATTCTTGAATATAACAAGTTGCCTTCTACTCTCCAAAGCATGCTTCTTTACCAGTAATCTAACTTGTTCTTTGTCTCTGAAACTTTGACCAACACGAAATGGACAGCTCACACCCTTCTGCTTCTTTCTTAACTTCTTCAAATCCTTCTTCACTTGAGGGTCATCCTTATCATCAGGGCTATCAAAATCTTCTAAATCAACTTATGTTTCATCAAATTGTTCATCATCAGCCTGTTCTTCATCATCATTAACATTCCCAGTTCCACTTATTGGTTTAAAAGAGCCCATGTCTACCTCATATTCCTGAATAACAGTGTCCTTGTCAACTATGTAATCATCCTCATCTGTTGGGACAAAGAGGATTGAAGAAGCCACTTTTGATAACCTTAGTCCAAATCATATTCTGCATAAGTATAAGAAGAAACTGCTGAAGAAGAAAACACAAGTGCTGAAGAAGAGAAGAGCAAAGCACTGAAGAAGAACTGGTCAGTAGTTCTGAAGTCTAACCAGACACTTCACTTCAGAACTACTGAAGACAAAACTACTCTTCAGTAATTTGTCTTTTCATCAATAGTTTGCTGATTTTATCTTCAGAACCGACTCAGACTTCAGTAGTTTAGTATTATAATGTTTTGTTAAAGTCTTGGATCAAGTTTCAATGCTACAGCCTGTTGTAAGCATTATCCTAAGTATAATATCTTAGCTAAATATCTTAGATTACTTAGTACAACAGTCTTGTATCTTTGTCTATAAATTGATGAGCTTGTTCATCTATTTTCAACATGTGATTTACTTTGATATTAATTGAAAAACCTTCAAGGCTTTTAAACTTATTATCCATTTCACATCTGAGAATCATAACTTGTATTTATTGCTTTATACTTTCAATTTCTTATTGATTCTCATTAACTGCTCAGTAAAGGGGGAGTAATAACTCCTGTTAAAAGTGATAATTTAACCTTAGAACATTTACTATTCCGCTGTGCAAATAACTTTGATATAAACTGCAAACACATAAGTGTTCTGAACTGTTATAAAGAGGCCACTGATCCAACAATTGGTATCAGAGCACTGGTTTATCTGATCAAATATCAATCTAACAAATTGAGAATCAGACACAGGTTCTTATTGATATCCAATAAAGGATTAAAAGGTTCACTTTTTCATCCATCACTTTAAAGAAGTATTGACAAATCCAGACTTCTTAAAAATGGACCCTTACAATACTGGATCTGCCAATAAACCTCCTATGCTGGTCAGAAATGAATATAACATCTGGCAAAGAAGGTTGGCTCATACAATTTCTCAGACCAACACTGGTTGTTGGAGGTCTGTAATGTTTGGACCTCACAAACCAGTAGTCACTGATCCAGAAGGTAAAACTGAGAGACCAAAAGACCCAAAAGACTACACTGAAGAAGATTTCCAAAAATTTGAGCTAGATGCAAAAGCTTTTTCTATGTTGCCTATGGCTCTCCCAAACAAAATTTATGTCGGACTTTTACATTGTGAAAGTGCCAAAGAGCTGTGGGATTGCCTAAAAGAACAGTTTGCATGAACTGAAGAGGTGATAGCTAACACTAGAGAAATCCTAGCCCAACAATATGAAACTTTTACTCACATAGATGGTGAAACTTTAACACAACAGTTTGAAAGATTTTCTTCACTCATCTCTGAGTTAAAAATTAACAATCAGACCTATTCTAATGCATCTATGTTACATAGATTTTTAAGGTCTTTGCCTTCAAAATGGGAAACTTATTCAATAGTCCTCAGATCAAGTACAGATTTTAACACCCTGAACCTAACTAGGTTACATGGAAAATTACTAACTTTTGAAAGAGAAATCAATCAAAAGAAAAAGTTACAAGAATCTGGTAAAACTGCTGATGACTATACTCCAGGTAGCACAGCCTTATTAGGACATGACTCACCATCTTGTTCTAATAATTTTGGATCTTTTGATCACATTAACATAACTACTGGGATCTCATCAGATGGATCTTTCCCAGCTTATGACAATGAAGATCTGAGTCAAACTGCTGATAACATGTGTTTTATCATGGATGACTTAAAATATTTTAGCAGTGATGACTTAGAAGAAATGGATATTTTACACCAACTGCCCTTGTTAAGCATTAAAACTAACAAATTTTACAAAAGGTTAGGAAGGAAATTTCCAGGATTAAACAACTCAACAAAAGTTGGTTTTGACAAATCTAAACTGAGATGTCATAAGTGTCAAAAGTCGGGACACTTTGTTAGAGAATGTAGAAGCTCTAGCTATAACCAACCCATGTCTGGAAATCAATTTAACCCCACTTATAATAGGAATAATGGAACTCAAGGGAGTGCTCATTTTGTACAGGCACAAGCTCCACAAGTCCAATATGTGCCACAAGTACAATATGTTCAAATGCCTGCTCACCAACAGCAGCAAATGCCTCCTTTTCCAACTGCTCAACAACCTGCACAAACTCAACAACCCCCTCAACAACAAAGTTTATTTACATCAAGGTATGTTGACTGGAGCAGTCTTCCTTTTGACACATCTGAATGCAGTCAGGATGCAGACAACAAAGTCTATGATGTCAACTGGGGAGAACCTGACAATGGCAGAAAGAACTTTGCCTTAATGGCTTATCAGGGATACTCATCGAATTCTGCACTCACTCAGGTATCACAACAATCTCTTTTAAAGCTTTGCTCAAAATCTTGCAAAGAATCTTTTGCTTTAATAAGGGAGACCAATGTGCATTTACAAGGCAAATCTAATGATATGGAGAGAAAATACACTCAAATGAAGTGTGAAGAAAGAAAAATTGCTTTGAAAAATAAAGAAATTGTAAATTAACTGATAAATCCATAGAAACCTAGGCACAAATTAAAACCATGATAGACAACCTAGGAAATGTCAGAAAAGAGCTTGCTGACACTAAGGTTGATTGTGAAAAATGGGTTGAGTCTTGTAAAGGGTACCAAATGCTGCTTAACAAACAAACTGCAGCAAATGTTAAGTTTGGCATAGGGTATACCCACACTGAATCACCAACATATTTCACCCACAAAACTAATAATGATGGGATGAAATTGATTCATACTTCTGATATGGAGGAATGCACATCCTACCATCAGAACTTTCTCAAAAATGAAAGTACTGCAGAAGTTAAAACCACTGACAATAAGCCATCAGTAGTTTCATCTACATCAGGAGTTGAGACTTGAAAACTACTGATGGCCTATTTCAAAATACTAATATTGTCAGTAAATTTCCTTCCAACTCTCTTGCTTTATCTAAAAGGAAAGAGAAGGCAAAAGCATGTGAAATATGTGGTCTGTTTAACCACATAACTGAACTTTGCAGATATAGAAAGGGAAATCAGTTCAATAAGAAAAATCAACAACTGATTGTGGGAAAACAGATAAAACAAGATTTTGAAAACACTTTCTTTCCCAACAAACAACAATCAAGTAAAAACCTTTCTCAGAAAAAGATTTTATCTCAACAAAAGTCTTTTTCTCAAAGGTCATCTTCAGAAGTTACACCTAACTCATCAGTAGTTTCACAAACTACTGAAGTTAAAGATTTGATAAATTTGGTTAAACTTCTGATGACCAAAGTAGATGGTGGTCACCAAAAAGACACCACAATTGTTCTTAATGACAAATCCATTGCCAAAAAGACATGGATTTCAAAAATTGGTCCTCAACAAGCTGCACCTGTTCTCAAGAGCAAACCCAAAGCCAAATTGGCTTGGGTTGCCAAATCTAACTAATTTGCTATTTTGTGCAGAGGGTCTCCAGAGGTTTGAACAGCATATGGTATGTTGATAGTGGAGGCTCAATGCACATGACTGGATGCAGATACCTGATAAACAATTTTATCAGTCAAAGAGAAGGATCTGTGTCCTTTGGGAACAATGCAAAGGGATATGTGCTAGGATATGGCAATGTATCCTCAGGCAAAATGCAGTTTGACAAAGTCAATCTGGTTGAAAACCTTGAGTACAACTAGCTGAGTGTCTCTCAAATGTGTGATAAAGGATATTCTTCCTTTTTCACAAAGACAGCATGCAAGATCATATCACCAGAAGGCCAGAAGTTGATAGAGAAGATCATTGAAGATCATACATTGCTGATTGCCAAAAGATGTGGCAATGTCTATGCAGTGGACATTGAAAAAGACAAAGTATTGAACAACACTACCTGTTTCTTCTCAAAGGCATCAACTTCAGAAAATGATCTCTGGCACAGGAGACTTGGCCATGTGAACTTTAAAACCATCAATAAAGTCACTAAAATGGGCTTGGTCAGTGGTCTACCTTTGAAGGAATACCAGTTTAAAGAACACTGTGTTTCCTGTCTTAAAGGTAAACAGCATAAGTCCTCCTATAAATCTATTGAAGAATCAAAAACAACTGCATGTCTTCAACTACTCCATATGGACTTATTTGGACCAGTCAAAATTATGAACCTTGGTAAGAAGAAGGACTGCTTGGTCATCATTGATGACTACTCAAGATTCACATGGGTCTTCTTCTTATATTCCAAAGATGAGGCAGCTGAAATAATCAAGTTCTTCATTCTACAAGTAGAGAAGCAATATTCTCTTTCTGTCAAAGTCATCAGGAGTGATAATGGGACAGAGTTCAGGAACAAAACTCTGGATGAATTCTATTTTTCTAAAGGGATTGTTAGACAATTCAGCATTCCCAGAACTCCTGAACAAAATGGTGTGGTAGAAAGGAAGAACAGAACTTTAATAGAAGCAGCCAGAACAATGTTAGCTGATTCAGGCCTACCTTTGTACTTTTGGGCTGAAGCAGTCAACACGGCTTGTTATGTTCAGAATAGAGTCTTATCAACAAGAGATATACCAAGACTGCCTATGAAATTCTTCATGACATAAAGCCCCTTATCACCTTCTTCAGGGCTTTTGGATGTCAATGTTTTATCCTCAACATCAAAGACTCTATCTCAAAATTTGCTGCTAAAGTTGATACAGGTTACTTTCTTGGTTACTCTCCAATGAGAAAAGCTTACAAAGTCTTTAATTCAAGAACCAAGATAGTTGAAGAAACACTGAATGTCAAGTTCAATGAATCAAAAACACTCATATTCCAGCAAATCCTGCTGAATTATTTGACCTTCACAATTTTCAATTCGGACCTGAAAAGACTGTTGAATCATCCAAACCTCCTCAAAATGGTTTTCAAGGATTTGAAGATGATAGTACTACACCATGGACTCTAAACACAGTCAGAAGATCAATTTTTAAACCTTCAGAAGTTTCAAAAGCTTCTACTTCAGGAACTACTGATGAACAACTTGAAAGTGCTGATTCAGCTGAACCTAAAACTCCTGAACCTCAAACAATAGCTGAACCAGATATTATCAATCTCAGTGGTTTATTTGAAGAAACAATAGAGCCATCCTCAAGTACAGGTCTACAACAATTGATTGAACACAAGGATCATCCATTGGATCAAATCATGGGTGATATTGCTTTAGAGGTGCTTACAAGAAACCAGCTCTCCAACTTTTGCTTTTTCTCAGCATTCAGTTCTTAGTTGGAACCAAAGAAACATCAAGAATCCCTCAAAGATAACAATTGGGTGCAAGCCATGCAAGAAGAATTGCTTCAATTCAAAAAGCAAAGGTTTGGGAAATCTGTCCCTTACCTCCAAACAAGCAACCATTTGGTACAAGATGGGTCTTCAGAAACAAATCAGATGAAGCTAGTATGATCATCAAGAACAAAGCAAGATTGGTAGTACAAGGTTATTCTCAAGAGGAAGGGATTGACTATGATGAAACCTTTGCACCAGTTGCAAGACTTGAAGCTATCAGGTTATTTTTAGCTTATGCAATTTCCAACAACATAAAAGTTTATCAAATGGATGTCAAGAGTGTATTTTTGTATGGAAAAATAAAAGAGGAAGTGTATGTCTGTCAACCTCCAGGGTTTGAGGATCCTTCTCATCCTGACTGGGTATACATACTTGACAAAGCTCTTTATGGGCTAAAACAGGCTCCAAGAGCCTGGTATGAAACACTTTCAAACTTTTTACTTAAGAATCACTTCACAAGAGGCTCCATTGATAAAACTCTTTTCATAAAACATGTTGGAAATCATGTCTTACTTGTTCAGATTTATGTTGATGATATCATTTTTGGTTCAACAAATTCATGTGAAGATTTTAAGAAACTCATGCAATCAAAATTTGAAATGAGTACTATGGGAGAATTGCAGTACTTTTTGGGACTGCAAATCAAGCAACAATCAAATGTAACATTTATACATCAATCAAAATATGTTAAAGAATTATTAAACAAATTTTCTTTACAAGACTGTAAATCATGTTCCACTCCCATGACACCAACCACAGAAGTTGAACCAGATGATCAAGGAAAATAGATTGATCAAACCATGTATAGATGTATGATAGGTTCTCTTTTATATTTAACTGCTTCTAGACCAGATATTATGTTCTCAACTTGTGTCTGTGCTAGATACCAATCTGCACCAAGAGAATCACACCTAATTGCAGTCAAAAGAATCTTCAGATATCTGAAATGAACTCCTACTTTAGGAATTTGGTATCCTGCTTCAAGCAATACCATGTTAACAGCTTTTTCAGATAGTGACTATGCAGGGTGCAAAATGTCAAGAAAATCAACATCTGGTGGTTGTCAATTCTTGGGAAACTGTCTGGTGTCCTGGCAATCAAAGAAACAAACATCTGTGGCAACTTCAACAGCTGAAGCTGAATACATTGCTGCTGCAAGCTGTACATCACAGATACAATGGCTCCAATATCAACTGCTTGATTATGGAATCAAAGAGACCAAGACTCCTGTGACAACCTGCCCCTTCACTTTTCTTAAACGTACACAATTGGTCCCTCATCCATTTCAAAATTTTCATTTTTAACCCTCGTATCCTAAACGAGTCAAAAACCTATGTTGCGGTCCTAAAACGACTTGGAAATGAAGAAAACGTGTCTGGTTTTTATTGAAAGTTACAATTAAAAAAAGATTAATCTAATTTGCAATTAAATACTTGTTAACTAGAAAAATGATGAATTATTGTTAATGTTCAAACTGTTTCATTATAAACAATAACTTACTTTGAACCATATTAAAAACTATATAAATGATTTAGTATATTAAGTAACCGTTTATGTTTATATGTCATAGTTATCCAATGGTTTTCTCTTACCCTCTATTAATGGTCCTTAATTGACATTATTAAGAAGTTACTTGTATTTTGTTATAAAAGAACCAATCTACAAATTGTGTTAGTAAACTCTCTCTAAAATCCATTCTATATTTTGTTTTGTCCTACTGTTTTCACCCCATCTATTTCGAATGGCTCATTTTATATTCCTTTGAACCATTTAAGTAACTTCAGCCTCGAAGAAAGGTTTTGAAAAATATGAGTGAACGTAAGAAAACTTTTGTCTAAGTTGATCTACACTTTAAAAGGTACGAATAACCTATATGTTACTTTTATATATATTGTATGGATTATTTGTATTACTTTTATTATACGAAACATCGATTATGTTTCTTTTATAGTACGAATGGCATTGTTGTTTTGATACGAAGTGTTTCAGTATAAAGTATATGGATGTTTGATAAGAATTTCGTTTCTAAATGATATTATGATTTCATACTTTTTTTTTATATAACCAATCATAATTGTCTCTCTAAATACAATATGTACATACACATTATAAGCATGACCATTAAAGTACGTTTATATCAATTTGTGTTTAAAGATAAAAGTGTAAATCTTTTTAGGCCAAAAGGTTGTTGTCATTCTATTATTTAATTAAAATATATACCTTTGGAAATTTAGAAAATCACTAACTCCACGAATCGTACATCCAAATTATTGCTCATAAACTTAAAACGAATATATAGGTTCAAACACAATTCAATGATTCTTGTTGATTTCGTACAAGTTCCTCGTCACAATCAAAGTGAGTATATCTTTCCCCTTTTTCATTCTTTACTCTTTTGGGGCTATTCATGTACGCTATGACTAAATGTTACTCTTTCACTAAATGCAAATTCTCATGTATGTTTGCTTTATGTTAATTTGTGTGTCTATGACTTGTCAAAATCATTAACCTTTGAGGGCCTAGCATTTCAATGAATAGTACTATGGTATATACCCTTGTGACTCTGTTGAGAGTCCTTGTCATTGCTATGTATTTCATTACTACTAGCGCATACTATATATATTTCCTTTCATTTCTAGGGTTGATTTTGAACGGATATTACTTATTACATAATTGCGAATGGTACCGCACATGAATTGCTAAACACTTTTCTTTACTTTATGTTTTCAAAACAGGGTATGCTCACCAATACATTTTTTTATTGACCAAATTATTTTCGTACATGTTTCAGGTTCTTATGAGATGACTTTTAAGCTTTTGGAATTTTACTTAGATTTTGATTTATTGTATTTCAGTTAGTTGCCGTATAGAATTGTTGTATTTCATTTCAGTGTAATAAACTATAAAATAAATGTATCAATAGTTACACTTTTAGTCCATGAGCTATTGAACAATCGTCACTACGGGACACCTCGATGTTTCCGCCATTGGTTGGGGTGTTACAGATTGGTATCAGAGCCATGGTTATAGGGAATTAGGTTATTAGAATGCCTTTTAGCCTAGTCTATAACTAAGCTTACTTTCACGAGTACTCTCGTGTATATTTCTCTTATTTCTTATATTTTCTTTTTCAAGATATTTTCGCTATGATTCTTTCTCGTTATTCTTTCGGTATTTTGCTTGGAAAAGAAGACACTCGTATTTCACAAACGAAACGATATTACCAAGTTAGGAGTGGCATCCATACCTTGGTGATTAGTTTCACTCTTTTATACATTTTACGTCTTTGGGATAAATATCTTTGAGACAGGAGTGATACCCACACCTCAAAGAATTATTCCTTCAAAAGAAACTTAACCACTGAGCTGGGAGTGATATCCTTATCTTAGTGACTAGTTCCACTCTGTTATATTTTTGTTTTTGAAATAAAACTTTGAGCTAGGAGTGAAATCCATACCTCAAGGAGTTATTTCTACATCTCGTTTTAAAAGTCTCGCTAAAGGTTTCGAAATTTATCAGTGACGGGGTACGTGCAATCGGGAAGGATGACCATTTACTCATAGGTTTAAGTACGCTCACCACAAGTCACTAATAATATTTCAATTTCTTTGGCTAGTCACCAATATCATTAGAAATATTTTTAGTATCACATTTTTGATATATTTTTCATTTGCTGTTTGAAACTCTTATCATAATCTTCTATAATGAAGTTATTATGTCTTTTGAGTTTTCTCTATTAATAGCTATCGCTATTAGTGCATTTTTTTCCGTTTTCCATTATTGATTCTTAAGTTTTGTTTAACATTTGGATTTTAAGTTCCATTTCTTATTGTTTTATATACTCATTGATCATTCGCTTTTCATTATCATTACTAAAACTTTTATGCGCTATTTTACCGCATAAAACTTATACTATTTCATTTATGTTTCGTGATTTTCATAAAACATCATTTCTCTTGTTAAAAAAACAACATTTTCTTATGACTCAAATTTTTAAGCTTATTGTTTAACTTTGATCACAACTTGATTCTTGAACGTTGCACAGTTAAACAAGAATGTGGTTTCAAACTTATTAATCATCTTGTTATTATCATCATGTTTATGAAGTCACTCGATCGATGTCACAGTATATCTTTAAACTATTCCCTTGTGTCTCTACAATATACACAACATCATAAATGTCTATCTATCCAACACACATCGGTACGGTACTCTCTAAAACGATTAACTTGGCAACTTATCCTGTATGTCTTTTCACAAAGCCTATTCGCCAGATTAGAACACACTTTATATACACCTTGTGCCTTGAAACACGTAGCCCACTATGAACACAAAGAGATGCCTTAACGATCCTTACAAACAAACGATCTTTCAATGTATAAATTTTGTAAAAGTTAGAAAATTAAGAGGTTTTAAGTTTACCCAGTCCTAACGGGTAACACTTAGATTTTCTCAACATTTCATAACAATTAAAAAATTTCGACTTTTCAACCCGCAAGTTAAAGAAATGTTTAAATTCAGAAAATTCTATTTTCCAAAATTCGTCAAGGCATCTGGGATCATTCACAACCTCATACATGTCCTACCCATACCTTTCAAATATTATCAAGGAGATTCAACTCAACCCCTATCATTCTCTTACCGTGACACGATCATTCTTTTAAAACTTAAAATGGTATAGATTTTTTTAGAGATGTATGTTGCAATCTTTTGACATTCATGTTATTTCAAAACTTCGAACTTTTTACACTTGGAACCTATTCATGTCATATACACTGACTCTTAACATCTATGCTACTTAAAATTTGTCTTTTGGAAACGCATTTAATTTTCACATACTTCATGATCTTATTCTCTTTTGCAGTTTATGACTTGCATTGCATAACCACAAATCAAATATAAACCTTCTTGTTTTAATACAACGGATTCATTATATGTTTTCGGGAAAAGAAACTTACGACTAATAATATGCCTTATAACACTTTTCAACTCGACTACTCATAAACACATGAAAGTGTGTACTTACGAAGTCTTTTCATGTGAAGCTGTTTTGAATAAAAAAAATATATAATAATAAAATAATAATAATAATAATAAAGTTATTCTCATGCACCACTACTATACTTTAAACTATGTCACAAAGTTCGAGTAAACTACGTTTTGTTTTGTAAACGATAATTTATCTTTTACACTTACACTCTTTCAGTCGCAAAACTTTTGGTCTAAACATTGGACATGTCTTTATCGGAATGTTGCTAAATGTCTTTTAACATATAGTGTATATATTTAAACTCGCATGACCAGTAGACTATACGTATGTTCTGTCCACACTCAATTGCAGTAAATATCATTATTTTAATCTTACATCATTTTATTTTGTTATATTCGTGCATTATCTTATTTATGATTATTCTCGTATTATTATTTTATTGGTGGTTATTCTCACGCGTTATTTGCAATTATTCTCGCACTAATTATTAGTAGTCATTCTTACAACACTGGTTTTTGAGCATTAATTTAACTCGTTTACTTTCATCTTGTGAAAATTGTGCGATTTACTTGATTTATATTATACTATTCTTTCAATCGAAATTTATTCTATACTTATATACTTGACGCATATTTGGTATACATATTTTCTTTCCTGTTTTGAGCAAAACCCTGTTATACTTTACATTATTTTGTTCATCATCGTGGCCAATGAACATGCTAGTTGATAATTTTGTATGAGATCTAAGCCAGTGCCCACGTACGACTCGGGTTAGAGTATTTCTTTAATCCGATGGGAACGGTGTAAACCTCAGAGTTATCAATATGAGTGTTTAAAGCCAACGATGTGAACAGGAGTTACCGGTTAATGGTGAACTCGAAAGGGAAGAACCTCTAACCATGTCTTGTACTTACATGTTATTCACATTACGGTTAAAGGGAAAACCCGGAAGGGAAGGACCTCTAACCATGTCATGATTGAACATTATTTCATTGCAGTGGCTATTACATATTGGTTGAACGCAGTTATTATTATTTATTTTTTTAGTGTTATGGAAAAGCATAACACCATGGTGTAAGGTAAATCGATAATTACGGTCCGGAAAGCAATCATGGATTTACAGGTACATGAGGGTGGTGTGTAATTCTATTTAGGCTGTTGGTAGACAATCAGTACGAGTCCAAAGTATCGGGAGTGTGGTGGGTTAGCTGCGGTACACCCTATATATAAGCATAAACGATACTGCGGAAACGGACTAGGAGTCTGACCAAGAACCTACCTATTACTTTATAATTACCTCTTCATTAGATTGTTGACTAATAGCTAACATTTTCGATAAGAAAGATATTACCCGAGCTTTAATTCGTCTTCCTAGAGTATTTCTCTTGATCACCTCTACAGAAAACCTTAAACTTTGTATACTCTTGCACTCTCTATTGGTCGAAATCATGTTGCATGTCCTTAATAACGTTTAGACAGAGACCTTTCTAAAGTAGGGGAGACTGCTTCATTAGTACCTCTGCCCTCACCCGCTACACATTCCCAAGACTTTTTTTTTCATTTAAACTCTCACTTCCTAATCTCGTGTCAAATGTCAAAAATTTTGAAACATTTACTTTGGTTATTAGACAACTATTTTAAATTTTGTCGAATCATAAATGATGATATTTTCTTTTAAAAATTTAGTTGACTTTTACAACATTCTTTTGTTTCATAGAAACCTCCACTTGAAAGAAATTTCGAGACGAAATTTTCTAAAGTAGGGGAGACTGTGACAACCTGCCCCTTCACTTTTCTTAAACGTACACAATTGGTCCCTCATCCATTTCAAAATTTTCATTTTTAACCCTCGTATCCTAAACGAGTCAAAAACCTATGTTGCGGTCCTAAAACGACTTGGAAATGAAGAAAACGTGTCCAGTTTTTATTGAAAGTTACAATTAAAAAAGATTAATCTAATTTGCAATTAAATACTTGTTAACTAGAAAAATGATGAATTATTGTTAATGTTCAAACTGTTTCATTATAAACAATAACTTACTTTGAACCATATTAAAAACTATATAAATGATTTAGTATATTAAGTAACCGTTTATGTTTATATGTCATAGTTATCCAATGGTTTTCTCTTACCCTCTATTAATGGTCCTTAATTGACATTATTAAGAAGTTACTTGTATTTTGTTATAAAAGAACCAATCTACAAATTGTGTTAGTAAACTCTCTCTAAAATCCATTCTATATTTTGTTTTGTCCTACTGTTTTCACCCCATCTATTTCGAATGGCTCATTTTATATTCCTTTGAACCATTTAAGTAACTTCAGCCTCGAAGAAAGGTTTTGAAAAATATGAGTGAACGTAAGAAAACTTTTGTCTAAGTTGATCTACACTTTAAAAGGTACGAATAACCTATATGTTACTTTTATATATATTGTATGGATTATTTGTATTACTTTTATTATACGAAACATCGATTATGTTTCTTTTATAGTACGAATGGCATTGTTGTTTTGATACGAAGTGTTTCAGTATAAAGTATATGGATGTTTGATAAGAATTTCGTTTCTAAATGATATTATGATTTCATACTTTTTTTTATATAACCAATCATATTTGTGTCTCTAAATACAATATGTACAAACACATTATAAGCATGACCATTAAAGTACGTTTATATGAATTTATGTTTAAAGATAAAAGTGTAAATCTTTTTAGGCCAAAAGGTCGTTGTCATTCTATTATTTAATTAAAATATATACCTTTGGAAATTTAGAAAATCACTAACTCCACGAATCGTACAACCAAATTATTGCTCATAAACTTTAAACGAATATATAGGTTCAAACACAATTCAATGATTCTTGTTGATTTCTTACAAGTTCCTCGTCACAATCAAAGTGAGTATATCTTTTCCTTTTTCCATGTTTTACTCTTTTGGGGCTATTCATGTACGCTATGACTAAATGTTACTCTTTCACTAAATGCAAATTCTCATGTGTGTTTGCTTTATGTTAATTTGTGTGTCTATGACTTGTCAAAATCATTAACCTTTGAGGGCCTAGCATTTCAATGAATAGTACTATGGTATATACCCTTGTGACTCTGTTGAGAGTCCTTGTCATTGCTATGTATTTCATTACTACTAGCGCATACTATATATATTTCCTTTCATTTCTAGGGTTGATTTTGAACGGATATTACTTATTACATAATTGCAAATGGTACCGCACATGAATTGCTAAACACTTTTCTTTACTTTATGTTTTCAAAAGAGGGTATGCTCACCAATACATTTTTGTATTGACCAAATTATTTTCGTACATGTTTCAGGTTCTTATGAGATGACTTTTAAGCTTTTGGAATTTTACTTAGATTTTGATTTATTGTATTTCAGTTAGTTGCCGTATAGAATTGTTGTATTTCATTTCAGTGTAATAAACTATAAAATCAATGTATCAATATTTACACTTTTAGTCCATGAGCTATTGAACAATCGTCACTACGGGATACCTCGATGTTTCCGCCATCGGTTGGGGTGTTACAACTCCACTTTTAGTAGACAGTAAATCTGCCATTAGCATCATTCAAAATCCTGTTCAGTTCTCAAAGACTAAACATATTGAAATCAGGTATCATTTTATAAGAGATTGCTATGAAAAAAGGCAAGATTTAGGTGAAACATGTTACAACTGCTAATCAAATAGCTGATGTTTTCACCAAACCCCTTGACTCAACAACATTTCAGAGGTTAGTATCCATGCTTAGGATTTTAAATTTGAAAGAAAGTCTGTAAGTGTTTTCACTTTTTAGTTCTGCACATATTTTATTTCACTTACATACTTATCTGTCACAAAACCTCTGATGAACAAATCAAAGAGAGAGAAACTACTGATAATTTGAAAAACATCAAAATGAGAAATTTTAGAAAAGAAGTAACTACTGATGATAATCAGAAGTTATTCAAGTGTTTTGAAAGTCATTCTCATCAACTGTTTCAAACTACTGAAGAGATGACCAAAACCACTGATGAAGAAACCTTCTTCATCAGTAGTTTCATTAAAAAAGGTAAAACTGGCATTTCACTCATCAGAAGTTTGACCTAGTCGGTTAAAAACTTCTGATAAATACCTTTTTCAAACACTTATCCATTCAAAAAGCAAAATTCCCTCTTTCTCTCTCAAAGCAAAACCAAAACCCCCTATGTAACCTAAATTTACTGTTCGATCAAAGAATCCATGGCTCTTGTTCTAAATCGTAGATTTAGTCGTCAAATCCCAGTATTATCAAGCTTTCACCATTGATCCTCCTATACATGTAGAAACTCTCAATGAGTTCTGGGCAAATGCAGAGGCGGTGACAGTGAATAATAAAGTGATTTCCCTCAACTCAACCATCCAAGGGAAACATATGGCAATCACACAAGAGTCACTTGGAATAAGGCTTGGCCTTAATGATTCTGATGCTCCTGAGCATATTCCCACTGCTGATATTCATCTAACCATGACTGAATGTGGTTACCAAGGTACTTTAGCACAAGCAACAGTTTATAAGAAATTTTTTGATCCACAATATAAACTGTTATTTCATTATATTATCATGTGTTTAAGTCCTAAAACTGGATCATATGATCAAATGCCTTTAACTTTTCAACCTATCTTTCATTCAATCATAAATGAAACATCTTTTAAGGCATCTTCATTATTTTTCAATGAGTTGGTCTTACACCATCAAAATGATAAGAAAAAGTTTTTATTGTACCCAAGATTTGTTATGCAATGCATAATCAAAGAACTTGGTGAGGGAGTACTTGTGGGTGAGTCAAAAACTTTAAATCCACTGACTTCACAAGTATTCTCAAGGCATAACAAACCGGCACTTTTGCCAGAAGATGACCAAAGGGAAGAACAACCAATCCCTTAGGAACCCACATCTTCAAAACCCAAAACAAAGAAAACCAAAAAGCCAAAACAGCAAAAACAAAAACCCTCCAACCCAAAGAAAAAGGTAGTTCAAGAAGTGGAGATCCCTGAAACTACTGATGTGCAATCTGCACTTGAAAAGGATGTGGCTGAAACATCCTCTCAGGCCACACCATCTCCACCACCCAAAAGAAAACCAGTGACAGTCATTTTCCAAAGAAAAAGACTCAAAAAGACTGTAGCTACTGACCAATCCTTCCAAACTACTGAACTAGAACCCATACCAACTACTGAACAACAACCCTTAACAACTACTGAACCTGAACCCTCCCACATAGAAATTGCCCAACTTCTCTCAGGACTAAAAGGATCCCATCCAACACATGTCACTCCCCAAGCAACACATCAAACAGGGGAGATGCCTTCAGAAGATGACATGGATGTGGACCTTATTAGCCCTAACCAGGGAGATGAGGATGAACCAGAGTATCTAAGCCCAAACTTAGAAACTCTAGGTACTTTTGAGGCTGCTACTACTCATTTATCACCCAGTGGTGAACCTGAGGACAGTAGTAACATTGCTAAGACCTCAAATTTGGCAACTACTAATGAAGGCTTATTGCCTGAAGTAGGAAATCCTCAGTTCCAAGAAAAAGAGGTTCATGAGAAGACTAGTTTGGAGCTAGCTCATGATTTAACTGATGCTGCCCTCATTGAGGACACTATCAGGGATTCAGATGATTCCATTAGCTTGGATGATGAGTCACAAATTCCACAAAATGAATTGACGGCTGATGTTGAAGATCCTGAATCTAATGTCTCTAAGCTCAAAGAGCTGGTCATAAAGGATCAGGTTAAAGACCACTTAAACCCAGATTCCCCTAAAGTGGCATCTTCAGAACAATCTGAAGATCACCCAAAAACACCCCCTTCACAAAAACAGCCTACCTGTTGGGTTATTTTGAGACCACAGTTACCAGAATCAAGTGTTTTGATTGTTTATTATGTTGTTTAGAAGTTAGAGGGTCTTTTATGTAATTATTTGATACTTTTGGAAACCCTAGCTGATTTGAGCACTTAACAGAAGGCCCTGCGCACTTAAGCTAAGTGCGCAGGCCCATAAGAGCTCAGCCTATAATTAGAATGTTAGTGTGCAGCTAGGGTTTAGGGTTTTTGGTCATCTTGAAAGAACACAAGATCTGCGAACTTGTAGGTTATCATCCATGGTGTTTTGACGATCTATCATTAATGGAATCATGTTATTTGAGTATCTTGTGTGTCGGTTTCTATTAGTTTTCATCTAGTTCATTTGTTTGTAAAGATTAATCACTTAAAACACCTAATAAATAGGTGTTTCTAAGTGATAACAATCTTGTGCACTTGAAAGATCTAGTAATCTGGGACTACACTACCCAATTCTCTGGGCTCACAAGCATAAACTTGAACCAACTATGCAGCCCGGATGGTCCCCTGTACCAGATAATCAAGGATGCTATAACTGATCAACTCAACACATTCACAACTACTTGTGAGTTGAAGACCAACACTCAGTTTGAGTTGATTAATACAAAACTTGCAGAGCTGAACAAGAAAATGGATGACAATCAAAGACAGCTTGCAAGATTATCTGCTGCAACTTCTTCAACCTTGAAGCTTCCAGAAGTGGATGAAGCCAAAAAGGGGGAGATGATTAAGGAACCAACAGTTGAAGAATCTCTTAATGCTGAAAAGACAACACAAAGACCTGGAAAAGAGATCATTCAACAGTTCAGACCATCACCAAGGCAACCTGAAGAAACTGCTGAAGTTATTATTCAAACTGCTGAAGACAATCCTTCAGTAGTTGTGACAAGAACTGCTGCAATAAACCTTTCAGAAGTTTCAACTTCCAAGACTGATCAAGGACAGTCTTCCAAGGCAAAAGAACAAGAACCAACTTCAATTCCAAAGCATGTACAACAAACAACAACTGTTTTAAACCCTTCTCCAATCTCAGTATCAAAGGAATACCTAGATAAGAGTTTGAAAGAGGCTCAGAAGAAGGCTAAGGAAGACAAAGTCTGGAATAGCCTGGAAGCAAGGGATGATTTGAGCTTTGAAGAAAAGCTAATCAAGTATCAAGAAAAACTTGATGAACTAGAAGCTGAAGAGAGAGCACTTGAGGCTGCTGCTGAAGAAGACAAGAGAGCACAGCTGATTATAATGATCACAAAGAACTCAAAGGCAAAACAAGTCTCTCTAAACAGACTCTCCACAGAAGAACTAACCAGAAGAGCTCAACTTATAGCTGATAAGTTGGCAACAGAGAAGGAGAGAAAAGCTAAAAGAGCTGAAATAATTGATGAACTTGTAGCTAATGATTTTGGTTCAAGGGCCTCAGTGTCAAGATGGAAAGAATAAACACTTTATGACACTTACAAGAAGTTCAAGGCCAGCAAAGCTGCAAATCCAGATAGATTTAAAACTCCTGAAGCTCAACAAACTTTAGTCATGAGAAGATCATCTGGTGCATTACAAAGACCAACTACAAGAAAGAGAAAGGCAGAGGAGAATGTGAAGACTGATTTCAAGATGGTATTGTTAGAAGGAAATCAGTTAGTTCATGGTGACTTTGATGTTGAAGAAAAGCCTCTGCTTACACAGTTCAGAGATCCTGCTACCTATGCTTACCAACTACAACAGTCTATCAAAGACAAAACCCATACCAAGGTTGTTACAGAACATCAACTACCCAACTTTGCAATCCAAGGTGGTGTTGACCTTCAAGCTAGCAGAGATTCTCACCTGAAAGTCACTGAAATAGAAGACATCCCCCAATCCTCCTCAAGTCAACCTCAGGAAACTGGCTTGGTTTCCTATGCCTCAGACTTTGACAGGTCTAAGGTAAACATTGTCAAATGGTCATTCACTGATTCTAACTCAGTGTTGGTGACCAGAAGAGATCGTTCAAGTAAGGTCTACAAAAATTCAAAGGAGTTGAGCATAGTGTCAACTAAAAACCTTCTTACCATTCAACATCTTGCACCTGAACAAGGATCTCTAACAGAGCAACAAAAAGATACTCTTACTACCAAGATGACAGCAGAAGTCTGGAGGATATTAGAAGAGAGAAAGAATGAAGAAAAATAAAGATTGGATAAGGTTTTGGCTTCATCAATCCAGGGGGAGATTGTTGGGACAAAGAGGATTGAAGAAACCACTTTTGATAACCTTAGTCCAAATCATATTCTGCATAAGTATAAGAAGAAACTGCTGAAGAAGAAAACACAAGTGCTGAAGAAGAGAAGAGCAAAGTACTGAAGAAGAACTGATCAGTAGTTCTGAAGTCTAACCAGACACTTCACTTCAGAACTACTGAAGACAAAACTACTCTTCAGTAGTTTGTCTTTTCATCAGTAGTTTGCTGATCTTATCTTCAGAACCGACTTAGACTTCAGTAGTTTAGTATTATAATGTTTTGTTAAAGTCTTGGATCAAGTTTCAATGCTACAGCCTGTTGTAAGCATTATCCTAAGTATAATATCTTAGCTAAATATCTTAGATTACTTAGTACAACAGTCTTGTATCTTTGTCTATAAATAGATGAGCTTGTTCATCTATTTTCAACATGTGATTTACTTTGATATTAATTGAAAAACCTTCAAGGCTTTTAAAATTATTATCCATTTCACATCTGAGAATCATAACTTGTATTTATTTCTTTATACTTTCAATTAGTAAAGGGGGAGTAATAACTCCTGTTAAAAGTGAGAATTTAACCTTAGAACATTTACTATTCCGCTGTGCAAATAACTTTGATATAAACTGCAAACACATAAGTGTTCTGAACTGTTATAAAGAGGTCACTGATCCAACATCATCAACTTCATTTGAAGCATCATCAGACCTCTTATCCTTATTACCACTCTGCACCATATCATCCTCATCCAGATCTAATTCATCATCATCATCCATTGATCTAACACTATAATCTGGATCTTCAGAATCCTTTTCATCATCAGTAAATACTAACTCATCCCCTGTACCTTCATCATCATCATTCATATCCACTGCAACTTCATCATCATTCCCATCCCATGCACCTTCATTATCATTCTCATCCCCTGCACCCTCATCTGTGTTAATCCCATCAGCAGCATTAACATTGTCTCCACCATCATGATTAATCACATCAGGATTAACATTCTGAGCACCATTACCATTAATCACATCAGTATTACCATCCTCAACATCTAACCATGTTAATGCAAGTTGTCTCTTACTTGAACTCCTACTTAAACAAGGTCTAGGTTTTGAAAGTTTTGATCTGTTAACATTACCTACAGATGGGGGTTCAACATCATAAAAGAAGTCAGCTATGGGCAAGACTTGGGTTCAATCTCCTCAATTATCACCCTAGAAGTAGGTTTTGGTGGTGACATGAAATATGTGTCCAGTTTTGTAGTCCAATGTTCAACATACACTTCAATTAATTTTATCCTACGAACATATTGACACATGTCAATCACATCCTGATCAGTTCCAAGTGCTCCAATACCTTCATTCAAGGGGTTTTTCAGGAATCCTATAGTGATAGTAAACTACTTCATCTTTTGGATAACGTACATCTAAAACATGGAATTAAACTCCATCAATGAGAATTCGTCTGAATCTATCTTATCAAAGAAGCATGTTTTACCTTTTACATATCTTAAAGCAGGTTTTTTCTCAAACTCACCTCCATGAAACACTTGGATGCTAAACATTGTTGGATCATCAACTGAAAAAAAAACGAATGTGGAATTTTAGTTTTGTTACAACAGATAAGTTAGGGTTTAGGAATCAAACACTTACCGTATTCCTCATATGGATCAAAATGTACGCTTGCACCACGTATGCACCACAATGTAAAATCTATCATCCTTCATCGTTTGATTCTAGTCATTAGGTTAATTTTGGGGATTAGTGTTACTTATCGTCGTTGATAATGGGGGGAAATGTGAACAATCAGGGGTTTTAAGGTGTTAATGGGGGGGGGGGGGAGAAAGACAAGACGAAATTACTAAAGTACCCTCACGTGTGTTGCACGTGAAGGTTACTTAACAGAAAAGTTGGATGGAGTTAGTTTTTAGGATTCAAATCATAACAAAAATGAAACACTGGCACTTAGAATGTTAAAAATGAAAATGTTAGACTCAAGTAGTTAAAATCAGGAAAACTCAGGGACTCAAAAAGAAATTTACTAATTTGAATATTATTTATTTAGATATTATATTTAATTGTTTATGAAAAGTAGCTAGAGTGGCGTCAGTGATTTGATGGTTTTAAGGTACTTTGGTACATTTTGACGTGGCACTCCATGAGTAATTTAGGCTAGGGTAAATACCCTAGAGTACCCGTTTCCCTTATTTTTATTGTTTTTTGAATTGCAAAAACTTCTATATAAATATAGAAATGGGCTAGCAAGAAACCGTACCACCCAAACAAAATTACATAATCACGTCCCGGATATTGAAATCACACCATCTTTTCCATAATGTTACGTAACTTGGACCGACTCCTAATAAGTTGCAATATAATCTCAAAGGCACTTCAAAACATAGAACATGCCGGTTTGACTTGAGGGTGGATAGTCCCTTAAACGTGCCTCAACAATCAAACGTCAACCCACCATATATGTGTTTAAAATTAAATAATAAAAAATAGGTAAGGTCCCTTTACATTTTTTAAAAGGCACATGTAAAGCCCAATTCCCAATCTATCCTAACTCTTCCACAGAACATACCTTCAATAGTTGTGATCGCAACTCTTAACAAAATCACATGCTAGAAATAAAAAAGGAAATCAAAGAAATACTTGTATAAGAAATCAAAATCAGACTCGCAACATCAAATAACCAATTGACCAATTCTATCGAAGATGTTTACCGACTCACAACAGTATGAGTTCCGATTAAACTGAAGTCCGGGTTGATTGAACATTTGATGTTTTAATTGCTGATTTACTATTAAATTAGAGTCTTCTGATTGAATTTGACCATTTGGTTCCATTGTCTTATATAATTAACTAGTAGTCGATATTATTTTAATTTGAGAATTGACATTTGGAAGCAAGGTAACAAGTAGCAACTATTTTTAGTTGTTTGGAGTCACATGGAACAAGTATAAAATATTTAAAAGTGTGCAACGTGTTGATAAAGAATGTTACCATGATTTTTAATTGCTATTGAATTTTAATTGGATAGCATAAGTATTATTCAAGGTTTGAAATCACACCAAGCTAGTAAGAATGATCGAAATATCCTATTGAGGTGTTTTTTTAAAACTATGTTTACTAGGCCACGACAACACCTTGTTAACAATTGGGTGTTTTTTCTAATGTGCTGTTGAGATTATTATTTGACGACTTGATTTACTATGACTTATTCTAACTTCCTAAGTAGTTGAGACTTGTTCAACACCTTTGACGATGCATCGAATGAGCAATCTCAGTAGCAATTTGAGTGATTTTTAATATATTTCTAAATTACTATTTGGTTTGACTTACTAAGAATTTTTTACAACTTATATTTAGCCTTAATTGCGGTGTGCAAATATAATGTATACATGTGTGGATCCTCGATGGGGCAAAAGTAAAATTACACTAATCTTAACGTTATTTTACTAATTTCATAAAAATACCGTTGAAAAGACGGACGTCTAATCAATGCATCATGTGTATACCTACAATTATATTAATGTTCCGATGTTAGGTAATGTATGCATTTAGCACATATATGTGTATACCACCTATAATTATATTAGCATTCCAATGTTAGGTAACCATAACTGATGAAGAAAAAGAATGGAACTAACATACCAACATCTCAACTTGTTCAATTGCAAAGCCTTGGTTATAATATAATTATGTAAAAATCATTTTCAATTCACTATCTATCTACTAAAATTCTTAATTCTTAGGGTACACGGTATGGTTTACTTGTTTCGACCCATATCTTCTCCAAATCTTGTTGTGCTCTCCGATTTCGGAGCTTTTGATCAGACAGAATAGGAGTGTGTGATACCCCACATAGCGAAAGCTTAACAATTCCTACATCTCATATGGTATCTCCTTAGACCTTAGGGGTCTTAATCGTGTGCATTTTACATTAAATTACCTTTTTATCTATTTTATTCGTATCTTTTTTATCAATGCGGTTTTTTCCTCCTTAAAATTTCTAAATCCGTCACTAGCAGCAAGCAAACACTATGCTAGCCTTCCCATCAATTGCGTGATTTGATTATGGAAACGCAACCCAGTTTAAATATAAAAATAACATTTTGAAAAAGTGATACTTATATATGTTGTAACATATGCAACAAAAGGTTGAACTATACCCGCATATTTAACCATTCCAACAACCGGAAGGTAAAAGGAACACCTCATATCATATAAACAGTAAGACTACTTAACCTTCTAATTAGTGATAGTCTCTCCATTTTTACAACTTCGAACTCTTACTTCCATACTATTATACTTCCACCCCTTGACCTCGCAGCATTGTCTCCTCGGCCCCTGCACATTATCACAACATGCCGTTATACTCCTGCCAAACTAATGTAACAGACCATATTACATAATTCATAAGTTTCAACAGTGACGGAACTAGAACTTATTAGTCAGGGTCATCACAAGGATCAACAGTGATCAAACGAGATGAGTTTTTCTTTAAAAAACTTAAATTTATATATAAATATTTGAGAACTTTTGTTGACTGGCGAGTCAGTAGACCCGCTAGATCCCCTTGGTTCCGCCCCTGATATTGAATAATGTTTTACCTCAATCCAATAGTTAGGGTTCATCTTTGATGCCAACACTACAACCGTCTCAATCGCGTGTGGATAATCGCCCTTCTTGCATTTATTGGCCGAATCATATCGTACATATGTGGTCACCGTGTCATTTCCAGCATCCTGAACCCGACTAATGAAGTAATTTGCTGGTTGTTCACACGGGTCGGTGGACAAGGGCCGTGTATTAAAAGTGAACGGCCCGTCTTTAAAGCTCCTCCACGTGAGGAACGTTTGCAGTGGCGTTTGAAGCTCGTGAGGAGACAACAACGACTTATAGATCTGAACCGTGTAACCCCACGACACCGAAATAGACCATTTGTGCCACCACTTGTTGTAGAAGCAAAATGACTGTTGCATTGCTCGAGGTGGGTCGACCCGGTAGGTCTTAATAAGGGTGTTCAACGACTCGTATTTGGTCCGATTCGGTAACAATGGCTTGATATAGTCAAGATGATGCAATGACACCAATGGTGTCAATGGGTGTGCTGCTAGTAAACCATAAGCATCTCCCCTAACATCCATCTGTAACAACAATAACAACAATAAGGACATTTTCGTAATTTCACCTAACACTACCTTTTAAACGAAAGGGGTAAATTTGTAATGTTGACAAAAATATATGAGGTGTAGATATTAACTAGGTCGTAGTTACCCGCGCGTTGTCGCGGGATGCGATAGTTACCTGCACACTACAACGTGATATAGTTTACACACGTGTGTTACAATGGGAGTATGGGACATGAATGTATTTATTAACTAGGTCGTAGTTACCCGCGCGTTGTCGCGGGATGCGATAGTTACCTGCACACTACAACGTGATATAGTTTACACACGTGTGTTACAATGGGAGTATGGGACACGTTTTTAACCCTTTACGTATCAAAACAGAAAGCATAATATTACCAAATAAATGCTTTGTTGTTAATATAGTTTCGTTTTTAATGGCTTTAATACTAAAACGTTGAGAAAACTATTAAACGAATACGGTTCGATATTGATATTGATATAATTTCGGTAGCAGTTCGTGACGAGTGCCTGATAAAGAGCCCGGTATCAAATAAAAGGGGTTTTACACACACAAAAAATATTGGTGTACGATAACAAAAAAATATTGGTGCACGAACCATGCTTGTGTTAACTAAGCTTTGTAACAACCTAATCCTTTTGTTATTGACATATACGCTTTGCACCATGTGGCTATTTAAATCTAATTCAAAATATTTGGGCTTTCAATATATAGATAATCTAACAGTAGGTGAGCCATGGACGATACTTTTGTTTTAATGGTAGGTGGGCCAGTACGCAAGCCAATAAGAAGCCATCACTGTTCAAGTGTAAATGGTTTAATATATAGAAGAATAAGTACATAGGACCACTTTAATAACTTCTGCGTCCAAAGCTATCAACATATCATTTTTTTTTAGTTAGTATTGAACATGCCCTTTTAATAAAGTTGTCGTATATTATATAAAAATAAAAAAAATTAAAGAATTTAAGACAACACAATGATTCTTAGATTGACGCCACGTACCATTATTATACTTCCTCAGTTCGATTTTAGATGTCATTAGCACACAAACACACATATTAGGAAATCTTTGTTTGTATGTTATAAAATGACAATAATATATTCAAGTTATTATTTCAAATCTTTGATTGCTTTTTGTCTTTTATGGGCAAAACTGAAAATTACTTACAAATGAACATTTAATTTGAAACAACGAAAAGTGCAAAAATACACATTTAAAATGAGACCGGGAAGTATTAAATATATTATTGAAATTAAATTAAATTTGTTGATAGTTGTTAGGTATAAAGGTTCTTTAATGATTCCTAGATTGACAACACGTAACCATGCTTAGATATGACACATGTCCCAACATCACATTGTATACACTGATACATCATATTGTATGTTTCACAGCATGTTCTTTATTCTATTTTCATACCCATTAAACAAAAAATTGATCCAACCAGATCGATGTTAAATTGAGACCGAATTTTTATACGGTTTTTGGTTAATTCGTTTTAAAAAATATACACCTACTGAATAAACTAAAAACCAAACCAACAAACACCACTCATGACTAGAATACTAAATAAACTAAAAACCAAACCAATAAATACCACTCATAACTAGAAGATCAATTATTATTTTCAAATTTTAAAATGTTATTTCTTTTAATATTAGTACGATTTCTGGCTTCTATTTTTTCCTATTTCACACTCCATATTTCCTTAGCAACAAAATCAAAATCCTTTTCAACTTTTTAAAATACTTTTCTGCCATTTCTAGCCTCAAATTTTCCCCATTTCATACTCCATACATTTATTAATATCATATAATAAAAACCAAAACATAATAAAGCAGTTTAATATGCTATTTTAAATCAGTCCCATTTAACAAGATTTGGTCAAAGAAAAACCATACTACAAGATATTCAAGTTTAATCATTGATGATTTTCACCCAATTTCTATAATAGATCCGACCACTATCCCTTTTTTCCAACCTTCCATCATAACAAGCATTCAAATCTTTAACACCACTTAAAAAACCAAAAACCAAAATTCCAATAACTAGTTCAAATTACGAAAATACCCACAAAAACCAACAAAATTACCTGGTGGAACCCACGTTCTTTCGTTAACGAAACGCCTAATTCACTGACACAAGCCCACACCCTTTGATCTGAACCGTAGAAATACCGGTACCGACCTAGACACGCGTCGAATATCCGAGCCATCTCCTCAGCCAAAGGATAACTCACGGCAAACCCACCACCACCAAACGCCATACCATACGAATGCATAACATTCTGCTCAACACTTTCAGAACTCCCACCAACATAATACATCTTATTATGATCATACTTCGACAAAACCGACACCAAATTATCAACAAAAAACACGGTGTCATCATCCCCCATGACAAACCACCTCACACCGGGTTCCCGCAGTCTGAACAGCTCCAAAACAATCCGAGCTATTCGGACTGCGGGCCCCGACCCAGCCTTTTTCACCCGGGCTACGTCTTCTGACACTTTGTACGGAAGGGAGCCCGGGTGAGAGAATAAATCCGGGTCAGGGGTTTCGTCTAGCCAGACGAACCCCCTGGTGACATTAGGTTGCCACCATAACTCCGAGTATTGTTTACGATCCTTCCACGTACGAACCGACCCGCCTATGCCGAATAGTAGGTGTGAGGTTTCGGTAGGAGGGTCGGTTGGTTTAGGGGAGGGATTAGGGGGCTCGGAAGTGGTTATTGTTCCCGGGGTGTGGATAAGGCACCCCGAGGACGCGGCCCATCGAGATGGTGGGCCGAGTAAGGTGGACAAGACCACAAATGAGATTGAGAATATTAAGAACACGAGTAAGGTTAGTTTTAAAGATTTGGTAATGGATTCACTGTTTTTGAAGTGGAAGAAATTTGTGAATTCTCGAACATGGTTCATAATCTCGTCGAGGAAAGATTGGATTTTCCTCGTACGATCGAAAACGAGGTTAGGGTTTGATGGGAATTTATTGTGTTTTTTGGGTTTGTTTTAGGGGATTTTAAGATGAAAAGCAGAACTCAGAGAAAGAAACTATAAAAATAGTTAAAGAAAATGAAACTTATAAAATAGATGAAAAAAAAATTGGGTATGGAGGACACGTGTCTTTGAGTTAATGAACCGGAGTAGGTTTTGGGCCGGTAACAACTTTTTGAGGGGAGAGATAACGTATAAAGCCCCCTTAACCTAAGAAGCGTAAGAAGCAATCTCAGCCATTAGATTAAGGATGCAGATTAAAAACCCTAACCACACCTGGGTTAAAACAGACGCACTCATTAAAATTCAGACGCACTCATTAAATTTCAGACGCACTCATTAAAATTCAGACGCACTCATTAAATTTCAGACGCACTCATTAAATTTCAGACGCACTCATTAAATTTCAGACGCACTCATTGAAATTTAGAAGCACTCATTAAAAAGTTTGGAAGCACTCATTAAAAAGTTTAAAAGCACTCACTGAAAAGTTTAGAAGCACTCACTGAAAATTTAGAAGCACTCATTAAATGTTTGGAAGCACTCATTAAAAAGTTTAGAAGCACTCACTGAAAATTTAGAAGCACTCATTAAAAGTTTGGAAGCACTCATTGAAAATTTTAGACGCACTCATCAAAACCCAATAAAAATTCAAACGCACCTTTGCCATAATATCAAACGCACCTTTACCACAAATCAAACGCACCTTATCCTTTCTTTCCTTTAGCAAACACAATGGGCCAAATATGCCAAATATCAAACGCACGTTCTTTCCCAGGATATAACAAATCCAAAAAAAAAACCTTAACTCCCAAACCATCTCCACAATATCTTTGCTTTGAGTAATGGGTGTTGTGGGTGGGGGAGACTCCTATTCTGCCCTTTGTCACTGCTGAGGATCAGATCACTGCATTCTAAGGCTGCTGAGGTTTGTCAATTTTTAAAGGAGTCTAACGCTACTTATTTTTTTTTACCTATGAGTTTGGGTGATGTATTGAGGGGAATTGGTCAACGCCTTCACAATATCTTCCACAATTTACACTCTCGTCTTCTGCAAAAATTTGCCACCGATTATCATGGCAAACGCCGCCGCCACGTCATAAGCTACCACCACCGTTCAATCCTCTGTTCCTAACAGCTCGATCGGTGCTGGTGGTGGTGATGGTGGTGGTGGTCAGATCTTGATCGGTTTGTTTCAAAATGAGGATGGGTTAGGTTTATGTTATGAAAGTTTAGAACATGGAAGAGGAAAATGGGTTTAATTGTGGTTAGGTTAAATTGACAGGTGGTAAATTCTAGTGGCTTCCTACACTTCTTATTTTAAGAGACTTTATATTGTATACTTTCTCACTTTTTGAAACTTTTTGGAATGGGAATTCTTTGCACAAATGTACAAGACAAACATGGGATTTAAAAATTATCTTATTCACGTTTAGTATTTGTAATTAGAAGAAAATTTAGATTTTCTTTCTTTTGAAAGTAACCTGTTACTAATTAAGAGAACACACTAACATTAAAGAAATTATTATTGCGTTATGGTTTTTAAACAATATAATAGGAGAGTCGTGAGTAACATCAGAAAGCATCATGATGTGTCAAGCGAAGAGACAGGTCAATAATACTTGTGTGATGGAAAAAGTGACGTCATTAATCAGCTTAAAACCTAAAATTAAATAATTAAATAATGTCACTTGCCTGAACAGTGGTTGCTAATAAATTAATTACATATTGTCACTTGCTTCAACAGAGGTTTCTATGACTGTTGGTTTTAAATTTGAGCTCCAACTTCAAATTCAAATTTCAAATTCGAAACCCCATTACACAACTATATAAAGGTATCATGTCGCTCGCTTTCTCTCAAATAATTTTTAAATCTCTCAAATTATTTTTAAATCGTAACAGATGCTTCTCTCATGTTCACGTTCAAATCTAATGATTCAAGTATCAGGTAACCAAATTCTAATCGATCATATCAATAAAAATAAAATTTATCCGTTTTGGTTTTCAATCACCTTCAATTTTTTGTCTGCTCCATTAGCAACCAGAGTATTTACGTTGAAAAAGGTGTCAACTTTGGAAGATTCTTACAATCAAAGGAAAAGATTAGTTATACCATTATCAACGGTTGTAGATTGACAGCGTCAAACTCAAGATAGGTATGTCTTTGATTTTATAATATCATCTATGCGAGTGTTTAATGTGTGTTACTTTTTGCCTGTTCAAGTTGTGCGTTTGATTAATTTGAGTCATGCTTGATTAGTGTTTTTGTGAATATTTGACCGTTAACAGATAGAGGCGTTAGCTTAAGCAATGAAGTGTTTTTCCATATGGTGTCAGGCAAGACATTAATTGCGATTATGCTTTTACGCCACTATGCTTATCTTTTGAGGAAGACGTCTGCGTCTACTTCCGCTTTTGTGGTTCCCGCTATTGTACTTGTCAACAGGTATGTTTGTTGAATTTGTTATTTCTTTAGTTTGTTTTCAAGGCTTGTAGTTGAAGTATAACCGTGAATGTTTTTCTCTGTTCTATTAGCAAGCAGCGTATGTGAGGAAGCACCTTGAGTATGTTGAGTATTCAAGGTTAATCTTTTGGAGATTCTTTCCAGTCAAAGAAACAAATATGTGTTATTCAAAGTTGATTTGAATTATTAGCAAGATCAGTCTCAAGTTTTCTGAAGATTAGTAGAAGAATTCTTTTCATTCTGTTAGTAGTTTTTTGTAACGTCTGTCTACGGTCAAGACATGTTTGTAAATAGTCTATAGTATAAATTGAAGTTGTATTCGATGACAGTTGTTTTGTGAAGATATGTCCAACTTTTCTGAAGATTGTATTACAGTTGTTTCATTACATCTATTGACTTACCAAGAGATGTTTCTTTTAAAATAAATGTTGTAATTTATAAGTAGAAGAATCCTCTTCACTCTGTTGGTAGTTTTTTGTAACGTCTGGTTATAGTCAAGACATGTTTCTAAATATTCTATAGTATAAACTGAAGTTCTGTTGGATGGCAGATGTTTTTTGAAGATCTGTTGACAAGTCAACAGGTGTTGTAAAAAAGATGTTATCCAAATTTATTAACAAGGTTGAGTGGCAAATAATAAGAGTTTTGAGAGCAAATATTGTTATTGTTATTATTAATTAATTAATTCATTTACGTGGCATATTGCAAATTCTAAGTGAAAATTGTATTGGTTGACAGTTTTTTCATTACATCTGAAGCTGTATTGGATGACAGCTGTTTTGAGAACATCTGTTGACAAGTCAACATGTGTTGTAAAACAGATGTTGTCCAAATTTAATGACAGTTTTTCATTACATCTGAAGTTGTATTGGATGACAGCTGTTTTCAGAAGATCTGTTGAGAAGTCAACAGTTGTTGTAAAACAGATCTTCCAATTAATAAATAATACAAATAAGCCCTAAGTTTTGAATTTTGAAGAGGGAAAGCTTTAGATTATCATAGGGAAACGTGTTATGATTTTGAACATGTTGATGCATATTGTGCGACTAGTGCTTCGGATTGTAAATATAAACATGTTTTGGAAAAAGCGTGAGGGCGAAGGTGTAGATAAAGATGGGCGAATGTAGTTTGTCATGGTCGAAGGTAGAAGATGCTGAAGAAGAGTTCCAAGTTCGTACCAATGCAAAGGGCGAATGTGGAACAAAGCCACATTCGACCTTACGATAAGGGCGAATGTGCAGACTATATAAGCTTAATGTTTGTTTTTCTAGTTAACTTTGATCATTTTCAGTCTAGTGAGTCAGGGTACAGCTCTCTAGTGTGTGTGTTATTTCAAAGTTGATCAGAATTACTTTAACCTTTATCATTGTCATATTTCTCAAAGTAATTAATGAAAATGTCGTTTGAAAAGCTTAATCCGTGTGTTTGATTCATCAATTATCATTTTGTATCTGTTCTAGGGTTTCCGCACCTGGAATAGAGACTTGTATGATCATATCTTACTGTTTTACATAAAACGATCCTTTACAAAGTGGTATCAGAGCCAATAGAGATCATACAACTACAAATTGATAATTTTTGAACTGATTTGGACCCAAATTTGATCAAATTTTTGCTGTTTTCAAAGAACAATGGTTTTTGATGAAAATTGAAGGATTTGGATTAGATTTCATGGATAAAATCAAGAATTCGATGTATTAAAGTTGTTCCAAATCAATTCCGAAGCAAAACCTGATTAAGATCATCAAAATTCATCAACTTTTGAAAAATTCAGATCAGATTAACTGATTTTCAAAGAATAACCGTTTTTCAAAATGAATGGGTCGAACCTAGAGAGCTCAGGGTCGAACGTGGGAGTTTAGGGTCGAACCAAGGTTTTTCAGTGGACGGAAGTATCTTTTGTGGTCGAACCTAGGAGTTTGTTGTGTTAATTTTCCATTTTCGGGTCAAAGTTCCACTTTCGGGTCATCGGGAGGTTGAAAGTGAAAAAGTTTAGGTCGAAAGTGAGTTTGGTCAGTTGAGTTCTCCATTCGTACTAGCAAAAGAGGTCAAAAGTGAGGGATTTTTCACATTCGTACTCACGTAATCATAAAAGGGGACGAACGTAAAATCTGTTTGGTGAAATTTTCAAGTGTATCGTATTTACAACTTCGAAAACAACATGTGGGGATTTCCGACTACACCGAGGCCTGGTACAACACAACAACAAGTTACCATGGACCCGTGGACTGTAGCTGCTCAGAAGTCGAATACTCAGTCTTCGCAACCAATTAACTATCTTGCAATGACGAGTTCGATTCCTCAGAGTGTTGCTTCATCTTCACAACAACCAGCATCAGATTACTGGGGTGTAGCAGCCGCAGCGGTGCACACTCAAACTACTAATGCTATATCTACTCTAATCAATGATTTGTCTTCAGGTAGCGGGAACAGACCACCCAAGCTGATGGAGATGCAGGAGTATAACCAATGGCAGAAGAAATTCAAGATTCATTTAGAAGGAATGGGACTTGAAGAAACTGAGGCGTGGCAGATGATTGCAAAAGGATATGTGGCACCAGTGTTAGAGAATACCGGTGAACAGATTCCACTTGAGAGTTTGTCTGATGACGAGAAGAAGAGGTTTGCGGTGGAGAAGAAGGCGTATTCTCAACTAACCCAAGCGATTACCAATGATCTTTTACATCAGTTTGGATCGTGTACTACTTCCAAAAAATTATGGGACATGTTGAAGAATCATCATGATGGTAATGAGAAGACGAGAAGGCTAAGAATGGAGGAACTGAGGAAAGAATTCGAGAACTTCAGTTATGTTGGGAATGAAACACTGAAAGAGTTGACTCCCAGATACTGTCATTTGTTAACTGAATTGTCAAGTTATGATATTAAGATTCCAATGTCAGATTTGGTGGATACATTTGCTGATTCTTTACCACCATACTGGGATCAACACATTGAGGTACTTAAGGAGAAAGATGCTTACAAGTACTGGACTATCAATGAATTTATCCAGAAATTGGAAAACAAAGAGCTTGAGGAGAAGAGGAAAGCTAAAAGATCACAAATTCCTCAGAACCCAGAGTTGTATCATGCTAGTACATCATCTACTGTGGGTAACTCAAGTCTTGGTGGAACAGTTGCTCATCATATTGCATGTGTTTCAAGTGTAATGGAACCACCCAAGAATCCCATCAACTATCTAGCTCAAACCTCATCTTACACACCACCATCATACACACCACCACCACAATCATACCCAAATTCTTTCGTTTCACCATTTTCTCCTATGCAACAAGCAGCATGTTATTCTGCAAACCAACCACAACCACAACCTCAACAACAACAATACATTTCTCAGATGAATCAGACTAATCAGAGACCAGTAGTGTTGGAGACATCCAACATGAATAATGTCACCGTGGAAGTTGCTCAACAACACATTGCATTGGTTTCAGCAATGGTTGCCTCATACAACGGTCTAGTCGCTAGTCAAATTGGTAATAATAATCTAACCAATGAGGACTATGCTCAAATCGATAAAGAAGAAATGGAGCTTATCGATATACAGTGGGCTTTTGCAAGCATCATGAGGCGAGCAACAGAGTTCATTGAAAAGACCGGGAGAACTGACTTGGCCACTACTCCAAATACAACATATGACTTCAACAAAGAAAAAGTCACTTGTTTTAACTATGGTGGTAAAGGTCATTTTAAAAGAGAGTGTACACAGCCTGCAAAACAAGGTAACCGAAACCCATTCAATTCAAACTATCAGAATCGTCAATCTCAAAACCAAGGTTCTTATCAAAACAACAACAACTATCAAAACCAAAACAATTACCAAAACTGACAAAACACCTCTCAAAACAACTCTACTAGACAACCAAATACACCCAACCAGACTCAAACACCAAATAACCCAAACAGAACTGTCATTCCTATCACAACACCAAATGAGCAACCACAGACTAATAATCAAAATCAAGCTTTGGTGATTCAAAATGATGAAGGATTTGACTGGACTGATATACAAATTGGTGTTGAAGAGATAAGACCTGGTGGGAATGTAGCGTGTGTTGCTCAGCAGGTTGATATAGAGGAGTCGGAGATAGTTGAGAAAGTTGAAGAAACTGAGAGTGAGATTGAGGAGTCAGTTGAGGAGATGAATGTTTTGATGAATGATTCAGTTGAAGAACACCATGAAGAGAAGAGTTCGGGAATTATTATTGACTCAGTCACAGATGTTCCTGAAGAAATTGAATCAGTGTATTCAGATTCGGAGACTGAATCAGATTCGGAAGCAAGTGTGAATTCTCTAGATGATGACATTGATCAATTGTTGGCCGAAGCTGATTTTATGAAGACCAGGAAGTTGTGTATAGTGGATGATGCCTTTACCAGAATCGACTATTCCAAGTTCTTTGCTGGGAAGGAAGCTCATTTCGCTCTCACGGCTATGACAGATCCTTCGAAGCAGGTAAATTCTGAATCTACAACAGATATTCACAGTGATAAGTATTGTGGTACTTGTGACAGATTGACAGATGAGAACAAGCAACTCAGGGTACAACTTGAGAGTGCTGTAATTAACTGTCAATCTTCTCGCAAGGAACTTAGAGAATTCAACAAAGTGCTTGACGGTTACAAAAAGGACATTTCTGACTTAAAGAAAACACTTTCTTTAAAACAATTGGCAATTAACAGTTATATAAATGAACTTGAAAACACTAAGTTAGAAATGGCCACCATCAAGTGCTTTGCAGAAAAGGTCAACAAAAAGCTTGAAAGCTACAAGCACATTGCATATGTGGTTGACCATATCATTGATGAACCATCACAAACTGTAACATTTACACCTTCACTTTAATATTATGTACACCTTTAGTCCTAATAGCTTCACTTCAATCTTTGTATGTTTGCCATTCGTATTTTCTAAATAAATAACTGAAAAAAAATAGTTAATATTCAATAAGAAGTTTTTTTTTTGAACGGCAAATTTCTTCTCCTTGTGGGACTTGAACCCATAACCTCCCCCTTAGGTGTTTCTAGAAGCTTTGCTTCTACCATTGGGCCACCAACCCCAATGGCTCAATAAGAAGTTAATTAACGATTGAGTTAATATAAAATATCAGTTATGAAACTCAAATGGTAATTGAATTTAATGGTTAATGAAAACATTGCCTTTGAAATATAAAGCTAAAATTTTCTTTTTGTCTCATTAAGTGAAATAATTTAGAATTCATAAGGAATGAATTATATAAAAATGGAAAATTATGCAAAACCCATACACCTTCCTTCCCATGTAAAATTCTTTCTATCCCACGCGTCAATTTCGTTGGTGACCACCCTCTAGATTGAGGCAATCATGCACTGAAATTTAATGACGCTTTTAAACAAAATAAAAATAATGAATGCTTGACCATAACCGGCGACGTATTGTGTTGAATATCATCATTAATGTTGTAAAATAATGGCCTAAAAACACTACAAAATCAACCTCTCCCAAAAACACATCACCATATTGTTCCGCCAAAGGCGTTGTATCGTGTCTATCACAAAAACATTTATGTTCGGCACTATTCACGCCGAATCGGAAGCCAACTTTATTCACACCTGAAAACCAACCCATTGTCGGTTTTGATAGATCTATAACGGAAGCTAAACTTGTATTTAGACACCATAGAAATTGACACCGATTTGTTTCGAAACACACCCAGCTCGCAATCACTTCCTCAGTTGACTCGGTCCCCTCTACTAGTAGTTTTTTTTTATCGTCGCCACTGCATCCGCAGGTTCTCTGATGAGCTCCGACCGTTTGGTATTGGTATCATATCTCTCTACGAATAAGGTACCGATTTAATAGCTCCTTGTTATTAGATGCCTCGCACATCCCTTTTTCTTTCGTTTATGCTAGACAACAAATTATGTTTATATCCGGCGATTGGAATGTGATGAAAGATTACACTGTGTATATACCATTTCTTTATGTTTAATTGTTACTGTATGTGGAAGTAGTATAATTCATATTCCATTTTTTTTCCTATACTCCAAAACATATTATTATTAGTATTACTATTATTTCGGATATCTTGAATAAATGGCTACTATAATTTAAATCTTATATCAACTTTACTAAAGAGGTTGGGTGAGATTGTAGTATTGTACGTTAGTTATATTTAAGTCTATCTAAATTTTTGAACGTATAATTTTGTTTTTTTTCTTCTTCTTTTTCAAAATCCAGCAAAACTAGTTGTTTTATTTGCTAACATATGAGTTTAATTGTCACTGTCTACTTAGTAACTTTATAATTTTTAGAATCTTGTTAATTGGCAATTTATAAATTTTATAGTTGATCTTTCAAACCCAATCGCCGGGAAACTACAACAAACATATCAAGTAATATGATTGGTCTGTTATAAACTAATTTGGAAAATAACGGGATCTAGATTCGTGTACCCGTTGAATAATTCATTAATTTCCGTTGAATTCTTACAAGTTCATCATCACAATCAATGTGAGTATATCTTTCCCATTTTTCATGTTTTACTATTTTGGGGTGATTCATGTACCATTATACTATTAAACTATGTAGACTTTGAAACGTAATGTGCCTTATGTGATGCTTATGTGATTTGTGTGAATTGAAACGTAATCAAAATCATTAACCATTGGCCGAGCATAACAATGAGTAGTACTACGATTTATATCCCTTGTGTGATTATGGTTACATTTGAGCCTTGGTCATTGTTATGTGAAACTTGATTCTTTTGGGGTGATACTTGATACTTGAAACTTTTAGGGTTGATTTTGATGCTTTTATTCTACTAATTACATAATAGCAAACATCATGGCACAAATATTACAAGCGATTCTTGAAACTAAAATGGGTATGCTCACCAATACAATTTTTGTATTGACAAAATTATTTTGTACATGTTTCAGGTTATTTTGAGATGCGTTCTTTAAGCTTTCGGATTTATTTTTTTTAGATTTTGATTCATTGTATTTCAGTTTAGTTGGCATTTAGAATCGTTGTATTTCATTTTCAATGTAATAAACTATTTAATCAATGTATTCAAATTTACACTTTTAGTCCATGAGCTATTGAACAATCGTCACTACGTGACACCTCGATATTTCCGCCATCGGTTGGGGTGTTACAGATTGGTATCAGAGCCATGGTTATAGGGAATTAGGTTATTAGAATGCCTTTTAGCCTAGTCTATAACTAAGCTTACATTCACGAGTCCTCTCGTGTATATTTCTCTTATTTCTTATATATTTTCTTTCAAGATATTTTCGCTATGATTCTTTCTCGTTATTCTTTCGATATTTTGCTTGGAGAAGAAGGCACTCGTATTTCACAAACGAAACGATATCACCAAGTTAGGAGTGACATCCATACCTTGGTGATTAGTTTCACTCCTCTATATGTTATTTATCTTAGGAATATATCTTTGAGATAGGAGTGACATCCACACCTCAAAGAGTATTTCCTTCAAAAAGAAACTTAACCACTAAGCTGGGAGTGATATCCTTAACTTAGTGATTGGTTCCATTCCTCAATTGTTTTCAATTTTGAAATACATCTTTGAGTTAGGAGTGAAATCCACATCTCAAGGATCTATTTCTACATCTCGTTTTAAAGTCTCGCTAAAGGTTTTGAAATTTACCAGTGACGGGGTATGTGCAATCGGGAAGGATGACCAATTTACTCATAGGTTTAAGTACACTCCCACAAAGTCACTAATAATATTTCAATTTCTTTAGCTAGTCACCAGTTTCATTAAATTCAGTATCACATTTCATTATTGGTATATTTTTTTTCACTTGCTGATTGAAACTCTTATCATAATTTTCTATAATGAAGTTATTATCTCTTTTGAGTTTTTCTATATTAATAGCTATCGCTATTAGTGCATTTTTCCGTTTTCCGTTATTGATTCTTAAGTTTTGTTTAACATTTGGATTTTAAGTTCCATCTCTTATTGTTTTATATACTCATTGATCATTCGCTTTTCATCATCATTACTAAAACTTCTATGTGCTATTTTACCGCATTAAAACTTACACTTTCATTTATGTTTCGTGATTTTCATAAAGCATCATTTCTCTTGTTAAAAAAAAAACATTTTCCTATGACTCAAATTTTAAGCTTATTGTTTAACTTTGATCATTTCTTGATTCTTGAACATTGCACAGTTAAATACGAATGTGGTTTCAAAGTTATTAATCATCTTGTTATTATCACCATGTTTACAAATTTACTCGATCGATGTCACAGTATATCTTTAAACTATTTCCCTTGTGTCTCGACAATATACACAACATCATAAATGCCTATCTATCCAACACACATCAATACACTACTCTCTACAACGATTAACTTGGCAACTTATCCTGTATGTCTTTTCACAAAGCCTATTCGCCAGATTAGAACACACTTTATATACACCTTGTGCCTTGAAACACGTAGCCCGCTATGAACCCAAAGAGATGCCTTAACGATCCTTACAAACAAACGATCTTTCAATGTATAAATTTCGTAAAAGTTTGACAATTAAAAGGTTTCAAGTTTACCCAGTCCTAACGGGTAATACTTAGATTTTCTTAAACATTTCATAACAATAAAAAAAATTCGACTTTAATGAGATTTCAATCTACAAGTTAAAGAAATGTTTAAATACATAAAATCCTATCATTCCAAAATTCGTCAAGGCATCTGGGGTCATTCACAACCTCATACATGTCCTACCCATACCTTTCAAATATTATCAACGAGATTCAACTCAAAAAGTTTACTTTAAGAAATGTTATATTTATAAGCCTTTCACAGCCACGTTATTTTGAAACCACGAACTTTCTTAAATATTGGGAATCTATTCGTATTACATACGTTGATTTTTTATCATTCCCGCCATTTTAAATCTTGGTCTTTTGAAACACATTAGATTTACACATACTTAATGAAATGGTTTCATCTTGCATTTTATAAACTTGTATTGCATATTTTACAAGTCAAATGTAAATCTGCTTGTTTTCATATAACGGATTCAATATATGTTTTGGGAAAAGAAATTTGCGACTGATAATATGCCTTATAACACTTTTCAACTCGACTTCTCGTAAACACATGAAAATGTGTACTTACGAAATCTTTTCAAGTGAACCTGTTTTGAACCTAAAACATTCTTCGGTTTCTAAATAGTTATCCTCATGCATTACTACTATACTTTCAACTACATCACAAATTTCGAGTAAACTACATTTTTGTAAACGAAAATTTATCTTTTACACTTGCACTCTCTCAGTCACAAAACTCTTGGTCTAAACATTGGACATATCCTTATCGGAATGTTGCTAAATGTCTTTTAACATATAGTGCATATATTAAACCCTCATGCCAGTAGACTATATGCCTGTTCTGTGCACCCTCATTTGCGGTAAATTTCATTATTTTATTCTTGCACCACTTCATTTGCAATTATTCTCGCGCATTATCTTATTTGTGGTTATTCTCGCATCATTTGTGGCTACTTTCACACGTTAGTTGCAAACTACCTATTAGCAGTTATATTCGCATCACTGATTTTGAACATTAGTTCAACTCGTTTACTCTCGTTTGTGCCATTATGCGATTTACTCGATTTATGCCCTTTCGAATCAAAATTTCATGTTATACTTATATACTTTTCATGAATGCATACTTTGAACGTATATTTTGAATGGATATTTTGTACGCATACTTTCCTATTTTGAGCAAAACCCTGTTGTGCTTTTTCATTATTTTGTTCATCATCATGGTTAATGAACATACTAATTGATAACTCGCATAAGTTCTAAGCCAATGCCCACGTACGACTCGGGTCGGAGTACTCCTCTAACCCGAGGGAATGGTGTAATCCTTAGGGTCTATCAATATGGGTGTTTAGAGCCAAACGATTTGAACAGAAATTGACCGGTTATTTGTGCGGGTGAACCTGAAAGGGGAAGGACCGCTAACCGTGTTTGATACTTACACCTTATTCTCATTACGGTTATTCGGGTGAACTCGAAAGGGGAAGGACCTCTAACCGCATCTTATACTTGTGCAGTACCTATTACTTAACACATTTTAGTTGCACGCATTGTGTCTTGTATCATTTATGTTAGTGTCGTAGAAAAGCATAACACTCTAGTGTAAGGTAAACCAGTGATTACGGTCCGGAACGTAATCATGGGCTTACAGGTACATTAAGGTGGTGTGTGATGATTCTATTTAGGCTCTTGGTAGATAATCAGTACGAGTCCAAAGCATCGATAGTGTGGTGGGTTAGCCGCGGTACACCCTATATATAAGCACTAACGATACTGCGGAAGCGGACTGGGGGTCTGACCAAGAACCGATTTCACTCTTTTATTATTTTACGTTTTCATACATTCTCACACAAGCATTCACATTTTTGGGCTATTTTATGATATATTTTTGTAGCATTGGCCCCTGTCTCTTTTATTAAGGTCGTTGCCCAATAGCTAGAAATTTCTTTTATTTGAACAAACTTTGTTACCTAAGCTCCATTTCGTTTTCCTTACATTAAATTCTTTTGGCTTTTGACAAAAACACAATTTCTGCGTACTTTCAAATTCTTCGTCTAGTTGGGGATCTTGACACATTTACCATCTAAAGAAATTTTGGGTTAAAACTTCATAAAGTAGAGGCAACTCCAATACCCGTACTTTTCTACCCTCATTTATGCACATTTTAAAACTTTCTCCTTACCCAAAATTTTACTTTATGAACTCTCGTTTATTAATTTGGGATTGAACATTTAAAATTTATGACACTCTTGTTTTAGGTCAACTATTTTAACTTCGCCAGATCATGATTGCTGAATTTTTTTTTCTTCACGAAAACCTTACTTATCCCATCTTTTACGACACTTTGTTTTCAACGAAAACCTCCACTTGAAAGGAATTTCGAGACAAAATTCTTTAAAAGTAAGGGAGACTGTAACATTTACACCTTCACTTTAATATTATGTACACCTTTAGTCCTAATAGCTTCACTTCAATCTTTGTATGTTTGCCATTCGTATTTTCTAAATAAATAACTGAAAAAAAATAGTTAATATTCAATAAGAAGTTTTTTTTTTTGAACGGCAAATTTCTTCTCCTTGTGGGACTTGAACCCATAACCTCCCCCTTAGGTGTTCCTAGAAGCTTTGCTTCTACCATTGGGTCACCAACCCCAATGGCTCAATAAGAAGTTAATTAACGATTGAGTTAATATAAAATATCAGTTATGAAACTCAAATGGTAATTGAATTTAATGGTTAATGAAAACATTGCCTTTGAAATATAAAGCTAAAATTTTCTTTTTGTCTCATTAAGTGAAATAATTTAGAATTCATAAGGAATGAATTATATAAAAATGGAAAATTATGCAAAACCCATACACCTTCCTTCCCATGTAAAATTCTTTCTATCCCACGCGTCAATTTCGTTGGTGACCACCCTCTAGATTGAGGCAATCATGCACTGAAATTTAATGACGCTTTTAAACAAAATAAAAATAATGAATGCTTGACCATAACCGGCGACGTATTGTGTTGAATATCATCATTAATGTTGTAAAATAATGGCCTAAAAACACTACAAAATCAACCTCTCCCAAAAACACATCACCATATTGTTCCGCCAAAGGCGTTGTATCGTGTCTATCACAAAAACATTTATGTTCGGCACTATTCACGCCGAATCGGAAGCCAACTTTATTCACACCTGAAAACCAACCCATTGTCGGTTTTGATAGATCTATAACGGAAGCTGAAGAGAATATATGGTCATAGGTCGGAGCTCGAACCACCCGAAGGAGATCGAGTCCGAACCAATCAAATACAAGGGTTACAAGTTAAAACCTGAAAGAACGTAAGAAAGGTCGAAGCCTAGACTAAACGGCCGATGGACTAGCTTCGGTCATAAGGCCCATGGGCCTAGGGCCGAAGCCCATCCAGGAAAGTATAAATACCTCCCAAAATTTCCTCATTTGGTAACTTCACTTACTTGTACTTTCTGCACTTCTTGTACTTACTTTCCACTTCTTAAAACCATACTTATTCTCACGCCGGAGGGTGGTCACAGAGAGACCCTTCCTCTCCCCTGTGACGAGCCTAACGGTGTTTTGTTTTGCAGGATAATCTCAGATCTACTCAACTGTCATTCTCTCTTATCTTATCTCTCAGATCTGGTCCACCGGATCATCTAAGGGGTAACTTTTTTTCTCTTCAATTGGCGCCATCTGTGATTTGCTGTGTTCTTTTCTTTTTTCGAGAAGAGCAGAGTAATCTCTACCCATGACGGCACATTCTGAGGGATTCATAATTGAAGACGTGACAGCAAATGAAGTTAACGACGATCAGGTGGTTATCACCTCGTCGGCACCAGCTATCACCTCCACCGGCACACAGGGAAGTGCTCAGCAATCATCTTACTCTATTGGTGCTTCGGCTGTTAAAACAAGTGCCTCACTGATAGAGTTCGATGATGCTTTCCTCCAGAAAAACAGAGAATTGTTGCTTCGGCTGAAGGAACAACAAAGTAGGGAGACAGTTCTGCAAAGTGTGAAAACTAATCTATTCTCCACCGGTGGACTTGCTGCTTCGGCAGAGCTAAGCACCGGTCTGGGATCTTTCGCCACTTACTCCACCGCAGTCACCACTATGCAGATCCAAACTCCACAAGGGCCACTGGCATCTTCGGGTTATACCGGACCGATGCAAGTTAGCATGCCCATGTCAGAAAGGATGCCAATTGTAACAGGGGGAGACGATGAACTTACCGCTCCATATCGCCCTGCTCATATGACATCGTTTTCCAAGTTCTCTCAAAGAGTTGCAACTGCACCTCTTCCGGTTAAGCTGAAAATGCCAGCTACTGTTAAAACATATGCAGGAACCTCCGATCCAGATGACCATGTCTTTGCATTTGAAGGGGCAGCAGAGATTGAACTATGGCCCATGCCAGCATGGTGCCACATGTTCGCACAAACCCTTACCGGAGCAGCAAGGGTTTGGTTCGATGGGTTATCTGCTGGAGAAATCACCAACTGGATCGAGTTTAGAAAGTTATTTTTGATAAACTTTGCAAACCAACGACGATGCTCCAAGGACATCACGGAAGTACACAACATCCGAAGGAAGGATGGTGAATCCTTGGAGGCCTTCATTGATCGTTTCAGCAAAGAGAGTATGCAAATCCATGGTGCAATGGATCAGCTCCGAGTTTCAGGCTTCTGCCACGGAGTCCGAAACAATCAGTTGGTAGAGAAACTACATGAAGATTTGCCAAAGACAATGGAAGTACTCATGGAGCGAGCTAGGGCCTTCGCCAGGGGGAAGAGTGCCTGCGGGCAATCTTCCGAAGGAGATTATAAGAATTCCGGAGGACGCAACGTGTGGAAGAAAGGCTCTCATAACGCGGATCGAAACAATCACTGGAACAAAAACAGACAGCAGCCATATGATCGGTTGGACCGAAACAATTCTTCCAAGCCTCAAGGCTCCGGAAGAACCACTGATTTAACCAAAACTCCTCGAGACATCTTGCTAACAGAAAATTTGCAGCTCCCTACGCCTGCTAAGCAGCGACCTTCGTCCGACCGAAACTCCAAAAAATACTGTGAGTATCACCGAGCGAAAGGGCACAATACTGATGATTGCTGGTCTCTCCGGCAAGAAATTGAGAAAGCGGTCCGGTCCGGAAAGCTTTCCCACCTTCTTAAAGAAGTAAAAGAAGGGAAGCCCGGAGCAATTACCAACACCAACAACCAAGCAGTGATTAATATGATCCAGGCCGTCACACCACATGGCATTAAACGCTCCAGCTCTCACCTTGCTTCATTTATGAGCCAGGTGGGCAAGAGACGTTATACGTATCAATATTCGTATTTTTTAATCAAACAATCTCCAAAGTATTGCATTGCTTTTGTTTCTAAAACAATTTATCTCTGTAACAGGCAATATCGTTCCCTGAGGTAACACCAGATCAATTTCTGGAAGGACCAATAATTATCTCTGCCATCATTGCCGGACATAAAGTTCAGCGAGTCTATGTGGACAATGGCAGTGCTTCAGAGATAATTTACCATCACTGTTTTCAACGATTGGCACCTGAAATCCAGAGAAGGATGGTGCAGGTACTCGCAAACATTCGTTCCGACCACATATTTCACCCGAAACAATTCTTTCCGACCTTCGAAATAATGGTAATAACCTATGTTTTAAATGACAACAGGTCTCCATGCCATTAGTCAGTTTCTCAGGAGAGATAATTCAGCCCATGGGACGGATCACCCTTCCGGTAACCTTGGGCGCTGAAGGCCGAAGCCGAACAGAAATGTTAACATTTCTAGTGGTAGGAGCACATTCCGTGCACAACGTCATCTTGGGACGCCCAAGCATGTGTGCCTTCGGAATGGTTGCTTCTTCCATACATGGGGCTATCAAGTTTCCAACAGAAGATGGAATAGCAACTGTTCACACCGAGCAGATGCAGATCGTAGCCGAAATCCGTCAAGCTTCGAGCTCCCAAGCTACTCCAGTCACTCAGGAGTTGTCAGAAAAATGGTCGATCAACCCATGCTTTCCGGAGCAAAAGGTAGTCGAAGCCACTAAAAGGTTCTAAACAACCTTACCAAAATTCTTTGCTTAATCCATTTAAAAAATTGGCAGGTAACTGTTGGTGCACAGCTCCCACCTGACTGTAAAGCTGCTTTATGGAACCTCCTAACTGAGTCTCTAGATTCTTTTGCCTGGCAACATTCGGACATGAAGGGGGTGCCTAGGCACCTGGCCGAACACAAATTGAATGTATATCCTTCGGTCCGACCAGTGCAACAAAAGAAACGAAGTATGGGGCTGGATCGGAACAAAGCTATTGCTGAAGATGTTCGAAAGCTTCTTGATGCAAATATCATCCGAGAGGTTCAGTATCAAACCTGGGTGGCGAACCCAGTTTTGGTAAAGAAGCAAGATGGGGGATGGCGAATGTGTGTTGATTTTAAAGACCTTAACAACGCATGCCCCAAAGATTGCTACCCACTCCCCGAGATGGATGTCAAGGTCGATTCACTGGCTGGCTTTCGACTAAAGTGCTTTCTTGATGCATACAAGGGTTATCATCAGATACAGATGGCAACAGAAGATGAAGACAAAACTGCTTTTATCACCGACGAAGGGCTATACTGCTACACAAAAATGCCTTTCGGCCTTAAGAATGCCGGTGCCACTTATCAACGATTGATGGACAAGGCATTCAAAAATCAGATTGGAAGAAACATGGAAGTATATGTAGACGATGTGGTGATAAAGAGCAAAGATGAAACTGACATGATGACTGATATCCGAGAGACGTTCACTTGTCTCCGGAGCATCAACATGAAGCTAAACCCAGCCAAATGTTTTTTCGGTATGGAGGCGGGGAAATTCCTGGGCGTTATGGTTGCTAAGGAAGGAATCCAGGCAAACCCGGAGAAAGTTAAGGCAGTGATAGATTTAAAATCTCCAAAAACAGTCAAAGAAATCCAATCACTAAATGGTCGATTAGTAGCTTTACATCGTTTTCTCTCAAAAGCAGCTGAAAGAACTTTGCCTTTCATGACAGTGTTGAAAAGTAGCTTCGGTAAGAATGATTTTAAGTGGACCGAAGAAGCTGAGCAAGCATTTGGTGAGTTGAAGCAATGTCTTAGTTTGTTACCTACTCTCACCGCACCGAAGCCAGGAGAAATACTCACCGTCTATTTGGCAGCATCTCAGGGGGCCGTTAGTGCAGTCCTCATGGTACAAAGGCACTTAGCCCAAGTACCAATCTACTATGTTAGCAGGGCCCTCCGAGATTATGAAACAAGATATCCTATGATTGAGAAGCTAGCATTAGCTTTGGTCCATGCTTCGAGAAGGCTACGAAGATATTTCCAAGCACATGAAATTGAAGTCCAGACCGATAAAAACATCCAGTATGTTCTCCGAAAGCCGGAGGTTTCCGGTCGATTGGCCAAATGGGCCATCGAACTAGGAGCCTTCGACCTGACCTTCAAAACCAGAGGTGCCATGAAAGGACAAGCAGTAGCAGACTTCATTGCTGAATTACCAAGTGGTTCTGACCAGTCGGAGGAACAACCTTCGGAAGAAGAACAATCAGAAGCATGGTCTCTATACACCGATGGTGCGTCAGGTGCTGAGGGCTCCGGAGCTGGCCTCGTGTTAATCAATCCAGATAACACTGAGTTTGTGTATGCCCTCCGGCTCGAGTTCCCAAGTTCAAACAATGAGGCCGAGTATGAAGCATTATTAGCTGGTCTCCGAATCGCACAGAGGTTCGGAGTCAAGAACATCAAAATTCATACTGACTCATTACTTGTGGTCAACCAGCTTCGAGGAGAATATGAAGCAAAAGATGAAAACATGGTGAAATACCTTCGAAAGGCCCAAGAACTCGTAGCTTCTTTTCAGACGTATAAAGTTTTTCATGTCCCAAGAGAAGAAAATGCCCAGGCCGATGCCCTCAGTAAAATAGCATCGACCAACACGTCCACTTCAACCCAGGGCACAAAGATTGAAGTGTTAACAAAACCCTCAATTGAAGAAAGTGAGGTCCTACAAGTCGAAGTTCAAGAAGACACATGGATGACTCCCATTATGAAGCATATCACCGAAGGTTGGGTTCCGGAAGATAAGGCCGAAGCTCGAAAGCTTAAAGTCAAATCCCTACAGTACCAAGTTCAAAATGGTCAGTTGTACCGAAAGACTTTCCTAGGCCCAGTTCTACGATGCCTCTCACTCACCGAAGCTTCATATGTGATAAAAGAAATCCACTTTGGTGTATGTGGTATACATGCCGGACCAAAAATGGTCGTCACAAAGGCAATGAATGCTGGGTATTATTGGCCCAACATGCACCAAAGTGCTGTACAAGAGCTTCAAAGTTGCCAAGAATGTCAAAGAAACGCTCCAGTCAGCCTTCGAGCAAAGAACAATCTGATCCCAGTGACTGCAGCTTGGCCGTTCCAGAAATGGGGCATCGATATTGTTGGACCGTTCCCTAAGTCTACCGGAGGGGTTAAGTATCTGTTGGTAGCCATCGACTACTTTACCAAGTGGGTCGAAGCTAAGCCAATGGGTGACATCACTGGCCATCAAGTGAAGAGGTTCGTTTGGGAGAACATTGTTTGCCGTTTCGGATTGCCACTCTACATCATCAGTGACAACGGGAAACAGTTCGCTGAGAACCCTTTCAAGAAATGGTGTTCGGATTTGGGGATCAAACAGTTGTTTTCATCGGTAGCCCACCCTCAGGCCAATGGCCAAGTAGAGAGGGCCAACCGAAGCATCGTCGAAGGAATCCAACGACGCCTGGGTGGAAAGAAGGCTGGATGGGCAGATGAGCTACCCAACGTCTTGTGGGCTCACCGAACCATGCCAAAAACAAGCACCGGCGAAACACCTTTCAGCTTGACCTATGGCACCGAAGCTATGATACCACTCGAAGTCGGCTTGATCAGCCCTCGAAGGGCCAACACAACAGACAATGATCACTCTCTCCGGCTCAACTTAGATCTCTTGGAAGAAAGAAGAGAAATGGCCTCAATCAAAGAATCTCGATATAAGAAAGAGCTTGAGAAGTATTATAATGCCAGGGTGAAAAAACAAACGTTCAAAGTCGGAGACTACGTCTTCCGAAGCAATGAAGCCAGTCGAGCCGAGCCCTCAGGCAAATTAGCATCAAGATGGGAAGGACCATACTTGATAACCACCGTTGGAGAGAGGGGTTCGTACACCTTGGCCAAGATAGATGGTACTCCAGTTCCCAGGACATGGAACGGAGTCCATCTGAAAAAATGCTACATGTGAAACACCGAGGCTCGAAGATAGTACTTTAAAGTCTTATTTTCCAATAATTTTAATCTGTTAGTCGGGATGTGTTTTACCCCGAATCTTTTTTCATTTTTGCTTGTAAACTCGGGATGATGATTACCCCGAACCTGTTACTTGATAGTGGGATGTGTTTACCCCACCTATAATAAAAAGTTTGGTACAAGTTATTTATAACATTGGGTACTTATGTTCTAAACAAGCCGGTACGAAAGCTAGATAGCTTCTTAACCAATAAGAAACACTATGACAAGGTCGGAACGAGTTGTTCCCAATAAAAGGACGTCTAACAAACTTTTTTAAACAATCCGACCTCCCAGCAAAAAACAAGCACAAAAATATGCCGAAACTCATGATAACGGGCATAATTTGTTAACATGAAACTCGGAGAACGAATGAGATGTGGCACCATGAAGGTCGAAACATTCGAACCTATTTTTAAGATTGCCTCGTAAAAAAAAAAAAAGAAAGAAGGAAGAAATTATGCCTATCTCGTAAAACATAATATGTGCCGAAGCACGTTGAAAAAATATAAACAAAGCATGCAAAGTATAAAACATATCGACGTCGAAGAAAGATAAGTTTACCTTCTACTTATTAAAAATCGCCGAGGAAACGGCTCCGGTGGATAGGCTTAATAATCACCGATGCCACAACCAGGTGTACCGAAGGTCAACCAACGGCCTTATGGTTTAAAAACATGCACAAAAAACTTGCAAGTACAAATACCTAATTACTGGACCGAAGCATATGGACGCGTATCTAGGTCAATACAATAAAAAATTAGGTTAAGCTTAAGGCTTGTTTAAAGCTATGTAGAACCACACCTCTTCGAACCGAAGAAGGATTTTCTATCGAGGCACGAAACAACTTGTCAAAGTGGTTCACCAGTAATATAGGGCCAACACAAACCCTTGGAAATATTCAAAAACACACAAAATAATATCAACATAGAATGTACGATCATTAAAAGATACCGAATCAAAAAAGGTTCGACTTAATCCATACAAAGAAAACATTGTTTTGAAACTACTGTTACGGCTTACATCATATATATAAAAAACAATTTCAAGACGAAGGAGGCTTAAAAAGATCGCCAGAGAGGCCAGCCGCTTTGATTGCTTCTAAGGGTTCGGAGAGGAAACGCCCAAGGTGCTGAAGGAAGGGAAATTCCAAAGCATCAAATCTGTCCAAAGCATCATTTAGCATCTCATCAGCATTTAGCTTCAGCTTCGGCACCTTCTCCATCGGCATGCCCTTTGAAGAGTAATGGTATCCAGCCTTGATACCCACATTAACACCGCAGGCATTCATCGCATTGTTAATGGCCCCAACCACTGTCCTTAACTCTTCACCGGTCTGGATCCTCCGAGCTACAAGCAACATGCCTTCCGTCATCAGCCATTCTTTAAGCTCCAGAAGCTCTTTAACTTGCCCGGTCAGCTGAGAGTTTGATTCGGTTAGCTTGGACACCTGGCCATCCATCTCCTTCTTCATATGGTCCAACTGGCTACGGAATCGAGATGCTTCAACCTCGAACATCTTCTTCTCTAAAAAACAAAAATAAAGAGTTAGAAAACACAGCATGTTGCAAACTTACTATAAGGGAAGACGAAACTACTACCTTGTAGGGCAGCATCCCTTTCTGCCTTCAAGGACGAAACCTCTCCCAAGGCTTTGTCTCGTTCCTCCGAAGCCAAAGCAGCCGCAGCACCACTGGATTTCAGTTGAAGGAGGGCCTGTTCCAATCTCTTCTACGACGACCCTTTCTCCTTCGACAACTCCTCTAGCTTCTTCCCCACAGACGATAAATCTTCACCATCCATCAACGAGCAAACCTTCTCCTTCTCCACCTCCAGATCGACCCAACGACGATACACCTCTGTAACCAGGCCGATGGACTGAGCCTGGTTCATCATCAGAGCATCCGCCAACACCAAGGGAGGAGCTCGTCGATGCCTATGAGCCTCAGCAGGAGTATTCAAATTTAACATCATTGTTCGGGCCGTTAAGGCGTCCAGGATCTTATCTCCATTCTTTATGTCCCAGTTGGGAATGAACTTCTCCTCGGCTACGGCAGGGTCCAAGTCCATGGAATCTATAAACACATTGAAACATTCCGTCTTAGTCTCTGGACCATACCACAAATGAGTAAGGAACTCTTTCGAGACCTCATCATCCGGAGTAGGAAACAGAGAATACCAACCCGGACCATCACACTTACCAGCAGGGCTCGAAGGGCCAGGAAAGGAATGAAGAGGGGAAGGATTCATCTGGTCTTCAACGCCTTCGGCAAACGAAACATGTGGTTCATCCCTAGCAGTTTTCCCACTATCCAAGTGGTCAGAAAGAGTGTTCAACATCCCAACTTGCTCCGACGACTCAGTAATGATGTCCTCGGGGATAACCGATAGAGGAGTCTTCATTCTCTTCGGGGTATCCTTCGAACCTCCCGGAGGTGCATCCTCCTCCGACCCCTTTCTCTTCTTTGACTTCTTCTTCTTCTTACCATCATCAGAAGAAGCCACCGGAGTCTCCGGTAGCTTTCCAGAATCCTTGGCTGGTTCAGAGGGTACAGCTGATGACGAAGCACCGACAGGATTAGCTGAAGTGGAATCCTCCGGGGACCTGATCTTATAGGAGGATGCCTTCATGCGATCCAAGAACGGTTTGTCCCCGGGAGCCATTTGAAAAGTTGTCAGTTCCACCTCCGAGTCGTCGAAGGACTCCAAATGAAGACAATCCCTCAGTGACATATCTGAAAACAAAGCAACGGTTAGCTTATGCAAAACACATAATTTAAACAAAATAAACATAGTGCAACGACTCACCCTTCTTCCTAAGCTCTACAACAGGCCATTTATCAGGCCACTCCCAGCTACGACTAACACAACCCATCACTAAGATATGCTCCGGTATCCTCCGAACAGGGAATTTGTTCTTCACCAAGGCAGCATACATTTCCGTATCGTATTGGAAATCCTTCGGTAAATCACCCTCCAAGCGATCTTCTTTCGCCCTCCATGCCATATCCTTCGGCAGACATAGATCATCCAACCAGAACCACCTGTCTTTCCAGTCCTTCAAACTAGATACCTCCCATCCCACACACTCTCGATCCTCCTTCGGAATATCAACCTTCTTTCCCTTCTTATCCTTCGGTTGCCTTTTCTCGAAGGTGTACCAGTCCCCGGTACGATTTAAACGATAAAAAGCCCTAAAAACGTTTAAATCGGGGACATAATCCAGTGAACGACTTGATAGTTCAAACTGGTTCACCCGGCTAAGGCCGAAGGGGGTCACTTGGGAAATGTGTACCCGATGAAATTCTAGTACCTTCATCAAAAAACGAGTAAATGGTACTCGGTAGTTCGCATAATTACACACACGAGTGTAAAATGCGAACTTACCGGAAGGGAAGGGGCGGATAGGGGTTTCAGGTTCTGGAAGAACAGGGTTCAGGGACAGAGGAATCTTAAATTCCTCTATGAACTCGTCTAACCTACTTTGTGTCAACACACTATAGGATACACTCATGTTATCCTTAGGCATGATTAAAAAAGAGGAATAAGGATGAAGATACACACCTTGTTACAGAGGAAGAAGACGACGATTACAGGTCGAAGGCTTGAAAGTGAGGAGGAAGAAGATGAACAGTGCAGAGAAAGAGAGTAAAAGAGAGAAGTAAAAAGTAAAATTTGGGGAAGAAACTATTTATAAAGGGGAAAGAAAGGACGGTTGAGTAACCGTCCAATCAAAGCCAACAAGTGGCACTCTCGAGCCAATCAAAAACAATCACATCAAGGGTCTCTACTAAAACCACCCGGCGGTCACTCTCGAAACTTACGTGAATGACGCAGCTGTCACCCACTTGTTAAGGTGAATGACAAAACACAGCTGGCACGAAAAAGTAAGTATGCCGAAGCTCGAAGGAAGCTGAAAGGCTCCAAATAAAATTACAAGTCCTTTCTGAATACCGAAGCATTCAAAAAAGACTTCGGGGGACTTGAAGAGAATATATGGTCATAGGTCGGAGCTCGAACCACCCGAAGGAGATCGAGTCCGAACCAATCAAATACAAGGGTTACAAGTTAAAACCTGAAAGAACGTAAGAAAGGTCGAAGCCTAGACTAAACGGCCGATGGACTAGCTTCGGTCATAAGGCCCATGGGCCTAGGGCCGAAGCCCATCCAGGAAAGTATAAATACCTCCCAAAATTTCCTCATTTGGTAACTTCACTTACTTGTACTTTCTGCACTTCTTGTACTTTCCACTTCTTAAAACCATACTTATTCTCACGCCGGAGGGTGGTCACAGAGAGACCCTTCCTCTCCCCTGTGACGAGCCTAACGGTGTTTTGTTTTGCAGGATAATCTCAGATCTACTCAACTGTCATTCTCTCTTATCTTATCTCTGAGATCTGGTCCACCGGATCATCTAAGGGGTAACTTTTTTCCTCTTCAGAAGCTAAACTTGTATTTAGACACCATAGAAATTGACACCGATTTGTTTCGAAACACACCCAGCTCGCAATCACTTCCTCAGTTGACTCGGTCCCCTCTACTAGTAGTTTTTTTTTATCGTCGCCACTGCATCCGCAGGTTCTCTGATGAGCTCCGACCGTTTGGTATTGGTATCATATCTCTCTACGAATAAGGTACCGATTTAATAGCTCCTTGTTATTAGATGCCTCGCACATCCCTTTTTCTTTCGTTTATGCTAGACAACAAATTATGTTTATATCCGGCGATTGGAATGTGATGAAAGATTACACTGTGTATATACCATTTCTTTATGTTTAATTGTTACTGTATGTGGAAGTAGTATAATTCATATTCCATTTTTTTTCCTATACTCCAAAACATATTATTATTAGTATTACTATTATTTCGGATATCTTGAATAAATGGCTACTATAATTTAAATCTTATATCAACTTTACTAAAGAGGTTGGGTGAGATTGTAGTATTGTACGTTAGTTATATTTAAGTCTATCTAAATTTTTGAACGTATAATTTTGTTTTTTTTCTTCTTCTTTTTCAAAATCCAGCAAAACTAGTTGTTTTATTTGCTAACATATGAGTTTAATTGTCACTGTCTACTTAGTAACTTTATAATTTTTAGAATCTTGTTAATTGGCAATTTATAAATTTTATAGTTGATCTTTCAAACCCAATCGCCGGGAAACTACAACAAACATATCAAGTAATATGATTGGTCTGTTATAAACTAATTTGGAAAATAACGGGATCTAGATTCGTGTACCCGTTGAATAATTCATTAATTTCCGTTGAATTCTTACAAGTTCATCATCACAATCAATGTGAGTATATCTTTCCCATTTTTCATGTTTTACTATTTTGGGGTGATTCATGTACCATTATACTATTAAACTATGTAGACTTTGAAACGTAATGTGCCTTATGTGATGCTTATGTGATTTGTGTGAATTGAAACGTAATCAAAATCATTAACCATGGGCCGAGCATAACAATGAGTAGTACTAGGGGTGAGCAAAGTACAAGAACCGACCCGACCCGACCCGAAACCCGAACACCCCATAAAATCAGAACCGAGATATGTAACCTTAATACGGGTCGGTCTTCGGTCCTTAGAAGTCGGTTCCAGTCGGTACAAAGAGGAATACCCGAACCGAAACCCAGCTACCCTCATTCCTTACAGAATGTTCGGATCTGTGTCCATTTAAGGCTCCAAATTGTTGATCAAACATCGAATTTCTTAAAGGTAAGTAGCTTTTCAGTTTTCAGTTGTTTGTTAACCTGAATTTGCCCTAAAAAGCTATGATATGTGTTCTTGATGGAATTGGTTGGTCATGTTATAGCTTGTTTTATGTAATCTAGCATATATGATCTTTGCACACCAAGTGTTCGATTGAATGCCTCAGTGAACAAACTAAAAGAGTAGTTGTCACACCCCAACCCGGATAGGGCTGACGTGTCACTTTTACAGATATCAAAACCAAAAACCATTCCATAATATTAAAACGAAAAGATCCTAGTTACATTTTTTTTTACATTGTAGAACTAAATTAATGAATCATGATTTCCAACTTCTTTTAACGCTCTTCACTGATTCCCCAACATCCCATATTACCTGCGAAACAAATAAGACAACACAACAAAAGAAAATACGGCTGAGCCAAAAATTGCCCAGTAACGGAGAAATCAACAGTACAAGTAAATTCAACGCATCGGAAAAGCAAGACGTAATAGAACTGTGACCGAAGTGAACATACGAAAGGGAATACGAAAACCAAACGAACTCTGTTTCAAACTCGAAACCAAACTTTTATCGAAACAGCTGATGAACATAATCCAAGGCAAAACGTGTTACTTGACCGGAACATAATCAGACACATACCAAAGCATATAAGAACAATATCAGAAACTTATCAGAACAGATACAAACATCAAACTACGTGACTATTCATATAAATAAAGCAAGTCACGTCAAACGGAAGCACCCACGAGCCTAAACAGAGGGGTACACAGATAGCTAGTCCATGCACCTATGAGATGGTAAGTGTGGCGTACACCCATTATTCCAATCTCCACAAAACAAACTCAAACATATATCAGAAGTCAGAAATCAGAAACAGATCTAGGATATATCCATACGCCTCTAAGGGACCATGTAAGAGACGCCGTGATTTTGATTACGCACTGTCACGGAAAGTGTTCATGTCGCTGACGCCCCAACGACAAGTCAAAACAAACTGCTCGGGTGACAGAGTACAAAAGCTAAGGCCATGTAAATAATTACAGGCAAACTAAAAATGACACTAACTGGAACATGCGGCCATGAGTACAAGTCAGAGGCATGGCATGCTATGACACACTAACAACAAACTGACAAATACACACCGATCCAAATAATGAACCAAATACGAACCGATGATACGTATAAAATGATGACAACAGACTCTAAACATAGACCCAATGTCCGTACTACAAAGTAACGGATATGAATTTTATACTATGATAATACGACTAACGAACCCGTACACATGGAAGGAAACGAAAGTTATACTATGATTAAAAGAAAACAGAATCCGTACCTTAGTTTAGCAAGCAAAAAGCAAAGTCCACAAATAGGGTCCTTAAGAATTATGCAAACCTAAATCCCGCATGTACGAGATCAGTTTATTAGAATTGTTTAATTTAAAAGTTTGGTCATTAAAATTTCCTCCGGTGATCGCGAACCAACCAATACCCATCCTAACTTCTTAGGACACTCATTACTTAACATGCACACACATATAAAATATCCACCTCGTATTACATACTTACCATCTTCATAAAAGTAATATATATTTGAGAATTTGTGTATAGTATTCGTTAACTTCTTAATAAAACTTATATAAAACATTTACAAGACTATGGATTTTAACACTTAACAGTTTACTAACAACATAAGTTTTTAAACACTTTATAATACATGCATGCAAACAGCATGCACCACCCTTGAATTACACACACATACCATAAAGACTAACACCCTATTGGTTCATGCCCCCTTCAATACACACTTAAAGCTCACAAATGGAATTTAGTTACTGTCAACCAAAACTCACTTGTCATTAAAATAAGAAAACAATACATGTACTTGAATAACAAAATCAAAACATGTGCAGAAGAACAATTCGACTACCCCTATTATTAAGCAATATTATTCCAACAATCTAATTCCTCAATGTTTTACTTCCTTAAAACACGGTCAAACTTAAAACCAATTCTTTACCCACGACCCGGTAACTACTGACTTGACCCGTATTCATCCCGAACCGACCCGAAACATCAAGGTTAACCCAACACCCCATGCACATGTCACCTACGAAACCAAACCAGGACCCTATCCCTCGATCACCGGAATATATCGAAAAAACCCCATAATTTCTAGCTCTAAATTCGAATAAGAAGGGGTTCAGTTGGTACCTTAAAGTCGAACTAAAACAATTAGAGCGAGCCGAATGGAAGGCGGGTGATGCGGTGATGGTAACAACGGAGGAAGGTGGAAGCCGACTAGTTGCGGTGGTCACTCTCTTGCGAAACCGAGTGTTCAGATTCAAGAGACAATAGGAGGGTTTAAAGGTTTTAAATAATGCTAACGATCGGTTCGATATACTCCTAAATCTCGGATGGTTATTTTTAAATTTCTGAAAAAGTGGATATCACTTAAGAAAAGGATCAAAATTTGATTTGAATTGGTTGATGCGCAAAGAATTCTGCGTGGTGGTTGCCTACGAGAGTTATGCCAATTAGATTAGATAGTTATTGTTTACTTACCATGTCAAATACTACATGCATTTAAATTTTTTTTTTTTGTACGTAACTCATATAAACATATACATTCTCATCAAAATTAGTTTAACCAATAATTTGTTACTAAATCAATTTATACTTTAATAATTTAACTTAAAATTTTCGGATATTACAGTAGTTGGTTTGATTAGTTGTTGATGTTAGAACTGATTGGTTTGTTCATGATAGAAGATAGGTTGTTTGCTGATTTAGTTGGTTTGATTGTTATGTACCGTATGTTTACACACCAAATGTTCAATAGAATTCCAATTCCTAAGTGAAAAAACCAAAACATTATTGTAAGAAAGAAATCACAAAACCAAAAGATCGTTCATAGTTGTTCTAGTTCATACGTAGAAGAGTCGTAGATAAGTACGAATTCAAGCTCTACTAACTGTTGCGTTTCAAATTCTAGTTGACTCAACTCCTCAGTTATTAGTTGTTCTTTTCTTACTAGTAAGTTTATACTCTCTCATATGTTTCAAGTGTAATGCATACAAATAAGCTTGATTTGATCTTTTGCACATGACAGGGAACGGTTCTTGTGTGAGCAGCTATAGATCAGAGCATTGTCGATAGAATTAAATTAGGTATGGGGAGTTCTTAACCAAAAAACACATCAGTGATTGGACTACATCAACCAAAATCAAATTAATGTATATTGTTCTTAATATTGTCAAAAAATGTCACTTTGTTGCCTTACCTTGGTCATAATCAAATTGTTTATAGCTAATTTTTCTTTAGAAACATTAATTTGGTTTTGGTTGATGTAGTTGTCCAACCACATGTTTTTTTTATACTTTTTTGCTTCAGAGTTTACATTGCTTTGTAATTGCATTTTCTATTGTTTTTATTTTGTATTTTGTATGTGCATACAGAGTGAGCAAAATTTGTGCAAGGTATGGGCTGATGAAGCTTATAAATGAATTACTAGCATGTTTCTTCTTCACTTGTGGTCATAGAAATTACAAAATTGTACCTGCCATGATTTTCCTTTAATATTGAGTACATAAACTCATGGTTGGAACTAATAAAAGTATGATGTTTGTTCTTCATGCTTTACTTCAGTTAGTCTGTTCTCAACTTTCGGTCCAAATTTTTTTTCCGGTTTTTTACTCTTTCGCGGACCGACCCGACCCGAAACCCGATTGTGGTGATATACAAGGACCGACTTGAGAACCTAAATTACATATTCGGTTCGGTTCAGGTCTAAATTCGGTTTGGTCCTCGGTTTTATTTCGGTCCGGCCCTAATATGCTCACCCCTAAGTAGTACTACGATTTATATCCCTTGTGTGATTATGGTTACATTTGAGCCTTGGTCATTGTTATGTGAAACTTGATTCTTTTGGGGTGATACTTGATACTTGAAACTTTTAGGGTTGATTTTGATGCTTTTATTCTACTAATTACATAATAGCAAACATCATGGCACAAATATTACAAGCGATTCTTGAAACTAAAATGGGTATGCTCACCAATACAATTTTTGTATTGACAAAATTATTTTGTACATGTTTCAGGTTATTTTGAGATGCGTTCTTTAAGCTTTTGGATTTATTTTTTTTAGATTTTGATTCATTGTATTTCAGTTTAGTTGGCATTTAGAATCGTTGTATTTCATTTTCAATGTAATAAACTATTTAATTAATGTATTCAAATTTACACTTTTAGTCCATGAGCTATTGAACAATCGTCACTACGTGACACCTCGATATTTCCGCCATCGGTTGGGGTGTTACACAAACCGCAAATTAGTGTTGTTTGAAAATCACAATTGTCATCAAGTGACACCGGAGAGCTCAGTAAATTCTGACTCTGCATCGGAAGATGAATCTAACACTTCTAGTGTTAGAGATCCAAATTCCGATGTACGACCGATTATAGGTTTGAATGATGAGGGAGTTACTGTTGTAACTGATGATTCTGACACTGAAAGTGAGAAAACTAAGAATGTGAGTGATATTCCAAAGGAAAATCACATTATCACGAATGAACCAGTGTCACCTTCTCAGCTTTGTCATCCGTTGGCTAACGCACATCGTGTCAATCAATCAGAGAAGAAAGTGGTTAAGAATGATTCAGGTGACAAACCCGTCAAGGTATTTTATCGGATGGAAGGATCCGATAAGATCATCTCTGACGAGGAATATCCAATAAAGTTTGCAAATTATTCTAAAATTGAGAAAATCTAGCAAGAGAGTACTATCTGGTTTCCTACACACGAAAGGACCAATGAAGTACCACCAGAAATTTTGAAGAAACTATATTTGGATACTCCAAAAGAACCAAAAGTTCATGTTACTGAATTCATCAAACCAAAGCAAAAAGCAAACGGTTTTCTTGAGCCAGCTTACTCTAGGGACCCAGCTCCTGAGAGTTTAAGGCGTAGATGTGTTGATGATCAATATCCCATCAATACATTTGCTAAGCCGCATGCTCAGAACGTGTTTGAAGAATACCGTGCATGTTTCAAGTGCTGGGAGAGAGGGCATTTACTTGCTCACTGCCCGTACGTGAGGCACAAAAGGCACGAGGTTGAGATGAGGCAATCCATTAGAAAGCCGGTTGACAATCATTATTATCCTCAAAGATGTTTTGTTCCTCAACCAGCACCGTTTTATAATCAAAACAATTTTTATCAAAAGAGGGATAATCGTCAATTCAATTATGATCGTCGAAACCGGATTGCAATGGAAAAACCATTGAAGAGACCTATGGTGAACACAATGGTTGATCGACAAAAGGTTCCACCAAAACCTGCTGTTAAATCAACTGTTGGACCTGTTTCTGTTAAGTCAGAAAAGGTAACTAAGCATGTTTCTTTTAAGAATGATACTAAGAAATCGACTGAGAACCTAAAATCTCAGATTCGAATTCTGAAACGTTCGGAACAGTCTTGGTCACCTACGGGTTCTTCAGGTGCTTCTACCTCAAAATCAAGTGGTAATTCTCAAGATGAGAAAGTTTTGAATGAACATAAACAGATCAATTCAAGACCAAATGTTAATGTCAATGAATCTTTGAAGGATGATATTCAAAGACCCAAGACCACACAGACTTGGGTCCCTTGAAAGAACTAATTGGTTTACTTGATGTGTGCAGGGAGCTTCAGCTGGCCCTGTTAGCAGTCTTTGGATTGTTGACAGTGGAGCTTCAGGCCACATGACAGGTGATCTAGCACTATTGTTCGATGTGAAGAATATTAATGGAGGATATGTTGCGTTTGCGGGAAATAAAGGAGGTTACATCACAATAGAGGGAAGTGGAGTAACGGGATAGTGAGTTTCGAGAGGATTTCCTATGTGAAGCAAATCGATTACAATCTGTTAAGTGTCAGTCAGATATGTGACAAGCAATTTTCTGTGTATTTCGACAACAAATCTATATTCTCAAACCAGGCTTTAAGATTCCAAAAGAGTGGGTAATGTTGAAGGCACCTCGAGTTAACAATCTCTACATTCTTGATATGTCGAAGGCGATGACAACTCAGGGCCAAGTGACGTGTTTTCTATCGAAGGCTACAGAGAAAGAATCTATTATGTGGCATAGAAGAATGGGACATATTCACCTTCGGAAAATGTACCATTTAGTAAAGAACAGGCTTGTTGAAGGCGTTAATGTCAAACATTTCCATTTGAATGACAAGTGTGTGAGCTGTAAGAAAGGCAAACAACACAAACAATCCCACAAACTGAAGAAAGTAAACTCTGTTGAGATGCCACTTGAGCGGTTGCATATGGACCTATTCGGACCTGTCAAACGTAAAAGTCATATCGGAGAGCTTTACTGTTTAGTGGTTACTGACAATTTTTCACGTTTTTCATGGGTGATGTGTTTGCACCATAAAAGTGACACGTTTAACAATCTGAAAGTTCTGTTCACTCGATTGGAGAATGTCTATGGTCTAAAGATCAAGAGAATTCGGAGTGACAATGGGACGGAGTTCAAAAATGCGCATATGGATGCTCTTTGTGAAGACGAAGGAATTCATCATGAATATTCTGCTCCGTATACCCCTCAACAGAACAGTGTCGCTGAAAGGAAAAACAGGACTCTTATTGAAACGGCAAGGACAATGCTCGCAGATTCAAATCTTCCAGCAATGTTCTGGAACGAAGCGATCTATGCAGCTTGTTATACACTGAATCGGGTCTTAACAGTGAAGAAGTTTGGCAAAACCTCTTATGAGCTGTTGAACCGACGAAAGCCGAACTTGGAGTATCTAGAATCATTTGGGGCTCCATGTACGATGTTGAATCCAGGTGAAAAGTTTAGTCCGAAAGCTGAAGAGGGATATTTTGTTGGATACGCAACCCCGCTCAAATGGGTATTCAACAAAAGAACTCGACAGGTGGAGGATTGGGCAAATGTTGAGGTTCAATGATATACTCAAAACGTGCAGGGAAATGGTCCTGATTAGATGTTTGATTACAAAGATTTCTTTGAATCATTCAATCTAGATAGCTTGGTTGAAGCGTATTTACGATTTTGAACATTAACAGGGTTGAGTGTAAAATAGTAAGAGTTTTGAGTGGAAATATTATTATTGTTATTATTAATTGATTTATTTATGTGGCACATTGTAAATTCTATGTGAAAATTGTATTGGATGACAGTTTTTTCATTATATCTGAAGTTGTATTAGATGACTATTGTTTTGAGAAGATCTGTTGAGAAGTCAACAGTTGTTTTAAACCAGATCTTTCGATTAATAAATTATAAAATCACTTGTAAAATATATAAGTTTGTCTGTTCGATCAATATTGTAGTGTTGGTTAAATAGATCTTCCGATTAACTTGTATAATAAATCTTCCGATTAGTATCAATAAATAAATAAATAAATAGTAATACAACCCACTATAAAATCAGTTTTTAAATTTCTTTAGAGTTTGTTTGTACCATCAAATACTGTAGTCAGGTTAAGTAGAGGCCTAAAAGTCCAAATTTAATTATTACAATTTTGAAAGTTACTTTATTTACGATTCACTTGGTAATTTGTAATTGGAAAATTGTATTAGATGACAGTTGTTTCAGAACATTTGTTTGACAAGCCAACAGATGTTGTAAAACAGATTTTGTGATTTATAACTATTCATTCATTTTAGTATAAAACTAGGCTTAGCCCGCGCGCGTTGCGGCACGCTAAACCAATTCGTTGTTGGTTTGTTAACATGTACGCATATGCTTCGATTACACCGAAACTCAACATAGTAACTGTAAAATGATACCTAAATACGATACCATTAGCACAACTAAAAGAGGAAACTAAAAATATAAAGCAGTAGTGCAGCCAAAACGATATAAAAATATACATAAAACGTAAACCAATATAAATTTATACCGGCACGTACATAAAAAAATAAAACCTAAAATTTAAAAAACTCAATGGGGTCATAATGACATTTTGCATAGTTATTAAAAAGTTAATGGGATAAAATTGTTAAAGCTAAAAAGTAAAGACCGGTCAAAACATATACCAACTAACAAAGCATCATAAAATTAAATACAAAAGTGTATTATATTTTTAACTGAGTCATTACCAAAAAAAAATTACGTCAAAACGTAAACCAACTTGGATTTATACCAAAATGTACTTAAAAATAAGCACGTAAGACAACAGTGTTTTTTTTTTAATTAAAGAATGATACTACGTGTTACAACGACGTTAAAACGTATAGTAACCCATTTATGCATTTAGTAAAAATGTATTATAAATGACTCGACTCTAAATATTTTTTTCTTAATATCAAAACTTAATTGGTTAAACATTATACATTGTATACTCTTATTGATTTGTCATTAATACCAAATATTTCTTATTGATTTGTCATTAAGACCGCAATCTAAATAAAGAAAGAGTATTTGTACCGCGCTTCGCAACGGAGTAATGTATTCTTTTAGTGATACGTTGCGGCGGGTTGTTTAAACATAGAAAAACACTTTAGTGTCGATACATTAGAAGAGCATGATATTCTATTAAAATATTATTTTTAATGATTAGTGTAAATAATAAAAGGAAAATAAATATGAATAAAAGCTAGAAAAGGGTAAATATATAGGAAACGAAAAAAAAAATAGATATATTCAATCATCCACCAGTGTATATGGGATGTAGTTGATTAAATTGGTAAAATCAAAATTTCAAGTACGTGATGGTATGGGTGAAAGCCAACTGAACCAATGAAGAATAAAGACTGTTAACAATTTGAATTGTTAGTATATAAAATTAGTTGTTAAATTTCTATAGAGTTTATCCGTTGTCTCATTTTGTCCACATAAATAATAAATAATAATAATAAAATTTTAAAAGTATGTGTTAAGCCCCTAACTTTTGAAATTTTAAGAGAGAAATTTTTAGAAGAAACATAGGGGAGTGTGGTACTTAGTTATGTTGTAGTGGTAAACATAGCAATAAGTTTCCTTTATAAATATAGAGTAAAGATCAAATACAAATAGTTTTTTGGTAAGAACTGTGAGAATCAAAGGGGGTAAAAAAATTTATTTATTTTTTTTAGAATTTTTTTCCCATGTGCTTAAACATTCTTTCTAGATGAATAATACAAAAAAAAATTAAAAATTTTTTTTAGTGTAATTACGTCATTAAGGTAAATACATTAGTTTACACTAGAGTAATTATGTAATTACTCTACACGTAATTACTCTACACCAAATTTTTTTTTTTAGTTTTCAATACTATAATACATGTTTAACAATATGGGAAAAAAAATTTTGAAAAAAAAAAATACCCTCCTTTGATTCTCACAGTTCTTACCAAAAAAACTATTTGTACCGGATCTTTCCCCTATAAATATATCCCATAAGCACATAACAATAGAGTGTCTTCTAACCCTTGTCTCATCTTGGTATAAATAAATAAATATTTTAAAACCATATCAATGAAGTTGTCAACAATAGTCTCAGTTTTATTTGTGATCTGAACCCAGGGAAAGATATATGGAGTATGAAGGGACGTATTATATGAAAATGGAAACAAAATTTTAAGATGGAACTCATATTGATCGATGAGAAGGTATGGTCATGGATATGATTGTTTATGTTTTTTTATATTTTGTTTTAGGTTAATGTTGTTATCTTACCTTTATGTTATATACTTATATCTGTATTTTGAAAAAGTTATTGTGTTTGATGTTTATCTTTTGTTTATGATTATTTGCAGGGTGATAATATTCAGGCTTCTATTAAAGGTCATTTGGTGCAACTTTTTTATAGTAAAGTTAACGAGGATGATGTTGTTGTTCTCTCCAAATTCGGCATTGGTGAAAACAAGGACCCATACGCTGTTGTTGCGCATGATTTTAAAATCGTTTTTTATCGTTGTACTACTGTGAAGCATGATGTCGGATGGGAAGGTCTTGAGTATGGGTTCAGGTTCATTCCATTTAAAGATATTATGAGTGGAGAAACAAATAAACTATTGACTGTTGGTTGGTCTGTTCTGATCTTTTATGTTACTGAGGTTTTTGATGGTTTAATTTGTATAGATTTTTGATATAGTTGTATTTTATATTTTTGCTGCAGATGTTGCTGGTAGTCTTATTTGGTATGGTGATTTGGATGTGTTTGGAAAAGCTCCAAAATTAACGCAACGGATGAACTTTGATCTTCAAGATTTGGAGTAAGCATTGCCTTGTATTTTTATAAATTTTGTTTGTTGTAATGTTTCCAAAACTTAATACATACAATCATTTGTGTAATAAATGGTAAGAATTAATGAAGTGGTGTAGTAAATGTAATCAAGAATATTCTCTTAAATTAACAGACTTGAAGTGGTATTTAATTACTTTTGGTTTGTGTTGTTATGGGCAAAGATTTTGAAGTTGACTGTTAGTTTTTTTAAGCACTTCTTAGGTTAGTTAGGATGATAGTGAATACAAGTGTGCTAACCTTGATGAATCTTCTGATGGTGCTTTCCAAATGTTGTCAAAGGTGAGTATACATTTTTGCAAGTTCTTAAGCTATCAAAAGAGTTTGTTTTCTTCATTTTAATAGGAGTTAATAGCCAAAATCGTCCCTGAGGTTTGGTCATTTTGCCACTTCAGTCCAAAACCCAAACCTTTTACATCTGGGTCCTTCAGTTTTATTTTTCTTGCCAAATTCGTCCCTGACAACGTTTAAGTTATGGACTGAAGTGGCAAAAGTGACCAAACCTCAGGGGCGAATTTAGCAAAACCCAAACCTTTTTTGGGACGAATTTGGCAAAAAAAATAAAACTGAGGACCCAGATGTAAAAGGTTTGTGTTTTGGACTAAAGTGGCAAAAGTGACCAAACCTCAGGGACGATTTTGGCTATTAACTCTTTTAATAGTTCAGTAGTTTTTTTTAAATGTTTTTCAAGGATGTTTTTTGTATTACTACCGACTCTTCCGTCGATGAAGCTTTAAAGGATTCTGGTACAAGCCCCAATGGAAAAAGGGGTATTGTAGATGCTGATATTTTAAATGTTGATGACCTTTCGCCTACTGCCAAAAGAACCCGGAGGAGATTATCTAGGATGAAAAATTATGTGGTTATGGAGTAACATGTTGTATGAAACTTTAGTATAAAGTTTAATTTTTGAAAATGTTTAAACTTGAACCATGTGTATGCGGTTTTAGGAGAAAATATTAATATTTTGTAAGATGACAATTAATTTCAAGTCATCACTTTTGGACTTGAAATTTATTACTATGAATATTATCATTAGTTTTCGTCTAAAACATTTAGTGTTTTTTTTAAATAGTTAATTCAAGTAAATATTGCCCGTTTAATTAGTGTTAAGTTGTTTTTAACATTGATATTTTATCAAGTACATTACATATGTTTCAAACTCCCAAAGTACTCTCGAGAAACAACTGTTAGCAAAACATGTGTTTATTCAAAAGGTTCAAAGTAAATGTTTTTATGATAATAATTTATTATTCAAATCTCTGCCGTTTCATTATTACGAAAACGTTTTAATAAAAGTTTTTAACTTTGATATATTATCACAAATATAACATCTGTTCTTTTAAACAGCATTCTACTACAAACAAACAGAGTTTTTATGAAAATAGTTCTTTAACCCTGGGCAAACTTTTATTCTCATCTGTTAATTAATCTTCAGTCTTCACTTTTTTTATTTGTTTGATGGTCTGTCTAGTAAGATTGGTTGCTGAGGACCTACGTTTCTGTGGAATCATCTGCTCAGGAGGTTGCTGTTCATCAGGATAAATTGGCTTTCTGGGCAGAGTTGGATCCTTTTCTCTGTTTATCTCCAATAGTTTGTAGGTTTCAACCAAAACTAATTCAGACCATCTGGCAACATATTTCATTTGACCATATTTTGCCGCAACTAGCTCTTGTCTCATTCTCTTCAATATTAAAGCTTTTTTAGATTCACTTTCTTTGTCCTTCTTCGAGTCAGCTGGAGTTTTTTTCTAATTTTTATGCTCTTTAAGCAACTCTTCAATTTTGTATATGTGAGCCCTGAGTTCTTCAGAAGTCCAACCAGCAAATTGTCTTTTAGTGACGCTGTAAAGTTTGAGATTTAAAATACGATCAATGAATTCTTTTCTTACACTTCTCTCCACTTCAGAAGTTGGATTTTTTTTTCATGAATTTTCTGGCTCAATTCCCATGCAAAGTCTTGTATTTTACTAAGCTTTTCAAGCTGTGTTTGCTGGATTCCAAGAGCAATCATGTTATCTTTGCCTTCGCATAGTTCTTTGATACTCATTTCAGGCTGTTCCCGTTTTATCTCCAGATACTGATTAACATTCATAGGTTTGTCAAAACCTTCAATAGATGTGAATGTTAATGATGAGGATTGTCTGTTAAGTAGAAAGATTCTATCTCATGCTGGATTATTAATATTTCAAGAGGATATTTAGCAGGCAATGGTTCTAAATATTGTGGTTGTGATGCATGTGTTGATATGGTGATGGGATTGGATGTTTGTTGTTGAAATGATGAGATATGGGCAGTTGGAATGGTTTTAGTTGTTGATGTAACATCTGTTTGTCCTTGGTAGAGTACAAGGGCAGTTGTGCTCGGAACATTCAATTGTGTGGGCAAAGAAGCAGCAGATGTTATTTGGATTGGTGATTGATGTGGCAATGTTGTGGTTTGTGTAAAGGGATTTGTAGTGGTGATGACTGATGTTTTTGAGTATTTAATGGGTAGTTTACAAACTGATGCAGTTTGTTTTCTGGCAGTGGTGTTATCGAAAGTTGATGTTTTCATTGTTGTTAACTGCTGTATGCAAGTGGTTGGGAAGTTTCTAAAGGCAATTGTGCTTGTAACATTTGTTTGGATATTTTCAGTCCCAACTGATTTTGTGGTTTCATTGGTTTTGGCAGAAGAAATAGGAGCGAATTGTTTTGGTTCTCCTTCAACAGTGGTTGAAACTGTGGTAGAAAGTGGTTTATCAGATGTTTGAATATCAGTTGTTTGATCTTTGTTCCCCTTTTTGGTTTCATCAACATCAACGTCTGTTTCAAAAACAAAACTTGGGGCAAACCTAGTTGTCCTTAACAGATGATCTTTAACTGCTTTCATATCAGTTTTAGTATCCTTGTATAAAGCATCCACTTTCATGTTTACCAACTCCATCTCAGAATTGTGTTTGATCTCTGCTAATTTTTGTTGAGCCTGGATTATTAGGTCAACAGATTTCCAGACTTCATTGGTAGCCTCAGTGATTTTCTCTATGAACTTTTCCTTTATTGCATCAAATTTTGTAAATAAGGCTTCAAGTTTAGTTACCATTTCCGCCAAATTCGGATATTTTGAAGCATCCATTAAATTAACAGGATCATGTGCATTCCCACCAGTTGTTGTTGTATTTGTTTCATTGTTTTCAGCAACTGGAACTTTTTCTGAGTTGTGACCAGTTTCAACTGTAACAGAGGTTACAATTGTAGATTCAACCGTTTTTTCCTGCAAGGATGTCTGATTTGTGTAATCAGTTTCCAACTCAGAAATAGTTGTCTTAGCTTTTGTAGTGGCTACTTCATTTGAGCTACCAACAGTATTGACTTGCAATTCAGACAGTGTGGTCTTCTCTGCCTGTGGGCTAGATGATTGATTTTTTTCATGAACAGTCTCTTCTGGCTGAATATTCTCAGTGATGGGTGATTGAGAGGGTCTGCTTTCAGTTTGAGATTTATCAATTGCCTCAAACAATGGATTAAAGGTAGGTGGAATTTTTGTTGGTGCATGTGAGGGGGACAGTGGTGGAGTTAAAAGAGATCCAGCTCCAGGAGAAGGACTTTTAAACAAATGTACAACTGAATCATCTAGGTCATGTTGTATGTGTTCTTCATTTACAGGATGATCAGGTTGAGAGGATACATTGACAATATCTGTCATTGCTGTTATTTCCATTGGTTCAGAGGAAGCATCAACAGTTGTTATTTGCTGCTCTTGTGTGGCTGTAGTAGTTTCCTTTGGCTTCTGAAGCTCCAAAGATATAGTGTTTATCTTCTTTTTGATTTGCTTTTTAGTGATGGTTTCTTTGTTGAAATCACTGGCATGATTTCCATAGAAGTGTTTGTGGTTTCATTTTCACCAAGAGCAGTTGGCTCGGCAACAGTTTTTACAACAACAGATGTTGAAGCATCACTTTTTGTTTGTTTTTTAGAACTTTTACCTTTAACGACCTTTTCTGTACTTTTAACGTCCAACATTCTTGTAAAAGTTTCATTCGATAAGCTATTAATTGTAATAGCTACTCCTTTTTTAAAATCATTATTAGGCAACAGGTTTTGTAAGCAGAAACTCAACAATCTTGGATATAGTAAAAAAAACATTACTAGATCCAGATTGTATAGCCTTTATATTAGATACTAAATCAGTAAATACTGTCTGAGACAAGTTGCAATCACTGTCTGTTAAAACTGCATATCCAAGATACTGTGTTTTCAATGATATCTCTTTAAATGATGTTGTTTTTGCATATAGACATATAAGAAGGGTATGAAAAAAAAAAACTTCATTGGTGGGGGAAAATTTCGTTTAAACATTGTTGAGGTAGTCAATTGACCTTCATACCCTCTCTCAATGAACTCTGTCTGAACTTCATTTTTCAGAAAAGAATTATTACCTTGCAAATCGTTTAGGGAGAATGTGTTGCAGAGGAATTCCGGTGTTATCTCGATATCTGTATTTCCAATCTTGGAGACAATTGCATAAGGCTTTTTGTATTTCTCCCGGCACTCGGCATTATTCCAGAATTCTTTCAGAGTATCCACATATATTGGAGCATCAGCGGTGAGGATTGGTAGGTATTTTGATTTGCAGAGCACATCGATTATAGAGTGAAATTGATGGTTATGTTGTGTTTTAACCAGATATGGTAGATAGTTATGGGGGCGGGGGGGGGGGGGGTTAATTGAAGATCCATGCAAATGATTGAAACAAACCAATTGAATTCAAATTAGGAATCGAATAAGACAGGAAATTAAAATTTCGTACTCGAATGGATTTTGGTCGTAATTGATACTGAAGTGCTTTTCTGGTTTTTGAATACAATAAGTTAGTGGAATATATGGTTGGATGTAAGACGGGTTTTGTGTATGCAAAATTGTGGGTGACGTATACAAAAGTGATGTTGACGTGTCCAAAAGTTGTCCGTGAACATATGTTCATAAGTCAATAGCTGTTTTAAAGATCTGTTTCATATGGTCAAGTATGATTGGAATTTGTTAATGGATGACAGTTGTTTGGGAACAGTTGTTTACAAGTCAACAGATGTTGTAAAACAGTATATAAATTATAATGAGGATACTTTAAAAACTTATAGAGTTTGTGTGACTACATCTGTTGATAAGTCAACATACGTTGTAAAATAGAGTATGCAACTTAATGATTAAGATAATAGTTACAAAAAATTGCAATTATAAAAAATCTTATTTTTTTATTTTTGTGTTCCTATTTTGTTTCACTCTATATAAAATGAGGAAATCTTAACAGTTGTTTTTTAGTCTATTTATGATGAGGGAATTTGAACAGTCTTTTTTCAACTTTATATTCCTTGAAACATTGTCAGTTTCCAACTTTCTATCTCACATGCATAATGATATGTTGTTCAAATTCGTTTCAAGCAGTCTTCTTAAAGATTCTTACAATCAAAGAAAAATCATTTACCAACAATTTTGTGACAGCCTGCACATTCAGGTTAACATTTTATAAAACACATAAGTCTACATTAGCGAAAAACATTATCAAACATACTTGACGGAGTCAGTTGAGTCGAGTCACATTACATATTGTCCAGAGAACAATGATTTGGAGGATCACTGGGGTTATTACACACACACACAAGTTACGAGTCTCGTTGTTGGTGAATTACATAAATTAGATTAAGTGTTATGCGTAGATTTATTCGTATATGTTATATAATATACAAATGCGTGTTTTAACGGTGTTTATATGATGAAACATGATTCTATATGATTCACATGTGTTAGGATTGCATGTTCATGTGTTAGGGTGTGTTAAAATGCGTTAAAACAACAAAACTGGAAAATCTGGAAAACACCAAGTCTGGTTCGACTTTAAGGGGGGATCGAACCAGGCCATGAGATTGTTTAAAACGTCATTCGACCTTGCCAAGGCCTCATTCGACCTATGCATAGGGTAGAACCTGGCCATACTATAAAGACCACACTTTGCAATTTTTCATTATTTCACAAACCCTAAACGCCTCTAAACACTCTCTATCAATATTAATCACTGGGTAAGGAGTTTTTGATCTTGTTTTTCATAACCTAACCTACAAACATCTTCTAAACAAAGATCTAATGTATGTTCTTGAGCTAAAACCCATTTTAATGCATTTTGATTTGTTTTCATTAAACCCCAAAGCTCCAGATTTGTTTTTAGATGGTTTTCATAATTAAAAACCTTCCTAACATCCTTCTAAACAAAACCTAATCATAAAACATGAGTTTCATACAAATTAACATGTGTTAATGGTGTTTTAGGATGTGTTAATGATGCTCTTTGTTGTGTTTGTTGATTTAATGTTGTAGAAATGTTTTGAGGCTTTTATTGATGATGAGTTTTGATTTTCTTAGGTTGTTAATTTCTAGATGTTGATATTTTGCTCATTTTGGGGATTTCGGGTTAGAACTAGGGCTTGTTCATGATGTTATTGTTAATGATATGATTAGGGGTTTTGTTATACATGATAATCTGAGTATAATGGGTCAATTGATAGTTGAAGTCGATTAGTTTCCAAATCGGGTAAAGTTTTAATGCATGATGTGACGTTTTCATAATTTTTGCCATTTTAGGTAAGTATTAAAACGGACTGAATTTGGAGTAAAATTGGTAGGGTTTCGTAGGGATATGTTATTCATACTTGACTGCTATGTTTCGTGATGTTTCATGATGTTCTCGGATTTTTTTGATGCGATTTGATGCGTTTTGAGATATTTGAACCTGTGAGGGTCGAACCTGGCCATCATTCCACCCACGTGGGGTCGAAGGAAGCTTCCAGGGGTCGAACCTGGCTTTGTCCAGGTCGAATGTACTTCAGTTGGGTTGAACAAACTTGATTTAGGTGGAATTAACACGTGTTAGGGTTGAATTAACATACGTTAGGCCGAATGAACTTGTGTTTTGGTTAAATAAACATGCTTAGGGTCGAAGCAACTTTTAAATGGGTCGAATGTGTTTGGAAAACTCTTGATTCGACCTTACGACTTCGTATGTGCGATTTTTTTGATGCAAGCTAAGTGTTGTATGCTTGAAACTTGTATGTTAACTCTATGTACTTTATTAATTAATGTAATGGGTCACCAACGGGATGTCGGGTCTGTCTGGGATGTCCGGTTAACGTTCAAACACATAGTCAAGATCTGGACAATCGGGGGCTGGTTAACCTTCGGGTTAGTAGTCATCACACTTATGTAAACTCATTGATAGGTCGCCACTAGTTGGGACTATCACACACGTATCGGATCACTTTGTAACTGAAGAAGCAACCTAAGGTGAGTTCACGGCCCCACTTTTATCAATTTTGTTTTCGGGGGAGAAACATGCTTACACATTTTAAACACATAATTTCAAGTTATACTATGGCTATCATTATATTACTATACGGCTCATCTAAATCCCATAGAAACCACTAATACGGGTATGTAGCGGGGAAATGTGGATAGCGCTATTGGGCCTGACAAACCCCACTCGACGGCTGGAGGCCGGGCGGGTGCATATTGTCTCGATCACACAGGGCCTACCGGGGATGACGGTAGTCCGAGGGGTATCACACAGTAATAAATCACAGTCCGCAATGGTTTCAACCGTAGTAATTATCTTAACGCCTAGCTAGCGTTCACACAACATAGTAGTAACGGTAACGGTTTTCAAAGATTAACGAAACGCTTATTATAAAACATGTGAACTCACCAGCATTATATGTTGACCTTTTTAGCATGTTTTCTCAGGTCACTAACGTAGCAGCAGTCGGGCTAGGCGCACGGAGTCGCACTCGCGTCTAGGATCATACTTTTGGGGATGTCAAAACTTTAGACTCATGTTTTAATTTGGTTGGATTTTGTAAAACTTAAATTTGCTTCCGTTGTGTTTTGGATCATGGTTTTTAATTATTGCATGGCTTGGTTTACGTATCTTCTTACATATAGTTGTCGTTTATTGTGACCATTGACTCGGATCCGGGTATGTCACACACCTCGCGGTAAAGCTCCGCACGTGGAATTTTGAGGGTGTGACAGATTGGTATCAGAGCCAATGGTTATAGTGAACTAGGACTGCATGTAGAGTCTAATCTATAGCCGAGTCTCACACACACTAGACGGTCACATACATATGAGTCGTGTCTTTTGTTAAACATACTAACCTTGTCGGGGTGTCAGTATCCTCATCACACGGTATTATATTATCTATCTTATCTTTGGCTATTTCTATCTCTACTCCATCTTTCCCGCAGGTTAAAGTCTAACGCATTTGTTTGTTGAACCTTGCAAGGCGGTGGCGTACATTGGAGCAGCTCCGGCTCATCCTTGAGATCTGTCCAGGATTCGGACATCTCCCTTCTGTGGTCCATTGGACCCATTTGCTTACACACACTATCTTACACATGTACTCGTTGTAGTATAACTCTAAGTGATGGATCACTTGGAATCCCTTTTGAGTTGGTCTTTCTTCTCTGTTGTGGGTATCGGGTAGCTTGAGGTTCAAGCTCGGGGCACGCCTAGAGGACCATGTAGAGCGATTTTATCATTTCGGGTGCACACAAAATCATAAGTTGAAATGCATGGAAGACTTGGTGGACTTCGTGTAGGGATCAATGGTCACGTTTGGACCCAATTCTTGACTCCTTTTGATTTCTGATGGTTTAAGCGTTGGTGATGGATTTCAGTGTTTTGTTCTTGCTTTGACAGAAGATGTCTGGTCATAATGGAGGACGTACTGGGGGTCGTCATGCAGGCCGCACTGGCGGAGGTAGGGGTGGTGGTAACATCACCTTGACACAAGATGAGTTAAACCAGATGATGCAGCAACAGTTGAACGTGGTGCTGGCTGCCTTCCAGGCTGCTCAGCAAACCTTTGGAGGTAATGCCACTACACAGGTGCCGGCGGGAACCGCCTACAAGAGGTTTAAGGACTGTCAGCTCCACAACTTCCGAGGTACTGAGGGAGCGGTGGAGCTGCTGAGGTGGTTAGAAAAGATCGAATCAGTGTTTGCTTTGTGTGAATGCCCAGTTGCTGATTGGGTAAAGAGAGGTATGTTATTACTCGGAAATAATACAAGGTCATTACAAGTATTTTCTCTCTATGCTAATTCTTGCATGAAGTGAATGATCCTTTGCAAAGGAGGAGTCTCCTTTTTATAGGGAAAAGCACGGGCCAAATGATGTGGCCCACGAAGGGAGTAATGGATCTGGGCCTTCGTCCAGGCCCAGATATCTTCAGCCCATAAAAAAGGCGGGAAGCATGTGACAAGTATTGCTGATGTGAGAGAAAGTATGACTTGGCCTGCTGAAAGTCCATGTGGTGCAACATGATTTGGCGCATGTGGCGCTTCTTTCTGACACAACATGGTTGACCAACTGGTGGTGTCTGGCAGCAAGCAGACATGCTTGTATAGTACTCTGCCGAGCACTATACACAGCAACATGGTGGAAGCATGGGAGCTGTCAAGTCACTATTCTCTATCAGTAGTCGTTGGACCACCCTTGACACGTGTAGCTATCTGATTGGCGCAGGATATGCTCAGATCCGACCATCAACGCAGCGGAGTAACGGCCCAAGGTAAGATCGGCGGTAAAGGACTCTGTCGGTCAGCTGATGACGAGAGCCTTGTACTGAATTTTCCGGGCCTCAGATTTATTATCAGGCAAGGTGCCGGAGGACAGGTAGGCTTTGATTGGGCTCATCCAGGACGCGTTGCCTGTTTGGATGACGTTTATTTGTCTGAGCGGGACAGAGGGTTGAATTAGCACCTCGACGCGGACCTCTTTCCCCATATGCTCAAAAGCTGTCAGAGCCATTTGCTCAGCGCATCACATGTTTGTTTTCACTGCGCCTAATGTGGACAATGGTGCATGAGTCGAACCAGTGCATGAGTTGTTTGGCTTGCTCTAGTAGAGGCCCATAGTTGCGTCTCATGCGTCGTATGTCCCGTTGATTGTCCCGCGACAAGTAGTGAGTCCACATGTGCTTCAACATGCCTTGCCCCCGTTTTTTCCGCAATGCGGAGGCCTGCCAGCAGCGCTTCATATTCCGCTTCATTGTTGGTACTTTTGAAGTCCAAGCGGATGGAATATGTGAACTAGTGTTTATCTAGGCTGATAAAGCGAAGACTCATGCCAGATCCATCGTCATTAGAGGCCCCGTCCGTAAATAGGGACCACTTTTGTGACTGATCCTGGGGTTGCGCAGGTGCTTTGTTGGGACAAAGAGGATTGAAGAAACCACCTTTTGATAACCTTAGTCCAAATCATATTCTGCTTAAGTATGGAAACAACTGCTGAAGAACAAATGAAGAAGTACTGAAGAACAAATCTGCAAAGTACTGAAGAGTTACTCATCAGAAGTTCTGAAGTCTAACCAGACATTTCACTGAAGAACTACTGAAGACAAACTACTCATCAGCAGTTTGTCACTCATCAGCACTTTGAGTTCAGAAGCTTCCAACCGACTGAAGATCAGCAGTTTTATTATTATTATATTGTTTTGTTAAAGTCTAGATTTCAAGTTTCAATGTACAGGCTGTTGTAAGCCTATCTTAGCATAATATCTTTGTTAAATATCTTAGATTACTTCAGACAATGGTTTAGTACATTGGTCTATAAATAGATGAGTTTGTTCATCTATTTTAGATATGTGATTTTGTGTAATATCTTTGATCTAAATTGAAATCCTTCGGGCTTTGAACTTATAACTCCATTTCACATCTGAGAAACATAAACTGTCTTACTGCTTTATACTTGAACTGTTTTATTGTTTCTCATTTATTATTCAGTCAAAGGGGAGTAATAACTCCTCTTAAAAGTGATCTTTTAAACCTTTGAACACTTGCTATTCCGCTGCTTATTAACTCATACATAAATCTGATACACATAAGTGTTCATAAACTAAGCCACTGATCCAACAATTGGTATCAGAGCATCTGGTTAATCTGATCAAAATCAATCTAACAAATTGAAGATTCAGACACAGGCTCATTATTGATATTCAATAAAGGATAAAAGGCTCACTTTTTCATCCATCACTTTAAAGAAGTATTGACAAATCCAAACTTCTTAAAAATGGACCCCTACAATACTGGATCTGCCAACAAACCTCCTATGTTAGTCAGAAATGAATATAACATATGGTCTAAAAGGTTGGCACACACTATTTCCCAAACTAATACTGGATGTTGGAGGTCTGTAGTCTTTGGACCTCACAAACCAATGATAACTGATCCAGAGGGAAAGACTGAAAGACCAAAAGATCCAAAAGACTACACGGAGGAAGATTTTCAAAAGTTTGAGCTTGATGCAAAAGCTTTCTCCATGTTGGCTATGGCTCTCCCAAACGAAATTTATGCTGGCCTTTTACACTGTGAAAGTGCCAAAGAGCTGTGGGATTGCCTAAAAGAGCAGTTTGCAGGAACTGCTGAGGTGATAGCCAACATCAGAGAAATATTGGCTCAACAATATGAAACTTTTACTCACATAGAGGGTGGAACTTTAACACAACAGTTTGAAAGATTTTCTTCACTCATCTCTGAGTTAAAAATTAACAATCAGACCTATTCAAATGAGTCTATGTTGCATAGATTTTTAAGGTCTCTACCTTCAAAATGGGAAACTTACTCTATAGTCCTCAGAACAAGTTCAGATTTTCACACCTTGAACCTAACTAGGTTACATGGTAAATTACTAACTTTTGAAAGAGAAATCAATCAAAAGAAAAAGTTGCAAGAATCTGGTAAAACTGCTGATGACTATACTCCTGGTAGCACAGCCTTATTAGGACATGACTCACCATCCTGTTCTAATAATTTTGGTTCTTTTGACCACATTGACATAACAGCTGGGATCTCATCAGATGGATCTTTCCCAGCTTATGACAATGAAGAACTGAGTCAAACTGCTGACAACATGTGTTTCATCATGGATGATTTAAAATATTTCAGCAGTGATGACTTAGAAGAAATGGAGATATTGCACCAACTGGCCTTGTTAAGCTTAAAAACTAACAAATTTTATAAAAGGTCAGGAAGGAAATTTCCACGACTAAACAACTCAACAAAAGTTGGTTTTGACAAATCTAAACTTAGATGTCATATGTGTCAAAAGTTGGGACACTTTGCTAGAGAATGTAGAAGCTCTAGCTACAACCAACCAATGTCTGGAAATCAATTTAACCCCTCATATAATAGGAATAATGGAACTCAAGGGAGTGCTCATTTTGTACAGGCACAAGCTCCACATGTTCAATATGTGCCACAAGTACAATATGTTCAGATGCCTGCTCAGCAACAACAGCAGCTGATGCCTCCTTTTCCAACTGCTCAACAACCTGCACAAACTCAAGAACCCCCTCAGCAACAAAGCTTATTTACATCAGGGTATGTTGACTGGAGCAGTCTTCCTTATGACACATCAGAATGCAGTCAGGATGCAGACAATAAGGTCTATGATGTCAACTGGGGAGAACCTGATAATGGCAGAAAGAACTTTGCCTTAATGGCCTTTGAAGGATACTCTTCAAATTCTGCTCTCACACAGGTATCACAACAATCTCTGTTAAAGCTTTGCACTAAATCTTGCAAAGAATCTTTTGCTTTAATTAGAGAAACTAATGTGCATTTACAAGGCAAATCCAATGATATGGAGAGAAAATACACACAGATGAAGTGTGATTTAGAAAGAAAAATTGTTTTGAAAAACAAAGAAATTTCTAAACTGAATGATAAATCCATTGAAACCCAAGCACAGATTAAAACAATGATAGACAACCTAGGAAAAGTCAGACAAGAGCTTGCTGACACCAAGGTTAATTGTGAAAAATGGGTTGAGTCTTGTAAAGGGTACCAAATGCTGCTTAACAAACAAACTGCAGCCAATGTTAAGTTTGGCATTGGGTATACCCACACTGAATCACCAACAGATTTCACCCACAAAACTGATAATGATGGGATGAAATTGATTCAAACTTCTGATATGGAGGAATGCACATCCTACCATCAGAACTTTCTCAAAAAGGAAAGTACTGCAGAAGTTAAAACTACTGACAATAAGCCATCAGCAGTTTCAACTACATCAGGAGTTGAGACCCTGAAAACTGCTGATGACCTATTTCAAAAATCTGATTTTGTCAGTAAATTGCCTTCCAGCTCTCTTGATTTATCTAAAAAGAAAGAGAAGGCAAAAGCATGTGAAATATGTGGTCTGTTTAACCACATAACTGAACTTTGCAGATATAGAAAGGTAAATCAGGTAAACAAACAAAGACAACAACTGATTGTGGGAAAACAGATGAAAGAAAATTTTGAAAATACTTTCTTTCCCAACAAACAACAATCAAACAAAACCCTTTCTAAGAAGAGGCTTTTATCTCAACAAAAGTCATCTTCTCAAAGTTCATCTTCAGAAGTTTCACCTAACTCATCAGCAGTTTCACAAACTGCTGAAGTTAAAGATTTGATAAACCTGGTTAAACTTCTGATGACCAAAGTTGATGGTGGAAACCAAAAAGAACCCACCATTGTTCTTAATGACAAATCCATTGCCAAAAAGACATGGATTTCTAAAATTGGTCCACAACAAGCTGCACCTGTTCTCAAGAGCAAACCCAAAGCCAAATTGGCTTGGGTTGCTAAAACTAACTAATTTGCTATCTTGTGCAGAGGGTCTCCAGAGGTTTGAACAGCATATGGTATGTGGATAGTGGAGGCTCAATGCACATGACTGGATGCAGATACCTGATAAACAATTTTATCAGTCAAAGAGAAGGATCTGTGTCCTTTGGGAACAATGCGAAGGGATATGTGCTAGGATATGGCAATGTATCCTCAGGCAAAATGCAGTTTAACAAGGTCAATCTGGTTGAAAACCTTGAGTACAACTTGCTGAGTGTCTCACAAATGTGTGACAAAGGATATTCTTCCTTTTTCACCAAGACAGCATGCAAGATCATATCACCAGAAGGCCAGAAGTTGATAGAGAAGATTATTGAAGATCATACTTTGCTGATTGCCAAAAGATGTGGCAATGTCTATGCAGTGGACATTGAAAAAGACAAAGTATTGAACAAGACTGCCTGTTTCTTCTCAAAGGCATCAACTTCAGAAAATGATCTCTGGCACAGGAGACTTGGCCATGTGAACTTTAAAACCATCAATAAAGTCACAAAAATGGGCTTGGTCAGAGGTCTACCTTTGAAGGAATATCAATGCAAAGAACACTATGTTTCCTGTCTGAAAGGTAAACAGCATAAGTCCTCCTATAAGTCTATTGAAGAATCTAAAACAACTGCATGTCTTCAACTACTCCATATGGACTTATTTGGACCAGTCAAGATTATGAGCCTTGGTAAGAAGAAGTACTGCTTGGTCATCATTGATGACTACTCAAGATTCACATGGGTCTTCTTCTTATATTCCAAGGATGAGGCAGCTGAAATCATCAAGTTCTTCATTCTACAAGTAGAGAAGCAATATTCTCTATCTGTCAAAGTCATCAGGAGTGACAATGGGAAAGAGTTCAGGAACAAAACTCTGGATGAATTCTGTCTGTCTAAAGGGATTGTTAGACAGTTCAGCATTCCCAGAACTCCTGAACAAAATGGTGTGGTAGAAAGGAAGAACAGAACATTAATTGAAGCAGCCAGAACAATGTTAGCTGATTCAGGCCTACCTTTGTATTTTTGGGCTGAAGCAGTCAACACTGCATGTTATGTTCAGAATAGAGTTCTTATCAACAAGAGACATACCAAGACTGCCTATGAAATTCTTCATGGCATAAAGCCCCTTATCTCCTTCTTCAGGGCTTTTGGGTGTCAATGTTTTATCCTCAACATCAAAGACTCTATCTCTAAGTTTGCTGCAAAAGTTGATACAGGTTATTTTCTTGGTTATTCTCCTTTAAGAAAAGCTTACAAAGTTTTCAATTCAAGAACCAAGATAGTAGAAGAAACACTGAATGTCAAGTTCAATGAATCAAAACACACTCTTATTCCAGCAAATCCTGCTGAATTATTTGATCTTGACAACTTTCATTTCGGACCTGAAAAGACTGTTGAATCATCCAAACCTCCTCAAAATGGTTTTCAAGGATTTGAAGATGATAGTCCTGCACCATGGACTCCAAACACAGTCAGAAGATCAACTATCAAACCTTCAGAAGTTTCAATAGCTTCAACTTCAGGAACTACTGATGAACATTTTGAAACTACTGATTCAGCTGAACCTAAAACTCCTGAAGTTCAAATAACAGCTGAACCAGATATTATCAATCTCAGTGGTTTATTTGAAGAACCTGTAGAGCCATCATCCAGTACAGGTTTACAACAACTGATTGAACACAAGGATCATCCATTGGATCAAATCATGGGTGATATTGCATCAGGGGTACTCACAAGAAACCAGCTTTCCAACTTTTGCTTATTCTTAGCATTCATCTCTCAGTTGGAACCAAAGAAGTATCAAGAAGCCCTCAAAGATAACAATTGGGTGCAAGCAATGCAAGAAGAGTTGCTTCAATTCAAGAAACAACAGGTTTGGGAAATCTGTCCCTTACCTGAAGACAAGCAACCAATTGGAACAAGATGGGTCTTCAGAAACAAATCAGATGAGGCTGGTATGATCATCAAGAACAAAGCAAGATTGGTGGTACAAGGTTATTCCCAAGAGGAAGGAATTGATTATGATGAAACCTTTGCACCAGTTGCAAGACTTGAAGCTATCAGGTTATTTTTAGCTTATGCAATTTCCAACAACATTAAAGTTTATCAAATGGATGTCAAAAGTGCATTTTTGTATGGAAAAATAAAAGAGGAAGTGTATGTCTGTCAACCTCCAGGGTTTGAGGATCCTTCTCATCCTGATTGGGTTTACAGACTTGACAAAGCTCTTTATGGGATAAAACAGGCTCCAAGAGCCTGGTATGAAACACTTTCAAACTTTTTACTGAAGAATCACTTCTCAAGGGGATCCATTGATAAAACTCTTTTCATAAAACATGTTGGAAATCATGTCTTACTTGTTCAAATCTATGCTGATGATATCATATTTGGTTCAACAAACTCAAAACTGTGTGAAGATTTTAAGAAACTCATGCAATCAAAATTTGAAATGAGTACAATGGGAGAATTGCAGTACTTTTTGGGACTGCAAATCAAGAAACAATCAAATGGAACATTTATACATCAATCAAAATATGTTAAAGAATTATTGAACAAATTTTCTTTACAAGACTGTAAAACATGTTCCACTCCCATGACACCAATCACACAAGTTGAACCAGATGATCAAGGGAAACATATTGATCAAACCATGTATAGATGTATGATAGGTTCTCTTTTGTATTTAACTGCTTCTAGACCAGATATCATGTTTTCAACTTGTGTCTGTGCTAGATACCAATCTGCACCAAGAGAATCACACCTAATTGCAGTCAAAAGAATCTTCACATATCTGAAAGGAACTCCTACTTTAGGAATTTGGTATCCTGCTTCAAGCAATACCAAGTTAACTGCTTTTTCAGATAGTGACTATGCAGGGTGCAAGATGTCAAGAAAATCAACATCTGGTGGTTGTCAATTCTTAGGAAACTGTCTGGTGTCCTGGCAATCAAAGAAACAAACATTTGTGGCAACTTCAACAGCTGAAGCTGAATACATTGCTGCTGCAAGCTGTACTTCACAGATACAATGGCTCCAATATCAACTGCTTGATTATGGAATCAAAGAGACCAAGACTCCACTTTTAGTAGACAGCAAATCTGCCATTAGTATCATTCAAAATCCTGTTCAGTTTTCAAAAACTAAACACATTGAAATCAGGTATCATTTCATAAGAGATTGCTATGAAAAAGGCAAGATTGAGGTGAAGCATGTCACAACAGCTAATCAAATAGCTGACATTTTCACCAAACCCCTTGATTCAACAACTTTTCAGAGGTTAGTATCCATGCTTGGGATGTTAAACTTGGAAGAAAGTCTGTAAGTGTTTCACTTTTTAGTTCTGCACATATTTTATTTTTACTTACATACTTATCTGTCACAAAACCTCTGAAGACCAAAATTTGAGAAAGAGAAAGTACTGATGAACAATTTTTGAAAACTACTGATGAACATCAAAAATGGGATATTTTCAAAATGGATATAACTACTGATGAAAATCAGAAGTTAGTAAAGTGTTTTAAAAGTCATTTGCATCAGTAGTTGAAACTGCTGAAGAGATGACCAAAACCACTGATGAAGAAACCTTCTTCATCAGCAGTTTGACTAAAAAGGGTAAAATAGACTTTTCACTCATCAGAAGTTTGACCTAGTCGGTTAAAAACTTCTGATAAATACCTTTTTCAAACACTTATCCATTCAAAAAGCAAAATTCCCTCTCTCTTTCTCAAATCAAAAGCAAAACCCCTTCTCTAACCTAAAAATACTGTTCGATCAAAACAACCATGGCTCTCGTTTTAAAACAGGGACATAATCAAAGAGGCTACTTTGTGAAAGATGAAGCCTGGTCCCAGTATGATGAGATGATTGATCTCATCATGAAATCCCAATATTATGAAGCTTTCACCATCGATCCACCCATTCATGAAGAAACTCTAAATGAGTTCTGGGCAAACACAGAGACGGTGACAGTTAATAATCAAGTGATCTCCCTCAAATCTTCTATAAAAGGGAAACTGATGGCCATATCACCGGAAACACTAAGCATCAGGCTTGGTTTGAAGGATTCTGATGCTCCTGAACATATTCCAACCTCAGACATCCATCTAACCATGACAGAATGTGGTTATCAAGGTACTTTGGCACAAGCAACAGTTTATAAGAAATATTTTGACCCACAATATAAACTGCTTTTTCATTATATAACTATGTGCTTAAGTCCAAAAATTGGGTCTATTGATCAGATGCCTTCTACTTTTCAACCAATTTTTCATTCCATCATAAATGAAACACCTTTTAAGGCATCAAAACTGTTTTTCAATGAACTGGTTTTACACCATGAAAATGATAAAAAGAAGTTTTTGTTGTACCCAAGATTTGTTATGCAATGCATAATAAAAGAGCTTGGAGAGGGAGTACTTGAGGGTGAAGCAACAACTTTAAACCCATTAACCTCACAAGTATTCTCTAGGCACAACAAACCAGCACTTGTGCTAGAAGATGACCAAGGGGAAGAACAACCCATCCCTAAGGAACCCACATCTTCCAAACCCAAAAAGAAAACCAAAAACCCTAAACAACAAAAACAAAAACAAACCAAACCCTTGAAAAAGACAATTCAGGAAGTGGAGAAACCTGAAACTGCTGATGTGCAATCTGCACTTGATAAGGATGTGGCTGAAACATCCTCTCAGCACACTCCTTCTCCACCTCCTAAAAGAAAACCAGTTACAGTGATTTTCCAAAGAAAAAGATTTAAGAAACCTGTAACTGTTGACCCAACCTTTGAAACTGCTGAAACAGACCCTGAACCCATCCAAACTACTGAACACCTACCCCTCACAAGAACTGAACCTGAACCATCCCACACAACAATAGAAATAGCCCAACTTCTCTCAGGACTAAAAGGATCCCATCCAATACATGTCACTCCCACAGCAACACATCAAATTGGGGAGATGCCTTCTCCACTTGACATGGATGTGGACCTTATTAGCCCAAACCAGGGAGATGAGGATGGACCAGAGTTTATAAGCCCAAACTTAGAAACTCTTGGTACTTTTGAGGCTGCTACTACTCACTTATCACCCAGTGGTGAACTTGAGGACAGTAGTAACATTGCTAAGACCTCAAATTTGGCAACTACCGATGAAGGCCTAGTGCCTGAAGTAGGAAAACCTCAGTTCCAAGACAAAGAGGTTCATGAGACTACTAGTTTGGGACTAGCTCATGATATAACTGATCCTGCCCTCTCTGAGGACACAATCAGGGATTCAGATGATTCCATTAGCTTGGATGATGAATCAAACTCTCCACAAAAAGAATTGACGGTTGAGATTGAAGGTCCTGCATCTAAGGTATCCAAGCTCAAGAAGCTGGTCACCAAAGATCAGGTTAAAGACCACTTAGCCCAAAAATCCCCACAAGTGGCATCTTCAGAGAAATCTGAGGATCACCCAAAAAGCCCCTCTTCACAAAAACAACCTACCCAATTCTCTGGGCTCACTGGCATAGACCTGAACCAACTATGCAGCCCAGATGGTCCCCTGTTCCAGGCAATGAAACAAATTATCATTGATCAACTCAAACCATTCACAACTGCTTGGGAGTTAAAGGCTAACAACCAGTTTGGGTTGATAAATTCAAGACTTGCTGAGTTGAACAAAAAGATGGATCAAACTCAAGATCAACTAGCAAGGTTGTCTGCTGCAACTTCTCACTCATTGAGGCTTCCAGAAGTGGATGAAGCCAAAAAGGGGGAGAAGACTAAGGAACCAGAAACTGAAGTTGCTACAACAAGACAAACTCCTGATCCTGATGCCGAAAAACCAACACAAAGACCAGGAAAAGAAGTAGCACAAGAATTCTTATCATCTAAGGCATCAGAGGAAACTGCTGATCCCATTATTCAAACTGCTGAAGACAATCCTTCAGTAATTGTGAGTCATGTTACTTCATCAGTAGTTTTACCTCCAAAACCAACATCAGATGTTTCTAAGGCACCTGATAGAGAACCTGCTTCCATTCCTTTGCATACAACAACTTCCACAACTGTTTTAAACCCTACTCCCATTTCCATATCTAAAGAACTATTGGAGAAGAGTTTGAAAGAGGCTGCAAAGAAGGCAAAAGAAGACAAAGTATGGAACAGCCTAGAGACTAGAGTTGATCTGAACTATCAAGAAAAGTTAATCAAGTATCAAGAAAAACTTGATGAGCTTGAGGCTGAAGAGAGAGCACTTGAAGCTGCTACAGAAGAAGACAAAAGAGCACAGCTTATCACCTTCATAACAAAGAACTCCGAATCCAAACAAGTGGCTCTCAAAAGACTCTCAACACAAGAACTGACAAGAAGAGCACAAATGCTATCAGACAGAATAGCAACAGAGAATGAGATGAAAGCCAAAAGAGCTGAAGTAATAGAAGAGTTAGTGGCAAATGGCTATGGTTCAAAGGCCTCAGTCTCCAAATGGAAAGAACAAACACTCTATGAGACTTACAAGAAGTACAAGGCCAGTAAAGCTGCAGAGCCAGAGAGATTTGAAACTCCAGAAGTCCAACCAACTTCTATTGTAAGGAGATCATCTGGTGCACTAAGGAAGCCTGCCACAAAGAGAAAAGCAGAGGGTGAACCCATAGTGAAGACTGATTTCAAGATGATACTCTTGGAAGGAGATCAGTTAGTGCATGGTGACTTTGATGTAGAAGAGAAACCCCTCTTAACACAATTCAGAGACAAGGCTACTTATGCTTATCAGTTACAACAATCCATTCAAGAGAAGACACATACAAGGGTTGTAACAGAGCATCACTTGCCCAACATGCCTATTCAAAGTGGTGCTGAACTTCAAGGTAGTCAAGAATCTCACCTGAGAGTCACTGAAATTGAAGACATTCCTCAATCATCCTCAGGTCAACCTAAGGAAACAGGCTTGGTTTCCTATGCCTCTGACTTTGACAGGTCAAAGGTAAATATCATTAAGTGGTCCTTTACTGATTCCAACTCAGTACTTGTGACCAGGAGAGATCGTTCAAGTAAGGTCTACAAAAACTCAAAGGAGTTGAGTGTTTTATCTTCCAAAGACCTTCTTACCATTCAACATCTAACACCTGAACTTGGACCTCTCACTGAGCAACAAAGATGTACTCTTACTACCCGGATGACAGCAGAAATCTGGAGGATACTAGAAGAGAGAAAAGATCAGCAATAAAGATTGGATAAGGTTTTGGCTTCATCAATCCAGGGGGAGATTGTTGGGACAAAGAGGATTGAAGAAACCACCTTTTGATAACCTTAGTCCAAATCATATTCTGCTTAAGTATGGAAACAACTGCTAAAGAACAAATGAAGAAGTACTGAAGAACAAATCTGCAAAGTACTGAAGAGTTACTCATCAGAAGTTCTGAAGTCTAACCAGACATTTCACTGAAGAACTACTGAAGACAAACTACTCATCAGCAGTTTGTCACTCATCAGCACTTTGAGTTCAGAAGCTTCTAACCGACTGAAGATCAGCAGTTTTATTATTATATTGTTTTGTTAAAGTCTAGATTTCAAGTTTCAATGTACAGGCTGTTGTAAGCCTATCTTAGCATAATATCTTTGTTAAATATCTTAGATTACTTCAGACAATGGTTTAGTACATTGGTCTATAAATAGATGAGTTTGTTCATCTATTTTAGATATGTGATTTTGTGTAATATCTTTGATCTAAATTGAAATCCTTTGGGCTTTGAACTTATAACTCCATTTCACATCTGAGAAACATAAACTGTCTTACTGCTTTATACTTGAACTATTTTATTGTTTCTCATTTATTATTCAGTCAAGGGGGAGTAATAACTCCTCTTAAAAGTGATCTTTTAAACCTTTGAACACTTGCTATTCCGCTGCTTATTAACTCATACATAAATCTGATACACATAAGTGTTCATAAACTAAGCCACTGATCCAACATGCTTGTTCCGCAAGGCAGTCTTGAACCTTGTTGGCGGGTATTTTCGCTGCGAAATCAGCGAGCACTTGGCATTTTATTGCGGGTCTAGGCTTGTAGTAAATCGTATACACCCCAAGCTCGATAGCCCATTTTGCATGTCGGCCTGACAAGTCTGGCTCGTAAAGTACATCGTTGATTCTGTAGTCCATTAAGATGTTGATCGGATGGCCTTGGAAACACCGCCGCAATCTTCTAGACGTGTGGACCAGCACAAGAACTAGCTTTTCTAATGTGAAGTATCTTGTCTCCGCATCCAAGAGAGTGCGGCTGATGTAATAAATTGGGATTTGAACCCCTTTGCGCTTTACCAGGAGAACCGCGCTGACTGCTCTCTCTCTGTTACAGAGAGGTAAAGTGTTAGTGGCTCCTTGGGTAGGGGCGCCGTTAGTGTTGGGAGGTTCATCAGGCACTATTTCATTTATTGGAAAGCCGTTTCTGCTTCGGGCGTCCACCTGAAATTGCTCTTTTTCAAGCAATTCTTCAAAGTATTAACGAATGGAAAGGACTTTGAAGCGTAATTGGAGAGGAAGCGGTTGAGGGCCACCAGCCGACCCATCAGCGTTTGGACATCCTTTAGAGATGTTGGGGAAGGCATTCACTCAATAGCCTGAATTTTTTCAGGGTTGGCGGGAAAACCATCCCACGTGACAACCACCTCGAGGAACTTGCCTTCCTCCATTCCAAAAGAGCACTTGCTGGGGTTGAGCTTCATGCGCACAACGCCCAGTGGATCAAATGTTTTCTGAACGTCCCGCAGCATGTGCCTTCTTCCCTGCTCTTGATCACAAGGTCATTGACGTATAAAAGAAAGTGCCCATGTTTGTGCGGAAGGCCATCTTTTCTTCATCTTCCTTTGCCATTTGAATTTGGTTGTACCCTTATACGCGTCCAAAAAGCATTTGAAGCGATATGGGGCTAGTGAGTCCACATTCAGATCTATTTCCGGCAGAGGATAGAAATCTTTGGGACACGCCTTGTTTAAGTCCTTGTAATCAACACACATGCGCCACCCCCCGCTGGCTTTTCCAACAATGATGGGGTTGGCGTCCCAAGTTTGGTAGCGGATGGGGCGCAAGATGCCCGCATTGAGCAGCTCGGTGACCTGCTCGTTCATTGCCTTTGTTTTCTCGGGACCCATGCTCAGGTTCTTTTGGACGACTGGTTCCACCAATCGGTGCACGTTGAGCTTGTGTTCTGCGATTTCACGTGGAACACCAACCATGTCCGATGGCTGCCAGGCGAAGACGTCCATGTTCTTGACCAGTAGTTGCTTGAGATGGTTACGGATGGTGTCCAAGATTACGTGGCCAATGATCACTGTTTGCTCCGGAAATTTAGGGTTAAGAACCCATTTTTCCGGCTAAGTGCGGGCATCAGTTTTGACCAATTTTTGGGGGCTTGGCGCTATCAGTTGCATGATAATCCTTATTCCCCCGATGATTGCGACGCCTTTCTTGGCTGGGAAACCAACCATTTCATGTGGTGTGGAGGCGTTCGCGTTGAAGCACGGAATGCCCTCGCGGCCAAGCAGTACATCATGATGGGACATAGTTGGCAAAACCATGAAGTCGCAAACTTCTGTGCCCTCTTGTTTGCCATCCAAATCGAGATCATGCCGCGAGGCATTATAGTCTCGTGGATGAAGCTGGAGATTGGCTCGTTGACTTGTACGAGCTTGGCTTTGTCTTCATCATCCAACTGTTGAAAACACTGATCATACATGATGTCAGTGCTGATCCCGCCGTCTAGGAACATGTATCGCGTGCGATAACGTCCGAATACGGCGGTGATGACTAATGGAGCGGTAGAGGATGCGCCACCGCGAACCTTTGGGAGGAGAACGTCAGCTTCCTTCCAAGATTCATTGTTTTGTTGCACCCGGGACCGTTTTCCCTGGTGGGTTCTCTTTTTTCCGGCCTTGGTCATGTTACATTGGTGACGCATGGCATATGTAACAATGTGAGTATTGAGGTCGGGTATTTTCTTTCGCGACCCTTCAGCATGATTGTCATCACCATTGTTTCCCCGCGCAGCTTTGTGCACGTTTTTTACCAAGTGTCCGAGCTGACCAGACTTCAGCGTGGACTCGATCTCCATCTTCAGACTGTAGCAGTTTTCTGTAAGATGTCCAAAATCATTGTGGTACTTGCAAAATTTGCCCGTGTCCACATTCTTTCTTTTCCCAAGGGGCTTACGCTCCTCGAGAGTGATCTGTTCCGTCTTGAGGACCTGGGACGACGTTTTTATCAGCGGGGTCCAGTCGTGGTTTTTCTTGGATTTGCCACGCTAGTCCCGTGTTTGCTTATTAGAGATAAGCTGGCGGGCATCGTTAGAGGAGGAGTATTTTCCCTCCTCTGTGGACCCCGAAATGCGTGTCCATATGGACTTCCCTTTATTATTATTATTATTGTTATTGTTATTGTTATTATTATTATTATTATTATTATTATTATTATTATTATTATTATTACTATTATTATTATTGTGATGCTGGGAGCGCGCATTTGGCGGAAAGATTTTTCAGAGGACACGTAAATCTTAGCCGTGGGAATAAGTTCATCCCAGGATTCTGGGATGCCATCTTTGCCTGTGAGGCATTTCATTAATTCCTCACTGCGCACACCCTAGATGAAGGCTGCGCGAGTGAGTTCTTCTCCACAACCTAACTGTAGGGCTTCTCTGTTATAGCGCACGATGAAGTCCTCAATGGACTCGTTATCATGGCGCTGACATAGGAGGATGTGTGCCTTGTCTTTCTTGTGTTTGTGCAGGTGGGAGAAGTGGTTACCAAACTTGTTGATAAGATCGTCAAAGTCCATAATGCTCCCCGCGGGGTGATTATCAAACCAGACTCTAGCGGCGCCGGTCAGCGTTTGGGCGAACATATGGCACCAAACCTGAACTGGCCAGTTTACCCAGCTCCCCGCACATTCAAAGTCATGAATGTGGTCATCAGGGTCACGTAGGCCATCGTACTTGTCGATGCTGCTGGGGAGTTTTGCCTTCTTTGGTATGCTTGCCTCGCGATGCGCAGCACGAAATTTGACTTCTCAGCGAAGGACTTGTCTGTACAGCTTGACCAGATCATCATCGACGTTCGAGTGTGCCCGAACGTTGCTGTGACAGAGTGCGAGTTGTTCGTGTGGCTCTGTGCTTTATAATCTTCTTCGATTGAAGATTGATAACTGTCTGACTCGTCGTGCGATCTTGCGTAGCCCCGAGCGTAGGTGTCTCCACCGCGCTCCCCGCTACGACTGTCGCGACGACCGTTGGCTTCCTTGTTCTTATGACTCCTCTGAGGAGGTGAGTCATAAGTCAGAGTTTTACCCTTCCTTTTTGTTTGTTTCATCAACATACGTTGATATTTGGCCGTATTCATGGCGTTTTGGTGGAAGAGCCACACATTTGAGTCCACGTCCAAGCTGTCCTCACTGTCACCGTCGCTGTCCATGTCACGTACCTCGAAAACTGGTTTATGAGGATGTGTGGTGGCTTGATTGGTGATAGTGGCTGGTGTACTAGAGTTCCCTCCGAGTTGGACCGGAGGGTCCTTCTCGGCTGGGTTGGCAGTGGAAGTGTTAGGGTTTGGTTCAACCATGTGGGTGGGCTAAAAGATGAGAAAGGAAAGAGTTCTAGCCGGTACGGATGGCTCCAATGAAGAAACAACGAGTATAACTAGACCTAAAAGTAGGTTAGTTTGGTTTGATACTCGTGTTCGCTCAAGGTATAATCCTTCGCACACACTAATGACGAAACCAGAACCCTAGGAAATAAGCAAGAGTGTAACTTGTGTGGTGAAAATGAGTACACAAGAATATAAGTGGTTCGGTCTAGATCGACCTACGTCCACTGTAAAGAGAGGTATGTTATTACTCGGAAACAATACAAGGTGAGTACAAATATTTTCTCTCTATACTAATTCTTGCATGAAGTGAATGATCCTTTGCAAAGGAAAAGGAGTCTCTTTTTTATAGGGAAATGCATGGGCCAAATGATGTGGCCCACGAAGGGAGTAATGGATCTGGGCCTTCGTCCAGGCCCATATATCTTCAGCCCATAAAAAAGGCGAGATTCCGATGACAATTAATGCTGATGTGAGAGAAAGTATGACTTGGCCTGCTGAAAGTCCAGTTGGCGCAACGTGATTGGGTGCAGGTGGCGCTTCTTTCTGACACAGCATGGTTGACCAACTGGTGGCGTCTGACGTGACGTCTGGCAGCAAGCAGACATGCTTGTACAGTACTCTGACGAGCATTGTACACAACAGCATGGTGGAAGCATGGGAGCTGTCAAGTCACTATTCTCTGTTAGTTGTCGTTGGACCACCCTTGACACGTGTAGCTATCTGATTGGCGCAGGATCTGCTCAGATCTGACCAAATCTTCTTAATTCTTGATCATCCATACCTCCTACTAAAAGCTGATGTTAGTCGAATATTCCACGCGTATATATATACACGCGCGGAGATCCTTTTTCATTGGTGACATCATACAGCTGAAGTCATCCCGTGCGGGACCTAGTTTCCATGCGCGAGGTAGGTTGCGTGACAGTCTGTCATATTGAGGTTTCTCTCCGCGAAAAAGTCTACCGCGAAGTATTCGTGGAGACGCACTTTGTGGGATAGGGACGCTATCCGCACCGGGATTAGGTACCCTATCCATTCATCCCTCATGTATAAAAAAAATACTAATAAAAAATTGATTAACATATCAAGACAAAAAAAGTCACATCATCTAATATTAACCTTTGGATCATCAAGATCATGGCTCAAAAGAGTTCCTATGGTTCTCACAACGCAATAGAGTTCTTAAAATAACCCATCCCTATATATATATATATATATATATATAATAAATAAAATAATGATAACTAAAATTGTGTTCTACATGAAATAAGAACAAATTTAAATTGCAATTACGACTCACAAAATGAGGGTTGCGTATAACAATGCAATTAACAATATAACTAGGTGTTTTTATGATTGTGTGTTGCGCGATTAGGAAATTTGGTTGTTACAACTCATACAGCTAGTTCTAAACTACCTGACAAACATTCCACATAACTATAACAAAGACTCAACAACCTCAACAAAGGGGATATCTAGAAGGTACATTCATACTATAAATTAAGCAATCCAATGATCAAAATTATAAAAAAACATCACTCTTGACATTGATTTTGAATGTCCAACAACAAAGTACTCTTCAAAAACTGTGAAGTAGCTTTTAACTAAAAAAGTTTGGGAAAAAATAGGTAGAAGTGAAAATTTTCACGTAAGACAACGGTAGCCACCTTGAAAGCCATCAACAAACTCTGCAACAACGAAACATCAATATTGGTATCAATAATCGGTTTTGTAAATAGGCCGTCCATCGGGTGGCTCAAAGACGCTAAAAAAGCCTCTTTTTTTATTTTCTTTATCATCGCCTAAAGTCATTAGCGTATGCTTTAAATAAATCAGGCATCATGGTCTCGTCATTTGTTCGAGTTTTGGGATGTTGGACCTTGATGCATTAAAAAGCGTCTATATTATCCTGAAGGAGATTGGTGCTGGGGAATGTAAAGTTCAATATATAGGAGGACTATTGGAGATGGTGTTGTTTCCAGAGAAGAAGGATGCTGAAAGGGTGTTGCTTTCGGCTAAAGAAGTTGTGGGAAGATTCTCATCTATCTACATGTGGGAAGGCCAAACGTTTGCATTCGAGAGGTTGGCATGGCTCAAGATTAAGGGTCTGCCAATCCACTTGATGCACCCCACACTTATAGATAAAGTTGGAGAAGTTTTTGGGAAGATTATGCACAGACCGGTCCGTTCGGATGAAGATTTTGATTTGTCATATGATTATCTGGGGGTGCTAGTAGGAGATGGGAAACGGATAAACGATGATGTTACAGTGGCGTGGAGAGGCAGAAGATACGGGATTTGGGTGGACGAGGAGGTAGGTGACTGGGTGCCGGAGTTTTATGACCCCAAGACGGAACAAAGCTATAATGAAATGCAGGAGGATATGAAGGAAGATGAGGGTGTTAACGAGGTCAGGGCAGAAGTTGTCAGTGAGCAGGGGAGTTTCGGTGAACAGTTGCAGCCGGAGGGGAATGTCAAGGTTGCTAAGTCCGGTAGAAACTCATCGGAATCTGGACATGTCTTGTCGTCCGGTGATGACGTGGATGTGCAGGGAATGAAGGTTGACCCGGTATTGATGGAAAACATTAATGATATTAATGGTGGTAGTAATTATTCCCAATCATTACCATTAAAAGGTTTGGAGGGGAAAAAGGAAAGTCATGATGAGGTGCTGAAGACTGGGAGCATTGATGACAATAATTCAAAACTGAATGAGACAAATGGGGAAAGTACTAATGAGTCGCGTGGAAGTCAAAGTGGCAGAAAGTCAAAAGGCAGAAGGCTATTCTCGGTTTCAAAAAATAAAAGAAAAGGAAAAATGGAAAAAGGAATAAAAGGAGTGGATTGGGCCTGAACAATTCTGGAAGTAGTCAGGATAGGCCCACAGGTAAGAAGCCTAGAAGAAAAACAAGTGACTTATTTGGGCTTAATGAAATCATAGGTATTGTGGACCCTCATCCTACAAAAGAAGACATGGGCTTAGTGGATGGGTATTGTGGAGATGTTGGGCGGCCGAGTGAAGTACCAGAGTTCATGTCCCCTGCTGCCAACACCTTCGACAATAATGGTGAAGGGAGACTAGAAGCTGAAAATGCCACTAAGCTTGGTGATGAACGAGCTAAAGATGGAGGTTTAATGGAAGATGATAAGCCTTTGATTGTGTTGGAAGGTACATTGGTAGACGAGGTCTCGCACACTATTACCTTGTGGCGTAAATTGGGGGTCGAGCTACATGAATTCCAGGATTTACTCAGTGAAACAATTGAAGAAGAAGGGCTACAAATTGGTAAGGTATGAATTGTTTGAGTCTTAATGTGAGAGGGATGGGGGTTGTTGGTAAAGATGACTGGGTCAAAAGGTTGAGATGTGAGAATGATGTTGTGTTTATGGCATTACAAGAAACTAAAGTCCAAGGGTTGGAGAAGAATATGTTGAGTCGATTTTGGGGAGGTGGGAACTTTGATTTTCAATTCGTGGATCCTGTGGGTTTGTCAGGAGGGTTAGCATGTGTTTGGGATACTGCCTATTTAGATAAAGAGTCAGTGGTACAAGACAGGAATTTTCTCCTTATTAGCGGCCGGTTGAAGGATGATAATCTGAAGATCAATATTGTATACTTGTATGGGCCGCAACTGGATGCCCAAAAACGTTTATTATGGCAAAAGTTGAAGAACTTGATGTGTGGTATAAAGGGTATGTGGATATTGCTTGGCGATTTTAATACGGTAAGGAGTCCGGATGATAGAAAGAACACGAGGTTTAACAAGACTAGTGCCAAGGATTTTAATGAATTTATTGACGAGGTGGGTTTGGTGGAATATGCTATGAAAGGTAGAAAATACACGTTCTTGGCTGGGAAAGGGGGTGGGAACAAACAAAGCAAGATAAACCGGGTTTTGGTTTGTTATGATGTATTTAATAAGTGGCCGGGTGCTTGCCTTCGAGCGTTACCAAGAGGGTTATCGGACCACTGCCCTGTGACAACTGTCGCCCTTATATTTTAACAAGTTGTCAATTATAGTCCCTGTAAGTTTCGTTGTTTTCATATTTAATTTTAGATCGAATTAAAATTTTTATCATTTATATTTATTATGGATCGGGTATAAGTTTTAATGAAATGCGAATGTTTTAAACGTAGTCGTAAAAGACTCTATAAAAACATAATTTAGTTTAAAATGTTTAAAGTTTGAAAAAGTTTAAGTTTAGTTAGTACGGTTAAGTGTTTTAAAGAGAAAAACTAATTTAGTTATACAATGTTCTAACCTAGTTAAAACCTGAGGGACCATATCTGCCAAACTTCAAAACTTTTAAAACCTACCCTCTCTTTCCCCTGTCCGATCGTTTTCCGGCCAAAAGTCGCCGCCGGCGACTGTTCCGGCGAACTACAACTCGGTTTTACTGCATAATTAACTCATTTTAATGCTAGATTAATGTTTCTCCATCATTTCCCTATCAGTTTCGGTTATTATTAAGTGCCTTTAACGCGTTACAATCAGGTTTTAATCACCATTTAATCGAACTTTAAGTGAAAACCGTCGAAGACATTAAACGCCCGATTTCAGCGAACAACCTTATAAACTGATTATCCTAATCATTTCCTGCACTGATTTACGTTCTAAACCCACAAAAAATTGTTTAAATCGAGTCCAGAAGTGATTGAATTCTCGGCTTTAAAGTCGTGATCCATCTTGCTCGTTTTCGATCAAAAACACATCGTAAGTCATAATTTGTATTGCCGTTTTATTAGTTAATCATTCACCTAGAAAAGCCCTATCATTTCAGATGATAATCTTGTTAATAGCGAGTGAATTAGATTTGGGGTTAGGGTTAGGGTTCTTGAGTGCATTTGGGGAAGAAGATGACTCTGAATATAGTGTTTAAATGGTTTTTAAATCAAAAAGTAATAACATATGGATCAAGTGGTGTAGTGGTTGTTTATACATATAGGGACAAAGGGGACCCGGGTTCGAACCCAGGCAACCCCATCTTCATTTTCGTTTTTTTTATTTCATTTAATTGTTTAACTTTTTTTTATGAATAATATTATAATCATAAAACCTTATAATATTCATAGTAAATTCATTATTTATCCAAAAACTATGAAAATTTAGGTGTAGCTTCTTGACACCCTAAAGAAAATTACCATACTTTTATTTCCTGGAAAATGTTTTATTCTTATATATTTATTGATTTAATTTGTTTTAATCATATTTAATTGATAAAAAATTCATTTTTAATGATTTTAATCTCAAACTTTTTGAGAAATTATTTTTCACCATCATTGACTGAAATAAAAATTATTGGTTCAGAAAACATTCATTTTTATTAATTTTCCTATTTTTAAATCATTTAAACATGATTTAATCTCATTAAATCAGTTTTAAATATAAATAAGTTTAGAAAAATTACGGAAAAAATATTTTAATTAATTTACATCAGAATGCATTCATTTCCTATAAAATAATATTTTTTGGATCATAATTTGTATTTTTTAGTCTTATTTACGTTTAATTAGACATAATTAAACATTTATTCATTTATACTATTTTAACACCTATTTTATGAATACTTTTCTTATAAAATATAAATCTTCTTATGTTTGAAAGTAGTCCTCATTTGTTTGGATCATTGTCTAACTCTTAATTATTTATTTAAATATTTATGATTATTGTATTTATTTTCACTAATTTAGTTAATGTAATTAACTAAATTATTTAGCCTTAATTATTCAAACATATTTTCATCTAAATATTTAATTGGTAACAATTATACTACCTAAACCATATTTACAAACTTTGGTATATTATTTTTGATATACAACTTCTATATTAAATTTATCATAAAAACCTTAATTCCCTAAATCGACTTAGCAAATCCTAATGCCTTAGACCCTAGATACCTTAGACTTTTAAGACATTTCCTTATTAGTGTTCTATAAGGTTATAGGTTGAATTCCTCGGAATTCTCATTACTTAACTCACGATCGCTTAAGTTGGATCGCTTTTGCAAACTGTGAGTATATCTTTCCCCTTTTTACTGTTTTACTATTTTGGGGTGACTCATGTACAATTATTACTAAACTTACGTATGTTATTTACAAAGCAATGTGCTCTTGACATGTTTTGTGTGAATTGTATGAACGATTTGTCAAAGTCATTAACCTTTGGGCCGAACCTAACAATGAGTAGTACTACGAATTATTTCCCTTGGTTAGTTACGTGAACGAGTTAAGTCCTTGGTCATTGTTATGGTTTTTCTTGAACGATGTGTGAACGATGTGAGGCTTGATTTTGACCCTTTTACATATTACATTATCATAGCACATATATTGCGAACCACTTTTCTATATGTATTCAAACAGAGTATGCTCACCAATACATTTTTGTATTGACCAAATTATTTTCGTACATGTTTCAGGTTCTTATGAGATGACTTTTAAGCTTTTGGAATTTTACTTAGATTTTGGATTCATTGTATTTCTATTAGTTGGTATTTAGAATCATTGTAATTCAATTCAATGTAATAAACTATGTAATCAATATATCAATATTTACACTTTTAGTCCATGAGCTATTGAACAATCGTCACTACGTGACACCTCGATGTTTCCGCCATCGGTCGGGGTGTTGCAGATTGGTATCAGAGCCATGGTTATAGGGAATTAGGTTATTAGAATGCCTTTTAGCCTAGTCTATAACTAAGCTTACTTTCACGAGTCCTCTCGTGTATATTTCTCTTATTTCTTATATTTTCTTTCAAGATATTTTCGTTATGATTCTTTCTCGTTATTCTTTCGGTATTTTTGCTTGGAAAAGAAGATACTCGTATTTCACAAACGAAACGATATCATCAAGTTAGGAGTGACATCCATACCTTGGTGATTAGTTTCACTCTTCTATATATTTGACATCTTTGGGATAAATATCTTTGAGATAGGAGTGATACCCACACCTCAAAGAATTATTTCTTCAAAAAGAAACTTAACCACTGAGCTGGGAGTGATATCCTTATCTTAGTGACTAGTTCCACTCTTTCCTATTTTGCTTTTGAAATAAAACTTTGAGCTAGGGGTGAAATCCATATCTCAAGGAGTATTTATACATCTCGTTTTAAAGTCTCGCTAAAAGTTTTGTAATATACCAGTGACGGGGTATGTGCAATCGGGAAGGATGACCATTTACTCATAGGTTTAAGTACACTCCCCACAAGTCACTAATAATATTTCAATTTCTTTGGCTAGTCACCAGTTTCATTAGAAATATTTTCAGAATTCACATTTCATTATTGGTATATTTTCTCATTTGTTGTTTGAAACTTTTCTATAATGAAGTTGTTATCTCTTTTGACTTTCCCCTATTAATAGCTATCGCTATTAGTGCATTTTTTCCGTTTTCCATTATTGATTCTTAAGTTTTCTTTAACATTTGGATTTTAAGTTCCATCTCTTGATGTTTTATATTCATTGATCATTCGCTTTTAAATCATCATTATTAAAACTTTTATCCGCTATATTATCGCATTAAAACTTACACTATTTTCATTTATGCTTTGTGACTTTTACACTATTATCGCATTGACTTTTATCATTCACGTCATCTTGGTCTTTTGAAAACACATTTGATTTATATGGTTTTCGAGAAAAGAAACTTGCGACTGATAATATGCCTTATGACAATTTTCAACTCGACTTCTTGTAAACACATGAAAGTGTGTACTTACGAAGTTTTTTTTTCATGTGAAGCTGTTTTGAATCTAAAAAGTTATTCTTATGCATCACTACTATACTTTCAACTATATCACAAAGTTCGAGTAAAACTACGTTTTGTTTTATAAACAATAATTTATCTTTTACACTTACACTATTTCAGTCGCAAAACTTTTGGTCTAAACATTGGACATATCCTTATCGAAGTGTTGCTAAATGTCTTTTAACATATAGTACATATATTTTAAACCCGCATGGCCAGTAGACTATACGTATGTTCCGTCCACTCTCAATTGCAGTAAATATCATTATCTTATTCTTACATCATTTTATTTTATTATCTTCGCGTATTATCTTATTTATGATTATTCTCGTATTATTATTTTATTGGTGGTTATCCTCACGCGTTATTTGCAATTATTCTCGCACTAATTATTAGTAGTCATTCTTACAACACTAGTTTGAGCATTAATTTAACTCCTTTACTTTCATTTTGTGCAAATTGTGCAATTTACTCGATTTGTATTATACTATTCTTTCAATCGAAATTTTATGCTATACTTATATAATTACATGAACGCATATTTGGTATGCATATTTTTTCCCGTTTTGAGCAAAACCCTGTTATACTTTACATTATTTTGTTTTTCATCATGGCCAATGAACATACTAGTTGGTAACTCGTATGAGATCTAAGCCAGTGCCCACGTACGACTCGGATTAGAGTATTTCTTTAACCCGAGGGGAACGGTGTAAACCTCAGAGTTTTATCAATATGAGTGTTTAGAGCCAACGATGTGAACAGAAGTTACCGGTTAAGGGTGAACCCGAAAGGGAAGAACCTCTAACCATGTCTTATACTTACATGTTATTATCATTACGGTTAAAGGGAAAACCCGGAAGGGAAGGACCTCTAACCATGTCATGATTGATCATTATTTTATTTAAGTAGCTATTACATATTGGTTGCACGCATATGTTTCTGGTATTATTTACGTTAGTGTTATGGAAAAGCATAGCACCCTAGTGTAAGGTAAATCAATGATTACGGTCTGGAACGCAATCATTGGTTTACAGGTACATGGGGGTGGTGTGTGATTCTATTTAGGCTATTGGTAGACAATCAGTACGGGCCCAAAGTATCAGTAGTGTGGTGTGTTAGCTGCTTTACACCCTATATATAAGCACGAGCGATACTGCGGGAGCGGACTAGGAGTTCGACCAAGAACCTACCTCATTATTTTCTATTGCGTATTGGGCTATTTATTAGTGTTGGGCCCGACCTCTTTAATAGGTCGTTAACCAACCACTATCATTTTCAATAAGAACGTTCTTACACGAGCTTTAATTCGTCTTCCTAGAGTCTTTCTCTTGATCACTCTCGATTATTTGGATTCTTGTTGCATACTCTAGAAACGTTAAGTTAGAACCTTTCTAAAGTAGGGGAGACTACATCATCAGTGCCTCTGCCCTCACCCATTACACATTCCCAAAACTTTTATCATCTAAACCCTCAACTTTCTAACTTTGGGTCAACAGTCAAGGATTTTGAAACTTTTACCTTGAATATTAGACAATTACTTTAAATTTTGTCAAACAAGACTGATGGAAATTTTTTTAAAAAACCTACTTGATTTTTGCAACGCCTTTTGTTTCATAGAAACCTCCACTTGAAAGAAATTTCGAGACGAAATTTTCTAAAGTAGGGGAGACTGTGACAACTGTCGCCCTTATATTTTAACAAGTTGTCAATTATAGTCCCTGTAAGTTTCGTTGTTTTCAAATTTAATTTTAGATCGAATTAAAATTTTTATCATTTATATTTATTATGGATCGGGTATAAGTTTTAATGAAATGCGAATGTTTTAAACGTAGTCGTAAAAGACTCTATAAAAACATAATTTAGTTTAAAAAGTTTAAAGTTTGAAAAAGTTTAAGTTTAGTTAGTACGGTTAAGTGTTTTAAAGAGAAAAACTAATTTAGTTATACAATGTTCTAACCTAGTTAAAACCTGAGGGACCATATTTGCCAAACATCAAAACTTTTAAAACCTACCCTCTCTTTCCCCTGTCCGATCGTTTTCCGGACAAAAGTCGCCGCCGGCGACTATTCCGGCGAACTACAACTCGGTTTTACTGCATAATTAACTCGTTTTAATGCTAGATTAATGTTTCTCCATCATTTCCCTATCAGTTTCGGTTATTATTAAGTGCCTTTAACGCGTTACAATTAGGTTTTAATCACCATTTAATCGAACTTTAAGTGAAATCCGTCGAAGACATTAAACGCCCGATTTCAGCGAACAACCTTATAAACTGATTATCCTAATCATTTCCTGCACTGATTTACGTTCTAAACCCACAAAAAAATTGTTTAAATCGAGTCCAGAAGTGATTGAATTTTCGGCTTTAAAGTCGTGACCCATCTTGCTCGTTTTCGATCAAAAACACATCGTAAGTCATAATTTGTATTGCCGTTTTTTTAGTTAATCATTCACCTAGAAAAGCCCTATCATTTCAAATGATAATCTTGTTAATAGCGGGTGAATTAGATTTGGGGTTAGGGTTAGGGTTCTTGAGTGCATTTGGGGAAGAAGATGACTCTGAATATAGTGTTTAAATGGTTTTTAAATCAAAAAGTAATAACATATGAATCAAGTGGTGTAGTGGTTGTTTATACATATAGGGACACAGGGGACCCGGGTTCGAACCCAGGCAACCCCATCTTCATTTTCGTTTTTTTTATTTCATTTAATTGTTTAACTTTTTTTTATGAATAATATTATAATCATAAAACCTTATAATATTCATAGTAAATTCATTATTTATCCAAAAATTATGAAAATTTAGGTGTAGCTTCTTGACACCCTAAAGAAAATTACCATACTTTTATTTCCTGGAAAATGTTTTATTCTTATATTTTTATTGATTTAATTTGTTTTAATCATATTTAATTGATAAAAAATTCATTTTTAATGATTTTAATCTCAAACTTTTTGAGAAATTATTTTTCACCGTCATTGACTGAAATAAATATTATTGGTTCAGAAAACATTCATTTTTATTAATTTTCCTATTTTTAAATCATTTAAACATGATTTAATCTCATTAAATCAGTTTTAAATATAAATAAGTTTAGAAAAATTACGGAAAAAATATTTTAATTAATTTACATCAGAATGCATTCATTTCCTATAAAATAATATTTTTTGGATCATAATTTGTATTTTTTAGTCTTATTTACGTTTAATTAGACATAATTAAACATTTATTCATTTATACTATTTTAACACCTATTTTATGAATACTTTTCTTATAAAATATAAATCTTCTTATGTTTGAAAGTAGTCCTCATTTGTTTGGATCATTGTCTAACTCTTAATTATTTATTTAAATATTTATGATTATTGTATTTATTTTCACTAATTTAGTTAATGTAATTAACTAAATAATTTAGCCTTAATTATTCAAACATATTTTCATATAAATATTTAATTGGTAACAATTATACTACCTAAACCATATTTACAAACTTTGGTATATTATTTTTGATATACAACTTCTATATTAAATTTATCATAAAAACCTTAATTCCCTAAATCGACTTAGCAAACCCTAATGCCTTAGACCCTAGATACCTTAGACTTTTAAGACATTTCCTTATTAGTGTTCTATTACGTTATAGGTTGAATTCCTCGGAATTCTCATTACTTAGCTCACGATCGCTTAAGTTGGATCGCTTTTGCAAACTGTGAGTATATCTTTCCCCTTTTTACTGTTTTACTATTTTGGGGTGACTCATGTACAATTATTACTAAACTTACGTATGTTATTTACAAAGCAATGTGCTCTTGACATGTTTTGTGTGAATTGTATGAACGATTTGTCAAAGTCATTAACCTCTGGGCCGCACCTAACAATGAGTAGTACTACGAATTATTTCCCTTGGTTACTTACGTGAACGAGTTAAGTCCTTGGTCATTGTTATGGTTTTTCTTGAATGATGTGTGAACGATGTGAGGCTTGATTTTGACCCTTTTACATATTACATTATCATAGCACATATATTGCGAACCACTTTTCTATATGTATTCAAACAGGGTATGCTCACCAATACATTTTTGTATTGACCAAATTATTTTCGTACATGTTTCAGGTTCTTATGAGATGACTTTTAAGCTTTTGGAATTTTACTTAGATTTTGGATTCATTGTATTTCTATTAGTTGGTATTTAGAATCATTGTAATTCAATTCAATGTAATAAACTATGTAATCAATATATCAATATTTACACTTTGAGTCCATGAGCTATTGAACAATCGTCACTACGTGACACCTCGATGTTTCCGCCATCGGTCGGGGTGTTACATGCCCGTTGTTGTTAACTATGGTAGATAAAAATTATGGTCCGAAACCTTTTAGGTGGTTCAATTCTTGGGGAGGTAAGGCAAGGTGTGTTGAGATTGTGCGTAAATGTTTGCTGGCCTCCCACGGCTTGGATCCAGCAGATAAGAGACTGTTTCATAAGCTGAAAGTTCTTCGTGGGCAGCTACGTGAATGGCGAGACAAGACAAACAAAAAAGAAAATGAAGAACTCGAGTTGTGCAAAGCTGAATTAGAGCATCTTGATCTTTGTATGGAACAGAGGGATCTTTTGGAAGAAGAAGCGTGGGTATTGGAGGAATGTAAACTTAAAATAGCCGAAATTTTGGAAGCTCGACATAAGGATCATCAACAGAGGGCTAGAGTTAATTGGGCCGCTAATGGTGATGATAACTCTGGATATTTTCACAGGATTATTAATGGCAGAAGAGCTAGTAATGCGGTTCCAGGAATTGATGTTGCTGGTGTGTGGGAAACAAGACCAAAGTTTGTAAAAAGAGAAATTATTCGGTTTTTTCGGGCTCATTTTCAGGAAAGGTATGCGAATAGACCAACTTTAATCTGCCAAGATTTGAAGACGGTTCCAGAACACAAGTTTGATGCTTTAATTAGAGTCTTCACGAAAGAAGAGATCAAGGATGCGGTGATGGAATGCGGAAAAGACAAGGCCCCAGGACCGGATGGTTTCAATTTTAATTTTGTTCAACACTTTTGGGCAGAATTGGAAGATGATTTCTATAATATTCTCTGTGAGTTCTATGATTCGGGCTACATTAGTCCGGAGTGTAGCACTTCGTTTATTACCTTGGTACCGAAATGTAAGAACCCGGTTCATATGTAGGATTATAGACCTATTAATCTCATTGGTATGATTAGTAAGGTCATTTCGAAGATCATGGCTAATAGAATTAAGTGTGTTATAGGGGATGTGATATCCGAGTCACAATCGGCATTCATCAAAGATAGGAACATTTTGGATGGGCCGCTTGTTCTTAATGAGTTTGTTAATTGGCTGAAGAGAAGATCCAAGAAGGCGTTCCTTTTAAAAATTGACTTTGAGAAGGCATATGACAACGTTAATTGGAAATTTCTTATCTCTATCTTGGAGCAAATGCGCTTTCCGAATAGATGGTGTATGTGGGTGATGGGTATCATGCAATCGGCCCGATCGGCGGTTTTAGTTAATGGATCCCCTACGTTTGAGTTTGCTTGTCACAAAGGCCTTAGACAAGGGGATCCGTTATCTCCATTCTTGTTTGTGATCGTGATGGAAGCCCTCTCGTGTTTGATATACAAAGCCATTCGGATTGGAGAATTTAAAGGGGTTCAATTGGATGGTCCCGAGAATGTTATTTCACATCTTTTGTACGCCGATGACGCACTCATTTTAGGTGAGTGGTCGGAAAAAAATGTGATCAGCATGGCGAGACTTTTGAGGTGTTTTCATGTTTGCTCGGGGCTGAAAATAAATATCAATAAATCCAACTTATTTGGGATAGGAACGCTCAATGAGGATTTGGATAATATGGCTTTGGTGTTAGGCTGTAAGCGTGGGAATATGCCCTTTGATTATTTGGGTATAAAAGTTGGAGCAAATATGAATAGATGTGGTAATTGGAAGAAAGTAGTTGAGGTGTTTGAAGCTAGATTGGCTCTTTGGAAGGCGAGGATTTTATCGATTGGTGGTCGCGTTACTCTCATTAAATCGGTGCTTGAAAGCCTTCCGGTTTATTATTTCTCATTGTATAAAGCTCCCAAGAAAGTCGTTGATACTTTAGAGAAAATTATGAAGAAATTTCTTTGGTCGGGTTCTTTAGACAATAACAAGATTCATTGGGTGAGTTGGGATAAAGTGGCTAAACCGAAAAAACTTGGAGGTTTGGGAATAAAAAGATTAATAGATGTGAATGATTCGCTATTGTTCAAATGGGTTTGGAGGTATAGAGTGAGTCCGGGTACTTTATGGCGTCGTATAATAGATGTTTGCCACAATAAGATCAAGATGTGGGAGACTCTTCCTGTGTGTAGTCAAGCAACAGGGGTTTGGAAGGCTATTGTGAAAGTTAGGAGCACACTGAAGGCTGACAATGTTCTATTACACACGTTCATCAGGGCGAAAGTGGGAATAAATAGCTCGATTCGATTCTGGATAGACGTTTGGTTAGGAGACACGGCCCTAAAGTATAGGTGGTCGTTATTGTACCAGCTCGAGAATAATAAAACGTGTTCGGTGTTTGAGCGAGTGAAGTTTATAGAGGGCTGTTGGGTTTTGGATGCAGATTGGACAAGCCTCATAACCTCGGCTGATGTATTTGAACAATGGATGCAGATGGTTGGGTACATAAATCGTATGGAGGTGAATGATCCTGTTGATTCTTGGTACTGGAATGCGGATAAAGGGAAGCCTTTCTCAACCAAATCAGTGCGAAAACTCCTGCAGTTAGGGGCTGCATTTGGTACGAATTTTGTGTTTAAGTGGGTATCTTGGGTGCCAATGAAGTGTCAAATCATGGCTTGGAGAGCGGAGATGAACAGGTTGCCGACAAAGATGGAGCTCGCAAAGAGACAAGTGGTTTTGCCGAATACGATTTGTGCGTGGTGTGATTCAGCGGACGAGACATCTATGCATATAGTTATGGATTGTGTTATCTCAGCCAATGTGTGGGATTGTATTAGTAGGTGGATTGGTTTGAAGCCTATTTTTGCTTTTGACATCAAGGACTTATTGGAGGTGCACAAGTCGGTTGGAGGAGACAAGACAAGGAAGAAAATCATACACGGGATCATCATGGTCACGATGTGGAGTCTTTGGTATGCGCGGAATGATACCGTCTTCAACCGGAATAAACCATCGGTTAGGGATATTGTAGCCAAAGTTAAATCTTTAAGTTTCTTGTGGGTAAAGAATAGGAGTAAATGTAATAGGATCGTGTGGAAAGATCGGTGTTGTGGCCCGTTGTAAAGTTTGTATGTGTGGCTTGCTCTGGTCCTTGTTTTGAGGTCTGGGTAGGCGTTTTGTGAATAGAAATTTTATTTTCAAAAAAAAAAAAACAATATCAAAGTAAACCAAACTTGAATCAAATTATATGACAAGTAGACGTCATGATCACTGCTGAGCAGTTGTTTGATATTTTCTTTTCTAAAATGAGTCGTTGAGATAGATATACATTTTTGTTATAAGATTAACACTCATTTTCTTGGTCGTCTACGGATACACTATTCATTAAAACTTGGGTAGCGATATAGATTAAAAACATAATAAATTAAAAACACATTTTGCTTATTCACATTAGTCGTTTTCAACCATAATACTTATGATTACAAACCTATGCTCCAGATCAAAACTATTGTATACACATTACTAAATTCTACATTTTTAATTCAAATATCAGTCTTCTATTTTTAAAATAACTATCATACCCTCTTTTTATATATTAAGATGCACATGTACCATTGATCTTTTCTTACATAATTATACATTTACAAAAAAACTATAAAAGCAAAAGTAGTTGGTTTGATACATGGAGTCAAAACATGACAACTTATATAAAATAAACAGTGTGTAAAAGTTAAAGGAAGTCAAACTAAAACAGCTCGTAAGAATAATATCAAACTAACCTTAGAATTAATAATATCATCAACAAAAGAACAAACTGCTTCAAGAACATTCTTAAGCTGCAATCGCAACAACGAATTCGATGGCAGCTTCGGATACCTAACCCAAACCATTGTCCCTTCATCCGGATTCGATATCGCCACATTTTCCGTTCATCCATCGCCTTAAACGCCTTCAAAAACCTAACTCCATCTCCTTCACAAACTCTAATGAATCAGTAATCTTTATCCAAAAAAAAAGGAAAAAACTTGAGTACCTTCAATACCAGAATGGAATATCCCAAAGCCTACCCAGTAGAGGTAATCATCAACAGGGGTCAGATCATATACATTGAGATACACTAAGGGGTTGTTTGGTTGATTAAGTGCTGAATCATTAAGATGATCTGAATGGTTAAGAGGCTCTGAATGGTTAAGAGCTGAATCATTCAGCATCCCTTATTAGCTTAATGGTTTAGCACTTAATCAATCCATTCAGATGCTGAAACAAACAGTCTGAATGCTTAATGATTAAGAGCTAAATGGTTAAGAGGCTGATTAAGAGGCTACCAAACAGCCCCTAAAACTTCTTCCTTTCCTTCATGAAGAAACACCAATATAACAATGCTTATATATAAGAGTACGAGTAAAGATATGATTCTTATTAATGATCACACGGACATTACAAGACTCTTGACACAAGATTGTTACAGCGCTTCGACTATAATCTATCTCTCTCAACTATATAAGAATTCTCCTCCGGATGTTGAATACCCCCTTCTCGTCTGACCAAGGAGGGTATTTATAGGCCTCTAGGGTGGCCTATGATTGGCTAGAGAAGGAATGACAGCTGGCTGTACGATCCTAGCCGTTGTCATCCGCTGCGCTGTCTCTCTGTCATTGGTCCACGTGTCTAACGACTGTCCTTTCTCGTACTATTATGTACCTCGTACCTGCAGGTGATCATGGAGCAGGGAATAATCGCCTCTGATTGGCTGGATGTCCTTTTCCTTGTCGGGTGACAGCTGTCATGTATGAGGTCTCCTGCGCATGCTTCTGGAAGTCCACGTCAGCGCCATGTGTTGACTTGTGTAGAGATGTGGGGCCGTGCGCATGCGCGGGTACGTATCTCTTCACTCCATTACTGAACTCTCTATACGAATTAATGGGAAAAAAGCCACATTGTAATCTGTTCAAGCAGATAAACGCACCTCTTTGTCTATCTCTAGACCTTCAATTGTTTCTATGGTGAATATTGTTATTGTAAACCCTAGATTGAACCTTAGAAACCCGCAAAACAAATATATTAAGATACAAAAGTATGGATGAAGTTTAAAGGCAAATCATTATATAATAATTGTTATATACAAACTTACATCACTTTGAGCTATAAGTTGAATGTCAAGTGTGTGTGTCTGAAGATGAGAAAAAATGATGACTCTTACAGTACTTATCAAAATAAATGTCAAATCCAAATTATATATAAACATAATTCAAATTCTAAATAATAAAAATAAAGTTGTATGAACATGCCTCATGTCGATCTCTGAACAACGGATACTATCATTTGCAGGTGTCACCTGGAAAAATCGAATTAAGGATAGAACAGAGCCGATCTAAACAAAAACTGAACATCCAATAGAAAAATGCTTACTGAAAACATGTTGGAACCTATCGATGAACTTAGCTGGACACTCTCTGACGATGCCTGTGTGACGAAGCTTTGGTAGGGTGACGATGACCGTGTGACGATAGGGTTGTGGTGTGATATGACAGTGGCGGTCTTGTCTCTGTAGCATCAAAATGAAGTTGAAGCCAATAAAGGGTGTTTAAAAGGTTAAGAGGAGGTAGGTTCGGAAATGAGAGGATGGAGAATGGTGATGAAGTAGAGAGAGAGAGAGAAAAAGAGGGTACTTAATACAGAGGTGGATACACGTGTTGGAGCCATTAAAGCACAACACAACTAATTCCAGGTGCTAAAACACTTCCAGAATATTCCGTTAGATGTAACGTGTTGATGCACGATTTGCGACTAATGCTTTGGATTGTACATACAAAAATGTTTAGTTGATATCGTGGGGGCGAACGTGGGTTTTCAGAAGGTCGAAAGTAGAATATATGGTCGAATGAAGAGAGAACTGGGCGAATGTGGAAGGGTGTTTATATGTCGCTGATTCGTACCTTATTTAGGGGCGAAGGTGCACATTCGACCATATCGGGGGGGGGGGGGGGAGGAATGTGCAGCCTATATAAACTTGCCATTTTGTCTCTAGGTTTTGCTCATTCTGAAAGTAATTTATAAACTTGTAAACCTAATTGTAAAGATCTTTTATCAAGTTATTAATGAAAATAATCATTGAAAAAGTGAATTCATGTGTTTGATTCATTTACTATCATTTTGTAACTGATCTAGGGTTTCCGCACCTGGATTAGTAGAGTTGTATGATCAACTAACTTGTTTTTGTAAAAACGATCATCTACAAAGTGGTATCAGAGCCTATACAGATCATACAACTACAAATTGATAGTTTTTGAACAGAGTTGGACCCAAAATTGATCAAAATTTTTCTGTTTTGACTGAAGAATGAGTTTTGATGAAAATTGATTGATTCGGACTAGAATTTACGGATAAAATCAAAATTTCCATTCATTAAAGTTGTTCCAAATCAATTCCGAAGCAAAACCTGCTAAACATCATCAAAATCCATAAACTTTTGAAAAATTGGGATCAAAATAACTGAATTTCAAAGAATAACCATTTTTCAAATGGGTCAGGTCGAACCAGAGAGAGAAGGGTCGAACGTGTAGAGTTTTTGGTCGAACCTGGTTATTTTAGGTCGAAAGTGAAACCTTTTAGGTCGAACCAAGAATTTGTGTGTGTTGTGGTTGTTCATTCGACCAAAGTTGGTACATTCGACCTTACGGGAGGTCGAAAGTGGATTTGAGTTGGTCGAAAGTGAGTCAGTGTGTTTCATTTTCACATTTGAGTTGTTAGAGAGGGTCGAACCTGGAAATTTTTCCACATTCTAACCCCCGATTGGTTGTTATAGGTCGAACGTAGACTGTGTTTGAAAATTTTCTAAGTGTTTCGCATTTCAAACTTCATAGATGATATGTGGGGATTTCCTACCACACCTAGGCTTAATACAACACAGCAACAACACGTTCCGATGGACCCTTGGGCTGTAGCTTCACAAAAGACGAACTCTCAACCATCTCAACCGATCAATTACCTCGCGATGAGTAGGTCGATTCCACATACTGTTGCTCCACCTCCACAACAATCGATGAATGATTATTGGGGCGTTGCAGCAGCAGCGGTACACACTGAAACTACTAATGCTATTTCTACACTAATCAATGATTTATCTTTAGGTAGTGGAAACCGTCCACCAAAGCTGATGGAGATGGCAGAGTACAACCAATGGCAGAAAAAGTTCAGGATTCACTTGGAAGGGATGGGATTAGAAGGTACAGAGGCATAGCAGATGATTGCTAAAGGATATGTTGCTCCGGTGTTGGAGAATACAAGTGAACCAATTCTGTTTGATAGTTTAGCTGAGGATGAAAAGAAGAAGTTTGCGGTGGAGAAGAAGGCTTTCTCCCAACTATCTCAAGCTATCACTACTGATCTTTTACATCAGTTTGGATCATGTACAACTTCCAAACAGCTTTGGGATATGTTGAAGAATCGTCATGATGGTAATGAGAAAACCAGAAAGTTGAGGATAGAAGAATTGAAGAAGGAATTTGAGAACTTTAGTTATGTTGGAAATGAAACTCTGAAGGAGCTTATTCCTAGATATTGCCATCTTTTGACTGAATTGTCTAACTATGATATTCAGATTCCAATGTCTGAGTTGGTAGACAAATTTGCTGATTCTCTACCACCGTATTGGAACCAATATATTGAGGTTTTAAAGGAAAAAGATGCTTATCAATACTGGACAATCAATGAGTTAATTCAGAAGTTGGAAAACAAGGAGCTAAAAGAGAAGAGAAAAGCAAAGAAATCACAATTTCCTCAGAATCCGGAGTTGTATCATGCTGGTAGATCTTCATCTTTGGCTAGTTCAAATGTTGGTGGTACTGTTGCTCCATACATTGCTTGTGTATAAAAAAAAAAGGGTATGTGGAGGAGACCCTCTGGCCCCTGGTATCCATATTGGATACCGATCATCCCACCCCACAAGGGTTATGATCCCGGCAAAATACCTCAAAGTGCTACCCACAAGATTCGAACTTGTCTCCTCTCATGCCCAACACTTTAGTAGTGGGTACCACTAGGCTATAAGCCCATTGGTTTGCTTGTGTATCAAGTGTCATGGAACCACCGAAAAATCCACTAAACTACCTTGCTCAAACTTCATCTTACACACCACTAATTCTTAGATTCCACCTTTTTCACCAATGCAACAAGCAGCATGTTACTCATCTAACATGAATTAACCTCAACAACAACCTTATATTCCACAAATGAATCAAAACCAACCAAGTCAAAGTCCAGTAGTGTTGGAAGCATCCAATATGAACAATGTCACAGTTGAAGTTGCTCAGCAACACATTGCATTGGTTTCAGCAATGGTTGCTTCATATAACGGATTGGTGGCTAGTCAAATTGGTAATAACAATCTAACCAATGAAGACTATGCTCAGATTGACAAGGAAGAGATGGAGCTTATTGATATCCAATGGGCTTTCGCTAGTGTTATGAGAAGAGCAACCAAGTTCATTGAGAAGACTGGAAGAACTGATCTAACTACTTCACCCAACACCACATATGGCTTCAACAAAGCCAAAGTCACATGTTTCAATTGTGGTGCTAAAGGTCATTTCAAGAGGGAGTGTACTCAGCCAACTCAACAAGGTAACAGAAATCCATTCAACTCAAATTATCAAAACCGTCAGTCTCAAAATCAAGTAACCTATCAAAGCCAAAACAACAACAACTATCCACAACAAAACAACTACCAAAACCGACAGAACACCGCACAGAACAAATCTGCTAAACAAACAGCTACACCTAACCAGACTTAGACTCAAACTCCACATAACCCAACTAGAACCATCATCCCAATCTCAACACCAAATAGCCAACCACAAACTGAAACTCAAAATCAGGCTTTAGTGATCCAAAAGGATGAAGGATATGACTGGACGGGGATGCAATTGGGTGTTGAAGAGATTACTACTGGGAATGTAGCTTGTATTGCTCAGAAGATTGATTTAGAGGAGTCGGAGATAGTTGGAGAAGTTTTGGAGACTGAAAAGGTTTCTGAATTAGAAATTGAGGAGATGGTAGATGTAGTTGATATTCATGTTGCTGATCAAGTTGATGAGACATTTTCTGAGAAGACTTCGGGAACTATTATTGATTATGTCACTGATATTCCCGATGAGCATGATTCGAAGTATTCTGATTCGAAGAGTGAAACAGATTTTGAAGCAAGTATCAACTCATTAGATGATGAGATTGATCAACTCTTGGCTGAAGCTGATTTTCTTATGACTCGGAAGTCTTGTATTGTTGATGACGCTTTCACAAAGATTGACTACTCAAAGTTCTTTGCTGGGAAGGAAGCGCATTTTTCTTTGATGGCTATGAATGATCCTCCGAAACAGGTAAGTTCTGAATCCACTATTGACATGAAAAGTGATAAGTATTGTGGAACTTGTGATAGACTGACTGAGGAAAACAAGCAACTCAAGGTTCAACTTGAGAGTGCTAGAATCAACTGTCAATCATATCGCAAAGAAGCACATGATTTCAACAAAGTTCTTGATGGTTATAAAAAGGACATTTCTGATTTAAAGAAAACTCTTGCTTTAAAACAACAGGCTATTAATAGTTACATAAATGAACTTGAAGAAACGAAATTAGAAATGGCCACCGTCAAATGCTTTGCTGAAAAGGTCAACAAAAAGCTATAAATTTACAAACACATTGCTTATGTGGTTGACCATATCATTGAAGAACCATCACAACCCAGTAGTGCAAACTACAAGTCTGTTCCATCTCCAGTGTTATTTGAGAACCACAATCTACACTCAGTAACACAGGAGAGTTCAGTCAAATCAGACTCTGCATCGGATAATGAATCTAACACTTCTAGTGTTGGAGATCCACATTCCGATGTGAGACCGACTCTAGGGTTGAATGATGAGGGAGTAACAACAGTAACTCATGATTCTGAGACAGAGAATGAGGAATCTGAGAAAGTGAGTGATATTCCTGTGAAAAATAATATAATTACTAATGAACCAAGATCACTTTCTGAGGTTTCACATCCTCTGAAAAATCCAATAGCAATGAATCAGTCAGTGAAGAAATGTGAGAAAAATGAATTAGTTGACAAAACCGTCAAAGTATTTTATCGGATGGAAGGATCCGATAAGATTATCTCTGACGAGGAGTATCCGATAAAATATGCCAATTATTCAAAAATAGAGAAAATCTGGCAGGAAAGTACGATTTGGTTTCCTAAACATGAGAGGACCAATGATGTACCTCCAGAAATTTTAAAGAAAATATATTTGGATACTCCAAAAGAACCTAAGGTTCATGTCACTGAGTTCATCAAGCCTAAAGAAAAGGCTAATGGTTATCTTGAGCCTGCTTACTCAAAGGACCTAGCTCCTGAGAGTTTGAGACGTAGATGTGTGGATGATCAATATCCGATCAATTCTTACGCAAAGCCGAATGCCAAGAATGTTTTTGAGGAATACCGTGTGTGTTTCAAGTGCAGGAGGGAGGGCATTTACATGCTCACTGCCCATACGTGAGGCATAAAAGGCACGAAGTTAAGATGAGGCAATCTTATAGAAATCCGGTTGATAATCATAGTTATCCTCAAATACACTTTGTCCCTCAACCAGCACCATTTTATAATCAAAGTCATTATTTTCAAAGTAGGGATAACCGTCAATTTACTTATGATCGTCGAAACCGGATTGCTATGGGAAAACCATTGAAGAAACCTATGATGAACTCAACTTTTGATAAACAAAAGGTTCCTCCAAAACCTGTTGTTAAGTCATCAGTTGGACCTGTTTCTGTTAAATCAGAGAAGGTAACTAAAAAAGTTTCATTTAAGACGATACAAAGAAACCGAATGAGACTCCAAAATCTCAGATCAGGATTCTAAAACGTTCGGAACAATCTTGGTCACCATCGGGTTCTCCGAGTGCTTCTACCTCAAAGGCTAATGAAAAACCTCAAAGTGAGAAAGGTTTGATAGATCAGAAAAAGGTCGATTCAAAACCTAATGTTTTTGAGAATGAATCTTTGAAATCTGATGTTCAAAGACCCAAGACCATGCAGGCTTGGGTCCCCCGAAAGAACTAATTGTTTTACTTGATATGTACAGGGAGCTCCAGCTGGCCCTGTTAGCAGTCTTTGGATTGTCGACAGTGGAGCTTCTAGTCACATGACTGGTGATTTGACGCTACTATTCGATATAAAGAACATCAATGGAGGATATGTAGCGTTTGCTGGTAACAAAGGCGGTTATATCACGATGGATGGAAGTGTTAGTAATGGGATTGTTAGTTTTGAGAGGATTTCGTATGTGAAATAAATTGACTATAATCTGTTAAGTGTGAGCCAAATATGTGACAAACAGTTTTCTGTGCACTTCGATGATAAATCTTGTTATATCCTCAAACCCGGCTTCGTTATTCCAAAGGAGTGGATCATTCTGAAAGCACCAAGAGTGAACAGTTTGTACATTCTTAATATGTCTAAAGCAATGACAACCCAGGGCCAAGTTACTTGTTTCTTATCAAAGGCTATAGAGAAAGAACCAATTATGTAGCACAGAAGGATGAGACACATTCACCTCAGAAAAATGAATCATTTGGTGAAGAATGGACTTGTTGAAGGCGTTAATGTGAAACATTTTCTTTTCAATGACAAGTGTGTGAGTTGCAAGAAGGGGAAACAGCACAAACAGTCCCACAAACCAAAGAAAGTGAACTCTGTTGATATGCCACTTGAGCGTTTGCATATGGACTTATTCGGACCTGTCAAGCATAAGAGCCATTGCGGAGAGCTTTACTGTCTTGTGATTACCGATGATTACTCAAGATTCTCGTGGGTGATGTGCTTGCAACACAAGAGTGACACGTTCAACAACTTGAAAGTTCTGTTCACCCGTTTGGAAAATCTCTACAGTTTGAAGATTAAAAGAATTCGGAGTGACAACGGGACGGTGTTCAAAAACGCACAGCGGATGCTCTTTGTGAAAATAAAGGAATTCATCATGAATATAGTGCTCCGTATACTCCACAACAGAACGGTGTCGCAAAGAGGAAAAACAGGACTCTAATAGAAACGGCACGTACAATGCTTGCGGATTCTAATCTTCCAGTAATGTTCTGGAACGAAGCCATTTACGCAGCTTATTACACATTGAATCGTGTATTGACAGTGAAGAAGTTTGGAAAAACTTCTTATGAACTGTTGAATAGACGAAAGCCGAATTTGGAGTATCTAGAACCATTTGGGGCACCCTGTATGATGTTGAATCCGACTGAAAAGTTTGGACCGAAAGCTGAAGAGGGATACTTTGTTGGATATGCGACCCCGCTCAAACGGGTATTCAACAAAAGAACTCGACAGGTGGAGGAATGGGCAAACGTAGAAGTACAACGTTACACCCAGAACGTACAAGGAAGTGGTCCTGACTTGATGTTTGATTACAAAGATTTCTTTGAAACATTCAATCTAGATAACTTGGTTGAAGAGGCTGTTCTACGACTTTATTACGAGTGTGAAAACGCAGTGACTTCACCGTTGGTGCGTCCGATCACCGTAACTCCTCCAGCAGCTTCTAATGATACCAATGTTCCTGCAGCTGAAGAAGAAGTTTTCCAGGAAGCTTCAACTACTCTTGATACTTCAGAATCAGAAGATGATGAAGAAATCTTCAGTGAAGCTATTCTAGATCATGCGACAGAGGCACCACCAGTGAACCCAAATCCAGATGTTGCTTCATCGTCTAACACGGGTAGTGATCTGGATTCGGCAGAAAATCTGACAACTCAGACGGGAGTTACAGTACCTGATCATCCGGAATCTTGGATTCATCGGTTTCACCCGCTCGAGCAAGTTATTGGTGACCCTGGAAGCAGTGTCATGACTAGAGGACAACTTCGTAGTGTAAACTCACATGATAATCTTGGATCGACCAAGTTATTGTACACCTCTGTGCTGTATATCTTGTAATATAACAGATAACATTTGGCATAATCACGTGTTACGACGAAGCTTTGTGCAAATTCCGTGATACGGGAGTATGTCGTGTGCGTAGGAACCATAAGCTTGATAGTATAATACACCTAATTGCGTATCATTTTAAAGCAGTGCATAACAGTCTGCATATGAGCTTATGTGGATAACAATATCAGCAGTTGTCGGATCACACATTGTCTTTAATGATAATATACAATAAAGATCAACGGTGTGATCAGATTTCTCAAAAACTGATATGATCATCTTACCGGATATCACAAAATATTTACTGCTTTATGTTTACATTTCTGCATTTTACATTTGTTTCTACAAAATATACAAAAACTCAAAAAGATTTTCGGTGTGTTTTAGCATAAATTTCAGAAAAACCAAAAATTTTTACATTTCTTCGTTATTTTTGATAACCGATGGTGATTGATGGTCATTTTCTGAAACTTGATGAACCAATTTGAGTTTTGTATCTATCAAATGTGAAATGATGAATGTTTGAAGCTTAAAATGTGTGAAAATGATTGAACGGGATTCGATTTTGAGATTTGGTAAAATTTTCAAAATTCCAATTTCTCATTCGTCCCTTCGTTGGGTCGAATGTGGAATTTTCTTACATTCGAACCCTTATATTTCGTCGAATGGGAGTGTTTCAGTAAAGTTTTCTTCATTTGAACCCTTTATCTGCACTCGAGCCTTTCAGTAGGGTCGAATGTAGACAAAGTCTCTCATTCGAACCATATCAACGGTCGAATGTGGGTCTCTATAAATACTCAATTCCTCATTCGATCCCTCATTCAATTTTTTCCAAATTTTTCTGAGATAGCAAGATCTTGTTGCCCTTGTTTGTTTGACCTCAGATTCTTATTCCCTACCTGTTTCTAATCACTTTTATATAATTTTTACAGGTAATCCTTCAATAACAAAGTCAGAATGTTCGAATTTGTTCACGAACCCTAGCTTATGTCTGATGAACCATTTTTAGATTGTTTTAATCCAAATTGTTGATAGATTTTTAGTTTTAGATAGTTTTAGGGGGAGAATCAACAAAAATCCAGGGTAATTACAGAATGTTTATCTGTTTGATCATTCAAAGACTGTTAAAACCTAGATTTTAATTGAAAACTATCTAAAACAAAATGATTGAATCAATTGATGATATGGAATGTTTAATTGGTCAGTTTAGGTGCCAAACAAATGAAAATTACAAGTTTAAATGGTCTGAATTGAGTTTTGAAATTTTGGTCATATGAACAGGCAGAATCGACCAAAAATAAAGGGTCGAATGTGGCCTTAAACGGTCGAATGAGTCTCTACTGGTCAAATGTGGCTTGTTCATAGGGTCGAATGTGGAATAAAGGGTTGAAAGTGAAGTTTTGTCATAAATTTTCACATTCGAACTAAAATGTCCACATTCTTACTTCTAAAATCCTACATTCGAACCCCCGATGGGTCGAAGGTGGGATTTTCAATCAAATTTCAATTTTGTCCATTTCTAATGAATTTTTATGTTTCGTTTTTGCAGAATTCTAAATGGCTGAACCACAGAATACTGAAGTACCAGCTGAATCGTCAGGAAAAGCAACAGATAAGCAAAAAGAAGAGGAGTTACCATTCGAAGAAGCCCATAACTGTTGTGCATTTCTGGGCGAGGTAAAGAAACACACAGAATTCTCTGGCATTGTAGACTTTCTGAGGTGATGCAGAGTTGTTGATGCTTTAGCTACACCAGCAATAATCTACAAAGACCATCATGTGGATTTCTGGAAGAATGCAAAAATGGCTTTCTAGGAAGATAAGACAGCCACAGTAAGCACAATTCAGGGGGAGCTTGCTATTGTTACTGAAAGTGATATTCGGGATGCATTAAAACTACAGGATGAACCGACAGATCCCAGAAGCTTATCTTGGATTGAACAGAGGTTGTGTTTTCTACGCATGAAGTATAACGGACCGATAACTGATGGAGCATTGAACAAAGGAAAGTTGTGTCCGTAGTTTAAGTATTTGGCACATGTTATTATGCATGTTTTTGGATCCGTTAGTGGTGGTTATGACGTTATGAGGAAAAGCATCAGTTCGTTGATGGTTGCTTTAGTGCTTAACAAGACGTTTAATGTCTCGGGGATGATCTTGGATCACATGCTTGAACCTTTGAAAGGTTTGAAGACGAAGAAGTTTTTTATGTACCCCAGATTTCTACAGATGATATTTGATATGAAGTATCCTACACTGAATAAGGATCCTACTCAGATATTAGTTCAAAGTCACATGAATCTGAATACATTGGTGAGGATGAAAGATTATAAAGGGGTTCCAGAGAATGAAAGACTGCCACACAAGAACCTGTTTGGACACTTAGTTAATCTAGGATATAAGGATCCGGGTGAGAACAAAGCAAGACATGATAACAGTGAATCAGACATTGATGATCCTCTGTTTCATGTTGATCCAGAAGAAAAAAGAAAACGTCAAGTTGTGAATGTTGGTGCTAAAAGTGACAAAGGGAAGGGTAAATCTGTGGTTATTGAAGTTGAACAACCAAAGAAGTCAACTAAGAAAAAGAAAACTATGGCGAGAAAGGGGGCAAATAAGAAGACAATGTTAGTTGATGAAGAGTCTGCCGATTCTGAGGAGACTCAAGAAGATGCTACATAGGATTCAGGTGAAGAGACAATCAAACAAACCAAGCCCATGGCCATTGTGGCTGGTGAGTCTGAGAGTCTAAACAAAACCATAGAAGAACAGAGACAAAAGAGTCCGATTGCAGTTGATGAGATAGATCTGGATCTTGGTATTGGTGAGCAAGATTTCAGTGGATCTCCTATGGTTGGTGAGAAACAAAAGAAGCCTAAGTACAAGACGATGGCTAAGAAAGACGAAAAAGAGAATCCAAAGAAAAGAAGAGCTAAAGAAGTTGAGATTCTAATTGCAGGAAAGAAAGTTCCTGATGTTGGTACTTCGTCCAAAGTTACTTCTCCAGAAACAAAGAAGCAGAAGAATTCTGATAAAGCAGCAACTGAACCACCTCCTGATTTTAATGTTTCATTGCAGAATGTATTGAAAATGTTTAAGAAAAAGAAGGAAGCTCTAGAAGCTGAATCATCTACTCCAAAGGTAATTGTTTCAGATGATGTGATGGAGTTAATGAATAAAAGGTTTGAAGATATGATGAAAATCATCAATGCACAACAATCAAAGATCGAGAAGTTAAAGAAAAATGAAGAAACTATGTTACAGATTGTTGTGTCATCTAAAACAAATCAGGATGAGTTGGAGGAAAAGATTAAGTTGCTTGAAGAAGAGAAAGATGAGATTGAAGCACGAAGTAAGAGAAATACGAGAAGAATTAAGACAATGCAAACTGAGAATCCAAATATGCGTGAAGATAATAAAAAGATGAGTAAGTTGATAGAGAAGTTGTATTCCGAAGCTCCTCAACTCAAAGAAGGTGAAGAGGATGAGGAGGAAGAGGAAGAAAAGGTTGATTATGAAGATTCATCGGAAGAAAAGAATGATGATGATGAATCAGATGATAGTTCGGATGATGATGATGCTGATGGCATGTTGGATCAGTGGTCTCTAATGTAGTTTATATTCAAGAACACTTAGGTTTATCAAAGTAGTTTGCACAGCGGAATAATAAGTGTTCTAAGTTAAAAACATCACTTTTTAACAGGAGTTATGACTCCCCCTCAATCAATGAACTAGGAAGTTAATGATGAGAATCAATAGCGGTAAATAAAGCAGTTTAAACCAAGATGATTCTCAAAGGTAAATGAAATGGATAAACAATAATGTAAATTGAAGGAAATAGTTCAAATGATTCTTGATAGATATTCGTGAATATGTGTGTCTAAAATAGTGGGAGTAATCCCTCTATTTATAGACGAAAGATTACATACTTGTCAAATAGTTTCTAGATATTGTTTAGATAAAGCTATAACAGGCTGTAGCATCGAAACTTGAACATAGACTTTAAACTAATTAATATAATACAAAACTGCTGAGATTAAGGGCGGTTAGAATCTTCTAATCAAAGTGCTGATGTAAAGTGTTGATGAGTCTTCATCAGTTCCTTAGATATTCTATCTGGTTTATCTACAGAACTTCTGATGTATTTCACTCTTCAGAACTTCACATGTTTTCTTCTTTCTTCAGCAGTTTCACAAAACAATAAGAGGATATAAGACAAAGGTTTATTCAGGCTTGTCAATCCTTTCTGACCTTACAATCTCCCCTAGGATTGATGAAGCCAAAACCTTTATCTATCTTTATTTAGATCCTCTCTTCCTTGAGTTAAGAACTCTTTCAATTTCTTCAAGTACTTGATGTCTGAGTTCTCTAACTTCTTCTTCTGGAAGCAGTCCATGTTCTGGTTTTAATTCCTGAAGGATTAGTAGATCTTTGTCAGATAACCTTTCCAAATTCAGTTAAGCTTTGAAGAGCTTTCGTTGAACACTCTTGCTTTTCCAAAGCGATGGAATTGGACTTTCGGGTGAAGTACCATCTTTTGATTGGAGACAAAGACATGAAGAATCTGTCTCTGTATGGTACTATCTGCAGGTTTGGATCTTGATCTGATGTTGGAGGTGTTTCTTTTTCAGCATTGATCAGATTGGATTTCCTTGCCTTCTCAACTAGTACAGTACCAGGTTTGTCACCTTTTCCAATGATCTTGTGACGTTCTGTGACTACCTTGGTCTGTTCTTTATCTTTGATGGTCTGTGTCAGTTGATAAGTAAAGGTTGCAGGCTCCATGTCTTGAATTATCAGAGGTTTCTCATCAACAGAAAAGTCATTTTGAACAATGACATTCTTTTCAAGTAAGAGCATTTTGAAGTCTGTCTTTGAGGTTTCCCCTGATTTCTGATTGATAGTAGGCTATGTGGATTTGTATTTTTCTGGATGTGCAATTTTGTCAGCCTTGAGCTTTTTGTAAGTATCATAAAGTATATCTTCTTTCCACTTACATATCTGTTGTTTTGAACCATACCCATTATCTACCAATTCTTGAATAACCTGGGCTCTCTTCTCTTTTCTTTGCTTTTCTGTGGCACGTCTTTCAGATACAAGTGTTGCCTGTCTTGTGAGTTCTTCAGTGGAGAGTCACTTGAGAGTGTATTTCCTTGTCTTAGAATGTTTGCTGATAAAGTTCATCAGCTGTTGCCTTTTATCTTCTTCTGTTAAAGTTCATCTAACTCTCTTAATTTCTTTTCATATTCTATCAGTTTATCATCATAGCTTAAATCTTCCCTTTCATCTATGCTTTCCAATATTTTCTTTTCCTTTGCCTCTCTTTCTGCTTTTCTTTTCTCTTCTTCTGTTGGTTCCTTTACTTCTTGTTGATCTTCAATTATTATAGAAGAGGAGTTTAAGGGAACAGGCTTTGGAAATTTAGCAGTGTCTGTTTCTGTTGCCGCATTAGATGATTGATCTGGTTCAGTGCAGGAAATGTCAACTACTGAAGTGTTGATCTGAGCAGTATCAACTTGTAAGGCCCCAAACCCGGGCACCCTACCGTTGGGTCTCATTACAGTGTACCGTTTAAAAATCAACAATTTTATTTAAAATCACGCAACGGAAAAAAATAATTAAAACGGTACAAATTGTTTTAAAAAAATAGTTTGCTAATAAATTTCAAAACCACGAATGTCATCCATGCTATTACGAGTAATCCCATTCGCTAGCCAAGATGCAGCACCAACTCAATCCGACCTGCAAAACAATCTAACATACATGCAAAAGTCAGCTACGCTGAGTGAGTTCTAATAGTTTAAGTTTACGTACTTCAAATACGCCATAAAATACTTTAATTTAAAAATACTTTAATTCAAAACCAAACTTCATCTCTTTAAAAATCCTCATTAATTATATAGATATTTTATCATCAACTTCCCACCCAAAACGATTCATAACCACAACTGACTTATCACCCATCATGACCCACAACTATGACTCTACAACTTCTTTTACGCGTTCCACTATTCCCTCTGCAACACAATGTCGCTACACATGGCTAGTTCGTCTATACTCCTCTTAATTGTACCAGGCACCTCCAAGTACAATTCACCACAAGAAACGTTATATTATCGTCTTTTAACATAACACAACACATACCCACCATTTTATCTATATGAATGCAAATAAAACACATAAGGTGGGAACCTATCACACAATATAGTCAAGTCACAAAGATATGATCGAGCCTTGTGACAACCCGTCGCCACCCCGAAGGTAACAACCCGTTGCCACCCCAGCTCCACAACCCGTCACCACCCCGAAGGTAATGACCATATGGACACGTCGACACCACCACTTAGATCGATGGTCCCCAATATTAGTAACCCCGTCGCCACCCCAAAGGTAACGACCGTATAGACATGTTGACACCACCACTTAGATCGACGATTTCAACATTGGTAACTCGTCGCCACCCCGAAGGTAACGAACCATTACCAATAACCCACATCAGCACCTCAAGGGTGCTACATCACACGAAACATATAGACACCTACACACACATTCACTATGTCTAGGGTCTCATCATACGATTACGTGGATTAACCACACACCTCTTAAAATCAACATCACCGCGTTCATTTAATTCTAAGACTTTAACTAATCATTTTCTCATACTGAACCCATAATCATGTTGTCTCGACAAGAGACTAAACGACTCGAACCGACACATACATTGCGAATGGTATCTCTAAACCTATAGCCACATTTAACCTTCATAGAACCGTCTTATTGGAAAACGTTCATAAAAAGATTTAAGTCGTAAAGCTCTTAATTTAATCGACATCTTAACATTTCCCGAAAATCATTTAAGCATGTATGATAGCCCCAAAAATATATTTAAATAAAAATAGGGGGATTAGAACTCACAGGTTGCGAAGCTTCTAAGTCCACAGGCTAAACCACTTCGAAGCGTGACTCGTCTCGTGCAAAACTTATAACCAAATAATCCCGTGGTTTCACACCAAACCATAAGCAATGCGTATCTACTAAGTTTCCAAACAAACCCCCTCGAAGGGCACACAATCTAAGCCCACTAAGTTCCGAGTTAAAAGTGGCCCGCTAACCCAACCCGAGCCGAATGCATACAAGCGTCCCATGCAAATGCAGACCGTATCAAAATTGCAACATCATCTCCAAAACTGATACATATAATTAATGTACATCATGTACATTTAATTTATTGTATGTGTTCCCATCATCATGAATTACCAAAAACAAAAAGGAAGACTATACCCATGTCTTTAGTCATCACCTTCCCACCATATGTCATCATCCTAAATAAAAACCCAACGAACCATTGTAATTTACCACACACGTACATCTTCATGCACACACATAATTTCATGATCCCATCATTATCATCTTATCACCATTCATTTACCCTACAAACATCCATGGCTAATCCATAACCAGCATGAATGAAACCAACATATAAACAACTTCATGGGAAGTTTGTGGCAAACACCACCACCATCGTTACCTTGCACCGCCACCGCAACTATCCACACCGAACATCAACATCATCACGTACCATTACAAAACCTCCACCACCAAATTACCTTCACAGCTTCCCGTCATCACGTCGGCCACCACCGAACACAACCACATGAAACAAAACCACCAACATTCACCATTGTTAATCACTCGCACCAACAACATCGTTAACCAGGACCATAACCACAACCGGCCACAACCGATCTCCACCACTACAATTTATCACGTCCACCACAATTCTCATCCCATTCCTCTTCTCACATCACCACCACTCGCCTACACCGTCGTCGACATCTTCGGTAATAACCAATACCTACGTCGTTGTCGTCACAGTCACCGAACACCCTCACCTCCATCGAACACAACCCTCATCATTAACAACCACACTAAATAAAACAACCGTCGGCTTTCGTGCCATGATCAACCACCATGACTTCCTCTTGAACCGTCACCAACGGACGCCTTAGAGTTGAACAGTCATCACCGCACTACGACCTCCGATCACCCTACATCTTTCGCAAGCTCCCTCTTTGTCGCGAATTGAAGTTGTTTAATCGATAACCACCGCACCGACCTTTGCTATCAAACTTCTTTTCTTTCCTCTTCTCTCTTCCTCGTTTCTTGTCTGCTACCGTAGTCACACCTGGGCTAGGGTTTCATCTTTCATTGTTTCCTTCATATAATAACTCTAAATAAGACAATAATACATCTAGGCCCTTATACTTACACATAATGACACCTAGTTCTCAAAGTAAAACTCACCAACCTTACATATTGCCATCACGGGTCCCTCTAGTTCCATTTAAATAGCTTTTACGTGTTAAAACCTGTCAACGGTTCAATTTAAAACAAATCATCAGGTCCTCCAAGTCAACATAATAAAACCTTATGAGTCGAACTTGTTAACGCACCCACTTGATAACAACCTAGCTAGTCGTTTTAGTTAAAATAATTATCTGCCAAATTTTCAGGATGTTACACAACTACTGAAGGATTGTCTTCAGTACTTTTGGTATTGACTTCAGCAGCAGCTTCACTTAGGCCTTGGGCAGATTTTTCAGCTATTTCTCTAAGGCTTCTTTCTTGTTTTTCATACCAGTCAGCTCTTTCTTTCAGAGCATTTTCTTGTCTGGTCATGGCGGTTGATTTTTGAGAATCCCTGAGATGTTGTGCTTCTCTAGCAGCTCTTTTTGCAGCTTCAAGAGACACAACTTCTGGTTCCTTTGACATCTCCCCCTTTTTGGCTTCATCCACTTCAGGAAACCATGGAGGTGGAGGTGTTACACCAGATAGATGGGCCAATTGTCTTCTGTTGTCTTCCATCTTTCTCGACAATTCACCAAGCTTGTGATCAATTGCATTGTTTATCATCTCCAGTTGTGTTTTGTTCTTTAACTCCATAGCAGTTATAAATGTTTGAAGATGAGCAGAAATAAGCTGGTGTACCATCTGGTATAAAGGACCATCTGGGCTGCATAGTTGGTTCAGTTCTATGCTACTTGATGACACAGAGAATTGGGTAGGCTTTTGTGATTGTGGAGGGTGAGTTTTTGGGTGATCCTCAGTGTGAACTGGGGATGCCACTTTTGGGGAATTAGGGTTTAAGTGGACTTCAACCTGTTCTTCTGTGACTGTCTCTTTGAGAACAGATACATTAGAGTCAGGACTTTCACAGTCAGCCGTCAATTCATTTTTTTTGTTTTTGATCCATCATCCAAATTAATGGAATCATCTGAATCACTGATATAGTCCTCAACGAGAACAGTATCAGTTGTCTCATGAGCCAGGCCCAACCTAGTTGTCTCATGAACCTCTTTTTCTTGGAACTGAGGATTTCCAACCTCAGGCACATGGCCTTCATCAGTAGTTGCCACATTTGAGGTCTTAGTTATGGTACTACTGTCCTCCAATCCATCACTGTATGGTAAAAGAGTAGTAGCAGCCTCAAATATACCGAAGGTTTCTAAGTTTGGGCTTAGAGACCTTGGTCCCTCCTCATCTCTTGGGTTAGGGCTGACTACATTCTCATCAATGTCCATCTCTGTGGTTTCATCCCCTGTTTTATGTGGTGATTGGGGATTGACATTTGCTGATGAGTTGTTTTGTTTCAGCCCAGAGAGAATATTAGCAATCTCAACTACTGGAGATGTTTCTTTTTCAGAAGTTAAAGGATCAGCAGTTGAGTTTTGTTCAGTAGGTTCAGTTTGTATGAAAGAGGTTTCAGAATTTTTTGACTTTTTAAATCTCTTTCTAGTATATAGAATGGATACGGGTGCTCTTTCAGGTATTGGAGATGAATGAGACTGAGAGGAAGTTTCAGTCACATCCTTTAAAAGTGCAGAATGCACATTAGCATTTTCAGGTATCTCATCTTCCTGAATTGCTTTTCTTTTTGGGTTGGTGGGTTTGGATTTTTGTTGTTTGGGTTTTTTTTGGCTTTTTGGATATGGGTTTGGAGGATGTTGGTTCCTTAGGGACTGTGACATGTTCCCCTTGGTCATCCTCTGGCAAAAGTGTCGGTTTATTATGCCTAGAGTATGCTTGTGAGGATAAAGGGTTTAAAACAGTAGTTTCACCAACAAGCACCTCTTGTCCAAGTTCTTTAATAATATGTTGCATGATGAACCTTGAATACAACAAAAATTTCTTTTTATCATTTTGGTGATGCAACACCAACTCATTGAAAAAGAAAGCAGATGCCCTAAACTTTGATTCATTTATAATTGAGTGAAAAATTGGTTGCATGGTTGAGGACATCTGATCAGAAGATCCAGTCTTTGGACTTAAACACATGATAATATAATGAAACAAAAGTTTATATTTTGCATCCAAGTATCTCTTATAAATAGTAGCATGTGATAATGTACCTTGATAACCACATTCAGTTATGGTTGATTGAATTGTTCCACTGGCAATATGATCAGGCGCTTCAGCATCTTCAAGACCTAATGTGTCTCCCAGAGTTTCCGGCGTGATTATCAAATCTTTCCTTTTGATCTTCGTCTTCAAGGAAAGGACCTTACCATCTTCGGTAACAGTCTCAGCGTTTGCCCAAAACTCATTTAGAGTGTCAGTGTGGATTGGTGGGTCTATAGTGAACGCTGTGTAGAATTGTGATTTTACGATCAAATCAATGATTTCATCGTATTGGGACCATGCTTTGTCTTTCACGAAGTAGCCTCTTTGATTGTGTCCCTGTTTAAGAACTAAAGCCATTGTTTGTTAATGGAACAGTTGAATGATTCACAGAGGTTTTTGTTCTTGAGAGAGACAGAGAGGGAAGTTTTTGTTTTTGAAACAATAATAATGAAAAGAGGGGTTTTTAGAAGTTTAATAGACCTTTTAGGTTAAACTTCTGAGAAAGATAGGAAAAGACGGTTTTACCCTTTGTGTCTTAAACCTCTGATGCATGTTTGTTCATCAGGAGTTTCCTATTTTATTCTTCAGTAGTTTTGAACTTCTGAGAAGATTTAACGTAAGAATACCCCTAAAATCAATACTTGATAATTCTATCAGTAGATTTTCTTTTCATAAATTTTCCCTTTACAAATATTTTGTTGAACAGTAGTTTTCTCTCTCCTTTTATTTCTCAACAGAGGTTTGATCTAAGATTAGTAAACAAGTAAGTGAAAGTAAAATATGTACAGAAAAATGAAAACACTTACACATTTTACTCAAAGTTTAGCATTCCAAGCATGGAAACTAAGCTCTGAAATGTTGATGTGTCAAGGGGTTTAGTGAGGACATCAGCTATTTGATTAGCTGTTGTGACATGTTTCACTTCAATCTTGCCTTTTTCATAGCAGTCCCTGATGAAATGATATCTTATTTCTATAAGTTTTGTCTTTGAAAACTGAACCGGGTTTTGAATGATGCTTATGGCAGATTTAATGTTTACTAAAAGTGGAGACTTGGTCTCTTTGATTCCATAATCAAGAAGTTGATATTGGAGCCATTGTATCTGTGATGTGCAGCTTGCAGCATCAATGTATTCAGCTTCAGCTGTTGAAGTTGCCACATATGTTTGTTTCTTTGATTGCCAAGACACCAGACAATTTCCTAAGAATTGATAACCACCAGATGTTGATTTTCTTGACATTTTACACCCTGCATAATCACTATCTGAAAAAGATGTTAACTTGGTATTGCCTGAGGCAGGATACCAAATTCCTAGTGTAGGAGTTCCTTTCAGATATCTGAAGATTCTTTTGACAGCAATAAGGTGTGATTCTCTTGGGGCAGACTGATATCTAGCACAGACACAAGTTGAGAACATAATATCTGGTCTAGAAGTAGTTAGGTACAGAAGAGAACCTATCATACATCTATACATGGTTTGATCAACCTGTTTTCCTTGATCATCAGGTTCAACTTGTGTGGTTGGTGTCATGGGAGTGGAACATGATTCACTGTCATGTAAAGAAAATTTGTTTAATAATTCTTTAACATATTTAGATTGATGTATAAAAGTTCCATTTGTTTGTTGTTTGATTTGCAGTCCCAAAAAGTACTGCAACTCTCCCATTGTACTCATCTCAAATTTTGATTGCATGAGTTTCTTAAAATCATCACATAATTTTGTATTTGTTGAACCAAAAATGATGTCATCAACATAAATTTGAACAAGTAAGACATGATTTCCAACATGTTTTATAAACAGAGTTTTATCAATGGAGCCTCTCATAAAGTGATTTTTAAGTAAGAAGTTGGACAGAGTTTCATACCAGGCTCTTGGAGCCTGTTTTAGCCCATAAAGAGCTTTGTCAAGCCTGTACACCCAGTCAGGATGAGAAGGATCCTCGAACCCTGGAGGCTGACAGACATACACTTCCTCTTTTATTTTTCCATACAAAAATGCACTTTTGACATCCATTTGAAAAACTTTTATATTGTTGGAAATTGCATAAGCTAAAAATATCCTGATAGCTTCAAGTCTTGCAACTGGTGCAAAGGTTTCATCATAGTCAATGCCTTCTTCTTGAGAATAACCTTGTACTACCAGTCTTGCCTTGTTCTTAATAATCATACCAGCTTCATCTTATTTGTTTCTGAAAACCCATCTTGTGCCAATTGGTAGCTTGTTTGGAGGTAAGGGACAGATTTCTCAAATTGTTGCTTTTTCTATTGAAGCAATTCTTCTTGCATAGCTTGAACCCAATTGTTATCTTTGAGGGCTTCTTGATACTTCTTTGGTTCCAACTGAGAAATGAATGCTGGGAAAAAGCAAATGTTGGAAAGCTGGTTTCTTGTAAGTACCCATGAATCAATATCACCCATGATTTGATCCAATGGATGATCCTTGTGTTCAATCAGTTGTTGTAGTCCTGTACTTGGTGATGGCTCTTGAACTTCTTCAAACAAACCACTGAGGTTGATGATATCTGGTTCAGCTATATGTTGTGGTTCAGGAGTCTGTGGAGCTGAATCAGTAATATGAATTTGATCATCAGCAGTTGTTGAAGTAGAAGTTTGTTGAACTTCTGATGGTTTGAAAGTTGATTTGATGACTGTGTTTGGAGCCCATGGTGGAGGACTGTCATCATAGAACCCTTAATCACCATAATAAGTGGGTTAAGATGATGTAACAGTCTTTTCAGGTCCTAAATGAAAACTGTCAAGATCAAAAAGTTCAGCAGGTTGTGCTGGAATGAGAAAATGTTTGGTCTCATTGAACTTGACATTCAGTGTTTCTTCTACTATCTTGGTTCTAGAATTGAAGACTTTATAAACTTTTCGTATTGGAGAATAATCAAGAAAATAACCTGAATCAACTTTAGCAGCAAATTTAGAGATAGAGTCCTCGATGTTGAGGATAAAACATTGACATCCAAAAGCCCTAAAGAAGGAGATAAGAGGCTTCATGCCATGAAGAATTTCATAGGCAGTCTTGGTATGTCTCTTGTTGATAAGAACCCTATTCTGAATATAACAAGCTGTGTTGATTGCTTCAGCCCAAAAATACAAAGGTAGGCCTGAATTAGCTAACATGGTTCTCACTGCTTCAATTAATGTCCTGTTCTTCCTTTCTACCACACCATTTTGTTCAGGAGTTCTGGGAATGCTGAATTGTCTAACAATCCCTTTAGACAAAAAGAATTCATCCAGAGTTTTGTTCAATGAACTCTGTCCCATTGTCAGTCCTGATGACTTTGACAGAAAGAGAATATTGCTTCTCTACTTGTAGAATGAAGAACTTGATTATTTCAGCTGCCTCATCCTTGGAATATAAGAAGAAGATCCATGTGAATCTTGAGTAGTCATCAATGATGACCAAGCAGTATTTCTTCTTACCAAGGCTCATGATTTTGACTGGTCCAAATAAGTCAATATGTTGTAGTTGAAGACATGCAGTTGTTTTTTATTCTTCAATAGACTTATAGGAGGACTTATGCTGTTTACCTTTAAGACAGGAAACACAGTGTTCTTTGCACTGGTATTCCTTCAAAGGTAGACCTCTGACCAAGCCCATTTTTGTGACTTTATTTATGGTTTTGAAGTTCACATGGCCAAGTCTCCTATGCCAGAGATCAGTTTCAGAAGTTGATGCTTTTGAGAAGAAGCAAGCAGTGTTGTTCAATACTTTGTCTTTCTCAATGTCCACTGCATGGACATTGCCACATCTTTTGGCTATCAGCAAAGTATGATCTTCAATGATCTTCTCTATCAACTTTTGTCCTTCTGGTGATATGATCTTGCATGCTGTCTTTGGGAAAGAGGAAGAATATCCTTTGTCACACATTTGTGAGACACTCAGCAAGTTGTACTCAAGGTTTTCAACCAGATTGACCTTGTCAAACTGTATTTTGCCTGAGGATACATTGCCATATCCTAGCACATATCCTTTGGCATTGTTCCCAAAGGACACAGATCCTTCTCTTTTGCTGATAAAATTGTTTATCAGGTATCTGCATCCAGTCATGTGCATTGAGCCTCCACTATCAACATACCAAATGCTATTCAAACCTCTGGAGACCCTCTGCATATAATAGCAAATTAGTTAGTTTTAGGAACCCAAGCCAGTGTGGCTTTGGGTTTGCTCTTGAGAACAGTAACAGTTTGTTTTGGACCATTTTTAGGAATCCATGTCTTTTTGGCAATGGATTTTTCATTAAGAACCATGGTGGAGTCCTTTTGAGGATCACCATCAACTTTGGTCATCAATAGTTTTACCATATTCATGAGATTGTTAATCTCAGTAGTTTGTGAGACTGCTGATGATTCAGGTCTAACTATTGAGGAAGAATTTTGAGAAAAAGGCCTTTGTTGAGATTTAGTCTTTTTCTGATCAGAAAAGGTGTTACATGGTTGTTGTTTGTTGGGATAGAAAGTTTTTTCAAAATCTTGTTTGATTTGTTTTCCCACAACCAGTTGTAAAATTTTCTTGTTATGCTGATTTCCTTTTCTATATCTACAAAATTCTGTTTTGTGGTTAAACAGACCACAAATTTCACATTCTCTTGCCTTCTCCTTCCTTTTAAATTCAACATGAAATGTGGAAGGCAAGTTACTGACTGTTTGAAAGATTTGAGTTGGGTTATCAGTGGTTTTCAGGTTCTCAACTCCTGATGTAGATGAAACCACTGATGAATTAATGTTAGTATTTTTGACTTCTGTAGGACTTTCAATTTTTAGAAAGTTCTGGTGAAAGGATGTGCATTCTTTCACATTAGAAGTTTGATTCAGAACTATTCTACTCCCATCATCAGCAGTTTTGGGAGTAAAATCAGTTGGAGTTTCAGTATGGTTGTACCCTATGCCAAACTTAACATTTGATGCAGTTTGTTTGTTAAGCAGCATTTGGTAACCTCTACATGACTCAACCCAATTTTCACAATCAACCTTGGTGTCAGCAAGCTCTTTTCTGACATTTCCTAGGTCTTTTATCATGATTTTAATCTGTGCTTGGGTTTCAATAGCATTATTTGTTAATTTAGAAATTTCTTTTGATTTTGCAGCAAGTTTTCTTTCTAAATCATATTTTAGTTGAGTGTATTTTCTCTCAGAGTCATTTGCTTTGCCATGTAGATGCACATTAGTTTCTCTTATAAGAGCAAAAGATTTTTTTGCATGAATTTGAACATAGTTTTAACAAAGACTCTTTTGATACCTGAGATAATGCAGATTTAGAAGTTGTTCCTTCAAAAGCCATTAAGGCAAAATTCTTTCTGCCATTATCAGGTTCTCCCCAGTTGATGTCATAGACTTTATTGTCTGCATCTTGACTGCATTCAGATGTGTCAAAGGGAAGACTGCTCCAGTAAACATACCCTGATGTAAAAAGACTTTGTTGAGAGGGTTGTTGAGTTTGTGGAGGAAGTTGAGCAGTTGGAACAGGAGGTATTTGATGTTGACCCTGTTGTTGAGCAGGCATTTGAACATATTGTATTTGAGGCACATATTGGATTTGTGGAGCATGTGCCTGTACAAAATGAGCACTCCCTTGAGTTCCATTATTGCTATTATAACTGGAGTTGAACTGATTTCCAGACTATGTTTAGTTAAAGCTAGAGCTTCTACACTCTCTAGCAAAGTGTCCCAACTTCTGACACTTATGACATCTAAGTTTAGATTTGTCAAAACCAACTTTTGTTCTGTTGTTCAGTCCTGGAAATTTCCTTCCTGACCTTCTATAAAATTTATTAGTTTTTATGCTTAGTAGGGCTAGTTGGCGTAAGATATCCATTTCTTCCAAGTCATCACTGCTAAAATATTTTAAGTCATCCATGATAAAACACGTGTTATCAGCAGTTTGACTTAAGTCTTCATTGTCATAAGCTGGGAATGGTCCATCTGATGAGATCCCAGCTGTTATGTCAATGTGTTGAAAAGATCCAAAATTATTATAACAAGATGATGAGTCCTGTCCTAATAAGGCTGTGCTACCTGGAGTATAGTCATCAGCTGTTTTACCAGATTCTTGTAATTTTTTCTTTTGATTAATTTCTCTTTCAAAAGTTAACAATCTCCCATGTAATTTTGTAAGAGTAAGGGAGTTAAAATCTGATCCAGATTAAAGGACTATAGAATAAGTTTCCCATTTTTCTGGTAAAGACCTTAAAAATCTATGAAGCATAGATACATTTGTATAGGTCTGACCATTTAACTTTAACTCAGAGATTAATGAAGAAAATCTTTCAAATTGTTGTGTCAAAGTTTCTCCATTTATGTGAGTAAATGTTTCATATTGTTGAGCAAGAACTTCTCTGGTGTTGGCAACCACTTCTTCAGTTCCTCCAAAATGTTCTTTTAGACAATCCCATAGCTCTTTTGGCACTTTCACAATGTAAAAGTCCAGAGTAGATATAATTTGGGAGAGCCATTACCATCATAGAGAATGCCTTAGCATCAAGCTCAAGTTTTAGGAAATCTTCATCAGTGTAATCTTTTGGGTCTTTTGGATTTTCTTCCTTAGTTTCAAGATTTACATTTACTGGTATATGTGGTCCATACATAACAGATCTCCAACAACCAGTGTTGGTTTGTGACAAAGTATGTGCCAACCTTTTTTTGCCAATTATTATACTAATTTCTATCCAGCATAGCAGGTTTAGTGGCAGATCCAGTATTATGAGGATCCATTTTTGAGAAATTTGATTTGTCAAGCTTTTCTCAAAGTGATGGACAAAAAGTGAGCTTTTATCCTTTATTGAATATCAATATGAGCCTGTGTCTGATTCTCAATTTGTTAGATTGATATTTGATCAGATAAACCAGAAGCTCTGATACCAATTGTTGGATCAGTGGTCTCTATTGTAGTTTATATTCAAGAACACTTAGGTTTATCAAAGTAGTTTTCACAGCGGAATAATAAGTGCTCTAAGTTAAAAACATCACTTTTTAACAGGAGTTATGACTCCCCCTCAATCAATGAACTAGGAAGTTAATGATGAGAATCAATAGCAGTAAATAAAGCAGTTTAAAGCAAGATGATTCTCAAAGGTAAATGAAATGGATAAACAATAATGTAAATTGAAGGAAATAGTTCAAATGATTCTTGATAGATATTCGTGAATATGAGTGTCTAAAATAGTGGGAGTAATCCCTCTATTTATAGACGAAAGATTACATACTTATCAAGTAACAAAAGTTTCTAGATATTGTTTAGATAAAGCTACAACAGGCTGTAGCATCGAAACTTGAACAAAAACTTTAAACTAATTAATATAATACTAAACTGCTGAGATTAAGGGCGGTTAGAATCTTCTAATCAAAGTGCTGATGTAAAGTACTGATGAGTCTTCAGCAGTTCCTCAGATATTCTGTCTAGTTTATCTTCAGAACTTCTGATGTATTTCACTCTTCAGAACTTCACATGTTTTCTTCTTTCTTCAGCAGTTTCACAAAACAATAAGAGGATATAAGACAAAGGTTTATTCAGGCTTGTCAATCCTTTCTGACCTTACATGGCAAAACAGGTGATAAGAAAGATGATGTTGATGATAGTATTAGTTCAAGTGATGATGATGATGTCAACAAGTTTAGTTATGAAAAGAGAAAGAACAAAAAGGGAGATGCCGGACAATCAAGTTCGAAGAAAAAGTCTGGTGAGAATGTTGATGATGATGAAGACATATTTTGGACTGAAAAGATTAAATCTCTGTCTGCTGATGATAAAGATTTGTACAGAAAGATGCTGAATAAGAAAGTCTAGACAATAGAGCTGACTGGAAAGTTTCCAGAGATCTTTGCGGCTGATGACATGAGATATGAGTTAGAATATAACGATCCAGATTTGGAAGAAGGGGAAGTGTCTGCTGTTGTGGCTAAGGAGATTCTAGAAGGGATAGCACAGCAGGTTGGTAAGACACTGGAGGAGATAATGAAAGAACAGGTGATTCCTAACATTCCTGAAAAAGATGCTGGAAGTCATTCTAATGAACAATCTTTTTAAAAAGAAGAGATAGAGATCGAGGATATTACACACGAAGAATATCCAGAGTATTACAAAAACAATGAGAATGAGGTATTCCTAGACTTGAATAAGATAAACTTGAAAGAAGCTGAGTATCTAGCTAAGAAGAAAAGTGATGAATTTGTGAAGAATGTGTTTAAAGATGTGAATCAGAAACCGACTAGAGAACAGAATGACGGTCTGAAGAATTTGTTGAGAAATCTGAAAGAACAGGAAAAGAAAATACCTAAGCCGGAAGCACAAGGTGGTTTTTATAGGTATCATAATCAGTTGTTCAAAGGGAGAGCCTTGGGATGGAAGTATCTGAGACAACTGATGTGCATTGGAGTGAAATGGGAGAAAGGAATACTGTACTTTTACAGATTTCATGATATACAGACTCTACTGTACTGGGCGGTGAGAGATATCTGCAGATTCACTATGATTGGAGCTTCGGCTAATTGTGATGCAGTAGGTTGGTTTGCTAATAGAATGACGTGGGAAAGTAGAACGAAGTGGAAGATGTTCAAGCCATAATATCCCAAGAGAAAGGTTCACAAAGAAATTGATCCAAAAACAGGTCTAAAGAAGGTGACCTTGAAATATAAACCTCCGGTTGTCATGAAAAGAATTCCTTTGATGCCGATTCAGCAACACTTTAGCTCTGAATTCGTCATGTGGTATTACGATTGGAGGACTGCAGAAGCAGTGATTGTGTTGAAAGACAAGAAGGATACTTACAAGAAGATTCATGTTTTTGATCCGATGTGGATCATTAACTGTACATTCGAAGACATCATCATGCTGTACTACAATCCTATCTATTGTGAAGAAAAGGATGTTGATCAAGCAAGAAAATATCAACAAGTGGTTGGTGTATGTTTTGCTTATGATATTAATTCTGGAAGTAACTTGGAGAAGAAACTTGAAAATAAGTGAAGATGAATGTTGTGCCGAAGAGATCGACTAAACGAAAGCTTGAGCCTGAGATGAGCAAAGAACAGAAAAAGCAGATCAGGATCAAGTTATTGAACAAAGCGTTGGATGAAGAGCGAAGGCAATCCAAGCAATAGTCGAGGGGGAGTTTGTTGATGCACGATTTGCGACTAATGCTTTGGATTGTACATACAAAAATGTTTAGTTGATATCGTGGGGGCGAACGTGGGTTTTCAGAAGGTCGAAAGTAGAATATATGGTCAAATGAAGAGAGAACTGGGCGAATGTGGAAGAGTGTTTATATATAAACTCAAAATTTTGTTTAGATTATTACTTTTGCCATTTTGTGTCTATGTGTCTGGTCTAGATTCTCTCTCTAGGTTTTGATCATTCTGAAAATGATTTATAAACTTGTAAACCTAATTGTAAAGATCTTTTATCAAGTTATTAATGAAAATAATAATTGAAAAGGTGAACTCGTGTGTTTGTTTCATTTACTATCATTTTGTAACTGATCAAGGGTTTCCGCACCTGAATTAGTAGACTTGTATGATCAACTAACTTGTTTTTGAAAAACGATCATCTACATAACGGAGTACTACAAATGCCCGTGAAAGTACTATTCAACTTCTAGGAATTTAAAGGTATTTGAATTCCTATACAATGATGGTTGAATAAAATAAAGCAATTAACACTTATTTAGTTAAAAAGATCGTTACCTAAGGAAATATGATTCATAAAATTAATACCATCTATATCTATATCTATTCTAAAGCTAAAAATCGCGGCCAACTTACTCCTTAAGTGTATCATGGGGCATTAATTGATTTTAGGGAGTAAAATTATAAAAACAAAATTGGATTTTTCTCTCTTATGTTTCCTCCCATAATTTTTAAATATTAATATATTCTATATACGAGATTTTTTAAAAAAAAAATTAAACCAAATTAACGAGCGCCTTATTATCTTCCAATCGAGTACCATAGTGCAATATAAAAAACAGAGAAAGCAACAACTATTTTTTGTGAGGTTTTGTTCATATAGGAAAAAAAACACAAAGTGTTCAAGTAATTCATTAATGATGTATAATCAATTCGCTAATTATGTTCAAACCAGTAAATATAAATTCTATTTTCAACAGGTGTTAGCATTGGAGTTATACATTGTTTTAGGTTAGGTATTAATATTAGAATTATGCATTGTTTTAGGTTAGATGTTAACATTAGAGTTATACATAGTTTATAGTTAGGCGTTGACATTAGAGATACATTGTTAATCGTTTTAGGTTATGTTGATGCACTTTCTGTGGACGTCACTGTCGAATAGACTAGGGTTGAGTCTAGATATAGTGTTACATGAGATTGTGGTGATCCATAAGGGCATTTTATGGATCTGACGCATTTGTAAAATATAGGACAATACACTGAGCCAAGTTCGACCATTACACACTGGGCGAATGTGGAAGGTTTCCACATTCGACCATCACAAATGGGCGAATGTGGAAATACTCCACATTCGACCATAGAAGAGGGGCGAACCTGGAACTAGGGTATTGGACTATAAATAGCAATCTCATGTGTTTGTTATCATTTGGTGATTTGAGTTTATGCTTTGAATGCTCTCAAGGGGGAGGTTATGCCCAACCTCCCCCGGCCACGAGATTGATGTTTATCCTACTGATGACAGTGTCTGTAACCGTTTCTGTATTAATACGAATCTGTGATGACGTTGTTATCGTATTGTTTCTGTCTCGTCTCGAATTCCCCGTCTGAAACGAGTTGTTTACGCGTAATCGATCCGCGAGTTCGGTCCGTAACCGGAATCACAATCAATTGTTGATGTAATGATGTGTCTGATACTTCAACAATCATTGACTGAAGATGCTAGGAAAAGAGATGAATGTAAAGAGAAGAATGTGTTAATGCAATCACAGTCAGCACAGATGAAGAATTTCATAGAAATACTAATGTTCGAGTGGATTGTTTTGCACATAGTCACATTTGAGATGTTTAATTGGATACTGACAGTTAGACTTCTCCAGTTGGTGTGAAGGGTGATGCAAAGGTTAAGTGCAGATATGAGATGTAAATTAGTAGTGGTATCTACGTGTTACGTTGAATATCTGATCGGTCAGTATGGAATCCTTCTAGTAGGGGTCTTATCAGGCTAGTTGGATTGCACGTGATGTACTTGGTCAAGATGACATCCCTGGGTACTGATGCTACGAGACTGCAGTGCATTACATTGTCGACTTCACATTGGCGTAACTAGGTGATCTGGTGCAAATGATATACGTGGTCTAGTTGACTTCCTGCGTATTGATGCTGAGAGTCCGTAGTGCATTACTTGGTCGGTTCACGAAGGATGTTGTATTTCTAACTCAATGCAAAGGTGCATGTATTGAGGGGGAGACCTGTGATTCTGATGTGTTGATGTGCAAGAAGATTTGTGGATTCGCCAGCAACGTCCAAGGGGGAGATTGTTGATGCACTTTCTGTGGACGTCACTGTCGAATAGACTAGGGTTGAGTCTAGATATAGTGTTACATGAGATTGTGGTGATCCATAAGGGCATTTTATGGATCTGACGCATTTGTAAAATATAGGACAATACACTGAGCCAAGTTCGACCATTACACACTGGGCGAATGTGGAAGGTTTCCACATTCGACCATCACAAATGGGCGAATGTGGAAATACTCCACATTCGACCATAGAAGAGGGGCGAACCTGGAACTAGGGTATTGGACTATAAATAGCAATCTCATGTGTTTGTTATCATTTGGTGATTTGAGTTTATGCTTTGAATGCTCTCAAGGGGGAGGTTATGCCCAACCTCCCCCGGCCACGAGATTGATGTTTATCCTACTGATGACAGTGTCTGTAACCGTTTCTGTATTAATACGAATCTGTGATGACGTTGTTATCGTATTGTTTCTGTCTCGTCTCGAATTCCCCGTCTGAAACGAGTTGTTTACGCGTAATCGATCCGCGAGTTCGGTCAGTAACCGGAATCACAATTGGTATCAGAGCGTAGAGGATCATACAACAACAAATTGATAAACTCAGAGCTGATTTGGACATAATTTTCATCAATTCACATCTGTTTTCATATAAAAAATGGTTTTTGAGTGTTTTTGAAAGAATTAGAGGTGATTTTGTGGTTAAAATTCAAAATTCCAAGTATTAAAGTTGTTCCAAATCATCTCCGAAGCATAACCTGATCAAGATCAATCAAATCCACAAACTTTTGAAAATCAGAGATCAAAATAACCGTTTTTCAAAGTGTAACCGTTTTTCAAAAGTTAGATATGGGCGAACCTGGAGTGAGTGGGCGAGTGTGAGAGTTTTAGGACGAAGGTGAGTGGATTTCTGGGCGAACCTAGAGTTTTTCGGGCGAACGTAGAGTTTTTCACTAGAATATTTTACATTCGGGTAAAATTTTTCACTCTCGGGAGGTCGGGGGTACGAAGGTGAAATAGGAACGGACGAACGTAGAAAGTGTTTCTATAATTTTCACATTCTGTTGAGAATTCACATTCGGGTGAGACATTTTGGGCGAATCTGAATCAAAAGGGACGAACCTGAAAGTCTTTTGGGCGAACCTAGGATAAGTTTTTGAAGATTTTTCTAAGTGTTGAATTTCTCGAAGTTCGTGATTATGTGGCGTTATCAGACTACTCCTACACCAGCAACTACACAACCACAACAGCAGGTGATGGACCCATGGACAGTGGCAGCACAGAAGACGAGCACACAGTCTTCGCAGCCGGTTAACTACATGACTCAAAGTGCACCTCCAGCACCACAATCTGACTACTGGGGAGTAGCAGCAGCGGTGGTAAACACTCAAACTACTAATGCTATTTCCACACTGATTAATGATTTGTCTTCAGGTAGCGGGACTCGGCCACCGAAGCTTATGGAGATTCAAGAATACAATCAGTGGCAGAAAAAGTTCAAGATACACTTGGAAGGCATGGGAGTGGAAGGTGCTGAAGCATGGAACATGATTGCTAAAGGTTACACACCACCAGTTCTGGAGAACACAGGTGAACCAGTGCCATTGGAGAGCATGGCGGAAGATGAGAAAAAGAAGTTTGCTGTGGAAAAGAAGGCGTTCTCCCAACTGACGCAAGCTATTACAAATGATCTTCTGCATCAGTTTGGAACGTGCACAACATCTAAGGCTTTGTGGGATATGCTTAAAAGGAAGCATGATGGAAATGAGAAGACTCGAAATTTGAGGATGGAAGAACTTGTTAAGGAGTTTGAGAATTTTTCTTATGTTGGAAATGAAACCTTGAAAGAACTAACTCCTAGATATAATCATTTAATATCTGAATTGTCTAGCTATGGTGTACAGATTCCTATGGCAAAACAGGTGGACAAGTTTGCTGAAGCATTACCACCAAACTGGGATCAGCATGTGGATGTTCTGAAGGAGAAGGATGCTTTTCAATACTGGTCTCTTCAAGAGTTTATCGAGAAGCTGGAAAACAAGGAATTGGAAGAGAAGAGGAAGGCTAGGAGAGCACAGATTCCTCAGAATCCAAACTTATACTTTGGAGGATCTTTAGTTCCAGCAAGTGCAAGCTCAGGAGGGCTAGTTACACCACATGTTGCTTGTATATCCAATGCTGTAGAATCACCCAGTATTAACTACCATCAACAAACTTCATCTTTATCACAACCACAACCACAAATTCCATATCAATATTCATACATTCCACCATTTTCCCCAAAGCAACAGGCAGCTTTTTACACTGCTGGTCAATCTCAACCACAACCAATGAACCAACCTAACCAACCAACTGTTGTTTTAGAAACTTCCAATCTTGGAAATGTGACAGTTGAAGTTGCTCAGCAACACATTGCATTAGTCTCTGCAATGGTTTCTTCCTACAATGGATTAGTTGCTAGTCAAATTGGTAATAACAACTTGACCAATGAAGACTACGCACAAATTGACAAGGAGGAGATGGAACTCATTGATATTCAATGGGCATTTGCGAGCATAATGCGAAGAGCAACAGAGTTTATTGAGAAAACAGGTAGAACAGACTTGGGAACTTCTCCTAACACAACCTACGGGTTCAATAAGGAGAAAGTGACTTGTTTTAACTGTGGAGGTAAAGGTCACTTTAAACGTGAATGCACTCAACCACCGAAACAAGGCAACAGGAATCCATTTAATGCTACCTATCAGAACCGTCAACAACAAAACCAAACCCAAGTTTCTTCCCAAAACAACAACAACAACTACCAAAATCGTCAAAACAACTTTAATAACAACCAAAATAGACAACCAACCACACCAAACCAGACACAAAACCAAACACCAAACAATACTAACCGAACAGTCATACCAATCACTACACCAGCTGAACAACAGAATACCAATCAAGCATTGGTTACTCAACAAGACGAGAGGTTTGACTGGTCGAGTATTCAGATAGGTGTTGAGGAAATCACCACTGGGGGAAATGTGGCGTGTGTTGCCTATCAGGTTGATCTTGAAGATTCGGTGACGATGGAGGAGAAGGTTGAAACTGAGGTTGATAGTGATGAGTCTGAGGTTGAGATGGATGGGGATTTTGAACCTGTTAAGGTTAATTCTGAGGTTATTGTTGAGGTTGAAAATGAAGAAACAAATTCGGGAGTTGTGATTGATACTGTTTCTGATATTCCTGAGGAGTGTGAATCGGTTTATTCTGATTCAGACAGTGACTCGGATACGGAAGCTAGTGTTAATTCTCTTGATGAAGATATTGATCAGTTGCTTGCAGAAGCAGATTTTCTGATGACTAGGAAGTCGTGCATTGCAGATGATGCTTTCACAAAGATTGATTATTCCAGATTCTTTGCAGGAAAGGAAGCACATTTCGCATTGATGGCCATGGCTGACTCGCCAAAACCTGTAAGTTCTGCATGTAGTACTGATAATACTAGTGACAAATACTGTGGTACATGTGATAGATTGACTGAGGAGGTTAAACAACTCCGTATTCAACGTGATAGTGCTATCATGAACAGTCAATCTACTCGCAAAGAGTTGAATGCTTTTAACAAAGTATTAGATGGCTACAAAAAGGACATTTCTGACTTGAAAAACACTTTGTCCTTAAAACAATTGGCAATTAACAACTATATAAATGAAATTGAAAATACCAAGTTGGAAATGGCCGCCATCAAATGCTTTGCTGAAAAAGTAAACAAAAAGTTGGAAAGTTACAAGAATGTTGCTTATGTGGTAGACCACATCATTGATGACAAAACAACCAATTATCGGGCTGTACCATCTCCGGTTCTCTTTGAAAACCATAATTGTCACCAAGTGACACCGGAGAGTTCAGTAAAATCTGACTCAGCATCGGAAAATGAATCTAACACTTCAAGTGTTGGTGATCCAAATTCCGATGTTAGACCGATTTTGGGAATCAATGATGAGGGTGTTACTGCTGAAAGTGTAGACTCAGACTCAGAGAGTGATGATACTGGTTGTAACCAAACTGTTAATGCATGTGAAATTCCAAAAGAAAATCACATCATTACAAATGAACCAGTTTCATCATCTCAAATTGTTCCAATGAGAAATGTTCATTATGTGAATAAGTCTGAGAAGAATGTTGTGAAGAAAGATCTTAATGTGATTAAGAAAGATCTTGAGAAGAATGAGAAAAACGAACAATGTGACAAACCTGTCAAGGTGTTCTATCGGATGGAAGGATCCGATAAGATCATCTCTGACGAGGACTTTCCAATTAAAAATGCCAACTATGCTAAAATTGAAAAGATTTGGCAAGAAAGTACTATTTGGTTCCCAAAACATGAGAGAACAAATGAAATTCCACCAGCTTTGTTGAAAAAGTTGTATTTGGATGTTCCTCAAGAACCAAAGGTCCATGTCACAGAGTTTGTTAAACCCAAAAACAGAGCTAATGGTTTCAATGAGCCTACTTACTCAAAAGGGCCACTCCCTGAGAGTTTAAGGAAGCAACAGTACAGTGATCAATATCCTGTTAGATCATTTGCTCAACCAAATGCTCCAAATGTTTTTGAAGAGTACCGTGCATGCTTTAAGTGTGGGGAACGTGGGCATTTGCTTGCTCAGTGTCCATATGTAAGGCACAAGAGGCACGAAGTTGAAGTGAGGAATTCTATGAGAAAGCCGATTGATCATTATGTGCCACCTCATAGGAGAGTTGTTCCTCAACAACCACAACCGTTTTATAATCATAACAATTTTCAAATGAGGAACACTCGTCCAATGCACTATGATAGAAGAAATCGGATTGCCATGGAACACTCGTGGAGAAAGCCTGTGGTGAACTCAACAGTTGATAGGCAAAAGGTTTCACCAAAACCGATTGTCAAATCAAATGTTGGACCTAAGTCTGTTAAATCAGATAAGGTTACCAAGAAAGTTACTTTTGCTAACAATGTTCAGAAACCGACTGAGAACCCAAAGTCTCAGATTCGTATCCTGAAAAGGACTGAACAATCTTGGACACCAAATGGTACTCCAGGAGCCTCATCTTCAAAAGTGAATGAGAAAAAGGAAACGATTTTGAGCAATCAGAAAAAGATTGATCAAAAAGTTGTTAAAAATGTTTGTGAAAATGTTATTGAGAAACCTGATGTTGAAAGACCCAAGACTCAGGCTTGGGTCCCCCGAAAGAACTAACTGATTTACTTTTTGTGTGCAGGGAGCTTCAGCTGGCCCTATTAGCAGTCTTTGGATTGTTGATAGTGGAGCTTCAGGCCACATGACAGGGGATCTTGCGTTGTTGTTCGACGTGAAGAACATCAATGGCGGGTATGTAGCGTTTGCAGGAAACAAAGGTGGATATATCACAATGGAAGGAAGTGTGAGCAATGGGATAGTAAGTTTTGAACGGATTTCGTATGTGAAGCAGATAGACTATAATCTGTTGAGTGTCAGTCAAATTTGTGACAAGAAATTTACTGTGCATTTTGATGACAAATCCTGCTATATTCTGAAACCGGGCTTTACAATTCCTAAAGAGTGGATAATGTTGAAGGCACCTCGCGTCAACAATCTTTATATTCTTGATATGTCCAAGGCGATGACATCACAGGGGCAAATAACATGCTTTTTGTCCAAGGCGACTGAGAAAGAATCGATAATGTGGCACCGAAGGATGGGGCACATTCATCTGAAGAAAATGAATCAACTTGTGAGAAATGGACTTGTCGATGGAGTAAACGTAAAACATTTCCATCTGAATGACAAGTGTGTGAGTTGTAAAAAGGGGAAGCAACACAAACAGTCCCACAAAGTGAAAAAGGTTAACTCTGTTGAGATGCCACTAGAGCGATTGCACATGGATCTTTTCGGACCGGTCAAGCGCCATAGTCATCTTGGGGAGCTTTATTGTTTAGTCGTCACTGATGATTACTCAAGATTTTCATGGGTGATGTGTTTGCAGAATAAAAGCGACACTTTTATCAATCTAAAAGTTCTGTTCACTCGATTGGAGAATCTCTACAATGTGAAGATAAAGAGAATTCGGAGTGACAATGGGACGGAGTTCAAAAATGCCAAGATGGATGAACTTTGTGAAAACAAAGGAATACATCATGAATATTCGGCTCCGTACACCCCTCAACAGAACGGTGTTGCTGAAAGGAAGAATAGGACTCTAATTGAAGCGGCTAGAACCATGCTTGCTGATTCAAATCTTCCAGTAATGTTCTGGAATGAGGCGATTTATGCAGCAAATTACACACTAAATCGGGTTCTAACAGTGAAGAGGTTTGGAAAAACATCTTATGAGCTGTTACACCGAAGGAAACCGAACTTAGAGTATCTAGAACCTTTTGGGGCGCCTTGCACTATGTTGAATCCAAGCGAAAAGTTTAGTCCTAAAGCCGAGGAGGGTTACTTTGTTGGATATGCAACCCCTCTCAAACGGGTATACAACAAGCGAACTCGTCGTGTGGAAGACTGGGCTAACGTGGAAGTTCAACGATATACTCAAAATATTCAAGGCACGGGTCCTGATTGGATGTTTGATTACAAAGATTTCTTTGAATCATTCAATCTAGATAGCTTGGTTGAAGAAGCTGTTATTCGATTACTTTACGAGTGTGAAAATGCAACAACTTCACCGTTGGTGCGTCCGATCACTGTGAACCCCCTACCAGCTTCTAATGATACCAATGCTCCTATCCAAGAAGAAGAGATTTTTCAAGAGGCTTCAACTTCATTAGACACTTCAGAATCTGAAGATGAACAATTTGAAGAAGCTATTCTTGATCAAGTTGAAGAACAGGAGGCACCGCCAGTGAACCCAACTCCAACTTCTGATGTGGCTTCATCATCAAATACGGGTCATGATCTGGATGCTGTAGAGAACTTGACTGTTCAGACGGGAGTGCAAGTACCTGATTATCCGGAATCTCGGATTCATCGTATTCACCCGCTGGAGCAAGTAATCGGTGATCCTGGAAGTAGTGTTATGACCAGAGGGCAGCTTAAAAGCGTTAATTCGCCAGAGAGTTTTGGTGCTTTAGCTTTATATGCCAAAATTCAACAATCTGGTAGTCAAAATGATTGGTCGTTTGCGTGTTATGTGTCGCAGGTAGAGCCAAGGACATACAAGGACGCTTTGAAGGATGATGCCTGGGTGGAAGCTATGCAGGAGGAGTTATTACAATTCCAGAAATTGGGAGTTTGGACGCTCACGGATTTGCCGCCGGATAGAAAGAAGATTGGCACCAAATGGGTGTTTAAGTGTAAGAAGGATGATCGTGGGGTAATAGTTCGTAACAAAGCCAGATTGGTCGTGCAGGGATTCCATCAAATCGAAGGGATTGATTATAATGAAATCTATGCACCGGTAGCACGAATTGAAGCTATTCGGATGTTCCTCGCGTTTGCTTCTTATAAGAAATTCAAAGTTTATCAGATGGACGTGAAAAGCGCATTTCTGTACGGGAAAGTCAAGGAAGAGGTGTATGTCGGGCAGCCACCAGGCTTTGAGGACCCAATCCACCGGGATAAGGTCTACGTGTTGAACAAAGCTCTTTATGGCTTGCACCAGGCTCCGAGGCAGTGGTACGAGGAGCTAAGTACATACCTCATCACCAAAGGATTTAAGCGCGGCCTCGTCGATTGCACCCTCTTTACGAAGAAGACGGGAGATGATTTGCTTCTAGTACAGATATACGTTGATGATATAATATTTGGTTCAACTAACGAGCTTTTATGCAGGGAGTTCGAAACTGTCATGCAGGAAAAGTTCGAAATGAGCGCAATGGGGGAGATGCAGTTTTTCCTAGGCTTGCAGGTGGATCAAAGACCCGACGGGATCTTCATTCACCAGACGAAATATGTTTCCGACATCTTGAGCCGGTTCCAGATGGAGGACTCAAAGCCAATGGATACCCCGATTCAACCCAATCACGGGATTGGAGTGGACGCTAAGGGGGAGCTGACGGATCCTTTTACATACAGAGCAATCATCGGATCTCTGATGTATTTGACGGCGTCTCGACCAGATATTATGTACGCAACGTGTCTCTGTGCCCGTTATCAATCGAAGCCGAAACAAAGTCATCTGACGGCGGTCAAGCGTATCCTTCGATATCTGAAGGGTTGTCCTTCAAAAGGACTTTGGTACCCTAATGATGATAATTTTGATTTCATATCTTTTAGTGATGCAGATTGGGGCGGCTGTGACAAGGATAGCAAATCTACTACAGCTGGTTGCCAGTTTTTCGGGAGCAGGTTAATCACCTGGCAATGCAAGAAACAGACTTCCGTAGCACAATCTACCTGTGAAGCCGAGTACATTGCAGTTTGCAGTTTCTTAAAACTCCTATTTACTGTGACAACGAAGCTGCAATTGCATTAACTAAAAATTCGGAAAATCATTCTAAAGCGAAACACATCCGGATTAAATATCATTTCATCCGTGATTGTTACGCTAAGGAATTGATTGATATGATCAAAATACATACTGACTACCAACGTGCAGATTTGTTTACTAAAGCTTTTGACCGTTCACGCTTTGAATATCTTTTAAAAGTAAACAATATAAAGGAAAAACAAGACTAATCGGCACCTCGGTTTATCGTTTTTTTTGTTTTTAGTTTTTATATTTTGCTAATTGGGAATTTCTCTTTGCTAATTGGGAATTTCTCTTTACTATCATAATCCTCAAAGAAGTTGATGCTTTCGAGGGGATTGTTTAATCCTCAAAGAAGTTGATGCTTTCGAGTGGATTGTTTCTTTCAAATTTTTTTTTTTGTTTTGTTTTTCAGAAAAATGAAAATCCAAAAACATGTCTTTATTTTAGGGGGAGTCATTTTATTGGAAAAACCAAAAACATTATAAAATTCAAAAAGACCTAAAAAATTAGAAAATCAAAAATGATTTCCTGGTAAAACAGAGGAAATGATAGTACATCAGTGGGACTCTGATACAGGCTAAAGAATTGTATAGTTTATGAGGCGTGTGTTGATTACGTGTGATATGCTGATAGGCTTCGTAGACTAAATATTGCATGCATTAGTGATACAAACATAACGAACTACGCGTTCGTGGCTGAACACCTCATGGGCATATGGTCTTAGTACCGTAATTTCGTTTGATAGGATTGCCAAAATCTGAGGTTTCGGGTCGTTATGTTATAGTTATCCGGGATATTCTGATAAACTTTTGTCGTATTGATTTACGGACCTAGTTTTATCAGAATATTTGCTAAAAGAGCTTAATTGCCAAAACCGGAAGTTACCGAATTGAGGAACTTTATGTTTTAATTGATCATAGATCATTATTACATCGTATTGATCATCTGATGCAAATCGGTGATTAATATCAGCCTCAACCTAGTGTATATGCACATGTTACTCTGCTGCATTCATTTGCTGACCTGTACACCTCTGTGCTATATACTTTGTAACTTTTACGGATAACTCTGGCATAATCACGCGTTACGACGAAGCTTTGTGCAATTACTTGATACGGGAGTATGTCGTGTGTGTGGGCACCACATCGTGTTAGTCTAATAAACCTAACTCGTATCATTTTAAAGCATTGCGTAATTGTCTGCATGTGAGCTTACGTGGACCACAATATCAGCAATTGCCGTATCACATACTGTTTCTAATGATAATATTAAACAAAAAGATCAACGCTGTGATCAGATTTCTCAGAAAACTGATATGATCCTCTGACCGGATTTCACAAAATGTTTACTGCTTTCATTTACTTTGATGCATTTTATTTTATTGCAATTTACTTTTAATGTCAAAAAGATACAAAATCCAAAAAGATTTTAGGTGTGTTTTGATAAAATTTCAGAAAAATCCAAAATTTTTGCATTTCTGTTTTATTTTTGATAACCGGGGATGCTTGATAGTCAATTTCTGAGATTTGACAACACCATCTGGGCTTTGTATCAGTCTAAAAGTGAAAATTTGTGTTTTGGAAGATTAACGGATTGAAAAATGTTGAACGGGATTCGAATTTGTAATTTGGCAAAATTTTTCAAAAGTTCCATTTTACATTCGCCCTTAATTTGGGACGAATGTGGGATTTTTGTTCACTTTCGGCCGTTACAGATTTGGGCGAATGTGGCTTTTACCCAAACTTCACCTTCGGGTAAAACATTTTTACCTTCGTGCCTTTCATTAGGGGCGAAGGTGACAACATTGTACATTCGACCAGCAGGAACGGACGAATGTGGAACCTTATAAATATGCCAACTCAGGTTCGACCGGTCATTCTGTTTTTCAAAATTTTTTCCTCATAACAAGACCTTGTTGATTTTGATTCCTGTGCTTGTGCATTTTGATTCTTAGTGTTTGCTGATCATTTTCGTATAAAGATTACAGGTAATGGTTCAGGAATGAAGCCGGAATCGTTTGTTTTATCACCGGACTTAGGGTTTTAGTATTTATGAAGATTGACTGATTTTTGATGCTTAGTTTTGATAAACATTCATCCCACATCAGTTTTAGGGGGAGAATGTGTTAGGAATTAGGTTATAAACAAGTTTTAATCACTGATTGATCAATAAAACAATATAAACCCTAATTTCGTTTTAAAACTGATATAGAATGAATGCTTAGGGAAATTGATGGTACACGAAGCTTAATCGGCCATGGTAGGATAGATTCTGATCAAAATCAAGGCCTAAAAACAAAGTTTGAAAATTTTCAAATTTTGGGGTGTAACCAGTTCTACATTCGGCTCATCGATTTGGTCGAAGGTGGAACTGAACGGACGAAGGTAACACTAAACGGGCGAATGTATCTTTTATTCAAAATCTTTGTACATTCGACCAGAAAAATTGCACCTTCGGCCACAAAAAAACCTACATTCGACCAGTGTTATATGGGCGAATGTGGAAACTTAAAATTTTGAATTTTGACGATTTTGTGTTTTGACGTTTTATTTTGATTTTACATTTCAGATGGCTGAAGAACAAGCAAGTGTTGAGAATCCAGTGGAGACTACAGTTGCTGATCCAGTTCCACAGACTGTGCAAGAAGGAGAATCATCAAGCGGTACTAAATGGCCGTTTGAGAAGACTCATAACTGTTGCGCATATCTTGGAGACGTTGAGAAGAATGTGGAATTCACTGAGATCATTAAGTTCCTGAAAAGATGCAGAGTGGTTTATGCTTTGGCCACACCAACTATTATCTACAAGGATATAGTTGAGGATTTTTATAACAATGCCAAGTATGATTACTTTGATAATCAGACTATCATCAAAAGCAAGATTCAGGGAATGGAGATGTTCATCACTGAAGCAGATATCAGAGAAGCTCTCCAGATCCAGTTTGAAACAAGTGAGGATCCAAGGGAATTGTCATGGACTGAGCAGAAAGCCTGTTTCCTGAGGATGAAATATAAAGGACCGATTACTGATGGTTCTATTTACAAAGGGAAACTGGGAGTACAGTTTAAGTATTTTGCTCATGTCATTATACTGGTGTTTGGATGTGTGAGTGGAGGATACGACGTAATGAGGAAAAGTTTGAGCTCATTAATGGTTGCGTTGACTCTCAACAAACCATTTAATGTTGCAGGAATGATTTTGGATCATATGCTAGAGATGTTGAAAGGATTGAAGCTTAAGAAGTTCATGCTGTATCCGAGATTTCTTATGATGATTTTTGATCATAAGTATCCACACTTGAAGAAAGATCCAACACAGATACTAGTTATGGATCATATGAATGTTAGAACCTTAGTGAGGATGAAAGGTTATAAAGGTGTGCCTGAAAATGAGAGACCACCTTACAGGAGGTTATTTGGAGCCTTGGCTAGAGAGGATTACAATGATCCAGGGAAGAACACAGCAAGGCATCCTGATAGTGACAGTGATAATGATGATCCACTAGTTTATGCTGATGCAAGCACGAAGAGGAAAAGGCAAGTTGTCAATCCCGGAGCCAAAGGGAAGGGCAAGGGAAAGACAGATCAGGGAAGTTCAAAACAACAAGCGGTGAGGAAGAAGACTACTGCTAAGAAGGGTACGAGTTTGGTAGATGAGGAGTCTGTTGATTCAGAAGAGACAGAAACTGAAGAACAGTGGGATTCGGATGCTGAAAATGTCCGGACTACCAAACAAAAGGCCACTTTGGTTGGTGAGTCTGAATCACTGAACAGGTCAATAGAAGAAGCTAAGAAGAGTAAGCAGTCTGTTGATGCTGAGGATGAAGGGTTGACTGTTAATCTGGATGAGTTGAATGAGGGTGAAACAGTTGTAGTGAATTTTCCCAAGCCCAAACACAAAACTATGGCTAAGAAGACAAGCACAAAGCAGCTTAGAGAGAAAGAATTGAACTTATTGTTGAAAGGGAAGAGATTACCTGATGCTGGTACATCATCTAAACAATCTTCACCAGGTGCTAAGAAACAAAAGACTAAGGAGGCTACAACATTACCAGTGGATCAGTTCAATATTGCCCTGGATAATGTTCTTAACATGTTTACACAGCCTCAGAAAGGAAAAGAAGCTGAGATTGAGCCATCTAAGTCTAAGTCCAAGTCTAAGAAGGTCACTGTGGATGATGAAGTGATGAAGCAGATGAATAAAAGAATGGACGATATGATGAAGATGCTTGTGGCTCAACAATCTGAGATTGCCAAGTTTAAGCAGAATGAAGAGAAAATGCTTCAGATCGTTGTAGCTTCTAAATCTAATCAAGATGAAATAGATGAGAAGGTAAAGAAGCTTGAAGCAAAGAATAAGAAGCTTGAAGGAAAGGTTCTGAGAAACAAGAACAGATACAAGGCAATTAAAGAAGATAACAAAGAGCTGAAGACTGAAAACAAACGTCTTAGTGATCTAATTGATGATTTGTACAACATAGCACCCAAACTGAAGGAGGGTGAGGAAGATGCAGAGAAAGAGGTTGAACAAGTAGATTTTGAACCATCTGAATCTGATAAAGAGGAGGATGAGGATGATGAGAATGAAGAATCGGATAAAAGTGATGATGAAGATGATAATAATGATGATGATGATGATGCTGAAGGTTCAGGAAGTAAAAAGGATGATGATAGTAGCAGCAGTGATGACAATGATGGAGGAGATGATACTGCTAAGTTTACATTTGAGAAAAGACCACCTTCAAAGAAGAAGAAAGACACAGGTGAGTCAAGTTCAAAGAAGAAAGGAGAGAATGTTGATGATGAGACTGTGTTCTGGAATAAGAAGGTGAGGTCCTTGTCTGACGATGCTAAACAAGTTTACAAGGACATGTTAGAGAAGAGAGAGTGGACCATTGAGTTCACAGGTCGTTTTGCAGAAATATTCCAAACAGATGATATGAGATATGAGTTGGAATATAACGATCCTGATCTTGAAGAGGGGGAAGTACCTGCTTCTGTGGCAAAGGAGATACTGGATGGACTTGCACAGAGAGTAGGGAAAACATTTGAAGAATTCATTGTTGATGAGTCGATTCCACCTATTCCTGAAAAGGATATTGGAACTCACTCTGATGATAAAGAAACCCCTGAATTTGAAGAAGTTGAGATAGAGGATATTACACATGAGGAATATCCACAGTATTTCAGACAAACTGATGAAGATGTGGTGTTTCCTGATTTTACTGAAAGGCATAATACGTCTGCAAAAAGAAAGGCAAGGAAGAGAAGTGCTGAGTTTGTAGAGAAAGTGCTTGGAGCTGATTTGCCAGAATCTTCAAATAAGTCTGATGAGTTGAAGGAGTATTTGAAGAAATTAAGATTGATGGATGAAAACCGACCAAAGCCTGAAGCTCAAGGAAACTTCTATAGGTTTCATAATGCAAAGTTCAGAGGAAGAGCCCTTGGGTGGACATACTTAGGCAGGCTGAAGTGTTTAGCTGCTAAGTGGGAATCTGGAATCTTGTACTTTTACAGATTCATTGATTTGCTTACTCTACCATACTGGGCGGTTAGAGATTTATGCAGATTCCAAATGTCGGGTGCTTCAGTGAATAATTCACACGTCGGTTGGTGTGCAGACAAATTGGTTTGGGAAAGTAGGACGAGATGGAATAGATTCAAGCCTCAATATCCCCGGAGGAAAGTTCACAGGGATATTGATCTCAGAACCAAGTTGAAAAGGGTTACCTTGATTTATAAGGCACCTGAAGTTATGAGGAAGATACCTTTGATGCCTATGCCTCAACACTTCAGTGCTGACTTCATTTTCTGGTACTATGATTGGAGAAAAGCAGAAGCTGTGATCGTGTTGAGAGATGGAAAGGACAAATACAAGCATGTTCATGTATTTGATCCTATGTGGCTGATCAATTGCACCTTCGAAGACATCATCATGCTCTTCTATAATCCGATTCATCATGAGCCAAACGATGCAGATCAAGCAAGGAAATACACACAAGTTGTGGGTGTTTGCTTTGCTTATGATATTAATGCTGGGAGTAATTTGGAAGGGAAGCTTGGCAAGAAGGTGAAAATGGCTAATGTGTCAAAGCCGGTTAAGAGAAAATTAGAGCCGGAAATGACAAAAGAACAGAAGAGTTTGCTGAGAATCAAGCTGCTGAACAAAGCCATGGATGAAGACAGAAAACGATCTAATCAATAGTCGAGGGGGAGTTTGTAGATGCCATTTTGCGACTAATGATTAGATGTTAACATGTGTTAAGGGGCGAAGGAATACAGGAATGGGCGAAGGTGACTATTGAACGGGCGAAGGAAGATTAGAGGTGGACGAATCTGGAACAGGGATACACAGAAGACACATTCGACCATAAGATATGGGCGAATGTGGAATTCCTCTACATTCGACCAATGGAATGGGGCGAATGTGCAGGTGTTATAAATAGATTTTGGGTTTTTGTAATGTATAATGAGTCATTCAGAGTGTGTGTTTTCAGTGTGTGTTACTGAGAGGATTGAGAGTGTTAGATTGTGTTCTAGATTAACTGTAATCAATCTGTAAGCAATTATTTGAACAAGTTAATCTATGAAAAGCTTTTAAAATGACTTTGATTGTGTTTTGATTGAGTTTATATCAGTTTGTTCTAAGCTAGGGTTTCCGCACCTGGTTTAGCAACTTGTATGATCATTTAATCCTGTTTTAGTGTCGAATTCTTCCTCTACAATGCAGCAGTTGCAGGCGATTAGGGCTGCTAATCGCCACCCCTTTAGGCGATTAGCCTGCTAATCGCCACCCCTTTAGGCGATTAGCCTGCTAATCGCCACCCCTTTAGGCGATTAGCCTGCTAATCGCCACCCCTTTAGGCGATTAGCCTGCTAATCACCACCCCTTTAGGCGATTAGCCTGCTAATCACCACCCCTTTAGGCAATTAGCCTGCTAATCACCACCCCTTTAGGCAATTAGCCTTGCTAATCGCCTACAGGGTCTGGTGTGGTGTATTTGGCGCGTTAAACTCCGTTTTAACATATGTTAACACATTTTCACATACCGATAAGTCACATAATGATTATAAAAACATAATACATGAAAGTAAACACGTTCACACTCGTTCACCAATCCCCGGGACTCGAGACTTGCGTATGTTAAAACTCTAATGACGTGCGACTCGACTCGACCGACCTTGTTTTGTGTAACGTATGCGCGACTCGCTAAGGTAGACTTTACTAAGTTTTCAAAAGTTAGTTACCGGAAGTTGCCGGGTGTCACATCATCCCCCTGTTAAAAGAATTTTCGTCCCGAAAATTTCCCGAAGTCGAAAAGAGAAGTCAAACAAGAAGAAAAAATTTTCCGGTCGTCACATCATCCCCCTGTTAAAAGGAATCTCGCCCCGAGATTCTTTTGACCCCAACAGTGATGAGCGTCGACCCCTGTGTATGCCCCAGTAACGTTCCCCAAGGAACAGCGAGTGAATAAGAGACAAGAGACTCCCGATCGAAGGCCTACTGGGGACTACTGTGATCGGTGTAACAACCCACTGGTACCGTCCAAGTAGCATCCCCAAAGAACCCTCATCGACCCCAAAGAATGAGAAGTAAAGACCAAACCCCAAGAAATACCCAAAGACACGAACACACAACAATGCGAAAGAGTAGAACCAAGGCGTAACAAAAGATGAGAAAGAATACGTATGGGTGACAGTGTCTGTGTCCATCTGGTCCTCCCAAGCACCTGGGTGGCTCCCACGCGCATCTCGGCCACCACCTTCATTGTTTTCACCACCGGAAGTCCCTGCTTCAGCTTGATCCAACTTTGGGCAATCCCGCCTGAAGTGCCCCGTCTCGCCACAATTGTAACACCCCTGGTCCTTCTGAGTATTAACACGCGCCTTTCCTGGCTGAAGTTTGACCCTACAATTCTTAGCGACATGACCCATCAGTTTACATTTGTTGCAACGGAACTTCTCGCAGTCGCCGAAATGATGGTACCCGCAATGGTTGCACTTCCGTTGCTTCCCATAATAGCCCCTTTGCTTCTTGCTAGATGCTGACCCTGAAGCTTCAAACCTCCCCACCTGCTGTGACTGAACTGATGCTGACCTTGCTCCGACATTATCCCATTTCCTTTTGTTGCTCAGACTCGCACCAAGGATGTGGGGCTCGTGCTCCATGAACACCTTGAAAGTACACACCTGCTGACCGAGAGGAGGCGGTGGTGGAGGAGGTTGTTGATTGTCGACGTTCCCACCTAGGCCATGCTGAGCGAACTGGAAGGTAGCAAGAGCAACGGACACCTGTTGCTGGATCAAATTACTCAGCTCTTCTCGGGTTATGTTGATGCTGTCACGTCTCTCGTCACCACTGTGTCCACCACGATATCCAGACATCTTCTGTCGAAACAAGAACCAAAACTCTCAGACCCAACACCAAAGTTAAACCAAGAGAATACGAAAAGTCCAAGATCGGGTCCAAATGTGACCATAAATCCCAACACGAGATCCACCAAGTCTTCCATGCATTTCAACTTATCATTTCGTGTGCACCCGAAATGATAAATTGCTCTACATGGTCCTCAAGGCGTGCCCCGAGCTCGAACCTCCAGTCACCCGACACCCACATCCTAGGAAGATATAACCAACTCAAAAGATCATCAAACAAGTTCCCACGACTGTAAACCCGAAGGAGAAGATAAAGTGAAGCTAGGAATAACCAAGGATAAGGTAGATAACGTGACACTGTGTGGTAAGGATACCGACACCCCGACAAGTTAGTATGTTTACCAAAAGACACGACTCAAATGTATGTGACCGTCTAGTGTGTGAGACTCGGCTATAGTCTAGACACTACATGCAGTCCTAGTTCACTATAACCATTGGCTCTGATACCAATCTGTCACACCCTCAAATAACCACCTGCGGAGTTCTACCGCGAGGCGTGTGACACACCAGGATCCAAGTCAACGGTCACAATAAACGACATCTAAATGTAAAACATACGTAATAAAAACCATGCATAAGATTTAAAATTCAACATTTAACAGTGCGGAAGCATTAAAAGTTTACAAAAGTCATGCAGAAATTAAAAACATAAGTTCCAAAGTTTAACATTTCCAAAACATGCCATGAGACCCTAGACGCAAGACGACCCCAGTGCGACTCCGTGCGCCTATCTGACAGCTGCTACCTTAGCGACCTGAGAAAACATGCTAAAAGAGTCAACATATAATGCTGGTGAGTTCACAGGTTTTGTTTAAACTTTTAAATAATCTTTTGCAAACCGTTTCCGTTTTGTTTCCATTTCGTTTCCGTTTCGTGTTATCACTATGCTTGCGAGAACGCTAGCTAGGCGCAGAATAAGATACTCATACGGGTGAAACCATTGCTGACTAAGCCGTGTAATGACCCTTAGTTCCTATGGGCTACCGTCATCGCCGGTAGACCTTGTTTTATAGAGACAATATGCACCCGCACGGTCCTACCGTCGAGTGGGGTTTGTCAGTCCCCAATAGCGCTATCCATATTTCCCCGCCATATACCCATGTTAGTGGTTTCTAAGGGACTTTTTGATGAACCGCATAGTATATTAAATAAGCCATAGTATAACGTGATAAGAGCCATGAGCAATAAGAGTAAAATAAGTCATAAGTCATAAAAGAGTTTTAAGCATGTTCCTCCCCCGAAAACATAAACCGTAAACTGTGGGGCCGTGAACTCACCTTGGGTTGCGTATACCGTTTATGAGCGAACCGTTTGTGTGATATGAGTAAACCGTCTGTAAGATATGATAGCCCCAACTAGTGGTGACCTATCATGAGATATATTCTAAGTTAGACTAATAACCCACAGGGTTCATTAGTCCCTAAGTCCAGTCCATGACCATGATGTGTTTGAAAAACATGTTTGACCGACAACCAGACTACGTAAGACAAGACTCGACATCCCATTGGTGACCCGACATTCCACGTGAGCACCTCATACACAAATATACACAAAACATGCAATTCAGCACTTAACCTACGTTAAAGTTCAACGATTCTAACACATAGGTCAAATAACGTACGAACAAGTCCGAACACGTGTTATTATGTTACTAAGCATGTCACGGGGTTCCTAACATGTTCCTAGGTGTCAAATCGGGTTTCGGGATGTTAAAATACACTTACACAGCATTACGCGCGATTAGGAACTTAGCATGCAATTAGGAAAGTCAACACGTGATTAGGGATGGTCAACAGGCAATTAGCAGGGCTAATCGCCACTTATGTTAGGTGTTTAGGGCTAATCACATGCATGTTAGGCGATTATGGTCATGTGGTATGCAATTCAGGGCTTAACTAGTGATTAGGGTCACAATTGCATGACTTGCTAGCAATTAGGATCACAATTGCATGACTTGCTAGCAATTAGGATCACAATTGCATGACTTGCTAGCAATTAGGATCACAATTGCATGACTTGCTAGCAATTAGGATCACAATTGCATGACTTGCTAGCAATTAGGATCACAATTGCATGACTTGCTAGCAATTAGGGGGCTAATCGCCACCTACAACACACGAGTAGCCCATCCTTTAGGCGATTATGCCCCTAATCGCCTGATACATAGGCGATTAGGATTGCTAATCGCCTATAGTGCAGCAATTGTGGTTTTTCGCGCGTTTAACCCTCCAAATCAGATCCGAAACGTGTAAAAACACCCAATAATCATCCAAACATATTAATGAACATATTTCAAGCAAAACCCCTAAGTTTTCATCATTCTAACAGTCCCGAATGTGAGCGTTTTCCCAAAATAGCAATTTATCATGAAAACATCACATCAACATGCAAGAACTTGCCCTAAATAGCAAATATCCAGATCTAATCACATAATCACGTTGTCCGAAAGCATCCTACTGTTCTAACATCATCCTAGAGCAAACCCTAACATCAAACAATCAACAACACACCTCATATCATCCTAAATCATCCAAAATCCTTCAAACGGGTCAAAACATCAAGTATCCAAAATACACGACCAAAACCATTCAAACTCTTGGGACATCATCATACTAACTTGTAACAGCTACAAACATCAAAATAACACAAAAACAATCATGACTAAATCCCAAAAACTCTATCTTTAATCACATATAACACATATAACACATGTAAAGGTGTGGGTTTGTTTAGAAACGGTTTTAAATGGATTTTCAAAGACAAAAACCTTTAAAAGTCAGGTCTGGACATTTAGGGAGTAAAACATAATCATTTAAAGGTTTGGGTTTGAAGAACACACCTTGTATTTAAGAGTAGATGATGGAATAAGCTTGGAAATGGTTGTTTGTGTGTAAAAATGGGTTCCAGAGGGTGTTTGTGGGTGGAGATATGTTATGGGACGGCTAGGTTTGTGTAAATAATGTTTTGGAGGTCAAGGGTGGTATTTATAGGTGTTTTTAGTCGTCAAGTACGTTGCAGGCGATTATGCAGCAGTTGCAGGCGATTAGGGCTGCTAATCGCCACCCCTTTAGGCGATTAGCCTGCTAATCGCCACCCCTTTAGGCGATTAGCCTGCTAATCGCCACCCCTTTAGGCGATTAGCCTGCTAATCACCACCCCTTTAGGCGATTAGCCTGCTAATCACCACCCCTTTAGGCGATTAGCCTGCTAATCACCACCCCTTTAGGCAATTAGCCTGCTAATCACCACCCCTTTAGGCAATTAGCCTTGCTAATCGCCTACAGGGTCTGGTGTGGTGTATTTGGCGCGTTAAACTCCGTTTTAACATATGTTAACACATTTTCACATACCGATAAGTCACATAATGATTATAAAAACATAATACATGAAAGTAAACACGTTCACACTCGTTCACCAATCCCCGGGACTCGAGACTTGCGTATGTTAAAACTCTAATGACGTGCGACTCGACTCGACCGACCTTGTTTTGTGTAACGTATGCGCGACTCGCTAAGGTAGACTTTACTAAGTTTTCAAAAGTTAGTTACCGGAAGTTGCCGGGTGTCACATATTATTAATTTAAAACATTATACATCGTCAATAAAAACTATAATTACACATTATATCAATGCTGGTTTTTTTAAGAATTTTTATTGCTATAAAATATATGTTCATTTTTTAAAGTTATAGGAACAATAAAAGAGTATGAATCATTTGTAGATTCATTTTCTAAAATGAAATAATTTTAATTGTTTAATTAAAATAAAAATGTTAATATGTAAATTTATGGTAACATTTTTAAGTTATTTAATAATAGTAAAAATGAGTTCATCTACCATTAATAACCGTCGTATTTTGTAAGTTTCTATCTAGATCGTTCATCTATACAGTGGTCATCATAGACTTTTAGGGCTCTGCACTGTTTGTAATTATGAATTTGAAAAGACTGATATAATTTAAATTTATAGTTATTCCGTTAGATATTGATTACAAGTTAAGAATTACAAAGTCTGTAATCTGTATAAACATTTGGTTATATCATCCTTCAGTGGAAAATTGTAATGCATGACAGTTGTTTGAGAATATTTGTTGACAAGTCATCAGATATTGTATACCTTTTGAACTTTGAATAGGCTTGAATACGAAAGTTTATTATTACTACATTGAAACTTAGTTTACTCAATTTTATATTCTTTGAATGTTAATTATAATAGTAACAAAAATATTATTTTCCTATTTTATTTTTTGTGTTTGTAGTTGTTTTTCACTTTATATAAGGGCCCTAAAAACCGATTATAGTATGTATCACACCCTCAAATTCCACGTGCGGGGTTTTACCGCAAGGCACGTGACACACCAGGATCCAAGTCAACAGTCACAATAAATGACAACTAAATGTAAAAGATACGTAAACCATTCATTAAGTTTTCAAAATGTAACCACGACAGCGGAAGCATAAAACATCTTTACAACCCAAACGTTAGCACATAATGTGTAAAACCATGCAAGTAAATCCTAGACGCCGTGAGACTCCGTGCGCCTATCGACTGCTGCTACCTTAGCGACCTGTGAAAAACATGCTAAAAACGTTAGCACATAATGCCGGTGAGTTCACAGGTTTTTATGAAAACGACTCCAAAAGTTTTCAAAGAATACTCCTGACCGTACCATGCCATATGTATACTAGCCAGACGAATACCCTACTACTACTACTACGATTGGAAAACTGTTACTGGACACGAATACAAGAATACATGAATACACCTGCCCGAATACACCAATACAAGATTACCTGATAGAGACAACATGTACCCGTCCGACATCCAGTCGACGAGTGGGGCCGGTCACACCCAATAGATCAATCCACATTTCCCCCGTTGTGCTACCCCGCACATTCATGATTTCCCCTGAGACTTTAACAAATCGTATAGTAACCAAAAGACTACCTCAGTATGGCATGAGTTTTATGAATACGAATACGTAATATAACACATGTTTAAGGAATATAAGTACACAACATGTTTTCTCCCCTAAAAGCAAAACCAGTTAAAAGTGGGGCCGTGAACTCACATTGGGTTGCGTTCTTCTTACTAAACCACAGACAATGCAAGAATGACAGTCCCTAGTATCAGTGACCTATCATTAAATGCATATGAGTGCCCAGACTATTAACATGTAGGTCAACTAGTCCCTAAGTGTCCAGACCATAACCGTGTACGTTTGAAACCATGTTTGAACATTAAACTGACCACACAAGACAAGACTCAATATCCCATTGTTGATCTGACATCCCCTGTGTTAGTTAAATACAAGTACCAAGTAGTCATACATAAACATGCACTTAATACGCACAATAGTTCACTAAGGCTAACATACAGTCCACATACTGCATATACAAGTCCAAACACGTGTTATCAGGTCTCTAGACATGTCACGGGGTTCCCAATATGTTCCTAGGTGTCAAACCATGTTCCGAGATCTCAAAATATACTTACAGCCGCAAACACACATGACTAGGCATCAAAACACATGATTAGGAAACAAAACACATGAGTAGGAATCATAACACATGAGTAGGAATCATACTGGCAATTAGGAATCCTAATCACCCCCTCAACAGGCGAGTAGGAACCTAATCACCCCTCTACAGGCGAGTAGAAATCCTACTCGCCTCCTGCAGTCCAGAAGCTTCTTTCCGCGCGTTTAACCCTCCAAATCAGATCCGAAACATGTAAAAACACCCAACATCAATTCAAAATCATCAAGCAACATATTCTAAATGAAAACCCTCAATTTATCCTCAGTCTAACACCCTAATTGCAAGCATTCCCCAAAATGGAATAATATTATGAAAACATCACATCAAGCATGTATAACTTACCCTAAATGGCAATTATCCAGATTTCATCACATAACAATGTTGCAAATCATCATCCTGTTGTTGCTACATTATCCTAGTACACACCCTAACATCATACAATCATCAAATCATATCATAACATCCTAAATCCTCCTAAATCAATCAAACGGGTCAAAATGCATATTATCATCAAAACACAACAAACAACCTTCAAACTTCTAGACAAACATCCTAACAACTTATCCATATCAGTAAAACATCAAACACATAAGAATCCCCATGTTTTAATCATAAAAATCTGTTCTTTGCATGTATGCTTCACATAGAACTCATATAAGGGATTAGACTTGTTTTAAAACTGTTTTTCAAAGGTTTTCAAAGACACAAACTTTATAAAACCAGGTCTGGACCTTTAGGGATCAAAATAACAACATGATAAAAGGTTAGGATGGATGAAACACCTTAGATTATGCTAAAGAGAGTGTGTAGAGCTTGAAAATGGTAGGATTTAGGGTGAAAATGAGTTCCATAGGTTGAGTATGGTGTGGGAGAGGTTTGGGGCGAGTTAGGGTTTCACAAATGATGTTTTACAAGAGAGTGTGTAGAGCTTGAAAATGGTAGCATTATGTGTTTATAATCATTATATGACTTGTCGGAATGTGAATACGTGTTTATATATGTTAAAATAGTGTTTAACGCGCCGAAAACCCAAACACACCTGCAGGGGCGAGTAGGGTTCTACTCACCCCTGCAGGTGGTGATTAGGAATCCTAATCGCCCCTACATGTGTGTTTGGGTTTTCGGCGCGTGAAACACTATTTTAACATATATAAACACGTATTCACATTCCGACAAGTCATGTAATGATTATAAACACATAATGCATGATAACTAACACGTTCACATTCGTTCACCAATCCACAGGATTCGAGACTTGCGTGTGTGCATTAAATCCTGTGATCCTACAAATCACCTACCCTTGTACACATGGTTATTGTTACACCCCGAAACCATTCGTTCGCCTAACTACGTCATTAGGCGTGATTAGCAAAATATTAACACGAGACTTAGAGATTAGAAGATGGGTTACATTCTAATATGGAAATAACCTAGTTAATAATATTATGTTTATGTAACACCCCGAAAACCCGTTTCATTTAATTACGCTAATAGGTGGGATCAATATATACACAATATTGAGCCCATTATCAAAAAGGAATATTTTGCGGATAATAAAACGAGACATTGACAAGTCCCGTAAATTTCAAACACACGTGGGAATATTGTGAGAACTAACTTAATTAGTAAAGATTACATACTTGTACTAAACCAGAGGGGCCGAACTTGACAACTAGGCAAAGTTGGAATAAAATGGGGGTTAAGAATGAAAATGTGTGATAACACACACTAAAAATCGTTCTTCACACCATCAAAAACACACACACATGAACCTCCACCAATTCAGCCCCAATTCATGCCAAAATCGATGGCTTTTCTTAATGCATGATGGAATTCATGATCATCTAGTGTTCTAAACATCATAAGGTAACTCTAGATCCTTTTTAAATCATCCAAATCCATGGTATATTGAAGATGATGGCTCTAGGGTTTTATAAAATGTGGAATTGATGGTTAATATAGGTTGCCCTAGTCTTGGGGAGCCTTAAACATGTATAATTTGGTTACAAATCACATTTAATATGTGTGTTTGATTATGTCCATATGAATATGTTAACTTATGAAATTGGGGTTTTAACCTCTAGGATGAAACCACACATGGTTAGTAGTTTTGGTGACTCTTATGAGTTGTTATAATGATCAAATTTAGTTGAAATGCCTAAATATCTTGTTATGATAATAATCAGATACATGGCTATACTTTGGTTAAACTTAGAATGTTGAAAACTAAGTATATTGGTGGATGCACACCAATTGTTTGATGAAATGCCTAGGTAAGTTAATCTCAACTAGACATGTAAGAAAATGGCTATGGACTTAGCTAGTAATGATAATGAATACATGATGTTATGGATAGTGAACAAAATTCCACATTATGTATTCTAATAGACAAGTTTTACTCATCCCCAAGTTAGGTACAACAAAGAGGGAGCAAACGGGTCAAACGGATGCAAGGCGAATACTCATGGAAACAAGAATGGATGCGAGGTAAGTAATGCTTACATTCACTAGATCACAAATGTAACTTTTGTATTGATGTAATGATCTAAACCTTGATAAGGGATAAAGGTAGGACCCGAGGGGGTGAAACCTATTAAACGGACGGTTTATGCGAATCCATGTCAAAACAAGATTTATGGTAATAAACGAATCAAGAGTGTTGATCATAAGATGGAAATCATCAATTAGGTCAATAAATAAAGCTATGTGGTAAGTCTAAACTCAAGTTTTGATAATAAAATCACTTGAATAAGAAAGCTATGCAATTTGGGTAAATGGGTCAAGTGGGATTGCCACTTCCCCCTAATTAAAAGTTGGAATGTCAAAAGGTTATGAACCATGAGACTTAATGGGTCAAATGGTGATTTTCTCACCATTCGTACCCGACAATCAAAGCCAATAATCTAAGTCTTAAGAACCTTGGGGATAACGGGTCAATGGGAAATGCATCACAATTGAGTCTTGAGGGACTAATGTGGTTAATCTAGAAAGGGTGCAGGAAAACACTTGGAAATTGGGCACATGATGCCCAAGTAAACAATGAGGGTGCAAGTATGGAGCAACGCCACCCGGTAAGTGGTAGTTAGATAAACGCCTTCGGGCGAAGCAATAAGGGTACTAGAATTACCCACATGAAGTGTGGGTGCAAATCAAGTAAGTTATTTCCATAACTATGTCTAATGCGCGCTAATGCGCTTAGAATCTACTAAACAAGTGAAAACTTGAGAAAGAATGAAAATCTAAGTCCGGAAGGACTTAGAGATTTTTAAACAAGTCAATGAGTCAAAAACATTGGAATTGGAACAAGAAGTTTCGCCACGAATGGCTAAATTAAAATATTTGACCATGAAGGGCATTTTGGGAATTTAAAAAGATTTCTATAGGTTGAATCTAAGAAACCAAATCATAATGAAACAAATCGGATAAACGCTTTTGTTGATCAAGTGTCTAATAACTTGACAACTTAATCGGTAGGCATTTGGTGTGGTCAAAAAGTGCGTTGTTTGATTCAAGGCCTTAACGGGTCGATATAGGTAAAAAATCAACATAAACACTTAAAACCTTGAACCGGATCATAGCATCATGAACCGGACTATAATCCCAGTCAAACAAAGGTTTATTTAGCCGGCAAGTCGATACTTAGGCTTCGGGAATCATCAAATGCGGTTGCGACATGATTCCCATGCTTAAAAATCACCAAACCAACATCAGAAGCTGTGAGCGGCCGCTCACAGAGATCGCGCGGCCGCTCACAGAGAACAGCATGACGACACGATCTTTAAAATTGCGTATAAAATCGTAGAAAAATCGTTAGGAGGTGTTCTTTATATGCCTGGAAAGCTCTCGGAGCGTAGAACAATTCTTATTTGAAAGCCGAAGTCGGATTTTGGGTTTTAGAATGGGTAAAAGCGATCCGAACAGCTGCTGCGCAAAAGTTGCAGCAGTTTGTTCCCCTGATAAAGGGCCGTTTGGCCTGGTTCGTTCCATTTTAACGTGTAACGACTACCGTACTAGTTTAAATCTATCATTGACAACCCACTAACCATTCTTTGTGTAATGGTGCTAGGTAAACAAGTGAAGGAAGTCCCGGAGCAAGGATCAAGTCGCGATAACAGCCGAACACACCCGATCACTTACCAAGCTTCCTCATTAGAATTCAAAGAACTCCCGTTTAAACCCAAAATCTTAGAGTATGTTTTAACTATTAAAATGTAAATTTTTTTGTGAATCAAACATGTATTTGATCTTAATGGGTTGACTTATAACAAATTTCAAAGTTTTAATCGGGAGTGGTTTTTAGTTAAGGCTATAATTCGTAAGATTAAGCAATAATCGTGTATTTACGGGTTAGGGTCTTACAAGTGGTATCAGAGCCATAGGTTTGAGGGACCGAGTGTCGGGAAGGACACTTGGACTCAAACCGTGCGCTCAAAGTGTTGAAGGGTGTTCGGTTCGAGACTTGGTCGAGGAATCCGGTAAGTAATACCTATAATGAACATCCGTTTTGATCGGAAATTGTTATAGGTAATCAATAGTGATATCGTGTAGATACACGCTATCTCAAAAGTTTGATAAGGAAATGGTTAGGTACTCATGGGGCCTATCCAAAAGATTGATTCGGGCAACGAAAATCTCGTTTAACAAGAATTTTAACATCACTATTGTAGTGATGCATACTAATACTGAAATGTTATGTTACTAATTAATTGAAATTATACATGTGACAGGGATGATAACATCTTATTTGATCGAGAGAGGATCAAATGATTCACCAAACGAGGTTGTAGAGGTTTCGGGAGCACGGTTGATAGCATTGCTCACTAAGGACCAAGTCAAGTAACGACTCGGGCTAATGGATCAGTAACGAAAGGGAACATGGGAGCAAGTATCAAACAGGTACATGCTCAAAATCATAGTAGGTTCATTAGTATGCAATTATCACCTGAAGAGTAGTAATTGCACATGCAAGCAATAAACAAAATGTGAAAGGTGCATAGTTCACAATAATGAACGATCAATGCACAAACTTAACTTGAACATCGAGACCGGGTTGGGGGTAATCATCCCAAACTAATGTTTAGGAAGGCGTTGTTATCATACCAATGAGTGTGATCACACAAACCTTATTAAATTGATAACACACCGCTTTTTCTTATTGAATAAAAGTAAAAACCTAACATTGAACAATTTATCAAGGAATGGTTTTTCCAAATAAAATAGGGGGCACAAGCATGAGCTGAAAATTTGCTTGCATAGGGTGTGATGCCTTAATTATAATAAGTCTGTGTGTACCATATGCGAATTACTTACCCTGGCCAGGTAAGTGTTAAACATATGATACCATAGGTTTCTTATGATTAATACATATACAACCTAAGTAACAAAGGCTTAGTAAGTGTGAGGTGCCGGGGGATTTTGGATGTAGTCCACTATCTAACACGGCAGGGATGCGATCCATGCAAGACCTTGAGCGAGGCACCAGCTAGAATACGCTGGGCTAGCAAAGAGGACAACAAACTGGAGCGTTTGGACGTAGTCCACTGTCTAACACGGCAGGGATGCGAACTATGCAAGACCTTGAGCGAGGCACCAGCTTATACGTTGGGCTAGCAAAATGGTATGCAAGACCTTGAGCGAGGCACCAGCTTATATGCTGGGCTAGCAAAACGGGCAATATACGATACGAGTTATCCTGGGTTGATACAAAGATCGACTTGAACCTTAATCAAGGTTTAGTCATAAATAGATTCAGTTGGGAAATAAACTTGAACCTTAATCAAGGTCTAGTCATAAATAGATTCAGTTCGGAAATAAACTTAAACCTTAATCAAGGTTGAGTCATAAACAGATTTAGCTTGAAAACAGACTTGGAACTTAATCAAGGTTAAGTCATAATTAAACTCGGACTTTTATAGAAGGTTAAATTCGTAAAGAGGGACTTGAACCTTAATCAAGGGTTGAGTCATAATCACATTCGGGTAAGTCATGAATCTTGGGATTAATGACCTAAAACAGCGGATTGGGGTCATGATAGATCAGTAAATCATTCAACCCTTGGGTTAAGGATGAAAAAGTGTAAACCGCAATAACATTAGATTGTATTGTTGGTACAATCTAATACAAATCATAATAACGGTTGGATTGTATAGTTATTACAATCTGATGCAAACCGTGATAACATGAGATTAGTCGATACAATACGTAGTAATGACCAATCTACACCGTGTTTTATGAAAAGAAAACCGATCTCAATTTATGTTGAGATCGGTAATCAGAAAAAGGACTTTAGAAACTAAGCGTTCTAAATATATAAACTATTTGAAGTCTAAAACTCAAAAGTCTTTAAACGGGTTGGTTAGGACAAGGACCACCAGTCGAGTTAGCAAAACGGGGACTTGGGTAAACCAAATAAATGGCAAATTCTTAAAATAGGATTAGCCAAAGAAAGGAAAGTGTTAGGGTAAAGCAAGGTTTGTGTATAACAGTTTAGCAAACCAAAAAGAAACGAGGCTTGGATTCGGGGATGAATCCAAGAAGCTAGAAAACGGCTATGTTAAAAAGCCGGGCCAGTCTTGGAAACTAAGACAAATGACTTGTTAGAAATAGACGCATAGACATGTATGCATATGAATGCTACAATCGAGTATTGCAATAGACACCCTAAGGTGCATGATAGAATGGCCCCTTAAACCATTACATCATTCGGGATAATAGTAGACGGGGATAGTCTACGGGTCTAGGGAAGACCTATGAAGAACATAAGTAGCTAAAATGTCGGGTAGGGGGTAAGTATGTAGATATTGCCCGTAGTTAACCGAAATAAAGGATGACTCAAGTCGTATTATGAGAGCTAAGGCTTCCATATAATAAAAGTTAGAAAGCCGAGTAAAGGGATACAAACAATAAGTATATAGTACTACTCGTTAGACTATAGAATGTCAAGGGATTGAGCGGTGCTCAGAATTGATTAGAGACACTAAGGTTCTTTGGTGTAACCAAAGCAACAACATAAGAAAGGTTTCGAGGACGAAACCTCCTTAAGGGGGTAGACTTGTAACACCCCGAAACCATTCGTTCGCCTAACTACGTCATTAGGCGTGATTAGCAAAATATTAACACGAGACTTAGAGATTAGAAGATGAGTTACATTCTAATATGGAAATAACCTAGTTAATAATATTATGTTTATGTAACACCCCGAAAACCCGTTTCGTTTAATTACGCTAATAGGTGGGATCAATATATACACAATATTGAGCCCATTATCAAAAAGGAATATTTTGTGGATAATAAAACGAGACATTGACAAGTCCCGTAAATTGCAAACACACGTGGGAATATTGTGAGAACTAACTTAATTAGTAAAGATTACAAACTTGTACCAAACCGGAGGGGCCGAACTTGACAACTAGGCAAAGTTGGAATAAAATGGGGGTTAAGAATGAAAATGTGTGATAACACACACTAAAAATCGTTCTTCACACCATCAAAAACACACACACATGAACCTCCACCAATTCAGCCCCAATTCATGCCAAAATCGATGGCTTTTCTTAATGCATGATGGAATTCATGATCATCTAGTGTTCTAAACATCATAAGGTAACTCTAGATCCTTTTTAAATCATCCAAATCCATGGTATATTGAAGATGATGACTCTAGGCTTTTATAAAATGTGGAATTGATGGTTAATATAGGTTGCCCTAGTCTTAGGGAGCCTTAAACATGTATAATTTGGTTACAAATCACATTTAATATGTGTGTTTGATTATCTCCATATGAATATGTTAACTTATGAAATTGGGGTTTTAACCTCTAGGTTGAAACCACACATGGTTAGTAGTTTTGGTGACTCTTAGGAGTTGTTATAATGATCAAATTTAGTTGAAATGCCTAAATATCTTGTTATGATAATAATTAGATACATGGCTATACTTTGGTTAAACTTAGAATGTTGAAAACTAAGCATATTGGTGGATGCACACCAATTGTTTGATGAAATGCCTAGGTGGGTTAATCTCAACTAGACAAGTAAGAAAATGGCTATGGACTTAGCTAGTAATGATAATGAATACATGATGTTATGGATAGTGAACAAAATTCCACATTATGTATTCTAATAGACAAGTTTTACTCATCCCCAAGTTAGGTACAACAAAGAGGGAGCAAACGGGTCAAACGGATGCAAGGCGAATACTCATGGAAACAAGAATGGATGCGAGGTAAGTAATGCTTACATTCACTAGATCACAAACGTAACTTTTGTATTGATGTAATGATCTAAACCTTGATAAGGGATAAAGGTAGGACCCGAGGGGGTGAAACCTATTAAACGGACGGTTTATGCGAATCCATGTCAAAACAAGATTTATGGTAATAAACGAATCAAGAGTGTTGATCATAAGATGGAAATCATCAATTAGGTCAATAAATAAAGCTATGTGGTAAGTCTAAACTCAAGTTTTGATAATAAAATCACTTGAATAAGAAAGCTATGCAATTTGGGTAAATGGGTCAAGTGGGATTGCCACTTCCCCCTAATTAAAAGTTGGAATGTCAAAAGGTTATGAACCATGAGACTTAATGGGTCAAATGGTGATTTTCTCACCATTCGTACCCGACAATCAAAGCCAATAATCTAAGTCTTAAGAACCTTGGGGATAACGGGTCAATGGGAAATGCATCACAATTGAGTCTTGAGGGACTAATGTGGTTAATCTAGAAAGGGTGCAGGAAAACACTTGGAAATTGGGCACATGATGCCCAAGTAAACAATGAGGGTGCAAGTATGGAGCAACGCCACCCGGTAAGTGGTAGTTAGATAAACGCCTTCGGGCGAAGCAATAAGGGTACTAGAATTACCCACATGAAGTGTGGGTGCAAATCAAGTAAGTTATTTCCATAACTATGTCTAATGCGCGCTAATGCGCTTAGAATCTACTAAACAAGTGAAAACTTGAGAAAGAATGAAAATCTAACTCCGGAAGGACTTAGAGATTTTTAAACAAGTCAATGAGTCAAAAACATTGGAATTGGAACAAGAAGTTTCGCCACGAATGGCTAAATTAAAATATTTGACCATGAAGGGCATTTTGGGAATTTAAAAAGATTTCTAAAGGTTGAATCTAAGAAACCAAATCATAATGAAACAAATCGGATAAACGCTTTTGTTGATCAAGTGCCTAATGACTTGACAACTTAATCGGTAGGCATTTGGTGTGGTCAAAAAGTGCGTTGTTTGATTCAAGGCCTTAACGGGTCGATATGGGTAAAAAATCAACATAAACACTTAAAACCTTGAACCGGATCATATCATCATGAACCGGAAGTCGATACTTAGGCTTCGGGAATCATCAAATGCGGTTGCGACATGATTCCCATGCTTAAAAATCACCAAACCAACATCAGAAGCTGTGAGCGGCCGCTCACAGAGATCGCGCGGCCGCTCACAGAGAACAGCATGACGACACGATCTTTAAAATTGCGTATAAAATCGTAGAAAAATCGTTAGGAGGTTTTCTTTATATGCCCGGAAAGCTCTCGGAGCGTAGAACAATTCTTATTTGAAAGTCGAAGTCGGATTTTGGGTTTTAGAATGGGTAAAAGCGATCCGAACAGCTGCTGCGCAAAAGTTGCAGCAGTTTGTTACCCTGATAAAGGGTCGTTTGGCCTGGTTCGTTCCATTTTAACGTGTAACGACTACCGTACTAGTTTAAATCTATCATTGACAACCCACTAACCATTCTTTGTGTAATGGTGCTAGGTAAACAAGTGAAGGAAGTCCCGGAGCAAGGATCAAGTCGCGATAAGAGCCGAACACACCCGATCACTTACCAAGCTTCCGCATTAGAATTCAAAGAACTCCCGTTTAAACCCAAAATCTTAGAGTATGTTTTAACTATTAAAATGTAAAACTTTTTGTGAATCAAACATGTATTTGATCTTAATGGGTTGACTTATAACAAATTTCAAAGTTTTAATCGGGAGTGGTGTTTAGTTAAGGATATAATTCGTAAGATTAAGCAATAATCGTGTATTTACGGGTTAGGGTCTTACAGTTATGGACCGACTCCCAATGATCCCCCAGATCATTGTAACTACTCCCGATGTTTCCCTAAACGATCGTAACGACTCAACTGACCCAGTTAAGTGTAATGTATGCATGATTCGATAAGGTAGACTTACTAGTTTGACCAAAGTATTAACCTGAATTTGTCGGGTGTCACAGTATGTATAAATATTTTTTCACTCTATAAGACTTGAAGAAGTTCCCAATTCAGTTTTCAACTTTATATGAATGAAACGAAAATTTATTAGCAACAATTCATTTTAAATGAAATTAGAATGGTGATCTTTCACAAGGCTTATTTCTTGATGTAATTTGTTAAGTCATATATTTTCATTGAAATTATGGAATTTTAATAATAAGTTTTATTGCTAACTACAATTCTTTGCAATATGTATTGACGAGTCAATAGATGTTGATAAACTGAGTATGACACATATGGTTATAACAACTCAAGTGAGTTATATGTAAATATTCAATTTAGTTTCTTTAAAATATTAGTGAAAATGAGTAAATTTCATATCATTCCTTAGAAAAGTGTGTTATGGAAATATTATTAATTTAAAACATAATACATCGTGAATAAAAACTATAATTACACATTTTACCATTGCTGATATTTTTTAAGAATTTTTATTGCTATAAAATATGTGTTCATTTTTTAAAGTTATAGAAACAATAAAGAGTTCAAATCATTTGTAGATTCATTTTCTAAAATGAAAGAATTTTAATTGTTTAATTAAAATAAAAATGATAATATGTAAATTGATGGTAACAATTTTTCGTTGTTTAATAATAGTAAAAGTGAGTTCATCTAGCTTTAATAACCGTCGTATTTTGTAAGTTTCTATCTAGATCGTTCATCTGTACAGTGGCCATCATAGACTTTTAGGGCTTTGGACTGTCTGTAATTATGAATTTGAAAAGACTGATATAATTTAAATTTATAGTTATTTTGTTAGATATTGATTACATGTTAAGTATTACAATGTTTGTGTAAACTTCTGGTTATATCATCCTTTAGTGGAAAATTGTAATGGATCACAGTTGTTTGACAACATCTGTTGACAAGTCATCAGATATTGTGTACATTTGAACTTTGAATAGGCTTGAATATGAAAGTTTATTATTACGACAGTGAAAATTAGTTTATTCAATTTATATTCTTTGAATGTTATTTATAATAGTAACAAAATTATTAAAAATATTATTTTCTTATTTTATTTTTTGTGTTGGTAGTTGTTTTTCACTTTATATAAGGGCCCCAAAAACCTATTATAGTATGTATAAATATTTTTTCACTCTACATGACTCGAAGAAGTTCTCATTTTAGTTTTCAACTTTATATGAATAAAATGAAAATTTATTAGCAACAATTCATTTTAAATGAAATTAGAATGGTGATCTTTCACAAGGCTTATTTCTTGATGTAGTTTATTAAGTCGTATATTTTTAGTTAAATTATGGAATTTTAATAATAAGTTTTATTGCTATCTACAATTCTTTGCAATATATGTTGACGAGTCAATAGATGTTGATAAACAGAGTATGAGATAGATCATTATAACAACTCAAATGAGTTATATGTAAATATTCAATTTAGTTTCTTTAAAATATTAGTTAAAGGAGTAAATTTGATGTTATTGCTTAAAAAAGTCTGTTATTTCATTAAATTAGAATCAACACATTACAAGTGGACGGTTGGTAAGCAGGCAACAAACTTCGCCGTCGCCCCTTTTGGATAGCAAAACCTACTCTATTAAAAATGAAACTTTGGTTAAAAATATATATATAGTTTAATTCGGATGAATTAAGTCGGCTAAATGTATACAAAACAATACGAACAGATAATTCGATTAATTATCAAAACACACGCGCGAATCTTGAACCCCGAACGTTGGTGAAATGGCAATACAAATAATTGTGAAATAACTTATTGGATACTATTTGCAATTATATGCATACATGGAACTATTTGGTAATAGTTGGAAATAATTATTGTTGTGTGCATACGCGATCAGGTGCGCGACTGACCCTAGACAGACTGAGCATCGTAGACAAGTTATAAAATATTTGGGGTTAAATAGTTTATACATTTACCATATTATAAATATAATCTATTCGCAAGATTAACTTATTACGCGATATACGCAATCAGGTCCGTACCCTGCTCTAGTCGGACCAGGAGTCGTAAACTTGTTATAAAATATTTGGGTTAAATATTCTATATATTTATTATTTACATATAATTTATATATATATATATATATATATATATATATAGGCTAAGTATCCTTTGAAAACCCTCTTGAGTTGTGCAAACCCGTGAAAACCCTATGTAACAACATTGTTTTTTTCTAATTTTTTTAGAGTAGCTTGTATACTTAATTTTATGACTTTCGGCTCAAAAAAATCAAAAAAGCGCCCAATAGATTTTTTTTTAAAAATTACGTAACACAGATGTTACATATGTAACAATGCTGACGTGTGAAAAAATCCAGTTTTGTGTAACATGGTGTAACAAAATAATCTACTCAACGCTTTTTTGAATTTTTTTTTTTTTTGCCAAAACTAATAAAATTGAATATAAAACCTATTCTGAAAAAATCAGGAAAAAAAAGAATTTTTACATAGGGTTTTCAGGGTTTACACAACTCAAGAGGGTTTTTATTTTAGCAAAACCCTATATATATATATATATTATTTTGTTGATATATTATTTTGGGTTAAATATTTTATATATTTATTATTTACATATAATTTATATATATATATATATATATATATATAGGATTTGGATCATTTGAGAACCACCATTTAGGGAGAGAACCAAGGAACCAGTGTGAACATGTGGCATTTTTGTAAATATGAAGGGTGTCTACAAAAACCCCTCAATCAAAAAAAATAAAAAAAAATTATATAACCTAAATAAATAAAAAAAATAAAAAAAGTAAAAACACCAAAATGATTATTTTGCATTAATAATTTGAAAAAAAAAATAAAAAATAAAATAAAAAAATGGCTGTTATGACGTCATATGACGTCATCCCTGATGCACATGTGCATTTCGCTGTTATATATACAGAAATACACCGTATGCACATGTGCATTTCACTATTAAATCACACTTTTGAATGAATTGTCAATTACCATGCTTAAATGATTATTAAATGGACGCGATACAGATATATAAGGGGTCACAAATTCTATACAATGATCATTAAATGGACGCAAAGTGAGATATAAAATACACTCGAACTCGTCAAGTGTTTATTCATACATATTATAACATAAATTGAAAATAAAACACGTGTATGACAACAAACATGAATAAACTTAAAACACCTCTATATAAACAATGTTATGAAATCATATTAAAAAAATATTCCATCATCATTTGGATTTTCTTCAATTCTTTCAACAATTCTACGTGGGGTTAATAAAGATCCTTTATACCATCATCATTCGTCTTTTGAATCTTTTGCAACACTTTTCCATTGTTTTTCAACCCTAACAATTTGCTCACCCTTTCTTCATTCACGTCTATCACGCCATTTTTGGTTTTTATCACCACCGTTTTAACACGCTTTGATGTTTTTTTCTTTATTGTACTTGCATCTGCACACACATTTGTCATAAAACACAATATATCACGTTCATCCAAAATTATGCACATGTGCATAATCAACAATATATGTTAAATATTGCGCAAATCAACATACCATCATTATTCGCCGTTTCAATATGTTTTCGCCTGTTTGACCTCGTTTGAACCTTCCTTTTTAATTCCAAATCTGCACATAGGATATTTTGTGTGAGTAAACATCAAACATTTAATATTTCAAAAGATAAAACTACACATATGCACATGTGCATTTCTATATAAATGTACTTAATACATAATAACAACCTAATTCAACTTATTGATAAACATCCATTACATTATCAGCTTCCGATTCTGGGAGATCAAATGGAGTTCGATTAGTTTCTGCTATACAATAAATAAAAAACATAACTAATAAACGGAAGAAAGTAACTACCAAGTACACCCGGACAAAACAAATAACACCAACTTGATTCAAATTTCTAATCAACAATCGTGTCACTAACTTCAATTGCAGTCGGTAACCTTTTTGTTCAAATTTCTGATCAACAATCGTGTTACTATCTTCAATTGTCACCATTCTGTGCATTCAAATTTATGTACAAATGTTACTTTCTTTGATTTTTTTTCCCCATCTATTAGCTACAATCAATAAAAAAACGCATAAGAAAACCGATATTTCGACTTGAATGCACATGTGCAACACCATTACTTTGTTAATTACAACAAAACACATGTAACTGTGCATTATTGTTACTAACTTACCTATACCAATATGTGCTATAACATTAGTTTAAACATTATAAACTACGTTTTGCACATGTGCATTAACAATCTTAATGTAGATGTTTCGACATTCAATTAACACTTAACCTATTTTGACCCTCAACACATAAGCTAACAGACCCTTTTTCTCACCAAAACCCACCAACAACTATTAGCGTGTAGGACCAGCATGGCGCAACCTGTTTCGACATTCAACTAACACTTAACCTATTTTGACCCTCAACCCATTTTGACCCGTATACTCAACCCGCCCAATCGGCCCATTTTGCCAAGACTAGTTCTAAGCCATCATCAAATATCTCATTCAACTAACACTTAACGATTATGTCATCATCCTCAATCGCATCCTGTAGTTTTTTTAACCTTTTCTCCCTCGATTAGAGCACAAAAGTTACCGCACAAAAGTTACATTCTTTTATGTTTATCCCATATTTTTCTACAAATAATAAATAACACATAAGAAAGCCATATTTTCAATTTTAATGCCCATGTACATTAACATTAATTTTTTCATTAGCACATAATATATGAACATGTTAGAGCGAAAGACATTAATGATATCAGTATAAATTCACATGTGCATTAACATTATTTGTATTAGTAGCAACTACGTTATGCACATGTGCATTAACATTTTTTAATTCACATATACATAAAAACAATCATTAGCCACATTCTATAACAAAATAACAATCCTAAAACTAACAATAATAAACATTCGGCCGCGAATAGTTTATCCAACGTAGTCTACAACTTTTACCGCACCTTGATAACCCTAAAACCATCAACACTTCTTAAATAATATTGAGGTAAATTGTATGTGTTCTTGTAACAACTCAAAATAGTTGTTGTATAAAATTTAAATAAAAGCAATTAACTTAAACCTACATGCTTGGGAAGTTGTCTCCAATTCCAACAGCCATGAATATTAACATAATCAACTAACTTCTAGTCTTCTTCAGGTGTCCGTGTTCCCTTCTTCATACCATTCTTATCACAACAAATTAACATAATCAACAACCTATTAATTCATATTCTGATTCGAGTAACAACTCATATTTTTTTAAACGGCGTAACAACTCATATTCTTAACTTCTTATCATTAAAATCAAGCAAAACGTGCAGTGACATATTGTACCGTACAACTAATGATGCACATGATTAGGTAAGCAGTTGCAGATCCATTATCAACCAACCAATAATAAACTATAATAATAATAACACGTTCTAACATTATTAAATAAATTTCCTAAATTAGAAACAAAATATGAATAAGTAAATCAACAATATGTAAAAAATGACAATAAGAGAACGAACGGAGACCACACCATATATTTGAGTCCCACCGTCCAGTCCCACGATAAAACGTAACTCCACGGTACGACGAGCTCTTCGAAGGCGGTCCAGATTAATGCTTCGAGCTTAACCAGATCATCATCTAACAACAAATCTGTTAAAAAGATAACCACAAATGAACGTTTCTGGATCCAAAACAACATCCTTCATCTTCTATTTTAGATGATGTATCTATTCGATTACTGATGAAGATGACAGTTACATATGGATTGATGGAGGTTACAGATTAAGCTCCAGTGACGGATCGATGATGGGCGATGAAGATGAAGGTTTCAGATGGATCGATGTAGGTTACAGATGAAGCTCCGACGACAGATCCATGGAAGTTATAGGTTCAACTCCGGCGATGGATCGATGGAAGTTATATCGATATGGTGGTTAGAGGATGAAGATGTTAGAGGATGAAGATGTATTATTTATTTTTTTCACAGAGAATGGAGTTAGAGATGGAGATTTGGTGGTTTTATTTTATGGTTGAGAGTTATTTACTAAAATGTCCTCTGTTCACATTGGTTCCTTGGTTCTCTCCCTAAAGTTGGTTCTCGTATGATCCCTACCCTATATATATATATAAATATATATATATATATATATATATATATATATATATATATATATATATATTATTTTGTTGATATATGTTATCAACGTTTAACTAGAAAAAAAAAATCAAAAACAAAACATTCAAATTCATTTGGAATTCACAATGAAGCAAAAAGACAAAAAAAAAAAAAATTAAATGATGCATGTTTGGTTATCTTCTGGCGAGAAAGAAAGGAACAGAAGCAACAGCGCGTGGATCAGCCAAACTCTCTTGGGCTGCGTCGTGTGAACCATTCAGCGGGCCCAGGTGGTCATTTTAGGCCCAGATCGCTGTGCTTTTTTTTTATAAAACGATTTTTTTATACCAAACCCTAATAATTAACAACCCTAATCTCGGTTTCACAGCCTCTAATACGAAAATTAAACCCCTACCCTCTGCCCTAATCATATTCTAAAGGTCCTAGGACCTTAAGGTGGTTTAGGATCAAAGAGAGTGAAAAACTAAGGTGTGTAACCAACCTCTAATGATTTTATACTTGTTTTAATTATTTTTATTAAGTTTTGTCCAAACCAAAAAGTATTTAGATCTAATCAAAATTACTTTTATCAACTAATGATGATTAAAAGATGATTAATATATGTTTGTATTGGGTTTTGATGCATGTTATAGCCAAACCTTGATTTTTGTAAACCATAGATGTTAGAACCATGATGTTAGAACTTGCACGGTGTATTATTATGATGATGTTATGATTATTGAACATGGATAACATGCGTTAGATAATGATTTGACGTGATTTGGATTATTGTTCTTAACCTGCCCAAAAAGGAAACTTTCTTGATTTTTAAATTTTGAAATTGATATCCAAGCACGTTATGGAATGTGTAATGTTAGGATATGCTTAAGTATGATTATTTAAGCATGCTAGAACACTCGTTTCAGTGAAATAAAACTAGAATCACTTATTTGCTAAAAATGGAAACTTTTTGCAAGTTACATGTTCTTGGTGTTCATAACTTACTAGGTTTCGAAAGATTTCATGGAATACAAGTTGTAGGATGCATGGAATGTGTTATATGACTTGATGTGAATCATGACATGATAGTAGTAGAATGTATGTGTGAACTTGAATTTGTGAGCATAGGTTACATGTGACACATTACATGACAACTAACATGATAGATGTTAGGAATCGCATGAACGGTGTATGGATGTAACTCTAGGTCTATGTGGATTTATCAAACATGAAACATTAATGGGTAACCAATGGGTCGGCAGGTCAAACTTGGTCAAACAAAGTCAAACATAGTCAAACACTTTTGTAAAACACAAACTAAGGCATTGATCGGATTCAATGGGTTAACTGGGCAAACACAAACATTGGACAAACACTTATAGGTTGTTGTATGATAGGTTTCCGGTAGTGGGATATCTATTTTTACAAAACGCTTGGTTTTACTTTAGCACGCAAAGCTAATGTGAGTTTCACGACCCCTTTTTGTCACAACCCGACCAATATGGGCCTAGTCGACATACAGGTTGGTACCAAACTTGCACAGCGGAAGTGACAATTATTGTTCTAAAGGTTTAATACAATTTCTAGTTCCAAAAATATATAAATACAATACTTAATGAATGGTTCAGAAATAAGCAGGGACGAATCGCGGCGGTCATCGAAGCAGTCGATGATGTGCAATCCACAGGTTAATCCAATCTCTAACCATGCTTAGCTCTATGCTCTAATCCGCAAGTGATGTAATATACCTCGCGTTCGCCATCCATCCATAAGTTGTACCTGAACACATGCTTAAAAATAGTTTGTGTCAACAAATATGTTGGTGAGTCCGTGTGTGCGTTAAACTGGCTTTAAAGTAAGTTTATTGTTCAAAACTCGGTTTATAAGTTTACATGGTTTCCCACAAAAATGGTTTATCATTCCAAAATAGGTTTACAAATTAATACGGTTCAACACATGGTTGCACTGGTGATGTACAAGCCACACCTCAAACCTGAAACTGAATCCATATACTCCCATTATGGATTCTCATGGCAAAATACGTGTCACAAATCTCAGTGGAGGGTTTCCCGGGTTTCCGGGTCCACTGTGTGCGGGGGTTTCCCCAAGTAGTACTACCCACATATTTAGTGGCCCAATTCCCTTGGGTTAATGAGTGTGAATGGTATCGGGAGTACCTTGTCACATCATACTGGTTTAGTACTAACAATTCTACTGGTTTTACACTGGAAGCATATGTCATCCAAAAATGTTTATAAAAGTAAAAAGAGAGGGGAAGGTTCATGAAACTCACCTGGTAGCGTAGCATAAATGTAACATAGAATGCGCGTTATTGTGTCCTGGTATTCTCCTGGTCAAGTCCTAAATCGACATAGATTATTAGTTTTGTGTTCATTCGTAATGATTTCATGTGTGGCACGAGCTCAAGTTATGGTTCCATATTATATTATCATCGTTAGACAAACGATGGTGTTTCTTATATCATGTGGTTCTAGTCGTCCAAGGCTTAATATATATATATATATATATATATATATATATATATATATATATATATTTAGGCCTGTAAACGAACCGAACGTTCATGAACTGTTCGTGAACTGTTCGGCGGGAAGTTCGTTTATGTTCGTTTATTTAAATAAATGAACGAACACGAACACAATTTTTTGTTCGTTTAATTAAACGAACGAACATGAACACACGTTGTGTTCGTTCATTTATGTTCACGAACGTTCGTTTATGTTCGTTCATTTATGTTCGTTTAATGAAACTTAGCTTTATTTTTATTATTTATTTCCTTTTGTTAAGTAACCTTAATTCATATGTTTTAAAAACTTAACCCTAACCCTAACATTCTAAACATATCACTTATTAGCCGCTCTCCACACTGCACAGCCCCACACTTCACAACCGCTCTCGACCCTAACCCTAGCGTTCATTTATTCATGAATCATTATTAACTTGTTTTTGTTTGTGTTCGTTTATGTTCATTTGTGTTCGTTTATGTTGATCATTTGTGTTCGTTTATGTTCATGAACTGTTCGTTTAGGTTTAAATGAACGAACATAAACGAACACGAACACGACAAATTTCTAAATGAACGAACACGAACATAAAATGTGTTCGATTATGTATTCGTGTCCGTGTTCGGTTTCGGTTAAAGTTAAATGAACAAACACGAACACGCCTGTGTTCGTGTTCGTTCGGTTCGTTTACAGGCCTATATATATTTACTCTTCTAAGTGATTCTCCTAGGTTTCCATCCTAGTTGTCCAAGCTTATATATATGTATCTTGTAGTCTGAGCTTCCGGTCATCATAAGTTGGTAGGCGTCTTCTCATATTCCAGAACAGGTTTTATGTCTAAACATTACGGCTCTCATCCCTTCATAAGTATATAAGCTGTAGGTGTCATTTCTAAATTCAAGTGTCAAGTGTCCAAGGTGTCAAGACTCCAAGTTATCTATGGTTTATGCAACTGGTCCAAATGTCCGAGTGTTGAGTCCAAAACCTAAGTTTTCAACGTTCAAGTCAGTGTCCATGGTGTCGATATTCTAAGCCTTGAGTCTTGAATCCAACATCTTCATTAACCTCCATTCTAATATTTAATATAAGTTCATATCATATACCTTGTCATACATTGCTATCTATAATTATATCCAAATCTCAAGTGTCGAATCCAAGAATCACTACTATAATCCATTCTAATATATATAATCCTCTAATGTCCGAGTTCATATGCTTAGACCAAAGTATCCGAGTCAATAATGTTCAATTCCATGTTGGTTATAACTATATTCGAACCATTAATCTAATGTCCAAGTTTATAGGTTATAACGTCCAATTACAATGTTAACTTTAGGTATCCGCTATTGTCTCATCTAACTCGTGATTTGGTCTCGGCCTGTTACAAGTTCGTTAAGTCCCACACGTCATATGTATATAATATAAAAGTTGTAAATAATATAACTAACGGGTTAGTGCTTTCGATTATACCTTATGATCGGGTGACCTGCACCGATCCTCTGTTTGATTGAGTTGACCAATCAGCTGACCTGGTTATCTTATGTTGACCACCACTGTTGTGTTGACATTCGGTCTGACCCGTCTTCATGACTCGCTTCTTCACATAAACCGACTCCTATCAAACCACAACCACTAAATCCTAGTATTCTCAACCTTCGACCCCATCCCTCTGACCATCACCGCCGCACCACTGGCACCATACGACCTCCACTATCAGAACCCATCAGCACCGATAACCACCGTCACTTGTCCACCTTAATAACCTCATCACAACCCCCACCATCATTAGTGCTGGAACCACCATCATCATCAATCAATATTATCTCATCCATTTAAACCCAATCAATATTATTCATGAGAAATAACAAGGATTTATAATCATACCAAGTCAATCGGAACCCAACAACACCGCTGCTCATCATCGTCTTCCTTTCTTAACAGAACCGGCCAGCTACCTGTTCCTCTGTCTCTCTCTCTCTCTCTCTCTCCTCGGTCTCTCTCTAGTTCCTTCTCTCTCTTATTTTCCGTTTCATCTTCCCTTGATGTTCAGATCTGTATAAAACGGACAGGGGTTGTGTGGTATGGGAGTGGCTCCGCCTGAGCCCCGTCGCCTCCGCCGCCGCCGGAGGAAGTCCTCCGGTCCCTTCCTCCTCCTTTCCTCTCGTGTCTCTCTCTTTCTTCAGATCTGTACGTTTGTGGGTAAATGAGGGGTCATGTGTGAGAGTTGTGTGTTGGTAAGATATAAGGGGGTGGGGTGTAGGTGTTAATGTCACACCCTCAAATTCCACATGCGGGGTTTTACTGTGAGGCGCGTGACGAACCAGGATCCAAGTCAACGGTCACAATAAACGACAACTATATGATTTAAAATACGAAGTCAACCACTAAGTTCAAAACCCATTCGATACAGCGGAAGCAAAGTACAAACCATAATCCAGAGTTTTAAAGGAAATAAAAGATAAAGTTTCAAAACATGAAATGCAAACTAGACACCATGAAACTCGTGCGCCTATCTAGTGCAACTACCTTAGCGACCTGAGAAAACATGCTTAAAATTGTCAACATATAATGCTGGTGAGTTCACAAGTTTTATGATAAATGTTAAAAGTATTAAAGATCATCATGTTACTACTATGTTAAAATGATAGCGCTAGCTAAACGCATGTAAGATACTACTACGACTTGGAAACCATTACTGACAAGATAGTGCATGAATATGCCCGGATATGTACCACCGTCGCCACGGTAGTCTTTTAATGACCGAGAAAATATGCACCCGCCGGCCTCCAACCGACGAGTAGGGTTTGTCAGTCCCAATAGATCTATCCACATTTCCCCCGCTATGCATCCCCGCATACTCATGGTTTCCCCGGGACTTAAAAGAATCGTATAGTAAGTCAAAAGACATAACACCAGTATAACATGATCTTTACGAAATGTAAGTATAAAGCATGTTCCTCCCCCAAAAACGAAAAGACTTAAAGTGGGGCCGTGAAACTCACCTTAGGTTGCTTTCTTCCCAAAACAAGTAAATCAGCTCAATAGATAGTCCCAACTACCGGTGACCTATCATAACGAGCGTATAAGATGTTAGACTAATAACTCGGGGGTTAATTAGTCCCCAATAGTCCAGACCATAACTGTGTACATTTGAAAAGATGTTTAAACGTTTAACCGACCACACCAAACAAGACCCAACATCCCGTTGGTGACCCGACATCCCACGTGTTAGCCAAATACAAGATATCATGCAACTAGATGCAATTAAACACTTAACATGCGCAAAAGTTCACTAAGTCTAGCATATAGCTCAAATAACGCATAAACGAGTCCGAACGCGTGTTACCAGGTTATTAGACATGTCACAATGTTCCTATCATGTTTCTAGATGTTAAACCATGTTTCGGGATGTCAAAATACACTTACAACAGCAAAACATACGATTATGAATCAAACATGCAATTAGAAAAGTCAAATAGCAATTAGGATGGTCAAACAGGCAATTAGGAGTTGTAATCACGTGTTGTACATGCGAATAGAGGGCTACTCGCCTATAACAACATGCGAGTAGGCCTACTCGCCTATTCTATAGGCGATTAGGATTTCCTACTCGCCCTCTGTAGCATAAAGTCGTATTTCGCGCGTTTAACCCTCCAAATCAGATCCGAAACATGTAGAAACACCCAATATCAAACCCAAATCATTTATCAACCTATCCCAAGCAAAAACCCCTAATTTATCATCAATCTAATAGCCCTAATTGCAAACATTTCCCAAAATGGCAATATTATCATGAAAACATCACATCAACATGCAAAACTTACCCTATACGACAATTATCCAAATTTCATCACATAACAACGTTATAAAACAACATACTACTGTTCCTACATGCTCCTAGAACAAACCCTAACCTTATTCAATCAACAAAAAACATTATATCATCCTTAATCCTACAAAATCATTCAAACTGGTCAAAACGCCTATTATCAATAATACACACCTATGAACTTCCAAACTCATCAACAATCATGCTAACAACCTATTTATTTCAGAAATATATCAAACGCACAAGAATCCACATGTTTTAATCATAAAAATCCTATCTTGCATGAATACACCACATAGAACACATAATGAAAGGGGACACATGTCCCGGGGGTGATTAATCAAAGTTAGCGGGTTGGGTTCGTTAACGTACATCGGTTCGGTCTCGTAGCACGAGTTTTCGTATATACTTATATAATAATCCAGGCTTCGGGTTCGTGGTTAGCATTTGCTCATGGTAATTATTTCTATATTAATATTTGTATTTATTATTACTGACTTGGACACCGGTTTAAAATGCGAAAAAAAAATTGGGTCTCGACCCGGGTTGTTACACTTTTACTGTTTTCCTGTTGGGGGAGAAACATGCTACACAAACACACGAACATTGTAGATCACATGTACTATTATATCACTTGTTTACTATAGCGTAACTCTCATTCTTAAGCCCTTACATTGTAAACCATAGTATTTGTAACATAGCGAGGAGATGTGAATGGATCTATTGGGTCTGACAAGCCCCACCTGTGTCAACTGGAGGTTTAGCAGGTGCATATTGTCCTAAACATTCGTCACCGTTGAATGAGCGGTGGTGGGAGGCAAACAACCACCAACAGTCAGCAATGGTTTATGTACGCTTAATAACTTGTTAATGTCTAGCTAGCATTGGGATATAATTAGTAAATGGATGTGAGTCTATACGGACAAACATACACAAACGGATTTCTTACATTAAAACCTGTGAACTCACCAACTTAATTGTTGACACATTTTAGCATGTTTTCTCAGGTATCTAAGATAGTAGCAGCTAGGATGCACTGGAGTCACACTTGCATACATACAAACACCATCAACTGGTTTTCAAACATTTCAATTGTTATATTGGTTTTGGTAAATTCGCGATTGTATTGCGAGATGTTTTATATTTTGCTTCCGCTAAAATTTTAAAACTCGAACTGTCTGGTTTATTCACGTATGATTTTGAAAGCATATAGAGGTCATTCATTCGACCGTTGACTGGATCCTGGTATGTCACGCGCCTCACGGTAAAACCCCGCAGTGGAAATTTGAGGTTGTGACAAGATCGGTGCATATCTTTTGTTTAAAAATGTATTTAAAAAAAACATTTGAACACGTTATTGAATAATCATCAGAGAATAAGATGTTTTGACAGACACAGCCGATTTATGGAAATATTATTAATTTAAAACACAATACATCGTGAATAAAAACTATAATTACACATTTTATCAATGCTGATTTTTTTTAAAGAATTTTTATTGCTATAAAATATATGTTCATTTTTTAAAGTTATAAAAACAATAAAAGAGTTTGAATCATTTGTAGATTTATTTTCTAAAATGAAATAATTTTAATTGTTTAACTAAAATAAAAATGATAATATGTAAATTTATGGTAACATTTTTTAGTTGTTTAATAATAGTAAAAATGAGTTCATCTACCAATAATAACCGTCGTATTTTGTAAGTTTCTATCTAGATCATTCATCTGTACAATGGCGATCATAGACTTTTAGGGCGCTGGACTGTTTTTAATTATGAATTTGAAAAGACTGATATAATTTAAATTTATAGTTATTTCGTTAGATATTGATTACAAGTTAAGTATTACAAAGTCTGTATAAACATTTGGTTATATCATCATTCAGTGGAAAATTGTAATGGATGACAGTTGTTTGAGAACATCTGTTGACAAGTCCTCAGATATTGTATACCTTTCAACTTAACATAGACTTGAATATAAAAGTTTATTGTTAAAACAATGAAACTTATTTTATTCAACTTTATACTGTTTGAATGTTAATTATAATAGTAACAATAATATTAAATTATTAAAAAATTTATTTTTATACTTTATTATTTGTATTTGTAATTGTGTTTCACTTTGAAATTTTTGGGATTTGAACAAATGTGTGATGGTACACATTTCAAACTTTTGTTTTATTAATATTTCAATTAATTTTGTTCTTTTAAAAAAAAGTGTTGCCTTATCGTTTAATTTTTTTTAACCTGAAATTAAATAAACTACTGTTGTTATTTATTAATCATGTTTATATTACTTAAATGTTAATAATATTTTTAAACAATTAATCTAAATTATAATATCCGTTCCATGTGGTAATCCGTGGAAAATTGTAATGGATGACAGTTGTTTGAGAACATCTGTTGACAAGTCAACAGTTATAGCAAATCTTTCAATTCAACAGAGGGTCGAATACCATAGTTAATCATTACGAAATTGAAAGTTAGTTTATTGAAGTTTATATTGGTTAAAATTTAATTATAATAGTCACAATAATATAATGAGTAAAGTTCATGTCATTGGTTAAAAAAGTCTGTCATGGAATAATAGACGTACTTACTAATTTTAAACATATTATATCTTGAATAAAAACTATAACTACATATTTTATAGATGATGATATTTTTTTAGAATTTTTATTGCTATAAAATATATCTTCATTTTTTAAAGTTATTGGAATAATAAAAGAGTTCAAATCATTTGTAGATTCTTCTTCTAAAATTAAATAATTTGAATTGTTTAATTAAAATAAAAATAATAATATGTACATTTATGGTAACAGTTTTTAGTTGTTTAATAATAGTAAAAATAAGTACATCTACCATTAATAACCGTCGTATTTTGTAAGTTTCGATCTAGATCGTTCATCTGGATAGTGGCCATCATAGACTTTTAGGGTTGTAGACTGTTTGTAATTATGAATTTGAAAAGACTAATATAATTTAAAATTTATAGTTATTCCGTTAGATATTGATGACAAGTTATGCATTACAAAGTTTGCATAAACATCTGGTTATATTACTCTTAAGTGGTTTGAACATGTTGAGTTCCTACAACATCTGTATCCGATTCTATGATTGCAAAATTGTAATGGATGACAGTTTTTTGATAACATCTGTTGACATGTTAACATATATTTTATACATTTCAACTTCACAGAGGCTCGAATACCAAAGTTAATCATTATGATATTGAAATTTACTTTATTCAAGTTTATATTGCTTGAATGTTAATTATTAATAATATTATATTTTATTTTATTATTTGTGTTTGTAATTGTAATTGTTTTTCAGTTTATTTGTTAGAGGGCCCAAAAACACTATTATTATTATAGTAGGTATAGATACTGTTTCAGTCTATAAAAGACGACTAACTCTTCATTTCAGTTTGCAAATTTGTAATACTTGAACCATTGAAAAGCAAACCAATTTTCTATACCATCAGTATAATGTTATTTCATTCAAATTTCCTACCCACAGTCTTCTCCAAAATTCTTGCTCTTAAAGAAAAATGTATTACCAATAACCCGTTGGTAATGAAGTTGGAATTGGTGTCCCTAGAAGATTCTTATAATCAAAGGAAAATATTATCTGTATTATTACAACATCTAGAGCCTTCGAAAATGAGATGGGTGTCTAGGGAAATACTATGTCTCAAATTTTTTCAGGAGTTAGAGACATATTATTGTATATGTTTTTGTAACACCCCGCCTCTAATATCATCCAATATTGTCCGCTTTGCCCACTAGAAGCTCACGGATTTGTTTTTGGTTACCCAGGGGAAAACTTCCCAGGAGGTCACCCATCCTGGTACTACTTCCACCTGAGCACGCTTAACAGTGGAGTTTTCATGTGCTCTACAGCCAACTAAGCCCAAAATGCGTTGGTGATTTATGAGGTAGGACATTACTTATGAACCAAGATCTCTTATGTCCACGAATGATGGGGGATATGCCTAGGGTGTTACAATCACCCCCCCCCCCTAAGGGACTCATCGTCCTCGATGAGGTTTGCCCCACCATCCCGGATGGCACAGGAGTGGCTCTAATACCATTCTGTAACACCCCGCCTCTAATATCATCCAATATTGTCCGCTTTGCCCACTAGAAGCTGACAGATTTGTTTTTGGTTACCCAGGGGAAAACTTCCCAGGAGGTCACCCATCCTGGTACTACTTCTACCTGAGCACGCTTAACTGTGAAGTTTTCATGTGCTCTCCACAGCCAACTAAGCCCAAAACGCGTTGGTGATTTATGAGGCAGGACATTACTTATGAACCAAGATCTCTCCTGTCCACGGATGATGGGGGATATGCCTAGGGTGTTACAGTTTTCTTTTTCTTTGGAGCCCGGCTTCTTTGGTTTTGTTCTGTGGTGTTTGGGCTGTATTTTGTATTTTGTTTGTTGTCTTATAGAGTAAATGTGTTAGTTGGTATTAGTTCACTTTTGTAGCGTATCAGAGTTTTTTGTTAGAAGACTTCTATTTTGTATGTTTGTAAGCATTTTTCCTTTGTGGTGTTTTGGTTGTATTTTGTATCTTGTATGTTTTTTAATCCTGATATTTAAGTAAAATTATACAATTCCAATTATAAGTTTCATTGCTATAGCACTTTTCAATATTGTAGTATAGAATAAATTGAAGATACGTTTGACTAATGAAGACTTTGCTAAAACAGACTGTTATTAATTCTTAAAAGGTTGTTACAAAAACATATCATAAAATATTGAAGCAAAAATCTGACTAAAAGCTACTCGTCTGTAACAGGGGCGAGTAGCTAGCTACTCGTCCGTAACAGCAGGAACGACTATGAACATCTATAAATACCACCCTTGACTTGTAAAACACCATTTGTGAAACCCTAACTCGTCCCAAACCTTTCCCACACCATAATCAACCTCTTGGACTCGTTTTTGCTCTAAAACCTATCATTTCGAAGCTTACACGCCCTCTTTAGCAAAACCTAAGGTCTTCGGTAGTTGGGACTAACAACTCGTGTTGAGTATTTTGTTTTAGAAGACGCAATCTAAGGTGAGTTTCACGGCCCCACTTTTTACTGGCTTTGCTTTCGGAGGAGAAAACATGCTACGTACTCGTATTCATTAAACATGTGTTATATTATGTATTCGTATTCATAAAACTTATGTCATACTGAGGTAGTTTTTTTGTTACTATACGATTTGTCAAAGTCCCGGGGAAAACCATGAATGTGCGGTGTAGCACAACGGGGGAAATGTGGATAGATCTATTAGGCGTGACCGGCCCCACTCGTCGACTGGAGGTCGGACGAGTGCATGTTGTCTTGATCACGTATTCATGTATTCGGGCAGGTGTATTCATGTATTGTTGTATTCATGTATTCGTGTCCAGTAATGGTTTTCTAATCGTAGTAGTAGCGGAACTTACGCTTAGCTAGCGTACACATGACATAGTATTGATAGGATTGAACTTGGTACACTTTCGGAAATGTTTTATAAAAACCTGCGAACTCACCAGCATTATATGCTGACGTTCTTAGCATGTTTTCTCAGGTCGCTAAGGTAGCTGCAGTCGATAGACGCACAGAGTCGCACGGCGTCTAGGATTCACTTGCATGGTTTTAACATTATCGGACTTATAACTTTTACTTTTTGGGTTGTAAAGATGTTTTATGCTTCCGCTGTTGTTGGTTACATTTTGAAAACTTAATGAATGGTTTATGTATCTTTTACATTTAGTTGTCGTTTATTGTGATCGTTGACTTGGGTCCTGGCGTGTCATGCACCTCGCGGTAAAACTCCGTATGTGGAATTTGAGGGTGTGACATTTTAAACAATTCTACTACTCTTTTTCAGCAAAATCTCCAACTTGAACAATCAGTTGAAGGTATTGAAATTATTGATGATGCTCAGCTTGATATGCAGGTTAAAAAAACCGTTTATATGTTTTGTATATAATATAAGAATTTATATTCAATTAGTATTACATCATATCTTATGTTATGTACTAATATATTTGTTTTAAATGGTTGTACATGTAGATGATTTGGATGAGAATATTACTTTTGAAGTTTATGAGCATGATGTTGTGATTGCTAAACGTTATGTAAGTTATATATTACTTTATGTTTTATATTTTTCATTATCTTACTGAACTTAATTAAGTAATAATGTTTTCAATATACATCAACTTTTCAACGGCTTCATTCTACAATAGTTAGGTTAGCTAAGATTAGTTGGCCAGATAAGATTTTGGTTCAAGTGAATAGTGGTGAAGTAAATGAGTGTAAACTTTATGTGGAACAAAATAAGGATAACAAAAGGTATTATTTAAATTTTAATAATATAACTAATACTCTTATATTCTCACTTCATAGGTTTGCAGTTAATCGATTGGTAAGCTTTATAAAATCCAAAGGTTTGAAAATGGGTGACTGGTGTAATTTCAAGTTTGATGAATCATTAGGAATTTCGGTCATAACTAAACATTGATCGTATGGTAGGCAGTGGAAATATTTTGATGTTGATACAATGTTTGCATATTGGTGGTGTTTAATTGTAAATCTTAGGTTAAATGTATTAACTTCCTGACTCTTTATTTTGTAGTTCTGAATATTGTTATTTTAGGTCGACAAAGGTTTATCAGTTTTGATGTAAATTTATATGAACAATTTTGAAATTGTAAATGTGATGTCATTGTTAGTAACAAGGGTTTAATGCAACATCTGTTTGAATGAAACTGTTTGAGGATCATCTGTTTGAATCAACAACTGTTTGTAGTAACAGCGGTTTTAAAAATATCTCCTTAACTGACTCTAGATAATTGAATTTATAATTTGGTATTTACTAAACAGAGCATAGCCGTTGTCTGTTTATGATTTTTATATTTTGGTGAGAGTTAATAGCCATTTTCGTCCCTGTGGTTTGGTCCAGTTTGCCACTCCAGTACAAAAGTTTTTTTTTTTGCAATTCCTTACCTGTGGTTTGGATTTTTTTTGCCAAATTCGTCCTTTTCACTAACCCAGTTAAAAAATGTCGTTAGTGTCAGGGGTAGTGTTGTCTTTTTACCTGTAACTTTTTTTTTTCTAAAAAATCAACCCCACCCTCACCCCACCACCCCCTACCCTATATCTCTCTCTCTCTCTCTCGTCTCACCCACTCTGTATCCCTTCTTCAACAATATTAATAATAATAAAATAAAAGGAAACTGAGAAATGAGATCCTCATCCTCGTGGGAGCAAAAACAAAGAAAAAAAAAGTCCAAGCTATAACTCAGATCCATCTTCTCTCTCCTCATCCTCGTTCAGTTATCTTGCAATCCCTTTAAACCCACTGTAATCATGCTATAACTCAGATCCATCTTTCACATACCACAGATACCAACTCCGACCGATGTCACAACCCCACCGGCTCATCTGAACCAACCAAGCTGGTTGTTCGACCTCCTTGGATTTAGATTTGGATCTGGTTGTCTGACATGCTGATGACGGGCCCTGCTGCATCTGAGAGGTGCTAGAATTCAATAATAATAATAATCAAATCGTGCTGGTGTTATGGTTTTCAGGTGGTGGCTGGGTAGGTGACGAGGGTGGGGCGGTGGTTCATCGTGATGGGGGTAAAGATGTTGGATGGTGGTTTCGTGTTTTTGTGGGGAAGGTGGGGTGGTTGGATAGGTGACGAGGATGGGGGCAGTGGTTGGGAAGGTGACAAGGATGGGGGTGGTGGTTCAGGTGGTGGTTGGGTAGCTGACGAGGATAGGGGCGGTGGTTTAGTTGGTGTCTGTGTTTGACAGATTTATGGGGTTTGTGATTGAATTAGGGGAAAAGATTTATGTTTTTTTGTAGGGTTTTGAAAAAGATGAAATGAGTTATATGAATTTTTGTTTGATTTGATGAAGATGATGATGATTATTGTTATTAGAATGTATCTACAGAGTAAAATGGAGAAGAAGAAAGAGAGAGAGAAAGAGAGAGAGGGAGAGAGAGAGTGTGTGTGTTATGTGTGTGTGAGAGAGAGAGGGGGGGGGGGGGGTGGGGGGTAGAGGAAGACTGATGGGTTTTTTAATTAAAATAATTATAGGGTATCAAATGACAAAATTGTCCTTCATTAAAGTGGCAAAAAGACAACCCTACCCCTGACCTTAACGAGATTTTTTAACTGAGTTAGTCAAAAGGACGAATTTGGCAAAAAAATCCAAACCACAGGTAAGGAATTGCAAAAAAAAAAAAACTTTTGTACTGGAGTGGCAAACTGGACCAAACCACAGGGACGAAAATGGCTATTAACTCTTTTGGTGAGTAATTGTTTTAAAAAAAGATATAGTCTTCCCGTGTTTTCACATGGGGTTTCACCTAGATGTTCATGTATTTATATATTTTTTTAGATGTTTAAAGTTTTGTTTAGTTGTGGCTGTATTGAAGTTACCGAAATTTTTCTCTGCAAATGAAGTAGAGGGGTTAATATTTATGGGATCCTCTATTTGTTTTTAATATCTGTTATCTCAATTCTCAACAGAGCTTTAATCCGTCTATTTATTTATCTTTCCGTGGTTGTAACACCTTTCAGTATTAAATATCTGATCAGTACTATTAACTGGTATCGTGAAAGAAACAGATGTTACTAAACAGGTTTTCCTTACCACAGACGATTGGCTTCTTAATGTTAGTTTTTAGTAAACAGACATTAAAATATGATATAGTCTTCGGGATTTCATCTAGTATAAAATAATAATTAAACAAAGCGCAAAACTAAACTCTAATAACAAGTTACACACTTACACACGAATCTAGAAAGGTTATACTAAGAGGTTGGCAGGTTTAAACTAACCATGATCGACCCGATTCGCCGTGTTTAGATGTTGACAAAGATGACCACTTAACATAGATTATTTTTTGGGGATATTGGATTTTAATCATTCAAACTTTCACCAATTGGCTGATAATAATCTGTACTTTAAAAATTATCAACAACGATCCAAACTTTCAACGGCCGACAATGAACCTACGTTAACTGAGAACTAACTCAGTTAGTTGATGATGACATGGACGCTGACATGGCATGCACACGTTGACGTAGCATGCCATGTTAGCGTCCACATCATCATCCATGCCAGTGTTGGCATACCACGTCATCATCCACATTAGCGTAAGCATACCACGTCAACATCCACTAATTGAGTTAGTTCTCAGTTAACAAATGTTCATTGTCGGTCAATACGTTGAATGTTGGGATCGTTGTTGGGAATTTTTAAAGTACAAATTATTATCAGCCAATGAGTGAACGTTTGGATTATTAAAATCCAATACCCTTTTTTTTCCTCATATTGGTACTCAGGTATGACAATTTATAGCTTAAAAAACAAATGACTATAAATAATCGTGTTTAAACTACATAACATTATACCTTTTTCTCTTTTTACTCAAGTTTTGAGATAAACAAACCGACTTAAGTATGAGCAAAATACCTAAGAATAATTATTACAAAACGGGATAACTCATGAACGTTCACCCAAACTCAACCCATCCACCTAAATATGCTCATAGATCGATTTAACACAAAATTGGTTAAAACCTATTTTTGCTAAACTTAAATTCATAAATTTACTGTGATGTTTGTGTCATGTCAGATATCCATACTTATGGATAAAATCACTTCTCTCGAAAATAATTTGACGAATGATGTATAGTTAGACAAATAGTCTAAATATTTTGAAGAAAAATTCCAATATGTGGTTCATGAAATCAAGGATTTCCTCATCAAAATGATTGAGATTAACAAATTGTACATGTTAAATTAAATATTAGTGACACCAAGCTAAGCAAACACCCATCTGCAGAACCTACCTTCTTTACCAACACAACCATCGGTAGCATCTATTGCATCATGAATTACGTAATACTCTGTTATTTGAATTACAAAATTCTCTTTGATATCGCTACAAGTCTTAATGGTTAGATACAATTATAAGTTATAACTAGTGGTAATCTAATTCTGTGTATGTAATGCACAACAGTGGAAGGACGACGCAATTTCTTTTAGTATTACAACACTCTTTCTTTTAATTTTCTAGTGTCTGTTACTGGTGTATACGTTGCAAGAATATTGGCTTTCAGATCTGATGTAGCGAACCAATAATTAACGGTTGAATAGTTACTTGACGGAGTTGGATAGTAGTTGACAGACTTGAGTTGAGTTGAGTAGTAACATGACAGAATTGAGTAGCACCCTAACGGAGCTGAGTAAAGAAAATTAAAAAAATAGAGTTAAATAGTAACCTATCGAAGGAAAAAACGGAGTTGCGGGAAAAAATAAATTAAAAGAACAGAGTAAATAGTAACTTGACGGAGTTCAATAGTAACGTCGTTAAGCTAACGGAGTTGAATAGTAGCCTAACGGAGTCGAGTAGTAACCTAACGGCGTTGAGTGGAGTTGGATAGTAAATTGACGGAGTTGGATAGTAGTTGACGGAGTTGAGTTGACTTGAGTTGTACCACAACGGAATTGAGTAAAGAAAATTAAAAAAAAAACATAGCTAAATAGTAACTTAACAGAGAAAAAAATGAAGTTGCGGAAAATTTTTTTAAGAAACCAGAGTAAATAGTAACTTGACGGAGTTAAATACTTAACGCAGTCGAATAGTAACTCCGTTAAGCTAACGGAGTTGAAAAGTAGCCTAACGGAGTTGAGTAGTAACCTAACGGCGTTGAGTGGAGTTGAGTAGTAACTTGACGGCCTTGAATAGTAACTTTACGGAGTTGGATAGTAGTTGACGGAGTTGAGTTGAGTAGTAACATGACGGAATTGAGTAGTGGCCTAACAGAGTTGAGTAAAGAAAAAAAATATAGCTAAATAGTAACTTAACGGAGAAAAAAAACGGATTTAGGAAAAAAAATTAAAAAAGCAGAGTAAATATTAACTTGACGGAGTTAAATAGTAACGCCGTTAAGCTAAATAGCAACTTAACTGAATTAAATAGTAACTTAACGGAGTTGAATAGTAACTCCGTTAGTACTATTCATGAAAGTTTCTAAACTAATATATAGATAATTATTTTCACCTTTGTTAGTATTACTAGATCTTTGCCCGCGTTACACGCGGCTCACCAACGTATAATTATTTTGAGGGGTAAAACATATAAAAAAATGTAGCAGAAATATTTTATTAAGATTTAAAAGAAACCAATACACATTCTATTCAAATATCACTAAATATTTCATTATACACCACATTTTTTGTTTTAGTCTTCACTTTCCCATCAGCATCAAGTATAAGTAACTTCACGCCTGCCCTGCTTTTAACTCTTGACAATGCGACATAAAGCTGGCCATGTGAGAATACCGGGTCTCTTAAATACAATCCAACATTCGATAGAGACTGTCCTTGGCTTTTATTGATGGTCATTGCGAAACATACGCTTAAATACAATCCAAATCATTTTACTTCCATTATATTGATAGACATGCAACGATGATGTGCGGACATCTAGTGCAAGATTCCACTACATCCGAATTTCCTGAGACACGTAAAGCCAAATGTAAATAGAGCTACGTTTGACCCATTAGATACAAATGAATAGATGTATGCGACACTTTAACCGGTCAAAAGTGAACAAACATGCAACTACCATTGCAAGTTGTGTTACTAACTTATCAAATAGGTGAAGTTAAGATAGTAAGCTATGAACAAAACAGATGACATGGGTTTAAAGTCAAATTGAATGGGTTCAAATGCACAAATTTATTAAATCACAAAGACATACCAATAAAGTTCTGTAATCAAACTCATTTAACACATGGATTATTTTAAATAGAGAAATATAACAAAGTTTTGTGTATTTGACCCATATAAAAAATGCATGCTTGACCCGCCTGTTTGACCCATAACCCATTAGCCAACACACTTACTGCAATGTTTGATGATTCTTTATAAAACTCCACAATTCTATAAATTTGTGATTCTTTATTTACATTAATGGAACCACAGAAAGACAAGACATACAAATTACTTTAGATTCATAGAAACAAAAGAAAACACAACACTAACAACTATGCTCATATATATACTTTCAAGTAAAGACACAAACATGTACATTTTACATTGAACAACAGAGGCAAAGGACAAGAAAAAGGCCTCTCCCAATTCTTGTGAAACTTAGTGGCTATTGGCTATCCTATGCAGCAGTATTATGCTGTAATTAGCCCATTCCTCGATTATCCTTTCGATTTCATGTTACAAAGCAACAGGCACTTTAGTGCCCTTTGGAATCATAAACCTAATATACTAATTTTATAGCCAGAAGAAAGAGGGATACCATTTGCTCCTCAATCAATATCATCATCATTCTAAGCTGATTATAGTTACAGGTTACAAGTGACACGCCTTCTTGCGGCTGCCGCCATCCCAAAAAAGGTTGAATAAACGCAAGAGAATCAGACAATTTCTAGTGGTAGATCATCATTGTCACCATGATGCCGAGTTTGGTTTTGGACCGCCTTAACAACAGTCACTCTTGCTGCATTGGCGACTCGGTTAGCTGCGGTCACAGCTCTATTCACCCTCTCATCCACATCTACTACACATACTGCTTTTTCAGCTGTCTTGCTTCCTGAAAAAGAATTACACAATACTCGATCAAAAGGCCTAATTTATGTTCCTAGAAGTAGCAACATGGTCGTGGCAAGTAACTGGTCAAAATGAGCTCGGGTCAAGCAGAGTGATTATTAGTAAATGTTAAGTCAGGTACTCAGGAGTCAGGTCCAACCACAGTCCCACAGCCATTTATTTGTACATTCTCAAGTCTTTTTTTTAATTAATGCAATAAAATGATTACAAAAGCGATATAAAACATTGAATGCATAAAAAATTTATACAGTGACCATATTTACCTGGACTGCTTTAAGGACTTTGACATGAGAAACAGAAGAAGATGATCTAGAAAGCGATGAATCTCGAGAGGTTGAAACAATGAGCACCCCATTATCCCAATGACCTGATTGAGTCTCCCCGTTTCTGAAAGTATACATACCAAACCCTTGTCTTCTTCCTTCATGCCAAGCACCCTCATACCTATGCCCATTTGCAAAACGGTAAACACCAAAACCATGCATTTTGTCTGCAAAATACTCTCCGACATACGTGTCCCCATTTCTGCACCATCAAGTATCACATAAGCTCAATGTTACCAAATACATCAACTACTTGCAGGATATGTTATTTAATACAACTGTCTTTGTTTAAACACCTCAAATGATAAAAATCTAAAGCATAAGTAATCAACCAAACATAGATTCTCACACAATCACTAAATCTTTAAAAAACAAAACTTTAAATGCCTGAAATGATGGTGTCCATGCCCATGTTTAATACCACCTTTAAACTCTCCAACATACTTGCTACCATCTTCACATGTATGAACTCCGTACCCATGACACTGCCCCTTAAACCATTCTCCAGCATACATATCCCCTATATAAAACTTATAAACACCATAACCATGCCTCAACCCCTGTTTATACAGCCCTCTATATCGGCTTCCTTTCACCCACGTCTCAACACCATAACCATCATACTTCTGGTCAACCCAATCACCCTCGTACATGCCATTCAGATTATAATAATACACCCCACTTCCAGAACACTTCCCTCTATAAAACTCCCCCTCATATTATGATACATCCCACTTCCAGGAGTAGTTATATTAAGGCGCCGAGGCGGGTGCCTCTTCGATATCTAAACACGCCTCATTTGAGTCACATCAAGTAGCCAAGCGATGGACCTCTCGCTTGAGGGCGCCAAGGCGTGTGCCTCTTGGATATCTAAACATGCCTCATGGAGTCACCACAAGCAGTCAAGTGATGAACCTCTCGATTAAGGGCGCTTAGGCACGCCTGAAATGCACTTTTTAAAACTTACATCAGCAAAAAGTCATTAAACTTGAAGATAATAATAGAAATGTTAGATATTAAGTCTCAGTTATCATTTACGCTAAATTTCTAAGAAGTTGGTTGAAAAAAAAAAGAGAGACTTACAGTGAAGTGTCAATTATCATTTACTCCAAAGTGGGGTAAACAGCCAAACCTTCTTGGACATTTTGACCTTTTCTATTTCGTTCTTGGCGAATCAAATCAACACCTGTATTAGTTAAATTAACCAAACCCGACTTACATGTTGGACTAAACCATCCTCACCATATCCAGATTAATTGGTTTGCCATCCTCAGCAACTATGTCAACTACCGTTCATGATTGATCAACCTGACAAAATAACGGAGGTGAAGAATGGCTGCACATATACTATCTACCATGTTATAAGTTTCAAGAAAATACATATCACAGTATCTGGCTGTACTAACATTTAAGATAATAAAACCTTTGCTGGTTCACAACTTGACATAATGTCATGCATTCATATATTGATGAATCGTGAATGTTGGGCTAATATCATATCATTTAGTTGATCTTTTCTACACGTAAAAGATAATGGCGTTAAAACGGTAATTCCAAATAAATTCTAACATGTTGCGAGTGTCACATAAATGAATATTTAACCAAAATTGTGAAAGGAAGTGCAGAAATTTACCTCAATCTCATTCATCAACTTTATTGCCTCAATAGTGCAGACAACCTGACCTGTTTAACCTTGTCTCCAACCTGGAAAACATATATCAAAAAGACAACTGAACATATTACCATAGGAAAAACAATAGCTCGGCAGTTATATAATATAACAGAATAATAATTTATTCTCGTCTACTTCAAAACTTGTACAAAGTTTTATAAATAATTATACGATTGCAATATTGATTTAGCTTTTGAATAAAGCTTTGTAAGGTTGTATGCCTATAAATACATTTCAGTGACGTTCAAGAAGTTTGACTAATATTCTATCTCTAATAGAATGTTCACTCCAAAATTCATGGCCATTTATCTATTTATTTATTTATTTATTTTACTTAAAGTATTATGTGTCTATTGTGTCTTGCAATCCTTTAGGTTCTAGCAAATGACTAACATTCTATGTCTAACAGAATGTTCACTACAAAAGCATTATAAACTTTGCCCTCTCGTTGTCTGCATCAAGTAGCTAAACTATTAAAGCAAGATAACTATCCAAATCGTCAAGGTAATAAAACTTTGTGAAACGTCTATAAACCAACTTTATCTCCTTATCATTAGCATCTCCCTCAAGTTTTATTATAGAAGTAAATGAATTTAATCCCTACAGCAGAAACAATACCTATATAATATCATTTCGGTCAATCGCGAGGTGCTTTGCGTTCCTACATTTGAAAAAAATGACTCAATAAGAAGTGTTATAGGAACATAAGAAAAAGAAAGTCAATATATACACAATAACCCACTGACATGTTTAAATCGCTCACCCAAGTCCGTTAAAGCTTAACAACCAGCATGCTTACACAATAAAAATTAAAACAGATCTAAAGTGGGTCAAACAGCTAAACCTTCTTGGACATTTTGACCTTTTCTATTTCGTCCTTGGCGAATCAAATCAGCACCTGTATTAGTTAAATTAACCAAACCAGAGTTAAATTTCATGAAAATTCAGCAAAATAGCAAATGCAAAGAGCAACCTCACATACCCTGGCTGGAAACCGTAGCATCGGTGAAGCGAAAGGCAAATGTAAGGCCATCTTCTGACTTGTCCCTGAAAAGAAAACTTATAATACTCTTTATTTAGTCTTTTCTCAGTATATTAAAAATAAAAACAAATTTAAGCTATAGTTGTTTGCCTCTTTTCTTTTGAAGGAGCCTTGCTTGCAAGTCTAGCTGTTTGAACAGCTGCATCGGCAGATGCAGCCTCAGGAGTTGCTCTCAGAATCTCACATATGAGTTGTTAGCACTCACTCTGTGATACATATAACGCAGCTTGACATAAGGGACTAAATGTTAATATTCAAAACTTGTAAAAATCAACTACCTGTAAAACTGTCATGGAAAAGCCAATAGTGTAGCCACCGGTGGCCTGAGATGCTTCAGAATCAGGGTTCCCAGACATCTCACGCACCATAGACTTGGGTGCTTGTTGAGAAGATTTTGATTCAAGTAGCTCCCCAACAACAATGTGGTTATCTGAAAAATAAAATAGTTACACAACATTAGCAAATAAAAACTTATAGTGAGTACACACAGACACACAGAGCAATGAGCAGCAAGGTTACTTATACGAACAATCAAACGATAAAAAATCAAACCATAAAAAACATCAATTGAACCATGAATCAAACCATAAAACATCAATTGAACCCTAAAACCTAAATCATAAACCCTAAAACATCAATAAAAAATCAAAACAATTAATAAAACAGAACAATAATACACGAAAACTAAAGAACAATCAAGATAAATAATTTAAATCGGACAAAAGAGATATATCAGACATTAAGCGACACACAAATCAGGGAAAAACATGAAAAAAAAAAACAAAGACATGAAGAACGATTGATTAATATACAATGGAAGATATGAAACCTTGGAGAAGAGATGTTTCTGAATGTTGATCGTGGAATCGCCTCAAATCGCCTGCTTAGGGTTTGAACTTCGCGGCGACAAGAATGAAGGATTAGGTTAAAAAACTTGTTTTTTTGGCTTATATATTTTGTCCGGACTTTTGATTAAAAAAAACGAAAATTTTATTAATTCTCACAAAGTGCCATGTGGCTTCACAAATGGAGGAGAGATAATTGCTAGGGGGGTGAATGATTGCCAAGTGTCCAAAATTGCTTCTAAATATTATAGGGAAATTGGATTGTATCGCACTCAACTATTTGTTATTGGCCGATAACGCACTGAACTATAAAATTGATCACCAACGCACTGAACTTTAAACCTCTTGGATTGTGTCACACTAAGGCTGTGTTTGACAAGGTCCAAATGGAAGAATCCATATGTGTTAATTGTATTAATTTGTCACTAAGTAATCGTTTTAAACCTCTTTATCACTAAGTAATCGTTTTAGTGGTTCTGGACATGGTCAAACACAGCCATAGTGTGACACAATCCAAGAGGTTTAAAGTTCAGTGCGTTGGTGATCATTTTTATAGTTCAGTGCGTTATCGGCCAATCCCAAATAGTTGAGTGCGATACAATCCAATTTCCCTTTATTATATGTATAGATTATTTATTTTTATTTTTACAAAATTATTGGAAAACTTGTGCATTACATTAAAGTTGTTAAATATAGTAAGCTTTTTTTTTCGATGTAGTATACTTTAAGCCTACTTAGACTATAGGGTGTGGAGGGCGGCCAAGGCCCGGCCAAGCCGGCCACCCCCCGTATAACACCACCCCCGCCGGGTTAGGCCCGGCTCAAACGGCTAATTCTGGACGATGGTGCGTGGCTGTTGATTGGTTGGTTTGAAAGTGATGGGTCCCTCCTTTTTTAAATTATAACCGTTGCATTTAAAAAAACTGTCATTTATGTTACACCCCAACAGCGCGCCATGGAAAGCAAAACATGTGGTAACGGAAGTTGTTACCACAACGTTTAGCAATTCACATACATTTACGTATGGACATCTTGCAGCCATCCTCTAGTTAAACATATTTTATTTTCGTGGTCAGTGAAAGATGTTAAAACAGGAAAACATGTTCCACCAAGATGAAGCGAAAATTAGGAGTTAAAATTGATTTACAAGATAAAGAAAAACATAGTTTTTAAAATAAACGGTCCCAACATCATGTCCATATTAGTGCCCTGCTAAACCCACCCTCTAAATCCTTATGCATCAGTACTGAAAAACATGCTTAAAAACATCAACAAAAATGTTGGCGAGTTCACATGTTTAAAGAATCAACAAACTATCAAGTTTAAAAACGTATGATCAAGTATTACTAAAAGAGAACCAAGTAGACTCGCGAAAATCTAACAAGCATCATGTATCCTAGGCACCTAATTAAGCCATGACTTTTCTTCCCAGGTGTGACCCCTAGTCCAAGAAGAACTTTTTGAAGATTATGTTCTTCCCATGAGACAATGTCTACTGAAAAGAAATGGGGCGTCAACCCAATAGATCTACTAACACAACTACGGCTCTAACCAAGAGCTAATGAATAAGAAATGAAGGGAAGGTGTCCTCCTGAAGGGACTGGCGAGGCGTAGTCCAACGCACACACCGTGCACCGACCCAAGGCCATCAAATGTTCTACAGTTCTAGTCTAACTCATTATACAAGCAGGTTAATCCCCTGATTGTAAAAACGTTGAAAAACACTTAAAAGAAAAGGGGTCGTGAAACTCACCTCAACGTAGCAAATCCTTTACTTAACTACACCCTAAAATCCATAAACCATAGGGCCATTTCAGCAACCATTCTAAGTCTAATCAAGTTATTCACCAAACTTCCTCGACTTAGTTAAACCAAAAGCTTTGAATTTTCATTAACCCTTACCCTATCGACCCATTGGTGACTTTGACGGTTGGTTAAGTTTTAGACTTCGCATGGGTACATTTAGCATTTAATCACCTAGTCCTTAGGTCCTTACTTACAGATTCATACGTACCTCGTATCATGTTAAACACCACATATTATGTCATAATAAACCTATCATATAACATACTAATCGATCATGGTTACACGAAGCAGGATAGAACACATTCAAGCAATTTCCATATCAAGCAAGCTTCCAATGCCTCATGTTAACCTATACTCATTCTATAAACTTAATTTGGACCTTAGAACATGCATATAATTCATGAAACAAGACCAATTTTGTGATATCCCGTAATTTCAGGTTCTTACATTAACTAAACTCTAGTTACTTGTACTTACATTCCTTGCATTTTACGTAACTAGGGTTAGCTAGATGAGTCATGTTAGGACCGTCGAACTCGCGTTCCAACAATCACGGGTTTTATCCAAGAGGTGCGGAATCCCTCTAGGATGTTCTAATAACAGAAACAAGGATTGAAACAATGAAACGAGTAATCACAACACACACACGGGTCAAAAGATTATCTATTAATCACCAAAACAGAGCACGAGTGTTTACAGAGATCAACCCAGACGTTCTATGACCAGGGGAGGGTGTTTGGAGGGTGTGTGAGGCAAGAACTGAGGTCTAGGGTTGAGAATGAGGGTATTTATACCACCCGGGTACGACCAGCTCGTTCAAGGCGATTAGCAGCCCAGCTCTAGGCGATTAGCAGCTAATCGCCTAGAGGCAAGGCATAAACGCCTAAGGGTCCAAGGCGATTAGCAGCTAAACGCCTAATGGTCCAAGGCGATTAGCAGCTAAACGCCTAATGGGCCAAGGCAATTAGGCCCTAATCGCGTAGGCCCACAGCTAAATGCCTAAGACCCCAAGGCTAATCGCCTAGAGCAGACCTCGACCTCCAAAACGCGTATAAACGCCTCCAAACACCCCGAACTACGTCCAAACAACTAATATACTAGCCTAGGGACATCGTGCACTAACAGACTCCCCCTTGGAGTAGGCTAGTATACGATTACGAGCCATAAACTGCTCGATTAACCTAGCCAACAACCTATAGAGACCGATCACTAGCTAGGGACATACAGATAATGCACTTACAGACTCCCCCTTGGACCTAGCTAGTGATTTACAGACTCAACCTATCATCTAGCTGGGGACACACAAGAAGTGCATTTACAGACTTCTCGTTGGACCTAGCTGGAGATACATGGTCTTCGAGTCCTCAAGTCTTCATGTTCAGCATTCTTCAACTTAGGGTGACACCGCAATGTATAACCTCTGAAAGCTTGAACATATCAACTGATTTGAGCTTTAGTCGTGGCTTCATAAGATCTCGTCTTGTAGGATCGATTTGCTTCGATAACTTGGAAGGAAACAAGAAATCTCCGCTTTTATGATTGACGATTCTGAGACTTGGACGAAGATCAATATCATCATCACTTTCATTTCTTGACTCCCATCTTCTTCAGCTTTGATTGCTGGAGCTCTACCACGATCTGGTTTCTCTGAAGATGAAATATCGGGTTCTTGCCGTTCAGGATGATTTTGTTGTTCAGGTTGGGGTCTTGTTCAGATTCAGTCTTTGTCGTTTGATGCATGATGAGCACATTAGTTGTATTTGATCCTGCAGAAAAATTAATAAAAACTGCACACAAACTACAACTTATATTAGATCGACAAATAATCCGAACTCAATCACATTATTGAAGTTTATCATTTGATGAACTTTCAAGATTTGTCCATTTTGACCACCAATTTGAGAAAGTAGTCATTCTCCCCCTGAACATTTAGATCTTTTCAAATTTCACCCTGAACTCTCACGATTGACAATTTGTGACCCTGAAAGTGATATTTGACCCTTGAATTTTGTAAAAATTAGATTTTATTTGTGTTTCGGCTTCGGATCTGAGATTCCAATTGAAGAATACTTGTATTCCAACATCGGTCAATCAAAAATAAAGACAAAATAAAATCTTTTTGTTTTTTTTTTTTTAAGATAATCAACTAGAAATTAAATTAAAAAAAATGCAGGAAAAGTAAAAACTATTCAAAAGCATATTTTTGAGAGTTTCATCTGTTAGGGAAACATATCAGTGTACGGACTAATCTAGAACTCTTATGTGTTCAGTTTTAATTCAAATTACCAATAAGCATCCTACAACAACTGCCAGTATTGTTGTCCACCTAAACTCAAAATCAAGTCTTATCGCTAGGCACTTTAGATACGTTAAGGTAATATTAAAGCTGATTAAAGGTGTTCCCCGCACACGCGACATATTCCCGCATCAAGGCATGCACAAAGCTTCCTCGTAACCGGTGAATAAGCTGTTGTCATCCGTATTTACAAGGAATGGACTCAGTGGTGATCAGGTCTGCAAGAACGCTGCAGCAGAGAGACCAGTGAGATCCAGACCAGGGTTCAAGTCAAATACCGTATATTATTGATTTTTCACGGTACGGTGCTTTAGGTATTAATGATTTGATACCTTAGAGCGATTCTCTTTGAGAATAGGGTTTTGGCATTCATGATCTTTTTGCTCTTATAGGATTCCCAGACGTCTCCTTATCAGAATTTATTCTATTTTTTGTTTTTCTTTTCTTTTACTGAGTATGGCAAAGAGGTGTCTCAGTTGTAGGCTGCTAACCCAACGTACGTCACTTATGCCACCCCACTTTATTCTGAGAGACGTCCAGTTCACCCCGGATGTACCAACCTCTTAAAGACCAGAAACCTCGGATTTTGGCATTCTATCAACAAGATTTAAGGCTTTTAGACCATATGCCAACGCGGCGTTAATCCACACAATTCTCAGTAGATTTAGGTTTATATCACCGTGCCGAGCTTGGAAATGATTTCGAGTCTACCAACACATCATTGTAGAGGCTACTTATCAGATCCAATATTTTTAAGATGATAAGGTCCAGACAGTCCGACTGATTGGTTAATATCATCTTCCCTAGTTTCACCAAGGAAACTCATTTTTGAAATTTTTCAATTCAATTTTTTTTTATTTTTTTTTATTTTTTTTTATTTTTGAATTTTCTGATGTTTTTGTATTTTTCTGAATTTTCTCCCCCTAAAAATTTAAAAATTTGCGAAAAGAAATTTTTAATAAAAATATTAAAAATGATTTTCCGATGTGGTTTACTCAGATTTTCCCAAAATGCCTTTTACCTTTCAAAGATAGTCAAATTTAAATTTGTCAAATGGTTTGGTAAAACTTTTGGCAATTCGGTAGTCAGTGTGGACATAAATAATCACTGGATCCTTAGTGATTGTTATGGAAGTTACACTATTAATAAGAGGATGGAGGTGATAAGAGAATGCAAACCGTAGTCAAGCATGTGTGTAGAAGTATCCAAAGATAAACCTAGAAACAGCAGCTCAATGCAGCTACCTGATTCGGCTTCGCAGGTTGCAGGAAACACATGTGACGCCCTCGCAAGAACTGATATCCACCCGTTGCGGATCCAGCTTCAATGTTATAACCACCATAAACAAATTCACTCAAGTCAACGAGATCCAACTTATCGCCATTAGGGTACCATAGACCTTTGGTCGGTAACCCTTTAGATAATGAAGGAACCGTTCTGCAGCAATCACCCAGTCCACTCTTATTCATTACTGACATCCGTTGTTAAGTCGAAACACTGGGTCTTGAATTATTTTCATCGAGCATTTTCTCTTCTTTCTACTTCTTCGATAACAAATCCCCCCTTTTATTGGCTAAGGTTACATATCCTCCAAAGATATTCTGATCAATTTACTGGAGCGATATGACACCTACTTTGTGCTAAGATGCCCCACTGTCAACATTCAAATGACTGTTGATAGTTCCTCCTGGAACACCCTGCACACTTGCTTAAAGATTAGTTCTCGAGGAGGACCCAGGCCTTGACCATCTCCGGTCGGCCTAGGTCATCAATCATAGGCAGCTCCATCCATCTACCATGAGGGGTAGGTGTTTTCACATCAGTCGCAGCTGATGTAGATGGTGCTAATGAAGCGGATAAACTCACAGATGGTGCTTCAGCTGCTTTTGGCTTCCAAATCTGGTCATGCTTATCCTTTACAGGACGTTGCTTGACAGATTTGGGTGGTACCTGAGACTTCACCTTTGGGTCAGCCAGTGGCTTTGCCCTTTGGTTAGTCTTTGGACCTGCTTTTGGTCCTCCCTTGGGTTTTGAAACCTTAGGTGGAGCCTTGGAGCTTGATGCCTGAACAGCTTTAGGCTTTGCACCACCAACAACAACCCTTTGTTTCTTTTTCACATTCTTTGGTGTCACCTGAACTTGTTGTTCAGGTGTCTTGTATCTTTGGTTGTTGTATTTAGGGGGCTTAAGTGCTTTGCCCTTTAATTTTCTCAGATAGGGACAATTAGCAATCAAGTATCCAATCTCGTTACATTCATAGCATGACCTCCACTCCTCATAGTACTGAGGTTCATACCGTGACTGTCTCGAGCTACCCTGAGAAAATCTAGGGCTACAGCTCCCTTGTGAGCTTCTAAATCGAGAGGTACTCGGATATGAATCATAATCAGATGATCTTGGTGAAAAATTTCTTTGATGATTTTGAAGAAAATGTCTCATCTGATCAGTACCTTTCGATTTGATGGGCTTAAGTTCATTGATCTTGGGACCCTTTTGATTTTTCCCAGATCGATTCTTTTGATTCACATGTTTGGTGGGTTTGCGTTCAACATGTTTCTTTTGATCAATTAGTTTTCTGATATTAGCTTCACTAACTGGTATTTCCTCAAAAATATGTTTAATTAGGGATTGATCAACATATTTAATAGGAAACTCTTTATCAGAGAACAATTTGTCAGATCCCACCAACATGTACAGCCCTTCTGTGCCTTCAGGAAACTGAAAGTGCTTCTTTTTCGGTTCAGGTTCACACAGAATGTGATTTTTAATAGAGCTAGGTGAACCTGATTGAGCCTTCTCAGTTTCCTGGGATTCTTTATTAGAATCCTCAAGGTTTACCTCCGGTAAGGCCTTTGGTTTCAATTTCACTTTCCGTCTGTTTACAGAACGTTTATTGTAACCAAGTCCTTCATTTTCTTCTTGCTGAGACTGGTTTTTAATATCAACATCATTTTTATTTAGCACAAACTTTGCGAACTGAAAACCATCTAGCTTATGTTGGGCTTTTTCATACTCAGATTTTGTTTGAGCTAATTCTTTCTTTACTTCCTCAAGAGTTTTAGAAAGCTCAGAATTTTCTTTCATTAAAATTTCATTTAAGTTTTTAAGCTCCATTTCATTTGCTTTCAAAACTTCATTGATAGTTATACAATTAGCTAGATCGCAAGTAAGGGTCTGGTCGTTTTCAGACATCCTATCAATTATACTTTGGAGATCGGTGCAGTTAGAACAGACAAACCTGGAAGACCCTTGTACAATAGGTTCAGTTCCGTGCTTGATTTGAATTCCAACTTCTGGATTTTGATCATCAGCATCTTCCTCTTCTGATTCCCTCTTTTCAGAAGTTGAACAATTTGCATCAGCTCTGTTGATTTCTTCAGAACTTGGTTCAGGATATTGTTCACTGGATGATGATTCACTATCTGCATCTGTACTCTCTTCTGAGATTTGAGCACTCTCTGACGCTTCTCTCGATTCCACAGTCTCTACTCGTTGAGCAAAACACGCAATCTGTCCATTAACACCTCCCATGAGTTGTGCCTTCTGGTCAAGGTCTTTCTCAGCAAGCACAGTAAGTACACTCGCAGCATCCGTGTTTGCTGAGACAGAGTGAATTGCAGGAGTAACCGAAACCACAACTTTTCCTTGATTGTTTTGAACATTGGTAAGTTGTCTGGTTGGATTCGGTTGACTTTGACTAGCATCTGACGTTGATTTCCTCTCCAGATGGGCCCACGGATTACATCCGAAACTTCCCTGTTGTTGTCGTTGTTGAACCGGTTGGGTGTTCATTGAAGACGCGAAAGCCCATGGTTTGGTTGCATTTGCCATTAAGAAAGTCTAGTGAAAAAGTCAACTCGTGGTCGACAAAAGTCAAACTTCGGTCCAAGACGGTTAACACGTTTTTTTTTAAGTCAAACTTGGTCAACGAAAGTCAACTTTGGTCAACGCGAGTCAAACTTAGGTCAATTTTTATGTTTCAGAACCTTTTAGGCGATTATGGGGCTAATTGCTTAAAGACTTAGGCGATTATGGCTAATTGCTTTGAAGACTTAGGTGATTATGGCTAATTGCTTAAAGGTTCAAGGCGATTAGGAGTTTTCAAGGTGATTGGGTTTGTTACGTGATTAGGGCTAATCGCTTAAAGGTCCAAGGCGATTATGACCCTAATCGTGTAGAGGTCTTAGGCGATTAGGGCTAATCGCTTAAATATTCAAGGCGATTAGGAGTTTTCAAGGTGATTGGGTTTGTTACGTGATTAGGGCTAATCGCTTAAGGTCCAAGGCGATTATGACCCTAATCGTGTAGAGGTCTTAGGCGATTAGGGCTAATCGCTTAAAGATTCAAGGCGATTAGCTGCTAATTGCCTTGAAAACCCTAAATGCTTAATGGGTTAGGCGATTATGGTCTGCTAATCGCCTGATCTGATCTGCAGCCGCACTTCTGCTCAAAAATCACCTATTTTGACTCAAAATCTTATCTAAAACATTGTATTTTGATCCCAAATGATTAGACAAGTTACCAAAATAGTTTTAGAGCAAAACCTTATCAAAAACACACGTTTTTAACCGAAAAACACACACTAAAGTTTTGAAAAATGTGGGTTTTTGATAAAAACTCAAAGTTTCAAACTAAGAACAGGTTTTTGATTAAAAATCTCAACTTTTACACCAAAACCAACCTGTTTTTGCTCGTTTTTGTTATCAAAACACCCGTGATAAGAGCCTCGGCTCTGATACCACTTGTTAGGACCGTCGAACTCGCGTTCCAACAATCACGGGTTTTATCCAAAAGGTGCGGAATCCCTCTAGGATGTTCTAATAACAGAAACAAGGATTGAAACAATGAAACGAGTAATCACAACACACACACGGGTCAAAAGATTATCTATTAATCACCAAAACAGAGCACGAGTGTTTACAGAGATCAACCCAGACGTTCTATGACCAGGGGAGGGTGTTTGGAGGGTGTGTGAGGCAAGAACTGAGGTCTAGGGTTGAGAATGAGGGTATTTATACCACCCGGGTACGACCAGCTCGTTCAAGGCGATTAGCAGCCCAGCTCTAGGCGATTAGCAGCTAATCGCCTAGAGGCAAGGCATAAACGCCTAAGGGTCCAAGGCGATTAGCAGCTAAACGCCTAATGGTCCAAGGCGATTAGCAGCTAAACGCCTAATGGGCCAAGGCAATTAGGCCCTAATCGCGTAGGCCCACAGCTAAATGCCTAAGACCCCAAGGCTAATCGCCTAGAGCATCCCTCGACCTCCAAAACGCGTATAAACGCCTCCAAACACCCCGAACTACGTCCAAACAACTAATATACTAGCCTAGGGACATCGTGCACTAACAGACTCCCCCTTGGACTAGGCTAGTATACGATTACGAGCCATAAACTGCTCGATTAACCTAGCCAACAACCTATAGAGACCGATCACTAGCTAGGGACATACAGATAATGCACTTACAAGTCACACATTGCACAGTTATAAGTTAATAACTGCATGAAGTGATCATTCGGGGAATTACCAAACTATATACATGAGTATTGAACCCCGGACATTGGTGAATTGTGAAATTAGATAATTGTGGATTAATTGATTGATATTGATTTCAATTACGTGTTTCTGTGAAACTATGTGCAAACTGTAAGTGATTACGTGAACATAAACCGAACGCGTTATTAAAAACCGTAATCGATGAACCGTTAGGATAGTTGGGGTCTAAATACATGGGGTTACGCTTGATATGGTCAAAAATAGCGAAAACACCAAAGAAAACACGCAATACACTGGACTAGGCCACCCGAAACGATCCGAGGCCAAGTGAGCGGCCGCTCACTTGGACCGAGCGGCCGTTCGGCGTGCCCAGGTCGACTAAACCGACTTTAAACTATTATTTAAGCAATCTTAGGCCCCAAGTACCTCATAACCTTAACCCTAATTGTCTCTAGCAGCCACCATACGAAAAATACACTCCATAACCTCTGCCATAACCATAATCGATCAAGCTTTGGAGCTCTAATTGTGTTTTTATCACCCGAACGAAGAGCTTTAGATATATCATCAAACCTTTTTTGTTTTATCTTCTTTATTATGTTATAAAGCACCATAAACAAGTTGTCCAAGATTTGAAATAAACTTACAAAGATAAAAACATGGTTTTTATAAAGGTTTAATGGGATTAAACAAGGTCTTGTGTGTTATTATGTGTTGTATGATTAAGGATTATTGAACATCTAGGGTTTATAGATGATAATATTTACCAAGAAACTTGCATGTTTTGATCAGATTGATGTGTGATGAATCTTGTATAATGTTTATTTGGTGTTCTTGATTGATGATATGCAACTAGGGTTTGATATAATTGATAATATTGCATGATTAAAATCTGGACAGAATCTGAATGTCAAATTGTAGGATCTGTATCACGACTTTAATATATCTGTTTTGATAGATACTTTGTATGAACATGTTGTAAAAGGTCTTAGCTTTTTAGAATGGCCAATATCATCTGATTTGGAAGTCGGTTGATATGTTTTTGGAATTTTCTTTGATTAAAGGTCTAATTAGATTTTCGGATTAATATTTTAGGTCAACTTTAAATGACCATAACTTGAGTTTTACAAAGAGTTAGGTTATGAAAGTTAGACAGTAGGTCGACAATGGTAAAACTTGGAATTTGCAAGTGGATTCATCCCGTTTGGATGAATACACAATTTTTGAGAATTTTTCTACTAATCTGATCTGTTGTGAGTATTTTCTCGACCTAGTTGTATTGTATGATTTTTCATATTTTTTTTGCATAGTTTTGTCACGAAATAAAAATATGAACATGACCAGTAGACTCCTTGGAATATTCAGTAAAAGTTTGATAGTCTAACTCATTGGATAAGTATTTTTAATAAATTGGTTTTCACAGCACATAATTTGTCCTAAAAACGCAGATTATGTTATGTACGTTTATGTGCCTATTTGGAGTCTTGTATGGTTTGGTATTGACATGGAATCGTTTGAGTACTTATATGAGATGTGTTTGAAGTGTATGATTTTGTTAATCATACCGTTCACCAACGGGTTCATAGGGTTTACTTGTGCATATAGAAACACTAGGTGTCATTTACACGGTTTTGTATTTTAAAACGTCTTGGACAAACGGGTTATAGGGTGTATTGGTTATGCACATATACTCACTTAGTGACACATGTAATAGGGAGTCGGTAGTACGTCCTATTTCTGGAGTTTGGATTATTTGCTTGCAACCTAAGGTGAGTTTCACTACTTTTTCTCGAAAGCATGTGTCTCGGGTTTTAAACAACTTTGGTAAACGTTTTCTAGTCCGGTTTGGGACTACTTTTACATCTCGGGTTTTGAGATGCTTTGACTCCTTGTGTGGGTCGGGTTTTACGATTCCTTGTGTGGATCGCGTTTTTATCAGTTTACAACTTTAACTGTCCTTTGTGAACTAAACACATTCTATCACTTTAAGTCCTTACATATTATTGGGTTAATCGCTGGAGGCGAACGAGGTATTAGTTGATAGCGCTATTAGGTTGTGCCGCAACCTCATGCTTGAGGTGCTTGGGTCACGGGCATGAACTTTTGACCACGCTCTTGAGGAGCTGAACATACTAGTGTTGATAGACACTAGTACTAAAGCAAATTAACAACGTCTGTATGATCCCAATAATCACCTGTATAGTTACAATGAGTGGGCTAGCTACCCCTGACAAACTTAAACTGATGACACGTAAACATTTGGGTTTTCAACAACTTTACACCCGTTATTTAAACTGTGAACTCACCAACATTGTTTGTTGACCCACGATATACATGCTTTTGCAGGTAGTTAGCTTTTGGTGTCACGATTAGGAAGCACTGCACGTTTCACTGCATTTGGGGTCTTGGGCATACACCTAAATTACACATCATGCTTTTACGTTTCCTCTCATATGGTTTTAATTTGGGCGCGTTGTTTTGCGCATGGTTTTAAAATGTTTAAATTTGGTTTACGCTTCCGCAGCTTAAGTAAACTTGATTTTTGAAAACGAACTAAATGGTTTGGTCATTTAGAATTCGTTCATATGACTTATGAGTATGGGATCCTGGTATGTCACGCGCCTTGCGGTGTAAACTCCGCGGTGTAAAGTTGCGATGTAAACTAAGGGATTCACTTCTTGTTTTTTGACTACTCTCCAAGATGCTTTGGGGACTCGCTTAGATATGAGCACAGCCTATCACCCAGTGACGGATGGACAAAGTGAACGTACCATCCAAACATTGGAAGATCTGCTACGAGCGTGCGTGGTGGACTTTGGCAACAGTTGGGATAAGCACTTGCCTTTAATCGAATTCTTGTATAACAACAGTTACCACACTTCTTTTCAGTGTGCGCCTTTTGAGGCACTATATGGACACAAGTGTAGGTCTCCCATCTGCTGGACTGAAGTTTGGGATAGCCCAGGTCGGGTCGAGGAAATACATCGAAGAAAACACGCAATACACTGGACTGGGCCACCCGAAACGGGTCGAGGCCAAGTGAGCGGCCGCTCACTTAGACTGAGCGGCCGTTCGGCGTGCCCAGGTCGAGTAAACCGACTTTAAACTATTATATAAGCAATCTTAGGCCCCAAGTACATCATAACCTTAACCCTAATTTTCCCTAGCAGCCACCATACGAAAAATACACTCCATAACCTCTGCAATAACCATAATCGATCAAGCTTTGGAGCTCTAATTGTGTTTTTGTCACCCAAACGAAGAGCTTTAGGTATATCATCAAACCATTTGTGTTTTATCTTTTTTATTATGTTATAAGCACCATAAAAAAAGTTGTCCAAGATCTGAAATAAACTTACAAAGATTAAAACATGGTTTTTATAAAGGTTTAATGGGATTAAACAAGGTCTTGTGTGTTATTATGTGTTAGATGTTATATGTTGTATGATTAAGGATTATTGAATATCTAGGGTTTAAGATGATAATATTTACCAAGAAACATGCGTGTTTTGATCAGATTGATGTGTGATGAATCTTGTATGATGATTATTTGATGTTCTTGATTGATGATATGCAACTAGGGTTTGACCACGCTCTTGATGAGCTAAACTTACTAGTGTTGATAGACACTAGTACTAAGGCAAATTAACAACTTCTGTATGTTCCCAATAATCACCTGTTTAGTTACAATGAGTGGGTTAGTGTAACACCCCAACCGATGGCGGAAACATCGAGGTGTCACGTAGTGACGATTGTTCAATAGCTCATGGTACTAAAGTGTAAATTTGAATCCATTGAATTAAATAGTTTATTACATTGAAAAGAAAAAAAATACAATAATTCTAAAGTGTCAAGTCTATCTAAAATACAATAAAAGCAAAGCTTATATTAAATCCAAAAGCTTAAAAGAAGCGTCTCAAAATCAACCTGAAACATGTACAAAATAATTTTGTCAACACATATAATGTATTGGTTAGCATACCCTGTTTTAGTTCAAGAATCGTTGTAATATTTGTGCCATGATGATTGCTATTATGTAATTAGTAGAATGAGTGCATCAAAACCAACCCTAATAGTTTCAAGTATCAAGTATCACCCCAAAAGTTTCAAGTTTCACATAACAATGACCAAGGATCAAATGAAACCATAATCACACAAGGGATGTAAATCGTAGTACTACTCATTGTTATGCTCGGCCCTTCGGTTAATGATTTTGATTACGTTTCAATTCACACAAATCACATAAGCATCACATAAGGCACATTACGTTTCAAAGTCTACATAGTTTAATAGTATAATGGTACATGAATCACCCCAAAATAGTAAAACATGAAAAAGGGGAAAGATATACTCACAGTTTTGCTAAGCGATCAAAAAATCCAACTTAAGCGGTCGTGAGCTAAGTAATGGGAATTCCGAGGAATTCAACCTATAATGTATATGAATACTAATGAGGAAAAGCCTAAGAGTCTAAAGTATCTAGGGTCTAAGGCATTAGGGTTTGCTAGGCTTATTTAGGGAAGATGAAGTTTTATTATCTCTTGAATTTAATAAAAATGTTTAAATAAAGTATATCTTGATTTAATATTTAATACGTGACGAAGCAATTATAATACTTACGTTTCCACACATAGAAATATTTTCTATTTAATAAAAGAAATATCCATAAATCATAGTTTAATAATTTACATTTAACGAAATAATTGATAATATCTAATTAAATGTAAAAAACCTAAAAATACAAGATATGATTCAAAAATGATATTTTTATGAAAAATATTATTTTCTGATGTATAAAGGTGAAAATAATTGTTCCATAATTTTTCTCAATTTATTTGTATTTAAAATGAATTTAATGAGTTTAAATCATGTTTAAATGATTAAAAATAGGGAAAATAATAAAAATAAATGTTTTCTGAACCAATAATTTTTATTTAGGTTCATGATCCTTAAAAATAATTTTCCAGAAAATTTGGGATTAAAATCATAAAAATTGGATTTTTAATCAATTATTTATGATTAAAACTATTTAAATTAATAAAATTATGAAAAATTAACATTTTTCAGCAACAAAAATTATGATAACTTTCTATAAGTTGTCAAGAAGCTATTTCTAAATTTTTATAATTTTTGGATAAAAATTGAATTTATTATGAATATTTAAAGATATCAAGGTATTTATATATATAAATATTATATATAAAATCCGATAAAAAATAAATGATCAAACCCGGGGTTCAGGGGATTCGAACCCGGGTCTGTTCTATGCAACACGCCCACACCACCACTAGGCCACCAAGTGTTTTTGTTGAATTTATTCAATGCGAAATGCATTTATTATATAAAATCCAAGTCATCTTCTTCCCCAATTCCTAACCCTAACCCTAGCCGATTCAATAACCCATTCCAAGCATGATAAACGATCTGTGATAGAGGGTTATTAATCTAAGACAACCGAAAATCAATATGGCAACAAGAATTTGGACTTACAATAAAGATTTGAGCCTGAAAAAAAAGATCTTGTTGTCTCGACTTTGGGATCGATTTTACCAAGCTACTGGACGTGATTGAACTGTTTTTATCATGGGTTTATAATGTGCAAAGGTTGAACAAAGATGTGGGTTGATGTATTTATAATGGTCTTCGATTATTACCAACGTTTCGATCGGTTTTAAATGATTCCGACGGTTACACCTTTAAATCTCGATTATTATGTCATGAAATGTAGTTAATATCTCGACATAATTACAGAAAAACGAAGGGACGAGGTGAAGAAACATTTTGGAATGAATAAATGCGATTGAGGGTGGTTAAAACCGGTTTATAGGGTCTCGCCGGACCTTATTCCGGTGACCGGAATTGTCGCCGGAAAAAGAAGAGATCCAGGGAGGAGGGAAACCGACTTTTTATATATATATTTTTTAAACTTTGACAATTGGCAACAAAGGTCCCTCTAGTTTTTACATATCAAAAGAACTTAACATTTTTCTTTTAAAACCCTCCAACTTAAACTAACTTTAAAATTGTTAAATTATTATTTACCATTATAAATTTTATAACATATAATAAATTTTCATATAAAACAATTATTGTATACGACTTAAAACGTAGATACGTTCCATATAAAAGTGTGAACGATAAATATAATTTCGACCATTCCATTAATTTTGAAACGACAATGTTACATGTACTAAAACAGAAAAAGTTGAATACTCGAGGGACTAAAATTGACAATTTGTTAGAAGATAAGGGTGACGATTGTCACAGTTAGCTACCCCTGACAAGCTTAAACTGATGACACTTAAACATTTGGGTTTTCGACAACTTTGCACTCGTTATTTAAACTGTGTACTCATCGACATTGTTTGTTGACCCACGATATACATGCTTTTGCAGGTAGTTAGCTTCCGGTGTCACGATTAGGAAGCACTGCACGTTTCACTGCATTTGGTGTCTTGGGCATACACCTAAATTACACATCATGCTTTTAAGTTTCCTCTCATATGGTTTTAATTTGGGCGCGTTGTTTTGCGCATGGTTTTAAAATGTTTAAATTTGGTTTACGCTTCCGCATCTTAACTAAACTTGATTTTCGAAAACGAACTAAATGATTTTGGCATTTAGAGTTCGTTCATATGACTTATGGCTATGGGATCCTGGTATGTCACGCGCCTTGTGGTGTAAACTCCGCGGTGAAAAGTTGAGGGTGTGACAAATTTGTTGTTCTACATTTGTTGCAACGTCTAACCATTATGTGCCTTAAAAATCGCATTTCGGCGACTTTCGTGACGTAGTTTTGCACCGTAAATATTTGTTGTTATGGTAAATGTATTATATATCTTAAATAATGACTTTTATACACATTTTGACACTTATCAAGCTGTTTTGTATCAGACCTAAAAATAAGAGTCCTAAATGCGTAAAACTTGCCGAAAACATGCGTTTTCACGCATCTTTTTGCGAACATACCTAGGTTTTTGACTTAGGTCTTTGACATTCACTTTATCACACTTTGTTTTACATCAAAATAACTTATAAAAATCTTTTTTAAATCAGTTTTAGAATATCCACTTCTAAAGCTCGTATTTTGGCGTTTTTAGCCGAAAAACGCGTTTTGATCATACATGCAAGGTCTCCCAAGCATGTAGATCCTATCCAAACTTGTTTTGCACCATTTTAAGTTTATGAAAACCATTAAAACATCATCATAATCAGACCTGTGAATATGTCTAATATTACTTAAAACTCATCCTCAAACAATGCACATACATATTCATACACATCAAACAGGCCACATTTCACTAATATCATCACTATACCATTTAACTAGACCATCAATAACATCAAAATATCATCTACTTTCAGATTCAAAAACATCTAGAAAACCCTCTTGCATGATATCTCAATCAAAGGATCTAAACATAACAATCATCAAATCAACAAAACAATCACCCTACACACACACACACACACGGTTCACACACACACACACTCACGGCACACACACATACACACATATTCATCACCATTTTATATTTCATCTCATCCCCATTGTTTAGTTTATGAAACCCTTTTCAAAATCTTTGATTATTTGGTGAAAACTTAAATCAAAACAGAAAAATAAGAAGATTTTTATTAGAGTTCTTATTCAAAACTTTACCTTTGAAAAACTCTTGAGATGAGGGTTTCTCTCTCTAAAAATCTCTAGATTCTTGAATGTTTTAGCTTGAAATCACCAAGATTATCAATGTCTTCAAGTTCTTAAACCTATTTTTATAATAAGATGATCAAAACATGAAGAATAGGGTGTTTGGGAGTGATTTGCGGTTCAAACAAAGGGGAAGAAGAGAGAATATGGATGGTTTTCTTATGTGTGTGAGAATGAAGGTGTAAGAGTGATAGAGTATGTGTTAAGTAAATGAGGGGTGCACACTTAATAACAATCATTTTGGAAATAAAAAAAGTTAATAATATTATGGGGTGGGGGTGGGCGACCAGTTTATGGGGGGGGGTATTATATTATTTTTTTATAAAATCTTATAACATAATATACCCCTTTCACAATTTATAAAAAAACCCCTATATATCATATAATTAAGGTTTTTACCCATTTGGCCACAAATAATGTTTTTCCAATTAAAATATCCATTTTTAGCTAATTTAGTTACATTAGAGGTTTCTCTACTGTACCGGGTCTCAATTTCGTGTTACAACTCTAAAACGCGTAACTAATAAACCTAGACGATTTAAAAACTACCAATTATAATCTTTATTGGTTTTAATAATATTTTCATCCATGAAATATTATTTCATGCCAAACTAAGCGTCACGGATCAAAACTAGACTTTCTAACGTTAGCCAGGTCGTCACCAATGTTCAATACGGGTAATTTATCACTAAGTGATACGAAAATTTCCAAAATTCTCAATAAATATTTAAAAATATTTAAACTCTGCTAATACCTTTCTAAAGATTCTAATTATCACCAATCAAGTCTGATACATAATCTCTAATATCATGTTAATAGTTATTATACTGTACGGGTAATACCTGGATTTTTGCCGGTTGTCACAATTTATCCCACTATAAAAACCCACCCATTTTTCAAACAATTTCTACAAACCATCCTCATTTATCCTCTAAATCTTTACCCTTTTTTTTATAAAATCCACCAAAAACCAAAACCCTCTTCTCTAAAAAATGGCTTGACTTCGGATAACGAGATCAAGTTGGTGATGGCCTTCATCAATATCAAAGGGATAACGGACGAAGAAGTAAATACGTCTTCTTTTTGGAACAACGTTCTAGCGGAATACAATCGTTTAACGCAAACAAATCACCGCAACGCGGATCAACTCACTAATAAGTGGCGGGAGCTACACACGAGGTGTGCGAGATGGAACAACTTATTTCAAGCCACGATGGAGGCGAACCCGGGTATTACCCAATGAGCGGGAATCCAACGCACACAACAAGACTATGTGGCTGCTCACGGCGAAGAATTCAGCATCCCTCATATTCTCGCATGGCAATGGATGCATTTTTTTAATGTCGATGTTTAGGTGTTTTTTAAGGTTTTGGTTTTTTCAAAAATTTGTAGGTTTCGGTTTTTCTAACATTAGTTTCGGCAACTTTTTTTTATTTTAGGTTTCGGTGTGTTTTTTTATGTCTACTTCATTGTAACTTTTTTTAATATTATGTGACTTTTTATGTTATTTATTTTAATTATTTAGTTATTTAAAAATTAGAAAATAAAAAATAAATGGTGACCAATAGGAGTGGAGGACTACCAAAGAAAGACTACCCCCCACCCTTGGGTAACGTGACGTGACGGCAAGGCTTGAGAAGCCTTGCATCAACCATACTACATAGTTTTAACTCCATTTAGATGTCACATCACTTACTTTTCTTCATTTCACTCCACCTCACACCAAATAAATTGTTTAATTTCATTAACTTCACGTAACTAACTATACATGTTTAGTAGTTTTTGGTTTAAAAATGGAAAAAATGAAAATTAATTCAAACTCTTATCATCCGGTTAACATATTAACATATTAACAAATAACTTCTGTAACGCACTTAACATAAGGAGGGAGTTATGTGCAATACAAGTTAACATGACATGTCATCCTTAAACCTCAGATGTTAGAGTACATCCCATGAGCCTATGTTAAATTTTTAGAATCATCTAAAGGATTTGGTCCTATCCTATATACTAGTAATCAGATTAACTACATATTTTTAACTTTTAATTTCCCTTTACAAGTTATTTAATTTATGCAATTACTAAACCTTACAAGTAACATTTTATTAAGTTCCCCAAACCTAAAAATATCAAATTTAACAAAAACCTTTATTGTAATTTACATTAATCAAACTTATTGTTAGACTCTATCTATACTATCTATACTATATTATAATGCATGAGGAAAGGGTATTTTAAGATACCAAAAAGTTAAGAACTTATTTTTCATTAATAACCCTGAAATGAGGGTAAAATAGTCATTCATACATAATTTACATTTTAATGCCCTATCTTAGTTACACTTTAATCCCTTAAACTTAATTAACTTTTGCTTATTTAAATTATAGTTAAACTATTTTTCCTTATTTTAAGCAACCATCCCCCATGACTTTTAATTAGTCATATTTTTTGCATACGTTTATACTTTTATATATTAAAAATTACGTCATAATAATGAACATTTTATTATCTTTAATTTAAGTATAGTATTACTATTTTTTTATTTTAAAAGTCTTTATGTGCTACGTGATTAACGATATCTCGGAGTAACCAATAAGTAAATCGTTTACCGAAGCCAAACTAAAAAACAGACAAAACTGAACCAAAGTCTATTGAAAACTGAAAACATCCGATTTAACTTAAAATTGGTTATCGTTTTCTTTTTGTACCCTTAGTTAACCCAAATTAGCTAAACTGAGACAGACCCATTAATATATTCATAATAGCATGCCCGCAAGATGTGGTAGGGAACACAGACACTTCTATTGGTTCATGGTTGGGTTAGGTTCAGTTCAGTTATAAGCCTCAACCGAAACAAAAACGACATCATCGTTTTATTGATCTTGTTAACCAACCGGTTAATTGGTTCCGTCTATTTGGTTAGATTGTCGTTTTAGTTCAATTTAGTTAATTTTGGTTGATAACCAAAACTAAAGTTTGGTTAAAAGTTTGCTTAGAAGCACATGAAATGAAGGTATAAATACATGTAATGGATATATAAAAGATATAAATGTATGAATGGTTCAGTTTTGGTTTGTTAATTTTGGTTAACTTATGGTACAAATAAACCAATATTAGGTTAACTCGATTTTGGTTAATTTTCCGTTCGGTGTTTTATGTTTGTTCGATTTCGGTTGAGGTTCAATTATTGTTCACCCATAGATATTGTTACTCACGTAAAAAATCAAATTTTTAATTAAAAGTATATAGCAAATTATACTCTAATATGGTTTGAAGCTGAGTAGATAGGTTTATGAATTGTAGTGGCGGTATAAATTGAGGGGATGTTGAAATTTTTAGCTTTTGTAACTAGGCCTGTAAACGAACCGAATGAACACGTTATTCGTGTTTGTTCATTTAATTTTAACCGAACATGAACACATAATCAAACACCTTTTTGTGTTCATGTTCGTTCATTAAGAAATTTGTAATGTTCTTGTTCGTTTATGTTCGGTCTTTTAAAACCTAAACGAGTAGTTCACGCACGAACATAAACGGATGTTCACGAACATAATAAATGTGAACGATTTTGTATTACTGAAAAAACTCAATTACTAATTAGTTATATATTTATACAAGTAGCTAAAACCCAATTTATGTTTATATTTATGTAAATATAAGTATATAACTACGTATGTAATTAATAAACTTAAACAAATATAAATAAACGAACATAAACGGACGTTCACAAACATAAATGAACAAACTCAACGTTTGTTCATGTTCGTTCATTTAACTAAACGAACAAATTTTTTTGTTCGTGTTTGTTCGTTTATTAAATAAACGACATAAACGAACTTCCAGCCGAATAAGTTCACGAATAGCTCATGAACATTCGGTTCGTTTACATGCCTATTTTTACCTCTATTTCGTGTATTTATACCTCCATTTCGTGTATTTCTAGGCAAAAAAATTAGCCAAAAATTGTTTTTGTTATTCACCAAAATTAACTAAACCGGACTAAAAACCGATAATTTAACAATACTAACCGAACCAAGGAACCAATTGTTTAATAAGATTGATTATTTGATGACTTTTGATTTTAGTTTCGATTGAGGCAAATAATCGAACTTAACAAAACCATACACACCCTTAGAAGTGTTTGTGCTCCCTGCTGCATCGCGCGGGCACTCAACTAGTTAAATTAATATACTTAGTAAATGAAATAAGATGACATAAACTTATACTCAAAACTTTATTTCTATTAATTTTATGCTAATTAAGCTAGGTTAAATTATTATTGGGCCAGATTTATTACAATAATATTAATCCTGCTTCGAAGATCAGTGGGGTAAATAAAGTGGACTGGGCTCAAGTTATGTGGTGGCCATTCGAAGATCAGTGGACTGTCCACATGAGAAATAAAAAGTTACATCTCCTGAGAGGGCTAAATAAAGTTGACTGGGATTTTTGGTGACGCTTCTTTTATCTAACCCATGAATATTATCTATATATTTAAGGATCTTGAAAGGAATAGCCCCTTCATGCTAACATGCGCCACCGCCTCAAGCTAACATGCACCGCCAATATTCCTTCATGCTAACATGCGCCACCGCCTCAAGCTAACATGCACCGCCAACCATGTTTGACCGTTTGTGATTTGTTTTGACTTGCTCTTTAAACACCTCAAAAAACCCTCATCTGCTCCACAATCTTTTCAACTTCTATACTCTGTAACCATCATCAACAGCACCGTGACTTATCATCAGCGATCGCTATCCTAATATCCTTGAGCCCAAGCCTAACAGCCCCTTCTGGTACATCTGTCCATACCTACCCACAGCTTCCTGGGTTCTCCGGTTACTGGGTTGGAATGATTCCGCGGATGAACAAGATGTTGCGCCGCCGTACACGGTGGCTCTCCACCACTCTCCGTCGTCTGTACTCAGACACCACCAAAGAGATAAACTACCTTCATTGCAACATATGCGAGGTTAAAATCTAGATTTGGTTTGAAGCGCCGCAACGCGGCGCAGGTTAAAACCCTAGTTTACTTTAAACGATTACCCAACCCAATAGTCCAATGATAATATAATTGGAAAGAGAGGATTTCTTAAATTAAATCGAAGGTTCCTCACCCTAGACACCGGCATCGACAATAGATTTGTTTTGCTTCAATTATGAGAATTAAAAAGATCGATGGACACCGTTGCACAGCTCATTCGTAGCATTGAACGTCGTAAGACCTGTGTATTTACCATTCAATTAACCTGAAAGTATAAGATTAAGAACTTATTATTAATCGACATATTCCAAAGGAATATTCTAGAGTTATTATAATTGAGATGCCTACGTGATGTAGCGGGGAACACAAACATTTCCTAAAGGTGTATATGGTACGGTTCATTTCGGTTATTAGACTCAACAAAAACCAAAGTCATCGGCTAAACGATCTTACTGACCAATTGGCTAACTAGTTCAATTTATTTTGTAAGATTGTTGATTTTTAATTCGGTTCAGTTATTTTTTTTAATAACCAAAACTAAACTTTGTCTAAACTTTTGGCTTAGAGGTACGTAAAATGAGAGTATAAAACTATAAATACATGAAATGGAAGCTAAGAATATATGAAATGTTCGATTGTTGGTTGGTTAATTTGGTTAACTAATGGTATAAAAAAAACCCAATAACCAATTTTAAGTTAATTTGGTTGTTTGGTTAATTCAGTTTTCAATTGATTTGGGTTGGTTACCTCTATTTTTGGATATTACTCACCCCTGGATATTGTTAATCACGTAACACGTCATTTTTTTTTAAACTAAAAAGTAATAGTATTAATACAAACCATGTACTCCATAGAGATGAATAAATCGTAAACAACAAGTTCAATATCACCTCTATATAAACCTACTATGGCCACCAGTCGATCGATTCTTCCAAACCCTGTATGTTATTTCAAATTAAAGCACAACAGTTCATTCCAGACGAATAACAGTAAAAATCAGTGTTTTGAAAACCGGACCGGCCGGTCGGACCCGGTTCCGGGGTCTGGACCAGTCCGGTTCGGGTGTTTGGAGCGCCCTGCAACTTAACCGCCTGTGGACCGCCGAACTGGCCGGTCGGACCGGAAAAGAAAGGGTCAGGCCGTTTTTTTTATTTTTTTATTTTTGGGTTTTTATGCATTTTTTGACCTGGTTCGTTGGACCGGTTGGACCGATGAACCGCCCGGGAGTCCAGTTTGACGTCTGGTCCGGTTCTGAAAACTTTGGTCAAAATCATAGAATATAAAGGCGTAAAGCGTGTTAGATTGAATACCACTGATATTTATCTTGATCCTGCCTAAACAACAACAACAAAAAACTTTGATAACTAAATACTGCATGTTAGATCATAGTCAATGCATTAAAGGGTCAAGTTATTCTACACAGTGTAAAAAAACCAGAATGGTGAGAAGGATACAAAAAACACAATAAATCATCAAATATGACATAATAAGTGACAAAATATAACACAATGTAGAAAACTATAACACAATGTTGAAGAAAAAAGACACAATTAATCACAAAAATGACACAACGTTGAAAATAAGATAAACACACAATGCTACATAAAAGACACAATGGTATAACGTAAATTCTAAAAACTACAATCTAAAACTTAAAAAACCGAAAACCTAAAAACTACCTTACTTTTATCACTAACTAGATTGTACCCCGGGAGCGTCCCGGGGTTGAGAAATCTAATATGAGATATCAAGTTTACATATGAAATAGACTGATGCGTTTTACAATTACATGCAGGAAAGCTTCGGGTTGCACCTAACCTGTGATTCCGGTTACGGACCGAACTCGCGGATCGATTACGCGTAAACAACTCGTTTCAGACGGGGAATTCGAGACGAGACAGAAACAATACGATAACAACGTCATCACAGATTCGTATTAATACAGAAACGGTTACAGACACTGTCATCAGTAGGATAAACATCAATCTCGTGGCCGGGGGAGGTTGGGCATAACCTCCCCCTTGAGAGCATTCAAAGCATAAACTCAAATCACCAAATGATAACAAACACATGAGATTGCTATTTATAGTCCAATACCCTAGTTCCAGGTTCGCCCCTTTTCTATGGTCGAATGTGGAGTATTTCCACATTCGCCCATTTGTGATGGTCGAATGTGGAAACCTTCCACATTCGCCCAGTGTGTAATGGTCGAACTTGGCTCAGTGTATTGTCCTATATTTTACAAATGCGTCAGATCCATAAAATGCCCTTATGGATCACCACAATCTCATGTAACACTATATCTAGACTCAACCCTAGTCTATTCGACAGTGACGTCCACAGAAAGTGCATCAACAATCTCCCCCTTGGACGTTGCTGGCGAATCCACAAATCTTCTTGCACATCAACACATCAGAATCACAGGTCTCCCCCTCAATACATGCACCTTTGCATTGAGTTAGAAATACAACATCCTTCGTGAACCGACCAAGTAATGCACTACGGACTCTCAGCATCAATACGCAGGAAGTCAACTAGACCACGTATATCATTTGCACCAGATCACCTAGTTACGCCAATGTGAAGTCGACAATGTAATGCACTGCAGTCTCGTAGCATCAGTACCCAGGGATGTCATCTTGACCAAGTACATCACGTGCAATCCAACTAGCCTGATAAGACCCCTACTAGAAGGATTCCATACTGACCGATCAGATATTCAACGTAACACGTAGATACCACTACTAATTTACATCTCATATCTGCACTTAACCTTTGCATCACCCTTCACACCAACTGGAGAAGTCTAACTGTCAGTATCCAATTAAACATCTCAAATGTGACTATGTGCAAAACAATCCACTCGAACATTAGTATTTCTATGAAATTCTTCATCTGTGCTGACTGTGATTGCATTAACACATTCTTCTCTTTACATTCATCTCTTTTCCTAGCATCTTCAGTCAATGATTGTTGAAGTATCAGACACATCATTACATCAACAATCTCCCCCTTGACTGATGCTTCACCAAGTTTCTCTGAGATCCCGTATGATAAATCAATCATGTTCTTGAGTAACTTCATCTGTTCGGCAGAATACAAGCCGTAGACGAGTGGATCAAGCCATCAAAAGTTTTCAGCACTTGAAACTTTCGTTGAACCTACGTGCCACATGACTCCTCCTAGGATACCTCATTACTTTCAGAACATTGAAATCTCAGACTTGATTTCCTTCTTCTTAACAACTCTTCAGAACAAGTTCCTTCAAACACACAGGAACTGGGTTGACTGTTCTCTTCATGCGGAATAAAAATCTGTTCTGTTTTTGGCCCAAAATAGTCATTTGAATCTGATTATCATACTTGTTGATTCTCATGACTACCCCACATTAAAACTGTTTCATCATCATCAATTCTTCAATCAACTTGGGTAAACCTCATCACCATTCTGCCGAATTCTACATTCGCCCCTGGTACCTCTACATTCGCCCAAATCTATTGACCCGAAGGTAGAATGGTAACCAGAATGTAGAATATCAACTAAAGCTTCCCACTTTCGCCCAAAAATTTCACTTTCGTCCACCATGATTCCACGTTCGCCCGCCCGACGAACCGAATGTGGAATCTGTCACCCGAATGTGAAAATTGTCATAACACAATTCCAGGTTCGCCCAATTTCTCTCCACGTTCGTCCAAAAAATGTCACCTTCGCCCAGCAACATTTCACATTCGCCCACCCGATTCTCTAAAAGGGGCGAATGTGCAGACTGCATGTGTTCTTGATCAAAATTTTCTTCGAATCAGTCCACAATCACTCTAATCCTTTGAATTTGATGATGAAACATGTTCAGAAAGGTGCGGAAATGAAAACCTAACCCTCGAATTCACAAAAACATGGAAAAATCGCATGATTTCGGGTCCAATTAAGAATCTAGAGTTTCTAGGGTTTCAACCTTTCAATCAAAATCTGAATTTTACGTCTGAAAACATGAAAAACGAGCTGTGATTGATTCAAACGACTGTTAGATCGTTCAAATCGGTACCACGGCTCTGATACCACTTTGTAGAGGAAGAATTCGACACTAAAACAGGATTAAATGATCATACAAGTTGCTAAACCAGGTGCGGAAACCCTAGCTTAGAACAAACTGATATAAACTCAATCAAAACACAATCAAAGTCATTTTAAAAGCTTTTCATAGATTAACTTGTTCAAATAATTGCTTACAGATTGATTACAGTTAATCTAGAACACAATCTAACACTCTCAATCCTCTCAGTAACACACACTGAAAACACACACTCTGAATGACTCATTATACATTACAAAAACCCAAAATCTATTTATAACACCTGCACATTCGCCCCATTCCATTGGTCGAATGTAGAGGAATTCCACATTCGCCCATATCTTATGGTCGAATGTGTCTTCTGTGTATCCCTGTTCCAGATTCGTCCACCTCTAATCTTCCTTCGCCCGTTCAATAGTCACCTTCGCCCATTCCTGTATTCCTTCGCCCCTTAACACATGTTAACATCTAATCATTAGTCGCAAAATGGCATCTACATGCATAATCGCCTGCAACGTACTTGACGACTAAAAACACCTATAAATACCACCCTTGACCTCCAAAACATTATTTACACAAACCTAGCCGTCCCATAACATATCTCAACCCACAAACACCCTCTGGAACCCATTTTTACACACAAACAACCATTTCCAAGCTTATTCCATCATCTACTCTTAAATACAAGGTGTGTTCTTCAAACCCAAACCTTTAAATGATTATGTTTTACTCCCTAAATGTCCAGACCTGACTTTTAAAGGTTTTTGTCTTTGAAAATCCATTTAAAACCGTTTCTAAACAAACCCACACCTTTACATGTGTTATATGTGTTATATGTGATTAAAGATAGAGTTTTTGGGATTTAGTCATGATTGTTTTTGTGTTATTTTGATGTTTGTAGCTGTTACAAGTTAGTATGATGATGTCCCAAGAGTTTGAATGGTTTTGGTCGTGTATTTTGGATACTTGATGTTTTGACCCGTTTGAAGGATTTTGGATGATTTAGGATGATATGAGGTGTGTTGTTGATTGTTTGATGTTAGGGTTTGCTCTAGGATGATGTTAGAACAGTAGGATGCTTTCGGACAACGTGATTATGTGATTAGATCTGGATATTTGCTATTTAGGGCAAGTTCTTGCATGTTGATGTGATGTTTTCATGATAAATTGCTATTTTGGGAAAACGCTCACATTCGGGACTGTTAGAATGATGAAAACTTAGGGGTTTTGCTTGAAATATGTTCATTAATATGTTTGGATGATTATTGGGTGTTTTTACACGTTTCGGATCTGATTTGGAGGGTTAAACGCGCGAAAAACCACAATTGCTGCACTATAGGCGATTAGCAATCCTAATCGCCTATGTATCAGGCGATTAGGGGCATAATCGCCTAAAGGATGGGCTACTCGTGTGTTGTAGGTGGCGATTAGCCCCCTAATTGCTAGCAAGTCATGCAATTGTGATCCTAATTGCTAGCAAGTCATGCAATTGTGATCCTAATTGCTAGCAAGTCATGCAATTGTGATCCTAATTGCTAGCAAGTCATGCAATTGTGATCCTAATTGCTAGCAAGTCATGCAATTGTGATCCTAATTGCTAGCAAGTCATGCAATTGTGACCCTAATCACTAGTTAAGCCCTGAATTGCATACCACATGACCATAATCGCCTAACATGCATGTGATTAGCCCTAAACACCTAACATAAGTGGCGATTAGCCCTGCTAATTGCCTGTTGACCATCCCTAATCACGTGTTGACTTTCCTAATTGCATGCTAAGTTCCTAATCGCGCGTAATGCTGTGTAAGTGTATTTTAACATCCCGAAACCCGATTTGACACCTAGGAACATGTTAGGAACCCCGTGACATGCTTAGTAACATAATAACACGTGTTCGGACTTGTTCGTACGTTATTTGACCTATGTGTTAGAATCGTTGAACTTTAACGTAGGTTAAGTGCTGAATTGCATGTTTTGTGTATATTTGTGTATGAGGTGCTCACGTGGAATGTCGGGTCACCAATGGGATGTCGAGTCTTGTCTTACGTAGTCTGGTTGTCGGTCAAACACGTTTTTCAAACACATCATGGTCATGGACTGGACTTAGGGACTAATGAACCCTGTGGGTTATTAGTCTAACTTAGAATATATCTCATGATAGGTCACCACTAGTTGGGGCTATCATATCTTACAGACGGTTTACTCATATCACACAAACGGTTCGCTCATAAACGGTATACGCAACCCAAGGTGAGTTCACGGCCCCACAGTTTACGGTTTATGTTTTCGGGGGAGGAACATGCTTAAAACTCTTTTATGACTTATGACTTATTTTACTCTTATTGCTCATGGCTCTTATCACGTTATACTATGGCTTATTTAATATACTATGCGGTTCATCAAAAAGTCCCTTAGAAACCACTAACATGGGTATATGGCGGGGAAATATGGATAGCGCTATTGGGGACTGACAAACCCCACTCGACGGTAGGACCGTGCGGGTGCATATTGTCTCTATAAAACAAGGTCTACCGGCGATGACGGTAGCCCATAGGAACTAAGGGTCATTACACGGCTTAGTCAGCAATGGTTTCACCCGTATGAGTATCTTATTCTGCGCCTAGCTAGCGTTCTCGCAAGCATAGTGATAACACGAAACGGAAACGAAATGGAAACAAAACGGAAACGGTTTGCAAAAGATTATTTAAAAGTTTAAACAAAACCTGTGAACTCACCAGCATTATATGTTGACTCTTTTAGCATGTTTTCTCAGGTCGCTAAGGTAGCAGCTGTCAGATAGGCGCACGGAGTCGCACTGGGGTCGTCTTGCGTCTAGGGTCTCATGGCATGTTTTGGAAATGTTAAACTTTGGAACTTATGTTTTTAATTTCTGCATGACTTTTGTAAACTTTTAATGCTTCCGCACTGTTAAATGTTGAATTTTAAATCTTATGCATGGTTTTTATTACGTATGTTTTACATTTAGATGTCGTTTATTGTGACCGTTGACTTGGATCCTGGTGTGTCACACGCCTCGCGGTAGAACTCCGCAGGTGGTTATTTGAGGGTGTGACATAATATTTCCACAACACACTTTTCTTAAGCAATAACATCAAATTTACTCCTTTAACTAATATCTTAAAGAAAATAAATTGAATACTTACATAAAGCTCACTTGAGTTGTTATAACCATCTGTCTCATACTCTGTTTATCAACATCTATTGACTTGTCAATAAGTCAATACATATTGCAAAGAATTTTAGATAGCAATAAAACTTATTATTAAAATTCCTTATTTTCACTGAAAATATACGACTTAACAAACTACATCAAGAAATAAGCCTTGTGAAAGATCACCATTCTAATTTCATTAAAATTGGATTGTTGCTAATAAATTTTCATTTCATTCATATGAAGTTGAAAACTGAAATGAGAACTTTTTCGAGTCTTATAGAGTGAAAAAATATTTATACATACTATAATAGGTTTTTGGAGCCCTTATATAAAGTGAAAAGCAACTACAAACACAAAAAAATAAATAAAATAAGAAAATAATATTTTTAATAATTTTGTTACTATTATAATTAACATTTAAAGAATATAAAGTTGAATAAACTAAGTTTCAATGACGTAATATAAACTTTCGTATTCAAGCCTATTAAAAGTTCAAAGGTATACAATATCTGATGACTTGTCAACAAATGTTGTCAAACAAACTGTGATCCATTACATTTTTCCACTGAAGGATGATATAACCAGATGTTTATGTGGACTTTGTAATACTTAACTCGTAATCAATATCTAACGAAGTCCAAAGCCTTAAAAGTCTATGATGGTCACTGTACAGATGAACGATCTAGATAGAAACTTACAAAATACGATGGTTATTAATGCTAAATGAACTCATTTTTACTATTATTAAACAACAAAAAAAAGTTACCATAAATTTACATATTATCATTTTTATTTTAATGTCAAATTTCTCATTATTTTAATTAAACAATTAGAATTCTTTCATTTTAGAAAATGAATCTACAAATGATTTGAACTCTTTTATTATTCGTATAACTTTGAAAAATGAACATATATTTTATAGCAATAAAAATCCTTAAAACATATCAGCATTGATAAAATGTGTAATTATAGTTTTTATTCACAATGTATTATGTTTTAACTTAATAATATTTCCATAACACACTTTTTTAAACAATGACATGAAATTTACTCATTTTAACTAATATTTTAATGAAACTAAATTGAATATTTACATATAACTCACTTGAGTTGTTATAACCATATGTGTCATACTCTGTTTATCAACATCTATTGACTCATCAACACATATTGCAAAGAATTATAGATAGCAATAAAACTTATTATTAAAATTCCATATTTTTACTGAAAATATACGATTTAACAAACTACATCAAGAAATAAGCCTTGTGAATGATCATCATTCTAATTTCATTTAAAATGAATTATTGCTAATAAATTTTCATTTCATTCATATAAAGTTGAAAACTGAAATGAGAACTTCTTCGAGTCTTATAGAGTGAAAAAATATTTATAATACTATAATAGGTTTTTGGGGCCCTTATATAAAGTGAACAACAACTACAAACACATAAAATAAAATAAGAAAAATAATAATTTTAATAATTTTCTTACTATTATAATTAACATTCAAAGAATATAAAGTTGAATAAACTAAGTTTCAATGTCGTAATAATAAACTTTCGTATTCAAGCCTATTAGTAGTTCAAAGGTATACAATATATGATGACTTCTCAACAGATGTTGTCAAACAACTATGATCCATTACAACTTTCCACTAAAGGATGATATAACCAGATGTTTACACAGACTTTGTAATACTTAACTTGTAATTAATATCTAATGAAATAACTATAATTTTAAATTATATCAGTCTTTTCAAATTCATAATTACAGACAGTCCAAAGCCCTAAAAGTCTATGATGGCTGTGACACCCGGCAAACTCAGGTTAGTAGCATTGGTCATCTAAGTCTACCTTAGCGAGTCAAGTGTATATTATACTTAACTAGGTCAGTTGAGTCGTGTTGATGGTTTGGGAATCATCGGGAGTCGTTACAATGGTCCGAAGGATCATTGGGTGTCGGTCTATAACCATGGGTACAAGGATTGGTGATTCATAGAATCGCCGGGTTTATTGCACACACGCAAGTCTCGAGTCCCGGGAATTGGTGAACGAATGGGAACGTGTTAGTTATCATGCATTATGTGTTTATAATCATTATGTGACTTGTTGGTATGTGAATACGTGTTTATATGTGTTAAAATAGTGTTTAACGCGCCAAAAACCCAAAACTGCATGTTATAGGCCATTAGGAAACAAACCAGGCGATTAGGGCATGGTGGATAGCCTAATCTCTAGTTATTACATGCGAGTAGGGTGTACTCGCATGTAGTATAGGCGATTAGGGTATCCTAATCGCCTGTTGCAGCTCGTAATTGCCTGTACTATGTCTGACGATTAGAAACGCCTATAAATACCACCCTTGACTTGTAAAACATCATTTGTGCAACCCTAGACGTCCCATAACCTCTCTCAACCCATAAACACCCTCTGGAACACGTTTTTGCATAAGAACCTACCTTTCCAAGTTTTACATCTCATTATCTTGCAAATCCAAGGTGTGTTCTTCATCCCAAACCTTTGTAAATGATATTGTTTTGCTTCCTAAAGGTCCAGACCTAATTTCTAAGTATTTGTGTCCTTGAACACTTATTAAAAACAGTTTCTACATAAACCTAAACCTTCATACTTGTTTTATGTGATGATTATCATGCAAAGATAGGATTTTTATGTTGTAAATGCATGGATTCTTGTGTGTTTGATATGTTTCTGTGATAGATAGGCTGTTAGCATGATTATTGATGAGTTTGGAGGTTCATGGTTGTGTATTATTGATAATAGGTATTTTGACCCGTTTGAATGATTTTGAAGGATTTAGGATGATATGATGTGTTTTGTTGTTTGTATAAGGTTAGGGTTTACTCTAGGATGATGCTAGAACAGTAGGGAAATGTTGAACAACGTGGTTATGTGATGAAATCTAGATATTTGCCGTTTAGGGTAAGTTTTGCATGTATTGATGTGATGTTTCCATGATAATATGCTATTTAGGGAAATATTCACAATTAGGGCTATTAGAACAATGATAATTTAGGGATTTTTACATGGAATACGTTTCATATTGATTTAGGTTTGATATTGGGTGTTTCAACATGTTTCGGATATGATTTGGAGGGTTAAACGCGCAAAAAGGTGACACGCAGCTGCAGGGAACGATTAGGGGATCCTACTCGCCTGTTAGTAGGGGCGAGTTGCCTACTCGCATTTCCCTACAGGCGAGTAGGAGTCTACTCGTGTGTACATGCATGCGATTACAGCCCTAATCACCAGTTTGACCATCCTAATCACTAGTTGACTTTCCTAAATGCATGTTTGATTTCCTACTTGCGTGTACTGCTGTTTTAAGTGCATTTTGACATCCCGAAACATGATTTGACACCTAGGAACATGTTAGGAACCCCGTGACATACCTAATAACCTGTTAACACGTGTTTGGACATGTTTATGTGTTATCTGAACTATGTGATAGACTTAGTGAACTTTTGCGCATGTTAAGAGTATGATTACATAAGATGACATGATTCCTTGCTTTAAATGAGACGTGGGATGTCGGGTCACCAATGGATGTCGAGTCTTGTCTGGTGTGGTCGGTTTAATAGTCAAACACGTTTTCAAACAAACTTGGTTATGGTCTGGACATACGGGGACTAACTATCCTATGGGTTATTAGTCTAAGTACTTATATACGTCATATGGTAGGTCGCCACTATACGGGACTATCATAGCTGATTGGTTTAAACTAATTACAAGTAACGCAACCTAAGGTGAGTGTCACAACCCCACTTTTACTGTTTTACTTTCGGGGGGAGAAACATGCTTATTACTTACATTGTTTTAAAGATCATGTTATACTATGGTTATGGTTGTTTACTATACGGGCGTTTCATCAGGAAGTCCTAGGGGGAAAACATGAATATGTGGGTAGACATAACGAGGGAAATGTGGATAGATCTACTGGGCCTGACAAACCCCACCCGACGGCTTGGTGCATATTGTCTCTAATTACTTGGAGCCACCGATGATGACGGTGGTTCATACTTACTGGGCATAATTAGCACGGATTACGGGTATGTAATGGTTTCCAACTCGTAGTAGTAACGATACTTAATGTCTAGCTAACGTTCTTATTACATAGTATTAACGGGAATGATCTTTACAGACTTACGGAAACTCTTTTATAAAATTTGTGAACTCACCAGCATTATATGTTGACATTTTGGCATGTTTTCTCAGGTCGCTAGGGTAGCAGTCTTTGGATTTAGGCGCACCGGGTCTTGCACGACGTCTAGGTGCTAGAGCATATTAAATAAATGCTTCAGACTATGTTTCATGTTTCCTTGTAAACAAGATTTAGCTTCTGCATGGTTTATGTTATAAAAACTTAATGTTTGGAGTTACGTATTCTTTTCATTTAGTTGTCGTTTATTGTGACAGTTGACTTGTTTCCTGGTGTGTCACGTGCCTCGCGGTAAAACCCCGCATGTGGAATTTGAGGGTGTGACAATGGCCACTGTACAAATGAACGATCTAGATAGAAACTTACAAAATACGACGGTTATTAATGCTAGATGAACTCATTTTTACTATTATTAAACAACTAAAAAATGTTACCCTAAATTTACATATTATCATTTTTATTTTAATTAAACAATTAATTAAACAATTAAAATTATTTCATAACACATTTTTATTTTAATTTACACGATGTATTATGTTTTAAATTAATAATATTTCCATAACACATTTTTTTAAGCAATGACATGAAATTTACTCATTTTAACTAATATTCTAAACAAACTAAATTGAATATTTACATATAACTCACTTAGGTTGTTATAACCATCTGTCTCATACTCTATTTATCAAAATCTATTGACTCGTCAACACCTTTTGCAAAGAATTGTAGATAGCAACAAAACTTATTATTGAAATTCCATAATTTCAAATATACGACTTAACAAACTACATCAAGAAATAAGCCTTGTGAAATATCACCATTCTAATTTCATTAAACATGAATTGTTGCTAATAAATTTTCATTTCATTCATATAAAGTTGAAAACTCAAATGAGAACTTCTTCGAGTCTTATAGAGTGAAAAAAATATCTATACATACTATAATAGGTTTTTGGGGCGCTTATATAAAGTGAAAAACAACTAGAAACACAAAAAATAAAATAAGAAAATAATATTTTTAATAATTTTGTCACTATTATAATTAACATTCAAAGAATTTAAAGTTGAATAAACGAAGTTTCAATATCGTAATAATAAAATTTCGTATTAAAGCCTATTCTAAGTTCAAAGGTATACAATATCTGATGACTTGTCAACAGACTTTGTAATACTTAATTTGTAATCAATATTTAATGAAATAAGTATAAATTTAAATTATATGAGTCTTTTCAAATTCGTAATTACAAACAGTCTAGAGCCTTAAAAGTCTATGATGGACAATGTACAGATGAACGATCTGGATAGAAATTACAAAATACGACGGTTATTAATGCTAGATGAACTCATTTTTACTATTATTAAACAACTAAAAAATGTTACCATAAATTTACATATTATTATTTTTATTTTAGTTAAACAACTAAAATTATTTCATTTTAGAAAATGAACCTACAAATGATTTGAACTCTTTTATTGTTCCTATAACTTAAAAAAATATGAACATTATTTTTTAGCAATAAAAATTCTAAAAAAGTTTCAGCATCTCTAAAATGAGAATTTCTTCGAGTCTTATAAAGTGAAAAAATATCTATACTTACTTGTTGTGGGTGAAAATCCTCAAGATGATTTTACCTCACATCCCTGATATTGCATCCTCAGGATTCTAAAGGAGTCGACTGACTTCAGGATGACACTGAATATTATCTTATGCACATTCTGAGGATAAACTAACTATCTTATTGTTATATGAATGCAAGATGATTTTACCTCATATTCACTGAGTAACATCCTCAGGATGCTGAAGGACTTAACAGACTTCAGGATGCAACTATATTTCAGCATGTGCACATCCTAAGGATGGAATAACGAATTATCTTTATATGACATAATTGCAGGTACAACTAAGCTATAATATAGATTCATAACTCCTCTCCAACGTCTATATTATAACATTCGGTCAAAGAATTCAAGGATGATGATGTTATACTTGCAAGCCAAGTTCAAAGCCTAAAGAAATGGTCAAAGGTGTAACCGGCGAGCATTAATGAGAGGCGAGAAATAAGGAAACGGTTAACCAACGTCTATATTAGTTAAACTCTCTTCAAAGACAGCTGGAAACAGTTAAGAGACTCATTAATACAAGCGGATATCATGGGATCTTCATCATTTACTTGTAACTATATAAAGGGGGTGATTAAACGAGTCTAGGACACTTCTTCTCAGTTGATTGACACTTAGAACACCTGATACTCTCTCTACACACACACAACACTCATATTGTAACATTAGATACTCGTTCATCACCTATCCAAAGTTGTACATATTTTAACCTTATTAATATTAACAAACAAGGCAGGGGCTTAGACTCCTCCCGAGGTTTTGTGCCGGTGATCATCTACTGATCAAGGGCTTTCCTCGTACATCGAGTGTTGTTCTCTTGTTGCATTACATTTACATTCATTGATCTTTGCCTATTTCACCATTCTGTCAGACAGTTACATCCTCAGGATATAACTGTGTATCCTGAACAGTTTCTTTGCCATCCTGAACATAGTTGTCAAAAATTATTTCTTTGTTATCCTAACGTGCCATTTTCAGAATATAACTAAGTTTTTAACATATTTCACACATTTAGCACTCTACCTCACTTTTACTAATTTGGAATACAAAATTATTTCTACTAGGTAATTTTTGACCAAAACAATTTGGCGCCCACCGTGGGGCAAGTGGTGCTATTTTTAACAAAAACTTTGTTAAAATTTTTCATTAATCAACTCGTTTCAAAAATCTTGACAACTATGGCCTCAAACCTAAAATCTGTGTCTACCTGCACATCATCCACAACCTCTGCCAAAAATGTGACCTTACCACCTCCTCCTGCTTATCCTAAAACTTTTGGACAAGTTACCAGAAGTGTTGCTCCTAATGCTGCTAGATCTGGATCAAATAAAGCAACAACAGGACACTAATCAGATGCTGATGAGGGAAATACAATCTCTCATACCGGTTGAGGACATGGGGACACCACTACAACCTAGAGTGTTGAATTTCAATTCTAGCATCTCTAGGGGCATTCATCAAGGAGATTTCATTCCCATGAGCACTGGATTATCTGTACCCGAGACTACTACAGCACCCAGGATGGCAACAACTAGAGACGCAGGATATATTGCCGAGCCATCTCGAGGATATACTGCTGAGCCATCTCGAGGATACGCTGTAGAGCCGTCTCGAGGATATGCCATTGAACCATCCAGAAAATACAACAATGGTAACAATTTAAGTTCAAGTACCTTTGCTACTAACGATATTGCTTCTTTGCAGGATACAGGTATAAGTCCACAATTGGCAAGAGAGCTTCAAAAGATCAATGATATGGTGTCTAGTGTACCAGGGATAATACAGCCCATCCCTGAGGTATCCTCAGCATGTCACAGGGTGTCTCGTTTTACACCCCCAATATGTGATGCTGAGATTCCCAAGAGATTCTAGACTCCAAGCATAAAGCTTTATGGTGGATCTACTAATCCTGAAGAGCATGTAGCACAGTACAGGGAGAGGATGGAGATAAACCCCATTCCAGCAAACCTCAAGAAAGCATGCTTATATAAAGGATTTGGTTCTACCCTCAATGGTCCAACCTTAAAATGGCTGCTAAGTGTTCCTCCTTATTCTATTACTTCTTTTACTCATTTGATTAACATGTTTAACAATCAGTTTTCTTGTAGTCGAACATTTGACAAGTGATCTGTACAGGATGACACAGCCACAGGGAGAATCATTAAGGGAGTTTATCATAAGATTTGGAAAGGAAGCACTTGACATCCTAAACCTAGATGTCACAACATCTGTGCAAGCCTTCAAGATGGGATTACAAAAGGATTCACCTTTCAATAAAGAATTGGTAATGAACCCTTGTAGGAATCTTATGAAGTTCGAAATAGAGCTTTAAGATTCATCCGTCTTGAGGATAACAAGATAGGATGGAAGGACAAATCGAAATGGTGTGCCTTCCACAAAGATTTTGGTCACGTCACTGAAGATTGTACCGCCTTGAGAAAGGAGATAGCATATCTTCTGAGCAAATGTCATCTTAAGGATCTCCTAGGCAAGAAGAAGCCAAGGATTCAAGATGGCACCAACATCCCAGAAAAAGCAGCATCACCACCTAAGGATGCTGGCATAATCAACTTTATTTCAGGAGGATCAGGCATTTGTGGAACATCATACTCAACTGCTAAAAGGCATACAAGAGAAACAAAATCAGAAAAAAGGAGAGAGACCCACAAAGACTACCATCCTGACAACTTTAAAAGTGATCAGTTTTAAAGAAGAAGATCGAGAAAATATCCTTGACCCTCACCATGATGGTTTAGTTATAACTTTATATATTGCTAATCATTTTGTTCGCAGGATACTTGTAGATGGTGGGAGTTCGGTCAACATAATCCAACTAAAAGCTCTCAAGAAGATGAACATCCCGGAAACTGAGATAGTTTCCAGATCATCAGTGTAATATCCTAAAATTTAACTAGATATAGCGTAAATGAAGAAAGTTTAGTTATTTTTGAAGTTAGTAATCTAATTAAACCATTTGATTAATAAATCATATTTGCTAAGTTAAAATGAAAATATGCATGCTGTTCGAAAAAAAAAAAAAAAAGGAAAATTATGTTGATAGATATCAAGTTAATTTCTTTCTTAAATCATGTTCCACCCAACATAAAAACAATGAGAATAATAGCCTCTCAAATGTTTGACTTTTTGATTTCTTCCGCTCCAATTCTGTTAGTCAAACCGTAATCTTCGAGCATTATCATTTATCATTGAACCTAAGTTCAAAAAAATAGAACCAACTTCCCGAATCTTGAGGAATCGTGTACTTGTTAATGCCGACTTCATATTCCTTTAAAACCTTGACGTGGTTAAAACTCAAACCTCAACTCTCCGAATCGGAACCATCGGTTTCACCTGAGATCGACCACCGCGTTTCGCCGCCACCCAAGTCTTATCAATTGCGTCCTCGACTTATAGTTCAGCCGGCTCGTCACTGTTGTTCTAGCTATACCACCACGCCGTTCAGGTTGCTTATTTAACTCGTTTCGGATTGATCATCCGACAAATCTAGTCCTTGGTCTACAATAAAATCTCGTCGGCTATTGAGGTAACCATCGGCTCTTTGCTTCTGGTTTATTTAATTGGTTCGAATACGTGTCGTTGATCTCGATTTGTTCCCGCGACTAAATCATTTTCTAGTTGAAAAAAAAAAAAAACGTATCTATACTTCAGTTCATTGTCCATGAGTTCCTACTTATTTTAATTGAAAGAAAGTTGTCATCTAATTATATGTGTGTCTTATGTCTACTTGTATATATAATTGCATGGAAATTGTAGGTGTGTGTGCATGGTGTGGGTTTGTGTTGTGATCAGAAAGTAGGGTGTGAGTGTGATGATGACCATGGGTGTGTTTATGTTGTGTGGTATATGTATGTTTTGGTGTGTACATGTATACATTGAGATTAAAAAAAAAAACGAAATTATAAAATTTATGAAGATTGTTTTTATCAAACAAATCTAATCGTATAAGATAATATTCTAGAATCCATATTATTTGTAGAACAATTTCAAATAACTTAGAATTAAATTCGGATTTGGTCGCGGGACATTTTTAGTGAACGATCTGGAACGCATCACTAGCGTGGTTAAATTATCATAAACTAATTTGGAAAATAACGGGACTTAGGTTCGCATACTTGTTGAAGACGATTTGATTTGTTTTGCTTTTGCTGTGCTCAACTAAGGTACGGATTCTCTTTCTTGACATCATAGTATTTTCTTTCATCATATCCGTCGCTTTGTAGTGCGGATTTTGTTTGTTCGTTCGTTGTCTTAGATTCGTATTATAAGTTTGTCAAATTCGTTGTAGCATGCAATATACCTATTAATTTGTGATCATTGTTGCATGTTCCCGTTAATATTATTTTCATTATTTGCATGACCTTATCCTTTGTACTCGATCACCTGAGCAGTTTGTTTTGACTTGTCGTTTGGGCGTCAACGACATGGCACCTATCGTGACAGTGCGTAATAAAAGTTCACGGCGTTTCTAGATTGTGTTAGTGTAACACTTGGCCCCTAGAGGCGTATAGATCGATCTTAGCTTTGAGTTTGAGTTTGTTTTGTGGAGATTGGAATAATGGGTGTACGCCACACTCACCATCTCATAGGTGCATAGACTAGCTATCTGTGTACCAGTTTGTCAGTTTGTTTTGGCTCATGGGTGGTTTCCGTTTGATGTGACTTAATTTATTGTTATCTATAGTCACGCAGTTTGATATCCGTATATGTTCTAACATGTTTGTGATTTTGTTCCGATATGCTTTGTTACGTTTGAATTTGTCCCGAATGGGTGTGGGGTTACTTCATAGATTGAGTTCAACATTTGTTTTGGTATGGGTTTGGGTTCGAGTTTAAAATATAGTTGTTGGGATTTCGTATTTCTTTCCCTCCGTTCGTTCTTTTCTTGAACTGTTGATTTCTCCGTTACTGGGCAATTTTTGGCTCAGCCGTATTTTGTTTGTTGTTGTCTTATGTGTTCGCAGGTAATATGGGGAATCAGGGATGAGTGAGAGATAAAGGAAGTTCAAGAATTTTCATTTTTCGTTTAAATTCAGTAATAAATGAAATTAAGACTTAGGATTTTGTTCGGTTTGATTTGAGACTCTTGGTTGTCTTTTCGATTCCTTTTTCTTTTTAAATGGATTGTGTTTGGTTTTGATATCTGTAATAGTGACATTTCAACCTATCCGGGTTGGGGTGTGACAATTATGGTATCAGAGCCCAGGCTCTTTCCTGTAGAAAACTTAAACTTAAGTAAATAAACCTGTGAGGTAAAGGGGTAGACGTTGGGTTAGGATTCCTCCTTGTCATTTTCCGCATAATATAAATGCTTTTCTCTGCTCACACATATAACTTCCTTTCAGAATGGCTCCTAGACGTGTGAATAACTCTAATGATGCTGGGACTTCAGGCGACGTTCCCCTTGAGACCCTCATCGCTAACGCTGTCAATACGGCGATTGCAGGCTTGGTTCCTAACTTAATCCAACAGCTGCGACAGGACAATGCTAATGCCAATGGTAATGCTAATGCCAATGGTAATGCTAATGCCAATGGTAATGCTAATGCCAATGGTAATGCTAATGCCAATGGTAATGCTAATGCCAATGGTAATGCTAATGCGAATGCGAATGCTAATGCTAATCCTCCTGATGGCATTCATGTCTGGCTGGAGCGTTTTCAAAAGCAAAAGCCAAAATCTTTTAGTACTGCTGCCACTCCAGTTGAAGCAGAAAATTGGATAGCCCATATTGAGAAGTTGTTTGAGGTTTTGGGAGTCGATGACGTGTTTAAGGTCAGGCTCGCTAGCTATAAATTGGAGGATGACGCACACCGCTGGTGGAAGACTCTGAAGAATGCTCGGGGAGGTGATAACTATGCTGCTACATTGCCATGGAATGACTTTCGTACACTGTTCTATCAGCAATACTTTACTGATGCTGACCGCAGCGAGTACTTGAGGGAGTATTCTACGATCATGCAGGATGACGATGAACCAATCATGGAATTTAAAGCTCGTTTCTGCCGCCTAGTGAGTTTTCTGGGCCCAACTGCTGGTACTCATGAGCAGCAAACCAATCGTTTCAAGTGGGCTGTGTGTGATCGGGATAGGAAATTTATCTTGAACCTTCGTTTTGCTGACATTAATGAGATAGTGGATGCGGTCAAGAATTTGGATAATGATAAGAAACACCGGGAGAAGGTTTTTGACGATAGTCGCAAGCGGCCAAGGGAAAACAACCAGGGTAATTCTTCTACTCGTGATGGCGATGATCAATTCCGAGGCCGTAGGCACCGTTTTGACAAGAATTACAATAATCAGAACCAGAGGCCAGCGCAACAAAATCAGGTTCGAAATCAAGCTCAGCCTCAGAACCCGCCACCAAACCGCGACCCTCCTTGTGCCACTTGTGGGAAACCTCATAAAGGGATTTGCCGTCGAGCTGCTGGACTTTGTTTCAATTGTGGAGATGCAGGACATATGGTTAGGGAGTGCCCTCAGGTCAACCCTAGAGCTAATACAGGGGGGAAACGCCACTAATGCCCCAGGTATGGTTTTGGCTAAGTGCGTATTTTGATAAACATGATAGATGTGCCCCATTCGATACTCGCGCACCCAATATGTAATAACACTTTTATTTGCTAAGTATTTGAATCTACGCTACCTACCTTAGAGTGCCCTCTTGTAAATTTGCCCATTTGAGCGATGCTATAGTTGCCCTTTATATCTATAGAGATTGTTAGATTTGAATTGTGTCTACTACCTGTTTTATATTATTCATTAAGACTTGCTATTTGTTATATGTATCCATTAATTTACATCTTAGAACTCTGACATTTGATATGTTTGATTTCGTCTGATCTTGTACGAAATTTTTATTCGTTTTAGTGCCTCGTTTATGTGTCGTTTAAGTAATTCAATATCCCCTTTGTATGGTTGTGTGTTATTGTACATTTGTGTTAACTAAAGTTTATCTATATCCGTGATGTCTGAAATTTGCTTGTGACCTAACTTAGTAATTTTGAGGACAAAATTTTTTTTTTTAGGGGGTAATATTTGTAATATCCTAAAATTTAACTAGATATAGCGTAAATGAAGAAAGTTTAGTTATTTTTGAAGTTAGTAATCTAATTAAACCATTTGATTAATAAATCATATTTGCTAAGTTAAAATGAAAATATGCATGCTGTTCGAAAAAAAAAAAAAAAGGAAAATTATGTTGATAGATATCAAGTTAATTTCTTTCTTAAATCATGTTCCACCCAACATAAAAACAATGAGAATAATAGCCTCTCAAATGTTTGACTTTTTGATTTCTTCCGCTCCAATTCTGTTAGTCAAACCGTAATCTTCGAGCATTATCATTTATCATTGAACCTAAGTTCAAAAAAATAGAACCAACTTCCCGAATCTTGAGGAATCGTGTACTTGTTAATGCCGACTTCATATTCCTTTAAAACCTTGACGTGGTTAAAACTCAAACCTCAACTCTCCGAATCGGAACCATCGGTTTCACCTGAGATCGACCACCGCGTTTCGCCGCCACCCAAGTCTTATCAATTGCGTCCTCGACTTATAGTTCAGCCGGCTCGTCACTGTTGTTCTAGCTATACCACCACGCCGTTCAGGTTGCTTATTTAACTCGTTTCGGATTGATCATCCGACAAATCTAGTCCTTGGTCTACAATAAAATCTCGTCGGCTATTGAGGTAACCATCGGCTCTTTGCTTCTGGTTTATTTAATTGGTTCGAATACGTGTCGTTGATCTCGATTTGTTCCCGCGACTAAATCATTTTCTAGTTGAAAAAAAAAAAAAAAACGTATCTATACTTCAGTTCATTGTCCATGAGTTCCTACTTATTTTAATTGAAAGAAAGTTGTCATCTAATTATATGTGTGTCTTATGTCTACTTGTATATATAATTGCATGGAAATTGTAGGTGTGTGTGCATGGTGTGGGTTTGTGTTGTGATCAGAAAGTAGGGTGTGAGTGTGATGATGACCATGGGTGTGTTTATGTTGTGTGGTATATGTATGTTTTGGTGTGTACATGTATACATTGAGATTAAAAAAAAAAACGAAATTATAAAATTTATGAAGATTGTTTTTATCAAACAAATCTAATCGTATAAGATAATATTCTAGAATCCATATTATTTGTAGAACAATTTCAAATAACTTAGAATTAAATTCGGATTTGGTCGCGGGACATTTTTAGTGAACGATCTGGAACGCATCACTAGCGTGGTTAAATTATCATAAACTAATTTGGAAAATAACGGGACTTAGGTTCGCATACTTGTTGAAGACGATTTGATTTGTTTTGCTTTTGCTGTGCTCAACTAAGGTACGGATTCTCTTTCTTGACATCATAGTATTTTCTTTCATCATATCCGTCGCTTTGTAGTGCGGATTTTGTTTGTTCGTTCGTTGTCTTAGATTCGTATTATAAGTTTGTCAAATTCGTTGTAGCATGCAATATACCTATTAATTTGTGATCATTGTTGCATGTTCCCGTTAATATTATTTTCATTATTTGCATGACCTTATCCTTTGTACTCGATCACCTGAGCAGTTTGTTTTGACTTGTCGTTTGGGCGTCAACGACATGGCACCTATCGTGACAGTGCGTAATAAAAGTTCACGGCGTTTCTAGATTGTGTTAGTGTAACACTTGGCCCCTAGAGGCGTATAGATCGATCTTAGCTTTGAGTTTGAGTTTGTTTTGTGGAGATTGGAATAATGGGTGTACGCCACACTCACCATCTCATAGGTGCATAGACTAGCTATCTGTGTACCAGTTTGTCAGTTTGTTTTGGCTCATGGGTGGTTTCCGTTTGATGTGACTTAATTTATTGTTATCTATAGTCACGCAGTTTGATATCCGTATATGTTCTAACATGTTTGTGATTTTGTTCCGATATGCTTTGTTACGTTTGAATTTGTCCCGAATGGGTGTGGGGTTACTTCATAGATTGAGTTCAACATTTGTTTTGGTATGGGTTTGGGTTCGAGTTTAAAATATAGTTGTTGGGATTTCGTATTTCTTTCCCTCCGTTCGTTCTTTTCTTGAACTGTTGATTTCTCCGTTACTGGGCAATTTTTGGCTCAGCCGTATTTTGTTTGTTGTTGTCTTATGTGTTCGCAGGTAATATGGGGAATCAGGGATGAGTGAGAGATAAAGGAAGTTCAAGAATTTTCATTTTTCGTTTAAATTCAGTAATAAATGAAATTAAGACTTAGGATTTTGTTCGGTTTGATTTGAGACTCTTGGTTGTCTTTTCGATTCCTTTTTCTTTTTAAATGGATTGTGTTTGGTTTTGATATCTGTAATAGTGACATTTCAACCTATCCGGGTTGGGGTGTGACAATCAGTCTTGGTTGGCTTCAGTGGAGAGACAAAGAGCACAGTGGGTGATTTCAAACTGCCAGTATATGTACAGGGGGTAAACTCTGTCCAAAGGTTCTGTGTGATAGACTCTTTATCCTGCTACAATGTCATCCTGGGGAGACCTTGAATACATGACATGAAGGCTATCCCTTCAACATATCACCAATGTGTGAAGCTACCAACGCCATGGGGAGTCATCAAAGTCAAAAGTGACCAGCAAGAAGCAAAAGATTGCTACACAACATCAATGAAGGCTTCATCCCAGTCGAAACAAGCATAGTAATTGAAGCAAGATGCACAATGCCATCCTCAGGATGTCAAAGCACATTCTGACCAAGATGTCAAATCAGTTTGCCTCGATGAAAACAACAAGGATATCACTGTGCAGATCGGTAAGAACATTCCTAATGATATTGAATAATCTCTAATTTCGTTTTTAATGCAGGTGCAACATACCAAAAGTCGGTTAACATGATGTTCAAAGAAAAGATTGGGGACACAATGGATGTCTACATCGACGACATGGTGGTGAAGTCTAAGAAAGCTGAAGACCATCTTCAGGATATCAAAGTAGCCTTTGACATCATGGATGCTTATAATATGAAGTTGGATCCTGCCAAGTGCAATTTTGGAGTCAGTGCTGACAAATCAAAACCATCCTAGATTTAAAATCTCCAATAAACATCAAGGATGTGCAAAGGTAGATTGGTAGGATAGAAGCTTGGAACAGATTCAAAGAGTTCTACGACGTCCTGAAGAAGAACAATAAATTTGACTGGGGACAAAAGCATGAGGAAGCATTGCAGAAGTTGAAGGAATATCTTGCAGCAGCTCCACTCCTAATGAAACCCGAGGATGGTGAACCTCTCAAGCTATATTTTGCAATTTTTGGAAATGCAATAAATTGCAGTCTTGATAAAAGACTTTGAAGGACAACAACATCCTATCTATTATGTAAGTAAAACTCTATTGGATGCTGAAACCAGGTACTCACATCTTGAAAAACTTATTTAGCTTTGATTATGGCGTCTACCAAGTTAAGGAATTATTTTGAAACACATAGGATACATGTGCTTAGAAAACTAGATATGTCAGGAAGAGTAGCAAAATGGTCAGTGAAATTAAGTGCTTTTGATTTGGTATATGAGCCTAGAAATGCAATCAAATCATAGGCTCTAGCTGCATTTGTGGCTGATTTCAGTAGTGACATCCTAACTGAAGTTGAAAAAGAAGTGGAACAGCTAGATGAAAACTTCGGAAAATGGATTTTAAAGACTGATGGTGCTTCAAATATGAGAGGCACAGGGTTAGGATTACCACTAAAATCGCCACAAGGGGACAAGATACCCCATGCTATTAGATGTGCATTTTAGACAACCAATAATGAGGCAGAATATGAAGCTCTCATTGCTGGTTTACAACTTGCTAGAGACATGCATATTATTAATATTGAAGTATTTATTGATTCCTTGTTGATTACTAACCTTTTTAATGGATCTTATGCCGTAAAAGGTCAAAAATTAGCCGTCTATCTTGAAATTGTTAAAAATTTAGCTACTTCTTTTGTAGAATTTTCACTAACACAGGTACCTAGGGAAGAAAATGCTGAAGCTGATGCCATAGCAAACATGGGATCCTCCTTTAATCTACCAGAAGGATCCAAGATTCCCATCATTCACATCCTGGAACCAGCGATTGAAGAGTGCCATCCTGAGGATAGCCAGGTAAATCCTGAGGATAAAACAGACCATCCTGAGGATATCACTGTTTCAGCCACTCAGGAACAAGACGATTCATCATGGATGACTCCCATAATGAAATATTTACAAGAAGATGTCATCCCTGATGAGGAAAATCCAAAGGCTTTTAGGATAAAGGTATCTAAATTTACAATTATAGACAATATTTTGTATAGAAAATCTCTTGCAGGTCCATATTTGAGGTGTCTCAACAAGGATGAAGCAAACGAAGTGCTCAAAGATATTCACGAAGGAGACTATGGAAACCATACAGGAGGAAGATCTCTCCACTCAAAGACTTTGAGGACGGGATACTATTGGCCTACTATGAAGAAGGATGCCATGCTATATTCCCAAAAGTGTGATGCATGCCAAAGACATAGCAACATCATTCAACAGCCTGCTGAACCACTACATCCTATTATTTCACAATGGCCCTTCATGAAATGGGGAATGGACATAGTAGGAAAGCTACCCAAAGCTCCTGGAGGAAAGGTATTCATGCTAGTAATGACAGACTACTTCTCAAAATGGATTGAAATTGAAGCATTTGTGCAAGTCAGAGATAAAGAGGTGGTCTCATTCATCAAAAGAAATATCCTAACAAGATTTGGAGTACCTTCTGAAATCATTTGTGACAATGGCTCTCAATTCATTAGCAAAAGAACAGCTGACTTTTGTGAGAGTTGGGGGATCAAGATGGCAACTTCAACACCAGTCCATCCTCAAGCCAATGGACAAGCAGAATCTTCAAACAAAATCATCGTCAACAACTTGAAGAAGAAGCTTGAGGAAAAGAAAGGAAAATGGGCGGAAGAACTTCCATTTGTACTCTGGGCTGATAGGACTACTTCCAAGAATGCTACTGGTCAGACACCTTTCTCCTTGGTCTTTGGAATAGAAGCAATGCTGCCAACAGAGATGGTCATGCCTACTGCAAGGAAACATCTTCAGGATACAACTACCAATTCTGAAGCACTACTACTAGACTTGGAAACTGTAGATGAACTCAGGGATGCTGCTAAAAAAGGATGGCAGCATATCAACAAAGGATTGCTAAAGCTTACAACAAGAGCATCAGGATAAGAAGATTTCAAGAAGGAGACTTGGTATTAAGAAAAGCCTTCCAAAATACAACGAAACCAAGCGATGGCAAGCTAGCTCCCAAATGGGAAGGTCCATACTTAATCGATTCTGAAGCTGGTAAATGAGCATATTGGCTGTCAACAATGGAAAGAGAGATTCTACCAGGAGCCTGGAATGCTATTCACTTAAAATACTACCATGCCTAGGGATGCATGTGACTGATCTCTCTGGAAGAGAAACCATGGTCCAAATCACAGGTGGATGAAGGTGAAGGCTGATAGAGATGAATCATCTCCATATGTAAGTACTTATCCTTGATTTATTTCGATCGATTATATTTTCACTAAACATGGTCTAGAAATAGTCCATCCTGAGAATTTTGCAGTACCATCGTGAAGATGGAATGCTTCGAAGACTAGGGGGCTAGCCACCCTCTCCTCCGTTAAGGTGTCTGACACCTTCCTAAGGTTTAAAGGTTTTCACCTTTCTCATTGGGTTAGCAACCCTCGCCTGGTGCGCACGATGCCCATGTATATTCTCGGGATGGTGGGACCAGTCCATGTAAAAGTGGCTGACAATTTCATTATCTTTGAGATATACTATGGAGCTCTTAAGGTTTAGACATTTTTCAATGTCTCTAAGGTTTAGACATTTTTCAATGTCTTTTTGGTCTAGTTACCAGGGCCTTGTCGCCAGTTGTTCCTAAGGGCCTTGTCGTCAGTTATTCCTAAGGGCCTTGTCGCCAGTTATTCTCAAGATGTTACATATTGGTTTTATCACCAAGTTTTTACAAATGGGCTTGACCCCAGCTTACTAAAAGGCCAGTCGCCAGTATAATAACAATGTTTGCCTTTATACAGGACGTTATCAAAGTTTATTAAATCTATCTTAAAGAAGGAATACAGACTTAAAAATTACTTCAAAAACATTACACTGGGGACATCCTCAGGATGATGAAGACCATCCCAAGGATGACGAAAAGAAAACGAACTGGGGACATCCTCAGGATAATGAAGACCATCCTGAAGATGACAAAGACTTATGAAGAATATCTTCAAGACATCAAGCTTAGAAGAACTACTTGATAGAGAGAACATGAAGGTAATATTCAAAAGAAAAGAACACAAGAATGTAGCATCAAAAGTTGTTACCATATTGATGTCAACCCCTGGCTTCATCCAAAACCAGGACCCATCCACCAGGGGTCAACATCTATAATCCGAGTCAGTAGAAGATTTAGGGCTTCGTCTTGAAACCAAGATCCCTCCACCCCAACTCTTTTATTATCTATACAAGCATAAAAAAGTAAATTGTTTTTGTTCAACCACAAACTACCGTCATAAACAACCACGAATATTCTAAAAAAGTGGGTTCCAGCCTAATCATCTTATCCTTCATTGTCCACTGGAACATCGAACTCCACTACCACCTTAGCATCTACCACTCCATCCTTTGTAGCCACAGCCTCAGGAACTTTAAGTTCTGTAGGAACAGGCTCATGCAACACCACCATTCTATCCAAACTCCTTATCTTCTCCCGCCAAGCTTTAACATACCATTTATCCTAATTAAAATTGGGATCCTTAGCATGGAGGAAAATTTTAACCATGGCGTGAAGGACAGAAAGGATGGAAGACTTCATAAGCTCTTGCCTATACTCCTCCAACTCTTTTTCATGCTCCCTAGACATCTTGACCTTCTCAGCCTTCAACTGCTTCAGCTAAGCTCCAGTTTTGGATAGCTTCTCTTCATAATGTTCCTCTCTTGCAAGGGAAAGCCTTTTGTGATCCTCCAAAGTTATCTTGGCATCCTGAATATCAGCAGAAGCTTCATTAAGGCATTTGGGCATATATTTGTGGCCCTACGAAGAAGTAAGGAAAACAGGTAAGTCTTCTATTTTATATTTTATCTTGAAAATATTAAATGATATCTTCAGGATGGCACTATACGTGGAGTGTGAACTAAGAAATTTTTAGCCAAAACATCATGGGTTGAAAGACCTTCAAAGGGGGAAGCACCCTGGCTGGAAGAAGCTCAAGCAGTCTTCCTCTTCTTGGAGGATGCAGCCTTTGACCTGGAAGGTGGGCTGATCATCTTGGATTAGCACGGAGATGTAATCCTTGCAACCTTAGTGACATCTTGACTATCTATGTCATCTAAGTCAAAGAATGGTTTCTTGGCTGAAGGTGACACAAAAACAAAGTCAGCAAGTGAAAAATAAATAAAACATACTGAGGATGTAACAGGTATTACTCACCAGACATCTCCATGGCTTAGCTAGTAGTGTAGCTCTATTTTGCTTCAAAGGTTCTAGCTGAGACAGGTAAGTCTATAACAGCCTTGCATCTAATGATAGAATCAGTTAAAGGGGGAGCAAGTTTGGCAAATGAAGTACCTGCCACATAAATTTTTTCAGAACGATAGTGATATCCTTAGGATATAACTACAAAATCTTTATAAACTTAAACACCCTAAAAAAATCTTTACCACTTTTTAGCCAATACATAGGGATATCATCTCCAAAAGGAATGGAATCCCTCTTCGTAAAGAAGAACTTTGGTTTCCAAGACCTGTCAGACTTAATGACATTTTACAGGAAAGGAGGATCTATATTTATAAGCTGAAGAACATAACGGTTGGAACCATGATTTTTCAACTTATACAGGTAAGACAAGTCACCAATCTAAAGATTGATGCCATGATTCTTGATGATCTTATTACAGACTATCAGGATCCTCCAGACCTCAGGCATAGTCTGGGCATAGACCATCCCAGTTACATCAAAGAACTCTTTGATGAACGGGGGGAATGGATATCTTAAACTCAGGTGGCAAGGCAGGTACATGAAGCAGACCCATACAGTGGATGGAAAATCAGACTTTGCATTTTGGTCATATGGCCGGAACACAGCTGATTCAGGGAAAGTCCCTGAGTTATTCAAAGAAAGGATATCTTTGTCTATGAACGTACAGACTTTGTTTGTAGGATCTTGTAACAGGTTTTGTTGTATAAAGTCCTTATGGACTCCTATACATCCTGCAACCCTTGTTGATCTTTTACCCATCCTGAGAATTCTTTGTATAAAAAGTTCAAAGATTGGTAAAAACAGAGAAAAGCAGAGAAGAAAGAAGAAATAACCTTTATGCTAATCTTGTTGTGATTATAAAGGAAGGATTGAAGTCTAGATATAGACGGTGAAAGGTGATAAGGTGTAACGGTCATCCCTAAATCATCGACCAAAATATAGCCATTGATATCCTGTCAGATGTCTAATCATCCGCAGGAGATAAGCATCAGGATTAAAAATATTTTTACTATTGGGATAACGGTAACATATTTTTGGGGACAACTGTTGTGGGTGAAAATCCTCAAGATGATTTTACCTCACATCCCTGATATTGCATCCTCAGGATGCTGAAGGGGTTGACTGACTTCAGGATGACACTGAATATTATTTTATGCACATTCTGAGGATAAACTAACTATCTTATTGTCATATGAATGCAGGATGATTTTACCTCATATTCACTGAGTAACATCCTCAGGATGCTGAAGGACTTAACAGACTTCAGGATGCAACTATATTTCAGCATGTGCACATCCTGAGGATGGACTAACGAATTATCTTTATATGACATAATTGCAGGTACAACTAAGCTATAATATAGATTCATAACTCCTCTCCAACGTCTATATTATAACATTCGGTCAAAGAATTCAAGGATAATGATGTTATACTTGCAAGTCAAGTTCAAAGCCTAAAGAAATGGTCAAAGGTGTAACCGACGAGCATTAATGAGAGGCGAGAAATAAGGAAACGGTTAACCAACGTCTATATTGGTTAAACTCTCTTCAAAGACAGCTGGAAACAGTTAAGAGACTCATTAATATAGGCGGATATCATTGGATCTTCATCATTTACTTGTAACTATATAAAGGGGTGATTAAACGAGTCTAGGACACTTCTTCTCACTTGATTGACACTTAGAACACCTGATACTCTCTCTACACACACACAACACTCATATTGTAACATTAGATAGTTGTTCATCACCTATCCAAAGTTGTACATATTTTAACCTTATTAATATTAACAAACAAGGCAGGGGCTTAGACTCCTCCCGAGGTTTTGTGCCGGTGATCATCTACTGATCAAGGGATTTCCTCGTACATCGAGTGTTGTTCTCTTGTTGCATTACATTTACATTCATTGATCTTTGCATATTTCACCATTCTGTCAGACAGTTACATCCTCAAGATATAACTGTGTATCCAGAACAGTTTCTTTGCCATCCTGAACATAGTTGTCAAAAATTATTTCTTTGTTATCCTAACGTGCCATTTTCAGAATATAATTAAGTTTTTAACATATTTCACACATTAAGCACTCTACCTCACTTTTACTAATTTCGAATACAAAATTATTTCTACTAGGTAATTTTTGACCAAAACAGTCTTATATAGGGTGTTTTGGCCCTTATATAAAGTGAAAAAACAACTACAAACACAAAAAATAAAATAGTAAAATTTTATTTTTAATAATTTTGTAAGTATAATAATTAACATTTTAAACAATATAAAGTTGAATAAACTAAGTTTCAATGTCGTAATAATAAACTTTAGTATTCAAGCTTATTCTAAGTTGAAAGGTATACAATATCTGAAGACTTGTCAACAGATGTTCTCAAACAACTGTGATACATTACAATTTTCCACTGAAGGATATAAGCAGATGTTTATACATACTTTGTAATACTTAAGTTGTAATCAATATCTAACGAAATAACTATAAATTTAAATTATATCAGTCTTTTAACATTCATAACTACAAACAGTCCAGAGGCCTAAATTTCTATGATGGCCACTGTACAAATGAACGATCTAGATAGAAATTTACAAGATACTACGGTTATTAATGGTAGATGAAATCATTTTTACTATTATTAAACAACTAAAAAATGTTACCTCTATAGAAGTTACTATTATAAAATTAACATTCAACTAATATAAAATAGTCCAGACCCTATTGTTTGAACAGATATTGGATAACATAAGTTAGAACGAATCAAATTAAAAGAACATCATCCACTGCTACAACAGATTTTAAAAAACAGCTCTTAACAAAAATATATTCATCCAAAGTTGTTAAAACAGTCTGTAGAAACTTTACATACATATCTTTGAACTTCAAAGATGTTAACAAAAACTTATTACTGAAAAAATTACACACACATTTGAATACGTTAATTATAAGTTCCTAACTTTTGAACCTAACTGGCTTCTTCTTCATTCTTTTGCTTGTAGAAGTTTGCTCTCCAACATTTACAATATCATAATCTTCAACACTTCTTTTTCCATTGAGACTTGTGGCAGAATCCACAGCAGCATCAACACACACAACATCTTTCAAGCAAATCACAAAACAACTAATAAAATGTTACATAACAATAAAAATTGTAGAATTAACTTAGACATACTTGCACAAAGGCATACTTACCTTAGACCTAACTTGAAACCCAACTTGCGAAGATTCTGAAAGGTTAACAGATTTGTTTTCACAAATTCCTGACTGACCTAAAAAGTGATCACATACAAATAAACATAACAGATTTGAACCTCTACTGAAAATAAATGGTTATTACAATAGAATTTGAATAAATACCTCGCCATAACTATCTTCTACATTCTCATTTTCGTCAACCAATTCTTCAATTATAACAGGATCATCGCAAATCTTGGCCATAGTGTATACATGGTAGTCATTTGTATGATTGTAATAAGAAACATCAATCTTGAAAGCCAATTTCTTTTCAACAATTTGAGACAATTCATGCGACAAATTGTTTGTGTCGTTTTCCTTCAACTACCTTTTACTAATATCACATGCAGTAGCTCCAATGATCCTCATCACATTTTTATCAAACATCACAAACGATACCCTACCAGATTTATCTTGAACCCTGATCTGCAACTTGAACCTAAAACAAATAAAGCATAATTTATCTAAAAATCCTGTATGTAATGAAATGAATAATCTGGAAACAAAAAAATGTATAGATCTACTGCTTTACATACTTTGTGGTTATGGAGGTACATTCACACTTGCATTTTCGACAAACCAACGCAGTAGCAGGCAATTTGAGAATCGCTTCACACACTTCTTAAGCATGTTGCAAATATTCTGATTTACTTAAAACTTTCTTGTAACACTTGCGGCAGGCAGCATAAAACCAACCGTAGTTTTCTTCAACACTTTTTTTATGGTTGCAACAACAACAAAAGACATCAGCTGCAAAGACAATATATATACAATATATACTTTTATAGAAAAGAAACATATAACAAACTCAACAAATATCCAAGCTATGTATAAGATATTGAAACCTTGTGAATCTCGATGAGTTCATCAACACGCTTCTTCTGTGTTCCAACTATGAATTCCTGACGCAATGGATAAACAGTCTGGGAAGAAAGAACAGTTTGGGAAGTACAACCAAACTCTTGTTCTTGTTTCAATATATAACTATAAAAAGGTGCAAACAATTACATCTATTAGCTAAAACAAAATGTAGATTTGCCTATACAAATATAAATACATAGTACCTCCTCCTTAGGTCATCAACTTCATCTATTTCTAGATTGAGAAAAAGACGAGATCCATACTTATCGGTTTGAACTGTAACTTGTTCTAAAAATTTCACAACATATATATCTTTAGTGAATTCATTTGTATTAATATCTTTTTAAAATAACAACACTGAAACACCAGTTACTTTTCCAGTCTTTAACCCTTCCATGCTGGATAATAGCCATTAGATGACCGTGAGTGAAATTCTTGTTGGAAATGAATTCCTTAAACTGTATTGCATAAGAGTTCCACAATGTACAACGTAATATTGTACCTCTACAACAAAAGAACAGAATCATAGATGTAAAACATATACAAAAATTTGATACTATACATTCATTAGAGACAATTTATTACATCAACAAATGTGTTACACATAAAAAAAAACATTCAATCAAGAATTAACTTCTTCATACCATTTATTACACAAATTAAATTTGCAATTCTAACAATGATTGTTTTCAACTATTGAAACATAAGAGTCACCATAAAAATAGAATATTTTTGTTAACTGTCAGCTATGTGAAAAGGAGACACAATACTTTTCCAAAACAATGTATAACAATTTTAAGGAATCCTTACTTCAAGTCCTGAATATCAAGATTCATCCGTTTGGTTTCGTTAGGAGCTCATCCAAACACATCCAAATCCCCACACCAAATGGCACTTCCAACAACATCTATAAAAATGAAAAACACAATTTTATCAAACATCTTGTTAACTTTAAAGCAACAATATTCAACTAAACTGAATATCAAAGTTTGTTCTAAAATCAAAAATAAAATACAAACCAACGTTCAACAGATTCTTAGCTTCTACGTTAAGAATATCCTTAAAAGGAATGACCTTGAAACCATACTCAACACCTTGCCATCCCATAACATGTTTCACAGTTGTACAACGATAAAAATTGATTTTGTATTCATGTACTATAACTTTGTATGGTCCTTGTTCTCACCGACACCGAACTTAGATATCACAACCACAACATCTTCTTCCAGTTGAGTGTCAAAAACTTGCATCAAAGGTGCCTTGATAGAACCTTGAATCTTATCACCCTGCAAATCGGTTAACAGAAAGCACAAAGTATTCAGAAAAGAGCACGTCTTCAAGAATAAACAAGAAAACCAAGTTATAAACTTTACCTACTCATCAATGAATATCACCTCCATCTTATAACTTGTGTTCCACTTTCGTATGATTCGAGCCTTCATGTTCGACATATCTTTAGCTGCATTCAGATCACGAATAAAACTAACATTGTTTTTAGCATTGTCCATTGACTTTGACATGGTTTTAAATATATCTTTTAAGAGGGAAATTTGAAAATCTTTGTTTAGAAAATTCAAAGCTGATATTACGAATGGCTGAATTTGTTATGTGCATATATAAGGAAATAATGAGCCACGTTCCCCTATGTTAATTTAAAATTTCCCTCTTAAAATTCAAACTTAGGGCCTTAACAACTGCAACAAATGTGCATAACATCTGCTACTTAACATGTCAGCTCCATATAGTCTGAACATCTGTTCGTTAATCAAGACTAATAACAAATAGACTCTGTTGAGGACAACAGTGGTAAATTCAAGTGGCCCATATGTTTTTCTGAATATTTTAAGCTGTTTAATGACGTTATTTTTCGACTCTCCGCTTGACAACTCAGCTTTCTTATGTTACTTACGACTCTCCTATTATAGTAAGTATAGATTGTTTTTAAAAGTGGTAATCAAGATCTATTTCACGATAGATAAAATACAGAGTTAATTACACGGATGGTCCATGTGGTATGCGTGATTTGCATTTTTGGTCCACAAAACTTTGAATTACATATATGCTCCTGATGGTGTGCATTTTGTAACTATGACGATCCATAACATGGATGACCGTTAATTTTTTTTGTTAAATGCATATAAATAACTATAATACCCTTAAGTATTTTATGATAGGATGGAGTATGGTAACCGGATGATGGAGATGCTTGAGTTGTGGTAGTGTAAAAGGAAGAAGAAAGGTCGGTGGAGGTGGAGTCTTTAGTGGTTTACATGTTTTATATATATTTTTAAATTATTTTATCTTTAAGCAGGGCTAGAATAGACATTTTACACCTATTTAACAGAAAAAACTAACGGCCACTAAGGATAGGGACTATCCATGTACAAAATTTATACCTCTAGAACCATACATGTTAATAAGGGGCATTTAAACAATTTGTGCATACACAGTGATGAAATTATTCGTGTAATTAACTCTAAAATGCATGCTAAATTATGAACCAGTCTCATGGCTAATACTTTTAGTGAGCACCTTGGAAAATATAGAAAAACAAGTAGTGTTATATATTTTATAGAAAAGTGAAAGCGTGGAAGAAATCAATTTTGTCGCCTTCAAAGAATCGTTGCAAATCGATATATAATGATTGTAGCTGTAATATATTAATATTTTTATGAATTTTGGTAAGGTGAAATAGAATAAAACTGATAATAATTGTTTGGTTGATTAGTCAAGATCAAGAATACGTATTAATCTGACAGATTAAATGAAAATCACTAAAGAAATAATCCGTTTATATTATTAAAACGGACCTTTTGAATCGTATCAAATTGTTTATATTAATCACGACACATGTGTGAATGTGATATTGTTTTATACTTTTATGTTATGTTATTCAATTGAACCGATATAAATGACAATTCTATTATATGTGTGATTACATATGATTAGGATTAAAGTACATTATTGACCAATGATTTGTGCTCAATTGGTCATTTACTTTTAAATATTATTACTATACTAGTTTATTCTCCATAAACTTAAATATAAAGTGATAAAATGTTTGTACTATAAAGGGAGTAGGTCGTTTCTTTCAGAAGAAAAAGGAAATTTATAAAGGATCAATGCTCGATAACTCATAAAACATACTTCTAATTCAACGTGTGCACCTCTTGCTCAAGTGAAGTCTCTGTACAACGTTATCACTTCTTCAAGACACTCTAAAGCTGCAATTGGGAAAATAACAAACCAAATTGATATCAAATTATATCTCATGATGATGATGATAGGCGATTCTGATATGTAAAGTGAGCATATGTGAAATAATGACATAGTTGTTCGATCTTTATTATGGATATACAATCGATCACCTTGGGTAATACCGAATAAAAGAATCAATAGGTAACCAATGAATATCCATTTTGAAGATAAATAAAACTGACATAACTTGCTATCGGCTAAAAAGATTGTAGGATGGTAACTTTTCATGTCTCCCGGCTATTTTCTCTACTCATATATAATTTAAGTATCTACTTCGATAATCACCACATGTTCGTAGATTTCAATGTACATACATTAAAAATGATCTAAACGGCGTGCATGATTGGGTGATTAATTATCATTTATCAGCTAGAGATTTACCTAGTGTCTAAGAATCATAGGCTACATCTAACCGGCTTAGCAACAAAAACTTTTGTTATCACTGTTCCTAACAACACCAATCAAAATACAAAATAACAGATTCTTCACAAACTGACTACATTTGTGAAAATATATATGTAGTTAGCGGATTCTTATATGTAATAGTTGGTTCTGTAATTGAAGAATTTTAGCAATAGACAGGAAATCTGATCATACAAGTCACAATTCCAGGTGCGGAATCCCTACAACTGAACAAAATGATAATACACGAATCACAACACACGGATTACCTTTTCAAACATCATTTTATAGATAACTTGATTCAAAACATTCAATACAAAGCCTTTACAAGTTAATCTATAGACCTTAACACACACTTAATCTAGAGAGCAATAACCTGACCTTCACACACACAATAACCAACTAGTCTAACTTACAAAACATGCAAAACCTATTTATAACCTCTGCACATTCGCCCCTTTTCCTAGTACGAATGTGGACTTTGTCCACATTCGCCCTGTGTCAAGGTACGAATATACAATACATCATGCCAGCTTCCCACATTCGCCCACTAGATTCTACCTTCGTCCATCATCAATCTACCTTCGCCCTTCAGAATCTTCTAACATATGTTAAATCTACAATCCGAAGCATTAGTCGCATAAAGTGTATCTACAAACTCCCCCTCGACTATTGCTCGAATTGCCTTCTGGCTTCATCCATCTCTTCGTTCATTAACTTGATCCTCAGCTGCTTCTTTTGTTCTTTAGTCATCTCAGGCTCAAGTTTTCTTTTTGTCGATCGCTTCGGTACATCAACCACCTTCACCTTCTTGCCCAACTTCAGATCCAGGTTGCTACCGGAGTTGATATCATACGCAAAGCACACTCCAACAACCTGTTGATACTTCTTCGCTTGCGATGCATCATTGGGATCATTGTATATCGGGTTGTAATAAAGCATGATGATGTCTTCGAATGTATAGTTAATGAGCCACATCGGGTCAAAAACATGTATCTTCTTATAAGAATCCTTCCCATCTCTCAACACTATCACAGCTTCTGCGTTCCTCCAATCATAATACCAAAAGATAAAGTCTTCACTGAAGTGTTGTTGAATTGGCATCAAAGGAATCTTTCTCATCACTTCAGGAGCTTTGTATATCAAAGTCACTCGCTTCCTACCCGTCTTAGGATCAACATCCCTATGAACTTTCCTCCTCGGGTATTGCGGCTTAAACATATTCCACTTCGTTCGACTCTCCCAGACTAATCTGTCAGCAAACCATCCCACAGCCGTGTTATTCACAGATGCACCAGTCATTGGAAATCTGCAAATGTCTCTAACCGCCCAGTACGGTAGAGTTAGTAGGTCATAGAATCTGTAGAAGTACAGAATTCCTGTTTCCCACTTGACTGCAATGCATTTAAGCCTTCCAAGATATTTCCAACCAAGAGCTCTGCCTTTAAACTTTTGGTTGTGATATCTATAGAATCCGCCTTGCGCTTCCGGCTTTGGCCTCTTATCATCAGTTTCTTTCAACTTTCTTAACAAAGTCTTCAGATCATCATTCTGTTCAGACGGTTTCTGCTTATCTTCACCAAACACCTTCTCAATAAACTCTTCACTTCGTTTCTCAGCTTTCTTTTTAGCTTCCCTTTGATGTGTTTCGGTGAAGTCTGGGAATACTTCATTTTCATCAGTCTCTCTAAAGTATTGAGGATATTCTTCATGCCTGATGTCCTCTATCTCAATCTCCTCCATCTCTGGGGTTTGTTTATCATCAGAATGATTTCCAATATCCTTTTCAGGAATATTTGGAATCATTTGATCTGCCATAATCTCTTCCAGTGTCTTCCCCACTCGCTGTGCTATTCCTTCTAGAATCTCCTTAGCCACAGCAGCAGACACTTCACCCTTTTCCAGATCAGGATCATTGTATTCTAATTCGTACCTCATTTCCTCCGTCTGAAAGATCTCAGCAAATTTCCCAGTGAATTCAATTGTCCATTCTCTTTTCTCTAACATCTCACGATACACATCTTTAGCATCATCCGATAAAGATCTCACTTTCTCATTCCAAAAGATACTCTCATCAGAATCCACATTCTCTCCCGATTTCTTCTTCGAGCTCGATTGTCCAGCATCACCCTTTTTAGTCTTCCTTTGTTCAAAAGTAAACTTGCTCGAGTAATCTCCATCACCATCATCACTACTATCACTTTCATCATCATCATTCTTACTACCCGATCCACCCTCAGCATCATCATCCTTATCATCATCATTATCATCATCAGAACCTTCCTCTGATTCATCCTCTTCTTTATCTTCCTTATCGGATTCTTCGTAATCTACTTGCTCCTCATCTTTCTCTTTATCTTCCTCTCCATCTTTCAACGTGGGAGCTTCACCATAAAGTTTGTCAAGTAGATCGCTCATCCGTTTATTCTCTTTCTTCAATTCTTTGTTCTCAACCTTTACAAGCTTGATCATCCTCCTATTCCTGTTACACTTTTCATCAAGTTCTTTCTTCTCTTCTTCAAGTTGCTTCAGCTTCTTATCAATCTCATCCTGATTTGATTTGGATGCAACAACGATCTGAAGCATCTTTTCCTCATTTTTCTTGAACTTATCAATTTCAGCTTGTTGAGCAACAATCATCTTCATCATTTCTTCCATTTTCTTGTTAACCTGTTTCATTACATCATCGGAAACAGTAACTTTAGATGATTTGGAAGATTCAATCACAGAAGTTTTCTCTTTTTTAGGCTTAAACGTATTCAGAACTTTCTCTAAAGTAGATTCTAAGTCAGGAACTACTTCAGGTTCTTTCGCCTTCTTCTGTTTCTTTGCAGCAGGTGAGGTTACCTTTGATGATGTACCAGCTTTAGGAACTTTCTTACCTTTCAGCAATACTTCTATCTCTTTCTCTCTCAACTTCTTCGTACTAACCTTCTTAGCCATCGACTTGTGCTTTGGCTTCTTTAGGTTAACTACGACCGTTGATCCACCAAAATCTTCAACATCCACTCCTAACTCTCCTTCAACATCAATCGGTTCTTTCTGTAGTATCTCTTCAACAGATTTGTTAAGTGATTCGGACTCCCCAACCGCAGTGGCCTTGCGTTTGGAAGACCTCTTCACCAACTCAGCTTCAGAATCCCACTGCTCCTCTTCTTCAGTTTCCTCTGAATCCACTGAGTCTTCGTCAACTAAACTAGTACCTTTCTTCGCAGTAGTTTTCTTTCTTGCCCTCTGTTTCTTTGAATCCCCCTCATCAGCTTTCGCTTTGCCCTTCCCTTTGGCTCCAGCGTTCTTTACCTGTCTCTTCCTTTTAGTACTTGCATCAGCATGCACTAAAGGATCGTCATTATCAGAATCACTCTTCTCATGTCTTGCTTTGTTCAATCCTGGGACAGTGTAACCCGGATTCACTAAAGCTCCAAACAAACGTCTATTCGGTGGCTTCTCATTATCAGGCACACCCTTATAACCTTTCATCCTCACTAGTGTTCTGATATTCATGTGATCTTGACCACATCGTTGGATCCTTCCTCAAATGTGGATACTTGTTGTCAAAGATCATCATCAGAAATCTTGGATACAATAGGAACTTCTTAGACTTTAGACCCTTCAACATCTCCAACATGTGGTCCAATATCATTCCAGCAATGTTAAACGGTTTGTTGAGAGTCAACGCAACCATTAACGAACTTAAGCTCTTCCTCATCACATCGTAACCACCACTAACACACCCAAAGACATGAATGATCACATGTGCAAAGTACTTAAACTGCACACTGAGCTTTCCTTTGTGAAGTGCACCATCTGTGATTGGGCCTTTGTACTTCATTCTTAAGAAACAAACCCTCTGCTCAGTCCAAGATAACTCTCTCGGATCAGTACACTCTTCATACTTAATCTTTAGAGCCTGTCTGATATCTTCTTCAGTAATAAGCATCTCCATTCCTTGAATAATACTCCTGATAGCAGTTTTACCCTCCCAAAAGTCATATCGTGCATTCTTCTAAAAATCTTCAACGATGTCTTTGTATATGATTGCTGGTGTGGCTATGGCATGGATGATTCTACTCCTTCTCAGAAAATCAACGATCCCTGAAAACTCCGTGTTCTTCAATACTTCACCAACATACGCACAACAGTTGTGCGGAAGTTCAAATGACCATGCTTTCGGTACATTTTCCTCTTCAGCTTCTGGCACCGGATCTTGAACTATCACATCCTCCACAGGAATCTCTATGTTCATAGGTTGTTCAGCCATCTGTAAATCAGAAACACAAAATGACGTCAAAACAATGAAAAACGACAAACTTAGAAAATTTTTGAGTTTTAATCAATTCCACATTCGCCCATTTTATGAGGTACGAATGTGAGAATTTGTGGTTCGAAAGTGAAATTCAGACCCGAATGTGAAAATTCTTTAGACAAAATGTACATTCGTCCGTTTTAACCCACTTTCGTCCCCCTTGAATCTACATTCGCCCGTTTATATGGGACGAATGTGAACCTGTTTTGACCCAAAATTTGAAATTTGTTATCTGATCTATTTTGAACTCTGATTTTGATTCAAACTCGTCCTAAAACAGCCGACTAAGCTTATAGAACAATCAATTTTGTGTAACATTCAATTCTTATTGCTTTTCAAAAGAACTTAGGGTTCGAAACCTTCAAACAATCAATTAACAGTTATAAACCATGAATTAACCTTAATTCTTTCTATATTCTCCCCTTAAAACTAATAAGGATTGAATCCTCATCAAAAAATTGGGATAAAACAGTTCAGAGAAGTCCAGATGAATCAGTTAGGGTTCGTATTTAAAAACCCCAAATGTGACTTCATTACTTGTCCATTACCTATAAAATTATAATCAAAATGATCAGAAATGAGTAGGGAGTAATATTCTTGAATCAACAGAAACAGGGCAACAAGATCTTGGTAGTTAGAAAAATTTTGAAAAAATTTGAATGAGGGTTCGAATGTGCATCAGGATATATATAGACGGCTACGTTCGCCCTTCATCGTTGGACGAATGTGGGAAAATTTCACATTCGTCCCAAATAAATGGCACGAAAGTGAAAATAAAACCCGAAGGTGAAAATGTGTTGTTAAAGAGCCACCTTCGTCCAAAAACAAAGGTTCGAAAGTGAAAATTTTCCACATTCGACCCATTTAAGGGGCGAATGTGAGTTGGAAAATTTTGAAATTTTTACCAAATCACGAAATCGAATCCCGTTCAACATTTTTCAACTCCTTAAGTCTCAAACATGCATTATTTCAGTTTAGAATGATACAAAGCTCAGATAGTTTCATCAAATCTCAGAAAATGACCATCAAACACCGTCGGTTATCTAAAAATAACGCAGAAATGTAAAACTTTTGGTTCTTCTGAAATTTATATCAAAATACACCTAAAATCTTTTTGTGTTTTGTATCTTTTTGACAAACAAACTAAAATGCACAAAAGTAAATGAAGCAGTAAACATTTTGTGATGTCCGGTAAGAGGATCATATCAGTTGTTTGAGAAACCTGACCACAACGTTGATCTTAAATTTTATATTATCATTAGAAACAGTATGTGACCCGGCAACTGCTGATATTGTTGTCCACATAAGCTCATATGCAGACTATTATGCAGTGCTTTAAAATGATACGATTTAGGTGTATTATACTAACACGTTGTGGTTCCCACACACACGACATACTCCCGTATCAAGAAATTGCACAAAGCTTCCTCGTAACGCGTGATTATGCCATAGTTATCCGTTTAGGTACAAGATATATAGCACAGAGGTGTACAGGTCAGCAAACGAATGCAGCAAAGTAACTTGTGCATATATACCAGGTTGAGGCTGATATCAACTACTGATTTGCATCAGTAAATTGATACGATGTAATTATGATCTTTGACCAGTAATATCATGAAGTTCCTCAATTCGGTAACTTTCGGTTTTGGCATTTAGGCTCTTTTAGCAAATATTCTGATTTAAACTAGGTCCGTAAATTAATACGACAAAAGTTTAATCAGAATATCCCGGATAACAATAACATAACGACCCGAAACCTCAGATTTTGGCAACTCTATCAAACGAAATTACGGTACTAAGACCATATGCCCATGAGGTGTTCAGCCACGAACGAGTAGTTCGTTATGTTTGTATCGCTAATGCACGCAGTTATTAGTCTACGAAGCCTATCAGCACATCACACGTAATCAACACACGCCTCATATTACATTACATATCTTTAGCCTGCGTCAGATCCCCACTGATGTACTATCATTTCCTCTTTTTATCCTGGAAATCATTTTGGGTTTTTCTATTTTTATGGCTTTTTGAATTTTTCAATGTTTTTGGTTTTTTGGATAAAAGACTCCCCCTAAAATGTAAAACATATTTTTGGGTTTTTTTTGAAATTTTCTGAAAAACTGTAAAAACTTTAAAGAAAATTTTAAAACTAAAAAGCGATAAACCGAGGTGATGATCAGTCTTGTTTTTCTTTTATATTATTTACTTTTAAAAGATATTCGAATCAGGATCTGTCAAAAACTTTTGTAAACAAGTCTGCTCGTTGATAGTCAGTGTGGATTTTAACCATATCGATCAGTTCTTTAGCGTAACAATCACGGATAAAGTGATACTTAATCCGGATATGTTTAGCTTTAGAATGATTGCCCGTATCTTTAGTTAATGCGATCGCGGCTTCATTATCACAGTGTATAGGTGTTTTAAGAAATTGCAAACCATAATCCACCATCTGCTGCTGAATCCAGAGAACTTGAGAACATCAACTGGAGGCTGCCATGTACTCTGCTTCACAGGTAGACAATGCGACCGAAGTCTGCTTCTTACACTGCCAGGTAACTAACCTGCTCCCTAAAAACTGGCATCCAACTGTCGTGGATTTGCTGTCCTTGTCACAGCCGCCCCAATCTGCATCACTAAATGCGATAAAGTCAAAATTATCGTCATTAGGGTACCAAAGTCCTCTCGAGGGACAACCCTTCAGATATATAAGGATACGCTTGACCGCTGTCAGATGACTTTGTTTCGGCTTCGACTGGAAACGTGTGCAGAGACATGTGGCGAACATTATGTCTGGCCGAGATGCGGTTAGATACATCAGAGATCCGATGATTGCTCTGTATGTAAACGGGTCCGTCAGCTCCCCCTTAGCGTCAACTCCAATCCCGTGATTAGGTTGAATCGGGGTTTCCATCGGCTTGGAGTCCTCCATCTGGAACCGGCTCAAGACTTCGGATACGTATTTTGTCTGGTGAATAAAGATCCCCGTTGGTCTTTGATCCACCTACAAGCTGAGGAAGAACTGCATCTCCCCCATCGCACTCATTTCGAACTTTTCCTGCATAACACGTTCAAATTCCCTGCACAAAAGTTCGTTAGTTGAGCCAAAAATAATATCGTCAACATATATCTGGACTAGAAGCAAATCATCTCCTGTTTTCTTCGTGAACAGAGTACAATCGACCAATCCGCGTTTGAATCCTTTTGACATGAGGTACGTGCTCAGCTCCTCGTACCATTGGCGTGGAGCCTGGTGCAACCCGTACAGTGCTTTGTTCAAGATGTACACCTTATCCCGGTGGATAGGATCTTCAAAGCCCGGTGGTTGACCGACGTAGACCTCCTCTTTGACCACACCGTAAAGAAAAGCACTTTTGACGTCCATCTGATACACCTTAAATTTCTTGTAGGAGGCAAACGCTAGAAACATTCGGATTGCTTCTATGCGCGCCACAGGTGCATATATTTCATTATAGTCAATCCCCTCGATCTGATGAAAACCTTGAACTACCAATTTGGCTTTGTTCCTTTTGATTACTCCTCGATCGTCTTTCTTACACTTAAAGACCCACTTGGTACCAATCTTCTTCCGTCCTGGAGGTAAATCAGTGAGTGTCCAGACTCCCAACTTCTGAAATTGCAACAACTCCTCTTGCATCGCTTCAACCCAGGCGTCATCCAAAAGAGCTTCTTTATATGTCCGCGGCTCGACCTGCGAAAGATAACATGCAAACGACCAATCATTCTGACAACCAGACTTTTGTATTTTTGCATATAAAGCTAAAGCACCAAAACTTTATGGTGAATTGACACTTCTCAGCTGTCCTCTCGTCATAACAATTCTACCAGGGTCACCGATAACTTGCTCTAGCGGGTGAATACGGTGAATCCGAGATTCCGGATGTTCAGGTATAGTAACTCCCGTCTGAGTAGTCAAGTTCTCTACTGCATCCAGATCATGACCCGTATTAGATGATGAAGCAACATCTGGATTTGGGTTCACTGGCGGTGCCTCTGTTGCATGTTCAAGAATAACTTCTTCGAAATCTCCATCATCTTCCGATTCTGAAGTATCTAAAGTTGTTGAAGCCTCTTGAAACACTTCTTCCTCCGGTACAGGCGCATTGGTATCATTAGAAGCTGTTGGAGGAGTTACTGTGATCGGACGCACCAATGCTGAAGTCGCTGCGTTTTCACACTCGTAAATTAATCGAATAACAGCCTCTTCAACCAAGCTATCTAGATTGAATGATTCAAAGAAATCTTTGTAATCAAACATCCAATCAGGACCATTTCCTTGCACATTTTGAGTATACCGTTGAACTTCTACGTTAGACCAATCCTCCACCTGTCGAGTTCTTTTGTTGAATACCCGTTTGAGCGGGGTTGCATATCCAACAAAGTATCCCTCTTCAGCTTTCGGACTAAACTTTTCGCTTGGATTCAACATCGTGCACGGAGCCCCAAAAGGTTCTAGATACTCCAAGTTCGGCTTTCTTCGGTGTAACAGCTCATAAGAAGTTTTGCCAAATTTCTTCACCGTTAAAACCCGATTTAATGTATAGTTTGGTGCATAAATCGCCTCGTTCCAGAACATTACTGGAAGATTCGAGTCTGCTAGCATTGTTCTCGCTGCTTCTATTAGAGTCCTGTTTTTCCGTTCAGCAACACCGTTCTGTTGAGGGGTATACGGAGCCGAGTATTCATGATGAATTCCTTTGCTTTCACAAAGTTCATCCATCTTGGCATTTTTGAACTCCGTCCCATTATCACTCCGAATTCGCTTGATCTTTAGACCATATATGTTTTCCAATCGAGTGAACAGAACTTTCAGATTATTAAAGGTGTCACTTTTCTGATGCAAACACATAACCCATGAAAATCTTGAATAATCGTCACTAACGACTAAACAATAAAGCTCCCCAAGATGACTTTTGCGTTTGACAGGTCCGAATAGGTCCATGTGCAATCGCTCAAGCGGCATCTCGACAGAGTTTACTTTCTTCACTTTGTGGGACTGTCTGTGTTGCTTTCCTTTCTTACAGCTCACGCACTTGTCATTCAAATGGAAATGTTTAACATTCACGTCGTCGACAAGTCCATTTTTCACTAAGTGGTTCATCTTTCTCAAATGAATATGCCCCATCCTTCTATGCCACATGATCGATTCTTTCTTTATAGCCTTCAATAGGAAACATGTCACTTGCCCCTGAGACGTCATCGCTTTAGACATATCAAGAATATAGAGATTGTTGACGCGAGGTGCCTTCAACATAACCCACTCTTTTGGAATTTCGAAGCCCGGTTTGAGAATATAGCAAGATTTGTCATCAAAATAAACAGTAAATTGTTTGTAACATATTTGACTGACACTCAACAGATTATAATCGATCTGCTTCACATACGATATCCTCTCGAAACTCACAATTCCATTACTTACACTTCCTTCCATCGTGATATATCCTCCTTTGTTTCCAGCAAATGCAACATAACCTCCATTTATATTCTTCACATCAAACAGCAATGCTAAATCCCCTGTCATGTGGCCTGATGCTCCACTATCAACAATCCAAAGACAGCTAATAGGGCCAGCTGAAGCTCCCTGCACACATCAAGTACACATGTCAGTTCTTTCGGGGGACCCAAGCCTGTGTGGTCTTGGGTCTTTGAATATCACTTTTCAAAGATTCATTTACTTCAACATTTGGTTTTGGATCGATCTTTTTAGGATCATTCAAAACTTTTTCAACTTTTTCATTTGATTTTGAAGTTGAGGCTCCCGGAGTACCAGTTGGTGTCCAAGATTGTTCCGAACGTTTCAAAATACGAATCTGAGATTTTGGAGTCTCAGTCGTTTTCTTAACATCGTTCACAAATGAAACCTTCTTGGTTACCTTCTCTGATTTAACAGATTTAGGTCCGACATTTGACTTGACAGCAGGTTTTTGTGGAACCCTTTGTCTATCAACTATCGTGTTCACCATTGGTTTTCTCCAAACCCTTTGTCTATCAACTGTCGTGTTCACCATTGGTTTTCTCCAAGGTTTCTCCATGGCTATCCGGTTACGACGATCATAATGAAATTGACATTCATTCCTCTTTTGATAAAAATTGGTTTGGTTATAAAATGGTGCTGGTTGAGGAACAAATCGTCTTTGCGAATGATAATGATTGTCAACCGGCTTTCTCATGGCTTGCCTTACTTCTACTTCGTGTCTTTTGTGCCTCACGTACGGGCAGTGAGCAAGTAAATGCCCTCTCTCCCCGCACTTAAAGCATGCACAGTACTCTTCAAACACATTTTGAGCATTCGGCTTAGCGTATGTTTTGATGGGATATTGATCATCAATAAATCTACGCCTTAAACTCTCAGGAACTGGGCCCTTAGAGTAAGCTGGCTCATGAAAACCGTTTGATTTTTGTTTTGGTTTGATGAATTGGGTGACATGAACCTTTGGTTCTTTTGGAACATCCAAATACAGTTTCTTTAGAATTTCGGGTGGAATATCATTTGATCTTTCATGTTTGGGAAACCATATTGTGCTTTCTTGCCAAATTTTCTCGATTTTAGAGTAGTTAGCAAACTTGATTGGATATTCCTCGTCAGAGATAATCTTATCGGATCCTTCCATCCGATAAAATACCTTGACTGGTTTGTCACTCGATTCCGTTTTAACCTCTTTCTTTTCAGACTTTTTATCACGATGTGCGTTAGCCATCGGATGAACATGCTGAGATGGTGACACTGGTTCATTCGTAATAATGTGATTTTCTTTTGGAACATCACTCACATTATCAGATTTGTCACTCTCAGAGTCTGAATCATCATTTTCAGCTGTAACTCCCTCATCATTCAAACCTAAAATCGGTCTCACATCGGAATTAGGATCACCAACACTAGAAGTATTGGATTCATTTTCCGATGCAGAGTCTGATTTTACTGAGCTCTCCGGTGTCACTTGATGACAATTATGGTTTTCAAAAAGCACCGGAGATGGCACAGACTTATAACTTGTGGTTTGAGATGGTTCATCAATGATGTGGTCAACGACATAAGCAATATGCTTATAACTTTCTAACTTCTTGTTGACCTTTTCAGCAAAACACTTGATGGTGGCCATTTCCAACTTAGTGTTTTCAAGTTCATTAATGTAATTGTTAACTGCTAATTGTTTTAATGAAAGAGTTTTCTTTAGGTCAGAAATCTCCTTTTTGTACCCATCAAGTACTTTGTTAAATGCAATCACTTCTTTGCGAGCAGATTGACAGTTAATCACAGCACTATCACGTTGAACGCGAAGTTGCTTGTTTTCCTCTGTCAATCTGTCACAAGTTCCACAATACTTATCACTTGTAACATCAGTGCTAGATTCAGAACTTACCTGTTTTGGAGGATCTGTCATGGCCATTAGAGCGAAATGAGCTTCCTTCCCAGCGATGAACTTCGAATAATCGATTCTGGTGAAGGCGTCATCCACTATGCAAGACTTCCTCGTCTTCAGAAAATCAGCTTCAGTCAGCAACTGATCAATGTCATCATCCAAAGAAGTAACACTGGCCTCTGAGTCTGATTCGCTTTCTGAATCTGAATATACTGACTCAGTTTCTTCAGGAACGTCTGTGACCGAGTCAATCACCACTCCTGAACTTCTCTCTTCAGCCTGAACTTCAACAGTCTCAATCTCCACATTCATCTCTTCAACCGATTCCTCAACCTCAATCTCAGATTCTTCAACTTGATCAACTATCACCGACTCCTCGATATCAACCTGTTGTGCAACACAAGCCACATTCCCTCCAGTACTTATTTCCTCAACACCAATTTGCATACCAGTCCAGTCAAACCTCTCATCATTCTGTATCACCAAAGCTTGATTCTGATTGTTATTCTGTGGTTGCTCATTTGGTGTAGTGATGGGTATAACTGTTCTGTTTGTATTATTTGGTGGTTGAGTTTGATTTTGGTTGGTTGTGTTTGGTTGTCTATTTTGGTTGTTGTTAGAGGTGGTTTGTCGGTTTTGGTAATTGTTTTGGTTTTGATAGTTGTTGTTGTTTTGGAAAGAAACTTGGTTTTGGTTTTGAGATTGGCGGTTTTGGTAGGTTGAGTTGAATGGGTTTCTGTTACCTTGTTTAGGAGGCTGAGTGCATTCTCTTATGAAGTGTCCTTTTCCTCCACAATTAAAGCATGTAACTTTCTCCTTGTTAAAGCCATATGTGGTGTTTGGAGAAGTTCCCAGATCAGTTCTCCCGGTCTTTTCTATGAACTCGGTTGCCCGTCTCATAATGCTTGCGAAAGCCCACTGAATGTCTATCAGCTCCATCTCCTCTTTATCGATTTGTGCATAGTCTTCATTGGTCAAGTTGTTATTCCCAATTTGACTTGCAACTAAACCGTTATACGAAGCTACCATTGCTGAGACTAGTGCAATATGTTGCTGACCAACCTCCACAGTCACGTTATTCATATTGGATGTCTCCAATACTACGGTTTCTGATTGGTTTGTTTCATTTGTGTCATGTACGGTTGTTGTTGAGGTTGTTGTTTTGGTTGGTTAGAAGAATAACATGCAGCTTGCTGCATTGGAGAAAATGGTGAAATGAAAGAATTTGTGTATTGTTGTGGTGGTGGTGTATATGATGGTTGTGAATAAGATGAGGTTTGTGCAAGGTAGTTGATCGGTTGTTTGGGTAGTTCCATGACACTTGAAATACATGCTATATGAGGTGCCACTGTTCCACCAACACCAGAATTTCCCACAGTTGCTGAAGTACCAGCATGATATAACTCTGGGTTTTGAGGAATCTGAGATCTCTTTGCTTTCCTCTTCTACTCGAGTTCTTTATTCTCCAACTTCTGAATAAACTCGTTGATGGTCCAGTACTTGTAAGCATCCTTCTCTTTGAGTACCTCGATGTGTTGATCCCAGTACGGTGGTAAAGCATCAGCAAATTTGTCCACCAGATCTGACATAGGAATCTGAATGTCATAACTTGACAATTCAGTTAGTAAGTGACAATATCTGGGAGTCAACTCTTTCAATGTCTCGTTCCCGACATAGCTGAAGTTCTCAAATTCTTTTCTCAGCTCTTCCATTCTCAACCTTCTCATCTTCTCGTTACCATCATGACGATTCTTAAGCACATCCGATAACTGTTTTGAAGTAGTGCACGACCCAAACTGATGTAGCAAATCGTTTGTGATCGCCTGAGTTAACTGAGAATATGCCTTCTTTTCCACCGCGAATTTCTTCTTCTCATCGTCAGTCAAACTATCCAAAGGAACCTGCTCACCGGTGTTCTCTAATACTGGTGCAACATATCCCTTAGCTATCATCTGCCAAGCCTCCGTTCCTTCCAACCCCATGCCTTCAAGATGAATCTTGAATTTCTTCTGCCACTGGTTGTACTCCTGCATCTCCATTAGCTTGGGTGGCCGATTCCCGCTACCTGAAGATAAATCATTGATTAGTGTAGAAATAGCATTAGTAGTTTGAGTATTTACCACCGCTGCTGCTACTACCCAATAATCTGCTGCAGGTTGTTGTGATGAAGATGCAACGCTCTGAGGCATCGAACTAGTCATCGCTAAGTAGTTAATTGGTTGTGACGACTGAGTGTTTGATTTCTGAGCTGCCACTGTCCATGGGTCCATGGTCATTTGCTGCTATTGTTGTGTCGTTCCAGGTCTCGGTGTAGTTGGAAATCCCCACATGGTTTTCACAAAGCTAAAATTCACCACACTTAGAAAAATTCCTCACAAAATTTCTACTTTCACCCCTGACAAATTCTACTTTCGCCCAAATAATTCACCCGAAAGTAGAATATATGACCTGAATGTAGAATATCAACAAACAACTTCCACTTTCATCCGGAAATGTCCACTTTCGTCCCTTTCTATCCCACTTTCGCACCCCCGATGCCCCGAAGGTGGAAATTTGTACCCGAAAGTGAAAAATTCAACACAACACACCTAGGTTCGACCTGAAATAAGCTACTTTCGCCCAGAAAATGTCCAGGTTCGCCCTAAAATGACCAGGTTCGCCCCATGCTCTCTAGATTCGACCCTTTCATGTTTAAAAAACGGTTACACTTTGAAAAACAGTTATTTTGATCTGAAATTTTCAAGAGTTAATGGATTTTGATGATCTTTATCAGGTTATGATTCGGAATTGATTTGGAACAACTTTAATTCTTGGAAATGTTGATTTTATCCATGAAAAGTGATCCAAAACCTTTAAATTGTATCAAAAACCATTTTCATTGAAAAACAGAGAAAATTTGATTAAAATAGGGTCTAAATCAGTTCTGATATTATCAATTTGTTGTTGTATGATCTCTATGGCTCTGATACCACTTTGTTATTGAAGAATGTTTCCTATCGAAGGCTACAGAGAAAGAATCGATCATGTGGCATAGAAGGATGGGGCATATTCTTTGAGAAAGATGAACCACTTAGTGAAAAATGGACTTGTCGACGGCGTGAATGTTAAACATTTCCATTTGAATGACAAGTGCGTGAGCTGTAAGAAAGGAAAGCAACACAGACAGTCCCACAAAGTGAAGAAAGTAAACTCTGTCGAGATGCCGCTTGAGCGATTGCACATGGACCTATTCGGACCTGTCAAACGCAAAAGTCATCTTGGGGAGCTTTATTGTTTAGTCGTTAGTGACGATTATTCAAGATTTTCATGGGTTATGTGTTTGCATCAGAAAAGTGACACCTTTAATAATCTGAAAGTTCTGTTCACTCGATTGGAAAACATATATGGTCTAAAGATCAAGCGAATTCGGAGTGATAATGGGACGGAGTTCAAAAATGCCAAGATGGATGAACTTTGTGAAAGCAAAGGAATTCATCATGAATACTCGGCTCCGTATACACCTCAACAGAACGGTGTTGCTGAACGGAAAAACAGGACTCTAATAGAAGCGGCGAGAACAATGCTAGCAGACTCGAATCTTCCAGTAATGTTCTGGAACGAGGCGATTTATGCACCAAACTATACATTAAATCGGGTTTTAACGGTGAAGAAATTTGGCAAAACTTCTTATGAGCTGTTACACCGAAGAAAGCCGAACTTGGAGTATCTAGAACCTTTTGGGGCTCCGTGCACGATGTTGAATCCAAGCAAAAAGTTTAGTCCGAAAGCTGAAGAGGGATACTTTGTTGGATATGCAACCCCGCTCAAACGGGTATTCAACAAAAGAACTCGACAGGTGGAGGATCGGTCTAACGTAGAAATTCAACGGTATACTCAGAATGTGCAAGGAAATGGTCCTGATTGGATGTTTGATTATAAATATTTCTTTGAATCATTCAATCTAGATAGCTTGGTTGAAGAGCCTGTTATTTGATTACTTTACGAGTGTGAAAAGGCAGCGACTTCACCATTGGTGCGTCCGATCACAGTAACTCCTCCAACAGTTTCTAATGATACCAATGCGCCTGTACCGGAGGAAGAAGTGTTTCAAGAGGCTTCAACAACTTTAGATACTTCAGAATCGGAAGATGATGGAGATTTCGAAGATGTTATTCTTGAACATGCAACAGAGGCACCGCCAGTGAACCCAAATCCAGATGTTGCTTCATCGTCTAATACGGGTCATGATCTGGATGCAGTAGAGAACTTGACTACTCAGACGGGAGTTACTGTACCTGAACATCCGGAATCTCGGATTCACCGTATTCACCCGCTAGAGCAAGTTATCGGTGACCCTGGTAGAAGTGTTATGACGAGAGGACAACTGAGAAGTGTCAATTCACCATAAAGTTTTGGTGCTTTAGCTTTATATGCAAAAATACAAAAGTCTGGTTGTCAGAATGATTGGTCGTTTGCATGTTATGTTTCGCAGGTCGAGCCGCGGACATATAAAGAAGCTCTTTTGGATGACGCCTGGGTTGAAGCGATGCAAGAGGAGTTGTTGCAATTTTAGAAGTTGGGAGTCTGGACACTCACTGATTTACCTCCAGGACGGAAGAAGATTGGTACCAAGTGGGTCTTTATGTGTAAGAAAGACGATCGAGGAGTAATCGTAAGGAACAAAGCCAGATTGGTAGTTGAAGGTTTTCATCAGATCGAGGGGATTGACTATAATGAAATATATGCACCTGTGGCGCGCATAGAAGCAATCCGAATGTTTCTAGCGTTTGCCTCGTACAAGAAATTTAAGGTGTATCAGATGGACGTCAAAAGTGCTTTTCTTTACGTCGGTCAACCACCGGGCTTTGAAGATCCTATCCACCGGGATAAGGTGTACGTCTTGAACAAAGCACTGTACGGGTTGCACCAGGCTCCACGCCAATGGTACGAGGAGCTGAGCACGTACCTCATGTCGAAAGGATTCAAACGCGGATTGGTCGACTGTACTCTGTTCACGAAGAAAACAGGAGATGATTTGCTTCTAGTCCAGATATATGTTGACGATATTATTTTTGGCTCAACTAACAAACTTTTGTGCAGGGAATTTGAACATGTTATGCAGGAAAAGTTCGAAATGAGTGCGATGGGGGAGATGCAGTTCTTCCTCGGCTTGCAGGTGGATCAAAGACCAACGGGGATCTTTATTCACCAGACAAAATACGTATCCGAAGTCTTGAGCCGGTTCCAGATGGAGGACTCCAAGCCGATGGAAACCCCGATTCAACCTAAAAACGGGATTGGAGTTGACGCTAAGGGGGAGCTGACGGACCCGTTTACATACAGAGCAATCATCGGATCTCTGATGTATCTAACCGCATCTCGGCCAGACATAATGTTCGCCACATGTCTCTGCGCACATTTCCAGTCGAAGCCGAAACAAAGTAATCTGACAGCGGTCAAGCGTATCCTTAGATATCTGAAGGGTCGTCTGTGAATCCAGTTATAAACCAAAATCGTGGATCGAATACGCATAAACAACTCGGTTTCAGACGGGAGATTCAAGACGAGACAGAAATTAACGATAACAAAGTCATCACAGATTCGTATTACTACAGAAACGGTTACAGACACTGTCATCAGTAGGATAAACTTCTATCTCGGGGTCGGGGGAGGTCGGGCATGACCTCCCCCTTGAGAGCATTCTAAGCACAAACTCAAATCACCAAATGAAAACCAACACATGAAATTGCTATATATAGTCCAATACACAAATTCCACGTTCGCCCCTTGGCAAAGGTCGAATGTGGAGTATTACCACATTCGCCCCTTTGTAATGGTCGAATGTGGAAAACTTCCACATTCGCCCCTTGTATATAGGTCGAACCTGGCTTTATGCTTTGGCCTATATTTTACAAATGCGTCAGATCCATAAAATGCCCTTATGGATCACCACAATCTCATGTAACACAATACTAAGACTCAACCCTAGTCTATTCGACAGTGACGTCCACAGAAAGTGCATCAACATTGTCCCTCGAGAGGACTTTGGTACCCTAATGACGATAATTTTGACTTTATCGCATTTAGTGATGCAGATTGGGGCGGCTGTGACAAGGACAGCAAATCCACGACAGCTGGATGCCAGTTTTTAGGGAGCAGGTTAGTTACCTGGCAGTGTAAGAAGCAGACTTCAGTCGCATTGTCTACCAACTAGTCTAACTTACAAAACAAGCAAAACCTATTTATAACCTCTGCACACTCGCCCCTTTTCCTTGTACGAATGTGGACTTTGTCCACATTCGCCCTGTGTCAAGGTACGAATATACAATACATCATGTCAGCTTCCCACATTCGCCCACTAGATTCTACCTTCGTCCATCATCAATCTACCTTCGCCCTTCAGAATCTTCTAACATATGTTAAATCTACAATCCGAAGCATTAGTCGCATAAAGTGCATCTACAGGTTCAAAAACATATATACTATCTTAACATTATTAGTGATTTACATATACATGATTAACGAAATAACTGAACATATTGTGTTCTTTTTCTGCAGGAACAAAATTCCACTAAAAAGTTTTTTCCCTGTTTTGTATACTACTATGATACTAGTTGGAAAGATAATAAAATGCTCATTAATTTAATGCAATATTTTCTTAAATAACGTCATATATAAAAGTTGTTATCGTTTAAAAATCATGAGGAAAGTCACGTGCCATGCAAATGAGAGAGAAAAACATTTTTGGAGAGAAGTCAAGAAGAAATTATCTCACCAAGTGTCATGTGTCACACCCTTTTTCTTTTATTATATAGAGATATCTATATATAGATATAGATATGCCAAAGAGAGTAATACGTAGTGTATATCAGAAAATTATACTGACTAAAAAATTTAGGGGGAACGGGGCGCCACCCGTGTTAGCCACGGGTACCCCAATACCCACACGGTAACACCACCGCTGTGAGACTGGTAGTGGTCTCGTGAATCAATTTGTTGGTTCTATCCAACGGGCATAAAACACTAATAACGGTCGAATTTTAAATACAACGGCCAGAGTAGTTACATTTTTTAAATGCAACGGTCATAAAAAATGACCGTTTGGTTAAAAAAACTTTTTAATCTAGTAAATATACATCATTTTTAAACTTGGTTCAACGACAACAAAAACTCAAAAACTGAGAATCCGGTTAAAGACCGAACTCGCGGATCGATTACACATAAACAACTCGGTTTCAGACGGGGAATTCGAGACGAGACAGAAATATACGATAACAACGTCATCACAGATTCGTATTAATACAGAAACGGTTACAGACACTGTCATCAGTAGGATAAACGTCTATCTCGTGGCCAGGGGAGGTCGGGCATGACCTCCCCCTTGAGAGCATTCAAAGTATCAACTCAAATCACCAAATGAACACAAACACATGAGATTGCTATTTATAGTCCAAGACTCAAGTTCCACGTTCGCCCACTGTTACTGGTCGAATGTGGAGTATTTCCACATTCGCCCAGTTATACTGGTCGAATGTGGATCACTTCCACATTCGCCCCATTTGTATATAGGTCGAACCTGGATCTGTTTTGTCCTATATTTTACAACTGCGTCAGATCCATAAAATGCCCTTATGGATCACCACAATCTCATGTAACACTATACCTAGACTCAACCCTAGTCTATTCGACAGTGACGTCCACAGAAAGTGCATCAACAATCTCCCCCTTGGACGTTGCTGGCGAATCCACAAATCTCTTGCACATCAACAGTCAGAAACACAGTTCTCCCCCTCAATACATGCACCATTGCATTGAGTTAGAAATACAATATCCTTCGTGAACCGACCAAGTAATGCACTACGGACCCTCAGCATCAATACGCAGGAAGTCAACTAGACCACGTATATCATTTGCGAATTCAGCAGGTCGCTGAATTACAACCAGATCATCACCTAGTTACGCCAATGTGAAGTCGACAAAGTAATGCACTGCAGTCTCGTAGCATCAGTACCCAGGGATGTCATCTTGACCAAGTACATCACACGCAACCCAACTAGCCTGATAAGACCCCTACTAGAAGGATTCCATACTGACCGATCAGATATTCAACATAACACGTAGATACCACCACTAATTTACGTCTCATATCTGCACTTAACCTTTGCATCACCCTTCACACCAACTGGAGAAGTCTAACTGTCAGTACCCAATTAAACATCTCAAATGTGACTATGTGCAAAACAATCCACTCGAACATTAGTATTTCTATGAAATTCTTCATCTGTGCTGACTGTGATTGCATTAACACATTCTTCTCTTTTCCTAGCATCTTCAGTCAGTAATTGTTGAAGTATCAGACACTTACATCAACAATCTCCCCCTTGACTGATGCTTCACCAAGTTTCTCTGAGATCCCGTATGATAAATCAATCATGTTCTTGAGTAACTTCATCTGTTCGACAGAATACAAGCCGTAGACGAGTGGATCAAGCCATCAAGAGTTTTCAGCACTTGAAACTTTCGTTGAACCTACGTGCCACATGACTCCTACTAGGATACCTCATTACTTTCAGAACATTGAAATCTCAAACTTGATTTCCTTCTTCTTAACAACTCTTCAGAACAAGTTCCTTCAAACATACAGGAACTGGGTTGACTGTTCTCTTCATGCGGAATACAAATATATCTGTTCTGTTTTCTGGCCCATAATAGTCACTTGAATCTGATTATCATACTGTTGATTCTCATGACTACCCCACATTAAAACTGTTTCATCATCATCAATTCTTCAACAAATTTGGGTAAACCTCATCACCATTCTTCCGAAAATCTTCAAAAATGCCATTTCGAAATTTTTAGGCCTTAAATTCTACATTTGCCCCTGGGAACTCCACTTTCGCCCATAATAAAGACCCGAATGTAGAATATCATCACACACATTCCACTTTCGTCCACAACCTTCACTTTCGTCCACTTCATTTCCACCTTCGCCCGCGCGATCAATCGAATGTGAAAATAGTCACCCGAATGTGGAAAATATTATCATAAAATTCCAGGTTCGCCCAAAACTTCTCCACGTTCGTCCAAAAAATACTATCTTCGCCCAGTAATATTTCACATTCGCCCACCCGACTTTCTGAAAGGGGCGAATGTGCAGACTGAACGTGTTCTTGATCAATATTTTCTTCAAATCAGTCCACAATCACTCTAATCCTTTGAATTTGATGATGAAACTTGTTCAGAAAGGCGCGGAAATGAAAACCTAACCCTCGAATTCACAAAAACATGGAGAAATCACATGATTTCGGTTTCAATTAAGAATCTAGGGTTTCTAGGGTTTCAACCTTTCAACTATAATCTGATTTTAATGTCTGAAAACAGTAAAAACGAGCTGTGATTGATTCAAACGACTGTTAGATCGTTCAAATCGGTACCACGGCTCTGATACCAATTGAGAATCCGGTTAAAGACCGAACTCGCGGATCGATTACACATAAACAACTCGGTTTCAGACGGGGAATTCGAGACGAGACAGAAATATACGATAACAACGTCATCACAGATTCGTATTAATACAGAAACGGTTACAGACACTGTCATCAGTAGGATAAACGTCTATCTCGTGGCCAGGGGAGGTCGGGCATGACCTCCCCCTTGAGAGCATTCAAAGTATCAACTCAAATCACCAAATGAACACAAACACATGAGATTGCTATTTATAGTCCAAAACTCAAGTTCCACGTTCGCCCACTGTTACTGGTCGAATGTGGAGTATTTCCACATTCGCCCAGTTATACTGGTCGAATGTGGATCACTTCCACATTCGCCCCATTTGTATATAGGTCGAACCTGGATCTGTTTTGTCCTATATTTTACAACTGCGTCAGATCCATAAAATGCCCTTATGGATCACCACAATCTCATGTAACACTATACCTAGACTCAACCCTAGTCTATTCGACAGTGACGTCCACAGAAAGTGCATCAACAAAAACTCACAAAACTTTCAAACACAAACAAATGGATCCAAGAAAATTAAAGAGTGTAGGAAAGGCTGGAAGGGGATCCTCTATATTAAGAGGAGGGGGTTCAAGTAGTAGAGGTAGAGGATCGGGCTCAAAACCAATTTCGGGTTTGAGTTCTGGTTTGGGTGTGAGGGAAGGTTATAAGTCTGTGATTAATTTTCATCAAACACAACCACACCAACCACCACAAATGTTTTATCAACAAACATAACCACTCCAACCACAACAACAATATTAATACCAACAATACCAAAAGTTTCAACAACCCCCAACTCAATTCCCCCATCCAAATATTATGCACATTATTTTACACCACCTCAATAAACACAATAACAAATATTGTTCGACGTGTTTGCAATTAGGAGTCCGAACGTTCGTCAAGAAAATGATAAGACAGAGCGAGACCTCCACCTATATGACGATGATGATGATGATGATCATGAGGAGGAGGATGAGGAAGAGGAGGAAGGATTGGTGCCATAGACACAATACAAGGCACATAAAGATGAATAAGGATATACTTTAGCAAATGATGTTGAAGAGATGCTTGTTGTAGAAGATGAAGTTGCAAAAGTTGACAAGCGGGGGGGGGGGGGGGGGGGCAACATTCGGCTCACGAACAAAAGCTACAAAGTGGTCAACGGCACAAGAGGTTGCTTTAGCAAAATCTTGGTGCTGTGTATCGGAAAACCAGGAGAAAAGTAATGAAAGAAGCAAGAGGAGTTTTTGGAAGGCGGTTCAAAAACATTACACGAAATCGTTGGGAGGATCTACCTGAAACCTCGATCAAATTACTTTAAAATGGACCTCAATAAACTCACAAATGAATGAGTTCAACTTACTTTACCAGAAGCTTTAATATTTATAGTTAAAGTATGCTTTTATTTTTTTATATAAATTTTTCTAAGATATATTTGTACTTACTTGAATATGTTGGAGATGTTATCCAAATATCGATTAATAATACGACTATCAAAGTACGATCGGAAGAGTTACACTTTGGACTAAGAACATAGAAATAATATTTAAATGTTAAATATTATTAATCACAAATAAACTTTGATTAAAAATAAACATTTAGTGAAATATTTATCAAAAAGATTATTACGAATAATCGATGTTGATTGTTTGGAGAAACAATAGATTGGAAGTGGACTGATTAAATGGATTAATCAATTGAATCGTTTAAAGTAATGAGCGACATAATAATTATTAGAAAATAATTATTATGGCGTTATCGAATAATTGTTATTCGATGTTAATTAAAGGTGATAGATAATTGTTGGGACATGACAATTATAGACAGGTTAATATTATGGTGAGTATAAAGAGTTAAATAACAATAGTAATACTAATAATATTATTTGATAATAATATTAATACATAATATAAAAAGGTTTATAATTAAAGTGTTAATTATGAAACTTGGTGGACTTGTAATTAATCGTAAATTGCAATTAGGCAAGTCCTTGGAGAACATGCCAAAAGATTAGAGACTAAGGTGAAAGTTTTATTATTATATAATAAACTTAACACAAAACCTAATTCTGTTAATCATTACCTTGCCACCATCATAATATTATATTGATAATATTTTATCAAACCCTAACACCACAACCACCCAATCGCTACCACCACCACTCGGCCACCTTTAGGCAGAGAACAATCCACGACCACCAACACCCCCTCACGCACCACCACCACCTTCCTCTCTCCACTTGCGGCCACGCACCGTGTGGAGCTTCACGCATGTAGCCAAAAGATTAGTGTAAGACCCCCAAAACCGGGTGTCAAACAGTTGGCATTCAAAGACTAAAACCATGATTAATACTTAAGAAGTCTTATTTTATTATCAGAAAACATGTAGCGAAAAGTAAATAGTTAAGTTATTCAAACATGTAATTCCTATAACGGGTCAAAGCATATTTGTAAAATAACATGAAGTTTAGAAAAGAGTTTTCAAGCAAATAAAGTAGACCCTCTTATTCAAAATGTCAACCGCATCTGAGTAGTCTTGCAGCAAGCCAAGGCATCCCTTTTATTCTTCAAGACCTGAAATCAAGCTAATATACACGCAAAGTCAAACGAGCTGAGTGAATTCAAGTTTTATGAAGTTCTTAAATAATAAGTAAATTGTCAAAATAACAGTTAACAACCTTAGAGTTACAATAAGCGCAATCCGCCTATAAGTTCCCTAAGCAAATGTAAAGTCAAGAATAAGCGCAATCCGCCTATTTAACATAACACTTTTTTTTAAATCTACAAAAAGCGCATTCCGTCTCTTTGTCACAAAACTACAACAAGTCTACATAAGCGCATATTTCCTACTAAGACTCAAACCATAACTATAAATCAGAGCGGACGTACTATATAACCATCATAGCTCAATTTATAATACTAGGTGACCAGCATACACAGTTTATATATATAAACAGTAAAAAAGGCATCATGTATTCACCTAAAAGCGAGAAAAACCATCCAACAAGAAATTTGATACCGGGAGGCTACACACAAACTCAAACACCTGCCAAGTAACAATTTATATTACAAGCTAGGCCTATAAGACTTCTATGGTTCCTAACGGGTCAACCGGGTAATATTGAGTTCCTAGAAAGGTGTAGTTAATCAGTTCAACCCCTAAACTTTAGAATATAGTTTTTAACAATTCCATATGCTATATTAATGGTCTAAGACCTGATCTAGGGACTTACATGGTGAACCATCATTTAAATTGCAAAAATTCTAAAAACTGCTGAACCGAAGGCCCTGTTTCGCAAAGTAGTGTGTTCTTCACCCAAATCAGCCCTATTATCAACCTAAACCATATTTTATATTATATTTTACCATTTGGAACATTTGGGATCAGATTTGTGTAGTGGTTGCACAATAACAACACATTTCCCAAAATCGTCACTTTTTTTACATACCGAAAACCGCGATTTTAACATTATTGACAAACAAATTCCTCGACCATGTTAAATCATAAAACACATTATAACAGGTCCTAATAAGGGTTTATGGGCTGAATTAAACACTAAATTTATTTATTAAAACCAAGAACTCAAAATTTCCAAAAACAAGAACCCTAGAACCCTAAAATCGTAATTCAATCAATTGACCCACCAAACCTTAACCAATGGCCCTCATTTTCGAGTATGATGTTAATTACATACCTTTGGGTAGTTTATAATCAAAACCCCTAATTGAATCAATCAAATCATCCAAGAACCAAAGATGCCGATTTCAAAACCCTAGTTTTAAATTCAAGCAATTAATCGATTATACATCAAAATTAACCACGAATTCACTTAGGGATTTGATAGACTAAACTTGTAGAATGATTTAGAGGCAAAACGCCCAAATATTAACACTCAATTCGCGGAGTTAGGTAAACCCGAATGTAAACCCTAATTAATCAACATTATTCAATTAATCAATTATGCTTAACAATTGCCAATGAAATCGATTAGGGACTTGGTAGACTCACCTTGTAGGATGATTTAGAGGAAAAACCCCCAAATAATACCCCCCAATTGATCTACAAAAGCTTGAGTCGAATCTGCCCTAATTCGTCCATAGAATCATCAATAAAAATTGATTTTAACACATGTTAAACAATGATTAACATAGGGTTTTTTGTGAGGATACCTTAGGAGAGTCGAATGATACTTGGTGGCTGCTGGAAAAACGAAAAAAAAAAGGATTATGGCTGCTCTAGCTGCTGCCATGAGATAGAGGAGGAAAAGGGAGATTAGGGTTTGATTATTATCACAAAACTTTTATATAAAGGCCCCCTCAAGTTTATATAAAGGCCCCCCTCAAGTTTGCTTTTCTTGTGCCTTGGTCCCAAAGTTATCCCAATAGGTTTTATAATGTACCAAGGAGCCCCCTCAATGAAAGCCAAATTAAGAATCCAAAACAATTATACAAACTCTACAAATGCGAAACACGAATCGGGAGTTTTACGGGTGTTACAATTAGAGACTAAGGTGAAAGTTTTAGGCAAGCACTTTGGGTTGCGTATTTGCTTGTTTGGGTGCTTCGTTTCGTGTTCTTGGGTGTTCGTGTTGACAGAGATCTACACGGGTGTTCTTGGGTGATTCGGGTGATTTTTGAAGTTTGGTGATTTGCTAACTAGTGTGGCGTTTATAGATCCACCGTGCGACCCATTTGGTGTTTCGTCAAAGGTAGCTGGATTTGATCTATAGTTCGGGGGCAATACATACCAAAAGGTTTGAAGAAGGATAATGAGTGAAGATCTGCCCTAGCCAAGTTGTCGACCGTTATGGTACCTGAACTGAATGCTCTGAGGTTGAAAGGCAAGTAGATAAGCAGATTCCTACCTGTATTTTTATTGTCTCGATTCGTCCACTAACACCCTATGGTTGGGATTATATTATTTGTTCTTGATTTGTATTTGGATCACTGGATTGGGATTATGTATTCAGTTTGATAATAATATAATGTTTTTGGTATTACACGCTTCCGCTTTGATTATTGATTAATGTTAATAATATTATTTGTGTGAAAAATAATATATTTCTAAAATAGGATTTCAATAAACCGGGTAAACGGTTCGGGTTGATTTGAACCCGAATGGGCCACGTGATTCCCAACAGTTGTATCAGAGCCATTTATACAATCTGACAAATATATATTTAATTGGCCTTGTTTTATTTTGTCAGAAAGTGTTTGTTTTTTTTTTTTTTTGACAAAAGACCAAACCTTTATCGTTATGTTTATAGTTGTGATTGTGGATCGAGCCCTAGAAACCTTGTGTTGTGATTGTGGGATGTTTTGTGGTTTGTATTTGTTTTTCTGTTTTTGTAATCTTGTATTTTATTTGGATTATTGTGGAACCTCGATGTAATAGATAGGTTATCTTTTTAATTATATAGTTTAGTATATTTTTTTATACAACTAATCGAGAAAAGAATGAAGATCGAAGATGGAACAAACAAGAGGATTGAAGATAGATATCATGGATCGAAAGGATTTGGTCCAGAATTGTGGTTGATGTCCTTTTAGACCCGTTCGGTTTTTGCGTTCATTGGCTTGAACGAAACGAACAAAATTCCACTAGTGACTCGATTAATTATTTATATATTTTACGTGGTTGTGTTTTTATATTTTGTGAAGTATATACACGGTCAAAATAATATATATTTTCTGCAACTATAATAGACGGCAAGAATTAAATTAAAATGAGTTTTCATTGGTTAATTCTTGGAAAGGTAAAGGTTATAATAAAATGGGTTTTATTATAAAGATAAAATCGGGTTTAAAAATGATATGATTATTTTGAGAAAAAACCATAAATTAATAAGAACAAGAGGCCTCATTTTAGAGGTATAAACATCATCTGATTGTTGTTGTGTTTGAATGACAAAGGCCTCATTGAATGTAAGTTGATTATGAAGGAAGACAAGGTAATTACAATAGTTAGTGTCTACCCATGAGTGTGTATGTGTGTTCCAATGCTGCGTACATGTATATTTATGTTTTGGCTAGTCTTATCCCACCTCATGTGGGTGTAAATCCGATGGAATAGACATATATGTGTGTGTGTGTAGGTGTCAATCATCAAGGGACAAGGATTAATTGATCGTACATAAGTTATCATCGTGTGTAATTGATTGTTAACACCAAAACATAACTTAGTTGTTTTAAGAGGTTCGAAGACGATATTAACATGTATTAGTTTCACAAGTTATAGCTTTATGAACACATGTTTATTAGGTGTTAACATGTGATAGTTTTGTGATCCACATACGTGTGTTAGTAGGGAGTTATCATGTGTTAATGGGTGGTAACCTCATAAAAAACTTTTTGATTATTCGGGTTTGGGGTGGTTTGTGTAACTTCAACTTTGAATATTGTGATGTGTATTGTTGTTTTGTACAAGTGTGGTAATCGGGTATCCGGTTGCTGTCTGTTGAGTCTATGATTGGCTTGACTGCTCAGCGCCAATTGTTGTGTATAGTCCGGGTGTTGTATGCATAAATGGATAATATATCGAGTTTTCTCAATATGTCATGCTTTACCAGACTAGGGGTATGGTATGTGTAAAATGTCTAATTATGCACATGAAATGACAATAATAAGCAAAGTGTGTACGGATTTTGACCTGGATCGTTGACTTGTGCCACATTCTCCCCTTGTTTTTTGAATTTCGTACACGAAATCGAGTTTTCCTACTGTTCTCAGTAGCCTTGGGAAAAAGAGCTGGATACTTGCGTCTCATCTGGTCTTCACGTTCCCATGTGTATTCGGGTCCGCACTTTGCATTCCATCTGAATTTGACAAGTTTGGTTCGGCTCCTTCTCAATTTCTAGAATTTCCAATTAGTCACCTCGATTGGCTCCTCAATGAAGTGGAGTTGATCATCGATGTGAATTTCTTTGGGCGGAATGATCAGAGATTCGTCGGATAAACACTTCTTTAGATTGGATACGTGGAATGCGTCATGAAGACCACTGAACTCTTCAGGTAACTTGAGCTTGTAAGCCACGGGACCAATCCTAGCAAGTATTTCAAAAGGACCTATGTATCGGGGGTTAAGCTTCCCACGTTTGCCAAACTGTGGTACACCCTTCCAGGGTGAGACATTTAAGAGTACCTTATCGCCAACCTGAAATTCGAGTGGCTTGCGATGGCGATCAGCATAGCTCATTTGACAATCTCAAGCGGCTTTCAAGCGATCACGGATCTGAAAGATCTTATCGGTTGTTTCTTGAATTAGCTCGGGGCCAGTCAAATATTTGTCTCCAACTTCCGCCCAACACAAAGGAGATCTACACTTATGGCCGTATAAAGCTTCAAATAGGTCAGCCTTGATACTGGTGTGGTAACTATTGTTGTAAGAGAATTCGACCAAGGGTAAATGAGATTCTCTATTTCCACCGAAATCGATTACGCAAGCACGGAGCATGTTTTCCAAGGTTTGGATAGTCCGCTCGCTCTGGCCGTCAGTTTTTGGGTGATAGACTGTGCTCATGTCTAAGTGAGAGCCTAGTGCATCCATAAGTGTCTGCCAGAATCGAGAAGTGAATCGACTGTCTTGGTCGGAAATGATTGAGACAGGTAGACCATGCCTAGTCACAATCTCCTTGATGTACAACTTGGCGAGTTTCTCTAACTTGTCGGTTTCCTTGATCGGCAGGAAATGTGCAGCCTTCGTCAACCTTTCAACAATTACCCAAATCGTGTCGTGACCATTGGACGTCTTCGGTAGCTTGGTTATGAAATACATAGAGATTTGTTCCCACTTCCAAACGGGAATCACGGGTTGCTATAGCAGACCGGATGGCTTCTGATACTCAGCTTTGACCTTTGAACAAGTAAGGCATCGGCTGACGTATGTTGCAATTTCACCGTTAAGGTTGGGCCACCAGTAGAATTCCTTCATGTCTTTGTACATTTTTTCGGCTCCGGGATGAACCGAGTACCTAGACTTTTGGGCTTCCTTAAGAATTAAATCGTGTAAACCACCAAAATGTGGTACCCAGATCTGATTGGCAAAATAAACCGTGCCATTAGATCTTGGTTCCAAAAGATCCACCGTCTTGATAAAGACTCATTCTTCAGATTCTCACCTTTCAGGGCTTCTTGTTGAGCTTCACGATTACGGGTAGTGAGGTTCGTATGGATGGTCAAACCTAGCGCACGCACACGCATGATCTTGACTCTTTCCTTCCGGCTCAAAGGCGTCAGCCACAACGTTGGCCTTTCCCGGATGGTATTCAATCTCACAATCATAGTCATTCAGTAATTCAACACATCTACATTGTCGCACGTTCAGATCCTTCTGATTGAAGATGTGTTGCAAGCTCTTGTGATCGGTGAAAATGCTGCACTTAGTACCATAAAGATGGTGCCTCCAAATCTTGAGGGCAAAGATCGTTGCACCTAACTCTATGTCATGTGTGGTGTAGTTCTTCTCATGAATTTTGAGTTGATGAGATGCATAGGAGATGACCTTATTCCTTTGCATGAGTACGTATCCAAGACCTTGATGTGAAGCATCGCAATAAACACAAAATCATCGGTACCTTCGGGAAGAGAGAGAATCGGAGCACTGCACAAACATTCTTCAAAACCTGAAACACTTCCTCTTGCTTGATTCCCCAATCGAACTTCTTGTCTTTTTGTGTCAAGACGGTAAATGGCTGGGCAATCTTAGAGAAATTTTCGATGAACCGATGGTAATAACCAACTAGACCCAAAAATTGTCGCACTTCAGTTGGTGTTTTGGGCACCTCCCAATCCTTGATGGCTTCAACTTTTATGGGGTAGACTTGAATACCCTTCTCGTTCACAACGTCACCAAGGAAATGAACTTCTCGAATCCAAAACTCGCATTTAGAGAATTTGGCAAACAACTTCTCGTTTTTGAGCAACTCTAATATCAATCGAAGATGATGTTTGTGCTCGTCCTTGGTTTGCAGTAGATCAAGATGTCATCAACGAAAACAATCAAGAATTTGTCCAAGTAGGGCTTGCAGACTCGATTCATAAGATCAATAAAAACAGCAGGAGCATTCATCAAGCCGAATGGCATGACCAAAAACTCATATTGCCCATAACAACTCCGGAAAGCGTTCTTCGGTATGTCATCTTCTTGGATGCGCGACTGGTGATACCCTAAACGCAGGTCGATCTTTGAGTAGTAGCTGGAACCCTGCAACAGGTCAAACAGATCGTCAATCCTTGGTAGCGGGTACTTGTTCTTGATGGTCAGCTTGTTCAACTCCCAGGAATTGACGCACATACAAAAACTTTAGTCCTTCTTCTTCACGAACAAAACTGTAGGGTCAAAAAGGATTGACAAGCCAGTATAAACCATAGTCTTACATCCTCTAAATGTTTTGTTTAAACTGCTTATATAGAAGATTACTAAGTCCTTAAGAGTAAAGAAACAAAAGTTCTGAAGATGAACCAAACAGACATCTGAAGAACAACTCCTGAAGACAAACTCCTGAAGGTTACTCATCAGAAGTTTGTCACTCATCAGCACTTTGTTTAGAAGCTTCCCACCGTCCTTAATCTTCAGCAGTTTAGTATTATATTAGTATTCTTAAAGTCTTTGTTCAAGTTTCAATACTACAGCATGTTGTAGTATTATCTTATAGTATTATAATCTTTTGATTACTTAGCTTGGATGTAATTGACTGTCTATAAATAGAGGGGTTAATCCCACTATTTTAGAAAATAAATCCTTCAGCACTTTGAGTAGTTAACCATTTCAATATATATATATATATATCTGAGAATCATTCTGCATTTACAGTTATATTCAATTACTGTTATTGGTTCTCATTTTACTACTTAGTTCATTGATTGAGGAGGAGTAATAACTCCTGTTAAAAGTGAAACTTTAAACTTGAACACTTTACTTATTCCGCTGTGCAATTTGCTTTGATACATTTATTACACACAAGTGTTCATAAATAAGAACTGTTAAATAATAAACTGATGCAACAATTGGTATCAGAGCACTGGTTTATCTGATCAAATATCAATCTAACAAATTGAGAATCAGACACAGACTCTTATTGATATTCAATAAAAGGATAATAGCTCACTTTTTCAAAAACTTCCATCACTTTAAGAAAATCTTGACAAATCATATTTCTTAAAAATGGATCCTCATAATAGTGGGTCTGCCAACAAGCCTCCTATGCTAGTCAGAAGTGAATATAATATCTGGCAAAGGAGGATGGCACATACCCTTTCACAACAACATACTGGGTGTTGGAGGTCTGTCATGTATGGACCCATATACCAGTAAATATTAATCTTGAAACTAAAGTGGAAATTCCAAAAGAACCAAAAGACTACACTGATGAAGATTTCCTAAAACTTGAGCTAGATGCTAAGGCATTCTTAATGGACTTTTACACTGTGAAAGTGCCAAAGAGCTGTGGGATTGCCTCAAAGAACAGTTTGGAGGAACTGATGAGGTGATTGCCAACACCAGAGAAATTCTTGCTCAACAATATGAAACCTTTACTCATGTTAGTGGAGAGACTTTAACACAACAATTTGAAAGATTCTCTTCATTAGTTTCTGAGTTAAAGTTAAATGGTCAGACCTATACAAACTCATCTATGCTTCATAGATTTTTAAGGTCTTTACCAGAAAAATGGGAAACTTATTCTATAGTTCTCAGGTCAGGACCAGATTTTGACTCCCTAACACTCACAAAATTACATAGGAGATTATTAACTTTTGAAAGAGAAATTAATCATAAGAAAAAGCTACAAAACTCTGGTAAAACTGTTGATGACTATGTTCCAGGTAGTACAGCTCTTTTAGGACAAGACTCACCAACTTGTTCAAATGACTTTGGATCTTTTGATCACATTGACATAACTGCTGGGATCTCATTAGAAAGGTCATATCCAGCTTATGACAATGAAGAAAATAGTCAAACTGCTGATAACATGTGTTTTATAATGGATGATTTAAAAAATTTCAGTAGTGATGACTTAGAAGAAATGGACATACTACACCAACTGGCCATGTTAAGTATTAAAACTAACAAATTTTATAAAAGGTCAGGAAGAAAATTTTCTGGACTGAACAACTCAACAAAAGTTGGTTTTGAAAAATCTAAACTTAGATGTCACAAGTGTCAGAAGTTGGGACACTTTGCTAGAGAGTGTAGAAGCTCTAGCTTTAATCAACCACAATCTGGAAATCAATCAAACTCCAGTTATAACAGGAATTTTGGAACTCAGGGAAGTGCACATTTTGTACAGGCACAAGCTCCACAAATTCAATATGTGACCCAGATACAATATGTTCAAATGCCTGCCCAACAACAACAACAGGCCAACAACAAATGCCTTCCAATCCAGCTGCTCAACCTCCACAACATCAACAACCCTCTCAACAAAGCTTATTCACTTTAGGCTATGTTGATTGAGCAGTCTTCCTTTTGACACATCTGAATGCAGTCCAGATGCAGACAACAAAGTCTATGACATCAACTGGGGAGAACCTGATAATGGCAGAAAGAATTTTGCCTTAATGGCTTTTGAGGGATGCTCCTCTAACTCTGCCTTATCTCAGGTATCAAAAGAGTCTCTTTTAAAACTTTGCTCAATATCATGCAAAGAATCATTTGCTTTAATAAGTGAGACCAATGTGCATTTACAAGGCAAAGCCAATGACTCTGAAAGAAAATACACACAAACAAAATGTGATTTAGAAAGAAAACTTGCTTCAAAATCAAAGGAAATTTCTAAATTAACAAATAATGCTGATGAAACCCAAGCATAGATGAAAATCATGATAGAAGACCTAGGAAAAGTCAGAAAAGAGCTTGCTGACACCAAGGTTGATTGTGAAAAATGGGTTGAGTCATGTAAAGGTTACCAAATGCTGCTTAACAAACAAACTGCATCAAATGTTAAGTTTGGAATAGGGTACACTCACACTGAATCACCAACTGCTTTTACTCCCAAAACTGCTGATGATGGGAGTAGAATAGTTCAAAAACAAACTTCTGATATGAAAGACTACACATCTTTTCATCAGAACTTTCTCAAAATTGAAAAAGTGAGTTATGCAGAAGTTAAAAATGCTGACATTAAGCCATCAGTAGTTTCATCTACATCAGGAGTTGAGAACTTGAAAACTACTGATGACCTAATTCAAGACACGAAAACTGTTGATAGTGGAGGCTCAATGCACATGACAAGATGCAGATACCTGATAAACAATTTTATCAGTCAAAGAGAAGGATCTGTGTCCTTTGGGAAAAATTCCAAGGGATATATGCTAGGACATGGCAATGTATCCTCTAGTAAAATACAGTTTGACAAGGTCAATCTGGTTGAAAACTTGGAATACAACTTGCTGAGTGTCTCTCAAATGTGTGACAAGTGATATTCTTCATTTTTCACCAAAACAGCATGCAAGATCATATCACCAGAAGGCCAGAAGTTGATAGAGAAGATAATTGAAGATCATACTTTGCTGATAGCCAAAAAATGTGGCAGTGTCTATGTAGTGGACACTGAAAAGGACAAAGTATTGAACAACACTGCCTATTTCTTCTCAAAGGCATCAACTTCGGAAACAGACCTTTGGCATAGGAGACTTGGCCATGTGAACTTTAAAACCATAAATAAAGTCACTAAAATGGGCTTGGTCAGACGTCTACCTTTGGAGGAATACTAGTGTAAAGAACACTGTGTTTCCTGTCTTAAAGGTAAACAGCATAAGTCCTCCTATAAGTCTATTGAAGAATAAAAAACAACTGCATGTCTTCAACTACTCCATATGGACTTATTTGGACCAGTCAAGATCATGAGCCTTGGTAAGAAGAAGTACTGCTTGGTCATCATTGATGACTACTCAAGATTCACATGGGTTTTCTTCTTATATTCCAAGGATGAGGCAACTGATATCATCAAATTCTTCATTCTACATGCAAGTAGAGAAACAATATTCTCTCTCTATCAAAGTCATCAGGAGTGACAATGGGACAGAGTTCAAGAAAAAAAATCTGGATGAATTATGCCTGTCTAAAGGGATTGTTAGACAGTTTAGCATTCCAAGAACTCCTGAACAAAATGGCATGGTAGAAAGGAAGAACAGAACATTGATTGAAGCAGCAAGAACTATGTTAGCTGATTCAGGCCTACCATTGTACTTTTGGATGAAGCAGTCAACACAGCCTGCTATGTTCAAAATAGGGTCCTTGTCAACAAAAGACATTCCAAAACTGCTTATGAAGTTCTTCATGGCAGCAAGCCCCTTATCTCCTTTTCAGGGCTTTTGGATGTCAATGTTTCATTCTAAACATCAAAGACTCTATTTCAAAGTTTGATGCAAAAGTTGATTCAGGTTATTTTCTTGGTTATTCTTCCACTAGAAAAGCCTACAAGGTTTTCAATTCAAGAACCAAGATAGTTGAAGAAACACTGAATGTTAAGTTCAATGACTCAAAACACACTCACATTCCAGCACATCCTGCTGAACTCTTTGACCTTGATAGCTTTAATTTTGGACCTGAAAAGACTGCTACATCATCTAAACCTAGTTATCATGGTGATCAAGGTTTTGATGATGATTGTCCTCCATCATGGACTCTCAATACAGTCATTAAATTAACTTTTAAACCATCAGAAGTTTCACAAACTTCTACTTCAAGAACTGCTGATGAACAAACTCAAACTACTGATTCAGCTTCATAGACTCCTGAAGCAGTACATACAGCTGAACCAGATATTATTGACCTCAATGATTTGTTTGAAGAAGTTCAAGAGCCTACTCCAATCACAGGTTTACAACAACTGATTGAACACAAGAATCATCCATTAGATCAAATCATGGGTGATATTGCATCAGGGGTACTCGCAAGAAACCAGCTCTCCAACTTTTGCTCAGCATTTATCTCTCAGTTGGAACCAAAGAAATACCAGGAAGCCCTCAAAGATAACAATTGGGTTAAAGCTATGCAAGATGAGTTGCTCCAATTCAAGAAACAACAGGTCTGGGAAATCTGTCCCCTACCTCCAAACAAGATACCAAATGGCCCAAGATGGGTTTTAGAAATAAACAAGATGAATTTGGTATGATTATCCAGAACACGGCAAGATTGGTGGTACAAGGTTATTCTCAAGAAGAAATAATTGACTATGATGAAACCTTTTCTCTAATCGCAAGGCTTGAAGCCATCAGGCTATTTTTGGCTTATGCTATTTCCAACAAAATTAAGGTTTTTCAAATGGATGTTAAGAGTGCATTTTTTAATGGAAAAATAAAAGAGGAAGTGTATGTTTGTCAGCCATCTGGGTTTGAGGATCCTACTCATCCTGATTGGGTGTACAAACTTGACAAGGCTCTTTATGGCCTAAAACAAGCTCCCAGAGCTTGGTATGAAATACTTTCCACCTTTTTACTCAAAAATCACTTCAAAAGAGGCTCCATTGATAAAACACTTTTCATAAAACATGTTGAAAATCATGTCCTTCTTGTTCAAATTTATGTTGATGATATTATTTTTGGTTCAACCAATACAAAACTGTGTGAAGAATTCAAGAAGCTTATGCAATCTAAATTTGAGATGAGTACTATGGGAGAACTACAGTACTTTTTGGGACTGCAGATCAAACAACAAACAAATGGAACTTTTATACATCAATCCAAATATGTTAAAGAATTATTAAAAAGATTTTCTTTACAAGACAGCAAATCATGTTCCACTCCCATGACACCAACCACACAAGTTGAACCAGATGATCAAGGAAAACAGGTTGATCAAACCATGTATAGATGTATGATAGGTTCCCTTCTTTATCTAACTGCTTCTAGACCAGATATTATGTATTCAACATGTGTTTGTGCTAGATATCAATCAGCTCCAAGGGAATCACACCAAATTGTTGTCAAAATAATTTTCAGATATATGAATAGGAACTCCTACATTAGGAATTTGGTATCTTGCTTCAAGCAATACCAAGTTAACATCTTTTTCAGATAGTGACTATGCAGGGTGTAAAATGTCAAGAAAATCAACATCTGGTGGTTGTCAATTCTTAGGAAACTATCTGGTATCCTTGCAATCAAAGAAGCAAGCATCTGTGGCAACATCAATAGCTGAAGCTAAATACATTGCAGCTGCAAGCTGTACATCACAGATTCAATGGCTCCAATATCAACTTCTTGATTATGGAATCAAAGAGACCAAGACTCCACTATTAGTAGACAGTAAATCTGCCATTAGCATCATTCAAAACCCTGTTCAATTTTCAAAGACAAAACATATAGAAATCAGTTATCATTTTATCAGAGATTGCTATGAAAAAGGCAAGATTGAGGTAAAACATATGACAACAACTAATCAAATAGCTGATGTGTTCACAAAACCTCTTGACACATCAACATTTCAGAGGTTAGTATCCATGCTTGGAATGCTAAATTTTGAGTAGACTTAGTAAGTGTTTTCATTTTTCTGTACATATTTTACTTTCACTTACCTGTTTACAAAATCTATTTAAAACCTCTGATGATCAACAAAAGGAGAGAAAAACTACTGATGTACAAAAACATCTGTATGGGAAAATTTCTGAAAAAGAGAAACTACTGATGATAATAAAATCATCAGAAGTTGATTTTAGGGTATTATCAAACAAATCTCCTCAGTAGTTAAAAACTACTGAAGAACAAAATAGGAAACTGCTGATGAACAATTGTTCATCAAAGGTTTTAGACAAAAAGGGTAAATCAGTCTTTTCCTATTTTCAGAAGTTTGACCTAGGACGGTTATTAAACTTCTCAAGCCCCTCTTTTCATTATTATCATTTCAAAAACAAAACTTCCCTCTCTCAAACCCTCTCTGAAACCTGCAACTGTTCTATCTCAATGTTACACGGCGTTCACCATTGACCCACCAATCCATACTGACACTCTCAATGAGTTTTGGGTAACGCTGAGACTGTTACCAACGATGGTAAAGTCACTTCCCTGAAGACGAGGATCAAAGGGAAAGAAATGGCAATCACACCGGCAACCCTGAGAAACAGACTAGGTCTTGATGATGCTGCAGCACCTGATCAAATTCCGAGTGGAACAATCCAATCAACCATAACTGAGTGTGGTTACCAAGGTACTTTATCACATGCTACCATTTACAAGAAATACTTTGATCCAAAATATAAACTTTTCTTTCACTATATTATCATGTGCTTAAGTCCAAAAACTGGATCATCTGATCAGATGCCCTCAACTTTACAACCAATTTTTAATTCCATTGTAAATGAAACTAAATATATGGCATCTTCATACTTTTTCAATGAGTTGGTGTTGCATCACCAAAATGAGAAAAAGAAATTTTTGTTGTATCCAAGGTTCATCATGCAATGCATTATCAAAGAACTTGGAGAAGAGGTGCTTGTGGGTAAAACATCTATTTTAAACCCTTTAACCACACAAGCATACTCTAGGCATAACAAACCGGCACTTCTGCCAGAGGATGACCAAGGGGAACATGCCACTGTCCCCAAGGAACCAACATCCTCAAAACCCATTCCTAAAAAGCTTAAACAAACCAAACAACAAAAATCCAAACCCACCAACCCAAAAAGAAAAGCAATTTAGGAAGATGAGATTCCTGAAGCTGCTGATGTGCAATCTGCACTTTTGAAAGATGTGACTGAAACTTCCTCTCAGTCTCATCCATCTCAAACACCCCTAAGAGCACCTATATCGATTCGGTTTGCTAGAAAGAAACTTAAAAAGACAATAACTAATGACCCTTCTTTCAAAACAACTGAACCAAACCCAACTGTTGATCCCATAACTGCTGAACAAGAAAGATCACCAACAGTTGAGATAGCTAATATTCTCTCTGAGCTGAAAGAACACAATCTATCTGAAAATGTCAATCCCCAATCACCACATAAAACAGGGGGATCAAAACACAGATATGGACATTGATGAGAATGTTATCAGCTCTAACCAAAGAGATGAGGAGGAACCAAGGTCTCTAAGCCCAAACTTACTTACCTTAGGTATATTTGAGGCTGCTACTACACTAATACCATCTAGTGATGGATTTGAGGATAGTAGTACCATAGCTAAGACCTCAAATGTGGCAACTAGTGATGAAGGCCTTGTGCCTGAAGTAGGGAAACCTCAGTACCAAGAAAAAGAAGTTCATGAGACAACTAGGTTGGGCCTAGCTCATGATACAATTGATGACTTCTTCATTGAAGATGTCACCAGGGATTCAGATGACTCCATTAATTTGGATGATGGATCAAAATCTCCCCAAAAAGAGTTGACGGCTGACTGTGAAGGTCTTGAATCTAATGTATCTGTACTCAAAGAGACAGTGATAGAAGATCAGGTTAAAGACCACTTGAACCCCAATTCCCCAAAAGTGGCATACCCAGTTTATACTGAGGATCACCCTAAAACACGCCCTCCACACTCACAAAATCCTACCCAATTCTCTGGGTCATCAAGCATAGAATTGAAACAACTATGCAACCCAGGTGGTCACATATTCCAGATGGTACACCAGCTTATATCTGGTCATCTCCAAACCTTTATGACTGCTATAGAGTTAAAGAACAAAAGTCAGATGGAGATGATAAACAATGCAATTGATCACAAGCTTGGTGAGTTGTCAAGAAAGATGGAAGACAATAGAAGACAATTGGCCCATCTATCTAGTGTAACACCTCCACCTCCTTGGTTTCCAGAAATGGATGAAGCCAAAAAGGGGGAGATATCAAAGGAACCACAGCTTGTGTCTCATGAAGCCTCTAAAAAGGCTAGAGAAGCACAACAACTCAAGGATTCCCAAAAAGAAACAATCAAAACAAGGCAACAAAAAGCTTTAAAAGAAAGACATGACTGGTATGAAAAACAAGAAAGGCTCCTTAGAGAAAGAGCTGAGAAGTTATCCCAATGCATTAGTGAAGAAACTGCTGAAGGCATGACCAAAACTACTGAAGACAATCCTTCAGTAGTTGATGCTCAGATCAACACTTCAGTAGTTGACACTTCCTGCACTGAACCAGAACAACCTTCTAAAGCAACAGAATCCACTCCAGTTGAGATTCCAAAGCCTGCTCTCATTCCTACAACTGTTTTGAACCCTTCTCCCATACCATTATCAAAAGAACAAATGGAGGAAAGTTAAAAAGAAGCAAAGAAGAAGACAATGGAAGATGAGATCTGGTATAGCTTAGAAGCAAGGGATGACATGAGCTTTGAAGACAAATTAAAAGCCTATGAAAAGAAGCTGAGTGAGTTAGAAGAACAAGAAAGAGTTGTTGAGCAAAAACTCCTTGCTGCTGAAAAAGATAAAAGACAACAGCAGATGAACTATATCAGCAAAAACAGCGAGACAAAGAAACACTCACTTAGAGGACTCTCAACTGATGAACTTACACAACAGGCACAACTTGTATCAGACAGGCTAGCCACAAAAAAAAAAGAAAGTTGAAGAGAGCCCAAATCATACAAGAATTGGTAGAGAACAACTATGGTTCGAAACATCAAGTATGCAGATGGAAAAAAGATGTACTTTATGACACTTACAAGAAGTTCAAGGCTGAAAGACTTGCAAATCCGGAGAAGTTCAAACCAACACATCCTGCTACCAAAAAGAAGCCAGAGGAACAAACAAAAACAGACTTTAAGATGATGCTGATTGAAAAGAATACCATTGTTGAAGATGAGTTCACTGTTGATGAAAAGGCTCTGTTAACACAAGATAGGGATCCTGCAACATTTGCATATCAACTGAAACAGACCATCATAGAACAAAAACAGACCAAGGTAATCACTGAACATCACATTCCCATTTCTAGTGATACACCTGGTACTGTACTTGTTGAACAAAGAAGGAGATCCAATCTGATCACAGTTGAAAAAGAAAAACCACCAACATCAGACCTATCTTCAAACCTGCAAATAGTACCATACAAAGACAACTTCTTTAATTCCAAATCCACAATTTTCAAATGGTACTTTGCCCATAAGTCCAATTCCATGGTTCTGGAAAGAAAAGACTGCACAACAAAAGTCCTTCACTACACAACTGAATTGGAAAAATTATCAGATGAAGATCTTTTAGCCATTTAGAACACTGTACCAGACAAAGGACTACTTGCAGAACCAGAGATCAGAGAACTCAAATTTCAAATAATCAAGGAAATTTGGAGAATTCTTGACTCAAGGAAAAGAGGATCTTATAAATAAAGATAGACAAAGGTTTTGGCTTCATCAATCCAGGGGGAGATTCTAGGGTCAAAAAGGATTGACAAGCCAATATAAACCTTAGTCTTACATCCTCTAATTGTTTTGTTTAAACTGCTTATATAGAAGATTACCAAGTCCTGAAGAGTAAAGAAACAGAAGTTCTGAAGATGAACCAGACAGACATCTGAAGAACAACTCCTGAAGGTTACTCATCAGAAGTTTGTCACTCATCAGCACTTTGTTTAGAAGCTTCCCACCGTCCTTAATCTTCAGCAGTTTAGTATTATATTAGTATTCTTAAAGTGTTTGTTCAAGTTTCAATACTACAGCCTGTTGTAGTATTATCTTACAGTATTATAATCTTTTGATTACTTAGCTTGGATGTAATTGACTGTCTATAAATAAAGGGGTTAATCCCACTATTTTAGACAATGAATCCTTCAACACTTTGAGTAGTTAACCATTTCAATATATATATCTGAGAATCATTCTGCATTTACTGTTATATTCATTTACTGTTATTGATTATCATTTTACTACTTAGTTCATTGATTGAGGAGGAATAATAACTCCTGTTAAAAGTGAAACTTTAAACTTGAACACTTTACTTATTCCGCTGTGCAATCTGCTTTGATATATTTATTACACACAAGTGTTCATAAATAAGAACTGTTAAATAAGAAACTTATCCAACAAAAACAGGTGCTCCCCACAGAGAAAAACTCGGGAGAATGAAACCTTTGTCTAAAAATTCCTGAAGCTGGTTCGACAACTGTTGCATCTCGGGTGGTGCCAAACAATACGGAGTACGAGCTACTGGAGCAGCTCCTGGGACTAGGTCAATGCGAAACTTGACTTGTCGTGGCGGTGGCAGCCCTGGTGAGTCTTCTTGAAAAACTTCAGGATAGTCTCGCACTACCGGTATGTCCTTGAGTTTCCTATCTTTAGCTTTCTGTTCAATAACATGTGCCAGAAACGCGACACAACCCTTCCTTAAACATTTCTGCGCCTTGATGCAAGATATGACTCGAAGAGCGGATCCACTACAGTTCCTTGATTCGAGAGGGTTTCACTATTGGACAAGGGGTTACGAACCAATTTCTCGTGACAGACGATCTATGCACGATGCTTGGATAACCAGTCCATGCCAATGGCAACATCAAAACTACCCAACTGAATAGGCAGCAGATCAATATGGAAAACATGATCACCAAGTTGCAAAACATAATCCCTAACAATTTTTTCACACGAAATCAACTTACCATCGGCCAATTCTATGGTATTATGTGCATCTAACTTACTTGATTCTAATCCATGGGATTTCTTAAAGTCTGTGGACACAAAGCTACAATCAGCGCCTGAATCAAAAAGTACCGATGCATAATGGTTGTTAAGGAGGAACGTACCGGTAACCACATTAGGATCTTCGTGTGCCTCATTGGCTCCTAGCACGAATGCTCGTCCGCGAGCTTGATCTCTTAGCCTTGGGGCAATCCTTGCGGAAATGACCGGTCGCACCACATTCATAACACTCGTTTTTGGCTGGTGGAATGTGGTGGCCTTGGCGTTGCAATTAGCAGTTTGGTGACCTCGACAATTGAAGTTCTTGCACAACATACTCTTACAGGTGCCAACATGATAATAATCGCATTTGTTGCAGTAGGGATGGGGCCCGTTGTACTTGCGTTTGGGCTCCTCAGTAGTGGTGACAGCAAAAACCTTCATAGAGTCTTGGCGTTTGTGGGAGGAGTTCTTTCCCTTCTTGGAGCCAGATTGCTTGGGCTCGTCTCCAGAACTCTCGCCAGCAACTACAACCTTTTGGTTCGACGAACCCATGCGGGCAACATCATTGGTAAGACTGTGGGCTAGTGTGACAGAACTCTGGATGGTAGTGGGTGCAGACACAGTGACCATGCTTCGAATCTTGGGAGACAAACCCCAAATGTACCGTTTGACTCTCTTGTATTCCGGTGTGACTATGTGAGGAACAAGTCGAGAGCTCGTTGAAACAGGTAGTGTAAGCAGTCATGTTAGTATCCACCATAGAAAGATTAGAGAATTTTGCTTCCAACTTCTGCAGTTCGCTCCTTGGACAGTAATTTTCCAAGAGTAGAGTCTTGAGATCGACCCAAGTAAGATTGTAAGCCGCTTCTCTACCCAAGGTTGCGCTTGAAGATTCCACCAAGTGAGAGCTTCGTCTTGGAAAGTGCAAGTAGAGTACTTCACTTTCTGATCCTCGGAACAACTGCTGATGTCAAGAACTGACTCACTCTTTTCGATCTAGCTAACAATCCCAACGGCACCTATGGTAACACGAAAGTTACATGATGAGTTTTCAAAAAATATCTTACTTGGGCCTTCAAGTGTGTATTCATAAACGTTTTAAATCTAGTTTTAGTGTATGGACACTAAAAGAAATGTGTTTTTCACATTTATGATCTGCATGGACGATGGATGGATGAAAAGACATGCTGGGATCAATCTTGGAGATTGATTGAAGTTTATTTTCCACTTCATTTGAAAAACAGTTATTTTGATATTTTGTTTTGAGTTTTTGTTTTGGATAATTATATTTTGGACACGGTTTTATTTTATGCATTCAATTTTGGTTTTTGCATTTATAAATATGTCCTAAATATAATTATCAAAACATGCTAGCTATATCTATATGGTAGATATAATATCTAAAGGTTAGATATTACTCCAAGTTGTATAACATATAAACATATCCAATATCTAAAAGATTTTAGATAAGATTATCTCTTGTTTATTATATGAACATGAAACCCATATGAAATTTTATTTGATAAAAGTTATTTATCGAATCATTATAAATTTCAATATATGTGTGTCAAGTTTAAGATAATAAATAAAAGGTTGATTAGAGAATCAATCATGATTTGAAATAAATGTGTACATAGAGATGCAACAAGTATTTAAATAAGAGATAAAATACTTTATAATGTTTAGTTGAAAAATCAAAGGGTAACACCTTTAAAGATAAAGTGTGTGTGTGTGTGTGTGTATATATATATATATATATAATTATATAGGGTAGGGTTCCTGCAGGAAAATAGGTTTTTGTGAGAAGTGTGAGAAGGATAAAAAATTGATATGTATGCATCATTTTTTTGGATGTGTTCATGATGTTTTGGATTGTTTTGCTTAGAAAAACACCAAACATAATAATTAATAACCGAAAACAATGTCTTTTAGTCTTAAAACTTAAAACACTATGTCAAGAACAATAAGCAGAGTGTTTTAAGTAATTACTACTGTGTTTTATCTATAATTTAAATTTAATGACTATAATACATTGCATTGTGTTTTCAATTTTTGTATATTGTTGTGTTAAGTGTTTTTCAAGCCAAAACAATACAAAACGTCATTCCAAAAATCAAAAACATGATGGCTACATATCAATTCTTAATCCTTCTCACACTTCTCACACAAACCAATTTTCCTATAGGATCCTCTACCTATATATATATATATATATATTGGGTGGGGTTCCTTCCTGTACAAAGACCATATTTTGTGAAAAGTGTGAGAAGGATTAAAAATTTATATGTAGGATCATTTTTTTACTTAGTCATGATGTTTTGGATTGTTTTGCCTAGAAAAAAAAACACCAAACATAACAATTAAAAACCAAAGCAATGTATTTTAGGCTTAAAACTTAAAACACCATGCCAATAACAGTAAGCGGTGTGTTTTAAAGTGAAAGCCATTCGTATGATGTTTTAGCCATTCGCACAGTCGAGGTTGCAAATGGGAAGTGTCTATATATATATAGGTGTTCGACAAAGGTGGATAGAGTTTTGGTTATTTGGTCAGTTATACTTTAAGCGCCAATTCTCTGTTCGAACACCTGTTTGGGTCTGTTTATCATAATTTGGCTATGTGATCGTTATTCAATCAATATAAACATTATGATACGGATTGAAATGATTACTGTTGCGTGATTATCGTGTCTAATATCATTTTTCTAGATTTAGAGGGATTCCGTACCTCTCGGTTTATAAATCATGCAGATTATTGCTAGTTTGATCATTCTCGATCCTACAAAGTGGTATTAGAGCCTTGTGCTCAATCTCACAATTGCAAATTGATAAAATTTTAAAGAATTCGGATCAAAATTGTTGAAACCCTAATTGATTTCAAAGGTTTTTGATAAAACATGGTTTTTGAGTGATTAGAATGTCAATTTCAAAAATTCTTTCATAAAAGTTGATCTACTATCATTTCGAATCAAAACCTTTGCATTTACAATCAAATTGGTGAAAATTTTCAAAATTTAGATAAAAAACTGTGTTTTTGAACTCAAGAAGATGAAGAGTTTTCGAAGAGTGTGAATAGCTGCAGATAACTATGCGAATGAGTTTGTTTGAGTCTCTTTCATAGTGTCTTTTTGTGCGAATAGGTCCATTCGTAGTATCATTTCAGTCATTCGTATTTGAGGTTCTCATTCGTAACTACTATGCTCCAATTCGTATCATTGTCCGTGCGAATAGCATTTCAGGTCATTCCTTCGCATACTCTGTTTGTGCGAATAATTGTTAACTTTTTCCATTTGCAAACCCGATCAAAATTTGTAAAATTTTTCTAAGTGCTGCAAGTTTTCAAGTGATGGATAACATTTGGGGATTTCCAATGACCCGATCTAACTCTAATCAGCAACAACATCCACCGATGAATCCATGGGCGTTTGCAGCAGAAAAGGGGAAACAGATTGCACAACCTCCTCAACAACCAATGGTTAACTATTGGGCAGTCGCAGCCCCGGTTTAACTAGTTGTGCGACCTCAACCTCAATCTACACCGGATTATTGGGGTGTTGGAGCGACAGTTGCTCAGAATCAAACGACTTCTTATATTAACCTGTTGATGAATGACTTATCTACTGGAAATGGAAACCGACCACCAAAGTTGATGGATATGTCTGAATATCTGATAACTCACAGAATTAACATATAAAACAGGCATAAACAGTCCCAAATTAGGTCACAATAAGGCTTACATTAGTTATAATTGATGCTTAACTCGTTCCTATTTGATTATCTCAGGAAACTGGAGCTCCAAGACGGAAACAAAGGATTTCCGGGTGAAAACATGCAAAAACTGGAGATTCCTGAAGATATCAGACTTCCAGCTTATTCCCTGTATGTTCAGAAGACAATCCCGGGACTTAACCAACGCTAAAATCAGTCCCGATGTGAACTTGCACGCCCACGCTCACCTGCACGAAGGCCCTGCACGCGAGAAGACAACGCATGAAACTTGGAGGGAAAGAAATCAGAGGAATGCAGATATGCACGCCCGTGCCAAACAAGGCTGCACGGCCCTGCCAGACAAGAAGGTACAGACAGACTCTGCCATGCAAAAACAGTACGTACGTGTAACTGCAAGCACGCCCTTGACACCCATAGGCACGCCCGTACTTCCCCTAGGAGGTCTATAAATAGCAAGCCAACCCTCACCATTTGTTCATCCCTTCTTGTGCTCTCTTGGGGCCAAACTCCAAGCTTCTTCCAGAGATCTTGGGGTCTTGTGGGAGGCCTTCTGGCCATCCTAACATCCCTCAATGGTTAGGCCTCATCCTACCTTGATCAGCTTGGCCAAGAAGAGGATCGTAGAGTAGTTATGCAATAATATCGAGGGTCGTGAGGATCAAGAGAGCTACATATCACTTGAAGATGGATAGCTTGTCTATGAGCAGCCATGTTCATGTGTTGATCATATTCTATGGTTGTATCTTTCTATTGTCATGAACCCACTTGATTTGTAGACTTTTATTTTTATTATTAGTAGCTTATTTTTAGTAATTTGTGGTGTCCTCTTCTTCTAATCCTTATTTGTTTATCTTTGTGACAGGTTGCTTTGATGATAACTTAATCCTAAAATCAATATTAACTTATTAGGAGAACTCATGAGTGTACCCATGGTGTATAAAAACCCATGCACTTGTTAGCTCATCTGAAAATATAAAATAATAATTGATTAACTTAACTAAATAACTAGAGGTTTAATCAGCTTCTGGTAGTCCCAAACTAGATCCAAGGCAAGGAAACCGGTAGTGAGACAGATCCTTCAGGTTTCTGATATCCGTACCGGGCTCTAAGCAATGGCTTATGGAGTGGACCAGATCTAAGTGACACATTTCTGGTACTTACCAGATGATTGGATGATTTTCTTGGTAAAGAGAGGTTTCCCTAAGGGCGCACCTGTGATCTCTTGTATCATATGCCTTTAGGATTATGAGCCACCTTTATCAAGGTTTTCATCCAGTTCGGGACGTTAAGGGTTGGGTAACTAAGTTATCATTAATTCAACTAACTTAATATTTAATTGATCACTAAATGTTAAGTGTCACAATAAAGATAAACAAATAATGGATTCTTTATCTAGTTCTCGTTAGTACAACGCCGTTTACCAATGGGGGTACGGTCTCCTGATACCAACTGTAAGAGAGATCCATCGACTTAGTTCGTTAACCAATGGGGATTCGTTGTTGTCCTACTCGGGAATGACCCTAAGGCGAGACCCTTCGGTACGAAACGCGAGAGCTAAGACGAGGTGTATGGTGTTCCAGGTCGGAAGTGAAGCCTCCGCTTTAAGAAGAAGATGAGCTCGAACCAAAGTTTCTGAATTAAAACACTAAGTTTTTGGCACCGGGAAAATAATATCTTTTTAATTACTAAAACCACGCACACCAGTATCCATCGTGGCATAAGAGATCCAGGATTCACTTAGAAGGCTTGGATGGTGGTGAAGCATGGAAGGTTCTAGAGCGTGGATATGTTAGATCATTGGTGGATAATTCAACAACTCCGGTTTCAATAAATGAGATGACCGAAGCCGAGAAGAAGAAGTATGCTACTGAGAACAAGGCATATTCTCAACTATCCTAAGCTTTGACACAAGATTTATTACATCAGTTTGGACCATGTACAACATCAAAGTAACTATGGGATGCGTTGCAGAGCAGGAATGATGGGAACGAGAGAACCAAGAGGACCAAAATCGACCAACTAAAGAAGGAATTCGAGAATTTCAGCTTCGTAGGGAATGAGACACTCAAGGAATTGACTACTAGATTCTATCATATGTTGTCCGGGTTGTCTAACTACAACATTTCCTATCTGATGTCTGAATGGGTTGAAAGGTTTGTAGATGCATTACCAGTTTATTGGAGTCAGTATCTGGAAGTTTTGAAAGAAATGGACACATTCAATTGTTTGACATTGAATGAGTTCATTCAAAAGTAGGAGAACAAAGATGCTCAGGAAAAGAGAAAATCAAAGAGAGCCTAGATCCCACAAAATCCAGAGTTATACTTTGCTAGTTCTTCATCCTCGACCGTACCGAATGTTGGAGTTAGTTCTGCACCTCAAACAACATTTGTTTCTAGCATTGAATCAACAAACCCAGTTAATTACTATGGAATTCCAACCTTTTCATCATATGTTACTCCATCTACATCTCAAATACAATCTGCACCATGGCTTACTGCAGCAACAATGAATTTGAATCAACAATCATCTTCATCTAATGTTGGTCAAGCATCATCAAGCTCGAGTCAATTTGTCCTTGAAACTTCTAACATGGACAATGTCACAGTAGAGGAAGCTATTGTAGAAACGGTTGGTGAAAGTGAAGAGTCTGAGTTGATTAAATAAAGTGTTGAAGCGGATTCGAAAGTTCAAGATTCTGATTGCTCGGATTCAGAAAGTGAAGCTGATTATGAAGCTAGCTTGAACTCGCTTGACAATGATGTGGATCAGTTACTGGCCAAATCCGATTTTCTGATCAATAAGAAGTCTTGCATGGTGGACGATGCTTATACCTGGATTGACTATTCCAAATTCTTTTCTGGGAAGGAGTTTCTTTTCGCCCTAATGGCAATGACTGAATCGTCAAAGTGGTAAGTTCTAACTCACTACTCAATTGTCATGATTGTGTTACTTTATTAGGTAAGTGTGCTAACTTAAGGAATATGTTCTTAACTTGAAAATTGAAATCTGATTTGACTAGTGCTAGAACAAAACTATTGAAAGTTATAAGAAATATGTGTTTGAATTAACTAAAACCATCGAAAACAAGCAAGTGGCAATTAATAACTACATTAATGAGATAGAAGACACAAAACTAGAAATGGCCTAAGTTAGATGTCTGTATGAGAAAATCAACAAGAAACTGGAAAGTTACCTCAATGTGAGATACGTTTTAGACCACATTGTGGAGGTACCAAATAAAGATGGTGTACCAACAGGTATTGGTTATAACTTTGTTCCATCACCAGTACTTTTCGAAAATCATAAATTTGATATGGTGGAAAAGTAGAGTTAGATATCTGAAAGAAAATCAAATACCTCAAGTGTGGGTGATTCGTATTCAGATGTGAGACCAATACTTGGAATCAATGATGAAAATGTGGTTGCAGTCACTGATGATTCAAACCTCTCTTAAATTCTATTCATGTTCTTATTTAGTTTTAGAGTAGACCAGTATATCATCTATAAACACAATTACTGACTTACCTAGAAAAGGTCTCCAGATTCTATTCATAAGGTCCATGAAGGCTGCAGGAGCGTTGGTTAACCCAAATGGTATTACTAAAAATTCATAATCTCCATACCTTGTTCTAAAAGCGGTTTTGGATATGTCTTCATCTCTTACTTTCAACTAATGGTATCAGGCTCTTAAGTCTAATTTAGAAAAATACTAGGATCCATGTAATTGGTCAAATAGGTCATCTATCCTGGGGAGAGGATACGTATTCTTAATGGTTAACTTGTTTAATTCTCTATAATCTACACACATTCGCATGGCTCCGTCTTTCTTTTTCACAAATAAGACCGGAGCTCCCGAAGGAGATGTACTTGGTCTAATGAAACCTCTTTCCAGTAATTCTTGTATCTGACTCATGAGTTCTTTCATCTCAGAAGACGCTAGCCTATATGGGTGCGGCTCTAGGAATTACGTTAATTTGGAACTCTACCTGTCTTGGTAGGGGTAATCCAGGTAATTCCTTAGGAAAAATATCTGAAAACTCAAAAACTACCTTAATTTGCTTAAGATCTTCCTCTTTATTTTCATTACCTAGATTTACATGTATCAAGAAGGCTTGGTAACCTTTTCTTAAATACTTCATCATTTTTAAACTAGAGGTTAGGTTCAAGGTTCCCTTCTGTTTTTCCCCGTATATAACTAAGGTGTCTTGGTTGGGTAATGGTATCTTTACTAATTTTTCTTTACAAATTATTTCTGCTTGATGAGTCATTAACCAATCCATTCCAATAACTATGTCCAACCCTCCTAATTCCATAGGAATAAGATTGATTTTAAAAGTTTGGGTATCGATGGTTAGGGTACAATTTCTAAGGATTTTGTTTGCTTGCAAGATTTTACCATTAGCTATTTCTATTTCACAAATTCTTTCGAGATTTTCAAAAGACACATCTAGTTTTTCTAAAAAGGTATTAGTGATAAAACTAAGATTTGCCCAGGTGTCAAATAGAACATAAGCTGGTAACTGATTAAGTTGAAACATACCCGTGACAAGATCTGGTTGTTTTTTAGCTTCCTCAGTATTCATGATAAAAGCTCGCCCTCTTCCTTGCACAATCCTTGGCTCATTTTTTGAGTTTTGGGAAATTGATCTTATAATGCCCAACTTCTTTGCATTCATAACATGTTCGAGGCTCATCAGGATTGTACCTGCATTCTTTGGCCATATACCCCATTTTCTTGAAGGTTTGGCAGTAAGGAACTCTACAATCTCCAAAGTGGGTTCGATCACATTTGCTACATTTTCTCCGACATTCACCCGTGTGATAATAGTGACATTTGTCGCAGTTTGGGTTGTGGTCCATGTAGGGTTTCTTTTCCCGATTCCCACAACTTCCTCGGTTTTGGGAGCTTTCCTGATTTCTTCCAGAGGTGTTATAGACGGTTGAGCTATAAGTGTCATTCTAGGTTCTTTTGCTTCTGACTTGAACTTTCTCCTTTTCCTTGTACCTGACTATATCATCAGTTAGACTTAATGCCAATTCACAAGCTGTATCAAACTTAACTGGTTTGCCACATCTAACTATTCCTTGTATTTGTGGTGTTAAACCCTAAACAAACCTTCTTATACGTTTTGTTTTTGGTGTGACTTGGAAAGGTACTAATCTGGCCAACTAATTAAACTTGCTTATGTAACCAATGCAGTCTAATCCTTTCATTTCTAATCCTAAGAATTCCATTTCTATCTTCTCCATTTCGTTGATAGGACATTATTTTTCGATGAGTAGGGCTCTAAATTCTACCCATGTCATTCCTAATATTGTATTTCTCTCTCTGAATTTTATAATCATGTTCCACCAATTTAAAGCTTCTGTCCTCATGGAGTGGGTAGCAAATTTTACTTGATCTCTGGGTGCATAATTACTTATTTCTAGAATAGATTCCATTTCCTCTAACCATCTGCTAGCCCTGGTGGCTCCGGTGATACCATCAAAGGTTTCTGATTTACATGACATAAAAGTCTTAGAGTCACACCTAGGTCTAGGATTTTCTTCTAGATTGACATATTCTTCTTCCTGGTTCCTTACAGTGGATTTTTGTTTTTCGCCACCTAACATGGTTGGTATAAAATCTTGTATACCTTCCAGAACAATTTTCCTCATCTTTTCTTCTAATTCATTTTGTTCATTTGCATTATGTTCATTTTCGTTGGTTGGTTCTGTAGGTTGGGATGAGGAGGCATCATTGTTTTTGGTTTATTATTGTAAGGCATCTTCTTTCCTTGTTGGTACTTTTCGTTCCGATTTCCTTGGAGGCATATTCTATAATATAGATGAAATACTAATTAGTTCAATTTTTCTAACATGTTTTAGAATAATGTTTATATGATGCATATTTCCTCTAATGGTTTTCATACATGAATTACAAAAAGTTACTAGATATTATACTACTATCTTGTTTTACTACCACATAATTAGTTCATATGTCACATAAACACAATTACTCTACTCTTAACTACCACAACACATGCAACATTTTCAAACACCGATTCTTCTAACCATCACCTCCCTTTCCCACGGCTCTTAACCCCCACCACTTCTTCTTTATACTGGATACTTGAATTCCTCAATCACTTGTTTGGTTTGATGCCCAAACCTCTTGATAAGTTTCCTTTACTCTTCTACCATATCTTGAGCTTGGTCACGTTGAGTTTTCATGCGATAATAGTTTTCGACTAGCTCTAGGTACTCTTTACGGTTCACACAATCACTTTGTTGGAGGGTTATGTTGGTGTGGTTGAAAATGGTTGCTTCGAGGTATGGGTCAATGGGGGGTGCCGTAGGATAGTTTGTGGGGAGAGCCGATGGATAAAGATTAATGCGATTCGGTTATTCATAGGTGAAGCTACTCAGAGTGCTAAGATAGTCTCTATACATAGTGGGTTCGTGATAGAAATGGGAATGATATGGTTCAGGTTACGAGTGAATGGGCTCGGACAAAGTAAGTATTGGTTTGGGTAACGATCCGATTACACCGACATTACTCAAATTAAGTTCTAACAGATCATTATACCACTCGAGTCCCGGTATCTCCTTGATTAATTTTTGAACGGTTTTGGACTCTTGAGTTTCTAGTTTTGGTACATGTTGGGTCTGCTGACCTGGAAAAGAAAAGATGATTAAAAGCCAAAACTTTCTACACTTCTGATTACCAATAAAACAGTATTTTGATACAAGTATCCTCCCAAACGACTGATGACCCTAACTGCTGATACTAAACTGCTGCTGATTTAAGAAACCACTGATGATCAAAGTGCTGATAAGGAAACAAGACAAAGTGCTGATGAAGACACAAGGTCCGTTGGAGCCAACAACACTTAGGCTCCAACAGATGTTCAAGACCAACAGAGTTTCTTTCATCAGTTGTTTACTCATCAGAGGTTTAGGCAATGTAACAGTAGTTATTCCTAGCAGATTTTTTATGTTGTTATGTTAGTTAGTTGTCATTGTCTAGGTGACGTCAGTCCTAGGTCATCAGAGCTTTTGTTTGTCTATAAATAGAACAGTGTCTGTACTGTTCTATTTGTTACTCTTACATTCTCTTACACAAACAAAGTTTCTGATTGATCAGGCTGAGGGGGAGAGTTGTAATCTTATACTTGTAATCTGTAATAACTTTTGCATAGTATTTGATATGAAAACAATTGTCTCATTTGTTATGAATTAAAGTTTACTATTCCACTGCACTTTTCATTATTATTCATTCATTTACTATTCCATTACTTAAACTTTCATAACAAATCAAACTCAGATCCTAACAATTGGTATCAGAGCTTGGTCAATTAAATTCGATCTAATCAATCAATTTAATATAAATAGATCAGCTCAATATTATTGATATCACTTTGTTTGTTGATTGAAAACAGAGTAAAAGTTTATTTACGTTCAAAGTTTTTTAAACAACACTTTGTTTTACAAACAATCAGAGAATGGCTTTTATGAATCAAGATCCACATAACACTGGCACGAGCAACAAGCCACCGATGCTTGTCAGATCTGAATACACCATCTGGCAACGTCGGATGAGTCATGTGTTAGCTCAGCAAAACACTGGGTGTTGGAAGTCGGTTGTCTTCGGACCACATGTTCCGATGGTGCCGAGTACCGAAGATCCCAAGGTCCAAGTACCTAAAAGTGTCGAAAACTACTCCGAGCAAGATTTTCAGAAAATTGAGTTAGATGCTAAGGCTTTCAGTAATGTAGCCATGGCTCTACCAAATGATATCTATGATGGGCTGTTACACTGTAACAGTGCAAAGGAGATGTGGGATGCTTTAAAAGAACAATTCGGTGGGACTGAGGATGTTATTGAAAACAACCGAGAAATACTAAATCAACAATATGAAACATTTAGTCATGTGAAGGGAGAGTCATTAACTCAACAATTTGAGAGGTTTAATTGTTAATTAGTGAACTAAAACTGGTGGGTCTAACTTACCCAAAATCAATATTGAACCATAGGTTTCTTAGATCACTACCAGACAAAAGGGACACTATAGCTATTGTTATGAGAAACTCAGTTGGATTTAAGGATTTGTCTCTAACCCAGCTTCATGGTAAGCTCTTGACCTATGAGAGAGAGCTTAACCAGAAAAAGAAGCTTCAGGATTCTGCAAAAGTGTCTGATGATTATGTGTTTGGTAATACAGCTCTTTTAGGTCATGATGATGTGCCTGGTAGTAGTAAGGATCAAGGTTATGACCATTATATTGACATAACTACTAGTATTAACACTGATTCTTATTCACCCAACTATGCTTTTGCAGCAAGTGGTGATATCCAGGCATCTGACAACACATCTTTTGAGTATAATGACCTTCAGTATTTTGACCCTGTGGACTTAGAAGAAATGGACATCCTGCATCAACTGGCTCTACTCAGTATTAGGAATAATAATTTCTATAAGAAAACTGGTAGAAGATATGCAGGTTTACATGGTGGGTCAAGAGTGGGGTTGGATAAATCAAAGATTAAGTGTTACAAATGTCATAGAATGGGTCATTTTGCTAGGGAGTGTAGGAGTCAAAATGGAACACCTATGATTACCTATCTAAACCAAAGGCGACAAACACTTATTAGTTTTCCCAAAATACTCCTGGACCAAATGTGCAAAACACCGCTCACTTTGCATAATCCTCATCCACTGATCCTGTGCACTATGTCCAAACCGCTGTTCCCCAGATTCACTATGTCCAAACCCCTGTTGCTCAGGCTCAAATGCCAATAGCTGCTACTCCACCCTCTGCTCCTGCAGAGACCAGTCAACAAAGCCAACAGACCTTTTTCACACAAGGGTTTGTTGATTGGAGCAACTTACCAGATGAGTTAACAGATGAAAACATTGCTCTAGTTGCCAAGTCTGAAAATGAACCAGGAAATTTCTGCTTCATGGCATTAGAGACAATTGTTGAGGAAGTTGAATCTGAGGAAGTAGTGTTTAAGTCTGGAAATGTGATTGATAATATTGTTGATACAGTTGTTTGAGGAGAAGAATCTGAAGCTGAGGTTGTGAATCTCTTAGGCCCATGGGGTACAGATGATTGTGAGTGCAAGTGTAATTGTGCCTTGATGGCTGCTGCTAAGGGAGCTTCTACTTTCTTAGATAGTTTATGGTATGTAGTTAGTGGAGGCTCCAGGCACATGACAGGATGTAGAGCCCTTCTTCTGGATTTTCTTGCACATGGAGGGGGTGATATATCCTTTGGTAATGATTCAAAAGGTAAAGTGTTGGGTTCAGGGACTATTCAGGCTAGGAGACTCAAGTTTGAAAATGTTAATCTGATAGATAATCTTAAGTTTAATCTTCTTAGTGTTTCACAAATGAGTGACAAAGGTTATGGGTCATTCTTCACCAAGAAAACATGTAAGATTATTGGACCAGAAGTGGTTGAAAAGATTAACACCATCATTGCTGAGAGTAAAGCACAACTTGTTGCTCATAGGAGTGGCAATGTGTATGTGGTTGATATGTTGAAGGATAACCCTATGGCAAATGTCTGTCTATTTTTTGCTGCCTCTACTAAAGAGACAGAATTGTGGCATATGAGATTGGGTCATACCAACCTACAAACTATCAACTCACTCTCAAAACAAAACCTTGTAAGAGGTCTACCACCAAAATAATTTAAATGTGATGAGCATTGTGTTTCCTATTTAAAAGGTAAACAACATAAAAGCTCTTACAAATCCATTGATGAGTCCAAAACAAGTCAATGTCTTCAATTGTTACACATGGACTTGTTTGGCCCTGTGAAAATCATGAGTTTAAGGAAAAAGAGATTTTGTCTTGTTATTGTTGATGATTTTTCAAGGTTTACATGGACTTACTTTTTACACTCTGAGGATGAGACTGGAGGTATCTTGAAGGACTTTGTCACCAAAGTTGAAAAACAACATGACCTGCCAGTTAAATTCTTTAGAAGTGACAATGGAACAGAGTTCAAAAATAAGGAGTTGGATGATTTTTGTGTGTCAAAAGGAATTGTGAGGCAGTACAGCATTCCTAGAACACCAGAATAAAATGGGGTGGTTGAAAGGAAAAATAGAACTCTCATTAAGGCTGCAAGAACTATGTTGGCAGATTCTGGCTTACCTCTGTCCTTTTGGGCAGAAGATGTAAACGCTGCTTGCTATGTTCAAAACAGAGTTTTAATCAACCCTAGGCATCAAAAGACTGCTTATGAAATCTTGTTCAAAATCAAACCACTGATATCATTTTTCAAAATCTTTGGCTGCCCATGTATCATTTTAAATCTCAAAGATTCCATTTCAAAATTTGCAGCCAAAGTAGATTGTGGATATTTCTGGGATATTATTCTACTGCCAAGGCCTATAAAGTGTTTAACACAAGGACTAGGACAATAGAAGAAACTCTGAATGTAAAGTTCAATGAACTTTCATCCTTAAAAATCCCAGCAAATCCTGCAGAATTGTTTGATTTAGATAAATTCAAATTTGAAGGCACAATCAAAACATTGTTCAAATAGGTTCTATTATTAATATAGTATAATAATAATTAATTTATCAATTATTTAGCTAAACAATATTGTTGTCTATCTATTCAAGTTTCAATAATAAATTCATTAATATTTTAGCCACGTATTGCTCTTAGCATACTAATGTATTTGAGGTGTATTTGTGAAATAAATGATGAGTTGGAGGGATAAAAGAGCGTATAAAAGCTCTTGGCAAACTGCAAGCATTTATGAAAAGGGTAAGATTTATAAGTAGTGAAATTTTAAATTAAGAATGAGAAAGAGAAAAGAGGGTGGATAAGTAGAGTGATCTTGCAAAAATTTTTACAAGAATTTTTATCTTGCATTAGTGGTGGTCCAAGAGACTTTCTACAAATATTTACTATATATTAATTTGAATCTAGGTGAATAGTGTCAATCTCTCTCCCATTTGTTAAGAGAGCCGATGACAATTTAATGTATTTGTTTTTGTTTTTTACAGCTTTATTTAATAATAAATACAATTAGTTTCATTTCAAAACTAAAGTTAGGTAGGTGGTGGAGTGGTTTGATGTGTGGTTCTCTTACCTAAGGTCATGGGTTCGAGGTTTGTGAAGTCTATTTGTATTAATGGTATCCGCCCCTTCTCATTTGTTGAGAAGGGCAGTTCAAATATTTTTTTTATAACTTTGTTTAATAATAAATATAGTTTATTTCATTTCAAAAGAGTTAATAACCAAAATCGTCCCAGAGGTTTGGTCACTTTTGCCACTTCAGTCCAAAACCCAAACCTTTTACATCTGGGTCCTTCTGTTTTACCTTTGTTTGCCACATTCGTCCCTGACACTAAACCTAGTTAATAATAGACGTTAAGTCTGGGGTTATTTTTGTCTTTTTGGGTATTAACTCTTAAAAATAAATAAAAGAAATCAAAAAAATACCGAGGACACTTGGGTTCAAACCCGGTTCCCATTTTCTTTCCAATATCACACTAACCACTAAACCAAAGCATTAGTTTGTTGATTTGTTTGAAACTTATATAAATTTAACTTATTTATCAAGTTCATCTTCTTCCCCAAACTCTCCTTCAAACCCTAACCCTAACCCCCAAAGACAAACAAGCACGATTCAACTCGTAAACGATCAGGAACCATGGGGCTTTTAAAGAGTATCGCATAAGGATCAAAACGGCATAAAACAATTGAACTTACAGCAATGATTTAGAATCCAAAATGAGAAGAAAAGAGCCGCAGCTTGGATCGCAATTTGCAGACCTTCTGGATGTGATTTCGTAGTTTATATTGTAGGTTTAAAGTGTATAAAGGTCGAAGAAGGTGCAGGGACTTCCGATTTATAGTTGTGTTCGAAGAAGGTGCATGGCTTTAAGGTTTCAGAATAACTTCGATGTATTCCTCTATCTACTTGTATTGAAATAAAATTTTATTTGTTATTGAAGCTTTATTTCTTGTACATGATTCTTGTTTAATAATAATAAATAAATTTAATAATAAATGTTGTTTTCTAGAAATAGTCGGCCTTGGATAGTGGCTTATCCAATCTATCAGATCAAAATGTTGTAGAGACAATGAGTTTAGACGAGTTGTTTACAGATTGGAATCTTGTAAAACAGAAAGAGGGACAGGAATTAACTTCGGTGGCCGGAATCCATAATCGGAAAATAAGAGGCAGGAAGGAGGGACTCTGATTTGAATCTTTTATAAAATAGCAACTATGGTCCCTGTAGTTAAAGACGTTAAGAATATTAGACGTTAAGTGGGTTTTAAAAAAGTGGAACCCAAAAAGACAAAAATACCCCCAAACTTAACATCTATTATTAACTTGGTTTAGTGTCAGGGACGAATATGGCAAACAAATGTAAAACAGAAGGACCCAGATGTAAAATGTTTGGGTTTTGGACTAAAGTGGCAAAAGTGACCAAACCTCAGGGACGATTTTGGCTATTAACTCCATTTCAAAACATAAGTTGGGTTGGTTTTGGAGTAGTTTTAGGTGCATTTCTCTAACTTGGGATCATAGATTCGAGACTGGTTAGAGGCCATTATTTTATTTTTTTCATTTACATAGCGTTATTTCTTATGATATATAATTGGGTTGCGAATAAAAGACAAATTGAGTTGGTGGTTTAATGGTCTGAGGTACATTTCCTTAAAGAGGGGTGGATCACAAGTTTGAGACCTGGTTTGGGCAATTGTTTTTCCAGGTATTTTTTGTTGTTGCCTATGCTATCATTGTCGCATTGGAACCCTAATAAACGATAATGACAACCATCATTGGTGCGCCACAACACGTGCAGGACGAAATCCTAGTTAATATTATTTATGTTGCATTGTCTTTTATGATGTTTAAATTGACACGACATTTTACTTTCATATAAATAAATAGGTTTGGTTATGAGAGAGAGAATATTTAGGTAAGTGCACCTGTAGTGGGCGTTTTGAGGCCTTGTTGTGGGAGAGATGAAGGGGTGGTAGGATGGAGGGTGGTGGTGGTCCGGCGTTGGATTGTGATGAGAGGGTTTTTATTATTACCTAACATGGTGGTCCGACGAGAATGGGATCTGAGTGAAAAGAGTGTAGTTGGAGATGGAGGGAGGGAGAAGAGAATTGTGGGTGGGTTGAAAAGAGTCTCCACCTCTGACGGTAACCGACCACCACAGTTCCGCCGCTCGGTTTATCTTCAACAGGCTTGGCTTCTCTCATCTATGATGTTAATGTATATCCAGATGCTTGATAAGGAAGATATATGTATAAAAGAATAACAAAGGTACAACTATCAAAGCATAAAAAAACAAACCATAATGCATAACCAACTTATAATTAATAATAATAATAATAAAATAATAAAAAACAATAAAAAGCAATGATTACCCAATGATTTATAAAGCCCTATAAATCCCACACACCACTACACCCCTCTTTTACCATAAAACCCCATGAAACCCTTCTAATACTTTATAATATTTTATTCCCCATAAAACCCCATGGAGCCCTCTCGCTACACATGCCCTTAAGTGATTTTAAAATATGAATAGTTTGAAAAGAATTGGAAGGGCCCTAAGAGCATTAACGTCAAATTCACTATTTTAATCCATCAAATTATACTAAAACTTTACTGAATTTTCTCTCCTTCTTCAAGTAAATAATATTTTTTAATACCTTTATTATTTTTTTTCTCTCTCCTCCTCACAATCATTTTAAAAATATTAAAATATAAATAGGGTGGAAGAGTGTCATCCCAGATATACAGATAAACATCAACTTTTTCTAAAACTGTCTTTAACGCATCCGAACTTCCCTCGCCCGTGCCACGCTGGAGCAACCCTTTGCATTGGAGAAGCCAGAGGATTCTGAAGATGCAGAGCCCGTGCAGAAGTGCGTTGTTTACCTCGGTCCAAACGACGAAGGTGGGCCTAATAAATTGGTCAAGGTTTGCATCTTTTCAGTTGATTACCTCACAACACTTATTTCGGGCGGTCGCAGGCCTTCAATGACAAAAACTTAAAGAGATGAGAAGGTTTTTTACAGGTTGGAGTTAAACGACGTAATTGAACGATTGTCGTGCTTGAACGACGAAGGTTCTTTCGAAAGGAATTAAGCGGCTGCTGGTTGTTGAAAATGACAATGACTTCATGGGCCAAGGCTTAATTAATCACAAGTGGGCCATTTACTCATAACTTAGGTGTATATATCATTTAAACACAAGTCCACTAGTACCCGTAAGTTCATCGCAAAAAAAGGTTGGTATTTTATATAATTTAAATGAGAAAGTATATGGTACAAAGTTCCTTAACGTGAGAAGTGTAGGAAGCCACCACAGATGGACACATGTAAACCATGGTTAACTATACCTAACTCAAACCACCCTTCCTTCCTTCCTTTTGTTGTTGTAGATCTGAACTAACCACCCTTTCCTCCCTACCTTTCGTCAATCACTCGCGTTTAAAAAAAAAATCCAACAGTTCTTCATGATTCGTCAGCAACAACCCAAAAAAAATCAGATATGCACAAATCATCGAATCAAAAAGCGAAAAAAAAGGAACAAATAGTTCAATTGAAAAGGTAACCCACAAGAACCCTAATTTTTGCGTTACGAAGCTTCTGGAATCAATCTGCTGGGTTTTTTTATGCACTGAATGGATCAGATTATATGGGGGAAACAAAATAGAAGCACACCGATTGGATGATGGTTATAAACAGGTGAAGATTGATGAAGAAAATTCTGGATTTTATTGATTAATATCACCACACTCTAGATGAGACAATACTAAAATCTCGATTGGTGCGTCTGAAATGTTTCAAACGTGCGTTTGAAGAATAAGAAAGCTGACCACATCCGATGACAACAGAACCGAGAGTGTTTCAATGTTTCAAATGTGCGTCTAAAATCTCTTTTATTCACCAACCGGTGCGTCTGAAATCTCGATTGGATTCACCAACCGGTGTCTTGTTTGAACAGTAGCTTTGGGGCTCGTAGATTTAAGCGATGATTTATCAATCAAACAGGAGATATATGTTGTGGGTTTTGAAGTAATCGAACCCATTGTTTCCTGGAGAGAGACGATTTTGAAGAATAAGAAAGGTATGTGTGAAATTTATGTCATGGGTTATCAAGGAAGGAAGAAAAAGTTCAAAGAAAAGGTTGAGGTTGTGTGTGTATGTATCCCAGTGTTGAAGATGTTGTGGTCATCATTGATGAAGCTCACCTTTTCCAAAAGTATTCAAACAAACAATAGTGTACGTTTGTATATATAATGGTATTTACAACGTGCGTCCAAACTTAAATTGGGTAAACTTAATGGTGCGTCCAAACTTAAATTGGCCTCTGACTTCCAATGTTGGCTGTTCATATCAAAGGTGCGTCCAAAATTAATGAGTGCTTCCAAATTTTTTAATGAGTGCTTCCAAATTTTTTAAAGAGTGCGTCCAAATTTTCAATGAGTGCTTCCAAATTTTTTAATGAGTGCGTCCAAATTTTCAATGAGTGCGTCCAAATTTTTTAATGAGTGGGTCCAAAATAGATTATTATATAATGAGTGCGTTTAAAGATCCCTATTATCATAGTCGTCTTCTTCTTCCTGCAACTTTTTTATAACCCATTTTTATCTTTAATTATTCTTCTAGAATCAAAATCGAGTGCTTCTAACAAATAATACGTGCGTTTTTAATGTTGATTCATATGATTTTCGACTGATTTATTGTATAATTATAATACTCTGTTTTTCTTATTTTTTTAATTTCAATTACTGATAATGAATGTATTCGATGTTTTGTTTTCTGTATTTTGATTTGTATAATCATTCAGATTGGTTTAATCGATCTCAATCGATAAAAAATTGTTTTGATTTTTGTTATTTTGATTATGTGTTTATGATTTGTAAAAAATTTAGACGTTTTTTTTCTAATTTACCCTTGGTTAGTTTGACCCAAGTATGATTAGGGTTTTTAATCACCATCCAGCCATCTTGTTAATCTAGTGGCTGAGATTGCCTCCTACGCCTCTCACGTTAAGGTTTCTTTGTACGTTATCTCTACCCTAATTTAAATAGTAATATAACAATAAAGTTTATGTTATATTTAGAAAAATAGGCGATGATGTGAAAAATGTAAGGATGTTTGTAGGGTTGGAGGTGAAATGAGGTGTTTTAAGGATTTACAAGGATATAATGTGACAGTTGACTAGATAGCTAAGGGCGTCTAAGGGCGGCATTAATATTGGAGATAGTCTAATTTCTATACTCACGGCCTTTAAAACTACCTTTTAAAATATGAAAAGTTAACTCCCATTATATATATATACACATATATATATAGAACTAAGGATTTGGATTATTTGAGAATCACCATTTAGGGAGAGAATCATGGAACCAATGTGAATGGTAGAATTTTTGTAAATATTAAGTGTGTCTACAAAAACCCCTCCATCAAAAAATAAAAAAAGTATATAACCTAAAAAAATAAAAAAAAAAGGTAAAACACTAAAAATGATTATCTAGTATTAAAAAAATACAAAAAAATAAAAATAAAAAGTGGTTAATATTACGTCATATGATGTCATGCCTCATGCACATGTGCATTTCACTATTAGATCACACTTTTAAATAAATTATGAATTACCATAATTAAATGATCATTAAATGGACACGATATGAGATATAAGGATACAAAAGTTTTATTCAATGATCATTAAATGGACGCGAAGTGAGATATAAAATACATTTGAACTCATCAAATTGTTTAGTCATGCATATTATAACATAAATTGAAAATAAGACAAGTACAGAACAACAAACATGAATAAATTTAAAACAACTATATATAAAACCAATAATGCAAAAGTCGCTAGGCGCTCCCTAGTCGGAGTCGGGAGTACTTGGGGAGTTCTCGGCCTAGTCGGAGAGTACCTGGTGAGTACTCAGCCTAGGCCTAGAGTACTCGGGCCTCGATAACCTAATTTGTAGTGATTACTCGGGGAGTACTCGGCCTCCGAGACCTTGTTTTACAACATTGATAAACACTTATAAAATAAGACAAGTGTACAAATGCACATGTATATTTTACTATTATAGTTAGGGTTTTTTATGGGTTTAGTTTTTAGGTATGGTGAGAGGGGGTTAGGTTTTTGGTGGGAAGGGGTAGGTGATTTAGGTTTTTTAGGGTTGGGGGTGAATAAATTTATAAAAAAAAACTCTATATAAAAACTATAAATAAAAAAAGTGTATTATATGCACATGTGCATTTCACTATTATAGTTAGGCTTTTTGATGGGTTTAGTTTTTAGGTTTGATAGGACGGAGGGGTTAGATTTTTGGGTGGATGGGGTGGGGTGAGGTTTAGGTTTTTGGGGGTGAGGGATGTGGGTTTAGGTTTTTTGGGGGTGGTAGTGGGTGGGTTTTAGATTTAGGGATGGCAACGGGTCGGGTATGGGTCAGGTTTGGCTAATACCATACCCATACTCGGTTATAAAATCTCATACCATACCCGTCCCATTACCCGTCAGGTTTTTGTCGGGTATTACCCATCGGGTATAGAGCATACCCACGGGTATCGGGTATACCCGTTGGTATTTGCATGTGTGTATATATATATATATATATATATATATATTTCTCTTATAGTATTATGTTTTAAAAAATCTAGAATATATAAAATTGTAATAAGTAACATATATATTATCATCACCATAATAATCTTTAAAACGTTTAATATGTAAATATATATTATAGTATGAATTCTGAAAACTATTTATATATTTATAGCATATAAATATAAATAATAATGTTATTAGAATATACATTTTAGACGAAAAGTTTATTCTTCAAATAATGAATCTATTGAAATGAAACATTACTAAAAAATAGTTAAAGAAAAGATATATATAAAACTTAAAAGTCTTCGGCTATATATTTCGGGTAGACGGGTATTTAATTTCGGGTAATCGGGTCGGGTATCATCTAATACCATACCCGTCTCATACCCGCGAAATATTTTTTTTCCAATACCAAACCCGTCCCATACCCGTCGGGTATCGGGTATACCCGTCCCAAATGCTTCGGGTTTCGGGTATACCCGTCGGGCTCGGGTTTTTTTGTCATCCCTATTTAGATTTTTTGGGGGGTAGGAGTGGTGGGTTTCGGTTTTTAGGGGCTGGGGGTTTAGGTTTTTTGAGTGGTGGCGATGAATGGGTTTAGGTTTTTTTGGGGGGAGGGGGGTTTTGGGGTGGGTGATTTAGGTTTTTAAGGCGTGGATGACGTTCATTTAATGATCATTTAATTATAATAATTAATAATTAATAATTTATTAAAAACTTTGATCTATTATTAAATTAAAATGTACATGTGTATTAGACATGACGTCATATGACGTAATATCAGTCATTTTATTATTTTTTTTCGAAATATTAATACTAGATAATCATGTTGGTGTTTTTACTTTTTTTAATTATTTCAGGTTATATAATTGTTTAATTTTTTGATGGAGTGATTTTTGTATAGACCCCTCATATTTATAATATCGTCACTTATTCACATTGGTATCTCGGTTTCTCTCTCAAGTTGGTTATCGTATAATTCATGCCGATAGAACTAATGCCACTTGTTCACTAGTTTGGCATTTTGGCCCCTTAGACTATGGGGTATGGGAAGGGGAAGTGATCGGGAAGGGTGAGGTGTCAATTTCCCCGAAGGGGAACACCGCCCCCCCCCCCCGAGCCTAGATCGGTGCCCACGGGAGAATCTCCCCGATCTCCCCGTCCCTCCTCCCAAGAAAAAGTTGACCGTTTGAAACTTCCTTTTGAACGTTGGGCCTTAATTTTGCAACGGATACTTTTTTAAAAAAAAAAAAAAAAGTTTTCCCTATATACTTTATTTATTTAACACTTTTACATTCAAAACAATACACTCCAATACAACAAACAACCAAAACACAAACAAAATATTAATCCTTTCATCTATTTTTTTATAAAAATTCATGGATCCAAGACGCCCCTTCAACCCGAACACACCCGTTAATCAACCACCATTCGGTTTTCCCTCGACACCCGGTACACCCTCGTCACAACCTTTTCCCGGGTTTAACACCCAACCCGGGTTTAATCCTTGGCAAATGCAAGTTCAACATCACCAATGGCACATGCCACAACATCAATGGCAACCTCAACCCCAAACCCAAACCCAACCCGAGCACGATTTTGTTTCTTTGGCCTCCCATGATGATCACGTGCCCGAAACCCAAGTCCCTCCTCCCATAACCGAACCGGCCCGTACCAAAAAAACTACCAAAAAAGGAGGAAAAAAACGTGCCCAAGATGAAGGTCCGAGTACGAGGGCGGATCCCATTCATTGGGAGCCCAACGAGTTGGAGGCGTTGGCCAAAGCTTGGGTTATCACTTCTACCGACCCTATTCTAGGTAAAAGTTTAATTTTTTTTAAAAAATTTTCGATTTTATTAATCTTTTTGGCAAAAACCCACTGTTTTATTTTATTTATTTATTTTTTTTTTGTTTTTTCCCGGTTTTTTAACTCACTGTTTTGTTTTTTTTTTCTTTTTTTTCGTTTTTCTTTTTACAAACCTTCTGTTTGTTTTTTTTTTTTTTTTGTTTATAATTATTAAGTTTTTAATGTTTACTAACTTTTTTAATAATATTTGTAGCTACAAATCGTAAAAGGGACGGCTTTTGGAACCAAGTGGTTAAGGAGTTTTACAAGTTGTTACAACGTGAACAAAACCGAACCACGCACTCGGTTAGTAGCAAGTGTAGGGAAATGATGGGAAAATGTCAAGGTTTTGCGGGTTACCATCAACATGCTTGGATTAATCGTACCACGGGTCAAAGTGACGAGAACGTCTTGAAGGTGGCTCTTGAAACATACGCCGACAAGAACGGGGCGTTTGGGTTGATGAAACCGTATGACATTTTCTCGAAGTGTGAAAAATTCAAGGTTGTGGAAAATGAGGTGGAAAAAGCAAAGAGGTCGAAAACGAGCACATCGGGGAGTTATAGTGGTGGTCGGTCGGATGCTCGTTGTACTATCAACATCAATGACGACCCGGAGTTTGAAGACGAGGCGCCTACACCGCGTTCTGTGAGGCCGCCTGGAAGGGACACCGCCAAGAAAGCGGCATCGGGCGGAAAAGGAAAGCGTGTCGAAACCGGTTCTGGTTCCGGTTCAAAAGAGGTGAAAGATAAGGCGGTGGAGAAAATTGAGTTGTTGCTTCAAAACTTTAACGAGTTTAAACAGGAGCAAACGGAGAGGTACTTGGAAAGAAAGAAGGAGAAAGAAGAGGCGAGGGCGAGGGATATTGAGAGGCTAAACATGGAAAAAAAAGAGAAAGAAGAAACGGCGGCGAGGGAAGCGATGAGGCTAGAGTTGGAAAGAAAGCGGCTCGAAATGGAGATGTCGAGACAAGAAGCAACGGAGTTGGCGTTGATGCAAGCTCCTCTCGATAACCTTACGGAGGAGGAACGTAAGGTGGCGGCGAAAGTTAAGGATAATATTATCAAAAGATGGCTCGGGGGATCGATGAATATGTAGTGTTTTAATTATTTATTTTCGGGTTTTTTTTTATTTCTATGTAATTTTCGGTTTTTTTTTTAATTTCTATGTAATTTTCGTTTTTTTTTTAAGTTAAATGTAATGTGTTTTTTAATTTTAATGAAAAAAATATTAATGAAAAATAAAATCAATAAAATATATCAATAAAATAAATCAAAAAGAAAATAATAAAAAAAGGAAGGGGGAAGGGGAACCATTTCCCCTAGAAGGGGGAGGAAAAGGGGAAAATGAGGTGGCGCTTATGTGGACAAGGGGAAGGAAGGGGGAAGGGGAACCACACCCCATAGTCTTATGAAAAAACTCTTTACAAATGAGAATAACTCCATAGCTTGCTTCAACATTCTCACTGAAAAAAAAAAAAAAGAAACCAAAATCAGATAACATGACAACCACCTCAGCGGCGGAGACCAGTAGCATAACCAAAAGCCTCCGATGGTCACTAGCCGGAACAACCGCACTAGTCACCGGCGGTACACGTGGCATCGGGTTCGCCGTCGTACAGGAACTAGCAGAGTTAGGTGCCACCGTACACACCTGCTCTCGCCACGAGTCAGAGCTCAATCAACGCTTACAAGAATGGTCCGATAAAGGGCTCCACGTCACTGGATCTGTTTGTGATGCATCGTCTCCTACTCAACGCCACGAGCTTCTTGATAAAGTCTGTTCCATTTTCAACGGAAAGCTTAATATTTTAGTAAGTTTTTTCAGTTTCTGCATCATCATATTGAAAGTGATTTATATAACTTTAAGGAAATTATTAATCAAATTAATGTGTTATATAGCCAAGATTATTATTCCACGATATCTCAATAAAAATTAGTTATTTAAATATTTTTGTCAATACGCCCCAAATTTTTACTAAGTTTGACCAATTTCTACCTAGATGTGCATGAGGAGCTTTCCTGATCGATTTGTGTGCGTGCGCAACAGGGGAGACATTTTAATCGTGTGTTGAGTGAGGGATCAAATTAGACAAAAGCATCCTAGATTAAACATAGTCTTGCTTTTTTACACCTAACTAGGCTGATGTTAGGAACTCTCATGTTGCTTAGGACTTAGTTTCATTGAATTCTTTGATGTAGGTAAACAATGTTGGGACAAACATAAGGAAACCTACCACTGAGTATACCGCAGAAGAGTATTCGATGCTCATGGCTACCAATTTGGAATCTTGTTACCATTTGTGTCAACTAGCACATCCTCTTTTGAAGGCTTCTGGTGTTGGTAGCATTGTCTTCATTTCTTCCGTTGCAGGTCTTGTTCACCTGAATTCTGGATCCATCTATGGAGCCACTAAAGGTATGTTCGCCCCCAACCCGTTTTGGTTATGCAAAGTTTTCGGGCAAATGAACTTCGTTTTTTCGACAACTGTTTTCCACCCACAGGTGCAATGAATCAGCTTGCAAGGAATTTAGCATGTGAATGGGCCAAAGACAATATTCGGGTTAATAGTGTGGCACCATGGTACATCAAAACCTCGCTTGTCGAATATGTAATATACTTTCAACATACCCTTATTTTTCTCTATTATATTTTTAAAGTTTAAGGTGTTGATGGGTTTGGTTCAGTTGGTTTTGACGAGAAATGGCAAACTAAATCGGCCATGTTGGTTTGGCTAGCCGGACGGTCAAAATGGTTCAGCTTAGGCAGTTTGAAAAGGGTTTTTTTTTTTTTTTTTTTTTTTTTTTTTTCAAAATCATTAGTTTGTATTAAGATATAATGATATGATAACAATGGTTCATGAGTATAATACATATCCATAACTACATATTCCAAAATTGTTTTTTTTTTTAATAATAGAGGTGAATGATCGGTTTGGTTTATACGGACAGTTTTAAGTTCCAATCTTGAGCCGAACCGTTACATCCAGTTTTGTAAGCTGAACTGAACTGACATATTTGCTTTGGCTTGAGCGATGACCACACCTAGTTAAATAATAGCGATGACCACACCTAGTTAAAGTGTCCTTTGGCTTGAGCGATGACCACACTGAAATAGTTTGTTTTGTTGCAGTTGCTAAGTGATAAAGAGTTTTTGGATAAAGTGGTATCTAGAACTCCATTGAAACGCCCTGGAGAAGCAAACGAAGTTTCATCAATGGTGGCATTCCTCTGCCTGCCTGCCGCTTCGTATATCACTGGACAAACAGTTTCTGTCGATGGAGGATTCACGGTTAACGGTTTCCCATGATCACATTTCCTTTTTATGTACAAGTCGACAGACTTTGGTAATGTTATTTACTTGTTCAACATCATCTTTGGCATATGACCCTACGATCAATAACAAATCATAATATATATGGTTCTTTTATATTAAGTTTCGGTTTTATGAGTTTTGGATTGGAGAATGGTACAAGGGAATCGTTTTGTTATTTATGTGTTTCTACGGGTGTCGTCCGCATATGAGACGAATCAAGTGATATCGAGTCAGTTTTGCGTGCTTGTTGACGAAGACTACACGAGGGTCATTCTGGATGATATATAAATTTTCTTCATAAAAAATAATCTATACAACTCTTATGGATCGTTGAATGTTTGAACTTTGAGGATGTGTTGCAGATGTGCTCGTACATTTATGTTCTAAGGTTTTATCTTTAGAAGATTTTATTACTCTATTCTAATACTCTAATCTATATATAGATTATATCCCGGGAGCGTCCCGGGTTGAGATATCTAATTTGAAATATCAATTTTACATCTGAAATAGACTGATGCGTTTTACAGTTACATGCAGGAAAGCTTCGGGTAGCACTTAACCTAAAACAATTAACAATGTATCTCCAATGTTAGTGCATAACCTTAAACAATGTATAACTCTAATATTAAAACCTAATCTAAGACAATGTACAACTCCAATGCTAACACATGTTGTAAATAAAATTCATATTTACTGGTTTGAACATAACTAATGACTTGCCTATACATGATTAATGAATAACCTTAACACTTTGTGTTTTTTCTGTACGAATAAAACCACACAAAAAATAGTCGTTTTTTTCTCCGTTTTTTATATAGCACTATGGTACCCGTTGGAAAGATAATAATACGCTCGTTAATTTGGTGTAATTTTTTTCTTTAAAAAATCTCGTATATAAAAGATATTAACGTTTAAAAGTTATGGGAAGAAACATTAGAGATAAAAATCTAATTTTGTTTTTAAATTTTAAATTATTATTTTTCTAAAATAAAGCCCTTGCCACATGGGATGACACATGGCACACTCAATGAAGAGAATACCCTCTTTGAGTGCCATGTCATTAAAATGGCTTTGGTTTATTATATGTATAGATATAAAAGAAAGCATATATGCCCATTGAAAGTGCCACGTGGCTTAATAATTGATTGTTTTTGGTGTTTTTGAGTATTTTTCTAAATTTATCTCTCTATCTCTTAATTCTCAATTACTAAAATTAAATTGAGTTATTTTAGGAAAAAAGAATTTAAAAACAAATTTAAATTTTTCTCTCTTATCTTCCTCCCATAATTTTTAAACATAAATATCTTTTATATTCGAGATTTTTTAAATAAAAAAATTACACCAAATTAACGAGCATTTTATTATCTTTCCAACGAGTACCATAGTGCTATATAAAAACGAAAAAAAAAAACGACTATTTTTTGTGGGGTTATATTTATACAGAAAAAAACACAAAGTGTTCAGGTTACTCATTAATCAAATTGTAACATATTTTAATTTACGTGAAGATGATCATATGTTGAAGGTTATCCTTTTAATACTTTATTATGTTTAATATGGTTTATGCTTTTTATTTTTTTAACTTTTTAAATAAATGTTTTTTAACTAAGATTGATTATGTTTAAGTTATTTACTCTTTTCGTGATTTGAGTTTTCTTTTTTTTTATCATTTTTTATTAAATCATATTAAATTTTTCAACCCCGGGACCTTCCCGGGGTAATCGGCTAGTAGGAGTATATGAGGAAATGATGAGAGTAGCATATGGTTCAATACCTTTTTTGTGAATCACACTAATTTCAAAACATTAAAAATTAAAAGTTTGTTTCGGGGGATAAATGGCCATCTGAAATAACAAGCTAAACAGATCACAAATTTAAGTCTAACATGGATTATGAATATCTAAGCAATCAATAGCGATGGGATAGCGATTAGCGGATCATATGCAAAATAACGGTCATAAAAGCGGTCCAGAATAGTAGAACCATTATATTATAGGTGCTATCGGCCGCTAGTTGACCGCTAATTTGAATCCCGGATAGCGGTTATAAGACCAATTTTCAAGATCTAATATTTTCGGGCCAAAATTAAGAAAAAAACCCATAAAATTCAATCTTTTTTGAAATAACCCAAAACTAAAAATCAATTCTTTTTTGGTAGAACAAAAGTGAGGGCTGCTAATATGTTTTTTAGGGTTAACATATCTCATACTTTTTTAACTAAATTACATTTTCAACCTTGATGTAATAGTTTTTTTATCAAATTTATCCTTAAACTTCTAACTTGTTATTTCATATCTTTCTTGTTTATTGAGTTTTATTTGTTGCACATGTAGCTTGGTTAATTGTACATTGAGGGTATCATAGAAATTTTGTGCGTCTTTAAGTTGTATATATACTTTAGATTGTATGTATAGCCATAGGTTATTAAACATAATTACCGATATCTCACCGCGATAACCGATATCTCAAATATCGGTCATTGACTGATAACCGATATTTTACTCCATTAACTGCTTAGATGGATATCTAAACACACTTGATTATAGGTTTTGAAACTCCGTCAAATGTATATGCAAATAACGCTATCTAGCAATATTGTTTCGTTTGAATCCTTGATTTTCAGTAATCTTGGATCTACAAGGAAGTTACTATGAATCTCTAAAGGTACTCGGGGCGGTCCGTGATAGACCAGCCGTGATGGCCGTGACCATCACGTACACCGCCCCACCAAAATAATTGCTGTGACAAGAAAATAATGTGACGTGCATCACGAAGATAAAGCAATTCGTGAATGTGTTTGGCTTTAAAAAAGGTTTTTTTTTTCTAAAAATAGTACATATAAATAAAACATTACATAATTAAACCTATTAAATTAAATGAAAACACTACATAATTAAACCTATTAAAAAATTACATACATAATCCTAAATTACTTAAATTAAAACATTACATAATCCTAAATTAAAACATTAGATAATTAAATCTAAATTTCTTCTACGGAGAATAGTTATCCCAATCCTCCAGTGTATACTTCGGCGACGATACAAAATGATCGCTATCACGACCGTCTGACCTAGCATCCGAGCGGATGCAACCATAGTCAGGACTTGGCATATGGTATGGTTCATCATCCATACTCATATATTCCCGAGCAATTTCTGCTTTATAACCTTTTTCATTTGATTCTGGAGTAGGAGGGTTTGAGGTGAGGTTGGGTCTCCACCAGCTGTAGCTACCCCAATCCCATGAAAGTATAGTCAATAGCCTAGATGTATTCCTCATTTGTGAGAGGAGCATCTGGAGTTGGGGAAGTGTAATCTGATAGAGGAGGAATGGAGGTTAGTCGACGAGATGACAGTGGTTGAGGTTGGGGATGAGGAGCATACACTGTAGGAGGAGGAGATGGCTGTGGTTGAGGTTGGGGAGGAGGGGAGGACAATGGTTTTGAATGTCGTCAGCGGCGAGAGTATCGCTTGAGGTTTGAAGGACCGGCTGAATCGTTATGATAACCACCACTCATATCTTTGTGTGTGTAGTTTGATTGTGAGATCAAATTGTGACTGACTATGAGTGTTCTGTCTTCTATTTATAGGCTTAGAAAAGTAGCCGTTTGAATAATAATTTTTTATTAAATATTTAAATAATGTTTTCAGTAAATATTTAAATATTTTTTTTATTTATTAAATAGATTTATTTTCTAACTATACTTTATAAAATGTAATGTTTGTAGTTTATTTAAGGAAAAAAATATTAATGATGAAATGTGATGTAATGTGAACTGCTACGTGAGTTTAATGATGAAATATGATGGAATGAGCTCACACAAAATAATTGATACCTGAACGAATCGTAGTACGAGATCATTGATTGTTTAGTAAATGTATTTAAAAGCTTATGAATGTGAATGTGAATAAATTAGTGGTCATGCATGAGCAAAAATAATACACACCATATATGATGTAGATGTCATGGCTAAAAGTAAGGATGATGTTTTTTTTTGAAAGGTGAACTTCAATAGAAACACGCTAACGGTCCTCAAAACAAGGACCGAAGCAAAACAAAACTACATCATGTACAAAGGATAAGACGCCCATTCTTTCCATACAATCTGTTTGTACCTAGACCGAGACTTAAGCCACAGGAAAGAAAGAGACTTAACTTTCGCAACAAGTTCACCTATCTTAACATCTTTACTTCTAAAAACCTTCTCATTCCTGGCAACCCAAATAACCCACATTGACACCATGACGATCCCTTGAATGACCTTTCTGGAACCTTTCTTCGTTTTCTCAGCAGGGAGGAGAAGTAAATCTTTGATGTCGAAAGCGAAAATAGGCCCTAGTTTACACCACGTACCTATCGCAGCCCAGAAACCACAAGACCATTCACAGGCCGTAAACATGTGAAGAGAGGATTCATCAACCTCACCACACAAACCACACGAGACATCAGTTAAAAGAATATTGCGCCTCTGAAGAGCCAAACGAGTCGGGATGCGATCTATCTCCAAACGCCAGACAAAAATTTTGACTTTCAAAGGAACCCAAGCGACCCACTTCATAACCATGTTCCTAGCCGACCCATTCTGCTGAACCAAAAGATTTTTAAAATCAGCAACATGATACACCCCATCCTTATTACCTTCCCATCTCCACCTGTCAGCATTAGAAGATAAGAACAGATTGCCGATTGATTGCCGAAGCTGCGTCATCTCTTGAACTTCAGCAGTAGAGAAAAGAGGGCGCTTCCAAATGCACCAACAGTCAAGGCGTTGACTATCCCAACAACTAGCAATAGGATCTTGTTTATTAGCAGCAAGCCTGAATAAGGCTGGGAATGAAACACAAAGCGGCTCATTACCACACCACTTATCCAGCCAGAAACGGATGTGAGTACCGTTTCCCACAACAGCCCTGAATTGCAGCGAAGAGTCCATCACCAACAATCTCTTATTTATGAAAACAGCCAGCGATTTCCAACCACTTGTGAGGGCCCGGTTGAAAGGGAGCAATTCCCAGTTATTACTATAAGTATGGCAGAAATCCACCACATTGCGCCACAAAGAGGAAACTTCTTTTTTATACCGCCAAAACCATTTAACTAGAAGGGCCAAATTAACGTCGACTACTCTAGCAACTCCCAGCCCCCCTTCCTTCTTAGGTCTCGTAACCGTATCCCAAGCTACCCAATGCACCTTTCTAACATTCTCATCTCCCGCCCATAAAAAACGCTTCATAATAGTTTCAATATCTTCAATCACCTTAGAAGGCGCTTTATATAGGGAAAGATAATACAAAGGGAGGCTCGAAAGAACCGATTTGATAAGAATAAGCCGCCCCCCTATAGAGAGAGTATTAGCTTTCCAAGACTTGAGACAGGACTTGCATTTATCAATCACCGAAGCCCAATTCCTAATACGATTCATGTTTGCACCAACTTTAATCCCAAGATAATCGAAAGGGAGCTCACCTTGTTTACACCCACTGAATTGGGCCATAAAAGAGAGATCATCTTCAGTGCTATTAATACCATAAATATTGGACTTATGTAAGTTGATCTTTAAACCTGAACAAACATGAAAAACACGGAGGACGCAAAGCATCCTAGAAAAATTATCAACCGACCACTTCCCCATGATTAGGGCGTCATCGGCATAAAGCAAATGGGAAATGAGAGGACCATTGTCACCGAGCTGAATACCATCAAAGTCGCCAAGAGCTGACGCCTTATTAATAAGACAAGTGAGAGCCTCCATAACAATGAGAAAAAGGAAAGGCGATAGCGGGTCACCTTGCCTTAGCCCTTTTTCACATTGAAAAATAAAAGTGGGAGAGCCGTTGACTAACACTGATGACCGAGCCGACTTTAATATCCCATCAATCCAAGAACACCATCTATCTGAAAAACCCATTTGTCTTAAAATAGAAATCAAGAAAGCCCAGTCAACATTATCGTAGGCCTTCTCAAAATCTATTTTGAATAAAAACGCCTTGTCACGCTTCTTTTTCAACCACGCCAACACCTCATTAATAATTAAAGACCCGTCTAGAATAAAACGATCCGAAAGAAACCCGCTTTGATTCTCAGAAATAATGAAGTGCATCACCTTCTTGATACGATTGGCTAAAATTTTTGAAATAACTTTAGAATGTATTTCTCACAATTTAGGCGTGTTTAAAATGTATCCACGATTTTTTTTCGTTTTCCAAATTCCACCGTCACCTAATTTCATGTTTCAATATGGGGTCGGTTGTAATTTTCTTCTTTATTCAAAGTACATTTATATGGTCATGTCGTACATCTAACATGTGTAATGTGAAAAATATAGATGAAAAATTTCCCAAAACAATACAATGAAAATACTCGAAACTTAAAATATTTTTAACTAGATTTATATCTCGGGAGCGTCCCGGGGTTGAAAAATCTAATATGGCATATCAATTTTACATACGAAATAGACTGATGCGGTTTACAGTTACATGCAGGAAAGTTTCGGGTAGCACCTAACCTAAAACAATTAACAATGTATATCCAATGTTAACGTCAACCTTAAACAATGTATAACTCTAATATTATAGAATTCATATTTACTGGTTTGAACATAATTAATGACTTGCCTATACATAATTAATGAATAACCTAAACACTTTATGTTTTTTTTTCATGTATGAACAAAACCCCACAAAAAATAGTCGTTCTTTTTCTACGTTTTTTATATAGCACTATGGTACTCGTTGGAAATATAATAAAACGCTCGTTAATTTGGTGTAATTTTTTTCTTTAAAAACTCTCTTATATAAAAGATTTTAACGTTTAAAAATTATGGAATGAAACATGAAAAAAAATTGTTTTTAATTGGTAAAGTAAATCTTTTATTTTAAATTCTTAGATATACATATCTTGTAATTAAATTTATTATTAAAATTAATAATAATAAAAAAAATTAAAAAATATACACTCTCACCTCAACATACCACGCGGCACACTCAAGGGGGGGGGGATTGAGGCCTCCATTGAATGCCACATTATCATAAGTCAATTTTTTTTATTAATAGTTATAGATAGATTATATATTATAGATACAGATAATGAGAGTTTAGGACCAATGCGGGGTTGGTAAAAGAAAATCTATGGGCTCGGCTATGGGCAGCGATTATCCGAAATCATATACCTATTTACCGAAATTATATACAAGAAAAAGTTTTATTTTTATTTTCTCTTTACCTTTTTCTAGTAATAAATCATTTTCGTAGCTTCATTACATAGAAAACTAGATTTATACACTGGGAGCGTTCCGGGGTTGAGAAATCTAATATTACATATCAATTTTACATACGAAATAGACTGATGTGCTTTACAGTTACATGCAGGAAAGCTTCGTGTAGCACCTAACCTAAAACAATTAACAATGTATCTCCAATGTTAACGTCTAACCTTAAACAATGTATAACTCTAATATTAAAACCTAACCTAAAACAATGTACAACTTCAATGCTAACACTTGATGTAAATAGAGTTCATATTTACTGGTTTGAACATAATTAATGACTTGCCAATACATGATTAATAAATAACCTAAACACTTTGTGTTTCTTTTCTTGTATGAACAAAACCTCACAAAAAAATAGTCGTTTTTTTTCTCCGTTTTTTATATAGAACTATGGTACTCGTTGGAAAAAATAATAAAACGCTCATTAATTTGGTCGTTTTTTCTCCATTTTTTAAATAGCACTATGGTACTCGTTGGAAAGATAATACAACGCTCGTTAATTTGGTGAAATTTTTTGCTTTAAAAAATCTCGTCTATAAAAGATATTAACGTTTAAAAATTATGGGAGGAAATATTAGAGAAATAAATATAATTTTTTTTTAAATTCTTTTTTTCCTAAAATATCTTAATGCCACATGACATCTTACATAACATAGCACTCTCAAAAGGAAGAATGTCTATATGAATGCCATGTAGGATTTAGCCCTTTGAAATATATATATATATATATAAACATTTTTTAAAAATGTATCATGAAATTTACATATTCTTATATTTCAAACATTTTGTAGTAACAATAAATATATAATTTAGTGTATTTTAATTTGTTGTAGTTAATTCCTAATATTAGGCCATGGGGTATACTTTAACCCTTTTAACTCCACCTAAATGTCACATCACCCACTTTTAACTGCTCCGTCTCACCTTCAGGTATTGGTTTAATCTCATTAACTTCACCTGACAATATATATATATATATATATATATATATATATATATAGGGTAGGGTTCAAATATGAACCATAAGGGAAATAGGAATCATGAGAACCACTTTATCACAATTGATTTTAAGTGACAAGTTTGTAATTAATTAGATGTTCATTTAAATTAATTTCTTTAAAAAAAGGGTATTATTGTCCTTTTGTTATCAATGAATAAAAAAAACTAATTCTCACAAATCCTCTCCATAATAAATTTCTAAATTCCTCTATCTCCCTCTATCAGAATTAAGTCCTAAAAATTATCCCGCCCTCTGTTTGGATTAGTTTCTAAAAATTCTTTACACCTCTCTCTATCTCTCTCATCATTCACAATCTATACACTTGTGTATAGTTCTTATGAAACAGAGACGTAAAACACATGTATTGACATTATATACATGTGTGTATATTTTCATATGTATCATAAATGTAACACCCCAACCGATAGCGGAAACATCGAGGTGTCACGTAGTGACGATTGTATAACAGCACATGGTACAAAAGATTCCACATATTTTATTTATTTTAAGGCTTTGTACATACAATGACAACTTGGGCAAGATACAAGAATCTCTAATTATTTTCTAAGGCTTCATGCATCCTATGTAATCCAAAAGCTTTGTAAATCCTCCATGCGATAATAAATCCTGAAACATGTTAATTTGAAAAGATGGGGGGGGGGAGTCAACTATAAATAGTTGGTGAGAATACATAGGTTTTCTCATAGCATAAAAATATAGTTTGTATAGCAATTAACATGTCAGTGATATATCTAGGACAGCTTGTGAGAACAAAACCTACTGGGAATTTAGTATGGATACCAACCATATGACTAAAATCAATCAATAAATTTTGTATCAATGAATCTCAAATAGCATGTCAACTACATTTAAGTTCATGACAAGTGCACATAGATAACACACAAGACTTCATGTAATTGCTTATTGAATCAAGGAAAAGAATTTGAACATGTTTCACCCCAAAAATGTATAAAAGTAAAACGCGCCTGTGTAAACTCACCTCAAATATGATGATGAACTTGTGAGAAATCAACGAGAATAATGAAGCGTGTTGAACCTTAGTAAGTTAAGAATGATGATGATTTAGTGTCTATTAATGTTATTTTATAGCTACAATGCTCGCACAAAATAAGTAACTTTGACTTATCCATAATATTATTTTTGAACATTTTTGTTTACCTTAGTGAATTAAATATACATCACTAACATAACTATTTGAGTTGCAAATCATATATACGTTTTTTTTAGTGACTGTACTTATTCAACTTCCTCAAATATAAACAAGGTAATAGTGGGATTAAGTTAATTTAAGAAACCATAAAAAATATCCATATTTTTATGCAAGTGTGTGTTTGTACTGTACATATATTAAAGTGGCATTTTGCATAAGGTTATAGTATGTTCATTTTAATCCAAAGCTTTGAAATGACTAGTTTTTGTTCTCGTGAGTAACTTAAGAAAAACATTTTTTTTAATTCCTTTTATTATGAACTTGAGTTATATTTCTTTCAAAACAATGGATGTTTTAAACTAACAAAAGGAATTAAAAAGTCCCTTTTTTTATGTTTCTATGCTTCATGACTAATGAAGTTTCTTTTACTATTATCATTGTTATTACAAAATAAGATATTTTAAATGTATAGTTTTATCAGGAAAATTTGATAATGTTACAATAAATTTACCAGCGACACTCTTGTATGATGAAAATATTTTCTTATGTATTCACATTGTTAATGTGTACACATGTACTGACGTTATATATGTGTGTGTATATTTTCTTATGTATCAGAAATTTACCCAACGATACTGTTGTATGTTGCAAATATTTTCTTATGTATTCACATTGTTAATGTACACACATGTACCGACATTACATACATGTGTGTATACTTTCATATGTATTCACATTTGCTAACAGAAATGTTAGAACTAGTATCGTACATACGTGTATACTTTGTAAGGACAGCTTATGAAACAGAGACTAGTAAAACATATCTTGAATACGTGTATACTTTGTATGGACACTCTTGTATGCTTCAAATATTATAATATATTTATACACGTGTGTACATTAGTACTACTGTATATGTTTATTACTGTTTCATAAAGTGAACTTTTTTATTAACCTGATTTAAACATTGACATATTGTTATTACATATAAAATCTTAAAACAATTTCCATCTTCGTCATCCACAGCGCCAGCCGTTCAGGGATCGGTGCCGGGATCCTTCTTCCCCTCTCTCTCTCTACCTCTCGCGCTCTTTCTCTCTCTCTCTCTCTCTCGTGGTTGTTTCTTCTATCGTTTCTTCCTCTCTAGACAGCTGGGTATGGGGTGTTGTTGAAGATGACGCCGCCGTGTGTTCCGCCACTGCTCATCCAGGATCTCCGGCATCGTTCTCTTATTTTCTCTCTCTCTCTCTCTGCAGTGTTTATGTGTGTGTGAGTTTTGTAATATAATGGTGGATTTGGGGTTATATAGTAATGAAGATCTAACCATCGGTTATATCAATGGTATTATACAAGGTGTTGTCAAAAGATGAGAAATGAATGGGGGCGTATATGATACTGGTCATTGCGAGGGGGAGAGAGAGAGAGGGGAGATGATGAATTGGAGAGGATAAAATTAAGGGTTTTAAATTAAAAATACCAAAAATACTAGAATGATAAATTACCATATAACCCTCTAGATAAAAAAAAAATCCTTAATACAAAAAGGAAGTGTATTATGTAATTTAATATGTCATGTCACCTTAAAGCCCTATATATTGGACTACATCTCATTGCCATATGAAAACAAAAGAATGGAAAGATAAATAAATGTACATACAAATACTAACATGCATTTTTGGATGAATTTACATGTATAGTTGATACTTACATGTATAGTTGATATAGGTGTGTTTAGGTGTTCCTTTTGAGGATGTGCCTCGTATGAAGTTCAATTTAAAAAAAGTAAGTAAAAAATAAAATAAAGGATATATGTATTAATTACGGATAATTGCATACAAATACCCGACAAGCATCTGGTTGGATATGGGTTTTAGATATGAGATTTCTATTGCCAAGAGCCATCATCCATTATTTTTAGCAACAAAACTTAGTAAAAATATATAATTTTAAATTTATTTATATATTAAGATATATTTTGGAAGTTTCTCGAAAGTGACAAATCGAATATGAAGTAATAAAGTGTGTGGTACGATATAGCATAAAAATTACTCCTTCCATCCCATTTTAGATGTCATAGAACCCAGAAACAAACAGATTAAAAAATCTTTGATTGTATATTCTTTGAGTTGTAAAATGACAATAATATCCTCAAGTTATTATTTCAAATCTTTGATTGTCTTTTATTTTTTAAGGGCAAAACTAGAAATTGCATTTTTTATTTTTAGAAATGAACATTTAATTTGGGACAACAAAAAGTAGAAAATAGACATTTAAAATGGGACGGAGGGAGTAATTTACAATAATATGAGGAAGCAACAATTTTAATCATGTGAATAAGAAAGAAAATGTATATTAAAGAAAGAATGTACGTTTGGAGGGGGCAGAGGCAAAAACAACCATTGTAGGTCGTGATTTAGGCGGTGGTCTTAGAGGTGTAGTTTTTTTAGAAATGACTGGTTTTAACCTATGCTTTGGATGAAAACATAACTCTCATTTACAAGTTTCATTTAGTGTAAAAAATTTACTAGAAAGTTATGCATCACACGGGTTATAACAATTTTTTTTTGTTTTATATTTATTATTAGGTTACAAAATTTATTATTACATGAGTTCGAGCAATAAAATATTAAATGGTTTTAATAAATGAAAGAGTAAATAACATCATCCATAAGGTTTGTACATTTTTACTAGATCCATTAAAAAAAGTTTTTTTTTTCTCAATTAAATCACTGTGGCTTTAAAACCTATTGTCAGATCAATCTGTTAGTATCTTGAGAGTAAAGCTGCTAAAATAAAATTTAAATAAAAAACTAAAAAAGCTAATCCTATAGAAAAACAAAACTTAATAGTATAACGTAAACACTAAATAAATCAACAAGGCTCATTAGACCATGTGTAACTGAGTAACACTCCGGTGATGTGACTGAAAAGCAGTGTAATGCCCCGAATTCTATTAGGGCATGTGTAGTGGAGGGTGTTATGGGGTATTATAGGGAATAAAATATTATAAAGTAATAGAAGGGGCTTTATAGGAAAAGAGGGTGTAGTGGGGAAGGGGCGTTACGCAACGTTATAAATGATTGGGTAATCATTGCTTAATTATTGTTTTCTTATTTAAATAATAATATTAATAATAATACTAAAAAGTTTAACTGAAAATTTATTCAATTAAAAAATAATAAAAAAAAATAATATTTAATATTAAAGAATAATATTGATTAAAATAAAAAAAATAATATTCAAACGATTGAATTTCGAACGGTTACTGTTCCAAACGTTTGAATTTCAAACGTTCTTCCCCCATTTCAAACGTTTGAATTTCAACCCCCCCCCCCCCCCCCCAAATGTTTGAATTTCTAACCCTATAAATACAAGACCAAAACTCATTCCCAGTCACAACTCCTCATCCTCAAACCAATGAAAGATATTGGTGGTGGTTATCCTTACGAAGCTGTAGGACCTTCTGATCTCCGGTGATACTCTCGCCGAAGACGGCGACTACTATTTTCATATCCTCCCACTCCTCCACAACCAATCTTCTCTTCTCTTCTCCTCCTCCTCCTCCTCCTTCTATCCTCCTCCTCCTCCACCACAACCAATGTTCTCTCCTCCTCCTCCTCCTCCTGCTACTCAACCAATCTTTTCTCCTCCTCCTCCTACTACTCAACCAATCTCCTCTCCTCCTCCTGCCGGACCCATTCCTCCTCTACCAGGGTATACTCCACCAGCACCAGATTCGGATCTCACTGATGAGGAGTGCATCTGGGCCTTGGATTACACCATGGCTGAGAGGGGAATGGGGCGTCTACGGTTGGTGGAGACCCAACCGAACCCCAGCCCCGCTACCAGGGTACACCCACCCCCACCACCTGGGTACACCCACCCTAAACCCTCCTTCTCGAGAGGCATATGAGGAGGAGTACGAAGCAGCTAGAGTTGCCATGGAAGAAGAACGATACTACTACTACTCGGGATCAACTCTTGAGTATTGCCGCATCCGTTCGGGTGCGAGGTCCGACGGTCGCGATAGCGACCGTGATATGTCAACTCCAGAGTATACACTGGAGGGCTGGGACAATTACTCTCAGTAGTTGGGGGTTTAGGTTTAATTATGTAACGTTTTAACAAGTAGTTTAGGATTAGGTAATGTGTTTGTAATAAGTAAGTTAGGATTATATAATGTGTTTATGTAATGTGTTTATGTAATAGTTTAAATTTAAATTTTAGATAATGTGTTTATCTAAACTAACATTAAACACAAAAAAAAAAAAAAAAATAAAACATTAAAACTAATAATTAAACATAAAAAATTAAAGCATAATATTAAACATTACACCAATAAACACTAAACATTAAACAAAATAAAAACGCATCGTAGACCACGACAAAAGATTGGTGATGTGGAAGTCGCTTTCGTAGCGCTGCCGATAAGCATCGTGTGTGAATTGAATTCCCATTTGTTCGCTAACACCAGGGTGCGCTCCATCGTCGCTTCATAGACGGCGTGCCATCTCCTACAGTTATTTTGTATGGCAGACCACTTACTGGCGATCTGATCAACTTTACGGTTGTTCGTTTCACTAGTTCGGTTGTACTCGTCCAAGACATTGTGCCAAAAATCCTCCCTATTATTTGACGGGTTCTCCTTCGTGTTGATCCACGCCGTCACCAAATGGAGTTGATCCTGATTAGTCCACCCTACCATGCTTTCGGTTTGTGTTTGGGCTTGTGTTTTAGTTTTAAAAGTATATGTGTTTGTGATATGTGTATGTGTATATATATGTGTGTGTTTTTTGTAAAGAATGGCACATTTAAAAAAATGCCCGTTGCCACATTTATCCCCTAAACGGTCCATTTTTTAAAGCTCCCAACGGTCACCATCGTGCACAACGCCCGTTATTGTGATAACGCAGCCATTGATAACGCCCCCATAGCGCTGGGGGGGGGGGTGTGTTCCCCGGTGCTATGGGGCCAAAAACGCCCTATAACGCTTACCACTACACACACACACACTTATCTTATGATATTACGTGAAGATAATGATGGTTTACCCGAGTTAAAGAAACAGTTATGAGGTAAAATACGTAATATGTGAAATTATTTGACTAATCCTGTTAGTGAGATTAGATGAAATATCTATACTTACTATAATAGGAGAGTCGTGAGTAACAAAAGGAAGCTGAGTTGGCAAGCATAGAGGCCTTAAAAAGCTGAGGTGTCAACCTTAGAAATAGGCCATGATTCCGTGTATGACACGAATAATGATGTCATCAATCAGTTTAAAATTTTCAATAAAAAACGTAGGCCGGTATCTTTTAGCACTGTTGAGCTCAACAACATCTGTTGGTTGGACTTGACAGACGAATAGTCGTTCAGACCAATAATTGAAATAAACAGATGTTATAAGATTCAATGCTTTATTAAGAAACTGTTGTCTTTTGGTTTGTCTATTATTCTTTAATTTACAGGTTATACTTTCTTATTGGTTCTTTAAAGTTAACAGATTATTCATCATCATCATCATCATCATCATACTCAGTTAATCCCACCTATAGCAAAGCTAAGGTAGGGTCTGAGGAGGGTAAGATGTAGACAGCCTTACCTCTATCCCTAAGAATAGAGAGGCTGCTTCCAGTGAGACCCCCGGCTCGATGTGGTTTGGTATCAAGCCTTGGACATAAGGCACAAAACACTTAGCAATCGGGACAAACCCGATCAATGCATGTACCCCTTTGTCTTTTGGCTATCAACGCCACCACATGATGCATGATTAACCGTCCGTCGTTTTTAACGTTATTTTCACAAAAGTAGTAAAATAACGTTAAAACTAGTGCAACTTTATTTTTGCCCCCCGAGGGCCACACATATATACATTATATGCGCACACCATAAGTGGGGCGTAAAGTTAACAGATTATTGATTAACTTTAATTTTTAGCACTGTTGAGTTCAACAAAAATTGTTGGTTGGCCTCAATAGACAAACAACTGTTCAGACCAATAATTGAGCTCTTTATTTATAATAATGTAATATTAATAAGAAGATGTTGTGATCATGTGTTAGCAGATTTTAAACCCTAAAGTTTGAAATTTTAAGAGGGAAGTTTTAAATTAACATAAGGAATCATGTTTCATTAATTACGCTGCAGGTATCTTCCTTTATAAGTTAACCACATAACCCCATAACAAATACAACCATTGCTTATTGTTTATATCAGTTTTGAAATTTCTAAAACATTTTTGAAACTCAAATTTTTAAGTTTCAGATATGCGACCGATCTGAATCCAGCTAAAGAGGGAGGTCATATTGACGGATTAGCAAGTAAAGTATATGTCATTTGATGGTTTGCCTATGTGAAAGTTGTTGTCTTTGATCTGAAATGTTTTGTTTACAGTTATTTTCAAGTTGATAAGATTCAAGGCTCTATTAAGAAACATGTTGATGCGCTTAGTGAGATTGTAGAATATAACTGTTAAATGATGGCACCTTTGTATATGTTTTCAAATTTTTGTATATGTTTTGTATAATAAATAATAGATGGTGTAATAATGTAGAGTATACAATTTTTGTATATGTTTTACAATTATGGATATCTGTCTGTATATCCATATATCCAGGAATCCACAGTTAAAGCTAGAAGAAGCATTTTGATGCCTTAGCGATATTGAAGAGGTTTCAATATTTTATACATAGCTTGTAAATTTAAATGAGTTTATTAATGTTTTATATATATTTGTTATGAAAGTTTAGTGTAAGACATATAATATTTAGGAGCCTGGTGTTAACATTTGTTATAAAGGTTATGTTTTAATGACTTGTAGCAATATCTGTTACGAACAGATGTTACAAAACATCTGTTAAATAATATCTGTTGTTGCAAAGTTGGTTTTAGTTCACATATTTTAGGCTTTGTACAACAGATTTTAGAACGTAGACGACCTTTCAATTATTATTGTCAATATATGTTATACGTATTTTGTATCAGTCAATTGTTCTCTTTATTTTCAGTTGTTGCAAATGTGTTATTCAACATTTGTTGTAGAATATAACTGTTAAATGATGGCACCTTTGTATATGCTTTAATTTTTTGTATAATAAATAATTAATAGATAATAAATGGTGTAATAATGTAAAGTATAGAATTGTTGTATTAACAGAGATTGGACTCTTGGACAACATTTAACAGTTTTGTACTTACAGAGGTGCCATTCAGCAAAGTATATAGCAATAGACCATAATGAAAACAGTCTGGTATAACAACAGACTGTTTGATGAGAAAAGACCTTTGAAGTTAATAACAGCCGTTGTAACACTGAATGATGTTCTATAATATTCATCTGTTCTAACATCTCTTATTCCATATCTGTTCTAGAAACAAACTTTGGAGTTTTAGAGACCTTTTTACAAGGTAGTATAGAACAGATTTTGTAGATACAGAGTTTTTACAATAGTATATTTTATAGCAATAGATCATATTGAATACAGTTTGAGAATTTAGCAGATGTATGATGTTTCATATTTCAAATTTGTATTTTTAGAAAAGAGAGATGAACAAACAAATGATCACAAACAAATGAATACTTGATTGAACTTGGGTCTTAAACCAAAAAACATGCATCATATTTTCATTAATTAGCCAAAAGTTGTGTATTAAAGTAATCACATTACAACCACTCTTAAACTAACACTTAAAAAAAACACCGAAACCACTAAAAAGATAAACTGTCAATCCACTAACCATTGTTAAACTAACACTTAAAAAAACACAGAAACCACCTAAAGTCAGTTTCATTTTCTGACTCAACCGTCAAGTCCTCAACGTCTATGTCATCATCATCTTCAGATGAGTCAGCATTACCTTGATCTTCATCTGGATTTGCTTGGGCATCCCTTCCTTCCCACAAATCTACCCGAGCCTTCACCATCTTCTTGAGTTTGACACCAAAGTCTGCTTCAGTTGGGTTCAATAGTGGTTTTTTAGATAACTTTCTTAAAAAAATCTACATGATAGAGACATAAATGTCTTGAGGTTTGTAGTAGCATGTGTGGCCATCATCAAATGCAACATTCACTTCAAACACCTCTGTCAGAAACTCCTAAGAAATGACATCACGAAGTTTACAGTACTTACACATTTTTTAACTTTTTTTTTTAGCTTTCGTGATTCGGTAGTTTCCCAACTTAGATGGCTACCAAGTTTCAACATCTTTTTAAGAATTTCTTTTGAACAATTCGCAATGACACCTTTAGGAGAATGGTAAATGCGCTTCCTGATGTTAGTCATCATTAAGAAGAATTTCTTCTTCTCACACCACCAGATGGATAGTGTTTTGTTGTCAGCCACTTTTTTCTGTTGAGTTTTGGTATTGAAAATTCAGTTGAGAAAGTGGTCAAAGTAATATGTATTCAACACTAATAAAAATGCCTTGTAGTTAATAGATTCATTATAGTTAATGCATTTTTTACTGTAAAATACCATTTCACCTCTTCCTATAGCACACCGTTTAAACTTTATCATCTACATCTACATCTACATATGTTTAGCAATCTTATAAGAATATTATTAAGATGGATTCCAGCAACAACAAATGGTCGCAAATGACGAGGTTCATAAACTCCTTTTAGAATGTTTTAAAGACAAAGAAGAGCAGGAGTTTCTGGAAGTAATTTAAGGTGCTACACGACTACTTGAACACCACATTTGGAAGATGAACATGAAAATTAATCAGGTGATTGCTACCAAGGTATCAAGTGAGCGATGGATGGCCTCTTCATTTCTTATGGAAAACAAAAGGACAAATGAAAACTTCAGTGAAGACATAAAAAAATCTGTAGGTCCTACAGAAATCAAGTTCAAAAGAAGAACCAAAGATTGAAAGAACTGTTGAAGACCACGGACTAATTATTTAAATGTATTTGATATTATTACCCGTCTAAATATATTGAATTTTTGATTTCACATATTATGTCATGATTATATAATGATTTATCTTTATTGGATGAAAAATACTAAATTTAGTAAAATAATACCCAATCGTAAAATGAAGTTCTTGTATACTTAGTGTTGGAAAAATGAGTCAAAATCAATAGTCTATCGTGAAAGTCAACTGCTAAATATATGTTTACAAAGGTGCTGAATTTTTCAGAGGTTGAATCTGCCAAATATTCATTAGTTTTATAATATGTTTTTAGTCTGTTTGTAATAAAGTCCTGAACTGGAAGGACTATTTGAGACAAATTTGATAACAAGTCAACAGATGTGGTAAAACATGATATAGAATAAAATAAGAATACTTTAAACCCTGAGAGTTTGTGTGAGAACATAATGTCACACCACGCCAATGGCGGAAACACGTGGCGCAACGCTCGAAAGCATATCAAAGTCAAGATTAACACAAACTATATTTAATTAGAAAAGATCAATTTATTAAGATGTCGAAACGGAGTATCATATTCCAAACATTACATAAAACAACAAACATTAAGTTTCAATGTGGGATGTTTCTGTTTATGTTCCAACCCGATGGTAACAATAGATGAAACCCCGACAAGTATCCGACATCCCGTATTCCACCGCACTAGCCCCATATCTATTCAGCACTTAGTTACCTGAAAGATATGTTTAATAGAGACGTCAATATATAAAATATTGGTGAGTTCACAGGTTTTAGTTTCATAACAACAACATTTTTACAACATGTGCGAAACCTGCACATCTTGTGGCCTTTGTAAGGAGTAGCTAGCTCATACAAAACTATGATGATGAGCAATTGTAACACCCCAAACCATTTTACAGAAAATATGCAGCAGAAAATACGGACTAGAAAATTTCTTATGGAACAATTTCAAAGGTTTGGAAAACATATCTAAGATATATTTCGGTGTTACATCTTTTATTGTTTCTTATCACATTCAACATGACTCATATTTATTAGGTTATGTGACCGTGACCACGTACAATCCGCTCCCTCACTCAATCTCCATCCTTTCCTTACTTCATTAGGTAGACAAGATAACCTGCAATCACCACATAACCGTTTCGTTAGTTCAATAGGTGACTTCATGTAATCATTACTCACAATGCGGAAATACATCCAACAATACTACGTGATCCTATTCAAACGCCTTCTTGCAAGTTCGGGTGTGATACCCCGATCCGACCCTCCAAGTCCCATGCATTCATACTTACATACCTGCACCTTCATTACCATTCTCATAATAAAAGGTTAATAACCTTACAATAGATACAAGCGTACAATTCCCACACACAACCTACCTTGACCCATCATACTATTCTTCCGTCATGTATTCTCTAGGACAAACATGACTTTCCAATCCTATACTCAATCTACACATAATGACCAACTTTTACATACATAAAACTCTCACACAAACCTAGGTATAAGTACCCATACATACATCACATTCTCAATCTACAAAAGCATGACAAATCTACTTACCGTATTTGTTACTATGTATACACACATATCAATTTAATTACATACACACGCATCATTCCATAATTGAGTCATATTTGCAAATCCGACATTCTATTACTTGCTACACCCGTAACTAGCATTCACAAAGCCCAACGATGTTATTCGATCCGTTAAACGCGAATATGGGCGCATATAAGCGAAACATCAAAATACGATAAAAACAGACATATAACTAGTGGGGGGCGCAAGCTTGCGCCCCTGGAGGGGGAGGTTGCGCCCCTAGAGGGCGCAAATCAGCCCATTTTTCCCATTAGATTTAGGTTGCGCCCACTATGCACTTTTCATGCTTTAATGGCATATCTTAAACCCAAACCTCACAAGGTTCTAAGATCATTCCCCATGATTTTCCTAGGCGTTAAACTACCCGGATTACGTGGTATCATCGTGAATGGCGTAACATTTCCTTGATGACCCGTTATCTCCTCTATATGCAACCAAACATGGGTAAATCTATTGTTAACCCATCACTAAGTTTCATACCTTGGCATAACATTAATTATTTGTTTCCTTCAAGATCCCCTGTTGGGTCAAAGAGAATTGATGAAGCGCTAAAAGGTCTATACAAGGGCCGACTCTAAAAGTCCATGAAACCTTAGCTAACCACCCACATTAGTTAATAAGAATACTGATCAACAAGAGCAAAATAAAGACAACAGAAAGTACTGAAGAGCATGTTCTGAAGACAAACCAGACAACTTCTGAAGAACAAGTTCTGAAGTACTGAAGACAAACTGCTGCTAAACAAACAACTGATGAAGTAACCAAACCACTGATGAGGCAAACAACTGATGAAGATCAAACAGCTGTTAGACCAAACCACTGCTGAGCCAAACCACTGATTGGTCAAACAGATGATAACCAAACCACTGCTGAACTAACCTCTGATGAAGAAGTGAAACCACTGTTAGAAGCAAACATCTGATGAGAAGGTCTGTTGTGGCTTACAGTACTTAGGCCACAACAGAGGTTAGCAACAGATGTTTATTGAAGAAGTGAAACCACTGCTAGAAGCAAACATCTATTGAGAAGGTTTGTTGTGGCTTACAGTACTTAGGCCAACACAGAGGTTACCAACAGATGTTAGTAAGGATTGAAACTACTGATTACCAAACGTCTGCTGAGAAGGTCTGTTGTAGCCCAACAACACTTTGGCTACAACAGAGGTTACCAGCAGATGTTACAACTACTGAAGAGACAATCCAACAGAGGTTTACAAGACATCAGCAGTTCATTGATCATCAGAAGTTTACAACCACTGAAGAACAACTGCTGATGATTTACTCATCAGTAGTTGTATACCTCATCAGATGATAACAAGATTCTCAGATGTTTACTTTATCAGATGTCAGATTAAAGCTGCAGCAGTTGTTATTCTATTTCAAGTTGTATCTGCTTTTGTATTGTTTATGTATTTTGTAGATCTAGAGGAACATTTACAGTAGGGTATGTATTCTATAAATACCCATGTAATGTTTACCTCTAAATTTGCACTTGGCCATTTGTATCTAATACATCTGAACCTTTGCCAATAATAAAACAAATGTTTTAAGTAACTTATACACATTTCACTTACATTTGTTTTGTTATTTTCATTGTTGTGAGAGTATATTCCGAGGGGGAGTTTAAGTCCATAAACTCAGTCACTAAATCCTAATTACTTATGTTTTCCGCTGCAAATCTCTCTAGTAATTAGGACTTGAGCTCAGACCGATCCCAACATCCCCATACTCTATTAACATATAGATTCGATATCCTAATGCAAGTTGAGTTCGGAAATCACTTACCTTAAGTCCTCCAAGTTGATGCTTGTTACTTGCCTCCTCTTGACCCATTAGCCTTCCATGCTCAAGTCCATCCTGACATGATTCCTATCATTTCATGTCATCACATTCACATCTTGTTAGCATACATGATAGATCACACTATCAAATATTCCAACTCCTATGTCATCTTGACTTTCATTGGTCAATCTTTAACATACATAAGACATAGATTTACAATCACATTGTTCACATTTTAAGCAATTCAACTTACCATTGTGTATGTCACATAAACCATTAAACATGTATCACATGATATCCTCAATCTCATAATCATGTTTAGAAGCATAACCATGTTATTTTAACATTGTTGACTTTCCAGAAAGTCAACTTCTAACTATACTAACTTCCTACTTAGAAACATATGTCCGTATTGATGTACTAGATCATATGAATTTCACCATAAACATCATATTCATATCTCACTAACATACAAGATCATTCATCATACCAATTAACCAACACAGGGTGTGCATCATACTATTTAAGCATAGTGTACACACTACTAATGCATACTTCTTACCAATTCATATAATTCGATAAATTCCCACATGAATACTCTCTAATACAATCCTCATGTCAACCTACTATCAATTGTATCTATTATCACATTACTTTCATATTTGTCAAGTCGTGCATACAAATTCATACATCATATTCATCTAGACATTTCATCAAACAATTGGTGTGCATACAACATTCTAAGTTCAATGTACAAGTATCTCATGCCTACTTTCATAGTTAATAAAATCAATCATCATATTATTTATCTACATCACATACCCTTTATTCAATAGTTATCAAACATAGTAAATCATCACTTTCTTTTCAAAAAATCCAATAATTTAACTAAGAATGATCTTGGATTACACCAAGCCAACACCCACTTCCAACCTTATGAGATTTTCTCCCATTTACATAATTTATACAAGATTAATGTAATACAAGTTCCAATCATCTCTTACAACTAATTTCTACATGGATTCACATATCAATTTTGTATGAACTCTACTTATTTCATCATGTAATACCTTCTTAACCAAGAATCCATCATCTAGTGTTAAATAATTCATACCTTAGCTTGAAACCCTCCTAATCATCCAATCTTGGATTTAATCTATACATGCACCACATGATATTGTGAATTCACTTTGGGTTAGGCTTGTATGTGTGTCAGGTTTATGAAAAGCTCTCCAAGGATGAAAATCCATCCAAAATGTCAACCCCCCCTGTAAGTCCCAAAACTAATGAACCCAATATCAAGTAACTATCAATCGATGGCGGAATCAAAGATGATAGTAATTCAAGAAACAAACATTATATGATTGAATGATAATACTCAACTAGCATACGATTTCAAGGAATCATCTGATACTAGAGAGAGTTTTCTTCATGTATCCAAAACCGCTAGTTACAAATGAACCAATAAAACACCTTTTATACGTAGGACTTGGGCTCACATAGCCTTAACAGTCCCACAGCCCAAGCCACAAGAATAAAGCCCAACATACTAACTGAGAACTAATTAGTTCTCGACCTAAACACCTTAAATAACTGAGAACCCAATTGTTCTCGGTCCCAAATAGTAAAACACAGATATAGATCACTAATATTTTATTTGATAGCATCAGTCTCACTATTATAGACCCAACAATCTCCCCCTAGATTGATGCTATCAAATGGTCTTCATAACTTGAATGTATCATTGTGATCTCCCCCTAGATTGTTGTTGGGGTGTTGGTGTTGTTTTTGTTGAAAGTCTTCTTTTCTGTACTCTCAACCTCGGGCCTTTTCTTCTTCTCAGGGAGTAATATCCACACTTGGATTATCATCAGCATTTGCTTGAACTCTTGCTAAAAGAAGATGTGAGAGGAGGATTCTCATAACTCTTTTCCTTTTCAGTCTTTTTCTTTCAAGCAGCTTCACAGGTACTTCTTCATGTGTACTTTCATTATCAGAATATGCAATTGTATCAAGTTCTTCTGACTCAGGTACATCTTCTCTTCACGGTGCTTCATGATTTTCAGCAACTTGAAATCATTCTTCATCAACCCCTGTTTCTTAATTCAGATCAAATTCTGCACATTCTCAGACATTTGTAAGCAAACATTTAAATATAACAGAGGATCCAGTATATACATGAACACCTAGTACTTCCGAGTACTTTCATATGAAATCTTCAAAAATTCGGATTTCTTTCACTGTGGATGATAAGTCAAATATTCAAGAATGGTTGATTTTATAAAACTAAAATGAAATTAAACTCAAAAGAAAAACAATAAGAATCAAAATAAATGAAAAGAAATTGAAATAAAAATAACTAATTTTTTTTTCGGGGGATTAAATCACTGTGATTTAGACTTAGGGACACTTATCAACACGGATCTACTCTAGTCGGTCCGGGCAATTGCCAGTATATTTGTCCACTTAAACTTATTGCCTTAGACCTTCTTATTTGACTGCCCGTGATTAATTTATCATGTTTTGGTGTATTAATTATGGACACTCGAGTAAGTCACAATCAAATCATAGAATTATATGCGGTACACTCTATCATCCAAGCAGTTTCCCTACCACATATTTTCTCGGTGTCTGTTCTAAAATTCTGAAACCTTAACTGGGACTTGGTTAAGAAGAGAAAAGAATAGATCATTAAGAAATAGAGTGGTATAATATACAAATCAATTTGATTTCTCAAATGATATAGGTTTTAGTGTTTTGGGCTCTAGAGTGCCTCTTTTGTTATGCACATTTGCATCTTTTTGGGCTCATTGGCCTCTTTTGGCGTGTTTGATCTACAGCTCGACAATGTACAGCTAGGTCAGCATATATCTGGATGCAGCAGAAACTGACATTGCCTAGCATCCCCAGGTCTTTGCTTACACAAAACAAAGGAGATACACAAGTTTTTCAGAAAAGGTTTCAGACCTAGAACACAGTGTGTATCGGGACGTCACATAAGCATTTAAATAAAAATGTACCAATTCCAAGTGACGTTTCCTACTGAGGCCATATGTTATCTTTAAGTGTGTCACTAGATCAGCCAATTTTCCAGTCATAAGCACAAGCCTACCAACACATCACCCTAGAGCCAGACTATTTCAATACTGGTCTTACGTGTGTCAGCCTTTTTCACAAGTGATACAACAAAAACTCTTTTTGTAGTTTTCTCTTTTCACATGTTTTTTTCATTTTTCTCATTTTCTCTCCTATCTCCCCCTAAATTTTGTAAATAAATAAAATAAAACACTATTTTTGTATTTTCCCTTGAATATCTCCCTTCTCCCCCTAAATTTTGTGCATAAATAAAGGGAAAAGACAAATTTATGTATAAAATTTACCTAAAAATAAGAAAATCTTTTTGTTCTTTTCTATAACCATTCTCAAATAACGACCAATCAATCTTTTTCAAAGTTTGTGCATCAAATTTAAATGTACCTGCCATGCTGACCTTACCTCCCATATCTCTTTTGAAGGAAACATACTCTGTGTTAAAAGATGTAGAGGTATGTAACAGAGAGATGTCACCTAACATATGGTTGGAACAACCACTACCAACACACCAGTGGTTGTCGATAATCCTCCTTGGTTGTCCCTACATGAATAAGGAGATTAATTAGCCATAGGTACCCAGGCCATAGCAGTCTTGGGCAGTCCAGAAACATCAATGTAAGACACTTCTTTCAAACACATGTCCTTTAAATCTAGAATTGTTGCTGCTTTTGGTTTCCAATGTTGTTTAGGCTTAACCAACGATTTGGTTACTTTTGGAATAGCAACATTAGGCTTTTTAGGTTGTTTAGATATAGAAATCTGTTTTGGTTCTTGAACAACATTTCGTTTGTTCTTAGCAGCATTCCAGTCACCATCAGATGGTTTAACCTTTGGATTCACATTTTTCTTTGTCTTAGGTTTGGAAACCTTTATCGACTTAGAATAATAATTATCCCTAGGTGTAACCATCTGATGTTGTCTATAGTAAGGCACATAAGGACGATGTGCGCAGTTTCTTGCAATGTGACCAGGTCTTCCACAGTTATAGCATGTCTGATTCTTTGCATAAGGATCAAGTCCCGGTCTGTTAGATCTCACTGAAGAATGTGAGTGATGAGATCCGTTTGATGATTTGTATGCAGGCTTCTTACTTTTTCTGCTCTGCTTAGAAGATCTTGAACATCCGTGTGAACAAGATTGTCTTTGCGATGTTGACTGTCTTTGAGCTTTCTGTTTGACATCAGGAACCTGTTCATGAGAGTTAGCACAAGTAGTTTTTCTATGTGGTGGCACGTATTTATCAGTCGTGCCATTAACAGATAACTCAGAAACAGTCTTTTTCACATATGGTTCAGCATCTGCAGATAAATTAAATTGTTTCACACAAACATCTGCATTATTAGTGCAAATAACATCATCCCCCTCAACCCTTTCCTCTACATTAACTTCATCTGCACATGAGGTAGAAGCATCAGTAACATTCACACATTTAAAATCAGGGACTGTTGGCTTTACCACACCTGTGTCAACAGTCTTTGGATCAACAACATTTTCTGAGTCAGATTCATCTGAAGTTTCTGACTTACTAGAGGATCTTGAGCAACTGTCAGAATTGATAGATTTTGAAATATTTTTAAACAACATCGATTCAATTGATCCCATTGAAAAATAAGATTTTATTGAAGATGTGTCATCATTGACATTGTCAGAGTTGTTATTTTCAGATTTAACATGGTTGCTCATTTCATTGCTTTCTGGTTTAACGAACTTGGCAATAGGAACGTCACTAAGTGGAGCAACATACTTAGATTGTTTCCTGTGCTTTTCTGGTTCAGCAATCTTAATTGGCACAGACTTAACCGGCTCTACCACTAACCCCTTTGGTTCTGTTATCTTTATGGAAACACTCTTTACACTCTTTGCGGGTTCAACCACCAACCCCTTCCCATATTCCATATTTTTCTCATTATCTATTTCCTCACCCGAAAGAGGCAATCCGATGTAGTTGTGATTGTAGGGATGTGCAATTTCTACAAAACCTATACCAGCTCCTTTGTTTTCCCTAAACTTGAGTTTTGAACTTATCATTTTCTCAACACGCTCACTAGAACAATCAAATTTTCTAAAATGGAAATCGGCATTTTCAAATTTTGATTTCAAAGAATCTAGCTCAGCACTAAGTTCATCAATAACTTTCTTCTAATGCATTACAAGGCAAGTTTTATTGCTTAAATCATTGTTGTATTGAACGATATCCTTTTCTAAGGATTCTACTCTAAGTTTATAGGCAGAGGTTCGGCTATTAAGACAAGAAATCTTTCCTTTTAGCTCATCGTTTTCTCTTACTAAGTCAGAGTTATATCCTACGTAATATTTAGCCTTTTCAGCACAAGCATTAGAGCATAGATCAGAAAATACCTCATGTGAAGCATGTTTGATATATCGTACCAGCACAGGAACCTGATACTCAACAGGTACTCGAACAACAGGAGCGGGTGTCGAAACAGTAGCAGGTGTGCAACGTGGCTGAGCAGCAACATTAAGATTTTACACCTTTTGCTTGTCGTTCGAATCACAAGCTATGATGATGGAGATGAGTCCTGACAGAGACAGATATTGAAGATCCTCCGTCTTCTTGATCACGGCAACATTCGTATCCCAATTCTTTGGAAGAGCATTTAACAGTTTCTTATTTACCTCAGAATTGTTCAAAGTTATGTTTGCGGTCTTCATTTCAGTTACTAGAGATACGAATCTCGCAATTTGATTTTCAATGGTTTCACCAAGAATGCAACTGAATTGATTGAACTTATGCCACAACATGTCCCTTCGACTTTGCTTCATGTCATCATTGCATTCATAAAATTCAATCAGAGAATCCCATAATGCTTTGGCATATTTAGTCTCTCCATATTTTGAGACGATCTCCGGTGCTAAACCCATAATCAGTGTGTTAAGAGCCTTTTCATCAAGCTTGACTTGGTCCCAATCTTCATTTGTATATTCGGATTCAGGTTTAAGTAGTGTAGTACCATTCTCTTCGTAAGTAATTGGGGTAGGACCTCTACAAATAGCTCTCCAAACTTTGGCATCCTTTTCTTTAACAGCTTGAATGAACCTAAATTTCCATTCAGCAAAAGACTCTCCTAACATCAACATGGGAACCCACGTGCTTGTTGCATTCATGACCAGGATCAAAATCGAGAACTATCTTCGAGTTCGAAAACTAAAAGATAAATCGATAACCAAGAAACTCCCGAGAACAAACTTCAAATTGAGACTCAATGAAATTACAAGAAACAGTAAGCAGCCCGAGAACCGTGTGAAATCCCAACAAAATTCCAAGAACAGAAACAAATCTTCGAGAACCAAGCTAAATCCGTGAACCGAAGTAAAAACCCGAGAACCACTTGTATAATAATGGCCAAAATTGCAAAAACAGTTCCTAAAACCGAGAACCAATGTTGAATCTTGAGAACTTCTACAAAACCCGAGAATAATAGTCCAACCCGTGAAAAAAAATAGAACCGAAAACTAGTCTGAGAACAACTCTAAATGCCGAGAACCAATCTGAAAATGTTTTGACAATGATTTTAACAATCAAGACCCAATCTAAAAGCCGAGAACTCAAAATTTTGAGAGCTTGAAATTTGAGAACACAAAAGAACTAGAGAACTAACTAATTCACAATCCGAGAACAAAACTTTGATATTTCAAATTCGGAAACTACAAACCAAAAAGAAGCGAAAATATTTTTATTGAGAACAGGTTTATAACTTTTCGAAAACAAGACAACCCGAAGTCATCTAATCCGAGAACAACAAAGTTTGAGAACTCTGAAATCCGAGAACTAGAATATCCGGGAACCTCAATACCAAGAACCTGAAAAGAAATAAACTTAGAGATAAATGTTAGATTCGAAAATTTTAATTTTTTTTTTTAAATTTGAAAGCCTAGCCAACTTTCCTAAAAACACTCCAACACTTTTGCTTCCTTCAAAATTTTGATCAAACATCAATTTTCAAAAAAAAAATTCATGATAAAATTTTCGGAAATCTACTAACACAAAAATTTCTTAAACGAACCATGTTCATACCCACTGATATGAAATTGAATAACCTTAAACAAAAATAACACAATCCCTTTTAAAATGAAAACAAACCGTATATCAAATCAAAAAGAAGCATTTAAAGTTAACAATAACGTCCATAAAAAAATCAAAATCAATTATAATATGATCCACCAAAAGAACACCTTTTAAAAACAAAACATAGAACACATGGTGTGAAGAATTAGGATATTTTGCTTGTGTGAAAGTTTACTCCCGAATAGGAACACAAAAAAATTTCGAAATAACAAAAACAAGAAAATTCGGATAAGAACAAACCCAACATAAAACCATTATGGACTAAATTAATTTTGAATCCACCTATGATATAAATGTCGAACAAGAACAACACAGAATTTTTATTTTTATTTTTTTACTTCTCGAAGACAATTTTTTGTTTTTAGATCCCGAATTAAAAAAAATTCAAATAACAAAAAATTTTCTTTCAATCAAAATACCCTCTTGAATCCTTTGATTATCAAAACGGAGCCTTGAACAAGCTTCAATGACTCTGATACCAATTGTAAGTCCCAAAACTAATGAACCCAATATCAAGTAACTATCAATCGATGGCGGAATCAAAGATGATAGGGATTCAAGAAACAAACATTATATGATTGAATGATAATACTCAACTAGCATACGATTTCAAGGAATCGTCTGATACTAGAGAGAGTTTTCTTCATGTAACCAAAACCGCTAGTTACAAATGAACCACTAAAACACCTTTTATACGTAGGACTTGGGCTCACATAGCCTTAACAGTCCCACAGCCCAACCCACAAGAATAAAGCCCAACATACTAACTGAGAACTAGTCACTGAGAACTAATTAGTTCTCGACCTAAACACCTTAAATAACCGAGAACCCAATTATTCTCGGTCCTAAATAGTAAAACACAAATATAGATCACTAATATTTTATTTGATAGCGTCAGTCTCACTATTATAGACCCAACACCCCCATTATAAGAATGCGGATTTTTATTAAGTTTCTCCATTTGTCAACTTTAGTCCCTCTACTTTGGGTTCTTTGTTAAATACAACAAACACCTCCAATTCCACCCATATCTACCCATATACTTACATCATGTGACATGCCAACCCCATTAAAAATAGACTTGTAAGAATTTAGCCAAGTTAGGCATAATTATATGTTTAGTCCTCGTAGTATGGTACCTCCCACGTTTAGCTCAAACTTTTACTTTCTTACAACTTGATTAGCGTTGTTAGTCCCACTAGCTATATTATGAGTTTACCTCCGTATCTAGTCATGCTTGTAACGGAAAGGGTATAAATTACACAAATAATCCTTCCAGTTTGGGTCTTTGACCTCATGGGCCCAAATTGCGGCTTCCATTTTCCTGCCTTATGAAATCTCAAAATGGGATGTTACAGCAATCCCTTGAGCCTATAACCAAACCAAGACTAATAAATATGCCCCGCGATCACAAGTTGTTTCTCGGCAAATAACAACTTAGTTCAGAATATGTGCACCCCAAGCATACACCGATGCATAATCGACGCTATCGATTAGGGGAGGGCCTTGTCAGGCACCAATAGTACTATCCAAATATTCCTTCGGTTTCATGCCCCTGAATCAATGGTTACAGTAGCGAGGACTCAACCCCAAGTGGCGAACACACAACGAAACTCAAGTACTCATCATGCCACTCATCACATTTTAACCTTTGAAAACATTATAACATGTTACAACATTTGACAAACATATCTTTCCCCCAAATAAAACAGTAAAGAGGGGTCGTGAAACTCACCTGATGTACAATGTACAATCAAATAGCAGAGAATAGCAAGTCTGAGGTCAAGCACCTACGAACGTCCTAGTGCGTGTAAGTCACTAAGTCTATAGCGTGTGTTTTTCGGCAAGTTGTACACCCAACTCCCAATACCACCCTTTACATATAATTCCCCATTTAATTAAACATATGTCCTAGGTCCGTTGGTGATGGATTACCCTCGTTACAAGTTACATTTATACTTCCATGAATATTAATTAACTTGTATAATATTGTTCTTGACTCGACTAACTTGACGTGTAATTAGTTTCCCATTAAATAATTATACTAAGATCTTGTCGATCGATATAATATTTTTCAACACTCGACTCGACTCACTTTACCGTATATTTATTTTCCTATTAAACAAATATACTAGGATCTTGTCGATCGATAACATATTTTCAACACTCGACTCGACTCACTTTACCGTATATTTATTTTCCCATTAAATAAATTGACTAGGATCTTGTCGTTTTGATATAACATTTTTATTACTAAATTCGACTCACTTTACCGTATATTTACTTTCCCATAAAATAAATATACTAGGATCTTGTCGATTTGATAATATATTTTCATTGTCAAGTCCATATGCTCGTTTTAAACGTTTAATCGTTAGATTATTTACGTTATGTTCTCCCACGAATAAGTTTCCAACACTTAGGAAAGTGTTATGTATTTTCACCCAAATTATATATTTTATGTCCTTAAAATATAGGTTTTACATCCACATTCACATTCACCCTTAGAATAATTATTTACATTTGACGCAATAACATATACATACATATCTTGTAGGAAGTCATACAATATATACTTATTCGTCCGTTTTTACGTTTTAGTTCGTTGACACGTCGTAACACGTCCATATCCGATTCACTTAATCTTGTATATATTTTGTTAATTTTTCCCAAGTTTCCAACAATATTTATTCTTGAAATTGTTCACCCTTTAATTTCTAAATATTTTTACTTGGAAGTTTATAAATACATTTGTATTTTTAGTACAAAGACTTGGTTATTTACACATAAAAATGCTCCAACACTTTTATATTCCCATTTATATAAAAGTGTCCATTTTTATACAAGTTTTCACCAAGTTTTTAATTTATCTAACATTATTATAAAAACCTTTGTTTTTATAATTTTCCAACATGTTAGGAAATTTATATCTTTATAAAACCTTATTTTATAAAAATATTTTTATACAAGACATACACTTGTAAATTTGCTACCATTTACACAACCAACCTTGGAAAGTCAACATTTTGCACTTTTGTCACTAAACTTTCCAAAGTCATATTTTTAGATTCAAGTTTCTAAAAATGACATTTTATATCCCTCAACTTCTAAAGTTACCAAAATAGTCCATTAACTTTTAAAAGTTACATTTTTCTTCCCTATCTTTCAGAAATGACAATTTTCAACTAAACTAGTAAACTTTATTTTGTCATCTTTGTCATGGTAGATTATTTTTACGATCCGACATCATCTATAGTCCATAATAACCTTATTAAGGATAATATTAGATGTATTTGAGTGTAATATGTCCAACTTTACATATTTCAAGTTTGTAACTTTGAATATGTAAACTCCATGTAATTTATTTTCTAACAAAATCAACACCATATCAAGTTTTAGATGATTATTTTATGATGATTTAAACCACATTTAAGGTTATTCAAGTTTCATTAGCAAACTATGTTTAGATCATCATTTTATTTAAGTTTTTGTGAACTTTATGAAACTACAAGAACACTACACACATCCATCACCATATTTCGGCCCCATTACACAACCATATCATCATTTTAGTCTTAAAAAGTATATGTTTTATCATGTAAAGTTCCATCAATTTAATCCATGTACAACTTGCTTTCTAGATAACAAAACATAAACTTTTAAGAACAAGAATGAGATCAAGAATACTTACAACTAGCACAAGGTTAGAGAAGCTAAAAATACTTGATTTTGAAGGGGTTTAGTGTGTTCTTCCAAGGTGGTTAAGCTCCAAGCTTGAAACACACAATTTGGGGTTTGGAAATGGAAGTTTATGGATGATTTTGGAGTGATAAGAACTTGAAAATGGGTGTGTGTGGGTGTTGTATGTTCACGGCACCAACAAAAAGAAGAAAAGAGTTTTTCTTTGGTGTTTATCATGTGTTGTATTCATACACTATATAAATCCATCCAATCTTCTTAAAATCTTCCAATGATCACACCATATCTAACTTTAGATTTAAATCCCATAAACTATGGAGATATGGTATTAGGATGATCTTGATAGATATGTATGGATATGTGTTGGCTGATTTCTAGCAATGGTTTGGAGGATTTTGTATATCTTATAAGGATACACAAATCTTATACACAAATCTCATCCATATACTTCATGATTTCTTCAAGATTTGAAATATTAGTTTGTACAAAAAAAGGAGATTTAGGTATGGTAATTGTTGGGGGACGGTTTGGGGGGTGGTTTAGTGGGGTCCACAATATAAAACATTTGTTAGTTAATTGGTTATGCTTCACATTTTCGAAAGGTTTTCACAAAGTATCTTGCCTTGCACGTCTCAAGTCTCTAGCTGCTACACGATGACACATAGGTATAGTAGTTCATTTATTAGCATACATGTTCATTCATATATATATATATATATACATATATATATATATGCATGCGTTTAATAGGATCATGGCTATTTTGGTTGACCTCACTCTCTTATCTGACTCCGAGTACGATTATCTCATGGACGCTACACCGGAGGAGGACATCCATCCTACTCAGCCTGCCCCCGACCCGTATGAGGCACCTGACTTCCCTCACCATGGAGGCGGTTTCATTTCTGACTCCGACATGGATGTAGACCCCTCGCCCGTGGTTTGATGTGTTATTGATGATGACACTAAGGATAACGTCCCTCCCTCTCTTGCCGACCCCGACGTCCATCCTGCAATGACCCCTCCCGCGATCCATTCTTCCTCGGACCCGGCTCCATCATTTTGCAGCTTCGATGACTTTTCGGGCCGTAGTCTCCAGGAGTACACTCTCCGAAAGAAAGTGCGACAGCTAGTTGTCCTTGCCCTTTCTGCACGTGCTTCGGTTCCTATGCCGTCCACCGACTTTGTCATTTTTGGCGAGCCTGACGTTTCTGCTGACCCTGCACCGGAGCAGCCTGCTGTGGAGGCGTCCGTACCTATGCCCGATCCATTCCGACAATTGAGTAGGTGTTCCCAGGCCCACAAGCAGCCTTACCTCCCTAGTCTTACAGGTGACTTGGCCCATAGGGACGAGGAGGATGATCAGGAGGCTATGACGTTGGGAGGATCTTCTAGGAGACCTTTATACACTGAGCGTGGTGTTCTTCTATCCCATGACACACAGCTGGTGGCTATGAGTGTTCATATCCTGGAGCAAGAGGACCGCGCGTCGGAGGCTGAGTAGGGGAGGCTAGCGGCTTCCATGGGGAGAGTTGAAGCTGAGAGGCTATGCGGCTTCCATGGGGAGAGTTGAAGCTGAGAGGCTATTAGAGGCATTGGATCAGAGGATGGTGGAGACAGACCAGCGTATGAGGGCTGCAATTGTTGCTCTGGCTGTTGCTTTCCCATCTTCATCTTCGTAGGATATTTCATGGTTCTACCTTATGTTATGATGTTTTATGGTTATGGTTTAAAACTTACGCGGCTAGACAACCAGTCTTTTGTATCATTACAATTGATGTATTTTGAACTATGAACATGGAATGAATGTTTGGTTGTTACATTTGTATGCATGACAATATTTGTGAAATATGTGTCATACTTTTGATATGTGATGTATTAGAAGGAAAATTTGCAAACTCGACAATTTGCAAGAACCAATGAGGGCGAGTCACTTCCAGCTAATCCTGCTGAGTTGGCAAGGGTGATTGGCGAGGCAGTTGCTCGTCATGATGCAGCTCGAGCCGATTCTAGCGGCGGATCTGGAGGTACTGGTCATCGACGGGGAAGCGATATGGATAACGGTAGAAATTTTTTTGGGTCAAAATTCTCTACTTACTACTCCTACGCAAATATTTGTGTTGTTAATACTTACTATTGCATACACAGAAGTTGAAAATGGGATGTTCGTATAAAACTTTCATGGCATGCAAACCATGGAACTTTCATGGTACCGAAGGTGCCGTCGGAATTGTTCGTTGGATTGAGAAGACTGAGTCAGTTCTTGACATTAGCGGTTGTTCCAGGATCAGAAAGTGAAGTACTCTACTTGCACTTTCCAAGATGAAGCTTTTACTTGGTGGAATCTCCAAGTGCAAACCTAGGGTAGAGATGCGACTTACAACCTTACTTGGGCCGATCTCAAAGTTTTACTCATGGAAAAGTATTGTCGAAGGAGCAAACTGCAAAAGCTTGAAGCGGAATTTTGGAACCTTTCTATGGTGGATGATAATGTGACTTCTTACACTACCCGTTTCCATGAACTCTCTCTACTTGTACCTCATATGGTCAATCCCGAATTCAAGATAGTTGAGCGGTATATTTGGGGTTTATCGCCCAAGATTCGAAGCATGGTCACTGCGTCTGCATCCACTACCATCTAGAATGTTGTTACTCTAGCCCACAGTCTTACCGATGATACTATCCACATGGGTTTGTTGAACCAAAAGGTTGTAGTTGCTGGCGAGAGTTCTGGACAGAAGCGTAAGCGATCTGGCTCCTAGAAGGGAAAGAACTCCTCCCACAAGCACCTAGACTCTGTGAAGGTTTTTGCTGCCACCACTGCTGAGGAGCCCAAACGAAAGCATAACAGGCCCCATCTCTATTGCAACAAATGCAATTACCAGCATGTTGGCACGTGTGAGAGTATTCTGTGTAAGAACTGCAACCGCCGAGGTCACCAAACTGCTAACTGCAAAGCCAAGGCTACCAACGCTCCTCCTGCCAAAAAATGAGTGTTTAAAACGTGGTGTAATCAATCACTTTCGCAAGGATTACCCGAAGGAAAAGGATCAAGCTCGCGATCGAGCATTTGTGCTAGGAGCCAATGAAGCACGTGATGATCCTAACGTAGTTTCTGTTGATGCACTTTCTGTGGACGTCACTGTCGAATAGACTAGGGTTGAGTCTTGTATTGTATTGTATTACATGATATTGTGGTGATCCATAAGGCCGTTTTATGGATCTGATGCATTTGTTAATATAGACAAAAACATAAAGTACTGGTTCGAACCCTACAAGGGGCGAACCTGTAGGTTCGACCTCCTTCAAGGGGCGAATGTGGCTTTATGTTTTGGACTATAAATAGCAATCTCATGTGTTGGTTTTCATTTATGATTTTGAGTTTGTGCTTTGAATGCTCTCAAGGGGGAGGTCATGCCCAACCTCCCCCGGCCCCGAGATAGATTTTTATCCTACTGATGACAGTGTCTGTAACCGTTTCTGATGCAATACGATTCTGTGATGACTTTGTTATCGTATATTTCTGTCTCGTATCGAATCTTCCGTCTGAAACTGAGTTGTTTTCGCTTAATCGATCCGTGAAATCAGTTTTTAACCGGATTCTCAGTTACCGGTACGTTTCTCCATAACAACCATTATGCATCGGTTCTTTTTGATTCAGGCGATGATTTTAGCTTTGTGTCGACAGAATTTAAGAATTCCCTTGGATTAGAATCAAGTAAGATGGATACACATTATACCATATAGTTATCTAATGGTAAGTTAATTTCATCCGAGGAAGTTGTTAGGGATTGTGTTTTGTAACTTGGTGATCATGTTTTCCGTATTGATCAGCTGCCTATTCAGTTGGGTAGTTTCGATGTTGTCATTGGCATGGATTGGTTATCCATGAATCGTGCAGAGATATCTGTCACGATAAGTTAGTTTGTATCCCCTTGTCCAGTAGCAAAACCCTCTCGATTCGAGGAGACCGTAGTGGCTCCCCTCTTCGAGTTATATCTTGCATCAAGGCACAAAAGTGTTTAAGGAATGGTTATGTCGCGTTTCTGGCACACGTCGTTGAACAGAAAGCCAAAGATCGGAAGCTCAAGGACATACCGGTAGTGCGAGACTATCCTGAAGTTTTTCCAGAAGACTTGCCAGGGCTGCCACTGCCACGACAAGTCAAGTTTCGCATTGACTTAGTCCCAGGAGCTACTCCATTAGTTCGTAATCCATATCATTTGGCACCATCTGAAATTCAAGAGTTATCTAGCTAGCTTCAGGAATTGTTAAACAATGGTTTCATTCGCCTAAGTTTTTCTCAACGGGGAGCACCTGTCTTGTTTGTGAAAAAGAAGGACAAAAGTCTTCGCATGTGCATTGATTACCGGGAGTTGAACAAGCTACCATCAAGAACATGTACCCGCTGCCGAGGATCAAAGATCTGTTTGACCAGTTGCTGGGTTCCAGTTTTTATTAAAAGATAGACTTGCGTTTGGGGTGTCATCAGTTGCGGATCCAAGACTATGACCTTTCGAAACTGCTTTCCGAACTCGTTATGAGCATTATGAGTTTTTTGGTCATGCCATTCGGTTTGACAGATGCTCCTGTTATTTTTATGGATCTTATGAATCGTGTCTGCAAGCCCTAGTTGGACAAATTCGTGGTTGTTTTCATTGATGACATCTTGATCTACTTGCTAACCAAAGACGAGCACGAACATCATCTTCGACTGATCTTAGAGTTGCCCAAAAACGAGAAATTGTTTGCCAAGTTCTCTAAATTTGAGTTTTGAATTCTAGAAGTTCATTTTCTTGGTCACGTTGTGAATGAGAATGGCATTCACGTTGATCCTACCAAGATTGAAGAAATTAGAGTTTGGGAAGCACCTAAAACCCCAACCGAAGTGTGACAATTTTTGGGTCTAGTTGGTTATAACCGTTGGTTCATCAAAAATTTCTCTAAGATTACCCAGCCACGTATAGTCTTGATGTAGAAAGTTAAGAAGTTTGATTGGGGAGTCAAGTAAGAGGAAGCATTTCAAGCTTTGAAGAATCTATTGTGTAGTGCTTTGATTCTTTCTCCCGAAGGTGCAGATGATTTCGTGGTTTATTGCGATGCTTCACATCAAGGTCTTGGATGTGTACTTATGCAGAGGAATAAGGTTATCGCATATGCATCTCGTCAACTCAAAGTCAATGAGAAGAAGTATACCACTCATGAACTAGAGTTAGGTGCAATAATCTTTGCCCTCAAAATTTGGAGGCACTATCTTTATGGCACCAAATGCACCATTTTCACCGATCACAAGAGCTTACAACACATCTTCAATCAAAAGGACCTGAATATGTGGCAACGTAGATGGGTTAATTATTGAATGACTATGATTGTGAGATCAAGTACCATTCGGGAAAGGCCAACGTTGTGGCTGACACCTTGAGCCAGAAGGAACAAGTCAAGACTATGCATATGCGTGCGCTTGGTTTGACCATCAACACAAACCTCACTACTCATATTCGTGAAGCTCAACAAGAAGCTCTGAAAGGTGAGAATCTGAAGAATAAGTCTTTATTCAAGTTGGATGATCTTTTGGAACCAAGATCTGACGGCAAGGTTTATTTTGCCAATCGGATTTGGGTGCCACATTTCAGTGGTTCATGTGATTTAATTCTTGAGGAGGCCCACAAGTCTAGGTACTCGGTTCATCCTGGAGCTATCAAAATGTATAAAGACGTGAAGGAATTCTACTGGTGGCCCAACCTTAAGCGTAAAATTGCAACATATGTCAGCCGATGCCTTTCTTGTTCAAAGGTCAAAGTTGAGTATCATAAACCATCCAGCCTGCTGCAGCAACCCAAGATTCTGTTTGGAAATGGGAACAAATCTCCATGGATTTCATCTCCAAGCTGCCGAAGACGTCTAGTGGTAACGACATGATTTGGGTAATTGTTGACCGATTAACCAAGTCTACACATTTCGTGCCAATCAAGGAAACCGACAAGTTGGAAAAACTTGCCAAGCTATATATCAAGGAGATTGTGACTAGGCATGGTGTGCCTGTCTCAATCATTTCCGACTGTGACAGTCGATTCAGGTCCTGATTCTGGCAAACCCTTATGGAGGCACTCGTTTGGACATGAGTACAACCTATCACCCTCAAACCGATAGCCAGAGCAAGTGGACTATTCAAACCATAGAGGGCATGCTTCGTGCTTGCGTAATCGATTTTGGTGGAAATTTGGATTCTCATTTACCTTTGATCGAATTCTCCTACAACAACTACCATACCAGCATCAAGGCTGCCCCATTTGAAGCCTTATATGGATGTAAATGTCGATCTCCTTTGTGTTGGGCGGAAGTTGGAGACAAATATTTGACTGGCCCCGAGCTAATTCAAGAAACAACCGATAAGATCTTTCAGATCTGTGATTGCTTGAAAGCCGCTTGAGATCGTTCAAAGAGCTATGCTGATCGCCGTCGCAAACCACTCGAATTTCAGGTTGGTGATAAAGTGCTCTTAAAAGTCTCACCTTGGAAAGGTGTACCGCGGGTTGGGAAACTTGGGAAGCTTGACCCTCCATACATATGTCCATTCGATATACTTTCTAGGATTGGTCCCGTGGCATACAAGCTTAAGTTTCCAAAAGAGCTCAGTGGTGTTCATGACACGTTCCACGTATGCAATATAAAGAAGTGTTTGTCGAATGAATCTTTGATCATTCCTCCCGGAGAAATTCACATCGATGATCAACTCCACTTTATTGAGGAGCCAATCAAAGTGACTTATTAGAAAGTCCAGAAATTGAGAAGGAGCAGCGCAAAACTTGTCAAAGTCAGATGGAATACAAAACGCGAACCCGAATTTACATGGGAACGTGAAGACCAAATGAGACGAAAGTATCCTGCGCTCTTTCCAAAGACGGCTGAGACCCGTAAGTCAACTCGATTTCGCGGACGAAATTTCAAAAACAAGGGGAGAATGTGACACCAGTCAACAATCCAGCTCAACATCCGTACGCATTTTACTTATGTTGATGCACTATATGTGTGGACGTCGCTGTCGAATAGACTAGGATTGAGTCGTGTATTGTATAACATGAGATTGTGGTGATTCATAAGGGCATTTTATAGATCTGATGCATATGTTAATATAAACTAAAACATGAAGTGTTGGTTTGAACCCTACAAGGGTCGAACCAGTTGAAAGCCACACAATCCACTCAAAAGCGAACAATCACAAAGCGCTTTATGGGGTTACCCACACAAATCATGAAACATTCCCAAAGAACAAACGTGTGTTATCACTAGATGTTAAAACTCCATAACATATGATAAATCCTCACTAACACACATACATAGATCGCAAAAATTATCATGTGTTAACACCTAATAACATGTGTTCATAACTAGTGAAAATTAATACATGTTAATATCATCATCGAACATCTTAACAAAGCTAAATTATATTTCGACTTAAATGGTCGAATGTATCCTATGATAAATAATGTTATTAACCAACAACACTATATCGACTCTCACAAGTGTATACGATCAGATCACACTTCAAATGAGGCTTAGATTCAAACTCACACATTGATATATAATGTATATACATGCACACAACATGTGTGTGTGTGTGTTATCAAACAAAAACTAATATCTATTTATATATAGATACACGCACACTCGACATTATGCACCTATAGTATAGGTGATTAGTCACTTTCCACACTTCATGACAACCACACATGCACCAAAAAGGGGCCTTTCACATTGCCAAGATCAAACTAACTAATGGAGGTTTGCTGCAATTGAATTCTTGTCTTCATATGGGCCGAAAAACTAGAAGAAACATAAGACAAAGATTTCCAATCATCCTTATACTCTTTTAGTACCTTGTTAATGACAATCCACTTCCTGAAACCTTGGCCTTAACCGAAATTGGTGATCCTCCCTTGCACCCACACATCGGCCGAAAACAACCAAACCAACATCATGTCTTGTCACCATCCAATAATGTCCAAAACATACATGAGCGTAGTATAATGACATAATGAACACACACTTCCTTATACATATCTCAACCCCTAAATAACTTGATCTTCCCCTTGTCTTATTCTCGGCCAAATGCCACCCCAACTTCATCTGTTGTCACTTTCAAACAAAAACTTGCAAGAGCATTCCATGGAAATGGAGCACCAATCGGCTACAAGGAAGAAGTAAAGGTGATCTATCACTATCAACTAAGGAAGAGCACATTCCTCTTTGTCTTGTTATCAGCCGAAGGCCTCATAGGGGGGGCATAAGCTTGTGATAGTTGTCAATGTACACCTTTTTCAACACCAAAACAAACTATGACAATCATCCTACTAAGTCAACCTTTCCTAAACTAAACACCTTTGTACAACTAATTAAACGGAAGCATGGAAGGTATGTTATAATGACTTACACTCTTTGATGATTGAGATCAAGAGTCATAACTCCACCTAAGATAATTTAGCTTGACACTAATGTTCTTGTCACTACATGGATCGGCCTGTATAAGGAGAAGAGTAAACAACCTACTTCCCACACAAACACACTTTCTTTCTCTTGAAACACCCTCGGATGTACCCTTTACCCCCAAAAAAAACCCATTTTCTTGTTCCAAGCACTAAGACACTAGATTAGGAAGCTCAAGTGGAGGTTAGAAGATCCCATCATTTGGTATTCACCATCATTTCGACTAGGTAAGCTGTTTAACTACAAACTCATTTTTATCCACCTTATACCAATTGGCTCCCATGTTAACTTGGCCCCTGACTCTTGAACACCATGTATTCTACCTCACGACACACCAAAGATAGTTATTTTCGAAGGCATTGCCTTGTTATTATAGATTGATATCGATTTCCAGCACACACTTGCACTTTTATATATATGTTTCGTACATGAACTAATCATACTCAAATGTGACATGAACAAGCCTCGATAATACACCCACATTGTGATCACTACCTTGTAAACCTCCCACGGCTTTAAATTATGTCAAGAAACCGATTTTTATGCCAAACATATACATATATACATACTTGACAACTCAACACATTTTGAGGATAAACGTACGTGATTTCATGAAAACACACTTATACACACTCATGATCACTCCCTTGTACATTGATCAACACAATCGAGTCGTTTTTGGCATGATAAATATTTGGATTTAGAACAACATATCATGTAAAACAATCGGCCATTGTTATAACGAATGTTAATAAGACTATAACATATGTTAATACTAGCTTGGATATAACAAAGGCCTAAACATGTGTTAAAATCCTTGTTTTGCTATAAAACGACCACCTGTGTTAGATTGGGAGCATTTCATAGCCCATGACGATATGTGGGGTCCATTTTATTATCAATGGGTACGTTTTTGAAACAAAAGCTTCAGATTCACGAAGCCATGCCTTTTGCAAAAGTACACATGAATCATAAATAATTGTCACATGCACGAACTATGACCCACATATAACTGACACAAGGGTCCACAAGTCAGGTGAACAACTTTTGTGCTAAACCACAAGAACATACGACTTACTATGTCCTAAATAATATTAGGGTATCATTCATCGAAACAATAGCTATTTCATTTTCTTGCTTTAGTAGACCTCATCTTCAGTCATCAGGTGAGTTTCACGGCCCCATTTTACAGTTTTCCATTTCGGGGGATAAACAGGCTACATACTAGTACATTTCATTTTGGTGTGTTATTCTATCTTGATTGCCATGTGGAACATGAGACATTCGGTTCATGAGATCTTAATAGTCCTCGTACATACATTGCACCGTAACCATTAGCTATCAGTAGCCATGGAAAAGTTTAATAGATCTATTGGGTTGACACCCCCACTCTTGGTTAGTTGCTCTAACCGGTCACATACAAAAGAGTGTTAGTATTGTACTATACATACGTTGTCTTTATTGTACAATGCGCGAGACACAACAGTCAGGAGGTTTGGTTATGGGACTCATGGTTTGTACATTACTCATTCGCTTAACTAACATATGATTGGTCATACATAAATTTCACAAGCACTTTACATAGTATATTAAAACCTGTGAACTTACCGGAATTATGTTGACAAATCTTTTATGCATGTTTTTTAGGTAACTAGTCATGCGGTGCAGAGACTTGAGAGTTGGGTTTGAGCTTACACTCAGTGGTACCATCAGTGGTTGGGTCATGTTAGTCGTATTTTGTCTTGGTAATTGAATCATGAGATTTCAGACAATATTTTAGCTTTTCAGACAACGTGATGTTATTTTAAATAATTTATGATTACGTATTCCTTTTGATGGTATCTATTTACTATATATCTTGTGTGTTGCTTGAACCTTGTGCTTGAAAACCTTTCGAATCACATCCCCGTGTTTCCGCCTTGGCGGGGTGTGACAAATTCCAAACTTAATGATTACGATTTTGAACTTGGTTTATTAAAGTAACAATAATTTCAAATAATTAAGAATAATATTTTATTATTTTTGTGTTGCAATTGTCTTTCACTCCATAAAAGGCCCAAAAGTAAGTTTCAACTTTATATTTACATGAAATGCAACTTATACTTGAAAATTAACTTTACAGATACAGATATTTAGAAATATTTGGATTTTTTATTTTACAACTTTTCGATTTTGTATGTAGTATTGTTAACTCAGTTATTTCATTGAAATTATGTAATTTTAATAATAAGTTTGAATCTTATAACAACTATTTGACAAATTCGTAAACAGAGTAATGAAATCTCAGTAGAAGATTACGATTATCTGTTTCCTTTTAATATCTGTTATCCCAACAGAGCTTTTCATGCGTTTGTTGATTTAGCATCAGCTGTTTCATTCATCAGTGGTTCTCAAAGGTAGAAGCACAACCATCACTGAATGGATTTCCAGCTTTAGTTGGATTTAGTCTTTCCGTGTTTTCACACGGGATTTCACCTAGTATAAGTGAAAGCATAGGAAAAACTAACAACTTAGTAGAGTTATAAACTAAACTTTTTATAACTAAAGATAAGGGACCGTTTTTTTTGGTAAAATGAACAAACATAGGGTATAGGGAGGGAAGGAGCCTAAGCTCAATGTACACGATCACGAGATTGCTCCCCCAACCCTAACCCTAAACCCATCTTCTTCACCTAAAACTCTATCAAAGCTCAAATCAACGCTAAATCAAGGGTAATTGGTGCATGTCGAAAAACTGATTATCTAGACTTTAACAGACCATAAGGTAACCCTCAAATTGTGTTTATACTATGTTTTATGAGTTTATGGTATGAATGGAAGAAGTGGGTTTTAATAAGTGATGTAATAGGTAGTTAATCAAGGGTTCACGAGTGTTAGGAAATCATAATTAAGCAAGAAATTACATAAAAGAGTACGTAACCTAACTCATGGTGGGTTACTAGAAGTGAACAAACTGGGTTTTATGTGAAGCCTAACTAAACCCATTATAACAAAAATTATTGTTTATTTTGCTTTACAATGGTAGGTTAAGTTGTATACATGTTCACGCGAGTAGGAACTGCAGGTGGCCATTAGGAAATGATATTTTACAAGTTGTATACATGGTAGGTTTGGGACGAGTTAGGGTTTCACAAATGATATTTTACAAGTCAAGTATGGTATTCATAGTTGTTTCTAGTCGTTTCTGATGTTACACGCGAGTAGGAACTGCAGGTGGCCATTAGGAATCCTAATGGCTACCTTTACAGGCGAGTAGAGGCCTACTCGCCCTCTACAGGTGGCGAGTAGCACCCTAATTTCCCCTGCAGGTGGCCATTAGGAATCCTAATCGCCCCCTGCAAGCTGTTGTGAGTTTTCGGCGCGTTAAACACTATTTTAACACATACAAGCACATATTCACATACCGACAAGTTATATAATGATTATAAACACATAATTCTTGATAACTAACACGTTCACTTCCATTCACCAATCCCCGAGACTCAAGACTTGCGTGTGTGCATTAAATCCGGTGATTCTTCAAATCACCAATCCTTGTACAAATGGTTATGGACCGACTCCCTGTAATTGAAAGATTTTAGCTAAAACAGGAAAATATGATCATACAAGTAACAAAACCAGGTGCGGAAACCCTAGTTATGAACAAACTGATAAAACTCGGATCAAACCACAGAAATCATCATTTCAAAGGCTTTTTCATAGATTAACTTTCATAAAAACATATTACAATCAATCACCTAGTCAATCTATTGAACACACACACTATCACAAATTAACCTTGAACCTGACCACAATACACACTCGAACTAAAACTCTCTCTAACTCAAAAACACACAAAAACTATATATAGACTCTGCACATTCGCCCAGTTGTAAGGTGCGAATGTGGAAGTTTTCCACATTCGCCCACAACATGGTACGAATGTGACTTTTCACTTGGTCAGTTTCCACCTTCGCCCATAAACCTTTACATTCGCCCCTTTCTTCCACTTTCAACCCATCAGCAAAACCTTCTAACATATGTTAATTACACTAATCCAATCATTAGTCGCACTTCGTGCATCTACAAACTCCCCCTCGACTATTGATTGGATCATTTTCGATCTTCGTCCATCGCCTTGTTCAACAAATAAATCCTCAGCTGCTTCTTTTGCTCTTTTGTCATTTCAGGCTCCAACTTTCTTTTCACCGGTTTAGGCACATCGGCCATCTTCACTATCTTACCAAGTTTGGCATCCAAGTTGCTACCAGAGTTTATGTCATATGCAAAGCAAACTCCCACAACTTGTGTATACTTCCTAGCCTGTTCAGCATCATTGGGATCATGATGAATCGGATTGTAGAAAAGCATGATGATGTCTTCAAAAGTACAGTTAATCAACCACATAGGATCAAATACATGAACATGCTTGTATTTGTCCTTTCCATCTCTCAATACAATCACCGCTTCTGCCTTCCTCCAATCATAATACCAAAAGATAAAGTCAGCACTGAAGTGTTGTGGCATAGGCATCAAAGGTATTTTCTTCATTACTTCAGGTGCTTTGTAAATCAATGTTACCCTCTTCAAACCAGTTTTAGGATCAATATCCCTGTGAACTTTCCTTCTTGGATATTGAGGCTTAAACCTATTCCACTTCGTCCTGCACTCCCAGACTAACTTATCAGCACACCAACCAACATGAGTATTATTCACTGAGGCTCCAGACATAGTGAATCTGCAAATGTCTCTGACCGCCCAATACGGTAGAGTTAGTAAATCAATGAATCCGTAAAAGTACAAGATCCCTGATTCCCATTTGTCAGCTAAACACTTCAATCTCCCTAAATATGTCCAGCCAAGAGCTCTGCCTTTGAACTTCACATTATGAAATCTATAAAAACTTCCTTGAGCTTCAGGCTTTGGTCGGTTTACATCCATTTCCTTCAACTTCTTTAGATATGTCTTCAATTCATCAGTCTGACTTGAAGATTGTTGCTTATCAGCACCAAACACCGTTTCAACAAACTCTTCACTTCTTTTCTTAGCTTTCTTCTTAGCTGAAGTGTTTGGTAAATCTGGAAAGTTGGGGAAAACCACATCTTCATCATGCTGTCTAAAGTATTGTGGATATTCCTCATGAGTAATATCCTCAATCTCCACTTCATCCATCTCTGGAGTATTCTTATCATCTGAGTGATTTCCAATATCCTTTTCAGGAATATTTGGAATCGACTCATCCATTATAAACTCCTCAAATGATTTCCCTACTCGCTGTGCAAGACCATCAAGAATTTCTTTGGCAACAGCAGCATGTACTTCACCTTCCTCTAAATCAGGATCATTATATTCCAGCTCATATCTCATATCATCAGTCTGGAAAATCTCAGCAAATCTGCCTGTGAACTCTATAGTCCATTCTCTCTTCTCCAACATATCTCTGTATAGTTTCTTTGCATCATCATTAAAGGACCTCACCTTTTCATTCCAGAAGATGCTCTCATCTGAATCTACATTCCCACCTTTCTTCTTCTTAGAACTAGATTCTCCAGCATCCTTCTTAGGTGTTCTCTTCTCAAATGTAAACTTACTAGTGTCATCTCCCCCTTCATCATCATCACTGTCACTACTACCATCATCATCCTTGCTACCCGATCCCTCAGCATCATCATCATTATCTTTATCGCTTTTCTTACTTTCTTCATCATCGCTTTTCTCAGAATCATCATCCTCCTCATCATCTTTCTCTTCTTCACTATCAGAAGGCTTGAAATCAACTTGTTCCTCCTCTTTTTCCTTATCCTCCTCACCTTCTTTCAGCTTTGGTGCTTCATTATACAAACTATCCAACAAATCACTAAGGCGTTTGTTTTCAGCCTTTAGTTCTTTGTTGTCAGCTTTGATCACCTTAATCATACTCCTATTCCTGGAACACTTAACCTCAAGATTCTTGTTATCAGCTTCAAGTTTCTTTACTTTCTGCTCAATCTCATCTTGGTTAGTCTTTGAAGCAACCACTATCTGAAGCATCTTTTCTTCATTCTTCTTAAACTTGGCAATCTCTGCCTGCTGAGCTACAATCATTTTCATCATATCATCCATCTTTTTGTTAACCTGCTTCATCACATCGTCTGAAATAGTAACTTTCTTTGATTTGGATGGCTCAGCTTCTTTGGCTTTCTCCTTCTGAGGTTTTCTAAACATATCTAAAACATTATCCAGAGCAACATTGAACTCATCAACTGGTAATGTTTCAGCCTCTTTACTCTTTTTCTGCTTCTTGGCAACCGGTGAAGATAGCTTTGATGATGTACCTGCATCAGGTATCTTTTTGCCTTTCAGCAACTGAGCTATTTCTTTCTCTCTCAACTGCTTTGTACTGGATTTCTTTGCCATTGATTTGTGTTTTGGTTTAGGCAAATTTACTACAACAGTTTCACCTGCTTCCAATTCATCCAGATTAACACCCAAATCTCCTTCATCAACATCAACAGACTTTTTCTTCTGTGACACTTCTTCAATAGTTTTGTTTAGAGATTCAGACTCACCAACCATAGTGGCCTTACGTTTGGTGGTCCTAACTCTTTCCTCATCAGAATCCCACTGCTCGTCTACCTCTGTTTCTTCTGAGTCAACTGATTGTTCATCAACCAAACTTGTTCCCTTCTTTGCAGTAGTTTTCTTCCTAACAACTTGTTGCTTCGAACTCCCTTGATCAGTCTTTGCTTTGCCCTTCCCTTTGGCTCCAGCATTGACTACTTGCCTCTTTCTCTTAGTGCTTGCATCAGCATACACTAGAGGATCATCATTATCAGAATCACTCTCAGCATGTCTAGCTTTGTTCTTCCCAGGATCAGTGTAATCCTGTTTAGCCAAAGCTCCAAACAGTCTCCTATGTGGTGGCTTTTCTTCATCAGGCACACCCTTATACCCTTTCATTCTCACCAATGTACGTATATTCATGTGATCTTGACCTATGATCTTAGTTGGATCCTTATGCAAATTAGGATACTTATGGTCAAAGATCATCATAAGAAACCTTGGGTATAGCATAAACTGTTTCTTCTTCAGACCCTTTAACATCTCAAGCATATGGTCTAATATCATCCCGGATACATTGAATGGTTTGTTGAGAGTCAACGCAACCATCAATGAGCTCAAACTTCTCCTCATGACGTCATATCCACCGCTCACACATCCAAAGACATGAATAATGACATGTGCAAAATATTTGAATTGCACACTCAGCTTTCCTTTATGCATAGATCCATCAGTGATCGGACCTTTGTACTTCATCCTCAGAAAACAAGCCTTATGTTCAGTCCATGACAACTCTCTGGGATCCTCACTGACTTCAAACTTAATCTGCAGTGCTTCTCTAATATCAGATTCTGTCAGAAACATCTCCATGCCTTGAATCTTGCTCTTAATTATAGTCTGATTCTCCCAAAAATCATACTTCGCATTCTTGTAGAAATCCTCAACTATATCTTTGTAGATGATTGTTGGTGTAGGTAAGGCATGAACGATTCTGCTTCTCCTAAAAAACTCAATAATCCCAGCAAACTCTGTATTTTTTCCACATCTCCAAGAAATGCACAACAATTGTGAGACGGTTCGAATGGCCATCTACTAGGAACAGATGCTTCAGCCTCCTGGACAGGATCTGGCACGACATTTTCCACTTGAGTCTCAATGTTTTCGGGTTGCTCAGCCATCTGCACATCAAAATAAGAAAAATACGTCAAAATACGAAAACGACAAAAATTGAAAATTTTAAAGATTAACAGATTCCACATTCGCCCCTTTTATCTGGTCGAATGTATCAATTTTGGTACGAATGTGAAAGATTTAGGACGAATGTGAACATGTAAAGATTAAAAATTACATTCGTCCAACATAACGTCTCATTCGCCCATTAATTTCCACCTTCGCCTGTTTTGAGGACCGAAAGTGAAAAATGTTTATCCCCAAAATTTAAATTTTTTGCCAAACTTGTAATTAACCACTGATTTTGATTGTTTTGTGTCCTACTTAGGCCGATCAACACTCGTGTACAAACAATTGATCTTAATTTTCAATTTACATCAGTTTTAACGAAGAATTTGTAGATGCGTTTTGCGACTAGTGATTAGATATGTTAACATGTGTTAGAAAAGGCTGAAGGGGCGAAGGTGACAAGATTGGGCGAAGGTGATTAAGAAGTGGGCGAAGGTAGAAGATCTATGGACGAATCTGGAAGGAACTACACATGAAGACACATTCGACCACTTGTAGTGGGCGAAAGTGGAAAAGTCTCACGTTCGACCAGATGAAAGGGGCGAACGTGCAGGTCCTATATATAGATTTTGTGATCTTGTAAGTTTAAGCGAGTCATTTAGTGTGTGTGTTTTTGAGGTGTGTTCCAGAGAGGTTTGAGAGAGTTTATGTGTGTGCTAGATTAACTGTAATTGAGTTGTAATCAAGTATTTGAAAGAGTTAATCTATGAAAAGCTTTTAAAATGACTTTGATTGTGTTTTGATTTGAGTTTATTTCAGTTTGTTCTAAGCTAGGGTTTCCGCACCTGGTTTAGTAACTTGTATGATCATATAATCCTGTTTTCGTGTCAAATTCATCCTCTACAAAGTGATACGAAAACAGGATTATATGATCATACAAGTTACTAAACCAGGTGCGGAAACCCTAGCTTAGAACAAACTGAAATAAACTCAAATCAAAACACAATCAAAGTCATTTTAAAAGCTTTTCATAGATTAACTCTTTCAAATACTTGATTACAACTCAATTACAGTTAATCTAGCACACACATAAACTCTCTCAAACCTCTCTGGAACACACCTCAAAAACACACACACTAAATGACTCGCTTAAACTTACAAGATCACAAAATCTATATATAGGACCTGCACGTTCGCCCCTTTCATCTGGTCGAACGTGAGACTTTTCCACTTTCGCCCACTACAAGTGGTCGAATGTGTCTTCATGTGTAGTTCCTTCCAGATTCGTCCATAGATCTTCTACCTTCGCCCACTTCTTAATCACCTTCGCCCAATCTTGTCACCTTCGCCCCTTCAGCCTTTTCTAACACATGTTAACATATCTAATCACTAGTCGCAGTTTTTGGGCGAACCTGAGTGAAATTGTGGGCGAACCTAGGGATTTTTGGGCGAACGTAGAATTTTTCTGTTGAATTTTTCACATTCGGGTATCATTTTTCACATTCGGCTGATCGGGGGTACGAACGTAGAATCAAAACGGGCGAACCTGAAACCTTTTTGGGCGAACGTGAAAAGTGTCAGTGTGTTTTTATTTTCTGGTGAGATTTTACATTCGGGAGAGAATTTCTGGGCGAATCTGAAATCAAAAGGGACGAACCTGCAGCACATTTGGTCGAACCTAGAGCTAGTTTTTGGAAAATTTTCTAAGTGTTGAATTTCTCGAAGTTCGTGATCATGTGGCATTTTCAGACTCCGACACCAGCAACTACACAACCACAACAGCAGGTGATGGACCCATGGACAGTGGCAGCACAGAAGACGAGCACACAGTCTTCGCAGCCGGTTAACTACATGACTCAAAGTGCACCTCCAGCACCACAGTCTGACTACTGGGGAGTAGCAGCAGCGGTTGTAAACACTCAAACTACAAATGCTATTTCCACACTGATTAATGATTTGTCTTCAGGTAGCGGGAATCGGCCACCGAAGCTTATGGAGATTCAAGAATACAATCAGTGGCAGAAAAAGTTCAAGATACATTTGGAAGGCATGGGAGTGGAAGGTGCTGAAGCATGGAACATGATTGCTAAAGGTTACACACCACCAGTTTTGGAGAACACAGGTGAACCAGTGCCATTGGAGAGCATGGCTGAGGATGAGAAAAAGAAGTTTGCTGTGGAAAAGAAGGCGTTTTCCCAATTAACACAGGCAATCACAAATGATCTTTTGCATCAGTTTGGGACTTGCACAACTTCTAAGGCACTATGGGAAATGCTTAAAAGGAAGCATGATGGAAATGAGAAGACTAGAAGTTTGAGGACGGAAGAACTTATAAAGGAGTTTGAGAATTTTTCTTATGTTGGAAATGAAACTTTGAAAGAACTAACTCCTAGATATAATCATTTGTTATCTGAATTGTCTAGCTATGGTATACAGATTCCTATGGCAAAGCAGGTGGACAAGTTTGCAGATGCATTACCACCAAACTGGGATCAGCATGTGGAAGTCCTGAAGGAGAAGGATGCTTATCAATACTGGTCTATTCAGGAGTTCATTGAGAAGCTGGAAAACAAAGAATTGGAAGAGAAGAGGAAGGCTAGGAGAGCACAGATTCCTCAGAATCCAAACTTATACTTTGGAGGATCTTCAGTTCCAGCAAGTACAAACTCAGGAGGGCTAGTTACACCACATGTTGCATGTATATCCAATGTTGTGGAATCACCTACCATTAACTACCATCAACAAACTTCATCTTTATCACAACCACCACCACAAGTACCATACAACTATTCATACATTCCACCATTCTCCCCAAAGCAACAAGCAGCTTTCTACACTGCTAGCCAATCTCAACAACAACCAATGAACCAACCTAATCAACAAACGGTGGTTTTGGAAACATCTAGCCTTGGAAATGTGACAGTTGAAGTTGCTCAGCAACACATTGCATTAGTCTCTGCAATGGTCTCATCCTACAATGGACTAGTTGCTAGTCAAATTGGGAATAACAACTTGACCAATGAAGACTATGCACAGATTGACAAGGAGGAGATGGAACTCATTGATATTCAATGGGCCTTTGCAAGCATAATGCGAAGAGCAACGGAGTTTATCGAGAAGACAGGTAGAACAGACTTGGGAACTTCTCCTAACACAACCTACGGGTTCAATAAGGAGAAAGTGACTTGTTTTAACTGTGGAGGGAAAGGTCACTTTAAACGAGAATGCAACCAGCCACCAAAACAAGGCAATAGGAATCCATTCAATGCCACCTATCAGACCCGTCAACAACAAAACCAAAACCAAGTTTCTTACCAAAACAACAACAACAACTACCAAAACCGTCAAAACAACTTTAATAACAACCAAAATAGACAACCAAACACACCAAACCAGACACAAAACCAAACACCAAACAATGCTAACCGAACAGTCATACCAATCACTACACCAAATGAACAACAGAATACCAATCAAGCATTGGTGACTCAACAAGATGAGAGGTTTGATTGGTCGAGTATTCAGATAGGTGTTGAGGAAATCACTACTGGGGGCAATGTGGCTTGTGTTGCATATCAGGTTGATATTGAAGATTCAGTGACGATGGAGGAGAAGGTAGGAACTGAGGTGGAAAGTGATGAGTCTGAGGCTGAGTTGGATGTGGAAACTGGACCTGTTAAGGTTAATTCTGAGGTTAATGTTGAGGTTGAGACTGAAGAGACAAATTCTGGAGTTGTGATTGATACTGTTTTTGACATTCCTGAGGAGTGTGAATCGGTTTATTCTGATTCAGACAATGAATCGGATACAGAAGCAAGTGTTAATTCTCTGGATGAAGACATCGATCAGTTACTAGCAGAAGCGGATTTTCTAATGACAAGGAAGTCGTGCATTGCAGATGATGCTTTCACAAAGATTGATTATTCAAGATTCTTTGCAGGAAAGGAAGCTCATTTCGCATTGATGGCCATGACTAATCCGCCAAAATCTGTAAGTTCTGAATGTAGTACTGATAATACAAGTGAAAAATATTGTGGTACTGTAGTCCCAAAATGCTAGATCTTAAGTGTGCACTAGATTGTTATCAACTAGAAACGCCTATTTGTTAGGTGTTTTAGTTGATTAATCTATGAAAACTAAAAGAACTAGATGAATATTGTAAGAACCGACACACAAGAAACATAAAGACACGATTCCATTAAAGATTCAGCTTCAAACAACCATGGAATGATACAAGTTCGCACTACTATAAAATAAGTTCGCACCTTTACTACTTGTGCTCTCAAAGATACATTCAAAACCCTAACCCTAGCTGCACAAATGAGCTACTATTTATAGGGGAATGCTGAAGACTGCGAACTTAACATTAAGTTCGCAGCCGCCATCATTTAAGTGCGCAGACTAGGGTTTGTTCACTATAACTATGCATTAACTACATATCTAACCCTCCAACTTTAACAAACAACTAAACATGGTTAAACCTGGTAACTGTGGTCTCAAATTAACCCAACAATACTCCCCCTAGACCACAGCTACCAGTGCTACACAATCAATCTATCTCGACGTCACTCAACTCCCCCTCTTCTCTTGCTTGACGTGCCGGGAGTGCTTGAACTATGCTTTCTTCAATGATTGGTTCTTCAGGTGGTGGCTCTTGAATGAACAACTCAGCTAGATCTACAGTTGTTTGATCTTGCTGAGTCTCTGGAGCTGTGCTTGGAGAGACTGGTGGTACTTGTGAAGGCTCGGGTTCAAGATCAACTGTTGCTGGAGAAGCTTGTGTTTGAACCTCTGGAGTAGCTTCAGCTTCTGATTTCTTTGCAGCAGCAGCAGCAACTGCAGCAGCTAGCGCTCTGTCATCTTTTGCTTTGTCAGCTGCGTTGATCTTTGCCACCAGATCGATTAGCTCTTGCTTTCTCTTCAGTGCTCTTTCCACAGCCCGTCTAAACAAAACAGCTTCCTCAAACAACGCATTTCCAGCACCAACATTTATCTGATTAGCAAAGAGAGTAGTTAGATCAGATGGATTCAAAGCAAACACGTCCACTGGATCAACTATTCTCAATGCTTCTGTGTCATCTCTCAGCTTAATCACGGCTTCACCGGTTCTGCTATCATAAAACCACTTCTTGAAGTCTGCCAGAAGCACAGGAAGCTCAGGACGAATGGGAACCCTAGTGACGACATCTGGAGGGTCTATCACATAAGTTATCATTCCCCGTCCGGTTGCAGGATCAATTCTTTTCTTCGACATCCTTCGCCTTGGCTTTTGTGGCTTCCATTCTTTGAAATCACGTGCACATTCATCTTCAATATACACAGACACCATGTTAGCATTGGAATCTCCAGAATGGTTTAGAAACGGTGTTCTGCACATCTCTCGAATGTCCCATCTTGGAAGGGACTTCAAGTTTGGTCTTCCCTTGAAATACTGAATGACGCCTCCCCTTCGCTTCACAAAGAAAAGACGCTTAAACCCATCATATCCCCAGCAGATAACTCTTTCCTGATGAGAAGCACGAGTGTGGTGAATAGTCTGGTGCAGTGCAGGAATGGTGATTGGCCTTCTTGGAAACCAACTAGCTTTCTCAGGATCCAATACATACCCATCATCCATTTCATACACAGTCTTTTCCCCCGCACCAATTTCTACAAACGTTTCAGGCATCTCGTCTTCGCTTATCTCATCTACATCGCTCTCTTCCTCCTTTCTCTCTTTCTCCTTTTCTTCTTCCATAAATTTTCCGAAATCAAAGACCTCATCAAATGTCAACTTTGGAGTATCGGAACCCTGAGTCTTTAACTCCTGAAGCATATCAAACATCTTCATCTGGACCTCAGTCTGAAACTTAATCAAATAGCGCTGATCTTTGACCACCTTTTCAAGACTTCGGTTCTTATGCTTCAACTTCTTCAGCTTCTTTCTCAACTCCAGATTATTATAGATTTGATTCTTCAGCATACAGATTTCCTTGGCTGCATTCTTTCCCACCTCCTTGGATAACTTCTCATACAATTCCTGATGCACCGGTTTTTGACGAGATGCACCAGGAACAGAAGATGATGGTACTGATTGTTTCTTTGCTGGTGGCTTGGGAATGGGTGGTCTGTCAGAGGAAGGGCCAGGCCTAGCAGTAGAGGGCCCTGGCCTGGCAGTGGAAGGCCCAGGTTGACCCTCCACACCAAACATCTGTTCCAGAATAGCTTCATTCTCCTCATCTTCTTCAGTCATAACCCTTGGCCTCTCAGACTCGGGCAACTGTTCTCTTCTTCTTCTTCTCTCTGCCTTTGCACGTTCAGCATTCAGTCTGGCAGCTTCAGCCATTTCGAGTTCTTCGGGAGTCAACGATTCTCTCCCTTCTTGTAGTAAACCAGTAGGCCTGTTTCTTTTGGTCGGCCTCTGAGGAACTGGATCAGATGCTGCCCTTTTACCAACAGATCTTTCACGGGCAACTTCTTCAGCAGTGTGCTGAGGAACAGTAGAAGCAGGTACAGTAGGAGCATGTTCAGTAGAAGCTGGTTCAGTAGGTTCAGGTTCAGTTGCAGATGGTTGTTGAGTTCTAGCAGTATATTGTCGTCTTCTCTTCATCTCACTAAAAAGCTTCATGACAACTGGATAGCGTTGAGCAGAGTACATGCTTTCCAGCATCGGTTCCCAATCCGGTGTGTTGCATTCAGTAAAGAACCGTGCACCCTTGGCAAAACCATATTTATCACCAGGAGGCAGATCCTCATGCTGCGAGTTAATCATCATCTGAACAAACCGCGGATACATCGTCCATTTCTTCTTTGTGTCTTGGGCATTCCTCACCATACACTCAAATACCAAACCCGACAGATTAAAAGGCTCATTCTTGCAGATCTTAATCATGGCTGTTGCCCAGTCGGGACTGAGTGCATTATAACCCCCTTTTCGGTGACATAAAGACATCAGGAATACATGACAGATAAGCTTCCAGTCTCTGGTTAAATGACTCTTCTTGATATCACCTCTGGCATCGAAGTCTCCTTTGTATCCAAAGTTTAAGAACTCTTGATGGATCACAGTCTTCGGTAAAGAACTGACAGTTTCTGGTCGATCCTGAAATCTTAGAACCTGTCTCACTGTGTCCTCTGTGATGATAACTGCCTTGTTTCTGACTGTGGCTTTGATTCTCTTGACTCGAGCCACTGTTTCCACTCTTGCAGATCTCCAGAAGTCTTCGATATGAGAACTGTAGACTTCAACTTGCTGCTCAACTGCATATCCGATCCTGCTTCTCCTGATCCAAGCAACTACGTCCCGAAACTTTGAATCGTCAGTTTCCAGAATGATTGCCTGGTTGTGCATTCCACGAGGATCCCATTCAAGAGCCATCTGTTTTGGACACGTGCACGAAAATTAAGTTAGAATTTTGATTTTGAATTTTGACTAATGACAGACATTTCATTTTCTTTGACGGACGACGCACTTAGACTAGGTTTGGTTTCAAGTTGGTTTTACGTGTGTTATTTATTTTATGGATTAGATTTTAACGTGTATATGATTTGTTTCGTTTTCCATATTAATAGTCATTTAAGTCCGGTTACGGTTTACAGTTGAATCAGTCAAGTTACGTAGTCCAGTCAAATGTCCTGAAAAGTCAAGTCAAAGGTCAAAAATTTTGGTCCAAAATCAAGTTCACACATTAAGTTCGCAGTCCAAATCAGGACTGAGCACCAGCTGCTTGGTACGCAGTCACCAGGTCAGGTTGTAACCTAAGTGCGCAGTCTGGTACTCGGGCATGGTAACGGCTAGGGAAGTGTGATCTGGTCTGCGTACTAGACTAGTACGCAGCCACCTAAACCTTCGTTTAGGATTTTAAGTTCACACCAAGTTCGCATTTACATTAGGGTTTTGATGCTTGAATCATATGAGGCAAGTGCGCACTCATATGAAACAAGTGCGCAGATATTCAAGTTTCCAGGTACGCAGTTCATCAAGAACCCCAACTGTCAACTGATATTATCATTGTTTCGTTCTCAGATCCTGTCAATACAACAATGATTGGTTAGAATCTTTGAAAATACCTTGTAAGAACACAATCAAACAGAAAAAAAAAGGGCAGATTAAATGGATCAGATGGTGGGGTACAACGGTGGTTAGTGGTGGTTTCAATGAAGAACACGGTGGTGAAAATGAAGAACAAGACGGTGATGATGGTGGCTGAGATGTTTAGATGAAAAAATTAGGGTTTGTAAAATTAAGAGTAAAAAGTTAAAATGTGAAAAGTAACTGCGTATTTATAGGAAATAGGTTGGGCCGCGTACTTGGCAGTTAAGTGCGCAGGCCCACGAGCCTTAGTCAAGTTCGCAGGCCCAGCAGTGCATATTCATTTTAAGTTCGCAGGCCCATTAACAAAAGAATAAGTATGCAGGCCCAATAACTTAGAAAACACTCTTTTAACCAAAAATTTTGGGTTTAGAGATCAACCGTTTCTCACCTTTTGCATCAAGATCATACCAGTCATACCTGCCAGACCACGTTTCAACTTTCCTTTGGATAGCTGTAGCCCAAGAAAAACTGTCGGTATAATTGTCCACTTAAATCCATGCCTCTCGTCTTTCAACAAGCTTTATATGATGATCTTTATCATGTTTTGGTAATATTGACGACATGTTAATGGACCCCACTTGTGCCAGGTGTAAGCCTACCAATCCTCAAGGTTTTTTGAGATATAATGATGAGAGCTTCAGGTCTATGTTTCCATAAGCAGAGAAGATGATCATTATGTCAATCAGATGATGAGAGCTTCAGGTCTATGTTCCCATAACAAAGAAGATGATCATCTGATTGCTTTTTGAGCTATCTATATGTTTGCACGTCACTAACATTGCGTGTCTTTTGTTGCTCATTTTGATTTTGATAGCCCCGCTTTGGTAGCTTGCACTCTTAGGTGTCTTTTGATTGCTTATGCACAAAATTTTCTGTGTCTTTTGATCTCTCAACCTGTGTATGACCGGACTCAGCTTGTGCAAGCCTGAAGCACAGTGGGAATCCAGCACCTCGTGTAGACTTTTAGTTTGTCATCTTTTAGCAGTCTACTCAATTCCAGGCTGAATCTACCGACATGTCGTTGCTTGAAGCCACAACGTCCTCTGGGTCCTATTCACATGCTGACAAATATGATTAGATCCTATCATTTCTTGATTATTTTTCAAAAAGTTTTTAAAACTTGCAAATTCAGGGATCTACCGGTTTATTTCTCCCCCAAAAATCTTTATTTTATTTTAAAACATAAGATTTTTCTATAATTTATTCATAAAGTAAAGTTTTTTTTTTTTTTTTTTTTTTTTTTTTAATCATTCGAAGTTGATCATTTCTAACCAAGTCACCAACTGACGAAAACGGGTTTTGTCGAAAGCTTTGGTAAAAATATCTGCCTTTTGATCAGCAGTATCGATAGGCAACACCTGTATGTACCCCTTGTCGTGCGCATCGCGAATTGAATGAATCCGAATTTCAATATGTTTTGTTTTTGAATGATCAATTGGATTCTTTACAATGTCACGACAGGCATCATTATCAATGTAGATAGGAGTTCTCATGATATTCAAACCGTAATCCAACAGCTGATTTTGGATCCACAACACCTGACAGCAACAACTGGATGCGGCTGTGTACTCAGCTTGAGCAGTAGATATCGACACAGTGGTCTGCTTCTTGCTTTGCCATGACACGAGCCGGTTCCCCAGAAATTGACAGCCACCAGAGACAGACTTTCGGTCAATCCTGCAACCTGCATGATCACTATCAGAGTACGCAATTAGGTCAAAATTGTCACTCTTAGGATACCATAAACCAAGTTTTGGTGTTCCTTTGAGGTAGCGGAAGATTCTTTTGACTGCAGTCTCATGAGATTGCTTTGGATTTGACTGAAAGCGGGCACAGCATCCAACTGCCCACATGATGTCCGGTCTGCTAGCTGTAAGATACATCAAGGAGCCAATCATAGAACGGTAAGTGTGCGGGTTCACAGAAGGTCCTTCAAGATCTGGTACAAGTGTTGTTTGAGCTGCAAAAGGAGTGTTGGACGGCTTGCAATCCGACAGGTTGTACTTCGCCAGAATGTCTCTTGTGTATTTAGCTTGATGAATGAGAATACCGTCTTCCTTTTGTTGGACTTCAAGACCTAAGAAAAATGATAGTTCTCCCATCATGCTCATTTCAAATTGAGACTTCATGATGCTTTCAAATTCCCTGCACAAATTTTCGTCAGTTGAACCAAAGATAATATCATCAACATAAATCTGAACAAGGATAGAATGTTTGTTGACTTCTTTGGTGAACAAGGTCATGTCGATCTTCCCTCTCGTGTATCCATTTTGCAACAGATATGAGGACAAGGTCTCATACCAAGCTCTAGGAGCTTGATGGAGACCATAGAGAGCCTTGTCCAATTTGTAGTATCTGTTTGGATGATGAGGGTCTTCGAATCCGGGCGGTTGGCACACATAGACTTCTTCTTTGATTTTCCCATATAAGAAAGCACTCTTCACGTCCATCTGAAAGACTTTAAAGTTTCGATATGAAGCATATGCCAAGAAGATGCGTATGGCTTCAAGTCGAGCGACTGGAGCGAAGACTTCCTCATAATCAATCCCTTCCTGCTGACGAAATCCTTGAACAACCAGACGAGCTTTGTTCTTGATTACCACACCACGTTCATCCATCTTGTTGCGAAAAACCCATCTTGTCCCAATAGGATATTTTCCTTCAGGCAGATCAACGAGCTCCCACACTTTGAGCTTTCTGAACTGAAATAGTTCTTCCTGCATGGCCTCAACCCAGCTTGCATCTCTAACTGCATCTTCAATGCTGAACGGTACGGTTTGAGATAAGAAAGCTGAGAGAGCGGTGTTGAGTTTGTCTGTCTGATTTCTGGTAAGAACACCCTCACTGATTGGTCCAATGACGTTTTCAATTGGATGGTTCTTAGAAGATTTGAATCCCATATTTTCTTCTTCTTGCACTTGAAGAGGAAGGTTCGAGAGATGATCTCCAGGTGTAGAAGAACTGGATGGATCATTTACAGACTGCTGATTTGAATGTGCTCCTTCAGCATTTGTCGTGCTTTCAGGAGTGTTAGAGGTTTCAGCGGTAGTATCACCATTATTAAGCTGAGGAACAATAGGATCAGCAACCAGAGGAGAGAAACGGGTGGTAAACGGTGCGACTTCATCATCAGAAGAGTAGAGAATATTTCCAAACGGAGAAGAACTTGTGGCTTGATTTTCAGGAGCTGGTTCTGTATGAGCTTGCTGTTCAGGAATGACAAAGTGATTGAACACAACATCCACATCAAAGAACCAGTCAGGACCGGTTCCAACGTTGGTGGAGTTAGATTCTTGCCAGTCAACATAAAAGGATTCCAGAACCATCTTTGTGCGTTTGTTGTATACCCGATAAGCCTTTTGACTAGACGAGTATCCAACAAAGAAACATTCGTCTCCAACGGCATCAAACTTCATGATATTCTCAAAGTTGTTTAGAAGAGTGCAAGAACATCCAAACGGCCTGAAATAATCAATGAGAGGTTTTCTTTTGAAGAGCAATTCATAAGCTGTTTTCCCACGAGGCTTGACAATCAAGACCCTGTTAAGAACATAACAGGCGGTATTCACAGCTTCTGCCCAGAAGATGATCGGTAACTTAGAGTCAATGAGCATGGTTCTGGCAGCTTCAATCAGCGTACGATTCTTCCTTTCAGCCACTCCATTTTGCTGAGGAGTCCTTGTAGCACTATATTGGAGATGAATTCCTTTCCCGCTGCAGAACGACACAAAAGTTTGGTTCTTGAATTCTGTTCCATGATCACTTCTGATTGACTTTACTTTCAACTTGATTATATTCTCGATCAAAGGAACGAACAGCATCAAGGTCTCAGCAGCCTCACTCTTGAATTCCAGAAAGTACACCCATGTGAAGCGAGAGTAGTCATCTGTAATCACCAAACAGTAAGACTTTTTACCCAAGCTCTTTACACTGATAGGACCAAAAAGATCCATATGTAATAATTGAAGAGGTGAGTCAATTGAGTTCACTGCTTTGGACTTGTGCGATTTCTTATGTTGTTTACCTTTGGCACATGCTAAACATTTTTCAGAAAAAGGGAATTCCTTAGAAGGAAGACCTCTGACTAGATTAAGTTTAGAAAGTTTGTTTATATTTTTAAAGTTAACATGACCTAATCGCCTGTGCCATAACAGTGACTCTGACTCGGATGCCTTTGACAGTAGACAAGTCATTGGTTGTTCAGACTTGGCATCCCTCATGTTTATCACATAAGTATTGTTTTGTCTGGGGGCTTTTAGCATGATCATGTCAGTGGATGGTTTAAATCCTGGCTTTAGGAAGATGCATTCCATGTCGTTAAACAACACTGAGATTCCTTTGTCACAGACTTGTGATACACTCAAAAGATTGTAGCACAGTTCTGGAACATAGTTGACGTCCTCAAGTGTTAGTGCGTCAGAGACTACATCTCCTATGCCAACGATCTTTCCACCCTTCTCATTTCCAGCAAACGCTACAAATTCTCCATCAATGAACCGATAGTTCTTGAGGAGTTCTTTCAATCCTGTCATGTGTCTTGAAGCGCCGCTGTCGACATGCCATAGATATCTCATGAGAGCTATCAGCCATTTTTGTAATTTATTCTGCACATACAAAAACAAAAGAGAAACAAAGCTAAACTAAAGAAAATCTATGTACAGTGGAAATTCTGCCTGAAACTTAAGTAACTTTGGGAATCCAAGTTTGTTTAAGTTTTGATCTGTCATGGTTTTCTCCCAAAGTTGACTCTTGTTTCTTCCAAATTTGTGTATTTTTAACAAAACTTTTTACGGTTTCTTGAAGATTTCTTAATTGATCCGAAAAAGAGTTTTGTGTTTTGACATCTTTTTGTGGTTTAGGTTTTATGTGACAGTTCTTGACCACGTGACCCTCCTTTCCACATCTGAAGCATTTAGAATGCTTAGGCTTGATCTTAGGAGAAGATCTGGATGATGATGGTTGTGATGCTCTTTTCTTGATCTTGTTTGATCTTGAGCTTTCTGTTGAGCTTGATTCTTCCCTGTTGCTAGTTGATTCTTCATTGATGTCCAGATTAGTTAAGCTGCAGCTGCTCTCTGTATCACTCAGTGAATCTTCAGAACTTGAGGTACCTGTTTCACTTTGTGATTCTTCAGAACCTGATACATCTGTGGATGAGGGGATAAATTCTGGGATTTCCTCAGTGAGAAATTTCCCAAACCTGTTACGCTTAAGTTCTGGCACAAACACAGATGGTTTGACCACATGATTATCATCAGAGAATGCAGCATTAAGATCAACACACACAGGAATAACATTGTCAACACAAACACTAGATCGTTTGATAGGAGGCTTCCTATCATCGGGAGCCATAGCCCCTTTCAAATCAAGTTTACAGTCATCCAGCCTAGTTAAACTATTACAGTCATCCATCCTAGGCAAACTATTACAGTCATCAGATTTAGTTAAAGTTTTACATTCATCCAAAATAAAATTGTTTTTCGAATTTTCATTGTTCCAGATAAACCAATTCACTGTTGAGTAATTGGCACCCGGATGTCCTAAACCCACTGTCTGGCCACCACAACACACATCATCCTCCACCTGAGCCTGTTGGGTCACATCTGCAGTACTTTTACTTATGTTAGTATTTGACTCAGATTCATCACATTTATTTTCAAAAAGGTCATTTTTTGGATGAGGTGATGGAATGGGTATGTATTCACTTTGGCTCAAGGGTAAGAATAGAGATCTTTCGATTCCATTTTTATCCTTATACCCAATTCCATCCTTTACGAATGATTGTCTTCCACATTCGATTATATCAGCTTGAGCCCGTTTGCTCACATTCCATTTATCCACAACAATTTGAAGACGAGTTGTCTCATTTCTAGATTTCTCTAGTTTTGAGGTTAAATCGTTTATCAGAAAATCTTTCTTAAGCACAAATTCTTTTAAAGTTTGCATTTCAGCTAGAGTTGCATTTAACTTTCGCTGATATGCCCACTCGTTTTCTTTCATTTCAGTATTTATTTTACGAATGTCATCCATTTCTCTTAAGACTCGTCTGTTGTGTGATAAACAGTATGCGACAGCTGTAACACACCTAGGTGAGCACAGTTTAGATTTAATTTCTAAAGGAATATTTACCATGTCCCTTTCCTCAGCTTTCTTAGAGGAACTCTTCACCTCCTCAGCGACCTTCTCAGATGAAGTCTTCTCAGCAATCAGCGCCTCCTCTCTCTTCTCATCATTCACCTTCTCATCAGTCAACACACTCTTCAACCCAGCATACTTCTGCATTTCCCCTTTTAGAACCTCAGCAGACGATCCTTCAACAGAGTTTGCACCGCTTGAAGATTTGGTGCAGATTGTGGCCATCAGGGCTTTGTTAACTTCAACCTCAGCAGCGGCAGCCTCTTCTCCCCAGTCGAAGTCTTCAACAACCAAGGCCTTTTGTGGCTCCTTATCATTTCCTTCATTGCCATCGGTTATGGCCACCAACCTCTTTGCAGGCTTAATTTCAGCTTGGTTCAGTGTGGGGCATTCGTACTTGAAATGCCCGAGGACCTTGCAGTTGTAGCACCTGATCTTGGACTTATCAAACCCAGCCTTTCCCATACCAACTCTTCTCCCGGTTCTATCTTGGAAACGCTTCACTCGTAAAGTGATCATAGCCATCTGCCATTTCAGATCCATCTCTTCCATGTCATCCGGGTCAACCTGATACATATCCTCTGGGGACATCATGTCATTTTTAATCTCTCCAGTCTTCAACGCTTCAAAACTGCTCATGAAAGAGTTGAACAGTTCCACATGTTCAGCAGCCAGTTTAGCAGCCTGTGGAGTTAGAGTCTTTGCAGCCCTTTCAGGATACATTGGAGCTTTCCCAGAACTTGAACTACCCATCCCTGCAGAATCAACATACGAATGCAACGAACTTGAACTCATATCACCGATTGGGGCCATCAAGGCCAGATTCTTCATAGCACCACTGGAAGTCACCTTCGGGACAGTCTGATTCATTTCTCTTTTAGTGATGTCCATCTCAAATGATTTCAGAGTGTTAATGAGATCTGCCAAAGTAGACTGAGCATCCAGGTAGTCCTTTTTGATCAACATACACTGGACACTCCACTCCTTTGGGAGAGAATCGAGCAGCTTCTTGATAGAGTTGCGGTTGTTCACAGGAATACCCGCTTTCTTCATCTTGGTCAGCAAATTCATGAACCTGTCAATGTGTGAAGACAGGCTCTCACCCCGGATACTTCCAAACATATCGTACTCCTTCTGAATCATATCTTGTTTGTTTTGCCTCATCTCAGCATTGCCTTCATAATACTCACTCAGAGCAAACCACAGATCGTGCGCTGATCCGTATTCTTCAAACATGTTATAAACGTCATTTGACAAAGCCATGGTGAGAGCACCGTAGGCCTTGTGATCTCTCTGCAGCAGTTGTTTGTCGAGATCAGTGTATGTGGTGGGATCAGTGTTGAACACTTCACCAGCATCAGTGGTTCTGGTGGGAATGTGAGGTCCGAGCTGGACTGAGTTCCACTGGGTGTGATCGTTGACGAAGTAGAAAGCTTTCATTCTGTTCTTCCAAGTGCCATAATCTTCTGCACCCATCAACTTGGGAATACGTGTTATAGTACCAGTTTCAAGTTCAGCTTGAGTTATGGGGTTAACTTGGAATGAGTTGTTACCAGACATGATTTATGATTGATTTTAGGTTGATTTTAGATTGATTTTAGGGTTGTGATTGAATTGATTATCAAGTTATAGTCCAAAGTCCTTGAAAAATTCAAACAGTCCTCTAGTACGCAGTTAAGTACGCACTTCAGCTTAAGTTCACAGTTAGCACAAGTTCGCAGTCTAAGTTCGCAGTTCTTGGAAACCTGAAACAGATAAACAGCAAAGATAAGTCCCTGATTCTCCTGATAAGTACGCAGTTCCTGAAGCACACACACTTTGGCTTAAGTTCGCAGTTCAGTCAAGTCAGAGCAGCACAAGTACTCAGTCTTGACTGATCAGCCTGCGCACTTGTACAAGTACGCAGACACTTAAACTCTCGTTTAAGATTTAAGTTCGCAGTAACCCTAGCCAAGTGCTCAGAAAATGCACCTTTTCAGTAAGTTCGCACACCAACTAGAGATTTCAGATAAGTATGCAGAAACCCTAGTTGTGGTGCCAGGAGAGAGAAAGCTATAAAGCCTTGTGTAAATTTAAGTGCTCACACAGACACAAGTGCACACACTTTTGGATTAAGTGCGCAGCTGTGGCTGTTAATAAGTGCACACCTTGAAATATCAAGTATGCAACTTATGAGCTAAGTACTCACTTTTGAAACAAGTACTCACAAGCAAGAAACAAGTTCACACTTATGAGACAAGTACGCAGAAATAAGTTCTCAATGCTTGAAACAAGTACTCAGTTTTTGAGACAAGTACTCACAGGCAAGAAATAAGTACTCAAAATCAAGAAATAAGTTCGCAAATTTTGAGATAAGTTCGCACTCAAGTACGCAGATTCGGCTGTTTATATTTTAAACTTACCAGAAACTAATCCAAGAGATTTTCAATTGTTTTGAAGCTCTTGAATGATGTTTCTACTGAAAATAATAACTTTTAAACACCTTAGAAACACTTTTCACGAGATTTAAAGGCAAAACAATGAAAATATTCAAACTTTGATAAACACTAAACTTTTGAAAAACTTGAAAGTAAAAACTAACAAGGAGGATTTTGATATCTTTAGATAGATACAATCTCGAGCACAGAGGCTCTGATACCAAATTGTAGTCCCAAAATGCTAGATCTTAAGTGTGCACTAGATTGTTATCAACTAGAAACGCCTATTTGTTAGGTGTTTTAGTTGATTAATCTATGAAAACTAAAAGAACTAGATGAATATTGTAAGAACCGACACACAAGAAACATAAAGACACGATTCCATTAAAGATTCAGCTTCAAACAACCATGGAATGATACAAGTTCGCACTACTATAAAATAAGTTCGCACCTTTACTACTTGTGCTCTCAAAGATACATTCAAAACCCTAACCCTAGCTGCACAAATGAGCTACTATTTATAGGGGAATGCTGAAGACTGCGAACTTAACATTAAGTTCGCAGCCGCCATCATTTAAGTGCGCAGACTAGGGTTTGTTCACTATAACTATGCATTAACTACATATCTAACCCTCCAACTTTAACAAACAACTAAACATGGTTAAACCTGGTAACTGTGGTCTCAAATTAACCCAACAGGTACATGTGATAGATTGACTGAGGAGATTAAACAACTTCGTGTTCAACGTGATAGTGCTATCATGAACAGTCAATCTACTCGCAAAGAGTTGAATGCTTTTAACAAAGTATTAGATGGCTACAAAAAGGACATTTCCGACTTGAAAAACACTTTGTCTTTAAAACAATTGGCAATTAACAACTATATCAATGAAATTGAAAACACCAAGTTGGAAATGGCAGCCATCAAATGCTTTGCTGAGAAAGTAAACAAAAAGCTGGAAAGTTATAAGCATATTGCTTATGTGGTAGACCATATCATTGATGATAAAACAACCAATTATCGGTCTGTACCATCTCCGGTTCTCTTTGAAAACCATAATTGTCACCAAGTGACACCGGAGAGTTCGGTAAAATCTGATTCAGCATCGGAAAATGAATCTAATACTTCAAGTATTGGTGATCCAAATTCCGATGTTAGACCGATTTTAGGAATCAATGATGAGGGTGTTACTGCTGAGAGTGTAGATTCAGACTCAGAGAGTGATGATATTGGTTGTAACCAAACTGTTAATGCATGTGAAATTCCAAAAGAAAATCACATCATTACAAATGAACCAGTTTCATCATCTCAAATTGTGATTCCAATGAAAAATGTTCATTGTGAAAAGAAGTCTGAAAAGAATGAGGTGAAGAAAGATCTTAATGTGGTTAAGAAAGATCTTGAAAAGAATGATAAAAACGAACAATGTGACAAACCTGTCAAGGTGTTCTATCGGATGGAAGGATCCGATAAGATCATCTCTGACGAGGATTTTCCAATAAAAAATGCCAATTATGCTAAAATAGAAAAGATTTGGCAAGAAAGTACCATTTGGTTCCCAAAACATGAGAGAACAAATGAGATTCCACCAGCTTTATTAAAGAAGTTGTATTTGGATGTTCCTCAAGAACCAAAGGTCCATGTCACAGAGTTTGTTAGACCCAAAAACAGAGCTAATGGTTTTAATGAGCCTACTTACTCAAAAGGGCCACTCCCTGAGAGTTTAAGGAAGCAACAGTACAATGATCAATATCCTGTTAGATCATTTGCTCAACCAAATGCTCCGAATGTTTTTGAAGAGTACCGTGCGTGCTTTAAATGTGGGGAACGAGGGCATTTACTTGCTCAGTGCCCATATGTAAGGCACAAAAGGCACGAGGTGGAAGTGAGGAATTCTATGCGAAAACCGATTGATCATTATGTGCCACCACATAGGAGAGTTGTTCCTCAACAACCACAACCGTTTTATAATCATAACAATTTTCAACAAAAGAGGAACACTCGTCCAATGCACTATGATCGAAGGAATCGGATTGCTATGGAACATTCATGGAGGAAGCCTGTGGTGAACACAACAGTTGATAGGCAAAAGGTTCCACCAAAACCGATTGTCAAATCAAATGTTGGACCTAAGTCTGTTAAATCAGATAAGGTTACCAAGAGAGTTACATTTGCTAACAATGTTCAGAAACCAACTGAGAACCCAAAGTCTCAGATTCGTATTTTGAAAAGGTCTGAACAATCTTGGACACCCAATGGCAATCCAGGAGCCTCAACTTCAAGAGATAATGAGAAAAAGGAAACTGTTTTGAACAATCAGAAAAAGATTGATCAAAAAGTTGCTGATAATACTTGTAAGAATGTTACTTTGAAACCTGATGTTCAAAGACCCAAGACTCAGGCTTGGGTCCCCCGAAAGAACTAACTGATTTATTTTTTGTGTGCAGGGAGCTTCAGCTGGCCCTATTAGCAGTCTTTGGATTGTTGATAGTGGAGCTTCAGGCCACATGACAGGGGATCTTGCGTTGCTGTTCGACGTGAAGAACATCAATGGAGGGTATGTAGCTTTCGCGGGTAATAAAGGTGGATATATCACAATGGAAGGTAGTGTGAGCAATGGGATAGTGAGTTTCGAGCGGATTTCGTATGTGAAGCAGATAGACTATAATCTGTTGAGTGTCAGTCAAATATGCGACAAGCAATTTACTGTGCATTTTGATGACAAATCCTGCTATATTCTGAAACCGGGCTTTACAATTCCTAAAGAGTGGATAATGTTGAAGGCACCTCGCGTCAACAATCTATACATTCTTGATATGTCCAAGGCGATGACATCACAGGGGCAAATAACATGCTTTTTGTCCAAGGCGACAGAGAAAGAATCGATAATGTGGCAACGAAGAATGGGGCACATTCATCTGAAGAAAATGAATCAACTTGTGAGAAATGGACTCGTCGATGGAGTAAACGTGAAACATTTCCATCTGAATGACAAGTGTGTGAGTTGTAAAAAGGGGAAGCAACACAAACAGTCCCACAAAGTGAAAAAGGTTAACTCTGTTGAGATGCCACTTGAGCGATTGCACATGGATCTTTTCGGACCGGTCAAGCGCAAAAGTTATCTCGGAGAGCTTTATTGTTTAGTCGTCACTGACGATTACTCAAGATTTTCATGGGTGATGTGTTTGCAGAATAAAAGCGACACTTTTATCAATCTAAAAGTTCTGTTCACTCGATTGGAGAATCTCTACAATGTGAAGATAAAGAGAATTCGGAGTGACAATGGGACGGAGTTCAAAAATGCCAAGATGGATGAACTTTGTGAAAACAAGGGGATTCATCATGAATATTCGGCTCCGTAGACCCCTCAACAAAACGGTGTTGCTGAACGAAAGAATAGGACTCTAATTGAAGCGGCTAGAACAATGCTTGCTGATTCAAATCTTCCTGTAATGTTCTGGAATGAGGCGATTTATGCAGCAAATTACACACTAAATCGGGTTCTAACAGTGAAGAAGTTTGGTAAAACATCTTATGAGCTGTTACACCGAAGAAAGCCGAACTTAGAGTATCTAGAACCTTTTGGGGCGCCATGCACTATGTTGAATCCAAGCGAGAAGTTTAGTCCTAAAGCCGAGGAGGGTTACTTTGTTGGATATGCAACCCCGCTCAAACGGGTATACAACAAGCGAACTCGTCGAGTGGAAGACTGGGCTAATGTGGAAGTTCAACGATATACTCAAAATATTCAAGGCACGGGTCCTGATTGGATGTTTGATTACAAAGATTTCTTTGAATCATTCAATCTAGATAGCTTGGTTGAAGAAGCTGTTATTCGAATACTTTACGAGTGTGAAAATGCAACAACTTCACCGTTGGTGCGTCCGATCACCGTGAACCCCCTACCAGCTTCTAATGATACCAATGCTCCTATACAAGAGGAAGAAGTATTTCAAGAGGCTTCAACTTCATTAGACACTTCAGAATCTGAAGATGAACAATTTGAAGAAGCTATTCTTGATCAAGCTGAAGAACCAGAGGCACCGCCAGTGAACCCAACTCCAACTTTAGATGTGGCTTCATCATCAAATACGGGTCATGATCTGGATGCTGTAGAGAACTTGACTGTTCAGACGGGAGTGCAAGTACCTGATTATCCGGAATCTCGGATTCATCGTATTCACCCACTGGAGCAAGTTATCGGTGATCCTGGAAGTAGTGTTATGACCAGAGGGCAACTTAAAAGCGTTAATTCGCCAGAGAGTTTTGGTGATTTAGCTTTATATGCCAAAATTCAACAATCTGGTAGTCAAAATGATTGGTCGTTTGCGTGTTATGTGTCGCAGGTAGAGCCAAGGACATACAAGGACGCTTTGAAGGATGATGCCTGGGTGGAAGCTATGCAGGAGGAGTTATTACAATTCCAGAAATTGGGAGTTTGGACGCTCACGGATTTGCCGCCGGATAGGAAGAAGATTGGCACCAAATGGGTGTTTAAGTGTAAGAAGGATGATCGTGGGGTAATTGTTCGTAACAAAGCCAGATTGGTCGTGCAGGGTTTCCATCAAATCGAAGGGATTGATTATAACGAAATCGATGCACCGGTAGCACGAATCGAAGCTATTCGGATGTTCCTCGCGTTTGCTTCTTATAAGAAATTCAAAGTTTATCAAATGGACGTTAAGAGCGCATTTCTGTACGGGAAAGTCAAGGAAGAGGTTTATGTCGGGCAGCCACCAGGCTTTAAGGACCCAATCCACCGGGATAAGGTCTACGTGTTGAACAAAGCTCTATATGGCTTGCACCAGGCTCCGAGGCAGTGGTACGAGGAGCTAAGTACATACCTCATCACCAAAGGATTTAAGCGCGGCCTTGTCGATTGCACCCTCTTTACGAAGAAGACGAGAGATGATTTGCTTCTAGTACAGATATACGTTGATGATATAATATTTGGTTCAACTAACGAGCTTTTATGCAGGGAGTTCGAAACTGTCATGCAGGAAAAGTTCGAAATGAGCGCAATGGGGGAGATGCAGTTTTTCCTAGGCTTGCAGGTGGACCAAAGACCCGACGGGATCTTCATTCACCAGACGAAATATGTCTCCGACATCTTGAGCCGGTTCCAGATGGAGGACTCAAAGCCGATGGATACCCCGATTCAACCCAATCACGGGATTGGAGTGGACGCTAAGGGGGAGCTGACGGATCCTTTTACATACAGAGCAATCATCGGATCTCTGATGTATTTGACGGCGTCTCGACCAGATATTATGTACGCAACGTGTCTCTGTGCCCGTTATCAATCGAAGCCGAAACAAAGTCATCTGACGGCGGTCAAGCGTATCCTTAGATATCTGAAGGGTTGTCCCTCAAAAGGACTTTGGTACCCTAATGATGATAATTTTGATTTCATATCTTTTAGTGATGCAGACTGGGGCGGCTGTGACAAAGATAGCAAATCTACTACAGCTGGTTGCCAGTTTTTCGGGAGCAGGTTAATCACCTGGCAATGCAAGAAACAGACTTCCGTAGCACAATCTACCTGTGAAACCGAGTACATTGCAGCCTCGAGTTGCTGTTCGCAAGTACTCTGGATTCAACAACAAATGGTGGATTACGGTTTGCAGTTTCTTAAAACTCCTATTTACTGTGACAACGAAGCTGCAATTGCATTAACTAAAAATTCGGAAAATCATTCTAAAGCAAAACACATCCGGATCAAATATCATTTTATCCGTGATTGTTATGCTGAGGAATTGATCGATATGATCAAAATTCACACTGACTACCAACGTGCAGATCTGTTTACGAAAGCTTTTGACCGTTCACGCTTTGAATATCTTTTAAAAGTAAACAATATAAAGGAAAAACAGGACTAATCGGCACCTCGGTTTATCGCTTTTTAGTTTTTAGTTTTTATATTTTGCTAATTGGGATTTTCTCTTTGCTAATTGGGAATTTCTCTTTACTATCGTAATCCTCAAAGAAGTTGATGCTTTTGAGGGGATTGTTTAATCCTCAAAGAAGTTGATGCTTTCGAGTGGATTGTTTCTTTCAAATTTTTGTTTTTGTTTTTCAAAAAAAATTAAACAAAAAATTTGAAAAATATGTTCTTTATTTTAGGGGGAGCCATTCTATCAGAAAAACCAAAAACATTATAAAATTCAAAAAGACCTAAAAATTAGAAAATCAAAAATGATTTCCTGGTAAAGCAGAGGAAATGATAGTACATCAGTGGGGATCTGACTCAGGCTAAAGAATTGTATAGTTTATGAGGCGTATGTTGATTGCGTGTGATATGCTGATAGGCTTCGTAGACTAAATATTGCGTGCATTAGTGATACAAACATAACGAACTACGCGTTCGTGGCTGAACACCTCATGGGCATATGGTCTTAGTACCGTAATTTCGTTTGATAGGATTGCCAAAATCTGAGGTTTCGGGTCGTTATGTTATGGTTATCCGGGATATTCTGATAAACTTTTGTCGTATTGATTTACGGACCTAGTTTTATCAGAATATTTGCTAAAAGAGCTTAATTGCCAAAACCGGAAGTTACCGAATTGAGGAACTTTATGTTTTAATTGATCATAGATCATTATTACATCGTATTGATCATTTGATGCAAATCAGTGATTAATATCAGCCTCAACCTAGTGTATACGCACATGTTACTCTGCTGCATTCATTTGCTGACCTGTATACCTCTGTGCTATATACTTTGTAATTTTTACGGATAACTCTGGCATAATCACGCGTTACGACGAAGCTTTGTGCAATTACTTGATACGGGAGTATGTCGTGTGTGTGGGCACCACATCGTGTTAGTCTAATACACTTAACTCGTATCATTTTAAAGCATTGCGTAATTGTCTGCATGCGAGCTTACGTGGACCACAATATCAGCAATTGCCGTGTCACATACTGTTTCTAATGATAATATTAAACAAAAAGATCAACGCTGTGATCAGATTTCTCAGAAAACTGATATGATCCTCTGACCGGATCTCACAAATTGTTTACTGCTTTCATTTACTTTGATGCATTTTATTTTGTTGCAATTTACTTTTATTGTCAAAAAGATACAAACTCCAAAAAGATTTTAGGTGTGTTTTGATAAAATTTCAGAAAAATCCAAAATTTTTGCATTTCTGCTTTATTTTTGATAACCGGGGATGCTTGATAGTCAATTTCTGAGATTTGACTACACCATCTGGACTTTGTATCATTCTAAAAGTGAAAATTTGTGATTTGGAAGCCTAACGGATTGAAAAATGTTGAACGGGATTCGAATTCGTGATTTGGCAAAATTTTCAGAATTTTCCATTTTACATTCGCCCCTTAAATGGGTCGAAGGTGGAAAATTTTCTACATTCGGGCTAGGGTAAACGGGCGAATGTGGATGTTTATTCAAAATCCACATTCGGGTATACCAGTTTCACATTCGTGCCATTAAGTTGGGGCGAATGTGGAATGTTCCCACATTCGTCCATACCCAACGGGCGAACGTAGACTCTATATATATTCCAATCACAGGTTCGACCCCTCATTCAAATTTTTCAAAATTTTTCTTCAATACCAGACCTTGTTGATTTTGATTTTCTTGCTTGTGCGTTTTGTTCCCTAGATCATACTGATCATTTCCATATAACATTTACAGGTAATGACCAAGGAATGAAGCCGGAATCATTCGTTTTATTAACCGGACTTAGGGTTTTAGGGTTAATGGTGTTCAAGTGATTGTTAATGTTTAATTTTGATACACATTCACTCCACATCCGTTTTAGGGGGAGAATGTATCAGGAATTAGGATAAAAACAATGTTTAATCACTGATTGATCGAATGAAATAATAAGAACCCTAATTCCTTTTGAAAACTGATGTAGAATGAAATTTAGGGGAAATTGATGTTACACGAGTCTTAGTCGGCCATATTAGGTTTGATTCTGATCAAAATTAAGGGTTAAAAACATGATTGAAAAATTTTTAAATTTTGGGCAAGAACAATTTCCACCTTCGGTTCGTCGTGTGGACGAAGGTGGAACAGGAGTGGACGAAGGAACATTAAAATGGGCGAATGTGATTTTATATTCAGAATCATTCCACATTCGACCTGTTTGTTATACATTCGACCACAAAAGTCTACATTCGACCAGAATATTTGGGCGAATGTGGATTTTCAAATCCTAAAATTTTTAAGTTTTTGACGATTTTGTGTTTTGACGTTTGTTTTTGATTTTATGTGTCAGATGGCTGAAGAACAAGAAAATATTGAGATTCCTGTTGAGACTGCAGTTCCTGATCCTATTCCAGAACCTGTTCAGGAAGGTGAATCATCAAGCGGAAGTAAATGGCCGTTTGAGAAGAATCACAACTGTTGCGCGTATCTGGGAGATGTGGAGAAGAATGTGGAGTTTGCAGAGATCATCAAGTTTCTAAAAAAATGCAGAGTAGTTTATGCTTTGGCTACACCAACTATCATCTACAAGGATATAGTTGAGGATTTTTACAACAACGCGAAGTATGATTACTTTGACAATCAGACAATCATAAAGAGCAAGATTCAAGGAATGGAGATGTTTATCACTGAAGCAGATATCAGAGAAGCTCTCCAGATCAAGTTTGAAACCAGTGAAGATCCAAGAGAACTTTCATGGACTGAGCAGAAAGCCTGTTTCCTAAGGATGAAATACAAAGGACCGATCACTGATGGTTCTATGTACAAAGGGAAACTGGGAGTACAGTTTAAGTATTTTGCTCATGTTATTATACACGTGTTTGGATGTGTTAGTGGAGGATACGACGTGATGAGGAAGAGTTTGAGCTCGTTAATGGTTGCATTGACTCTCAACAAACCATTTAACGTTGCTGGGATGATATTAGACCATATGTTAGAGATGCTGAAAGGGTTGAAAGTTAAGAAGTTTATGCTTTACCCTAGATTTCTGATGATGATTTTTGATCACAAGTATCCACATTTGAAGAAGGATCCAACACAGATACTTGCTATGGATCATATGAATATTAGAACCTTGGCTAGAATGAAAGGTTACAAAGGTGTGCCTGATAATGAAAGACCACCTTACAGGAGGTTGTTTGGAGCCTTGGCTAGAGAGGATTACATGGATCCTGGAAAGAACACAGCAAGGCATCCTAATAGTGATAGTGACAATGATGATCCTTTAGTATACGCTGATGCAAGTACGAAGAGGAAAAGACAAGTAGTCAATCCTGGAGCCAAAGGGAAGGGCAAAGGAAAGACTGAGCAGGGGAGTTCAAAACAACAAAATGTGAGGAAGAAATCTACTGCAAAGAAGGGTATTAGTTTGGTAGATGAAGAGTCTGTAGATTCAGAGGAGACAGAGACTGAAGAACAGTGGGATTCGGATGCTGAAAATGTCCGGACTACCAAACAAAAGGCCACTTTGGTTGGTGAGTCTGAATCACTAAACAGATCGATTGAAGAAGCTAAGAAGAGCAAGCAATCTGTTGGTGCTGAAGATGAAGGACTAACTGTGAATTTGGACGAGTTGAACGAAGGAGAAACTGTAGTAGTTAACTTGCCCAAGCCCAAACACAAAACCATGGCCAAGAAAACAAGTTCTAAGCAACTTAGAGAGAAAGAATTAAACCAACTTTTGAGAGGGAAGAGATTACCTGAAGCTGGAACGTCATCAAAACAATCTTCACCAGCCACTAAGAAACAAAAGACTGTGGAGGCAACAAAATTACCAGTGGATCAATTCAATATAGCACTGGATAATGTTCTTAACATGTTTACAAAACCTCAGAAAGAAAAAGAAGTTGAAGTTGAGCCATCAAAGTCAAAGTCCAAGTCAAAGAAAGTCACTGTAGATGATGAAGTGATGAAGCAGGTGAATAAAAAGATGGACGACATGATGAAGATGTTAGTGGCTCAGCAAGCTGAAATAGCCAAGTTCAAGCTGAATGAAGAAAAGATGCTTCAGATTGTAGTAGCTTCTAAGTCTAATCAAGATGAGATAGACGAGAAAGTGAAGAAGCTAGAAGCAAAGAATAAGAAGCTTGAAGGAAAGTGCTTGAGAAACAAGAACAGGTACAAGGCTATTAAAGAAGATAACAAAGAATTGAAGGCTGAAAACAAACGCCTTAGTGAGCTGATTGATAATTTGTACAATGTTGCACCCAAGTTGAAAGAGGGTGAGGAAGATAAAGAAAAGGAAGTTGAACAGGTTGACTTTGAACCATCTGAATCTGATAAAGAGGAAGATGAGGATGATGAGGATGAAGAATCGGAAAAGAGTGATGATGGAGATGATGATAATGATGATGATGATGATGCTGAAGGTTCGGGAAGTCAAAAGGAGGATGAGAGTAGTAGTAGTGATGATAATGATGGAGGAGACGACACTTCGAAGTTTACATTCGAAAAGAGACCACCTTCAAAGAAGAAGAAAGACACAGGTGAGTCAAGTTCAAAGAAGAAGAGTGAGAATGTTGATTCTGATGAGAGTGTGTTTTGGAATGAGAAGGTGAGGTCTTTATCTGACGATGCTAAACAAGTCTACAAGGACATGTTAGAAAGAAGAGAATGGACCATTGAGTTCACAGGTCGTTTTGCAGAAATATTCCAAACTGATGACATGCGATATGAATTGGAATATAACGATCCTGACTTGGAAGAAGGGGAATTACCTGCATCTGTGGCAAAGGAGATCCTGGATGGGCTTGCACAGAGGGTAGGGAAAACATTTGAAGAGTTTATTGTTGATGAGTCGATTCCACATATTCCTGAAAAGGATATTGGAAGTCACTCTGATGACAAAGATACCCCTGAGTTTGAAGAAGTTGAAATAGAGGATATCACACATGAGGAATACCCACAATACTTCAGACAAACTGATGAAGATTTGGTGTTTCCTGATTTTACTGAGATTCCTAATACGTCTGCAAAAAGAAAGGCAAAGAAGAGAAGTGCAGAATTTGTAGAGAAAGTACTTGGAGCTGATTTGCCAGAATCTTCAAATAAGTCTGATGAATTGAAGAATTATTTGAAGAAGTTAAGACTGATGGATGAAAACCGACCGAAGCCTGAAGCTCAAGGAAACTTTTACAGATTTCATAATGCAAAGTTCAGAGGCAGAGCTCTCGGGTGGACATACTTAGGCAGGCTGAAGTGTTTAGCTGCTAAGTGGGAATCTGGAATCTTGTACTTTTACAGATTCATTGACTTGTTGACTCTACCGTACTGGGCGGTTAGAGATTTGTGCAGATTCCAAATGTCGGGTGCTTCAGTGAATAATTCACATGTCGGTTGGTGTGCAGACAAGCTGGTTTGGGAAAGTAGAACTAAGTGGAATAGATTCAAACCACAATATCCCCGGAGGAAAGTTCACAGGGATATTGATCCCAGAACCAAGTTGAAACGGGTTACCTTGATTTATAAGGCACCTGAAGTGATGAGAAAGATACCTTTGATGCCTATGCCTCAACACTTCAGTGCTGACTTCATTTTCTGGTATTATGATTGGAGGAAGGCAGAAGCGGTGATCGTGTTGAGAGATGGAAAGGACAAATACAAACATGTTCATGTATTTGATCCGATGTGGTTGATCAATTGCACCTTCGAAGACATCATCATGCTCTTTTATAATCCGATTCATCATGAGCCGAACGATGCAGATCAAGCAAAGAAATATACACAAGTTGTTGGTGTTTGCTTTGCTTATGACATTAATGCTGGTAGTAATTTGGAGGGAAAGCTTGGCAAGATGGTGAAGATGGCGAATGTGTCAAAGCCTGTGAAAAGAAAATTAGAGCCTGAGATGACGAAAGAACAGAAGAGTTTGCTCAGAATCAAGTTGCTGAACAAAGCCATGGACGAGGACAGAAAACGATCTAATCAATAGTCGAGGGGGAGTTTGTAGATGCGTTTTGCGACTAGTGATTAGATATGTTAACATGTGTTAGAAAAGGCTGAAGGGGCGAAGGTGACAAGATTGGGCGAAGGTGATTAAGAAGTGGGCGAAGGTAGAAGATCTATGGACGAATCTGGAAGGAACTACACATGAAGACACATTCGACCACTTGTAGTGGGCGAAAGTGGAAAAGTCTCACGTTCGACCAGATGAAAGGGGCGAACGTGCAGGTCCTATATATAGATTTTGTGATCTTGTAAGTTTAAGCGAGTCATTTAGTGTGTGTGTTTTTGAGGTGTGTTCCAGAGAGGTTTGAGAGAGTTTATGTGTGTGCTAGATTAACTGTAATTGAGTTGTAATCAAGTATTTGAAAGAGTTAATCTATTAAAAGCTTTTAAAATGACTTTGATTGTGTTTTGATTTGAGTTTATTTCAGTTTGTTCTAAGCTAGGGTTTCCGCACCTGGTTTAGTAACTTGTATGATCATATAATCCTGTTTTCGTGTCAAATTCATCCTCTACAAATTAGGGTTTTATCTTTTCAATCAATCAATTAACCCACTAAATGATGTTATAAACCTAATTCTTTGATTATTCTCCCCCTAAAACTGATGTGGATTGAAATGCAATAAAAAACAAACATTAACAATCATCCTAGAACCACAGATTGTAAAACCCTAGGTCCAAAATTAAAACCGACGATTCCGGACTGTTTTCTGCTCCATTACCTGTGAATAAGGACGTAAAATGATTAGTGTTTATCAAAGAACAATAAACCGAAGCAGAAGAAATTCCAGCAACAAGGTTTGGTTAGGATGAAAATGTTTGAAAAAATTATGAATGAGGGTTCGAACCTGGAAGTTGGCTTTATAGACAGGCCACATTCGCCCGTTTCTATGGTCGAATGTGGGTTAGTTCCACATTCGGCCCAAACCAATGACCCGAAGGTGAACTTTTTACCCGAAGGTAGAAATTTATAATAGAAAACCCATATTCGCCCGAAGAGAAACAACCGAATGTAAAGATTTTTCCACATTCGACCCAATTAAGGGGCGAATGTGAAATGGAAAAAATCTGAAAATTTTGCCAAATCACGAATTCGAATCCCGTTCAACATTTATCAATCCGTTAAACTTCAAAAACTCATAATTTCACTTTTTGAATGATACAAAGCCCAGATGGTTTTATCAAATCTCAGAAATTGACCATCAAGCACCTTCGGTTATCAAAAATAAAGCAGAAATGCAAAAACTTTGGTTTTTCTGAAATTTTATCAAAACACACCTAAAATCTTTTTGGATTTTGTATCTTTTTGGCAATAAAAGTAAAATGCATCAAAGTAAATGAAAACAGTAAATATTTTGTGATGTCCGGTAAGAGGATCATATCAGTTTTCTGAGAAATCTGATCACAGCGTTGATCTATTTGTTTAATATTATCATTAGAAACAGTATATGACACGGCGATTGCTGATATTGTGGTCCACTGAAGCTCACATGCAGACTATTATGCAATGCTTTAAAATGATATGAATTAGATGGATTAGACTAACACGTTATGGTTCCCACACACACGACATACTCCCGTATCAAGTAATTGCGCAAAGCTTCGTCGTAACGCATGATTATGCCAGAGTTATCCGTAAAAGTTACAAAGTATATAGCTTAGAGGTGTACAGGTCAGCAAACGAATGCAGCAGAGTAACATGTGCATATACACTAGGTTGAGGCTGATATCAACCACTGATTTGCATCAGTAAGTCAATACGATGTAATAATGATCTTTGATCAATAAAACATAAAGTTCCTCAATTCGGTAACTTTTGGTTTTGGCATTTAAGCTCTTTTTAGCAAACATTCTGATGAAACTAGGTCCGTAAATCAATACGACAAAAGTTTAATCAGAATATCCTGGATAACCATAACATAACGACCCGAAACCTCAGATTTTGGCAATTCTATCAAACGAATTTACGGTACGAAGACCATATGCCCATGAGGTGTTCAGCCACGAACGCGTAGTTCGTTATGTTTGTATCACTAATGCACGCAATATTTAGTCTACGAAGCCTATCAGCATATCACACATAGTCAACACACGCCTCATATTACTATACGATGCTTTAGCCTGTGTCAGATCCCCACTGATGTACTATCATTTCCTCTTTTTATCCAAGAAATCATATTTGATTTTTCTAATTTTTAGGTCTTTTTGAATTTTTCAATGTTTTTGGTTTTTCTGATAAAATGACTCCCCCTAAAATAAAGAACATATTTTTGGGTTTTTAATTTTTCTGAAAAACAATAAAAACTTTAACGAAAATCTTAAACAATCCTCTCGAAAGCATCAACTTCTTTGAGGATTACGATAGTAAAGAGAAATTCCCAATTAGCAAAGATCAGAAAATTAAAACTAAAAAGCGATAAACCGAGGTGCCGATTAGTCCTGTTTTTCCTTTATGTTATTGACTTTTAAAAGATATTCAAAACGGGATCTGTCAAAAGCTTTTGTAAACAAATCTGCACGTTGGTAGTCAGTATGGATTTTGACCATATCTATCAATTCTTTAGCGTAACAATCACGGATAAAATTGTATTTGATCCGGATATGTTTCGCTTTAGAATGATTTTCAGTATTTTTAGTTAATGCGATAGCGGCTTCGTTGTCACAGTATATAGGGGTTTTAAGAAACTGCAAACCGTAATCCACCATCTGCTGTTGGATCCAGAGCACTTGCGAACAGCAACTCGAGGCTGCAATGTACTCGGCTTCACAGGTAGACAGTGCCACGGAAGTCTGCTTCTTACATTGCCAGGTGACTAACCTGCTCCCTAAAAACTGGCAACCAGCTGTAGTAGATTTGCTATCCTTGTCACAGCCGCTCCAATCTGCATCACTAAAAGCACTGAAATCAAAATCATCATCATTAGGGTACCAAAGTCCTTTCGAGGGACAACCCTTCAGATATCTAAGGATACGCTTGACTGCCGTCAGATGACTTTGTTTCGGCTTCGATTGATAGCGGGCACAGAGACACGTTGCATACATAATATCTGGTCGAGATGCCGTCAAATACATCAGAGATCCGATGATTGCTCTGTATGTAAATGGGTCAGTCAGCTCCCCCTTAGCGTCCACTCCAATCCCGTGATTGGGTTGAATCGGGGTATTCATCGGCTTGGAATCCTCCATCTGGAAACGGCTCAAGACTTCGGATACGTATTTTGTCTGGTGAATGAAGATCCCCGTGGGTCTTTGGTCCACCTGCAAGCCTAGGAAAAACTGCATCTCCCCCATTGCGCTCATCTCGAACTTTTCCTGCATGACAGTTTCGAACTCCCTGCATAAAAGCTCGTTAGTTGAACCAAATATTATATCATCAACGTAAATCTGCACCAGAAGCAAGTCATCCCCTGATTTCTTCCTGAATAGGGTGCAGTCGACGAGTCCGCGCTTAAATCCTTTTGTCATGAGGTATGTACTTAGCTCCTCGTACTACTGTCTCGGAGCCTGGTGCAAGCCATATAAAGCTTTGTTCAGCACGTAGACCTTATCCCGGTGGATTGGGTCCTCAAAGCCTGGTGGCTGCCCGACATAAACCTCTTCTTTGACTTTCCCGTACAGAAATGCGCTCATGACGTCCATTTGATAAACTTTGAACTTCTTATAGGAAGCAAACGCAAGAAACATCCGAATAGCTTCAATGCGTGCTACAGGAGCATAGATTTCGTTATAATCAATCCCTTCGATTTGATGGAATCCCTGCACGACCAATCTGGCTTTGTTACGAACTATAACCCCACGATCATCCTTCTTGCACTTAAACACCCATTTAGTGCCAATCTTCTTTCTTCCAGGTGGTAAATCAGTGAGCGTCCAAACCGCCAATTTCTGAAATTGTAATAACTCCTCCTGCATTGCTTCAACCCAGGCCTCCTCCAGCAAAGCGTCCTTGTATGTCCTTGGCTCTACCTGCGACACATAACACGCAAACGACCAATCATTTTGACTACCAGATTTTTGTATTCTGGCATATAAAGCTAAAGCACCAAAACTCTCTGGCGTATTAACACTTCGCAGCTGCCCTCTGGTCATCACACTGCTACCAGGATCACCAATAACTTGCTCCAGCGGGTGAATACGATGAATCCGAGATTCCGGATGTGCAGGTACAGTAACTCCCGTCTGAATAGTCAAGTTCTCTACGGCATCCAGATCATGACCCGTGTTAGACGATGAAGCAACATCTGGAGTTGGAGTTGGGTTCACTGGCGGTGCCTCTGGTTCTTCTGCATGCTCAAGAATGACTTCTTCAAATTGTTCATCTTCAGATTCTGAAGAGTCTAACGAAGTAGAAGCCTCCTGAAACACTTCTTCCTCTTGAACAGGAACATTGGTATCAGTAGAAGCTGGTAGGGGGTTCACAGTGATCGGACGCACCAACGGTGAAGTCGCCGCGTTTTCACACTCGTAAAGTAATCTGATAACAGCTTCTTCAACCAAGCTATCTAGGTTGAATGATTCAAAGAAATCTTTGTAATCAAACATCCAATCAGGACCCATCCCTTGCACATTTTGAGTATACCGTTGAACTTCCACGTTAGCCCAATCCTCCACCCGACGAGTTCGCTTGTTTTATACCCTTTTGAGTGGGGTTGCATATCCAACAAAGTATCCCTCTTCAGCTTTAGGACTAAACTTCTCGCTTGGATTCAACATCGTGCATGGTGCTCCAAAAGGTTCTAGATACTCTAAGTTCGGCTTTCGTCGGTGTAACAGTTCATAAGATGTTTTACCAAACTTCTTTACTGTTAAAACCCGATTGAGTGTATAATTTGCTGCATAAATCGCCTCGTTCCAGAACATTACTGGACGATTCGAGTCTGCAAGCATTGTTCTAGCCGCTTCAATTAGAGTCCTATTCTTGCGTTAAGCAACACCGTTCTGTTGTGGGGTGTACGGAGCAGAATATTCATGATGAATTCCTTTGCTTTCACAAAGTTCATCCATCTTGGCATTTTTGAACTCCTTCCCATTATCACTCCGAATTCTCTTTATTTTCAAATTGTAGAGATTTTCCAATCGAGTGAACAGAACTTTCAAGTTGTTAAAGGTGTCACTTTTATTCTGCAAACACATCACCCATGAAAATCTTGAGTAGTCATCAGTGACAATTAAACAGTAAAGCTCCCCAAGATGACTTTTGCGCTTGACCGGTCCAAATAGATCCATGTGCAATCGCTCAAGTGGCATCTCAACAGAGTTAACTTTCTTCACTTTGTGGGACTGTCTGTGTTGCTTCCCCTTCTTACAACTGACACACTTGTCATTCAGATGGAAATGTTTCACGTTTACTCCATCGACAAGCCCGTTCTTCACAAGATGATTCATTTTTCTCAGATGAATGTGCCCCATTCTGCGGTGCCACATTATTGATTCCTTCTCGGTCGCCTTGGATAGAAAACATGTTATTTGCCCCTGTGATGTCATCGCCTTGGACATATCAAGAATATAGAGATTGTTGACGCGAGGTGCCTTCAACATTACCCACTCTTTTGGAATTTTGAAGCCCGGTTTGAGAATGTAGCAGGATTTGTCATCAAAATGAACAGTGAATTGTTTATCACAGATTTGACCGACGCTCAACAGATTATAATCGATCTGCTTCACATATGATATCCTCTCAAAGCTCACTATCCCATTACTCACGCTCCCCTCCATAGTGATATATCCGCCTTTATTCCCAGCGAATGCAACATATCCACCATTAATATTCTTCACGTCAAACAGTAACGCGAGATCCCCTGTCATGTGGCCTGAAGCTCTACTATCAACAATCCAAAGACTGCTAATAGGGCCAGCTGAAGCTCCCTGCACACATCAACTAAAACATTTAGTTCTTTCGGGGGACCCAAGCCTGAGTCTTGGGTCTTGGAATATTATTATTCAAACAAACATTCTCATCAACATTTTGCTTTGGATCAATCTTTTTAGGATTATTCAAAACATTTTCCTTTTTCTCATTGGATTTTGAAGTTGAGGCACCTGGAGAACCATTTGGTGTCCATGATTGTTCAGTTCTTTTCAAGATACGAATCTGAGACTTTGGGTTCTCAGTCGGTTTCTGAACATTGTTTGCAAATGAAACTTTCTTGGTTACCTTATCTGATTTAACAGACTTAGGTCCAACATTTGACTTGACAATAGGTTTTAGTCGAACCCTTTGCCTATCATTTGTTGTGTTCACCACTGGTTTTCTCCATGATTGTTCCATAGCAATCCGATTTCTACGATCATACTGAAATGGACGATTGTTCCTCGTTTGATAAAAATTGTTTTGATTATAAGACTGTTGTTGTTGAGGAACAACTCATCTATGTGGTGGAATGTAATGATCAATCGGTTTCCTCATGGAATTCCTCACTTCAACTTCGTGCCTCTTATGCCTTACATACGGGCATTGAGCAAGTAAATGCCCTCTCTCCCCGCATTTAAAGCATGCACGGTATTCTTCAAAAACATTTGGAGCATTCGGTTGAGCAAATGATCTAACAGGATATTGATCATTATACTATTGATTCCTCAAACTCTTAGGGAGTGGCCCTTTTGAGTAAGCAGGCTCATGAAAACCGTTTGCTTTGTTTTTGGGTTTAATGAACTCTGTGACATGAACCTTTGGTTCTTGAGGAACATCCAAAAACAATTTCTTTAAAATGGCAGGTGGGATTTCATTTGTTCTTTCATGTTTTGGGAACCAAATGGTGCTTTCTTGCCAGATTTTATCAATTTTAGCATAGTTAGCATTTTTGATTGGAAATTCCTCGTCAGAGATGATCTTATCGGATCCTTCCATCCGATAAAACACCTTGACTGGTTTGTCACAAGTTTCATTCTTAACACTTTTCTCAAATTCTTTCTTAATCACATTCTTTTCAGACTTTTTCTCACGATGAACATTTGCCATCGGATACACATGCTGAGATGGTGACACTGGTTCATTTGTAATGATGTGATTTTCTTTTGGAATTTCACATGCATTAGCATTTTGGTGACAATCAGAATCATCACTCTCAGAGTCTGAATCAACGCTCTCAACAGTAACACCCTCATCATTCAAACCTAAAATCGGCCTCACATCGGAATGTGGATCACCAATACTCGAAGTATTAGATTCAGTTTCCGATGATGAGTCTGATTTTACCGAGCTCTCCGGTGTCACTTGATGACAATCATGGTTTTCAAAAAGCACCGGAGATGGCACAGACTTGTAATTAGTGGTTTGATCATCAATGATGTGGTCTACCACATAAGCAATGTGCTTATAACTTTCCAACTTTTTATTGACTTTTTCAGCAAAGCACTTAATGGCAGCCATTTCCAATTTAGTGTTTTCAATTTCATTAATATAGTTATTGATTGCAAGTTGTTTTAATGAAAGAGTGTTTTTCAAGTCGGAAATGTCCTTTTTATAGCCATCTAGTACTTTGTTGAAAGCATTCAACTCTTTGCGAGTAGATTGACAGTTGATGATAACACTATCACGTTGAACGCGAAGTTCTTTGTTCTCCTCTGTCAATCTATCACAAGTACCACAATATTTATCACTAGTAATATCAGTGCTACACTCAGAACTTACAGGTTTTGGAGGATCTGTCATAGCCATCAAAGCAAAATGAGCTTCCTTCCCAGCGAAAAACTTGGAATAATCAATCCTGGTGAAAGCATCATCAGCAATGCACGACTTCCTCGTCTTCAGAAAATCAGCTTCTGCTAGCAACTGATCAATATCATCATCCAGAGATGTAACACTTGCTTCTGTATCTGATTCACTGTCTGAATCTGAGTAAACTGATTCACACTCCTTAGGGACATCAGAAACAGTGTCAATCATCACTCCAGGATTTGCTTCCTCAGCCTTAACCTCAACATGCTCAGTCTCCACTTCCATTTCTACCTCAGATTCATCAACTTCAACCCTAGTTTCTTCCTTCTCATCAACTATCACCGACTCCTCAATGTCAACCTGTCGGGCAACACAAGCCACATTTCCACTAGTTGTAATTTCCTCAACCCCAATTTGCATCCCCGACCAATCAAACCTTTCATCCTGTTGAATCACCAATGCTTGATTCTGATTGGTATTCTGTTGTGTCTCATTTGGTGTGGTAATCGGTATGACTGTTCGGTTAGTGTTGTTTGGTGATTGGTTTTGAGTCTGGTTTGGTGTGTTTGGTTGTCTGTTCTGGTTGTTGTTAGAATTGTTTTGTCGGTTTTGGTAGTTATTTTGATTTTGATAATTGTTGTTACTTTGGTAAGAAACTTGGTTTTGGTTTTGTTGTTGACGGTTCTGGTAGCTTGCATTGAAAGGGTTTCTGTTACCTTGTTTTGGTGGCTGGGTGCATTCCCGTTTGAAGTGACCTTTTCCTCCACAGTTAAAACAAGTAACTTTCTCCTTGTTGAACCCGTAGGTTGTGTTAGGAGAAGTTCCCAAATCCGTTCTACCTGTCTTCTCAATAAACTCCATTGCCCTTCTCATAATACTCGCAAAAGCCCACTGGATGTCAATAAGTTCCATCTCTTCTTTATCAATCTGTGCATAGTCTTCATTGGTCAAATTATTGTTACCAATTTGACTTGCAACCAAACCGTTATAAGATGAAACCATTGCAGAGACTAGTGCAATATGTTGCTGAGCAACTTCAACAGTTACATTTCCCAGATTAGAAGTCTCCAAAACCACCGGTTGTTGACTAGTTTGAGTCATTGGATTCATGTATTGTGTTTGTTGAGGTGATTGTTGTGATTGGCTAGCAGTATAGAATGCTGCTTGTTGCATTGGAGAGAACGGTGAAATGTAGGAATTGTTGTATTGTTGTTGTGGTGGTGGTGTATATGATGGTTGTGAGTAGGATGAGGTTTGTGCAATGTAGTTGATGGTAGGTTTTGGTGGTTCCATGACAGTAGAAATACATGCAACATGTGGTGCTACTACTCCCCCTGAACTTGAGTTACCAACTGGTACTGAAGTGCCTCCAAAATATAAGCTTGGATTCTGAGGAATCTGTGATCTTTTAGCTTTCCTCTTTTCTTCAATCTCTTTGTTTTCCAGCTTCTGCACAAACTCATTAATAGTCCAGAATTTATAAGCATCCTTCTCCTTGAGAACTTCCACATGCTGATCCCAATATGGTGGTAGAGCATCTGCAAACTTGTCCACCAAATCTGTCATAGGAATCTGCATACCATAACTAGACAACTCAGTTAGTAAATGACAATATCTAGGAGTTAACTCTTTAAGAGTTTCATTTCCAACATAAGTAAAATTTTCAAACTCCTTTCGCAACTCCTCCATCCTCAACCTTCTAGTCTTCTCATTCCCATCATGCCTATTCTTGAGCACATCCCACAATTGCTTAGACGTGTTGCACGTCCCAAACTGATGTAACAGATTGTTTGTGATCGCCTGAGTCAACTGGGAATAGGCTTTCTTCTCCACAGCAAACTTCTTTTTCTCCTCCTCTGACATACTCTCCAATGGAACTGGTTCACCGGTGTTCTCCAAAACCGGTGCAGTGTAACCTCTAGCAATCATCCTCCAGGCCTCTGCACCTTCCACTCCCATTCCTTCCAAGTGGATCCTGAACTTTTTCTGCCACTGATTATATTCTTGCATCTCCATGAGCTTAGGTGGCCGATTCCCGCTACCTGAAGATAAGTCATTTATCAGTGTGGAAATAGCATTGGTAGTTTGAGTATTTACCACCGCTGCTGCTACTCCCCAGTAGTCAGGTTGAGGTGCCGGAGGTGCAACACTCTAAGGCATCGAGCTAGTCATCGCTATGTAATTGATCGGTTGCGAAGACTGTGTGCTCGTCTATTGTGCTGCCACTGTCCATGGGTCCATCACTTGCTGTTGTGGTTGTGTCGTTGCTGGTCTCGGGGTAGTCGGAAAATTACACATGATGTTCACGAACTTCGAACAACACAATACTTAGAAAATTTTCCAAACTGAGTTCTAGGTTCGCCCAATAATATCTACTTTCGTCCCTTTTTGTCCACGTTCGTCCAAAAGAGATTCACCCGAATGTAGAAAATCACTAGAATGTAAAATTCTCTAACTCAAGTTCAACTTTCGTCCACAAATGTCTACCTTCGACCACTCTTAATCCACTTTCGCCCGCCCGACGAATCGAATGTGGAAATATCTGCCCGAATGTGGAAACTTCAAACACAAAAATCCAGGTTCGCCCAGAATAGCTCTATGTTCGACCAAAAACTACACACTTTCGCCCACTGTTGGTCAGGTTCGCCCACTAGACTACACGTTCGACCATTTTGAGTTTGAAAAACGGTTACACTTTGAAAAACGGTTATTTTGATTTCTGATTTTCAAAAGTTTATGGATTTGAATGATCTTTATCAGGTTTTGATTCGGAATTGATTTGGAACAACTTTAGTTCTTGGAAAACTTGATTTTATCCACAAATTCAACTCTAAATCAATCAAAAACACTCAAAAACCATTTGCATTAAAAAACAGATGTATTTTGATCAAAATCATGTCCAAATCAGCTCTGAGTTTATCAAATTTGTTGTTGTATGATCCGTATGGCTCTGATACCACTTTGTAATTGAAAGATTTTAGCTAAAACAGGAAAATATGATCATACAAGTAACAAAACCAGGTGCGGAAACCCTAGTTATGAACAAACTGATAAAACTCGGATCAAAACACAGAAATCATCATTTCAAAGGCTTTTTCATAGATTAACTTTCATAAAAACATATTACAATCAATCACCTAGTCAATCTATTGAACACACACACTATCACAAATTAACCTTGAACCTGACCACAATACACACTCGAACTAAAACTCTCTCTAACTCAAAAACACACAAAAACTATATATAGACTCTGCACATACGCCCAGTTGTAAGGTGCGAATGTGGAAGTTTTCCACATTCGCCCACAACATGGTACGAATGTGACTTTTCACTTGGTCAGTTTCCACCTTCGCCCATAAACCTTTACATTCGCCCCTTTCTTCCACTTTCAACCCATCAGCAAAACCTTCTAACATATGTTAATTACACTAATCCAATCATTAGTCGCACTTCGTGCATCTACACTCCCAATGATCCCGTGGATCATTGTAACGACTCCCGATGATTCTCAAAACCATCAAAACGACTCAACTGACCCAGTTAAGTATAATGTATGCATGACTCGCTAAGGTAGACTTACTAGTTTGGCAAAAGTTGCTAACATGAGTTTACCGGGTGTCACAGCGCTGGAGCTCGCTTGCAGCCCACAACAGATAGTCTAACATATAAATTTCATAACACACTGAAAGAACTTCATTTGACGTCAAATATGAAAAACATATATAATTAATTTACCATATCTGGCATAGAATGGGTCTTAGACATAAGAAAATGCATTAAGCTTAATTGTAGTAAGAGTGAGTTATGATGTTTTAGGTACAATATGATTGTTCTGTTTGTTTTATCATCTTTTGCTAATGATTTGTAGCTAAATTTGCCACCAAATAATGTAGCTCAAGTTTAGTTTTTATTTTACACATATTGCAGCAAAAATGGCTGGAAATGCAGCACAAATAGTTGGAAATATGCAACCTGAATGACTAGAAATATGCAGCTCAAACACCCGGATCATTTAATCGAAAACCATTTAACCCAACTCGATAAACCCGAACCCAAGTAATCCCATAATCGATAACCGTTTAGCTAGATTTGGTTGATTATCGGGCAATATTTTAACCACCAAAAACCCAAAGAACCTGACCCGAATAACCCGATAACCAATACCCAAACCCGATGAACACCCCTAGTCCTTGGGGAGCCTTGAACCTTTATAAAAAGTGCAGCCAAAGTGAGGAAAATGTGTTGAAAATTTGGCTAAATCTAAATGCAGGAAATCAGGCTGAGTTGCTGCCAAGATGGTAGCATTGGGCTACACGACGTAGAAGAAGACAAGGCGTTGCACGACAGGTTTGCGTTATCTACGTCGCGCGACGCAAAGGACACTCAGATACGATTTTTTTCGTTTAATATTTTCGACTTGTTAAACTAACTTTTTGGTTATTTTGACCCGATTTAACCTTAAGTAAAGGGCCATGGTCTCGGTTGGAGGTCAAGCTTGCCTAGAATCCAAACGCTTATCTATTTGGTTGCTTCCGCTCATCAATTTTTGTAGATGTCTTTATGGAATTCAACCAAAACCTTTGATGCATAATTATAATTTGATGGGACTCATTTTGTGGATAATATGGGTACTTATGTAGTAGTTAATCAACTCCTCAAGAATAAACTAAAAATTTTGTAATCCACAATTTTGAAACAATTATTATCTAGTTTTTATAACTTAATATCACGATCATGAAGTTGAGTCTTACAAGCGGGCGTCAAACACCAGCCTTGGGGGCATTACCAAGGGGTATAGTGAAAAAAAAAGTGAAAAGAGGGTGAAACCAAAGTGGCGGTATAGTGAAAAAAAATTGAGTGAAAGTGGTTTGATGATTTGACAGTCACTCTATGACATGAAAGTTAAATAAAAAATAAAACGGTTATAATCACTTTGTTTATTACTCAGCATGACAAATTCATGGTTGTTCATTCTAGTTGTATAATATGTCAACTACATGTGTGGTTGTGTCCTCATTTATAAATGTGAAGTTGTAGGTTTAAATTCTTAGAAGTGTAAGGTGTGGGTGCAACTAAGGGGTATTTAAACTTTCAATTTTATAAACAATTGTTATTTCAAATTCAAATGACAAACGAAACTTCCATAGCATATGTATATTTCATTCCCAGTTTAGTCATATAACGGTTTTCTAGGAGTTTAAACTTCTATCACCATGTAAATCATTAATTATTTAAGTTTCTTTGTTAAGAGTTTTTAGGTTTAAAAATTTGTCTTGTTACAAGTATTCTTTGGGCATATCACGGACGTAATTAGTAGTTTTTATGGGTTTTGATTGATATAAAACACTTGTCTATATCTTTTTGGGTATATCACGTCTTTACTTTTTTTTTTTGGTTGCCACCGAGTGTTCATACCGTATCGGTGATGAATCCATACTGACTTGAACCGAATTCCTGCCGCATCATGCATGGAAATCCCAACTAGATTAAAATGTTTAAATACAAAGTTCACCTTTCTTTTATTTTGACTTAATACAATCTTATATAGAAACAAGCAACACAATAATATAATTTAGGACATAACAAAGAAGTTTAAATCATAGCAACGAGCTTAACTCGCTGAACAATGCGATTACCACAATAATCACCTTATTAACATAAATAGACACACTGATGCAATTTCTTGAGCACTAGGGAAATATGGAGTCATGAATCATGGGAAAGCATTGACCGAAATTCCTCCATCAACAGCTATTGTTTGGCCAGTGACATAAGAAGCAGCAGGCATGCAAAGGAATGCCACCACTGATGCAATTTCCTTTGGTTCTGCTGGTCGTTTCATAGGAGTTCTTTTTACCAATTTATCCATAAACTTTTTATCACTTAGCAACTGCAAAAACAAATATCCCATCAATCATTTAAAAAACTACAACTACAAATAAGAGGGATTCAAGTATATTACTGGTTCGACACGTGGTGTTTTGGTGTACCAAGGAGCTACACTATTGACTCGGACATTGTCTTCGGCCCATTCGCAAGCGAAGTCCTTTGTAAGCTGAACTATCGCACCTGTTGATATTAGATGGACGTTAAAACTCCACTAATGTAAATCTTAACATACAACTAAAAACCTGGTATTTTTCGACCAAAATTTCCAAAAAACAAAAAAAATGTTGAAGCATACAATAATTTTTAGTAGTAAAAGTTTTACCAAGGAAAACCATACCTTTAGTGGCTGCATAGATGGAACCTCTAGAAATGTTAATTAGACCTGCAACAGAAGAAATGAAGACAATACTACCAACTCCAGAAGCCTTTAAAAGAGGGTGTGCAAGTTGAGATATATGGTAACAAGATTCCAAATTGGTAGCCATGAACATCGAATACTCCTCTGCGGTAAACTCTGTGGTAACAGTCTTAAGCAAGTTCGTCCCAGCATTGTTTATCTACAAGAAAACTTGTTAGGTCTATGAAAGTCAACCTCTAACTCAGCTGAGGTAAAGCTTGACTCATTAATTAACTCAAGATATCTCTTCGAATCTGTTTATTTCAAACCCTACATCATCATCATCATACTCGGTTAATCCCACCAATAGCAAAAGCTAAGGTAGGGTCTGAGGAGGGTAAGATGTAGACAGCAGTGCCGTCTCCGAGACGGCTAAAAAATTTTCGGGCCCGGGGCTGTTAAAAAAATTGGCCTCTACCATGGCATGAAGGCATGAAAGAAAACTAAAAATATATGCTTGGTAAGGGAGTCAAACCTAGATTCTGCATGTTGGGAGCATGTGGAGCAACCACCAGGCTACACGTTGCTTTTGTTTACAATTTTACTTATAAGTTTCATATAATATATATATACATATATATAAAACATTCGGGCCCTCGGGATCTTCGGGCCTGGGGCCGTCGCCCGCGTCGCCCCTACTAAGAGCCAGCCCTGGTAGACAGCCTTACCTCTACTCCTAAAAATAGAGAGGCTGCTTTCAGTGAGACCCCCGGCTCGATGTGGTTTGGTATCAAGCCTTGGACATAAGGCACAGAACACTTAGCAATCGCGACTAACCCGATCGGTGCATGTACCCCTTTGTCTTTTGGCTATCAACGCCACCACATCATGATTAACCGTCCGTCGTTTTTAACGTTATTTTCAGGAAATTAGTAAAATAACATTAAAACTAGTGCAACTTTACTTTTGCCCCCCAAGGGCCACACATATATATTATATGCGCACACCGTAAATGGGGCGTTTATTTCAAACCCTACATGTAACCAAATAATTACCAAAATGACTTACAAGGATATTGAGCTTTCCATTAAACATCGACGAGACTTTATTTACGAGTTGTTCCCGTTGAGGGCGAGAAGATACGTCGCACACGGACCCAGTGACGGTGAAGCCTTTGGCAGACCATTCTTGTAGCCGTTTCTTAAGTTCAGCTTCGGTTCTAGAGCAAGTGTGCACCACAACTCCTAGTGTCGCCAGTTCCTCCACCACAGCATAGCCAATCCCTCGTGTACCACCAGTGACTAGAGCATACATTCCGGTAAGAGACCAGTTAGGACTTGTAGTTGCAGAAATGATGGTCATGTTGTTGGGCTATTTTGCTACCACTTTTCAACTTAAGATATGGGTTGTCCTCTCTTGTTTAGAGTATATATAGAGGTGCGGTACACATGTTTTTTATGTGCAACATTTATTGATATTATATCTTACAACAATACAATCACACCAAAATCTGATTTCTTGTTTTTTTAAACGATTTAATGAGATGGTAGTTGAAAACATTAAAACAGGAATATTTGCCAATTGTTATTGATGTAAAGTTTAAAATTTTTTATAAGACCGAGACTTATTGGCGTATCATCTCTATAGGCACTCAGACCTCAACATTGGTTTAGGTGGTAAAAAAATTGCAAATAGAAGTGAGATGTGCAACCGTGTCAACAATTGTGTTTAGGGGGACGGGGGTGCCACCAGAAATGGTCACGGGTATCCTACGACCAACACGGTAACACCGTCGTCACCCATGCTGGTAGTGGTCCTGTGAACCATTTTTTGGTTTTATCTAACGAGTTGGTAAACGAATTTAATTAAATGCAACGGTCGAAATTGGTATTTATTTTAACCAATTTTGACAGTTTGAATTTATTTTACATCAAACGGTAATATTTTATGACGGTTAATTTCGAATTGTATAAAATCTAGACGGTTTAAACAAAAAACACAAACAAAAAACTAGCATAACTAAACAACTTTAAACACAAACAAATGGATCCAAGGAAATCAAAGAGTGTTTCAAAGGGTGGGAGGAGAACCTCAAAATCTGAAGTCAGGGGATCTAGTAGTCGAGGTAGAGGTTCGGGTTTGGGTTCGAGCTCGGGTACGGTTGAACCCTATAGACCCGTGATAACTTTTTCACCAAGTCAACCCCATCCACAACCGTTTTACCCAGAATTCCAACAATTCCCACAATACTGACAACCCCAACAACCCCAAAGCCAACCCATTTTATATCCAATTTTTTACGCCGTCTCAATTAACACCACCTTCAACTTGTATGCAATTAGGAGTCCAAACCCTTGTCAAACAAAAGATTATGATACTGAGCGAGACCTCCACTTACGTGATGATGACGATGAGGAGGAAGAAACTGTGCGAGAGACACAATTCAAGACACATGAAGATGAAGAATTAGGCGATGAAGTGGAGGAGATGCTTGTTATAGGATTTGTAGAAGTTAATGGGGGGGGGGGGAGAGAAATTTGCGAAGCGAACAAAAGCTATGAAGTGGAACACGGCATAAGAGGTTGCTTTGGCAAAAATTTGGTGCTATATGTCGGAGAAGAGTAATCAAAGAAGCAAGGGGAGTTTTTGGAGGGTGGTCCAAAAACATTACATAGAATTGTTGGGAGGATCCACCTGAATAGTTGATCAAATTACTTCTAAATGGACTGCCATGAACCCACAAATGAATTCATTCAATGGCCTTCATCAACAAGCGGTAATGATTATGATATATTTAACTTATGGTTTTATTTAATTATATAAATTATTCTAAAATATTTGTTTACTTGCTTGAATATAAAAGCACGAGAGTTAAGAAAGCTAAAATGTTTAATTAATATATAAAAGATCATGGAATGACACTACTTGGACATGTTTATTGAATTACAGGTTTGACATGAAAAGAGTGTGATTTTGGAGCTTTGGAACATCTCGGAGGGACAAGGAAAGATCAGCCGAACAATAAGAACTGAAACGGACACTTGGAGTAAACTGGCGTGGCCGACGCCAGTGCCGTAGAAGGATACCAATAAACCTCGTGGGACACAAATTTTGGCATAGACGAAAGAGCAGCGGCGTCGCCGACGCCACATCTAGTGTCGCCGATGCCACTGGCATAGGCGACGCCATACTCAGTCAAGTCCCATTTTTAATTGTCTTTAATGAAAATCAATCGGGGGTTTCGAGTTTGGCAACATAAAAACACCATGAAGGCTCATGATTGAGTATCTAGTTCTCGATTATTCCATTCCATCAATCCTAATCAATTCTTCCATTTCAAAATCATTCAAATCATTTCGTCTTTCAAGATTCAAGACTCAAGACCTAACATCGAAGATTCAAGCTACATAGCCATTAGTGGCTAATCCCTTTGTATCACAATTGGGTGCAGACATTTGAAGTTCTAGGGTTTATAACATTTGGGTATTTTTTAAACTCCTAATTGTGTTGATTGAGTATTTGAACAATTGTGTTGAATTGTGATTAATCTTATGTTGAAGTCATTTTAGTTAATTGATCTTGTGCCAATTTCCAGTGTCATGAACATGATTCCTTGCTTTAACACAAACCTAGGGTTGTATGTTCTAGTGTTATAAAGTATATTATTGTCTATCATAGATGTTGATGATTATTGATACCTAAACCTATTGAACAATCAATCCGTTAATACTAATTGCATTAGAGTTGTTTGACCTATTTGTGAAAACCTTAGACTTCATTTGTTGAAATCCGGGTGTGATCTTTTATTACCAATTGATTATAATCCATTGTTATTTATCAATTCCATTACATTTTAATTTCTAGTTTTCTAAATAAACAAACTCTTCTCGAATCAAAAATCTTAAATGAACAACTATTGCAATTTTCATAATTGACTAAACTTCATAAAGTGACACCTTTTTAATCAACTAAACCTTATTCACCAACCATAAACTCTTCATGGTTTGACACCCTTTGTTACCACTACTATATTAGTTGAGGTAATATAGGACATGTAAATCTTATTTTTGACTGGACCGCTACATCCGATCAAATTTTGGCGTCGTTGCCAGGGTGTTCGTGCACTTGGTGTTTTTGTGTTTTTAGTTGATTTTTGTGATAACTTGTTTAATTGCTTGTTTGGTTTTTATTATAGTTTGTATATTTCCTTGTTACGCGGGGTGTGTTATTTGTGCAATTAATAGGTAGTGCATGCGTACAAGACATTCGGGGAGGACTTCTCCTTTGGTGTTTGAGCCGGAAATTGAGAGAGTATCAAGAAGAAACCAACAACACCGGTTAGAGGAGCTGATTCCTTCTAACTCACCCACCCTTCAATCACCACTTCCAAACCAAAACTTATCCTTTGGAAACGTCCAAATGGAAAACCCGAACCAAAACAACCGTTCGGGTGGAAGCTGAAAACCACCTACTCCACCACATCTAAACCGCAGCAAACAAACACCACAACACCCACCTTATCAACCAATTCCTAACCGAAACCTCAACAACCGAAATGTCAACCCAAGCCCTCCCATACTAAATCATGGCAATCCTACATTTGACCTTGTGAACCGATACAACAAAGTCGGATATAATGATCATATTGGTAATCTTGAAGAATTGAGGGCAAACATCAACGATGATGATCAATTTAGTGTTCCGGGTTATCAATCATCAGACCGGATTAGTGTGCATACTTATCGTTCGGGGGAGGATGAGTATTCTGAGAGGGACTATAATGAGGAAGTCGAAGGTGGGGGTTATGGCAATGGTCATGATAGTTATGGAGACGAAGAAGACTATCAAAGTGATAATTACTCCAATGAAGGTGTGAACCAAAACTTTGGCAATGAGGGGTATTATAACCACATCTTCAATCACCATCACCCAAGGCAAAACCAAAGAGGGCACCGGAATCACAACAATAACCAAAACCAGGGTGAAAATTATGTGGGTCGGGCGGATAGAAGACCTATGAGCGAAGACAACCGAGGAATGAAGAAGTCAATGCTCCACGAAGAAGGCCTCAAGATTTGATGCTAAGGGTTAATGGTCGGTTTAGGCCGGTTATTTCCAAGAATGAGTCACCAATTGTTCCACCACCTCGAGGAATAACATCTTTTGATTGCAAGCCGAACTACATTAATATTCTTCCTCCCTTTCATGGCATGGCCACCAAAGAGCCATACACTCATCTTTCCGAGTTCTCAGCGATTTGTAGCACCATTGGGGGTCACAATTTCTCTCAAGATGAAGTCCGGTTGAGATTGTTCCGTTTTTCTCCAAAGGATAAGGCAAAACATTGGTTCCTTACTTTGCCTTCACATAGTATCTACACTTGGGAAGAGATGCAATAAGTGTTCTTGGATGAATACTATTTTATTGCTAAGATGGATGATGCTCGATTGGAAATCCGTTCTTTTCAACAATTACCAGGTGAGCTTCTCCATGAGTCTTTTAATCGTTTCAAGGAAATGATCCGAAAATGCCCACATCACAAAATTGAATGATGGGAATTGGTCAAAAGTTTTGTAAACGGGTTGAACAAGGAAAAGAGGATGTACTTGAAGTCCACAAGCAATGGGACTTTACTATCTAACCCGGAAGAAGAAGATTGGGACTTTTTGGAACGATGAGTATTTTACCGGGAAGCCTTTTTGACCAATATGAATTTGGTCCACTTCATGAGTCGAACACCATCATGGTGTTAGCCGACTTGACTTCTAAGCTTCCCCGTGGGATAGTTACCGACGTGATAGTAAAGGTTAAGGATTTTTACTATCCGGTGGACTTTTTAGTACTTGACTATGTTTCTAAAGACCATACTAAGCAACCTACAGTTATTCTTGGTCGACCATCTTGGCAACTTCTAATGCCAAAATAAATTGTAAAACAGGTACGGTTGACATGACTTTTGGTAACCGTAAGTTGCGGTTAAATGTTTTTTCAAGTGGGACTAACCCTCTAGTCAATGATGAATGCTACATGGCGAACATTATTGACGTGTGCGTACCTCTCTGCGACACTATTGTAGATGAGGAAAACACAATAGATGAGTGTTTTTTGATTGACAGGTCACAGGTGGAAACATTGAAGAGCTTGATGGAGGAAGAGAAAAAGCAAGAGGTTATGTGTGGACTGTGGTGGATTTGAAAGGCATTGGAGAAGGCAACACCGTCCCGATGATCATTGCTTCAAACTTAACCGGGGAGCAACAAGAAAAATTAATGAAAGTGTTGGTGACCCATAGAGCTACTATTAGGTGGACTGTGGTGGATTGAAAGGCATTAGTCCGTCGATTGTGATGCACAAAATCATCAAAGATGAGAAGGTGACTCCTACGAGAGATGCCCAAAGGAGACTAAATCCTATTATGCGGGAGGTTGTGAAGAAAGAAGTATTGAAGTGGCTAGATGTGGGTATCATCTACCCCATCTCGAATAGCCAATCAGTTAGTCCAACTCAAACCATTCCAAACAAGGCAGGTATTCATGTCGTGAAAAATAACTCAGGTGAGGAGGTAGCCACCTATCCGGTAACCGGGTGGCGCATTTGTATTGATTATAGGAAGTTGAATGTTACAACTTCAAAAGACCATTTCCCCTTACATTTTATTGACCCAATAGAAGAGAAATTAGCCTAGACAAAAATTTTATTATTTCTTGGATGGGTATTCGGGTTACAATCAAATTGCTATTCATCCCAATGATCAACAAAAGACTACCTTTACTTGCCCATATGGCACATTCGCATTTAGGCAGATGCCATTTGGTCTTTGTAATGCCCCTACCACCTTTCAAAGGTGTACGATGAGTATCTTTTCAGATATGGTGAGGGAGTCTTTGAAAATCATTATGGATGATTTTTTCCATTTTTAGGTCATCATTTGATGCTTGCTTGAGTCAATTGGAAAAGGTTTTACAAAGGTATGTTGAAACGAATTTGGTGTTGAGTTAGGAGAAAAGTCATTTCGTGGTCCAAGAAGGGATAGTATTGGGTCATGTTGTTTCGAGTCGTGGGATTGAGGTTGACCAGGCCAAAATTCAAGTCATATCAACTTTTCCTCATCCCATAAATGTCAAGGGTATTAGATCATTTTTGGGGCATGCACGATTTTATAGGAGGTTTTTTAAAAGTTTTAGTGATATTACAAAGTCTTTATTAATGTGTTATTAAAAGATGCCCCATTTGAATTTAATGAAAAAAGTGTTGAAGCTTTTGACATTTTGAAAAAGAAGTAAGTTGAGGCCCCAATTTTGCAATCACTTAATTGGTCTTTACCTTTTGAAATTATGTGTGATGCTAGTGGGTACGCGGTTGGGGCCATGTTGGGTAAACGGGTGGATAGGAAACCCATTGGTATATACTATGCAAGTAAGTCTCTTTCGGAAGCACTTAAATTACACCACAACCGAAAAAGAGCTACTTGCGGTGGTATATGCTTTGGACGTGTTTAGGTCCTATGTGTGGGGTAGCAAAGTTATTATTTATACTGATCATAGTGTTGTCAGGTACTTAATGAATAAGAAGGATGCTAAGCCCCGATTGATAAGGTGGATACTTTTGTTACAAGAGTTTGCTTTGGAGATTTGTGGCAAGAAGGGCACGGAGAATGTGGTAGCAGACCACCTGTCTAGATTGGTGGTTGAGGAGGAAGAGTCAACGAATGAAATTAATGAGTCATTCCTGGATGAGCATTTGTTAGTTGTTTTGATATTACCTTGGTTTGCTCACATTGTGAATTATTTGGTGACAATTATAATGCCGGAACATTGGGTTGGGAAAAAGAGGCTCCACTTTTTTTCTCAAGTAAAAAAATTATATTTGGGAGGAGCCAGATTTGTTTAAGGTGGGAGCAGACCAAATCATCCGAAGATGCATCTCGGATGAGGAGATCACGAGTGTGTTGAAGCATGTGCATTCGTATGCATGTGGGAGACATTTTAGTGGCCATAAGACGGGTCACAAGGTTTGTCAAGTGGGTTGTATTGGCCAACAATTATTAAGGATTCGTTTGAGTATGGTAAAAGATGTCTTCATTGTCAACAATTATGAAGCATCTCAAAACTAGATGAAATGCCAATCCAACCCATCACGGTTGTTGATGATTTTGACGTTTGGGGAATAGATTTTATAGGGCCATTTCCCAACTTGTTTGGTAATCTAGATATTTTGGTGGCGGTAGATTATGTTTCTAAATGGGTCGAAGCTATTGCCATCAAAACCAACGACCATACCGTTGTTTGCAGTTTTATAAAAAAAAATTATTTTTATATGGTTTGGGATACCCGGGTAATCATAAGTGACGGGGGAGCCCAATTTACAAACTTTAAATTCGGAAAATTACTTAAACGATATGGTGTTGACCAAATAATTGCCACCCCATATCATCCACAAACTAGTAGACAAGTTGAGGTTTCAAATAGGCAAATCAAAGAAATTTTGCAAAAGACGATTCATGCGGACCGAAAGGATTGGTCAACAAAGCTAAATGATGCTTTGTGGGTTTACCGCACGACATACAAAACACCTATTGGAACCACTCCTTATCAAATAGTTTTTGGTAGAGATTGTCATCTCCCAGTTGAATTAGTTCACCGGGCATTATGGGCTATTAAAGAGGTTAACTTGAGATATGATGATGTAGGGAGAGAAAGGAAACTCAAGCTTTGCGAGTTAGAAGAGCTAAGGGACGAGGCTTACGAAATCGCATCAAAATATAAAGATCAAATGAACGGGTTCATGACGCGAAGATTCGTAAGAAAGAGTTTGAAGTGGGTAAAAAAGTTTGGCTTTACAACTCTAGATTGAAGCTTTTCCCAGGAAAACTCAATAGTAAGTGGATGGGCTCGTACACAATCACACGGGTTGGGAAGCTTGGAGAAGTGGAGATAGAGGACCCGAAAGATGGGTCAAAACAAACCGTGAATGGAAATCGGTTGAAACCATACCTAGAATACATCACGGAGAACGGTACGATTGTGGAGTTGGTAGGCTTTTTAGAAGGCATACCAACTTATGAGACCAACTAAGAGTCAATGTTGTAGCCTCACATCCCAGGTACGTTAAATTCTAATTGAGTGTATTAGGGACAATACACACATTTTTCGGGCCGGGGGGAGGGAGTGGAGCTTTGTAATTGTATAACATCATTTTTTATTTTTGTCTATTTAATTGAAGTTTTAAAAAGGATGGTCGTAAATATTTTTTGTTTCTTCTCCATGTTAAAAGGGGGGGGGGGGGGGGGGGGGTTGGCGTGGCCAACACCACTTAACAGCGATCTACACCACCAGCCTCTGCCCTACAAGACAAAATCACCCATTGCCTCCAACTGCCACGTCGACGATGCGAGAACCAGCGTCGCCGATGCGGGATCGCTGAATTTTTGTTTTATATTTTTTTCTTGTTTCGTTGAGTACTTGACCGAAATACACACCACATAACCCGGATTTTGACCTTCCTTGACCTTATCTAACTTACTAAAACTCATCTCCAAACATCTCTCAACCATACAACATACAACAACCAACCCTCATCCTCCTCTTTTCTCTTCATCTTCTTCAAACAACCACATAAACCATAACCTTCTTCCTATCATAACTTCTTCATTCCTATGCCAACAACACAATTCTTGGGTCTAAACCTGGTAATTTTTCAAGGAGAACAAAACCCCCAACTTATTTTCACAAATTTTTCATGAATCGAAAGATATTAAGGGTTTAAAAATTGATTTTTTTTTTGGGGTTTTCCAAGAATCTTTGTGCTTTTTTTGTTATTTCATCTGTGAATCATCATGAAGGTATGTGTTTCTTCGTTTACTTTGGTAATTTTCATACATTGTTTATAATATGCATGCTATGTGTTCTTACATGTTATAGATAGTGATGTGTTGAATGATTGATGAGTATTTGTAAATATTTGGATGATTGGGATGAGATTGAATCTACATGAAAAAAAATATGAAATTTTTAATAAAAAAGGGTTCATTCAAATGAAAGCACAAGTGTGGAGAATGGGTAATGAGATGAACTCACATAGGCCATTGGATTTTATACGGTTGGTACAAGTTCGATTCTTGGTGAACCGTTTAAGAGATGATATTGGCCATGGTTTGATATTGGAAGTTAGACACAATTGGTACAAGTTAGATTCATGCTGAGTTGTGTTCTAATATTGGTTTTTGTTTATGATTGTAGAATATCTTCAAAGGAAAATCTTCCAAAGGCAAGGACTAAGGGGAGTCCTCATCCAATCCCAAGAGAAGAGAAGGTTCCCGGATATCATTACGAGACGAGTCATCAAATGATGATATGTTTAGAGGAGATGAAGTTCAACAAGAATCGGATCGAAAAAGTCGACAAAACATGCAAGTAGACATACCTGAATGGACTCAAACATCTAGGCGATTGAGTTCATTTGAAGAACACCTTCGACCGGCCTTGTGGTTCCAAAAGATGGCTAAATTGAACAATTGAATTGAAGGGGTATTGGTATACGAGCGTCTCTATGATGTTGAAGAATTGAGATTGATTGGTATTACCCAAAAATTTGAAAGACTTGGATGGGAGGCGTGCTTGAATTTTTGTGAAAAAAATCGTTTTTACACATGTGTAAATTCACTGTTTATACATGTGTAAACTGTTTCATTTACACATGTGTAAAAAGTTAATTTGAAAGTGTTTTTGCAAGAAAAGATGAATTATTTGGAAAGAAAATTCATTTATTAATGTTGTATTTTGATTATAATGAGGTTTGTATTAAAAAAAATGATTTTGATTGATTTTTTACCTGTTCTCACGGTTCCCACGATATTTAGCGTTCTCAAGATAACCCTCCCCTATATATATATATATATATATATATATATATATATATATATATATATATATATATATGTAAGTGTGGGGCTCGGTAAGACTCAAAAAACTCCCATGGACATATACTAACATATGTTTTCTGAAATAACGTATGTTATCTAGGTATTACTCATATTAATAACGAAACATTAAAAAGGGTGACCGAGAACACGACACAATTTTAAATGGGTTCTACCTGACACAAATAACATACATATTTAACCTCTTTACCCAATTAAATTTCACATTTTTTCATAATTGCAACAACAAAAGGTAATAAAACACTACATTTATTTATAAAAAATAGTCGACTATACTACTTTCTGAAATGCAATATTCATTCAAATTCAAACTTTTTTTAAGATAAAAAGCAAATGGAATGTAAAAAAAAAACACTATGATTAAACCTATAATAATTGATTTTTGGATTCTTAAAATAATAATGATAATTAAATCAGTAATGATAACCTTTACAAAATAAAATGGGAGAAAAATGTTTCAAAATCACTTCTGATGATAATAATCATTAACCTGTTATAAAATATACCAAGTGCATACACCAAAATAAATGAAGATAAACAAATGCATCAATAGAACCAGAGATATTCCACAAACAAAGTCAAATATATTCAATTAACAGTCTCATCGGTTTTGAGATTGTGCCAAAATCAAGCCCTAATTCCTAATTTAATAAATTACCTCAAGGCATATCAACGTATGAGGAAAGTAAGCTATTATACCTTGACCATACAGGAACAATTTTTCGTAAAACCCAAACTAGCTTATTTGAAATATTTTCTCTTCAAATATGTAAAATAGGACTTCTGCCCACATACTTTCGTATAGACTTGCATTTGAGAGAGAGTGTGTGATATTATTTGTTTATGTATGGGGTGAAAATGATTCAAAATTGAAGAAAAAAGGGAAATATAAAATGACAATTATGCCCTTATAATTATAATATTAGTGGGGTGAGATGGATTTATATGGTTCACACAGTGGTTTCATTGGGGTTTTTTCATTTTGAAAGATTTTCCCTATGTACTTGCAATATGTGTGTGTGTGTGTGTTGGAAAGCTCATTTCAGAACACTAAATTTTGCGAGAACAAGAAAACAACACTAAATCATTTAATTTCCTAATTCGTATTTTATATTTTTGAATTTTGTGTTTCTTACATTTATATGTGTATATTATCCATAT